>OX123192.2:65813462-68467752 GCA_944739405.2 Euclidia mi
AGAGAATTACAGAATGTTACGCAGCGGGTCTTGTACCAATGACTTTGTGAACTTAAATGCCTATTATAGCGTCTACCGGGCTCCAAGGAACATCTTAGCCTTATTTCTTATTCAACCGGGATAGTGCTAGAATAATGATAAAATACTATAGCTCATTATCGCAGTTTTCAAATAAAATAAGTCTTCAAAACACTTAGGTCTGATGGAATGTTCTCGAAGGAATCGTAAGTTTCTTGTTGAGTGAAATATTTAAAGTATTATGTTTCTTTTAAGCAATTTTCAAGTGTTAAAGTTTTATTGATCTCGTGGGTGTGTCAGAACATTTTCTTGTAGATTTACATATCTTACACCTATATTATGAAGTTATTATGAAGTCCTTGGTTTGTCAAATTATTCTCCCATAGCTATTACCGATTTTGAATTTTACTGCGCACAATTTTTATATATTTATACTTACTTGACTTGACTTGATCGATTGGCTGAGTACCAAAATCATTAAGCAAGCTTTATTTTTTACTGTTCCTATGGGATATATACCACGTACCTTTGTTTTGAGTAACCGATATTTCGGCAATGTTTCAAGCGCCATGTTCACGGATGTACTGCTGTAAGCCTTTCTTTTCATTTTGCAAAAAAAAAGCCGGGCTCTAGAGTATAGATTGAAGTAATTTGTAACAGCAGCACAAACAATGTTCTTTTATTACTTTATCACCAACTAGAGGACACCAGCAGCTACGCCTGCATTTTTTTTTAATTTACCCGTTTTGGCTGATCCCGTGGGAATTTCGGGAAATCCCTTCTTAGTGCACCCCTACGGTCCCCAAGAAACATACATGCCAAATAACAGTAAAGCAAGGATTTTATATATTAAGATATCAAAAGTACCAGAATCCCAAGCTGTTCAAAACGCACCCCAAATTTACTTTTTACAACGCAAAACCTTATTGTAATATTTAAAGTTAAAAAACTTTACCCCCAACGCCCAAACATTAAATTGAAAATTACAAGCGTAAAAGATTTTACAAAAAACGCTTCGCGGAATATGCTTCTCAAAATTTGCTTCGTAAGTATTGCCAGACCGGAATAATGGCGTAGTAATTGTGACAATTTCGAAGGAAATTACAAAGAGTGACTCCATTCAAATTACTGGAATATAATGGACTTGCAGTAGTTATCAACCGGATGTGCTTGTAAAGCAGGGGCCTTTTAATGTATGGACGAGATGAGCGAAAATGAGTGGAGTTATAATTGTTCATGAGTTGGTACTGGATTCTTTTTTATGCCCTCGTAACGAGACTTCTCCGTGTATCTTTAATTATTACTTGTGATACGAGTATAGTAAAGTATATAGATTCTAACAGTTTTAACAGATCAATATTATTATTAATATTATTTCAAAACTGGCCAATCGCACTTGAAACGTGTTTCAAAACCTACTGTAGACATTCTATTCGCTTAAAATCATTAGATGTGCGTCAAAGACCTATCAGTTGAAAAGCGCGACGATCGGTCTCGCACACAAGCATACATTTTGTTACACCACCTACGAGACAGTTAGAAACAAAGAAAAAAATGCTATTAAGGGTTGTAGATACCGTATAACATTACAGGTAACGAGATAGAAGGAAAATTTGCATTTTGACATTGTATTAAAATGGAAATGTGTACTTTTTCATTGGATAAAATAATGCAAATTATATTTTTACATATCTATTTTCAGCTTGATTGAGATACATGCTACAAAACAAACATGGTTATATTTCTAATCAACTCGACAAATAAAAAATATTATAAAAGTACCTACTAAGATATATTTGTAGTGCTTGTACACATGTCAACACACCAAGCTGGACACTTAGATCTTTATACCGTTCTTATTGCGCAGAAAATAGTGATTAAAATCGTATCGCAACTGTATCTTTACTTGTCGCTGCGTCCATCCATCCTCCTAGCGTTATCCCAATTAGAACCCGAGATCCTCTTTCTAGTCTAACCGGGTTTGACTTAATATTACCTTTTTTGTTTGCTTTGTTGCTCTGAATACAACGGTAATTACAAATATGATGGGCCATCTCATCTCCACTCATCTTCGCAGCGATTAGACTACACAATTACACAAACGTTGGATGTAATGCTAATAAGCTGAGATCGGATTACTTGATGTTTTCGTACTGAATTAGAGTAGTTTGGCGAATTGCTTTTGAAATATGATTCTGTATTTGTTCGCGCATAACAGATGTTTAATGTTCTTTTTGATTCTGATTTTTTTTGCCTTTTACGAAATTTACAGATTTCAGATTAACAGATTTTCTGCGAATAGGAAAAAGAATCGACGATAGCCCAGTGATGTACGCAACGGACTGCCGAGACGATGGTCTCGGGTTCTATCCCCAGATACCCCGGGTACACACCTCTGACTTTTCGAAATTATGTCTGCATTAAAAATGTTAATTATCACTCGCTTATTAATATGCCCGGTATATGTCAATTGGCTCGCTCCTAATACATTGGAACTGAAGCATAACTGGCGAAGTGTCGTTGTGTAATACACCTCTGCCTACCCCTTCGGGGATAAAGGCGTGATTATATGTTATGAAATCGTTCGTTTTCACATGAGTTTGGTTACTCACGTTAATACAAACAAACTGGGCACGGCGGGGACTATATTTAAATATTAAATTAAGTGTCCAGGTTTCAGTTGCCTACAGTACCGTAATTAGACCTTTGAGAACTTTGAGTACCACTAACTCTGGACCTTGCCCGCCAAAGGTGATACACTGCGATGAATGAAACTTTGCCGAGTACTATCTGCATATGAAATTGACTGCCCACTCGCTTGAATAGTGAGCCTCACTCGGGTTTAAGCTTGCGTACTGAGCCGCCAAACTTTGGCGACATACTGTAAACATGAACAGAACTAAGCAATTGGTGTGAACAAGTTCTTGTAGCATTTTTTTACTTTAGTAAATAGTGATAGTAATATTTATGTTACGAGTTTATGTGTATGTATTTAGGCAGCGATAGCCTAGTGGAGATACCAACAGACTGCTATGCAGAGGGTATCGCGTTCGAATCCACGGCGCGCACCAATGACTTTTCGGAGTTATTTGCGTATTGAATTGTAAATTATCGCTTGTCCCGTGCCTCGTAGAGCACGTTAAGCCGTCGGTCCCAGCTGTCATGAAGATCTTTGACAGTCGTTATTGGGACTCAGTACCTATGAATAAACCGACACTAGTCTAAACCATGGCATATAGCTATCCCTTTGGGTTGCGGAGGTCAGACAGGCAGTCGCTCTGTGGAAAAGCTAATATTTGGTCAAATCCGGTTAGACTATAAAGCGGACTCCGGGTCCTAACTGGGATAACGCTAGGAGGCTGATCATGATTTAGTCGCGTAATTATTTGAAAGTAAAGGTAAAATACATATTATATTTCCCTCGACGTTTCATGGGCAACACCAGCCGTGTCGACATAGACCCGTTACGTAAATATTACTTTGTGTAAGTACAATCAAACAAGTCGGCGCTGGACCAGTTTGAAAAAAAAATCCCTTAGCTCGCTCATAGAGTCGAGGCACACTAAAAACTGGTTTTGTATACGAGGGTCAATGTGCGTGTAAAGTAGCACTGGAAGGACGATGTCTTGCTGAGCGATTCTCGCCCTTATGGTGGTCGAGCGGGAAGTTGTTCGACTGTACAACTCACGAAAGTTTAAAAGTATTAATTGCAAATCTTGTTAGCTCCAGTTTTTTTATGCATAACTTATATTGCTGCCAACTTTCATCAAAATCCGTTAAGTAGCTTTTTCGTTAAAGTTAAAAAAACATCGATACATCCATGATCTCATCGGCACAAACATTTGCATTTATATTGATAATAAGATAATATTTACCTATAAACTTTCTTCCGAAAGGAAAATAATAGGTGGGCAATAAAAAATCTTCCTCAATAGAACTGGTCTGGAACTTGGGTCACGAAAAGATCCTAACTACTAACATTGTCCCGTAAACCCCCTTTCAAAATGAGTTGCTGGAGATGCTTAGGTATAACCAAAAACATAAATATAAAGTAAATCCAGTTTACCTACATTACATGCCCGATTTGTTAGAATGATTATTTACAACGGTGTGGTTAGTTTTATGTACATATTATTATTGGTTAGTGCTTAATTGCAAGTGTATCAGCAAAATTATTTATTAATTTTATTATTTTGTTTGTGTAATACAATAATATAATTTCAGGTATTTTAGGGTACATTCACAAATTTCTTTGCACCAATGAAGGTTATAAAAGTCACTCCACGCAAAATAACCTTTAGCTATTACATATAGCGTACATATTCATATGCTTAGCTAACGAAATTGTCACCGTATTAGGTTGGGGTTGAGGCTGATGAGAGTTGGTAATAAGAAAGTGTGAGGGCCGCTGACAAAACTCGGCGATGAAGACTGCATAGCTGCTGGGTTTTCACCTGTGGAAGAAACGATAGCATTAGAAGATACATTATGAAAATAATTAAAAATTATACATATTACAGTGCCACTGGAGAGGCCTGGGAGCAGTAAACTATAGAAGGCTGATGATGATGATGAATATGAAAAGAATGTACACCAGAGAGCGTTTAGGAAATATTAGACTCTCATGCTTATCAGAACTGCATATAAACTATGCCACTGCTAGACACGTCCTCTTTTCCTCCTTTCGCAATGAGAAGGATTGGCAGACTTCTACTGACTTTCGGGAAAAAAATTGATAATTCTTGACTATGTTTTCTAAAAATTGATCAGTGTAAGATAACTAACTCTGACAGACAATTTAGTTCAAGCACAATATTAAAAAAGTTTTTTCCTTGCAGTTACGATAACGCTGTATCTATCTATCTATCAGTCTATATCTATCTCTTGTATTTGGAACATATTTTAAGTTTTGTATCATAAGGGTACCAACCCTGACAGTAAAACGAAAACAACTCAAAAATCAACATGATTTCAAGCAGTTCCTTATCAAAGTATTTCTTCAAATCGAGCCCGTACAGTAAAATGTCTAAAAATATACCAAAGCTAAAGACATTGAACATTTTGCCAATAATTTCTAATTTTCCTTTCAAAGGCACTGTCACAGTTATCAAAAGCGAAAAATCTATTATCACTTTCTGATTTCAGGAGATGTAAGTGAATTGACGTCATAAGATTGATGTAAGTGAATTGACGTCTTAAGATTTATTCGAGAGGAGAAAAATATTTCGTCGCCGTCTTCGAATATTTAAATAAATGTTACGCGCTAGGCTGAAAAATCTAACAGATTTGATTCTAAAAGTTTTTAGATTACTATATTATGACCGTTTTTTTTTTTTTTTTTTTTTTCTTTAGATTACTATATTATGACTGTAAGTGGCGGTAGCCCAGTGGTGTACGTAACGGACTGCCGAGACGATGGTCTCGGGTTCGATCCCCAGGTACCTCGGGCACACAACTCTGACTTTGTGGGTGTGTAATACACCTCTGCCTACCCCTTCGGGGATAAAAGGCGTGAAGATATGTTATGTATGTATTATGTTTATTATGACTGTATGAAACGATATTTCTTTTAATTTGAGACATGGTAATCAAATAGTTATTTTTACCACAAAGTATTTAAAGCTTTGCAATAATATAAGCAAAAATATTTTATGAAATATAATATACGAAAATACATAAATGAAATGAAATGACTTTATTCGATTGAAATGGTACATAATAGATGTTCATATTTTTTACAGTTCACATTTCACCTCTATCAGGCATACGAATATTGTAGGGATAAGTTTATAATCATATTTATCTTACATGCAAGGACATGTTAACATTTAATTTTAATTATATAACAATATTTGTTATATTTTTATCCATATAAATTAAGTCATAATACTCATAATATTATTCAATAATAATAATAATAATCAATAATAGTATCTTCTTGGGTTTACGCGAATGTTACACATTGAAATTAAACTACAGTTTACGGATTTTATCGCGTTGTATTGGTTTCACTAAGTTATTACATTTGAAACTAAAGATCTAGAAACTATATTTTTAATTTATTACTAGCCGACGTTTCGAATTCTTTACAGAATTCATGTTCACGGCAGACTGAGGTGATATTTGTCTTTTTCTTGAATGTATAAGTTATCTCAAAGTACCCGAACATTTTTCAACTACTGGTGTTACTATTTATGCAGAATGAGCTCACAGTATCCTTAGGTCTTCTGGTGACTTTGTCCTTCTTGGGTTTCATTAGCCTTATGACAGGGTCCAAAGCTGGAGGAACATTCCAACCATCTTCCCTATTGAAATTAGGGTGTTTTTTAATTTCAATAGCCTCTCGTATCATCCTTGGAAGAAAACGATGTTCTTTTGCGAGTATCTGTGGTTCATCAAATCGCAGGTAGTGGTTGGGTCCTTGTTCCACATGTTCACACACAGCAGACTTTGTTGAGCGTTTATGTTTTATGTCAGCTATATGTTCTTTGAGTCGAATGCCTATGCTTCTCTTGGTTTGTCCAATGTATGAGAGCCCACATTCACAGTCAATTTTATAGACACCGGCCTCTTGCAAGGGTAACTGACACTTGACAGATGGTAATAATTGACTGATCTTCGTTGGCGGCTTGTAGTAAGTTTTGATAGAAGCTCGCTTCAAGATGTAGCCAATTTTGTCGGTCACGCCCTTGATGTATGGGAGGACAGCAGGTTGTCTTTCTACTGTGGCTGGTTTTTCTTTCTTCTGGGATCTGTGACAGTGGCGCGGCGGTCGGAGCTTGTTGTCTCGCAGAACTTGCCTGACATGTTGAAGCTCAGCGTCCAGGTGTTTCTTGTCACAGATCCCGCGGGCTCTCTGAAACAGAGACATTCCTACAGTAGCTAACTCTTTAGGATGGTGGTGAGATTCACCGTTTAAGTACCTATTTGTATGGGTCTTTTTCCTATACACAGTATGGCTTAAGGAGTTGTTTTTATTCCTGATGACAAGTACATCTAAGAAAGCTAAAGACTTGTTTGCCTCTAATTCCATTGTGAATTGTATTTGGTTATTAATAGAATTAAGATGGTTTAGGAAAGCATTAACACTATCTGTTGGTAAAATTGTGAAAGTATCATCTACATACCGCTTGTAGAACCTCGGTGTGATAAAAATATAGTTTCTAGATCTTTAGTTTCAAATGTAATAACTTAGTGAAACCAATACAACGCGATAAAATCCGTTAACTGTAGTTTAATTTCAATAAATAATCAATAATGTCAAAATATAATGTCAAAATCTTAATGTCAAAAATTGTAACGAGATATTACTAAATATGAATTACCTAATTTTTAATAGTTAACAGCTTAATGATGTATTTCTTAAATATGTATGTACGATATTAATTACCTACTTATTTATTCATTTGTAGTCTAAGAATTCTTTGATTGTGTAGAAACTTTTATCTATGAGCCACTTTTTTAAATTTATTTTAAATTGCGTGGTAGTAGGTAGTTTCCTGATGAATTTTGGTATATGGTTGTATATTTTTATTATCATCATGAAGCTGTTGCTACTATGTGATTTTGTTTTGCTCATTTCCCATTTTAATTTTGTTGGATCTCTCGGCTGATATTTACAATTTATACTAGTTTTAGTAAATAAGTTGCTTTGATTTCTTACAAACAAACCTGTTTCTAATATGTACATGGAAACCAAAGTCAGTACACCCAATCTTTTGAAAAGTGGCCTACAGGTCTCAAAGGGTCCTACACTGCAAATAGCCCTAACACATTTTTGTTGTAGTATAAAAGCTCTATTTATGTTAGTTGAGTTTCCCCACATTAAAAGGCCATATCTTAATATCGACCCAACGTGTCCATGATAAGCAGTAAGAGCAACCGATTCATTTGTAGCCTTTTTTAACTGTCGCAATGCATATACAAATCTATTCAACCTGCTACATATATTGTCAATGTGCAACTTCCAGTTACAGTGTTCGTCCAAGGTCAGTCCTAAAAATTTAATATTGCTCCTTTCTTTAATGTCAACATCTTCAATTGTTATATTTAATTTAGCAGGAATTTGTTTATAATTTTTAAATTGTATGTAATGTGTTTTCGCAAATTGATTTTGAGGTCATTTTGTTTTAGCCATTGAAGTTTTTGATTAAGTGTGTTTTATACTTCTTTTTCATGATCGTCTTTTGAATTGTTAGGTATTATGACTGATACATCGTCAGCAAACAGTACTCACTTTTGTTTTGTGACGTTTGGCAAATCATTAATATATAGCAAAAACAATAGGGGTCCCAAAATACTACCTTGAGGTACACCTGTCCTATTAAACATAAGTGGAGATATGTACTGTGTCAAAATTTGCTTATTATTTATGCGTCCTATTTCTACATATTGCGTTCGATTGCAAAGATAGCTTCTAAGCCAATCTAGTGCCTGACCTCTAATGCCATAACGCTCACATTTATCAAGTAGCTTGTCAATATTTACGAGATCAAAAGCTTTGCTCATGTCTAAGAATACTGCTGTAACTGTGTGGCCCTTATCGATCTCTTGTGTTATAGACTTGATCAGGGAAAAAGCGGCTAAGGTACCCATTTTGTTCTTCTTTTATTATACTATATTTATTTAGAAAGTCTGACAGTCTGAAATGCATAACCCTTTCATAATTTTTTTATAGTATTGGCGTTAATGTTATAGGTCTATAATTATTAATGTCTTGTGTGCAGCCTTTTTTGTATATAGGTTTTACTATAGACTTTTTTAATTTGTCAGGAAAAGTACCAGTGGCTAAAGATAGGTTTACTAAATGACATAGTATAGGCGATAATATTTCTATGCTCGATTTTATGACCCAAGTAGAAATCTCATCATAACCAACAGATTTTTTATTATTAAGTGACTTGATTATTTTTACTATGTCAGATATTGAACAGGGGCATAAAATAAATAATTAGTACAACACGGAAATATTTCTGTAACATAAAATTAAAAAAATAATAGGAAGTGACAACCTGGAGAACACGTGAAGCCTTCAATCCCGACGGTGATGAAAATTTTAGACAGTTGTAAGTTGTTTAGCCGGAAGTTGTTTCCCTTGAATATATAGTTCCAGTCAAAGAATATCGCTTTCTCTCATCAGCCACTCGGTGGAAATGCCAATATTGCCCCAAATCTAGTTTACTAGAAAGCGAGCACTGCAAACATAACTTTGATATCGCTAGTACAATGATGACGAAGAACAAAAAATAGGGGCAAATAGTAAAGAGAAGCACAGATGAAACAGAAACCGCATTTTTTTTTTTATAGTATAGGAAGACAAACGAACAAGCGGGTCACCTGATGGTAAGGAATCACCGCCGCCCATAGACACCTGCAATGCCCGAAGGATCACAAGTTCGTTGCCTACCTTTTAAAAAGGAATAGGCTCGCTTCTTGAAGATTCCAATTTCGAACTGGTTTGGAAATGCCGCTGCAGGTAACTGGTTCCACAGTTTGGTCGTACGAGGTAGGAAATCGCGTGTAAATCGTACGGTAGAAGAACGCCACTCATCAAGGTGATGAGGGTGGAATTTTAATTTGTGGCGAATTGTACGGTGGTGAAATTCTGCAGCGGGTATCAGACCAAACAACTCCTCAGAACACTCCCCATGATACATACGATAGAGAACGCAGAGGGACGCTGGTATGGCGTGGCGCCGAAACCGGTTAGGGTAGGCGACTTGGAGAAGGAAATGGACTGTATTCAGAGGATAGCGGTTCTTCGCCGCCTGGAAAGGAATTAAGGGAAGAGATGGATACGGGAGGAGGTGATTGAGTGGGTATAGGATATTTCCAGGATGGAAGGTACTTACCTTATAGCCTTCTTCGTTTCTTTTCCTCCTGGTGTTTTCGTGATGTAGCTGCTTGTTTTCACTTCACTCACGAGCGGGTTTTCCTTGGTGGAAGCGGCAAAATCACATACAGCGGCGCGGCGCGGAGCGGTATCGAGACGGCGTTCTCAGCGAGCGGAATGTTCGAGACTGTCCCTCGCGTTCACGTTCGCGGCGACGAATCAGGCGTAGGCAGTGCCTCTTCCAGGGAGAGGGATAGAGCGGGACGGAAATATGGTATCGCTCGCACTAGACGTGGAACGATTCATGTTGATGCGATTAGTTGTAGATAGGAAGGTAGATGGCGCTACCATATCCCCCCGGCCCTAAAGGGTTGCCTTTAAAAAAAATAGAATTGAACTTAGCTATGTTGGGTGTACTACCGCATAACCCATCAATAGGCTAAGACAGCGATATGACAATAAATTAATCTAAATTAACTTTAGCGAAAACTACAAACGCAATAATAGCGAAAACTACTAACTAAATACTTAAACTAAGAGGTAAGTCCAACTTCAGGCTAGATCTCACTGAGTTGGAAGCGGACGCGAGTTGATCAGTGCCTCGACTTGTGCAAGGACAGTTAAAGTCTCTTCGTAAGAGAGGACCTGTTGACCTATAACTTTGAAGAGATGCGTTTTAATTACTTTGACCATGCTTTCCCAACATCCACCGAAATGCGGTGATGCTGGTGGAATAAACTTCCAGTCAATATGATTTATGGAAAGTTCTTCCTGAAGACGAGTACGATAACCCGCGACGTGATTGAAACAAGTAGCGGGAACAAGTTCAATCAATTTACTAACGCGGTTGGCGACAAAAGTCTGCCAGCGGAGAGGAGAAGAATAAATCCAAGCGAGCACTACCTTGGAGTCGGAAAATGCGTATATTTATTAATAGAGTAGTGGGGCAAAACTGTGTTTTGAACCTTGCGGAGCAACTGAGACAGCAGAAGGGCCGCGCACAACTCCAGTCTCGCAACTGAAACGGTTTTAACAGGCGAGACCTTAGACTTGGCACAAACTAACTGCACCGAGTAGTTAGAACCAATGCGGACTTGCAGATATACGACTCCGCCGTAAGCACGCTCGCTGGCGTCAGCGAAACCTATCAAGTTGATGGTACATCCATCTACCAACCCAAGATGACGCGGAATAGTAATATGATTGAGCGCGGTAAGCTCAATACAAAACTGGCCCCAAGCGGCGACAATATGGTCAGGGGGTGTTTCATCCCACTCACACTTTGATAGCCAAAGCTCTTTGATCAAGAGTTTGGCGTACAAAATTGTGGGAGCCACAAAACCCATTATGTCCCATAGTCGAGCCACTGTGGACAGCATAGTGCGTTTGGTGCACTTATCATCTGGTGGTGAGACGTCAAACCGAAAACTATCGCAGGATTTGTCCCAGCGTAAACCGAGAACCTTATGCGGTACAGGCTTCTCAAACTCAATGTCTGGAGAAGCCTTATGAGAATCTGGTATGCGTGCGAGAACCTCCTTAGAGTTGCTTGTCCATTTGACAAGATCAAACTGGCCTCGCTTGAAAAGCTGAATAAGCTCTTCACAAAGCGAAATTGCTAGCGGAGCGGATATGACACTACAGGCAATGTCATCCATGTACAAAGCGGAAGTGTAGTATAGTATAGTGTAGCGTAGCGTAGCTTAGCATAGCGTAGCACAGCGCAGCATAGCGCAGCATAGCGCAGCATAGCGCAGCATAGCGCAGCATAGCGCAGCATGGCGCAGCATGGCGCAGCATGGCGCAGCATAGCGCTGCATGGCGCAGCTTGGCGCAGCATAGCGCAGCATGGCGCAGCATATCGCAGCATGGCGCAGCAAAGCGCAGCATGGCGCAGCATGGCGAAGCATGGCGCAGCATGGCGCAGCATAGCGCAGCATAGCGCAGCATGGCGCAGCATGGCGCAGCAAAGCGCAGCATGGCGCAGCATAGCGCAGCATGGCGCAGCATAGCGCAGCATGGCGCAGCAAAGCGCAGCATGGCGCAGCATAGCGCAGCATGGCGCGGCATAGCGCAGCATGGCGCAGCATAGCGCAGCATAGCATAGCATAGCTAATTAGTGCTTTATCTTACACACAGTTTTAGCACCCACCTTGATCTCTTGAAGAGCAGAACAACAACAAGACGTAATACAATGAGAAGTATGTAACGTAGGTACGGTACCCATAATCACATACCCAAGTACCGTCTCAATAGCGGGCGGTAAATCATATCGCTCACTACGAACTATGTTAGTTAGTAGCAAGTGCGGAAATATTGAAGCTCCGATCAAAAGATCAATGCCTGCCGGATTCGCAAACTCCGCGTCGGCTAACGGCAATGATTCGAGATGAGTGAGTGATGCTACGTCTACATTAGCGTTTGGCAACGTGTCTGTAATACGTTCCACGATAAGCGAAGAAATGTTAAAATTAATGTCCCTATTAAAACGCGAATGTATTTTAACATCTACGGAACCCCTGCAATGCCTTTCTGATCCGCCTATCCCTTTGACGGTTGAGTTAGTATTTTTAAAATTATTCCATAATCCGAGGCGTATGAAGCATTCCGATGTTATTAGATTGGTCTGAGATGCGCTATCTAGCAGACAACGTACCATGTGCGGCGACCCATTAACATCGTATACGATAACTTGCGCTGTCGCTAACAGTACCGTGTTAGACGCCGTGGTCTGCGTTTTGGCCCTGCGCGGATCATTATAGATGCGCGAGTGCCGTCCTCGCGTGCGCGTCGCCCGCGCAATGGATGTCATACACAACGATACTTCGCCCTCAGACGCGGAAGGCGCAGCTACCGTAGTCTGCTGCACCTGCGGCGCGAGTGTGTCAAGGTTAGCGGATTGGCTTGACAACCGGTTATTTTTATCCAAATGTAACAGTGTATGATGTTTTTGTTTACACGTGCGACATCTCGTTCTACTGGAACAATTACTCGTTTTATGTTTTATGCTTAAGCAATTAATGCAAGCTTTGTTATCTTTTACGCTTTTAAAACGAGCAATTGGATTTAAATCATTAAAGGTGGGACACTTATAGTAATGGTCGTGCACTATATTACTGCACAGACACTTCTGTGAATTATTACTATTAGATTCCGAACATGTTACGTAAGATTGTGGATTAGGGACTGAGTTATTATTACTATTTCGCGATTTATTCAACCTTTGTTTGTTGTTGTTAGTGTTAGACGGGCCAGGTGAACCAGACTGCGTATTATGAAATATTCGACACTGATCTTTGATGAACGAAATAAAACTATCTAGTGTAGGTATTTTATTATTGCGTTCCGTCATCTCGAATGCGCGAATTGTATCAGTGTCAAACTTTTTTAAAGCGAGTTGAAGCAACATAAAGTCGGAAAGATCTTCTAATTTTAAATTCCTAAGAGAATTAACCGCGGTTACGAAGTTATCAATAAACAGCTGGAAATTCGAGACAGACGCGTTGCTGGACAGTTTGAGATTTAAAGCTTGGTCAAAGTACGTAGACGCTAGAACGCGCGTGTCTTGATATCTGTCAAGTAGTGACTGAAATATGACCTGATAATTCTCAGCACTGGGTGTGACACCTGCAAATACGGACTGGGCCTTCGGTGACAGTTTACCTATTAAATAGTACAACCTGTCAGCATCTGTCAGAGAACCATTATCGTGCACTGTAGACTTAAAACTTGCATAGAATAACGGCCAATTTCGTATATCTCCGTCAAACGACATACTCTCGATTGGCGGTAATCTCGGTTTGCGGGCAACGGGCTCTGCTGAACATTTACCCTCCAATTGCGATTGTATACGCTTAATAATACAATAAAGATCTTCGAATGCGGTATACGCCTGATAGTTCGGTTTTTCATCAGGATTGATAGAAAGTAATCTTGCGTTATAATCGTCTAACAACTTATGAAAATCTGTTCGAATACTATCTACTGTTGTACAATAACTGAGAAATGCTTCGCTATTACTGTCAGACATCGATGCGGTTTTTGATCTTTCATAGATGTTTTGAATGCGCTCAAATAAAATATTGCGTTTTGCTTCTAAGATTGTCATCTCTTTGTCTTCCGACACGCGTGACTTCTTTTGTTGTGACATGCTTACGTAAGTATAAGCTAATGAGAACGAAACAAAATAAGAATATCTAATGTATCTATTATTTTACCTAAGTAGGCAACACTTTAGAGCTGAGGAAATAAAAGTTGATTGAAATATGAGATTTATAAGACAACTATGATAGTTGCAGAAATAATAATTTAATAAGTAGGTAGCTACATAAAAGTTTACCTACTGATGCGGGCGGAAATAACCATGTGACGGTTATATGAATATATTAGGAGTATAGCTAGGTGCTATAACTGCCTAGGTATAGCGGTATAACGTATAAAACGTAAATGAATCCGACTCGTATGGATCAAAAAAATGGTATGGCGTGGCGCCGAAACCGGTTAGGGTAGGCGACTTGGAGAAGGAAATGGACTGTATTCAGAGGATAGCGGTTCTTCGCCGCCTGGAAAGGAATTAAGGGAAGAGATGGATACGGGAGGAGGTGATTGAGTGGGTATAGGATATTTCCAGGATGGAAGGCACTTACCTTATAGCCTTCTTCGTTTCTTTTCCTCCTGGTGTTTTCGTGATGTAGCTGCTTGTTTTCACTTCACTCACGAGCGGGTTTTCCTTGGTGGAAGCGGCAAAATCACATACAGCGGCGCGGCGCGGAGCGGTATCGAGACGGCGTTCTCAGCGAGCGGAATGTTCGAGACTGTCCCTCGCGTTCACGTTCGCGGCGACGAATCAGGCGTAGGCAGTGCCTCTTCCAGGGAGAGGGATAGAGCGGGACGGAAATATGGTATCGCTCGCACTAGACGTGGAACGATTCATGTTGATGCGATTAGTTGTAGATAGGAAGGTAGATGGCGCTACCAGACGCAACATCTCTACGCAGGTCAAGATGGTCGAGCCGGTTTGTAAGGACCGCGTCATCGATGACTCGAGCCGCTCGACGTTGGACACGGTTAAATGGAAGCAGTTGATATTGTGGTGCCCCAGCCCAAAGATGGCAGCAGAACTCCATGTCGGGCCTAACTTGAGCTTTGTAAAGCAAGAGACGCTGCACCGATGTGAAGCATCTTCTTGCTTTATTGAGGACACCCAGTTATTTGGAGGCTCGTTTAGCCTTATCCTCCAGATGACTGCGAAATTAGACGTCTCGCGTTATCTCGACTCCGAGAATCCCTATGATCGGCTTAATATCAAGGGAAGTGCTCTGAAACATTGGAAAATTGACAAAGGGGGTCTTTTTGCGGTAAACGCGCAAACCTGTGTCTTTTTGGGGTTAAAAGTGACCAGATTACGATGACCCCAATCGGAGACCAGGTCGAGTGTGGTTTCCGTTAAAGATACAAGTTTGTTCCGACACTCAATGACTTGTGCCTGAGAGATTTTAGCACTACCGGGGTACAGAGCGTCTAAAGTGCTGTTATTTGCATAGCAATGTATGGCACTGGTTTGTATCATATCATTGATATGCAGAAGAAACAGTGTTGGCGATAGTACACATCCCTGAGGGACACTAGCATTCATGGGCCTAGGGTCAGAGCATGAACCGTCAACTACGACTTTAATGCTACGCTCCGAAAGAAAGCTGGATACCCATTTGCATAAATTCTCAGGCAGCTCATAGGCAGAAAGCTTCGACAAAAGCGCCTTATGCCAGACCCTGTCAAAGGCTTTCGCCATGTCCAAACCGACCGCTACGGCCTCCCCCTTGTTCTCAATTGCCTCCGCCCATCTATGTGTCAGGTACATTAAAAGATCATCAGTTGACCTGCCACGGCGAAAGCCGTACTGGCGGTCGTTGATCAACTGGTGGTCCTCTAGGTATCGCAGGAGCTGGCAGT
The DNA here is from genome assembly GCA_944739405.2 of Euclidia mi. Taxonomy (NCBI): domain Eukaryota; kingdom Metazoa; phylum Arthropoda; class Insecta; order Lepidoptera; family Erebidae; genus Euclidia; species Euclidia mi. The sequence continues at coordinate 65,829,265 of OX123192.2, forward strand.
TAATAATGGATTCCATTATCTTGGAGAACAAGGAGGTGATAGCTACAGGCCTGTAGTTGCTCGGATCAGAGCGATCGCTTTTTTTGGGAATCGGGTGCACTGTAGCAGTCTTCCATGACGACGGGACAATGCCAGTCGAATAGGAGTGCCGGAAAAGACGCGTCAAGACCGAAGCCAGCTCAAGAGTGCAAACTTTCAGCACAATGGGAGGAACACCATCTGGCCCACTCGACTTCTGAACGTCCAAGGAGAGGAGAGCTCTACGAACAGATTTAACGTAGAACTGAACGTCTGACATAGAGCCCCCAAACCGCGGGATGGTCGGCGGTAATTTACCTCCGTCGTCGTCTAAAGTTGAGTTAGAGGCAAAAAGACACCCTAAAAGATCGGCTTTGTCTTTTGCATCATAGGCCAATGAAGGCCGACAGTAATAGATTTCCTGTCTTCTTTTAGTCATTTAGGTCAAAATATACTATAAAGCAATAATAAATGAACCGACAGCAAAACCAGCTGTAGCTGATTGGCGGTCCCGGGTTCGATCCCCGGGTCGGACAAAAGAGTTACTGGGTTTTTTTCGAATACAGTAGCAGCCCGGAGTCTGGTGATGTGCCCAGTAACGGCTTGCTCCCTATTACAAATAGAACGCGCACATTGTACTGCACGAGATTGAACATCATAATTCTAAAAAAACTATTTATTATAAGATTTTATAATTCTCTGTCGTTACAAATTGACATAATTATGTAGTTATATCGGTTTCCTAAAAGATTCATAACATACTAAACAAGCCACGATACACGAAATTATTGACAAAAAGAAACCAGCGCAAGAATCAGCACCTATACAGAAGTAATAACTAAACTCATTTTTTTCTCAACCTCCTCGTCCACCTTTTGATGACTAGCCAACATTTTTAGGCCAAAATAAAAGAGAAAATATCGACAATAATTTTTCAACATAACCGCCACAATTTTTCAGCTTAGTGCGTGACTTCAAGTTTGAAATATTTACGTTTCAATGAGCTCCTGATTGACTCGATTTCTTCAGGGCAGTAGAGACTCTTTTGAGACCCAGCCGTTTGCCAGCTTACGGAATTGAATAGTTAGGACGTAATGTAGGTAAAAGATCTGTGTTAAGGCCGGCTACATTTGTATGTTCTCAGAAAACATCAGAATGAATAATGGTCTCGTAGTTTTCGGGAACGAGGTTTGTTAGTTTAAGAACTTATTCGTCCTTCCGAAAGTAATGGGGTATCGAACTCTTAAATAAAATGTTCAAGTCAAGCCATTTTGGTGGCGGCCATCCTATTAGGAAAGGGTCATCTGTTTAGTGAACTATTTGTTTTCTTAACAACTGATGGTGATTAAGAGGATGATTTTAGATAAACTAGTGGATATACTAACAGACTGCCGTACGAAGCTGTATGAGGTCCAAAGCCACAGCGTGCACCACTGAATTTTCAGCTCTCGGCTCAGAGCGGATATATTATAGCTATTGCATCGGTACCAGCTATAATGGCATTTTTTATATTGGTTACTGAATACTGACACTGGATTAAGCCATGGTACATCGCTACCATTTGGCTTACGAAGAGTTTTATGTGACTTTACCCACCCTCGTATCACTGCTGTATATAAAAAACAATGACTTTAAGAATAAAATATGGAATCGATGCAGGATAAGAAATACTTTACGATATATTCATTAAAATGTATATGACTAACCGAAAGCATTCGAATGACTTCCACATTCGAAAATTTCAATTACCAGGGCATAGGTAGCTACTATCCAGAATTGCGTTGCATCCAGTAAAACATTACCTTGACAGCCAGATGAATTAAATTCATGTACACTCAATGTTAGATTAAATTAAAATACTTTGATAAAGTTAAACCACATTTCCCGTGGATGTGGCCAACGTCACGATGTCAAAGTTTATAACTAAGTTATCAGCGCTCCTGGACAACTTTATGGTGGCAGGTTAAGCTAAATTATCACTGGATGCGCTGGAATTCTGCTAAAACTATTGATGAACGTACTATGGTATCCATCCTAAAGAAAGTTGTTGTCTACGAGCCTGGGACTTGAGGATTAAAGTGTCAGAATTTTCATACTAAGCAGTCGACAAAACTAGAAAACAAGCCAACAGTTCCAAAACAGAAGTGGCTAATTGTAACCAGTTTCAATACCGCATTGTAATCTCTAGTGAAAAGGGAAAGCTATCTTTGCCATATTCTTCGTATTCTCTCTTTTCCTTCATCTTTCAAAATAAAAATAGCAAAGAAATTTTCCATGGCATACGCGATATTCTATGTCTTTACGTGCCCTCCAAAATTCAAATCAAATCAATTTGTTTTTCATTTATAAGTATCTTAAGATGTTAACAGACACTATAAATATATACAGGTAATAGTCTAGTCCCAAACTAAGCAGAGCTTATACTATGGATACTAGACAACGGAATGGTATACATATATAATGATTTTAATTATGATATATACAGAGTAACCTACATACAATACATTATTACATAGTATGTAAGAAATGTAAATGGCGGTCACCCATCCAAATGGAGAATTGCATCCGTTGCTTAACTTTAGCGACGTATTACGGCAAGCCTAGTCGCGCTATGAGCGCTACAAAACTTGTGTATATCAAACAGATACCTAACTTCGGCTATCATGGTGGCAGCTCTGGTTAACTTTTGAAATCAATATTCTGCGTGACCTGCATTTCCTTGCAAGCCTCTCTTAGGTCTCAACACATCACATCATCAGCCCTTTATACTGTCCCACTGCTGGGCACGGGCCTTTTCTCACTTATAATAAGGGTAAGGCCATAGTCCACCACGCTGGCCAAGTGTGGGTTGGCAAACTTCACATGTCTTTCGAGAACATTATGGAGAACTTTCAGACATGCAGGTTTCCTCACAATGTTTTCTTTCACCGATTAGCAAGCGATAATTAACAATTTAATACGCACTTTACTCCGAAAAGTCATTGGTGCGTGCCATGGATTCGAACCCGAGCTCTCCACTCGGCTACCGCTGCTTCTTTTTTTTTTTAGGTCTCAAACTTTGGGTTTAATTAAACACCAACCATGAATATAACCTGATTGGTTTAGTTAAGCATGGATATACCTAGCTTGAATGGTTTAGTTTTAATGATACGCGCTGTTTTTTGCTATAAAGCTAATAAAGTGCATTTTTAGAGTTGCCCGGATACCTACACTTAATACATACTTACATAGACTCAAGCCTGTTTCCCGGAGGGGTAGGCAGAGACTACGCCATTTGCAACGATCCTGACATAATATCTTCTGTTCAGGGTACATCTAACCTGTCCTGTTTTTTAGGACGTCTCCAATCTGGACTACAATCTACACTTAGAGTGGATTGCACCACATCACCGGTTAAAGTAAAAGCTAAAGTCAAATTTTACAATAACTTTAACAGTAAACTTGACGGCTGCCGCAAAATGTGTTGCACCAACGTTTTTGTTGCTAATGTTAAAGTTAACAGGGTTGCTAGACAAATGAGGCGTAATCTACCCCGATTCGCTGCGGGAACTATTTTTAAGTCCGGCAATACTAGAGCTTCGCTGTTATTGATAATGTCAAGATGTCAATTGTCAAATATTATATCGAACGTCAAACGAATTGAACGCGCTGAACGCGCATCATTTTAAAAGATTTTGATTATCTTTCTTGTTTATACTACACCTATTACCTACGAGTTCAAGTTTTACGAAGTGTAGAAGATAATAATGGCATCAAATACAAAAAGCTTGTACGTAAACAGCCAAACAAAGTAAGTATGCACAACTTATTCTGTTGCCCATAACACTTGGTGTTATTATTTTTACAGCACACAAACTTATGCCTATCTTTACGTTAAATTCTGTATATTTCAGGGAAAGAAGCGTAAACTTTACCGGAGCTGAAGTCGAGAGACTTCAATCGTTAATAATCAAACATCAAAATGTATTATTTTGTAAGAAAACCGATGCTATAAGTAGTAAGCAAAAGGATAGCGTGTGGGCTTTAATAGAAAGCGAATTTAATGCCCTTGAAGAGATCCCACGCACTGTGAAGCAGCTCAAATACAAATTTGAGAATATCAAGAGAGTGGCAAAAAGGTACATAAATAGATACAATGACAAATATATTGAAGGGCCTGGTGCTCAATGATTCTTCGCGACAGACATTAAAAAACTCTATAGTGAATAGTGTATTCGAAACCGCGAGTGAAAATCGTGTAAAAATAGTGCTATCCAATCGTGCGGTACGTATACCGGGTTCGGTCCCGGACGCGTCAAAGTGATAACATAACGCTAGAATAGTGAAAATTCGCAAATCGGTAATAAGTAGTGCCGTATAGTGTATAAGCATTAAACTTATACTTGTGCTAACCGTAGGGCCTTAGATTTCGATCATAAATAGTGTTATCAGTTGTAATAGATAAGAACTAATAGTTGATAAACAGCTGTTTTGTTTACATACATACATATCGTCACGCCTTTTATCCCCGAGGGGGTAGGCGGAGGTGTATTTCTACACCCACTTTTCGCCAGATATACTTTAGTCCCACGTAATAAGGGGCAAGCCTATTGCCGTACCGGGCACATTTCCAGACTCCGTGCTGCTACTGAGAATTTCGTGACAGAAAAATAACACTGCCCGACCCAGGAATCGAATCGCGAGACCAACTAGGCAGTCGTATAGGGTTTGATGTCGAGTTTTCCGTCTCTACGCAAAGATGGTATTTGCATCGTGTTATCCCTTAGTCGCCTCTTACGACAACCACGGGAAGATAGGGAGTGGTGACACTTGTATTCTTTGCCGTCAACCACACGGCATTTTTGTTTACATAGTAGTTTTATAAGTGTTTTTTAGCTTTAAATAGGCTTGAAATCATGTTTAAATAGTTTCTTATTGCTAGTTATTGGTTTATATAGTCGAAATAATCGTACCTAATAATAAACATTTGCATGTTTATCATAAACTTTCTTTATGTACGATAGAAAGAAAGTTTGTATTTTATGCATCGTAGGTTTTATTATGTTATCTTAGAATTGAATAAAGCTATTTCCATGGCGTTTGTTTTATTAGATGCGGCCCACCAAAATTACATACCTACATAACTATAGTTTCAGCCGTGTGGTTGACGGCATAGAATACAAGTGTCACCACCCCCTATCTTCCCGTGGGTGTCGTAAGAGACGACTAAGGGATAACACGATGCAAATACCATCTTTGCGTAGAGACGGAAAACTCGACATCAAACCTTATACAACTGCCTCGTTGGTCTCGCGGCATAAATGTGCGCGTGGGATCGGGAGGTCCCGGGTTCGATTCCTGGGTCGGGCAGTGTTATTGGGTTTTTCTGTCACGAAATTCTCAGTAGCAGCACGGAGTCTGGAAATCTGCCCGGTACGGCAATAGGCTCGCCCCTTATTACGTGGGACTAAAGTATTTCTGGCGAAAAGTGGGTGTAGAAATACAACTCTGCCTACCCCTTCGGGGATAAAAGGCGTGACGATATGTATGTATGTATAACTATAGTATTTCATAGTTTTTTATAGAAAATATAGTGGGCGGATCCTTGTGTGACAACATTTTTCAATAATTTTTCTTGAATAACTTAGTGATGCAAACAGTTAGGTTTATGTATTATATACCGTTCGATAGAACTTTTTGAGACCTATCTAGCTATGTATAGAACATATATGCATGTACCATTGTATCTAAGATAATTACATGTATCACAAATAAAGATTTGTTGTGCATATGTTCGGTGCGGTGGTCGGCGTTAAGGTAAAATTTCGAAGTACCTAGCTAAGCAACCATATTTTTGGCCAGTTTGTTGGCGTCCCAACCACCATGTTGTAACCGAGTAACTATATGTAGCCATCCAGCACCGAACACCTGAACAGCATCGCTCTCAACGTATGAAGATGTTTTATTTCTGAAGGCCCGAATAGATCGAAGCCATACTGTCCACTAGCACATAGAAGATGATCGTCGTAGGAATACTCGCCAGTCACACACCACCAGCGCACTGTGGCGGACCAGCTAAGGTTCGATTCCTGGCATCGTCACATTTATCTTTACAACTGTTATTATTTTCATTTCTACATACATAAATACATAGACTCACGCCTGTTTCCCCGAAGGGGTAGGCAGAGGCATATTAAACGCCCACATTTCGCCAGTGTTTAATCCCACGTAATAGGTGGCGAGCCTATTGCCGCTTATCGGGATATTTTGTTTGCCAGAGCCTCGTCCGTTGATCGGCAGGTGCACCACTTGCAGGTGAGGTTGGCTTGGGACCCTAAGTTTTTGGCGGCAACCCTATGCACCTACCATTTCTACCTAATACCTTTCATTTCTACCTAATAAAATTTCAGGTAGCTAGCACAGAGAGTGTTCCGACCATTGAGCTAGCCACCGCGCTACATTTTTGGAGACTCGAAATCTAGCCAAAAATGATTTGTTGACCCCTTTTGAAACTCGATCGGTTCTGGTGAAATACACTTTTCTTTTCCTAAGCCTTTCACTTATCGGGTCTTAATCACATTCGTCTTCAGAAGAACTAGTTTCTGCGAGTATTTCTCGGAGCAGTGACTTTTTTGGTGGTTATATTCGATGCGTATCAATAATAGAACAATAGAACTGACTTTAACAATAACATTAACCGGTCAACATCGGGCGGTTACAGTTAACGTAAAATTATGACGTCATTTTAACAATTGTCAAGTGGTGCAACAAATTTTTTGCTTAACCGATACTTTGACAGATGTTGCGATCTTTGTCATTGTTAAAGTAAGATGATGCAACCCAGTCTTAATAAAACTGAAATATAGGCCTACGTATTATACCTAATTGCAACATCAGAAGAGTTGTAAATGCGTTGCCGGTCTTTTAAAAAGGAGTACAAACTTTTCTTGCATGTTTGAAGGTCATATTGGTCCAGCAAAATTAAATGACTGACTGACAGCGCGCAAACAAAACTGCTGGGCTAGAGAAGCTGAAATTTGGCATATAACTTTGTTCCCCTGGAGTATAGGAGAGCATAGAGAGAGGATTTTTGGAAATTTATCACCTAAGTGGATATAAACGTCTGACAAGGGCGAAGCTGCAGGTGAAGTGTAGTGTTCTATAATAATACCCATTTCCATATAATAATGGCCAAAGAAGAACGATTTAACAATAAATAAAACGGGCTTATAATTCGAACATGGCGATTGATATGAATTAAACATAAGTGAAAAAAGCCGCCGATATTGATGTCACATCTGTATAATCTCGCACTCGTTTTACATATTTTAAAAGGGAAGGAAATTCTCGTGCACAATTATAAAAAAGAAAAAATATTTTTGACTAGGCTTTGTTAGCTAAGGCTTTGGCTTTCGCGACGTAAGGTGCTAAGGGTTCAAAATATATGTTATGATGTATGTATAACCTATATAACTGCATAGTTTCATTAAAATCTGTTCATTAGTTTTTGGCTGAAAAAGTAGTATAGTAGTATCTATCCTTTGCTATTATTGCCACAATTTTTTGCACATGTCTAATAAATAAAGTTGTATAGTAATATTGTAAAGGTTAAGCTATATTTACTACAAGAATAAATAAAATACCATTTAAAAATTTGCGTAAAAGCCAGGTAATATTATATCTTAATTAAATTTATTACTTAAAGGCAAGCCTAAGAAAATTGTTGGAGTTTGAAGTAGTTACTAAAGTATTTAATATAACTGGAAATAAACTAGTTTATATGAATTTATCGCCGTTAGATATTAATTTAACGTGCTTTACAGCAAAAATATATATTTTTTATTTTTTTATTTATAAACTCACGCCTGTATTCCTGAAGGGGTAGACAGAGGTGTAATCTTACACCAACATTTCGCCATGAATTTTTAGGTCCCACGTAATAGGGGGTGAGCCTATTGCCGTTACCGGACACATCACCAGACTCCGTGGTGTTACTGAGAATTCGGAAAATCCAGTAACACTTTTGCCCGACCCGGGAATCAAATCTGGGACCTCCGATCAGCAGTCGCATACGCTATACACTGGACCACGGAGGCAGTCAGCAAAAAAATCTATAAAATTGCATCTTGCGCAACTTATCTAAATTATATTGCAATTTTGTAATAAGGAATAGATCAATTGTATTGAGGACTAATCAAGGCTATATTGAGGCAACATCCGTAGCTAGACACAACGTAGGGATAAATTTTACTCACCATTAAATATATGGACGTATATACTAGCAGGTATCGCGTTGTTCGGTACGCAGGTATAGTTCCCAGCGTGCAATACGCTCGCGGCCGGTATCAGCAGGTCTGATAGACGCTGGTTCGGGTCCGTTGTGACGTTGATGCCACGTTCCACGTCATAGTATATCATTCTGCTGTTGTGGTACCTGTGTAAGAAAAAACCGGTTAATAGTCTTTTTTCAAAGTGAAAAAACCCATATCACGGACACATTAACTATCTATTGAGACAGGTATAGAGAGTAGTGTAGAGGCTTATCTGTATTTATAAAATTCTTTCGACTGACTCACTGACAGAAAACGCACAACCGAAAACTACTGGGCGCAATAAGCTAAAATTTGGCATGTGTGTTACTTGGGGAGCGTGGGGGTGTGCACTCATCATTACAGCTTTTAACAGTCCACTGCTGGACTAGGCCTCTCCTTTGAATGGAGGAATTGGCCTACTATACCACGCTGGCCTAACGAGTTTGTATCAAGTCTTCCTTCTCTTACAATGCTGTTCTCTGCATAATATGCTGCCTCTGTCGGCTCTTATGACACCCATGGTGATGATATGCGGTGGTGACATTCCGTATTTGGTGCACTAAGACAGGATTTTCCGAAATTCTGACGAGATCAAGAAGAAACGTTTAAATTAAAAAATAGTGCGAGCGTAGCTGCGAACAATCCTCTTCTTATTATTATATATTTATCGATGTAATATAATGGACACACATTCGAAGCAGTTTTCATTGCGCTGATCTTACCAACTTTGCAAGGGAGTTAGATGTTTCTTTCCTCACTGTCATGTGAGTTTACTAAAACTACCGCGATATCTATCGACTTCCTGTAGCAGCGGTGCCTAGCAAATCGAGCAAGCAAGTTGGAAGCAGTGCAAAGATAGCCATATTCACGCAACGTAACAACGTTTAAGTACGCAGTGGTTAATCTTTGTTCTCTTGGCCATTATTTTTGACATACCTAAGTATAAAAAGTGAGCCATTAACCTGTCCTTGGCAAACACTATAGAAAAGGCAATAAAAATACGTAATAGGCACTACGGGACAACTTAAGACGTGCCATAAAGCTAAATTTTTTTTAAATAATAATAATAATAATATTTGACCACATACACACATCACCATCTGAAATGAAATGAAATGAAATGAAATTGTTTTTTATTTGCAACTCCAATGCAGTAGATACAACAGTATAGTGTGAAATGGACTATAGAAAAACAGTTTTTGGATCGCAAATAAGGTACCTGCGTCAGTATTAGTTGCAGAATCGGGTGAGACTGCAACACTGATCTTCCCGCAGGACCTACTTACTTACATACATATAAACTCTTAAAACTAGTTATAATTAATATAAATAGTACATACACTATAAATTAATATATAAATATCAAATAAATATACATACATAGATTAAATAATCATAATAAAAACAATATAGAATATAAATTCCTTATTATAAATCAAGATAAATAGATAACTTTTTTTATGCGTTTCCGAACGCTTTACAATCACGTCTGTCAAGTTGTCACACTTGACATGCACTTGACAGATGGTGTGTTCGGTCGGCTATTGCTTAATTGTTTTAATAAAATTGTACCAATAAAACAAATAACTAATACTAAACTACTACTATTAATACAAACTAATTTATAAGATACAATTTGTTTACATTATATTATACTACAGATGATGAAAATTTCATATATTACGCGTGTTTAATATCGATGAAATGTAAGTTACCGCTTCACTGTACAATACCTATGATAATGTTTGTCTTTGCAATAATATTTGCTTAAATTTAGTTTGGAATGTGTGTACTGTTTTCAGGCTACGCAGGGGAGGAGGAAGATCATTCCAACATTTCGTGGAAGCAAATCGGAGTCCACCTCTGAATGAGGAAGTACGGTGCTTCAAAGTGACCAAGAGATCTGATGAGGCCCTTGTATTATATGTATTAACCTCTCGCGACCATGTCAACTTCTCATAGAGGTAAGCTGGTTTTTTATATAAAACTATACCAAAAAGCAATGTTGCCAAATGAAGGTGCCTACGTGCAGTCATCTTCATGAAGTTCCCATTGTTCAAAAATGGAGTGACATGTGTGCGCGGTGGGATTTTGTAACAAAACCTAGCACATGCATTTTGTACTCGCTGAATTAATTTTTGAGTTCGTTTCAATATGCATGCACCAAATACAGTGTCTGCATAATTCAATTTGGACAAAACTAGTGACTCACAGAGTTGTATGCGCACATCTGTGCTGAGGTGATCCCGGATGCGGTAAAGCAATCTGAGACGGTAAAAACAGTTTTTTACAGATTCAAGGACATGCGTCTCAAAATGCAATTGTCCATCCATGATCAAACCCAAATTACGCGCTTCACTGACTTGCTGTATGGGACTACCATCCACCATTACTACTGGCTTGTGGGCCTGTATTTTATTAATGCATTCTTTAGAGCCGAATATAATATATTTCGATTTGTTAGGATTAAGCACTAGTGAATTGTTTTTTGCCCAGTCAGCTATCCTCTCTAAATCAGTATTCATTTTAATTTCAGCCTCATTGCTATCATCTGGACGAAAGGAGGTGTATATTTGGAGATCATCAGCATACATATGGAACTTGGTGTTATGAATATGGTTGGTAACATCGGCGCAGTATAAAATGAAGAGGAGAGGGCCGAGTACAGATCCCTGTGGGACGCCCCGAGTCACCTGTCAACAAGAGGAGTAGGCCGTAGTACCATCCCTGTTGTTATCCAGTTGGACAAATTGAGATCTGTCAGTCAGATAACTGTGGAACCATTTCACTGTTGCTGCGTCACACCCATAATATGACAGTTTTGCCAGAAGAAGAGAAATATTGATTGTTTCGAAGGCGCGCGAAAAATCTAGCAGTGTGAGCATAGTACCCATGCCCTGGTCCCTAGCCTCCAGTATGTCATCGACCACATCAAGGAGAGTGGTGGTTGTGCTGTGTCCCTGGCGAAATCCAGACTGCTTCTTCGGTATTATATCATAATTCTCTAGATACTTTCTCAACTGACTGCTTACCACCTTTTCCAGTACCTTTGATAAGCAAGGGAGCAAACTGATGGGTCTTAGGTCCTTGGCAGTGATGGGATTAGAGATTTTGGGTATGGGCTTAACAATAGCCGTTTACCATACTTCAGGAAAGGTAGAAGAAGTGATCGATTTGTTGATGATTTCTGTGATGTATGGTAGACTATGTGGAAGAGTCATCATCAGCATGTCTAGTGAAATTTTATCAATACCGAGGGCATTTGATTTAAGACTTTTAATGTACAAATGAACTAGTTCTTCACTAACAGGCTCAAGACTGAAGGAGTGTTAGTGGAACCTATTTGTCTCAAAGTAAATCAGATCAGATAATAGAACTGTATGATTACCAGGAATGTTTAAAAAATGTCTGTTGAGATCGTCTGGATCATTAAATGTAAATGGCAAATCATGTACTTTTGGTTTGCCGATTGTAATTGTAGATTTCAGATTGTACCATAACTTCTTTGGGTTTCTGATATTTCTGTTTACATATGTCTCGAAGTAGGCTCTTTTTTCGCTTTCAATTGCATTTACTACAGTATTTTTCATGTCTTTATAACAAGTTTTGTGTATGGTAGATTTACTTAATTTATAGCGTGCGTGATACTTGTTACGTAATTTTACCATTTCTTTAATGGTATATGTAATCCACGGAAGAGATCTATCTTTAATTAAAATACTGGTTGTTGGTGCATGCATATCAAATAGAGTTGTAATAAAGGTGTTAAATAATGAAACCATGTCATTCACATTTTCCTGAACAGTTATATAAGCCCAATCTAATTTGTTGAGGTCAGCTTCAAAAACATTTGGCATTATGTGCTTTAACGGCCTATAGTTGATCCACTGTGGGGTGGGCTTGTTAATTTTAATTTGCAATGTCGCAGATATGATGGCATGATGACCCAATTCAGGTTTATGTTGGACTGAAATGTGGTTAATATCATATCATATATATAAGATAGTATTGTTATCATTACTGATGAGCCAGTTTGAGTTAAAGTCGCCAAGAAGTACGGTTTTGTCGGCTTTGTTAAATGATGTTAAGGAGTCAGTAATTGCATCCAGAAAGGTGTTCATGTCTAGCCAAGGTGGTCTATATGCTGTGCCAATGATCAAAATTTGCGAGTTAATCGTGAGTTTGAGCCACATTTGCTCGACATTCGGTGCGACTGGGTGTGCCATGGTTCGAACCTTGAGGTCCCGGCGCACATAGAAGCCAACGCCACCGCCCCGGCCTCCCCGCACATTCGAGGGTCGAGGTACGTGACGAAGGCGGTAGTTTGAAAGTGTCGGCGCACGCCCATCCTCTCCTTCCCGTAGCCATGTTTCATTGATTGCCATGATGTCTACTGCTAGTTCATCCATGGCTAACAAAAATTCATCATGCCGTGTTCCCAATGAGCCAGCATTGAATAAACCCACCTTCAAGTATGTACTTCTTGTCATTTTTATTATTAAATACTTTTACTGTCCTGTATATACTTGTTAATGTAACTATTTTAAAGCTCAGATGTTGATATATTATTATTCCATTTGTAGATATAGTTTTGTAAATATTATGTTGTGTTATTATTATATGTAAGTAGTGTATGTTTGTGATGTATTTATATACATAAATTGTGTAAAATAGAAGCTTTAATAAAATAAATATGTGCTTATAAGTCAATCTTATATGTAAATAAATAAATAATGTGTATAAATAATAAATATACATAGTGATAGGCATATTATAATAATTTAACCCATTATTGCAACCTGGATACTTAGTTAAGCTATTCTTACAATAAGACTTCCCGTCTTTACTAAATCTAAAACTTAATAATACTATTAATTTTAAAAAATAACTATGTGGAGCTAGAACTAAAAACCTGTTCAATGTCCGATTCATTTTTAATCAATCATACTTTGTCTCCAGGCTTGTTTCGTGCAAAGATACGGCCACGTTTGACCCATACGAACTTCCATCCTGAGCGCTGGCCGGCTTCACGCGCCAACCGAAACAACTGTCGGTTCTCCTTGGTGAGCCGCTCGTTGATGTAAAAGCGCCTAGGCGCTCCTGGGGCCATGTCGGCCGACGTCACTCCTCGACGAACTCTGGCGCTGTGTAGCATTGCATCTCGCTTTGCTCGCGTCGTGAAACGTACCGTTATGGGTCGTGGGCGCTCCTCGGGGCCCGCAGCGTCCGTCGCCACGATATGCCGTCCGCCAATCCGTTGCGCGCAATCTACGTCATGCTCTTCTAGGCTCAACCCGATCTTCGTCGCTATTTGCATTACGACATGAACGGGGTTCTCCCCGCTCACCTCCGGAAAGTTGGCTATCTCGATGTCATTAGCCAGCAGCTGTTGGTCACGCTCGCGGAGGTCATGCCTGAGCTGAGCGATCACTTCGTCAACGTCTTCAGTATGAGGAGGTTGCTTCTGTTCAAGCTTACTGATCCTCTCCTCTAGAGTATCGACTTTTTGTTGATATTTTGTTATATTTACTTTGATGTCCGCTAGCTCATCTCTAAATGCTTGCAGGTCTCTGTTTACAGAGCGTAAATTATCTCTGAAAATTTTAAGTTCTTCGTTAATATCTAGTGTCAGCTCCTGGGTGGACTCGAACGATGAGTTCGTTGGCGAGTTGACGCTTAACAGGTCTTCAGGCTGCTTGCTGGCAGCCAGTAGGTCAGTCTTTTTCTTGAATGTCTTAGCCTTGATACAACCCGGGCATTGCCAGGATGGAGAAACGGTACCGGCAGGAGGCAGGGACACACATTTTAGATGAAAATATACGTCACAATGGCGACATCTCGCAGACTCGGTCGGCGACAGGAAACGATGACAACGCCCACAACTCCTTGACATGATTGATTGTATACTACGTAATGCGGAAGACAAGTCAAAGATGGCGCTACTGTCGCACTCTTGAATTGATGGGAACAACACCGGTAATGTATCCAATAGATCAAACACGGACACAGAGATGGCGCTGTGCTTAGTTCCGTGAAAAAGGCTTTGTTTAAGGCTCTCGCGGCATTTATCAGCGCGCGGGTTTTAAAATATTCAGCCACTAACACCGCGCCAAGACCACATACACCAGCGATCACCAACACTGTCTGGTACCTCAGATCACTATTATATTTTATAGAGTAAGGGTAGTTTTTAAGTCCTTTTAGATGTAAAGATTTTAATTTAAGTTTAAATAGAATTTAATAAACGAAAGACACTGCAAACACTATCAGTTCTTTATTGTGTCACTGTCCACAATCTCACAACCGTAGATTCGCGAAACAACAACTCGTTTATTTTTAAAACAACAATAAGACGGAGCGTAATAGGTAAACAAAACAGTTTTGACAGTTTTCTATAAGTATCATCTAGTCCCAAGCTAAGCAGAGCTTGTGTTATGGGTACTAGATAATGGATAAACATACTTATATACCTTTTTTTTTATAAATACATACATATTATACATAGAAGCACCCAGACCAAGACAAACATTCATGTTCATGCACACAAATGTTTGACTTGAGCGGGAATCGAACCCGCGACCTTCGGCGTAGCAGTCACTTACACTCCCACTGCGCCAACCGGTCGTCAAGTGCTAGCCCTCTTTTTAAAGCGTGTTCTAAAGTTGTTTGCTTCTAGGGTTTCACATCCAAATGACCCACTTAGTTAAATCCGAGGAAAAGTCGCTTCATTACTGTGATATAAATTGTACTGTCACTTGCAAAGCCGTGACCACACCATTAGCAGACCACAGTATGAATAAATAGCAGCTAATAATGCTATTGTAAACTGCGTTTGAGTCTGCTAAATTATATTACAAACCACTTTATCTATAACAAACTAAATAAAGCTTCTATTTATAGTAATCAGACCGATTTATCATGTTAATTTATCATTTCCCAAGGCTCTCCTTACAGACTCATCTTGTGCCACCCGCATCTCACTGCTTCCCGTGATCTTAACCAGATCGTCGGCCCACAGGACAAGACTAATATTCATATAATATTAAATCAAGTTCTTTCATTTAAGAGCTGATACAACAAAGAATAAATAATTTTACTGAGCTCATTTATCAGAAATTACAGAGCTTAGAAATCAGAGTCATCACTAGGCGAGTCTTTTTGACAATAAAAGGATAGTTTCTCTGCTGAAAGCATGACTATTGGAAAACGGATTGACATCGCATTGTTTGAAACAAAATTCATAGAAATTAACTTTCTTTGTTCGACGTCAGAAAATATCACCTGGGCGTATTGCGAAATAAAATCGAATGTGACAACAATATAACAGCTTATTTTATTCAGTTACATTGATG
Source organism: Euclidia mi (assembly GCA_944739405.2). Lineage (NCBI taxonomy): Eukaryota > Metazoa > Arthropoda > Insecta > Lepidoptera > Erebidae > Euclidia > Euclidia mi. The sequence goes on from OX123192.2 coordinate 65,844,926, forward strand.
CTAAATAATCGCGGAATAGAAATCGTGGAATTAAAGTGGAACTACGCATTCGACTTCTGACATAGGCTCGATACAAAATATGTATCTTTAGTAGCGAAATCCATGGATAGATAAAAAAACCGACCACAAGATACGTAAGCACTTTTCTAAATCTTTAGCCAGTAATATTTTTCTAAATATCACCTAAGGTATATAAATAGCTGATAAGTCTCTTGTCTATATTCTTATTATTTTTTGTACTTTGTAATATCTATAAATGGACTACAAGACTTTTAAGCCCTTCGTGGGCGTTTCAAACCAAAACCATCGGCTTAAAGCGTCAATAGGAACACCGGTATCTATTTTAAATCTACATTTTCAACAAAAAGGTACAAAAACTTCTCAGCCATTGTAAAAACTTTACGTGTGATAACTTAGACACAGCTAAAAATAATCCTAGACTTTTAACTAGCTTAGTTCTTGTTTTATAAAAAGGGCTTACGTGACATAAATAAATAAAAGTACATCCTTCAGATCAATCAAGTCAACTCTGTCAAGCGAAAGACGACGAATATTTTCTCGCATTATCGACTAGAAGCTCAGAGAAGCTACCTCAGCAGTGACACAAGTTGATGAGGACATAAATTGAATTTTCACCCTATTCTGATCAAACCACTGTGCAAAATCTATTCTATATAGTTCCAGGGACGTTTTTGATCACATTTACTTCAATACATACATATATTAAATCTGTTTCGAAGGTAGATTGATTTATTTTCGGAACCTTTGTCAGGCATAAAGATGTAATGGCGACTTTGGGACTATTGATTTGGAATAACGTTCCGCTCAAATTGTTTCCTCAAACGGTTGTGTAAGAATAGTATTGTTGTATAGGTATATAAATAGAACTATAATGGTGTTCGAATGACTTCAAGCAATTCTTATTCAATTTGGTAATAGTAATATTATGGTGAAAATAGTCTGTATATATAAATATATAACTCCGTTACTGACCGACTGACTGAGAGACAACTCACAGCCGAAACTTGTCATGGTCGCAGGCAGTTGAAACTTGGCATGTATGTCCTTTAGAGAGTGCAGGGTAGCATTTAGAGGTTCGTGGGAATATCACTCCCATGGGGCAAAAAGTCACACAGGGCCGGAGCTACGGGTGATATCTATTCTTATTATAATTATGGAGTTTGATTGATTAGTACACACATATGATAATACTATTTATTTTATTTATAGACTCACGCCTGTATCCCCGAAGGGTAATACTATCCTTTTATTAAGGACAAGAGAGGCATTTTGTAAAAGAAATGGGAATAAATGAGACGTATAATTTGGGGAGATCATCCCATAAATATTTTTGCCACTTTGTCCCCGTTGTTAATTCATTGTGGTGTAACAAATATCTTCCTGTATTAAAATTATGGCGATTTTTACTATTGTTATTGGTAGCGCCATCTATCTTTTCTATTGATAGTTAATTATGTCAACATCTAGCTAATAAATTCCTTTGCATACCGCAGTGTCAAAACGAGCGATCTTTTATCCCTTTCCTTCCCAAAAGCATGCCTCGCTCTAATTGGTCGCGGAATTCGATGACGCTACGAGCCAGTTCGAAAAAATCAACCGTCCCTCTGACCGGCTGGGTCCTGGGGCAGCTCCGCGCCGCGACGAACACATGCAGCACCGCAATATTTTACCGCTATTTCATACTATAAATTGGGACTAAGACTAAGTAGTGGAGTGATCTGTGCAGCTTCAGGCTAGATCCAAATGGAGTGATCAGTTTTGTAGCCCGACTCACGAAGACGCTGGCGGCCGCCATTTTGTCAAGCAGAGAAGAATGACTTGCAAGGTAAGACGTGCCTCCTATGAATTCCAATAGTCATAAGATCGCCCGTTCACCCATCTTCTAGGCGATTTACCAGCCATTCTTTATACAGTCCACAATATTAATATTTTTCCATATCACCAAATCGCCTAGTACATACTTTCGGTGCATCGCCGAATAATTTTTTTGATCCGTACAAGCCGGATTCATTGGCGTTTATACGTAACCTCTCGTTTATCTCGCGTAGGTATCTTCTAGAAGTACCTACCTAAGTAGTTATAGCACCTAGCTATATTCCTAGTCCAATTACATACCTATTACGTGGTTACTTCCGCACGCTTCCGTAGGTAATATACTTTTATGTAGCTACCTACTAATCTGATATATCTACCCAATTGTTATTACTGGAACTATCATAGTTGTCTTGTAAATTCCATATTTCAATCACCTTTTAGTTCCACCACCTTAAAGTTGTTGCCTACTTACGAATAACTACCGCATAAACACCTACTTATGTAAAATAGTAGGTACTTTAGGTATTCTTATTTTGATTCGGTCTCATTAGCTTATACGTACGTAAACATGGCGCAACAAAAGAAGCCATGCATGTCGGAAGAAAAAGAGCTGACAATCTTGGGAGCTAAACGTAATATTTTATTTGAGCGTATTCAAAACATTTACGAGCGCTCAAAAACTGCCGCTACTTCCGATATTAATAGGGAATCATTTCTTAGTTATTGTATGACAGTAGATAGTATTCGAACAGATTTTCATAAGTTGTTAGACGATTATAACGCAAGATTGCTTTCTATTAATCCTGATGAACAGCCGAATTATCAGGCGTACACCTCATTCGAAGATCTTTATTGTATCATCAAGCGCATACAATCACAATTGGAGGGTAAATATTCCGCACAGCCCGTTTCTGCCGGACCGGTGGTTCGAGCGCCGAGATTACCGCCAATTGAGCTTATGTCGTTTGATGGCGATATACGAAATTGGCCGTTATTCTATGCGAGTTTTAAGTCTACAGTGCACGGTAACGGTTCTCTAACAGATGCTGACAGGTTGTACTATTTAATAGGTAAGGTGTCACCGAAGGCCCAGTCCGTATTTGCAGGTGTCACACCCAGTGCTGAGAACTATCGGGTCATATTCCAGTCACTACTTGATAGGTATCAAGATACTCGTGTTCCAGCGTCTACTTACTTTGATCAAGCTTTAAATCTTAAACTGTCCGGTGCCGCGTCTGTTTCGAATTTTCAGCTGTTTATAGACAACTTTGTTACCGTAGTTAGTTCCCTTAAAAACTTAAAATTATAAGATCTTTCCGACTTTATGTTTCTTCAACTCGCTTTAAAAAAGTTCGACACTGAAACAATTCGTGCTTTCGAGATGACTGAACGTAATCATAAAATACCTACACTAGATAGTTTTATTTCTTTCATCAAAGATCAGTATCGAATATAACATAATACGCAGTCTAGTTCATCTAGCTCGTCTAATAATAATAACAGCAAACAAAAGTCGAATAAATCGCGAAATAGCAATAATAACTCGGTCCCTAATCCGCATTCTTACGTAGCATGCTCGGAATCTAATAATAATAATTCACAGAAGTGTCTGTGTAGTAATATAGTACACGACCATTTCTATAAATGTCCCGCTTTAAATAATTTAAATCCGACTGCTCGTTTCAAATGTGTAAAAGAAAACAAAGCTTGCGTTAATTGTTTAAGTATAAAATATAAAACCAGTGATTGTTCTAGTAAGACGAAGTGTCGTTCATGTAATCAACGACATCACTCATTATTACATTTTGATAAAAGTTATCCGTTGTCGGGTCAATCCGGTAACCTTGACCCAATTTTTAGCCCACCTACGTCACAGGTGCAGGCCGCCTGTACCACGGTGGCTACCCCCTCCGCGTCTCAGTGCGAAGTATCGTTGTGTACGACGTCCATTGCGCTGGCGGCGCACACACGCGCACAACCCTCACGCGCTTGTCATGTTCAGCGCGATGCTAAACCGCAGTGTACGGCGTCCAAAACGGTTCTATTGGCAACAGCTCAAGTTATCGTTTATGATATTAATAACGCACCGCACATAGTTCGTTGTTTACTCGATAGCGCATCACAGAGTAACTTTATTACTTCTGATTGTTTCAAACGCCTCGGACTGTGAGATAACTTTAAAAATACTAACTTAGTAGTCAAGGGGATCGGGGGGTCAGAAAGACATTGCAAGGGTTTCGTAGATATTAAAATACATTCGCGTTTTGATAGGGATATTAATTTTAACATTTCTTCGCTTATCGTGGAGCGTATTACGGACACATTGCCGAACGCTAATGTGGACGTATCGCTACTCACACATCTCGAGACATTGCCGCTAGCAGACGCGGAATTTGCGAATCCGGCAGACATTGATGTTTTGATCGGAGCTTCAATATTTCCGCACTTGTTACTACCTAAAGTTGTACGTAGTGAGCAATATAATTTACCGCCCGCTATTGAGACGGTATTTTTTACCTATTTTTTTACCTACATTACATACTTCTCATTATATTAGGTCTTGTTGTTGTTCTGTTCTTCAAGAAAATAATATTTATTCTCTTCTCAAGCGATTTTGGGAGCTTGAAGAGATTATCGCACCGCCCTCGATAAGCCGTAAGGATCTCGAGTGTGAAGAACATTTCCGCGCTACCACTGTTCGTGACGACAGTGGCAGATACGTTGTGGCGTTGCCATTCTATGGTGACCCTTATTCGTTAGGCGACTAGTACGCTGCTGCGCTTAGACGTTTTCATTGTTTAGAACGTAAACTTGATGCATCACTTAAGTTACGCGGCGCCTATAATGACGTCATTCGTGACTACCTAAATGAAGGTTTTTTGAGTGTAGTTGTAAACAAATTCTCTTCCCTCATATTATATCCCGCATCACGGCGTAGTTTGCGAAGATAAAACATCTACTAAACTTCGTGTGGTTTTAGATGCTAGTTGTAGGACTACATCGGGTCAGTCGATTAATGACATTTTGCATGCCGGCCCTGATGTACAGGGTGGTTTATTTAACATCATAATAAAGTTTCGTCTTTTCCAAATCACTCTGTCAACTGATTGCCGCCCAATGTTTCTCAATATCGGCGTTCGCGAATCTGACCGTAGATTTCAACGGATTTTTTATCGTTTTGACAATAAGGTACCTTTATCCGTGTATCAGTTCAGTCGTGTTTGTTTTGGACTCAAGTCTAGCCCATATCACGCGTTACGAGTTGTTCGCCAGTTGATCGCTGATGAAGGCGATCACTTTCCCGCCGCAGCAGCTGTTGCTACTTCCGCTTTATATATGGATGACATCGCCTGTAGTGTCATATCCGTTCCGCTAGCAATTTCGCTTTGTGAAGAGCTTATTCAGCTTTTCAAGCGAGGCCAGTTTGATCTTGTCAAATGGACAAGCAATTCTAAGGAGGTTCTCGCACGCATACCTGATTCTCATAAAACTTCCGGACATTGAGTTTGAGAAGTCTGTACCGCATAAAGTTCTCGGTTTACGCTGGGACAAATCCTGTGATAGTTTTCGGTTTGACGTCTCACCGCCAGATGATAAGTGCACCAAACGCACTACCTACTGCTGTCCACAGTGGCTCGACTATGGGACATAATGGGTTTTGTGGCTCCCACAATTTTGTACGCCAAGCTCTTGATCAAAGAACTTTGGTTATCAAAGTGTGAGTGGGATGAAACACCCCCTGAACATATTGTCACCGCTTGGAGCCAGTTTTGTATTGAGCTTACCGCGCTCAATCAAATTACTATTCCGCGTCATCTTGGGTTGGTAGATGGATGCACCATCAACTTAATAGGTTTCGCTGACGCCAGCGAGCGTGCTTACGGCGGAGTCGTATATCTGCAAGTCCGCATTGGTTCTAACTACTCGGTGCAGTTAGTTTGTGCCAAGTCCAAGGTCTCGCCTATTAAAACCATTTCGGTTGCGAGACTGGAGTGGTGCGCGGCCCTTCTGTTGTCTCAGTTGCTCCGCAAGGTTCAGGACACAGTTTTGCCCCACTACCCTATCAATAAAATATACGCGTTTTCTACTACTTTCTACTCCAAAATAGTGCTCGCTTGGATTTATTCTTCTCCTCACCGCTGGCAGACTTTTGTCGCCAACCGCGTTAGTAAATTAATTGAACTTGTTCCTGCTACTTGTTTCAATCACGTTGTGGGTATTGAGAACCCCGCTGATTGCCTGTCTCGAGGTGTTACTCCACGTAATCTTCTGCATCATCCATTGTGGCATCGTGGACCTTCTTGGATTTCCCATGATCCGTCAGAGTGGCCCATGCAACCCTTTGACCACAGTGCAGAGGACGAGAATGTACCCGAATGGAAGTCTGTTTCTCATCCCGTGATTGTTGAGGTTGCTGAATCCCCGATCTATGCACTCGCACTACGCATGTCATCGTGGTCTAAGTGTGTAAGTTACTCCGCGCCATCGTTTATGTCTGTAGGTTTCTTAAGCACCTACATAATGGGACTTTTGTTTCAAGTACTAACCTTGAATTTGCAGAATATAAACTACTGCGAGCTGTACAGGCTGTTCATTTTAATACTAATAGTTTACCTTGTTCTCCCGCTATTCTTAGGTTCAAGCCGTTTCTCGATGAGCACGACGTCATACGCGTTGGTGGTCGTCTGTCAAATTCGGATGAACCTTATAACTACAAGCATCCTTGCATTCTACCACGTCATGATTATGTTGTCGACCTTCTTGTTGATTTTTATCACAAGAAGCATCTCCATGCTGGTCCAAAGTTGCTTATGTCCTTACTTAGGCATAAATATTGGGTTTTAGCTGCTCAACAAATAATTCGTCACAGAATACATAAATGTAACGTCTGTTTCAAATTTCGTCCGCGTCCGATTTTCCCTCCCATGGCAGATCTTCCTAGCCAGCGCGTCAATCAGGTTGATAAAGCGTTTACACATACCGGTTGTGATTACGCAGGACCACTGCAGTATACGCCAGTGCGTGGTCGAGGTGTTTAGGGTCATAAAGCTTGGCTATGTATTTTTACATGCTTAACGACGCGCGCTACGCACATTGAAGTTGCGACGGATTTAAGCACGGTGTCATTCCTGGCAGCCCTTAAACGATTCCTTTCACGACGCAGCCCTATACAGTGTTTGTAGACGGATAACGGCACTTGTTTCGTGGGCGCAAGCTCTTATTTACGCGACTTTTATAAGTTTCTCAGGGAAGAATACCGTACTCGTCTTCAGGAAGAACTTTCCATAAATCATATAGACTGGAAGTTTATTCCGCCAGCATCACTACATATCGGTGGATGTTGGGAAAGCATGGTCAAAGTAATTAAAATGCATCTCTTTAAAGTTATAAGTCAACAGATCCTCTCTTACGAAGAGCTTTTAACTGTCCTTGCACAAGTTGCGCTGATCAACTCGCGTCCGCTCACGGCATTGAGTAGTGACCCTGCAGAACCATCCGCGTTAAGCCCTGCACATTTTCTGAACACAGTGCCATTATCGTCATTTCCGGCTCCTGAAGCAGACTCTTCAAGCTTGCTCCAGAGACATACTCTGCTGGATAAACTCGTGCAGTCATTCTGGCGGCGCTGGCGTGCGTAATATCTCCACCAGCTTCAGGCTAGTTCCAAATGGAATAGTCCTGCATCCCCTATACAGGAGGGTACGTTGGTCGTCATAATACATGATAATGCTCCGCCGCTTTCATGGCCGTTAGCCATCGTGGAGAAACTGCATACTTCCAAAGACGGTACAACCCGCGTTGTTACCGTGAAAACCGCGAAGGGGAGCTACGTGCGCCCTGTTGTACGTCTCTGTCCGCTTCCAACTCAGTGAGATCTATCCTGAAGTTAGATCTACCTCTTTAAGTATTTAGTTTGTAGTTTTCGTTATAATTGTTTCGCTAAATTAATTTTATTGTCATATCGCTGTCTTAGCCTATTGATGGGTTATGCGGGACATCCAACATAGCTAAGTTCAAGGGGAAATGGTAGCGCCATCTATCTTTTCTATTGATAGTTAATTATGTCAACACCTAGCTAATAAATTCCTTTGCATACCGCAGTGTCAAAACGAGCGATCTTTTATCCCTTTCCTTCCCAAAAGCACGCCTCGCTCTAATTGGTCACGGAATTCGATGACGCTGCGAGCCAGTTCGAAAAAATCAACCGTCCCGCTGACCGGCTGGGTCCTGGGGCAGCTCCGCGCCGCGACGAACACATGCAGCACCGCAATATTTTACCGCTATTTCATACTATAAATTGGGACTAAACCGCCCGCGGGTGTAGTGGAGTGATCTGTGCAGCTTCAGGCTAGATCCAAATGGAGTGATCAGTTTTGTAGCCCGACTCACGACGACGCCGGCGGCCGCCATTTTGTCAAGCAGAGAAGAATGACTTGCAAGGTAAGGCGTGCCTCCTATGAATTCCAATAGTCATAAGATCACCCGTTCACCCATCTTCTAGGCGATTTACCAGCCATTCTTTATACAGTCCACAATATTAATATTTTTCCATATCACCAAATCGCCTAGTACATACTTTCGGTGAATCGCCGAACCAGTTATAATTAATTATAGTCGTTTACACTTATTTGCACAGATTTTACTTAGGTTCATATTGTAGGTTAGCTATAGGTAATTGTTAAGTAATGTCTTATCTATAATATTTAGCACACGGTCGGTTTAACAATAATGTGTTAATAATATTGACTTACGCCTAAATCCCCGAAGGGGTAGGCAGTGGTGTAAAATTACGCCGTGTTATAAATTTTAGGTCTCACGTAATAGAGGGTGAGCCTATTGCCGTTACGGGGCACATTGCGGGATTCCGTGCCGCTACTGAGAATTCTGAAAAACTCAGTAACACCTTTGCCCGATCCAGGCATCTACGTCTGTTCTGAAATATGGCAACCGTAGGCTGACCATTATTGTTACAGCATACATAATATTCGAAACATTAATTTGAGTTAATGTGACAAACTTATTGCATTTTACAAATATAGTACAAATACAAAAATATTACACGGAGGTTTCGTGAAGTACAATCAAACAAGTCGGCCGTGGACCAGTTTGAAAAAAAATCCTTGGCTCGCTCATAGATTCGAGGCACACTAGAAACTGGTTTTGTATACGAGTGTCAATGTGTGTGTAAAGTAGCACTGGAAGCGACGATGTCTTGCTGAGCGATTCTCACCCTTATGGTGGTCTAGCGGGAAGTTTTTCGATTGTACCTGCTGCAACGGAATAAATTGACATCTTTTGATTCCAGTGAACGGTTCTTTAGCGTAAAATATTCTTATCTGTATGAATAAAATTCTTCCGTTCCTGACTTATTGACAGACAACGCACTGCCAAAACTATTGGGCGCAATAATCTGAAATTTGGGATGTTCCTCGGAGACCGTAGGGCCGCACTAAGAAGGGTTTTTTTATAGTAATAGGCGGCAAACGAGCAGACTGATCGCCTGATGGTAAGCAATTACCGCTGCCCATAGAGACAAGCAACACCACAGGAGTTACAAGTACGTTGCCGCCCCTTGGGGTTGGGAAAAGGGATAGGATAAGGAGTGGAATGAGGGAGAAGGAATAGGGGTTAGGGCTTCCGTCACTCTCACTCACCAAACGAAACGCAACATTTTAAGTACTGTTACTTTACGTCGATTTCCTGTAAGAGGGTAGTACTTCCTCGTTCGAGACGGTCCAATCATGCTGAAATCAGCAAGGCTCTACTACCGTGTGATTGCCGGCAATTTTCATGGGATCGGGCAGGAACGGTTCATTTAAAAAGAAGTGCGGGCGCAGCTGCGAGAATCCTCTAGTCTAATATATAAAATTCTCGTGTCACAGTTTTCGTTCCCATACTCCTCCGAAACGGCTTGACCGATTTTGATGAAATTTTTTGTGCTTATCCGGTATCTATGAGAATCGGCCAACATCTATTTTTCAAAAAAAATAAAAAAAAAATTGCAAAACAACGTTTGCCGGGTCAGCTAGTTTATTATAATAAGATGAATATATAATAAGCAGTGATAGCCTAGTGGAGAGACCGAAAGACTGCTACGCAGAGAGTCCGGGTTTGAATCTACGGCGCGCACCAATGACTTTTTGGAGTTATGTATTAAATTGTTAATTATCGCTTGCTAAACGGTGAAGGACAACATCGTGAGGAATGTGCATGTCTGAGAGTTCTCCATAATGTTCTCGAAAGACATGTGAAGACTGCCAACCCGCACTAGGCCAGCAAGGTGGATTAAGACCGTACCCTTCTCATAGTAAGAAGAGGCCCGTGCCCAGCAGTGGGACAGTTTATAGACAGGGCTGATGATGATGAACAATTGGCTATTTCCTCAGGATCGGGAAGAAATGGTTAAAATATAAAAAAATATGAGGGTGTAACAGCGGGCATCCTCTAGTTTCTATATCAAGATTATCAACTGAGACTATCGTCAAATTGTTGTAATAACTTTTTAAACAACTTCTTGTCTCGAAAGCTTTCGTCAAGTTTATTTAAAACCTAAAAGATAAAGAAGTCTTTAAAAAAATGTTTGTGTTACTGAGTTAATTCTTTTTGAAGATCAAGTTTTTAAATTATAGTCATATCAATTTATACTTGTATAAATCATCCTTGAAAAATAACTAAAGTAATTTTAATTATGAGAAGTTTAAAATGTGTGTTCATTTTTATTGTATTCTAAGCTTAAGGTCTTGATTAAAACGTTATGCTTGGAAAAGGAAAGCTAATTATACAATGATCATAATTCTGTGAAAGGAAAATTACAGAACTTAATATTACATTTTGTGATTTAATTGAAGTCAAAATTGTATGGTGTTAATGAAGTGTCTACTTTTCTACATGTTATATAAATGCGTTATGTAGTTAAAATATTTGAATTCTTATATACTGAAATTTGCCCCTTGCTCCATCCGTTAATTATACATCTAAACCTTCCTCTGATATCTCACTATTGATTAGTGAAAACCATATAAAAATCGTTCGACACTTTTTGAGTTCATTGCGTTCATACAGACATACCGACGTGACGTGGACTTCATTTTATAATATGTTTAGATAAACCAATAGCTTGTCACTTTGTTCATTCTTTAAAATCTTTCGACGAATACGTACACGTTAAGAAGCTTTTAGATATCTTGTAGAGGACTGAAAGTTGAATCTATAGGGATTTGAAATCGGGTTAACGAGTTCCAAATAGGCCTCGACGAAGTATTCCCTTGTCGTCTCATTTAGGTTTGAGATACATCAGAGATAAATCGCCTATAGGTATCGTTGTCTTTTATAAACACTCACTCTGTTCGCTATGTCCCTAACACAGCGAACAGTCAGGTTGTTTCCAACTAGTCAAATCAAACACTTTTAATGAAATGTCAAAAACGACTTTTGCTACGGCTTTTGTATAAAACTAGCTGACCCAGCGAACTCCGCATCGCCTTTTTAAGAGTTTTTATTTTATTCCCGTTTTTTCCAAGCCCCTTTTCCAAAGTTCCCATTGACTTAGCGCTTAATCTCTTATTACTTCAGAGTCTATAAATGATGAACAAACAAATATAGATTTTTATATAATATTGAATTCCCCATTCCTTAAAATATCGGAGATTATACCCATATCGACTTAAAAAAAAATCCCGTCTGCCATCATTGATTTCCTATCCGCCATCTTTGATCACGAAATAGATGTTATATTTGGATTCTCCATCCCTTAAATCATCAGAGACTGTACCCATATTGATATTTTAATTTTTTTCCATCCGCCATCTTTGGTTTCCCATCTACCATCTTGAATGACGAAACAGATGTTGTATTTGGATTCCCCATCCCTTTTAACATCGCAGACGATTTATTATTTAAAATTTTCCAATCCGCCATCTTTGATTTCCCATCCGCCATCTTTGATCACGAAATAGATGTTGTATTTCGATTCCCCACCCCTTAAAATATCGAAGGCTACCGATATTGATTTTTAAAATTTTCTTATCCGCCATCTTTGATTTCCCGTCCGCCATCTTGGATCACTAAATAAATTTCATATTATTAATCAGCGTCCCGAAAATCTCGTAAACGATACCCATATAGATTGTATCCTATTCGTTTAGCCTTTTTTTGCCTTTGACCGAACCCTACCACTTCTCGTTTGACCATTTTGTTATTTTTGTCTGGCCCCTAAAAGTTGTGGCGGAATAATTGGGCTGTCATAGGCAATAATAATTTTTAAAATCCGACTGCTAGTTCCTGAGATTAGCCGATATTATCTTTTAGCCTTTTTAGCCTTTTGCCCGGCCCCAAAAGGTCGAAGCGTTATGTTATGTAGCCTATAGCCTTTCAGAATACCTGGGCTATCGTATACAAAAAGATTTTTTCAGATCCGACCGGTAGTTCCTGAGATTAGCGCGTTCAAACAAACAAACAAACAAACTCTTCCGCTTTATTATATTAGTATAGATGTCGTTTTAAACTGTTTAAGAAATATAACTGCAAAAAGTATTTACACATACAAACTACTTAGTACTAAGACATAGTAGTAGGTACTCAAAATGCTTTATGTCAATATGTTATCCGGTGACGTTTCGCTAGATTGACCAATATGGCGACTGCGATTTGTCTGTCAGAACCATTAGAATTTAACAAAATACTCGACAATCCGAATTTTACGGATATATGTTGTCGACTCGAAATCTTTATTTTGTAATGTTTTATTATTCAGGTAAGGTTTCGATGTACTCCTTGACGAAATTATTAATATATGATTTGACACTGCGATAGCAGCGCAGTCCGTCGGTTCCAATGTGAAATATTCCAAAATCTACAACTACTTACAAATTAAAAATTAAGTAAAAAAACATTTTCCAGTGGACTAAATTGTGAATCTAAACCATTCTCAAGTCCCCTTGAACACACAAAAAATTTCATCAAGATCGGTCCACTCGTTTAGGAGGAGTTTAGTGACATACACACGCACACTAGAAATATATATATAAAGATATGACTTAGTGACGTCATAGTTTTTTGCTGTCAAGTAGAATACTTATTATCAAAAAATTTACGATGAAAAATGTTAAATAACGTTTTAACGTTAATTAATGAATGAAACTACTATTATTTCGACATGTTTCACTAGATAAAAATACTTGTATAATTTATTTTACTTCCAGGAAACTTCCCTAGGCTTGCTTTTAAAGCAGCGTATTTTCAAACGATCTTTCGACCTCTGCTTTAGGGGTGCAATATCAAAAATTCTTCGTTAATTGATGCACACGTTAAAAATGTGAGTTCAGTCATCTTTTTTTATGTTTCGCGCGCGCTGCCAAAGAGTGCGGTAGCTATCCGTCTAATAATGACTCGCCGCATGATACTGTGCGCAGTGTTGTGGGTTCGATTCCCACACGAGACGAGACAACATTTTGTGTGATTCATAAATTGTTGTTTCAAGTCTGGGTGTTAATTGTGTCCGTTAGTTGCATGTTTGTAAAGTCCCCCGCGACACAGAATTTAGTCCTAGTGCGGGAGTTGTCTTTAGAAAAATGAAAAAATGTCAATACCGTCATAAAATACCTTTAAACTTAAGGCAGCGTTGATCTAATGGATATCCATTATTGAAATTAATTTCATAGATTCAAAGTACTAGTCAAGACGAATCAAACGGCTCCAACCTGATGGCGCGTGAGTGACTGTGAGCCTTTATTTCTTTATATAAGAATGACATTGTATCCTTATAGCTCCATCATCAAAACAGTTCTGTGCCATCATAACATTAAATTGTCACACCATTTGCATACATATACTAAATTTCAGCTGAATATAAATCTGGAAAGTTAGTCTAAATTAACTTGCAAGATACCGGAACAGATTAAAGTAAATAAAACTTTGTTTAAATGCCGAATCATTCAAATCACCTGTGACTCTAAAGCAGAGCATTTCAAACAATTAATCCTAAGTCATTTACCCATTAGGCCACCAACAAACCCCTAAGCCTAACACGTACATCACATCAATTAAACATTTGAGCGTAATTAATGAAAAAAATGTTCCCGTAATTTTGATCTAAAAGAATATTTTCCACCAAAACAGGGCCACCATTTTACCGGGGTGCGGTGAATATGCGAAGGATTTTAATTATTTTCAAGGTTATACCCTTTTGGACAGGCTATTGTGGATGAAGGCGCACATTTACATGTTAATATGTGATTAAGGGTACGTAAAATGTATCGTATGTCGCTTCGATGCGGGATTGCCCAATCAGAATGATGTCAGGTGTACTGGACAAATTGGCTATAGATGAAAGGTTGTTAACAACTGGATGTTAAGCAATTGAAGATTACTTGAAATAGGATAATTTATTTATATTTTGTATAATTATATGTAATATTTTATATTCAACCTTGATAGTTAAGACATAAGGCTTATATTATTCGAGATTCTGTGTCTTAGGTACATAGGACTTTAAATAAAACTGAAGAAATTTGAGAAATAATGTATAACTTTCTCATTTAACATGAACTTGTTTCCTCCAAAGGTTAAACAAAACCTTGATCTAACCTTTAGAGTTGACAGAAACGAAACTAATTTTATATGTTGTGTGTGGAAGTGTATGATTGTCGTTCTTTTTATTTTATAACAGATAAAACCTTCACTAGGAATAAATGCTATGACATGTCATACAAACTTTTTTTAACGGACACAAAGTTCACCCTAGAATTGACACAAGAATTTAAAGATCACACAAAGAGAGACCCAGTGTTGCCTTGATATGCGAGCGCTACCGTGCTCCAGAGGGTACGTAAAACTATCTCCGGCTCTTGCCTAAGGAAAAGGATCATACGATCATGTCAGAGGCCTTCGGGCGGTCTGAAAACTCCGTCACCAGAGTTGCCACTCACACGTTAAATAAAGAAGAAAGACTGCTGAGAATAATTGTTGTACAGAATTCAGTGAGAATTATGTCGCAATTAAATTCAAAATACATAAATTCCTGTGTCACCTGAGCAATGTCAGGTATGCCTCAATGCGTATGTACACAGCCAACCGTTAATTAAAATCACCAAAAAGTGCCGTTCATTCGTTAGCAATGTTCACTTTGTCATTTATTTTGCGTGCTGTTGATATATTCAATCATTACTTGTATTTTTAACGTTCCCATGCAGATAAAACAATAAAAAAATGTACTTAAGACTTGAATTTTTACGTCCCAATACCGATAAAACAGAAAACAAAAATGATGCATAAATACTACAGTATAACTCTATCTAGAAGCAAATAACTAATATGTATTTATAAATAAAATTCTAGTGTTACTGCATGACTGACAGTCAACGTACTGCCAAAAGTATTCGGGGCATGAGCTGTACTTTATTTTTCTGTTTCATGTATGTTCCCTGGGGATCGTAAGGATGCGCTATGAAATTATACTACATAGTATCTTCTTGGGTTTACGCGAATGTTACACATTGAAATTAAACTACAGTTTACGGATTTTATCGCGATGTATGTGTGGGTCAAACACAAAAAACGAAAAAAAAAACGTTCATGCAACGTAAAGCCGTTATTGAAATAATATATCAACATTAAATACATTTAATAATTATTTCGTGTTGAAAACTAGTCATATTTCATAAAAAAATCGCGCTGTACTGAAATTCAATTTATAATTTTTGCTTTTGAATCTGAAAAAATCTTCTTCTGTAGACTGTTCGGATGCCAAGAAGTTGAGTTTAAGTGATGGTTATAAATATATACACATACTTTCGATGATTTAATATCGTTTCATTACATGAGTTATATTATCAAATATTCATAAGATAACGTATTAAAAAATTTATCATTCATAATTTTGTAATAAAACGTATAAACATATTGTTCACAAACTTTTAGTCTACTTCTGTACACTCATAAAATAAGCCAAAATTTGCCAAAGATGAACGCAGCGTTTTTATTTTGTTTTTTTATGTTGGTACTGAACACTGTATTGTCTGTCATTTCCTTGGTTGTGATTTTACATAAAGTGCGTGTGACATTAAAAATACCAATTTTATTTAGTTACACAAGTTTTCGGTCGAGATCAGTGTGTCTTTCCTGTGCAAGGGATATCTGAGTAAGTAGCCTTTACAAATAAATAAAAACATCAAGATAGTTTAAGCTTATGGGCGCGGTATGCAAATACCGCATTGCTTAAATTATAACCTCATAATAAAGGATGCAATCTTTGATTTATGAAAATGTGTCTCTCGTGTAGACATCTTAACTGTAGACTTTGTGTCTACAGAAGGGACGTATGTCAACAGAAGTGAATAAATAGTCAAAAATAATTCACTGTATTTGAAAATAAATTGGCAAGTGCGAGTAGGATTCGCGCTCGAAGGGTCCCGTACCATAATCTATAAAAGAAAATCACTTTTGTTGTATGTTTACTTAAATATTTTTTAAGTTTCTACCTGTTATTAAGATCGAGTAACAAATTGCTTAAAAATATGTTTGTTGTATGTGAGCCCCCCTTCATTATTTACTTTTTTTATTTATTTATTTATTTTGGAAGGTAATATACAACTACATATTCTGTGAAAATTTTGAGCGTCTACCTGTTACCGTTAGTAATTTTGAGAAAAAAAAAACACGTTAATTGTATAGGATATATCCCTTAATATTCATTTTTTTTTGTTGTATTTGTTATAGCGGCAACGGAAATACATAATTTTTGAAAATTTCAGCTTTCTAGCTATCACGGTTTATGAGATACAGCCTGGTGACAGACAGACAGCGGAGGCTTAGTAATAGGGTCCCGTTTTTTACCTTTTAGGTGCGGAACCCTAAAAAAACAGTAGCGTTATTCGCTTCTTAATTATTTCATCATTCAATTTGCTCACTTTTTCTTTCCATTTTGTTTAGTATTTTATAATGTTGCTTGCAGCGCATGACGGTTGGAACATCTAGAACCATAGCAACTCCTGATTCAACCTTGTACAATCTGTCACCTGTTTGCCCTGAACGATCAGGATCACCAGACTCTTCATCTGAGAATTTGTCTATCCGTGATTATCCTGTGGCTCCAGTTACTCCTGAGGCTCCAACTGAGCCAAATTCACAGGCCTCTCAGATAGACTGACTCCAGATATTTATATCGAAATATTTAACTAAAGGCATAAACCCCAGAAGAGAAGAATCTATTTAGACGACTCTGAAGCTTCTGAAGATTCACCACATAAAAAACGGCCAACGAATTCCATGTTGGATGATTCTGACGGGGATAATATATTTTAATATTCTGTTCCTTTATATGCCTACAGATGCATAATGTCTGTTCTGCGGACAATTTTTTTTTTACTTTTTTGCACTGAATTGGCATAGCATTTTGATTATGTTTTGTTTGGAGGTTGAGGAGAACTCCATTTTAAGTTTTTTTTTTATTGTTTCTATTCTTGATCTTATTGATATGATTATGTAAGGTTAATTTTTGTCCCCTTCTGTAGATAACTCAATCTCTTCTGTAGACGTGTAAAAACTAAAAACGTGATTAATTCCTAAAATATCCAAGACTGATCTCTAGTGATATTTTTGTGATCATAACATTAGCTAACTTTAAATTAATATAATGTTTCATAAAAAATCTTCAAGTTTCATTTTAAATATTTTGCAATGTTCACTTTTTGTGTATGACCCGTGTATAGGAAAAAGACCCATACAAATATGTACTTAAACGGTGAATCTCACCACCATCCTAAACAGTTAGCTACTGTAGGAATGTTTCTGTTTCAGAGAGCCTGCGGGATCTGTGACAAGATACACCTGAACGCTGAGCTTCAACATGTCAGGCAAGTTCTGCAAGACAACAAGCTCCGACCGCCGCGCCACTGTCACAGATCCCAGAAGAAAGAAAAACCAGCCACAGTAGAAAGACAACCTGCTGTCCTCCCATACATCAAGGGCGTGACCGACAAAATTGGCTACATCTTGAAGCGAGCTTCAATCAAAACTTACTACAAGCCGCCAACGAAGATCAGTCAATTATTACCAACTGTCAAGTGTCAGTTACCCTTGCAAGAGGCCGGTGTCTACAAAATTGACTGTAATGAGGGCTCTCATACATTAGACAAACCAAGAGAAGCATAGGCATTCGACTCAAAGAACATATAGCTGACATAAAACATAAACGCTCAACAAAGTCTGCTGTGTGCGAACATGTGGAACAAGAACCCAACCACTACCTGCGATTTGATGAACCACAGATACTCGCAATAGAACACCGTTTTCTTCCAAGGATGATACGAGAGGCTATTGAAATTAAAAAACACCCTAATTTCAATAGGGAAGATGGTTGGAATGCTCCTCCAGCTTGGGACCCTGTCATAAATGAAACCCAAGAAGGACAAAGTCACTAGAAGACCTAAAGATACTGTGATCTCATTCTGCGTAAATAGTAACGCCAGTAGTTGAAAAATGTTCGGGTACTTTGAGATAACTTATACATTCAAGAAAAAGACAAATATCACGTCAGTCTGCCGTGAATATGAATCCTGTAAAGAATTCGAAACGTCGGCTAGTAATAAATTAAAAATGTAGTTTCTAGATCATTCGTTTGAAATGTAATAACTTAGTGAAACCAATACATTGCGATAAAATCCGTGAACTGTAGTTTAATTTCAAAATATACTACATTTTGAGAAATCCCGGTTAAATAAGTACTGCGGGGCGTAGCTTCTCTATCAAATAAGATATAGATGCCTTTGTCTAATTATATAATATGTTTACGCAATATATATTACGGCAAATTGTTATTATTTTATTCGTGTAAGATTTCCTCTAGTAACTCTTGTTCATTTTGAAAGAGTTTCTGTATTTTTATTTTAAACTAGCCGTTTCCCACGGTTTCACCCGCGTCCTGAGAGAACTACTTCGCGTACCCGAAAAACCCAAATATCTTACGAACCCCTATTTTTTCTAAATTGTTAAAATCGGTCTAGTAGTTTTTGAGTTTATCCATTACAAACAAACAAACAAACAAAAATACAAATTTTTCCTTTTTATAATATTAGTATAGATGCATAACGCATAGTGGTCGCGTTGATTTCCAGAGGGAGGATTTTTATCTATGCAACTCATCTTTCTGTGGGACAGAAAGATGAGTTGCATAGATAAAAACTGTCTGTTTGTAATCAGACCTATGCAAAAGACACTTAATGAATATTATATTAGAAGTAGAGCGGGGCATTAGAAGAGAAAGTCATGCTATAGTTATTATAATAATATATGATCATTGCTTTCAAAACATTAAATTCTTATTTTTTATCGCCAAGTCTTAGTGTTAATATATTATGTACGTACCTAGCTAGTTCGGGTTATAGGTAATTATTATAAAACCACAGTAAACCAAGATGTATTCTGTTAATTCTAATAGATCCTAGATATAGCCTCTGCTTGTTTAATGGCACGCAACTGAGATCATCCTTTGACCCATCATGTCCAGCCGCTACCAGCCATTTCCATAAATCGTCAATCCATCAAATAATCTGGAGCAAGTAAAGACGCGGGCTACTTGCGCAAGCTGTGTGTACAAGTTATTTGTTCGTAGCCAAGAGCTAGGTATATGTGCATGCTATTCGCGCGGTAGCTTTATGACTTGAATCGCGTCAAAATATCTCGATGAATGAAAATTCTTTAAAATCATATGTTAAAAATGTAATTTTAACAAGTAACATGCGCGAGTGACCCGCGCGCGCCGCAGAGCACGCGAGTTACTTGCGCGGGTGGCTCGCATTGGTATATGCTCGAGTCGCTGGACCCGCACATGTTTTTAAACGATATGTTTACGGTGCATGTGACCCGCGCAAGTGTCTCAACATGCTCAAGCTACATGCGCCGTGTAGAAGCACCCTAACCTCGAAGCAAAGTTGTATTGAAAGCTGTCAAAAGTGTCGCACCCGGTAAACTTCCATATTCGCCGCTAGAGGCGCGCGGATAATCTTTGCACCGCCAATTGATAGATTGTCATATATCGTAGTCAAAAAATTCTATTCACCTTACCGATGAAAATAACAAACATTTCTCATTACATAAGGTACAATCATATACCTATGACTGTATCAACTGATAACACATATATACCCTATATGGTTCAACACATGACGCCGAGCCGTGGCAAAATCTGCTACCCATACAACCAACTACCCAACAACGTATACCAAGATTTATAAATACAGCAATGATATTTCACCGTCCGGAGTGATAGAGAAGCCAACATTAAGGCGTATAAACTGGAAAGTGAAGCAATGTCTATGTAAATAAAAGTGTCGAGTAAAAAATTTCACGGGACCCCGGGGATATGTTTAAATTTGCGTCAGGTGTGCTTAAAGCGCTTGAAAATTACGTCACATACTTGTTTCATATTAATGAGGCAGGAGATACCTGACTTTATGGGTATCGCTTCGCTTATTCTTTTTTCTGCAATTAAAGTGACAAACAAGCATGTATAACTGTATACGGTAAGTTGCCCGCAGCAGTGACACTCGCATGCTATATAAGTGGCAACTCTGGTTTATGCCTTCGGGGACTTGCACAAGGCTCGGTTTGCCCACAATTTTATTTCTTTACAGCAAGTTTACCAACTCGTAGTAAAAACGTGTAAACTTGTTTCCGACACGTTTTACACACATCAAATCGTACCTTTTAAGACTGACTAAGGTCTATTAACTTTAAAGCAACATAAAACGAGACAAATCTTTTGACGTTCAAGTGTTCCTTTACGACCTATATGAATAAATTATTTGAATTTCAAGACGCCATTTAGGACGAAAGCCTCACGAAAGAAAAATTGTTCTTGAATCCGCAACGACTTTAATCAGAAGCAAATTGAAGGAATCGAAAGACAGTAAATTCGTTCGAGACTTTTAGGTTAACTGAAGAGGCAATACCTAGCTAGGCTGTCGAAGTGCTAAATTCTAAAATATATTAAGAGATTTTCTTAAGTGTTTTACGCAAATAATTTTGTACGTGCTCCAGTTTGAGTATTTACTGTATAGACGCTGTGATGAGTAATGAAATGACTGAGATAATTTTGTAAGTGTTTGTAGACTAGTTTACTAAGATAACGAGCTGTAGAGCCGTTTGCAAATATTTTATAGTCGCTCAACTGACTATAACACCTTTATTCTCTCCTAAGGAGGTACTCTACGTGCTAAAAATATCTATTAGAAGTATACCTTTATAGGTATTTTCCTAGCCTCGCTTAGCACTTGTGTTCCGGTAACAAAGGAAAAGGAAAAGGAAAAATATTAACTTTCTCATAAAGAAAAAGGAACACAAAATATCATTCACATTAAAAGAGATCAAAAGGTACATTAGAGTAATCTTGGCAGCAGCATTCATGCTTTTCAGTCTAAGCTTATAATAACAACAGCCATACTATATAGTACCTATTCTTCAGCAGTCTAAACTACAAGCTTGTTTTTCTTCCAATATTATGCAATACTAGACGATGCCCGCGGTTACACCCTAGTTATTTAAGGCTACTGCTCTGTTCCCGTTGCTCATAGCGTGATCTTAGATTCAACTTTCAGGCCTCTACAAGATATCTAAAGGATTCTTAATGTGTACGTATTTGTCGAAACACTTTAAAGCATGAACAAAGTGACAAGCTATTGGTTTATCTAAACACTAGATGAGCCCGCGGTTACACCCGCGTTATTTAAGGCTACTGCTCCGCTCCCGTGGCTCATAGCGGGATTTTATATAGCCTATAGCCTTCCTCGATAAATGGGCTATCTAACAGTGAAAGAATTTTCCAAATCGGACCAGTAGTTCCAGATATTAGCGCGTTCAACCAAACAAACAAACTCTTGAGCTTTATATATTAGTATAAGATTGTGCATAATGCAAAGACAGACATCATTAGAGCTATTCCTGTGAGGCTGACAACATCATGTTTTCGAGACGCTGTGTGCAACACTTAATAAGTTTCTCTCGAGACATACTTAAAACCAGAGACGTGGGTAGTTTCAGTCTATAAGCAACGAAAGAGAAGAGATTCAATAACATTCACATATCTACCCATTATTCTAATCACTATAAGACATACAAGATGAAGATCTGATATGAGCAACGAAGACCTAAAAGACATCTGTACTGGTGACGAGAGAGTACTGTACTGGTGTAGAGGAGAATATTATATATAACTTTCAGACAATTGTGCAGGTTGAATTTTTGAAAGTTCTTTATAATGTTCTCAAAAGACACGTAAAGTCTGCCTACTCGCAATTGGTTAGTGTGGATGTGGACTATGGAAAATACAATTTTATAGTAGGGTTGTTTCCAGCACTGTCAAATCAAGCACTTTTAATGAAATGTCAAAAACGACCTTTGCTAAGGATTTTGTATGAAATATGACGAACTGACGTCATAGTGTTTTGCTGTCAAGTAGAATACTCATTATCAATAAATTGACGATAAAAAATGTTAAATAAAGTTTTAACATTAATTGATGAATGAAACTACTATTATTTTGATATGTTTCACTAGATAAAAATACTTGTATAATTTATTTCACTTGCAGGAAACTTCCCTGTTATAAGAGGCCTGTGCCCAACAGTGGGTAAGATTACACACAAGGCTGATGATGATGACGAATACACTGTGGAGGATCGAGAACTAATATTTATCAAACAAAAGGCTGGACCCGGTTAGATGACCATGCGTGGTTGACCGTGGCCTAGTGATTATTACAAAGAACTTTTAGATAGGTAACAATAATTGCGTGTGAGCCTCCTAGTAGCGTGAATTCCAGTCGTTACATGTATTCGTAGTTCCGTTGTCGACCGCTAGATGTCGCTAATTATTTTTAGGAGTTCATTATTGTCCTCGACTGCTATCATCATCATCATCAGTTCACTGCTGGATATAGGCCTGTTCAATGGCACGCCACTGAGCCCGATTTTCGGCTTTTCGTGTCCAGCCGCTGCCAGTCACGAAAATATTGAGACAGCTATAACACGTGCCGTTTCTTGTAATATAGATACGGTTTACTCGTACATTACCTAAGTACAATATGGAGCTATATATGTTTTATTGTAAAGAGGTTTGCTATAAATATGAGTACGTACGTCTTCAAGCGTATCACGTATAACAAAGACAGATGGCACTAGGGCGAGTCCCGTGAGTGAAACAGCGATATGTAACCGCGGCGGTGCGAGCACAACTTGATATGATCCCCATGAGACGTGTTTGAAGGCGAATTGCCAGTAGGCTGCAGTGAATAAGCAAGAACGTTCCTGTTTATGTCATTGTATTATTATTTGTTTATGATCAAGCGAAGATTATCGCGTTGTTTCTATAAATCACATAAATTGCGTATGAAACGTCTGTTAACGCGATCCAGAATGTTTAGTTGTTATATACGTTTTTAGTTCCGTTGTTGACCGCTAGATATCGCTAATTAGTGTGTTTTTTATTTGTTGAGCAATAACAAACTAAACTTTAATACAACGCGCTATTTCTTATGATATAATAATATGTAGATACGATCTAGGTGTTTGTTTTGACATTACCTAAGTATGATAATAATTTTGGAGGTCTTTTAAAGCTTTTGCCATTACCTGATTTATAATATGGTGTCCTTTATTAATCGTAAAATGATTTGCTAAAAATATCAGCACGTCTTCAAGCGTATCACGTATAACAAAGACAGATGGCACTTGAGCGAGGCCCGTGAGTGAAACAGCGATATGTAACCGCGACGTTACGGGCACAACTTGATAGGATCCCCATAAGACGTGTTTGAAGGTGAATCACGAGTAGGATGCAGTGAATAAGCAAGAATATTTCTTTTGCTGTATTATAAGGTTTGTTTATGATCACGCTTTTACAAATCGTTTCTAAGTTTTGCATCTATAGGCCACTCATTTGACCACTGTCAGAAGATAGTCATAGCCTAGTGGAGATACCAACAGACTGTCATACAGATTGTATTTTCCTGGATCGTAGGATAGTAAGGTAGGTACTGGGTTACTGGGTTACTTGTAATCTCATAATCATAGGAACTTTTCCAAGTTATGTGCGTATGCAATTGTTAACTAACGCTTATCCCATGCCTCGGAGAGCACGCTAAACTGTCGGTCCCAACTATTATCAAGGTCATTGACAGTCGTTATGTTTGGTCAGTATCTTTGCATAAACTGACTACTGCCTACTAGTCTAAACCATGTTATGTCACTATCTAATAAAGTGGTATTTATATTAAGTAAATTGTAGTTAGACAAATGTTTGCGTTCGACTGCTATTTCAATACGTAAATGAGTATAGAAGAAGAATTAAATCACATTTCCTTTAATAAGCCTTATGACCAATACAAAAAGAAACATTTAAAACAAGCTATTTATCTTAATATATAAAATCCTTGCGTTACTGACTGACTGACAGACACGCTACAGCTGAAACTATTGGGCGCAGGAAATTTGGCATGTATGTTCCTTGGGGACCGTAGGGGTGCACTAAGAAGGGATTTCCCGAAACTCCCACGGGATCGGCCAAAACGGGTTAATTAAAAAAAAATGCAGGCGTAGCTGCTGGCGTCCTCTAGTATGGATATAAACAGCATTAATTCCGTGTATCATGTCGTGTTAATGTAACATTTTGTCTGTCATCGTTGAGGTAGTCCTTCCTATGTCTAGCTCACCGTACAGAAAACATAAAGTAAACAGAATCTAGTTCCCATTTAGTAGTAATTTTGCTCTGTTTATTTAAGAAAATTAATTTCCAACGCGCGTAGTTGTTGAAATTAAATTTTCTCAATTTACATAATGGTGCTGTTCTTATCTAAATTGAATTGTAAATATATTTACAAAATTCAATACTTTGTCCACTATCGTAATCAGATCACACTTATCTATAATAGAAAACATAAATAGAAGATAATACCTTCAGAAGAATTAGCTTAATTATTCAGCATAGTCATTTTCAAGTCAAAGACAAAGATAAATAACTACCGAAATATTTAAATTCGGTGCTCATCCAAAAAAGTAATCGACAGCTTTAATAAAATACCCATCTATTTTCAAATGAAATCAAATCAATCTTTATTTTGCAAAACATGAGTAGGTACCTATACAAAAAAAGATGTTACAGAGTCAAATAATTTCATCATGTTTTGCTGTCACAGCAGCATGCAAAATGTATGTATGTTGTAGGCATTCTAATCACTGATTTTTAAATTTAATGAATAAATAATCATCCAACTTAAAATTCAGTTTGTTATACAATCCATAATCAAGTAAATAAAAATGACAATAATTATAACTTATACCATTAATAATATTTATATAAATTTGTCACCTAAATAGTCATTTACAATTCAATAAATAATTAATAATTCAATTCACATTCAATAAACAATTAATAATTCAATTCACATTCAATTTCATTCAATTGAAACTAGCAAAGTTCAATAATGGAGATCTACATTAGTAAATATTACGAACTCACTGAACTGTAAAGTTATTTTTTACTTTCGTTCCGTTTGTTCCGGCTTTACTCAAACACCAGACTGCAAAAGTTGTAGCAAAAATTACAATTGGTTACAGGAGTTTTAATAAGAGAATAACACGATTAAACGGGGATAAAATTATCAATTGAATATTGGGTTCTGAATTTTTCCTTTTAAGTTTTCGTTATTTTTTTGTGGCTGATATGTAAATTTCATTCTTATGATCACATCAATTAACTCACTACTTCTTTTTAAACATATTGCTGTATTACCGACCGTAGGGCCGCACTAAGAAGGGTTTTTTTATAGTAATAGGCGGCAAACGAGCAGACTGATCGCCTGATGGTAAGCAATTACCGCTGCCCATAGAGACAAGCAACACCACAGGAGTTACAAGTACGTTGCCGCCCCTTGGGGTTGGGAAAAGGGATAGGATAAGGAGTGGAATGAGGGAGAAGGAATAGGGGTTAGGGCTTCCGTCACTCTCACTCACCAAACGAAACGCAACATTTTAAGTACTGTTACTTTACGTCGATTTCCTGTAAGAGGGTAGTACTTCCTCGTTCGAGACGGTCCAATCATGCTGAAATCAGCAAGGCTCTACTACCGTGTGATTGCCGGCAATTTTCATGGGATCGGGCAGGAACGGTTCATTTAAAAAGAAGTGCGGGCGCAGCTGCGAGAATCCTCTAGTCTAATATATAAAATTCTCGTGTCACAGTTTTCGTTCCCATACTCCTCCGAAACGGCTTGACCGATTTTGATGAAATTTTTTGTGCTTATCCGGTATCTATGAGAATCGGCCAACATCTATTTTTCAAAAAAAAAAAAAAAAAAATTGCAAAACAACGTTTGCCGGGTCAGCTAGTTTATTATAATAAGATGAATATATAATAAGCAGTGATAGCCTAGTGGAGAGACCGAAAGACTGCTACGCAGAGAGTCCGGGTTTGAATCTACGGCGCGCACCAATGACTTTTTGGAGTTATGTATTAAATTGTTAATTATCGCTTGCTAAACGGTGAAGGACAACATCGTGAGGAATGTGCATGTCTGAGAGTTCTCCATAATGTTCTCGAAAGACATGTGAAGACTGCCAACCCGCACTAGGCCAGCAAGGTGGATTAAGACCGTACCCTTCTCATAGTAAGAAGAGGCCCGTGCCCAGCAGTGGGACAGTTTATAGACAGGGCTGATGATGATGAACAATTGGCTATTTCCTCAGGATCGGGAAGAAATGGTTAAAATATAAAAAAATATGAGGGTGTAACAGCGGGCATCCTCTAGTTTCTATATCAAGATTATCAACTGAGACTATCGTCAAATTGTTGTAATAACTTTTTAAACAACTTCTTGTCTCGAAAGCTTTCGTCAAGTTTATTTAAAACCTAAAAGATAAAGAAGTCTTTAAAAAAATGTTTGTGTTACTGAGTTAATTCTTTTTGAAGATCAAGTTTTTAAATTATAGTCATATCAATTTATACTTGTATAAATCATCCTTGAAAAATAACTAAAGTAATTTTAATTATGAGAAGTTTAAAATGTGTGTTCATTTTTATTGTATTCTAAGCTTAAGGTCTTGATTAAAACGTTATGCTTGGAAAAGGAAAGCTAATTATACAATGATCATAATTCTGTGAAAGGAAAATTACAGAACTTAATATTACATTTTGTGATTTAATTGAAGTCAAAATTGTATGGTGTTAATGAAGTGTCTACTTTTCTACATGTTATATAAATGCGTTATGTAGTTAAAATATTTGAATTCTTATATACTGAAATTTGCCCCTTGCTCCATCCGTTAATTATACATCTAAACCTTCCTCTGATATCTCACTATTGATTAGTGAAAACCATATAAAAATCGTTCGACACTTTTTGAGTTCATTGCGTTCATACAGACATACCGACGTGACGTGGACTTCATTTTATAATATGTTTAGATAAACCAATAGCTTGTCACTTTGTTCATTCTTTAAAATCTTTCGACGAATACGTACACGTTAAGAAGCTTTTAGATATCTTGTAGAGGACTGAAAGTTGAATCTATAGGGATTTGAAATCGGGTTAACGAGTTCCAAATAGGCCTCGACGAAGTATTCCCTTGTCGTCTCATTTAGGTTTGAGATACATCAGAGATAAATCGCCTATAGGTATCGTTGTCTTTTATAAACACTCACTCTGTTCGCTATGTCCCTAACACAGCGAACAGTCAGGTTGTTTCCAACTAGTCAAATCAAACACTTTTAATGAAATGTCAAAAACGACTTTTGCTACGGCTTTTGTATAAAACTAGCTGACCCAGCGAACTCCGCATCGCCTTTTTAAGAGTTTTTATTTTATTCCCGTTTTTTCCAAGCCCCTTTTCCAAAGTTCCCATTGACTTAGCGCTTAATCTCTTATTACTTCAGAGTCTATAAATGATGAACAAACAAATATAGATTTTTATATAATATTGAATTCCCCATTCCTTAAAATATCGGAGATTATACCCATATCGACTTAAAAAAAAATCCCGTCTGCCATCATTGATTTCCTATCCGCCATCTTTGATCACGAAATAGATGTTATATTTGGATTCTCCATCCCTTAAATCATCAGAGACTGTACCCATATTGATATTTTAATTTTTTTCCATCCGCCATCTTTGGTTTCCCATCTACCATCTTGAATGACGAAACAGATGTTGTATTTGGATTCCCCATCCCTTTTAACATCGCAGACGATTTATTATTTAAAATTTTCCAATCCGCCATCTTTGATTTCCCATCCGCCATCTTTGATCACGAAATAGATGTTGTATTTCGATTCCCCACCCCTTAAAATATCGAAGGCTACCGATATTGATTTTTAAAATTTTCTTATCCGCCATCTTTGATTTCCCGTCCGCCATCTTGGATCACTAAATAAATTTCATATTATTAATCAGCGTCCCGAAAATCTCGTAAACGATACCCATATAGATTGTATCCTATTCGTTTAGCCTTTTTTTGCCTTTGACCGAACCCTACCACTTCTCGTTTGACCATTTTGTTATTTTTGTCTGGCCCCTAAAAGTTGTGGCGGAATAATTGGGCTGTCATAGGCAAGAATAATTTTTAAAATCCGACTGCTAGTTCCTGAGATTAGCCGATATTATCTTTTAGCCTTTTTAGCCTTTTGCCCGGCCCCAAAAGGTCGAAGCGTTATGTTATGTAGCCTATAGCCTTTCAGAATACCTGGGCTATCGTATACAAAAAGATTTTTTCAGATCCGACCGGTAGTTCCTGAGATTAGCGCGTTCAAACAAACAAACAAACAAACTCTTCCGCTTTATTATATTAGTATAGATGTCGTTTTAAACTGTTTAAGAAATATAACTGCAAAAAGTATTTACACATACAAACTACTTAGTACTAAGACATAGTAGTAGGTACTCAAAATGCTTTATGTCAATATGTTATCCGGTGACGTTTCGCTAGATTGACCAATATGGCGACTGCGATTTGTCTGTCAGAACCATTAGAATTTAACAAAATACTCGACAATCCGAATTTTACGGATATATGTTGTCGACTCGAAATCTTTATTTTGTAATGTTTTATTATTCAGGTAAGGTTTCGATGTACTCCTTGACGAAATTATTAATATATGATTTGACACTGCGATAGCAGCGCAGTCCGTCGGTTCCAATGTGAAATATTCCAAAATCTACAACTACTTACAAATTAAAAATTAAGTAAAAAAACATTTTCCAGTGGACTAAATTGTGAATCTAAACCATTCTCAAGTCCCCTTGAACATTTAGGCTTTACTCAAACACCAGACTGCAAAAGTTGTAGCAAAAATTACAATTGGTTACAGGAGTTTTAATAAGAGAATAACACGATTAAACGGGGATAAAATTATCAATTGAATATTGGGTTCTGAATTTTTCCTTTTAAGTTTTCGTTATTTTTTTGTGGCTGATATGTAAATTTCATTCTTATGATCACATCAATTAACTCACTACTTCTTTTTAAACATATTGCTGTATTACGTTGGTTTCTTTGGATTTTCTAAATCTAAACCTATTACGACACACTTTTTACACTATGCTACATCAGCACCAGATTCACATGATTCAAAATCGCTCTCTGCTGATTCAAAATCTCTCTAAATGTAATTGTAGTAAGATCATTTGTCAATAAACGTGACTCGTCGACGACGACACTGTCTCGTTACCCATCAAATGCGTCTAAAACAGGTGGCATCTTGGATTTAGATGCTTACTCTGCCACAAATCAATATTGGATACGCCTACTTGTAGGTAACTAGACAGTAGCATTCGTATTGTTGGTTGGTAACAGGATCATTTGAAAAGGCAAATAAAGAGCTTTGTAAGTTTTACGCAAATTATACAGGTACAGGTGATCTTGAGACAGAAAGGATCACTTAAGATGTATTTTTACCTATGTAGTGTAATACGTAAAAATGTGGCAATTGAACCATAAGAAATGCATATTAATATACAATGTAGAATTTTAAAAATATTGTTAACTATATGACAGCTGACGATACCGATATCTTAACTTTCCATCTAACATACGGGATCAGCAGCAATTACTAATTTAATACACTCATAACTTAAAAAATCTGTGATACACGAACATACAAACCCTCTGTATTTCATTCTGTTTGTCTCTCTACCGGTCAACTCATTCATTAGAAAGCTTAAGTAAGCAGATTTTGTCTGAACTTATGCATAGCTTAAACATTGAATAACTTTTATTAACTGAAAATAATTATTCTTCAAAATTTTCGTCCGAAACGTAACATAATTGTAAGCTTTCACATTAATAAAATAATATATCCTTCGCGACTTCCAATCTAGCTTTTATAGTGAGGAGTATTGGCACTTCAACTGCAATTTTTCATGTCAGTGATTATATTGTGACACATTGACTTCAGTATTGTGCGATGCACTAGCTTCTATAGAATTCTTAAAGGCTTTTGACAGCTTATTCATCGAAAATTCTCCTATAAAATATCTTGAAAATCGTTAGCTGCGGTATTTGCAGTAATGCCATCTTTTATTTTTCATTATGTAATAATTCTAAGTATGGAGCTATAAAAAGTAGCTAATAGAGTATTCAAAAGTACAGTCACAAAAGTAAAATGCTGGCCTTAAGTAATTCCTCAAGGGTCTACTTTATGTCCTTACATTAATGTATTTTTTCTAATGACTGAAAATGAAAAGAAAGTATTTAAAAACACTTTCTTTTTTTAGCCTATATTGTCTTACTGCTGAACAAAGGCCACCAGCTATTAATGAATTTACACAAAATAAATTACTCATTTATATTTTAAACTAGAAGCTTAGTATACGAATACGGAATGCAGTCGTCAGTAGGTAAAGTAGGCAGTAGTAGTGCATCAATATGCAAACGCGGTTGATTAGGTAGAAATAATGAAGACTTAAACACATAGAACATTTCTAACTTCTGATCTATTACGTTTTGGCTATTTAGACACATCTTTTTAAACATATTTATTGAATAAGTGTCACGGCACATTTCTAGTAATACCTATAAATTTAGTTATAAATAATAAGGATTATTGAACAACAAATTGAAACTCTAATGGCAATGGGCCAGAAATGGGTATTGTTCTTTCTTAATTTTACATAATCGTGCCGTTTTTTTATCTAAATTGAATACAAAATATATATTTACAATATTAGATTAATACGACTCTGTCCTTTATCGTTATCGACCTCGTAACACGTATCTATAATAGAAAACATAAATTGGAGATAATACCTTCAGAAGAATTACCTTAATTATTATACAGCATAGACATTTTTAAGAGAAAGACAAAGATAAATACAGTAACTTTTTAAATTTGGTGCTCACACAAAAAGTAATCTACAGGCATTTAATAAAACATCCATCCATTTTCATTAAATTGAAACTAGCAAAGTGTTTTAAGTTCAATTATGGGGATCTAGATTAGTAAATATTTCGAGCTCACTGAACCGTAAAGTTATTTTTTAATTTCGTTCCGTTTGTTCCGGCTTTACTCAAACACCAGACTGCGACGGCCTTATTACAAAAAACTGAATAAACCTTAGCTTGAGCCAGAACTTTAAAGGCCAAGTCTTATAGCTGAGCAACGGTGTAAACTTGTTCTTATTACAAAACATATTTGAGCCTCGGCTTTTATGATACCGCGTTATCATGGAAGAATAACGCGTTATAAACTAAGCTCAAAATATCAACCACAGATAAAAACAATTCTTATTCGTTCATCATGACATCGTTCACTCTTTACGTTCCGTATTTTTATAAAAAAAGATGTTTACTTTAATCGATAATGATTCCGAATTATAGAAAAGGTACAAAAGTACTAGAAATTTGTTTTTTCACAATAAATATTTATAATCACTACTCTCTTGGTGCCAATTTCTTTTTCGAGGCTTATATTTTGTAATGTCACCTGAACAACAGCTATGAGCGTGTAACGAAACGGAGTGCACTCTCGCGCTTTAGAGCAAAAGTACTTACGCTACATCAAAGTTTAGTTTACAAAGACGTGAAACTTCTATTTAAATTATTTATTTTATTTTATTTTATTTTTAAACTTCATATACATACACAATGTATACAGGCGGACTTAATGCCATAGGCATTTTCTCCCAGTCTACCTTAAAGTGGTGCAGAGAGAAATGAAGTAGGTGTAATGTATGACTAAAGAAAAAGAATTTAAACTAACAAAATTACATAAATTTTTAGGTTAATACATGCAAACAAATAAACATATTTTATATAGATACTTAACAAATAACACATAATTACAAATTATACACAAATATATATATATATATATATATTCAAATTATAAACCTACATACAAATATACATGACTAGTACATAATATTATATATATATATATATATATATATATATATATATATATATATATACATATAGATATATATATATATATATATATATATATATATATATATACATATAGATAAATAAATATACATAAATATATTAATAAATAATATAAATATACTAAAAATATACATAAATATACTAAAAAATAATATTATATAAAATTATTTGTTGAAGTACTACTACGATGGAAGGACAAAAACGAAAATGGGCAGGTTCAGACATGTCGAAAATTTTCATTGCAAAAGTTTTTGTGAATCTGTACTTTTGCCTAAATGGCTTCAAATCTTCAATATCTTTGATACCAACTGAGTCAATAATATTTATGTTGATTTTAGCAAGCTTTTTCGCTAAAAACAGTTACAATATTCACAAAATATTTGACATTATTAGTGATAGTAGCAACATTGGTTTATCGTAATAAACTAGGGGTCGGGATGGTTTAGGTTTATATCATGAAGTGATCCATAGTTTTGCGATAAACTTCATTTTGTAATAACACTGTGATCTAAACTATCGTTTTTGCTGCTTTAAGCTTGGTATTAGCCTTAAACCGTCTTTTGTAATAAGGCCGCGAAAGTTTTAGCAAAAATTACAATTGGTTCACAGGAGTTTAATAAGAGAATAACATGATTAAACGGGGATAAAATTATCAATTGAATATTGGGTTCTGAATTTTACCTTCTAAGTTTTCGTTATTTTTCGTGGCTGATATGTAAATTTCATTCTTATGATCACATCAATTACCTCACACCTTCTTTTTCAGGATTGTGTTCATAACGTTATTTATTTTAAGCAAATTTGTGGTGTTACGTTGTTTTTTTTTGAATCTGAACCTATTACGACACACTTTTTTCACTATGCTCGATCAGCGCAAGATAAAACTAACACAAAACTATGCTAGATTTTGAATCAACTGATTCAAAATCGCTCTCTGCAGATGCATTGTAAAACCTCTATAAATGTAGTAGTGGTACGATCAGTTGTCAATATACGTGACTCGTCGATGACGATGACGCTGTCTCGTTAGCCATAAAATGCGTCTAAAACAGGTGGCACCCTGGATTTAGATGCTTACTCAGCTACAAATGAAAATTATCTAGACATAATTATCTATTAGCTAGACAGTAGCACTCGTATTATTGTTTGGTAACTTGAGGGTTTGAAACGGAAAATGAAGGTCTTTGTAAGTTTTATGTAAATGATATTACAGGTAATATTGACATAGAAATGGTCACTTAGGATGTGTTTATATTATGTGAAAAGTAGAATAGACACATTCCGAAGAATAGTTACATTGATAGGATGCGTAAAATCGTGAAAATTCAGGCTAAAGAAAGACATAATATTTTTTCGTTTGACTCCTCCAATTTCAATTGTAATTTACACCCGGCTTAACTTTCAACTTTCTGCCAAAGACAAGGGATAAGCAGCAATTACCAATTTCACACACTCATTTCCTTTCTGCATGTATTAAGAATAACTTTTATCCGCTCAAGGTACCGCTTTAATTTGACATTTATCGCTAAAGCATCACGCGGTCGTTATCTGACCACCCGCGAAGCAAGGCCACTTGCCGTGCTACCTTAAACCTAAACTTACGACTCGTCACTCGGGTATTGATACTTAAAATGATGTTTTTATGAAAGTAAATTAAATAAGCTTTGTAGTAATGTTCGAATGGTGACTGAATGACGGAATGTTTAGTTTATACGACCCGCCGAACTTGATCCTATTGTAAACAATGTCGTCTATCGATGACTTACTCGCCATTTTTGTTTGTCATGATAACAATATGGGTTATAAATTGCTTCCTTTTAATATTTTGTATACCTGGTGGTATAAGCTTTACAAAAATATAAAATTAAAGCAATGCTTGCTTAGAAAATTATTTAAATGTCAGCATTTGAAATTTTTGTATATTTCACTGTCTTTGCATGTTGCGCGCGGGGCGTAATTATGGATTCAAAACATCATTGTAAACAAAGAATATAATTATATTTGATATTTTTATGTTTTAGTTGTGAATGGACTAATTAGTTATAAAATAACAGCAAAAAAATAAACAAATATTGTGTAATAATTTATTCAAGAGGCTATATTCATTTAATTACCGAAACAACGGCATTTATATTTTATTGAATGAAAATATATAGATAACGTTAAATTTATGCTATGAATTATCGTTTTATTATGAGTATATAAATAAACCTATCATATGATATATAATACTCCTATAATTCATGAGATATAGGCTTTCGAAAATTTTGGCGGGTATGGCGGTTATTTTTTGCGGACAAAAGTAAACAATTGTGCAAAGTCTAATAAGAATAATTCTTATCGGAATCTTATCAGATATGGTTTTTTAAATTGGTAATTTAGTTGAAAAGAAACTTATCTAGGTTTGAATCTGATATATAACAAAAAATATGTTAAAAAAATAAAATACGAAAGTTGGCGGCAATTAACAATCATTTATATTTTATATTTTTTTATGTTTAAAATTAAAATGTTTCTTTCCACTATATTTATTATCTCTGAAAGTAAATTAAATAACCTTTCTAACCATGTACAATACTTATATACCTCCTAAAATAAAAAACGACGAGAAATATGAATATGTTAGAAATATAATAGCGCGCTCGAAAATGGCGTTAAAATATTTTACCGGGCGCGCTTTATACCGCTCTTGCGTGGGCTTCAAGTATATTATTTGGTGTTAATTAATATCATTCGAAAGCTTATTTAATTACGCGTCTTTTGAAATACAATATTAACTTAATAACTAGAAATATCACCATTCTTTCAACGAAAATATTACGCGCCGTACTTAGCTTGAAAGCCTAGCCTCGAAAGTGGCCAAAATGAAGTATTTTGGCCACTTACGGGTGTCCTGAGATGCCTCGATGGTGGCCAAAATGCTTTGAGGGGACATTGCTAGGATGCGTAAAATCGTGAAAATTCAGGCTAAAGAAAGACATAATATTTTTTCGTTTGACTCCTCCAATTTCAATTGTAATTTACACCCGGCTTGACCTATGGCTTAACTTTCAACTTTCTGCCAAAGACAAGGGATAAGCAGCAATTACCAATTTCACACAGTCATTTCCTTTCTGCATGTATTAAGGTTAAAGAATAACTTTTATCCACTGAGAATAATTCTATAGTTTAAAAATAGTCCTAAGCGTCAAAAAATTATTAGCGTTTACATTAATAGAAGAATATATCCTTCGCGACTTTCAATCTGGCTTTTATAATTGGGAAGTATTGGCATTTCAACTACAATTTCTCATGTGAGTGATTATATTGTGACAGTATTGAGTTCAGGATTGTGCGATGCACTAGCTTCAGTGGAATTTTCAAAGGCTTTTGACAGCTTATTCAATGAAATTTCTCCTCTAAAATATCTTGAAAATTATCGTTTAGTGTGATATTTGTGCCAATGGCAGTGTTTTTCTTTTGTCGCTATGTAATAATACAAAATTACGGCTAAAATTATTTTCAGAAACACATTCACTAAAGTAGATCATTTTCCTAAGTAAAGAATTCCTCAAGGGTCTAATTTATGTCTTGATATAAATGTTGTTTTTCTTTTCTTATGACTACTCCTTAAACTATATAAATAATTACTTATATAAATTTTAAACTAAAAGCTTATAATTTAAATACGCAATGTAGTCGTAAAGTTGGCATTGATGCTAACTCGGTTGATTAGGTAGACATAATGAAGACTTAAACACGTGGAACATTTCTACAAATAGAAAACAGAATAGAATTTATTTAGGCACATTTAAAGCTTAAACTCGCATTGCAGTCACTCACAATTTAAGTATATGAACAAGGCTGCCACTGTTAAGCACTGTAAAAGTCGGTATAATTATGGACAATGGACTACGTTACATTGAACGCATTAATAGGAAAATGTAATGGTCCAACGTTTCATAAGTTTCTGTCACATCAGATGTACTCAAAAGTACGTTTATGTTCGTATGAATTGTTGTACAATTGTACACAGTTGATGGCATCACAAGCATATAAACATAAATATTCATACTGTCTTATGGACTGTTCAAATTGAAATGTCTTTTTGTGTAGACTTAGAACATTCAAAGGGTATTTTCCGCCACTAATTCAGGACGTGATCACTTCTGACCAGAAATGGTATGAGAGTTAACAGTAACCCATTCTTTGAGTCTTATCAAATAATCTAATTTTATGATATATATACGGTACGATATTTTACCGGCTCAAAATTGGTCTGTGTGGAGAACCTTGGGGGAGGCCAATGTCCAGCAGTGGACATCTCTAGGCTGACATGATAATGAACAAATGATAGTTTCGCTGACGTATCAAGGCATAATACAGACTGTTGCTTTAAATAACCATGTCATTTGATAATGACGGCTTTCACTGTTGAATTGGTTCGGTCGCTAGATTTGCGCCGTGTGTCGTGGGTTTGATTCCCACACGTGACATATATACGAAGCTGTTTTTCATGAGGACAAAGCCACAAGCTTACGGTACAGTATATTTAGTCGGTATTCCGTAAAGCTGTTGACTAACAGCATTAGTTGGGCTAGAAGCTTTTTTGCTCAAAAAGATTTAGCGATGCAACGTAACTTTTTTGTCAAAACAAACTTATCCTGTTTGGTATGTGAAGCTCGGGTTTAAAATCTCAGACAAACTACATTGTGTTTTTAAATTTATTAATTCCCGGTTGAAGCGAGTAAGAAACTTTTTGTGACCGTTGGCTTTTTCGAAGATTACTGATTTAAAGTTTATCTTCATGTACAGCACTTTGGTCAAAAGTAAAAAGAATTCATGTAAAATGGATTTGATATTTCTTTTTTTCGTTTTTTGTTCAGAGTTAAAATGCACTGAGATCTGTTTCATTAAGTACAAGTAAATTTTAAAAAGTAAATTCTGGCATGGTATTTGCTTTGTTTTTTCATTAATGAGAACTTGTTAATAGGATAAGAACAAAAGTGTAGTTGCAACAAATCAATTCTGAATATTTAGTACATTTTACTGGTCGAAAAAATGTGAAATAAAAGTACCAAAACGTTCGGATCTAGAAATTTACGGGGCGTTTGCTACGCTGTTCGTAGTTTTCATTTACATATTGAAAGTCAACTCCTTTTAACATGTTAACAGTGGTTTTTGAGTAAAAGAATGACTGCTTTTAAATCCAACAATTTTTGTAAACTTTTCTAGCACTATAACTTCTGGAAAAGATTTCTATTTCTTCGAATCAGATTTTAAATACTTTATCATAGTATAATATCTTGTTCAAATCCAAATATCCCTTTATTGCAAGGTACGTTTTATGTTATCATGATACTCATTCATTTCATTATTTATTTATTTATTTATAGTCTCACGCCAGTATCCCCGAAGAGGTAGGGAGAGGTGTAAATATTACACCCACATTACATTTAATTAAGTACAAGTAAATTTTAAAAAGTAAATTCTGGCATGGTATTTGCTTTGTTTTTTCATTAATGAGAACTTGTTAATAGGATAAGAACAAAAGTGTAGTTGCAACAAATCAATTCTGAATATTTAGTACATTTTACTGCTCGAAAAAATGTGAAATAAAAGTAC
The DNA here is from genome assembly GCA_944739405.2 of Euclidia mi. Taxonomy (NCBI): domain Eukaryota; kingdom Metazoa; phylum Arthropoda; class Insecta; order Lepidoptera; family Erebidae; genus Euclidia; species Euclidia mi. Next base: position 65,882,795 of record OX123192.2, read on the forward strand.
CAAAACGTTCGGATCTAGAAATTTACGGGGCGTTTGCTACGCTGTTCGTAGTTTTCATTTACATATTGAAAGTCAACTTCTTTTAACATGTTAACAGTGGTTTTTGAGTAAAAGAATGACTGTTTTTAAATCCAACAATTTTTGTAAACTGTTCTAGCACTATAACTTCTGGAAAAGATTTCTATTTCTTCGAATCAGATTTTAAATACTTTATCATAGTATAATATCTTGTTCAAATCCAAATATCCCTTTATTGCAAGGTACGTTTTATGTTATCATGATACCCATTCATTTCATTATTTATTTATTTATTTATAGTCTCACGCCAGTATCCCCGAAGAGGTAGGGAGAGGTGTAAATATTACACCCACATTACATTTAATTAAGTACAAGTAAATTTTAAAAAGTAAATTCTGGCATGGTATTTGCTTTGTTTTTTCATTAATGAGAACTTGTTAATAGGATAAGAACAAAAGTGTAGTTGCAACAAATCAATTCTGAATATTTAGTACATTTTACTGCTCGAAAAAATGTGAAATAAAAGTACCAAAACGTTCGGATCTAGAAATTTACGGGGCGTTTGCTACGCTGTTCGTAGTTTTCATTTACATATTGAAAGTCAACTTCTTTTAACATGTTAACAGTGGTTTTTGAGTAAAAGAATGACTGCTTTTAAATCCAACAATTTTTGTAAACTTTTCTAGCACTATAACTTCTGGAAAAGATTTCTATTTCTTCGAATCAGATTTTAAATACTTTATCATAGTATAATATCTTGTTCAAATCCAAATATCCCTTTATTGCAAGGTACGTTTTATGTTATCATGATACCCATTCATTTCATTATTTATTTATTTATTTATAGTCTCACGCCAGTATCCCCGAAGAGGTAGGGAGAGGTGTAAATATTACACCCACATTACATTTAATTAAGTACAAGTAAATTATAAAAAAAAAATCTGGCATCGTATTTGCTTTGTTTTTTTCTTTAATGAGAACATGTTAATAGGATAAGAACAAAAGTGTAGTTGCAACAATTCAATTCTGAATATTTAGTACATTTTTCTGCTAGAAAAAATGTGAAATAAAAGTACCAAAACGTTCGGATCTAGAAATTTACGGGGCGTTTGCTACGCTTTTCGTAGTTTTCATTTACATATTGAAAGTCAACTTCTTTTAACATGGTAACAGTGGTTTTTGCGTAAAAGAATGACTGCTTTTAAATCCAATAATTTTTGTTAACTTTTCTAGCACTATAACTTCTGGAAAAGATTTCAATTTCTTAGACTCAGATTTTAAATACTTTATCATAGTATAATATCTTGTTCAAATCCTAAATTCCCTTTATTGCAAGGTACGTTTTATGTTATTACCCATACATAATAGGATTTGAAATTGGAGGTAACCATGCATTACACTAATTTTTGTACCAAATCCTTTACTGATCAAGTAGGCGTACCACTCGATTACAAGGCGACAAATCCTACACAAATACAAAGAACACCTTAAGTATAGATGTATCCAAGTATAATTGTAGTAAGTGGAACAACAAACCAGAAAATAACTTCAAATACACCACCTTTTTACCCTAAATAAAATAAAACTTACAAAAACGTTGAAGTCTACTTACCGACGACGTCAAGCCTCAGAAAGATGCTGGTAGGGGGATGTGATGACACTTGACACTCATAGATCCCGGCGTCTCGTTTCTGAATGAATCTTACTTTTAACATCCAGTCCTGTAAAGATTATTTCGTTTAAAAATGTGATTCAGATGGCTATTATGTTGCTGTAGATGAACTCGGGGCTTTAGAATTTTTAACTTCTTCGAGATTAAATTTCAAGAAAGAAATTTGAGTCCTTATTTTTTATTTTATTTATTTAAACTTCCTGCAATACAATTTGCACGAGGCGGACTTAATGCCAAAGGCATTTTCTACCAGTCAACCTTCGGGTGATGCAGAGATGATAGTGGCAGGTGTGCTTTAGACTAAAAACAAGAGAACTAAATATAACAGTAGAATGATGGTAATACATATTTGCGAATAGAAACTCCTTATACATACATACATATAACATACATACATATGAATAAATATACATGTTTAAATATATTTAATAAGTATATATATATATATATATATATACATATACAACGTGTAATGGAAATAACGCACATCCTCAGACACCCCAATTAGAAAACCTTGTTACAATCATAATGCATGCATTGAAATATTTTTTTTATTAGCGTAAATAATGTTTTTTAAAGAAAGTATCAACTCAATTAAAAGTGAAAATCGTGGTCACTGTAAATCTGCGCACGCACACAAACGAAACGGTTGCTATGGTAAACAAACAACAGCGATCTGATAGGAACGAAACACGATACGATATAACAAAATGTATGAAATTCAGTCTGTAAAACACACTCTGATAGACTCTTTCACTTAAAAATCTTGGGCACTTTAGTTCCTATGTAGAGTTTATCATACAAGGAGAAGCATAATTATTCTCCTAGATTTCTCACAATGCAACAATACTTCCAAATACTAAAAGTGCCATATCAGACAACAGTTGCTTTTCTATAATACTTTTGAATACATAATATAAGGTCTTACTACCTTACATGTCATCCGATTTATATCTGTAGTAACAATGTTCTTCGCTGGAGTAGCCTAAACATTACGACTGGCAGTATAGAGTGGGCGTAATATATTTTTTCTGCTGACAGCTGGTAGATAGCAGTGGTTTTAAGCAGACTTATGTGTGAGGCCATAATATCTCTTTGTCCTATTCCGTATTAGGACCTTGTACAACCAGACATTCAACCGACCGCAGGGGAGTAATTTAAATATTTGTCCTCATAACGTGTATCCTCCTTTCAACAAATATTAAGCAGTCACAGAATGAGGACCGCATCCAAATATTTTCGTTTAGCGAAACATGAATGTTACAAAGAAATTCATGACTTTGTCGGACAATTCTTTTTGCAAAGATTTAGATGAAAGTGGTAATGGCTTTGCATGTTATGTGGAGCTGAAAATAAAACGTGTGTTTGTGTTACGGAGAGTTGTCTAAAATTTTTTGGTGCGAGACTTTTTTGTTTTGACCCACAGTTTTGTGGGTTGAGGTGCGGCTTTAGTTCAATGGAAATCCGTTACTAACTGAATTATAATGACAATTCAGAATGATATAAATGTTATGAGCTTTATTTTTTTGTTTAGAGCAGGTTTACGTCTACCGTTATAGAGTATTCCAATGCAGTAAAAGCAGACAATTTAGTTTGTAAATAATATAAAACAAACAACTATTACTAAGTACACGGTAGGTGTCCCTAGTGAATTCGGTAAGCCCTTCTTAAATAAATTAATAAAAAGAAAATAGTCGACAAGATTTAGAATGTTTCTTACTTTTGGCTTTAAAATTGGTTTAAAGACGTGTATCGGTGTGGAGAGCCTTGGCATTGGTATTTCCCTTGCAGTGGACGACTATAGGCTGAGACGACGAAAACATAATTATGATTGTGGAGGCACAAAGTTTGATATTTCTCCTATCGAAGTGTAAATTCAAAGGCCAGGCGACCAATCTTGACAACCCGCAACCGGTTAGTTGAAAACATTAACATTCTTTTTTTTTAACTTTCCCATGCACATAATAACCACGAAGTCCCAAACTAAGTAGAGATTGTTTATGGGTACCCAAACCAAAACAAATATCCATGTTAACGCACACAAATGTTTGACTTGCGCGGGAGTCAAACCCGCTACCTTGAGCTCGGCAGTCGTTTACACTCCCGCTACACCTGTGATTACTGTGATTGGTATGCTTTAATTATCTAACTTAATCCTATCTTTTTTCCAATATTAAAAAGGCAACTGTCATTCGGTTTCGCAAGGTATAAACATAATTAATATTATAAGTAACCGTTGACCATCAGATAGACTGAATGCCTTTAGCGCTCATGCACACATCCCATTTGCAGTTTTTCGTAATTAAAATGTATTTGTTTTAAAAACAACTCCTGCACTAGGAAAAAATTCTGTGTCACGGGGAACTTTACAAACTTGCAACCAATGGATACAATGAAAAAATAATCTATTAAAATAAATTACAATAATATAAATAAGAATTTATTTGTGACCATCACAGACATGACAGGACGTACGAATTTCTGAAATATTTAAACCAAAACTAGCAGACCAGAAATAGTCTCTCGAAAATGATAAGGGTTAAAATTAAACACTCAAGTTAATTTAACTTAAGATCTACTCAACATGATAAATTCATGATTTAATTAATTTCTACGTCGTTTTGGTCCTTAACAGCGGTTGCGGTCACGCTCATACTAAGATATTAAACCCAGAATACCCTAACTATGAGTTTTCTGCCGGTTCCTGTAGTTGACGGATAAAATTTACTTTATTTTTATTTAAGTATCGTGTGATGATAATGACGGACTAAGCATACAAATTGTCACTACTACTTGTATATTAATTTTTATCTATTGTGTTATTGTAATTGTAATTTTCTGTTCCTTTATTTCTCACTATATTGTTATGTTCGATTTTAAACTTTCGCGATTTGTATACATCATACAATTTTATTTAAACGGGTCTTATTCGCGATATTTAATTAATTTAAGGTATAAATACCTATGTTTTACCGAGGTTTCGGCCGTCTTACAACAGCCTTGGTCGTGGCAGGACTGATGTCATCTCAGCGTCGTCCTTGTGAAGCGCAGGTTTCGGCAGCTACCCTCACTTGTTTTTTATTTTTATCCGAACTGTCGGTACGTCGACACACAACACTTATGACGTCTACACACTGATGAGCTGTGTTACTGCGGCGGGGTTTACATTTGTTGATTACTGGATTCCAAGTTGTAGACAGTCTGTATCCATCTTCCCGGTTGAAATTTTTATGTTTTTTGATTTCAACCGCTTCACGTACTATCCTGGAGTAATAGTGACGATCGGTAGATAAGACCTTTGGTTGATGTAATTCGATCCAGTGGTTTGTTCCAGACTCCAACATATGCTCAGCTATGGCAGACTTGTTAATTTGTCGTTTTTTTACAGCTGCGATATGTTCCTTGACCCTTTCAGCGATGGTTCGTTTGGTCTGTCCGATATAGGAACTACCACAACTGCAGTCGACCTTGTAGACGCCAGGTGTTTGTAGAGGAATGACATCCTTCGGGGTGCGCAGATTGTGTGCTACCTTGGAGAGCGGACTATATACAGTCTTTATGGAGTTTTTATTGTCTTTATTGTTCCAGAAATTACATACATTTACAGTCATTTTTGGACACTAACCTCCACACTAGGATTCCCTGTGTCGTGAAGGTTAGTCTCTTTCATCATTAAACAGAAAAAAGTATTTGAAAGGATCAGATATTTAGACAATAGAATAGGTATACATGAAAATGAAATTTTTAGGTTACATTTAACACATTCTCTTCATATGTATTGTGTGTGTGTGTGTGTGTGTGTGTGTGTGTGTGTGCGCGTGTGCGTGTGCGTGTGCGTGAGTGTGTGTGTGTGTGTGTGTGTGTGTGTGTGTGTGTGTGTGTGTGTGTGTGTGTGTGTGTGTATGTGTGTGTTTGTTTGTGGATGTGCGTGCGTGTGTGTATCTGTCTGTTTGTGTGCGCGTGCGTGTGTGTGTGTCCTTGGTTGAGCGCGCGTGTTAGTTGTTGAAAGCTGTTACTGAATGGTTTTTAATAATAGTTCCGTGGTGTCATAATTCAAGGAATTTAGATAGTTCTTAATAAGAACTTTACATTTGGATCTTGTGTTAGGTAGTAGGTTAAGTTCACTATTTAACTTATTATAAATAAAAGGACCCATGTAGTGGAAGCATCGTTTGCCAAAATCAAGTCTAATTTGGGGTTTTTGCCATTTAGGTTTTCTGCGAGAACGAGCACAAGTTTCTGCTGTATTATAAGCATTTTTATGGAATTTTAGTGCTGTGGCCATAATATACAATTGTCTAACGCGTAAGACACTCGTCTCTTGATATAATAGGTCAGTTGGGTAGCGTCGAGGTTTATTGTGAGCTATCTTGAGAATGGCCCGTTGAGAACGTTCAACAGTCATCAAATTTGTCTTATGAGGCGATCTCCAAGTAGTGATACAGTAGTTCAAGACAGATACGCACAAGGCAAGATAGACCATGTTCAGAATTTTTTTGTTTGCAATCTGGCCCATTCTCTTGAATATATGCATGAGTTTCCTAACTCGTCCACACACATACTGCAGCTGCGTTTTCCAGGTCAGTAGACTATCTAGGCAGACGCCGAGATACTTGATATTCGTTACTTGCTCGAAGCTAGAACATGAGCAGACGGAGGCGGTGGTATTGTTACATGTGTGCAATTTAATGGACAAATGTTTTGGACACGGATTTTAATTAGAGACACAAAAGTTCATAATTTTTGTCTTGTCCACATTGAGCGTCAGCAGGTTGTATTGTAGCCATCTGGCCACTTGATTAACGCCAATCTCAGCTGCCTGGTAAACGGAATCCCAAGTCTTTCCATAGAAAACTATGGCAGTATCATCCGCATAGGCAAATACTTCGGCACTATGTACTGGAAGAGAGCAAAGGCTATTAAGGTATATAATGAAGAGGGTTGGCCCAAGTACGCTCCCTTGTGGCACTCCGTAGTTGAGGCTCGCATAGGAACTATGGTTTTCGCCTATGGAAACTCTTTGTGTGCGCTCCGACAGGTAAGATTTGAACCAATTAAGATTTGTGCCACGGATTCCGGCACTTTCAAGTTTTTTTAATAAGGATGCTTCTAGAGACGTTGTCAAAGGCTTTCGCCAGATCTAAGAAGATGCCAGTGCATTTGTAGCCTTTGTCAAGTTTTGTGACAATAAAGTCAACTAGGTTTGACACTGCATCTTCTGTCGACCTGTTGGTGCGAAAGCCGTTTGATTGTTTGATATCAGATTATTCCTCTCTAAATAATTAAGAAGCCTACTGTTCATAATCTTTTCAAGAATCTTCGACAGCGATGTGAGAAGAGATATGGGACGGTAATTTGACACTACTTTCTTGTCACCTGTCTTATAAATTGGGCACACATTGGCCATTTTCATAGCCGCAGGTACTTCTCCAGAGGTAATGCTTAAATTGCAGAGGAAAGCAATTGGAGCAGCGAGATGTATCTTGTTCATTTTAAGAATCTTGTTTGTGATACCGTCCCAACCCGGAGCTGAGATTTCTTTTAGATTAGAGATGACCTTGCTAATCTCATAGGGATCTGTCGGATTCACGTAAAAAGAACTACATGGGGAAGGGTTGTTATACATAGTGCTCGAAATAGTAGCCAGTTCGGATTCAGACTTACCAAGCAAGGAAAGGGTTTTAGTAGCGAGTTGTTCTCCCACAGTTGTAAAAAAGAGATTGGCCTTTTCTAAAGACTCAATTGGGTTTGAGCAGGAATTCAAGAGTTCAGAGCTGGAAGAGCAGTTACTTTAAATATTACAGATGCGCTTTATAGCAGACTATGTTTTTTTGCTGTCACCTTTTGCATCTTCCAAAGCACTGGCGTCATTCGCGTTTTTAAGATTTTGGATTATATTATTGCATACGTTTCTATAGAGTTTGTATCTCTGTTGTATAATAACGTTATCTTTATTTTCTTTTCTGCTAGCCTCGATATGCAAACTGTCTCTTCTACGGATACATTTTATCAAACCCTCTGACATCCATGGTTTTTTTATTGTTTTTGAGTTTCTTATAGTTTCTGTAGTAGTGAAGCATTGTATTGTTTTATTTAGTATTTCTGTGAACTCTGTTGTTGCCGCTGTGATATTGGTATAGTTATATATAAAGTTCCAATTAATGTTTTCAATAGCATTTGTTAAATTTGAGTAATCAATCTTAATTTTGAGTTTTGTGTCTGGCAATGTGCGAGGAGTTTCTTTGGCAATGCTGATAATTACAGTGTCATGGTAGGTTATTCCGGAATTGCAAATTACAACTTTAGACGGTCTTTTCGTTTTGATTAAGGCATGATCTAAACTAGTGAGGCCATGGGTGGGATAAAAGTGGCCTGGTAAATAACCATAGTGTCCAGTTAATTCCAGGTAGTCATTGGCACGTTTGTCTTTAGTATTTTGAGATATATCGATATTCATATCTCCTAAAATAGCACAGTTAGGGGGGTTATATCGTAGCATAATATTTTCTAATGATTCACAGAAATTAGAAATGTTGTAATTTGATGGAGATCTGTAGATGGCGCAAATGGTGTAATCTTTACCAATATTAGTAAGCAGTTAGCGTCTTTAAATTGAGGTTCTTCGATTACCAACTGAAGGTTGCTTTTATAGTTATAGAATAAAGCGATACCATCGTTTTGATTGAGGTACTTTTTAGAATAGTGACATATATAATTATTCAAATGGAGTGGATGAGACGCCTCATTTAAACGACATTCCGTTAAAATAATCAAATCTGGCAAGAAATTTAAGCTGTGTAGGAATACTGTAAAGTTGTCAAAGTTTTTTTGAATACTACGTATATTTTGACTGACTACGGTTAATTGAGTATTTACTTCACCAAGGTCATTTAGGCATTCCTGCGGCTTATTGCATTTAGTACTTATGTGACTTTCCGTTCTGTCAAGCTCTTTAATCAAGTTATATGAATTAGCCATTGGTAAAAGTTATTGGGAGAAGGTACGTAAGTGCCAGCAAGTACCCAATGGTCCTCAGGTAGATAGTAGGAATCGTAAAAATGTTATTAATTTTTATATGTGATATCAGAGAATTATGTATGTGGGTTGGATTAGTATTCATTGCTAATGGGTGTTGTAGAGCGCGCATTTGTGTATATGTTGGTGTTATGTGTGTGGTTGTATTTATGTGTAAATTGTGTGTAATTAGATTTATCAGTGTAATACAGAAAATAATTATGATTTTTACAGCAAACAGTATACCATACTTAATTACCATTGTTAGATTTGTAAGCTTCCCGAAGTTGTTGAAAAGTGTGTTCGTTTTTGATAACTGTATACTTATCTCCTTCTTTTTTGCGCAGAAATACGCGTCCGTTGGCAATCCAGCAGTACTGAAAGTGTTCAGATCTGGCAAAGTCGCGAGCAAGAAAGTGGAGTCTTTTAGCCTTCTGGGTTAAGTGATCCGATACATACAGAGCTGTTTTGGGGCCCTCCAAACCGAGTAATCCTGTGTTGATATATCGGCCAGGTTGACGAGTGTTGTAAAGTTTGACTCCTTTTAGAAATTTATCCTTAGTGAAGATATTCGTGAACTCGGTGACAATTGTTGCTGTTGACGCATTCTCCTTTGAGGGCAGTCGATAAATATCCCTGATTTCGGTAAGGGAGAAATCAGTCCCAATGCCTTTGATCAAGCTGTGGACCATGTTAAGCAGATCTTCCTTCTTTTCTTTTTTTTGCTTCGGTACACCTCTGATCTCTATGCAGGTTTTTCTAATTATTCTTTCGATACTTTCGTTTTTCTCTTCGAGCTCCGCTATTTTGACACGCGTTTGAGTACGCTCGGACTCCAGAGTATCGATTTTTTTGTCCAGATCTTTTATTTGAGCTGAGAGATCGCTCAAGGATTTTTCAATGTCATCGTTACAGGATTTTATTCCAACACTAATTTCTGACAGTCCTTTTTCAAGATCTTCTAGTCTATCCATACACTTAATCAGCTTATCGAGCTTCTGATCCTGTTGTTTCATCCAACAACAAATCATTTAATTGATTTCCTCTTTAAACGCTTCGAGTGTAGTGCTCTGAGACCCGTCCGAACGGGCGCGTTTGTTGGTTGTCACATTCATTGGTGTTGTGCTGGCTGCTATAGACCTTATGATATTCGGGTCGGAGGCGGACAAGGGACCTTGTTTCGGAGAGTGCATTAAATTCATTGTAATAATATTGGTTTTGAGACTCACAATAATGCGCTGTGTTTAATCCAAATAGTTGCTTATCCGCGTGAAGCAGAGGTAGTTTGTAGCAAGGGGCTGCGAGTGTGCTAGGCGCGCGAGTAGACAATCTGCAGTGGGCGCTACGAAGATCGTAGCCAGTAGTTCCCCAGACCGGTTTCTTGTTCCACACGTCGTAGACGGGTCACGTCGACGCGCACGCGGCGTGAGACAGGGACGGCAATTATGGCGCCTGTACTCCTCACACCTACACTCCGCGTTCGCGGACTGTGCCTTTCACTTTTATAGAACACTAGCAATTGAAACTATGTGGTGATTATCACGAGGTGCTATTTTAGCGTAACTTAAGAATTAAAGATGCAACATATTTTTGATAAAGTTATTGACACGTCTGTACTCAGTGGAGATTCGGACGAAAGAGGATTAATTTGTCAGATTGCATTATTGATAGCGCGACACAAAGCGTGCTGGCCAAAGGGTTAAATTATGCTTTAACACCTAATCGGATTCCGTATGAGAGTGTCATAAGTAACATCGAGGAGGTTATAACGCGCAACAAGTTACCGTCTAACGACGCAGATACACTTAGACAGGATGTTGCCGTTATTTTACGAAAGTCAAAGCCGCCGAAACCCAATGTCTCCACAGAAGAGCGTCAAGCACTTAAAGCGTTGCGTGATAACACGAATATTTTAGTGCTGAAGGCCGACAAGGGAAACGCCACTGTAGTGATGAACTCTAGTGATTATGATAGCAAAATACGGAATCTGTTAAGTGACACACTAATTTATAAGCCGGTGTCCTATAACCCGACAGCCAGAGTTACAAAACGCATTCGAGCTTTGATTAAGGACCACAAAAACATATTCACGGAAGATGAATTTGAACGTCTATACAAACCGCAAATCGTGCAGCCGCCCAAGATATACGGTTTGCCTAAAGTCCACAAGACTAACGTACCATTGCGACCGATAGTGAGTCAAATAAACTCACCCACATATGGTTTGGCGAAACACATCAGCAAGGTACTGCAACCGTTGGTAGGTAAGACGGCATCTTTCGTGAAGGACTCTCGGCACTTTATTGACATTATCAAGAGCGTGAAAAAGGAACCAGACGAAGTGATGGTGAGTTTTGACGTGGAGTCACTCTTCACCAATGTTCCAGTTCAGGATTGCCTTGAGGTCGTTGAGAGAAAACTAAGGGCAAATGGTCTGTCTGACAAATATTCTGTTCTACTTCAAAATTGTTTGGAAGCAAACTACTTCCTATACCGTGGACAACATTACCTCCAGATCGACGGAGTGGCTATGGGTAGCCCAGTAGCACCGGTAATGGCCAACATCTGGATGGAGCACTTCGAAGAATCCATAGACATGCAGGCATCAAATGTAAAGCTATGGAAGAGGTATGTCGACGATGTATTCTGTATCATGAAGGGCGACAAGCAAGATGTAGAACAGTTCGCAAATAGTTTAAACTCCATACACCCTAATATTAGGTTTACATTTGAAATGGAGGCAGACGGGTCGTTACCCTTTCTCAACGTAAAAGTGACAGTGAGGGAAAACGGTACCTTGGGACACACCGTTTATAGAAAACCGACACACACAGATAGGTATCTCAACGCTTACTCGCATCATCACCCGCGACACTTGGAATCCGTAGTAACTTCACTAGTAAACAGAGCGTATGACCTCTGTGACCCTGAACATTTGAACAGTGAGCTGTCACATGTCCAGGAGGTACTTAGGTGCAACGGATTCAACAAGAAGATACAACGTCTGAAGAGGAAGGACCGTAAACCAGAAGTAAGCAGAGTACCGGCTTACATGCCTTACATAAAGGGAGTGACGGACAAAGTTGGAACAGTACTACAGAAATACTCCATAAAGACTGTATATAGTCCGCTCTCCAAGGTAGCACACAATCTGCGCACCCCGAAGGATGTCATTCCTCTACAAACACCTGGCGTCTACAAGGTCGACTGCAGTTGTGGTAGTTCCTATATCGGACAGACCAAACGAACCATCGCTGAAAGGGTCAAGGAACATATCGCAGCTGTAAAAAACCGACAAATTAACAAGTCTGCCATAGCTGAGAATTTGTTGGAGTCTGGAACAAACCACTGGATCGAATTACATCAACCAAAGGTCTTATCTACTGATCGTCACTGTTACTCCAGGATATTACGTGAAACGGTTGAAATCAAAAAACATAAAAATTTCAACCGGGAAGATGGATACAGACTGTCTACAACTTGGAATCCAGTAATCAACAAATGTAAACCCCGCCGCAGTAACACAGCTCATCAGTGTGTAGACGTCATAAGTGTTGTGTGTCGACGTACCGACAGTTCGGATAAAAATAAAAATAAAAAACAAGTGAGGGTAGCTGCCGAAACCCTCGCTTCACAAGGACGACGCTGAGATGACATCAGTCCTGCCGCGACCAAGGCTGTTGTAAGACGGCCGAAACGTCGGTTAAACATAGGTATTTATACCTTAAATTAATTAAATATCGCGAATAAGACCCGTTTAAATAAAATTGTATGATATTGTAATGTGTCAATTTTCTGTACATTTTTTTTCTTTCTTTCTATTCCTACCCCATTTCATTCCGTGGATGTCATAAGAGCCTAAGGAAAATACACGAAGGCAAAAGTATCTCTGGAAAATTACGCAAAATACAACATCAATGTGGTATAGTGTCTGATATAGTTTTATAGACGCCGTATTAAGTCCTCCGGATCAGAATTGAAAAGCCTAGCTTCAAAGAAGATGTGTTCCAGCAAGATTTCAATGATTTTTCGCCGCTTCTCAGTCGCCCTAGGCTACATCCAATAACTATTTACAGTCAAGTAGAAGTCAAATAATTTGGCAAAACACAGAGAAATGAAAATTTAGCACCCATCTAAAAACTTTGCATAGGCATAGTGAACCTCGTAAATAATTGACCTCTACAGTTTTTCAATAATTTTGAACCATTTCACCCAATTACGAAATTCAATACTTGAACTCCATTTATTTAACTGCATATACTCATGGTAAAGTTACTAGGAGCACATAAGTACATAGGAGTATAAATTGTTACGTTGTCTTACCCTCAGGGAAATCGAAATGGAATAAATCCGAATACTGGCCTTATTTTCCTGAGAAAGAAACTCTCTTGCGGTTTAGTACCTTTTTTGGAATAAAACCTGCTTTTATTATTACTTTTGTGGTGTGTCTCAAACGGAAATGTTATTTTTGTAGTCAATTAGGGTGATTCTAATTTTTACGTACAATAATATGTACTTTTATGTAGCGAGTTTATCGCCGGAGACACATAAATTACAAAATAATTTGTTTTGTCTGGCTGAGCGTGATATCAAAAAGTATCGCCAATTAATGTCTATGTGCTTACCAATATTTATGTAACGGCTCTGAGTTACAGATGTTAAATAAAAGTGATATACCTATTTATTTTGTTCCAGTGGTTATTGGGAAATATACCAACTTTACTCTCGGCTAAAGAAATATTGGTCTGTACATGCCGCCGGTTTTAAACTTGATTATTAGTTTTGCAAAGGTTAAAACAACTGTGAATATTTATGTGACCATAACTGGTATATGTAAAATCTTTACTCTATTATATTAGCGGTCGCAGTCCGTCATAATCATAAGTATACTAATAGCAAAAGTTTGAAATTATTCGACTAAAATAGACTTTGATGTCTATAAAAAATAATTTACCACTGTTAGATTAGTTCCTGATAAATAAATAATTGAACAAATCGTAACTGTTTTGAATACATATGTAATATAAATTACCGATTCTGTAATTATCTGTAAGATAGCGCCTATGCTGTGGTAGTGAAACTGGATCAAAATCTGGTGTAAAACTCAGTTCATTTTAGTCGAATAAAAAGCTTTCTATATTTGAACTCAACAGTTTCCCAATTTACTTTAGATACGGATACTTCATACTCATTTAACATTACTTTTGGTTTAATAAAAGTGGCACTGCTAAGTCTTGAACTAAACTTCAAAGTATATTTAGGCCATGTTTGTAAATGAGGCTCTGTGTTTGTTTATTTCTCTGCAGCCTCAGACTGTTGAAACCTTTAACTTACAATACGAATGTATTTAGTCAAACTAATGAACAAATCATATAACTCTCTATATCAAAACTGTTTAACCTATGTTAGTCTGCAAAACCGTGCTTGGCCAGTTTGATGGGTTAATATGTTAATGAATAGAGGCCCGTACCCGGCAGTATGACAGATTATTACAGGGCTGATACAGATTATGAAACTATCAAAGGAAAACTTAAACTATTTTGAACACGCTTTTATTAGGTCGTCGTGTATGTAACTATGTAATGGAATCTAAGGTAACTAATTCTATATTCGTATCTAGTATATTCATATTCATTGTATATGTGCTTATAGTATGTATTTATCTGTACTGTCTTAGGCAGGTATAACCATTATGGATACTGGTATATATTTATGTATATATTTATATATATGTGTATATATAAATATATACGACGACGACCGGTTGGCGCAGCGGTAGTGTAAGCGACTGCTACGGCGAAGGTCGCGGGTTCGATTCCCGCTCAAGTCAAACATTTGTGTGAATGAACATGGATGTTTGTCTTGGTCTGGGTGTTGCTATGTATAATATGTATGTATTTACAAAAAAAAAAGTATATATGTATGTTTATCGTTTGTATATATACACCGCTATTTTTTTATTAGTACAAAAAATTTAATGGGGCTCTAGGCATCTGTAACTAATCATATATATGTATGTAAAAAATAAAAATACTAAGTTCCAAAACTGTCCCAAAACTGTCCAAAAAAATACGTAATATTTGGTAAATGCATAACTAAATACTATGTTGTCGTAGTAATTTTACGCGCCACTACTCCATTGATAAATTTGTGCAAACTCGAAGCTCGCCACCCCCTGTCCCTCTGCGCGCGCGCCGCAGTGCTAAATTGAAGGCGATAGCGAGTGGATGTTTTTTCGTGGAAACAATTATTTTTTGTTTACGTTTGCCCAACGGGATGGCTTATTAGTTCACATCACGCGAGTGCAGCTAAGCGTTTGTACAGGGAAGTGTTTGGAAGCCAGTGGATCGGTCGAGGCGGGTCGTAGCTTGGCCTCCATGCTCACCACTGTGTACAAAAGTGAGCCGTTGTGAGTGTGAGTGTCGAATAATTTAAACAGTGCATATTGGACGCTTTTGACGCAGTGAAAAGTCAGAGAAGCTTACTTATCTCGTTAAAAAACAATTAAATAAAACGTGCTGTGTATTGACAATAGTGATGGATATTTCGAAGAACAATTGAAATACTTGTAAGTAAAGTAAATATTACCTACTTAACTAAATAATAATTTGATGCGGGCGGCTCAAAATCGGTCTGTGTGGAGAATTGCCACCTTGAGGGAGGCCTATGTCCAGCAGTGGACGTCTCTAGGCTGACGTGATGACGATTTAATAGTAATTGTAAATAGCAGCCGATTCTAACTTCATAAATACGCCAAAACTACTCTTTTCTTTTATTACAGAATACTTTCTTTTATTTTGATATGACGTGTTTGCTTTCTAATTACATACCTACCTCCGTATTTAAATACTTGTAAAACGGTAAATTTTGCCGATCCTAAGACAGGATGAAGTATGAAGGAGTGGGTAGAATTTAAAAAAATAAAAAATATCTACCTACACTTATTATTTTACTTCATTTTATTGTCTACGGCTACCTGCATTATAAGTGCGACGGAAAGAATGCGTAAGAGTAGGACGGAAAGTAAGTACTATCAATGAAGTAGTGAATGGATTGTAAAATATGTCTATGATTTGGGTGAGATTTTCTACAAAAAACAAATGATTATAACTTTGTTATTTATAGATATTATGAAATTCTTACGTCACTTATATGATAATAATGTCTTCGCTAATATGTCCTTAAAGTTTTTGTACTAATTAAAAAATAACGGTGTATAAGTCCAAAACAACCCTTTTTACCGTTTATGTCTGTCTTTATGTTTGTCCGGGGTAATCTCTTGAATGGCTGAACTGATTCAAATGAGACTTTCACTGGAAGGTAGGGGACTTTATAGCGCTACATATAGGCCTCAATTTGGCCCGTTAGATGGCGCTGTTTTTGCGATACCGAGTATTTACTTCTTATAAATAAAATTAAAGTGTCTGTCTGTGATTTCAAATTAACTATGTTTTTCAAGTACATATAGTTAGTTACATGATTCTAAGTCCAAAAGAACCCTTTTAACATATACGTCTGTCTGTCTGTCTTTCTGTTTGTCCGGGGTAAGCTCTTGAATGGCTGAACCGATTCAAATGAGGCTTTCACTGGAAGATAGAGGACTTTATTGCGCTACATATGGGCTACAATTAGACCTGTTAGGTGGCGCTGCTTTCGCGATACTGAGTATTTACTTTTTCCACTCATCATAGACATATAAATACAATTGAAGTGTCTGTCTGTGATTTCAAAATAACTATGTTTTTAACACGCTTTAAGTAGGTCGTCGTGTATGTAAAGGCTGCTACACACAGTGCCGACGGCATGACCGGCGGCCATGCCGCCGGCCGAGCCACGCGCGCCCGGCGGCACACAAGGCCGCCGGCCTGACAGCACGAATGAGCCACCGGCATGGCCGCGCGGGGAGGCCGCCGGCCGGCCGCGGGTTGCAACTTGCTACTTGTTTGTGGTCGTTCTAATAGGGTTGTCAACCATACTTTATAATAACGTTACTTTATTTTTGGCAATTATACTTAATACTTTTGTATACAAATAAAGTTTATGAAAATACTTTACTTCCAACCCTTACTGTGACGTGTAAAACCAAACACTAATTATGAATACTTATCTGTATAACGTTACACATAAGTTAAATGGATGATGGGAACTATTTGGGCTCAAAGAGATCTAAAAGAAATTCACCACTGAGGTAAATATTTTATACAGAAAAAGGCAATTGGCAATAGTATAGACTCACGCCTGTATCCCCAAAGGAGTAGGCAGAGGTGTAATATTACACCCACATTTTGCCATGAATTTTTAGGTCCTACGTAATAGGGGGCGAGCCTATCGCCGTTACCGGGCACATCACCAGACTCCGTGCTACTACTGAGAATTTGAAAAAACCCAGTTACAATTTTGCCCAACCCGGGAATAGAACCCGGGACCTCCGATCAGCAGTCGCATACACTATCCACTGGAACACGGAGGAAATGTATACTTAAAATCATATCTCCGTCTCCGTCCTCGCCACTTCAGAAGTTCAGAATTAAAGAGTTCAGTGACAAATCCAAAGTGGCGAGAAAGAAAAAGAACGTCAATAATAAACTTAATTAAAAACTAATTGTTTATTTTTTAATTTTTATTGTCAAACAAGCTATGAAACATTTAAAGATAGAAAAATTTGGCAAAAAAGTTGGCAACCCTACGTTTTATACAACTGGAATGATTCCCGGCGGCTTTCTGCGGCCGATGCCGGCGGCACCGACGCGGCGACGCCCGACAAAAGCCGGCGGCTCATGCCACCGGCACTGTGTGTAGCAGCCATAACTATGTAATGGAATCTAAGCTAATTAATTTAACCATATCCAAGGGTCGTAGCGTAATGAAAATTGGCAATTGTATGTAGTTCTGATGACAATACAATAATATGGTACTGTCAAACTGATCTGATGGTGGAGCCTAAAGACATGAACTGGAACTTCATGACGGAAAATCGTATCATCGCTGTTTTGGATTTCTTAGAAAAGTCTTGTAATGAACTTTGGCCACTATTAGGTTTCAAGGTCTGATGATGAAGCCGAAAGATAGGCATTGGCATTCCATGATGGAATATCGTATCATAGTCGTGTTTGCACTTGTGAGAAAGGCCATGCAATAGACTTTGAACAAACAAATTATATATTGTAGACCACGCAGTGGTGTAGTTAGGGTCCCGTACTTTTGCGGCTGGACAGGCGTATGTGCCATGTGGCCCTGAGTATAGTTAAATCACTTAGTGGTCTCCTGATTGAAGATCTAGATTGTTATAAGCAGACAGATAAAACACCACGTAATACAGACGCACAAGCGGAGATGGAGAGGATGCGGGCTCATTCGCCTACTTAAAATAAATGTATAAATGTTAAAAATATTTCGTTCTCAAAGACCAAAAAGTACAAAATAAATTAATAGTTTAAAAAATACTAGAAAACACGCTTTTATAAATGCTCGAAAAATAAAAAATAAATTATGGATCGTTCAAGTTGTCTCTATTTCTGGGCTGAATTGTAAACTATGTGCTTTCAATTACAATATTTGATTGTAAAAGCGTGGGACGCTAGAACAGGAAAGACTTTATTGTTAACAATTATTAATACTAACTTCCTGGCGGAAGCTGCATGAGGTCGCACAAGAGCATAGCATTTATGCCGCCAAAGAGTTACCAAAGGAAACCAAAGATATCTCGTCCACTAACAGAACTCTACATTTTGCCACTGTTGATGCATTACCCTTATGTACTTAATTTCCTGAAATAAGAGGTGTTAAAAATGTCGGTGAATGTCGTCTTCCTCGCTTATGGCGCATGTTTTATCTGAGTTCGACAAACTGGTACTTTAAACAGACTTTTAAATGTAGAGCCACTTACTACTCGTGCTGCAACTCCAGTTAGAGCGCCAATCTGTGTAACCTGATTCCGGTAACATCTGTTCACTTGATTTTTGAACAAGTTAAACGAGAACGTTTTTCCTGTTCCAGCGCCCCACGCTTTTACAATCAAATATTATAATTGAAAGCACATAGTTTACACTTCAGCCCAGAAATAGAGACAACTTGAACGATCCATAATTTATTTTTTGTTTTTACGAGCATTTATAAAAGCGTGATTTCTAGTGTTTTTTAAACTATAAATTTATTAAGTCTAGACGAATAAACATATTTTGTTAAAAATGCTAATGAAAATGTATCAAAGATACATTCACTTTTTAGATAATTAAAGATGATGAAATACTCTAAATAGAAGAACAGACTATTTTTTATCTTCTACGAGAATCAACACAGCTATTTCTTATGGCACTGGAAGCTTCCTATTATACAATGCTACAGTTATCTCATTTTATTAGGAAGACAGTGCTACTAGTATTAACACAAAACAATCTGCAGATTGGATAGGTGCCAGCGACCTTGGAAGATCTTATTGTGTTAGAAAAACTTTGCAAAAGCTTTTCCCGTCGTGTTTATTGTGTACTTACACAATCTGGAAGGTTTAAACGTGTGCCGGTTATTAGTGCCACAAATATTCACCATTTACTAGTAGATGATATATTGTATGTGAGGCATTACGTTTGTGGCCGATATTTTCGTCTCTTCCCGAATATACTATTTGGCTAACTTCATGTATTTTCTGAGTCGTCTCTTACGAAATCCTAGAATGAAAAAGGGTGCTAATCCGTCACCCGCAAATTTCCCCACTATGCCCGCAAATTTTATTTAAATTCAATGGTTTCGTGCCGAGCCGAGTGGAGAGACCGACAGACTGCTACGCAGAGGATCTTAGGTTCCAATCCTCGGCTCACACTAATGACTTTTCGAAGTTAAGTGCGTATTACATTGTTAATTATCGCTTGCTAAAAGGTGAAGGAAAATACTGTAAGGAAACCTGCATGTCTGAGAGTTCTCCATAATGTTCTCGAAAGACATGTGAATTCTGCCAATCCCGCACTTGGCCAGGGTGGTGGACAATGGCCTTACCCTTCTCATAGTGAGAAGAGGCCCGTGCCCTGCAGTGGGACAGTTTAAAGGGCTGATGATGATATTTGGTGCCGATACCGAGTGATCTATTCTTGAGCATCCCTACAATCCCCAAGGAACAAACATGTCAAATATCTGCTTCTTGCGGCGATTCTGGATGTACGTTGTCTATCAGTCTGTAATGCAATAATTTTATATAAACAGACGAAGATTAACCCCTTAGTATGTAACTAATAACCTGTATATATCAAAATTTTGCAGAAATAAACTAAATCTACCAACATCTAGAACTAATAAGCCCGAACATGTTCACCTAACGTTTTCACCCACGCAGTTACAGTAAATAAATTGAACTTCGGCACTCCATATTGTAAGTGGAATCGCAACTGCCAATCGGATGTCCCAGTTTGAGCAAAGTGTTATTGGGAATGTCGTGTATACACTGTACTGTGGTTTGTAGTGACTTGGCTTGTCGTTCGTAATGAGCGCAGTTAAGCAACGCTTGCAAAGATCGCCAATTAGATCGGTGACCGCGTCTTGAAGTTACATCGATTCCGCCTCCGAATTGGCCCAAGCCAATTCTCGTAATTATATTGGTTCAAAATACAGTTTGAAAGTCTGTGTCATTGTCATAAATAAATCAATAAATTAACTGATAATAATATTGCGATGTTAACCCGATTATAATTCTACGTTATTACCTTTCCTGTGGGTCATAATTGAAAACTTGCTCCAGTCATTAACCACATATCTGACGATGTCTGGACGCACCTCCATCGCCCTATCTTGTGTTCCGCACATTAAATAAGAGAGTGCATGAAACAAATATGCACCGTCACCAACAATAGGGACGATAGTACATTCTTCAACTTCTCCATTAACGTCCAGATTTTCTTTGCCAATTTAAAAAAGTCGAACCGACAAAACCTATGCTTAAACCAAACGAAATCAAAACAAATGCCAAATACAAAGCTGACCGACCGACGACTTTGTATTATATAACCAAAACTACTAAACCGACACAAAGCAAATGCAATCCAAAATTTGCCAAGAAAAGAACAGCCAAAATCGTCAAATATGATCCGCTAAAAATATTAAGATATAGTATGTACTATACAGCTATCAAAACAATTTAACGACCAACAACATCCAACCAACTGCGTATAACTAATCGATTAATTTGACTACACGGTTGGCGTAATGGTTTAAGCGGCCGCCTTACCGCTTGACACTGCGCCAAGTGTCGTGGGTGCGATTCCCACACGAGACAACACTTTGTGTGATCCATAAATTGTTGCTTCGAGTCTGGGTGTTCATTGTGTCCGCTGGTTGTATGTTTGTAAAGTCCCCCGCGACACAGGATTTATTCCTAGAGCGGGAGTTGTCTAGAAAAAAGAAAGAAAGAAAAAGACATTAATAAACAATAACTAGAGAGCGTCATTAATCCACGGATAATCTTAACACCGCGATTCAGAAAAAATGACAATAATTGCACAACGCCATCTATTGTCAACATTTAGAACTAAAATTATTTTGTTCGTCTTAATTCATTCCTTCCATTAGGCACAGATAGCTCAAACTAATATATTTACATCCTCCATCATCCCATATTTTATCCCCATGGGGGTTGAATTTATCAAAATCCTATTTAAGCGGACGTCTTCATCATAGTAGCTCCAATCTTTAATTTCAGTTCAATCAGTCGAAAATCTAAGAAGATTTATACAAATTTTCATCTCCTATTTTATCCCCGTAGGAGTGGAATTTATCAAAATCCTTCTTAGGGGATGCCTGCGTCATAGAAGCTATATGCATGCAAAGTCTCAGCCCGATCAATTTAAAATTGACAAAGTTTCATACAAAATTTCATCCCCTATTTTATCGCCTTAGGGGTAGAATTTATCAAAATCATTTTTTAAGGGATGCCTACGGCATAGTAGCTATATGCATACAAAGTCTCAGCTCGATCAGTTTAAAATTGTCAAAGTTTCATACAAACTTTCATCCCTTACTTTATCCCCTTTGGGGTAGAATTTATCAAAATCCTTTCTTAGCGGATGCCTACGTCATAACATCTAATTGCATGCCAAATTTCAGCCCGATCACTCCAGTGGTTTGGGCTGTGCGTTGATAGATCACTATGTCAGTCAGTCACCTTTGAGTTATACATAATTATATTTAGATTACGCTATGACCTACGGGTGCGGTGCAGTTGGCTTTAATAAAGTGGACTCAACTAGCAAGCGATATTACAGATATGCAAATTTTTAAAGATTTAGTTTTGTGTTAAAGAATAACAAACCTCAATCAGTTCTCAAACTTTCACATCATAATATTAGGATTACTTTTCTATGACGCTATATTATCGCCGAAAACTTTTATAAGTAGACGGTTACTGCGCCCAATTGTTCCCTAAGGTACGGTTAGATTTCGAACTTGCAACATTGCTCACACGTCGAAATTTGATGGAGGTAATTTTGGCACACCGCTGAAATGTTCAGCCATCGGCCGTCACAGATTAATTATGAGATGGGTAGCGCCGATATGTTTGAGACTGATTTTCATGTTATTGACTACACACAGTACACACACTACAGCCTGTACGAACGCAGTCCCGTACGGTATATCGAATTACTCTTGAACGATATAACTGTCTACAGAAAGCATGGTTCTCCGATGAACGGTAATACGAAAAAACGATTAGTACCATTATTTAGCGACAGCACGTTTCGCCGAATAACGCTACAAAGAATGAATGGTTGGTCGATACCAAGATTTGCCGATGTCATGGTTCGCCGCATCACGCTTGAACTAAATAATCCTTTACTGATAGCAGTTTGCATCGAAAGCACCTTTTTATGTGTAGGTACCTAATAGGTTATGTTAGGTTTTCATGTACTTGCACTTGAAAATAGGAGCCCTGCGAAACAGGGCTCCGTCGACTTAGTTTTTTTATTTTTTGTTATTATTTCTGCCGAACAAATTGACTCCATGCTGCCTGATGTTAAGCAGTCAGTGAAGTCCCATAGTGATGGCCATCATCCCAGCAGCCAGCATGGCATTATGGCATGATGGCCCTCACATTGACGGCCTTGAGTAAAGCTTTTTCACGCCCCGCTTAAAGGACCCGGGATCATAAGTGGAGGGAAACACGTGGACTGGTAAAGAGTTCCACATCTTAATGGTACGGCAGAGATAAGAGGCACCGAACCGTTTGGTGCGTGTCGGTATCTGTTCTACCATGTAAGAGTAGCACCTCAACCCAGCACGTGTCGTTCGGAATAGGAAAGGAGAGGGTGGGATTAGTTGAAAGAGCTCTTCGGAGCACTCACCGTGATAGATGCGGTAGAAGACAGCCATTGAGGCCACGTCTCTGCGTAATTGCAGTGACTCAAGAGTCTTAGTGGCCTCTGGATCCCCGATGATACGGACAGCACGCCGCTGCAACCTATCGAGGGCGTCCAATAAGTACTGAGCGGAGCCATTCCAAAGATGAGAGCAGTATTCCACGCAGGAGCGAACCTGGGTCTTGTATAACAGACACAATTGCTCCGGCGTGAAAAACCTCCTCACCTTGTTCAGGACTCCGAGTTTCCGAGATGCGGATTTGATGACACCCTCGATGTAGTTCTTCTGGTTGAGATGTCTGCGTATGTCCATACCCAGGATATTGAGGCTGTCTTGAATCGGTAGTGGAGTGTCCAGAAGAGAGGGATGGGGAAGGGATGGAGATACCTTGGCTGAGAATGCGCACACCTGTGTTTTCTTGGCATTGAACTCTACCAGGTTCTCATCAGCCCAATGCGAGATGCAATTCAAAACCCGGTCAAGCTCAGCAACAAGTGTTCGCTTATACTCCTCAGTATCGGCTTGCTTAGCCGCAGGGTGTCCGAGATATCGCCCATGTACAGTACTGTCATCTACATAGCAATGTATGCCCCCAAAAGTGAGCATATCATTGATATGCAGAAGAAAAAGCGTGGGCGATAACACGGACCCCTGAGGCACACCAGCATTCACCTGGAGAAACTTCGATGACTCACCGTCACAAAGGACTCGTATACAGCGCTCATGCAGGAAGCTGGCAACCCAGTTGCACAATCGAGGCGGCAAGCCGTAGGCTGGAAGCTTGGAAAGAAGCGCACGATGCTAGACTCTATCGAAGGCTTTGGAGATGTCGAGACTAATAGCCAACGACTCCCCATGCCTGTCCATCGCCTCACCCCAAAGGTGAGTGACATACGCTAGAAGATCACCCGTTGAGCGTTTCGGTCTGAAGCCATACTGACGATCACTGATGAGAGAGTGATCTTCTAGGTAGCGAACGAGTTGGTTGTTGATTAAACGTTCGAACACCTTGCAGAGGATAGGGATGATAGCAATGGGTCGATAGTTGCCCAGATCAGAACGATCCCCTTTCTTGAGAATCGGTTGTACGTTCGACTCTTTTCAAGCCTGCGGCACTACGCCAGAGGCATATGATAGGCGATACAGGCGTGTAAGCATTGGAGACAACTCGGCTGCGCATTTCCTAGGCACAACCGCTGGAATTCCGTCAGGTCCACTGGCTTTCCGGATATCGAGAGATCGCAGTGTCGCACGAACATCGCAATGCCTGATTTTAATATCAGGCATGGAGTGGCCGCAGTAGGGAATCGAAGGCGGCTGCGCGCTACGATCATCGATTCGGGAGTTGGCCGCAAAGAGATTGACAAGCAGGTCAGCTTTCTCTTGCGGCCCATGGGCCAGTGTTCCATCAGGGCATCGCAACGGCGGCAGTGAAGATTGGCAGAAATTAGATTGCATGGCTTTGGCCAATCGCTAGTATCCCCGGCTGCCCGTGGGGTGCGACAAGAGTTCTTGACCAAACCGTGCAATGCGCTGTGCATCCGCTCTTATGTATGCCTTCTTGCAGACCTTGGTGGCTCCATTATAGGCTGCCTTGATGAGATGGACATTCAGATCGCGACGAGACCGAGCCCTGATCCAAGCGCGGTAAGCCGACTGTTTTTGTTTAACAGCATCGGCGCACTCGCGATCAAACCAGGGCCGTACTCCGCTTCTGCTGAAGACGTCAGTGGATGGAATATAATATTCCATACCCAATATGATTTCCCCAGCAACAGCAGACGCACTCTCCGACAGATCCCTCCCACCAAAGGAGCGTTGAGACCACGGGATGGACGCATAATTGTCTCGCAGGCCATCCCAATCCGCTGACGAGTAGTGCCACAAGCGTCGCTTTGCCTTCACTGGTTGTGGAGGTGAAGCGAATGGCACTGTAGTGCGAACCAGACAGTGGTCGGAGGAACCCAAAGGGGCTTGAACCGTCACACTCTACTGGGCCGGGTTACTCGTCAGCACAAGGTCTAACAACGAGGGCGCTTGACCCGATATATCTGGTATCCTGGTGGGCTGGAGTACCAGTTGAGTCAGGTCATGCGTTAGAGCGAAAATTATTGGGCGACTAGGTAAAGATGAGAAGTGATGTAAGAAAAGGTGCTTTCGATGCAAATTGCTATCGGTAAAGGACTATTTAGCTCAAGCGTGTTACGGCGAACCATGACATCGGCAAATCTTGGTATCGGCCAACCATTAAATCTTTGTAGCGTTATTCGGCGAAACGTGCTGTCGCTAAATATTGATATAAACTATTATTTTTTTCGTATTACCATTCGCCGGCTACACATACTAATATATGAGCTAACATGAATAAAAATGATTGTTGCGTTTACCTCTGAGTGCTGTAAGTGTATAGCTTGAAACCGCTGATCTGAACTGTACGTCGTCAAGCCAACTGTTAGGAGATGATAGTCTTTTCTTCTTATCCATGATACCTGAAACAATAAAACTGGTTTTTATAAAGAATTTGCTAAAGACAATAATATTTCTTTTAATGAATAATTAGCTATGAATTAATTGAGTCTTCCAAACATGTATCACTGGACTCAAAGCAACTTCACTTGTAACATTTGCTTGTGGATCATACTTTGATGGAATCTATCGATCCCGGCTGTCATGAAGAAGTCAGAACCTTGAATATACTGACACTGGTCTTTACCATGGCACATCGCTACTATTATGGATGCCGGAGGTCAGAAGGCGTTCTCTCTGAAGAAAACTAATATTCTTTGAAGACCACTAAGCGTACATAGGGCTCCAAGAATACACCTGAGACAGCGCTGGGAATATGATAATGATTTAAAGACAATAATTGCATATAAATTTTGACTCGATCTTTAACTTTAAAAAATTTACTGTTTCTCTCTCACATAGTTTCAAAATACATAATTGCACAAAAGAAGCTTAAACTACATATATGCCACTATGTGAGAGACTGATATCTGTACTAGGAGACCTGTATGACAGATTACCAGCCTCTCCAAGCTCTGGATACGTGCAGCACTAGTCTTTGACTAAAACATACGACCTTCGACTTATAAGTCAGGGTAATAAACCACTAGACCAATAGACAATGCCAACAATTTATTCCTAAGAATCCCACTTATTACTTCAATCTCTTTACCTAGAAATAGATTAATAAAAGAACGTTTGACTTATTTAATTTATTTATCAGAAAGTTCGGTAACGACTTAATGAAAATTACCAGCTAGGTACAAATTGAACACAGTTTTAACGTCCTGGCTAAAATCCAAATTTTGATATCTGAGATCAAGTTCTTCAATTTAAAACTTTGTCTCCATGAGTAATTTGGGAGATACCTAATCAAAAGCCTTACTAAAATCTATTTCAATCGAGACTTAAATATGAGAATATTATATTTAGTATACAAATAACAAGGCCAAGAAAAATCTAGAACACAATTCAATTCATCAGTGCATTTAAATATGAATTAGCTACGTTAACCTAAATTCTGTTCATCTAATTATGAGCATGCATGGACCAGATACATAGTGTATAATAATATAATGAGGGCTAATGTCGTTAGGTCGCGGACCCAGTAAAGATGAGCGAAGCATCTGAATGAAACACATCGACAACCATTACAGCATATTTAATCTATATATATTAAGTTCTGTCTGACTGATAGCCAACGCACAACCAAAACTATTGGGTGCAAGATGCTAAAATTTGGCTTGGAGGTTTCTATAATCTTCTCGAGACATATGAAATTTGCCCACCAGCACTGCCGTTAGCGTGGTGGAAAACCCTTCTCTTAGTGAAAAAGGCTCATACTCAGCAGTGGGACAGTATATAAATAAGGCTGAAGTTTGTATTATTTACCTTGGCCACGCTTAGCGCAAGCATTTTGCTTTGTTTTGTGATTGAAATTTGATTTTGTGTTTTTATTACGCATCGCTCAGCTCGCACATTTAAAGTGGTTACACACCCTTAATGAGATGTAACTCATTTACATCTCATATGTGTATGTCAGTCATAATATTGCTTTTTAATTAGTGGCACAGCTGATGTTTATTATATTCCAATAATCACACGAGATACTAAAATACAATTTGCAAAGAATAATTTTCATGTTAATTATTTTTGTTATATATTTTGATTGCTAAAGTGATATAAGATTTAAAAATTATGAAACAATTAACTTTGTAGAAGGTTAGATATTATTTAATTGTTTTATTTAGATATAATATTGAAAGTAAAATAAATTGAAATTTTCATCAGTATAAAAAAGTTGTTAGACTCTCAGCACGCATCAATGAATTGCCGTAATTATATAGTTAATTATCGGTGAAGGAAAACGTCGTAAGGAAATCTAGATGTGTGACATGTGAAATCTGCCAACCCAAACTTGGCCAGCGTGGTGGACTAGGTCCAATGTCCCATAATGTGATAAGGGCTCTCTCTCATAAAACCTAAGCAGCCGCAATGCAGCCGTTAACTAACGTGATAAATAATCCACTAACTTCATTCGAAATCACTTAAACCACAACTCCAACATCAGTCGATAGCTTAAACACTAGACTGAAATTAATGCTAACATTCAGTGTTTGACTTAGGTGGACCACAATGATCAACAGTAAGGTGTGGGATAAAGACTTGTATTTATAGCGCCAAGGGATTTTATAGCAAAGTATCGAGGGATTGGGAAACGTAGAATGATCTGAAAATCTATACTGAAGTACCTAATGAATCTGAAGTTTTTTTATTGTTATTTGGACGCGCTTATCTCAGGTAGGTAATGTTGGTGGTAGCGCCATCTACCTTCCTATCTATAACTAATCACATCAACGTCAATCGTTCCACGCTTGCTTGTCTAGTGCGAGCGATACCATGATTCCGTCCCTGTCTCCCATTCCCAAGAAGGGGCACGCCTTTCGCGGATTGGTCGCCGTAATCGTCGACGCGAGAAACAATCTAGAACTTTCGTATTCGCTATATACGTGTCGGCCATACCGGACCGCTCCGCGCCGCTCCCGCTATAATTATTACCACTTATATAAACCGCTCGCAAATGGGAGTGATTTGTGTAGTGAAGTGAATCAAGCAGCTTCATCCCGAAACACCAGGAGACTGCCCTTCTGAGACGAGCAAGATCGCCGTACAAGGTAAGTGCCCCCCGTCCTTGGAATATCCTATACCCACTCACAATCATCTTTCCCATTCCAATCCTACATCCTCTTCCCTTATCCTTTCTATGCGAGCAGAACTCGCCCTAATACAGTCCATTTTCCTTCTCCAAATCGCCTAGAACCTTACGGTTTCGGTGTATCGCCGAACCATTTTTTGATCCATACGAGTCGGATTCATTTACCTTTTTATGTGACATTTGTGTTGCCTACTTAGCCTACTTAGATAAAATAATAGGATCATTAGATATTCTTATTTTGTTTCGTTCTCATTAGCTTATACTTACGTAAGCATGTCACAACAAAAAAAGTCACGCGTGTCGGAAGACAAAGAGATGACAATCTTAGAAGCAAAACGCAATATTTTATCAAATAAAATATTGCGTTTTGCTTCTAAGATTGTGATAGCGTATTCAAAACATCTATGAACGCTCAAAAACCGCATCTATTTCCGACAGTAAAAGCGAAGCATTTCTCAGTTATTGTATGACAGTAGATAGTATTCGAACAGATTTTCATAAGTTGTTAGACGATTATAACGCTAGATTACTTTCTATCAATCCTGATGAAAAACCGAACTATCAGGCGTACACCTCATTCGAAGATCTTTATTGCATTATTAAGCGTATGCAATCGCAATTGGAGGGTAAATGTTCAGCAGAGCCCGTTGCTCGCAAGCCGAAATTACCGCCAATCGAGATTATGTCGTTTGACGGAGATATACGAAATTGGCCGTTATTCTATGCGAGCTTTAAGTCTACAGTGCACGATAATGGTTCTCTGACAAATGCTGACAGGTTGTACTATTTAATAGGTAAACTGTCACCGAAGGCCCAGTCCGTATTTGCAGGTGTCACACCCAGTGCTGAGAGTTATCAGGTCATATTTCAGTCACTACTTGATAGATATCAAGACACGCGCGTCCTAGCGTCTACCTACTTTGACCAAGCTTTAAATCTTTAGCTGTCCGGTGCCGCATCTGTCTCGAATTTCCAGCTGTTTATAGATAACTTCATAACCGCGGTTAATTCTCTTAGGAACTTAAAATTAGAAGATCTTTCCGACTTTATGTTGCTTCAACTCGCTTTAAAAAAGTTTGACACTGATACAATTCACGCATTCGAGATGACGGAATGCAATAATATAATACCTACACTACATAGTTTTATTTCGTTCATCAAAGATCAGTGTCGAATATTTCATAATACGCAGTCTGGTTCACCTGGCCCGTCTAACACTAACAGCAACAAACAAAGGTTGAATAAATCGCGAAATAGTAATAATAACTCGGTCCCTAATCCACAATCTTACGTAACATGCTCGGAATCTAATAAAATTAATTCACAGAAGTGTCTGTGCAGTAATATAGTGCACGACCATTTATACAAGTGTCCCGCCTTCGATAATTTGAATCCAACCGCTCGTTTTAAATGCGTAAAAGATAACAAAGCTTGCATTAATTGCTTAAGCATAAAACATAAAACAAGTAATTGTTCTAGTAAGACAAAGTGTCGCTTATGCAATCAGAAACATCATTCTCTGCTTCTCTTCGATAAAGGTAACCCGTTGTCAAGCCAAGCCGCTAACCTTGACACACTTACGTCGCAGGTGCAGGCCACGGTGACTTCCCCCTCCACGCCTCAGGGCGAAGTATCGTTGTGTACGACGTCCATTGCGCGGGCGACGCGCACGCGAATGCGGCCTTCGCGCGCTTGTAGTGATCAGAGCAGTGCTAGGCCGCAATGTATGGCGTCTAAGACTGTTCTGTTAGCGACAGCGCAAGTTATGCCGCACATGGTACGTTGTCTGCTAGATAGCGCGTCTCAGACCAATCTAATAACATCGGAATGCTTCAAACGCCTCGGATTATGGAATAACTTTAAAAATACTAACTCAACCGTCAAAGGGATAGGCGGATCAGAAAAACATTGCAAGGGTTCCGTAGATATTAAAATACATTCGCGTTTTGATAGGAACATTAATTTTAAAATTTCTTCGCTTATCGTGGAGCATATCACGGACGCATTGCCAAACGCTAATGTAGACGTAGCATCACTCACTCACCTCGAGTCATTGCCGCTAGCAGACGCGGAGTTTGCGAATCCGGCAGGCACTGATCTTTTGATCGGAGCTTCAATATTTCCGCACTTGCTACTAACTAACATAGTACGTAGTGAGCGATATAATTTACCGCCCGCTATTGAGACGGTATTTGGGTATTTGATTATGGGTACCGTACCTACGTTACATATTTCTCATTGTATTACGTCTTGTTGTTGTTCTGTTCTTCAAGGGATCAAGGTGGGTGTTAAAACTGTGTGTAAGATAAAGCACTAATTAGCTATGCTATGCTATGCTATGCTATGCTATGCTATGCTATGCTATGCCATGCTATGCTATGCTATGCTATGCTATGCTATGCTATGCTATGCTATGTTACGCTATGCTATGTTATGCTATGCTAAGCCATGCTACGCTTCGCTATGCTACGCCATGCCATGCTATGCTACGCTACACTATACTATACTACACTTCCGCTTTGTATATGGATGACATTGCCTGTAGTGTCATACCCGCTCCGCTAGCAATTTCGCTATGTGAAGAGCTTATTCAGCTTTTCAAGCGAGGCAAATTGATCTTGTCAAATGGACAATCAACTCTAAGGAGGTTCTCGCACGCATACCAAATTATCATAAAGCTTCTCCAGACATTGCGTTGGAGAAGTCTGTACCGCATAAAGTTCTCGGTTTACGCTGGGACAAATCCTGTAATAGTTTTCGGTTTGACGTCTCACCACCAGATGATAAGTGCACCAAACGCACTATGCTGTCCACAGTGGCTCGACTATGGGACATAATGGGTTTTGTGGCTCCCACAATTTTGTACGCCAAGCTCTTGATCAAAGAGCTTTGGCTATCAAAGTGTGAGTGGGATGAAACACCCCCTGACCATATTGTCGCCGCTTGGGGCCAGTTTTGTATTGAGCTTACCGCGCTCAATCAAGTTACTATTCCGCGTCATCTTGGGTTGGTAGACGGATGTAACATCAACTTAATAGGTTTCGCTGACGCCAGCGAGCGTGCTTACGGCGGAGTTGTATATCTGCAAGTCCACATTGGTTCTAACTACTCGGTGCAGTTAGTTTGTGCCAAGTCTAACGTCTCGCCTGTTAAAACCATTTCGGTTGCGAGACTGGAGTTGTGTGCGGCCATTCTGCTGTCTCAGTTGCTCCGCAAGGTTCAAGACACAGATTCGCCCCACTACCCTATTAATAAAATATACGCATTTTCCGACTCCAAAGTAGTGCTCGCTTGGATTCATTCTTCTCCTCACCGCTGGCAGATTTTTGTCGCCAACCGCGTTAGTAAATTGATTGAACTTGTTCCCGCTACTTGTTTCAATCACGTCGCGGGTTATCCTACTCGTCTTCAGGAAGAACTTTCCATAGATCATATTGACTGGAAGTTTATTCCGCCAGCATCTCCACATTTCGGTGGATGTTGGGAAAGCATGGTCGAAGTAATTAAGGCGCGTCTCTTCAAAGTTATAGGTCAACAGATCCTATCTTACGAAGAGCTTTTAACTGTCCTTGAACAAGTTGAGGCACTGATCAACTCGCGTCCGCTCACTGCATTGATTAGTGACCCTGCAGAACCATCCGCGTTAAGCCCTGCATATTTTCTGAACACAGTGCCATTATCGTCACTTCCGGCTCCTGAAGCACTCTTCAAGCTTGATTCAGAGACATACTCTGCTGGATAAACACGTGCAGTCGTTCTGGCGGCGCTGGCGTACGGAATATCTACACCAGCTTCAGGCTAGATCCAAGTGGAATAGTCCTGCATCCCCTATACAGGAGGGTACGTTGGTCGTCATAATACATGATAATGCTCCACCGCTTTCATGGCCGTTAGCCATCGTAGAGAAACTGCATACTTCCAAGGACGGTACAACCCGCGTTGTTACCGTGAAAACCGCGAAGGGGAGCTACGTGCGCCCTGTTGTACGTCTCTGTCCGCTTCCAACTCAGTGAGATCTAGCCTAAAGTTGGATCTACCTCTTAGTTTATGTATTTAGTTAGTAGTTTTCGCTATTATTGCGTTTGTAGTTTTCGCTTAAGTTAATTTAGATTAATTTTATTGTCATATCGCTGTCTTAGCCTATTGATGGGTTATGCGGTAGTACACCCAACATAGCTAAGTTCAATTCTATTTTTTTTAAAGGCAACCCTTTAGGGCCGGGGGGATATGGTAGCGCCATCTACCTTCCTATCTCTAACTAATCACATCTACGTCAATCGTTCCACGCTTGTCTAGTGTCCATATTTCCGTCCCTGTCTCCCATTCCCAAGAAAGGGCACGCCTTTCGCGGATTGGTCGCCGCGATCGTCGACGCGAGAAACAATCTAGAACTTTCGTATTCGCTATATACGTATCGGCCATACCGGACCGCTCCGCGCCGCTCCGCGCCGCTCCCGCTATAATTATTACCGCTTATATAAACCGCTCGCAAATGGAAGTGATTTGTGTAGTGAAGTGAATCAAGCAGCTTCATCCCGAAACACCAGGAGACTGCCCTTCTGAGACGAGGAAGATCGCCGTACAAGGTAAGTGCCCCCCGTCCTTGGAATATCCTATACCCACTCACAATCATCTCTCCCATTCCAATCCTACATCCTCTTCCCTTATCCTTTCTATGCGAGCAGAACTCGCCCTAATACAGTCCATTTTCCTTCTCCAAATCGCCTAGAACCCTACGGTTTCGGTGTATCGCCGAACCAGTTGGTTCAATTTGAATATTTTTATAGATATATAGACATCCAATATTTTAACTTTGTATTTTATTGGCCAATACACTTGTGTACATTAATTTTCAATAGGTACCATAATAAAGCCTCTAACTGCACGGTATAAAATAGTTTTCGCCAAAGTTTGATACACGAAAATCAATAAACTCTTCAATATAGTAATATAACAAACTACCTTCGAAATCCAAAAAAGAACCTCTCCGAAATTCTTGCATCAGAACTAGATCGATACCTCCCCACATCCGTTTACTGCAATCTCAATTAACATTACGGCACTGTTTGCTCCGTGCCACGGAATAGTCCTTGATGTTTAAAGAGCGGTCAAAGGGTGACCGCAGGGTTGACTATCGAACGTATTCTGTGGCTTATAGCTACGGTATAAGCCACAATAGGCTATGATTCTGTTTAAGACTATGTGTATCTTGGTAAAGAACAATGAGGTTATTGATTGAGGCGGAAAATAACTGGTCTTACATAAATAAATTTATTTGCAATGAAAATTAAACTAGGTATTTATGCTAAAAGAAAACAAAAAATCTATACCTCAATAACTATTAAATGAAAGAAATAAATAAAAAAGGAAAATACAAATGTAAAGGGCGTCATGGAAATCTGGTTATTGAATGATATTATTAGGCAAATGTGCCTATTGACTTCTTCTTTCTCTTAGCGTTATCCCAGTTTCAATATGGGGTCCGCTTACTAGTCTAACCGGATTTGTCTGCTCCCCAACCCGAAGGGATAGCGATATTCCATGGTTTAGACTAGTGTCAGTTTATTTAGAAGGCACTGACGCCCTGTAACGACTGTCAAAGATCTTCATGACAACCGGGACCGACGGCTTAACGTGCTCTCCGAGGCACGGGAAAAGCGATAATTAACAATTCAATACGCACATAACTCCGAAAAGTCATTGGTGCGCGCGCAGATTCGAACCCGATACCCTTTGCATGGCAGTCTGTTGGTATATCCACTCGGCTATCGCTGCCTTCAAATGTGCCTATTGACTAACAATGCTAATGTGATGCAAATTAAGGGAGGACTAATTTCAGTAGCACAATATTCAGTGCAGCTAAGTTGCGTGTGTAAGAGAAGTACATATTTGTATCTAATAGTTCTAAACAGAAAGAAGCCCTTAGAACTAGCAGGTAAGTTCAAGCGCATACCTACTACTACTACTATAGCGCGGCTCCACCCATGTGCATGTCGGTTATAGTGAAAAAAGGAATAAGGTATTTTAACTCAAAGTTTCATCCAAATCAGTAGGCCTATTGCGTATCTCAGTTGACAACTGAAAGTGATGATCACTTGGCAAAGTGTACATCAAATAACTGTCAAACAGCATAATTCGTATCGGCTAACATCAGTGGCTAACTGAGATGACGTCATAGGCACCCGGTGTCGCTGATAGCCACTGAACCTTATTTTGACAGATGATTGTGTATCGATATTGCGATTGTCTAAGCTTAGTGGGCATCAAATTGATAGTCACTTCGGTTGAAGTTGCCTTCGTGAAAGACACCACTCAAAGGTAGTGTTTTTCGAGTTGTAGTGATTATCACTGAAGCCTATATTGCACGGAAACATTTAAAACTTACTTTGTTTGATTTATATAGTGTCCTTTGTAAACTTTGTAGATATTTCACGACCTTCATTGCTCAATTTTGCGGAAAAACAGCGGAAAAAGAAGCGAGTTCGAATCCAACGACGCCGTTTACGGGGTGCTAGTGACCCACTGCAGTTGCCAGAAGGCGAATTTATTGCCAATTTTCGCTTGAGCAAAGTTGGTTTCCAGCAAGTGTTGGAGAAAATTAATCCTCTCATGCCACAAGCTCAACGGAAAACAGCTGTGCGCAATGAATAAGCACTAATTTAATTTGAAAATATAATTATGGTTTACTTATACCTTTATTTAAAACAACAATGTATAACATTCCCGACTTGTTTGATATACAAAGTCATTCACTTTTCACAATATCCACTTATTATTAGTTTAAAAACAATAGAAATGAAACAAGAATACTCAAACAACGTTAAATAAGTTATAACACTTACGATGAATCTTGTTTTACCAAAATTAGTTTGGGCTTTCACAAGCGAATACACAAGATCAAAACAAATATTTTTCAACTTTTTATTGGACAATGGATGCTGACATATTTTCCAACAATTCGCGCCAAATTCATGTCTCAGAAGCG
The DNA here is from genome assembly GCA_944739405.2 of Euclidia mi. Classification (NCBI taxonomy): domain Eukaryota; kingdom Metazoa; phylum Arthropoda; class Insecta; order Lepidoptera; family Erebidae; genus Euclidia; species Euclidia mi. The sequence continues at coordinate 65,918,042 of OX123192.2, forward strand.
AATTTTATTGCTAAATTAAGAAGTCTTACAATCCATAAAGTTTTAATGGTGCAATGGGTATTCTTAAATCAGTCGCATGGTGTGATAAAAAATAGTGAAGTGTTAACAACAATTTGATAGGCACTGACAATATGTGTCATACGCAATACCAAATGAACCTTAATCTTGGTTGACATCAAACTTCGGTGTACATCGAAGTGGCGATGGTAACTGTAACTGTCAAAAATACGCAATAGGCCTGCTGTTGAGATGCTTCGGCGTGACAAATTTTAACAGTTATTGTAGTAGGATATTCAGCATATACTTTAATTAACATAGATTATCTAGAAGTTAATCTTAGTATTGTATGCATATTCAAGTTAAGTACTGAGTAAAGTTACATACGAACTGAAAGAAGATTGCTACATCGTTGGTCTCGCGGCATAAATGTGCGCGTGGAATTGGGAGGTCTAGGGTTCTATTCCCGGGTCGGACAAAGTGTTATTGGGTTTTTCCGTTAGGAAATTCTCAGTAGCAGTACGGAGTCTGGTAATGTGCCCGGTACGGCAATAGGCTAGCCCCCTATTACGTGGGACCTAAAAATTCCTGGCGAAATGTGGGTGTAATATTACACCTCTGCCTACCCCTTCGGGGATACAGGCGTGAGTCTATAAATAAAAAAATAAAATAAAAATAAAAGAAGATTGATAACCCAGCTCTTCTCTGCGTAAATTTCATATAACTGTGATATATGAATTCTAAGATAGTGTCAGATTGCAAATTACATTAGAGATTCAATAACAAAGTCATTATCCTTACTTACACACAGCTAATTACGGCAAGCGAATATAGACCGAGCGCAGAACATTTTGCAGCCAACGTAAATGCAAATGCACTCGTATCTTCTAGTAATAAAATTCAGATTCCAATGTTTCCAAAGTCAAGCTTGGCGTTTCAAAGAGGATTTCTAACCGGACGGTATTGAAAAGCTGACCGGCGAATACTGCAACGGAATGTGAAGGCATGTGTCGGCAAGCGCCGGATAGCGATGTTCGCATACGACCGCGTTGTGGTTATTTTGGATAGAAATTCCCAAATTATTCTTTTGGCTAATGGTAGTAACAATTTCATACTATAGTCCAGTTGTTTATCTGTTATGTTTTCAAAGATTTCATGGCTCCTTGAACCTTTTAGGCATTTCCCTAACTTTTAATTAACTGGCGCTTCTATAAACTCCATTTTGCTTCACTATAAATAATATTTCCTAAAAACTACTGAGCAAATTTTAGTTTTCCTTAAGTTAAGAGTTAAATCTCTAAAGTAATCGGTGCATTATCCGGGTTCGTGCCAGTATCAGGGCACAACCTATGGTACCTTGTGCCATACTGAGGTATAAATTAACTTTGACAATAGCAAATTACAAAATAATGTTCTATGTCGTCACGCCTGTGTCCACGAAGGGATAGGCGTAAGTGTTATAATTATTACATTCACATTTCGCCTTACGAATTTCCGTGCTACTACTGAGAATCCGGAAAAACTCAGGAGCACTTTTTTCTGAGCCGGGAATAGCTGTATAATATACTCTTCATTTTCGTATAAATAATCTTTTTCAAGTCTATAAATGCTTGCGGCATGTACAATCTAATCATACACGTCAATTGGCGACGATAGAGTAAACCGCATTCAATCGTTTTACTAGAAGTGCAAATTGTGGTTTCTCTGTATACGTTGGTCGATATGTATCCTTTCATATCTTGTATTGTTTTCCGATATGAGGAATTTTGCACTTTATTACAGTGTTATTAGGTCAAATTTGCTGCAAAGTTTGTAGCGTCGAAATAGTTTTGGTGCAGAATATGCAAGTTGGATAATAACCTTCAGATTCGATGAAAGGGTTTTGTGACATCTTTTGTAGTCATTTGATATTAAAATTTGTTACATCGTACAATTTCACGTCGTGTGTGTTTGCACATGACCATGCGAAATTGCGCTGGACGTTTGCTCTTTCTTCGTCCACTATTATAAATCCTCTTTTTTTATTAACCTCATACTAGAGACTAGTGACTACTAGTGTGTGGTATGACACCACCCTCATTGCATCTACCGAAGTCGAAATGGCCAAACTTCTGGAACGGCTCCAAACGACCAGTCTTAGAATGGGACTTAAAATTAACAAACAAAATACCAAGCTAATGATAGTCGACCGTTTTGCTGCTACATAACGTAACAATCTTCTCCAGGAGTTTGAAACCGTGGAAAAATTCCAGTGCCTTGGCTCAGTAATCACGAACAAAGGCACCTGCGAACCAGAGATACGAATTGGAATGGCCAAAACAGCGATGAACCAACTTGAGAAAATATGGAAAAATAGAAACATCTCAAACCGGACTAAAATGCACCTCGTCCACACACTCATATTTTCCATATTTCTCTATGGAGCTGAAACCTGGACGCTCAAAGCCGCTGACAGGCAGAGGATCGACGCCTTTGAAATGTGGTGCTGGCGCCGCTTGCTGAGGATTCCTTGGACCGCACAAACGTGTCTGTCTTTAAGGAACTTAAATTAGAGAACACCCAACGTCTATCCTCGATTTGTCTACCCCGTGTCATAAGTTATTTTGGCCATATCGCACGAAGAGATACCAATAATTTAGAAAAAACTGGTAGTGACGGGCAAGATCGAAGGCAAAAGACCCAGAGGTCGAAGTCCAAAAATATGGTTGAACTAGATCCCCGAACACCTGGAGCTACCCGTCAGCATCGCCCTTCACCGGGCGACAGACCGGATCAGTTGGAAGGAAACCATCAATCGCCTAAAAAGGAGTCACGATCGTCAACAGTGGGGAAACGATTAAGAAGACTAGAGACTAGATTCATCCGCATGTGACAATTTTACCCTCTACAAATACGAATTACCAAAAATCCTCTCTTGGAGTCTTCGAACACTCCCCAAGAAATATCCATACCAAATTTTCGGTGTCTGCCAGTCAGTCAGTAATGCAAGATTTTATATAATTAATTGATTATAACGACGGCCCTGATCATCTTGTGATAAGTAATAGTGTCTTCGAATTAAGTACTAAGCTGATAATGGTATAAATTTAAATACCCACCCAAGAAAAACGTTGTATATTTAAAAGAATTATTTAATAATGCATACTTAGTGTCTTGAATATATAAGTTTGTTTATCATTTTTTCAATAGTAGACATATAACCATAGGACAGGCATTGCCTATTTTGGAACATAATGGACTTTTCTGGACTTTCCTAGGATAAAAAATATACACCAACCGAATCTAATCGATCACCTACGTGACTTAGTAGACAATTTACACCTGAAATTGTCTGTAAAACGTAGCCGGTCTAAAAAGACAATTTCCGCTCGTCCTTGTCAAATATTCGTTGCCCTATTTCTGCCTTCATAATTATAGCAATATCACTTAAACTAGGAAAAATAGCTCCACAACCCTTACGTGAACCAATTAAGATCTCATTCGATTAAGAAATAAATTCTGATAAACAGGACTATCATACCAATGTATATTAGACGTTTGGCTTCATTAGGAACGTATTTGATATTATTATGATATTTTATGATTGTGTTTGTCAGCAATGTTATTCCGTATCTGGAGGTGGTTGCGAAGTATCTTTATGATTTTGACGGTTTTATCATAGAGAATGCTACGAATATAATGTACAGTATGCTTTAAACATAAAAAGGAAGATAATGTTAGTTTTAGTTCAAGTATGAGAAACTTGATGGGAGTGAATGAAGCAAGAGAGGTATGTCAGGATCGTTGCAAATGGCGTTCCGTAGTCTCTGCCTACCCCTCCGGGAAACAGGGGTGAGTCTATGTATGTATGTATAAATGCTTTTAGCTTGTTGCGAAGAAAGAACTGTTAATCTATTTGATTTTGACGTTTTGATTATAGAGAAAGCTACGAATATAATGAACAGTATGCTTTATTCATAAAAAAGGCTGTCTATTTCAGTATTATTTCAGGCAATTTTTAGGATTCCACGAAAGTCAATTTTACTGATTCATTTTACTGGTTAGTTAATTTATAAAACTGTAACTTTGGTACTTGTATTATTTGTAGGTAACACGACTAATGCCTATTTAGCTCATGACATTTTTTAGAAAATATGGCTTCAAAACTCACAAATCCCGAATAGTTGAGGTCTTTTCAAGGTAGGTTAGGTAATACAACAATAGGTACAACAAACAATTTGTAAACCATACAAAGTATTATTTTGCCTTAAATAAAACCTCGTAATATAACGGCACAATCCCATCAAGTTTGGGCTCGCTTGATTTGTATTAAATTTGATCTTCTACTTATGTTTAGCGCATATGTGTTTTTTTTTTAAAGCTTTTTACTTTTAATTAATCCTCTTTCGAAGCAAACATGATAAATGCTTGCTTTAAATTACAAGAACAACATTTCTTGTTGTAGAGTGAGTAAATCTATTTTCAGTTATTTTAACTAGAGACATACAGCGACTTCAGCCATTTTTTTTTACCGTGGTTTCACACTATTTTTTCATAACATGCACCTGCAATACGAGTACTTAAGATTAGTCCCTAAATACTTAAAATGATTGACTATGTTGAAAACTTTCTAGAATTATTATACGGGTATCTACTAAATATGAAATTGAGAAATGCGGTTCAATATTTCAGTTTCATTTCTGGCGCTGTTCCAGTTTGCTTGTTGCCACTAGCATGCACCTTTAGACTGCAATCAGGTTGTTCGAAACTATTGCAACCTATCGCTTTATAGATAAATCCACACTTTTATATTATGAGTGTTAAAAGCATGTGAAAACCTCCCGCCTACCCTCTGCTACTCGTATACGCATGCAGGTGCTGATCTCCAGAATAAGAAGAATACTGTGACAATAGTGATTCCAAGAAAATTATAGAGAATATATACTTTTCTATTTTCTAAAAATTCTAAATAATTATAAATAACTATATAATTTTATAAAGTACCTACGCAATAAACTAATAGTTATAAATATCGTAGAGTATTGAAATTAAACTACAGTTTACGGATTTTATCGCGTTGTATTGGATTCACTAAGTTATTACATTTGAAACTAAAGATCTAGAAACTATATTTTTAATTTATTATTAGCCGACGTTTCGAATTCTTTACAGAATTCATGTTCACGGCAGACTGCCGACGTGAACATGAATTCTGTAAAGAATTCGAAACGTCGGCTAATAATAAATTAAAAATATAGTTTCTAGATCTTTAGTTTCAAATGTAATAACTTAGTGAATCCAATACAACGCGATAAAATCCGTAAACTGTAGTTTAATTTCAATGTGTAACATTCGCGTAAACCCAAGAAGATACTATCGTAGAGTACATAATTATCATATACAAACAAAATTCCTGAAAAAGTAGTTTGTTCCACGGCTAGTACTATTGTATAAATAAATACGTTTTTACGTTATGGTATTCCACTTCTAGCATGCTAACACACAAAATATTAACTTGTATCCAAGCATGAAGCATTTTATCTGACATATTCATAACGTGGAAACTCATTAAGGCTAGCGTCCACTAGGCTCGCCGAGTCGAGCCGAATCGAAACGCAGAAAGTCGCCTCCTATATATTTCTATGAACCTGCGTTCATTAGCGACGAGCCGCGGCGCGCCGAATCGAATCTACCGCGCGCATCGCTCGTCAGGCGAATTTCTGCGGCGACGCGTTTCGACTCGACTCGGCGCGCCTTAGTGGACGCGGGTCAGCGGATGAGTGTAGACGGGTACTACATGGCGTAAATACCTACATAAAAAGTTATCGAAATGTATGAAGAGCTGTTAATTTCGCTAGTTCAGAAATATACTGAACTTATTGATCATGCCTGCCTCATTAGTCTCGCGACATAAATGTGCGCGTGGGATTGGAAGGTCTCGGGTTCGATTCCCGGGTCGGGCAAAGTGTTATTGGGTTTTTCCGTTAGGAAATTCTCAGTAGCAACACGGAGTCTAGTAATATACCCGGTACGGCAATAGCTCGCCCCTTATTACTGAAAATTCATGGCGAAATGTGGGTGAAATATTACACCTCTGCCTACCCCTTAGGGGATACAGGCGTGAGTCTCAAAAAAATTATGATCATGAAGATACTCATTATCATGACGTGCAGCGTAGACAAAATATATGGGAAGGAATAGCGGGAATAATGAACGAATTTGAAACAAGAACATATCTTCGTCTGAGCTATCCATCATTGACAACACAAGCACAACCTACAGCGGCCAGTCGCCGACTGCTGGCTTCGATTCGATTCGTCTGTAATGAACGCACACGGATAAAATGCGACTCGGTGCGATTCGACGCGGTTCGAATGTAGTCGACGCCAGCCTTTACATACGGTAGGAACTTCTAAATACAGTAATATTATATCTATTGAAAGCGTTAATTTGGCAGCAGTTACCTACTTGAAACACATTACACGGTGGGAAGAGATAGGAACCTAGTAATGCATTCCCACTTAGGGCGGTTTCAGATTAGAGTTTTATACGCGCGTATAAGATCGTTTTTGGAAGCGCATGTAGGCGCGTATAGGCGCGCCTTTTGGCACACGCGCAACTCGTAAGAGCGTTGACGCACTTCTAAGCTCGTATAAGCGCGAGCCGTCAGAATCCATGTTGACACTGACAAGATGACACTACCATTTCGTGCGAACACGTCGAAATATGCCTGTTTACGCGAGTCCGGTTTTTTGAAGCGCGTCATGTAGCGCGCGTGTAAGCGCTGAAACAACCGTACGCGTGCAGTAAAATACGCTAATCTGAAACCGCCCTTACGGTTTTATAAATCAGATACTGCGTGTGGTGACGAATTAAGAATACAAAGTCTCACTACCATTTACTACTACCACCACTACTACTTCATTTACTTGGATGGGTGACCGTCTTTCGCATTTACATAAGAGCGTTACTGTGCTTCGGAGAGCATAGAAAGCTGTCGGTTCCGGTAGTTGTCTCAGGGCAAGAATCGTTAGGCCATATTGCGGACCTTCTTCTTCTTGTCTAGAAACTCAGATGTCAAAGTTGATTACACAATCTCATTAAAAAGAAAGAAAGCTATTTTTTTAATAGTCTCACGCCTTTTATCCCCGAAGGGGTAGGCAGATCTGTAATATTACACCCACATTTCGCCATGAATTTTTGGTCCCACGTAATAGGGTGAGCCTGTTGCCTTTACCGGGCATATCACCGGACTCCGTACTGCTACTGAGAATTTGGAAAAACCAGTACCTCCGGTCAGCAGTCGCATACGCTATCCACTGGACCACGGAGGTAGAAATAAATCTAATAAATAAATTATATCTGGAAACATACATATGGGGAGCAATACTTCCCTGCTTACCTGTTAAAAAATACTCACGCAAAGTCCTCACAAAAATATTGCATCCTTAATTCAGATTTTACGACACACCGCTTAATATTTTAAATTGACTCGCACGTTTTTACCGCAGGGTAAATAGAACTAAACGTATAAGCCTAGATTAATTCAGGAGAACCGAGAACGCTCATAAAAATATCATTGGGTAATGCGAGAGCTCGAGTTACCCGAGTCACTCGGCTCGGTATTACATCTCGGGTGGTGACTCGGATGACTACTCGGTTGGGGATTTGAAATGCCCACTTTTACGCAATGACGACAGAAATATGAAGAGCTTTCGTGATATGTTCACGTTCTTGCCATTTAGACTCGGTATTTGTCGTATGAGTTATGGCGTGCACGTTGTAATTAAAAAGGGGATTCGTGTTTACTCTTAGGCCCACTTGCACAACGATTCTTAAATTGAATTAAGAAGTGTTTAACGAGAAAAAAAGTATTAAACACCACTAGCGTCTTGCACAACGAAAAATTTGTCGAGTAATATGATTTAAGAACTGTCAAAATTAATTACCGAAAATCGGCTGTTTAGTGGCTAATTTCATTTAAGAACTGTCACACTGATGTTGGCATCTTGTCATTAGCGACGAAAATTATTAATAATTATATAACTGGACCGGACGACGCAGCAGGGGGAGGCCTATGTCCAGCAGTGGACGTCCCTAGGCTGACATGATGATGATGATGATATAACTGATAACAATGTACCTACTTGTGTTATTGTTAACCCTAGAATCCTACACTATTTGGCGCACATGTTATTCCTACACTGGGGTGCTGGAACACCCCATACTAAAATGAGTGTAATCCTTAAAATAAAAATAAAACAATTCATGAAAATACGTTTTATTAAATATAATCGGTAACAAATCAGCCTTATTACACAAAGTTAAATGTAGTTTGAGCAACAGCACTTGTAGGATTTGGTCCTTTTTTGAGGATTGCAATGGACTAAATTGGTATCAGGTGACGGTGCTCCAAATGTTCATGTATCAGTTCCAAACCTAATTTCAAAACTGTCTGCTGAAACTTTATATTTGGCTTATTATTTGATCTTGAACACTTGTAAAGAACCCAGGAATTACAACTGGTCCCAACTTCTATTTCTTCCTCGCCAGATTTGTGGTCTAGAATAGAGCTTATTTCTTCGTAATTCAAACCTCTGACAGTCATCCGAAACAAAATAAATAAACTTCATTGAATTTTACCTTCACAATATCTAAAAATATCTGTATTTAATTCATATAAGACTATTGTTTTAATAAATAATCAAATGTAATAACTTATTTCATATAAATGCATCAATCGTAATAAATAAATAATCTTACGATTTTACTACACTGGGGTACTGGCGTACCCCACAGCACTTATATAGGCGACCACACAACGCGGTCCCTCGTCACGGTATTGACGTAACGCGAGCGGTTGACACCAAACTAAAATACTCCGACGCGCGAATTCGTGGATATTGAAGAAATTGAGATATTTAGAAAACAAATCGGTGTGGGGTGCACCTGCACCCCATGTAGGGTTCTAGGGTTAATGCTCAAAAGTTTCTAGTTATTATTTGCCAATTTTCATTTCGTTGCTAGGCGACGACAATGCGTTTTGTTTTATGCTCAAAGTATATATAGTCTAAGGTTTTATGCGAAACCATACGCATAACATCATTAAAATCGTAACAAAAAGGCTTCATGCCATGAAACAAAACGTAGAAACTACTTTACCGACCTCATAAAATGTTTAACTAAATCTAAGCGTTGTTGTCGTTGTGCAAGAGGACGCTAAATACTTTTAACTTGAATAATTTTATGCTGTTAATTCTATTCAAGAAATTTAAATTAAGGAGTGACTTAAATCAAACGTTACGCAAGTGGGCCTTAGTATATTAGATTTACTTGAATAAGGCTGACGTTACTTAGGATTATTCTAATATATGATTTTCGTAAGTAATTCATAACATAGAGAAATATTTTGCACTTTTCTTAAAAAATCGTTGTCATTATGTGATTTGCCTAAGTAAATTAGAAATAGTAATAAGTTACATAATGTTATGCTAGAGTCATATTGCGTGTGGATATGAAACTATTTTATATAGACGACTAGTTAGCCCGCGATTACACCTGCGTTATTAAGGGCTACTGCTCCGCACTGGTCGCTCATAGCGTGATGTTATAATATCGCTTATAGCCTTACTTGATAAATGGGCTATATAACACACAAAAAAATTAAATCGTAGTTCCTGGGATTAGTGCGTTCTGTAATGTATGTTTTAACAATGTATGTATTAACAATGTTTGTATTACTAATAATTGAATCACACCTTGCTCTGGAACTAATACAAGGTCTTGATGTAGAAACAGTTTTAATGTACACTGTCATAAGAACTGAAGTGACATTGCGTACAAACATAAAAACGTAAGTAAAGTGCAAGATGATACACAGTGAAAACTTTTTGTTAGAAACCTCTGATACAAACTTTGTCTAGGAATTAATTCAACCACATTTTCTTTAAAAAAAAAAGAAACTGATCATAATCGCTCCATTACGAAGTCACAGAGAGACACACATAAATGTCAAACTTATGAAATATTACGTCGGACGTAAAAAAATATTCACCTGGTGACAGGACAGGAGAAGGGAATGTAACCTTTCATTACATATATCATTGTGTTTTTGTTTGTCAATAAACCATCAGTACAAGATACTAATGGAGAGACAACCCTAGGGAGCTCAGTAACCTTACTTGGGTTCTTTAAGACAAGTAACTTTAAGAACTCCTTAGGGATGATCTTTAGAGTCGTACTGATCTTTGTTTCAGACGCTGGATAAGTGGGTTTGTCAAAAGATTCTTAAATTTGAATAACCGGTTTCAAAATTGTCTTCCCTTTTCTCGCATTATTTTAGTACGACAGAGTAAAAATCTAAATTTAATTTAATGGAGGTGATTTGTCTCACAGACCTAGTTTCAGCCAGTTGCTATGTATGTATGAGGAAGGCTTATTCCTCTAAATCTAGTTAGACTAGAAAGATCCTGAGCTTTAAAGCGAAAGTCTTGGAGACAACGAAGATTACGAATTCGTCATCGAATTTTTGAAAAGTAGAATTAGGATTTCTTTTAAACTCACATCTAAGGTCTTACAAACATCCATTAACTAAAACCATATATCAAGACAAATTGTAAAATTGACAACCAGAACAATCGACCAATGTAAAATATATTAATTAAAATCATTACCATCACAAAGATTATTTGAAAACTAATATAAACTCGAAAACAAATTTTATTTTCAGTAATATTAACACGGCGCAGCAAGAAAAACAACGCAGTGTGTGAAATTATAAGTTTTAATTATTTCCAAAATAATATACTTACACGAGAAAATTGTTGAAAAAACAATTGTGTTTTGATTGTTTTATATATTTTAATCTCCAAAACAAAGCATGTTACGAAATGCGTCGTATGACCGAAATACATCTTTTGGTGAAGAATTTAAATACCAACACCCGGGTAACTTTAAATGTATAAATAAATCTAAAACTTACGGTTCATTTTTTTATTCGTCGTGCAATTTGGGTTTGTAAGATTTGGTAGGTAAAAATTAATTTGAATAAAATTTAAAGACGATTCATTATCCTTTTCCATTGTATATAATTCACTATTGTTCTAGAGTTATCTTGGTTGCATCAAATTCTTTCACCACGGTGCCCTGGGTTTGCTTTCTAATCTTACTAGATTTCGCAGAACATCATATTTTCCACTGAGCAACAGGTGACTGGTCTCCGTAATCCAGAGGAATAGCCAGCCATATACCCTTTACTCAGTATATTCAAAGCTACTGTTCGAATAATGACTGTGTCTCAACGTGCTCTTTCTGACACTGGAGAAGCGATAATCTACATTTTTATAGCATATGACTGCATCGTTGTGAAAACATTTAAACCGATCCAAAAAATAAAATGAATTTGTTCAAAAATAGGTATTAAACTGTAGACTACAACACACAAACCGAGGAACACCAATAAATATTATAATGTATACAAAATTCAGTACTCACAATGCCATCTCCAATATTCCGTATGACGCAAGGCAGTAGCGCGGTAGAGCCAGTCTGTGACGTCACAACAGTGTTGTTTTCTGTACCGAAGTGTTTCTCAGGCGTGTGGCTGTAGAGGTCTTCCAGCGGCGGGAACGATACTGTCAGCTCGTTCTGATCAGGTTTCTCTGAAGACGAGGGGATGGAGGTTGATGGACCTGCGGACAAAAAGAAAACTTTATCATTATCATCAGCAGTCTATACAAACTGTCCTACATCTGGGCAAGGGCCTCTTCTCATTATGAGAAGGGTAAGACTATTGTACACCATGCTAGCCAAATGTAGGTCGACAGACTTCACACGTCATTCGAGAACATTATGGTTTATGGTTTTCCTTCAAGGTTTTAAAAAGCGATGTTTAACAATATAATAGGCACAGAACTTTGAGTAGTCATTGGTGCGCGGAGTGGATTCGAACCCGGGATTCTCTGCGTCTGGTTTAAATATTAGTTTGTTTTTTGTTATAGTATTATAAACCTGTCTATTTGTAGAGGTTCTGTCTTCTTTCTTGTCCTCGCGTATGCTGTATGCATTGAAATCACGACATAATCCAAAAGTCTATCTCTGCAAAGGTAACTCGCCTACAGCGCACTAGGTTGTGACTTCAAACAAATCCACGCTTCTGTGCATCCGTCCATCGGTGCATGTGCAACCCTTTATGCCTGCAAGATCAGATTGTGAAGGGTAGAGCCAGTGTTATAACTGCACTATGCGTAGATTTGTTCAACGTTTAGGAGGGTATTATATAAGATACTATCCCATAGCACATCACAACTGCTCTCTATTCACATTTCGGAAAGCTGCTGATAATAGCCATCCTTATCAGATAACTGTTATATCCCTAGACCGAAACTCCAGACACATGACATTAGACCAAGGAAGTAGTATCATATTACATTATAATTATACCAGTGCAAACGGTGTCATAACATCGTAATAAAATTATACCAAGATTGATTACTCTCAAGAAATTTGGGAACCAAATGGCGTCAAATAACAACAAATTGGCCTCGTTCGCTACAGCGAAAGATGATCACTATGAAATGTGAGACTCGACCTTCAAAAGGAAGGCTATGCACAATCACAGTAAAATCTGCCAATATTTATCCGTGTAAGACGGGAAAGTCAAATAATCTTGTGCATGCTGTTGACAATTTTGAAGAGCGTGGTTCTGTGTTGAGGATTATTTGCCGCATGATGTTATGGCAAAAAATCCTTATGCGGCAGAACCTTTTAATAGAAAGGACAGTGGTTCTGTTCCATAAGCAATTTTTTGTAGAGTCGGCAACACAATATGTAGATGACTATACCACCGTATTAAATTTGGTGTAGTTAAAGACAAACATATATGCTGTCATCATAATAGTTAAACATCTGATGATAAAATAAGATTTTAAGCAACCTAACAACACTATTAACTATTTCTAGAGTGGTAGAAAGATGAACGTTATTATATACTTTTACACTAGAATATTATTTGGCTTCGACCTTTTTAAGGAGTTCACAATTAGTCCCCGATAACTCTACCGAAACCTGTTAGCACATCTGAAAGGACCCTGTCATGTCCTACAGTAATGTACCAATCCCATTTAGCATTTCAACTACTGTAATCATATAAACACTTATGACCTGTAAACCCCATAAAGAGCACCGCAAAAATATTATAGTTATTACCAAAACTTGAAACCTTTGAGCGACCCGGAAGCAATTTTATACCTTCGTCACTTCCATTTATTAATTCTCCATCCTACACCACAGCAAACGATCAATATCACCAGATTGCTATTTCACCTAAACAAGAATGTATTCCCGAAATTCTTCACAGCGACAAACTCAAATAGCCCATTTCCTTTCATCTTCAATAGAAAATTGAAACTTACAAAGAACCTTTGGCATTTATATTTTTGAATCCCGCTAAGGTTTATTTTGATGTCAAGGTTGGAGTACGTCAGAAAGAGGAACATACAATGAGAAATGATGAGATTAACAATTACCTTTGTGGAGATATTTATCCACTTTTTCTATAGCGTTTACTTTGTCTCTGAGTGGTTGTAAGTCGCACGTGTATGACAAAGAATGTAATAAAGATAGTTGTTGAGGCAAAGACAAAAATCCGACAAAATAACACTCTGATCAAGGTAAAGAACAGTCTTAGTCAATGTTGTTTACGTAGTAATTTAGTACATAAACAATCTCTATGCGATTGCTTTCATTATTAGTATAGGACCATGACCTTAAAAACAATGAACAAAAATTGATGATTAAACCTAAATCGTCGATGGAATAAAAGTGGAGTTTGTTTTAAATTAGGCAATCGCCGTATTGGCTGCAGAAAATGTTACAAACATTGAAACAACAAAGTCAAAAAATACACTGACTCAGTACAATCATTTGTGAATCACAAAACTGTTTGTCCAATGTCTATGTCTGTCAGTTAGACGCTATAACGCTCAAAGTAGCGTAGTAGCGAGACGAATGCCTAATCCATTACGTCATCGTACATTCAGGACATTCACAATATCATGCAATTCCTTGCAACATTGTAATCTGCGAAAAGACATCACTTATGGGTAAAATATTGAAGATTTCATATTTGCTCTTATCTTCTTATCTTATTTCCAAAATAATTCATATCGTGAAAAGCCAAAAAGCTTTTTGACGTTCAAGGTATCAATAATGTATGACTATTTTATGTTATTGCTAAGCAGATATCTGATATTTACATTTATACTTAGAAAAAGGGATTGACTCCACCACTTAAGAAACATTCTGTATGACACTGTATATTCATACATCCTGTACCAAAAGTCCTGTACCACAAGTTCCTACTTAGTATAGGCTACTGTCTCCCTACCATGATTTCTGTAAAATCTGATTCTACTACGTGTATTTGTTGGGAGAATACATAAGATTTTTTAATTATTTATTTATAATGTTATTTTAAGAACAAAAGACTAAACATGTCCATTAAGCTTTTCAAAAAATTGCCAGTCGAATTTAAGCTGCTCCTATACAAGAGAGAAGAAGGAGAGATGTTTATATTCTGTCAATGACATGTAGTTTCGTAATTTTGGTTAAATTAGTTAATTGCTGAACTTATTTGTATTTAATTCTATAATTGTGACATTTATTTAATTTTAAATTGATTGAATTGCTACTTATTGTTAATTTCATTAGATTACATTAGTACTATTATGTTTTAATTACCTATATACATTTTTATTTTTTTTAGTTAAAGTGACATAAATGATTGTAATCTATTTTATTAATATTGATTACTGCTAGTTTGTTTTTGATTATTATCTATTTATATTGCATTTTGTGTATTTTTCTTTGCTTCGTTTTTGTATTTGTTTTTTAATAATCTATTTTATTGTCCGCATAATTCTACCATGACATATCAATGTAATCATATCAAACACAATGTAAAAAATGTTTGTGATTAAATAAATAAAAAACAAAACGACACATCTAAATCAGTGCCCTCTTCAAAAATATGACTCCAATTTCCTTAAGATTAACTTAATTATTTAAACTGAAAGCGTGTTTCGAAAGCTCTTATCTTGTCAAACTGACTTGTCAAATCGCTTACAGAACCTTAGGCGTATTACTACTGCTCCACACCCTTCGCTCATAGCGTGATGTTATATGGCTTATAGCTTTCCTCGACAAATGGGCTATTCAACACAAAAAATAATATTAAACCGAACGAGTAGTTCCTAAGATTATCACTTTCAATCAAACAAACAAACAGACTCTTCAGCTTTATAATCTTACATGGCCATGGATAGTTTGTGACTCTGAGCGCAAAGTTTGAAGTCGGTATGATTCCTAACCCAAAAAATCTGTTGCAAGATTATTTTTTCACATATGTGACATGTATATAAGTTTTCTAGATGCCATAGTATGGGTTCTGTCTCGGTCGGAAGCCACGTGTATACATTGCTAAGTTATTGTTATTAATGTTAGTTTGCTTTTATCATAGTCGTTACTATTCCCCGTACGGAAGCGTAAAGGTGTATTACATTCATATTTTGTCAGCTTCATCGTACTCTTTTTTATTAATGACATCGGTATACGCACCAGCGATAATAATTAAACTTCGTGTGAGTTTTGTTATGAACCCATTTTTACACAAAAGTTACAGTCCAATTGACTAGACATTAAAATAAATGTTAATTGCTCTTTCGAACATTGATATCTGCATTGACGCAAACGGCTCAAACAAAAATGGACTTAGCATATTTTCCATTAACAGATGTCAGATCTAATAATAGGTGTTAATAAGTTCATAACTACGCATGCATGTATATTTTTCTATAAATATTTGTATGTCAAAATTGACAAGACATAGCGCACTATCTAGTTCATAAGATCCATCAAAAATGTTAATACCTATGTTTCACAAATAAATTGATTTGATTTGATCCCGATCTGCAAAGCGAAAGTCAGATATAACGGAATAACGTTATAAGAAAGATAAATATTCTCTTTTTATCTCAAATACAATTTCTTAACAGGTAAAAGACAATTCAAATCATTCAATAATTCAACCGATAGTGAAATATTCTAACAATGCACCCAAAACAAAATATTTTTATTAATAAATTAAATCACATATTTTTGTATGCATTTGTTTTAAACTTTCCACTACAAGTGGTAAACTATATTATTCTGTTTTATTAAATTATTTATAGAACCTAGCTAACATTTACGGAACCATTTTAGTCAGTAATCAAATAAACAAAATATATGAATGTACAAAGCGAAATAATTGATTTAAACATAATGTTTACTGACACAGGAACGTGCCTTGGTACGCGCGTCACAATAATGCAACAGTGAAATTCTCATCTCTAATTTCCCAACTATACAATAACTGATAAAAGAGGTTCAAATTATTTTATAAAGCTAACATATATTATATTTTTGGTATTTAATTAACTAACTTAGTCCGCGGTTAGTGCGCTATTTAAGGCTACTGATCAAAATTAGCATATAGCCTTCATCGATAAATGGGTAACACAGAAATAAGTGTTCAAATCGGACCAACTTACTGGGTAGTACTTCCCAGTCAAGCCGGCCCATTCATGCTAAAATCTCTGAGGCTCTACTATCAAAGAGTAGTATATATATATTTTAGAAATATAATTATTTGTCAAAAAAAAATAAACACTTGTTTCCATCTTTGCGTGACGTTCGAAAAAGGACTAAGAGCATGAGAACTCAATATCAAAACTCATTGTCAACTGGAGCATATAAAACCACATTGTTGAAGAAAAGTGTTATTGTTATGGCCCATACTGTATATAATAAGATACTTAATAGTATTAAGGAATTACCATTTAATATCTTTAAAAAACATCTTACATCTGGGGGGAACGGCAGTGCCCCCACCAAGTCGAGCAAAAAAGCGGCACGGCCGTACCATCCTTTTCTCGAAGCAATTCAGGCTATTTTCGACCCCCTATAACTTCGTTGTGGATAAAACTAGAAGCCTGATTTTTAAGTAACCATGCAGGCATTGTATAAACATGGTGTATTTAAAATTTCATTTAATTTGAACAAGTAGTTTAAGAATTATAACGAGTCAAAATTCTTAATTTTGTCACTCGCTGACCGATCATCAAAAGTCTAAGGCACTTCTAGCAGACATCGAAGCATCAAATTTAGAATACGATTAGTGTTTAGTATATGAATCAAGGAACAATTTAAATATTTTTCAATTTCTGTCCAGTTTTCGAGATACATCAACTGCATTAATAACTTTGTAATCTCATATAAATATAAAGGAGTACAAAATTACATTTGCGGTTAGAGCTTTAATTAAGAAAATTCGTTGTTGGTGTACAAGAAGTAGAATGTCGGAAAGGACAAAGACATCTACAAAAAGAAATGAGATCCCATACAAACAATACTTGTCAAAAATACCAAGTCTCGCGACCGTAAAAAGTTGTGAGATCCATGTACCTACCTAATACCAAGTCGGTTAATTAAAAATCTTTAATGTTTTAAATAAATAGATTGACTTGGCAATCGCATTAAACAACCTAATTTATATATGTATTACTTATGATTATGAGATATATTGTGTTTTCATGCGATGGCCGAGTCAATCTATTTATTTAAAACATTAAAGATTTTTTATTAACCGACTTGGTATTAGGTAGGTACATGGATCTCACAACTTTTTATGGTCGCGAGACTTGGTATTTTTGACAAGTATTGTTTTTATGGGATATGTTTTAGTTGATAAATGTTATTACTCAATAACAGAATTTCTGAATGATGGTTCTCTTTGATATTGTTTCACTAATTATATTTTAGTACTTAACCGTTGCTTAAGAGAAGTTAGTAATATAATGCCGATTTTTGTATTTTATTATTGTACTTTAACTTGAATATTTGCATGCCTAAATGGTAAAATGTACAAGGATTCATCTATCTATATCTAAGACCTACTATGTATCACCTAAATTTTTGGCAAATAAACTATTGACTTAGACTTTGAAATATACCAAAGACGAAAAATAAATATATGTACAAGTAATAATCTATATTATGTTTTTATATTTTATTCTTTGTATGCCTTCTACAAACCTTGCAAGGTTTTTCACAATAAACCACTCGTTATCAAGAACCTTTGTTCCAGGAGACTTCAAGAAAAACAACTAAGTATACCTTAGTAGGCAGAATTTCAACCTGAGAAAATGAACAAGAAACAGTTGATTTTATTTCTTGATTTTTACAATGTGCTTGTAGAAAATGTTCACAAAAGCGAGTACAATTAGGGACCTTTTCTTTTTGTTTTACGTGTGGAAAATATGAAATATTTACTACATGGAGGAAAGGAGCGGGTGGTGTACGTGTACCTGAAGTACCTATACGCCACGCGCCTTACATTATATACGAGCCGGATGTATCTATGCGCTGTGTGTATTTACGCACTGTTTACGTTATTTTTATATTGTATTTGTTTTTTTTTTTCAGAAGACCTTACAAACATACAACTAACGGACATAATGGACATCTGGACTCGAAACAAGAACTTTTGGATCACATAAAGTGTTGTCTCTCGTGGGAATCGAACCCACAACACTCACGCATTATCAAATGACGACGCAGCCTCTTAAACTACTAAGCCAACCGTACAGACTTTCAGGCAAAATTCTTAAAAAACATCAGATTAAAATTGTTATTTTATTTTGTAAAATAAATATCTCAAGTAGCTTCTACGTTGTGTGCTGAGTACATGCTATTCTGGAAAACACTGACATAAAATACACAATGTATATAATAATAAATACGATTGGTGGATATCAAACTCATTACCTATTAGCACATGTCTAGTGCTATTAGGTTATGACTGTCTCACAAATAGAGAGTCACCTTTAATATCAAATAATTTGATGAATTAAGTAGGCATGTTACGTCAAACGAATTTAAAAATAAAATAAGGTTCAATTTTTCGATGCTCTACAACTGAAATCTAAAACAAGGCATTATATTATAAAGTAGATAATACTATGTAAAAAAGTATCCTTGACTTTAATATAGATATTTTAGATAGTGGTCACTGGACCACTATAGCGTATGCGACTGCTGATCGGAGGTCCCGGGTTCGATTCCCGGGTCGGGCAAAAGTGTTACTGCGTTTTTCCGAATACTCAGTAGCAGCACGGAGTCTGGTGATGTGCCCGGTAACGGAAATAGGCTCGCCCTCTATTACGTGGAACCTAAAAATTCATGGCGAAATGTGGGTGTAATATTACACCTCTGCCTACCCCTTCGGGGATACAGGCGTGAGTCTATAAAAAATAAAAATTTAGATAGAGCGTGCGTAGCTTAATAACTACTTAAAATACTCCGAAATAAAAATGATACAAGAAATATATTTCAAAGCTAGATAACGTCCAGAATTCTTAAGTTGTACTTCTTTTATAATATTTTTAGAACTAGTTATAAGTAAAGTGAAAATGTATGATACTTTTAGCAAAATAGATCATTTTAAAAATAAAAGCTTAAAAGCCACGGCCTCAAAATAAAATAAGATATAATTTTGTACGTTACGTTTCTTTAAACAACGACTTGCTCTTTGTGGTAGCTACCTAATCCCTACTTAATATTATAATTCGAAAGTGTGTATGTATGTATGTTCAGTTTTCCCGCTATAACGGCTAAATCGATTTTTTGAAATTTAATCTGGCCATGGAGACACACATAGGCTACCATTAGTTGCAAAAAATTAACTGGGAGGGATTGTAGGGAGGGTGGAAGTTTGTAGGGCACAAATCTAACTGTTGGAAGTAAGAACGCATGCGCTGTAATAATTGAGTACCTATGAATCTTAATATATAAAATCCTTGCGTTACTGACTGACTGACAGACACGCTACAGCCGAAACTATTAGGCGCAGGAAGCTGAAATTTGCATGTATGTTCCTTGGGGACCGTAGGGGTGCACTAAGAAGGGATTTCCCGGAATTCCCACGGGATCGGCCAAAACGGGTAAATTAAAAAAAATTGCAGGCGTAGCTGCTGGCGTCCTCTAGTATATAATAAAGTACCTATGAAAGTTAATATGAAAGTATCTGTACAATAAAGGAGGTTTTTGTAACCCTGAAAATAATGCGCGCGAAGCCACGGGCAAAAGCTAGTATGATTGATCTTGTAATCTGTGAAACTGTTAATATAACATTTTGTTGTGTCATTTTGTTGTCTCTCACTGGACTGTCTCTGAGACAACGCACAGCCGAAACTACTGGGCACAAGAAGCTGAAATTCGCCATGTACATGTTCTCTGGGACCGTAGGAGTGCACTAAAAAGGGATTTCCCAAAATTCTACGGGATCAGGAGGAAACGGTTAGCTTAAAAAGAAACTTTCGGGCGTAGCTGCGAGCAACTTCTAGTCGTCTAATCCCAAACTAAGCACCGCTTCCACTATGGTAACCAGATAACTGATAAGCATACTTATATATTTCTAAATACATAATTATAAATTTTAGCAAATTTATTTATACCTAAATACACAACAAAAAACTGTGCTTAAAAATAATTGACTGGCTGAGAATCGAAGCTACGATCTCTAGTGTAGCGGTCGGGGCCATTAACCAGTAGACACGCAGGTCAGTCGAGTAGCCATCAGCATTGTTTACAATTTGTCCCAATTCTTCTCATTTTGCCATAGTCCACCGTCCTAGCCAGGCGTGTGATGGCAGACTGCAAATGTTTTCAACTGGTTTCTTCCAAGTTTATCTTCACCATTTCAATTATAGTTTTTTACAGTCCTCTATCATGCAGCTTTTTGTATTTCACTGCGCAACATATGTCTCTATTAATTTGCGTCACAACAACATTGTGAGTTAATAGGAGAATTTTGTCTCGCTGGCCAGTGGCCAAACGAGTCGGTATAAAGTTTGATGTCGAATTTTCCGTTTCTTCCGAAAGATACCATGTATTGGCTTCATGTATATATCATGACAGCTACAAAATGAAATTAAGGAGTGACACTCCGTATTATTAATCCTTTTAAACACGACTTTAGCAAGCAACTATTAACAATTTAAGCCGCACTTAACTCCGAAAAGCCTTTACAAAATAGCAGTATGTATGTGCCTTGTAGCAGTAAAATGGTTTTTCCACTAGGCTATCACTGTCTCCTAAAGCAACCAAGCAGTATAAATATGTAATGGGTGTCTTGAACGCAAGTAAAATATTCAGTCGACTAATCGGTCCTTTTACGTCAGAATTGAATTAAACGAGAGGACTGCTACATTTCCTCTAAAAGACACTTTACTTCAGCTAAAGCAGTTCATAAATAATTAATTATCGCTTGCAAGGAAAACATCGTGATGAAACCTGCACTATCCAGAATTCTCCGAAATATTCTCAGAAGATATTTGAAGTCTAGCAAGGCCCGTACCCGCAGTGGGACAGCATATTAACGGTGTCAATGATTATGAGTATGTGGAGGATAAAGGTGTGGTGTTCCTCCAACTAGAGGGAGGAGCCTCTAACCAAGCTGGGTGGTCGTGCTTGGTGGCCTGCAGGCCGACGGACATACTTTGGAAGTTGTATATATGCCGCGTCGCTCGCGAAAGTTGATATCGCGGTTCAGGATTTTTGAATTTTTCCCGCGTTGTTGGGTGTTGCAGTCGTAGTTGTGTCGTAGAAGTTCCGTCGTTATTGGGTAGATGGCGCTGTGCGGATTTTTATGTAGCTGGCCGCTACATCACTCCCCCCCAAGACCGAAGGTCGTTCTTGACGGTGATGGTCAGTTGTCGTGGCTTCTGTAGTTGCTTGTCACAGTGTGCTTCGCAAGTCCCACGGTGAGTCGGGAAGAGGTTGCGAAGGTGATGTGCAGTCGGTGATGAGCAGTAGGCGATGAGCAGTGAGCGATGAGCAGTGAGTCGGGGAGTTGCTGCGTAGTGGCTGCGTCGTGGCTGCGTAGGGCTGCGTAGTGGCACTGCTGCGTGGACGGGAGCGTTGTGTGCTGCTTACGAGGACCGTGTGTACAGTGATGTATGCCGTGGCGCTGGAGAGGCTGCAGGGCAGACCAGGCATGCAAGTCAACATGGCCTACGGTGGGACCCTGGCCGAAGATGCTGGCTGGCGGCGACTTGATTGCTGACCATCAGGTGAAGTGCGGAGTGGGGTGAGGCGAAGATGACGATGATGCTGCTGTTGCGGATCTGACCGGTGGGGGCTTCTTCAGATCACGTCGGGAGCTGCTGGTAATCTGACCGGTGAAGGCTGCTTCAGATCACGTCGGGAGCTGTTGGTAATCTGACCGGTGAAGGTTTCTTCAGATCACGTCGGGAGCTGCTGGTAATCTGACCGGTGAAGGTTTCTTCAGATCACGTCGGGGTCACCAATGTGGAGGATAAAGGTGTAGTGTTCCTCCAACTAGAGGGAGGAGCCTCTAACCAAGCTGGGTGGTCGTGCTTGGTGGCCTGTAGGCCGACGGACATACTTTGGAAGTTGTATATATGCCGCGTCGCTCGCGAAAGTTGATATCGCGGTTCAGGATTTTTGAATTTTTCCCGCGTTGTTGGGTGTTGCAGTCGTAGTTGTGTCGTAGAAGTTCCGTCGTTATTGGGTAGATGGCGCTGTGCGGATTTTTATGTAGCTGGCCGCTACAAGTATGAAAGTGCATACTACAGCCAGGATATTATTAATATACAATTCTAAAAACTGTCTTTTTGGTTTGAATCACAACGTAGGATAAGTACAGACATACGATATTTATTTATATAAACTTTATATACAAAAAGCTTGTAAAAACGCTCTTTTTGGTATACGTGTTTTCTCCCAGTGTACATTAGAGTGGGTCAGAGATTAAAAAAGCAAAGCAAGCAAATTCTAGAATCAAGTGAAGAAGGTACGTATAATAATGTAAAAACTAATAAAATACGCAGTAAAATTATAATTATTTCAACAATAAAATTACTTTTATCTTTGCTTAAGAAAATATTCTAGCCTCTAAAATTTAATATCAAGCTTCAATAAACTCTAATACAACAAGATACACTTCAAGAACTAAAACTGGCTAGGTTTCAAATTTAATTAATTTAAACACAGCTATGAGAAGCTTATTGTAATATTTATTTTTGAAAAGTGCTAATTAAGCCCTGTATTTTAATACCCAGAACGACATTTAAAAATATTTTTGTTTTAATACGAATCCTTGTGTGCAGTTGTGCACTAGAGGAGGCCTTTTAAAATTAGTTTAATAGCACTATATATGAGATATCCATAGTAGCATACTATAAAGATGCTACTATGGATACCTCAACTGTTGGAATATCAAAATTACTTGAAAAGGTAATTGAAAAATGAACACCTACTAAAATAAATTACGGAATTAAAAATAATTAGAAAGAAAGAACAATCATAATTATAACATCAGGACTATTTATATACTATCTCACTGCTGAGCAAATGTCCTAATTGCTATTTGTTTTCCACACGTATTTTGAGAACAATATGAATAACTCAGCCACGTAGTTTCACGATGTTTTCTTTCACCGTTTATGGCGTAGATTATGAAAACTTGAGACCCTCTGTGTAGCAGCCTGTTAATCTACTAGGCTCATCATCATAATCATCCTAGCGCCGTCCCGGTTGCGATTCAAGACGCACGCCTTGGTGCCCGGGGTCCGCATTCCGGCTGTACCTCCTCCACTTCGCACGGCCTCCAACATCCCTGCTGGCTGGAGTATTGGCAGGCATATTATACCCTACAACATCAAGCCAGCATTTATTTTATTTATTCATTAGCACAACCACATCATATATATTTAAACATTTAAGGTAAACATTTACAATACATTGCATCTGATAAATACAACAATTACGGTATGCTTAGCACTGACAATAATACTCGTAATGTAGTAAAACTATTTTAAATTCATTTCGTCTTCCACGAGGCAGACGATACCTTATCATTCAAAAGCTGTCCCGGAACCAAAATTTTCAAGTTACTTCGTAAATGATTGTCACACACAAATTGCTATATCGTTGTCGTATATAGTTCAGTGCTGTTTCATAGTTTTACTCGTAACGAGAAACTAGTTACAACTTAGCAAAATAGCAGTGCTAGACTAGCTTAGTGGCAATTTATGGTATGGTTTTATGGAGGTGTTAAAAGGAGAATGGGTTTCAGCACCTAGTTTGTCTGTGGCTAGTGTGTTGCAGTTTGTATAGTTAACCTCTGGAATGCAGGCGGGACATACGTATGTCCCAGGAAAATTTGTTCCGTCCAGCGCTTGCGGGAAACACGTATGTCCCGCAACGACAGCGCCATGTTTCAATACTTGAAATGACGTTAAAATAATTCCACCAATAAGATTATATTCCATTATTGCAGAGTATGAATATTCTTTTTAATTCTGCATTGTAATTGGTTGTCATTTTTATAGACTTTTTTTGCAATAATAACGACTGAAAATTGTTTGCCACAAGTTCGATTTCGCGCGCGTTAGAGTGACGACAGCTCTGCTTTGAAAAACGTGTAGCGTCGCAATCGCGTAATTTCACTATATGTATTATATGTCATTATACTTGGAAACTAATCTTATTTGCTATAAAATATAGTTAAGATATGATCATTGTATAAATTATAACGAAAAACGATTTTCAAAATATCATTATCAAAAAAGTTGTAAATGCACCCGTCCGCATTTCAGTTTTGTAAGATTAGGTAGTTAAAAGTCGGTTCTATTACTCATAACCTTTCTTATTTATCACAAACTAATGAGTAAATAATAATAAAATAATAAACTTATGGTTTTGATATTTACGAAAGTGTATCTAAGTCGGCACAGTTTCGCGCGTGATAATGGCGGCCGTTTCGTATTCCGATGATGTGTTTAAACTTTTGCTGATTTATAAAAATATAAGTGAAGTTGATACTAACTGTTGATAAAATTCAATAATTCATTAAGTAAGGTATATTAAGTGATGTGAATAATTGCTAAAATGCTAAATATTTGTGAGATAGTGTGTGTTAAAAGTTTTATTGAAGAGGATTTTTTCATGTTTTCGAGTTTTATTTCAACGAACTGCTGAGAAAAGGTAATTATACATCATATATCTATAATAATTTTTCTAAGCATATTTCAAGGATGCAAAAACAGTCATTATTTTTGTGATACGTTGAAAACTAACTGAGATATAGGTAAAATAATGACGCCGGTCAGCTGTTGCTCGATCAAGAGGTATAGCAGCCTGCACTACCGGCCATATTTTATTTTTTACGTCCCGCGCGGGAGGGGCTAAACCTTTCAGGTACTGGTTTTATGGAGGAATTTGCGAATTATGTGATACAAGCTTCTGCCTGCGGTTTTGCCCACGTGGGGTGCGTTCACGGGGACAGAAGGTAGACCATGTGCTATTGTGATGAATATAATATAATACTCTAGAATGACTCACATTATGACTCTGGGATATCAAATAAGCAGAACTTGTACTATAATAAACACAATAGATAAACACACATAATAATATACACACAATCGATTTTAAACGCGATCGTAATGGCCAACATCTGGATGGAGTACTTCGAGGAATCCATAGACATGGAGGCATCGAATGTAAAGCTATGGAAAAGGTATGTCGACGATGTATTCTGTATCATGAAGGGCGCCAAGCAAGACGTAGAACAGTTCGCAAATAGCTTAAACTCCATACACCCTAATATTAGATATATATTTGAAATGGAGGCAGGCGGGTCCTTACCCTTTCTCTACGTAAAAGTGACAGTGAGGGAAAACGGTACCTTGGGACACACTGTTTATAGAAAACCGACACACACAGATATAGGTATCTCAACGCATACTCGCATCATCGCCCGCGACATTTGCAATCCGTAGTGACTTCACTAGTAAACAGAGCGTATGACCTCTGTGACCCTGAACGTTTGAACAGTGAGCTGTCACTTGTTCAGGAGGTACTTAGGTGCAACGGATTCAACAAGGAGATACAACGTCTGAAGAGGAAGGACCGTAAACCGGATGTAAGCAGAGTACCGGCTTACATGCCTTACATAAAGGGAGTGACGGAAAAAGTTGGAACAGTACTACAGAAATACTCCATAAAGACTGTATATAGTCCGCTCTCCGAGGTAGCACACAATCTGAGCACCCCGAAAGATGTCATTCTTCAACAAACACCTGACGTCTACAAGGTCGACTGCAGTTGTGGTAGTTCCTATATCGGACAGACCGAACGAACCATCGCTGAAAGGAACATATCGCACCTGTAAAAAACCTGCAAATCAACAAGTCTGCCATAGCTGAGCATTTGTTGGAGTCTGGGCCAAACCACTCACTGGATGGAATTACACCAACCAAAGGTCTTATCTACCGATCGTCACTATTACCCCAGGATAGTACGTGAAGCGGTTGAAATCAAAAAGCATAAAAATTTCAACCGGGAGGATGGATACAGACTGTCTACAACTTGGAATCCAGTAATCAACAAATGTAAACCCCACCGCAGTAACACAGCTCATCAGTGTGTAGACGTCATACGTGTAGTGTGCCGACGTACCGACAGTTCGGATAGAAAAAAAAACAAGTGAGCGTAGCTGCGGAAACCCGCGCTTCACAAGGACGACGCTGAGATGACATCAGTCCTGCCGCGACCATGGCTGTTGTAAGACGGCCGAAACGTCTGTAAAACAGAGGTGTTTATACCTTAAATTAATTAAATATCGCGAATTAGACCCGTTTTAATAAAATAGTATAATATACACACATTGTTTAGAGTTTGGCTAGAAGGCTGGGAAAGGTTGTTTGCAGAAGGCAGTGGAAGCAATTAATTCATCCAGTCTGGTCTAGCCAAGGCAAAGGTCTAACATATATACTGTGTTTTCACAGCGATGAAATTAAACTAATACATGTGCAAATTTACCTGAGATCTTCTTGTGATGTTCCGGAGTAGACCTATAAGATTACACTCATAATTTTGGCCAAAATGACAAGCAGATCGTTATAGCTACCCAGCCGGTCCAGCTCGCAGTCCTTCTTCAGAACACGATGCAAGTGGATAACGACACACAAATTTTACAAGGGTTCAATAGTTCACAATTGTATCACAATTCTTGCCGGTAATGTTCAAGGGGCGGCAGATACAAGAATTTACAAGACAAATTCACTTCAATACCACTACGATTCGCAAAGCACCCATGTGCTTTCAAAGGGCGATATTTTACGAGACGACAACAATTTAAATCACTAACTTTATCAATCGCTCACAACCTTTGTCGGGCACTTCAATAGCGACAGTTGCAAGGTTATTAACCAAAACTATTCAATTACAAACCACGCGAAAGACAAACGGCGCGAGCCCAAGATAATTTTTTCCGGAAACGACAAAGAATGAATGATTTGACAGTTCATAGTGAGACCAGAGTCAGAAATTTTCAGTAGACAAAGTAACACGCTACTAAACTGATATAATCGATTTAACTTATCATAAACAATATTTATATTTCAATCACACATAATAAGTATATTTATTATACTTATTTTTTTGCAAATACATGCATATCTACATAAAAACACCTGGACCACTACAAACATCCATTTTCGTGCACATATTAATGCAAATTTTCATCGAAACCTGGTAATTAACAATTAAATGCGCAAGTAACTTTGAAAAGTCAGTCGTGCACGGTGTGGCTTTGAACCCGACATGGCCGACACCCTCTGCGTAGCAGTCTGTTGGTCTCTACACTAGGCTATAATTAAATAAGTAAATTAAATAGGCTAGTTGACAAAAAAAAAATATAAGTCCGTCCTTTAGATTATTCAAAAATAAGCGATACGTTTTTTTTTTATTTGTAAATTAAACCAAAAATTTCCAAGAAGCGTGACGTTATACGTAACTTTAATGAGCTATCTCATTAAAGTTACGTATAACGTCACGCTATGCTGCATTTTTTCGCACTAGTTGACGTCACACGTAACTTTAATGGGCTATATCTTTATTATTTTTTATTTAATCGAAAAAAGAAAAAATAAGTGTCCAATATTTTTTTATAATCTAAAATACGGACTTCATAAAATGTAATTATTTTGACCCTGGAAACTACCCTATTCACTTCATTTTACGCAAACCTGAACGAATCTCATTCACTTTGTCTCAATGGTTTGGTGTCCATTTTGAAAACATTTACTTAAAATGTTTTCAAAATTGACACATTTAATTTTCAAAACTATAAATTTAATTTTCGCTTCAGACGGTACTGATGAATAGACAATTTAAAAACGTGTGGATTTTATCGCCCGAAGAAATCTTGGTAGATTTGAATTAAATGGATAATCATTCCAGTATTTCTGAACATGGAGACAAAACATATCAACATTATTCAGTCTAGCCATATTTTTCTCGTGTGGATTTCAAGCTGAGGGTGTCGTAAGAGGCGATTGAGAAATATACGAAGCCAATAGTCTACTTGAGAAGCAACGGAAAATTCAATATAGCCCTATACCAAGTCGTCCCGCCAGCGTGGTATAGCAGGCCAAATCTACCTATTTACTCATAAGGAGCTATAATTGACAGAAGTAGAATGAGAAAAGCTGCATGATACAGGTATTTTAATTTATCTTTCAGGGCATGTACGAGGTGTCAAGTATCCAATTTTTGGCAAGCTACATTACCACAATCTTCTAAATATTGTTTTTGATTATTTGGTACTTTACTGAGGTCGATATCCATAAGTTGGTAAAAAGAGACTTTTCTCTCAAGGTATAAATATCGTCGTTGCCTACCACACCTAACATACAACACCCACAATTTTCTAACGAATTGATTTGATAAAATTTTGGGTGTTGTTCTCAAAGAGACTTTAACTCTGTTACCGAATTGATAGAAATTCACTTGGTTCAGAGACAAGTAATAAACTTGAATTACTGTTAATACATATTAGTGTACACCCGACAATTGAATTTGGGACCTGAACGTTCAGTTCAAATTGCTGGATTCTTCAGAACCTTTTTCTTTTTTTGGCAATTGCCAATACGTTCGTACTTTTCAAATATAGGTAAAGGTCTCATCTGTAGAAGTAGGTCCAGGTTATAATAAAATCATAGGCCTCAATCCTCAATGCACAGAATTTGAAACTCATGGTATTGGTGGCTTTTAAGTAATTCTATTCTACTTATTAACGTGAAAATCTGTGAGGATTGATGGATGGATTTAAATAATATGTGGCATGAATTTCTTCCATTTATTCTCATAAATGGATTCCACAAGCTTCCGCAGCGTATTTACATTATATACAAGGCCAGAACGCAGGGGTGTGAAACTAATCGCGTATAGTTGCTATATATATTATAACAACTAACTAAATAACTTTTTTGCTGAGTTCTTCCAATCTATACACGATTAGTTCGCAAATACTCGAGTATACTTCGTAGTGATCTGACTTGCTTATACCATAATATACAGGGCCAGTACGCATACGGACTAAATCAAGTGGAAGCCAGGCGATCATAATGAAGATTATTTTGGATTTTGTAAGGCAATTATATTATATTATATTATATCACAAATATAATATGTAGGTAAGTAGACATTATGTCCAATTAGATAGTTTTTAATAAACTAAGTTGACGGAGCCCTGCTTCGCAGGGCTCCTATGTTTGGGTTAAGGGTCAAAAGAGAACCTAACATAACCTATTTAGTTACTTGAATTACATACAATTTAATCCTCCACTAATAAAGTTCAAATATTATTTAATATATGCACCCATTATTTCACTAAACTATATCTCTTGTCTTGTCAGGCAGGTGTAACTAATGTAGTATAGTCCGGGACTAGGACGCATGTATTCACGTTACGAACTATACACGAGCAGTACGCAAAATTCGTGTATATATTGTAATCACAGATTTAAATATAGCATTTCAATATGTACGCGACCATTTCCCTATGGCTGCGTTTTGGCCTTTTATAGTCTGTAAATACGCTCTTCCGCATTTATAGATATCAATAGAATTGACTCCAGCCAATAAAGTAGGACTTGCTCTTATAAACGCAACGCATAAACACATTTAGCGTACCTTCAGTACAGTGAATCACATTACAGTCTGAATTCCGAGCTAAATTACTAGAACTATCTCAAACAAAACTAAGACTTAATACTAATTTAGTATGTTGAGGTACAGATTGTGATCTATTTTTGGGTGGACGTAATTAAAATTTTTGATATTTATACGTGCGGGCGAGACTTTATTATGAATGTGGATAAGAATTATCATCCTGGGATACATTAAGTTTCATTTTAGGATGTTTGCTAAAATTAAATTGAGTTATACAATGCCTATTCATGACCTTATATTGCTTTTTTGCTGGGTGGGCTAAAAAACACTCAAAGATTAGCGCATCTCAAAAAATTTGTTTAGGGCGTTATGTAGGGTAAATGGGTGACTTCCAAAAGAGCTCCTATAAGTACCAAAAGCTATCGCAATGTCTTTAACTTCCCTTAGTAATGAGTCATGCCAATCTTCCACAATGTGCATGTGTATGTGTATATATACAACCACGCAGGGATAAGACTATATTCCTACGAGTTAAAGGTCAAAGTCAAGGAACATTATTTCAATTCTAATAATCCTATTAGGCGAGGATGCAACGACTATCATTGAACGCGTGAGCAAATATGTGTACCTGGGTCAGGAGATCCGTATGGGCAAGGATAACCAGTGTAACGAGATTGACAGGAGAATTAGACTTGGGTGGGCAGCCTTTTCCAAATTGGATTTTGTATTCAGAATGAATCTGTCATCCCACCAAAAAGCCCGACTATTTAACCAGTGTGTTCTGCCAGTTTTAACATATGGAGCCGAAACCTGGGTCACAACGAAGGATGTAATCCACAGACTTCAAGTGGCGCAGAGGGCTATGGAAAGGAAATTGGTGGGGGTAACGCTGAGGGACCGAAAAACCAATACTTGGCTCCGACACAAGAGCAAAGTTGTGGACGTGGGAAAAAGGGTGGCAGAACTAAAGTGGAAATGGGCTGGTCATGTAGCCCGGAAGAAAGACTCATGGTGTAAGATACTTCTAGAATGGAAGCCGTGGGGGCAGAAAAGAACAAGGGGAAGGCCTCAAATGAGGTGGAAAGACGATATTAAAACCGTAGCAGGAAAGAATTGGTTACAAACTGCACAGGATAGAAAACAATGGAAGAAGTTGAAGGAGGCCTAAACTGCAAAAGTAGTCGACAATGGCTGAAATAAGAAGAAGAAGAAGTCCTGTTAGGCATTACGTAATAGACCAAGCCTCATTTTGCCACGTAGGGAGTAAGTACAATTTAAATCCAAATTATAGTCAGAGATTAATACTCAATGTAATCTGCCTAATGCAGTGGTCTAATAACCATGTGACAAGGGTTTCATCAGTTTTACCTATTGCTCAAATATGTATGTGCTTTCTGTCAACAGTTTTGTTTACACTCTACTTAATTATGAACGTGTAGATTTTACCGATCGTTCGCACACTAGGACTAAATAAATCTATTGCAAAATATTTATACATATTCATACAATAGACACACATTGCAATCAGTCTCAAAACTTATTTTTTTTATTACTCAATAGTGTTGTATTCTGCCGTGATTGACCCAAAACTCTTGGCGCAGTACGAGGCACTGCGAGGCAGTCACTAAAACTCCAATGTTTTCCAAGAATTCAACGTGAGTCTTGCTCAATTACTCATAGTATATCTGTCAAAGTCAACGACTACCGAGAAATGACTTCATTACTTTAAACGATTTTACTGAAGTGATCCAAAAATGTCCACAACCTTTGAATCAACATCCATCATCAACAGTAATCAGGGAAAGCGTCCACGAAATAATTTAGGAACATTTAAAACATCTAACACGTCAAAACAATTCCCTAAAATAGAGATAAAATGCTTTAAATCCAGCAAAATTTCGTTGAAAAAAAAGTGTAGCCGTTTTAAAGGAATTTCTTCTGAACCCACCGATTTCATTCAGTGCCTTTTCGAGGACCAGATGGTAGGGTCATTTGGAGAAATGGATTCTAAAATACCCGGGGCTAAGTAGTTTTGAGTTCACGTTTAAAGGAGTAGGCAGGAGTGCTTGGTTTAGAATGTAAAGAGTCTCGGTAAGGTAACGTTTTGTGATGGAATTGTTGATTTCAATATTTGATCTGAATATATAGATACTTTTTATTTATTCTATGTTACATAATTACATCGTTATTAACGGTGTAACAGCTGTTTTGATTGATAGGCGAGTGGATATACCAACAGACTGCCATGCAGAGGGTATCAGGTTCGAATCCATGGCGCGCACCAATGACTTTTCAGAGTTATGTGCGTATTAAATTGTTAATTATCGCTTGTCCCGTGCCTCGGAGAGCACGTTAAGCTGTCGGTCCCGGTTGTCATGAAGATTTTTGACAGTCGTTACAGGGCGTCAGTACCTTCTAAATAAACTGACACTAGTCTAAACCATGGAATATCGCTATCGCTTCGGGTTGCGGAGGTCAGACAGACAGTCGCTCTATGGAAAGGCTTATATTCAGCCAAATCCGGTTAAACTAGAAAGCGGACCCCGGACTGAAACTGGGATAACGCTAAGAGAAAGAAGCTGTTTTGATTGATAGAGAATAATTATCTACTAATTTGTTTTGTTACATTAATATCATGTGTTATCATGTCGAAGAAATTATTTTTTTGCTGATATTTTAATCGTGTTAAACTAATTTTTATTTCTTCCATAAGTGATTGAAAAGAGCGGAATTACCTGTATTTTTTCCTAAATAGAAGTAGGAGCACTAAAAAAAATTACGGATAGGATTTTGGAATTCTTCCCCTAATGTGGTGCTGGTGCCTACATACCTACATTTGTCAGGGTGGGAACCAAACCCACTAGACCTATTGACCGCAGATATCTAGTCACTAGACACGTAGATAAACAGGCCAGACCAGTGGTTCTAAGAATAAACAACAGTTGAATAAATTGATGCTTCCACAAGTTAAATGTTTTCTGCAAAGTATGCAATTAATAGGGTAGTTTCCAGGGTCAAAATAATTACATTTTATTTAGTCCGTATTTTAGATTATAAAAAAATATTGGACACGTATTTTTTCTTTTTCGATTAAATAAAAAATAACAAAGATATAGCCCATTAAAGTTACGCGTGACGTCATCTAGTGCGAAAAAATGCAGCAAGACGTGACGTTTAACGTAACTTTAATGAGCTATATCTTGGTCATTTTGGGTTTAATTTACAAATCAAAAATACGTATCGCTTATTTTTTAACAATCTAAAGGACGGACTTATAAAATTTTTTTCGTCAACTAGCCTATTTAGCAAATATGAAAGTTGTAATGTAAATTAAAGTTATTACACCAGCTATTACTGACACGTTTGTAGTATGATTGTTCCAATTTGTACCGTTCGTACAACCTCAAAGGAACCGCTTATATCTGAATTGCTACTTTTAGACTATGAGAATACTAGATTCTAGGAGTAAATGATACTATAACGTGAAAATATGAAACGGTCCTGCGTAGAAATATACCGTGTAAGACTGAAGCCAAACCAAAATTATGATTGCCATAAGTGCGGCAGGATCATACTTACATTTTAAGTAATAAATAAAAAATAAAAGCAACTTTTTTAGTCAAGCTTTCATAAGCGCTAAACATAATTATAGGATCAAAGTATGACTGCACAGATGGCGTAGTGGTTTAAGCGGCCGCCTCGCCGCTTGACACTGCGCCGAGTGTTGTGGGTTCGTCGTAAATCACACAAAGTGTTGTCTCGTGTGGGAATCACACGACACAACACTTTGTGTAATTTACAAATTGTTGTTTCGAGTCTGGGTGTTCATAGTGTCCGTTAGTTGGTTGTATGTTTGCAAAGTCCCCCGCGGCACAGGACTTAGTCCTAATGTGGGAGTTGTTTTATTAAAAAAGTACCTACTCGTCAATATGTTCCTAAGGCCTTCCATCGCAATCATCAGATCAGCTCCATGACATCATGTCACATTGTCACGTGATATACATAATGTAAAATTATCATAATATTGCATTATCACGTCATACACACGTACATGCAAAATTGTAGCTGAATAGAAAACCGAGAAGTGAGTCAAATGTATCTTAAGATTTCAGGCGGCTGAAAGTAAAAAAAGCTTATAAAAAGAAGTGACATTTTGTTACAACGATTACGTCTAAGGCTGAATGACATAAAGATCCTTCTGGCATTGAAGAGTAAAATAATTATTTACCTTCAAACAGACTTTTTTCTTATTTTAATATGTTCTTAATTTTGCCGGCATCACTTGTTTCCTAAATATATTTTTCATGAAGAATAAACAATACCAACGCACTCCAATTAAGTGGATGCGTAACGAGCATCGATATATAATACTACTAGGTAACGAGCAAAGAAATGCAGTAAAAAAATATTTTCGTATCCTTTGTTATACGGGATTTATATCTAGTGCAGGCAATGTCCTTTCAAAGAAGGTATAGTATTTTCTAAGCCATCATAAAAGCGAACGATTATTAGAAATAAAATTTACCTTATCATATCTTCTGAAGAAAACTGGTGTAGTGTCAGAAGTAAGTTGGGAAGTTGCCTATGTTGTAACCGCAGTGACGTGGCGATGTAAAATAATTAGATCCTTCGTACACAAGGCTTCTTAAATCTTTGATATTACAATTATAGTCTCTAAGCTACATCCACAAAACAAATTCAGTAACCAAATAGGAAATATAAATCTTACGAAATCTTGCCAAAAATCGTCTCATAGGTCGGTCCCCAAGGAACATACGTGTCAAATTTCAGCTTCGTGCACCTAGTAGTGTCGACTGTAGATTACTATTGGAGATTGACGTAACCTTGTATGTGAAGGTTCTAAGTATTCCATACTGCCAAGTCACGCACACAAGCGCACAATCCTAACTACGGACATCACAAGCCAACATCGTAACTTACTACGTTTTATGGGATTGCTCTGATGTCTATCTATCCCATGACATTTTCTCAGTTTATTACCGACTATGGACGCTGGAGAAATTTGGCTCCAAC
Source organism: Euclidia mi (assembly GCA_944739405.2). Taxonomy (NCBI): domain Eukaryota; kingdom Metazoa; phylum Arthropoda; class Insecta; order Lepidoptera; family Erebidae; genus Euclidia; species Euclidia mi. The sequence goes on from OX123192.2 coordinate 65,953,133, forward strand.
TCAGAAGACGCTTGTCCAATTGTAGATAGGAACTTATAAATCAGATCGTAATTTTATGCGGTAGATATAAGGAATGAAATCGGAAATGAGAGTTGAATTACTCTTTTCGAGTAAAATTATGGAGATAAGATCAAAGATATGCTTTTTATTATATGAATGGATGAGCCTGCCGTTACACCCGCGTTATTTAAGGCTACTGCTCCGCACCCGTGGCTAGTAGCGAGGTGTTATAATAATATAGCCTCCCTCGATACATGGGCAATCTAACACTGAAATAATTTTTCAAATCAGACCAGTAGTTCCTGAGATTAGCGCGTTCAAGCAAACAAACAAACTCTTCAGCTTTATAACAGTAAGTATAAATATTAATGTGCTTTAGGAACATTTAATTATTTTCGTACAAAAGTGAAGCCAACACTGAAACATTACCTAATGACAACTCTGTAATAATAATATGTTGTCTAAATTCCTCACGATTCCTAACATAATAAATTCGGGATCATCGGGACGGACTGCTTAATGTGCTATCTGTAGCAGGATAGCGCTATGTCGACATACCAAAACTGCGACGTTTACTGAATTCAGATGCAGTCCGCATTATTTTAGCCATCTAGACCTAGAAGTAATATAGCCCTATGAGGGACAAATACTACAAATAAATGATATTACCGATGGCCGGTGGAGAACGCAGCTTCTCGGATGGAGGACATGTTTTAGTAAGTCATCAGTGTAGTCAAAATGGACTTGAAACTGTGTACCGGCGAAAAAAATTGAGGTCTTGTGACGTTGTGGTCCCCGAGCTAAGCTTACGTCCAGCAATGGATAGGTAGGCGAAGTAGACTGCAATAGGCTGATGAGATGAAATGTCATTAGATGAGAGAGTTCTTTGAGTTTCAAAATGTAATACTTTGAAAATGAATCCCTGCAGAATGTTAATTATTTTATAAATAGTGTTGTGCCATAAAACAGGGTCTAAAGTTTACAAAGCATATCACACAATAATTTTGTGGTAAGTGCATAATAGTATTTTGCTTACTTTGTGTTTACTTTGCTGAAAGAAATACCTCTTAAGATGACTTTCTTTTACGTACTTCTTTAGGTAATACTTTAGTTTTGTCCTTACTTTTGAAAAGACGACCACGAGGTTACGAAAAATTACTTTAGTTTCAAAAATTGTATTATTTTTGAAACAAGAGGAACAAAGACGAAACAAACAACAGTCTTGTTTCAGAAAAGGAAGGCTTGTTTTCGCACCTCTTTGTCAACCAATCCAAAACACAAGTTGTACTTTGCGAGCTGCAGGATGAATTATGAGTTGTTGGTACAGTCGGCAAGGCATAAAAGTGCTTGAACACTGACTAATCTAGTCACTTATCTACTTACAGTGGTCATCGTACGATTTCGGATCAATGAGAGATAGTGTGCCTCCAACAATATTGAATAATCTGCATGGGTTACATATCATGTATCTGATGGACCAGCACGGTCCGAAGGATGTTGCTGAGAACTTGCATAGTGTAAATTTTGGATAGCGCAGGATATATTTTCAGGTCACCGTAGTTGCACAACGTAAAATAAGTGCCTAAAAATTTTAATGCGATGTACCTAGTTGTCTTTAATGTTATTTATTTATGGTTGTAGTCATTTAAATACTTACTAGCATAATTGAGCATTGAGAAAGAAACGCCTTTTCAAAAAGTATAATAGTTCACTAAAGTATGAAATCTGAAATACAACTGTTTGAAACAAAGGTTCAGAACCCATGAATGATTGTTTACAAAAAATCTATGTTCTGGTGACGTGGAAGCTAGATACTAATGCTACAAATGAAAAATGTATTGACACATCAGCTATCTTGCTTTACAAATCATATTATTATGGCTAAATATTCAATAAATAATCTATTCAACAAACCATTTTGAACTTTAATTTTTTTTTGTCCAACTCACCAGACCCCATCTTACAAATCGATTCACGGAAGCAACCTACCACAGCTATATCTGTTAAAATTGGCCGACAGCCGTCTATTATTGAACTGGAACCTCTCTCTACGATACTGGACTGTTAAACTGTAGTCCGAGGGGATATTGACATAATTACTAACGTAGGCATCGCCTGATCGATTGACTGTTGAGAGGCCTTCCCTAGAGGATTTTACAGAGGGACGGTCAATTGTGTTTAGCGTTCGCATGTGTTCAAAGGCTCGCTTTGGTGAGAATTCGTGATGGAATTTGATTTCGCTGGAGAAAAATTGATCATATAACCTTTGTAGATACGAGTAAGTAAGATAAATCTTTCAAAAATATTATTATGTAGACTTATGAAGCGTTGGTTCTAAATGTTTAATCTATCAAGGCGCAGCAAAATCTAATCGTTTAGAAAGCCTGAAGGATGATTATTATAGCCAGAAATAAAGGGTAGCGGCAAAGAGAGTCCTTGTAAAGCAAAATTATAATTTTTTGGATAGGCAGTTGCCTGTCAGCTCTTTATGTAACATTAATAACAATTGGTGACATGTTTACTGAACATCTATTGCTACGGCTTAAAATAAGTAATTCATTTCGTGATGGTAAATATGCTGTTCCAAAACTCAATGCTAAAATCACGAAAACGAATCACATTGCATTCTGCATTTACCCACAACTTCAACCACTAAAGTACCGACAGCAAAAATATAACACATGTTATGTTCGTAGTCAAAATTTAAACGCAAGCATCATTTAAGCCAGAATATTCTGTGCGACGGTTAAAACATTTAGCCAAACGAACCTCAAGCGTTATTTATTTACCAGCTTTTTGTTGTCTGTACACTAACAACTAACTTTTGTCAGTGGACTTTGTGTGGTCAGCTGTTATACATTTTAGTATAAAACGTATGCTTCGTTATTTCAGTTTGAATTTAATGGAGGCCGCTTCAGAGTCCAGGATGTATTCAAGAATTTATGTTTGGGAGGTTCACATTCTCGTCTGATCTGAAAAGAATGTACATTTAAAAGGGTTTTCGACTGCACGTTGGTCGTAGTGGTTTAAGGGGTCAACCCGCCGTTAAGTACTGCTTCGAATTTGTAGGTTCCATCCTCATTATGAGACAGCACTTTTACAATTTATTGTTTCGTCAATATACGTTGTCTTGCCTCCGTGATCCATTGGATAGCGTATGCGTCTGCTAATCGGAGGCCCCGGGTTTGATTCCCGGGTCGGACAAAAGTGATACTGTAATCTCAGTAGCAGCACGGAGTCTGGTGATGTGCCCGGCAGCGGCAATAGGCTCGCCCATTACGATTACCCTGCTCTGCCTACCCATGCGGGGAAAAAGACGTGAGGCAATAAAAAAAAAACGTTGTGTCCGTTGATTGGATCTTTGTAAAGTCCTTCGCGACACAAGATTTATTCTTAGTGTAGATTTTGACGTAAACGGATCTCTGGCTTCAAGGAAAACCCTGGATGCAACCGAGACATTGCTAGGACAATGATAATGATCGTTATTTCGGAATTGACTACTCTTCATAATACGAAAATACAATAAGACTCACGCCTGTATCCCTGAAGGTGTAGGCAGAGGTGTAATATAACACTCACATTTCGCCACGAATTTTTAAGTCCCACGTAATAGGGGGCAAGCCTATTGCCGTACCGGGCACATTACCAGACTCCGTGCTGCTACTGAGAATTCCCTAACGGAAAAACCCAATAACACTTTGCCCGAACCGCGAATCGAACCCGAGACCTCCCAATCCCACGAGCACACTTAGGCCGCGAGACCAAGGAGGCAGTCAATACAATAAGTAATTTAAATACATATGCTATAAAATATGAGTGATGTGAATATGAAAAGTCATCTGAATACAAAAATATACGGAATGAATATCGCATCTTTAAAATGAACACATCCTTTCAGACTGTTAAAAACTTTGTAGTTATTCCACCTTTTTTATCCGTTTCGCCCAGTTCCCTTGTTTTCGACGAGCTCGTGAATATTTATTTATAATGCAGTTATTTTTTGTGAAATTAGCAACGCCACAGGCATCGCTTTTATAATCATTAATGTTAATATAAATGAACAGTGATTTCTCCGAACAATATACTATTGAACACATTCGCATAAACCCTGAAATATAATATTATTGCCAGCGTCAACGGCACTGTTAATACTATTAAAAGAGTATATTATTATTAAACTGTCCCACTACTGGACACTTAACATCCTTTTACTATGAAAAGTAACCCTTATCATAGTGGCCACAGCTGGCCAAATGCGGGATGACAGACTTACGAGTCATTAGTAAGAACTCTCAGAAATGAATTAAAATTAAACTACAGTTTAGGTACGGATTTTAACGCATTATGTTGGTTTCACTAGATAATACATTTATACTTTCTAGATCATTCAACATATACGCAGGCAGTGATAGCCTAGTGGAGATACCAACAAACTGCCATGCAGATGGTATCGGGTTCGATTCCACGGCGCGCATCACTGACTTTTTGGAGTTATGTGCGTATGGAATTGTTAATTGTCACTTGCCCCATGCCTCGGAGAGCACGTTAAGCAGTCGGTCCCAGTTGTCATTAATATCTTTGACTGTCGTTATGGGGCGTCAGTACCTTATAAATAAACTGACACTAGTCTTAACCATGGAATATCGCAATCCCTTCCTTCAGGTTGCGCAGTTCAGACAAAAAAAAATTTGAAAAAGCTAATATTCAGCCAAATCCGGTTAGACTAGTAAGAGGACCTTAGGCTGAAACTGGGAGAACTCTAGGAGGATGATGATGATGACTTTCTAGATCATTCGGTTTAAATATAATAACTAGTGAAACCAATATAACACGATAAAATCCGTTAACAGTAGTTTAATTTCAATGTGTAAAGTGAAAATACTATCTCAGAAATGAAATTTTCTCCCATGATTTTTTCCTTCACCGTTTAACAAACGATAATAAAATTAACAATAGAATACCGATAAGTTTGATCAGAAGTTTGCGTCCGTCATCTTGAGGTACCAAGACTGGTGTAACTCATGTCAAAATGTCGACGCAAATATTATAAGACATTTCAACTTTATCTACACATATTATCAATAATGAACTTATCGTCTGGTTTGTCTGTATGATCGTGATAACCACATAAACTACCGAACAGATTTTTGTATGAATATTAAATTAAAATAAATAAATTCCTCTGCAAAGTTTAAGTGTATAACTCATGCGAACGGATTCGTGGACGAAGTCTAGGTTTAAATAAAATAGATAGGTATATCTATGTATGTATATTTTCAAACTACTACTACTATTACTAGTACTACATAAACTGACATTGAATTGGTTGTTAATTTTAGATACATTTCAGTACCTAACTGAGAAGATGCCGATGGTTGAAAATAAATCTTTTACTTTATCCGCTAGTACTGTTTTATTAATGTGCTATTATTCCAATGCATAATAATTTGATCGCAATAAAGAGATAATTACAGGGTGGGAAAAGGAAAAGGAGCAAGAGCGGAATGAGGGAAAACTAAAAGGTCTTCCGAAACTGTCACTCGACGAACGAAACCGAACACAGAACATTATATTTAGATTTACTGTCAGAAGGTTGTTACTTCCCCGGTTGGGCTTGCCTACTCGTTCTGAAATCAGTAAGGCTCTGGTTCCTATAATCATGAATGGAACTAACTCTAAATATTTTGTTTTTAAGATCTAAAAGATTTGGTTCTAAGATCATCAGATGTTAAAACTACCATCCACTATACTCTTAGATGCTACGAGAGGACAAGATTATAAATCTATCTACGACCACCAATGTAATTTAGACGCAACTTCAGCGATAAGATAGTTATTTATAACTACTTAAGTCAATTTTACTAAACTTATATGATATCCAACACAGAAACTATCATAACAATTTTATTATTGCTCTTCAAAGCACAAGTATTTGTAGCAACAGAACTACGTTCGTTGTTAGTAAGCATCCAGGATATTAACGAAATGCATTTTGGTAGATGTTAGGGACATTAGGATATTAGCCAGCTGCTCGACAAGATACCGATAATTCGATAAGCCACCGATATTGCACCGATAATGGCCGGAGTACAGTCATTAATACCTGGGACAAGCTAGCATCGAATTTGCCAGGTGTCTTAGAAGCTATTAACATGTACTTGAACAGCATTAGGGCGCTAATGTGTATGAAAATGAATAGTTCAATTTATATGGACGACATTTTCCGGTCATTATCGACTACGTGTGTGATGTCATACGGCAAACACAACGATTTGTCGACGGGAAAAATCTCGCTCGCGCTAATGTCCTAGGTATCTGTTGGTGCGCTACACAACCACTAACGTCAACGCAAACTCGAACACATTTTAGGTACCCACCACAACGCAACCGCAAGAATCCGCAAAAAGACTATCACGATCACGATCTTTACCGCATTTGGTCCCGATGATGCGGCGTAGTTGTGGACTTGTGATAAGCGCAAATCAAGTCTTTGTTTGACTAATACTATCGTGCAGCCGATTTCGGCACCAGAGTTGGCCACACACTCACACGAAAAGGAAGGAAGGGGAATGCCTTCCAGTAAACCACGGCAACCTTAACAAAAGGCATCTAATATCTTTAATTTTTGTATAGTATTGATTCTTTCCTAGACTCAAAACGTTTATCTTTTGATAACTCAGAACCTTGTGTGTCACCAGTGCGTTTGCTGCTGTAAGTATTTTATGCCTTAACTTTATACACAACACTGCATGAGTTCGCGGTTACATCCGCGTTATTTATGACTACTGTCCCGCATTTGTGGCTCATACAGTGATTGTTATATAGCCTATAGCCATTTAACAATTTTTTTTTGTTGAAAAATTTACATGCCGTGTGGTTGACGGCATAGAATACAAGTGTCACCACTCCCTATCTTCCCGTGGGTGTCGTAAGAGGCGACTAAGGGATAACACGATGCAAATACCATCTTTGCGTAGAGACGGAAAACTCGACATCAAACCCTATACGACTGCCTCGTTGGTCTCGCGGCATAAATGTGCGCGTGGGATCGGGAGGTCCCGGCTTCGATTCCTGGGTCGGGCAGTGTTATTGGGTTTTTCTGTCACGAAATTCTCAGTAGCAGCACGGAGTTTGGAAATGTGCCCGGTACGGCAATAGGCTCGCCCCTTATTACGTGGGACTAAGGTATATCTGGCGAAAGGTGGGTGTAGAAGTACGCCTCTGCATACCCCTTCGGGGATGAAGGGCGTGACGATATGTATGTATGTGTATGAAAAATTTATCAGTAGTTTCTGTGTTTTTTTTATGTAATAGGCAGCAAATGAGCAGACGGATCGCCTGATGTTAAGCGAATACCGCCGCCCATGGACACAAGCAACACCAGAGGAGACACAAGTGCATCATACAAAATAATTTTATTTACAGAGGCTGAGTCTCTCTGCGACCACGTTCAGTGCAAGACGATCGAAACGTTGAAAAAGATAGGTATTTATACCTTAAATAAGTTAATTTTACGCGATTAAGACCTGCTAAATTATTTTGGATGATGTATGTAAATCGCGAAAGTTTAAAATCCATGAGCACCAAATGCGTTGCCGCCCTTTTAAAATTAGGAAAAGGAATAGGAGGAGGAGTAGCATAAGGGAGAAGGAATTGGGGACAGGCCTTCGGCACTCTCACTCACCGCACGAAACGCACCAGTATAGATAGTGTTAGTTTACGTGGATATTCTTTGAGATATAATACTGATAAATTCTTTAAAGTATATTTCAATACTACCCCGGTCGAGCCGGCCTATCCATGCTGAAATCAGCAAAGCTCTATTGCCTCTCACAGATTACCATTACAACCAAAAACCCCTTGAGCTTTATAGTAATAGGATAGAAAAGTGATACTGGATTTTTCTGTTAAGAATTATTCAACTGAAGTTCAAAGTCAGGGAGTTGGCGGCGTTACACCCGCGTGCCTCGGTAAGTACATTAAGCCGTCGTTCTTGCACCCAATCTCTCTCCGGTTGTGTCGCTTGTGGTGTCCCATCGGACTATGAGAGTTAGGAAATATAGATTGTGTGTGCACTTTAAAATGTACCGCACAGCCACCGTGGCCAAAATACGGTCTAGAGGACATAATTCTTATCAGTTATAAAAATTAAATGTATTTTACCTTCGCCAGCGCCAGTGACAGTATGTATAAGCAGCACCACGAAGCAGATACATCGTTGGCTCTCCACAGACATCGCTGTCGCGGTCACCGCACCTGAAACAATACAAATTCTTGGTTACAATTGTGAAAACAAAGATATAGAGGGGTATCAACTTCTTTCTGTCCGTGTGGTGACGGATTAAGAATACGGAATGTCACCACCCATATCATTCCATGGGTGTCGTAAGAGCCGACAGAGGGAGCATATTATGCAGAGAACAGCACTGTAAGAGAAGGAAAACTTGATACAAATCCTATACCAACCCGTTTGGCCAGCGTGGTATAGTAGGCCAATTCCTCCTTTCAGAGGAGAGGCCTAGTACAGCAGTGGACTGTTAAAGGCTGATGATGATGATGATCAACTTCTAAAAAATTACTATAAGTAAACTTGTATCAAAAATGATTTATTATTTGTAAACCTAGCCTTGCTTCCTAGCGCGCAGCAATGCGATGCATTTTGACGAAGTGACGAAGAATAGAAAAAAATTAAAACCTTCATTTAAATTATATCGACAGGTATTATCGTGTGGAAGAATTGATATGCTCAAATTAGAGGAAGGATCTTCAGACCAGGCTAGGTGATCGTAGCTTGTAATAGTCACCAGTGCGGTCCAGCGGGAGTTGCTGAGTAATTGCGTGCGAGAACTTCAATAGCGCGTTTGGGATTTAGTTCCTTCGATGCCCGTTAGATGCCACCAGTGGTAATTGCCTTCGATATTATACGATAGATGGCCTCAGTTGTTATTAAGAAGAGCTTGACAGTAATTTTGCGATGTCATGCACTAAACTGTCATAAATGACGAAGAACGAGTACTACACTTGGTTTTCTTCGTATATGATAGTTGCTGCTAATGTTAAAACAGCTATAAAACAAGAATAGTATTATACAAAGTAAATTAAAATTGTTATAATTTTACCGTTTAATTTTTATACAAGCACGTTTATACCTATTCATAGTTTTTGATATATTGTATCTATCAAACAAATATTTCATTAATAAAACGCACTACTAAGCAATTAATAACATCTAAAATTCGTTGGAAATCTGAATCAATCAAATCACGATAAAATGATTCCATGAAAATAAATGAAACTTTGGATATATATCTGAATTTATCTAAAATAGTCGAATGTTACGATAAAATATATTTCCAGGAAAGTTTATCAAATATTGGAGTAGATTCGTATTTCAATAAATTCTTACTAAACACATTTTGAAATTTTGTACTCATATAATGACAGTTATGATGATTTATGAACTTATGATTTATGAACAGTTTGATCATCATCCTCCTGGTATTTTACCGGTTGCATCCATGATTTTCGCCTCGGAGCCCAAGGTTTACTTTTAGTCTAACCACATTTAATAAAATACCAAGCTTTTTTAAGAGCGACTACGGTCTGACCTCTGAAACCCAAAATTGATTGCGATATTCCATAGCTTAGACTGACGTTGGGTCAGTATAATTAAGGATACTGACTGACAAAGATCTTTAAGGCTGCCAGGAGCGACAAAGCATACTCTCCAAGGCACGAAGTAGATAATTTACAATTTAAATTACTAGAACAAACACACTATCTAGTAAAGAATAAAACTCTAGTAAGTTTCCACCCAATATTCGTTTATCGCCACTTTCATAAAAATCCATGACCCTGAAAATCCGCACATCATTTCAAACTTCACTTTCACATACTGAAATCGAGCAAAAAATAAAGCCTTTTCAGGCAATGAAATGAAAAGATAGCCACCCGTTTAAAAGGGAACAATCATTTTATTAAATAATTAATCTTTTACGCCTTGCCGCTGCATTTGTACGTGTCAGACATGAAAGCGCTTTTAAAAGCGCGGATTGAAAAGATAATGTGTTTTGTGAAGGGGAGCTTTATTCAGAATAGCCTCGTCACGTCTTGTTTGTTGGCTGCTTTGGTCGGTACTTGGCTTCTTAATATTAAGCATTCAATTTGTTTTTAGTAAGTCTTTGTCCGGAGTGTTTATCCCTTTTTACCTATTATTCAATTATAACAAGAGGATACCCGCAGCTTTGTCAGCACATTTTTAGGGTTCCATACCTCATAAGGTAAAAAAGGAACCCTTATAAGATCACTTTCTTGTCCATCTGTCTGTCTGTCCATGTGTCACCACCAATTTTCTCAGGAACGGGTGGGTCCACCCGTATCAAATTGAAATTTATACCAGATACTGAGGTCTATGGTTCCTATTAGGTGTATAAATCAGGGTCCTGGGTCAACCCGATAAAAAGATATGGCCAAAATTTAATTTTTGCGAAAACTTGTAAGTACCAAAATTAACCTTAATTTTCAACTTTTTTTAATTTTCGGAATTTTTACTTTACTTGTGCTGTAAGAACTTGGTTTAAACCAAAATTGACAATTCTAGGTCAACAGTAAGTACCCTATAGGTTTTGGTTCGAAAACCTATATGGTAGTTCCCGTTGAACTAGAATCACGAAATTTGGCCAAAAGCAGGGTCTTACAGCACTAATAAAGGAAAAATTACAAAAAATCAAAAAGTGGAAAATTTAAGGGTGGTTTCCCCATAGATACATAGTAGACTCCATTTAAGATAAGTTGTATGGGCGCTCATACAGATTTAGAGGACTAGCGTAATTAGCACCAACCTCAAATAAGGTAAAATGCGTGCGGAACACTCGGTGCACAGGTCAGACTGGCACTTGCCCGATTTTTTTTATTTACCAGTTTCTACGCGATTCCGTGGCAATTTCGAGAAATCTCTTCTTAGTGCACCCCTACTCACACAATGACTCTGACTACGCCAAATGTCAGCTAATGGTTTTGGCTGCAGCTTGTTTTTTAGTCAGTCAGTAACGCAAGAATTTTATGGTTACAGATTTCATTTAATAGAAAATTTATTTGGGGGAGTAAAACTGATAAATAAATAATTTAACTTTTTAATTAGAGAAAGTCAGATCAGACATCTGATCCCGAGTTCTGAGATTCGATGCCTGATTCGGTTAAGCCTGCTTAGCTGGCTATTGCTTGTCTGCTACCCACATGAAAATCCTGTCTGATACTTAATAAATCCGCTTATTTCTGAACAAGCAACTTAATAGCCTTGTTATAAACAAGGTTATTTAGTATTACTCGTGACAGGTGTGTTATTTCATTATTGAATTATTATTGGCGTGTCCTAATCTTTGAATATCTTTATGGATTTGTTTTTATTTCCATTAAAAAAGTTCTGCTTTTAAAAGCGATATTAATTATAAGTAAAATAAAGTTTTCCCCGTGTAGCAAATTACTCTAACAATGGATTGTCTAGACTTCGATTTAATTAACTCTGTAATATGCAAAGTAGTATAATTATATATGTCTAATAAAATTTCAACAAGAATAATTGAAGCAACTAATTAAAAAATATAAAAGTACTTTCGAATAAAAAATAAGTCGCATTAATTTAAATGGATATCTTTATTTGAAAAGTTTTTATTAAACATTGAAATATAGTGTTTTACAAAATATTTTACTGTCAATCATAATTTCACATTACTTTGCTCGGCAATAAAAAGTGTAACCGTATTTCATGAAATAAAGTAGCACTTTAAAATTTTGTTTTAGTTCGCCGTTTTGTTTTATTAAAGCCTTTTTTTGTTTTTCATTACCATCAGACTTTTCTACTCCACTGCTGGACATAAGCCTCTCATAATTTGCGTCACAGTCACATTGTTAGGCAAAAGAAGAATTTGGCCTACTCTACGGCTAGCCTGACGTGTTGCTGTAGATTTTCATGTCTGGTAGCGGCTAAAACCCTTGCGCTTCACAAGGACGGCGCTAAGATGACATCAGTCGCGACCAGACCGTTGTAAGATGGCCGAAACGTCGGTAAAACAGAGATATTTATACCTTACATTCACGAAATATCGCGAGTAAGACCCTTTTCAATAAAATTTTATGATGTATAAAAAATCGCGAAAGTTTAAAATCGATTCTGACGCCTAATGTCGTGATTTTATATTCTACTTTACGGGTGGGAATCGAACCTACGACCTAAGCAGTCAGGGTCACGAACAACAAGAACAACAAACCACTGCGAATAAAAGGTACCTAATTACTGTTCATATTCTTCAACAATATCAACAATACTCATATCCAAACTCATTCAAAGAAAACGCCGGTAATTCGACTCGAATTACAAACCTTTCCATCGCTCCCACAGATCAATTTTCCTACCAACTTATATTGTGGACCAAAAGGTTAATGTTTTGGACAAATATTTGTCCGCTTGCCAAACATTGGCTGCCAATGAATAACGCGTTGATACAGAAATGCAAATGAACATTTTAATATAAAATGAAGTGCAATAAAATCAGTGGGATCGCTTTAATTTAAATGTGATATTTCCGCGAGTGCAATAATTTTTATTTTTGTGAAAGTATAATAATATTTTTGTATAGACTCACGCCCGTATATAGTCTATATAGGTCAAGTCTATAGGTTGTAATAGTACACCCACATTTCGCCATGATTTTTTAGGTCCCACGTAATAGCAAGCCGGGCACATCACCAGCCTCCGTGCTGCTACTGAGAATTCGGAAGAACTCAGTTACACTTTTGCCCGACCCGGGAATCGAACCCGGAACCTCCAACCAGCAGTCGCATACGCTATCCACTAGACCACGGAGGCAGTCCTGTTAATAATAATAAGTTCTGTATATAGGTAAATTTTCTTGTTACTGGACACGGGCCTCTTTTAATGGTGTGACCAGTAGCATAAAAAATTGCGCATCTCAAAGAGCTGTCGCAAGTTGACTGCATGGTTGGCGTAGTGGTTTAAGCGTCCGCCTCGCCGCTTGACACTGCGCCGAGTGTTGTGGGTTCGATTCCCACACGAGAAAATACATTGTGTTATTCATTAATTGTTGTTTCAAGTCTAGGTGTTAATTCCATAAGTTGGTTGGATGTTTGTAACGTTCCCCGAGACGCAGGATATTCCTAGTGGCGGATTTGTCTTAAAAAAAGGTGAGTGCGTATCTTCCGTGATTCGGATTAAAATGCTTGATGCAGCTACGAGCTTATGGTGTCAATGAGCCTATACCTTTACATAATTTTGATATATTTCATACATAGGGTGCATAGGGTTCCCACAAAGAACTTAGGGTCCCAAGCCAACCTCACCTGCAAGTGGTGCACCTGCCGATCAACGGACGAGGCTCTGGCAAACAAAATGTCCCTATAAGCGGCAATAGGCTCGCCACCTATTACGTGGGATCAAAACACTGGCGAAAAGTGGGCGTTTAATATGCCTTTGCCTACCCCTTCGGGGAAATAGGCGTGAGTCTATGTATGTATGTATATTTCATACAAGAGCACTTAAATAAGCAGACATTAAAATAGAACATTACATACAAGTTTGTCATAGTAGATTAAACGCTTCACTTATGTATTTGTGTAAATACCGAAATAAACGGTTTCATGTATACCTAGCTCATCATATAATCTAAATTGCTTAGTCAAAGCCTGCTTCTAAGTATAACTCTCAAAGCCTATACTCTAAACAGTTATTGATTCATTAAAGTTATGGAAAGGATAAACGTTGGTTAACTGACACTGTGTTTCTGAATGCCCATTGGAGCGTTCCATAACAATTGAACCAATACGTAGTTCTTTTTATGCCACTAGATGGATCTGTTATAAAAAACGTGTTCAAAATTTATTTAACTATGTTGATTTGTCCGTTAAACTAGATTTTTAAACTAGATTTTAATTGTAGAGCCGTGTGGTTGACGGCATAGAATACAAGTGTCACCCCCCTATCTTCCCGTGGGTATCGTAAGAGGCGACTAAGGGATAACACGATGCAAATACCATCTTTGCGTAGAGACGGAAAACTCGACATCAAACCCTATATGACTGCCTCGTTGGTCTCGCGGCATAAATGTGCGCGTGGGATCGGGAGGTCCCGGGTTCGATTCCTGGGCCGGGCAGTGTTATTGGGTTTTTCTGTCACGAATTCTCAGTAGCAGCACGGAGTCTGGAAATTTGCCCGGTACTGCAATAGGCTCGCCCCTTATTACGTGGGACTAAAGTATATCTGACGAAAAGTGGGTGTAGAAATACACCTCTGCCTACCCCTTCGAGGATAAAAGGCGTGACGATATGTATGTATGTACATATGTATGTATTTTAATTGTATATATTTTTTTCAGGAGTAAACAACTAGTTGCTCGTTATTTTACTAAATTAATATCTAATTGCGTCATTCGTAATGGATGTATACCTGCTAACTTAACAGCGTAAAAAAACGTCAAATCAGGGCTTGCTGTCAGAAGTCCAGATGTTAAGATCATTTTTTATTTTTATTTTTTCCGTGTTGTGCGTGTGCGACTTGATCGTGTTGTTTTAATTTCGTAAACGATAATAGTTCTTGTTGTGTTGTTTCGTAAAAGTGGACTAAATTGTAAAACGCAGAAGGTAAAAATGTTACTGAAAGGGAAAAGATGCTTCTTATCCAAGTAGCCCTAGATTAATTATCTATGATAAGTTATAAAAAGAATATATTGATAATAAATTCTTCATCTGTAAACATTTCAAAGGGATTTCTCCTAGGTCTTAGGTGTCCAGGAACTGATTTATTAGCAATAAACTCTAGGACTACAAAATCAAACTCGGACGAAGTGCTCGAATACGACATTTTGTATCAGTTATGTAAAAGTTGTACCTAAGCATAAACCTATTATAACCCTAAAATAAAACGTTTGACAAAAGTCAAACTTCAAATAAAGTTTTGGAACCTATAAACGGTGAATATTGGTCGGTTAAGTTAAACTAAGGATAACTGGAGTTTATGTTGTGATGCGTTGTTCAGAAACGCACTTTCCTGAGTTAACGAACCAATAACGCTAACGGATAGATAAACCACCGATAAAAGTACCTCAGAAACTGGGCATTAGTCATTTTTTTCGAAGTTATGTACGTATGTTATTTTTATTATCGCTTGCTAAACGCCTAAAAGCATATCGCGAGGCAACTTACATATCAGAGATTTTCATTACGTTCTCGTTAGACATGTGACGTCTGCCAACACGCACTTTGTCAGCATCATCATCTTCCCAGCGTTATCCCAGTTTTAACCTGCTGGAGTCCGCTATCTAGTCTAACCGGATTTGGCTGAATACTAGCTTTGCCACAGAGAGACTGCCTGTCTGACGTCCGCAACCCGAAGGGATAGCGATATTCCATGTTTTAGTCTAGTATCAGTTTTATTTAGTGGTACTGATGCCCTATAACGATTGTCTAAGATGGCTATCGCTGCTTTTGCCAGTATGTTGAACTATTACACGGTTTAACACTTTACTTATTTAAGGTGTTATCAAACAGAACGCGTGAGGCTGTTATTGCAGTCAAAAGTATTCGCACGCTACAGTAATCCAATGAAATACTTTTTTATCCTAAAAAATACACAACGATAACGTTAAGGAATAATTAAAATTATCGTAATTAAAAAAACGCATTATCCTTACATTTTTAAAAAGCACTTTTATCAGACTGTCATAGTCTACTGCTGATTATAGGCCTCGATTTTCCAGCCGGTGCTAGCTACTTTTCGAGCAAAACATTGTCTTGTAGTATTTTATTCCATTGCTTTCTGACTACTTTTCTATTTGACCTTCAGCCCTAAATATGAACTGTCGCATTGCTGGACATGGGCCACTTCTAACTATAAGATGGGTAAGGGTCTATAGACCAAAAGATGTACATATATTATAGAAAGCAATGGAACATTGCTCTGACTTGTATTAAGAGCTTTGTTTAGTTATAAAAACTATTAATTAGAGCCATAACGATGTACTAACTAATCTTGCCATTTATTTTAGTTAAATAATACTGATGTCACAATTTTAGAAAACCATTAGAACTAGAAAGCTTTTACATTATTCTAGCTTTTATTAAAATTGTGCTTTTTACTAAGTTTTAAAAGCTAAAACTACGAAGCTCATTAAGGTATTAAGATACGTTTAAGAATAGAAAGAGCGAAACTAATGTCTGTGAAAAGAATTACAAACAATATTCATATATTTTTGTGTCTAGTTTATTATAACATTTGATAATTTTATGATTCTTAATATTTTATAGTACGAGATCCAGGGAATTTTTTTTGGTTATTAATTTTTGGGAAAAACTTCTTTCACTTGTTTTTTAAATAAAATATCATCATAAAGATTCTGAAAAATCACGGTTGCCTATCATATATAATAATATATCGAAATAATACCTGGCTGCGTAGAGGTGCGGCCAAGTAACAAACGGCAACCGTGATTATTCAGAATCTTTATATACATTGCCGTGATGTAAACGATATTTTATTTAAAAAAACAAGTGAACGAAACTTTTTCCCAAAAATCAATTACCAAAAAAAATGTTTAAAAATACTTGCGGAAACATTTCAATAGGCAACCTAGTAAATATATATTCTCCTAATTATAAATTTATATAAAAAAAATATTTTTAGCAAAAACTCGATGAGTGCACTAATTTGTCGGGGGTTTTAGACTATTAGATGCTTGAGTAATGTATTTTTTATAGACTTACTTACGCCTTTATGCCCGAAGGCAGATGAGCAATATTACACCCATATTTCGCCATGTTATGAATTTGACAGGTCAGACTTAATCGGGAGCGAGCCTACTGCCGTTACCGAACAATACCAGACTCCGTGCTGCTGCTGAGAATTCGGAAAACCGGATCAAACCTGGGACCTCCCGATCAGTAGACGCAAACGCTATCCACTGGACCATGGAGGCAGTCCGCTATCCACTGGACCAAAGAGGCAGTCGAATTATGTATTGTATACATATATTCTTATACTAATGAATGTGTAGCTTTCTGGGTCAATAATAAATTCTTCATCGTCCTAGCGTTCGGTTTCAGATAAGCCTTGGAACCCAGTGTCCACACACTAGTCTAAACAGATTTGAAAGAAAATTAGCTTTGCCAAAGAGCAACTGCTGGCTGACCTCCTGAGCACAAAGGAATAGCGATTTGCCGTGGCTCTGGTCAAAGCCATGGAAAATCGCTATTCCTTATAGTACGTATATTCAAGGGTGCTGATTTCCATAAGGACACACATCAAAGATTTTATGATAGCTGGGCCAGACGAGTCTACGTGCTGTCCAACTGGTATGTGCTATTAAATTTTGGTATGTAACAAAAAGGGACTACAGTCTAGAAAACATGATAAAGTTTAAAAACTGTATTGAGAATCTTTCTTTTTCGGATATATATGACGTAAACGATCCGAATATAGGATATAATTCTTTCCTAGACACTTTTAAATTATTTTACAGTCTATGCTTTCCATTTAAAACTGTTAAAATAAATGCAATGAATAAAACCAAATGGATATCACGGGGAATTAAAACATGCAGCAGAAATAAAAGAAAACTATTATGGGAGTCGAGATTGAAACCGAGCCAGACTAATAAAATAAAGCTCAATAAATACTCGAAATTATTTAAAAGAATTATAAATCTTACACAATTAGCACAAAATAATTACAGAATAAAAAGTTCAATTAATAAATCTAAAACTACCTGGCAGATAATAAATAGATCAAAGTATAATATGCCCAAATATCACATTAATAAAATCAAGTTGGATAACCAAACATTAACTGAACCTCAGAGTATTAGCGAGGCCTTTAATAACTATTTTGTTGATAAAATTAAACCCAAACCTGAACTCCAACTTAAACAAAACACACATAATCATCATCATATCAATAAACAAATGAACTCAATGTTTATAGCACCCAGTGTACCATATGACATATTTAAAACTATAATAGCTTTGAAAAACACCAATAGTAATGGATATGATGACATCTGCACAAAGGTGCTTAAATTTGTAGCCATCGACATATGCAGGCATCTGAGCTACTTAATAAATCTGAGCATTTATACTGGTATATATCCAGATGCGCTAAAAACATCTATAGTAAAACCATTGTTTAAGAAAGTTAATAGAGAGCAAATGGAATACTACAGGCCAATTTCACTGATTCCTATACTATCAAAAGTATATGAGAAGTATATTTACATACAACTGAATAATTATATAGAAAAATATAATATTTTTTGTGAGGAACAAAAAGGATTTAGACAGCAAAGAACAATTAATATGGCGATATATGATTTCCTGCACAAAGTATACAAAAGCGTAGACGAACGCACGCCTGTATGTTCAGTGTTTTGCGATATGACGCAAGCGTTCGATTACGTGCACTATCCTATCCTCTTAAATAAGTTAGAAAATTACGGTGTTAGAGGTAATGCCCTAAATTTAATTAAATCTTATCTAAGTAACAGAAAACAATTAACTGAAATAAGAAGAATAAATTTATTCAATAAACGCGAAGACATATTTAGGTCATCGCAAAGATCTGTAAATTTTGGAGTACCACAAGGGAGCGTTCTCGGCCCTCTGCTATTTATATTGTATATCAATGACATGCCAAGATATATAGAACAACCATTGACACTTTTTGCAGATGACAGCACCATAACCATACCTTGCAAAAGTATAGATACATTTGAATGTGATATAAACAACACAATAAAAACGATGGTGCAGTGGCTAGACAGCAGTAATCTGATCATTAATTTAAGTAAAACCAAAATAATGTATTTCAGTCAACGTTATAATAATAGAAATAATTTATATATACACCACAACAATATAATTATAAATGAGACGGAAAATACAAGATTCTTAGGTTTAGAAATAGATAATAAGTTAAATTGGAAAGTGCATATTGACATACTCTGCAAAAAGTTAAGTAAATCAGCTTATGCGTTATACTCCTTGTCGTCCATTATAAGCACTGATGCACTTCTCACTGCTTACTATGGCATTGTCGAGTCTCACTTGCGATATGGAATCATATTTTGGGCAAACTCAAGTGAAATAGAAACTGCTTTTAAAGCACAAAAAGGTGTATAAGATCTATGTTCCATCTTAAAACTACAGACAGCTGTGAACCGTTGTTTAAAAAAACACAATATTTTAACTTTGCCATGCCTATATATAAAGACAAATCCCAACCGCTTTGAACGACTGACGGATATTGTACCACGTAATAGACGCGACAATAGTAGGATGTGTCTCCATACTTCTAGGACAGCACTTATGCGCAAAAGTGTCTTCTGTATGGCACCGATCATATTTAATAAAATACCTCAATCTTGGAGATTACTTAATACTATGTTATTTAAAAAAACTTTACGAAAATTCTTAGCAGATAAAGCATATTACAATATTACAGATTTTTTATCAGAAGTAAGTTTAAGTTGACATCCATCTTGGTATCTAACCTATTTTGTTGTATCTCATCCTTTTTTCATTCTGATACATAAAATGTAAATTAGTTTTTATAGACTCAATTTAAATGGCACTGTAAATTATTTACTGATTTAATTTCAAATTGTTTCCTTTTAAAATTGTGTAATTGGTTGGATGGCTGTAATATATATATTTTTTTCTTTATGTTATTTTTGCATGCCAACTGGTAAGATATGGCTGAACTTGTATATATTTACTTTAAGTGCCACCAAAAATGTAACCCATATTTGCAAAATAAAATATCTTTATCTTTATCTTTATTTTTATTTTTATATTTATCTTTATCTTTATCTTTATCTTTATCTTTATCTTTATCTTTATCTTTATCTTTATCTTTATCTTTATCTTTATCTTTATCTTTATCTTTATCTTTATCTTTATCTTTATCTTTATCTTTATCTTTATCTTTATCTTTATCTTTATCTTTATCTTTATCTTTATCTTTATCTTTATCTTTATCTTTATCTTTATCTTTATCTTTATCTTTATCTTTATCTTTATCTTTATCTTTATCTTTATCTTTATCTTTATCTTTATCTTTATCTTTATCTTTATCTTTATCTTTATCTTTATCTTTATCTTTATCTTTATCTTTATCTTTATCTTTATCTTTATCTTTATCTTTATCTTTATCTTTATCTTTATCTTTATCTTTATCTTTATCTTTATCTTTATCTTTATCTTTATCTTTATCTTTATCTTTATCTTTATCTTTATCTTTATCTTTATCTTTATCTTTATCTTTATCTTTATCTTTATCTTTATCTTTATCTTTATCTTTATCTTTATCTTTATCTTTATCTTTATCTTTATCTTTATCTTTATCTTTATCTTTATCTTTATCTTTATCTTTATCTTTATCTTTATCTTTATCTTTATCTTTATCTTTATCTTTATCTTTATCTTTATCTTTATCTTTATCTTTATCTTTATCTTTATCTTTATCTTTATCTTTATCTTTATCTTTATCTTTATCTTTATCTTTATCTTTATCTTTATCTTTATCTTTATCTTTATCTTTATCTTTATCTTTATCTTTATCTTTATCTTTATCTTTATCTTTATCTTTATCTTTATCTTTATCTTTATCTTTATCTTTATCTTTATCTTTATCTTTATCTTTATCTTTATCTTTATCTTTATCTTTATCTTTATCTTTATCTTTATCTTTATCTTTATCTTTATCTTTATCTTTATCTTTATCTTTATCTTTATCTTTATCTTTATCTTTATCTTTATCTTTATCTTTATCTTTATCTTTATCTTTATCTTTATCTTTATCTTTATCTTTATCTTTATCTTTATCTTTATCTTTATCTTTATCTTTATCTTTATCTTTATCTTTATCTTTATCTTTATCTTTATCTTTATCTTTATCTTTATCTTTATCTTTATCTTTATCTTTATCTTTATCTTTATCTTTATCTTTATCTTTATCTTTATCTTTATCTTTATCTTTATCTTTATCTTTATCTTTATCTTTATCTTTATCTTTATCTTTATCTTTATCTTTATCTTTATCTTTATCTTTATCCAATGCACGGAGTAAGCACTAAACAAATTAATACATAACTTCGAAAAGTCAGTAGTGCGCGCCGTGGATTTGAACCTGATACCTTCTGCATGGCGGTCTGTTGGCATCCCCACTAAGGTATCACTGATCTTAACTGTGATGACGTGTGTCACCTTAATACTCGTAGTTCTGAACCTATTATGACGTAATAGCACATGAAACAAGAAAACTAATGGAATTACTAATTAAAGTGAACTTAATTGACAAGTGATGTCTATTATGAAGATTGGAGGAAGCTACTGGCTGAACGTAATGTAGAAGTATAGTGTTGTGATGTATGTGGATATTATGAGTATCGATATCGATACATATTTATATCAGTTTTTTTAACAACATTTTAACTCACTAAAGGGGAATTCGGCTGTTCAAAATGGGAGGAGGTTTACCTCCTCCCATTTGGGACGTCCTCCCAAAACCGAAATACCCCAAAACAACCGATTTCAGAAGAATTCGGTTGCTTTTTTATTGTACTGGTTTTATATTGTCTTTCGAGATAATATGTACCACGGACTTTTGGTTCGGGTATAACTTCGTGAACTATCAGTATCATGGCACTTGTAACAGTGTTGGAAAATCGGATAACCGAAACAAACAACCGCAACAAAATGTTACATACCGATAATTTTGGACATCAATACCGGTATCAAAACTTTGTATTTTAAAATACCGCAATTGCATAATTAATGACCATAAAGAACATGAGACAGGCGTCGAAACTATTTCATACATGTCGAAACAATTCATACTAAAATTTTCATCCCGAGTGCCACAAACCCAGTAGTTGAAGTACTCCTGGTATTTCAAAAGGATATCGGTATCGGTAAAAACTGATACCAGTTAAATCGGATTCTAATATTTATGTACCCATAAAATGTTTGAAGCTGAAACTTAATATTTTTGCGCTTGTAGTCTGGTTTTCTTATGGCTGACTTCGACATGCGCATGGTATAATGGTTCGCGATAAATTATAGAAAACTTCTTCGTGCTTTCATAATTATATAAGGAACTAGCTGTTTCCCGCGGTTTCACCCGTGTCCTGAGGGAACTACTACGCATACCCTATTAATTAATAGCCTAAGTTACTCCTTGGTACTTCAGCTATCCGCCAGTGAAAGTCCCATCAAAATTGGTCCAGCCGTTCCAGAGATTAGCGAGAACAAACAGACAGACAGACAGACAAAAATTTTAAAAATTGTCACTTTGGTCTATGCACCGTGTATATTACATCCACACACATCCATTTGCATTTAGTAAAAAGGCTATTTGTAATATTTTAATTTTAATATTACAAATAAACACTTAAATTTTATTTATGTGTAGGTATAGATAATCATATTTCAGTAAATGCATCGCTATCGCCCTTATAAAATTTATGAAATAATGACTACACTTTCTTACAGAAACTACATTCATACAGAAATCAGTCAACCATTTTGCATGTGACTTAAGTTGACTCATCTTTCAATCAGCCTATTGCAGTCCACTGCTGGACATAGGTCTCTCCCAACACGTGCCACAATGACCGATCCTCTGCCTTCCGTATCCAGCCCTCAAATTGACTCATACAATATGAATATTGGAAACGTCTCCAAAGATTTTCATGAAATTTAGTATGCAAGGGGTTTCGAGTGAATGGGCATAAAAAAATTTCAAATTTTCGAGATTTGGTGGATTTTAGCAAATATACGGTATTACAAATTTTACAGACTCACGCCTGTATCCCCTAAGGGGTAGGCAGAGGTGTAATGTTACACTCACATTTCGCCATGAATTTTTAGGTCCCACGTAATAGGGGGCGAGCCTAATGCCGTTACCGGGCACATCACCAGACTCCGTGCTGCTACTGAGAATTCGGAAAAACCCAGTAACTCTTTTGCCAGACCCGGGAATCGAACCCGGGACCTCCGATCAGCAGTCGCATACGCTACTAACTGGACCACGGAGGCAGTTTCTAATTTTCTTTATAATAAATTATGACTTTTGTCATATAATTGTGATATATGGTTCTCACATTTTCTTGTAATAATTACAAACTGTCTTAAATAGATATAATTTATTCACATTCCTTACTTGCTGTATCACTGTTGACATTGTGACTAATGACATTTCATTAATTTTCGTAAAATCTAAAATTATTTAACTCTCTAACTTTATAAATTATAATTATCTCAATACCTAGTGATCCAATGAATATCTAAGTACGACTGAGTAACTGGGTCACAAATTTTTATATTGTCATAATGTTCGCGAAAGACATGTGAAGTCTACCAATTTGCACCTGGCCAGGTGGACTATAGCCTTACTCTTCTAAAAGTGAGAATAGGTCTTTGCCCTGAAGAGGGATAGATTATTAAAAGCTTTATGATGTTGTGTCCTTGTGTTTATAAAATAAACAATACTATCTATTCCATCACATATACACAACACCATCTAGTCCCAAACCAAGCAGAGCTAATACTATGGGTACTAGACATATAGATGAACATACATTTGCTTTGTCTTTCTACATGTTACGCCAAAAATGTTCGACTTAAGCGGGAATCGAACCCGCAACATTGAGTGTGGCTGTCAAGTGCTTAATTAAACAGGTGTATACATACATACACAGTCTCACGTCTATATCCCCGAAGAGGTAGGCAGAGGTATATTGCTACACCCACTTTTCGCCAGATTTAGATTAGATTATACTTTATGGCACACCAAAATAAATGATTACAGTAAAGGCTTAAAAAACTACGAACATTGCACAATCGGCCGCCTTATCGCTAATTGCGATCTCTTCCAGGCAACCTATGGATGGACAGGAATGATGTTAGCAGTTTTATGAGGCGATGGTGTAGTTAATACGATGAATACGCAATAATAAAAATTTTAAAATATACACACATACATTTAAAATATCATACAAAAATACTTACACGTACATAAAATATATACATGATACATACGTGCAATATACAGATTTATTTAAGTCCCACGTAATAGGGGGCGAGCCTATTGCCGTACCGGGCACATACCAGACTCCGTGCTGCTACTGAAAATTTCCTATCGGAAAATCCCAATACCACTTTGCCCGACCCGGGGTTCGAACTCGAGACCTCCCAATCCCACGCGCACATTTAAGCCGCAAGACCAACAATTCAGTCTAAACAAGTATCGGTAAATCCATTTATGTAGACGGTTGCACGTAAAACTTTCAACAAAATTACGTTATAGTGACTGTTGTATGAAAAGTTTTGAATGTTTTTAGTTTCAAACTAATACGCAACAAGTTGTACAACTTATAAAACTGTCTGATACAAAACGGTGTTTAATGTAATACATGCATAGCTTTTCCTGTTTACTGAAGACTACAAGCTTTAGTTCTCCTCCGAGAACATGATTCTTAAATACTCATCTTAGCGTACAAGCAGTATGGCGGTTTTATAACATAACATATCATAACTACACGCCTTTTATCCCCGAAGTGGTGGGCAGAGGGGTATTACACACCCACTTTTCGCCAGTTATGTTTCGGTCCCAATGTAATAGGGGGCGAGCCTATTGCCATCTACCGGGCACATCACACATAACTTCAAAAAGTCAGAGGCGTGTGCCCGGGGTACCTGGGGATCGAACGGTTTTATAATGAGGGTTTAAAGTAAATCTTGAAATAACCTTCTTAGTATTTCAAATGTAAATAGGTAGCTAATTAAGATGGCTATTTCGATTGATATTTCCATACCTCCCACGTAAGTTGTTGTAACCCACAATAAAATTGCGAAATGCAAATCTACCCTATTTTTATAAGTTTCGTTAAATATTTAAATTTAGCGTTTTAACTGAAATCGTAATTTTTTCACATATAATGTTTTATCCATTAAATGTTAAAGCTGTGGAACAGATTTTGATAAAATGTTTAGTAAGTAAGATAGCATGAACATTAAAATAACACAAAGCCCAGCATTTGTTGCGATAAGTGATATTCGCCGGGCGGAGCAGCGATCGCAACCTAGTATCTGGTAAAACTGTTGTTTATTACGTAATCGAGAAACATAAACCAAAGGTATATTAGACTTGATGGAAATACAGAATAGAAAAATATCGAAACTAGATCTGAAATATCCATCAACTTAGCGCTGTCGAAAATATCGATATAATATTAGGTAAGTATGTAATGATACGTATTGTAACGAATGGACATCACTACATGTAATTCTGTATACGTAATGTATACGCAATCAGGGTATTACATTGAGGTGCTTATAGGTGTAATATTAAACCGGTTTGTAACCCAATATTTGACGATAATTACATTGTAATATTTTGTGAAAGAATATATGGATTTCTCATGAGCTTTGAGCTTTTAGATTAGTTGTTGCCCACGTTTTCAGGCAGATTTTCAACCCTGATTTGCTCAGTAAGAGGTGATAATGTTAAAATATATTGCCTTACTGGGTGACTGCCTCGTTGGTCTCGCGGCATAAATGTGCACGTGGGATTGGTAGGTCTCGGGTTCAATCCCCGGGTCGGGCAAAGTGTTATTGGGTTTTTACATTAGGAAATTCTCTGTAGCAACACGGAGTCTGGTAATGTGCTGGGTACGGCAATAGGCTCGCCCTAAAATAAATCGCCTAAAATAAATCTGGCGAAAAGTGGGTGTAGCAATATACCTCTGCCTACCTCTTTGGGGATATAGGCGTGAGACTATGTATGTATGTATGTACTGGATGCCCATGTTGTATAAGCAATCCACTATCAACATTTTATGTTTCGGTAGCTTCAGTAATTTAGGCTCCAATATTAGATACGCAAAGTGGCTGCCGAAATTCGGGCTCAGTGACGTGTCATTGGAGATGCCTATATCCAGCAGTGGAATATGGCAGGTTGATTTTGATGAATTTACTCTTCCCGTGCCGTGTGGTTGACGGCATAGAATACAAGTGTCACCACCCCCTATCTTCCCGTGGGTGTCGTAAGAGGCGACTAAGGGATAACATGATGCAAATACCATCTTTGCGTAGAGACGGAAAACTCGACATCAAACCCTATAGGACTGCCTCGTTGGTCTCGCGGCATAAATGTGCGCGTGGGATCGGGAGGTCCCGGGTTCGATTCCTGGGTCGGGCAGTGTTATTGAGTTTTTCTGTCACGAAATTCTCAGTAGCAGCACGGAGTCTGGAAATGTGCCCGGTACGGCAATAGGCTCGCCCCTTATTACGTGGGACTAAAGTATATCTGGCGAAAAGTGGGTGTAGAAATACACCTCTGCCTACCTCTTCGGGGTTATAGGCGTGAGACTATGTATGCATGTATGTGTGTACTCTTCTTACTTTGAGAAAGGTAAGGCCATTGTATACCACGTCGGCCAAGTGCGTGTTGGCGAACTATCCATATCTTTTGCGAACCTTATGAAAAACTCACAGACATGTAGGTTTTGCCACGATGTTTTACCTTCAGCACGCGATAATTATTAATAATTTAATACGCACTTCACTCAAAGTTCGAAAATTCGTTGGTGCGCGCCGTGCATTCAAAACTGAAGCTCTGCGTAGCAGTCTAACGGTCTCTCCACCAGACTATCGCTGCCTTTTTGACATCACTACGAAGTTTTAATGTTTATAAACACTATGTTACACAAATAAATAAACATAAAACAAAATCAGTAGTGACACGACCATTGAGTACATTTTTACGATTCACACGGGTTCATGTTAACGTCATGTTGAATTTTGTTTTGCACAGCCGAAGCCGTCAAATCGATTGTGATTTTATCGTAAAAGCGTAAAAAGTGTGTCAAAAGGTTGCCTGCTGTACCTTCAAGAGATCATTAAATTAAGAGGGGAAATGGTTTTTTGTTTTGGTCTTGTACCTACTTTCGTTAGTGTTGTTGCTGTGGGTGTTATTTATGGTTGGTTTAATACGTTTTATTTATGTGTTATTTTTCTCATGTGGCCTGAAAAATCTCGTGACAAGGATTAAGAAAAGAATGCTGAAATGGTTTGGACACGTAGACCTAATGAGTGAAGAAAGAATGACGAATCTTATACTAATATATAAAGCTGAAGAATTTGTTTGTTTGTTTGGTTGAACGCGCTAATCTCTGGAACTACTGGTCCGATTTGAAAAATTATTTCAGTTTTAGAAAGCCCATTTATCGAGAAAGGCTATAGGCTATATAGCATCACGCCATGGGCCACGGGAGCATAAAAGTAACCTTAAATAACGCCGGTGTAACTGCGGGCTCATCCAGTCAGATGTATAAGGCAAATGTGTGTGGACCAGTCGATTAGGACGTTCGTCGACCAAATTGGAGACGTCTTGAAAAACGGAAAAGTCCGAAGCACCCGTAACCGGCGAGCAAGAATGATAGTAGCACTGTAAGTCAATAAAAGGATTTTGGCTACTATACCAAACGGTTTAGTACAGAGTTTGTTTCAATTTTTCCATCTCTTTGTACAGAGTGTGAAACAGTTGCAGCTCCTTACAAATATAACATGTAAAACCATTATACTGGCAGTTAAAAAGAGTGGCCACGAGTTTTATTGCCCGTTCTTTCTCGTGGTTCTACCTATTGCATTGCGAACGTGGCAGTAAATGTAAATGTAGAATCATCTAGTAATTAACTTTAACTTTTGACGTTCATAAGCGTCACTTTGTGGCCTAAATGAATAAATGATTTTGAGTTTGAGTTTGAAACATTATTAGCTCCGTGTATTTTCGTCACCTCTTACGACACAAACAGAATGAAATGAGGAAGTCATATTTTATATTCTTAATCCGTATCCTTAAAATGAATGAGTATGTCTAGACAGATATTATTAACCCACGCATATGAAATACAGCACAGTAGACCTGTCTCTTTTTAAAATACAGGTGACATGTATCTTAAAAAGAGACAGGTAGTCTTTACTGTATTTCTTATATGCGAAGAGGTGTTTAGTATTCAAGTCCCGATTATTAATCTTTGCGATGCGGTCTCGTATTAAGCGTAGTTCTCTTCTAAGGAAAGACCGAGTGGGTTGGTGTGTTGCTATATTAATATTTTTGTTACGAGTCATATTTGCGGTTCTAAATAAGAAAATAAACAGCAAGTCGGTATATTCAAAGATGTATGCAAATTTATAGGAGCTCAGCGCACAGAGACGCAAAATGTATGAATCGACTGAGGCTTATGTGTGTACTATCTATTTTTTTTATATGATAAGAGGCAAATAATCTGACGGATCGCCTGAGGGTAAGCGATAAGTGTCACCCAAGGACACGGAGCACCAAAGAAGTCAGAAGTGTGTTGTCGGCCTGAATAGGAGAAGGAATAGGTGGAGGAGTAGTATGAGGGAGAAGGAATATGATATAGGACGGCACTCCCACTCACAGAACGAAACGTAACAGTATAGATACTGTTACTTTACGTCGTTTTGCTTACATTTTGACAAATCCACATCATTATCGCGATAGAATATAAATCTGGCTCGTATGAATCAAAAGTCATCATACATACATATTCTTCACGGTCCAGTTGCCGCAGTTTTTCATCTTGTGAAAATATCACGTCATTAAGGTGGAGACTGAATACTCTGTAGTACCGCTTAGTATCTTTGACACATTTTAGAATGTAAGTCTTGCGTTGGTATTATAATTGTAGTGGCAGTTTAGGTATAAACGAGAGGGCAATTAAAATGTCTGACCTAATGGTAATTACGTTACTGTAGTATGTGGGTGCTTAGAATATCAGTGAATAGTAACTAGTAATACATTAACGCATTTTGGATCCATAAGCATAATAAGTTCTTCTGTAGGCAGAGAATTATAGAAGAATTAATTAGTCTTCTGCCTAGCCCTACGGGAAACAGGCGTGAGTCTATGTATGTATGTAATTCTTCTGTACACGATGGTGAAAATTGTATTGCGAACTTTATTGTGCGAAAAATATAGCTTTGTTTTGCGTTTCAATCGGCTAAGATCGACCGTGCAGGGTAGCTTGATTGTTAAAGAATAGTGAGTTTATTTATTTTACTGACTTCTAAAACAGGTGTAGACGACAGGAGAGTGGAGTGATCAACAAAATTTTTGAGGGGTTACGACGCGGAAAGGTCTACAACAATAAAATTTATGAAGTCGGTGCTAGCTGTGTCTGAACATACCTCTAAAAAATTATGTTGTAGAAAAAACTATTCTTACTTTTCAGTTGGCAGATTTGAAGGGTGAGAGCCCATACGTCCCTTTATAGAAATTTGTGCTGGTATAATGTCTAATTCATTTTATAAGTAGGTACTTTGGTGGACCCAATTTAGACACACAATGTCATCAAATCATCCTTTCAAATCGGTAAAATCTAAAAACATCTCAGTGTCGATCTATAAAACTTTATAAAGAAAAATAAGAAAATACAACCTTTTATAGTATTACGAGCTGGGGTTCGGTGATAAATTAAAATCCTATGCCACTAAACCTACACTTTATTTTACAAACAAAAACACTTAATTACACACCAATAAAAACTCTATTTCACACCACTAAACACTTCCGACTCTTCAGATAGAGAACTTTATTGTGCGAAAAATATAGCTTTGTTTTGCGTTTCAATCGGCTAAGATCGACCGTGCAGGGTAGCTTGATTGTTAAAGAATAGTGAGTTCATTTATTTTACTGACTTCTAAAACAGGTGTAGACAAGAGGAGAGTGGAGTGATCAACAAAATTTTTGAGGGGTTACGACACGGAATGGTCTACAACAATAAAATTTATGAAGTCGGTGCTAGCTGTGTCTGAACATACCTCTAAAAAATTATGTTGTAGAAAAAAACTATTCTTACTTTTCAGTTGGCAGATTTAAAGGGTGAGAGCCCATACGTCCCTTTATAGAAATTTGTGCTGGTATAATGTCTAATTCATTTTATAAGTAGGTACATTGGTGGACCCAATTTAGACACACAATGTCATCAAATCATCTTTTCAAATCGGTAAAATCTAAAAACATCTCAGTGTCGATCTATACAACTTTATAAAGAAAAATAAGAAAATACAACCTATTATAGTATTACGAGCTGGGGTTCGGTGATAAATTAAAATCCTATGCCACTAAAACTACATTTTATTTTACAAACAAAAACACTTAATTACACACCAA
The DNA here is from genome assembly GCA_944739405.2 of Euclidia mi. NCBI lineage: Eukaryota > Metazoa > Arthropoda > Insecta > Lepidoptera > Erebidae > Euclidia > Euclidia mi. The sequence goes on from OX123192.2 coordinate 65,983,392, forward strand.
TAAAAACTCTATTTCACACCACTAAACACTTCCAACTCTTCAGATCCTTCGTTTCTTGATCGCTACGTTATTAGAACTGAACTATCTCTATTCGCCCGTCCGCGCGGTATTTATACCGGCCGGACAACAAACTAGTTCATTCGAGCATATTCAGGAATGTTCTCGTAACGTGCGGGAACAGAACGATACTTCGAGTAAACAAACAGTAACGCCATCTAGTAGAGAGTAGATGAAATACCTTTAAACTACCGATATATCCATTCTCGTCTAGTTCTCTGATTCACCGATAGATGGCGTTATTTTCAAGTATCGCCCTTCGTAACACTGCCTCCCTCTTAGATGTGTTCGTCTCGAACATCGTTGGACCCATAGTAACGAGCCAACCGGTCCACATGAACTATCTTCGGTGCACCTCGCGACCCCTTCTTGATTCGATAGGTGACGTCGTTCATCCTGGTAATTATGCGATATGGCCCCCTGTCCTATCTGGCTTGTAACTTAGGCAATTTACCTTTGCTTCGTACTGGGCTATGAAGCCACACCAATGACCCCTCATCGAAGCCTTTGTTGTTCGCCTTACGGTCGTAGCGAGTCTTCATCTTTTCAGACATCTGTTGTCCTGACTCACTGATGTGTTCGTATACACCGTTCATCTTGTCGCGTAGCTCGGTCGCATAATCCGTTATATTACGTGGAGATTCTGGCAGAATACCGGTGATTAAGTCTACAGGTAAACAGAGTTCTCTTCCAAAATTGGCAAAAGCTGGTGTTATTTCTGTGATTTCGTGGACCGCACTGCGATATGACAGGAGAAATGGTTGAATGTGCTTGTCCCAATCTCTTTGTTTGCTCTCCAAGACCTTCGCCAGGTACTTTTCCAGGGATTGGTTGAATCGTTCAACCATGCCATCTGATTGCGCATGATAAGCCGTGGTCCTTGTTTGATGTGCACACATCACGCGACAAGTCTCCTTGAACACCTGAGATTCGAAGTTCCGGCCTTGATCGCTGTGGATTTCTAAAGGCACCCCGTACCGGCAAAAGACTTCATGCACCAGCTTATCGGCCACTGTGGTAGCTTCTTGATTTGGGATTGCAAACGCTTCAGGCCACTTCGTGAAGTAATCCATCACAACCAAGAAGTATTTGTTTCCGTCCTGGCTCTCAGGAAACGGCCCAGCGACATCCAAGGCTATGCGCTCCCATGGAGCTCCTACATTGTACACCTTCAATGCACCTCTGCTTTGAGTGTGTGGCCCCGTCACAGCCGCACAACTTGTGCGTTTGCGGCACCAATCCTCGACGTCATGTTACTATGGGTCCAACGATGTTCGAAACGAACACGTCTAAGAGGGAGGCAGTGTTACGAATGGCAATATTTGAAAATAAAGCCATCTATCTGTGAATGAGAGAACTAGAAAAGGTATTTCATCTACTCTCTACTAGATGGCGTTACTGTTTGTTTACTCGAAGTATCGTTCTGTTAATTTCGCCTTCGATGATCAGGCTGTTACCGTCACATGATTGCGAGATCGAGATACTTGGGGCTCTTCCATTACCAGCCAGTACCCGCCCCGCAGTCTTAATAGTAAGAACTTAGGTAATCGCCAGTCAAAGCGTAACAACAACTTTTGAGCTAAGCTTCTGCTATATTTACCTTAAATAAGCTCACTTTATAAAAAAAATATTTATTTTCATCAGTTTTCAAAAAGCTACGGTCATGATCATCATCCAAAAAGATTAGCTGTTCCTAACTAAAATATAACTGCTTGCGTGCGAAAAACTATCTACTATCCTCTATAAACGATGCTCTTAAGGATCATAGATAATTCTAGAATCCGTTTCTATTCGTAGCGCAACTTGGATAACAACATTAATTTAAATTCAAATGCGTTTGTCATGAACAATAGAATATAGAGTGGTTGCCAATGACAAGCATTGTGGGTGAATCAATATACAAGTAACTATTTGTGTCAGATTATTAATATTTCTACTATTGTTGGGGATTAAATAATCATTTCATATCCCCTTCCCCGAGCGATCGGTTGAGAAAGACGTGTTCTAAGTTTCTGCATCAATTTAAAATCTGTACGCGAGTAAAATTAAAAAATAACAAGTACTAAATAGCCTGCGTAGTGCAGTAAGAAACTGTGGTGATAAGTGTGAAATCAGAATTGAAAAGGACTAAGTGGTTTTAAAGTTATAAACATTTTAAAACTCTAAATTTTGAATAACGGACTAAGTAGAAAAACACTGTGTTGTGTAGTTGGAAAGAGTCGCGATCTGTGTCGTACTGTGTCATTCCGAGTCACCTTTCACTTCCCCCGCCACTCGCTATACCGCGCGCTGCTCGCGCCGCCGCCGCGTAGCGCCGCGCCGCGTTGAGTAAGAGAAACTACGCCCACTAAACACTGTGTCGCACTGTGCCTGTAGCTGGAAAGAGCCGCGCTGTGTGGTCTACCTCGGTTGCCTGCGGCCTACGCTTGTACACGGCGCTAATATCTAACTCCGGACTCTGATTTTTGCTGAGTACGCATTCCTTGTAATCACAAGATGCCAAAAATTGCACATTCTCCACCTCCTGGCGTAGAAATCAACGAGAATCAGCTCGTCTTAAAGACACCTGAATCATAAGATGTCAGTAATGTAACATCGAGAAATAAGCGCCTACGACCCGATTTTTCACCAGAAAATGATATAAAATCGTTCGAAGATAAAATAACGACTATGCTGGCCTCATGGAAGTCAGACCAAGAGTCAATTTTGCGTAAAGACAGACAGACAAAAATTTTAAAAATTGTCATTTCGGTCTATGTACCGTGTATACATCCATTTGCATTTAGTAAAAAGCGGCTATTTGTAATATTTTAATATTAAAAACAAACACTAAAATTTTATTTATGTGTATAGATAATCATATTTCAGTAAATGCATCGCTATCGGCCTTATACAATTTATGATATAATGACTACACTTTCTTACAGAAACTACATTCATACAGAAATCAGTCAACCATATGACTTAAGTTGACTCATCTTTCAATCAGCCTATTGCAGTCCACTGCTGGACATAGGTCTCTCCCAACATGTGCCACAATGACCGATCCTCTGCCTTCCGTATCCAGCCCTCAAATTGACTCATACAATATGAATATCGGAAACGTCTCCAAAGATTTTCATGAAATTTAGTATGCAAGAGGTTTCGAGTGAATGGGCATAAAAAATTTAAAAATTTCGAGATTTGGTGGATTTTAGCAAATATACGGTATTACAAATTTTACAGACTCACGCCTGTATCCCCTAAGGGGTAGGCAGAGGTGTAATGTTACACCCACATTTCGCCATGAATTTTTAGGTCCCACGTAATAGGGGGCGAGCCTAATGCCGTTACCGGGCACATCACCAGACTCCGTGCTGCTACTGAGAATTCGGAAAAACCCAGTAACACTTTTGCCCGACCCGGGAATCGAACCCGGGACCTCCGATCAGCAGTCGCATACGCTACTAACTGGACCACGGAGGCAGTCTACTAATTTTCTTTATAATAAATTATGACTTTTGTCATATAATTGTGATATATGGTTCTCACATTTTCTTGTAATAATTACAAACTGTCTTAAATTGATATAATTTATTCACATTCCTTACTTGCTGTATCACTGTTGACATTGTGATTAATGACATTTAATTAATTTTCGTAAAATGTAAAATTATTTAACTCTCTAACTTTATAAATTATAATTATCTCAATACCTAGTGATCCAATGAATATCTAAGTACGACTGAGTAACTGGGTCACAAATTTTTATATTGTCATAATGTTCGCGAAAGACATGTGAAGTCTACCAATTTGCACCTGGCCAGGTGGACTATAGCCTTACTCTTCTAAAAGTGACAATAGGTCTTTGTCCAGAAGAGGGATAGATTATTAAAAGCTTTATGATGTTGTGTCCTTGTGTTTATAAAATAAACAATACTATCTATTCCATCACATATACACAACACCATCTAGTCCCAAACCAAGCAGAGCTAATACTATGGGTACTAGACATATAGATGAACATACATTTGTTTTGTCTTTCTACATGTTACGCCAAAAATGTTCGACTTAAGCGGGAATCGAACCCGCAACATTGAGTGTGGCAGTCGTTTACACTCCCGATATGCCACAGGGCTGTCAAATGCTTAATTAAACAGGTGTATACATACATACACAGTCTCACGTCTATATCCCCGAAGAGGTAGGCAGAGGTATATTGCTACACCCACTTTTCGCCAGATTTAGATTAGATTATACTTTATGGCACACCAAAATAAATGATTACAGTAAAGGCTTAAAAAACTACGAGCAATGCACAATCGGCCGCCTTATCGCTAATTGCGATCTCTTCCAGGCAACCTTTGGATGGACAGGAATGATGTTAGCAGTTTTATGAGGCGATGGTGTAGTTAATACGATGAATACGCAATAATAAAAATTTTAAAATATACACACATACATTTAAAATATCATACAAAAATACTTACACGTACATAAAATATATACATGATACATACGTGCAATATACAGATTTATTTTAGTCCCACGTAATAGGGGGCGAGCCTATTGCCGTACCGGGCACATACCAGACTCCGTGCTGCTACTGAAAATTTCCTATCGGAAAATCCCAATACCACTTTGCCCGACCCGGGGTTCGAACTCGAGACCTCCCAATCCCACGCGCACATTTAAGCCGCAAGACCAACAATTCAGTCTAAATAAGTATCGGTAAATCCATTTATGTAGACGGTTGCACGTAAAACTTTCAACAAAATTACGTTATAGTGACTGTTGTATGAAAAGTTTTGAATGTTTTTAGTTTCAAACTAATACGCAACAAGTTGTACAACTTATAAAACTGTCTGATACAAAACGGTGTTTAATGTAATACATGCATAGCTTTTCCTGTTTACTGAAGACTACAAGCTTTAGTTCTCCTCCGAGAACATGATTCTTAAATACTCATCTTAGCGTACAAGCAGTATGGCGGTTTTATAACATAACATATCATAACTACACGCCTTTTATCCCCGAAGTGGTGGGCAGAGGGGTATTACACACCCACTTTTCGCCAGTTATGTTTCGGTCCCAATGTAATAGGGGGCGAGCCTATTGCCATCTACCGGGCACATCACACATAACTTCAAAAAGTCAGAGGCGTGTGCCCGGGGTACCTGGGGATCGAACGGTTTTATAATGAGGGTTTAAAGTAAATCTTGAAATAACCTTCTTAGTATTTCAAATGTAAATAGGTAGCTAATTAAGATGGCTATTTCGATTGATATTTCCATACCTCCCACGTAAGTTGTTGTAACCCACAATAAAATTGCGAAATGCAAATCTACCCTATTTTTATAAGTTTCGTTAAATATTTAAATTTAGACCACCACATACCCCCGGATGGTCAAACGGTCAACATATGTGTTCATCTGCTCTGTATTAAACTTGCAATTTTTCCTGGTAATCTGGATTAAAATTATAAGAAACTATATTTCAAGTATTAATTTACGTGATTTTAGTGTGTTCCTCTAAAAATAATCATAGCAAAGTGCATTATTACAACAGAATCGAGTGCAAACAGTGAAAAGTTTTTAATGTCACATAATCAGCTGGTGGGTAAGTGACGAGATTATACGCCCAGTGTACGGCATTCACGTGGTTACGCAGTGCGCCGTAGAGGCAATATCGCTTGCGCTGTATACGCTGCCCACGATACATACGTACTAAGATAATAACTATGAATCGATGCGCCGCCGAATGTACTAATGATTTGGACAATGACTTTATGGAATGTGTGCGCTGCAAAGATCGTTATCATTACCTTTGTCTTAACATGTCTTCTGCGGAAGTGTCATCGTTAACCCAGGAGTGTAAAACCTCGTGGCTATGCCCCAAATGCTTAAGTAAACAACCGAAAGGAGGTAACGCGAACCAACCCGTTCGCCCTTCAACGCCGATATCTATGGCAGAAATCACCTTTAACGATAATCGACGAAAAGTGCAACAAAAGTTGGATCCGTTGCAGTTATCTACTTCCACGTCAGATTATATTTTGCGCTCAGAACTGAAGGATTTGATTCGCGATGAAATACGCAATGCTGTGAAACAATGTATGGCGGACTTAAATGAAACTTTGAAAATTAATATGCGAGAAATAAATGAGCAATTAAGTAGCTTCAAAGACTCCCTCAACTTTTTAAGCGATCAATACGATGATATGCGTAAGCATTTTGATGAATGTAAGGCCGAGTTAAAAACGCTTAAAAAGGAAAATGACATCCTGCGGTCAGATTACACTAACCTTTCTAGCAAATTCTCACTACTCGACCAGGTATCCCGATCCTCCAATTTGGAAATTCTATGTGTCCCGGAGAAAAAATCGGAGAATGTCATAAATATCGTGAAACAGCTGGGCCGCGTCGTCGACTGCAATGTTACTGATAACGTCATACACTACTGCTCTCGTATTGCAAGAATAAACGCCGCCAGCACCCGCCCACGTTCTATTCTAGTGAAATTAAGCTCACCGCGAACCCGAGATTTGTTATTGGCTGCAGTCACAAAGTATAACAAGAAACATGCGCAGGATAAGTTAAACACTAGCGACCTAGGTTTCGGTGATGCTAACAAGACTGCCGTCTATGTCGTAGAAAACTTATCGCCGGAGAACAAATTGCTTCATGCTGCGGCGCGTCACCGTGCCAAACAACTGCAATATAAATTTGTGTGGGTACGTGGAGGTCGGATTTATATGCGTAAATCTGAAACTACCGACGTGGTACTCGTACGCAATCACGAAGTGTTGAGCAAATTACAAAAATAATTATTTGTTGTAACTATTTTGTGCTTGTTATATCAATTTGTTTATAAAATTCACTTCTTTAGAATATTGTGTACACTGCTCTAGGTTAAACCCTTTCAATATTGTTGTATTACAAAAGCAATACTATTTACATTTACACTCGGCAAAGCTGCTGTCTAGTATGTTTTATGTTTGTTTTGTTTACCACAGGTTCGTTGGGTTGGATGATGTGTTGGTAAGGCAGATCGGCGTAAATATTCTATTATCATTTTTAATAAATACGCCTAGTGATTTGTGCGGTGGTGGAGAAAATGAAATTGGTATCTATGACAATTATATTGCAACGAATCACATATTTACCTACATACCTAAGCTATCAGAAGGTAAACCTATTCTTAAAATTGTGAAACCAACACGGATGGGGTTGTTATGTTTCGACGTTATCTACTTACAAATAATATTTATCAGTCGTAAAGATAGATTTATATTCAGAAGATACGTATTGTTTAAACGTTTAATGCCAATGCGCTTTAAAAGTTTCAAATGCAAATATGTGTATAAGTATTTGTTCTTGTATGTTAATCGAAGTGTACGTACGAGAAATATTGATTTAGAATTAATCACTTTATACAACAGATTAATACTTCGGTCACTAAATATTATATTGTTAGTGAATGCAATGCGGTGTATCTCAGAAGCCGATCTTCTATTTTGCATCTTATATCTTTGCCTCGTACGCCCTGTAATTATTACAATAAATATGTACTTATATTGTTGCGGTAATGCAAATTTCAATGATTTAAATATTAATAACAAATTGGGCTTAATTTCTTGTTGCTTTTGTGGAAGCTCCACAAAAGCAACAGCTAGGCATAATTTTGTCAAGCGCGATTGCTCCTGAGTGTTTAACACACAAATATGCACAAAATGGCAAATAAATTATTATTTTATTACCAGAACGTACGTGGGCTACGAACTAAGTGCTTAGACTTGTTTAATGGGATATTGTGTAACAATTACGATATTCTTTTATTCACCGAGACATGGCTTCAGGATGATATTCTGAGCTATGAACTGTGTGATGGTAGGTATGAGGTGTTTCGCTGTGACCGAAATCTGTTATCAACGGGTAAGAAAACAGGAGGTGGCGTTATGGCGTGTGTTAAACGCAGATTCGCGCCGTACATTCGTTGCGACTATGCAAGTGATGGAACGGAACTTCTATGTGTCACACTTCCATCACGCGGCATCGGGACAAGTACCGATTTACATGTAATCTTAGCCTATGTTCCACCGGACGCGCATAACATTCCATCGCATATAGAGGATATATATAGAGTGCTATCTGATTTGATTGACCGGTACCCTGCTGATTCAATTTTACTTGCTGCTGATTTTAACCTACCGTGTCTGCGTTGGACATGCGTGGACTACAACTTAATAAAGATAGGGTCAAGTGATGTCCAAAACGCTGCGACTAACTTTGTGGAAAACCTGAGCTTTTTAGGATTATCGCAATATAATTATACTTTGAATGGAAATAATCGTACATTAGATTTAGTTTTCGCCAGCATTTACGTAACAGTAGAAAAATGCCAGGATCCACTCTTGTCAGAGGATATTCACCACCCTTCTATAACAATCGAGTGTCGTGATCTGTTTATACCTCCCCTCAAAGAATTAACTGCCCGGCGCCGCAATTTTCGTAAATGTGATTATACATCACTTAACAGACACTTAAATAGCATAGACTGGGATAGTCTATTCACTGGCTGCGATATGGACGGTGCTGTCGACAAATTCTACTGTGTGCTAAATGATAGCTTAGATACATATGTGCCTTACCGTAAACAGCCTATTAAACGTAGTTACCCTCCATGGTATGACCGCAACTTGATGCATATTATAAAGGAAAAATCAAAAGTTCATAAGCGTTGGAAAAAGTTTGGTAACCCAAGAGATTATATAGAATTTTCGCTGTTACGAGCTAGGCAGCATTCTATACAAAAACAGTGTCTAGTAACATACAATGCTCGTACAGAGGATACAATCGCACGGCAACCTAAAACTTTTTGGTCATATGTCAAGTCTAAGCGTGGTGGTAGTCATTATCCCAAGACCTTTAGTTTTAATGGTAAGAACTACGACAATGGGGAAACTATAAGCACAGCCTTCAATACTTACTTCCAAAGCGTTTTTTCTAGATCATCCAGTTCATCATCAATTGACTCAAGCGACGAACAATCTGACTCGGGAGACGATTTTATCAACAAAGTGGTTATCACGAAAGATGCTGTAACAAAATTACTCAAGTCCCTCGACAACTCAAAGGGTCCGGGTTGTGATGACATACCGGCCATACTACTGATTAGCTGTGCAGAGAGTTTGGCTTATCCTATTACGACCTTATTTCAAAAATCGTTACAAGAATGTGTTTTCCCTCAGATATGGAAAAAAGCACACATCATACCCATCTTTAAAAAGGGATCTAAATCTGAAATAGAAAACTATCGTCCTATATCTATCCTTAACATAATAAGTAAAATTTTTGAAAAGATTGTTTATAGTAGTATTTATCCAATTTTATCGCGTGGCCTTCCACTGAATCAACACGGTTTTGTTAAGGGCCGATCTACTACTTCGAATTTGGCAACCTTTATGAACTATGTACTGTGTGAGATGGAAAAAGTGGGACAAGTCGATGTGATTTACACGGATTTTGAAAAGGCATTTGATCGCGTGGATCATATTATTTTGTTACAAAAATTGCAGAGCCTTGGCATTCGAGGCGATTTACTCCGGTGGATTCGGTCTTATCTTTCCAATCGTTCTCAGGCGGTGGTTATGGGTGGTTTCAAGTCTGATTTTATTGATATCTCCTCCGGTGTCCCACAGGGCTCGCACCTTGGCCCACTTTTTTATTGTGTATACTTGCACGATATCAACAAGTGCTTTAAATACGCTTACCACCTATTGTATGCGGATGACACGAAGATTTATCTGAACATTCGCTCTAGACTCGATTGCGAACTGGTACAACGAGACTTGAACGCGTTATACGCGTACTACAATGAAAATAATATAACAGTTAATATTAGTAAGTGTCAAGTTATTAGCTTCAGTCGCAGGAATAATCCCGTAAGATATGGTTATAAATTTGGCGATAGCCTAATCGAGAGGGTCGGCTCGGTGAGAGATTTGGGAATTGTGCTGGACTCCAAAATGCTGTTTTCACAACACATTGATACGGTGGTAAACAAAGCTTTTCGAAATCTAGGATTTATTATTCGCACTTGTGGCCCGTTCAAAAAGGCCCATACTCTAAAAATTGTATATTACGCCTACGTACGCAGCATCTTGGAGTACAGTTGTCCTGCTTGGTCTCCTCAATATGATGTTTATGTAGACAAAATAGAGCGAATACAAAAGCGCTTTATAAAACATCTGAACTTTAAGACCCAAAAGCGACATGGCACTTATCCGGAAGATTGCCATCACTATCGGTTGCTTCCCCTCGTGGATAGACGCGTGATGATGGATATGTGTCTTTTATTTGATATTCTGCGTGGGTCTTTAAATAGCCCATATCTCTTGTCATGTGTACACTTCAACACACCAATAACGAGAACTAGGCAGACTTCATTGTTCGCGGTACCTCACCATCGCACAAATTATGCCCGTAACTCAGTTATGACAAGATTGCTCCGTACCTATAATAATAGATTTAAAAACCTAGACATATTCTTCTTGTCCAAAGCCTGTTTTAAAAGTAAAATTTTAATTGGTTTAGCAGCTGAACCGGCTCAGTCATAATTAAATACACAAATTACTGTTATAATGTCAACATTCATTTTTGTTATTGTTTTAATTTTTATCGCAATTTTAATACTTATAATTTTAATTGTTATTTTAAATGTCATTTCAAACGTAATTCTAATTTAATTTTGAATTTCATTGAGTTTTACTGAATTCGATTGTGAATATAATTTTAATTGTAATTTTAATTTTAATTGTAATTTTGATTGTAATTTTAATTGTAATTTTTGTTGTAATTTTGTGATATAATCTGACTACATATTTGTCCATTTTTAATGTAGCCTTTTAAATTTGTGAAAGTTTATACTTTATTATAATATCTTAATAATATGTACCTATGTGCCTCTTAGAATATGCCTGCCGTGAAACTCTATAATTGGCTTAGTGTTATATAAATGTCTTTCTTTTTTAACAATGTATTTGTATAAAATAGCTGTATCAGTTTCCATGAATAAATAAATAAATAAATAAATAAATAGCGTTTTAACTGAAATCGTAATTTTTTCACATATAATGTTTTATCCATTAAATGTTAAAGCTGTGGAACAGATTTTGATAAAATGTTTAGTAAGTAAGATAGCATGAACATTAAAATAACACAAAGCCCAGCATTTGTTGCGATAAGTGATATTCGCCGGGCGGAGCAGCGATCGCAACCTAGTATCTGGTAAAACTGTTGTTTATTACGTAATCGAGAAACATAAACCAAAGGTATATTAGACTTGATGGAAATACAGAATAGAAAAATATCGAAACTAGATCTGAAATATCCATCAACTTAGCGCTGTCGAAAATATCGATATAATATTAGGTAAGTATGTAATGATACGTATTGTAACGAATGGACATCACTACATGTAATTCTGTATACGTAATGTATACGCAATCAGGGTATTACATTGAGGTGCTTATAGGTGTAATATTAAACCGGTTTGTAACCCAATATTTGACGATAATTACATTGTAATATTTTGTGAAAGAATATATGGATTTCTCATGAGCTTTGAGCTTTTAGATTAGTTGTTGCCCACGTTTTCAGGCAGATTTTCAACCCTGATTTGCTCAGTAAGAGGTGATAATGTTAAAATATATTGCCTTACTGGGTGACTGCCTCGTTGGTCTCGCGGCATAAATGTGCACGTGGGATTGGTAGGTCTCGGGTTCAATCCCCGGGTCGGGCAAAGTGTTATTGGGTTTTTACATTAGGAAATTCTCTGTAGCAACACGGAGTCTGGTAATGTGCTGGGTACGGCAATAGGCTCGCCCTAAAATAAATCGCCTAAAATAAATCTGGCGAAAAGTGGGTGTAGCAATATACCTCTGCCTACCTCTTTGGGGATATAGGCGTGAGACTATGTATGTATGTATGTACTGGATGCCCATGTTGTATAAGCAATCCACTATCAACATTTTATGTTTCGGTAGCTTCAGTAATTTAGGCTCCAATATTAGATACGCAAAGTGGCTGCCGAAATTCGGGCTCAGTGACGTGTCATTGGAGATGCCTATATCCAGCAGTGGAATATGGCAGGTTGATTTTGATGAATTTACTCTTCCCGTGCCGTGTGGTTGACGGCATAGAATACAAGTGTCACCACCCCCTATCTTCCCGTGGGTGTCGTAAGAGGCGACTAAGGGATAACATGATGCAAATACCATCTTTGCGTAGAGACGGAAAACTCGACATCAAACCCTATAGGACTGCCTCGTTGGTCTCGCGGCATAAATGTGCGCGTGGGATCGGGAGGTCCCGGGTTCGATTCCTGGGTCGGGCAGTGTTATTGAGTTTTTCAGTCACGAAATTATCAGTAGCAGCACGGAGTCTGGAAATGTGCCCGGTACGGCAATAGGCTCGCCCCTTATTACGTGGGACTAAAGTATATCTGGCGAAAAGTGGGTGTAGAAATACACCTCTGCCTACCTCTTCGGGGTTATAGGCGTGAGACTATGTATGTATGTATGTATGTACTCTTCTTACTTTGAGAAAGGTAAGGCCATTGTATACCACGTCGGCCAAGTGCGTGTTGGCGAACTATCCATATCTTTTGCGAACCTTATGAAAAACTCACAGACATGTAGGTTTTGCCACGATGTTTTACCTTCAGCACGCGATAATTATTAATAATTTAATACGCACTTCACTCAAAGTTCGAAAATTCGTTGGTGCGCGCCGTGCATTCAAAACTGAAGCTCTGCGTAGCAGTCTAACGGTCTCTCCACCAGACTATCGCTGCCTTTTTGACATCACTACGAAGTTTTAATGTTTATAAACACTATGTTACACAAATAAATAAACATAAAACAAAATCAGTAGTGACACGACCATTGAGTACATTTTTACGATTCACACGGGTTCATGTTAACGTCATGTTGAATTTTGTTTTGCACAGCCGAAGCCGTCAAATCGATTGTGATTTTATCGTAAAAGCGTAAAAAGTGTGTCAAAAGGTTGCCTGCTGTACCTTCAAGAGATCATTAAATTAAGAGGGGAAATGGTTTTTTGTTTTCGTCTTGTACCTACTTTCGTTAGTGTTGTTGCTTTGGGTGTTATTTATGGTTGGTTTAATACGTTTTATTTATGTGTTATTTTTCTCATGTGGCCTGAAAAATCTCGTGACAAGGATTAAGAAAAGAATGCTGAAATGGTTTGGACACGTAGAGCTAATGAGTGAAGAAAGAATGACGAATCTTATCTTAATATATAAAATCCTTGCGTTACTGACTGACTGACAGACACGCTACAGCCGAAACTATTGGGCGCAGGAAGCTGAAATTTGGCATGTATGTTCCTTTGGGACCGTAGGGGTGCACTAAGAAGGGATTTCCCGAAATTCCCACGGGATCGGCCAAAACGGGTAAATTAAAAAAATGCAGGCGTAGCTGCTCGCGTCCTCTAGTACTAATATATAAAGCTGAAGAGTTTGTTTGTTTGTTTGGTTGAACGCGCTAATCTCTGGAACTACTGGTCCGATTTGAAAAATTATTTCAGTTTTAGAAAGCCCATTTTTCGAGAAAGACTATAGGCTATATAGCATCACGCCATGTGCCACGGTCGCAGAAAAGTAACCTTAAATAACGCCGGTGTAACCGCGGGCTCATCCAGTCCATTAGGACGTTCGTCGACCAAATTGGAGACGTCTTGAAAAATGGAAAAGTCTAAAGCACCCGTAACCGGCGAGCAAGAATGATAGTAGCACTGTAAGTCAACAAAAGGATTTTATGGCTACTATACCAAACGGTTTAGTACAGAGTTTGTTTCAATTTTTCCATCTCTTTGTAAAAATATTATTAGCTCCGTGTATTTTCGTCACCTCTTACGACACAAACATAATGAAATGAGGTATTTTATATTCTTAATCCGCATCCTTAACATGTATGAGTATGTCTAGACAGATATTACTAACCCACGCATATGAAATACAGCACAGTAGACCTGTCTCTTTTTAAAATACAGGTGACATGTCTTTTAAAACGAGACAGGTAGTCTTTACTGTATTTCTTATATGCGAAGAGGTGTTTAGTATTCCAGTCCCGATTATTAATCTTTGCGATGCGGTCTCGTATTAAGCGTAGTTCTCTTCTAAGGAAAGACCAAGTGGGTTGGTGTGTTGCTATATTAATATTTTTGTTACGAGTCATATTTGCGGTTCTAAATAAGAAAATAAACAGCAAGTCGGTATATTCAAAGATGTATGCAAATTTATAGGAGCTCAGCGCACAGAGACGCAAAATGTATGAATCGACTGAGGCTTATGTGTGTACTATATATATTTTTTATATGATAAGAGGCAAATAATCTGACAGATCGCTTGAGGGTAAGCGATAACTGTGACCCAAGGGCACTCGGAGCACCAAAGAAGTCAGAAGTGTGTTGTCGGCCTGAATAGGAGAAGGAATAGGTGGAGGAGTAGTATGAGGGAGAAGGAATATGTTAAGGACGGCACTTCCACTCACCGAACGAAACGTAACAGTATAGATACTGTTACTTTACTTCGATTTGCGTACATTTTGACAAATCCACATCATTATCGCGATAGAATATAAATCTGGCTCGTATGAATCAAAAGTCATCATACATTTTCTTCACGGTCCAGTTGCCGTAGTTTTTCATCTTGTGAAAATATCACGTCATTAAGGTGGAGATAGAATATGATTCTGTAGAGTACCGCTTGTATGAAATTTGTCACATTTTAGAAAGTAAGTCTTGCGTTGGTATTATAATTGTAGAGGCACTTTAGGAATGGACCACATGGCAAAAAAAATCTGACCTAATGGTATATACTAGGTTATTGTACCATACGGGTGCTTACAATGTCAGTGAATAAATACTTACACATTTTAGACCCAGAGGAATAATCAAATCGAAAGTACCGACGAGCATGCATGAAGAGGTTAATGAATGTCCAAGAAGCAAAAGAGGTATGTTTGAACCGGAGCATTTGGCGTTCCATAGTCTCTGCCTACCCCAATGAGAGCCAGGCGTGACGTTTAGGTAAAAAGATAGATAGAAAAATAATCAAGTCTTTTGTACACGATGGTGAAAATAGAATTGCGAAATTGTTTTTGCGTAAAATATAACTTTGTTTGACGCTGCAATCGGCTAGATTCGGTTGTGATCGTGGATAGATTGATCGTTTAAAAAATATATACTATATACGGTTATTAATTTGATTCATGCAAAATATCGACTTAAATGATCTATTCATATTCCTAAAGTCTAAAAACATCTCAGTGTGGAGCTAGAAAACTTCTTAAAAGCATTACTAAAGTCAAGAACACGAAAAAATACAACCTTTATAGAAAAACTTTGGGTAAACAAAAACGCCAATTTAAGCGTAACACTAACTTTAAAGCAACGCTTCTGCCATATTTACCTGAAACGAGCTCACATAATAAAAAATATAAAAAATATCATCAGATTTCAAAAGGCCACGGTCGTTATAATCATCCAAAAAGATTATCTGTTCTAAACTTAAATAAAATTGCTTGCGTGCGAAGAACTATCTACTATCCTCTATAAACAATGCTCTCAAGAACCATAGATAATTCTAGAATCTATTTCTATTCGTAGTGCAACTTGGATAACAAAATTAATTTAAATTCAAATGCTTTTGTCATGAACAATAGAACATAGAGTGCTTGCCAATGACAAGCATTGTGGATGAATCAATTTTATATACAAGTAACTATTTGTCTCAGACTATTAATATTTCTACTATTGTTGGGGACTTAATACTAGATTTTACTATAAGACTATAAATTATAGATTCTATCTAATCTATTTGTACGTTTCGGCTAACCGCCGGATTTAATATCTGATCTATCTATGTATTTGCGTTACTGACTGACTGAGAGACAAGCTACAGCCAAAACTATTAGGCGCAAGAAGCTGAAATTTGACGCGTATTTTCCTTGGGAACTGTATTTTTGCACTAACCAGGGTTTACCCGAAATTCCCACGGAATAGGGCAAAATCAGTTAAATTAAAAAAATGAGCGAGCGTAGCTGCGGGCATCCTCTAGTTTGATATAAGCTCCATATAAAATATGTCAAATATTTATTTTCTTTCTTTCTTTTTTTAAAAAGACAACTTCCTCACTAGGGCTAAAGCCTATGTTGCGGGGGACTTTACAATCTGACAACTAACGTACACAATGGACACCCAGACTCGAAACAACAATTCGAGGATCACAAAAAGTGTTGTCTCGTGTGGGGATCGAACACACAACACTCGGCTCAGTGTCAAGTGGCGAGGCAGCCGCTCAAACCACTACGCCATCTGTTACCTCCAAATCAATGGATAGATCGTAGTATATTGGGGGATCGGCAGTTAGCTAAGAACGAGGTCAAGGTATAATATCAGTGTTACACGTGTCAGTATTGGTCATTTTTTTCCTTTCTAATAGATGAATTTAAACTTTCGTGGTCTTTAATATTAGTTTTATATTGTCTTTTGGGTTGTACAAATATATTGACCTGCATTTGCAAAATATTGAGTAACCGATTTTTGGGCACAGATGCAAGCGCCATGATTTCGGATGCGCATCGTACTTACGACTTAGACTAATAGTCTAAGAACTTAGAGCAGCCAGACAAAATTACACGTTTGACGTATTCGTCTGTCTGTGACATGACCGACGATGATACAGTTCCCTTTTAAACTGACGTGTTCCAAATGTGTCTTTCATAGTCCTAAAATTTATGAAAACCTACGGCAAGGATCACTTAATTTCTTTATAATATATTATTCAATTTGTTTCATAGCAATTGTAAGGCTCCTTAAATTGTTACAGCCTTGCGTCTTAGGCCTCCCTCATATTTGAATCTCGCTCGAGGAACACGAAAACTTAGAAGTCACTGTTTTCGTTTTGTCTTCAGGTAAAAATGATGCTTTTGTTTATACAAAAGCATCATTTTTACCTGAAGACAAAACGATAGACTCAAATTCAACTCCATATTTAGTCAGCATTGGCACAACAATGTATACAATCAGTACTCAGTTTATGAATAATTCACAAGCTGTGGGCAGAACAACTAGGTGCGATTCAAAACAATAACGTCGGTCCTGTACCGCAAAATAAATATATGCAGAAGACTGGCTTGGTTTATCGTGTAAATATGCTCTTGTAAAATTATGTAGGTAAAGATGTGTGCGTGCAATTTTCAAAGCATTGCATCTAAAATGTCTATGATGTGTGATGGAACAATGTATTCAGTTCACTGTAAAATATTTATATTGCCGATATTTTGGCAGATTGTAATAAAAACAAAGCAGAATTTAAGCTCAATTTTTGGAGCATTACGTAAATATTTTACTTGCCACAAACATTTTTGGCATCGAAATTTTGTACAAAAAAGTTGTAGCAATTTAATAGACAGGTCAAGTTAATAATTTATAGATGAAGAGTTAAAATACGAAGGTGACCTAACAAAAGTAACGAACGAAGGTAACTGTCACAGTAGTTCAGTGGATAGCGTATACGTCTGCCGACGGAGAGGTCTCGGGTTCAATTCCCGGGTCGGGAAAAGTTGTTATTGAGTTTCTCCGAATTCTCAGTAGCTTCATGGAGTATGGTAATGTCCACGGTAACGGCAACATGACGGAATGTGGGTGTAATATTGCACATTACACCTCTGCTTACCTCTTCGAGGATACAGGCGTGAGCCTGTAAACAAAATTTACTAATGACCACATGATTGAATCTTTATACTGAGCAACACTTGGGTTAAGCAACATTTATACCATGGTAAAAACCAAGTGTTGTCTCTTTCTGTTAATGTTGTAAGATTTATAATTTTCAGGGCAAGATAAGAGTCTTCCGTGACTATGATTCCTGTAAAGTAACCCAAATTTGCGCTAATAATAAATACTGTAGATTCTAGATCATTCAGTTTAAATGGTATCTCAGTAAAACCAATACATTGCGATAAAATCCGTAAACTGTAGTTAAATTTCAATATGTAATTGGGTGTCATTCTCCCAAAATACCAAAAAAAAGGTGGTTATTTTTTCTGAATCAGTATTCTCAGTAGAAGAAAATGATTCGTGACAAGTGTGCTTGCTAAGATGATGATAACACCCTGCCATTCTTAAGTCTCTGCTATCACGAAAATGACGGGTAGTAAAAAATTATCTGGCATCTGGAACATCGCTATCGTAAAGTATGGCATCTCATTAGTTTCATCTTCACACAGCTTCTCACCAAGCTAGACATGTTGTCCTTTGTACCGTTCTTATGACGTAGGAAATAAGTTTCAAAATGGTACGGCAACTGTTCAGCTTGATTTGTAGCCATGTGTAACCTTACAGATTCTGAGGGTCAAATATCAGTCGTGTCGTATAATGACATTCAATCCAAAGTAACATTAGAAAGTCAACCAAACTGAGTGAAATAATAATAGAGCTAATTAGGGGCTAAGAAGACCTTCAATCTTAGATCTACCATTAACAATAAACGTTTTGAGAAATGTCAAAGAGGCTATTGATTTTCATCAAATATTATATTGAGTTATTTTTCCCGGCTACGATGGTACGTGACTGAAATGTTTTAGGTTGTAGACCTTTTATAATTTGCAATCAACGAACTCTGTGAGCCATCGTTATCAATCTATATTATATAAAATGCTTGCATTATTTACTAACAGACAGACTCACAGCTGAAACGTTAAATTAAGAAAAATAATTCTAATTATAATTATTACACATGGCCACAACTACGTTTATTATTATAAACGTAGTTGTGGGCATCCTCTAGTTACGAATATAATTGATTTCGTAGTAGTGTAGGGAATATGTATTAAAATGATAGTGATTTATAATTTATAATTTTTTCATGATCATCAGCCTAACATTTTCTTAGTAACCATTCAAAATCTTCTTCTATGATTACAGGGTCATTCAGTTTTATTGGTTTCAGCATAAAGTACATAACATTACTCTAAGGTCCTAAGATCTACACTGTAGCACGATGAGTGCAGAGAAATACTTGATATACTATACCACGACAGGCTGTTTGGTACAGGGTTTGATGTCGATTTTGCGGTCTCTTCGCAATGATAATAATTTGCGATGTGTATTTTAGTTGTTTAATTGTCTTTTTCTACTCCCACATAATGAAATGAAGTAGTGATATTTTGTATTCTTGATCCATCACCACACGAAACATTACGTTGGTGAGTGATACCAGAATCAAAAAAGGGCAGCCATAGCCTAGTGGAGACACCAACGGACTGCCATGCAGAAGGTATCGGGTTCGAAATCACGGCGCGCACTTGAAAATTGTTGCTTGCCCCCTGCCTCGGAAAGCACGTTAAGCTGTTAGTCCCGGCTGTCATGAAGATCTTTGACAGTCTTTATAGGCAGTCAGTACCTATGAACAAACTGACACTAGTGTAAACCATGGAAATAGGCAATCACTCTGTTGAAAAGCTAATATACAGTCAAAACCGGTTAGACTAGAAAGCGGACCCAGGTTCTAACTGGGATAAACGCTAGGAAGATGATGAGTGACACCAGAATCAAAAATTACCATCTATTATCGTAATTTTGTTGTTACGCTGGAATTGACATCATCACGCCTACATAAAAAAACTTTTGAATTAAAAAAGTAAATAGTTCAAAATGTTAAAGCTAGAAATAGATCGGCCTGACGTTTTGTTCGACCGAAAAACGTTGTGAATGCTCTCTGGCTCGATGCTACCTTGCATTTTTATGCAATTAAAGTGGCTAACAAGTACACCAGCCGTTTTATGATAATGGTTCGACTAGTGAGGCTTTAGTACATTGGGCAGAATTGAAAGGGGCAATGCTAATACAAAATGAAGGGTTTATGTCGTGGTGAACCAAACTTTCTTGATGAAACCAATGAACTAAGATAATGCTCTCTTTTAAACACTCTGTGCGAGAAAGGGCTAGGAAATCTATTTGACTTGGGAAATAAAGTTGTTACTGACAGTGAATGTTTGCCATTTGACAATGCTTAGTTCACACGAATTGACATGTCTCCTAAAACTACGCAGTAAGTATTGCAAATCAAACTTTCACAATTCTTACTTTTTGAAATTAAACAACAGTTCACGGATTTTACGACATATTGGTTTGACGTGGTCAAGGATACGGAGGTGACATATTTTATCTTGAAAGTAGAAGTTATCTCAAGGTACTCCGAACATTGTTCAACTTTGGTGTTACTATTTTACGCAGAATGAGCTCACGGTGTCCTTATGTCTTACGGTGTGTTTGTACTTCTTGGGTTTCATTAGCCTAAAGGCAAGGCCCCAAGTTGGAAGAATATTCCAACCATCTTCCTTATTGAAATTAACGTGTTTTTTTATTTTCTTTAGCCTCGTGAGGCTAAAGAAAATAAAAAAACACCTTAATGCAAATGCACCGCAAAAAATGCTGCTTTCTTCCAAGGATGATCCACGGATCATCCTTGGAAGAAAACAGCATTTTTTGCGTGTTTTTGAGGTTCATTAAATCCCAGGTTGATTCCTTATGGTACATTTTTACCTGCACTTAACTCCCATAACGTACATACTTACATACATACATAGACTCACGCCTGTTTCCCGGAGGGGTAGGCAGAGACTACGGAACGCCATTTGCAACGATCCAGACATATCTCTCTTGCTTCATTCACTCCCATCAGATTCCTCATGCATGCTCTTCTGTTCAGGGTACTTCTCACCTGTCCTGTTTTTAGGATGTCTCCAATCTGATCAGAGAACTTCCACCTAGGTCTTCCCCTTCGTCCTGTCCCTTCCACACTTGCCTTATATATCTGCTTGGTCAGTCTTTCGTCATCCATCCTCTCCACGTGCCCAAACCATCTTAGCATACCTTTCTCGATGCTTGTCACTACATCTTCTTTTACCCCACAACACTCTCTTATCACACAATTCTTTACTCTGTCAGTCAGAGAGACATCACACATACTTCTCAGTGCTCTCATTTCTACAGCATTTATTCTAATTTCATGACTTTTCTGCCATACCCAACTATCACTACCATACATAAGAGTAGGTACTAACACCCCTCTATGCACAGCCAAACGTGCCTTTTTGGACACGTTTTGGCTATTCATAAACGACTCCCATAACGTCTGTCAAATATCTCCATGACAGTCGAGTCCGACGCATTTTTACATCTTAGACACCAAATTGTGAATTATTCATAAACTGAGTACTGATTGTATACATTGTTGTGCCAATGCTGACTAAATATGGAGTTGAATTTGAGTCTATCGTTTTGTCTTCAGGTAAAAATGATGCTTTTGTTTATACAAAAGCATCATTTTTATAGAGATAATCATCATCATTAATGAGATATTTGACAGACGTTATGGGAGTCGTTTATGAATAGCCAAAACGTGTCCAAAAAGGCACGTTTGGCTGTGCATAGAGGGGTGTTAGTACCTACTCTTATGTATGGTAGTGATAGTTGGGTATGGCAGAAAAGTCATGAAATTAGAATAAATGCTGTAGAAATGAGAGCACTGAGAAGTATGTGTGATGTCTCTCTGACTGACAGAGTAAAGAATTGTGTGATAAGAGAGTGTTGTGGGGTAAAAGAAGATGTAGTGACAAGCATCGAGAAAGGTATGCTAAGATGGTTTGGGCACGTGGAGAGGATGGATGACGAAAGACTGACCAAGCAGATATATAAGGCAAGTGTGGAAGGGACAGGACGAAGGGGAAGACCTAGGTGGAAGTTCTCTGATCAGATTGGAGACATCCTAAAAACAGGACAGGTGAGAAGTACCCTGAACAGAAGAGCATGCATGAGGAATCTGATGGGAGTGAATGAAGCAAGAGAGATATGTCTGGATCGTTGCAAATGGCGTTCCGTAGTCTCTGCCTACCCCTCCGGGAAACAGGCGTGAGTCTATGTATGTATGTAAGTATGTACGTTATGGGAGTTAAGTGCAGGTAAAAATGTACCATAAGGAATCAACCTGGGATTTAATGAACCTCAAAAACACGCAAAAAATGCTGTTTTCATCCAAGGATGATCCGTGGATCATCCTTGGAAGCAAGCAGCATTTTTTGCGGTGCATTTGCATTAAGGTGTTTTTTTATTTTCTTTAGCCTCACGAGGCTAAAGAAAATAAAAAAACACGTTAATTTCAATAAGGAAGATGGTTGGAATATTCTTCCAACTTGGGGCCTTGCCTTTAGGCTAATGAAACCCAAGAAGTACAAACACACCGTAAGACATAAGGACACCGTGAGCTCATTCTGCGTAAAATAGTAACACCAAAGTTGAACAATGTTCGGAGTACCTTGAGATAACTTCTACTTTCAAGATAAAATATGTCACCTCCGTATCCTTGACCACGTCAAACCAATATGTCGTAAAATCCGTGAACTGTTGTTTAATTTCAAAAAGTAAGAATTGTGAAAGTTTGATTTGCAATACTTACTGCGTAGTTTTAGGAGACATGTCAATTCGTGTGAACTAAGCATTGTCAAATGGCAAACATTCACTGTCAGTAACAACTTTATTTCCCAAGTCAAATAGATTTCCTAGCCCTTTCTCGCACAGAGTGTTTAAAAGAGAGCATTATCTTAGTTCATTGGTTTCATCAAGAAAGTTTGGTTCACCACGACATAAACCCTTCATTTTGTATTAGCATTGCCCCTTTCAATTCTGCCCAATGTACTAAAGCCTCACTAGTCGAACCATTATCATAAAACGGCTGGTGTACTTGTTAGCCACTTTAATTGCATAAAAATGCAAGGTAGCATCGAGCCAGAGTGCATTCACAACGTTTTTCGGTCGAACAAAACGTCAGGCCGATCTATTTCTAGCTTTAACATTTTGAACTATTTACTTTTTTAATTCAAAAGTTTTTTTATGTAGGCGTGATGATGTCAATTCCAGCGTAACAACGAAATTACGATAATAGATGGTAATTTTTGATTCTGGTGTCACTCATCATCTTCCTAGCGTTTATCCCAGTTAGAACCTGGGTCCGCTTTCTAGTCTAACCGGTTTTGACTGTATATTAGCTTTTCAACAGAGGGATTGCCTATTTCCATGGTTTACACTAGTGTCAGTTTGTTCATAGGTACTGACTGCCTATAAAGACTATCAAAGATCTTCATGACAGCCGGGACTAACAGCTTAACGTGCTTTCCGAGGCAGGGGGCAAGCAACAATTTTCAAGTGCGCGCCGTGATTTCGAACCCGATACCTTCTGCATGGCAGTCCGTTGGTGTCTCCACTAGGCTATGGCTGCCCTTTTTTGATTCTGGTATCACTCACCAACGTAATGTTTCGTGTGGTGATGGATCAAGAATACAAAATATCACTACTTCATTTCATTATGTGGGAGTAGAAAAAGACAATTAAACAACTAAAATACACATCGCAAATTATTATCATTGCGAAGAGACCGCAAAATCGACATCAAACCCTGTACCAAACAGCCTGTCGTGGTATAGTATATCAAGTATTTCTCTGCACTCATCGTGCTACAGTGTAGATCTTAGGACCTTAGAGTAATGTTATGTACTTTATGCTGAAACCAATAAAACTGAATGACCCTGTAATCATAGAAGAAGATTTTGAATGGTTACTAAGAAAATGTTAGGCTGATGATCATGAAAAAATTATAAATTGCTATCACTATCATTTTAATACATATTCCCTACACTACTACGAAATCAATTATATTCGTAACTAGAGGATGCCCACAACTACGTTTATAATAATAAACGTAGTTGTGGCCATGTGTAATAATTATAATTAGAATTATTTTTCTTAATTTAACGTTTCAGCTGTGAGTCTGTCTGTTAGTAAATAATGCAAGCATTTTATATAATATAGATTGATAACGATGGCTCACAGAGTTCGTTGATTGCAAATTATAAAAGGTCTACAACCTAAAACATTTCAGTCACGTACCATCGTAGCCGGGAAAAATAACTCAATATAATATTTGATGAAAATCAATAGCCTCTTTGACATTTCTCAAAACGTTTATTGTTAATGGTAGATCTAAGATTGAAGGTCTTCTTAGCCCCTAATTAGCTCTATTATTATTTCACTCAGTTTGGTTGACTTTCTAATGTTACTTTGGATTGAATGTCATTATACGACACGACTGATATTTGACCCTCAGAATCTGTAAGGTTACACATGGCTACAAATCAAGCTGAACAGTTGCCGTACCATTTTGAAACTTATTTCCTACGTCATAAGAACGGTACAAAGGACAACATGTCTAGCTTGGTGAGAAGCTGTGTGAAGATGAAACTAATGAGATGCCATACTTTACGATAGCGATGTTCCAGATGCCAGATAATTTTTTTACTACCCGTCATTTTCGTGATAGCAGAGACTTAAGAATGGCAGGGTGTTATCATCATCTTAGCAAGCACACTTGTCACGAATCATTTTCTTCTACTGAGAATACTGATTCAGAAAAAATAACCACCTTTTTTTTGGTATTTTGGGAGAATGACACCCAATTACATATTGAAATTTAACTACAGTTTACGGATTTTATCGCAATGTATTGGTTTTACTGAGATACCATTTAAACTGAATGATCTAGAATCTACAGTATTTATTATTAGCGCAAATTTGGGTTACTTTACAGGAATCATAGTCACGGAAGACTCTTATCTTGCCCTGAAAATTATAAATCTTACAACATTAACAGAAAGAGACAACACTTGGTTTTTACCATGGTAAAAATGTTGCTTAACCCAAGTGTTGCTCAGTATAAAGATTCAATCATGTGGTCATTAGTAAATTTTGTTTACAGGCTCACGCCTGTATCCTCGAAGAGGTAAGCAGAGGTGTAATGTGCAATATTACACCCACATTCCGTCATGTTGCCGTTACCGTGGACATTACCATACTCCATGAAGCTACTGAGAATTCGGAGAAACTCAATAACAACTTTTCCCGACCCGGGAATTGAACCCGAGACCTCTCCGTCGGCAGACGTATACGCTATCCACTGAACTACTGTGACAGTTACCTTCGTTCGTTACTTTTGTTAGGTCACCTTCGTATTTTAACTCTTCATCTATAAATTATTAACTTGACCTGTCTATTAAATTGCTACAACTTTTCGATGCCAAAAATGTTTGTGGCAAGTAAAATATTTACGTAATGCTCCAAAAATTGAGCTTAAATTCTGCTTTGTTTTTATTACAATCTGCCAAAATATCGGCAATATAAATATTTTACAGTGAACTGAATACATTGTTCTTATTTAAAATAGGTATACAGTTAGTTATCATAACTTAACTTGACTTACAGTTCTTAATAGATAGGAAAAGTTAAGCAACGCTAGTTAAGGTCACCACTTGGATGGGTGACCGTTTGTGGCATTTACATCAGAGAGATACCTTGCTTCGGATTGCACGCAATGCCGTCGATTCCCGTTCTTGACTCAGGACAAGAATCATTAAGCCATGTCGGAGGTATTGGGACTGTATGAAAACTTCAACACAGGAGTTGTCCACACACTCACACAAAAATATATGAAAAGGTATATTCATCTTAGTACTGCATTAATATTATAAACTAGCTGGTACCCGCGGCTTCGCACGCGGAAAAAAGTTATGTTTTAAAAAGTGCTCCGCCAAATCCAGTCCTATACAGCCGGCGATTTTCCAGATTTCAAGACGACTTACGCTTTGCTTTTGTATATGATTATATAAAAATAAGTGTCATGACAACAGCGCACAAATTGTAGCTTATATGTAGCGCTATAAGGTCCTCTACCTTCCAGATAAAGTCTCATTTGAATCGGTTCAGCCATTCCAGAGATTACCCCGGACAAACAGAAAGACAGACTGACAGACAGACAAAAATGTTTAAAAGGGTTGTTTAGGAGTAAGAATCGTGTAACTTACTATATGCACTTGAAAACACATAGTTATTTTGAAATCACAGGCAGAGACTTCAATTTTATTTATATGTATAGATGAGTAGAAAAAGAAAACTCGGTATCGCGACAATAGTGCTACCTACCGGGTCAAATTGTAGCCTATATGTAGCGCTATAATGTCCTCTACCTTCCAGTTAAAGTCTCATTTGAATCGGTTTAGCCATTCCAGAGATTACACCGGACAAACAGAAAGACAGACAGACAAAAAATGTTAAAAAGTGTTGTTTAGGACTTAGAATCGTGTAACTAACTCTATGCACTTGAAAACACATATTTATTTTGAAATCACAGACAGACACTTCAATTTTATTTATATGTATAGATGTATAGATGAGTAGAAAAAGTAAAGATTCGGTATCGTGACAACAGCGCCACCTACCGGGTCAAATTTTAGCCTATATGTAGCACTATAAGGTCCTCTACCTTCCAGTTAAAGTCTCATTTGAATAGGTTCAGCCATTCCAGAAATTACCCCGGACAGACAGAAAGACAGACCGATAGACAGACAAAAATGTTAAAAAGGGTTGTTTAGGATTTAGAATCGTGTAACTAACTATATGCACTTGAAAACACGTAGTTATTTTGAAATCACAGACAGACACTTTAATTTTATTTATATGTATAGATAGATTCGAAAGTAAGTGGTCTGAATAGAACCCAAGAGTTCGGTATTGTCAAAACTTTTTCTATTAAAGTGTTTGGTGTTAGCAAAATGGCTTGTAAGGTTGCCCTGCCCGTTCACTAACAAAATATACATTCATAATTTCATCTATGATAGGTTTTATAGCTATGATAGGATAGACATCTGTCTAATCTCCCATTATCTAATGGGACCGTAAAGAAATGGTATTTAATTTTGCTTTTTTGTTAAGTCTTTCGGAAATGATTGGATGCAGGCGGCTTTAGATCGGTGTATGTGGAGAGCTTTGGGGGGCGCCTATTTGCAGTGAGCACAAGTATGTATCATAATTGACTGATATAATGATGAAGATGAAGTCTCTTGTAATATACATATATTTCTACTAGACTCTAACCTGTGTCTCCGAAGGGGTAGGCAGAGGTGTAATATTACACCCATATTTTAGGTCTCACGTAATAGGGGGCGATCCTATCGCCGTTTTCGGGCTCATTACCAGACTCCATGCTGCTACTAATTCAGAAAAACTCAGTTACACTTTTGCCCGACCCGGTAATCTAACCTTGGGACCTCCGATCAGTAGATGCATCCACTATCCACTGGACCACGGAGGCAGTCTGTAATTAAACGCCTATTTTAAAGCAGTCTGGATACTGCTTAAACAGACAAAGGCTCTATTTTAGGTTCTTTAGTCTCAGCCAACAAACGAGTATTGGGAAAATGTATGGCTGCCACTGGAAACGCCGTTAGAATAGCTCCTTCCAACAATAGAGTGTTTTAACAAAGAAATGCTAAGAAAAATAAATTGCAACAAAGAAGTGCTAAGGAATGACTACACGGTTGGCGTAGTGGTTTAACTCGTTGACTGCCGATGCACAGATCTGTGCGAGACATTATAGATTTTTTATTGTGTCTGGTATTGCCTCTTGACACTGAGCTGTGTGTTGTGGGTTCGATCCCCACACGAGACAACACTTTGTGTGAAATGAAATGAAATGAAATACTTCTTTATTTCGTGTAAACTTTGAAAGTACTTACGAAACGTCATTTAAAAGAAATATTTAATACAATTATTTTTGTGTGTCGAATTAGAACAGCTCAGTCCCAAGCGTTTAGGTCGTCTTTATAGTCAGATATTTTATAATAGGCTTTTGAACACAATTTCGCTTTTACAATAATTTTGAACTTATTTATAGATAGGTCTCTTATATTATAAGGGAGCTTGTTATAAAAGCGTATACATTGCCCCATAAAACAGCTACTTATTTTGTGGAGACGAGTGCTATGAACTACGAGATTATTCCTGTGTCTTGTATTTACAGAATGTATATCACATTTTTTACAAAATTTGTCAATATTTTTATGTACATATAGCAGATTTTCATAAATATATTGTGATACAACAGTTAGAATGTTTATTTCTTTGAACTTTTCTCTTAGAGAAACTCTTGGACTGAGGTTATAAATTCCCCTTACAGCTCTTTTCTGCAGAACAAATATTGTATTTAGGTCTGCAGCATTCCCCCAGAGAAGAATCCCATACGACATTAAGCTATGAAAGTAACTGAAATAAACCATTCTAGCTGTTTCTAAATCTGTGAGGCGTCTAATTGTCTTAACTCCATAAGCTGCAGAACTGAGTTTGCCCGAAAGCCTTTCTATATGTGGACCCCATTGTAGTTTGGTGTCCAGCATAATACCTAAAAACATGGTTGTCTCGACGGGCTCAATCCTAGATTCATTAAGTTGTACATTGGTTGGCATATGTTTAACATTGGGCATTGAAAATTTTAAAAGTTTAGTTTTCTTATTATTAAGTAATAGATTATTAACATTAAACCAATTGACAACTTTAGAGAGTGCATTGTTTACTTCGTCAAAGTTACTCTGTCGTCGTTTAATATTAAAAATCAAAGAGGTATCATCAGCGAACAATACAATCTCATGATTATTCTTAACGTAATAAGGTAAATCGTTAATATATATCAAGAATAGAAATGGTCCGAGAATTGAACCCTGCGGGACACCCATTTTCAAAGCAGAGCCTGGAGATGTCTTACCATTAACCTCGACCTTCTGGATTCTGTTGCCCAAATAAGAAGTCAGGAGATCGAGAGCTTTATTTTTAATGCCGTAATGATATAGTTTCCTGATAAGAGTATCATGATGAACACAATCAAAGGCTTTAGACAAGTCGCAAAATATACCTAACGCATCTTGCGACTTCTCCCAAGCTGCAAAAATACTTTTCAGTAACTCAACTGCTGCGTCAGTAGTTGAACAACCCCTCGTAAATCCGAACTGTTTCTTGTGAAGAAGATCATGTCTATTGAAATGACTAAGTAGCTGACTAAGAATTAGTTTCTCAAAAATTTTGCTAAGTGTTGGCAATACAGAAATAGGTCGAAAATTTGAGGGGTCTGATGTGTCACCAGATTTAGATAAAGGTGTTATTTTGCTATACTTCATTAAATCAGGAAATGTTCCAGAAGTGACACAACCATTGAACACTGTTGCAAGATGTGGAGCAATTAATGTAATAATAGACGAAACAGTCTTTACTGACAATCCCCACAGATCCTTTGTCTTTTTCATATTAATAGTTTTAAATTGTTTAAGAACATCATCTGTAGTAACAGCAACAAATTCAAAGGCCGTAACACATTCCGGCACGCAGTCTTTAAGCAGCATTTCAGCAGACATGGAAGACGAATTGAGTGACGCTGTAGTTACAATGGGTATATTAGCAAAAAACTTCAAATTCCGTCGCTACTTCCAAGTCCTCTGCAATACTCACATTATTGATATTTAGTAGGTAGTCGCGACTGCGTGTTTTGGCTCTACCAGTTTCGCTATTGATCACATTCCAAGTTGCTTTTATGGTATTTTCAGCGCTTTTTATTTTATTTTTCAAATAAATTGATTTTGCAGCATAACAAGCTTGTCTAAATGTTTTTGAGTATTTTTTTACATAATTAATAAAGGCTGGACTATTATTAAAAGTTTTTTCATTATAAAGGTCATATAACCTAATCCGACTTTTATGAATGCCTTCAGTTGCCCAATCACTAAACATCAGACGGTCAGTTACATTTAATTTTTTAGGTTTAAATACAGTAGAAAATTCATCATTAATCAATTTAAATAATGAATTATACAACTGATCCGGATGGTCATGAATAGGCAACCAACGCATTTTATTTGATAGATTATTTTTAAAAAGTTCTAATCGATTTTCATTTATAGGTATAAAATTAATAATTTTACTCTGAATCTTAGGGCTTTTTCTTGGACAACAGACTAACTGCCCACAGTGATCAGACTGTAACATATTAATTAAGGATTTTTGTAAAGGCTTAGTGTTAATAAATATATTATCAATACAGGTAGCACTTGTGGCAGTCACTCTAGTTGGTTCTAAAAAAGTATGACTTAAATTGTAAGATTTAAATAGATTTAAGAAATCAATTGATAAAGAACATTTCTCTAAAATGTTAATGTTGAAGTCACCACAAATAGCAACCGTTTCATGGCAATTATTCACTTTGCTTAGGGCATCCTCCATAATTACTAGAAAACTTTCAAAATGTGCACATGGAGGCTTGTATACACTCATAACAATGAACTGATCAAATTCGACACAAGATATCTCTATAACTCGCTCAACAGAGAGGCTCACAATATCAGACCTTTCTTTAAATTTTAAAAGTTTATTTATTATAATTAACGAGCCTCCTCGAATAAATTTTTCTCTGCTGAATGAGCTTGCAACCTGGTGGTTGTTGAAATTGAAAATGAACTGGTGGCTTTTTAGCCAATGTTCTGTAATACATAAAATATCAATATTGTTACAGTTCATGAACAATTCCAACTCTAACTCCTTACCCATCAACCCTTGTATATTTTGATGCACCAGGTTAATACAATTTTTTAAATTATTTTTTGTACAATGTGTGGTTGATGAAAGTGTGTTTTTATTACTTATATTAAAATTTATCAATGTCTTGTCTATGTTATTGCCAGAGATTGACTCTATTGTCTCATAACTTAATTTAAAGGATTTGGAACAGATTCCAAGCTTATATTCAATGTCAAGTTAGACTGCTCAATAAAAGCAGTGTTATTAGCCAAATTTTTGGCTGTGTTATTAATATAATATGCTAGCGATGATGCTATTTGTCTTTGAATATATTGAGATAGATAGCAACTATCACATGTCAAATAAAAACTTCTAATGAAAGCATTAGAGTCAATAAAGTCAATAAAATCATTGTATAATGTCAATGTATGTAATTTACAATTTAATTTATATCTATAGTCATTTTCGGCCTGTGGCAACAACTTACTGTAGGGAAATGCAAGTAAAATAATTTTTCTAACTATTAGGTGTAATAATTGGTCGAAATACCTTTTAATAATATTAAGATTTGCACTACCCCTTCTCCCAATAAATATGATTATTGTTGAATTAGGACAGTATGTTCTACTCAAGATGTTTTGTAAAATATATGAAATACTTGCTCCAGGCATACAAAAGTTGGTAACGGTTTGACCTGTCCTTTGTCTCAACAATTGGCTCATGTTCCTACCTATCTCATCACTAAACATTACTAAATTGTTGGTGTTTGTCTTTGTATTGCGATGTGAGAAGGAGGTGCTATCATTAATGAAGCTGTTACTCATCACCGCTGACTGAGATAACATTGCAGAACTATCATTCAAGATGGTAGGCTGAGAACAACTTTGTGGTTTCAAGCTAGGTTCACTGATCTGATTATTAGTAGTAAGCGACAGGAGTCTTTGCTCATTGTATTTACACAAATCCACTAAGTCATCCATCGCCAAGATATGTTCATTTATTTGACTTTGTGATAATTGATGTTTCTTTGTCATGTTAAGTAAAGAATCCTGTAAGCGATCAATCTCTGTCTGCAGGCAATGAATATCAGTATCATATTTTAAAAGATTATTATCTAGTTGAGTAATACAAATAGACATATCTTCCTTTAGAGCTATATACTTGCGGCAATAATTGACATTTGATTTTGAATTTTTAATTTTTCTTAATAATTTTTCCTTTTTCTTAATTTGTTTATTCAACTTTACATACTTTTTCAGTTTATTGGATGAGTTTATGGTTTTACTTGATTGAATAATTGAATTGTCATTAGTTAAGTCAATTGTAATAACTTTGTTACCTTCATTATTTGAGTTGGCAGAAACCATAGATGGAGCGCTACCAACCAGCTCATCAAACAGTGATTGTGAAGTGGCTGCTTTGATGGACCGGTCTGCACACTCCAATCTATTAATATGATTATTAGCCTCACTTAGGAGGCCCTCTAACTGGGTGATGCGCTTGAGAGCGGTCTCAAACTCATTACTACAACTGTCAAAATTGTTTACTATTGATTGTAACCTATCGCGTTCATCTAAAGATGTAATCAAATGAGAATGAATTTCTGCCATCTCAGTTCTTAGTTGAGAATTTTTCTCTAAAACCTGTAACATCTCCCTCTCATTATCATCATGCTCGCTTTGTAGTGTCTCACACAAAGCCTTATATTTCTTAAGTTCTATAAGCGTTAATTGAAATTTTTCCTCCTCTTGACGCGCCCTCCTGGTCATCATCTTGTTAATTGATTAAAAAGATCGCAAGAAACTTATTAACAAAAGACAGAAATAATAATTACTTGTTACTATTGTAAGTATGACACTTAGGTTTGTGTAAGGCACCAACCAAGATGAGCCGGCTAATCGAGATATGTTCACTAGGTGTTTACTACTTCTGTAAATAGTTTAAATGTTCGATATTACGTAAACTTACCTCAACTGCTCGAATATTAGAAAAGTAATGCAAAGTATTTTAAATTAAATAGTTCGTTTGTTTGACAGAAGACTTTGCAAAACTTTTACTATATGTTATTCACCAACATTCACTTCTAATTATGAAATTATATAGTTAATTATTAATATCACACACTAATAAGAGCTTAAAACACAAATAATACCTAATAAAGTTAATTAAATCAGATAAAATTAAATAAATATTGGGAGAAGCACAGTTTTACGTTTTAGTACCAGTGTTGCCAGAGACCAAAAGCGTGTGATTCATAAATTGTTGTTTCGAGTCTGGGTGTTAATTGTGTCCGTTGGTTGTATGTTTGTAAAGTCCCCCGCGGCTTAGGATTTATTGATAGTGCGGGAGTTGTCTTTTAAAAAAAGTAGAAATAAATAGAAATGACTTGTACCAGAACGTTCATACGGTAAAAGTATATTTTGCATTTCTGAATAAACTTTGGGATAAAATTCTGTTTGTATATCGAGAGAGGCGTGCCATTCTTTGGTTATGTGGCAAGATGCCTATTCTTTTTAGCCTTGTTCGTCAGTATATTACTATGTCAGTCATCCAACAAAGCATGAATAATCAACAAATTATATAAAGTAAATTGTACTAATGCAGTTCAATGGAGAAAACCTCCATAAACAGTCAGAAATAGATAAATAACACATTCATAGAAAAATAACGATAATGAATTGTGTTATGGAAGTAAAGCAAGCAAAAGTTAGCATTATAAAAATTCAAAGCAAAACCTTACAAAACATGATACACTATAGGATAAAGCGGGTGTTATCTTTTTAAAGAAAGAAATAGTATGAATGTTTTAATCCGGTAGATTATATTCTGCTGTTTTTTTTCAAGAAAGACTATTAATGTTTAAACCGGTAGATTAAATTCTGCTTCCTCTTTCAGTTACAAAAATAAAACTACTTACTGAAGTAACTTCTGTCTGACTTATTTTGGCCTCTCCCACTGTTTAATGCAGTACGATTTTATATTGTAGTGGGCGGCGACCCATCGCGATTCAATATTTATATATTACAAAAAAGGCTAGCCGTGCGATCTATAATGTAGGTTCAAGAGAATATATCAGAGAATTCTTTAAAGAAATTGACATCCTAACTGTGCGTTTATACGTACATGAAAAGCTATTTAGATGTACGAATCTTTTGGTGGCAAACCTATCACAATCACCTTCCTACACACACGTACTGTTACGATGCGACTTGAGAAAGCGTTTTTAAAAAACAGTTTTTAGATTTGAAGATGATTTATTTTGTCCTTGACAATTTAATACAATAATTACAATGTTGAGAATGATTTGGGACTACCGCGCACCGTGGAGGATAGGAACGGACTGATGGGGATTATGGTAGCGTCTATTACGATAACTAACAGGCATGCTGAGTAAGGGATTTAACTGTTAGGGATAGCAGGTTCAGTGGTTAGAGTGGCCTGTAACAGCCCCCCGTTTAAGACTAAACTTACACCCTAAGGTGAAGTTTATGTTAAGATGCGGAGCCGAGGGAGTTCTTCAGGGGTGGTAAGTTCAATTTCGGTAGGAGAATTAGGATTGGTGATATTGAGTGATTGAGAGGGAGGAGTGCAACGGTTTACATAGTAGCATTTATACAATTTATAGCATAAAATAGAAATACAAGCTAAAACAAAATAGGATATGAATGGGACATAGTAATGTCCATAAGTTTGGACGCTTGGTTGTTCAATGATCTTCTCAAATTTTTGTTTTAGTAAATCAAAATTTTCTTTATAATTGATTAAAGGTTGGAAACTTGTGTGTTTAATGTTTACTTCAGAAAACTTAAGGTCTAGCAATTTTGGTATACTTATATTATTTAGTTTAATCGTATTGTAATCTAAATCTATATGTGTTAAATTTATTTTAATATTTTGTTTGGATGGTAACTGTGTGTTTTTACAGTAGCCAATACAGCCATCTGGAATATTAATTATACCTGTGCCATTTATATTTGTTTCGTAAACATGATCATTTGAACAATCAAGTGTGAATTTTGTAATTTTTGACATAACAAATATATAATTACTATCGTACAGTTCTTGCCAGATTTCGATGTTACCTTTCACATATTTCGTTTCACATTCTTTGGGATACATAAACAGAGTTTTAGATACTATTTCGCTCTCACAAATAGGCTGAGCTACACTGGATAGAATATTTATCTTATCACAAATATAGTATTGGTTCATAGATTGACATTCTTTAGGGTTATTTACAAGACAATATTGATTCTTATCTCTAGAGAACCCTATGTGTGACGTAGTGGGAATAATAGTTATATAAGTATCATTATACTGTGGTATAGGTAAGGGTAATGTATTATACAAGTTAAATTCTAAAGGGTTAACTAATGGGATCTTAATTACAAAAATGATCTTATTCTCGGAATAGTATGAACTTATTCTAGACATTTGCATAAGTACATGGATGTTACTTATACTTAGGACAATAGGCAATTCCTTAGAGCTAGGCAATAAACGAAAGTTAGCAACTAAATCGTTATACAGTTCTTCAGGAGAACATATAGCGGGATATAGTACATTATTTTTACTAAACATTAACCCATTACATATATCTTCTAACTTAAAAGATAAGGTAAGTATACTATTCTCTAACATGGTTATAATCTCCATTATTTTAACCTTAATAGTTAAATTTTCGGATATATTAGTCAAATTTACAAGATTATCCGATAAGAAGTTGATAGCGTTATTCAAGGACTTTTCATTTTCAACGAGTTGATTAATTGTTTCATTAAATGCAGTAAGCGTTGAAGTTGTTAATAATATATTTTCTTTCATATAAGTAGCTAATTGTTTTTGATTATTGTTAAGTTCTTGAATAGCGTTATTATATTGAATAGCGTCGTCCTCGTCCATTGTGCCAAAGAGATGTTTCATAACGGTACCGACGCCGCCAAACCATGAGGATCGTTTTACTCTCTGAGTGAGCAGGTGAGAAATGGCATTAAAGTCTCTAGTCATATCAGTATATCTGACTCGGAGTGGTTGAATAATTTGATTACATACTGAAGTATCGAATACATTACTTTGAATACATATATTGTCAATTGAATGTAAAATATCATTTATATTATTGAGGTGAGGGCTAATAAAAGATACATCTATGGGTACCACTACACTTAAATGTCCATTAATTATTTTCACGGAACCAATCGGGTCGAAATAGATTCCGGGACCATTCTCTACTGGACGTATTATATCCGGAAAGCTCTTAGCAATGGTACTGTAAAAGATTACAACTATTATATTATACAATACTTAAGTTTCTATAATTAAGACTAAACTGATCTAGGACCTATATGAGCTAATTTTAGCTCGTCAAAGTGGTGTTTTACATGTTTCTTATTTATTAATAGGGATGCATTATTGTTGCCATGTAATTTAACTATCTTGAACGGGCCTTTCCAAACGGGAGATAATGCTTTGCCCATTCTCAAGTGGTTTTTTAAATAAACATAGTCACCTATTCTGTAGTTGACGGGACGTGTCTGACTATCATAGTAGTTCTTAGATCTTTCTTTTGATCTCTGGATGTTCTCAATAGCCTTTTGCTGTGAATACTGTAATCGCTGTTGAAGTATTCTCACATACTCAGGGTAAGTTGCGTCAACATTATTCTCATAAATTGAATTAGGTATATATGGCTTTTTTCCAAAAACAAGCTCGTGGGGTGTAAAGTTTGTTGTGCAATGAATATTGGTATTGTAGGCTAACATAGCGGTATATACATATTTTGACCAGGATTCTGGGCTTTGATCAATGTATGACTTAAGATACTCCTTCAAAGTGGAGTGGCTTCTCTCTAAGGCACCTTGTGTCTGAGGATGGTAAGGGGTCGACCAAATTTGTTTTATTCTGAGGAAAGAGCATGTTTGTTTAAAGAGTTCGGCAGTAAAGTTGGTTCCTTGGTCTGATACTATATATTTAGGGATACCGAATACGGATATGAAATGTATAAGACATTCGCTGGTTTCTTCTGCTGTAGTGCTCCTAATGGGATACGCTGCTGAGTATTTCGTAAGGTCATCTTGTAATGTAAGGATGTATTTTAGCTTAGCACTACCAGACTCTGGTAATGGACCTACTATGTCAAGAAATACCTTTTCGAAGGCTGTGTTTGCGGTACTAGTGATCTGCATGGGAGCTCTATTCGTTTGACGAAGCGCTTTATTAGTTTGGCATAGTTGACACGATTTTACATAGTCCTGTATGTCTGATCGCATGCCCTTCCAGTAGTAGCGTTCGGCTATTCTACTATACATTCTAGTCGATCCTACATGACCAGCAACAGGTAAGTCGTGATTGTCTCTAAGAATTTGTTTGATTTCGCTTAGTGACGGGTATTGAATGTTATTATGGTAAATATGTATTTCTATGCCAGTGTTATTAAATAAATACAGAATAATATTATAGATTTTGGTGAAATAGTGCTTATCGAATGGATTTTTGAAATCAGTAATTGCTATAGATTTGACTTCGTCGCTATGGCAAACTATTAGTTCATTTCTAAGGTTTTTAAGGCTTTCAAATATATCTGAATAAGAGGTTGTATCGAAATGATTAATCTTTGTAAATAGGAAGTAATATTTTTTATTATGATCTTGGTGAATTAAGGACGAATAAAGGTTTCTATCGCGTGCAAGAAAGGTATCCTTGTCGGCAAGATTGGATATTATGTTTTCTACATAAGGGATGGACTCATCCATATCGACTGAGGTAGGTACAATGATATTCTGGCATGTAGTTTTGAGTAAGCTTTCGTTATGTTCTATGATCGCTACATTAGATTGAAAATTTTTGCTACTAATGACTTTAAGAAATTCAGTGTATGTTTCAGATCTAGCGTTTGGGCTGTCTATTGGATCGGCGAGAGGAGGAGGTTGCGGCTGAGGCTGATTCACTAAAGGTAAGTCATCATTTGAATTATTATTACTATTTGGACGCTCTGAGATTTCTAGGTCGTCGAGATTTATGTCTCTAAGGTCATCGGGTAATTCCACTAAGTCTTGAGGAGTAGGGGATAGTGCTGGAATAGCATTTGGATCTAGGAGGTCGTCAAGGTCACGCACATCATCATCCGAATCAGGAAATATAGGATTGTTATCATCAGCCCATGAAGGGCCTGGAACTGGTTGTGGAGCAATTGGATTTATAAGCTTAGTGTCTTCATAAGGGTATCTAGAGAGAGCGTCAGCAGCATTGAATTTGCCCTTTCGGTACACTATCTCATACTCGTACTCTTCGAGTTTCAACCGCCATCTTTGTAGTTTGCTACCAGGGTCTTTATGATTGAAGAGCCATTTTAGGGGTCGATGGTCAGTGACAATTTGGAAGGTCCTGCCGTACAGGTACGGACGGAATGTTTTGCATCCAAACAATATAGCAAGCAATTCCTTTTCGGTGGTGTTATAGTTACACTCGCTTTTATTTAAAGTGCGGGATGCATAGGCGATAGGTCTATCTTTACCCAATTCTCCCTGGGATAGTATCGCGCCTATGGCGTAATTGGAGGCATCAGTAGTTAATATGAATGGTTTAGAGAAATCGGGGTAAATCAATAATGGTGCTGACGTCAGTCTGTGTTTTAGGGTATCGAATGCAAGTTGATGTTCGTGTTCCCATTTAAATGGAATATCTTTCTTGAGGAGATTAGTCAAAGGTTTGGCTATTTTAGAAAAATCATGGATGAATCTACGATAATACGAAACGAAGCCCAAAAATGATTTTATATCTTTCGAGGATTTTGGAGTAGGGAATTGGTGGACTGCCTTTATTTTATCTGGGTTTGGTTTGACTCCTTCGTCTGTGATGATATGTCCTAGGTAGGAGACTTCTTTGCGCAAGAATTCGCATTTGTCTGGTTGCAACTTCAAATTAAAACTACGGAGACGTTTAAAAACGTTAGAAAGGTTTTCGATGTTAGAGTCAAGGTCAAATCCATGGATCACAATGTCATCTAAGTAAACAAAGCATTGCATGCCTTGTAAGCCGGAGAGAGCCGAATTCATTAAACGTTGAAACGTAGAAGGGGCATTTTTTAAACCAAATGGCATACGAGTGAATTCATAATGGCCTTGAGGTACGGAGAATGCTGTTTTAGCGGCGTCTTCCGGTTTCATTTTAATTTGGTGAAAACCGGAAGCAAGATCTAAAGTACTAAAGTATTTGCTTCTGCCAAGTTGATCTAGGATTTCGGATATGTTCGGGATGGGATATGAGTCGCCGATAGTTACATCGTTTAGCTTTCGGTAATCTATCACTACACGCCACTTTCTTTCACCGGAAGCGTCTAATTTTTTGGGCACCACCCAGATGGGTGATGACCAGGGCGATACGGATGGTTTAATAATACCTTGGTTAAGCATTTTTTCAATTTGAGAGTTAACCTCTTTTTTATGACATTCTGGGAAACGGTATGATTTAACATGGATTGGGACTGAAGTAGAAGTTTTAATTTCATGTTGGATGGCATTCGTGTAAGTCAATTGGTCACCTGGGAGGTGGAAAATGTCTGAGAATTCGCTACAAAGATTTAGGAGTGCAGAACTCTCTTCGGTATTTAAATGAGATATGCGAATTTGATCAAGTACCTTTTTCGTGCGGGAATAGGAATTATCGCGGCCACACTGCATATTGTCAGTCTGAAAATTGCAGATTCGTCGAACTTCTTTGGGGTCGTAAGGTGTTATTTCTAATTTTAGGTCAGGGTTGAAAGATAAGGGATGTTCTGAAACATTTACTACGGAAATATTAATACGAGAATTGTTTTTTACTTTCACTACACAATTAGCTATAAGCAGGTTTTTTATTGGATTCTGGTCTAATATAAAGCCTTCATCGACTTCCGGATTCGAGACACTGCATTCTATTACAGTTTCGCATCTAGCAGGTATTACACAGACAGGTTCGTTGAAATGAAGTTTGAATGCTGAGCTATTCAGTAATAAGCATTGTTTGGGATAGTCAATATTACCGTTCATGGAATCAAAAATATCGCTGCCGATTATACCGTCATAGGGTAGATCAACGCCTTCGACGACGTGAAAATTATGTTTTAATGAACCGAATTCTATAGGGATGTGACCTAGTGTAGACTTAGTACCCGAGGAGTCAATGCCTTTAAATTTAATAATGGATTTAGTAATTTCAGGCATCTTTTCAATACAGGACTTTGATATAAGGCTGAATGATGCACCTGTGTCAACTAGTAAAGATAACGGCTTCGAGGATACAGAGGTAAGTATTTTTATATAAGGTAAGAACTTACGGGAAATATTTGTTGTGTAGTTATAGATTTTAGGATCTTGAATTGATTCCGAATTTATTTTATTTTCTATAATACTTTTATTTGAATGATTAATTTTATTTTTTTCAGGAAGGGGGCTCGAACGCGTAACTGATTGTTGACCCGAAAGGTTATTCTTCATGGTTAACGAAGATTTATTTCTATTCAAAGGATATAGTAAGGATTTAGCATTAAAATTGTCATGGCGTGTCCTTGTTGCGGATGCCGTTGACCTTGGATTTGGTAAGTATTTATTAGAGTAATTATTTATTTTATCAACATTTCTAGGATATAGCAAGGATTTAGTACTAGAATAGTCATGGCATAGCCTTGTTACGGTTGCCATTGACCTTGGATTTGGTAAGTATTTATTATTTAAGGAATTAGAATTATTATTTCGGATATAGCAAGCAATGTCGGATTTTGGGATGCGGTGGCCCGACCGACACCAACGCGGGCCTCGATTTAGTTTAAAGAATCAGTATTAGTGTCAACAACGTCTTCTCCTTGATCCACGAAATTTGTTCGATTTTGAGTTTGATTGCTCTGTAAATTACCGAACCTTTTATTATTGTATTCCCGTTTACGGCAGTTTTCAATGACGTGACCAGGAAACTTGCAGTATCGGCAATAAAGTGGGTAAGCTCGCGGCTTGTTTTGGAAAGCGTTATTAGGTCTAAACTCCTGTGACTTACTTTCAGGTTTTGGAAATGACCTTGGTCGTGAAGGTCCTGAGTCGGCGTTAGGGTGTGATTTCCTGTTGACAAATTGCAGAATTTTTTCCTCTGAAACGGCTGCGTTAATCGCCTCATTCAGTGTTTTCGGGGATCGAACCCGAACATTGTTTGATATTCTTGGGTGTAGACCAAGGACAAAGGTGTGAAGGGCTACTTCCTCCATTGCACTAGTTTTGCCAGGAAGCTCTGATTTCTTGGAATTGCTTAGATTAATTTCAGTTAACAACTGGGATAAACATGTCTCTAAACGCAGGGAATATTGTGTAACCGTTTCTGTGTTCATTTGCCGACACTCTTGAAGGTCGGTTAGTAAATGTGAATAGCATTTTCGCTCGCCAAATTGAGTATTTAAAAAGTCTTTAAGTTGATCCCAATTATTAAAATCTTTAATGGAACATGCAGTTTCCGCTCGTCCTTGGAGTTGGCTTAAAATATATCTGAACAATATGGGTTTTTGGTTCGTAGAAGCAAGGTTGTATGCATTTGAACAGTTAGTTACAAAAGGTGTGAGTTTGTCCCTGGAACCGTCATAAGGTTTTATGAACTTAATTAAAACATTTAAATCAACAGAGTCAGATTGCACTGCAATAGGCTTCT
Source organism: Euclidia mi (assembly GCA_944739405.2). Classification (NCBI taxonomy): domain Eukaryota; kingdom Metazoa; phylum Arthropoda; class Insecta; order Lepidoptera; family Erebidae; genus Euclidia; species Euclidia mi. The sequence goes on from OX123192.2 coordinate 66,024,623, forward strand.
TGAGTTCTTCCTGTGACATTGTAGTTTAATAATCAAAACAGGCTAAATAAAATCAAGGTTATAAGTATTGGCAGTATTCGTTACAATAGAATGGTAAGTAACAAAGAATAGTCAGACACGAATTCTACGAACTTAAGCGAGCTTTATCGCTTTGTTATGACTGCGAGTGGACGGCGCTATTCTTATCTCGAATAAGTCGTCTAAATTACATCCGACGAATGAGTCGAAATTATAGTATCGGATATTAAGTTAGTTAGTCTAGTTTATTATAAAACGTATGTTTTGGATCACTGTAACACTGGAAATTGCACTGCACTGAATATGGTTTGCACTGGTAAGTATAAATGGTGAACAGTTACTCACATTGAAGTCAGGAACACACCCAGCAGGAACATATTATACAGCATCTTCTAGCAGTACTTCTCTCGTCTAGCAGGACGAGATATATAGGATAGCACTCTGGATACGAAGTTGGTTTGTATGTAAGAAGAACGCGAGTCACGTTCCGCGGTATAGTACTATTGTTTCCTTACTCGACTTTCAACTCTCACAATCAGCTCGAATACACTTTACGAGTATGTCGCGGTTTTGATTTGGAAATGGTAAGTATGGATTTAGAATTATTATCACTTTTCTCACTGCACTGGAATGTAGCTTGTTTAACGGTACGGTTTTATGCACTCGGAGGATACCTGGGATTTTGTTATCCCTTTACGCTGCCACCAATGTTACGATGCGACTTGAGAAAGCGTTTTTAAAAAACAGTTTTTAGATTTGAAGATGATTTATTTTGTCCTTGACAATTTAATACAATAATTACAATGTTGAGAATGATTTGGGACTACCGCGCACCGTGGAGGATAGGAACGGACTGATGGGGATTATGGTAGCGTCTATTACGATAACTAACAGGCATGCTGAGTAAGGGATTTAACTGTTAGGGATAGCAGGTTCAGTGGTTAGAGTGGCCTGTAACAGTACGTCTAGTCAGTGAAAGTATGAAAAAGTACTAAATTAAATTCTATTTGAAATAAAATTACACTAACAAATTAAATAAAGAAAAGAAACAAAACTTTTTATTTTTATAAAAATACATAGCTTTTATATTTCGTACAACTTTCAGTTCTCAATTTCACAGAAAATTATAGCTTCCCATAATATAAACAGCCCTGAAAAAAAACTCCTTTGTGACCGAAATTCAGTGCAATAAAAAAGAATAGCTATTATGTACTGTGGCTTAATTCTCAACATCCTAATAAAAATATTACTTATAAGTCTTTTACGGTTCTTAGTATTTTTCTTTCACCCGACTCTCATTTCAGTGTCCGTAAAAGGTAAATTCAGAAAGAAAAAGATAAAATATCCTTTGTTCTTTTAAGTCCGAATTTAACGAATTTTTAGTAACAAAAATAAAAGTATATATTTTTTGTTGGAATTGCAGTAGTTTAGTCTGGTTTCATAGCTTTTAGTGGGCTGAAATATGCGTGCGGAAATGTGGTCTTTTCATTTGGTTTTGCATTTTGGCATGTTAGTAATGACTATGCAAAGTCGGCGACATATCTCTCTGAATGGTCACGCCGAAGTGGCAGTAGGCAGGGCAGATAGCTCGAAGAATCGATGGCCGTTGTAGCATGAACGTTCTGAAGTGGTGACCACGTATCGGACAACGCAGCAGAGGAAGGTGAGGTAAGGTGATCGACGAAGTTGGATGCGGGCGGCTCAAGATGGATACAAACCCATCTTGAGCCGCCGAAGAGAGCAGTGGACATCTCTAGGCTGAAATGATGATTTTTAAAATAAAATATTCAATCGCCGTATGGAGCCATTTTTTTATAGTATTAGGCGGCAAACGAGCAGACGGATCGCCTGATGGTAAGCAAGGTCTACGGCACACACCAATGACTTTTCGGAGTTAAGTGCGTATTAAATTGTTAATTATCGCTTCCTAATCGGTGTAGGAAATCATCGTGATGAAACCTGTATGCCTGAGAGTTCTCCATAATATTCTTGAAAGACATGTGAAGTTTTCCAACCCGCACTTGGCCAGCGTGGTGGACTATGGCCTGACCCTTCTCATAGTTAGAAGAGGCCCGTGCCCAGCAGTGGGACAGTATAACGGGCTGATGATGATGATGGCGTAGTGGTTTAAGCGGTCTTTGCGCCGTTTAGAACTACGCGCAAAGTACTGTGTTCGATCCTGATATAAGAAAGACACTAAGTTATTTTCGTCACAAGTTCATTTTATCCTGATGGTTAAAGACCTGTTTTTGCTGACTATTCATTAATTCTCTAATCTATCTCTTATAATAGAATAGATATAGATTTATTATTTCAAACTGACTATGGCAGCCACAGAAACCCTTGGGTTGCAGAAGTCAGACTTAAGTAAGTCTGACTTCTGCAACCCAAAGGTCAATGTCTTATGCCTTAGACTAGGGTCATTAATTATTGTATTTCTGAGAATAGACTCCCTATCACAACTGTCAAAATCTTCCTGTCAGCCGGGACCGACTGTTTAAGAATCAAATTCCATTCCATGATATTATCTACTTTTCGAAATATTTTAAACATCCTCTTTCATTCAAAGCTATTACAGTAGAACATTGTACGTGTCCCTAAGGTGTTGTTAAATTGTTTGAAGAATTCCAAGACAGCGTTTTGGTCTTAATTTAAATGCCTCTCTGAGACTTCTTTGAGGTGAATTTCTAAGGGAACAGGAAAACGGAACGTTTACGAATGCAATTTTTTTTAATAACCTGTTTCGTTGGTCTCGTGATATAAGATTTTATACACGTTTGAGGTCAATTATTAGAGTTTTATTTGATTGCCTTGACCTCAGGCGCCGATAGCCCAATGGTGTAAGTAACGGACTGCCGAGACGATGGACCTACTTTTCGAAGTTATGTGTGTATTAAAAATGTTAAGTATCGCTCGCTTAATAATGTGCCCGGTAGATGACAATGGGCTCGCTCCCTATTACATTGGGACTGAAATATAACTGGCGAAGTGTATGTGTGTAATACACCTCTGCCTACCCCTTCGGGGATAAAGGCGTAAAGTTATGTTATGTTATCGACCTCAAGTAAAAAAAAGTGAGATGCAGCCACTTTTGTAATCCAACCAAACACCAACTGTAAAAAGAAGCCGTTTTTAAGAGCCTTTTAACGTCTAAGTAATGACGAGATACACTCAAAACTCCGTAACATCATATAACAGTAAAGTCTGTGTTACCTGAAAATGCTTAACGTAAAGTTACCCGAAGTTGCAGCTATTTAAATTGCAATGAAGTTTCTGGCAACAATTTTACTTAGCCGTAAAGTGCCAGTGAGGTGTTTGGAACTCTCTTTAAAATCTCATCATCATCATCATCATCAGCCTATAGCAGTCCACTGCTGGACTAGGCCTCTCCTTTGAAAGGAGCAATTGGCCTACTATACCACGCTGGCCAAACGGGTTGGTATAGGGTGTAACACCAGGAGACAGACAATCAGCGGGGTTCTCAATACCCGCGACGTGATTGAAACAAGTAGCAGGAACAAGTTCAATTAATTTACTTACGTAGTTGGCGACAAAAGTCTGCCAGTGGTGAGGAAAAGAATAAATCCAAGCGAGCACTCTTTTGGAGTCAGAAAACGCGTATATTTTATTGATAGGGTAGTGGGGAAAAACTGTGTCTTCAACCTTGCGGAGCAACTGAAACAGCAGAAGGGCCGCGCACAACTCCAGTCTCGCAACCGAAATGGTTTTAACAGGCGAGACCTTGGACATGGCACAAACTAACTGCACCGAGTAGTTAGAACCAATGCGGACTTGCAGATATACGACTCCGCCGTGAGCACGCTCGCTGGCATCAGCGAAACCTATTAAGTTGATGGTACATCCATCTACCAACCCAAGATGACGCGGAATAGTAATTTGATTGAGCGCGGTAAGCTCAATACAAAACTGGCTCCAAGCGGCGACAATATGGTCAGGGAGTGTTTCATCCCACTCACACTTTGATAACCAAAGTTCTTTGATCAAGAGCTTGGCGTACAAAATTGTGGGAGCCACAAAACCCATTACGTCCCATAGTCGAGCCACTGTGGACAGCATAGTGCGTTTGGTGCACTTATCATCTGGCGGTGAGACGTCAAACCGAAAACTATCACAGGATTTGTCCCAGCGTAGACCGAGAACTTTATGCGGTACAGGCTTCTCAAACTCAATGCCTGGAGAAGCTTTATGAGAATCAGGTATGCGTGCGAGAACCTCCTTAGAATTGCTTGTCCATTTGACAAGATCAAACTGGCCTCGCTTGAAAAGCTGAATAAGCTCTTCACAAAGCGAAATTGCTAGCGGAACGGATATGACACTACAGGCGATGTCATCCATATACAAAGCGGAAGTAGCAACAGCCGCTGCGGCGGGAAAGTGATCGCCTTCAACAGCGACCAACTGGCGAACAACTCGCAACGCGTGATATGGGCTAGAATTGAGTCCAAAACAAACACGATTGAACTGATACACGGATAAGGGTTCCTTATTGTCAAAACGATAAAAAATCCGTTGAAACCTACGGTCAGATTCGCGAACACCGATATTGAGAAACATTTGGTGGCAATCAGCTGACAGAGCGATTTGGAAAGGACGAAACTTTATTATGATGTTAAATAAATCACCCTGGGCCGGCATGCAATATGTCATTAATCGACTGACCCGATGTAGTCCTACAACTAGCATCTTAAACCACACGAAGTTTAGTAGAGGTTTTATCTTCGCGAACTACGCCGTGATGCGGGATATAATATGAGGGAAGAGAATTGCCCTCGTTGTTTACAACTACACTTAAAAAACCTTTATTTAGGTAGTCACGAATGACGTCATTATAGGCGCTGCGTAACTTCAGTGATGCATCAAGTTTACGTTCTAAACAATGGAAACGTCTAAGCGCAGCAGCGTACGAGTCGCCTAACCGCTTGACCGCGCACAAGTGACTATTCTCCCTTTTTCGAAATTCCGTAGACCGCGCACAAGTGACTATTTTCCCTTTTTGGTTACAGCGCTATACTCGGTCTGAATTTACTGTTTCTTTCTATTACGTAATGTTTTAAATCCTATTTCTCTGTTCTATTTAAATCATTGAACATTTCTTCATGCTAAAAATACGAAGCGAGTCTTAAAATCGTTAACCCGAAACGAAAAAATAATGTCAAATGCCACTCTTTGTTTCGCGCGCTCCGTGATTACGTGCTAATCGTATGCGTGTAATTAAATATTTTTATAGTATGATACATGTTTTTTTTTATTTAATTCGGTGTAGATAGAATCCCTCTACAGTGAAAGCTCATAAAATATGTATGTCATCGATTTACTTTTTACAATAATCCTGTTTAAAATACACAAAGTGTTTTTTTCAACGATAATCAATGTTCGCTGCTAAGTATAATAAATTATAAACTAAATATCAACAAAGAATTCATACGACTTGAATGAGTCATTTATAAGGTTGAAGAAAAATATCACTTCAACTTACTTATGTTACCGACTTATCAACAATAAATGTTTATGTTAGCGAGCCCATCTGGCGAGCGGCGGCGCGACATTTTGTTTAGAACGTGAGCGGTCGAGCAAATTCGGTGAATTGGCGCTAGCGGTCAAGCGGCTAACGAATAAGGGTCACCATAGAATGGCCACGCCACAACGTATCTGCCACTGTCGTCACGAACAGTGGTAGCGCGAAAATGTTCTTCACACTCGAGATCCTTACGGCTCATCGAGGGCGGTGCGGTTATCTCTTTGAGTTCCCAAAATCGCTTGAGAAGAGAATCAATATTATTTTCTTGAAGAACAGAACAACAACAAGACGTAATATAATGAGAAGTATGTAACGTAGGTACGGTACCCATAATCACATACCCAAATACCGTCTCAATAGCGGGCGGAAAATTATGTTGCTCACTACGTACAACTTTAGGTAGTAACAAGTGCGGAAATATTGAAGCTCCGATCAAAACATCAATGTCTACCGGATTCGCAAATTCCGCGTCTGCTAGCGGCAATGTCTCGAGATGTGTGAGTAGCGATACGTCCACATAAGCGTTCGGCAATGTGTCCGTAATACGCTCCACGATAAGCGAAGAAATGTTAAAATTAATATTCCTATCAAAACGCGAATGTTTTTTATATCTACGGAACCCTTGCAATGTTTTTCTGACCCTCCGATCCCCTTGACTACTAAGTTAGTATTTTTGAAGTTATCCCACAGTCCGAGGCGTTTGAAACAATCAGAAGTAATAAAATTACTCGGTGATGCGCTATCGAGTAAACAACGAACTATGTGCGGTGCGTTATTAATATCATAAACGATAACTTGCGCTGTTGCTAATAGAACCGTTTTGGACGCCGTACACTGTGGTTTAGCATCGCGCTGAGCATGACAAGCGCCCGAGGGTTGTCCGCGTGTGTGCGCCGCCAGCGCAATGGACGTCGTACACAACGATGCTTCGCACTGAGGCGCGGAGGGGGAAGCCACACAGGCAGCCTGCACCTGCGACGTAAGTGGGCTAGAAATTGTGTCAACGTTACCGGATTGACCCGACAACGGATAACTTTTATCAAAATGTAATAATGAGTGATGTCGTTGATTACATGAACGACACTTCGTCTTAGTAGAACAATCACTCGTTTTATGTTTTATACTTAAACAATTAACGCAAGCTTTGTTTTCTTTTACACATTTGAAACGAGCAGTTGGATTGAAATTATTAAAAGCGGGACATTTATAGAAATGGTCGTGTACTATATTACTGCACAGACACTTTTGTGAATTATTATTATTAGATTCCGAGCATGCTACGTAAGATTGCGGATTAGGGGCCGAGTTATTATTGCTATTTCGCGATTTATTCGTCTTTTGTTTGCTATTATTATTATTAGACGAGCTAGATGAACTAGACTGCGTATTATGAAATATTCGACACTGATCTTTGATGAAAGAAATAAAACTATCTAGTGTAGGTATTTTATGATTACGTTCAGTCATCTCGAAAGCACGAATTGTTTCAGTGTCAAACTTTTTTAAAGCGAGTTGAAGAAACATTAAGTTGGAAAGATCTTTTAATTTTAAGTTTTTAAGGCAACTAACTGCGGTAATAATGTTGTCTATAAACAGCTGGAAATTCGAAACAGACGCGGTACCGGACAATTTAAGATTTAAAGCTTGATCAAAGTAAGTAGACGCTAGAACACGAGTATCTTGATACCTATCAAGTAGTGACTGGAATATGACCTCATAGTTCTCAGCACTGGGTGTGACACCTGCAAATACGGACTGGGCCTTCGGTGACAGCTTACCTAGTAAATAGTACAACCTGTCAGCATCTGTCAGAGCACCATTATCGTGCACTATACACTTAAAACTCGCATAGAATAACGGCCAATTTCGTATATCTCCATCAAACGACATAAGCTCAATTGGCGGTAATCTTAGCGCTCGAACCGCCGGTCCGGCAGAAACGGGCTGTGCGGAATATTTACCCCCCAATTGTGATTGTATGCGCTTGATGATACAATAAAGATCTTCGAATGAGGTGTACGCCTGATAATTCGGCTGTTCATCAGGATTAATAGAAAGCAATATTGCGTTATAATCGTCTAACAACTTACGTAGGTATAAGCTAATGAGACCGAATCAAAATAAGAATACCTTAAGTACCTATTATTTTACCTAAGTAGGTGTTTATGCGGTAGTTATTCGTAAGTAGGCAACGACTTTAAGGCGGTGGAACTAAGAGTTGCTTGAAATATGGAATTTACAAGACAACTATGATAGTTCCAGTAATAATCATTGGGTAGATATATCAGATTAGTAGGTAGCAACATAAAAGTATATTACCTACGGAAGCGTACGGAAGTAACCACGTAATGGGTATGTAAATGGACTAGGAGTATAGCTAGGTGTTATAACTACCTAGGTAGGTACTTCTAGAAGATACCTACGCGAGACAAAAGAGAGGTTACGTATAAACGCAAATGAATCCGAATCGTACGGATCAAAAAATGGTTCGGCGTTGCACCGAACCTTATGTACTAGGCGATTTGGTGATATGGAAAAATATTAATATTGTGGACTGTATATAGAATGGCTGGTAAATCGCCTAGAAGATGGGTGAACAGGATTGTGGTGAGTGACAATTTATAGGAGGCACGCCTTACCTTATTTTTCGCTGCTTGACAAGATGGCGGCCGCCGGCGTCTTCCAGAGTCCGGCCACAAACTGATCACTCCTTTTGGATCCAGCCCAGAGCTGCACAGATCACTCCACTACACCCGCTGGCGGTTTAGTTCTCGTTTATAGTATAAAAAGCGGTAAATATTGCGGTATTGCATGTGTTCGTCGCGGCGCGGAGCTGCGACAGGACGCAGCCGGTCAGCGAGACAGTTGATCTCCGACTCGATCGCAGCGTCGTTGATTCTGCGACCAATTAGAGCGAGGCGTGCCTTTGGGAAGGGAAGAAATAAAAAGATAGCTCGTTTTGACACTGCGGTATGCAAAGGAATTTATTAGCTAGGTGTTGACATAATTAACTATCAATAGAAAGATAGATGGCACTACCATTATGCATTATACAAAAACACGCTTATAACACGCTCTATCTAACCTTTTTTCTTAATCGGTGGTACATTTTTTTGAGGTTTCCCTTTTAATAGATTCACGTACTATATACTTAATAGGGCGTCCCATATGTTCCTTTTCTATAACAGCTTTTCAAATGTACCACTAACTTAACCTAATTAATTACATCATGGATGGATGTACCTTTAAAACATTTTTATTAATTACACGTCGTTCGCGTTTTGTATATAATGTAATATAACTTTGTTAATTAATATTTAATTTAATGGAAACATAATTAAACTCATGTGTAAAAAGGCTTTTTCCTGGAAGGGTGGATAAAGCGCCCGTGTTATAAGCTTGATATTTTAATTTGTTTCGTTTAGTATTATCAGTTTATATACTTATGTTCCACAGTTACTACGTAGGTGAAAAGAAAAAAGTATCTTTCTAGTGTTTAAAATAGCAAAATTATGGCCTTTTATTACATGCATTTTAAAAGTATATAGGCGGCAATTGCAGTTTAATGGATATACAAGTTACACTTTAAGGTGTTTTTATTTATGATTTTTCTATGTGAACATAAGGGTTATTTTGTAGATTATAAATAGAAAAATATAGCCATTGGCAAAGAAAGATCACAAGTTGCAAAATTAAGTTATTTTAATTTTTATATTCAATCAAATTGATTAAGTTTCAGGGAACTTCAAAAATGCTCTACAAAATGTAATTAACTAAAACTTTTTTCTTTGTAATACAAAAAAAAATACATTTTATTACCAATTAAAAACCTATTTCCTAATGAGCGTTCTAGAACAATCATGGTAATTTCAACGTCACACATCATAACATAAGTTATAAACATGGTCAATTCTATCCATATCGATAAAAACTCGCCCCATCACTTACAACTGCAGTGGAGCTCAAACTTGCGAACAAACCCTAGAATTTATATGTGCCGTATATTTCGATTGCTAACGACATTTCTATCAAAGGAAATTGCCGGAAAACTGTTCTCAAAGTTGAAACTGTTGCCTCCTTTCAATTGTTGGGAAACGACTTTAAAAGACAATCAAGTTAAATATATTTTTGTTGTTTGATACTGAAACTTCGTTTTGTGCCATTTTAAATTGAAAAGGGGGTATTGAATAGAATTAAAAGGAAGGAGTTTATTTTTTAATTTCGACTTTAAGAAGATACAAACAAGAAGCAGTGAACGGACTATTCTGATTTTAACCTTTTTGTTTCAATACGGATGAGACCTATTTGGAGTTCAATCTTCATAGGTGTTGGTAAATAATCGATAGCCATACATCTATATGATATGATTTAGCATGAAATGTTTGTATTTAAACCATTCAGTGTGATGATTTGTTAGTCAATATAATAGGAATTTTATACATTCAGATTAATTTCATCATCATCATTTGATCATAATAAAATTAATCTAAATATATAAAACAAATTGTGCTACTTTCTTACTGACTGACTGGCAGATAATACACAGCCAAAACTTTTGGTTGATAAAGCAAAAATTTGGAAACATTCACATGTTTCCAGGGAGTCGTAGGGGAGCACAGTAAGAAGGGATTTTCCGATATTCCCACGGAATCGGGATTAAACGGTTAAATAAACTAAATATTTTCCGGGCGTAGCTACAGACACCCTCAAGTTCTATAATTAAAAATATAACATTTCATAAGCGTGTTATGCGCTTGATTAAATAATTATTTATCTAGACGCAAGAATAAGTTGTAGAATAGTATTCTTTGTGATATGTAATTAGGTAAATTACATATCACAAAGAATACTATTCTACACAATATCATGAATTTTCTGCCAACATTTCCTATCTAACATCTGAAACTACTTTCACCCAGATTCTGTAAGCAATGAGGTGTTAGAGCGCATGCACACGCTAAGAAAAGGCACCAGGCCCATGCAAGAATTCGTGTCGTCTCTACACACGACCCGTGTACACTACATCGAATGGAATTTATTAGCTAGGTGTTGACATAATTAACTATCAATAGAAAGATAGATGGCACTACCATTATGCATTATACAAAAACACGCTTATAACACGCTCTATCTAACCTTTTTTCTTAATCGGTGGTACATTTTTTTGAGGTTTCCCTTTTAATAGATTCACGTACTATATACTTAATAGGGCGTCCCATATGTTCCTTTTCTATAACAGCTTTTCAAATGTACCACTAACTTAACCTAATTAATTACATCATGGATGGATGTACCTTTAAAACATTTTTATTAATTACACGTCGTTCGCGTTTTGTATATAATGTAATATAACTTTGTTAATTAATATTTAATTTAATGGAAACATAATTAAACTCATGTGTAAAAAGGCTTTTTCCTGGAAGGGTGGATAAAGCGCCCGTGTTATAAGCTTGCTATTTTAATTTGTTTCGTTTAGTATTATCAGTTTATATACTTATGTTCCACAGTTACTACGTAGGTGAAAAGAAAAAAGTATCTTTCTAGTGTTTAAAATAGCAAAATTATGGCCTTTTATTACATGCATTTTAAAAGTATATAGGCGGCAATTGCAGTTTAATGGATATACAAGTTACACTTTAAGGTGTTTTTATTTATGATTTTTCTATGTGAACATAAGGGTTATTTTGTAGATTATAAATAGAAAAATATAGCCATTGGCAAAGAAAGATCACAAGTTACAAAATTAAGTTATTTTAATTTTTATATTCAATCAAATTGATTAAGTTTCAGGGAACTTCAAAAATGCTCTACAAAATGTAATTAACTAAAACTTTTTTCTTTGTAATACAAAAAAAAAATACATTTTATTACCAATTAAAAACCTATTTCCTAATGAGCGTTCTAGAACAATCATGGTAATTTCAACGTCACACATCATAACATAAGTTATAAACATGGTCAATTCTATCCATATCGATAAAAACTCGCCCCATCACTTACAACTGCAGTGGAGCTCAAACTTGCGAACAAACCCTAGAATTTATATTTGCCGTATATTTCGATTGCTAACGACATTTCTATCAAAGGAAATTGCCGGAAAACTGTTCTCAAAGTTGAAACTGTTGCCTCCTTTCAATTGTTGGGAAACGACTTTAAAAGACAATCAAGTTAAATATATTTTTGTTGTTTGATACTGAAACTTCGTTTTGTGCCATTTTAAATTGAAAAGGGGGTATTGAATAGAATTAAAAGGAAGGAGTTTATTTTTTAATTTCGACTTTAAGAAGATACAAACAAGAAGCAGTGAACGGACTATTCTGATTTTAACCTTTTTGTTTCAATACGGATGAGACCTATTTGGAGTTCAATCTTCATAGGTGTTGGTAAATAATCGATAGCCATACATCTATATGATATGATTTAGCATGAAATGTTTGTATTTAAACCATTCAGTGTGATGATTTGTTAGTCAATATAATAGGAATTTTATACAATCAGATTAATTTCATCATCATCATTTGATCATAATAAAATTAATCTAAATATATAAAACAAATTGTGCTACTTTCTTACTGACTGACTGGCAGATAATACACAGCCAAAACTTTTGGTTGATAAAGCAAAAATTTGGAAACATACACATGTTTCCAGGGAGTCGTAGGGGAGCACAGTAAGAAGGGATTTTCCGATATTCCCACGGAATCGGGATTAAACGGTTAAATAAAATAAATATTTTCCGGGCGTAGATACAGACACCCTCAAGTTCTATAATTAAAAATATAACATTTCATAAGCGTGTTGTGCGCTTGATTAAGTAATTATTTATCTAGACGCAAGAATAAGTTGTAGAATAGTATTCTTTGTGATATGTAATTAGGTAAATTACATATCACAAAGAATACTATTCTACACAATATCATGAATTTTCTTCCAACATTTCCTATCTAACATCTGAAACTACTTTCACCCAGATTTTGTAAGCAATGAGGTGTTAGAGCGCTTGCACACGCTAAGAAAAGGCACCAGGCCCATGCCAGAATTCGTGTCGTCTCTACACACGACCCGTGTACACTACATCGACGCTAAAAATGAAAAATATATTTGAAATTACACTACAGTTTACGGATTTTATCGCAATATATTGGTTTCACGTAGTTATTACATTTTAACCGAATGATCTAGAAACTAACATTTTTAATTTATTTCTAGCTGTCGTTTCGAATTCTTTACAGGATACATGGTCACGGCGCAGCAGACTGAGGTGATATTTGTCTTTTTCTTGAATGTACAAGTTATCTCAAAGTACCCGAACATTTTTCAACTATTGGTGTGACTATTTACGCAGAATAAGCTCAAAGTGTCTTTATGTCTTCTGGTGACTTTGTCCTTCTTGAGTTTCATTAGCCTTATGACAGATTGAAAAATGTTCGTGCCTAGATACGAAATAATTCTTGTCGTCTAAATGATGATTTTGTCTTATCTGAAGCAGGCACGGGGGATTTTATTAGCGTGTACAAGCGCCCTCATGAGTATTGATCCCGTCACTTTGTCCTCACACTGGCATTGGACATCACGCAAATATCGCAGTAAAACTTTAGTGTTTCTCGTTAAGCTCGTATGAACATGTGTGTTTTATTATTAGAATTCATTAGTGCGTTACATTGTTATACCTACGTATTAGTGCGGGAGAAGTAAAAGGCTTAGCAGATGTTTCAAGGACGATCAGAAACGTTAGTAGACGTAGAAATTGGGATAGTATGTAATTCCTTCGGTCTTTATGGTGTCAAATTAGATAAACTTATCTTTTAAGTCACATTTATGAACAGCAATACAAATAATCACTTAATTTTTGATAGATTTTAGGATATGTGAAAATCTGGCAGAAATGCATAGTATGGTAGTTAAACCAGTCACATCGGCGTTTGACACTTGACTGTGTGTTGTCGGTCAAATCGGGACGATACTTTGGTTAAGTGACAAAAATTAAGGTAGACCTCTCGCACTAGGCATATTCCTGTATCGCAGGGGACTTGATAACACATTCAATCAATGCGCACAAAAGACAACCACACACTACACTTTTAGTACAGCAGTGATGTTTTCTAAAATTAAATTTAGATATTACACTTTATTTCATTATCATTGAATAGCGTATTAAAGCCATGTGTAATAGCAAGTCCATAGACACACCTAAAACTCGAGCCTTCAAATTCATAACTGTGAATCTCTCAAATAAAAAGTTATGACATCATAAACGCCGTCTCAAAGTACCGTGCCCTTCTGAATACGCGACGTGACAAAGGTCAGGCGGCATTAGCTCCGTGTAAATACTAATAATCTGCTGTGGAATTGGGGCGAGCAGTACTTGCGGTTGTGGAGTGATTATCGTTCGTATAAGTATGTTGATTGTAATGGTGAATGGCATTTGTTATGAGTACGTGTGTTATATTTTGAATTCTTATAAAGGAGATGTTTCAAAATTAAAATATACCTAAACAGGAACCCACAAAGTAACCCGTTGTAATCGTTACTTTTCCATTACTCTATATCGTTCTTGTTGAAATTCAAAATCACTAAGTGTAGTATCGTAACCCACAACAAACCAATAAAACTCCAGTTTTCTATGCACTTTACGTAGTGCAGGCTAAAATGTAACATATCCTTTTATGTAAACGATTTTAAGTGGTAAAAATATATATTTATCAAAAAATGACGTACGCTATGAATAAATCCTGTGTCGCTTGTCGGAAAATAACATCCACGAGGCGGTATTCTCTCGTTTTCCATAATAATAATAATTGTTTATTTGCCAGAATGTAGTAGTACATAGTACATGTATAGAACTTAATTCTAATGTGGTCCATTACATTCTACCATAGCAAATGGTGTGCAAATATTTTATCTATTTCAATAATATTTTGAACATAAAATACGTACGAATAGTTCATTATTGAATTCTAATCTAATGTTAAACTTAATATTATATGTATGCTATGAACTAATAAATTATTCCAAATTAAATGTATGTATTATGTTAAGAAATTATTATTAATTGATAAATGTCATATATCCTTAGGGTTCTCACCCTCGCGTCCGAAATTATTTTATGTCAAGTCATCTATTATTTAAACATTATTAATAATTAATTTATACAGTATTCAGGTATGCCTTTTCCTTATTCGTGATATAACATAAATTTCTTTAAATCATAAAAACTCTTTTATTTTACCCATTGCGTTAATTTTTTATTAAATAAATTCAAAGGTAAACACTTAAAGGAATTATCCAATTTGTTGTATACCTTTAGGGCATTCATGTAAGAATTTCTTTTATACAATTCAAGTCTACATAATGGTATACAAAGCTTATATTTATTTCTTGCAGTTGCAGTTCTTTTGGTTACATCAACGTGTTTAATAAACTATGTTGGATGCTGTTGTACAAAAAGGCATAGTTCTCTGATATACATAGATGGAAGTAGCAAAATATTAAATTTTTTAAAGAGTGGCTTGCAGCTCTCCGTAAACGAGGGTCCACAGATTGCACGAACACATTTTTTTTGCACTCTAAATACTTTAATCATATCCATCGAGTTGCCCCACAGTAAAAGACCATAAGAAAGCAAGGATGTCACATATCCATGATATGCACAGATGGCTGCTTCTGTTGATACCGTGATACGGAGTCGTTTTATTGCATACACGAATCTGTCCAGCCTGTCACAAACATACTCGACGTGCGCTTTCCAATCACAATGTTGGTCAACTATTATACCTAAAAATTTTGTGTTTGCTACTTGTTCTATTGGAGTATCGTTATACTTAACATTTAACATTATTGGCTTTCTTTTGTGCATCTGAAATTGAATAAATTTTGTCTTTGTCATATTTACTTGTAAATTATTTGAATGGAGCCAGTCTATTGTATTATTTATTGCCTCGTTAATGTCTGCTTCGTATGTGTCTTTGTTTTCACCTTTCACAATAAGAGTAGTGTCGTCAGCAAATAGGATTGTTTTATGGTTGGTAATGTTTGGCAGGTCATTGATATAGATAAGGAATAAAATGGTCCTAATACGCTTCCCAGCGGTACTCCAAAATTGTTTCGTCTAAATTGACTTCTATGTATAATTTTTTTATCTTTATAAATTTTAGAGATTTCTACGCACAGTGTTCATTTAGGTAATTTTTCATAAATTCATTTGCACTAATATTGTTTGCCATAATCATCCCTGATCATAATATTTACTTGCACTATTATCATTTATACTAATAACGTTTGCCTTAACAACTCAACAGTGATAACTTTTCTTGCCATAAAATGACTTTCTATAACAACATATATCATAATAATTAGTTTCCATAAGTAACACATCTCATAATCGACTCTTGACATAATCAAAATTTGATATAATTATGAAAATAATACATGTCATAATATTGTTAGGTCGAAATTAATTATCGTTAACACCCCGACTCAGTGCAATCCGACTGGGATAGGTTAGGTTAGAAGACTGTGTTTTTTTAAACCACCCAGAAGTAGTGAACGTAGTACGAGCTTAGTTAGTAGACGCCATATGAGGTTTAGTTTTAGGTTTAATTGTGAATAAAAAATCTGGGGTTGGGTTTCGAAACGAGTCGCCCGAATTTGAGGGTATTGGTGGTGTAGGGGGCTTAAGGGAGTTAGTTTTATCCCCTAAAAGTAATATTGTCTGCCGGAGTTGCGTCTAAATATGTTTAAACAATTTCCAAAAATTCTTCATTCAAATATGTGAAAGCAACTAAATAGGTTGTGTTAGGTTCTGTTTTAACCCCTAACCGGAAAATAGGAGCCCTGCGAAGCAGGGCTCCGTCAACCTCAGTTTATTAAATTAGTGGAATCAATAAAAGCGATATTAAGGTTTTATGTGAATAAAATTTATGGCAAATGGCATTATTGAAAACGAAAATTATAGCAAATACATTTATGGATTTAAATTATTATGCCACTTGATCGATTATGACCAATGGAATTAGTGAAAGTCATTTTTGTCATTTCACGATTATGGCAACTAAAGCGTTATTTCTAATGAAATTATGGCAAATACCAGTATGGCATATGAATTTATGGCATTTTAAATTATAGCAAACATTAGTTAACCCCACGAGGCAGAGTCAAACAGGAAACGAAATCTTGTATTATTGAAAATCGAAACCACGCCGACGCGACGCTTTAAATGGCATAATGACCGCTTAAACCACTTCGGTTTTCGTACAGACGTATCCATATAAATCTTAACAAAACGTATCGTATAACAATCTTAGCAAAACGTATTAATTGAAATTAAACTACAGTTTACAGATTTTACTACGATATGTTGTTTTTACTGAGATTACACCTAAATTGAATGATCTAAATCGTCATGTGTTTTATCAGTCTAATGAAACTAAAGATGTACTGAAGACAGCAAGACACTGATGTCATTTTGCGTAAACAGTAACACAAGTAGTTGAACAATATTTGGGTATTTTAAAATAACTTCTACATCCAAGATAAATGTCACATCAGTTTTAAGTGACTAGGGTTCCCGTAAAGTAACCGAAACAATAAGTTTCTTGATAATTCTGTTCAAATGTAATCTCAGAAAAATACCGCGATAAAATCTAGTAACTGCAGTTTAATTTAAATGTGTTATATTCGCGTAAACCCATCGAGACGAGAGTTTTCATATGCATATTATTATTTATTTATTGGCTCACGCCTGTATCCTCAAAGGGGTAGGCAGAGGTGTTATATTACACCCACATGTCGTCATGAATTTGTAGATCCTCCGTAATAGGGTGCGAGCCTATTGCCATTGCTTTGTCAGACTCGGGAATTCAGAAAAATCCTATAACACTTTTGCCCGACCCGGAAAACGAACCCCGAACCTCCGGATGAGCAGACGCACACGTCCCACATTGGACCACGAAGGCAGGCTTTATTGAACAATATACATATTAAATATTAAATAGATAAGTTTTTAAACAGATGACGCTGTTTGTATAATTTCGTACTAAACATTTCACCTGTGACATAAATAATATAATAATAATAATTTTATTTGCACCTTACAATGTTTTGATTACATGTCTAACATAACAGTAGGCTTAAGGTTAACAGTGTATAATCATTTCGAGTAGCAACTAATACCTATGCTTAGATAAATAAATATCTTGTATTATAGGCATCAGCGCCCTCCCTCAAAGAAACAAGTTGCCTTTTGTAACAACTATTGATAATAAATTTACAATTAAGTGTAAAAATTTTAGTTAATTTGAAAGAGTGCGTGAATGCGTGCATGTGTGCATGTGTGTTTGTGTGCATGTGTGTGCGCGTGTGTGTGCGTGTGTGTGCGTATGTGTGCGTGTGTGTGCGTGCATGTGCGTGTGCGTGTGTGTGTGTGTACTATCGTGCGATTGTTAATAAATTTTCAGTATCATCGTAAGTCAAAGATAGGAGCCAGTTTATTAGGATTTGCTTACATTCTTTCAAAGTCATATTAGATATTTTAAACTTTTTGTCAGCTATGTTATATATTCTGGGCTCAAGAAATAAATTAAATCTTTGGGCAAAAGACGTCCTACACATCACTGACCTTTGTTGGTCGTGGCGTCTTCTCTTACTATTACCAGGCACGGTGCATATTTGTTGCTGTTTACTGACCATATTATGTGTTTTAATAATAACAGATAATAGGAATAGCTGACGCACTGTTAATACTCCACATTCCCTATAGGTATAATTTTGTAGTTGCCGTGTATTTAGATTTAAAATAGGAGATATATAATAATGCCCTTTGAGCTCTCTCCGCAATTATATTGTAAGTTTTTGCAGCTCCTCCCCAGCAAGAAATACAATATGTTATCACTGATTGACACAAGGCATAGTATATTGTTTTCATCACGATGGAATTTGCACAGTGTCTAAGTTGTTTAAATATATATTTAATTTTCCTAATCCTACTTGAAACATTTTCTATATGCTTTTTAAATTTCATGTTTTTGTCAAATATAATACCTAAATATTTAATTGAATCTGCTGAAGATATTCTAGGACAGCAGCAACGGCCATCGTCTATAAGACAAGTATGAGCAGTTATATGGTGTGTGTTATCTAAGGGCTGTGGAAGGTTTCGAATGGAGAAAGGGATATATTTTGTTTTATCTATATTAAGCGTTAGATGATGAAGCTTAAGCCATTGAGTAACTGTGTTGAAGACAGTTTGTGCTCTTTGATATACGTCGTGCCGAGAGTCGCCATGTAGTGTCAGAGTAGTATCGTCGGCATATGAGACGATTTTACAATTACCTATACTAAGAGATGTGAGTTCATTAATATATGCTAGAAATAGCATTGGTCCTAAGATACTACCCTAAGGCACACCACGGGAGATGGACATGTTGTCACTTACATAATCACCAATTTTTACTTTTTGGCTTCTCCCTTTCAGATAATCTTGGAATAACTTTAGTTGATTTTCGCGTAAGCCTAGTCGGTTTAATTTGTCTTCAAGTGTAGGAATAGAAACCGTGTCAAAAGCTTTTGCCAAATCCAAGAAAATGGTAAGGCATTTCTTTTTTCCATCTAACGTTTTAACTATATGTTCAGTAAACTCACATAGAGCAGTTTCTGATTACTTTCCATCTCTAAAACCGAATTGGGCATCAGAAAGTAACTTGTACTTTTCTAAATATTTGGAGTCTTGAATTTATAATTCCTTCCAGGATTTTAGATAAGGATGTCAAAATCGATATAGGTCTATAATTGGTGACGCGGTTTCTATCACCACCCTTGAAGATGGGATGAACTATTGATCTCTTTAGAGAATTCGGAAACACTCCCTTATTTAAGCACATGTTGAATATATGGGTTAGTGGTGATGTGATATGATTTTTATAATTTTGAGTACGTTGGAAGTAATGCCATCATCACCAGCGGCACAGTTACTTTTTAAATTATTGATGATGTTTGAAATAGAATTAGTTTGTATTATAAGTCAAATCGATTATATCGATTAAGTAACATTTTGTTTAGTCTGTTGAAAATTTCTGACAATGGTCACACTGGACTGTCACTTCCGTTCTTGCCTTGAAAAATTACCTCGTTGTCGTCTCGTACGTAAAATATCACCTTTTGAATTAACGCGAATTGAATTAACTTGTATAATTGAACTAAATTGAGTAAACCGTCTTGAATGCCGCCTGATCTAGTGCTGGCAACGGTAAATTGTGATAAAAGACATTGTGAACTATTGATTGACATTGGCAAAACTGAATTGTGAATCCTGTGAACGTGTATCGTGCCCTCGTGCCAACGGAGAGGACATCAAGTTGGAAGGAACAGCTAAGTGGATAATTCATTCAATCTATCGTGGCCACCTTAGTTTTGTTTGTTTTTCCCTAACTTAGTTCCAGGCCTGACATCAGTGAAGATACAGGTAATTGTACATTGTTAAATTCTTAGCGCCAAGAAACTTGGTCCATGTGTTTAGATCCCTTGCCTTGGGCTAAGACTGGATGAATTAATCGCTTCCACTGATCTCTGTATAAAACTTACCCATTCATAGCCCGAACTCTAGACATAATTTTTGGTAGCAGAGCGTAGTTGTATCTTAGCCGTTGATTGTATCTGAACTCAGATTGGTGTTATATGAGCTATATATCTCATTTGTAATCAGTGTTATAGTGTTCTCAGGTCAGTATTGTCTAAAATACATAATATTTAATTGTATAAGTTGACCTAGATAATTTGAAACACATGTCATACATAACCTCAATCAGTAATTGTTGATTTGTATTGTTGAAATCTAACTTAAATTTGTTGTTGCATTAATAAGTCAGTTTGTTTGGATACATAACAGCTGTATGTATCAATAAATTTAGTAAATTTAGTTTACCTTATAATTATATTAAGTTTGAATCATTACTTATAACAACCAAACTTTTGATAAACCTTTGTTTGTTATAATATATAGATAATATTGCTAGGTAACACATATTCTGTGCTTACTTACTATTGCATATCTCAAATAACACAGTCTGTCTGTTGCAAATAATTCATTAATTAATTTGAAGTTCAACTTTTAATTTGTTATAAGTTACAACTTTTGATAATTTTTGTGTTTGTTTCAATATATTGAAACTATTAATTTTGTTGGACAGTAGATACCTGTCACTTGCCTGCACTTGCAGTAAACAGGCTAATACTTTGTTGGTTTCAAAGAATTGAGAAAAATTAAGTTTTGATTGTTAATATTATTAAACACTTGTCCGGGCTCTTTTGAATTTTGATTATGTCAGCTATCAAGGACTTGCGTGCGGCTGCTGGTGCTATTGCATCAAATTTGCGCTGGTTTGCCTCGGCCAGTGCTTTATTGAACCGGCCTGATCGCCAGCAGGCCTTACTTCAAAGGTACGAGCGGATCGATGATCGCCTGGCAAGTGTGGAACAGCAGTTCCGCACTTTCAGCGCTTGCTGTCTCGAAGTGTCAGTCACTGATTTCACTGCTGACCAGCGAAATAAGGTCAGCGAAGACTATGCCCAGGTCTTAGACCTGTATGGTGCTGTCTCCAATACTGCGAGACAACTAGTTGCCGATAGGGAAGGGCAACCCGGCCTGAAGCAGGAGCTTCCTAGGTCAGCACCGGGGCTGGTGAGTAGGCTCCCTACTTTGGACCTCCCCCATTTGATGGCTGCCTAGGAAGCTACCTGGGCTTCGTTAATTTGTTCGACAGCCTGGTCAATGACAGGGCTGACCTTCGGCCAGCACATAAATTGGCATATTTAATGTCGGTTCTGGATGGGGAGGCTAAGAGCCTCATCCAGCATCTGCCCGTGTCTGACGAGGCGTACCAGACGGCTCGGGACCTAATTACCCGTAGGTACCATAACAAGCGTGGCCTCGCCGACACGCATATTGAGCAGATTTTGGGTTTGCCGACGCTCACCCGGGTCTCTGGGTTGCGCACCCAACTGTTGAACCCGCTTTTGGTGGCCATCAACGCACTTAAGTGCCTTGACCTGCCCGTGGACCAATGGTCCTATCTATTGGTGCACATTGTACTATCGAACGTTGATGAGAATCGTATGCACCACTCTATTGGAAAATCAAAGTCACCAAAGAATATGTTACAAACTTTACGATATTCCATTTTTCTGCCAAAATTTGTTATCAATACTAAGCTATTTCAATACCTATAATTTTGAACAAGCCATTTAAAGCTTGACACATAAAGCAATGTGAGTGTGGCGTGGAAGAATCAAGACTCTCATGTAGAGAGTTAGTGTTTCTGCATTAAATCTAGTGTCAAGTGCATTAGCGTGTAGGCAGACTTGACAGGACTGAAAATTAGATTAGTTCACAATAGAAACTCTAATATCTCATCTAGCATAAACCAACCTATGCTTATGAATTTGAATTTCATTTTATCGAATGATACTTTTGTCATATTATTTATCCTCTATAACCACATTCAGCTTATTTATATTTATGTCATAAAATATTTTAGATGATTGCTTTACAGATAATGTCATAACATAGTGGCATTGTGTTAAATATTTCGAATATATTCTAGAACAACTAACACACAATCATTTGGTCCCACATTAGGTACTACGTTACTACGTGTTTTAAAGAAGACAAGGCAATCCTAGTCATCGTCAATACTCACGAGGAAACGGAAATTTACTTCTTACGCCGGCATTTTTATAAAAAACTCACAAACGTTCTGGAAAAGCCGTACTTGTTTATCAAGTAAGCAAGATTGCCACACTATCTTATTGCAAGCTTATTCTTTATTCGATATAGTTTCTCGAGAGACTTTTAGATTTGGAGACTAAGAACCTAAACACAATGCAAATTATATAATACTAGCTGACCCAACGAACTTCGTATCGCCTTTTTAAGAGTTCCCATTGACTTAGCGCTTAATCTCTTATCATTTCAGAGTCTATAAATGATGAGCAAACAAACATAGACTTTTATATAATACTGAATGCCCCATTCCTTAAAATATCGGAGACGATACCAATAGCGACTTTAAGGAAAATCCCGTCCGCCATCTTTAATTTCCTATCCGCCATCTTTGATCACAAAATAGATGTTTTATTTGGATTCACCATCCCTTAAATCATCAGAGACGACACCCATACTGATTTTTTAAATTTTTCAACGTCGCGTTTTGAACAGCGCTTTGGTGGGGATAGCGCGACCCATCTGCCCCCCTTTGCTGACCTGGAGAGGTTCCTGGAGGATGAGTGCCGGGTCTTGGACAACTCCGGTGGTGACACGCCGGCTAAGACACAGCCGCCCAAGGTCAAGGAGCAGGCTCGCGTTCACACCCGAGCCAATGTTGACCGGCGCACGCAGAGCCCAGCGGAGTGCTCCTACTGCAAGGTCACGGGGCACAGAACGGCCAGTTGCAGGGCATTTTTGGACCTTCATGTCGCCTCTCGTAGGCGCATCGCGAATGCCCGCCGCCTTTGCTTCTCTTGCTTGGGGTCCCACTACCAGCGAGACTACCCAAACTCTCGCCCCTGTCCTCACTTTGGAGGACAGCATTTGGACATTCTCTGCATGAATGCCAGAGAGGTTGGCCGCTTGTCCAACCAGCCGACGCCGCGCACGGGCGGGTGTTTTGAAGGTGGCAACCGAGGCTCACCGGCGCGTAGCTGAGAGTCGCCTCGCTCAATTGATCGCCACTCGCCCTGCTTGGAGAACCGTAGCGTGCGCACGCCTCCTCTCTCTCGCACACCTGAATGTGCTGTTCAGCGTCACCAGCACCGTGACTGCTGCCCCAGGTATTCCCCTCCTTTGGCGGAGCGTCCCCGCCTTGACTCGCGCCCACCTCGTTTAGGGCGGGTGCGTCACTATGACCCCCCACAGATGGCGCGCGGATCTAGTCATCGCGCCTTTGAGGACTTCAAGCCGCACCCCCATTTTGATTTGCCTGGTCCTGGCCAACGGTCGCCGCCCAGGCAACTATAGGTCATTGACCCCTGCCCTATTACGCCAACCTCCCCCATTGAGACCGTTATCCTACCAACGGTTGCTGTTAGGGTCTGGGGACCCACGGGGACCTCTGTTGATGTCCGTGCTATATTGGACACAGGTTCACAAGGTTGCATTGTTTCCACTTATTTGGTAGGGCAGGTTAAATTAAATATGGGCTCTTTTCCAAATTGTATACGGGGCATAGGTGACGTAGCCTCTAATGTTGAAGGGCAAGTTAAGGTTTTGTTTGGCCCTGTTGAATCTTCACACCCGAGGATTAAAACCTCGGCTATTGTGTTGAAGAATATTTTGGGTATGCACCCACAGAAACAGCTACCCGCTGCTGTGGTGAATTTGACATCGGGATTGGAACTGGCAGACCCCAAATTTGACACACCGGGACAAATCGACTTGTTGATTGGCTCTGATGTCCTCGGTGGAATTTTGATTGGTGGGAAACGGGTCTTGGTGCCGAATGGTTTGACTGCCATCCCGACCATATTTGGATTTGCTTTGATGGGACCTGTACCTAGGGACCCCCTCACCCGAACTTGATAATTTGTTGGCTGTAGGCTCTGCTCTCTCTGATGCAGTTCAGAGGTTTTGGGAGGTAGAGGAGCCCCCTCAAGTTGCCCGTTTGAATCCAGAACATGAGGAGTGCGAGCTGTTCTTCCAGAACAACACTAGTCGACTCCGTTCTGGTCGGATTATCACGAAGCTGCCCTTTCTGTCTGTTCGGCCTCCGCTTGGTGAGTCACGACCTGTAGCCGAAAAGGGATTGTAGGCTATGGAGCGTCGCATGGGTCGTGATCCGGAGCTCAGACAGAAGTATATTGAGTTCATGAGAGAATATGAACAATTGGGACACATGTCAGTGTCAAATTTGGATTGGCGTTCGGTGGAGCATTACTTTCTCCCGCATCATGCGGTATTGAAGCCATCGACTGGCAAGCTGCGCACAGTGTTTGATGGTTCTGCGTAGACTTCAACAGGCGTATCCTTGAACCAGTGCTTGCATTCTGGTCCCAAGTTGGTCAAGGACCTTTGTGACGTCATCACCAGCTTCCGACGACATCAGGTTGTCTTTGTGGCCAACATAAAAATGATGTTCAGGCAGACTATTATCCACCCTGATGACCGTCGCTTCCAGCTGATCCTTTGGAGAGAGTCTCCTCGCGATCCCATGGTTGTCTACGAGCTCAATACGAATACGTACGGGTTAAGATCAAGCCCCTACTTGGCAATACATTCTCTTTGGGAGCTCGCAGACCGAGAAGGCTTACGTTTCCCACGAGCCTCCGCCATCTTGAAAGACGATATTTACGTCGATGACATTTGCTCGGGCGCCTCCACAGCGGACGAGGCGATCCTCCTGCGGGACGAATTGATAGGTATTTTGGCCTCCGCTGGTTATGAGTTGCGTAAATGGATTTCCAACTCACCAGCGCTTTTGGAAGGCTTGCCAGAGGATCATCAGCAGGATCCACATCTATTTGAGATTGTTGATAACCCCGCCATGATGGCTGTTCTCGGCGTTCAGTACAGACCAGTCCAAGACATCTTTACATATAACGTAGACTTGAAATTGCCGTGTTCTTGGACTAAACGTCTCGTATTGTCTACTGTCGCCAGAACCTTTGATCCGAACGGTTGGATCTGTCCAATAATATTTTGGGCAAAATGCTTCTTGCAGAAGCTTTGGACAGCAGGATTGACCTGGGACGAACCTCTACACGGTACTCTTGTTGAGGAATGGACCTCTTTTGTATCCTCACTTCCTGCCGTCAATGAGATCTCCTTGCCTCGTCCCATTCTTCCTCCCGGGAAGTACAAGGCCACCCTTCACGGGTTTTGTGACGCCTCGGAACGTGGTCACGCCGCCGTGGTGTACTTGCGCACAGTCAGTGCCTCAGGTCAGGTGAGGGTTTCCCTGATCATGGCAAAGAGCAAGGTCGCACCCCTTCGGACATCTTTGACCATTCCAAAATTGGAGCTCTCGGGAGCAGCACTACTTGTACGCTTATTGAACCACGTGTCTAACACTTTGGGTAAAAGCATTTGTATTTATGGCAGTTACGCCTGGACAGACAGCCAAATTGTTCTTTGTTGGTTGAAGGCTTCTGTCCACACCTTGGAGGTATTTGTCGCTAATCGTGTTTCCCAAATCCAGAAATCCGAAGTCAAACTTGTTTGGAGACACGTGCCAGGTGAGCTCAACCCCGCTGATTGTGCCTCGTGCGGATGCTTGACGCCTAGTTTGATAGGTCATTCGCTGTGGTGGGGTCCGGAATGGTTGAGTTAACCAGAAACTGATTGGCCTCGAACGCCAGTTTTGAATACTTCTAATTTGCCGGGTCTACGAACACTCGCTCTTGAGAAGGTGGAATGCGCCTTCGACCCCGACTTTTTGTTAAATCGTTACAGCTCCCTCGACAAGTTGTTAGGTGTTACTGTTTGGATAAAGCGTTTTGTTTTTAACTTTAGGCACCCACAACGGAAACGACTGACACCGTTTATCTCACCACAGGAACGACAGGAGTCCCTCACATTTTGGGTTCGTTCTTTGCAACTGGCGCACTTTGGGAAGGAGATTGCTATCCTCAAGTCAGGGAAATTGAAATTATCGGGAGCTGTCTCTAAATTGAACCCCTTTTTGGACGATACGGGTCTCTTGCGCATTGGAGGGCGCCTCAAGAACGCCAACCTCCCTTACGGGGCACGTCACCCCCTTTTGATACCCAAGGACGGTCATTTGGTACGTTTGTTGGTAACTGACCGTCACCTTAAAAATTCGCATGCTGGATGTAATGCGCTCTTGGCCATTTTGCAACGCGAGTTTTGGATTTTGTCTGCCCGAAGAATTATTCGGAGTGTAGTCTTTCGCTGCATCCCTTGCTATAAGCTCAAGGCTTCTACCATGCAGCCCTTGATGGGGGACTTACCGGCAGATCGCATAACTGAAAGCAGGACGTTTGACGGGGTTGGCACCGACTTCGCTGGTCCCTTTTTGGTAAAAACGTCGACACTACAAAACAGCAAGACTGTCAAGGCCTACTTGTGCGTTTTTGTTTGTCTCTTCACAAAGGCCGTACACTTAGAACTGGTCTCCTCGCTTACGACCGAGGCGTTTGTAGCCACATTTGACAGATTTGTATCCCGCAGAGGGCTGCCTTCCTTGATCCGTTCTGACTGCGGCACTAACTTCAATGGCACCTATAATTATTTGAATGATGTTGTTAATTTCCTTGAAACCAACAAAGCTGATATAGGTGATAGGCTTGCCCGACGTGGGACAAATTGGTTGTTTTCCCCACCAAATTGTCCACACTGGGGTGGTATATTTGAGGCCGCCGTAAAATCGGCCAAAACACACTTGCGCAGGACAATCGGTGAATCTGTCCTTACATTTGAGGAACTCGCAACTGTGTTTTGTAAGATTGAGGCCGTTTTGAACTCTCGGCCATTGTGCCCGATCTCCTCAGATCCGAATGATTTGGAGGCCCTTACGCCGGGCCATTTTTTGATTGGTCGCCCACTTGTCGCCTTGCCTGAGTACCCCTATATTGATACGAGACCTGGTCGTCTCTCGCGTTTTGAATTGGTACGCCAGATTACTCAGAGCTTTTGGAAACGCTGGAATTTGGAATATTTGCACATACTCCAGCAACGCGTTAAGTGGACCGACAAGACCGATCCACCCAAGATTGGAGACCTCGTTTTGATCAAGGAGGCTAACCTTCCGCCACTCAGATGGCGTAGGGGGCGCATCCTTCATTTGGTAACTGGGTCTGATGGAGTTCCCCGATTTGCTGAGGTCTTGGTGGACGGTTCGATTCTGAGGAGAGCGGTTGCAACATTGTCACGTCTACCAACCGATTAGCGGACCGGTAGGCCGGTCCGGGGCGGGTGGATGTTTGAAATAGAATTAGTTTGTATTATAAGTCAAATCGATTATATCGATTAAGTAACATTTTGTTTAGTCTATTGAAAATTTCTGACAATGGTCACACTGGACTGTCACTTCCGTTCTTGCCTTGAAAAATTACCTCGTTGTCGTCTCGTCCGTAAAATATCGCCTTTTGAAGTAACGCGAATTGAATTAACTTGTATAATTGAACTAAATTGAGTAAACCGTCTTGAATGCCGCCTGATCTAGTGCTGGCAACGGTAAACTGTGATAAAAGACATTGTGAACTATTGATTGACATTGGCAAAACTAAATTGTGAATCCTGTGAACGTGCATCGTGCCCTCGTGCCAACGGAGAGGACATCAAGTTGGAAGGAACAGCTAAGTGGATAATTCATTCAATCTATCGTGGCCACCTTAGTTTTGTTTGTTTCCCTAACTTAGTTCCAGGCCTGACATCAGTGAAGATACAGGTAATTGTACATTGTTAAATTCTTAGCGCCAAGAAACTTGGTCCATGTGTTTAGATCCCTTGCCTTGGGCTAAGACTGGATGAATTAATCGCTTCCACTGATCTCTGTATAAAACTTACCCATTCATAGCCCGAACTCTAGACAGATGAGATTATCAATTTCTTGCTCATCCGTATCCAACAAAACAAAGGAATTACTAGGTGCGTCTAGACTTTTTTGCAGAACTGTGTCTGGATGAATATTACTATCTAAATTATCTCCAATAGTGGTAAAAAATCTATTGACGGCGTTGACTGACAAATGAGGTGTGGATTTAATTGAGAGTAGTTCAACCATGTCATCATTCTTTCTATTCCTGTTAGTGATATTATTGATTGATTTCCATAGTTGTTTAGTATTTTTACCTGCTTCATTTAGTTTATTTTTTTCATATGCGCGTTTAAGTTTAGGTTGTTGTAAGGTTATTAATAAAATTGCTATATCTTTTGTACGTAATTTCTAATGTTATATTATTTGGATTTTCTTTCAATTTTTTGTGCATACGATCCCTATTTTGAGTACATCTGATTAGCCCAACAGTCATCAACGGTTTTAATATTCTAGATTTATTTGATATCTTTACAATTGTTGTATTGCAATGAATTAAACTACTAATTTTGGATATAAATAAGTCCATTGCACTATTTGGGTCAGTAGCGTTATAAACCATACTAAAATCAATGAGAGCTGCTGAATTTATAATGGCATCGTAGTTAAGTTTTACGTTTTGAAGTCTCTTAGCCTTAGAGAAATGCTTTAATTGTGCACAACAGAGTACTGGAGTACATGATCAGTTATAAATGAGTCAATTATAAACGTAGTGATTGGTAATTTTGTTTTTAAAACAACATGATCAAGGCAGCTGTTGGCACGGGTGGGAGTATTAAATGCAGGCAGAAATTCGTTCATAAATAAAAAATCTAGGTAATCTATCAGATATCAATCGGAACTGTTATTCGCTATATTTATATTAATGTCTCCGATAATAAAAACATTCTTAACAGACGATAAACTGTCTATTACTATTTGCGTGGAGTTTAGAAATATGTCAATAGATTTAAAGCAAAAAGGACGGTAAATTGCTAAAATAGCGACATCATGGTTTATTTTTATTACAATACAATTTGCTTTGCAAAATACAGGTTCTTCTAGAACAGCATTTATACCATCTTTTACAAATACTATGATGCCGTCGTTCTGATTATAATGCGTTGTTGTGGATTTGCACGAATATCCCTCTAAAGCAGGTAGATTTTGAACGCAAGACATCCAACACTCTGACAGTATTATAATATCATTTTTAAATTTTAGTCTATGAAATAATATCTTTAGGCTATCAAAATTAGCATTAACACTACGAATATTTTGAGAAAATATTTTCAAGTATCGATTTGGATGATTTAGGTACGATGCACAATGCTCTGGCGTACAGGTAAAAGATTGTGCTACTGAAAGCTGGTCGATATCATTAATTACCTCGCTATCGAATTTGTGAATTGTAATCTACATATGCGAAACACAATAGGTGCACCTATTAGACTTAGTAATGCTGAGACCAGTAAATAAGCAAATAAGTTTACTATCCAGGCATTTAATAAGAAATTTCGCCATTGTATAACTAAGACACCTTTACCCACTCTCTTGAAACACGGGATTAATGCTAATGTGTATGTAAGTATATGAATGCATGTATTTTGTGTATTTGATAGTTGGTCTTGTTGATGTTTTTTGTGTGAAATGTGTAAGATGGACAATATGTAATGTCTGTACAATGATAAGTGTTTGTAAGTATTGTATGATATGTGAATTTGGCTATAAGAGTCATTCAGTTGATTAATTTTATAAATGAGTATCTGTGAAAATAGTAAACTAATTAAAGATAAAATAATGTAGTAAGTGTTCGTGCAACATAAGCTAAATGTAATTATAATTAAGTACTCGTTAGTCCCGCTGTGGTTTGAGTAGTTTGTTGAGGCATGCCGATGTTCTGACTGTGATAGCTTCAGCGCCCTCCTTCTCGCGCAGAAACAACTTGCCATTGCTTGTCCAGCAGAACTTATAGTTGTTATTTCTTGCAAAGGTTCGCGCTTCATGAAATAATCGTCTTTGTGTGCCAGGAAGATGCTCAGCGATAAAGATTGGGCTGCGAGGACCGCTTATTCCCATTCTTTCTGTATTGAGCTTTTCGTTGGGGGTTCGATCTTTATTAAACGTGCGAGCTGCGTCTAACATTTTGTGTTTCAAATTTACTGACGTGAATTCGCAGACTATAGGTGTAATTGAGCCTTTTTTCCCTGGCATTCGGTATACGTCGCGTAAGTCGGAGGCGTCTATCGTTGCTTGGATTGTTTTGCATGTTTGAAGTACTGTAGATATGAGTTCATTTATGGATTCATTTTCACGTTTCGGAACATTTCGTATTTCTATAGTTGATGAACGCGAGCTGTTTTGCAGATCTTCAATCTTCTTTTCCAATGTTAAAATATAGTCACGCTGATCCATTCGCTCTCTCTCCAACTTCTGTATTAACTGCCTCATGTCTTCATAGTTGCTGTTTATAAATTCGATTGCTTTCTCAATCTCATTGTTTGTGTTGTGTATTTTAGTATTTTGCTGCTTTACCTCAGCGATATCTGACGCCAGTTTTTGCAAAGCAATATCTTGGTCCTTCTTCAACGAGTTCAATAGGCACATTATACGATTTTCAAAGGCCGTAGTCCAATTGGTATCAGGCGAAAGGTCAGAGCAGAAGCGCTTATTCCTTGCTGTTACATTGGAAAGCTCCATATTGGGTGTAGAAGGCGCTTGTTCTCGCTCCGTTGTTGAGTTAGTTGATGGTGAGTGCTGTACTCGCGACATCTTAATTTATTTTTCTGTTATTTACTTGAGATTTAAGTTATAGAAATATATATATATAATTTACATACAGATGAGCAATACTACCATCCATGATAATAATACCAAATTACCGAATGTTACCCAGGGGAAAGTATGTGTAACGTATACACATAATATATATAGTATAGAGCAGCCGATTAGTGGCTTCATTAATTAATTGATAGCTAGTCATATCTTAATTCACTGTTGAGAGTGCAGTAAACTGTTAGCGAGCGATAGCCTAGTGGAGATACCAATAGACTGAAATGCAGAGGGCATTGGGTTGAAATCCTCGGCAAGCACCACTGATTATTCTTAGTGCATATGAAATTGCGCCCCTGCGGAATGGTAAAACTAACACTATTTACAACACCAATCATGTACAATCAAACAAGTCAGCGGTGGACCACTTTTAAAAAAATCCCTTGGCTTGTTCATAGAGTCGAGGCATACTAGAAACAAGTTTTATATACGAGTGTCAATGTGCGTGTAAAGTAGCACTGGCAGCAACAATGTCTTGCTGAGCGATTCTCGCCCTTATGGTGGTCTAGCGGGCAGTTCTTCGACTGTACTTATGTTTTTTAAGAGCCTGCGACAAGCTCCTGCAAGGCTAAGGCCATGACACTTATGTTTGTCAAATAAAATTGTATATTATTTAATGTCATTTGTTATTTATCGCTTGCCCCGTACCACTGAATACAGATGTAAATATCTGAGCTCTTCGCCCGTACCTTGGGAAACACGTTATGCTGTAGGTATCGGTTGGCATGAAGATCTGACTCTCAGATCTTGTCTGCCTTATGGTTAGCACTGACAATGGTCTTAGCCATTAAATATCACTGTATATTTGATTTGTAGAGGTTAGAGGGCAGTCGCTCTTTGGAGATGCTAACATAAACATTTTGGATCAATTGGCAGTATCTTCAGCACCTTGAGATATTTCATTTATATATTTTTACATTCTAGGTGTTTCTATGTATAATATGTATGTATTTACAAAAATAATATATATATGTATGTTTATCCATTATCTAGTACGCATAATACAAGCTCTGCTTAGTTTGGGACTAGATGGTGATGTGTGCATGTGGTAGAATATTATACTATTATTCTAATATGTATCTACATGCATACATATATATTATTATGTATGTTATATATACACATACATACATTTATTTATATACTGACGATATCTTTTAATTGAATAAATTATATTTGTAACTACCAAAATTCGGAACGCACCTACTAACTGATTTCTCTGCATCACCCTCGGTTGACTGTTAGAGAATGCCATTGGCATTAAGTCCGCCTATGTATCTGATTTTTATTGTGCAAAAAGTTGAATAAAAAAAAAACAAAGGAATATACATCCAAAATTCGTATTCTTGTGCCCAGTAGTTTTGGCTGTGCATTGTCTGTCAGTAAGTCAGAAACGCAAGAATTTTAAATGTACAGATAATTTATTATATTTGTCAGTTATCCGGTTACTGTACATGTACAAGAATTATCTAGTTTTGTATTGGATGACCGTACGAGTACGTGAATCATCCCGGAATATTACATTACAGTCGAATAAATAACCTTTCGTCTGTTAACAATGTAAAAAATCAATATATAAACCGGTAGCCAAAACAAATCTGTAACGGTTCTCAAATAACCCATACCTTTCTTACTAATCCTTTGTACTTCGGACGAATATCCTTCCTTCGGCAAAGATTTTCAATTTACTAAAAGACTTCAGTGTTTACCCTGTTTTGCTCGTTGGGTTTCAGGGGTTATTTACCCCACTAAGCAGGTAAGCAGGCTATTTATATTATTGTATTATGTTGTTCATGAATAGGATGCATTCAATTTAAACGTATGTCTTTTACTTAAAAGGGTTTCTTGCGGTAAAAAATAAAAAATGGAAAAATATTTTTTGCGGATGAAAATTGAAAACAGATGGTTTAGAGTTTTAGACTATACTAAGTAAGTGTTATTCAATCAGATGAATTATAGTTTACTAGCTTTTGGCCGTAGCTTCACCTGCCTGAAGAATAAAGAACTCTGACCCCATTTTTTATCCATTGTTACGAATGGCGATAATTGAAAATAAAAATTAATCTATCAGTGAATGAGAGAACTAGAAGAGATTGGATATATTGGTGGTTTAAAGGTATTTCATCTACTGCCTACTAGACGGCGTTGCTGTATCGACTGTCCCCGACTGTTGCAAGAATATTTCAGAAACGTCTAGAATGAACTAGTTTGTTATCCGGTCGGTATAAATACCGCGCGGACGAGCAAATTCACCCAGTTACCGTTGAATAATCACAGCGATCAAGAAACGAAGGAGTGCGAAGATAAAGTGAGTCGGAAGTGTATAGTGAATAGTGTGTTTTATTAGTGTTGGAAATTAAGTGTGTAATTATAGTGTTTGTAGTGTGTAAAATAAAGTACAGTTTAGTGTCATAGTGCTTTTAATTTATCACCGAACCCCAGCTCGTAACAAATTGGTGTCAGAAGAAAGGGATAAATTATGCCGGTTATGCCGAAGGAAGAAATTGAGGGATTGCGTACCAGAAACCAGCGCCAGCAAGACTTGGACCAGAGACGCTTCGGAGACGTTCCTCGCCTGGTGGAGCAGGTGACTCCGCGGCTGCAGTGGAGCCTGCAAGCGCAACACACTCCGTGTCGGTCCCCGATATCGCGGCTCTGATGGCGTTCATGCAGGAGCAGGCTCGCCGTCAAGAGGAGCAGGCTCACCGTCAAGAGGAGCACGCGCGCCGCTTGGAGGAACAATTACAGCGCGACAAGGAGGAGCAGGCCCGCCGTCTGGAGGAACAGCTGATGGTGATGAAGAACATCAGCGCCGCTGTAGGGAAGGACCTGAAGGTGGTAAAGGAGGAGCTCCAGCAGCACGAGGCTCGTTTCAGCGACGTGGAGAAGCTCGTACACGATCAGCTTGAGACTCGCGTCGCCTTTATAGAGAAGCGTGTACACGACCATCACGAGACCTGTGTTGCTGAAGTGAAGAGGAGATTGCGTGGGCTCGGATCCAACGAAGTGACATCTGCGACTGTAGCGCCCTCACCTCGTGGGTTTAAGGTTCCATCATTTGATGGCTCGTCATCATGGTTTGAATACAAGATCCAGTTTGAGGCTGTGATGCGATCGAATGGGTGGACCAAAGAACAGGCTTTAACCGCCCTAACCTTGGGCCTTCGCGACCGGGCCTTGACAATGTTGGAGGCACTCGGACAAGGCGTCACTTACGAGACGCTTCTGGAGGCGCTGGAGGCGAGATACGGAGACGCGCACCTCGAACATGTGTACCGTGCTCAGCTGAAGGACAGGACTCAACGCACCAGAGAAACTCTGCAGCAGTGAGCTCTAGAGGAGAAAAGCTGGTCAGGAAGGCATACCAGTCGCCGCCTGCGCTTATTGACGGGAACCTCGTACGGGCGTTTACGGATGGGATCCGTGACCTGGAGGTTAGAGCCGCGGTAAGACTTGGGCACTTCAAGAACCTGAAAGACGCCTTAGCCCATGCTCTGCAAGTGGAAGCAGTACGATGCGACGAGTGAAGTCACCGCATCAGGGAAGTTGTATCGTTAACTCGGTGCGACAACTGCGGAGAAAGAGGCCATATCCGCTTGAGCTGCCCAAAGCGTAGGCAGCCTAGTGACACCCTGTCTCCACCAAAGGGGTCGCCTGATGTGCCTGCCAGGCAGCGAGAGCAGGGAAACGAGTAGAAGCCAGGACTGCGGGGCGGGTGCTGGCTGGTAATGGAGGAGCCCCAAGTATCTCGATCTCGCAATCATGTGACGGAAACAGCCTGATCATCGAAGGTGAAATTACCAGAACACCATGCAAGCTGACATTGGACACGGGTGCTTCTCGGACAGTCGTCGGTTTCCATCTGGCAAGACGGGTTCTTCGGTGCTGCTTCAGCAACAATGAATGTGTGAATCTGAGAACAGCTAGCGGTCAGCACATAACCGTCCGAGGTGAAATGGAGGTGGATCTTTTCTACCTTATATCTAAAAAGTGGCTACTGGCAGGTGGAAATAGATCCTCGCGACAAGGAGAAGCGATATAAATACCGCGCGGACGAGCGAGTTCACCCAGTTACCGTTGAATAATCACAGCGATCAAAAAACATTGGTGTACGAAGATAAAGTGAGTTGGAAGTGTTGAGTGGTGTGAATAGCAGGGCTTGAAAACGTTACCAATTCACATTAAAAATAACGTTAATTAACGGTATTTCAAAGAGATACCTGGCATACCGGTACGATTTGGTAGCGTTATTTAGTAGCATAACGTAATAATAGCAGTAAAAAAATTACGTTAAAAATAACGGTATTATTATTTTTTTTGTAAAATTACCGGTAACAAGTTCACGGTAAACGGTGCCACATTATATTGTATTTTGCTGAGAACACATTTTGTGTTTCCCCCACACCGATCGCCCATAGCCACGCCAGTCATCCCTTAGCCTTCTAACTAGTTTAACGTGTTAGCGTAAGAACTATTGTGAAAGCGAATAGACCTTTGTGTTTGACCAGACTCTACGTTTCATTTATCTCCAAAATATACCCTCGCCACCGTAACACAGTGAACACGCAGTAGACAGTCAGATAGTAAATTCATACACCACAGTGAACACACAACCTTGACGCTCACCCAATAATAGACATTTACTTAACATTGGTGACCTCCGACTTTAGTTACGGTGCGCGCAGAGACAGTAGTGCAGTGACTTGGCAGTGGACGAGGGACGACTCCCCGTAGACTGAGGAAGACGACCTGATTCGACGGGCAACTTCAGGGGAAACCAAGGACCAAGGACAACAAAACAGCACATAAGGACATCTATCAATTGAAGCGACCATTACAGAGAGAGACAACTCAACATGGCTGCATTGTATAGCTGGCTAGAAGCAACCAAAGCAGACCAAATGAAGAGCGGCAAGGAATCCCGGGGCAGCAGCACAGTGGCATACCCGGTGGATAAGAAGACGAGACACCGGACAGGACGCGGCGGCGGCACTCAATGGAACAGTGCGCCGGTCGTACAGCGTACAGATATCCCACTTGGAGGCGAGGAAGAATACCGCTTCAGTGTTGGAAGGCGCAACCTGTCGTACAGCGTACAGATATCCCACTTGGAGGCGAGGAAGAATACCGCTTCAGTGTTGGAAGGCGCAACCTGTCCACATGGCCCTTTGCTCAAGCGATGTGTAATGGTATTGTTAGTCGCTGGCAGTATGTCACATATGATAAAAATTATATATTAGATCATCAGTGCAACTTGGTACGAAAAGCTTTATAAGCATCATATTAGGTGCATTTAAGGTCAATTTAATGATAGATTCAAAGGAAAAGGAAAAATATTGTGTTTGGGTTATTGCATTCTATGTCGAGAGATTAAAATTGAAAATGAATTGTGTTTGAAATATGTATTCCGTTTAACATAGTTGAATCGTAGCGTTATTTTATTATGTGAGGTCCTCGTTATATCTTTATTTGTTGTTATCAGCATTTTTATATTTTTGTGTATATGTTTATGTGGTAAACACACTTGTACCCGTTTAAAGAATTGGGTCAGAAAGGAGATGATGTCTATTTGGCCTGCAAGACCAGCAGTTCAAGCGACCCCGCAGTGTACTCAACAAACGTCATATGCTTAAATGTTGTAACGAACATGTGAAGATATCCTTTTGTTTAAAAATATGTTGAATCAGATTTTATATAGGTACGTATTGATGAGGTATTTTACTGTTCAATCATAGGACATTCTGCAGAGTTTGTGTTGTCGGTTATTAGCCACAATGACGCCAAGACAGGACAGTAGAATACATCAGAAAGACCGTAAATATGTGTTGGTATATTTTATATTTGTGTTTTTCAAAAATGGCACAGTGATTTCAATAATGTATCGTGTATTGTGTAATCATTTTTATTAATTACGTGTAATACGTAATGTTATAAAAACTTAATACTTCAAATGTAAGGCCGAGTAAATAAATTGTAGCATCAGCATAGGTATGTTTTATGTTTCATCATTGCAACAACAGTTCTAAGTATTGTAATAATGGTAACTTGATATTAAATTGCAACAGTGTAACTTTGTTTTTATATAGCAGCGTTAGCAAGACGACTCGGCGACGAAATGTAATGAGTTAGCAGTTTGAATGTTATTCTTGGATTTATGTATTCAATTTATGTTTCGATGTTTTAGAATAAAAATTTTAAATTTTTTTTTAAAAGTGGAGGTAGGTATGTGATTGCCACATTATATTGTATTTTGCTGAGAACACATTTTGGGTTTCCCCCGCACCGATCGCCCATAGCCACGCCAGTCGTCCCTTAGCCTTCTAACTAGTTTAACGTGTTAGCGTAAGAACTATTGTGAAAGCGAATAGACCTTTGTGTTTGACCAGACTCTACGTTTCATTTATCTCCAAAATATACCCTCGCCACCGTAACACAGTGAACACGCAGTAGACAGTCAGATAGTAAATTCATACACCACAGCGAACACACAACCTTGACGCTCACCCAATAATAGACATTTACTTAACAGTTTGGTTATTTTATGCGACGTTGCCGTTTTCTCGAAGCCGCCGCCCGCCGCAACCGGTACGGTGCAGCGATGCGGCGGTGGCGGAGGCGCGGGTGGTACCTATTCGTACGTGGCCACGCGCGCGCTTTCCGACTCTGTTGCCATTTCGTTTATCGTCTTGCCAACTCTCACGCGCTTAGTTTAATCTAAATTATATATATAGAAAACTACTGTTATAGTTCTCACTTCTTATTATTACATTTCCTTTATTAAGTTTTAACGTTTAGGGTGAAGTCACACTGCAACGTTGCGTTGCGACGTTTACTTTGCAAGATTAGGACGTGGCACCTAATAACTCAGGTTAATTTTAACGTTGCGACGACACAACACAACGCAACGGAGCAGTGGCTTCGCTCTAATTGTTTTATTTATTTTATTTATAGACTCACGCCTGTATCCTCAAAGGGATAGGCAGAGGTGTAATATTACACCCACATTTCGCCATGAATGTTTAGGTCCCACGTAATAGGGGGCGAGCCTATTGCCGTTACTGGGCACATCATCAGACTCCGGGCTGCTTCTGAGAATTCGGAAAAACCCAGTAACACTTTGCCCGACCCGGGAATCGAACCCGGGCCCTCCTATCAGCAGTCGCATACGCTATCCGCTGGACCACGGAGGCTGTCAATTGTTTACATAGGTAACTAATTGTTTTTATTTTTAAATATTTTAACAAAAGCATTTAAAAATATAAAAGTAAGTTGAAGTCCAGAGATAGAAGACCCATAGATAAACCTGAACAACCCCTCTTGGGGTCCTCTATCTCTGGACTTCTGCTTACCTTACTTACGACAACCTGGGGGCTTATTCACTATGACCACTGAAATCCCATGTTCAAGACGTGTGTCGTCGTGACGTGCACTAGACGTAAACGTGTTTCAGTAACGTGACTCACGACGTATTCAGTATGCCATACGACAGCTTGTCTATGCCTAGTTATCAATTTCACAACATTCGTTCATAAATCTTAATGCCGGTTTGCCGGCTCAATTTCGATTTTATACATATTATTTTACTTACTTGTAATTTCACTAAAAGCTACAGTACAAATAGAAAAGGCTATTAAAACTTAAATTATATTATTTTAGTTCAATTTCGCCAGGAACAATCTCAAAATAAAAACTGATCTTCAAAGTTTAGTTCATCTTTTGACTTAAGTCAATTTTTGAACGATAACATATATGATGACATTGATGACAGACATGACAGTTGCAGTCGCGCTACAATATAAAAAATATAAGTGCGGTTGGTGCAGCAAATAGCCCAATTCTAACAGAATGCCGCGCTACGTGATGGACTCGAGCTACGCCAAGTGACTTTACCCGACAACGCTAAGTTAGATACTCACTCATTCGAGATAGTGTGTGCAACTGTGTATCGTGGAAACAAATTTATGTTTTTATGTTGTGTTGTGTATATTCCACCGAAAGCAATGGACAGAGAATACATGTATATGTTTCACCTTTTAGAAATGTTGTGTGTACGGTACGAAAAAGTAATTTTAGTGGCAGACTTTAATATGTATTCAACTAGTCAGGATATACAATGTTATTATGAGTACTTTGTTACTTACTGTAAATTTCGCCAATGCAACAACATTAGGAATTGTAATGATCGTACGCTCGATATTGTGTTGACAACTTTGTCGAAAGATGAGATTATTGTAAGTGAAGAGTGCGAGTCTTTGTCTAGTGTTGACCCGCAGCACCCGCCGCTGCGCGTAATCGTCTGCCTGGCGCACGCGCACACACCTGTGGAGTCAGCCGCGGCCGCCGCAATCCCCATTTCACCCCCACTACATAGCCACGCGTCGCCACCACTGCCCGCGACCTCCCGTCCGCGATGGAATTTCGCAAAGGCTGACTTTTATTCGATGTATTCGGCACTAGGGGAAGCGGATTGGAGCGGATTGTATGGTACAAGCAGCGTTGACGAAGCATACGGTATACTTTATAATATATTTTATAGGATAATAGATGATAGCACGCAAAGAAAAATGCCTAAAGCCGGCTATTCGCGGTACAATTACCCAGAATGGTACACGGCAGATATAATAGGCGACATAAAAATAAAGGCATATTGGCATAAAACTTTTAAAATATGTAAATCTAGGGATGTGTATGATAAGTTTTCTTTCTATCGATCCAGAGTTAAAAATAAAATTAATTATGCTTATAAGAATTACCAGAATCGTATAGAAATGCAATTTTCAAAAGAACCTAATACCTTTTGGAGTTTTATTAGTCGGAAATGCTCGAAACGTAGTAAAACGCA
The DNA here is from genome assembly GCA_944739405.2 of Euclidia mi. Classification (NCBI taxonomy): domain Eukaryota; kingdom Metazoa; phylum Arthropoda; class Insecta; order Lepidoptera; family Erebidae; genus Euclidia; species Euclidia mi. The sequence goes on from OX123192.2 coordinate 66,064,374, forward strand.
CATTATCAGAGACGGTTCGCCCGTTACAGAGAGTCAGTGTGCCCAAGCATTTGCCAATTATTTCCAGTCTGTTTATGGAGATGTAACGCCACATTTAAACGCAGCAGCAGCAGCCCAAGAGGCGCCTGAACACGGGAGGCGTATTCATGTGGGACAGTTATCACTAAAAGAGGTAAGCAGTGCCTTAGCTCGCCTGAAGCCTAAACGATCGGTGGGTCCTGACGGTATACCTCCATACATAGTAAAAGACTGTCGAATGGTATTAGCCGGGCCTCTTCTACACCTATTTAATCTTTGTCTGAAAGGACGGGTGTATCCAAGTGGTTGGAAATTGTCGAGAGTGATTCCAGTCCCAAAAGGGTCTTCTAGCTCTGATATAACAGGATACAGGCCTGTTGCGGTATTGTCGACATTCGCGAAGGTCTTCGAAATGGCATTGTGCTCAATTATAACATCACAGGTCAATGTTCAGCTTAGCGATGCACAGCACGGGTTCCGGGCGGGCTACAGTACGATTTCCAATTTATTATGTTTCATGAACCAAGCTGTCCCGGTCCTTGATTCTGAGGCTGGAGCACAGCTGGATGTAGCCTATTTTGATTTTCGGAAGGCTTTCGATAGTGTCGATAATGACATCTTATTAAAGAAATTTGCAATGGCCGGATTTACACCTGATTTATTATATTTTTTTGCTGACTATTTAGGAAACCGGAAGCAGTTTGTCGAGTACGCTGGGTATACTTCGAACCTATATCCCACTCTTACAGTAGTCAGTCAAGGTAGCAATTTGGGCCCATTAGAGTTCCTCATCATGATTAATGATCTACCAGATGTGGTCAAACATGCGAACTGCCTTCTGTTTGCAGATGATTTAAAGTTGTTACTTCGAGTTGATGACATGCGCGACTGCGAACGACTTCAGGAAGACATCACTCACGTTGTAGACTGGAGCATTGAGAATAAACTCTTTTTTAATGTTTCAAAATGTAACATTATGTCGTTTACGCGTGCAGTAGAACCACGGTGTTATAAATATAAGATGGAGGGCGAAGTTATTCCGCGAGTCATGATGGTGCGAGACCTCGGTGTCTTATTCTCTGCCGAACTATCATTTAGACAACATATTATTAACATCTGTAAGAAGGCCTATCAGAACCTAGGGTTTATAATGCGAGAAACAAAGGATTTTCATAACACTAATGCTATAAAGTCTTTGTATAACGCATTGGTTCGGAGTAGGTTAGAGACTAGTGCTATCATCTGGAACCCCCATGAAACTAAATATAGTTTGATGGTGGAGAAAATGCAAAATAAATTTACTCGGTACCTTTACTTAAAACAGTATGGTGTGTATCCCTTCTATCCACTTATGTATCCAACCCTCTTTGTTCTAGGGATGGTTGGATACTATAAGTTGGAGGTGAGGCGAAACTTAGCCTTGGCTAAATATATATTCCTATTGTTCCGGGGTAAATTGAGAAACCCTAGTGTTTTGGAATCGTTAAAGTTGCTTGTACCAAATACAAGACTGCGGCAGGCGCCAAGGACTAAGGTGTTTGAGGTACCTACATCCCGCACTAATTTGCAGAAATTTGCTCCAACGGTCAGGGCTTTAAATATTCTAAATGAGGTTTCTCGTAGTTTAGATATTTATGCTTGTTCCTTGGCGGAATTTGAGAGGGTGGCATTGGATTATATTAGCTATATTTAGTACAATAATATAAAATAGCTTTGTTGCTGCATTGCTGTATTGGGTCTGTAACCTGTAATAACAATGTGTGCTGGATAAATAAATAAAAAAAAAAAAAAAAAAAAAGAATCTAATAAATCATAATGGATTTATTATTTATCCGGAGACGAGGAGAGGCTGGCGCCAGCGACAGGCGTCAATTTACATAAAACATAATATTTAACTAAATAACTTTCACACGGACACTGGTGAATAAAAAAGCAAATAAACTTAGCATTTAACCACTAACGGACACTGAAAATAATACAAAACAAGTAAACTTAGTACTTATTTATCCTCTATCGTTTTACAATAAACGCGTTAGGTGCATGTTACGTGATCTCTTAGCTCACGGAATTTTGACAACTAAAACCGTGTCCGAAACGTGCGCTACCGTGCTTGTCAAACTTGAAGTTGGCATAGTGAATACCGTTTAAGCCAATAACGTGCTGACGTGGGTAACTAGCACGTTAAAACACGTTAAGACTTCAAAATGGTCATAGTGAATAAGCACCCAGTATAGTCAAACTTGATAGGAACAAGAAAACAAAGTTATTTTCTACTCTCTCATAATTAACGACACCTGATCACTGCACTAATTTAATTTCATCGTTACCAACACAATTATTAAATATAACACAATCTGAACAGGCCTTCTCGGAGGTGGATGCTGTAACCGATATAGCTATTTATTTGATCTCACATTTACCATCTGTAACCATTTCAGCTACTTCCTTGTTCGCATATTTAACTTCTTGCTAAATTTTTCTCTCCGTTTTCGTCTTTATTGCCGCTTTAAGCGCCGCGTCTATTTCGAATTGGTTATTCCATTTTTCCGATGCAAATACATCAGGTAACATACTTCGCTTTGCTGAAATAAAACGGAAAATAATTGAATTGAAATGCTGCGTACGCCTAAATAACATTTGCTTCACAAAATATTCAATGGTAATATAATTTTACTGAACTTACCCATTTTGAAGAAAACGTTTCAGTCAGATTCGCGAGACACACTGTACGTGACGGGTGGAAAACCAACCATGTAAACGTGGGAAACTCAGAGAGTTTTGCAACACTAAAAAAACGATGGCATCATCACACACATTGTAAAATATGTCATTATGTCATATTATGGTCATATTAGGTTGTCGATTGTTTTGGTTTCATATACCGTTACTTTCTGCTTCATTCACGTCTACCATAGTTCTGACCATGTTCGCGAGTTACCTATATTAAAAAGACGTAAATGGATGCTCCTGTTTCACCATATTTACTTTGGGAGGCTTAACATATGAACATCATTTACTGCTTGTTGCAGCTGCTTACAAAAATAAAATGTACCACCATTATATTTGTTTGAAAAGAGTGGCCCTGAGTTTTATTGCCCGTTCTTTCTCGTGGTTCTACCTAATGCATTGCGAACGTGGCAGTAAATGTAAATTTGGAATCATTAAGTAATTAATTTAAATGTTGACGTTCATAAGCGTCACTTTGTGGCCTAGATGAAGAAATGATTTTGATTTTGACTCTGAATTTATGAACCTTTGCATAGAACATGGCACCTATCGTGACAGTTTAAAAATAGCAGTAATTAAACCAATCCATAAACAACATAGCACATCAGATTTAACGAATTATAGACCTATTGCCCTTTTGCCTATATTTTTGAAAGTGTTTGAGAAAGTTATTTACGAGTGTCTATATAACTTCTTTGAAACGAATGATTTGTTCACAATTTATCTGTATGGTTTTAGGAGAAATCAATCGATAAATTTGGCAGTATACAATTTTAAAAAGTTGATGAAAGATCTCCAATAATTGCACTTTATATGAAGCTTTCGACCATGTCAATTATAAAATCCTATTAGATAAATTATACATACATACATACATAGACTCACGCCTGTTTCCCGGAGGGGTAGGCAGAGACTACGGAACGCCATTTACAACGATCCTGATATACCTCACTTGCTTCATTCACTCCCATTAAGTTTCTCATGCATGCTCTTCTGTTAAGGGTACTTCTAACTTGCCCTTTGGTAAGGATGTCTCCAATCTGGTCAGAGAACGTCCGCCTAGGTCTTCCCCTTTGTCCTGTCCCATTCACACTTGCCTTATATATCTTCTTTGTCAGTCTATCGTCATCCATCCTCTCCATGTGCCCAAACCATCTTAACATGCCTTTCACAATGCTTGCCACTACATCTTCTTTTACCTCACACCACTCTCGTATCACACAATTCTTTACTCTGTCGGTCAAAGACATACCACATATACTTCTCAGTACTCTCATTTCTACAGCATTTATTCTACTTTCAAATCTCTTCTGCCATACCCAACTTTCACTACCATACAAAAGGGTAGGTAGGCACTAACACACCTCTATGTACAGCCAAACGTGCCTTTTTGGACACGTTTTGACTGTTCATAAACGCTTTCAGAGCTCCATTCACACTATTACCTGCATTAACTCTCCTTTCAATATCTTCTTCATTCTTACCATCTCTTGTAAACAACGTACCTAAGTAAACAAACTCATTCACTTGTTCCACTCGCTGTCCTTCGATCAAAACATTACAAGCCGTAACGCATTCCTCCTTTTCAAAAACCATAACTTTCGTTTCACTTACATTCACTTTCATTCCTTTCCTCTCTAACGCACCATTCATGATTGCTACCATCTCCTGCAACTCCTCCGCTGAAGATGCAAGTATTACCTGATCATCAGCATAAAGGAGGCATTTGACGAGTAACCCATTCATCCTTAATCCGCGGTCACTATGTTTTAAATCTTGCAAACAACTGTCCAAGAAGAGGTTAAACAGCCATGGCGACGCTACACATCCCTGTCTAACATCTGTGTTGATGGTAAACCAGTCAGTGTATGCCCCGTTTATCCTCACACAAGCTCTAGAATCCTCATAAAGGGATTTCAGAGCTCGAATGAGGCTGCTGTTCACCCCATACATCGACAGCACCGACCACATTTCATTCCTCACCACTTTATCGTAAGCCTTTTCCAAATCCACGAATGCGCAATAGATCTTTTGACCTTTGGCCAAAAACTTTTCGGCTATGCTTCGCAAGGAAAAAACCTGAAACGTGCATCCCATACCCTTTCGGAATCCCGCTTGTACATCCCATATTTTCTTGTCGGTTACTTCCATAACTCTTTCAATAAGTACCTTTGCATACAATTTGCCAACAATGCTGAGAAGGCTAATGCCTCTATAGTTATTGCAGTCTTGTTGCGAGCTTTTTCCTTTAAAAAGAGGCACAATTACAGCTATGGCCCAGTCATTAGGTACTCGGCCGGTGCTCCAGCACAAGTTATATAACCGCTGCAACTGACTAACTATGATGCTCTGTCCAGCTTTCAGCATTTCGCCTGTAATCCTATCATATCCTGCAGCCTTACCTACTTTCATACTTCCCAGTGCCTTCAAAATCTCATCCACGCCAATAACGCTTTCCTCATTGCTATCATTACCATTCATTTCAGCTATCGGTGTCTCTATCACCGTTCTTTCATCCATCTCTTCAGCACGCACGATTCACCATTTACTATCTTTCCATTCTCGTCTCTGATGGATGTGTGTTCTGAGGATTGAGTTCTTCCTTCTTAGATAAATTATATACATATGGTGTTCGGGGCAATGTCCATAAACTTCTTGAATCATACTTTACTAACAGAAGACAGTATACGGAAGTATAAAGACTCACTTTTCCAAGTAAAATTGAAGAAACAAATCACTGTAAAGAAAAAGATGTGTTGTCAGGTGTCCCTCAATATAGTATATTGGGTCTTCTATTATTTATCATTTATATCAATGACATGCCAAAAATAATTACCCATAACATGACATTATTTGCCGACGACAGCACCATATTATTTATTAATGAAAATTTATCAAATTTAGAATATGACATTAATACATCTTTAAAAATAAAAATAGAACGGCTCAGAGAGAGTAATTTAAAAATTAATTTAAATAAACCAAAAATAATGTATTTTAAGCCACGTAATAGAATAGGAAATTGTTTAAATGTATCCTGCCATTTATTTTAATGATATGGTTATGATTTATATTTCCAATATATACTTAATCTGGCATGAATGTATCCCATTTGTTGACGTATTTCAATAATTGTCAATGTCATCAATGTACATCTATATTACTTATATAATATTATGACAGAATAAATGTACCTAATTATTGTACGCATAAATGGCGGGACATAGCATGTTCAAATAACCAAACATTCTAACTTATGTACCTATGTAACACATTAAATATTTTTGAATTTTAATTATGCATCTTTGGTTTCGTAAAGGGATTATAACATTCATCAACCCGCAATACTTTAGTATATCCGTGAACATGGCGCTTGCAACAGTGCCGAAATATCGGTTACTCAAAACAAAGGTACGTGGTATATATCCCGTAGAAACAGTAAAAAGTAATCGTAAAGGGATTGTCACCAAGTAGCCAATCAAGAAAAAGCTCGCGATCAAAATCTTGCCCCCGCTTCTAGGTCGCTTTACTTTGGTAGGCGTTGATTCGTTTTGAAACACCCAAACCGTCGACTGGCGCTTTGTTGCTGGATCGTATTGATAAATCCAGGATTCAACACCTGTAGCGATGTCGTAAACCCGCCGAGACGAGCCTGCCTCAAATTTGTCTATCGTATCATGGCACCATTCCACCCTTGCCTGCTTCTGAACATATCCTCCGCACCCGTAGATGCACGTGTAGAATCTCGTGAAGAAGCTTCCTGATCCAATCTGCAGTATATGCTGAATCTCTTGGTATGTAACTCGTCTATTGTCTTGGATCAAATTTTTTACTGCTAGGACGTTTTCTTCCGCAACAGTCGTCAAAGGGCGACCACTTCTTTCTTCATCCCAAAGTTAGTCGACCGCGCTTAAATTTATTATACTAACGATACACGGTTGCCTTCATCCATGAATGCCATTTGAAGACTATCGTACAATTCGTCTGGTTTTAGGGGACGAATCGTACGATAGACTGAATCGTACAAAAACGTACCTATTTTTACTTATAAGTAATCATATTTTTAAATAAATTATAATTGGCCAGTCTCACATAGTATACATAAAAACTTTTTCTCGCAATACTTTCTGAGTGACCTGGTATACACGAACAAACAAAACTCAGGATAGTACGTAGACTATTAAACACGCAAATAGTCGTACGGCACAGTCTAGCGTCGAAGTAGTCTCACATTCTTTTGCAATTGGACGAGAGCGATGGTAACAAAACTAAGTCATATCGATAAAATTTTCGATACCGTACCTTTTACCGTTACGTAATTTTAACGGTAAAATGTGCCAGAATTAACGTTAATTTTGATAACGTTATTTCTTAGTTAAATATATCTGCATCAATAGGCTGTAACGATACCAAATCTTTAACGGTATTTCAAAAATGTTTGTAGTGTGTAAAATAAAGTACAGTTTAGTGGCATAGTGCATTTAAGTTATCACCGAACTCCAGCTCGTAACACCATTAAGAAGGCTTAAAGACAATATGCGATATAACATTACGCTATGACCCGGGTGCAGAACAGTAGCCCTAAATAACGCGGGTGTAGCCGCAGGCTCATAACGTGAGGGTATACAACCTGAATTAAATAAAAATGCACTGTTTCTATTGACATTAACAACAGTTTAAACTATACAACATAGTATGCACTTTCAATACTTTAATGCCTTTTAATATAAATTTAAAGTGCACAAAGAAAATTTAAATCCAGTTGTAAATTCAATGTGGATTTTGTAATTAAGTGTAGCGATTTGTTTGAAACAAGGCTTAACGTAAACCATAATACGCGTAAAGATTGACACAATATTAAGAATTAATGTTGAATTTCTGTTGAAATAATATTACGAAGATCAGTGTCAGCATATAGATGACGTCAACTTTAAAAGAAGTATTACTATCGGTCCATTCGTTTATGCACTGCGATGCACAGTTCAAGTTATAAAGCTCCTATTTTGCGCCGTTAGTTAAAAATCTACATTTCCGATTGGGAACGGCCTTAAATACGACTGCGTCTTTGAGGTTGTATGTAATCTTGTTATTATTTACTAGAGGACGGCCACAGCTACGCACAGTTGTTTTTAATTTAACCATTTCTTTCTGATCTAATTTGAGCAAATCCCATCTTAGTGGATCCCTACGGTCCCCAAGGAACCGTAACTTAATACTCCGTATTGCGTTATAATATCTAGCATGCGCTTAACACAGTGGGTGGAGCCAGCCTAGCCCGAGCAGCGCTTATATGGTCAATTATTACCTTATATGGTCATGAACCGAGCCACAGGCAGTCTGTTACTCATTGGTCTATGCCTATATAAGATGGGTGCGCGGTCTAAATCGGTCACTTTCCCTAGATGTCGCCAGGCTGCCACAACACTACTTTGTACCGCCTTCTACTTGCATATCTACTGTCCCGCTGGTGATAAGCATATTCTAGTTGCCTGTGGGCCTATATGTTCTGTCTGTAGTATCTGTCTCTCCTTATCATAACAGCCGATCTAGGGACAGCCTGTTCCTGACCGGTTGTTGTGTTTTCTCTATGCTGTTTCCAGTTCTCCCTACGGGTCTACACTGCTACGGGTCTACACCTAACGTTCTACCTACAGGCTACAATTCTCCCTAAGGGCTGCAACCTACGAGATGCTGGCGCCGTACTGCTACCAGCCGCCGCCTACGCATTAGCTCCTACCTGCGAACTTCCTACAGCCAGGCCACTGACGCCTGACTGCACCGGCTTACGCCTGAGCCTTACCGCTCGGCCTGCACCTCGACCACCGAGCTGCCTGCCCAGCGTGCACGTCGGCCAGCTCACCGGCGACCCTACGAGCAGCTACCCTGCGAGCGTCGGAGAGCAGCAGTACCGGAGGCCCTATCCCCTATTCCTTCTTCCTCATCTTACTCCTCATCCTATCCCTTTTCCCATCCCCAAGGGGTGGCAACACACTTGTGACTCCTCTGGTGTTGATTGTGTCCATGGGCGGCGGTAATTGCTTACCATCAGGCAATCCGTCTGCTCGTTTGCCGCCTATTACTATAAAATTCGGAGGGCACGTAAAGCTGTCGGTCCCGGTTCTTGTCTAAGGATAAGGATCGTTAGGCCATGTCGGAGGCCTTAGGGTGGTCTGAAAACTCCGACACCAGAGTTGGCCACACACTCACACGAAAAACAAAAAAACCATAAAAAAAAAGTCTACATTCCAGCCTTCAGGCCAGTGCTTACCTAATTCGGTCATACTGTATGTAAGCGGTAGTGAGACATAATAAAAATCCTGTTCAGTCTAGCAGTGTTTCTATCGAACTCCGACATCCTGCCTAAATTAAATTATAGTAATAATAAATAAATTTCAGTTCCTTGCGTCCAATAGTTTCGGCTGAGCACTGTCTATCGGCTTTTGCTAGATGCTATTTCTGATAGGCTAGGTCACAATTTTGGTAGTCTTCTCAATGAATATACAAACCAGTGTGTTATAAATTATTGTAGGCCAGGGGATAGTTACTTTAGTTTAGTTAATCAGATTAAGTTACACCCCTTAGATGAGAGTAGTACTGCAATATTATTGTTTGGTAACAGTTTAACTGTAAAGAGACAGGATATCATAGAATGTGTTGAATTGTTGATAGACGTTAATTCTAAATTTAGTTGTAAATTTATTTTAGGTGCTTTACCATACTCAAACAACTTAACACACACACAAAATATGCACATACACTCATTAAACATGTTATTGTATAACATAACCTGTCGTCATAGTGACGCAATATTGTTTTTTGACGCTAATAAAATTATTAGTAAATTTATTTTAACTAAAGATACAATATATCTGCCATTTTATATTAAGCGACAAATTGCTAAGTTATTAGCATACAATTTACAGCAAGGCAGTGAGCCTTGTGTTGACAATTTATTTGATAGGGTTAGTACATGTACTAACAACGTTTTATTGACACATCTTGTAATTTAAACTCCAAGATAGGACAAGAGTTAGGCTGCAGTATTTAATTTTGAATATAGTACATCAAAACATAGAGGGCCTATCTGGCAAAGAGTTAGAGTTAAGTTTATTTCTAGAAAAATATGACGTTAAGGTTTTGTGCTTAACTGAACATTGGTTAAGCACCCATGAGGTTATTGTTATAAATGAATATTACACAGTGCAGAGTTCGTATATAAGAAAGCAGGCTATTAGAGGCGGTTCTCTCATAATGACTTCAAATTTATTAAAATGCAAAGAACGTAAGGATATTTTAAATTTATCTATTGAGCGCACTATTGAGTTGTCCTGTGTGGAACTAGACTTATATATTATAATTTGTGTATATCGACCCCCTTCTGGTGATTATAATCTATTTGAGACTGTTATGGAAGATGCTCTTAATAAAATTATAGGTAGTCATAAGAATATTATAGTATGTGGTGATTTTAATATTAATATTTAAGAGAATTCTTCACAGTGTACTAGATTTCTGAATCTTTTTAAGTCATTTAATTTAAGTAATTTATTTTGTGAACCTACTAGAGTCTCTGAAACATCTTCTACTTGTTTGGATAACATATTTAGTTCTTGTGTTGCTAAAGTTATTAGTTCTCTTCCTTCTGATCACCGTGGACAGATAGCTAGTTTTTCATGTACAACATATGATAAATCACTTACAGTAGAATGTAGGCCTCAAACTACCAATCGTCTTATACGTTTTAAAAACAATATTATCGCTAAACTCAATCCCTCAATTTTGAACTCAGAAAATCCAAATACAATTTATAATTCACTTTTTGGAATAGTAAATAATGAGTTTCAAGATACTTTCAAGAGTAAAACTGTCACATTAAAGGGTACTACCGGATCTTTTAACCAGTGGGCCACTATAGGTACATACAGAAGTAGAGCCAAATTGTTTGAATTATATGGTATGAAACAACATAGATTTGACACACCTTTTCTAAATTATGTAAAAAACTACTGAACAATTTTTAAACAAGTTTGTGTTAAGGCAAAATCTAAATTTATTAGTAGCAAAATTAAGCATTTAACAAATGTAACTAAAGAAACTTGGAGAATTACAAATAATGAAACAGGAAGAGCACGACCACAGGAAAACCAATTTGAACTAAAAGAAAACAATTTATTAGTCACCAATCAAACTCAAGTAGCGCATATGTTCAATAGTTTCTTTGCGAGCATACCTTTAACAACTACTAGCTCTTTACAATCATCATCTTTGGACGCTGGAAATTTTTTGCTTAGCAGTGTACCTGAATGCAAGAGCGTGTTTAGATTCGAGCACGTTACCCCGCGAGATATATTGATCGCATATAATTCAATTAATATTAAAAATACCGGCGACTTTTGGGGCATTTCAACAAAAATTTTAAGTACTATAGTTGAGACTGTTGCGCCTTACCTCTCTATAATTTTTAACCAATGTTTTGACTAAGGCGTATTTCCAGTTTTGATGAAATTAAGTAAAATCATACCTTTATTCAAATCTGGCAGTAAAAACGACGTAAATAACTTCAGGCCCATCTCTATCTTGCCGGCATTTAGTAAAATATTTGAAAAGATTTTACTAAAGCAGCTACTAAGACACTTTAATTTAAATAGTCTGCTTCATAAAGATCAATACGGATTTACTAAAGGTAGATCCACTACTGATGCGGGTGTTGCTCTCATAAAACACGTTTTTAATGCTTGGGAGTCATCTAAAAATGCTATTGGAGTATTCTGTGACCTCTCAAAAGCATTTGATTGCGTTCATCACGACACACTATTGCGTAAGCTCCGCCACTACGGCGTAGAGGAAACCGCACTTTGTGTTGTCGAGTCATACCTGCGGCAAAGATTTCAGTGCGTCGATGTAAATGGGACTACATCCTCTAAATTACCTATACAGTTAGGCGTTCCACAAGGCTCTATTTTAGGTCCTTTTCTATTCCTTGTATATATTAATGACTTACCTTTTTATTTAAAAAATATCTGTGATGTCGTACTTTTTGCAGATGATACGTCACTTATTTTTAAAGTAGATAGGAATAGGAATCAATTTGATGATGTAAATAATGCACTTATACAGGTTACACAATGATTTACAGCAAACAACCTAGTGCTTAATTCTAAAAAGGCTAAATGCGTTAAATTTGCTTTACCTAACGTTAGACAACTGGGACCTAATATAAGGCTAGATAGGGAGGAACTTGACACAGTTGACTCGACAGTGTATCTAAGCATTACACTAGATGATAAGTAACAATGGGGTGCACATATAGCATGTCTTGCAGGTAAGCTCAACTCTGCTGCGTATGCTGTCAAAAAAGTTAGACAACTTACTGATGTTGACTCAGCTCGTCTAGTTTATTTTAGCTATTTTCATAGTGTCATGTCCTACGGTATTTTGTTATGGGGCAAAGCTGCGGATATTCAGAATATCTTCGTTCTATAGAAACGAGCGGTTTGAGCAATATACATGTTAGGTGCAAAAGATACTCTTAGGGAACGCTTTAAGTCTATAGAGATTCTTACAGTAGACTCGCAATTTTTATTTGCTAATATATTGTATACTAGTCGACGCCAGCGGCTTCGCACGCATATATTTTCGAATTTCCCGTTTTGCCGATCCCGTGGGAATTTCGGGAAATCCCGTCTTAGTGCACCCCTACGGTGCCCAAAGAATATACATGCTAAATTTCATCTTCTTACGACCAGTAGTTTCAGCTGTAGCGTGTCTGTCAGTCAGTCAGTAACGCAAGGATTTTATATATTAAGATTAGGCAAAATATAGGTTTATTTACTACAAAAAGTGATGTACATAACATGAATACTCGAAACAGGCATAAGTTATATGCCCCTTATCATCGTTTACATAAAGTTAATAATTCTTTTGTAGGGCTATGTATTCGTATATACAATAAAATACCAATTAGTCTTTTAGAATTGCCATTTAGTACGTTCAAAGGTAAAATCAAAGACTGCCTTATTAGGAAAGGTTATTATACCATTAATGATTATTTCAGTGATAAGGATAGATGGTCACTTACACTAGCCAACTCTTGATTTTTTTAATTTATATAGATACCTTACTTTTCAGGTTTTTTTTTTATATAAAATCTCTAGTTCTATTAATTTAATATTCATGCATTATTAGGTCATTCAACTTACTACATTTACATTTTCATTGTTGTTCCACAAATTTTATTAAAATTTGCTACAGTGTTAGATGAAGGTAACTCGTTATCATGGGCTGGATACTAACGTTTTTGTAATTTTCGTGTATTCATATACCGTCACTTTCTGTAACATACTTTTCCACCATAGTTCTGAACATGATCGCGAGTTGCCTACATTATAAAGCGTAAGTGGATGCTCCTGTTCCACAAGATTCACATTTGAAGACTACTACAGCACTTAATTTAGTAACTACATATTTGTTTAAGTATTATGTATGTTCTTATTTACTATTTACAAGTAATTAATTACAATGTGAAACAGTTGCAGCTTATAAAAACAAAATATGTACCATAACACCGGCGATTAAAAAGAGTGGCCACGAGTTTTATTGCCCGTTCTTTCTCGTTGTTCTACCTATTGCTTTGCGAATGGGCAGTAAATGTAAATGTAGAAGCATTATTAATTTACTTTAAAAATTTGACGTTCATAAGCGTCACGTTGTGACCTAGATGAATAAATGAATTTTGACTTTGACTTTGACTTTATCAGACAGTAACGCAAGAATTTTATATCTTATACTAATATCGACGGTTCCTACGTACATAAGGTCAAGTCAAAAATCGAGGTTTACAGGAGAGCGTAATTTGTGTTCAACACGCCCTAGAAATAGTTCTATGACCAATAATAAATATTTTCTTTTTACAATATTTTAACAGTTTTAAGAGATTTATAATGCTATTTACACAAATTTTAATTTTTTACGTTTTCTTGAAAAAACTGATAGATGACCCTTTCTACGCCGATAATAATGTCAGTCATGTCTATTATACCTTTTTATACGCTGTCCGTGTGGTGACGGATTAAGAATACGGAATGTCACCACCCCATATCATCCCATGTGTGTCGTAAGAGCCGACAGAGGGAGCATATTATGCAGAGAACAGCACTGTAAGAGAAGGAAACTTGATACAAACCCTATACTAACCCCCTATACAAGACCGCATTCGCACCGAGTGGGACGCATTTTAAAACACCCTACAAAAAGATATGTACGGATGTCCGTATCTACAACACTTTTTCGTTTAAATTATAATACTTGTTCTTTTATACGATTCGTAAAACAAGGTAAATAAATAAAGTTTAAAAAAAATCGTATGTCAGTATGTGCGCATAGATAATCTAAAGCCAATGATGCAATAAAAAAATATGCCATTTTCGACATGTCTTTATATACGTAGGGACCGTCGATATATAAAGCTGAAGAGTTTATTTGTTTGGTTTAACGCGCTAATCTCAGGAACTACTGGTCCGATATCAAAAATTCTTTCAGTGTAAGATAGGTCTTAATCGAGGAAGGCTATAATGCGAGTGTAACCGCGGGCATCCTCTAGTATTCAGATAATCTGTAACCTTATTTTCCTTAAACTGGATAGCTTAAATATATTTAATCCTCACACACGTCTAGACAGTAATTAATGCTAAGATGCTAGGATCGCATTACATTGTTTGAATAAAATATGTATTTTCTACTAGTATCTAGCTGTGAGGTTTTGAGAGAAGACCACAACGTATTTTCGTAATATAATATTGAATTGAGTAAAATCCAAGTAAATTGTGATCACAATCAAAGCTTAGAGTATTTATTGACAATTTATTTTAAACAAAACAAAATTTGTTTTTTATTATCTATAGGTATATAAATTATAGAAACATAATTTTATAATTCAAGTGAAGCTAAATCTAATCTTAATGCCTCTTAAGTACGTACAAATATGGAAAAAATACATACAAAAATATACTCAAAAGTGAAAATATTTACATGGTTTAGGCGTCGTATAATGCCTCCGGTAAATTTGTTTGTATTTGTAGTTTTACGGTAGAACTGCTTTACAATGGCTGATAGACACACAGATACATATACTGGTTAAACTTATTTAACCTCTCTTTTCTCTTTAATGGACGAGAGATTAGGATTTTCATAGTTTTAGTATGAAGAGCAAACGGCCCATTAAAGGCAATAAGGCGCCTACAAAATAACATGCATATTTTTCTTAAAACATTACAACATGTACAGTCAAACAAGTTGGCGGTGGACCAGTTTGAAAAAAAATCCCTTGGCTCGCTCATAGAGTCGAGGCACACTGGAAACTGATTTTGTATACGAGTGCTTGTATGTGGGTGTAAAGTAGGGCTGGAAGCGACGATGTCTTGCTGAGCGATTCTCGCCCTTATGGTGGTCTAGCGGGAAGTTGTTCGATTGTACTTCGAAATGTAAACATTACCTGACAAACTCAGTGTAACAGATCCTCTGAATCAGCCGAATACGTAAGGGACTACTTACACCGCGTGGTTACAAATTTCGTTCCTTAACCACGTGGTTTAGGTACCAATAAGATACGTGATACGTATCCCGAAGCATGGGGTCTCATTCCTTAGAACGTTTTCCGTCATTCTTAACTCTCTCAACAGATGGCTTTACTAGTATCGATTGTTATTGATGACTTTTATGCATAAATGATAAATAAGAAAATAAAGTTCTAAAATATGATATTTATTAATTAAAAAATCCCTTTATTACGATTAAATAAAAAAATGAAACATTTAATTGAATATGAATATTTTTGAAAAATATGATGTGCACTTCGTTGCTCTGGTGGCCAAAATACGTACTAGCTTGTAGTAAAACGTTACAATGAGTTAACTTTCACTCGGCATTCATAGATGGCGCTTTTACGTATGTATATATTTATTTTTATTTAATTTGGTATTAATCTGTAGATAGTAAAATAAATAAATATTTATTGAATAAACATCAAATATTTGAAAAAGTAAGATATTATGTTAACCAATGAACGGCCATGAGCATTTGTTTTAAAAAGTACCAGTATAGGTACCTAGTCGAGCGATTGCGTTTTGTTTTTACATTTAAGTACTTACGTAAAAGTAGTGTAATTTAAATTTTATACATAATAACAACTTACTGTGTTTGTAGTAGTATTATATAATAAATTTTCATAAATTATGTTAATCAATATGCGTCTTACATTTATAGGTACCTACCTATAGTCTGTTCAAGATACGAAAAAATAAAATGTAAACAAACCATAAAATGGTTCTTTTAATGTCGCCTTCGCAACAAAAGTAGATTTAAGTTAAATACTCCAAGCGAAAGATGCAGTTAGTTTTACAAAAATACGCCTGTCCCTTCAATTCATAAATGATACTGTATATTTTTTACCTTTTATTTTTTTCGTAGGTATCTTGAACAGACAATAGCAACTAATAAACAGTTGATGTTGAGTATGTTGTAAATCAAGCTAATGAAAAAAACAAAACGCATTTTTAAACTTTGATAGCCGACTTCTCTAGAAGTCTAGAACTCATTCGCTTGGTTCCCGATAGGTATAGTATTAAATTTATCTAGGCCGATAGTCATGACTTCATGAGTCGCACAATTGCAAAATCGCGTACCAAGTACACCAAGTGCGTCTCTATAAAAATACCAGGGTCGAAAACCAGGTATCAATATACTTGCAAGTTTTTGGGCACTCGAGTATAGAAAACTTCGTGTAACGCCCTGGTAATGCAAGTTTGTATTGAAAAATAAACCTTATCTTAATATGAGTAAGGATGTTTATCGCAAAATTTGGTAATGGACTTTTCTAAATACTTTCATGGAAATTTATTCCTTACTTCCTTATATTTAAGGAACTTTGTCGCGCAAAACCTTGCAATTTTTATATTCCTGAGTACTCAAAATACTTTCAAGTATTTTAGTGTTTTGTGCGATAAAGTTCCGTAAATGTATGGCAGTAAGGAATATTATTTCATAAAAGTATCTGTAGGGTAAATACGCCATACGTCGGCCCCTCCCCAAACTTCGGCCGTCTGCACATTTTCGGCTTGCGTTCATTTAAAACGTATTGAAGTTGCAAATTTGCCACTCGAATTACAATCTTAGTTCATAATCTATATGTACAACCGTTACTTTCCGATTACGTTACACACTCTTCGCACACTGAGCGTCAGTAGCAATTGCGCCGTCGAAGCGTCAATTTCATATTTAAAGTACCTTACTTGCTGTGAATACCCACACTTCGGGGATTGATATTAGAACGGTCAGACATTCCTTTTTTTATTGTTTTAAGCATTATTATTAGTAATTAGTGATTTTTACTATATTTTGAGATAGATTTTTCAATGTTTAACGTATTGTTTTAAGGGAAAATAGGAGGCCGCCAATAGAATACCAATTTCGAATGAAAACCGGATTCTCGGCCGTGGCCGACTAAAAGTAAAAGCAGTCTGTTTTATAATTTCCAATTGTACTAATTCCATTGCCTTAATAAGAGAATTTGCAACGCATATAGGCAAATAAATCTATTTTACGTTTAATCGCCAAATACCGGCCGGGGTGATATTAGTTGAATCTCGAGAAATAATGTACACAAAATAGAGGCTGGCTTTAGAAACATTAAAGATCGTAATGTCGACCAGCCTCGAATTCGAGCCCAACTATACAGGCTGATTACTTTTCTTATTTTCTCAAAATTAAATATTTATTATACGTTAATTTATTTATAATATAAAGAGTTAAGTTTAAATGTAGGAGTTGATATTATTGAAAACATTTATATTAGCTTATTATGGTATGGAAATATAAGATATAAATTGCTCTTTGGAACTTGCTACCTTAACCTATGTTAATTACGTAGCTTAAAAATATAAATATATTCAATAATGATACTCTGGGCCAAAAATGGTATGAATTATTTTTGAAAAGATATCCAGAACTAATTATAATTATTTTGATGTTTACTTTGTTATATATTGTAATACTTACCTAAAGTTATTTAAGTGCAAATAAAAAATACTTTACCTACTATTAAACAAATACGATGAATAACGTATACTTAGTGAGACTCCTGCCAAAATAAATCATATTAATAATATTTATCCGTCTTAATTTAAAACATCCTATACCCGGCCGATATTTGGGAAAAACGCGACCGACCATGGCCCGTGAATGGGCGACTTTAGGGATTTTTCGTTCTCGACGCATATAAACCTTAGTACTTTTTCCTTGTAGTAGAAATGTCAACCTTATGCCCATAAACATGAAATAGATTTATCAAACTATCCAAAACCGCATCGGAAGCTATCCTTTCGTTGCAAAGTGATGGTGCCAGACCGATTCCAAAACAGAAAAACCGTAAGGATGCCGACATTTAGCGTATTTACCCTACTACGTTACGGTCGGGAGTCGGTAATACGCGAAACGTGTTCGCATACGTTCAAGTAAAAAATACTTTGAAAGTGTTGCAAATATTTTAGTGTTTTGCGCGACAAAGTTCCGTAAATGTATGGCGGTAAGGAATAATATCCCATGAAAGTAAAAGTACTCCGTTACGATAGTGGATCGGCAAAACGCGAGACGCGATCGCGTACGTTTAATTCAAGTAAGAAATACTTTGAAAGTGTTGCAAGTATTTAAAAAAATATCGTGACAATCAGCTTCAAAATTACGAATCCTACAAAATAAATGATTTTATAATAGTTAAATTTAGTTTTTTATCTAATTCTGTTTATCCACTTTAATGGAGGAATAAAAAACGACCTAATTTATCAATTTAAAAATATTAATTTGCCAACATCTGGATTTGAGTTAATTATCTAAATAACTAACTTGCACGTTTGCATAACTTGCTTGTAAGGCCGAATTAATAAACCAATTGTAATGACTAGCTTTTGCGCGCGACTTTGTTCCCGTGAAAGTTGAAGAGAAAAAATTTCAACGTTTTTGCAAGATTTTTTGTTAGTTGACGAGGTATCATGGTTTCATAAATAAAAAAATAAAATGAACTGTTGTTTCATTTCTACATTTTAATAGTTACCTACCTATTCCCCTTTTGCAATCTCGACTTTCGCTTCGCCAGGGGTTCGCCATTTAGGTTACATTAATTTCGCCTGAATACCAATTTAATTAAGAATATAATAATACATATAAAGAATAACAATTTTCACGAAGCAGAACTCAAAGGAAAGCACCACCTAGTACCTATAGTAAAGTAGCTATTACATTATCTGTAGCATGCACCACAGACCCTGGGACCACCGACCATCAGACCAAGGCAACCTCACAAGGTCATTAGGTTTTGTCAAGTCTATTCAAACTAGCCCAAACACTACTAGTTTCTCATGTGTAGTTTAGGAGTTTCAGTGACCACCTGCCGGCTTCATCATCAGACCAAGGCAACCTCACAAGGTCATAGGTTTTGTCGGTTTTATCAAGTCTTGTCAAACGAGCCCAAACACGACTAGTTTATCATGTGTAGTTTAGGAGTTCCTGTGACCACCTTCTGGCTTCATCATCAGACCAAGGCAGCCTCACAAGGTCATAGGTTTTGTCAAATCTATTCAAACGAGCCCAAACACTACTAGTTTATCATGTGTAGTTTAGGAGTTCCTGTGACCACCTTCCGGCTTCATCATTAGACCAAGGCAACCACACAAGGTCATAGGTTTTGTCAAGTCTTGTCAAACGAGCCCAAACACGACTAGTTTATCATGTGTAGTTTAGGAGTTCCTGTGACCACCTTACGGCTTCATCATCAGACCAAGGCAACCTCACAAGGTCATAGGTTTTGTCAAGTCTTGTCAAACGAGCCCAAACACGACTAGTTTATCATGTGTAGTTTAGGAGTTTCTGTGACCACCTTCTGGCTTCATCATCAGACCAAGGCAGCCTCACAAGGTCATAGGTTTTGTCAAATCTATTCAAACGAGCCCAAACACTACTAGTTTATCACGTGTAGTTTAGGAGTTCCTGTGACCACCTTCCGGCTTCATCATCAGACCAAGGCAACCTCACAAGGTCATAGGTTTTGTCAAGTCTTGTCAAACGAGCCCAAACACGACTAGTTTATCATGTGTAGTTTAGGAGTTCCTGTTACCACCTTCCGGCTTCATCATCAGACCAAGGCAACCTCACAAGGTCATAGGTTTTGTCAAGTCTTATCAAACGAGCCCAAACACGACTAGTTTATCATGTGTAGTTTAGGAGTTCCTGTGACCACCTTCCGGCTTCATCATCAGACCAAGGCAACCTCACAAGGTCATAGGTTTTGTCAAGTTCATTCAAACGAGCCCAAACACTACTAGTTTATCATGTGTAGTTTAGGAGTTCCTGTGACCACCTTCCGGCTTCATCATCAGACCAAGGCAACCTCACAAGGTCATAGGTTTTGTCAAATCTATTCAAACGAGCCCAAACACTACTAGTTTATCATGTGTAGTTTAGGAGTTCCTGTGACCACCTTCCGGCTTCATCATCAGACCAAGGCAACCTCACAAGGTCATAGGTTTTGTCAAATCTATTCAAACGAGCCCAAACACTACTAGTTTATCATGTGTAGTTTAGAAGTTCCTGTGACCACCTTCCGGCTTCATCATCAGACCAAGGCAACCTCACAAGGTCATAGGTTTTGTCAAATCTATTCAAACGAGCCCGAACACTACTAGTTTATCATGTGTAGTTTAGGAGTTCCTGTTACCACCTTCCGGCTTCATCATCAGACCAAGGCAACCTCACAAGGTCATAGGTTTTGTCAAGTCTTGTCAAACGAGCCCAAACACGACTAGTTTATCATGTGTAGTTTAGGAGTTCCTGTGACCACCTTCCGGCTACATCATCAGACCAAGGCAACCTAACAAGGTCATAGGTTTTGTCAAGTCTTGTCAAACGAGCCCAAACACGACTAGTTTATCATGTGTAGTTTAGGAGTTCCTGTGACCACCTTCCGGCTTCATCATTAGACCAAGGCAACCTCACAAGGTCATAGGTTTTGTCAAGTCTTGTCAAACGAGCCCAAACACGACTAGTTTATCACGTGTAGTTTAGGAGTTCCTGTGACCATCTTCCGGCTTCATCGTCAGACCAAGGCAACCTCACAAGGTCATAGGTTTTGTCAAGTCAATTCAAACGAGCCCAAACACGAGTAGTTTATCATAATATGTAGTTTAGAAGTTCCTGTAACCATCTTCCCGGCTTCATCATCAGACGAAGGTGCATTCACAAGGTCATTCATCACTGCACCATTTCAATGTTACCGTAACATAGCCACCAAACTTACAGTACTCGCCAAACTTTATGGCCGCTCCGAACCTAGCCGCATTGCGCTGCGCAGAACACAATATCAGGTATCAGCGGGACGTACGCGGGGCGTGGAGGCAGGGCACGCCCGCGCGCGCTGTCTTCCACCCGCTAGCGTCCTCGCCTACCGCGCGTTAGTGTGAGTGTGCTACGTTCGTACACGACTCACATAATCGCTGAGCTCTGACAGTATCGTCGCGTTTAAAATAGTTTCGTAGTGTTACTTCTTTATTGTTTCTCGTTGCTATCGTTGTTTCTTGTTGTTATTTGTACTGATATAGTTACCATTGTCATTGATCATGCCTTGCGGTCGTTTTAATGTTTTACGTTGCCAAACACGGAAAATAGTGTATGACGTATTAACGTTTATGAAGAAGGAAATAACTCTAAGCTTAAAAGTCCCTTCACCTAACTGAATTTACATTACTCGAATTTGATTGAATATGTAATTAAACAATATAATATAGCTAATCTAACAACGTAACTGTAGATTTTAATTTTCAATAATTACAAATATATTTTCTTGGTTATGACATGTCCACCCGACTGTACCATGCGCAAGTTCGTACCGATGGCTACATTCAGAGCGGCCATAAAGATTGGCGAGTACTGTACGTAAGTATGTCAAATATCAGCTTTATGGAACAGTGTACAAAGTGCATTCCAAATTTTGAACGGCAAGACACGAAGTCATAAAAATATCGCTAGATGTTTTAACGCCACCGGTACATACGTAAAATAGGTACCTACTAGATCGGTTGATCGTGTTATAACCTTGAAATGAGGCACACTTGGGTGACAAGGTGAAATATCATAATATTTCTACATTTTAGACAGAATGCTTTTTTTATTATAGCGCCATCTCTTCTTTTTAATTTAAAATAACATTGCTTACAAAATGAGACGTAAGATGTCGCTACCATCGACTCCCATTTTTTCGTCGCTAGCGCCATCTGTTGTATTATTTACGGTATTAACAAGTACTTATAAAAATAAAGGTCTAATATTAAGGATTTAATGTGGCCAATTTTTATGGACGACTTGCGGCATCTGTACTGTAAAGTATTATATTTATCTATGCCCGAAGTAAGATTTAGAACTTCCTTCTTGAGAAAGTTTTAAATTGTTTTTCGGGATATGTTTTCTTTGTACTAAACAAACTTTATTCAACGTTATTAACATAATAGTACGTAATGTACGAACAACTACTTTTTCATCACAACACAGGAATTAATCGGCTGCGTGAAGCAATACTCAAAGTATCACACACGCTTCATCCAAATGCAGAAACAAGGTAAACTGAAAAAAGAGGCAACAGTTTCTGATCCTAGAACATGTAATAATCCCTTGCCCCTCAAGGGATTTCCCTTGAGGGGTAAGGGATTATTACAAAAGGCAAAAGGCTGCCAAATTGGAAGTATTGTGCTCATTTGAGCACAATACTTCCAATTTAGCAGCCTTTTGCCCCAGCAATAACTCAAGTATTGGTCACTGGTTTTGACGACCCGGTGTCGTAACGGGAGTGTAGGCAACTGCTACGCCTAGGGTCGCGGGTTCGATTCCCGCTTAAGCTAAACATTTGAGTGCGCGAACATGGATTTTTGTCTTGGCCAGGGTGTTTCTATGTATAATATGTATTTATTTACTTTTAAAAAAGAAGAAATTTGTGTGTATATCCATTGTTTAGTAGTACCCATAGTACAAGCTCTGCTTAGTTTGGGACTATATGGTGTTGTGTGTAAGTGGTAGAATATTATTATATAACTGGTCCAAAGCTGAAGTAAAATTTGAACCAAAACCAGTCTTATTAAACTTTCAAGACACTCTTAAGGAAATGTAAACTGTCTTGCAAGAGGAGGACCATTCATAAAATACAACAAATGTAATTTATTCTGAGTTTAGTTTACACATACTTGTTGCAATTTTAATAATAGCCTGTGAATTATTAGAGCTCTCTACTACTGCTACATCTACATTGTTACATATAAAGTTTATCAGCGCTCACTATAAGTGGAAGTATTTGTAAGTAGCTTGGGTATATTTACACATATAAACATATGTCACCGGAAAATAAAAAGAACCGTAAATTTATAATTTTTCTAGGAAATTTATAAACTTACGTAGGATTCTAAATGGGAGATAAATTATATTATTTTACGCGAACATTTTCGGAAACGTCGCAAATTTATTAATTTGCAAATTAATAAATTTGCGACGTCTTAATTTATAAACTAACGGATATCCATTCGTAAGATAATAAACAGTTCGACCAATCACAGAACTTTTAATTTTATGCTTCTTTAAATAACGGCAAATAACACCCTACTCTCTGATTGGTCAGTCGGTGATAATGAAGGTCGGCATCAGTATAACTTAATAGGTTATGTTAGGTTCTGTTGTGACCCTGAATACAAATATAGGAGCCCTGCGAATCAATTTAGCCTCATAAACATCGCTAAAGTTCCAGTTTAGTCGTTAAAGTGGCGAACAATGGCGGTGGAGAGGACACCAATGGAACACGTGACTTATTCAACCAATCAGAGCGGACATGGCGTTTGGTTTTTGTTTACTTATTATTTGACGCGCGCATTTACCGCATGCACGCGTATAATAATAATTAAACAATATTCATATTTTATCAATTTCCAAAAATCTCGGCGTAAAATAATACAATTTATCTCTCGTTAAGAATCCTACTAATTTGCTAGGAAATTAATATTATATGTTTTATTTATTCATATAAATTATAAATTTGCAGTTCTTGTTATTTTCCGGTGACATATATACACGTAAAAACAATAATATCAAGTATACGAACGGCGTGGTGATTTAAGTGGCCGCCTAACATTGCGCCAAGTGTGGTGGTTTTGATATGATTACAGTTTATACGATCTAAAAATGATTTTTTCGAATCTAGGAGTTGCTTTTTCTGTTTGATGAATAACTTTCAAAGTCCCTTACGATACAAAGTCTATGTACAAATTATATTAGTTTCTCCAAGAAGTACCGACAGTGCGCCTCAAAGTAATATTGATGTGTAATATTTATCTGTCTATTGACTTTTAAATTCTTGGTAGAGTACGTGGTGCAGTAAGGGTTGCGTTGGATGATATTGATTAAGCTGTGCCCCATGAGTTTTGATTTTAGATTGGTGACCATTATTTTTACTTCTTCCAAAGATAATTTTACTTAAAGACACCTACCCCACACACTAGGATTATGAGTCGAAATCTTTACAAACATTCGATAACGGTCACAAAATGCAATCAGTGGATCTGACAATTGCCTCCGTCGTACTCACAACACTCAGCGTAATAAACGGCGAACACTGGAAGACAATGAACACTTAGACTCAGCGCATCTTTGCGAACAGTCAACCCTAAGCGTAGTGGACATACACTACGTCATTCGTGCAGTCGGTCTATGGACCTACAACCTATCACTACAAGAAAAGCCCAATAAAACGCTTTATTGTATTTTAATTCACGCATACATTAACGCAAGCATATGCTTGAATACCGACGACAATCATCAAATATATTTCAATCCAAACAAAGCTAGAAACACTTCTACTTTGCTTTTAAACAGTTTAAATATTCAGACCAAATAAATTCCAAATTGTCACATATATTTTATTTCTTTTTCCCACTATCCAATGCTTTTGTCTCTCTCCTTTGAGATCCTAACTAGGGCCTCGTTACCACTAGGCTGAAAAGGCGCCGGTATAAATAATGCAAGGAACAAATCGACAGATTTCTCTGTTTATAGTCGTTGTGCACCAGATTGTGCCATTTTTCAAGTCGACTGCCACCACTGTGCAGTAAAAAGTCAGCAGTTCAAAGTTGGCACAAGTTTTAAAAGAAATTTTAACAATGAAAGGAACAGTTTTAAATGGGCTTGGACGTCACTGACAAACTGTGGCTGGAGTTTTTTAAATTTATGAGGTTAAACATTGTATGTTGACTATTTTTCATAAAGAAGTCTTCATAATCACACACGTCAAGATAACCATTTGATAAAGACGGATAGAATTGTGCTATAACTCACAACACATCTATACCCTAAGTCTCCTAGGGACCAAGAATAAGAAGTATCGAATTATTTAATCTTTACGACGCTGTGATATGAAACATTTAAACCCAGATATAATATGTCTAGGTAACTTCAAAATCTCATCTCACTATTACAGAACATACTCTTACTCACAAGGGCAAAATTGCATACATTGAACCTAATTACTTTTAAAACAGGCTGTTTAGCCGACGACAAATTTAAAAAGCAATTTAGCTACGACCCATATTCTCCATTTATTTTGATGCCTGTACGCCTACTTATTTTTTCAAACACGTGTAAAGTTGTTCCTACTTAGGTGTGGTTAAATGAAATTCGTAGTAGCTGTTACAATAAAAAATAATTAAATTCATTAAAGAATTTAACACATCCCTTAGCGAAACATTTTACTTACGAAAAATTAAAAAAAAAATGCTATTCGAAAAAATATAATCAGGGTCGCGTGATTCGGCGATGGTAAGGAGTTTGTTGAGAGTCCGCTCCCGGTAGTCGTCCAGGAAAAGCAGCTGGTGTACTTAGCTCGATGTGTTCAGACGAATGCAACCCAAAAGAGACCGGGCGCAGCCAGCGCTTCAGTATTTATAGTCGCAAATTGTATTCATTTAAAATGAAATAAACAATGATTACGGCGATGGAAGTTTGAGCCGGTGAACACGTGAGTCATCACTGCGCGCTTGGCGCTGACCGTATTCCATTGCAACAAGTCATTGTCTAGTTTCTGAACACGATACAAATTAACTAACGGCAGACAAAGATTACATTCGTTCATTATTGTCAGTGAGCATGTGACACGTGTACAATTTATTAACAAATGAACGCGGAATTCCAGCTAAATACCTAGTACGTAACACGCTAGCATCTTTAGGTACGTTAATTCTCAGCCAGTCCAATTATGGTAGGTACACGTGGTATAATAAAGATGCAACGTTCTTAGTAAGAAAGAAAAATAATAGTTAATTTTAAAAGATAATCGGCGTAGTAGGGGGTAAAAGTATTTCATAATACCGACTGTATAGAAATATATCGCCGTACAAAATCACTAGCAGAAGGTTATAGTAGACAAATGAGAAAAAATGAAAAAGAGAAGGGTGTGAATTTGTTCCATAAGTCAGCCAAAGCAGTAATTATTAGCAATAATTACCAGCAGCAATAAATTACCGTAGTGGCATTTAAAAAAGCTAATCGCGAAGCATATTCAGTGAAAATTTAAAGCGTCTACCTGTTATAGTTAGTAATTTTGAGCAAAAAATACGAAAAATAACAAGTTTTTTGTATGGGACCCCCCTTAATATTTTCATTTTTTTATTTTTAGTATTTGTTGTTATAGCGGCAACCAAAATACATAATTTGTGAAAATTTCAGCTTTCTAGATATCACGGTTTATGAGATACAGCCTGGTGACAGGCAGACGGACAGACAGACAGACAGCGGAGGCTTAGTAATAGGGTTCCGTTTTTTACAATTTAGGTACGGAACCCTAAAAATTGTCTATTGTGACCGGCGCAACACAACCGACCTTCCATGCGCAACATAATAAAAAGAGGAAATGTCTATTGTGACCAGCATAAAACCACCGACTTCCCGTGCACAAAAGAACAAGCAAAAAGAAACAATATATGCCACTAAAATAATCACACACTGCTTTGGAACGATTTCACACATACACGGTTAAAAAAAAAAATGACTTACCCGGCAGCGGATTCCCAACAAAACCCTACCTATATATTCCCGTGGGCGCCACTGTAACGTTGTTCCTACTTAGGTGTGGTTAAATGAAATTCGTAGTTGCTGTTACAATAAAAAATAATTTAATTCATTAAAGAATTTAACACATCCTTTAGCGAAACATTTTACAAACGAAAAATTACAAAAAAAATGCTATTCGAAAAGATATAATCAGGGTCGCGTGATTCGGCGATGGTAAGGAGTTTGTTGAGAGTCCGCTCCCGGTGGTCGTCCAGGAAAAGCAGCTGGTGTACTTAGCTCGATGTGTTCAGACGAATGCAGCCCAAAAGAGACCGGGCGCAGCCAGCGCTTCAGTATTTATAGTCGCCTCGAGGTGTGGTGTCTGAGGTGAGGGGCGAAGAATGCAGGCGGCCGGGCGGCGGTGTCATCACGACGTCACAGCGACGTCACACACGAATAATCAAATCGCTATTTTTCAACTGACTGGGTCAGACCGTTGAAATGAAATGAATAAATCAACGTACGATGATGGACAACCCTGTTTTTTTTGTTATATTGGATGATGTTTTTCAGAATATGCCCGTTTGGCGTTAGGCTTTAAATAATGCCAAAAATTGTTCAGCGTAAAATGTTTGTTATTGAGTGGTGTATTTGGCATGTGTGTTGGTTAAAAGTGTTTTGGTATTCTCGTAAATGCAAATATGGAGTAACATTTGATACGTCATGTATTTAGTATCATAGCTGTATTCTAGGTAATTTTACTGTAAGTCTAAAATATCAAAACATGTTAGTTGGCGAGTTAAAAAAAAGTTATTATGCATACTTTTTATTAAAAAAACGTTACCACGCTTCTAGATTGGTAAGAGAATTATGCTTACCGGATAAGTGTTATACCGATTGCAACTTGCACCAAATGCGAAATGGTTAAATCGCCACCTTACTAATAAGTAACGAGTCGAGTTTTTTGTTTGCATTCTCGAACGGGATAACACTATAAGTGATCAAAAGATATGTCGGCACCATCGTCAGGACACTCTCGGAGGATCCATAAATGAAACTAGTTAAATTCACTGATAACTGCAATATATTCTCGAAATGAACCTCACGACACAAAGATCAGGGCAAGACTGTCATGGGACCGAAATATAACTGCCGAAATGTGAGTGTGTAATGCTCCTCTTCCTACCCTTTCGGGGATAAAGGCGTGAAGTTATGTTATGTTTATAAAATATCACGAAGTCAGAAACTTTTTCCACTCTGAAGGAAATTATACATTTAAATTAAAAATGTCACCACCATCAAACATAAAATTTAGATAGATAGATAGATAGATTACACTTTATTGAACACCAAAACAAACAAAGTATTTACATAAGTACATATATAACTTAAAACTAGTGTGCAATTGGCGGCCTTATCGCTAATAGAGCGATCTCTTCCAGGCAACCGCGGATGGACAGAAATGATGTAAGTTAATAGTCATGTTCATTGATGGTGTAGCGTCAGTAATATATAATATTCATAAATAAGTACCTAAATATATACACATATACTTACATAAATACATACTATATTATACTACTATAACATACATAAGTATAGGTACGATATGATACAATACATATTATAAATAAAATATGATTATATATAAGGAAGCAGTAAACAGAACACTTGTAGAACGACAGCAGCTATACAATATAATATGATAAATTAACAATACTTATAATGATGGGCGTTAGATTGACAGGAAGTGTTTTTTTAACATACACTTAAATATGTTAAGCGATTTGGCTTTACGGATTTCTAGTGGCAATCCATTACACAGGCGTGCAGCTTGAATTGTAAAGGATTTTCCATAGTAATTGCTAGAATGGATTGGCATCGCCAGGGTCAAATTCTCAGACGACCTCAAGGATCTTATATGTGTGTCATGAACGAACTTAAAACGTTCTTTGAGATAAAAGGGAGTACTGGGATTAAATAAAACATTATAAAGTAATGTAAGAATGTGAGTATTCCTGCCAAGACGAATTGGGAGCCACTTGAGTCTGTTGCGAAATTCTGAGACATGATCATATTTGCGTAATCCAAATATAAATCGTATACAGAAGTTTTGAAGGCGCTCAAGTTTGTTTAGCTGCTCCTCCGTGGGGTCAAGATAGCTGACATCAGCGTAGTCGAGAATAGGCAACAGCAGCGATTGTGCAAGCGCAATTTTAGTAGCAGTCGGAAGAAAGTTGCGTAGTCGACGCAGAGATCCGGCTGATGCAAATAGTCTGCGACTCACCTCCTGTATTTGTGGTACCCAGGATAGATTCTCATCAAGGTAGATCCCTAGATTTTTAACCTTCTTAGTATAAAGGAGATCTTTTCCGTCAAAACTAATTAGTGGTAGATCGGACCAGTTAATTTTTGCAGTCATTCTTGGGCTACCAATAATAATTAACTGAGTTTTATCAGGATTCACCATCAGTCCATATTTCCTGGTCCACTCGCAGATCCAGGCCAAATCAGTGCTAATGGTTCTACAGGCATCTGGTAACTCATCTAAGGGGGCTTGCGTGTAAATCTGTAAATCATCTGCGTAAAGGTGGTAGGATGAAAGTAGTTGGTTAGAGATAGAATTAATGAAAATCGTGAAGAGTAATGGAGATAGCACGCCACCCTGTGGTACCCCGGCATTCGTGTTAGACCAAGTTGAATAAGAGTCTTCAATGCGTATACGTTGCCGGCGACCAAACAGGTAACTATGAAACCAGTCAATTGCCGTTGGAGATATGTTAAGAGAGCGGAGAATGCCGAGTATGATGTGAAAATCCACGGTGTTAAAAGCATTGCTGAAATCGAGCAAGGACATAACCGTTAGATTTCCACAATCCATACCTCGCCGAATGTCATCAGTGATGTGTACCAATGCAGTGACGGTACTGTGGCCGGGACGGAAACCAGATTGGTAAGGATTAAGGAGCGAATTTTTATGGAGAAAGGAACTGAGTTGAGTGTGGATTAGGCGTTCAAGGACTTTCGACAGGAAAGGTAGTAAGGATATGGGACGGTAATCTGAAAAAGAACAAGGTTTAGGTTTTTTAGGTAGGGGAATTATAAGTGCATCTTTCCACGCTGACGGAAAGATGCCACGGATAATAGACTGGTTTAAAATGTTGCAAAGGATTGGAAGGATTATATCTAGGATGGGAAGGATCATTTTCCTGCTGATACAGTCATCACCGACTGCATTGGACGCAATTGCCACAATACTCTTCTTAACATCACAATCGGTGAATTGCGAGAAGACAAAAGGAGAATAATCTGGGGTTGGTAAGGATGAAAGATATTGTAATGTGTTATTTTTAACATTTCCATCAAATTTGGGCGAAGAAGAGAAATGAGCATTGAGAGAATCGAGATTTATATTGTTTGGGATAGATTGGTGCCTAGTCTTACCAACTCCTAAAGTGTTGAGAAATTTCCAGACCTTTGCTTTTAATACACTAATAATATATTTATGAAATTCCTGTTAAAACTATTTGTAAATGTATTGAATTTTAAAGAGAAACCAATTTACATGCCTAAATATACAATGAAATATTTATTATATTCACAAATCGAAAACATGTTTATAACAAGAAAAATATTAATAATGTTATGTAGTATCTATGTAAATGTATATAATGTTCAGACACAAATTATTAGATTGACTAGGATTGAGAGTGCTTGTACACGGCGCATGTAGCTTGAGCATGTTGAGGCACTTGCGCGGGTTACATGCACCGTAAACATATCGTTTAAAACAATGTGCGGGTCCAGCGACTCGAACATGTACCAAAGCGAGCCACCTGCGCAAGTAATTCGCGTGCTCTGCGACGCGCGCGGGTCACTCGCGCATGTTATCTGTTAAAATTACATTTTTAACATATGATTTTAAAATAATTTTCGTTCGTCGAGACATTTGACGCGATTCAAGTCATAAAACTACCGCGCGAATAGCATGCACATGTAGCTCTTGACCGCGAACAAATAACTTGTACATAGGTACAGCTTGCGAGAGTAGCCCGCGTCTTTACTTGCTCCTTATTTGCACCATGTACAAGTACAAGCGAGTAACTTGATCAAGTAGCTTGCGCATATTACCCACGCGTGTAACCCGCACCTTTACTTGCTCCAGCTACATGCACCGTGTAGAAGCACCCTGACAGCGGTAATGTTAATCACCAAGTCAATGAATCTTTGGCATATCAATTACATCGCAACATCTTTAGGCAGAGCACGTAGTTGAGTGCTTTAAGAGCCATTAGCCTCCAGCTAGTATATGAATCTACATATTTCACTTCTACGAAATGAAGTTAAGCAGAAAACAAATTTCTCGCATTCTTACAAATTATAAAATAATTTAATTAAACTCATATCAGCGAACGGCAATCTTATCTACCAATTTGTCATCCTAAACGACTCCAATAAATCCAAATTGCGCTAGATTCCGAGCCAAATTTTGATTGTAAAGTCACACTTGATTTACTGTCGTAACTTCACACTGTGTCCCTTAATGAGCTTAAGGGTTGTCAACAATCAAATGGAATTTATTTAAAACTCTTTGATATGTAACATCATTTTAAGAAAAGAAGTTTACAGGCTGGTTTTGAATGGCTCCTCGGCGCAGTCGTCACAATTCCATTCTAACTTTAGAGTACCACACTTTGAGTTCAAAAGTACTTTATTTTTGCTGAAAAAGAATTTCAGCAGTTCTGAACAGTATTTAAGTTCAGTTGAATGTTATTATTTATTAATCGTGTTACTTTTTTCTATTTTACTGTTGTTGAAGTTCCACAAAGTAGTGGAGTACGTATAGTTTTATTATACAAGCTTGGAAATTGGATTGGTGGTGCGTACGCTGTGAATGTGTGAGTGGGCACTCAGGTCCTATGCAGTTAGGACAACGTTGAGAATAATAGTGGGAAACAATAGGTAGAGCAGCATTCTACCTCTGGGAATAGTGAAGATTCATTTGTCC
Organism: Euclidia mi; assembly: GCA_944739405.2. Taxonomy (NCBI): domain Eukaryota; kingdom Metazoa; phylum Arthropoda; class Insecta; order Lepidoptera; family Erebidae; genus Euclidia; species Euclidia mi. Next base: position 66,096,244 of record OX123192.2, read on the forward strand.
AACTTGAAGACGTGTTTCTACTACGTCCGTTTTGTCATTCGAGAATTGTTCACGGCACACAGTCTTGTTACAAGTCCTAACGATTTATCTACTGCTACAAACGCTTATTTCATTCACATTCTCCTAGAATAGAAAATTCTCATTTCTGTTTGGATATTGTTTAGAAATAAGAAGCTATTTTTAAGATGCTCGTCTTTACAAATTTATTTTGAAGCATTTTACAAAGACATTGTAAAGTGTTTGCCGAAATCTAGCTGTTATTACAAAATTAGGACATCCTTTACAATTTGCTGAATCTCAAAAATAATTATATTTAAGCGTAAGCAACCTTACTTAAATACTTCACAATGCTTAGTAGTAATATTTTTAGTGTGGCATTAGATTTCAAGCCGACTTTCTTTTCCAGATTATTCGATCTTCTCTAGATTAACATAGAAATGTGACAATAAGTTAAATATAAAACGAAGTGCTATTTAAGTCTGGATATCCTTTGTGTTAAATATTTTAGTCTGTAAAGTGCTTTACAGTGTTAGAAATGTACTTAGTGCTATTTGATGGTTTACTTTGATAGTGAAACTATTTAAAATCCTCCTGAGAACCTAAGCTGTTGAAATATTCCGCTCGATACTATTAAAACACTTTAGCTTAGACTACCTTGAATAAATTACATTTGTTCGGTTTTGTAAAAGGTGTTTCAAGATGGTTAATTTTAATGTCTTCTTTACTTAAAGCTCGTATTATACAGCTGAAGAGTTTGTTTGGATGAACGCGCTAATCTCAAAAATAAGATGTGTGTGCTAGATATCCTATTTATCGAGGAGTACCTCATCACGCTATGGGTCTTGGATTGCTTGCGGTGAAGTAGCCCAAATATTGGGTATAACTGAAAGCTCAGCTAGTCTATACATATAAATAAAATTTAAGTGTCTGTAAAATGAGTGGATAGTTACGGGATACCAAGTCATAAACAACCTTATTGAAAAATGTTGCTTGTCTGTCCGGCGTAATCTCTAAGATAGCCAAACCGATTTTGTCAGACTTTCACTGTAAGATAGAGTACTTTGTAGCGTTACATATAGGCCATAATTAGACCCGATAAGTGGCGCTGTTGTTGAGATACCAATATTAACAAGGGTGGAATCGCGAGAAACAGTTAGTGTTTAATAAAACTGTATTCAAGGTTCAAGTTTTCTTCAACTGCCGTCTCATGATCGATACTTACGATATTGTTCGGGCAATAAGACGGTTTGCAAATTGGAAGTATTGTGCTCGTTTCCCCTGTGGGGTAGAGAATTATTACATTTTCTTGGATCAGGAACTGTTGCTGCTCTTTTCAATTTACTTAGTGAGTATTGGTGGAAATATACTTCCACTATTGATTATAAGTTGACATTGATCCTAAAATGATAGAATATTCGTACTTAGTGGAGAATTTGGTACCAAATCAGTTCCAATTTTGGTAGCTTGGTAATGGGGTTAAACTTTATTAGGAGATAATTTTAAGAATTTCTTTGAGTTTTTGTAATAAATAATGATGGTGAAAGGCTCGCACTTGCTTTATGAATTTGTTTCAAAGTACGGTCGCCATCATCCTAGGATTATCCCGTTATTATCCAATACTTTGAAGCCCGAATTGCATGCTCTAGGCACAATAAAGACAAAGTGTCATCTTACCTCCGTTAACAGAGGTCATTTTTGTGGCCTATTTGAGTATGCATACAGATTTGCTATTCCTTATTTTGAAATATAATTATAATAATACAATAGTTATGATAATATATTTATTACTATTTAAATACTATCAAAACCGACCAATTCATTACAAAATCAGCAGTTTTACTATCAGATAATTAATTCCATTTAATGCGTCAGAAGGGTTCCAATAAATTTATGACCTGACCTGAATAATTCCCCAAATTGCAGCGAAAATTCGGAACAACAATTTGCCAAATGCCCAATCATCAAAAGCCCAGACAAAATAAAGACGAAATTTACTTTAGCATACCATTCATTTAACATATAACTCTATTTCAGAGATTACCAAACAACCAATATATTAGGAAAACCTATTCCCCATTATGGAATAACAAACATTGCAAGATCCCACAAAAAGGCTTTGGGACATAAATCTTCAAGAAAATGGCTTCTTTTCTCTGTTTATTACTGAACCAAACCCTCACTGGAGGTGTTTTTGGTTTTGATGGGAAATTATTGTACTGTTGACCTGATTAGATAGGTGGGTTTAGTGGAAAATGTCCCTGATTTTTTATCACCCTGGATTTTCCTCCGTCGTACTTTTAACGTGATTTAAAGCGAGCTTTAGGAAGTTAGGTAATGTGTCCTTGTTGGAGGTCTTACTTTCGACGGAAACTTTGCCACTTAAAGATGAGACTAGAACTTGCTAAGCCTATTTATAGCGGTGGTAAACACTGTACTGCGAGGTAAGCAGCAACTATATTCTACTTGCTGTACTAAGATTATGATTTGTAACGAGAAGAAGTTTATTTTTCTGCAATTGATAAAAGTAATATTAATTATTACTTTTTGTTTATTATCGTTTGCGCAATTGCATTACGCTTTCCCAAGAAATTAAAATCAATTTATTTTTTCTGATTTAGTCTTTAAATTTATTGCGCAGTAAAAAGGATTTGACCAACTTCTACTATGAAACTGATATTCATCGTTCCTAGAAAGTTGCGAGTAGTTTCCTCGCTCGTTTAATATTCCTATTATTTTCCTCTTATTTTTATTGCTTCCTATGCCATAATAGTATCTTTCTATCTCTTTCCATTTTTATGTTTTTTTCTGATTACATTTTTCCAATACTTCAATAATATGGTAATTTTTTCAAATTTTCATGACTCAGTTTACAGTGGCAGTCAATCTTTTATCAAATTTGCCCTTCATCTAGCAACAGCAGCATTTAAATCGAATTTCTTTACACCTGTTATATCTCCCCTTCAAAATGCAATAACATTGGTTTTACCAAATTCACCTACGATTTTTCCTCAAATTCTAACCAAGTATAGTTCCCCACAAAAATTCGGAGCAGGTTCATAAATAATTCATAAATTCAAGCTTATCACTTAAAGGTGCGGCAGAGTTCCCCGTTCGAATAGATTCATACATAATTGCGGGTACAAAAGAACAGGTGTAAGAGAAAATCTGTGATCTGTAATAATGTTTTTGGAAGCGTAGAGAGCTGATTTGAATACATTATCTATAGTCGTATTTTGAAGAGCTAGAAATTTGTTGGGGGTTGGTACTATTTTATCTAGAAGTGATGTGAGGTTTTCGTAACTCACGTCGCTGTATAACTGAAAGAAACATTTACTTAACAAATTTTTCATTTGCTACATTTGCATGAATTATGTCAGTAATTTGACTATTATTCAAATGTCACTGTTAGGTTTTAGGTTACGTTCAAAAGATGGCGCTGTATTTCGATACAGAGCCATCTTTTGAACGTAACCTAAAACCTAACAGTTCCAACGCCTGAATCGCACTTTGGTCATATTGCCAGCAATACAATCTATTTCTATTTTTAATTAATAGCTTGTTTGTTGGTCAGTATGCATAATTCCTTTATTCCTTGTATTCGCAAACATTGATTTGAATTCAATCAGTTCAAGGTTAAAACTCTATCCCCCCCTTGGGATCTTCACCTTGTCGTGGTGGGGGGGCTCAGTAACCGTGGATTGGTTACCCGCGGTGAAGCTAAGAGGGATCCAGGAGGGGACGCTCCGCGTGGGCTTGACGGGGCCTGCGCAGGATGCGTCCAACGGTGCGGGTGCGAGGGACAGTTCTGTCTGTCCCTCGCAGTCAGGCGTGGTCGCAGGAGGAGAGGCGTGTCGGTGTTGCGTTGCCGCACGCGCTATCTCCCGCGACCAAATGGGGGCGCACCATTCGATGCGTCGCGGTGGGGCCGCAGAGGAAGAGGAGATGCGGTGTTGCGTTGCCGTCCTCCCTATCCTCTGCGGCCGCTTGGTGTTGCGGAGCCCAACACCCTCATCCGCCGCCAAGGGGGTTTTGTTCGGGGCCCGCCGGACAATGTGGCGGGCCAATACCCGTCGGGGGGTTGCGACGTATGCTTGGGCGAAACCCGACCCTCCGACACACGGGTACATGAGACACACGGGTTGGTTTTTAGTCAGTAAGAGTCTGACAGTCCCCTTTGCCCATCCCCCAGGGCGGAGGGACTCCATGAGGATTTTCCAACCCAACATAAAAAAAAAAAAAAAGGTTAATACTCTATCAGTAAAGACCAGTTTTTTTAACAATGAAATTGTTAATAAAATTATTGTGACAAATTTGCATCAAAATTTTCGAAACTATTAATAATGTGAAAATCGGTAACTGCTTACTCGTGGAAGATATAATTTGATGTAAGTTAAATTGTACGCTTTTTATATAATCATTTAGTTAAATAATAATCAATCATCAGTAAGTATAACGCGTAGCAATCTCTAAATATCATCATCATCATCATCAGCCTGACATAGTCCACTGCTGCATATAGGTCTCTATTAGAAACATGTACCCACTGCCTGAGTATTCCAACAACATACCAAAAAAGAAAGATATATTTATCTCAAATGGTACATATACTTTTTACTTTAAACAAGTATTACATTAATAACATACAGCATACTATTCTGCAAAATTTACAAGAATTCTAGAATGTATCTTATATGTTAAAAAGTTAAATACAATTTGAGTTCCGTCAGGCAAGTCAAGTTCGAAACTAAGTCACAGTGTAAACCTTCAGGCTAAGATCATTTATCACTTGGCAGACGTTGAAGAAATATCGCGAGTAGGTACTTAGTCTTCTATTTAGTTTTATTTAGAATGTTCATCTCAACTTGTGCTTACAGTAATGGAAAAACTGTGTATTTTTTAGATAAGAGTAGAATATGTTGATATAAGTCGTTTGTTTTCTGATGAGATTAGGTACGTTTTGAAAGAATGATAGATTATGGACTAAGCTAAAGTGTGCATGAAGGTTAATGTGAGGACAGGATTGAGGTGAGAAGAGACGATTGATATTATGCAACTCTTTTTTACAAATTGTTGTTTTTTGTTTGTTGGCAGTCGAATCTGCATAACTTTTGCGTTTTTTAGTTTCGTTATTTAAACAGGTTTTTATTTTATTTTACAGTATTTTTTAAAATAAATTAATGAAAAAAAATTGCTATATTTTTTTACTTCGTTTCTTATTGTAATTAACACTTTCAGTATTTTATACTGTGCTGTTGGTGTCATACAGGCTGAAAGTATTGTTTGGTTTTTTACACTTAAGATCTTAGTTTGTCGACAAACCTTTGAAAAAGATGAAGCTTATAAAAGATCCCCTCCTTAAAAGGCTTTGATTTCCGTTGTATGGACCTTACTAAGCTCAGCTTCGTTGAGGAAGCATCTACTACGACTGCCACAATTCAGTGAAACTCGGAATACAGTTTGCTAGTAGGATAATATTACTTCACTTAAAGGTATTTCGCAAACACACCATACAACAGAGGACCGTAGGCATAGCCAGTACGTCGATATATCTGTAGGGCGACCTAAGCTCCGTATATCCAAGGATGTTTTGGTCGATTGACGAAATTGGATTAGCTTTTGCATATTCATGTAAGTCCTTTACCTATAGAAGGTATAACTTACGATAAGGTCTTGGTGCTTTTATACAATGTAATTACTTTTCACCTGAGCCAATGTGTTGTTGAACTGATTCATTTATTTAGGCGAAGAAGGTCAGAATAGTATTATTTCAAGGGTATTCAAAGGGTGTGACGCGTCTTTGATCAATATAAATGAGGATTGTCCGACGTCGGGTTTCTATCAACGTTGAATTTTCGTCTAAAACCTATTTAATAGGCTATGCTATTTAGATGACATTTTGATTGTAGCAGGATACAAAATAGTTTTATAGTATTCAATTCTTGAGCGAAATGCGAAATTTAATTGGAAATATTTAATAACTACAATTTTTGTTTGTTTTGATGCTGGTTTGCATATGCACATTAGTGAAGGTTTTTTTTTGTAAGGGTAGTTTGAAGTGACTACACAAAAAAATTTCGCGCTCCGAGTTTTAAATTGCTTTTAATTATATTCAGACAAATTATTGATGTTTACATACGTATTATAGTACATTAACCTCAAGTGCACAAGGTTACCTTAATAATTCTCCTTTTGATCAACTGCATTTCAAACACAACACTCAATAATATGGACCTTTACACAAAGTTGTCTACAACAATGGAAGAACTATTATCCACTTTTTCTTCACGAATGGCACATACGAAGAAGATCTGAAGAATGCAGGGAACGAAACATCGTTTCATTACTACACAAGACTATTGCTAGCTTATCCCGGGAGTTTACTGATTTTAAGGGCCTTATTTGGTAGACTATGAGTGCTCTTAAATCACAAATGGAGTTGCTAGTCATAGGTCTTGATCGTCATGAAATGACATCTCGCTCCAAAGTATTATTGCTACATGGTCTTTCGCCAGACAAAGGCACGCAACCATTGGAACAATTTTTGAGCATCTTATAGCGGATAAAATGCCCAATATATCTACAACACAGGTGTCAGGGTGTCATTATTTGGGCAATAACGTAAATAAGCCTCGTCCAATGATGGTGCGGTTTGAAAGTCGACTACTCCGAAGTAAAGTATGGCAGAGCAAAACCAAATTGAAGGGCTCAGGATTAACACTTTCTGAATTCCTCACAAAACCAAGACATGAGGTTTTCATTAACGCACGGAAACATTACGGCGTGAAGCGATGCTGGACTTCAGAAGGCAATATTGTGGTGCAAGTCACGGTCAAATCCCGGAAGAAAATAGAGTCAATGGCTGAGCTTCGTTCCTTGATGACACAATTCCCGGTAGCAGACTCTTCAGGATCGGAACCCGCGTTGGCTGGGACCATAACCTCGCAGCCTGCTCATAAACCTTCATCCCAGGCTATTGATAAGAGACCACGCAAAACGGTGAAATAGTCACTTTTCATCAATTTTGTTGTTTTTTACTTTGATTTTTGTGTAACTCGTATTTAGTTTTGTCAATGAGTGTTGTTTACATAAATTGCCAATGACGGTCACTACAGAAATTTAATCATAACTTTACAATTGTGTGACAGATGTCATACCATATTCCGTTCGGATATTTCTAGAAAATTATTTTTCATTTGTTTGGGTACAAGTCTTTTAAGTTGATGTTATTTTTTAGTAATTCATTGTAACCAGCGAGTGCATAGAGGTGACAGAGAATATATATTTTTGTTATTTTTTTTTAAACGTTAAATTATTATATATATATAGTTTTTTTCTATATAATATTTATTATTTATTGTATTTATTATTCGTATTGTTTATGATTATTAATATGTATGATGATATTGATGATAGTTTTGCCTCTTGTTCATCTTCATCTACAACTGAGCAGAGCTTTGCTAGTGCGTTTACAAATGACGATCCGACACATCTTTGTGATCAACTTTTTTCTTCCTTCTCTTGCTTCCGTAATTACTTAAATGTTGTCCACATTCATGCGCAAAGCATTCACGCTCACTATCCAGACCTCTTATCGTCATTTGATGCTGATGTTGTTCATGCTGTTCTTGTTTCAGAAACCTTTCTCAAGCCTACTCTTTCTTCCAAACAATATTCGCTGCCAGGTTATAAGTTGGTGCGTAATGATAGAGTAGGCAAGGGATATGCAGGGGTTGCTATATATCTCCGTGAAGATATAAAACATAAAATTGTCGACAAGTCTCCAAGTGAATACTCAAATTCTGCGGAACATATATTTCTTGAAATTAGTTTTAAATATTCCAACATACTATTAGGTGTCTCCTACAGCCCATCTTGTACCGTTGACTATTTTTCGTCACTGGAAACAAAGTTAGAAAACTACTCTTCTTTGTATGAACACACAATTATTCTTGGAGACTTCAATACCTGTCTACTCAAGGATGATGTACGCAGCCGAAAGCTTCAGTCCCTTGTCTCCTCTATTAATTTGCAGATTCTTCCTCTTAATGCTACTCATAAGGCTCCTCATTGCAATCCTTCTCTTTTAGACCTAATTCTTGTTTCTAATCGTAACAAAGTAGCAACGCATGGACAACTTCTCGCGTCTTTTTCTTATCACGATCTCATATACCTTTCTTATAAAGTTCGTCCTCCAAAAAGCAACGCAAGGTCAAATATCTCACACTTCGTTATTATAAGAACATTGATTTCAAGCGTTTGGAGATGAATGCAAACACTATAGACTGGACCTACATTTATAAGTCTAATAATAGAGATGATATGGTATCTGCTTTTAATGCAATAATTTTAGACTTGTATAATACACACGCTCCGTTCAAGAAGGTAAGGGTCAAACACTTGCCAGCACCATGGCTATCTTCTGATATTAAAACACTAATGGCGAAACGAGACAAAACTAAACGGCAATATAAAAAGTTTCCCACTGAGGAGCATTGAAATGCATATAAGAAACTCCGAAATCGTTGCAGTCGTTTGTGTAGGGATGCTAAAAGACGCCACATACACAATTCAATACAAGATCTTCACACCTCACAAGTATGGCAATTTTTCAAGTCGCTAGGCATTGGAAAAACATCGCAGAGCAGCTGCACGAGTAAGGACTTGAACATACTCAATGCTAATTTTTCCAGGCCTCCAATTACTCTTCATAGTAGCACCAAGACTACAACATTAAATTATCTCTCCAATCTTTCTCAGCCATTAAATACTGCATTATGTTTTCAGCCAATTGTGGAAGCGGACGTTAAAAAATCCTTCCTATCCATAACCACTAAAGCAGCTGGTGAAGATGGTCTTCAAATTCAAATGTTTCTGCCCATTCTCAGCCAATTAGTGCCCGTGGTCACTCACATAATAAATTTCTCCCTATTCTCTAACACCTTTCCCGCACTGTGGAAAAAGGCACACATATTACCTTTAGCCAAAATTCCAAATCCCACTTCCTTATCCCATTTTCGTCCAATTTTAATACTTCCAATCCTGTCCAAAATTCTTGAGACTAATGTTCAAAAACAACTGGTTAATTATTTGTTTTCTAAATGCCTATTAAGTCCATATCAGTCCGGCTTCCGGCCAGGCCATAGTACTGTAACAGCACTGGTTAAAATTACTGATGACATAAGAATGGCCATGGAAAATAAGCAACTGACAGTACTGGTACTCTTGGATTTTAGCAGCGCCTTTAATTCCGTTGATTTTGATGTACTCCTTGGTATCCTATCCTCACTTAATGTCTCAGCTTCTGCAATTGGCTGGTTTTAATCTTATCTTCAGGGACGCTCACGGTCTGTGCGCTCCGAAGAGTTATACTCTGAGTGGTGTGATCTGGCTGCGGGTGTTCCTCAAGGTGGCGTGTTATCTCCTTTACTCTTCTCCGTTTTTATAAACGCTATCACTAAAGTTATATCTTCACATTATCATCTTTACGCAGACGATCTGCAGCTATATCGACATTTTAAGGTTCAGAATATTTCTGAAGCCATCGATGCTATAAATAACGATCTAGAACGTATTCGTATGTGGGCTGAGTCATTTGGACTACTCGTTAATCCTACAAAGTCTCAAGCTCTCATTATTGGTGGCCGATATATCGCTCACCTAGCAGTATAATGGCACATTTTACAAAAAAGCGAAATTGAGTTTTTATGGCCTAAGTGTTAAAAAGTGTATAATTTATAAAGTGGTAAAACGGCACGGTGTTAGTTTTCCTATTTGTTGAGAAAGGGCGTTAAGTGTCAATGTAGTACTTAGTACGTTCCCCCCGCTTCCGCGCATAACAACGGCTTATTTGTCAGTTGTGCCGGGCGAGGTGCAATCGCTTCTAAATCTGTCTTGGCGTAAGTGGCAAATGTGACATTTTATTAACGTAGTAAGTTAGTAGACATTAAAAAAAAATTCAAAACACATTTGGCAAAATGGCACATTAGACAAAGGAATGTGACATCGCTATTTATTCCATGCGCAAATCTAACTCACAGCTAACTACAGAGAGACAAAGCTTGCAATGCTTATAGTTTTGTTTACTGCTTAGTTAATTAATAAAGATACTTAAAGGTAAAGTAAACTTCCTTAAAATTTCGGAGCAGTAAGGTAAACCTTGATTTGGATCTGGATTTCACTATCGTACCTTTATCTAAACTTAAACTGCCAAACTTTTAAGTGCTTTTGTTTTTAGAACGGAGAGTAACTATAAAAAAATATGATTATTACCTACGTTTACAATAAAATTAAGAGAAGATTCGTGATTATTCTTTATTTTATTTATTATAGTTTGATGATGACTATTTCTTAACGTTTCACGAGCCAAATATAGTTTATTATAATATTTTAGTTAAACTTTTTATGTAAGTAAGTATATTAATTTATTTGAATAAAATTACAAAAACGAATATCAAAAAAATCTGAAAATTTCGGGAATCAAGGAAGTGACACAACATTACTATTTAAAAATGTATTAATTGCTTTTCGAAGTACTCTCCGCGAAATTTGACACATTCTTCCATACGATGGAACCAATTATTGAAGCAACCATTCCATTCGGAAGTTGGCGTCTCCAAAATGGCTGTTTTGTAGGCGTCCACAGCTTCTTCAGGTGATGAAAATCTCTGTCCACGCAATTTATTCTTTATTTTAGGGAAAGTATAGAAATCACTAGAGCTTAGGTAGGGGCTGTACGGCGGATGGTCTAATAATTCTATGTTTTCTTGCTCTAAAAACTGTTTTGTTCTGTGCGCGGTGTGAGAACTCGCATTGTCGTGATGGAGGATGATGCGGTGGTTGCAGTTCTCTTTACGGAGTTCAGAAACGACCTGTGGCAAACAAATGCTAGCATACCATTCTGCATTAACCGTTCTTTGTCCCTCAAGAGGAATAGTCATAACATGGCCGGTTTTGGAGACAAACGTGGCCACCATTTTTTTGCAACACTCCGTGAACGAAAAATTTTTGTTGGCTTTAACTCATTTTCGAACACCCAAACTCGTGACTGGTTTTTTGTTTCGGGTTCGTACGCGTATATCCAGGATTCGTCACCTGATACGATATTGTATACAGCATTTGAGGATCCTGTGTGGAATCTTTCGAGAGTTCCGACGCACCAAGTAACGCGAGCCGCTTTTTGCTCTTCACAGAGCGAATGCGGTATCCATCGGGAAAACAACTTTTTTACACCTAATTGTTCATACATATATACATACATAGAGTCACGCCTGTTTCCCCGAAGGGGTAGGCAGAGGCATATTAAACGCCCACTTTTCGCCAGTGTTTTGATCCCACGTAATAAGTGGCGAGCCTATTGCCGCTTATCGGGATATTTTGTTTGCCAGAGCCTCGTCCGTTGATCGGCAGGTGCACCACTTGCAGGTGAGGTTGGCTTGGGACCCTAAGTTCTTGGTGGGAACCCTATGCACCTAATTGTTCATGCAAGATTATTTTTATTTGACTCATGCCAATGTCTAAAGTTGCCTGAATTTCGCGGTATGTCACATGTCGATCTTCCTCAATCAGCTTACGCGCAGCATCAACGTTTTCTTGGGTGACTGCAGTTTTTGGACGACCTTGACGGAGATTGTCACTGAGCTTGACACGTCCACGTTGAATTCAGCAAACCAACGATAAATTGTGGTTTTGGATGGGGCTTCATCACCAAATGCAGAAATCATCCGATTAACACACTGTTTTTGTGTTAAACCACTTCGAAAGTCATAATAAATCATCGCTCTTGAATTTTCTCGAATCAATTCCATTTTCTCAACGACTAAACAAGTTTGACAAAACCTTGTGACAAGACCGAGAATCTTTTTTTAAATAAATAAATGGTATTCGATTATTAAAACCAAGGAGTTTTCAATTAAAAATATTTTAATATGACAGGAACAGTGGAAATATTCCATTCCCGATACTTTTAGTGCAGCCTATGTAGGCATGTTGATTTCAAATAAAAACTGTTGTTTTCTATTAAGCAAATGTCTTTATTTCTTGGTTTTTAAATCCTGTTTAATAATGGCCTTGGGGGCATATATGACATTTTTGGAAGTTTTTAAAAGTATAACGGCACAATTGCATGGCTCTTCTTCTCTTTTGACTGTTATGAAGCAACTCCTGGAAACCTGAAGTGTATTTTTTTATCCCTAAGTATCTATTAAGGTCTATACTAGTTGCTTAAACCATAAAATTCATTATATAACGTAAAATGAAGTCATAACTTCGTTTCAAACATTTGTAAAATCTTTGACCCTCATTTCTGTAAAATAAGAAAAAAGTAGATGTGTCATTATACCGCTAGGTGTGCGATATGCATAACCTATTGGATTACCAATTGCTCCCAGTGGTTCTGTATAATTCAATACCCATAGTTTACTCGAAATGTGCTAAAAATCTCGGTGTTCTTCTAGACTCGAATCTGTCCTGGGAAGCACATATTGCAGAAGTAAGCAGAAAAGTGTTTTGCACATTCCATTTTCTCAAACTTCTCCAAAAATTCTTGCCTTTCAATACTAAGGTAACACTTGCGCAATCTCTTCTACTTCCAACTCTTGACTATGCAGATGTCGCCTTTCTTGATATAAAGGAGGAACTTTTAAATAAACTCGAGCGCCTGCAGAATCTGTGTATCCACTTCATATTTGGCCTTCGAAAGTACGATCATGTATCGGAATTTCGAGCTAAGTTGAATTGGTTGCCTATTCGCCGGCGCCGGGATTCTCACATTCTTTCTCTTCTATACACTATTCTTCACAATCCTACTACTTCACCTTCATACCTTCGTGACCGGTTTGAATTACTTATTCCGCGGGATAAGCCCTGTCGCTTAGCCACCTCTCTACTCTTACGCACGCCTCCTCATAGCTCTACTGCGTACGACCATTCTTTCTCTGTCTATGCTGTCCGCCTGTGGAATGCTTTGCCGCATCACATTCGTGCTAGTCCGTCCTTAGCAGTGTTTAAGGTGAATGTTAGGAGGCACTATCTATCGATATAAATAACACACACACACACACACACACACACACACACACACATATATATATATATATATATATATATATATAGTTTATATATTACATATATTTATTATTGTATGTAGTTTATTTATTTACTTATATATGAAGAATATATATATATATATATATATATATATATATATATATATATATATATATATATATATATTGGTATCCTATTTTTTTATTACTTGTGTTTTTTATTTTTCTTTTGTACACTAAGATTACCCTTAGCTCTCAAATGGAATTGCTGGTAGAAAACTCAGTGTTGAGTTAAGCTCGCCTTTGTATACAAAATTAATTAGTTTATTTATTTTTACTCGTTTCATCTATTTTTGGTCTTTTTTTTGTGTACAATAAAGAATTAAAGAAAGGTTTCATTATTCCCGATATTTAAGATTGATGATATTTTTGCCTCACAAATTGTTGTTTCGTTCTGAGTAATCTTTGTTTCGTTTGAATGTGTGTTTGTTAAGATACCTGCGATACAGATAGGTAAAGCGCAGTGCTTTGAGACCTGCAGACCTGTTTCTAGAAACGTCTTTGATCACATTTCAGTACCAGGAAATTCTCAACAGATATTTTTGGAACTATGCCTAGAAACCACTGTCTCAGCGAAGAGTTAAACTTACGGAATGGTAACAAAATCCATTCAGTAATTCTAACTCTTGCCAGATATGAAGTAAACAGCCAAAATAATCCCGTTTGCAAATGCCATTTGCAAGTCAAAGATGAGAGATGAGAGGAAAATATGAGAAAGTGGACTGTATTTTTTTTTTTCATTTATTTAGGACAACAAACAGTAACACTGATACATTACTTAACAATATTTAAGTACACTAAAACATACTTCCAGTGAAACCAGCACCATTGTCCACAAATTAACATATTATAATATGGTACCTACAAATGTACAGGTTTTACTTGTAAAAAAAAGAAATAATTAATTAATTAAACCCAATTACACTGAACTGACATTGCAATGTAACTTACAACTATACAAAATCAAGTTTACGAGTATATTATCTTACTTATTTCATTTTTAAAATATGACGTCGAACATGCAAAAAAAATCTGCATCAGTAATATAGGTGTTGTACATTTTCATTATTCTACTTAAAGGGCAGCGTTCACCAGCCTTAGTTCTACAATTCTTTGGCGCAAACAGACAAAATTTGCGAATACTTCTTAATGAAGATGAACGTGTGGGTTCAGAAATGTATATTTGATTCATGAGCCTATTACAATTGAAATTATTGCGAGATATGTTAAATAAAAGCATAATGTCTAAGAAAGTTCTTCTCGACTCCAGTTTAGGCAAAGAGAATTTCTTTAATAGATTTTCATAAGAGGACTTAGAGCGGAAACATCTGTAGTTCATGGATCGTAGAAACTTACGTTGTACTGACTCTATTTGGTCTTTGTATTTGGAGTAATAAGGATTCCACACACATGTTGCATACTCTAATTGTGAGCGAATAAGAGATTTGTACAAGAGAAGATAAGAGGAATGGCGTTTGAAGGCCTTACAGGACCGCATCACGAAACCGTATAATTGAAATGCTTTGCCAACTATGTGATTGATATGAATATCGAAATGTAGCTTACTATCTAGGTATATACCAAGGTCTTTTATGACACAAACTTTTTCTAGTTGATTATCTTGTAAAACGTAGGAATATTCGAAGTTATTAATTTTTTTCGTAAAGGTTATACTTTTACATTTTTGGATACTTAGATGTAGTTTGTTAAGCAAACAATAGGCAGACAGCCGATTTAAATCTTCTTGAAGTTTTTGACAATCATCTAAGCAAGTTATATCACGGTAGATTTTGAGATCATCAGCATATAATAAAAATTGGGTATGTTTGAAACATTCTTTTATATCATTAATAAATATTACAAATAGCAATGGCCCAAGAATTGATCCTTGAGCCACACCAGAAGTTACCTTTATAATATTTCCAGAAGTAATACCATTAATAATAATAATTGTATTTCGCGTAAATTTGGTATGGTTCGTTACAAAATGTACACTACGACAGGCCAGCGCGCGCGACTCACAACGTGTACATCTTTTTGTGTTTAGGCAATTCTGTTTGTCAATTACACACTGTATCCGCGCGTGCGGCGACGACGGTGAGGCGCGGCTGGGCGCCTAATCACTGAATACAGATTTACATAGACACTCATTTCTTAAGGATTTCGTGTGCCGATTCCAAGTGGCGACTGTCACCAGTATAGTTCGTAGTTGGCGCCGTTGGCGGCGCTAGCGTCGTTCTCCGTCTCTGTTTCTCTCGTAGTTAAGATACACAGGAGGAACGTTCGTCTCTCTTGCACTCGTAGAGACAGCTGTCACAGCGCGACTGCCACGCCGCCCATCGGCAATTTGAGGCATAGAAAGTTTGTCTTCAGAGCGCCAATAAGAAATGCGCCTCTATGTAAATATTTGAGCTCTTTGGCTTAATGCACAGCGCCAAGTGTCATAGAGACCATTGGTCAACGTTATTCCAGCGATGTTCCAGTTGCATCCTAAACTTCAGCCTTATAACCTGAATGCTCCTTTCTAGCCTCACCAAATTCTGGGAATGTAGAAGACATTTTGTGTACTTTTTACGACTATAGAATTGAATTAAGATCGTCAGAAATAGTCGGCTGAACTTTATGGTCTGTAAAACAAAACGTAACTCATTAAAACTGTTCGAACCTGTTGTTTCGTTTAAACAAAAGTTTAAATTAAATAATATTGGTCTCTCGCTAACTATGTTACGACTTATGTGAATAGTTTTGCGTCCGTAGACTATTTTATGTATAAATAAAAAAGTTGTTATTGGTTGAGAGTTATATAGTTTTTTAATGTCTTAATCCAATCAACGCTAAGAATTATGACCGCGCAACAATAATGCGATATCAACATCACTACGAAAGAAGTGTAGCGAGTAAGAATGAATGGAGCGGAAACGGATTTACGCCGACCAAATTGGTAATGTACTGCAAAAGGGCCAAATCAAAAGTACCCCCCGACGAGCATGCATGACGAGTTTAATGATGTTGAGGAAGCGATAGAGGTATATTTGAACCGGAGCATTTGGCGTTCCATTGTCTGTGCCTACCTCTATGGGAGTCAGGCGTGACGTTTAGATATATACATAGATCAATACCATTATTCTACTTCGTTACTCTTTGAAAGAGCAATTCCCATTGACCGCATATTCAGCTGGATTCAGCTATGCTATTCTATTCAAAAATCTCAAACAGTAAATGTGTCTTCCTTATTAATGTAATGCTATTGAAAAAGACGTAATCACACTAACTTAACGTGAGGTTTAGGTAGAAATACCTTTGATAATCACGAGTTTATCAGGCTAATAGCGATCGTACTCACAAACTCAAGTTTAAAGTCTACACACCCCACAATTCAGCTATTTATGAATACATGTATTGATATTTTATAGACGTAGAGATATTTATTCCTTACACGTTTAACTTATCACACTATTTTTCATACATAAAGCAGAATAAAAAGGTTTTTAAAGCCGAATATGTAACATTCTACGATACATTAAAATTCCTTAAATATAAAATCTTTTACATGTCTTACTTCTCAAAAGATATTAGAACTGCCTCAAACTAATTTAACCCGTAGATAACAAAGTTGAGTCATAATCCAATAACTGCGAACATATTTTCAGAAGGTAACTGACGTAAATAATCCATAAATAATAAACCTTGAGCATGTTAATGGTACGTCTGCTTTTGACAGGAAATTTCCTTGTGAAATAATGAAGACAGAATATTGAGGCTGGCATGAGAAATAATAATATTGTGTTAGGATTTACTTATATAGGCAGAGGCAAATAAAAATGTTGTAAGGTGTGTCGAAATTTATTTTGGCTTGGTCGCTTGATCGAACGGTTGCTCGAATACATGCATTTGAGAGCCCGATAAAAAAAGAATAATGCCCAGCTCAGATAAAAAAGAATAATGTGTTAAGTTAATTATCACTTGCTAAACGGTAAAAGAAAAAGTCGTGAGGAAACTTGCATGCCTGAAAGACCTCCATAATGAGAACTTTCAGACAACATTCTAGGTTGTTCTGTAATGTTCTCAAAAGACGTGAAAAGTCTACCAACCTGCACTTGGCCTATAACTTGATTAGAGGCATAAGTGCATGTTATAGGAGATCTTACTTTTTGTGACTTCAATCGCCATAAAGACTAAGCTGTATCTATGTTTTTGTAATTGACCTGGTCCGTGTATTGACGGATTATGAATACAAAATGTCACTTTCCCATTTAGTTCCGTGGGTGTCGTAAGAGACGCCTAAATTAAAAAAACACAAAATTATAGTATATTTGCGAAGAGACGGAAAATTCGACATTCAACCCTGTACCAACCCTTTTCGCCAGCGTTACCACGCTACATCTTACAGGAGGATTCGCTTACCGTATACAGTAAGCGAATCCTCCTGTAAGATGTAGCGTACACAGTAACTGTATACAGTAGGCCAATAAATGGTCCTGTTGATTCACAATGATACTGTGAATCAAATTAGAAGAAGCTTAAGTCAGTTGACTGCAAAAAGCTTTCATCTCAATAGAGCAAATATACCATTTTTTGGCACAATTTAGCACCGCTTAACAAAGTACCTAAGCTTGGCTAGATCTCAATACGGCAGTTTTAACGAAATCTGTAATCAATTCTGTCATATAAACCACAATAAAATGTGACAATAGACTCAGAATACCATTTTTTTTTTTTTTTTTACGAGGTGGAAAATCCCTTCGGATCTCCGACTCTTGGGGGAACTAAGAGCCGGAGTATGTGGTGTTTCCACTAAAAACCACCTCGACTTAGGGTGGGGCATCACCAAAGCACTCGTCGCCACCCTAGACTCAGGATACCATGGGCTCGATTTAATTATACCGCTTAAGAATTGTTATGTTCCATGTTATTCTTGTTTATTTGGTCTGTGTTATTATTATTTAATATTTTATGACAAACACTTTATTTTATTCTTTTGTAAACATTTAAGAGATCATTGTCTATATTCCCTCAGCAAGTTTATAATCAATATTTTCACGGCATTTTTTTATATGAATTTGCTTAATGTGGCTATTTAATATGATGGAGAGATAAATAAAGGATAATATTATTTTGTTTCTCTATCACGGATTTTCTAACTTGATTAAATATTTATTTATTCAAAAGAGTGGTGCATGTCCGTCTGCAATACCACGCACCGTGGGAAGGCAGCATAATACGTGTGATCGTCAGAATATAGTGATAAGTATGCATGAACACGTCAACAACATCTTACAACCATCAGAAACAATGAATTTGTAAAAGAATCATGGCACTATTTTAAATCACCAAATGATTGCACATCTCAGTGAAATTAACCTAAACGCAATAATCACAGCCATAAACATAATACAAAATATTGTCTTACAAATCCAGTAAAAATACATACATACATAGACTCACGCCTGTCTCCCCGAAGGGGTAGGCAGAGGCATATTAAACGCCCACCTTTCACCAGTGTTTTGATCCCACGTAATAGGTGGCGAGCCTATTGCCGCTTATCGGGATACTTTGTTTGCCAGAGCCTCGTCCGTTGATCGGCAGGTGCACCACTTGCAGGTGAGGTTGGCTTGGGACCCTAAGTTCTTGGTGGGAACCCTATGCACCCTTCCTTCCATCCAGTAAAAATATGGAATTAGAGAGATGATATACCATATTTTTATCTACTGGAATTGTAAGACAATATTTTTAGCAATGGCGAGCAAATATAATATTTAGCCATTCCATTTTCTTCGCTCGTACATCTGAACCATAGACAATAAAAACAACAATAAATCGTCTGATTTCGTCCTTGAGAGAGCTTTTTAGGCGAGTTAAATTGTGTGGAAGTAGAATTTCACCTTACGATTCAAGTACAATTTATGTACGGTCCATATATTTTGTGAAAGTATATATATATATATATATATATATATATATATATATATATATATATATATATATATATATATATATATATGTATTTACGATAAAAGTTTTTATAATTAATCAATGTACATAAAAATATGCTTTCTTTAATGACTAAACGGACAATTCTGGGCGCATGAAGCTGAAATATCTCATATACATATTATGTTCTTTAGGGAGCTTTTCTTAGTGCTCCCCACTAAGAGAGGCTTTTTTTAATGCGTCTTTCTATGTGGGCAGGAATGTCCCACGTTGGTGAGGCCGCGGGCGATGTCGAAAGAATTACATACATCTACGCACAGGTGAGGGTAGCAGGTCTAATTAAAATTAAAACCACGACGCTCGCCATTTACTCTAAGAAGGTAAATGCGTATTAAATTGTTAATTATCGTTTTCCAAACGTTGAAGGAAAACATCGTGAGAAACCTGCATAGCTGAGACTTTTCCAAAATGTTCGCGATAGTCCGCAACCCGCACTTGGCTATGAACTACATATATTTTAGCTTTGTCAAACTGAGAAGAGGCCTGTTGTCAGCAGTGGGACAGTTTATGTACGGGACTGATGATGTTATAAAAATAATTATCTCTATAAATGAAAAGGTCATTAAGTTTTCAAAGTTGCATATGCAATAAATGACATAGGTATCTAACCGATGTCAGCGACTGATCGTTTACCACCAGACAGCAGTGTTACGTCATCTTCATTTTAGATAGGAAAACAGCCTACCTTACCTTACATTTATTTGACATCGTTTTGTTTATTCAACAAAGCCAGCTAATAAGTTTCTAGGGTTCCGTAGTGAACGACAAAGAACCATTCCACCAAACTACGTCCACCATAGTTCTGACCATGTTCCCGAGTTGCCTACATTAAAAAGACGTAAGTGGAGGCTCCTGTTTCACCATATTTACTTTTGGAAGCTTACCAAATGAACATAATTTACTGCTTGAGTATGATATCAATAGTTACTAAAATTTTACTGGTAGATGACTAACAATGTGAAACAGTTGCAGCTCCTTACAAAAATAAAATGTACAACCATTATATTTGATTGAAAAGGGTGGCAATGAGTTCTATTGCCCGTTCTTTCTCGTGGTTCTACCTATTGCATTGCGAACGTGGCAGTAAATGTAAATGTAGAATCGTTAAGTAGTTAACTTAAATTTTGACGTTCATAAGCGTCACTTTGTTGCCTAGAAGAATAAATGATTTTGACTTTGACTATGACCATTGTAGTTTTATCATGTCTCTCCGTGGTTTTATTTGGAGGCTATAATAAACATAACATATCAAGGAGATGTATGTGTTTACACTCCTGTCATTTGTAACGCAAAACATTTTCACCATGTCACCAAAACTAAACAATATTAAACTTTATCGATTGATAGCACGAAGAATTTTCTTTGACAATTATCTATTCAGTGAACACTTTGTGAAATATTTTGTTTCAATCAATTATTTACAATAGACAGAGCGGTTAGCGCTATCAACAGACTTATAGATTTTCTCTTTTCGGTCTATTCAACCTATTAAGTTACAAAACAATTAAGTCACAATGAAAACTATCACGTCTAATTACACTTCACAAAGTAACGAGTGCCTTTCTAACCTAATGGAAGGAAAGAGGAACCCACCACGCACCCTCGAATTGACCACCCCAACTATTGCAATAGAAAAAGGTTGACAATATCGAACTCCTCTAAAAGGATAAGGGATATAGGAATGGTATGGGTTCCAGGAAGATACCTGACTTGCAGTATCCCGCTGTATGCGCCGACTATTCTTCGACACGTGTTTCGCCTCTGCACGAGGCATCCCCAGGAACGATGGGCAACGACAGAGCGCTTTCCTTCTTCCGGGTCATCTCACGATTCCTCTAGGGGAACCGGGGGGAAACTGATACAGGTGCTGTCCTGTCTCAATGGTGTCAGCCGCCGCCTGCAACTGCAGACGGGTCACGGGGGTGTGGTCCTTGCCACTGGCGTCGTATCCGGGCGTCTTGTCCGGATGTACTTCACGCCGCTAGCGAGACCTGACCCCACCGGCAGTATTCCCAAGAGGGGAACGTCCGGTGAGCGATCTACGAGCCAGCGGCGGCTTGTTCGGTGGGGGCTACGCTTACGTTGGCGAGGTCGAGCTTGCCGGAGGAGGCTCCCGACAAGCGCCCGTCAGCCGACGTGAGCGAGCTGGAGTCAATCCGGTGTGACTGCTGCGGGGATCAAGTCCCGCAGCAGTGGTCGGTCCGGTGGGCGCCGATGGTATGGCGCCAGCTCCCGCAGGTGGCGGAAGAATGACCCGTCAGCGCGAGCGAACATGTTGGCGCTCAGGCGACCGATGAAGTCGTCGAGGCTCTCCATGCGTAGGTCCCTGGAGATGACGTCGTTCCTCACGTAGCGAGGGGCGTCTACAACGGCGCGTAGGGCGAGCGACTGCTGCGCACGCAGCCGTTTGCAGAGGGTCTCCGCAGCCAGCGCGTACCACGCTGGGGAGGCATAGGTGAGGCGGGTGCGGATGTATGCCTTGTAGACAGCCAGTTTCGCACGGAGGGGAAGTCCGGACGCCAAGACAGGACGCAGGAGAGCTCGAGCTGTTCGCGCTTGGCCAACAACGTTCTTCACGTGTGGGACCATCGTGAGACGACGGTCTATGTTCACACCGAGGTATTTCACCGTCGGGGACCAGTCGACGTGGTGTCCGAGCATGGTGAGAGGCGGGGGCAGTCTCCGTCCACCCATGGAGATTGCCTGAGTCTTCGCCACGTTGACCGTCAGTCTCCAGTCTTCCAGCCAAGGCGGGAGTGCATTCAGTGCGCGCTGCATCTTAACCGCCGCGTGAACGGGGTTAAGGGAGGTGGTAATGTAGGTAGCGTCGTCTGCGTACAGCGCCAGCATGGCGCCTCCAGCGACGGGGATGTCGTCCGTGTACCTGCTGTAGCACACGGGCGAGAGGCAACTCCCTTGAGGTACGCCGGCTCTGATGGGCCGCTCTGTTGACAGGACGCCGTCAACTGTCACTTGAAAGCGCCTGTCCTGAAGAAAGGTGGCCACAGTCTTGACTACTCGGCGGGGAGTAGTAGACGTGGACAGCTTGTAGACCAGGCCGGCGTGCCAGACGCGATCGAACGCCTTCTCTATATCGAGAAGTATTGCAACAGCGCTCTCCCTCTTGTTGAGGGCCACCGTCATGTGGTGCAGTACTCTCGCGAGCTGGTGCGTCGTGGAGTGTTCGGCTCGGAATCCGAACTGTTCGTCGCGTGGCTGGATGTGCGGTACAAGATGCAGCAGTAGAAGCTTCTCGAAGACTTTCGAGAGTGTCGACAGCAGCGTGATGGGCCGATAGCTTTCGGGCTTCAGTATGTTCTTCCCGGGCTTGGGCAGCATTATGACTCGGCCGAGTCTCCATGCTGCGGGAAAGTGGCTTGTGCGGAGGATGCCGTTGAACAGCTGCGTCAGCGTTGCGATTGCTCGCGGAGGTAGGTGACGCAGGGCTTCGTTGGTGATCCGGTCGGGACCTGGGGCTTTCCGCAGTTTGGTGCGGCGAATCATTCGCTGCACCTGACCCGGGGAAAAGACTATTGGGTCTTCCGTGGGGGCTATCGGCGATTGGAAGTAAGACTCCAGACGCTGCTGGATAGCTTCTACATGCTGCATGTCAGAAGCTAGATTCGGCTGGAACTGGGTCTCCAAGTGGTCGGCAAAGATCTCCGCTCGGTCCTCGGGGCGGTAACGTGGGGTACCGTCACCAGCCAGAAGGGGCCTAATCGGAGGTTGCTTCCCAGAGAGTTGGCGGCACAGGCGGTGGATGCCTGACCAGTCTTCACCTGCTCGCTCGATGGTGCGGTGCCAGGACTCGGTGGCGGCTGTCTCCAGTGCACTCGAGATCTTCGCAGCCAGAGCGTTGAGCTGGGACTTCATAGTCGGGCATCGGGTGCGTTGCCATTGGCGTCTCAACTTCCTCTTCGTCTCGATCATCGCCATGATGTGGGCCGGGAGTTGGGGAGGCCGGCGTGTCGACGCAGCGTCCAGATGCGAGACTCGAAGCGCTGTGTTGATCACAGCGCTGAGGTGCTCAGCGAGTGTGTCGACGTCTGCGTGGGTCTCGATCTGGCGATAGGGCGCGTGCTTCGCCATGTAATCGGCGAATGCTTGCCAATCCTGGCAGTGTCGAGAGGGTGGTGTCACTGTTCGAGCCGGAGCACTCGACAGTGTGAGTAGTATGGGTTGGTGGTCCGAGAGGAGGTGGTCGTCCAGGACGTCGATCAATGGTGCGGTCGGCAGGCCGCGGATGACCGTCACGTCGATGACGTCTGGTGTGAGGGCTGCCTGGTACGGATAGTGCGTCGGGACTTCTGGCCCCAGCACGTCGTAGCCGTTGCGGTCTGCATCGTCCAGTAGACGGCGGCCGTCAGGGCAGGTGGTGGTTGAGTTCCAAGCCGTGTGTTTAGCGTTCAAGTCGCCCGCGACTATGGTCGCGTTCGGCGAGTCCAACAGAGCGTGAACATCAGCCGTCGCTAGTCTGTTGTTGGGCGGCTTGTAGAAAGCAAACACACGGATGGGGCGGCTATCTATGCAGACTTCTACGCCAAGGGCGTACGACGACTGCAGCGTTGGCACAGGCAGCGGTTGGTGAACGATCCTTCTCTTCACTAGGACTGCTAATCCCCTATACGCAGTCCCAGCTGGAGAGATATGGTCCTCTCGGTACACGTGGTATCCGGGCATCTTGAATGAAAGGCTGGCCTTAAGGTGCGTCTCGTTGACGAGGGCGATGTCAACCTGCCGCTGGGAGAGCAGCAACCTTAGGAGCCTGGTCTTCTCGGGGGACACTCCGTCGGCGTTCCAATAGACAATGCGTAGGCTACTAGCGGCCATAAGCGCATAGTTCGCCTACGCATTTGAGGATGAGTGGGACCGGATCCCGCCCGTCCTGCAGGGCCTGTAACACGGCGTTGAGCTCGCCGATGGCCACGGTAATCACCGGGTCTACTCGTGCCGGCGCCGGCGTGGTGGTCACCGGCGCTGGCGCTACGGCCTGCTTCGCCTTCGTCCTCCCTGAGGGGGCAGCGACCACAGGTGCAGTAGACTTCTCCTTCTTCTTGGTCTGCTGAATGGATGTCGCAGCAGACTTACTCCGGGGTCTCCTTCGCCTCCTCCTCCTCCTGCCAGCTGGCGCCTGGGCAGAGTTGGCAGCGGCCATGAGAGAGCCGGGGGCGTTTTCTTCGGCAGCAACGGTGGGTGGTTTTGTTACGGCTGCAGAGGTACGAGCCACTGTGCCGGCTCGTTTGTTCCGCGCCTCCTTGCGGAACACCGGGCAGGCAATGTTGATGGCCGTATGTGCACCTCCGCAGTTAGCGCAGGTGGGTGGCGATTCAAGCGGCCGCGGTGCGCGCCCGTATGGCGCGGACGTACTCCGGGATGTATCCGAGCTCCCGGAGTTCCCGCTCGATGTCCCCGGGGTCGGTATTGGAAGGCAGGCCTCGTATTGCTACCTTCACACTCTGCTCGGCTGGGAGGGAGTAACAATACCAGGATGTCCTGGTATCCTTCTCCAGCTGTGTGAGGTAGCGCTGGATGGTTCGGTATTCAGCCTCCGACTTCGGCATGAAGCGGATGCCTTTCCCGTACGCGCGGCTGTTCGGCGCGTACCCTAGCCGCTTCTTGAGCTCCTTGAGGTGCGTCGGCCAGTCCGGTAGTACCTCTACCACGAGTGGCGGGTACCTGGTCTTCGCAGGAGCGGTTGTGGTGGTTGTCGTTGCAGTGGCGGTGGTGGTGGTAGCCACTGGAGTAGGTAGCGGTGCTGCGGCGGTGGTGGCAGCAGTAGGTGCGGCAGAGATAGACGCACCCACTGCTGTCGCGGTGGCAACGGCGGCGTAGGACGGCCCGGTCTCCATGGGGGAGACTGAGGTCGTGCTGTGTAGGTTGAAGGGTGGCGTCGTAAATATCGCCTGCCTCTTCTCGGCCATCTGGGGGGGTGAGGGGAAACCTCTCCGGTGAGATGGTCACCGGTGGCGCCGTGTATCGCGGCGCGCAGTGTGGCTGGTCCAGCCTGTCCGGTGATGGTGCACTGTGTGCACTCTGCGTCAGTGGCCTCTTCTCTCGCCGCTGCTGAGGCGCCATCTGCAGGAGGGCAGCTGACGTCGCCAGTGGGACGAGGTGCGGGGGCAAGGCCGCGATGCGTTGGTCGGGCGTGATGCCGGCCGGTGGGGCAGTGTTGGCAGCGGCAGTGTGTCCCGGAGCGGCGCCGGATGAGGGCACGGTGCCGGACGGCTGCATGGCACCGGTCGGTGGCGCGGCGTTGGTGCTCGCCTGCGGCCACACAAACGGGTGCGCGGCGCGGGTGGGCTGCGCGGGTCGCGGGGGTCGGCGGCCGGGGTGACACCTATCGGTGGCATCGATGGCGCCGAGAGTCTGGGTGGTGCCGGTGACGACCTTGGGGACGTCCTCGGCGTTGCCGTTGGTGTCGGCGTTACGGGCAGTGGACTGCCCGCAAAGTACTCCTCACCCCCAAGGCCGGGTGTTATGTTGAGGGGAGGTGGGGTGGTGCGGGGCGCTCGGCTGACCTGCTGGTCGCTGATCAGGCGCTCAACGCCCGCCTGGATGGCGGCGAGCGGGGCGACACGTGAACGCCATATGCTCCGTCTCGGCGGAGGCGGACGGGTTGCCTTTCTTGCAGGCGGGTATTGCTGTTGTGGCGGCGGCATACTTCAACGCCACATCCTTGTCGCGGCGAAAAATAAATAAACGCCGCGGTCCGGACGCGGCGGTTGAAACGCCGAGCTGCGTTAACTGCGCGGTGCGGTTGCGGCGCGGCGCGGCGCGGTGATGCCGCGGCGCGTTAGCTCGTCGCGGTCAGCCACGCGACGCGGAGGCGACACGCGGACGGCACGCGACGGTCGAACGCGACGCGGTTATGCACGCGCGCGGTAGTACACGTGGAGCGGTTGGGGGCGGGCTGTCGTGCGTGGTCTCTTCCGACCTCCTCGGCACACGACCCCCACTGAAACGGCCCCCGGGGCTTGCCGCTGGTGGCAGACCGAGGACCGAAAACAGAAGTGAGCCGTGTGATTATCCTCAGATGTCGGTAGGTACACAATTATATTATTAAGGCGTCCCCGCGTGAGCGTGTTGTGATGCACACGGAATTTATAATTCGCGAGACCCGAGCGCTGCGAGAATCGACGTCCTCTCGCTACGACAGCCGGCGGGCTGCATTTATTATCCTGATCAGAGCGCTTTCCAACCGTGGGCATGTCTTATAAACGATTGTACTTTCTAATCCCCTCCCTCCGTTGCTCGACTGATGTGAGTCATTATGACGGTGTGCGAATATATTCAGCAATGGGGACCCGTTAAAGTTGGTTTGATCGTTCAGTAATGTATGCTTGTCCCGCTTTAAAATCTCTAATTGTTCCAATACGCACATTCTAATACCCTTTTGACAAGTGTGTATGACGTCAAATGAATGTCCGCTATTTAAGGTATGACCCAATTCAAGTAAATGTTCGGCAAAATGAGACTTTTCCGGCTGGTTGTTTCTAAACGCCGCTAAATGTTCTTTATATCTCAGCTCAAAACTTCGACCCGTCTGTCCTATGTACTTATTTTGGCATTGGTCGCATGTTAAGCAGTAAATACCGGACTTTTTGTTCTTGCATACTTTATCTTTACCATTGCAAAGAGATTTTAACGTTTTGTAAGGTTTATAGGCTGATCTGATACCGTTCCTCCTCAGTATACGCGCCATACAGTCAGTTATGCTTCCAAAATAGGTAAGAACAGCGGTATTATTTA
The DNA here is from genome assembly GCA_944739405.2 of Euclidia mi. Lineage (NCBI taxonomy): Eukaryota > Metazoa > Arthropoda > Insecta > Lepidoptera > Erebidae > Euclidia > Euclidia mi. The sequence continues at coordinate 66,123,087 of OX123192.2, forward strand.
TAGGTTCTTTTATAGAGGGATATAAAAGTGACTTCTAACTTGGCTTCTAACGGCCATTCTAACTTGTTTTCCTCTAATCATCTTGTCAATTAGGCGTTTACTATACCCGTTGGATTGAGCTATATGATAAATAATATTTAATTCTCTGCTATATGATTCTATATTCAGTGGTACATTTAATAATCTATGAATCATACTGTGAAATGCTGCCATTTTGTGTTGCGATGGATGACAGGACGATGCTGGTATTGTACTATCTGTATACGTCGGTTTACGATAATTTTCAAATGAGTGTGAGGTACCCTCCCTTTTGATAGTCAAATCTAAGAAGTTTATTGAGCTGTTTTGTTCTATCTCCAATTCGAACTTAATTTTGGGGTGTATACTATTAATTCTTGTAAGAAAACAGTGAAGCTGACGTTCTGTGCCCTTCCAAGCCAGCAAAATATCGTCCACGAATCTATAATAATATAAGATGTTCGGTTCTTTTACCAAATGCTCGTGTTCGTAGTTATTCATAAAGATATCTGCTAACAACGGACTAAGCGGTGAACCCATGGCCAAACCCTCCTTCTGTAAGTAGTACTCGTTGTTGAATTGAAAATAATTTTGTTTACTGCATGACTCGGTTAATTTCAAAATATTCTGAATCTGTTCTGGGTGTATTCTATTTCTTCCTAGCAGATTTTTAATTATAACTAAACATTCTTTATACGGGACATTTGTAAATAAGCTTTTTAAATCCAAAGACACGAGTTTTGTGTTTCTAGGTAGACAGATGTGTTTTATTTTGCTAATCAAATCATAACTATTTTTCAGGCTGTATTTTGCGGTGAATGACGTCTTCTCTTTAATCAATCCGTTTAAATATTTCGCTAATTTATAAGCTGGAGCGTTGACATATGAGACGACTGGACGGATGGGCACCTGATCTTTATGTATTTTTGGTAAACCATACAACAGCGGACACTGAGGGTTCATCGGTATAAGACTTTTCACTAAATAGCAGTTTTGTGGAAAAAGGTAAGTACTTGACTTGATACTGAGTTTTAATTCTGCATGAAATCGTTTGGTAGGATCGTAGGGCAGACGCTGGAAATCTTCGGTGTGTATTACATCTTGTACTTTGCTATTATACTGCGATCTAGACATAATTACTACGGTGTTGCCTTTATCCGCCTTATTTACCACCAAATCATTTTGTTGAATTTTATTTTTTATGGATTTATATATTTTTAATTCGCAGTTAATGAAATTAGTCGATTTGTATGTTTTTAACTGATGGGCAGCTAAACTCTTGACTATGTTATCTTTTTTTATTTCTGGTAATAGCTATTTCTGCATCCACCGCCAATGTTTCCAAAGAATATTGCGTAACTTTTTGAGGAATACTATACTTTAATCCCTTCTCCAAAAGTGAGTTCTCGTCACGTGTGAAAATGGTGTTCGAAAGATTCTTTATTCTGGGATGAAATTGAAGTGCCTTTCTCTCTGGTTCAACAGACTTAAAATTACTTTTGCGAGCGATAAATTGAATATTATGCTTGAGTAGGTACGCAAAGTAAAGGCAGCTACGGAACCACATCGTGCGAGGCCCAACACACGCTTAATCGGCTTTTTATGACTCACTTAGCCTAAACAAGAATACGAACGCAATAGATTTTCATCCCGTGCGATGATAAAGGGGAAATAACATTTTAATGCCAATGCGATTTAGTCGTAAAAATAATCATATATAGATGTTTCCCTCAATTCGAAACCAATAAAGTTTACGTAAAAATATTTTATGCTAAAAGAATAAGTAATTCTTTTACTCATATGTTCGCTCAAAGGCTGCGTTAAATCGTATCATTAGGAATTTTGCAGTACGTTTGAAATAAAGCCTATGATTATCTACTTACATAACGATGGATTTGGTTTGCATATCGAAAAAGTAGGTAATCCGTCTTAGGATAAAATTTCGCGGTATTTTATTCAATTTTAAAATAGATCGCAATCGATTTTAAACTCTGTCAGGCCCTTCGCGACCACGACCTTTGTAAGCCGATTGAAACATCGGAGATCAAATCAAATCAAATCAAATAGTTTATTTGTGAAACATAGGTATACAATAGGTCTTACACATAAAATAGGACGCTATGTTTTGTCTTCAGACGTACAAATACTCATGCAGATGAATATGCTAAAAAAAATAAGTACATGAATCAATTTTATACATTCTAATAAACAAAACATTATAATAAAAGCGTGAAGTTATGTTATGTAGTTAATTACCTTATGTAGTTATAACCCGCTTAGTAAAAGTAAGATGTGAAACATATCATATTATATTTTGTATACTTTTGAGATGGAAAATAATCGATAGATTCATTCTGTATTATCTTAATAATCAGTTTGTGATTGCAGTGGCAAACAGAAGTGAAAATAAACACCCTAAAACCCAAAACTAAGCTGAGAGTTGGTTTGGGCCCAAGTTGTTGTTTCTCGTTAAGATATTATTTTCTTCACAGAAAATTTCCTAGAATCATACCCGATTGTAAACAATTCTTAGAAAATACAAAAATTGCTAAAATTAATAATCCATCCAATCCACACTTCCTAAAAGTGGTATATATTGCCTAGAAAAGTAAAAAAATTCTAGGTTTCATTCGTTTCCGGTAACAAATATAATATTATCTCACATATAAGTACGTTTATTTTCTAGTACGTCAAATTTATGACGTCGATCCCGAATTACAAGTACCAAGGGTAAAAAGGTAAGAAGGGTGGTTTATTGAATAATTTGAAGGGTAGATACGACGGGTCTTCTACTTATATTTAGGCTTTCACTCAAATTTGAGTAGCCTATTGAGACGGGAATTCAATCTGCCAAAATTATTCAGCCACGTTTTTAGTGCGTAAAGTCAAAAGTAGTCACGTTTTTCCTTATATTACGCAACGGTGACAGAGATATTTATTTTGTATTAAAAATAATGTAAGAATGTTCTACAGGAGAACTATATGGTCTACATCATAGCTCTTCGAATAGTCAAGCTTAAAAGGCAATGCGCAGCGTCCATGTCTCGACGAACCGTTGGCTGTTGGAACACGAAGATTCTAGAATAGCGGCCTCGGATTACGCAGCAGGGTACGAATCCAGCAAGGTAGGTCGACGATTTTATGCGGTTGGATGTAAGCGGTTCAAGTTCAGAATATGTGAAGAATCTTGTCGTGACCTATCTGATATGATGATGATGAATATTATTGATGAAGGTAAAAATATTTAGTAATACATACGTCCTGGTTACAGCAGTAAGTGCTGTTTTCAGCACGTATACCTGATAGTTTGGGAATGTTCTAGTTGCTCGCATATTCCGCTTCAAAATCGGATCGGATTTAGGTTCCTTACGACAATGAATTGTGAGAGAATTGTCTTTCTACAGAGAAATAGATATTTCTTTAATGAGATAATTAGCAATCATGTATAACAATATTATGTATTATGTTTGTAGTATTACAACATGTGCGTACGGTTCGGCTGTGCACAGTGTTGCATAATGACGGCACCATACGTTGCTAATTATCTTACGTGAGTTTTAGGTATGTATATTAACATAAAGCCAGTTGTGTAGTATTTATTGTATTTTCTTATGATAATTGTAATTATGTAATATTTAGTATTTCTGGGCGAGACTTAAAATCGGTATTTTGTGTGATTGTGAGGAATATTAAATTGTTTTAGGTAAAATGAAGTCATAGTAATTTGAGATGAATTCTCGCACTGTTTGAATCACAATTATGGATCACTAAAGTTGTTGTCGTAATCGAATACATAACACAGTGTCAAGCGGCGAAGCGGCCGCTTGATCCAATACGCCAAACGTGTAGTCAAATACAATACCTGGTACTTTAATCGTTTTTTTTTTCTTTGTATCTAAAATTTAATATATTGGTCTAATTAAGAATACAAAAAAACGTATTTCTACTCATCTCTATAACTAACTCACAAATATACTTTACACGAATGTATATCTATAAACAAAAAGCACACACACATCCACATCATATACATTTCCTACTACAAAAATAACATTTCGTCTGCCTTTTATTTTCCTCTGTATTCAACGTCCCCCCAGATAAGGAAACAAAAGCAATCTATTAAGTTCCCGCATTAATTCTAATCCAGTTACTTTACTAACGTAGTGCCACACAAAATCTTTTGAGCACAAATTGTCTAATGTAATGAAGAAAAGTTACTTGTATGGCTAAATGGATATTTGTATGAGACGCCCTTTGGATAATCAGAAGGCTTAGAGTATGAATAAGATTATATATTTCTCTTGCTTTTCTTATAGACTCACGCCTGGAATCCCCGAAGGAGTAGCAGAGGTGTAATATTACATCCACATTTCGCCATGAATTTGTAGGTCCCACGTAATAGGGGGCGAGCCTATTGCCGTTAACGGGCACATCACTAGACTCCGCGCTGCTACTGAGAATTTGGAAAAACCCAGTAACGCTTTTGCCCCACCCGGGAATCAAACCCGGGACTTCCGATCAGCAGTCGCATACGCTATCCACTGGGCCACGGAGGAAGTTTCTCTTGGTATGCCAAAAAACTTACTGTTGAAAGGTATAACTTTTAATTGCACATGCAAGACTTATAAGCAGCTCAAGCGAGGTTATGGGGGTAATGCTAACGCAGTTTCCGTGGCCCCGCCATTTGATGCGATCGGATGGAGGAACACCATGGTGGTTGTAAAAGTGCGCCACTGACCGTTTGGCCTTTTAACGGCAGTGGCCGTTATACATTGCGTGTTTCTTGAGAATGTGGTTATCGCCGCCTGCAGCTACACATTCATATGAAGTGATCTGAATACTGAAACTTGTCACTGCGGCACACGCCTCGCGACGGCACGAAGAACGCGCACGCCCAATGTGAGATCGGCCTTACCATCAAGCGATCCGTTGGATCATTTGCCTATAAATCATAAAAAGTCTGCCAACTGTTTAGCGGATATTTACTACTGTACCCCAAAAAACAAGACTAACTATGAATATAAACTTTATTTACATAACTATCATTTCAAATTTTATATTCTAATAAGGCCCTTTAGTACATAGACTACAATAGATTATTACCTATAAAATGAAATAATTAACTATTCTCTATACAAATTTAAATGCCAGAGGAAGAAATATCGTAAAAAATACGGCCTTAATATAAAAGAGTTAGGTACCCATTAAATCATATTATCGGTGGTAAAACCAGGTCAGGGTTTGGTCTGTAGATAGTATTTCTTGTATTTGTATTCACGGTTTGAAATGTAAATGTTAAAGCTATAGTGATTGATATAAAATTATACATAATGACTGTTCAATATATGTATACAATTACTAAATTGCCTAGACAGTTTGATAAATAAAATTAATCACTTTAAAGACAAAGACATTTATTACTTAAACTGTGTTTACAAAGGTGTTTAACAATATTTTTTGGTATCAACAGTCTACCCATTCGGACGTTGCAAAACGTATAAAAAATCAAAAACCATCAATTTTTTAGCAAAATATTCATTTACAAGTAAAATGCATTTTCCATTAACCATTTTTAGTACCCTTTTAAATGAAATTGCATCCAGTTTTTTATATCGACCGGCAAGTGGTAATATATCCTGATTGCCGAAATATACGTGCTTTTATAAAAATCATATCGTGTATTCGTGGCAAGTCTAGATTATGTTTATATTTACTTCGTAAATTTGGCTTAGAATTGCACTTTCGATTAAAGAACTGCATGTTATTTTAAACAAAAATACATATCTCTAATATATAAATACATGTGAGAGTAAGGAAACCCTTTTCTTTAAAAGTTAGGCGTAGTGAATCAGTATTGTACATATTATAGATTATACGTAAACATCTTTTTTGTAAAATAAATGTAGATTGGATCTCACAAGAGTTTCCCGAGTAAGTAATTCCATAGGTCAGCAACGGATAACCAAAATAGGCGGCTTTTGCGGTATGTACAGATGTAGTTTCTACAAGTATAGATAATACATATGTGTAACTTGAAATTTTCTTGTTTAATTTTGTAATGTGACTTTTCCAATTTAGATTATGATCTATTGTAACACCAAAAAATGTATTTGCTCCACCTCTTCAATATTTGTATTTGATTCACATATATTAAGCGGTGATGGCTTATTTTTATAATTCCTAAATTGCATGAGCTTTGTTTTGGAGAAGTTTACACTTAAGTTAATTGATTTTAATCAGTTTGTTACATTTTAAGTGTATTATTTATTTCTATTTTATATTCAACGTCATTTAAACCATCATTACATATGAAAATTGTTGCATCATCTGCATACATAACACACAGATGATTAATGACATTAGGAAGCTCATTTATGTAAATTAAAAACAAAAGCGGACCTAATATACTCCCCTTTGGGACGCCTAAAAGAACTTTTTTAAATGTGGACTGTACACGGGCTATTGTTTTAGTTGCTTTATCGAAACTTTCTGTTTCAGTGGCCTACATCCTGTTATTTAAATAGGATTGGATTAATTTTTGTCTTATACCTCCTATACCTATATTGTCAAGTTGACTTAGCAGTATGTCATGTTTTACACAGTCGAATGCCTTTGACATATCTAAGAAAAGGGCAGTACATTTATTTTTATTATTCATATTTTCCCATGTGTTCTTAAAAAGTTTGAAAATTGCTAATGAAGTAGTTTTGTTTTTTTGAAAACCGAACTGATTGGGGTTTAGTACATTATTTTTAATCAGGAAGGATGTTAATCTTCTGTGTATAATTTTCTCGAATATTTTTGAAAAACTGAGTAGTAAGGCAATGGGTCAGTAGTTATTCATGTTATCTACGGTGCCTTTTTTGAATAAGGGTTTAATTTTAGCTGTTTTTAAGTTATCAGGAAATACACCTGTTTCTAACATACGATTTATTATATGGACGAGGGCATCAGCAGTAAATGTAATGCTGTCTTTTACTATTAGTACTGGAATGTTATCGATGCCGCAACTAGTTTTACTTTTAAGGGATTTTGCAACATTTATTATATCGCATCTTCTTCTTCTTTCTCTTAGCGTTATCCCAGTTTCAATCTGGGGTCCGCTTTCAAGTCTAACCGGATTTGACTGAATATTAGCTTTTCCACGGAGCGACTGCCTGTCTGACCTCCGCAACCCGAAGGGATAGCGATATTCCATGGTTTAGACTAGTGTCAGTTTTATTTAGAAGGTACTGACGCCCTGTAACGATTGTCAAAGATCTTCATGACAACCGGGACCGACGGCTTAACGTGCTCTCCGAGGCACGGGACAAGCGATAATTAACAATTCAATACGCACATAACTCCGAAAAGTCATTGGTGCGCGCCGTGGATTCGAACCCGATACCCTCTGCATGGCAGTCTGTTGGTATACCCACTCGGCTATCGCCGCCTTTTATATTATATCGCATCTATCTGTGGGGTAAAGAAATATGGAATTTGATATTTTTCTGAAATAAACTTGAGGTTTGATAGCTGACATGGATTGTTGTTTTGTGTAATATAGTGATTATTAAATGAGTTTACTATTTTTCTAGGTGAACTTCATCAATATTAGGTTTCAATGTGTTTGTGCATTGAGTTTGTTGCTTAATTAAGTTCCATGTAGCTTTTGTTATGTTGGCGCTATGTTATATATATTTTTCATTGCACATCTTTTTGACGCTTTTATAACGCGTTTCATATTCTATAATATTTATTGTATTCTCTAGAACTCTTTATATAAGAACTATTTTTGTGATTGATATTCTTGATTTGTAAATACATCAACCTTTTATTTTTACTTGAGATGACAATACCCGGGGATTTCCACTGCTTTTTTCTAATCTGACTTATTTAAATTTTTTGACAGGAAAACATAAATCAAATATAAGTTTAAAAAGTTCAATAAATATATTATAAGCCAAATTGGCATCAGACTCCATGTAAACATCATGGAATTTGATATATGATATGTATTATAAAAATATTTCTCTATTTTCTTTATGTTTCTTCTATTTACAAAAACCCATGACCCAAAACCCATCTTTAAAGCTTATACTGCAGGGTATTTTAATAATTTGGCCCGTATGATCTGATATCCCTAAATCAAGAACTTCAGTTTTACATGTATTGTAGTTTGTTATTATATTATCAATGCATGTTGCAGAATGAGAAGTTAATCTAGTGGGTTTCTGAATTAATAATTTTAAGTTAAATTTAAGTAAAAAGCGGCGGTAGCCCAGTGGTGTACGTAACGGACTACCGAGACGATGGTCTCGGGTTCGATCCCCAGGTACCTTGGGCACACACCTCTGACTTTTTGAAGTTATGTGTGTATTAAAAATGTTAATTATCGCTCGCTTAATAATGTGCCCGGTAGATGGCAATAGGCTCGCCCCCTATTACATTGGGACCGAAACATATCTGGCGAAAAGTGGGTATGTAATACACCTCTGCCTACCCCTTCGAGGATAAAAGGCGTGAAGATATGTTATGTGTTATGTAAGTTAAATTTATGTAGGTACTGTATCTAAAAACGTCTTACTTTTTGTGCTTTTGTCTATATTGACGTCACCTAATATAAAAAATTTCTTGCGTAGGCTTCTAGAGCGAATAGTAAGTTTATATAGTAACATTTCAAGTTTCACAATAAATATATCAAAATTACTGCTGGGTGTTCTATACAGGCATATAATATACCAGTTTGTATTTGGTACATAAATACCACAGCATTCAAAATGAAGCTCGGTTGACAGTTCTGATATCCAATCCAATTTATTACAGCTAATAGAATTTCTGACATACATATATACATACTCCTCCTCTGCGTTTGCTTCTTGAGTAGTAATTAGCAGTCTTATAGCCGGGCAATTGCAATATTTCTGCGTTATTGTTTTGAAAAAAGGTCTCACTTACACAAAAGACATCAATATTTAAATTATGTAATACAATTTCTAATTCATTTAATTTTGATCTCATACCTTGAACATTTAGGTGGAGTATGGTGAGTATATTACTGATGTACGGCTCGAAAAAAACTAAGTTCACTTTGGATGGGGTCTCCTTATATGTTTGGTATTGAGGTCTGTTCTGTTTGAGTACTAGTTGATATATATCTAGATGTTATTAATGGAGATACGCCAAAATAGTCAAAGTAATAAATAAGTTTCGAATTACTTGACTAAGCACTCCGATACAGCGTGGCGTGATCACCAAGCCACACTATAATGAAATGTGGACCATGTTTAATGAGCTAAGTTGACGGAGCCTTGCTTCGCAGGCCTCCTATTTTTAGGTGCAGGATCACAAGAAAACCTAACATAACCTATTAAAATGCCTTTCCTGCTTAATCGGCCAGTTAACATAATTATCGATGCCCAGTAGGCAACTGATTAAAATAAAATATTACAAGCTTCACTTCACTTATTATAATTACTCCATCTAAGAATACCAAGATGTTATATAAAATAGCTAGTTTATTGTGATTAATTTGGTGTCAATTATTACTTTGCCAAATTGAGTAGGTTATAATATATAATGGCTAAATATTATATATAATATCTGGTTTTATTACTTCAGCTGTTGCTTTAATAATTATATTACTTAAATTTATAGACAACGTTAGACTAGTGGAGAGACCAACAGACTGCTACGTAGAGGGTTATAGCAAATTATTCTAAATTATATGTAATGCGTATAAATAGTTAAATAAGTTATCTCTTGCCACGGGGCAAGAGAAGCTTGTAATGTTTTACTTGTAATGTTTGTAATGTTTTTGTTTGGTTTAATATGCTCGCCAAGGCACGGGCCTTGGCGAGCATATTAAGCCAACGTCGGTCCCAGCTGTCTTCAAGATCTTTGATAGTCTTTATATTAGGGCATGGATTCCGGAATTCCGAGATTTCGTAATTCCGGAATTTCGGACGTTTTTTTCCGATATTATAATATCGGAATTGAGGGCCAAAATATCGTAATTCCGGTATTCATAAATAATACAAAGTGAGTTTTCTAGATGACGTTTTTTTGAGAACGTGGCCAATAATAAACAGTGTTAGGTCACCATTACTTCCCCAGTGACTCCACGCTCCCCCTTGAGTGTTTGCTATCCCCGACATTTTGCTAATTCCGTGAACGACCCCAGACCATAGTTGACAATGAAGAATTAAATTTAATCATGGAAGCAGATCCAATGCAAGCCACCACATCAGAGTTTGCTTCGATGTTAGTAACGATTTATGAAACAATTCTAATTCTCTTTAAATAAATTAGAAAGGAAATAATTGCAGAAATAATTAAGCGAACTACAAACACGCATTGAGTGCTATGTGAGTTTACTCAACCGTCACAAGGTAGAGGGAATATTGAAACCTATCGTTTCTTATGATGAAAACATGGGTCGGGTCCGACAATAGGAATCGCTCATCAAACCAAGGAGAACCAGCCAACTCCTGCACAAGAGAAAGTTAATTCAGAAAGCATATTGGTTGTTGTCTGGGGTGCTCGTATCATGCACTTCAGCTTCCCAAGATCTTGACAGCATATTACAGTAGCAAATTTCAATGTCAACAATTGCAAGCAATGACGGAAGGGTGCCTGTTAAACAACCGACACCGGTCAATCCTTATTATCAGAAACATTAAAGTATACTAATCGCGAAAGTTTAAAGTCTATTAATTATCATAATAATATCTTTATCCGATAGAGCCTACTGCTGCTTGAAGACAACGGACACTTAGGTCACATAGGTACTTCCCAAAAGACGGTTGCTAAATTAGTGGGAGCTGAGATTGTAAATATTCCGACCTCCTCCAAACTCACTAGAGCCTGTAACTTACTCCAATATGTTATCAGTATTTTGGAAATTGAACTTTTGCCTAAGGAAAAAATCGATTTCAAAGATTTTATTGATTCTCGCCCCCACGATTTTCTCAAGGATTAAATCAATCATCTACCCATAATATGAGGAAAGTGCATAAACTCTCTCTTTATTGCCAAATGTTATTTTAAAGTTAGTTATATTTATTTCTAAATGAATTTATTTTTAACCGTTACTGTCCCACTTCTGGGCAAAGGTCTGCCCCACACTCTTCCATAAATGCCGATCTTTGGCTTTATCTTGCCAGTCTGCTAGATAAGCGTCAAGCCATGCCGCCATCGTATTTTCGGCCTGCCCCTGCGTCTTGTTCGGCGTCCCATTGTGTGGTGATGTCCACTTTTCGAGATGCATCGGACAGACATATCCCACCCAATCTTATTTTAACTTCGCTACTTTGATGCCCACTTCAATAATTACGCCTGTTTATTTAGTATACCTAACACGCTACTTTACATGCCACGTTGGCAATCCATGAGCTAGGAATTTTGAGAGTCGGTCTGGTTAATGTAAAATTTTAGATTGCCTGATTTTATAACAAGGTTTAATTATACTATTTTACTTCTTAACTTTTTACTACTTAAGCTTGAATGTTCATGGCATAAAAACGGTAAAAAATGTTGAGGTGTCCAAATTCAGTGGTAAATCTTGATCTTGATCTATCCAACGTATAACGAACTATAGACTGATAAAAGTATATAACTTGGTTAATTTTGGCATTATACACGTTTATTTTACATTAGAAATTTAAATCTTTCAAAAGCGTACCGATTCCGGAATCAGTTCCGGATTTCCGGAATTGACACTCCAGTATCGTAACTCAGTTCCGGAATTCAATACTTTCCGATATTACAAGCCCTACTTTATATCTGTATAATAATACCCTTGAATATTCTGACACTGGGTAATGCTATGGCACGCAATGTCAGACCAATATCGATTTTAAACTTTTGCGATTTGTAAGTATATATCATACAAAATAATTTAGCAGGTCTTAATCGAAACCCGAACTTCCACAAGACGACGCTGAGCTCTCACCGGTCTCTCCGCGACCACGATCGGTGCAGGGCGATCGAAACGTCGGAAACAAATTTATACCTTAAACAAGTTAATTTTACGCGATTAATACTACACTACTACTACTTTTACGCTAAATTTTTGTATGTTACCACGTATATAATCAGAAAATAATATAATACATGTGCTAGAAAACAACATATTTTTACAAATGGCGTTTCGTAGTCTCTGCCTACCCCTCCGGGAAACAGGCGTAATCTATGTATGTATGAATTGTTTTTTTTCGTGTGAGTGTGTGGCCAACTCTGGTGTCAGAGTTTTGAAACTGTCCGAAGGTCTCCGACATGACTAACGATCCTTATCCTTAGAAAAGAACCGGGACTGGCAGCTTTCGCTCCAAAGCACGGTAGCGCTCAGTTATAAATGCCACACACGGTCAGCAGTCCAAGTGTTGACCTGTGCAAGAGTTGCTTAGCTTTGCCGATCTGTTACGAATAACAAGCCAAGTCTCGCTATGAGCGTATATAGATAGTGTTAGTAGGAGGCTGGAGAGCAACATAAGCTGTTTTTTACAACCATAGATCGTAAAACGCGAAAACCAAATCCCAGGCGGGCAGAGCCGTGGAATAAGACTAGTATGATAATAACAGAGGTCACAGGAACTGCATGGGTAGTAAACCATCAAAAGGCAGCGATAGCCTAGTGGAGATACCAACAGACTGCCATGCCGATGGTATAGGGTTCGAATCCAAGGCGCGCACCAATGACTTTTCAGAGTTATGAGCGTATTGAATTGTTTATTATCGCTTGTCCCGTGCCTCGGAGAGCACGTTAAGCCGTCGGTCCCGGTTGTTATAAAGATTGTTAGTCGTTACAGGGCGTCAGTAACTTAAAAAAAAAACTGATACTAGTCTAAACACGCTAAGAGGTTGACTGGAACTGCATGGTTGGTGTTATACGGGCACAAGTCGTATAAGATAGCACACAAGCTTCTCCGCTAAGGTGATTTTGGTAAAATATTGGTAACGTATCGTGTTTGTAGAGCAAATTTGGTGGCTACTGCCTGCATTGTAAGCATTTTTGCGAGGTTGTTCTAGCTGTCTTCGTTTGGTTGGCTTACGATAGTTTAGTTCTGGTTTAAAGTACAAAACATTGTATTAAATAATATTCTACCACAATATCATCTAGACCCATACCGAGCAGAGCTTGTACTATGGGTACTAGACGATGGATAAACATACGATATATACATTTTTTTGTATATACATACATATTACACATATAAACACCCAGACCACGACCCATAGCCATGTTCACGCACACAAATGTTTGACTTGAGCGGGAATCGAACCCGCCACCTTCGGCATAGCTAAATATATATGTATAGAAATATCTTTTACCTAGGGTTATAACGGAGACCTTCTCAGTGGAGGTGGAAGCGAACGCAGGGGTGATAAGCTTCACCGCGGATGTAGAGTATAAATATTAGTTAGAGGTATGATTTTATGTAGAAGTATAGCAGTTACGGAGCCAGATGCGGTGTTCCATTACAACCTTGGTTTGAACTCTCGTACTCATAATCCTTCCAGCGTTATCCCATTTTCAACCTGGCGTCCGCTTACTAGTCAAACCGGATTTGACTGCCTGTCTGACCATTGCAACGCGAAGGGATAGCAATATTCTTCGGTTTAGACTAGTTTCAGTTTATTAAGAGGTACTGACGCCATAAAACGACTGTCAAAGAACTTCAGGACCGACGGTTTAACATGCTTTTAACTCTTGTACTATTTGTTTTAAATTGTCTTTCGGAATATGTGTGTAAGTGCGAACATCTGTGATCATGGCGCTTGTAACATCACCGAAATATCGGATACACGAAAAAGAAATACTTGGGACATAACTATCCAGAAAGTGACCTTGATACTAATGTTAATCTGCAGAGGGGTATTAATTAATAACTATGCTCAGCCGTTTTGCTCTTTTCTGACAAATCTGTATTTATAAAATTCTTGCGTTACTGACTGTCTGACAGACAAGCTACATCCAAAACTATTGGACGCAAGAAACTGAAATTTGGCACCGTGGGACTGAAGGAAGGCACTAAGAAAGTATTTGCCAAATTTCCCACGGGATCAGGCAGAAGTCGCACAAAAAATATGGACGTAGCTGCAAGCATCCTCTAGTTTGGTTATAATAGAAAGCGAGGTCCGAAGGTCTTGGTTGCAACTGGGATAACGCTAGGATGATGAGAATACAATTAGACTTACCATTACATCCAAGCAAGTCATTGGCTAGTCCATCACAACTTCTCACAAGGCGCTTATATCGAGCGTCTTTTAACAATCTATTATTAAACTTAATTTCCTGTTCGAACGCTTTAACAAGATTTTCGTTATAGATGAAGTTTGAAACACAAACAATATACAGACCGGTAATGTGTTTGAAAGTTGCAGCATGTACATATATATTCATCGAAACTGAGCTCAATGTATATGAAAAATAGTTCACTTGAGCCAAGTTTTCGAAACTGAATCGGAGCATAAGTGCTTGGCCATAGTAGCGCGGGCAGCCCGCGTGCGGGCCGCGCGCGGCGCCGCGCGCGTTTTCATGTGTCCGTAGTAGCGCGTTCGCGGGTGCGGTGTACGGGGTTTGTCAAATTTAGGATCGCGGCTAGATTAATATGAGTTTTCAGTTAGATGACGTTAACACTCACCATAATAACACTATGTCAATTGTTCACCAAATTCGCAACCAACTGATAACAAGGCTGTAGCCGTGCGGATAATACAACCGCCTCACGGTCTGAGGGCGTGGGTTCAAATCACATTTATAACTGTTATACTAATTTTGGTTTTTAAGATATTTGGAAAATGTTTATAAATATTTGGCAAATATTAAAAATAAAAATAATATTTTGAATAAAAATTGGAAAATTCTAGTAACTTCAGGAACGACTGGAAGGGTTAAAAAGAGATATGTGGTAATGTTAATAAATAAAATAAATTAGAATTTATATATATCCTTTGCATTTTTAAGTTCATCATTATATAATACTAGCTTTTGCCCGCGGCTTCAAGCGGTAACATTAATTTACTTTCAGTCTCAAGTTGTGTGAGACTCCTGATTAGTCTAAAGAGTTCAGAAACTCTATAGAGTACAAAGTAATTCGGTCAGTATCCATGACATTATCTACCATTATACATATATACCGAATATATATCTACAAGCACTTTCGCATTTATAATATTAGTAGAGTATTTTTGAAAATTTACTTATATGTAAGTAACCTATATTTAGGGTTCCCTAGTCAAAGGCTTAGGATGCTTAAAACTGAACCCCTGATAGATTCGCCATGTCTGTCTATGTATCCATTTCTATGTCACAGCCACTTTATGCCGAAATTATTAAGACTACAAATTTCAAAATTGGTAAGTAGATGTATTCTCTGAACCGATTTATGATTTATATACAAAAAAAAATATCTGTCCTACTAGCTGGGTGCCTATGGAGATTTTAAATTTAAATTTTGCTTCCCAAAACCCTTGGTGCTCAATATCAATACACAAACATTACGGAAAGCAAAGTTATTTTTGCTGGCGAAAAATTGATAAGTGATATTTGGCTAGGGGGCTATAATGATGCTTATGTGAAGTGAATCCCTCTACTACGTTAACCTTGATGAGCGAGTTCGACTCGCACTTGATTTCATAATTACTCATAAAAGTTTTAGATCCGCACGCTCCGTATTGTTTCCCGCTTGCCGCCCGCGCATCCACTACGGACACTTGTATGAAAGTCCTATGGTTTGAGTTGCCCGCGTGCTCCCCGCGCTGCACCGCTCGCCGCGCCCGCTCTCCACTACGGACACTCCTATAGAGTTTCATACGTTTGAGTTTCCCGCGTCGCGCCCGCACCCGCGCCCGCCTTTCACTGTGGCTGAGCACTAAGAAAAGGCTACTTAAAGTAAATTCTATAAGGACTAGATTCACTTAAATAGAGGTCTCGTCGTATTTTTTGGTTCAAGATGTTTATCTTCGAAATAGGAAAAGGTCGCTGACAAGAAAGAGAAATATTATTTCAAGTGTATCTCACAAATTAGGTACATAAATGTGTTAAATGTCTGATAACCTTGTCCAAGTACAGACTATCAGATATTTGCGTGAGAAAACGCCTGTGGGATAGATCTGATAATAAAACAGCAATCCAGTGGGATACATCGTAAAAATAATAAATCAAGAATTATTATGATAATGATGATGATGCACAGTATAATTTAATTGACTATTGAATTACACTATTAATCTTCGAGTCGCACGAAAATATCCTTGCAGATGATATCCATGAAATTATTACTCTTTCTACACCCTTTCACAGGAAGGTTTCACGTATGATACAATGGTTTAAAATTTAAATGGTTACATCGTTGTTTTGTTCACACACTTTAAATTAAATCTACATCATAAAACAGTACCCATCTCTCTCAATTTTTCTTATATATAATAAAAAGCAAGGATATTCTCCGTTTCTCATTATTAAAACCAAAGACATAAAAATAATACATATTATACATTCTTCTTCACATATACTTTTTTAAATTCTGTACAAACATTGTAACGTAAAAAGGACCTTTCTAGTGTGTGTGCTGTTACGTTATCCCTACTAGGGGGTGTCTAAATGAGAAGCGTGGTTAAATGTTACAATAAAAATTGATTTAATTACCAAATAAATTTTATACATCAATTAGCAAGCGTTACTTAAATGAAAAAGATTACGATTTATGTGATATTTAGAAAAATTAACACAGGGTCGCGTAGTTCGGCGAGGGGTGGGGTTTGTGTGGAGAAACCTGCTGCCGATGGTCCAGGATAGATGGTCCACTTAACTCCGAGCTGTAGTCGCCGCAGAAAGGCCCGCGAAGCCAACGCGTCCGCTTTTATAGAGGCTCGCAGTGCGGTGGGAGTGGAGGTGCAAGCGGCCGAGAGGTGGTGTCCTCTCGACGTCACAGCGACGTCACACACTCCCCCCATTAGGCCAGAATTTTCCCAGAGGGAAAATTCTGTGGCTGGTAGGCGGCAACTGCATTCGGAGACCCTGTAACAGATGAGTGGTAGTGGTGTCAGTAGGTTAAATACGAGGCAACTATTAACCCTGAAAGAGGAAAAAAACAAGTATAACCCTCGGCCATTCATACGTCACCAAGCATTGAACGTTCCTATAACCTGACATTCATCACATTCAAAAAAAAGCCTACACACTATCATACGCATGAACAAGCCAACATTCATTCAAGATGCGAGTCGCATTCATTATAATACACGACGCGCGAAGAGGTATTATACGTGAGTTTTATAGTAAATAGTCACCCAGTCTATGTTGGTAGGCACCACCTGACCACCCATATTCGATAAGTGAAATTAATTGAAAGAGTTAAGTCGTAAACCAATATTCGATCTTACTATATTACGATACTAACAATCATACGATTAGTTGGCAGTATCACAAACAAATTGCTCATTAACAAGGTAGATGCAATATTGCAAGGACAATTTGTATTCATTTAAAATGGAATAACAATGAAGGTTTGAACCAGTGAACACGTGAGTCATCACTGCGCGCTTGGCGCCGGCCGCATTCCATTCTCGCGGACAAATAACTGGTTTCTGATTATGATACAAAATCGACAACGGCAAATACACAATTCGGAATAGGTTGCAATGTATAGTACATCACCGCAGGAGACAATCGATGACAAAGTGTACACAACCATAGCCAACAACACAAAAAAATATTCGCTGCACGATATAATGTATAGTACGTCATCGAAGGAGACTGTCGACGACATAGTACACACTACCATAGTTAAAAACACAAAAAAAATAAAACAATCGAGAATCGAACCACAGACCGATCCGACAACAACCTTTCAGCCACTGAGCCATAAGGGAAAAAAAATATTTTATTATATTTCGATCAGTCATTACCAAAGCTATAAGTAACAAGATATATGGGTACATGATTTAGCTGTAATTAGGAGTTAAAGATTTTTATATTATATGTAACGAAGTGTTAAGTTATTTTAGTGATTAAATCATTAGTGATGAGCATTAATCATTACATTCTTAAACTTTGTAGTGAGTTAATCCAAGATCCTTTATATGGAAATCACCAAGAGAAACATATCTGATATTTATATAGTTATGTGAAAGTTGGATAGTTATCAGATAGTTGGATAATTAGTTAGATAAATAACAGATTCTTTCAAAAATATTAAGTTTGGAAAACCTCTTCGACAATTTATAACAGTAATAACTATTCATGTTTTATGTTAGCATATTTATTCATGTTTTATGTTAGCATATTTATTCATGTTTTATGTTAGCATGTTTATATAATTCGTTAACACAACACAATGCATTATCTTCGACTCGGAAACAAAAGAACCATTGTTGGCCTTCACAAATAATTATGTAGGTAATTATAACTCTGCATACATATGCGTCTTACATTGTTATTAATGACACTGTACCCAATCGTTTATAAACACATTTATGCTAAAATAGAATAAGATTTAATTATTTCATTCAGCTTTTAGGTTTGAAATAAACGACGGTGAAATACGAAATGGTATTATCTTTAACTTGTAAATCAATTAATTTGCTTTAGCTATAAAACTATAAAATTATTGATTTATGTAGAAATACCCACATTAGTTATTTAAGTATTGAAATTATTTATTAATTTGTGTGTAAACAGCCACTTTAGTTATTTAATGAGGTATAAATATTATTTATTTGATTCATATGTAAATAGGCACGTATTTATTCAAGGAAAGAAGTTATTGATTCAATTTATGTGCAAATACCCACTTTAGTTAAAGTTAGTTTAGTTCAATTAAGTTTGATAAATTCAGTTTGATAAAATAACATTTGCGTAAGCACAAGAACACATTATAACCAGCACTTAAACTGGTCTAGTAAAACCAGATGCATAGCATTTAGTAAAAAGGAAACAAGTTACATATTGACAATTAAGTAGTTTTCCGGCCGTCAGCGGCTTAATTCTACCATTTATTTATCATTATATGTTTTATATATTTCAATAGAAACCAAACATTGAAATAAAACAATCCTAGCGACACAAAACATTACAAATAGAACATAATTCAATAATTGCGACGCAGGAATTTTATGTTTGAGTTCACAATGAACAGTAAATGCATAAATAGATGCATTCTCAAATAACATACCGACAGGCAGCAACAAGAAGATAGAATCGAAGACCAAAAACAACGATTGTAGCATAATAAACATTTGACAAAACGAACAACTAATAATTCTACGATGATATTCGTATTTCCATACCAAACAGACAAAGATTAAACTTTTTCATTATTGTTAGTGAGCAACCTGCATGTGACACGTGTACATTTTATTAATAAATGAACGCGGAATTCTAGCTAGATACCTAGTATATAATACGCTAGCATCTTAGGTACGTTCATTCTCAGCCAGTCCAACTATGTTAGGTACACGTGGTATAATAAAGATGCAACTTTCTTAGTAAGAAAGAAAAGTAATAGTTAATTTTAAAAGATAATCGCCGTAGTAGGCGGTAAAAGTATTAAATAATACCGACTATATAGAAATATATCGCCGTACAAAATCACTAGCAGAAGGTTATAGTAGAAAATAGAAAGAAATGAAAAAGAGAAGGGTGTGAACTCGTTCCATAAGTCAGCCAAAGCAGATTATTAGCAATAATTACCAGTAGCACTTAATTACCTTAGTGGCATTTAAAAAAGCTAATCGCGAAGCAGTACGATCAAGGTGACCTAGGCACGTCGTTAGTGGACGTGAGGTCATAAATCGCAAAATACAAAGAATGCGATCGACGAATGTGACCTTAGCGCGTCTTTAGAGGACACGTGGCCGCAGTCGAACGATTATAACTCGTTACTTGTGCGGTTGATACACAGTAATTATCACACGCGGTAACAGAAAAAGTTATAATATAGAAATGCTTACCAAGCGTAGTAAGACAAAATTTGTCTGTTGTGACCGGCTCAACACAATACCGACCTTCCGAGCACAACAGAACAAAAAGAGAAAATGTCTATTGTGATCAGCACAACACCACCGACTTTCCGAGCACAATAGAACAAGCAAAAAGAAACAATAGGTAAATGCCACTAAAATAATTACACACTGCTTAGGAACGATTTCACACATACACAAAAAATAAAAAAAAGACTCACCGGCAGCGGATTCTCAACAAAACCCTACCTATAATATTCCCGTGGGCGCCACTGTAACGTAAAAAGGACCTTTCTAGTGTGTGTGCTGTTACGTTATCCCTACTAGGGGGTGTCTAAATGAGAAGCGTGGTTAAATGTTACAATAAAAATTTATTTAATTGCCAAATAAATTTTATACATCAATTAGCAAGCGTTACTTAAATGAAAAAGATTACGATTTATGTGATATTTAGAAAAATTAACACAGGGTCGCGTAGTTCGGCGAGGGGTGGGGTTTGTGTGGAGAAACCTGCTGCCGATGGTCCAGGATAGATGGTCCACTTAACTCCGAGCTGTAGTCGCCGCAGAAAGGCCCGCGAAGCCAACGCGTCCGCTTTTATAGAGGCTCGCAGTGCGGTTGGTGCAAGCGGCCGAGAGGTGGTGTCCTCTCGACGTCACAGCGACGTCACAACATGATGCCTTGCATGATGCCCTTTAGGCTATTCCTAATGTCATTTCTTACAATATCCAAAACGAAGCTAATTACGAAAATATGTTTTCATATTCTCCAAGGACAACTTAATTCCACCATAAAAGTAATTTTCTTACTTATTAGGGTAACGCAGTAAAACGGCAGTGTATAGTTTAATCGTCGGTCGGTAAATATCTTCATAAAGAAGAGGGTCCGAAATATAAGGCTAGCTTTTTAAAATGATGGCATTGGGTAAGTACTGGTAAGATTGAGGTTTAATATAAAAGCGCGCTGTTGTAAGATTTGAATAGGATCTTGTATGCGATTTTGAAACGTAGTATCTTGTTATACAGTGCATTTTTGTCTCAGTTGACTATGGGTTTGAATGTTAAGGGTACCAGATTATAAATGGCAATCGTAAGGCGTAAGAAAAGTCTCAAGCTGTCCATGTCTGTCAATGATATAGAGCGCGTAAAGCCGTAGGCATACATATGATTACATAGGTACTATGTATAGGTCTACGCAGTGGATCCAATGCAGCGCTCGCGGCAAGCACCGCACCTTGGTAAGCCGCAAGTCGTGCCGCGAACCATATTTTATACATGATTATATTGTCGTTTCTGTAGCGAAAAAACATTCACAGCCATGTTTTAAGGTAATCAATATCGTCCTAGTGTGTTATCCCGAAAGACTAGACAGTCTTGTATGCAGCCTGGGATCCCAGGAGCCCGCTTAGTAGTCTATTCAGATTCGACAGAAAATTAGCTTAGCTAGTAATCTTACAGACCTTTATAGGTACTTGTCTTTGCTGTCATGTCACTTCACAGCGTAAACTGCTGAAGCCGGAATAAAATAAAATTGGACAGTGACTTTCTTTTGTAAAGTAGGCATACGCCAAGCAATGATTTTTTCATATTTCGTTCTCGAGGTCTTCTCGGGTAAAATACGGGTTGAAAGTTTCAAAGGACTATGAAAATAAGGCAAGAACTAGTACACAATAAATATTAAGTTTGTTATACAAACTAAAGTACAGATAACAATTCTTCCCCAAACTCTCAAACTTAAACTCTTCATAACACAATAACTATCATAAAAAAAACATCTGTGACAAGCACGAAAATATTCTGCAACGCACACTTTTTTCACAATTTTTCATATAACAATAAACATATTACAAGCCATCAACGTCACGATGAAGAGAAAACAAAACTAACTTCATATTACGACACCTACATCTCATAGAAAAACAACTTACGCAAAAAATGCCCTAACAAAACGTTCTCAGATAGCATCCACAAATATGTTGTTTAGAAACCTTTCCTACGTGAACATGGGAAACATCTGTTCGAAGAACCACTTTTGAATAAATTTCAAGCAAGCTCAAACGAAATGTAGGTAGGTATGACCCGATCAAAGTGAAATATGAACTGTTCACTGCTCATGTTTAGGTAGCAAGCGGCTTTTTAGGTCTTTACGCTGCTGTAGTGATGCATTAGGTTATTTATTGGCGGTGTATACTTGTTAAGGCTAACTAGGTAAGCACGTATATTTGAACTGAGTTCCCGTTTAAAGCTTGGTAAGATTACCAAGCTTTAAATGCTAGTGTTGAGTCAGAAGTTGCAGGATCAATGGCTGATTGTGACCCAAAGTCAAAGTGACACCATCAGATACGCCACAGAAGTCCCCTTCCAACTAACCTCTGTAAACGATGCATAACCTCATCAATTGATGAGTCCCACGCATATTATCATTATCATCAGACCAGTATATAAATTGGCCACTACTGAGCACTGGCCTAGTTCACTATGATAAGGGATAGACAATCCACAACGCTGGCCACGGCAAACTTCACATATCTTACGAGAACATTATGAAGAATTCTCAGACATGCGTTGCCTCACGATGTTTTCTTTGTGCTACGCTTATGAAAGTAACTAGTATATGAGAAAGGTTAAAATATAAGTAAGATCCTGTGTTTACAATTTCTTTTTGTATTTTAATAACACGTTTTGTATTTTAACCCAGCCCGATACCTTAGATACTAAGTATATTAAAATGCTTGTTTGCAAAATAAAAATATATGTAATAACTTCTTACTCTTATAATAAAAGTATTTTTACCTCTGTTATATAAAAACATGGGAAATCTCTTTGTATTTCAATATATTAATAGAATTTTGCCAAGACTTTTGTAGTTTTAGGGGTAAAAGAGGATGTTGCCCCAAGGGTGTTTACAAGCGGGTTGATGGATGGGGCAAGTTCAATCCAATACTTTTAATACAATAACAAATAAAGCTACAATGTGTATACAAAAATCTGTGGATATTGTTATTATATTGAACGATTGCGTCATTCATTTTCTTTCAATGGTTTGTTCGTTAGAGGCCCTGATTTTTAGGTTGGAGGTATTTACTTTGATTAAAATCTTGGACAAACTTTTGTGAAAAGAGTGGGCACTGTTATTTGATCAGACGTGTTTAACCCTACGATCATAAACGCGAAAGTTTGTGTGATAAATATATCGATGGATACATACATAGTTTTTACGCTTTCACACGAGAATTACTAAACGGATTTGTATAAAACTTAGCAGATTAAACGTCGAATACCTTTTGTCGCGATAGCCGTCATCTACGTGTGCGGACCCGTAGGAGCTGAAGTCTAGCCCAAAATAATTATGTATTTGAAAGAAAATAAGTAAATGTTTATAAGTTATCTGGTTACCATATTGCTTAATGGCTATGTCTAGTTTGGAATTGGGAAAACGTGTACGAGTTGCAACGAGATATCATTTTTTTTATCTGACTTGTGGTTTATGTAATGGCTATGCTCTATCGCGTATTTTTATAGTTTTGGGGTTGTATTGTACAGGTATACAGGCACCAACCCGCTTAACAGAAAAAGCACCCTAAAGCCTCAAGATTCAACTAGATTTATTTTTAGACTATGTTAACAAAGCTAACAAAGATGAGCTGTGTACAGCTGTACGTGTAGATTGTGTGTTGGAGGAAAGTATCAGCCACTAGGTTACACTATTTTAAACGCCACTCAGCACCGCTTACCAGCCCCGTTCATCTTTGTTTGATATACAGCCTTAGGCTCACGCGAATGCTAACACAGGGTACAGTGCCAATTTTTCATGCCAGGTTTAATCCTAGCTTAAAAATTATGGGACAAATCCGCTCACTATTTCAAACTTTTGAGTGCTCGGAACATTTTATCATGCCACTTTAATATGAATAGCGTTTTCAGAGTAATGGTAGACTCACCGGAATTGTACCACTATGTCAAAGAAGATGTTTTTTATTACTGACGATGACAAACGAGTCAGTGGCCCACCTGATGGTAAGTGGTAACCACGGCTTCTAGAAATGACTGTGACAACACAAACAAGGCGCTTCTTATCATAAGTAGCAATTGTTATGGAATTGAAGGAAGTAAGAGAAGGAGCGGGCTGAGAGAGAATGCAGAGGAATGGAGCCTTCGATGTTCTTACTTACAGAATGCAACGGTAAAGATACTGTTACTTTATGTCGATATATTGTCAGATAAATCAATCCATAATCGAGCCAGCCCATTTGTGCTGGAATCAGCAAGGCTCTACAACCATACTCACCGTTGCACCGATGGGTTTCAGTATTTCTTCTAGTATGTTTTTTTTGGTGATTAACGATTACTAGAACTACCAAGCAACATCAACAACTACCAAGAGATTCAGAACAAGTAATCGTACTCATCACACAGAGTTTGTAGATTAAAGCATCAGATGCAGGACAATCAATCGTAATCATTAGATTCATGTAATTTGATTATGACAAAATCACGAACAAATGGTGAAATGTCATGTCCATCATCAGTCTTGTTTCATACTACAGATGGGTATGTCCTATTCCACAGATGGGTACAAGTTCTCAAATCTCTTGAGATGCCATAGACCACCATGCTGGACGAGTGTGGTTTGGCAGACTTCACGATTCTTTCGAAAATATCAACTCGCAGGCTGATTGCATCACGAAACTTTGGAGATTACCCTTTAAAAAAGTGGAATACCCTTCGCCTATTAGCAAGCAATAATAAACAAATTAATAAGCTTTGCTCATACAAACATATTCTTATGACAGCACGACGTTTGAATTGGAAGCCTGCCAAGAAGTCGCATGATTGCTTGTTTAAGGAATCAGAAAGGAAATGAACTCTCTGAAGTATTTATTTTTAGAAGAACGACTTTGCAATTTCGCAGTTCTTACTTGTATTGGAGAAAATATGGAGACGCGTTCTTTGATTCTGAACAAAGTAATGACATACGGTGCTGACACGTAGTCAATCACAGATTTATCAAGTCTCTTTTATTATTTTATTTTTATTATAGACTTACGCCTGTATCCCCGAAGGGGTAGGCAGAGGTGTATATTACACCCACATTTCACCTTGGACTTAGAGACTTGGCTTGCCGTTCGTAACAGATCGGCAAGGTTAAGCAACGCTTGCACAGGTCTTCACTTGGATGGGTGACCGTGTGTGCTACCGTGCTTCGGAGGACACGTAAAGCTGTCGGTCGCGGTTCTTGCTGTTGTAAGGATTATTAGGCCATGTCGGAGGCCTGCGCGCGGTCTGAAAACTCCGCCACCAGAGTTGGCCACACACTCACACGAAAAACCAACAAAAAATATCCCTAAGACTCTTGTGACAGTCTGTGGATAGGTATATTTGGCAGACTATTCCTGTCTCTAAAGTTTCTTGATATTGATGATATTACGTTTAAAATCAGGAAAATAGTAGAAACCGTTTCTACCTAGATATATTGCAATTTCATAGTATACAAACTTCAACAATAGACTGTATATATAGTCCATCAAAAGCCTCATTTACGGTCATACAGATATACTCACAACATTTATTAATTCGAGCATATTTTTCTAACCACATAGACGACACGACTCAATATATTGCAATCGCGATAAAATTTCGTGTTATGTGTATTTTTACTTAGATATTCCCGGTGCCTGAGTACAATAGATCCCGTGGGAATGAAGGGCTTTCATGTAGTGAACAATTATTTTCATTTATCAAAGTGTCTTGTGATACAGAATAATTTATGTTGATATTCGTGTCAAACCAGTTTTTTTTTTTAATATTTTAAGATTAACTCATCTTAGAAGGGTCTAAGAACACTTGCAGAGGTCGCGGTTAGCGGTCACATGGAAAGTTGACCGCTCCTGATGACACTTATGTCAGAAAGCTGCCGTGCTTTGGAGATGCTTCATGAAGCTCATAACCTCATCGATTCTCCACATCAATCGTAACGCCACGCTGGAGGCCTTCAGATGGTCTAAAAACAGAATTGGTTTCACACGCACAAAATAGTCATGATATAAAAAGAAAGACGTCACAGTATATAAAGAAACATAAAAATACTTACTTCAGAGATAAAATCATTAATGGTCCAGAATAATTTGTACTACCTTTGAAATATAACGTACCATAAGTAAGTCAAGTCCTATATCTAGCTATATCATTTGAGTCAGTTACTGTCACTGCCTAGTTTGCCGTAATCTCGGCATGCGTTCAACGACTTGCGTTCGATCGATGCACTTATTGCGAGCGATTCAACTGACATAATAGTCCTACCTTGAGTGGTTAAGCAGGTCATGGAGTGAATGGTTAGAGTTTACGGATACAGTTGCATACCTTCAGTATATGCCGGCTCGACTAGGGAAGTACACAGGATATAGACATAAAGTACCTAACAGTAAATACAGTTGCATTTCATTCGGTAAGTGTGCTGGAGGCCCAATTCTCTTTCCCTTCTTCCTCAACCGACGCTGGTCCTCCTATGCCTTCCCTCATTTCAAGGGCATGTTTCAAGTCACATAGGTACTTGTGACTCCTCTGGGTGTCGGGTGTCCATGGCTGAAGCAGTCGAAAAACTTAAGTGGCACATTGTGGTGGGTCTGGCCTTCACGCTGTGTACTGATTTAAATATTCGTTCTCATTAACATCGTTGGATGCGCAGTACATCCGAGAACATGGTCCTACACAGGTACACCGCAGTACCAAAATATCGGATACTAGAAACAAACGTACGTGGCATACATACATACATAGACTCACGCCTGTTTCCCGGAGGGGTAGATAGAGACTACGGAACGCCAGTTGCAACGATCCTGACATACCTCACTTGCTTCACTCACTCCCATCAAGTTTCTCATGCATGCTCTTCTGTTAAGGGTACTTCTGACTTGTCCTTTTTTCAGGATGTCTCCAATCTGGTCATAGAACGTTCTCATAGGTCTTCCCCTTTGTCCTGTCCCATTCACACTAGCCTGATATATCTTCTTTGTCAGTCTATCGTCATCCATCCTCTCCATGTGCCCAAACCATCTTAACATGCCTTTCTCAATGCTTGTCACTACATCTTCTTTTACCCCACACCACTCTCGTATCACACAATTCTTTACTCTGTCGGTCAAAGACACACCACACATACTTCTCAGTGCTCTCATTTCTACAGCATTTATTCTACTTTCAAATCTCTTCTGCCATACCCAACTTTCACTACCATACATAAGGGTAGGCACTAATACACCTTTATGTACAGCCAAACGTTTCTTTTTGGACACGTTTTGACTGCTCATAAACGCCTTCAGAGCTCCATTCACACAATTACCTGCATTAACTCTCCTTTCAACATCTGCTTCATTCTTACCATCTCTTGTAAACAACGTACCTAAGTAAACAAACTCATTCACTTGTTCCACTCGCTGTCCATCGATCAAAACATTACAAGCCGTAACGCATTCCTCCTTTTCAAAAACCATAACTTTCGTTTTACTTACATTCACTTTCATTCCTTTCCTTTCTAACGCACAATGCATGATTGTTACCATCTCCTGCAACTCCTCCGTTGAAGATGCAAGTATAACCTGATCATCAGCAGTACGTGGCATATTGCCCGAAAAACTATAAAACTATAACCTTGCAAGGACCTAGTACTTGTCATAGTAAGAAGAGACCAGTGACCAGCATGAGATATGTATGAGATGCTTTAAGATACCATATTGAACCATATAAACGTTTTTGATATTTTGATTTGATGCATTATAACACTCAGTCATCAACAAATTCTGACTAACTGAGTCCTAGCGCTATCCCGGCAACTAAAGAAGGCTGAGGAAAGGTCAAACCTATGCATTACTACCGTAAAGTTCCATCAAAATTCGTTCAATAGTTTTTCATCAAAGTGTTACAAACATCTGTCAAAAACTGTCTCATTTATATAGAACGGATTTTGATGATTCTTTATAATAACACCGCTTATTCATCAGAATAGCGCATTTGTCCAAATAACCGATATCCAGTCGGGCGTAGCCGCGGGCAAAATCTAGTTATTATATTGCCTAGCCGTACTCGGGTAAAGAAAGCTTTTAATCCAATAGATAGTTGAGAGTGCTTGATATCAAGAACACTTAGTTTAAGTGGACGTGACAATAGGATTGGATCAAGCGAGGGCTTATAGCTATAATATTTTGGAGCTCAGAACTAAATTAATATGTGTCTATAGTATTTGCCAACTATACTACGGCTATATATCTATATCAACTACGAAAGATTAAAAATATTGTAAGCGTGAGCGTATTTATTGCGTGATTTCGATAATAGGATCACACATATTACAAACAAATAACGCTCGTTTTTTTTACAATTCATATGAGTTTTAAATAAAAATATTTATTAAAGTAATTATGCAACTAAACTATTTTAAACTAAACCAATAAAACTAAATAAATAAAAATAACAAAAAAGACGAGGAAAAAGAAAAGAAAAAGGAAAACCCAAACTACGCGGCGTCAAAAAATTCCTCCGCATAGCTGTCGGCTGGTAGCGTGCCCAGAAGGCTGGCAGTATTGCCACGTTGTATGGCAATGCTTATTCTCTCTGCAAAATATAAACCAGCCCTCTGGTCACGGGAAGCGTCGATCAGCCTTTTAGCGATTTCTTTGTACAGAGCGCGAACTAGGCCCCCATGGCCCCAGCGTTTCGACCCCAAACGGATGAAAAACGTAATTACCTATAGGTTTCCGTATTTGCGCCGTTTGAGGGTCTCCGCTGATGTAGCAGCAGCGCCAGCCGATCCAGCTGTGCTTGGAAGATATGATGGCGCAAGGGTATCGACGCATGTCGCGTCCCATACCAGAGGCCTGCCCATCTTCCAAGGTAATAAGGACATACCGTCTGGTATCTTCCCATAGTCGCGTATCAAACCATTCGATTAAAAATGAGCTGGTACTCCGGCGGTGACAAGAGCTCGACGGATTATGTCGTTAATGTGGGCATGTCGGGAAAAACGCCCAGCACTCTTGCTGCACGATAGGCCATGGTGGCCAAGACTGTCGACGGCTTTACCGCAGTGACAGCGATGCGAAGAATTGCAAACAGCTCCCAAGCGTAGGCAAGAAGCGATGCGGAAAGTTGTATCGTCCAACATAGTTCCTATGTTGGACGATGGAAGTGCTTGAAGCCATAGCCCCGATTCCCACTCTCCCACAGCCAACAAACGGGCGCGCTCTGCAACACTGGATGCAGTACTTAAAAGATATTCTCTCATCTTGCTTGTAACGTATGACCGGTACCTACTGAGTGTACGTCATAATACCGTCCATACGCTCGGCCAATCAGAGAAGGCCATCGTCCGCGCTCCTGAGTTTTGTCCATATTTGGTTATGCGCCGACACGAACTCTGATGGAGAGCCCAGTATGTATAGGGGCCGACAGAGAGACCGGCACCGCTAATGATTGTTACCGTGCCTAACTACGTGTCACTACTACTAATTCATACGTGTATCCTGGTCCCAGCTACGGGTGAGTTACTACATTTACTGCACTAGCGTACTGCCCATCTCTCTACCTGCTAGCTAAGGCCGGCTGACGCCGCCTGCCTGACTCTATTGGTTGTGGCTTTCCTAATGCTGTTTCCCTTCAGGTTTCAGGTCCACCTTAAGGCTCCGGGCTAGTCTACCTAGACCGACGGTCAAACTTTTACGCCTAATCGTAAAGTAGGCCATTTGTAAGGGCAGAATGCTTGTGCACTAAGTGTAGTGTATAGTGTTATACTTACGCGGTACTCCTTCATACACAATGGGCTCACACCCCATGAAATACTTCCTACTAAATAAAAATGAACTAGCATACGAGGTCGCGATTAGAGGTGAGGAGCCGGCTACCTCTGTCCTAGGTCTGCGGAAGCAGCTCCCTAAATTACTGGAAGCCATTCCAGATGATGAAATTTTGGAGTCGGGCCTAGCCATCACGGTGGACTTCGAGGGCGCTAGCGAGGTCGTCTCTGAGCTGGCCAAGCGAGTGGATTCGTTATCCATTTCTTACGACGCGAACCTAGCTAGGAGGTCTACCGCACTGCAAAACCACATTTTCCATAGACTCCGTAGGATGGAACGTCCTACGGCGTATTCAAAACGTATTACCGAATTGTGCAGCCGGTTCGACAAGCTCTCGGCGGAGCTGTCCGCCATTGAACAATCAGGTGTTCGCTCAGCCGATGCTGTGGCCGAGGTCCAACCTGCGCCGCCTACCTCGACGCAGGCAGGGTTAGCCCCAGTATTGCATTGCGAGCATTTGAAAGTTAGCAAACTGTCCAAGCTAAAATACGACGGTACGGGATGCGTCCGAGCGTGTAACAACTACAACGTGTAACCGAATTTCAAACCGCGCGTAATCTACCTTCCACTAAAATTTTATCGTATGCCTCCGAAATATTCACCGGTAACGCACTTCACTGGTACCGCGGCCTAAAAGAATATTTCACTACATGTGAAGAATTCACCACTAAATTAATAGACGATTTTACACCGTACGATTATGACTACCGGTTATTAAATGAAATCCGCCGACGTACTCAAGCTGCTACCGAAACTATAATTATTTATCTCTCGAAAATGAATCAGCTGTTCGCTAGGCTGTCACCGACAAAGCGATTATCCGAACGCGAAAAGTTAGACATCCTATTGCATAACATACATCCATGCTACTCGCTAGTGCTAGCTCCATCAATATCTTCAATAGACAGTATAGCAACACTGCAGACGTTATGTTTAAACTACGAACGGATGAAATGTTTGAACTCTCAATTCCGCGAACCGTATTATAGTAACGACACGTTGGTACCAGACCTAGCTTACAGTCACAAACCTAATAACCGAGCGCGTAATAATTCCTACAATAATTATTTGCCACTATAGAGGGTACGCCCGGAAAACCCGAATACACTGAGAACAACGAACCTAGCAATCCTAAGTCTAAACTTAGCTTTGTCGCTCTAGTCACGTCCAGGTACTGTCCGCGCTGCCGTATCAATGATCACAGTTTGAATGAATGCAAACGCAATCGGTTCACAATTTGCTTCAAGTGCGGCCGTAGGGATGTGACATTCCCTAACTGCCCGAACTGTAAATCGACAAAACCAAAAAACTAGTTGGTCAGGGTCGGGGCGAGTCAAAATCTAAATTAGGTTCTTCAACCTATTCAACCAATGTTGACAAAGATGATTGGAGAAATTGGCTAAACACTAGTATATTTCTCTAGTTATTCCGTCGCCTCGGTCCTGGATAATAAACCTAAAAATGACCTACGGCCCTATGTTAACGTAACGATTAACAGTTTACCTATTTGTGGATTGCTCGATTCCGGTTTAGCCATTATAATTCTAGGTAACAACTCCCATATGGAGGTAATGACTAAGACCGGGTTAGAAATACAGCAGTGTCACAACAATAATTCCATTCGGTCCGCGGGTGGAAATGTATTGTTGCCGCGCGGTTTTATCAACTTACTCACTATTTTTAATAATCAAACCCACTTATTGAAAGCTTATATTATTCCAGAAGTTACAAGTAATTTAATTTTAGGCATCGATTTCTGGAAACTATTTAAATTACTGCCTAACCATTTCGCATCCGTATGCATGTCTAAAACATTGCCGTGTAGTGTGTTATGTGAAAATAAGCCGAGTAACACGAACGTATTGCAATCTTTTAGTGAGTTGAGTGAGTCACAACAAAGAACGGCTAAGTTAATTATAAAGCAATACGAGTCGATTTCTACTGGAAAAACCGGGTTAGGACGAACTCACTTAATAGAACATGCAATAGACACTGGCGATTCTGCGCCGATACGCCAAAGATATTATAGGTTACCGCCGGCGAAATTAAAAATAATTATTGACGAATTAGACGAAATGCTTGCATTGGGTGTGGTAGAAAAATGCGAAAGTCCGAGGTCGTCACCTATTTTACTAACGCCTAAGAAGGACGGTAAACTAAGGTTTTATTTAGATAGTCGGAAACTTAATTCTATTACTAAAAAAGACGCGTACAAACTACCTTACGTATCCGAAATTTTAGACAATCTTAGGAACGCTAGATATCTAAGTAGTATAGACTTATCTAAGTCCTTTTGGCAGACGCCTCTTCGCGAATGTAATCGTGATAAGACTGCGTTTTATGTGCCTACTAGAGGAACATTTAGATTTGTGACTATGCCGTTTGGTTTAACGAATGCGCCTGCGACACAACAGCGTTTGGTGGATCACTTGTTTACGAATAGCCCTGAGTTCGAAAACTCTGTATTCGTTTTCTTAGATGATATCATGCTTATATCGCCATCTTTTAATGCTCATGTGTCACTATTAAATAAAGTATACAAAAAATTAAAATCGGCCAACCTTACCATTAACTTAGAAAAATCTAAATTCTTCCGTGATGAATTGAAGTACTTGGGCTACGTAGTAAACTCTAAAGGATTACAAGTAGACCCATGTAAGGTGGAAGCCATTCTTCAATATGCTACGCCTAAGAATAAAAAAGAAGTCAAAAGGTTCTTAGGCATTGCATCATGGTATCGGCGATTTATACCTAATTTTAGTACTATTGCCGGTCCTTTGAACAAGCTTACTTCTTCCGGTAAGAAAGCTGCACCATTTCAGTGGTCGGTGGAAGCTGATGACTCGTTATGTAAACTAAAACAATTGTTAAGCTCCGCACCAATATTACCGTGTCCCGATTACGAGAAACCTTTTCAAGTTAACACAGATGCGAGTGCGAGTGGCATCGGTGGGTTGCTTACACAAGAAATAGATGGCGTGGAACTACCTATCACTTACATGAGTAGGTCACAAAATGCACAGGAACAAAACTACAGTATAACAGAACGGGAGACATTAGCAGTTCTAACAGCCCTCGAATATTGGCGCTGTTATTTAGATAACGGGTTAAAGTTTGTTGTGTATACTGACCATTCCGCACTGAAATGGTTCCTAAACTTGAGCAACCTGACTGGTAGATTAGCTCGGTGGTCGGTTCGTCTGTCAGCCTTTAACTTCGAAATAAAGCATCGGCGCGGCGCAGATAATATTAAAGCAGATGCGTTATCACGATCCCTACCTGTAAATATAATTAACCTTCCTACCTTCTTCTGATCGAAATAATGCCATATTAGAGAACCAAGCCGAACCCACTGCGGGGCATTTCGGTATATTTAAAACTTACAAGCGCTTAGCACTGCGTTACTATTGGCCCAAAATGCACGATGACGTGGTAAAGTTCATAAACTCTTGCGACACTTGTATCACGCACAAACATCAGAACCATGCACCATTGGGAACCATGGGACGACACAAAGTGTGTTTACGACCCTTCCAAACCATTAGTGTAGATTTGGTGGGGCCATTACAAGTCACAAGAAAACAAAACGCCTACATCTTTGTAGTAACTTGTTGTTTTAGTAAATACTGTCTACTTTTTCCTATCAGGCGCGCAACTGCTGAAATAATAATTAATATTTTGGAAGAAAAAGTATTTTTAGTTCATGGTATACCATCTACAATTATATTGGACAATGGTTAACAGTTTGTAAGTGCTACTTTAAAAGCTATGTTGCGCAAGTACAAAATCCCTAATCTTCATTATACTCCTAAATATTCCCCACATGTGAATACGGTCGAACGCTATACTAAAACCATTGGTTCTACCTTAGCGGCGTTTGTAGGAAATGACCAGAGATTATGGGACACTCTCCTACCTAAGGTGCAGTTTGCATTAAATACTGCAGTTAATGAAGGCACGGGCTATACACCTAGTTTTTTAGTCTATGGACGTGAATTAGTTCCATGCGGCTCACACTATATCGACACGGACGCTGATGATATAGTATACATACCTAGGGACGATTACGCAGAAAACATAGGTCACTTATCAGGCATATTTGACAAAGTTCAGGCACTCCTCATTCAAGCTCATGCTAGGAATTCCCAAACGTATTATTAACGCCGTAAACCAGCTGAGTTTAATGTGGGAGACACTGTGTGGAAAAAGACTTTTTATCAGAGCGACAAGGATAAGTCCTTCTGTAAGAAACTAGCCCCTAAATTCGTGAAGTGCACAGTGATTAATAAAAAGTCGCCTCTCGTTTACGAGTTGTCGGACGCGTCTGGAAATTCTATTGAGTTTTGGCACATAAAGGACCTAAAACTTATACACTATGGTGCCTAACTATTTGTTACAAACCGTATAAGACTTTCCCTTCCTTCTTTCTATATGCCGTCTTAGCTTGGACAGTAGCGGACTCATAGACCTAACGCAGCTAGTCGGATTTTCCTTGTTAGCCACGTAAAATCCTCTCCTAAGGTGGGCGGTATTGTAAAGTATGACCGGAAGCTACCGAGTGTACGTCATAATACCGTCCATACGCTCGGCCAATCAGAGAAGGCCATCGTCCGCGCTCGTGAGTTTTGTCCATATTTGGTTATGCGCCGACACGAACTCTGATGGAGGGCCCAGTATATACAGGGGCCGTCAGAGAGACCGGCACCGCTAATGATTGTTACCGTGCCTAACTACGTGCCACTACTACTACTTCATACGTGTATCCTGGTCCCAGCTACATTTGACCTACCAGTACAAGTGAGTTACTACATTTACTGCACTAGCGTACTGCCCATCTCTCTACCTGCTAGCTGAGGCCGGCTGACGCCGCCTGCCTGACTCTATTGGTTGTGGCTTTCCTAATGCTGTTTCCCTTCAGGTTTCAGGTCCACCTTAAGGCTCCGGGCTAGTCTACCTAGACCGCTACACTGACTGCATCGCCTTCGGTGTCACCTTTGCCGAAGAGCAGACTCTTCGGCAGAGGTGGAGGCTGCCCTACACACCACCGGAGGGAACAGCGTGGGAGACTGCAGCCCTTAGTGTTCAGGCCAGTGTCGTGTTGTTGGTCGGTCATACTCGTGGCAAGGGAAGTGAGACAATACTCGGCAATAAACGCACCTAGAACCTCTACTGCGTTTTAATGCTACAGAACGGCCCGTCCCATTGCCTCTGAGAGGATAGATATCGGGGTAAGTCAGAGCTCGGGCAAGCCATTTTCCAAGCGTTAATGGCATCAGTCTTGCACGGCACCTCAGAATTAACCAATGTGGGTTCTAGAATTTTCCTGGTCATTTCCTCAGTGCCGTGGACCGAGGCCAAAAACGCTGGGAGGCTTACATCGGTAATTTTGCGAACGCTGAGGCCGCCCAAACGAACTGGTAAAGTCAAAGCCACACTCGGTCGTTCATGTCAAGATTTAGAATTTTGCTCAAGGTGTGCCGAATAATATTATCAATGTTTTCTTATAGGGATAAATGTTTCCAAAAAGGAGAGGACCGCAAGTAATATGTAAATTTTGGAACAAAAAGGCAGTGCCGAATAATCGTGAAAGCCGAATGAATATTAATTTTGTAAAGCCGTTCTGAAGTTTCACAGAAATTTTGTAGTTTTTCATCTATAAAAGTGTCGTCGAAAATTGGGGACCCAAGGAGGCGGAAGGAACATTTATTGTTGATTTTAATATTTGGCGCCAAAGACTAATAATAATTACCCGACTGCGGCAAAGCCCAAAAGGGAGGGTTATGTGTTTGACCTGTATGTACGTATGTATGTATGTTTGTATGTATGTCCGTTCCTATGTCCCGTCGTAACTACTCAACGGCTCAACTGATTTTGATAAATGATACGTCATAAGATTCGTCTTAATGGTGCGAGTGTCACTGGGCACATACGCTGGTTTGATAAAAAATGTGTTTATTACATACCTACTGTTAAGATGATAGTAAATCTCAATTTTTACAAAAAAATCTGAATATTGACCAAATGTACGAATTCTATAAAAAACATAGAATTACTACATTATTTTTGAGATTTTACCATTGACGGTTGGTTAAATATTGGATTAGGTTTACGTCACATCAAGTTGCAGTTCTTGGTTTGAGATTAAATTTATGACACATCTGTTTTTCAGTGATGAAAAAGCTGTGAGAAAAGGAAGAGCATGCATGAGAAACTTGATGGGAGTGAATGAAGCAAGAGAGATATGTCAGGATTGTTGCAAATGGCGTTCCATAGTCCCTGCCTACCCCTTCGGGAAACAGGCGTGAGTCTATATATTTATGTTTGTATGAAAAGGCTGGATGGAATGAGGCCAAACGAGCATAATATTTTGAGCCGAGAGTCACGTAAAATGAGTCGCGGTGTTTACGCTGCGCTGCATTCATGTCATACTAAATTCCTGTACACACAGTAACACAGTTTTATGCTTGCCCACGCACCTTATTTCACCAAAATTGCGCTCGGGGTAAGCGTCAGTTACAAAACGTGCGCGTATAAATGACACGACACGTGTAGTGGTATAAGCGGCTGCCTATCCGCTTAACACTGGGCCGAGTGTTATTGGTTCGGCACGGGATAAAACTTTGTGTGAAAAAAGAATCGTTGTTTTACCTAAGTCTAGGTGGTCTCGATCTTGCCTTAATATTCGGTAAGTTTCGCGCGACACAGGACATGTTTTAGTGCGAGTGATTCAATTTGACGACCGGTTGGCGCAGCAGGAGTGTAAGCGATTGCCACGCCGAAGGTGGTGGGTTCGACTCCCGCTCAATTTAAACATTTGTGTGCGTGAACATGGATGTTTGTCTTGGTCTGGATGTTTCTATGTATAATATGTATGTATTTAGAAAAATAAAAGTATATATCGCCGTCCCCAGCGAATAATATCGTAATCAACTATTGCGATAGAAGTGCTTTTATGGGGAATTATTATTCTAGAGGTGCGATCACACCTTGTGAATTTTTTTCACGTGATTTGTACGATTACTTTTCGAGTTAGACATTTTGTAATGATTAGAGATGAATAGAATTTATTTATAGACGAATAGAACAGGTAAATCCTGTACTATTCGTCTATAAATAAATTCTATTTTTGTGACGAATATCATCATAATGAATCAATACTGACCTCTTGTTGTTATCCTTTTTCCAGTAAACTGCAATTACAATTTTATTCGGGTACAATAAATATAACTTATTTTAGTA
The DNA here is from genome assembly GCA_944739405.2 of Euclidia mi. NCBI lineage: Eukaryota > Metazoa > Arthropoda > Insecta > Lepidoptera > Erebidae > Euclidia > Euclidia mi. Next base: position 66,160,132 of record OX123192.2, read on the forward strand.
AAGTATATTACCATTCCTTTTGCTATGGAATATTAACCAATTTACTGTTACCACAATATATCGTTTTGAGCTATGATTAATATGGTATTAATAAATTATCATTACAATCAACCTCGCTACTTTACAGTCATGACGATCGCAATTAACTATTGTTGTATAGGTCACTGTCAACAATTTACTCGAATAAAATCGTACTGTTGCATTACGGTTTGAAAATTGTGTTTACATTTTGGTAATATGATTTTTTGAGTATATTTTTATGTTTGTAATATTTTTTAAGTTACATTTCTTAACACAACAAAAAAATACCTATCTATTGGTATGTCAACGAGTTTGCTATGTAAAACTGATAAGAAGTTATAATCAAAAAACGGTTATTTATTTTTCTTGTAAAATTTTACTTTTTTGATTACGATGTTATTCGTTGGGGACGGCGATATGTATGTTTATCCATTATCTAGTACCAGAATGCAAACGCGATTGGTTCACAATTTGCTTCAAGTGCGGCCGTAGGGATGTGACATTCCCTAACTGCCCGAACTGTAAATCGACGAAACCAAAAAACTAGTTGGTCAGGGTCGGGGCGAGTCAAAATCTAAATTAGGTTCTACAACCTATTCAACCAATGTTGACAAAGATGATTGGAGAAATTGGCTAAACACTCTAAAAGTATATTTCTCTAGTTATTCCGTCGCCTCGATCCTGGATAATAAACCTAAAAATGACCTACGGCCCTATGTTAACGTAACGATTAACAGTTTACCTATTTGTGGATTGCTCGATTCCGGTTTAGCCATTATAATTCTAGGTAACAACTCCCATATGGAGGTAATGACTAAAACCGGGTTAGAAATACAGCAGTGTCACAACACTAATTCCATTCGGTCCGCGGGTGGAAATATATTGTTGCCGCGCGGTTTTATCAACTTACTCACTACTTTTAATAATCAAACCCACTTATTGAAAGCTTATATTATTCCAGAAGTTACAAGTAATTTAATTTTAGGCATCGATTTCTGGAAACTATTTAAATTACTGCCTAACCATTTCGCATCCGTATGCATGTCTAAAACATTGCCGTGTAGTGTGTTATGTGAAAATAAGCCGAGTAACACGAACGTATTGCAATCTTTTAGTGAGTCGAGTGAGTCACAACAAAGAACGGCTAAGTTAATTATAAAGCAATACGAGTCGATTTCTACTGGAAAAACCGGGTTAGGACGAACTCACTTAATAGAACATGCAATAGACACTGGCAATTCTGCGCCGATACGCCAAAGATATTATAGGTTACCGCCGGCGAAATTAAAAATAATTATTGACGAATTAGACGAAATGCTTGCATTGGGTGTGGTAGAAAAATGCGAAAGTCCGAGGTCGTCACCTATTTTACTAACGCCTAAGAAGGACGGTAAACTAAGCTTTTATTTAGATAGTCGGAAACTTAATTCTATTACTAAAAAAGACGCGTACAAACTACCTTACGTATCCGAAATTTTAGACAATCTTAGGAACGCTAGATATCTAAGTAGTATAGACTTATCTAAGTCCTTTTGGCAGACGCCTCTTCGCGAATGTAATCGTGATAAGACTGCGTTTTATGTGCCTACTAGAGGAACATTTAGATTTGTGACTATGCCGTTTGGTTTAACGAATGCGCCTGCGACACAACAGCGTTTGGTGGATCACTTGTTTACGAATAGCCCTGAGTTCGAAAACTCTGTATTCGTTTTCTTAGATGATATCATGCTTATATCGCCATCTTTTAATGCTCATGTGTCACTATTAAATAAAGTATACAAAACATTAAAATCGGCCAACCTTACCATTAACTTAGAAAAATCTAAATTCTTCCGTGATGAATTGAAGTACTTGGGCTACGTAGTAAACTCTAAAGGATTACAAGTAGACCCATGTAAGGTGGAAGCCATTCTTCAATATGCTACGCCTAAGAATAAAAAAGAAGTCAAAAGGTTCTTAGGCATTGCATCATGGTATCGGCGATTTATACCTAATTTTAGTACTATTGCCGGTCCTTTGCACAAGCTTACTTCTTCCGGTAAGAAAGCTGCACCATTTCAGTGGTCGGTGGAAGCTGATGACTCGTTATGTAAACTAAAACAATTGTTAAGCTCCGCACCAATATTACCGTGTCCCGATTACGAGAAACCTTTTCAAGTTAACACAGATGCGAGTGCGAGTGGCATCGGTGGATTGCTTACACAAGAAATAGATGGCGTGGAACTACCTATCACTTACATGAGTAGGTCACTAAATGCACAGGAACAAAACTACAGTATAACAGAACGGGAGACATTAGCAGTTCTAACAGCCCTCGAATATTGTCGCTGTTATTTATATAACGGGTTAAAGTTTGTTGTGTATACTGACCATTCCGCACTGAAATGGTTCCTAAACTTGAGCAACCCGACTGGTAGATTAACTCGGTGGTCGGTTCGTCTGTCAGCCTTTAACTTCGAAATAAAGCATCGGCGCGGCGCAGATAATATTAAAGCAGATGCGTTATCACGATCCCTACCTGTAAATATAATTAACACGAATAATAATAATAATAACGTGAACAACCCTAATGTTGACACTGATCAATGGTATTCAACCACCTACAATGGTTGTTTATCTTCGCCTAATGACTATCCAGACTATTCTATTAAAAATAATAAATTGTATCGTATGATAAAATCTAGGTGTATGCTACGTAAGGAGTTCGAATGGTAAGAAGTGCTACCTTCTTCTGATCGAAATAATGCCATATTAGAGAACCATGCCGAACCCACTGCGGGGCATTTCGGTATATTTAAAACTTACAAGCGCTTAGCACTGCGTTACTATTGGCCCAAAATGCACGATGACGTGGTAAAGTTCATAAACTCTTGCGACACTTGTATCACGCACAAACATCAGAACCATGCACCATTGGGAACCATGGGACGACACAAAGTGTGTTTACGACCCTTCCAAACCATTAGTGTAGATTTGGTGGGGCCATTACAAGTCACAAGAAAACAAAACGCCTACATCTTTGTAGTAACTTGTTGTTTTAGTAAATACTGTCTACTTTTTCCTATCAGGCGCGCAACTGCTGAAATAATAACTAATATTTTGGAAGAAAAAGTATTTTTAGTTCATGGTATACCATCTACAATTATATTGGACAATGGTTAACAGTTTGTAAGTGCTACTTTAAAAGCTATGTTGCGCAAGTACAAAATCCCTAATCTTCATTATACTTCTAAATATTCCCCACATGTGAATACGGTCGAACGCTATACTAAAACCATTGGTTCTACCTTAGCGGCGTTTGTAGGAAATGACCAGAGATTATGGGACACTCTCCTACCTAAGGTGCAGTTTGCATTAAATACTGCAGTTAATGAAGGCACGGGCTATACACCTAGTTTTTTAGTCTATGGACGTGAATTAGTTCCATGCGGCTCACACTATGTCGACACGGACGCTGATGATTATAGTATACATACCTAGGGACGATTACGCAGAAAACATAGGTCACTTATCAGGCATATTTGACAAAGTTCAGGCACTCCTCATTCAAGCTCATGCTAGGAATTCCCAAACGTATTATTAACGCCGTAAACCAGCTGAGTTTAATGTGGGAGACACTGTGTGGAAAAAGACTTTTTATCAGAGCGACAAGGATAAGTCCTTCTGTAAGAAACTAGCCCCTAAATTCGTGAAGTGCACAGTGATTAATAAAAAGTCGCCTCTCGTTTACGAGTTGTTGGACGCGTCTGGAAATTCTATTGAGTTTTGGCACATAAAGGACCTAAAACTTATACACTATGGTGCCTAACTATTTGTTACAAACCGTATAAGACTTTCCCTTCCTTCTTTCTATATGCCGTCTTAGCTTGGACAGTAGCGGACTCATAGACCTAACGCAGCTAGTCGGATTTTCCTTGTTAGCCACGTAAAATCCTCTCCTAAGGCGGGCGGTATTGTAAAGTATGACCGGAACCTACCGAGTGTACGTCATAATACCGTCCATACGCTCGGCCAATCAGAGAAGGCCATCGTCCGCGCTCGTGAGTTTTGTCCATATTTGGTTATGCGCCGACACGAACTCTGATGGAGGGCCCAGTATATACAGGGGCCGTCAGAGAGACCGGCACCGCTAATGATTGTTACCGTGCCTAACTACGTGCCACTACTACTACTTCATACGTGTATCCTGGTCCCAGCTACATTTGACCTACCAGTACAAGTGAGTTACTACATTTACTGCACTAGCGTACTGCCCATCTCTCTACCTGCTAGCTGAGGCCGGCTGACGCCGCCTGCCTGACTCTATTGGTTGTGGCTTTCCTAATGCTGTTTCCCTTCAGGTTTCAGGTCCACCTTAAGGCTCCGGGCTAGTCTACCTAGACCGCTACACTGACTGCATCGCCTTCGGCGTCACCTTTGCCGAAGAGCAGACTCTTCGGCAGAGGTGGAGGCTGCCCTACACACCACCGGAGGGAACAGCGTGGGAGACTGCAGCCCTTAGTGTTCAGGCCAGTGTCGTGTTGTTGGTCGGTCATACTCGTGGCAAGGGAAGTGAGACAATACTCGGCAATAAACGCACCTAGAACCTCTACTGCGTTTTAATGCTACAGAGCGGCCCGTCCCATTGCCTCTGAGAGGATAGATATCGGGGTAAGTCAGAGCTTGGGCAAGCCATTTTCCAAGCGTTAATGGCATCAGTCTTGCACGGCACCTCAGAATTAACCAATGTGGGTTCTAGAATTTTCCTGGTCAATTCCTCAGTGCCGTGGACCGAGGCCAAAAACGCTGGGAGGCTTACATCGGTAATTTTGCGAACGCTGAAGCCGCCCAAACGAACTGGTAAAGTCAAAGCCACACTCGGTCGTTCATGTCAAGATTTAGAATTTTGCTCAAGGTGTGCCGAATAATATTATCAATGTTTTCTTATAGGGATAAATGTTTCCAAAAAGGAGAGGACCGCAAGTAATATGTAAATTTTGGAACAAAAAGGCAGTGCCGAATAATCGTGAAAGCCGAATGAATATTAATTTTGTAAAGCCGTTCTGAAGTTTCACAGAAATTTTGTAGATTTTCATCTATAAAAGTGTCGTCGAAAATTGGGGACCCAAGGAGGCGGAAGGAACATTTATTGTTGATTTTAATATTTGGCGCCAAAGACTAATAATAATTACCCGACTGCGGCAAAGCCCAAAAGGGAGGGTTATGTGTTTGACCTGTATGTACGTATGTATGTATGTTTGTATGTATGTCCGTTCCTATGTCCCGTCGTAACTACTCAACGGCTCAACTGATTTTAATAAATGATACGTCATAAGATTCGTCTTAATGGTGCGAGTGTCACTGGGCACATACGCTGGTTTGATAAAAAATGTGTTTATTACATACCTACTGTTAAGATGATAGTAAATCTCAACTTTTACAAAAAAATCTGAATATTGACCAAATGTACGAATTCTATAAAAAACATAGAATTACTACATTATTTTTGAGATTTTACCATTGACGGTTGGTTAAATATTGGATTAGGTTTACGTCACATCAAGTTGCAGTTCTTGGTTTGAGATTAAATTTATGACACATCTGTTTTTCAGTGATGAAAAAGCTGTGAGAAAAGGAAGAGCATGCATGAGAAACTTGATGGGAGTGAATGAAGCAAGAGAGATATGTCAGGATTGTTGCAAATGGCGTTCCATAGTCCCTGCCTACCCCTTCGGGAAACAGGCGTGAGTCTATATATTTATGTTTGTATGAAAAGGCTGGATGGAATGAGGCCAAACGAGCATAATATTTTGAGCCGAGAGTCACGTAAAATGAGTCGCGGTGTTTACGCTGCGCTGCATTCATGTCATACTAAATTCCTGTACACACAGTAACACAGTTTTATGCTTGCCCACGCACCTTATTTCACCAAAATTGCGCTCGGGGTAAGCGTCAGTTACAAAACGTGCGCGTATAAATGACACGACACGTGTAGTGGTATAAGCGGCTGCCTATCCGCTTAACACTGGGCCGAGTGTTATTGGTTCGGCACGGGATAAAACTTTGTGTGAAAAAAGAATCGTTGTTTTACCTAAGTCTAGGTGGTCTCGATCTTGCCTTAATATTCGGTAAGTTTCGCGCGACACAGGACATGTTTTAGTGCGAGCGATTCAATTTGACGACCGGTTGGCGCAGCAGGAGTGTAAGCGATTGCCACGCCGAAGGTGGTGGGTTCGACTCCCGCTCAATTTAAACATTTGTGTGCGTGAACATGGATGTTTGTCTTGGTCTGGATGTTTCTATGTATAATATTTATGTATTTAGAAAAATAAAAGTATATATCGCCGTCCCCAGCGAATAATATCGTAATCAACTATTGCGATAGAAGTGCTTTTATGGGGAATTATTATTCTAGAGGTGCGATCACACCTTGTGAATTTTTTTCACGTGATTTGTACGATTACTTTTCGAGTTAGACATTTTGTAATGATTAGAGATGAATAGAATTTATTTATAGACGAATAGAACAGGTAAATCCTGTACTATTCGTCTATAAATAAATTCTATTTTTGTGACGAATATCATCATAATGAATCAATACTGACCTCTTGTTGTTATCCTTTTTCCAGTAAACTGCAATTACAATTTTATTCGGGTACAATAAATATAACTTATTTTAGTAAAGTATATTACCATTCCTTTTGCTATGGAATATTAACCAATTTACTGTTACCACAATATATCGTTTTGAGCTATGATTAATATGGTACTAATAAATTATCATTACAATCAACCTCGCTACTTTACAGTCATGACGATCGCAATTAACTATTGCTGTATAGGTCACTGTCAACAATTTACTCGAATAAAATCGTACTGTTGCATTACGGTTTGAAAATTGTGTTTACATTTTGGTAATATGATTTTTTGAGTATATTTTTATGGTTATAATATTTTTTAAGTTACATTTCTTTACACAACAAAAAATACCTATCTATTGGTATGTCAACGAGTTTGCTATGTAAAACTGATAAGAAATTATAATCAAAAAACGGTTTTTTATTTTTCTTGTAAAATTTTACTTTTTTTATTACGATGTTATTCGTTGGGGACGGCGATATGTATGTTTATCTATTATCTAGTACCCATAGTGCAAGCTCTGCTTAGTTTGGGACTAGATGGGGTAGTGTGAATGTGGTAAAAAAAGCGATGTCTTTTCAAGAAAAATAAAAACTATGAATAAAAATAAAATATTTTATTCTTAACTGTACACAACAAACAAATAAATCTAAAGATAGAATACTAAGTACACATGAAGAAGACATGTACAAAGTTAAGGCAAACTTAACTCAAAAATAAATTTTCTTCCATTAAACATTTGAGACGTGGAGATATTCTTAGAGAAGTAATACTAAAATGTGGATAGGAACCGAAGTTAGGCGACTTCACTTACCTATTTACGTACAAATGAATTCCTGCCATTTACTCACGTCTTACAAAATAGCTCTCGTTCGGCCTTGCCCTTAAGCGTAATTCAAAATGGCGACCACTAAGCGTAAATTGATAGCGTCTAAAACAGTGAAGTTTTATTACAAGTTGGACTCTAGTTTGTGGGAGACAAACATTGTACTCTCATGTTTATATAACTACTGTGTGCTTCGTTTATACGAGAAAATACATAGTAATGGTATTGGCTTGTTAATGTGCGTTTAGTGTAGGAATAGTTTTTAGAATCGTGGATGTGGTAAACAAGATAAAATTGATATTCTGTCATATCTGGTTAGACCAGTAAGGGACCTCGGGCCCCAAGGCGTGTATGTCTTGGATGCAACCGAGATAACGCTAGGACCCTGATGATGTAAAAAACAAGATGTAGAGTTCTATTATAATATTCTAGATTTTGCCAGCGTGGTGCTAGTGGATTGTTGCTTGTCATTCTGAAATTTCTATTCTGATGTATAAGCCATACTATTGCAAAATTCATCAAAATCTTTTCAGTAGTTTAAAGAGTAACAAACATCCAGCCATCCGCACAATCATCCTCCGTCACGTTGTAATGCTGTGATTATTATGTCAATATACATAAAATGTATCGTTCTTTATTAGGGTGAAAACGATTATCTACAAATGAAACCTCTGAATGCATTTTATATATGGTACAAAATAGGTATTACATAAATTAACTTTTATCATGTCTTAAAATTAAAATAAGCATAAATACAAGACGAAAAATAAATCAAAATTAAATTTAGAAGGCATCATGAAAGTCTTCCGCATCGCAGTCAATCGGAAGCGTGTCCAGAAGACTGGCGGCATTGCCTCGTTGTATAGCAATGCTTATCTTTTGTGCTAAATACGTGCCAGCCCTCTGGTCACCCGAGGCGTCGATCAGTCTCTTTGCGACATCCCTAAAAAGGGATCATAAAATGTTATATTTGAAAGATATATAGAGGTAAGGCAAGTGTGAATGGGACAGGACGAAGAAGAAAACCTAGGCGGACGTTCTCTGACCAGATTGGAGACATCCTAAAATAAGACAGGCCAGAAGTACCCTAAACAAAAAAACATGCATGAGAAACTTGATGGGAGCGCATGAAGCAAGAGAGGTATGTCAGGATCCCTCCGGGAAACAGGCGTGACTCTATGTTAGTATGTATTTGAAATAAAAAAATTATATTTAAATAAGTAAATGGCAACTTCTATAATCTTGGGTTGAGTAAATTCCTACTTTTTAATAAAACACTGACTTCAAATACACGAGCTATATATAGGTTTACCTATTGGGCAATATTTATGTACACTGAGAGAACATAAGCTCAGCTATTATAGTCAATGAAATACAACATGATACTATTAATAAACGTACAACGTAATCGGAACTTATACGGCTTTATTACTAAACATAGACTAAATTTTGTTTGAAATTGAACCCTGCTCATATAAAAAAATATTATACGAGTATTTTGCGAAATACAAAGTGTCTTGTGATCATGTGTCTAAATTCGTTGGAACATAACATATTATGTAGTTTAAATAAGTAAGGAATTTCTTTAATAATTTGTCTGATAAATTGAAAATCCAGAACTATATCTGGTATTACATTGGCTCTGGTATTGTATATATTGTTCTTTTTTAGTCTTTGCTTTATAATAATATTTACTATAGAGATATACCCACGCTATCCCTATGCTGGGCAAAAGTCTCTCTTAAACTATTCCAGGCATTTCTGTCCTGTGCCAAATTGGATTAGTTCTTGATGAAGACATACAGATCGTCATGTCATTGTTTTCGGGGTATATTTCAAATACATAATAAAAAGAAAAAATATTCAAAAAGATACGTGTATCATTAGTTTTTGTTTAATTAATATTTATCTCTTATTAATTGATAATCGCGGGCAGCGATAGCCTAGTGGAGAAACCAACAGACTGCCATACAGAGGGTATCGGGTTCGAATCCACGGCGCGCACCAATGACTTTTCGGAGTTATGTGCGCATTGACGACCGGTTGGCGCAGCGGGAGTGTAAGCGACTGTTACGCCGAAGGTCGCGGGTTCGATTCCCGCTCAAGTCAAACATTTGTGTGCATGAACATGGATGTTTGTCTTGGTCTGGGTGTTTCTATGTATAATATGTATGTATTTACAAAAAAAAGTATATAAGTATGTTTATCCATTATCTAGTACCCATAGTACAAGCTCTGCTTAGTTTGGGACTAGATGGTGTTGTGTGAATGTGGTAGAATATTATTATTATTATTGAATTGTTAATTATCGCTTGCCCCGTGCCTCGGAGATCACCTTAAGCCGTCGGTCCCGGTTGTCATGAAGATCTTTGACAGTCGTTATATGGCGTCAGTACCTTCTAAATAAACTGGCACTAGTCTAAACCATGGAATAACGCTATCCGTTCGGGTTGCAGAGGTCAGACAGGCAGTCGCTCTGTGGAAAAGCTAATATTCAGCCAAAGCCGTTTAGACTAGTAAGCGGACCCCAGGTTGATACTGGGATAATGCTGATGATTAATTGATAATGTCTTGTGTGACCTTTTTGTGTGCAAAATAAATCATACTTTCTTCTTTACTTTAAATGGAACTTGGAAATTGCTTCTGTGCTTTCTCAGACATTAACTCCCACAGTCAAAAATAAAACGTTCTGCAATACCTTAAATACCATTAATTACTTCGTAGTTCAGCAGCTTATTTAAAGCTAAATCTAGATGAATTCGTATTCATCTCAACCACCATAGAAATCTTCAAATTACACCCATTTTTATCTCCAGTTCAATCAATTGAAAAAAAGCCATGGATTTCCTCCGTCAGCGTTTTCTTATGCAAATACAAAGGCAGATCCATTATTTTAAACGGCAATTGATTTTAAATATTCGAATGATTAAATATGAAGTTTGGAAGGAAACTGTTGAGAACAAGTTGAGAATGCTGAACAACGTCCCCTTCAGAATTAAGTGTCAAAGAGTCGTATGCGTGAAAAATATCCCCTAAGAATATTTTTACCCATGGTATCATTAGCCTTAGATTTTATGTACAAACTAGCTGAGTCCACGGTTGCACCCGCTTTATTTAAGGCCACTGTTGTTGTTTCTGTATTATTTTTGTATGAGTAGGTATATTATTTTAGTACTTATTATATAAATGTATATATTTAAAGTATAATCATAATTTACTGGTACACTTACAACTACTATTTCTTTCCTACCAATAATATCCATCCAAAGGTTGCCGGGTAGAAAACGCTGATAGCGATAAAGCGCCCATTGTACTATGATTGAAAAAAAAAACGATTAATTTTGAAATGTATATTATATTCTTTTTAATTTTTTTATAGACTCACGCCTGTATCCCCAAAGGGGTAGGCAGAGGTGTCATATTACACACATATTTCGCCAGGATTTTTTAGGCCCCACGTAATAGGGGGCGGTACTACTTTCTCTAGATACTGTTAAATCAGCTTTCGGATACCGCAGCATTGAAATATAATATAGATATTCGCGTTCGAAGAGGTACTTGAATATTGAGATGCTTTTCCAATCGCGATGCTATTAACCATTATTCAAATTATTTGAATGAATTTTGGTCATATTTCATTAGGCATGACAAGCAACTACTTAGAAATTGAATGTCCAATATTTTGATATTTTAATTTAAACAAACGATTTTATTTTCGTTTGTATACGAATATTTTTACACAACTTCGAAAAGTCGGTTATACGCATCGTGGCTTTGATTCGTAGACTCTCAGCGTAGCAATTTTTTAGTCTCTTCACTAGGCTATCGCAGTTAACTTTAGGATGTATGTTAATACTACAAGCTGAAGAATTTGTTTGCATGTTTGTGTAATTGAACGCGCTCAAGAACTGTAAGTCTGATTGCGTTAGATAGCACATTTACTAACAAAAGGCTGTACACTATTAAAACATCACGCTAAAAGCTACGGGTGCGGAGCAATTGCCCTAAATAACAGATGTAATCGCAAGCCCAGCTAGTTGAAATTTTAGAATCCACAAAGAATCATCTGCGGCAAAACCTTTGTCATTTCGTCTCCCTTCACATCAAAGGGCGCTTTATGAAAACCACGAATTTTTATGAGAGGTTTGAATGTTGCAATATGTTGTACGTTCATGGCTACCCTTGGGCGGTACTTTAGCTTACAAAGAGCACATTATGTTTGAAGGTATTTTGTCAGTGACAAAATGAATTGAATAACCCTTAATGGACTAGGTGAAACGGCTTTTAAAGTGTTTGTATATTGAGGTAGCGGGACTTTAATAGATGTTATCGTGAATATGACCTCTAGCGATGGTTGCTTTTTAAGGTTTCGTTATAATAATACCCTTTAGTTATACCACCAGTATATACTTTGTAGTTTTACCTTGTCAGTTCATCTAACAAATCATCTATGCTTAATCGGAAATAAAATTGGTTGCGCTAAAGAACTGTAATTTGGAATGGCAGTGATAGCCTAGCAGCGAAACTGATAAACTGTCAAATAGAATATACACATAATGAGAAGGGTTAGGCCAAATTACACAAAGCTGACACCAAGTGCAGGTTGGCAGACTCAGAGAGGTTGGACTAGTAAATATAGTCTAAGGGCAGACTCTTTTGAGAACGTCATAGAGAACTTTCAACATACTGGTTTCCACACGATGTTTTCATTCATCCTTCTTCATTAAGCAATATATATGATGATGCATAAATATTAAAAACATTTTCAAGTTTCGTTTCTAAATTAAAGTCCCTTTGAACTATCATTTTGACGTTTAACCGTCGATAAACCTTATGCAGGCAACGTTATAAAATGCTTAAGCGCTCATCACTGACGAGCTTTAAGATCTGTGAGCGAGATTAGAGATCCCTTCTTAGATTAATGAGAAACGTATCCATTGAGATGCTGTGCCGTCGCCTGATTATCCGCTAATGATACCTATTTAGTTTTATATAGCTTTTATATTAAGATGCAGAATAAATTTTGCAAACGACCAAAGAATATTTTTTTAAAGGAACGTTTCTAGCGTGCTTTTGAGAAATATTTTCCAGCGACTAGGTATTGAATGATTCTTTGTGACTTCTCCTACACTAGGAATAAATCTGTATCGCGGGGGACTGTATACTCATTCAATCAATGGACACAAGTACACCTAGACTCGAATCAAATTGTGAATCACGCAAAGTGTTATTTCGTATGGGTTCAATAATACAACATGATCATCAGCTCTATATACTTACTGGGTACGGGCATCTTCTGGCTATGAGAAGGGTAAGGTCATAGTCGCGGCCACGCTTGCCAAGTGCGGGTTGGCAGACTTGACAAGTCTTTCGAGAACATTATGGAGAATTCTCAGACATGCAGGTTTCCTCACGATGTTTTCCTTCACCGCTTAGCAAGCGATAATTAACAAAATTTAATAAGCACATAACTTCGAATAGTCATTGGTGCGTGCCGTGGATTTGAACCCGAGACCCTCCGTGTGGCAATCTGTCGGTCTCTCCATTCGGCTATCGCTCCATGATGCTACATCGCATAATACAACACTCAATCCAAAATTTGAAATGGCGAAATAATCACTTAAACCACTGCACCATATGTTCAGTCAGTCAGCTGTTGACTATTAATGTAATATGGGCAAATGTTGGTTTGATTCGCCCCCACCACAAGTTTCTAAAGATTTTCCTTCACCTTACAATGCCTGTCCATCCAATTCATAACCAAACGTAATTTTCATTTCAAATTTCTACGCACATTTTACGCATCAACAATATCATTACCAAAGAAAAGCCTTCCAAGAAACAACCACCCCAATTAAAGCCTTCAAAGTAACAAAAAAAAACAACGCCTGAAAGAACATATTTTTTGTTACTTTCGACGTGACTTATCCATGTCCGGGCGATATTTTCCCAGAATTGCGAGCATTTTTCACATCTCATGGTCACTTAGGGACTTGTATACAAACATGGTATTCATTTTATATGGCCCGTTTATACGAACGTACCTTGAGATTAGTTTAAGTGCAGCGATGATATTCGTCATAAGGTTTGCGGCTTCTTTTTACTTTTTTACTACATAGAATATAATGTTTACCTGTGTTCGTAGGCAGAGGTAAATCCATTTATATATTTAAAGGCAACATCCTCATTGCAAAAAAATATACATAATAGTCTCGCGCCTATAACCCCGAAGAGGTAGGCAGAGGTATGTTGCTACACCCACATTTCGCCACATTTATTTTAGTCCCACGTAATAGGGGGCGAGCCTATTGCCGTGCCGGGCACAATACCAGACTCTGAGCTGCTAAAACCCAATAACATTTTGCCCGACCCGGAGATCGAACCGGAGACCTCCCAGTCCCACACGCACATTTATGTCAAAATATTGCATTACCAACACGGCAGTATACTCTTACACACGAATAGGCCAATCTAGTCACTTGAATCAATATCTTTCTAGACAAGGCAATACCTTAGTGTTTTATTTATAGCCTAAACTTAAAATCCGTGTGGTGACGGATTAAGAATACGAAATGTCACCATCCCATATCATCCCATGGGTGTCGTAAGAGCCGACAGAGGGAGCGTATTATGCAGAGAACTACACTGCAAGAGAAGGAAAACTTGATACAAGCCCTATACCAACCCGTTTGGCCAGCGTGGTATAGTAGGCCAATTCCTCCTTTCAAAGGAGAGGCCTAGTCCAGCAGTGGACTGTTAAAGGCTGATGATGATGATGATGATGAAACTTAAAAAAGGTTTATCTACTGAATCTATTTATTGTTGCCTTGAGCCGCCGTGACGGGTAGCGGAGAAAGCAGCTTCGAACAAAAGCTTCGAACTGCCTGGTTTAAATGATCCGTAAGGGGAAAACATCTGTATACTGAAATCACAGTTCAACATTTTGAGTAACAGTTTTCAACGGTAGCTCGCTGGAACACATTCAATATTGTTTCTGCTAAAGGTTTATACCTAAGGTGTCTGTTCGTAACGGCATATCACTCTATGATCGTGTTATCGTAGAGACAGAAAATGCACATTAAAATTATCAACTAAAGTAAATATTTAGGTCTTTCAAATTAATATCTGTCTATGAGGAAGCTACAATATAGGCGGCGAGCCTATTGCCGTTACCGGGCACATCACCAGACTCTGGGCTGCTACTGAGTATTGTGAAGAACCCAGTAACACTTTTTGCCCATATCCATAATAATAATAATAATTTTATTTGCATAAAATGTAGGTACATAAGTTGAAATATATAATTGGAGCCATATACATTTTGTCAAACTGTTACATGCAAATTTTAATTAAAATCCAAAGTATATTAACATTAGGTACCTATAAATAATTATTAAATTGTAAATCATTTCTTAAACTTTTGTTACAAATTACACTTATACACAATAACTTTCTAAAGATTTTCCTTCAACCTTACAATGTTGTCCATCCAATTCATAACCAATCGTAATTTTCATTTCAAATTTCTACGCACATTTTACGCATCAACAATATCATTACCAAAGAAAAGCCTTCCAAGAAACAACCACCCCAATTAAAGCCTTCAAAGTCGCAAAAAAAATAAACAACGCCTGAAAGAACATATTTTTTGTTACTTTTGACGTGACTTATCCATATCCGGGCGATATTTTCCCAGAATTGCGAGCATTCGATTGGATGCGGGCGGCTCAAGACCAGTCTGTGTGGAGAACCTTGGGGGAGGCCTATGTCCAGCAGTGGACGTCGTTTGGCTGATATGATGATAAGGAAGCTACAGATTATTACCTACTAACATAGATATGAAGTCATGTTTTAGCCTAGCGGAGAAACCATCTACTGAACTCAATTTGGCGAAACTTGGCACTAATATAGCTTATACATATACGTCAGAATAGCACATATTATTTTATAACGTCACGATTACCAAACGCCTTGTCACGATTTCCGGGTGATGACGGAGTAAGAATACAAAGTGTCGGTGCCCTCTTTTATTCCATGGGTGTCGAAGAAGGCGATAGAGGAAAATACACAAAGCGAATAGTATTTTTGCAACGAGAAGCAATACACGAAATCAAACCCTATACCAACCCGTCTGGTCAGCGTGTTATAGAAGGCCAATCCTCCTATTGACTCACAACGCTGTTCAACAGTGGACTGCGAAAAACTAAGCATACATATCTATGAAAATATTTGACACTCGCTTTATTTATGTGAAACCCGTAACTGCACGTTACTGTGTATATTATGCGCTATATTGTCAGGTAAATAACAGTGTACTGTCCTATTTTATGTCAGACCGATAGTACTTTTTAAACTGACGCTACGGTTCAATAGCCATGTTTTATAGTAGTTTATACTATAGAATATTTTATTGACACGTTTATTGAGGCCGTGATAAACTAGTGCAGATACCAACACAGACTAACATGCAGAGAGTATCGGATTCAAAACTTCAAGAACACGGCGCCTGACATCGACTTTTCGAAATTAAGTGCATTGAAATAAAACATCACATGAAAGCCTGCATATCTAAGATTTCTCTATTGTGTTTTCGATTTTTTTTAAAGAAGAAGAAGACGAATGGTCTTCTTCAGCAGTAGGACAGCATCTATAAAGAATTGTGTTAATTTGAATTTACAAAATATTTTAAGGGGTGTATATACTATTATAGCACAATACAAATACATGAACAAAATAATCGATTTTAAACTTTCGCGATTTGTATACATCATACAAAATAATTTAACCGGTCTTAATCGCGTTTACTTAACTTATTTAAGGTATAAATACCTATTTGTTTCCGACGCTTCGCTCGTCTTGCACCGAGCGTGGTTGCGGAGAGACTGATAAGAGCTCAGTGCCGTCTTGTGGAAGTGCGGGTTTCGGCACTTACCCTCACTTGGTCTTTATTTAAGTTCGCAATGTCGGTACTTCGACACACAACACTAATGGCGTCTACACACTGTTGAGATTTATCAATGCGACGGTGTTTACATTTGCTGATGACTGGATTCCAAGTAGCCAAAAATCTATATCCATCTTCCCGGTTGAAATTGAAATCCAAGTGCCGCGGATGGTGGTCCGAGTTCGCGTTGAGATACCTGTCGATGTGTCTCGGTTTTCTATATACAGTGTGTACAAGGGTACCATTATCTCTCACTGTCACTTTAACGTCGAGAAAGGGTAACGATCCGTCTACCTCCATTTCGAATGTGAATCGGATGTTTGGATGTATGGAGTTCAATTTGTCTGCGAATTGTTCTACGTCCTGCTTGTTGTCTTTCATGATGCAGAAGATACCGTTGACATACCGTTTCCATAGTTTCACATTTGACGCCTGCATGTCTATGGATTCCTCAAAGTGCTCCATCCAGACGTTGGCCATTACCGGTGCTATAGGGCTACCCATAGCCACTCCATCGATCTGGAGGTAATGTTGTCCACGATATAGGAAGTAGTTTCCATCCAAGCAATTCCTAAGTAGAACGATGTATTCGTTAGACAGACCGTTTTCCCTTAATTTCCTCTCTACGACGTCAAGGCAATCTTGAATTGGAACATTGGTGAATAGTGACTCCACATCAAGACTCACCATCACCTCGTCTGGCTCCTTTTTCGTGCCCTTGATAATTTCTATAGTGACGAGAGAGCTTCAGGAAAGAGTGCGTCTTGCCTATTAACGGTTGTAGTACCTTGCTTATGTATGTATATGTGGATGAATTTATTTGACTCACTATAGGTCGCAAAGGTACGTTGGTCTTGTGTACTTTGGGTAAGCCATACATCTTAGGCGGCTGCACAATTTGAGGTTTATGTAACCGTTCAATCAAACACTCTACCGCAAATAAGTTTTTATGGTACCTAATTAAGGCACGAATGCGTTTTGTCACTCTGGCGGTCGGGTTATATGACACTGCCTTGTATACTAATGTGTCACTTAACAGATTCCTTATCTTACAGTCGTAATCATATGTATCCATTACCACAGTGGCGTTTCCCTTGTCGGCCTTTAGCACTAAAATATTCGTGATATCACGCAGCGTTTTTAGTGCTTGACGCTCTTCTGTGGAAATATTGGGTTTAGGCGGCTTTGACTTGCGTAAAATAACGGCAACATCCTGTCTAAGTGTATCCGCATCGTTAGACGGTAACTTGTTACGCGTTATCACCTCTTCTATGCTACTTATGACGTTTCAATATGGAATCCTGAGCTGAGTTCTCATCAGTCTCTCCGCGACTACGCTCGGTGCAAGACGAGCGAAACGTCGGAACTCACGCCTGTATCCCCGGAGGGGTAGTCAGAGGCGTAATATTACACCCACATTTCACCATCATTTTTTTTAGGTCCCGCGTAATAGGGGGCGAGCCTATTGCCGTTACCGGGCACATCAACCAGCTACTACTGAGAATTCTGAAAAACTCAGCAACACTTTTGCCCGATCCGGGAATCGAACTCAGGACCTCCGATCAGCAGTCGCATACGCTATCTACTGGACCGCGGAGGCAGTCTATTTTTGTTTTAGATAGCCCATTTGTCGAGGAAGGCTATATATATTATAGGCTATTAGCTATAGCAATGGCTCTAAATAACGCAGGGGTAATAGCGAACTTAGCTAGTCTTCTACAGATTAAGGCGCCTACAACCGGATTGTATACATAAGAAAGAGAAGCGCGACGACGACGTTCAGAACTTTTTACAAACCATAAAATAAATTAATTACAGAAAATGTATTGATTGGATTAAAAATATAAAACAATATTTCATTAGTATGTTGCTTGTTGAATAATTTGTCAAAAAATTAGAATGATTGTATGCATTTTAATATGGTTTTTATTCGTTAAAATATTTTTCAGAGGTATTTTATGTGATTTTTTTCAATCGATTAAAGTTAGTTTTATTATGTTTTCAACACACTACTTAACTAGATTATATCCTGAAGAATATCATATATTTTTCTTATTGTGATAACTGCATAGAATCATATACTTTAAAGCGTTATAAAACTCGCGTTTAGTCCCCTTAACAATACTGACTGGCACTGTTGAGCTAGTGGTTACCCCGACTGTCAAGCCGTAGATATTGCGTTCGATTCCTATGTGTTCATCTTTGTGTGATTAATTTTGTGTCTTTTGCGTCATTGTCGTTATTATTTAATTTAATTGTTTCTGCTCGATCCTATAATAATTTCGTTTCCCTTCCTAGTGTCGCACGGTCCTCAAGGAACATACATACCAATTTATTTGCGCCCAGTGGTATTCGCTGTAAGTTAGGCATATATTAAAAAAAACAAGCTGTTTCTCGCGGTTTCACCCGCGTCCTGAGAGAACTACTTCGCGTACCCGGTTAATTTATAGCTTAAAGTTACTCCTTGGTACATAAGCTATCCGCCAGTGAACGTCCCGTCAAAATCGGTCGCAGCCGTTCCAGAGATTAGCGAGAACAAACAGACAAACAGAAAGATACACAAAAAATTAAAAAAATGTCATTTCGGTATATGTAACGTGTATACATCCTGGACTTACACTTGCACTGTTGTTGAGAACGGACGTGTCGAATCGCATGAGTAATTAATAATTAAATATTTTTAAATCGTGACCTTAATCAACGCGTACAACTATCTGCGAACGTAACAAAACTGTGTGTTATAAAATGTATCGTGATTGACATTGTAAGCAATATATAATGGATCACAGTCCTTTCACTCCGAGTAGGAAGACTGCTCGGAGTCCTCCTCCGACGCTGGCACCTGCACCTGCACCTGAGCGTCCAGCACTTGAAGTCATCCCTACGCCTGAAATCCAGAACTGGATGTCATCTATTGAGCAGTACCTCAACGAAGTGTGTTCTATAGCACAAGAAGGAAAACTAAACTCTGAGCAGAAGATGAGAGTCAGCAATCTCTGTCGCCATGTGGGCACTAAAGTTTCGCAGTTGGCAGTTCAGTACCAGTCCCTTAAGTCACATGCTATCCAGGCCCATTCTACCATCAAATCCCAGCAAGAACAACTTGATTTGTCTCAGAGCCTTCAAGATCTAAAGCAATCCATACAGGAGTCCTCGAAACCTACCACCTCTGCTCCGTCTTTCGCTGAGATGGTTAAAAAATCTGCACATAATTTTATTCAGCCCATTAGCGTAAGTTCGGTGGCAATCTATCCAAATGACAAGCTAAAATCGAGTGACGACACAAAATCATTAGTGCAAAAAATCATCAGGCCTGAACAAATGAACCTCCACGTGAGAGCACTACGCAAGATTAAGAACGGCGGCGTGATCATCAGCACCGAGACCAAAGATGATATTGAGAAAGTAAAACAATCGGTACAACATGCAAACTCAGGCCTTATAGTCAATGAACCCCACAAACGGAAGCCTAAAATCGTGATCGTTGGAGTGCCTTCAAATATGAAAGAGACGGAAGTTTTCACGTGCCTGTACCACCAGAATTTGGCGGAGAAACTTCAAAGCTGCAACCTAGAGACCTTTCTCAATGAAATCAAGCTGAGTCATAAATCGGGCCGTAAAGATGCTGAGACCTGTAACTACGTAATAGAAGTATCTGCAGCCATTCGTAAAGCACTGATAATCCAAGACAGGATCTTTATAAATTGGTCATCTTGCCCGGTGAAGGATTTCACCCTAGTTACTCGCTGTTATAAGTGTCAGCAGTATGGTCATGCGGCTAAGTCTTGCAGAGAGTCTCAATATACATGCGGTCATTGCGGCAACCAAGGACACACGATAAAGGACTGCACTAGGAAATCCGAAGACCCAAAATGCGCGACCTGCTTACACTTCAAGAAGCCCAGCAACCACAACACCGGTTCTAATGACTGCCCAGCAAGAGCAATGGCGGAAAAGAGGTACATAAACTCCGTGGATTATGAAGGCACCTAGGAGCGACGTAATATCGTATTTTCGACCTTTTATCTACTATTTTTTTTTTCACATTTATTATTTAATTTTAAGACTTGATATTTCATTTTGTGATTCACCTAACACACCTCATTAGAATATTGACCTACTAACATCAAACATCTAGTTTAATAAAATGCACACATGAGTTATTTACGTCATACTAAATAATAAAGGTTTAATTAACATTGACATCATTTACGATTATGCTGACCCACAGCTTTATAAGTTACGTTCGTGAATTCTCTAAAATGCTCGTCAGGCAATTATATCGTATATTACATGATCATCTTAATTATATTCATGTAGCTATTAATTATTAACTAAGTTTTATATTGACCACTGTCTTTTGTTAAATACGTTATATTATTGCTGTATTGTAAAATACAAATCTCAAATTTGTAAAGAGAGACCCAACCGCCTGTGATACAGTTTCTTACTAGTACAGGGGTATGGTGTTCTTTCCAATCAATTGAAAATCCACAGCATTTATACTATTATCATATTAGAACATTTTTGTTTGTATTTTATGCTCTTTGTATTACTGTGAATAAATTTATTATTATTATTATTATTATTATGTTCAGAATTTTTCTTTGATCTCGACTAAACGTCGGTTAATTATTTAAACCAGGTACGGGCTTAAGCCAAGTATTCTGGTTCGGTCGTGTATTTGTGTTTAGTGATTTTGTGTGTTTGGTATAGAATAATTTGTTTCTGTCTCGTTTGAAGCTTGCGGTATGTTTTGCGTATTTGCGGGTATGGCAGTGTTAGTGTTATTGGGGACATTCTGAAGTGTGAGTGAGATCGGGTTTAAGAAGCGGCGAACTATAGAGCAGGTGTCTAATACAACGGATTTTTGCAGTTGTGTGTATGTTTTTGGGTGTAAATCTATAATTTTTAAAGCGTTATGCAGTGATTTTGGTATGATACCAGTTGAGGAGATAATTATGGGCACTATTTTGACCGTTTCTTGGTGCCACATCTGTTTTATTTCGTCTGCTAAAGGTATGTATTTTTGAATCTTTTCGGTGTGTTTCTGTTTTAAATTGTTTGTATTGGGCACAGCTATATCGATTAGGTAGGTGGTTTTAGTAGATTTTACGGTTAGTGTGATGTCAGGTCTGTTGCTGAGGATAGTGCGGTCTGTGATGATGTCTCGGTCCCAGTAGAGTTTAACTTTATTATTTTCTAGCACACTTCTAGGTTTATATTTGTAGTATGGTGTGTGTGTCTCTGTTAGGTTATGTTTAAGTGCAAGTTGTTGGTGGATGTGTTTAGCGACGTTGTCATGGCGGTGTGTGTAGTCTTTGTTGGCGAGTGCACTGCAACCCCCTGTGATGTGATCTATGTGTTCGGTGTATTGGTGGCATAGTCGGCATTTATCTGTTTCTATTGGCTCTTTCAAAATATATTTTGAGTAATTGCGTGTTTTAATGACTTGATCCTGTATAGCTACAAAGAATCCTTCTGTCTCACTAAAAATGTTTCCTTTAGTGAGCCAGGTAGTTGATGCAGTTCGGTCTATATGATCTTGTTCTAATTGGTGGGGATATTTACCATGGAGTGCTTTACTTTTCCAGCTTTCTAACTTATGGTCCTCCTTTAAGATTTTAGTTTTGGGATCAAATTGATTGTTGTTTAGCTGTAAGGGTGTTCCAGAGTGGGTTAAGTTAACTATTGCTTTGTGTAGTGTACTGTCGTTAGCTTTTCTGATAAAATATGAGCGTAGGTTGTCTATTTGAGTGTAGTGTAAGTTTTTTATGTCTATAAAACCGCGGCCTCCCAGTTTTCTGTTTATTATTATTATTATTATTATTCTCTTTATTAAATACTATTCACAAAGTCACATTTTACATAATTAAACCTAATATATCAAAATAAATTTAACTATATAAAATAGGACCACGGAAACCCACCGGTGTCGGGTACAGGGACCAAGCCACCGGTGGTTAGGGCCTCAGAGAAAGGAACTTCCTCACGATGCGCGCCGTATCGAGAAGAACCGCCTTCTGAATCAAAGACTTGATCCAGCTGCCTAGTGCGAGCCTCTTTGGGTGTTGGTCGAGGCTCTTGGCGATTAATCCATTCACCGACACGACTATCGGCACAATGATGGCCGAATCCACATCCCACATGTCGACAATCTCGTGAGCTAGGTCCAAATATTTAATTTCCTTCTCTTTTTCTGCTTTCACGAGATTGACGTCATGTGGTATGGTGACATCGACTATCATTGCGAGTCGCTCTGCTCGGTCTATCACTACAATATCAGGCTTATAGGCTTATTTATTATTATTATTATTATTATTATACATCCAAATGCATTTAGTAAAAAGCGGTTCGTTTAATATTGCAAACATACACTCCAATTTTATTTATACACGCTGATTTTTAATTGGTTTTGGAGCGAAAGCCATCTTATTACTTATCGTTAATAGAACCTAACCAGCTAATAATATTTGAAATATAAGCTAAAAAAATCTTGAGAAATTCATTAATTTAATAGTACGAGAACACAAAGTATCAGTTTGCCGCACACTGGCGAAGTACGTGCGATCGTGTCACACACACACTGGCATTAGTCATTGAACGCAATGAAACTAATGAAAGCGCTCCGGCTCCACCCTCCGCTGCAGGGCGCCAGCAGGGCGCGGGGGCGCGGCGGGGTACGGCCGTGCGGCGCGGGCGCAAGTTGACCTTCAGTCTTAAGAAATTAGGTCAATGGGACAGTCGTATATCACGCTCCCGTCACTCTGTGTCCGTGTTACGTAATAAAACTACAATCGTGGATCCTTACTGATGTGTTTGCTAGTGGATTGATAGGCCGCAACCTGACCTGACTCCATAGTGTTTTATTAGTGGATCGAGGTTATAAGATTTGTGTACAAAGAAGAAACGGAGTCGCGAGACGCGAGAAACATGCGCTGTAGGTATTCCGAATGCGGAATGTGTAAATTGATTGTGATGTAAGCAGAAGACTGTAAAGGTAAATGATTTGATTTACGAATTGTTGTGATAACATGTTTAAAAC
Organism: Euclidia mi; assembly: GCA_944739405.2. Lineage (NCBI taxonomy): Eukaryota > Metazoa > Arthropoda > Insecta > Lepidoptera > Erebidae > Euclidia > Euclidia mi. Next base: position 66,183,586 of record OX123192.2, read on the forward strand.
ACGCCAGAAATAAGTAAATAAGTACCTAAATTTGGCTTTTACTACTTATTGAAAATGATTATGTACCTACGACTAATACGTAACTAATAATAAGTTCTTCGTTCTTTCTCCTACTAGTTTATTATGATTGCGTGAACCCACAGCTTATTTCTGTTGACTTACGAAGGAATAGGTACAGCTATTTAGTTACATGTGTTTATTACTTTAATCATTATTATGTGCTTAAAATTGAAGTTGTCATCGTAATTAATTTGTGTTTTGTAAGTACGTAAATTAGATATCACTATCCATCCGTACTTCTTAGTGCTGTGCTGACTGATACGTGTTTTATGTGTAGGTAGTTGCCTACTGTAAGGCTGGTTTCAGAGAGATGCGCGCGGCACGCGCCGTCGGCCAGCGCGTCTCAACAGCTCGTTTGGCGCGCGGACCACTGTGAAACGAGTTCGCGTTTCTCATTGCAATGTATGAAGCTTCGGCAGCGCGGTCGGCGAGCGCGTCTCACACGCGGCGCGTTTGAACTGCGTGACTATGAAACGCTACTACTAATCTAGTGTAATTGAAAGCGCGCGCTTGTGGCCGGCGCCGGTCAAACGTGTGACTCTGAAACCAGCCTTACACGCGCTAGCGCGCTGTATAAAACAGCTGTTGACCTCGCCGCGTGAGTTCAACAGCTGTTTTAGGTACAGTGCGCCGACGCGCTATATCGAGTCGTGTGTTACTACGTAGTTTCTAGAGTTATAGACTTTTATAACTTTTTTATTTTACGTGGTAGGTCAATTTTGATTTTGAATATGAATAGCAGATATTTTTTCCAACGTGAGGTTTTTTTTTCCTAAACCAATAAAAAATCAGCGTGTATATATAGATATAGATAAATGTATTAGTACCAATTGTCTGATAGCCATTATGACTCTTTTAGTTGAACAATACTTACAATACTTCTGCTTACCCAGTCAAAGTTACAACTGTTGGAACATTTATCAACATTCACTAATGCACCAATATATTATCGTATTCCTGCATACCCACTCAGGTTATTAGGCACAGGTGTGCAATTACAGCCGATATATTATATGAATACACGTTGCACCTTAGTATTACTATTATTGCCCCATGCCGACTGATATTGTGTGTGCTGATAGTTGTAGTAATCAGTGCAGCTGTAATTATTTGGTGATCGCATTTCGCGTGCGTATTCCAGTAATAAACGTTCATGTAGAAAAATAATGTCCTGTTTTATAGTGTAAATACATACCTATAGTTTTTTTTTAGTTTTTTTAATTTATAGTCTCACGCCTGTATCCCCGAAGGGGTAGGCGGAGGTGTAAATATTACACCCACATTACGCCATGAATTTTTTGGTCCCACGTAATAGGGGGCGAGCCTATTGCCGTTACCGGGCACTTCACCAGACTCCGGGCTGCTACTGAGTATTCGGAAAAACCCAGTAACACTTTTGGCCGACCCGGCAATTGAACCCGGGACCTCCGATCAGCAGTCGCATACGCTATCCACTGGACCACGGAGGCAGTCCATATAGTTACCGATTAAGAAACAAATTTTCCCTACCTCACTCCATTCTGCTGGTTCGGTTCCGTGGCTCATAGCGTAATGTTATATAGCATATAGCCTTCCTCGATAAATGGGCTATCTAATACAGAAAGATTTTTTCAAATCGGACCAGCAGTTCCTGAGATCAGCGCGTTCAACCATACAAACAAACAAACCCTTCAGCTTTATATATTAGTACTAGTCGATGCCCGCGGTTACACCCGCGTTATTTAAGGTTTACTGCTCCGCTCCAGTCAATCATAGCGTGATGTTATGTAGCCTATAGCCTTTCTCTTTAAATGGGCTATCTAACACTGAAAGAATTTTTCCAATTAAAGTAAATCGCGGGGACTTTATAGAATTATTTAAATCAAAGGATCAATAAAACGCCTGGTGTCGCATTAGTATTTTTGGATTACAAAGCTATAATAGGCTTGTGTCCTCAAATGTAATTAGCGATTGATTCGTTGGTTTATTAGATGTTACACTGAAATACCTGATTATTTCTTCAAAAACGATCAGCAATATTACTAATTACGGCTTTTTAAAAACCTTTTTGAATTTGACACGAAAACGCTGTAAACTATCATGGCGGTTGAGTGATATCACAAAGTCCAATTCAAAACAAACCGTGAATGAAATCTGGTCTTTTATTTTGTTATATTCGATTTGACAGGTAGAAAGTTTGACGTTCTAGTTGTATTTACTACTAAAACGTCAACAACATGAATGGCGGACGTACTGTTTGACGTAATGCTCTCTGATTAGTGTTCACTGTCACAAGAATAAATACATTATTTTTAGTTTTAGAATCCTAAAAATAACATTAATCTTACCTTTTTATAATCTTAATATATAAAATCCTTGCGTTACTGACTGACTGACAGACACGCTACAGCCGAAACTATTGGGCGCAGGAAGCTGAAATTTGGCATGTATGTTCCTTGGGGACCGTAGGGGTGCACTAAGAAGGGATTTCCCGAAATTCCCACGGGATCGGTCAAAACAGATAAATTAAAAAAAGTGTGCAGGCGTAGCTGCTGGCGTCTTCTAGTTATTTATAAATAACATTTTCACGACTTATACAAATTGCGAAAGTTTTGAATGCAGTTATTGAAATGGCATTTTTTCCCAAACAGATGGCCCGCCAGAATCAATATTCGACTACCACTCTATGCCGGCGATGTCCGAGCTGGATGACTTCGATCTTTGTCTCAAGGAATCTGACGCCGTCTACTGCATTGTAGATCTGGTGCTCTTGGAAGATGATACGCCGCTCCATCAGTTTATTAAGGTGTTAGGAAACTATTTTACGTAGCTAGTTGAACGTTGCTGATTCCAGCAGGAATGAATACTCTACTATCCTCTCACAGAATATCGACAAACAGTAATATTCTAATATTTTAGCACATACACACATCACCATCTAGTTCCAAACTAAGCAGAGCTTGTACTATGGGTACTAGATAATGGATAAACATACATATATACTTTTTTGTTTTGTAAATACATACATATTACACATACAAACACCCAGACCAAGACAAACATCCATGTTCATGCACACAAATGTTTGACTCGCTTACACTCCCGCTGTGCCAACCGGTCGTATAATACATTATCAGTATCTACACTGTTGCGTTTCGTTCTGTGAGCGAGAGTGCTAGAGGCCCATCCCCTTTTCCTGCTTCCTCAAATCATTATCATTCAAGACTTACACGCCCCGGGGTCCGATTACTAGTCAAACCAGATTTGACAGCATAATAGCTTTTTCACTGAGCGACTGCCGTCTGACCTCTGCAACCCAAACGAATAGTAAAATACCTTGGTATGGACAAGAATGATATCATTTTATTTGGAGGTAAGTACTAATTTCCCGCAATGACTATCAAAAATTTGCATGACAGCCGGGACCGACAGTTTAACGTGCTCTACGAGACACTGAGCAACCGATAATTAGCAATTGAATACGCACATAACATGTGATGCGCGCCGTGGATTCGAACCCGATTTCTCTGCATGGCAATCTCTTAGTATCTGCACTAGGCTTTGGCCACTCTTCTCCCTCATATCATTCCTTCTTTCTCCTCATTCAGTTTATTCAGCATTTCTGATGTCTGTTTGCTTAACATTTTGATGTCAATTATTTTTATTTTTTTTATGAAAAGTATCATCATCCTTTTGCCCATACCTCTTGGCTTAGGCGATTTTATCCAAAGCGAAAATTGCTTTTCACAAAACAAAACATTGCCGAATCCCTTGTACCCCGTAGTATTTAACAAAAACATACATCGCTATACCAATCTGATCCTAATTATACGCAACTGTTGCCGAGCCAGTAGCAAATATGCAGAAGCTTAATTTTGTTTGTCCCATTTGCTTCAATTGAGCGCAAACATGCGAATGAGTATGTTCAGCCTTGACACCGTAGGCAATTGTGTGCGTATCATAATATTTTGTTTGTGTTCCTTGTGCTAACAGAGCTTTGGGAATATTACAATGTTACTTAAGAGTTCATGAAGATTGAAGTGTCGTATTTGTGTATATGCTGTCGTTCGTGTTGTTTGGGGCTGAGATGGAAGCGATTTGGGTGTGATATGTGCGGTATTTCTAAGACTCAAAGATTGTTTACCTGATTGTCTTACATAGCGTCTTGTTTTTGGATCTATTATTAAAAGGGCCTGACGTGATATTTCCTTGCCATGAACGAGCAATGTCCACTCACTCTTAAGATAAATTCGCCACTAATATGGTGAATAAAATGATAAGATGCTTCCGAAATGTTCACCAATAAAACCATATAGTCACCGATAAAATTTTGTCAGTTATGAAACTTACTTTAAATTTTAATATTTTATTTTTGGCAATTGTGTTGTTACGCGCAAAGTTTTCAATTTAATGTGGCGCACACCTTAAATGTGAACCTGATACCCTGTGCATGGCAGTCTGTTGGTAACTCCAGAAGGCTATAGCTACTTTGGAACCCTTAATCTATCTGATCGACCGTAGAGACCAATATATCAATTAAATTATTACTTTTCCCCTTTTCTGGATACACCTCTTTCGAACCTCTATTTCTACCTAATCGATCCTAGTGACCAACGCCCAATTCTTTCAGCTGATATTTTAAATATGATTTCTCTCATTTTGTTCCAGAACTTCTCGTCTCTCTCGTACAAGAACTACCAACATAATAAGCTGCACCGCGGTGTGTGTGGCTCCAAGCACTGCGGTTTGAACATCAGTCACGCCGATGCTGGAGAGTCCACTGCTGAGAAACTCAAAGACTGCCTCAACGCTACTATACATGATGGATATGGTCTGCAGGTAAGAGAGATATAATTTAGACTTGAAGTTGCTAAACTAACCGTGATTAACTAACTTTATAGGTACATATAATTACTTGCAGATCATCCATCGTCAAAAAATTCTGCAAACCAAAGCCAAAATTCGACCTAGATACTTGCTAACTGTAGCTTTTCTAATTACAAAGACGGTGATCATTTGTGTAATAATTGCTACATTTCGTATATTGAGAGGTTTTGCGGATCTTTGCATAGTAGATACAAGGTAACAAAAGGTATGCTGTAAATTTTACAACAGGGAGCTATCTGATAAATTCCAACTTCTCTAACTAGGTTTTGGTTCCAAGGTAGGTTGTGAGGCTGCTATACATGCCCTTTCGACGTATCTTGGAAGTGGTGATGGGGAGGTCATTCTGAAGGTTGACTTGAAGAACGCCTTCAATTCAGTGAATAGGGACACTTTGTTGGCACAGGCAAAATTAGAAACCCCTAAAATTTACAAATATCTTTGGCAATGTTACAGGTATCCCACAAAATTACTATATCAGGACAATCTTTTGGAATCTGCAGTTGGATGCCAACAAGGTGACCCTCTTGGACCAGTCATTTTTGGCTTAGCTATACAACACATTATTCGGCAAATAAATTCTAAATTTAATGTATGGTATTTAGACGACGGAATCCTAGGAGGAGATCTAGACATTGTATTACAAGATTTAGCTTTTATTAAAAATAAATTCGCATCTATTGGCTTGGAAATAAATTCTAGTAAGTGTGAGTTGTTTATAAATACAACAGACTCTACAAAAAACTTTCGATAGTATCTAAATTTAATCATTTGGCACCAAACAGCAAAATTATTGAAAAGAGTTCATTTCGCCTCCTAGGTTCGCCCGTATTTGAAGAAGCTTTTGATTCTTTATTGGAAGAAAAAATACAATTTTTTTTTGAAATTTCAGATCGTCTATTCAAAATTAATATACATTCGGCTTATACTATTATTCGATATTGCCTTTTCGTCCCAAAATTTACTCATGCCTTAAGATCATCGCAACTTTGGAAAAAAATAACACTATTAGGACAAATCGACCAAATTATACAAGTTACTTTAAAAAATATATTAAATGTGGACTTGGACGACCGAGCCTGGCTACAAGCATCTTTACCGATACGTTTGGGTGGGCTCGGCGTTCGCAAAATTTCCAGTGTCAGTTTACCAGCGTTCCTGTCTTCGGTTCACAGCACGGAAGAGTTAACTAGGAAAATATTATCACCTACACTAGTTAACTCAGAAGTGCTGTGCAAAACCGAAGCTATAAACGCCTGGAAAATGGCTTGTCCAAACACTGATTTGCCCACCAACCTATTCTCCCAAAGACAGTGGGACGCGCCGCTTTGTAACGTTGTGAGGAAAACTCTTTTGGATACATCTTTTAATGTTACAGAGCGTGCTCGTTTGCTGGCTGTGGGGGAATGGGAATCCGGTCTATGGCATCAGGCACTACCATCGTCCAACACAGGAACCATGTTGGACGATGAGACGTTCCGTATCGCCACCTGTCTCCGTTTAGGTGCTCCGTGTGTTTCTCCGCATCGATGTCATTGTGGAGAAGACGTCGATAGCCTCGGACACCATGGGCTATCCTGCAGCAGAAGCGCTGGTAGGATTCCTCGTCATGCTCACCTAGATGACATAATCCGTCGTGCTCTTGTCGCATCTGGTGTACCAGCTGTACTTGAACCAAATGGTTTGGTACGCGACGACGGGAAGAGACCTGACGGTATGTCACTGTTGTCATGGAAAATGGGTAGGCCTTTGGTATGGGACGCAACCTGTGTAGACACCCTCGCGCCATCCCATGTTTCAAGCTCGGGAGGCCATGCTGGCGCTGCTGCTGCATCTGCGGAAACCCTCAAACGGCGCAAATACAGTAATCCAGTAGCTAATTACGTATTTGAGCCGTTTGGGGTGGAAACGCTAGGCTCATGGGGTCCGAGCGCTCGTTCTTTATACCGAGAAATATCTAAACGGTTAGTCGACGTCTCAAGTGACCAGAAGGCTGGTTTATTCTTTGCTCAGAGAATCAGCATTGCCATCCAGCGTGGCAATGCTGCCTGCCTTCTGGGCACGTTACCCGATGATATTGATGCGGAGGCATTCTACGACGCCTAAACACACCTGTACATATGTATCTATTTTTACTCTTTATTTTTAGTTTTATGTACATATATATTCTTAGACAGTATGATTATTTAAGATAGTAATGTATATAGTTATAATTAATCATCTGCAATGTACCTAATTATGAAAATTTAACAAAATAAATGACTAGCTCTTTACAAAAAAAAAAGAGGCATAGACTCTAGGTAACATAAATGTTTATTGAGGCTCTTCGGCGTTCAGGAATCATTAGATTTTTTTTGTTAGTCGCTGGTTATTAGGTATTGAATAATTTAGGGGCTGGATTCCTAGGTATAGTTTTATTCATTTTACCTTACATATTTAAAGGATATACCTCCACTGAGTAATACAAATAAGTGTCTCGGGTTACAAATATATTGAAATGACAAATAACATTCTCTTGGTTCCGTTGCTAAGCATATCTTTGAAAGATGTAGGTGTGGAGCCAATTTGCGCTACCAAGAAGTGTGCTCCAATACAAAAAAGTGACTTATATACGCGCGAAATAAAATGATAGAATTGTTAAAGGATCATTATCGCGACATAAATTAGTAGGAGACATGGAATCGAGAGATGTTTTAATTTTTATCGTCTACTTTGCTTAAATTTTCTATGAGGCCACAAAGATTTTGAAGTCTTCATTTCATGATTAAGGCATGTGTCGTTTTTACTAACACTAAGTTTTATCAACCACTCAAAACTATGTTGTATAAAAGTATTTTCTTCGCCTCCTTTCCTATGATACAGACAGTTCTTCTGCTTTATTTAGGAAAAGGAGTTCCATGACCAAATTTATTGTTGATGTATCCAAAATTTTCATATTTTATAAAATAAATATTCTCATTCTTATCTAAACAGGTAGACACCCTCTCTGTTCGATACTGCAAGACACAAGACGACTATCTGCCTCCCGATACCTTGGACTATATCATTGGAGCTTTGATTCTAATGTTGCTACTCGTCAATCTTGGTTGTTCTGCACGTTACTTCTTCTTCGAAAAGGAAAATGGAGAAGGTATGTAAATAATCTCACTATCAGAAAAAATTGAAATATTTCATTCGATTTTTACATTTCCAGTGGAAAGCATGCTAAGCCCATTTATGATGATATGATAGTTAGCGTTATATCTGAACTAAGAAGTAGAGGGTTTATCTTAGAATTATTATAGAAGCAATACATCAAAGGCCATTGACCGGAAGCATTTACAGAAAGCACATAGATGGACCGAGGAAAACAATTCGGTTTGTGTGAAGACCTTTGAGAGAGGTCTATGTCCTGCAGTGGACGTCTCTAGGCTGAGGTGATGATCGAATAGGTAGCCGTTACCTGAAGGGCGATCCTCGTATTTAACAGACATCGACACTGTATTTTGAACAAATAATTATATTTACTTGAATTGGCACTCAGAATAAAGTAGAATGTACTTAGTAAATTTACTTATAGCTAAAACTTGTTCCAGATAACAAAGGCTCTCAAACATGGAGTGCTGAAGGCGGATTCTTGAAATGTTTTCAAGCTCTGAGGTAAGTGGCGTCATACAAAATTGCACTCTATTGACATTGAGGCATGGTTGAATATTGAATTGACTTTCTTTAGCGTTACCGTGAAAAGAGGCTTATTAATGATATTTTTTGCAGATTTTACACGATGGTGATGACCCTGGGTCTTCACTCGAAGATCTTCATCGGCTATGGTTACACTGCTAATGCCGATTTCATCGAAAAGGTTGGTAGTGCATTCATTCACAGTACCTACTTTTAATTCAGGAGAGTTCTGGAGTGGTGACCACGTACCGGACTACGCCGCAGAGGTAGACCTCCCGCAAGGTAGACCAACTATCTGAAGATCGTGGAAAGCGTTGTATGCGAGCGTGGTCTGCGTGGAAAGCTTTGAGGGAGGCCAATGTCCAGCAGTGGACGTCTTTGGATTGAAATAATGATAATGATGAGTTTTAATTTGATTTTACCTTTACCTTAAAGCCATGGCAAAGATTTGGTTCAGAAGCGAGAGGTGAATCTTGCAGTAATTCGCTATCTGACTCAACACGAAATTTGCAACTAGGCAATTCATAGGTAGGAAACTTTGGCTAAGAACTGAGTTTGCAATTAAATAGATTTAAGTTTGCAATTAAATATAGTAGGTGCCGCCTCTCTTTGAGCCGAGATATACAAATTACGTGATATAATTATTACCACGGAAAACAGTTAGAATTCATACTTAATTATGGTTAGCCATCGTATTCGCAATTTATGCCCATTCATGCTGCAAGGCTGTACTCAGCCTTGCTAATTTCAGCATGAATGGGCCGGCTTGACTGGGGAAGTACTGTACTGTTACTTTACGTGGATATTTAGTGAGAGGGTCTCACAGAAAATCGACGTAAAGTGACATTACCTAGACTATTGCATTTTGTTCGCTGAGTGAGACTGCCGGAGGCCCCATCCCGTATTCCATCTCCCTCATATTACTCCTCCTCCTATCCCTTTCCCAACCCCAAGGGGCGGCAACGCACTTGTATCTCCAGTGGTGTTGCTTGTGTCCAAGAGCCGCAGTAATTGCTTAACTTCAGGCAATCCGTCTGCTCGTTTGCCGCCTATTACTATTAATAAAAAAGCTCTAAAATGTATGAAAGTTTTTTTCAATTGGTGAATAGAAAACCTTTTCTTCCAGTGGCAAAACCAAATCTAGGCGGCATATTAGGTAAACAATAAGAACCACGACCTACTCGACTCATACTGAAAAAAAAGGCCTAATATCACTTTTTCCCTCAAGCTCAAGATTTGTTGGAAAAGGTAATAATATAAACATAGAGCACATATTTTAAACTAGCACTCAATAAACAACCCGAATAAATTAACACCCAATTTATTCAATTGCCGTTTGTGATTCAAAATACTGACCGCCATGAATAGCGTTAAAATTGTAATTATTTACACATTAATCACATCAGCCGATAGTAAAGGTTTAGTTTAATTTATCACATTTATACGCAAATTAGGGGCTTGCGGTTTCGCGATCAATTGCAATAGGTTGGGTGGTTATAGGATATGAATGCGCGTTTAATGCGGGTAGTTATTATGCGAGTTTTGTTATTTTGGATTTTATTATTGTCTTTTCGAATGATTTTTACAGTTTGTTTTCTGTTTTTGCTTGAAACAGCATCTGTGCTATGCTAGCAACATCATCCTCTTAGCGTAATCCCAGTTTCAATCTGAGGTCCGCTTACTAGTCTAACCGGATTTGGCTGAATATTAGCTTTTCCACGGAGCGACTGCCTGTCTGCCCTCCGCAACCCGAAGGGATAGCGATATTCCATGGTTTAGACTAGTGTCAGTTTATTTTAGAAGGTACTGACGCCCTGTATCGATTGTCAAAGATCTTCATGATACCCGGGATCGACGGCTTAGCGTGATCTCCGAGGAACGGGACAAGCGATAATTAATAATTAAATACGCACATAACTCCGAAAAGTCATTGGTGCGCGCCGAGGATTCGGACCCGATACCCTCTGCATGGCAGTCTGTTGGTATCTCCACTAGGCTATCGCTGCCTATGCTAGCAACGTGAACTATAAATTTTTGGAGAAAATATTATTTATCTAAAGCTTGCACACACACAAACACAACATTTGCATTTCTTGCTTTCACATAGGTATAATTTTTGGCGGTGGACGGTCGGCAACATAAATTGATATGATAACATAACTTCACGCCTTTTATGCCCGAAGGGGTAGGCAGAGGTGAATTACACACCCACTTTTCGCCAGTTATGTTTCGGTCCCAATGTAATAGGGGGCGAGCCTATTGCCATCTACCGGGCACATTATTAAGCGAGCGATAATTAACGTTTTTCATACACACATCACTTCGAAAAGTCAGAGGTGTGTGTCCGGGGTATCTGGGGATTGAATCCGAGACCATCGTCTCGGCAGTCTGTTACATACACCACTAGGCTATCGTTATCGTTTGTAAATTAAGATTATTAATATGGGAGCTTAGTTCATCAAAGAGTCAGCAATAATTTTAAAGTGAGTAGCGAGCCATTATTAAGTTATGCGGCTCTAAGTTTATGGAAGGGAATGTCGCAACGGTGCCTTGTGCAAAGTCTAAATGCTAAAGCTTGTTTACCTACTCTTTTGCGCCTCATTCATTTACATCCCAGTATTATACACTTTTTCTTGTCCTTTCCTTTTCTTTGTTTCGTTGTTTCTCAATCACGCCAAACTGATAAACCAATTTTAGTTTATGTCTGTAAGTAGTTTGAAACGCGGAGGGCTTTTCTTACACGAATGCCTTAATAATTAAGTGTATTGTTTTCAAACTCATGTATTGTATGTCTCTTTATTTCTTAATTGAATAGATTTGGATGTATTAAGTATTGTTTGAATCTTTATATTATATTGAGTGCCATACTAGTTGGCAAAATTTTAGTAGGCCGATTTTTAATTATATCTAAAGAATACATTTTAACTACTCATATTGATCAATACAAACAGTAACATCTGCCTTTTAGCACTTGGGCAATTTTTTTTTCCAGACATATTATTATTTATACATTACAATAATATATGAGATCACTGATATCAGCCATATTTATTTCTAATCACGCATCAACTCACGATCTCCAAGCCTTATGTCCATCAAAAGATATAACCATTAAAAGATATGTCCATCAAAATATTCAACCACAATAATACTGCAAACTATCAAATTTCAGAACGATACGTTTATCTTGAACAGATTAAGTATATGATTAGTTTAATAGAAAATAAGTTCTTTTACATTTTACCCAGATCTAGTGTTAGAAATAGACGTGGTTTAATTAACGGTTTAGGTTCAATTATAAAATCAATTAGTGGAAACTTAGATAACGAAGATACCCTACGTTTTGAAAATGAAATAGACAGTTTAAGGAAAAATACATTCACGTTAGCAAGTAATCAGAAGAATACTATTAGTCTTATGAAACAGTATATAGATGAATATACCGAAAGTTTACATAAAGTTCAGAACAACTTAGATTTATTAGCAATTAACTTAAATAATATTAACAGTAACTTAACTTCGCTTAACTCGCGAATAGATATACTTCATATCCACTTTCATATTGAAAATAGTTTTCAACAAATTTACGATAGAGTAAACACATTAGAAACAGCAATCTCTTTTGCTTCTTTAGGTATATTACATCCTAGTATCATAGACCCTTTACATCTATTAGCAGAATTAATTAAAATAAGTAAAAACTTTAACTTTCCTTTTGAACCTAGAAGAGAAAATATACACTTGTTAGAAAATAGTATTACGGTCAAGGCATACTGTACCTTAACGTCACTTACATTTATATTATACATACCTATTATAAGCCCTATTACCTTTGACCTTTTACACTTATATTCCATTCCTAATCATAACAACCTTACCCGTATACCCGAAGCACCTTACCTTATACTGAGTAATAAGAAGTTTACTTACCTTCACGAGCCCTGTCGCCGCCCCACCGATGACCTCCAAATCTGCGATCATCTGAAATTAGAAGACGTCGACAAGAGAGCCGATTGCATCGTGCAAACCATTCGACATACGCCCGCAACCAATTGAAAGTTCGCCCATGTCGTCACTAGCAATAACAAGATAGAACAATTTCATGAAAACACCTGGCTAGCAGTCATCCCGAAGGAAGACATCATAAAAACGTCCTGCAACGACGAGAACAGTTATCAACGGATAAAAGGAGTCTATCTACTCACTACTACTGAAAGATGTACCATAACTATAAATAGTATAGTACTACAAACCCACCATAGTACTATCGCTATTCCAGAGACCATTCCGTTGCCTAGAAATGAAATAGCCCAAGAAAACGTCACTGTGCACAACATAGAGAAACATACAGTTGGATAAACTACACTCGCTCGCTACTCTAGCCCGCGAGATGAACATCACGCCGATCACCCCCGGTATCGCCAATCAACCCAGCTGGACTTCAATCGCCGCATTAGCCGCAGTACTAGCCCTCATACTACACTGCGCCTACAAACAACTCAGATCAAGCCTATGCAGACGCCCGGGATTTCAACCGCCGCCGTGCGTCACCATGGAGATGGACTACGCGCCGCGTCCGTCGGAGTCAGCAGCAGAGCCTCAGCACAGCGCTTCGCCCTTGCATAGTCGGCCCTGCGTGCAATCCTCCTCCGTACGCAGCCCTTTGGGAAGGGAGGAGTTACATACAGTAAATTCATAGTATTAAGCAATAAACTGTAACCATATACTCCCCTTTAGAGATAAGAACCGTAGTACCATAAGTTAGCTCTAAGAAATTTGTACTGTATTAAATAAGTTGAGATTAAAGACTCAAGGAGACAACATCGTGTCTTTTTTAAAAGCTTCCTCGGTTCGCCACGAACATATCTTACTAAAAAACAAAAAAAATATCTTTTAGTTTGAAAAAAACTTTTGAATTAAGCCATTTGCTAAGGATTCATAAAAAGTAAATTTAAAAAATCTGCGAAAAGCGTGTGAAAAAGATCGAAATTAAAAAAAGTATTAACTTTTTTTTTTATTTAATTAAAAGGAGGTCAGTAGAATCAAGGAATACAGCTGCGAAAACGTGTTAAAAAAGATTGGGATCATGGTTTCTTGAATTTCCTTAGCTTGTTTAAATTTTTTTTTTCAAATTCATGTGACAAAAAGAAAAATTTGTTTTTCGGCAAAACAATGACTCGTCGTTAAGGAGAATTCATTCAAGTTCTTTAAACCCACCTTTAACTTTCTGTGCGATCATTGGTTGCTTAGATGTCGATAATCAAAGACAAAAGGATTCTTTCCCATTTGAAGACCGATATCTCGGCGAGAAGTGGACGTATCAAGAATAAAATAATAATAATAATATTTATAATATAATAATAATATTTATTGAAAAAACAAATTAAAGCTAAATGAACAAAGTATCCGACCCATATAGTGGTTAGGCTAAAAAAAAAATTTCCGCGACCGTAGACCAAAAAAAGAAAACTAAACAATATTGAAAATATTTTGTTGCTGGTTTATCTACGATTACTCAAAAACCGCGGAGCTTACAACATTTTAAAGGTCTAATCCAAAAACTAGACACTTGGAGCTACATCTATCTTTTTTGATTTCCTGTACGACTATTTCTCTTGAAGTTACGGCCTGTTGAAAATTGCCCAAAAATTTGGATTCTTTTTGATCCCTTAATTTTTTCCAATAGTGTACATACGAATATAATTATGGAAACCACACTAGATAATTGTGGTTTTCGGACCTATATCGTATCGGAAGCAAGCCTGTTCCAATTCCCAGAAGCAAGCAAGCCGATTCTAGGTATTACTAAATTGAGTATCTCGTCAACAATGTTCCTATACTGGACGTCAAATTGTATGTACATGTAATCTAATGTCTCAGAAACGAGGTAATCCTTTGAACTTAGAGGTGACTGACCTTTTCTAAGTTTCGCTTTTTGTCAACCAAATTTGAAATAATCAGTTATTAACACAATTCAGTTCGTATCAATTTAATCCGTTCTAATAAACCAGCTATACAACTTTTTGAATCATAAGTTTTCTTTCACAAAATGTGTCCATGATATATATAATTAATAAAATTGTTCTTGACAGAAATATTTGTTCCACATTTTCCAATTCTATATCAAAGGAGCACGAAAACAGTCAATCTGTGTAATCTTACAGAAATGCACATTATGCCTCTACTGCTTTCCCTAAATGAATCTGAAATCATTACACACATTACTTTAGCACGTGACTGCCAACGATTTCCAAAATATCCCCATAACTCCTCATTACCACATCACAAGAACAGCCTAAGCACCATCACAGCTGTTGTACAAGTTTTGTCTTTATTCATAGGTCGATAAGAGAGATAGTTGGATACAACGACACGTTCTACTATGCTTATGTCTCAGCTCAAGGGAATTGGGCTGGTTACCATTTAGGCGTGCTGACTGCATACTTCTATCATAAAGCTCAGGCGGAAAAATGGGACCTCCGAGATTCTATCGTAAGTCTTAATAACCCTTTATAGTATGTTACTACTGATAATCTATGTAATGAACCAGTTCTATTTTTATATTGATGGCAAAAATAGCACGCCAATATGATCATAGCTTTCTAATGTAATTATGCCTATCCGTGATGTCTTATAATGACTGCATAAACTAACACTGCACTAAAATAACGTCAAAAAGTTTTATCTCCTGCAGAAAACATTGATTTGCATATTATTATATTAGTTTTTTTTTATATATTGGTGTTTAAGCTCTTGTCAGGGCATGCAAACAGTGTTCCAATTGAATATCATAAAATGTATAGTCTAAAATAGATTTGTAACTTCTACTTCTTTAAAAACATATAACAGTTTTCTTGCCAAAGTGTCAAATCAAAGGTGTGGACTAAAATTCATCCTTCTTCCATATTCCTTCTATCAAATGAAATTCCTCTTCATTGCGTCAATTCCCATCGCCTTCGGCACCGTCCTCATGGGCTGGGCTTCACCATCGTGAGGCCTCTCCCTTCGAGTCAGCAGTCTTCAATGCTCTGAACCAGAACTTCTTCGCTTTAGCTCTCTGCGTTTTTATCATTGGATATTTCTATAGGTGTAACCGTGAGTAGCATGCTTTTTGCTAGAATTGTTTTATTAATCATATATTTGTCCTAAGCCCGACTTTTTACTGGGTTTGCAAGACTAAACCATATATTGGTTTTATGATAAGCTGAAAATATATTATGAAATAATTTTTCGATTAAAGTACTATGCATTACATCAAAATATACCGCCATGCATACTCAATGTGTTTCATATTCAGATTTCAACATGTACGATTTCCTATCAACAATATTTAACAGATCCATTTAACAAATATATTTAACCTGAACGTTACTTCCATATTGATTAACTGTTGGTATAGTAGTAAGTGACTCTGACGGCAAAGCATTTTATTTTTTCAATTGCTATAGTACACAGTATCTACCCAGTTAAGGATTGGATGGATTTATGTCAACCGTCCCAGAATAATGTATTCAGGACTTTAACCACATTTTACTAAAAACTAATTTTTCCCTGTCATTTCCACAGGCATCTACGTAGGCTCAGTAGAGTGGGGACCGCTGCAGCCTTTAGGAAGGATGTCGTACTGCGCCATGTTGCTCCACGCGACTATCTTGAGGACCTACGGAGGTCAGATGAGGAGATCCTTCTTCGCTACTGATTATACTGCTGTAAGTATAATATGTATATAAATAAAAATGTTACAGCGAATTCCAAACAACTGCACCAAATTGGATAAATATTTTCTATTATGTGTTCATAATTGTAAGGAGAAGTACGAAGTTCTGCTAGATTTTAATAAATACGCCATGAATGAACTGACCCTTGTGTAGGTTAAAAATCTTGGTAAAAATAAGCTTTAGTACGAGAATGGTAAAGAAAAATTACATAGGACTTGCGTGACTTAGTAGATATCAATCTTTTTAAATGTAATGAAGAATTCTTAGACTACCATCTATGTCTCATTATTTCACTATCTTTGTTAGGTGGAACAATTACCTTTTTTTTCACTGGAAGTCTTAGGCAATGGTCTACGTTCTATTTGCAAATAGGGACAGGCGATAATGATTTATGAGACTCTCCTAAAGTCTGACCAGGGTAGGCAAATCCGGATGCGACTGCTAGCTTACAATAAAGAAATTTAGATATAGGGCAAAATGTAAATCTTACAGAGACTTTGTAATTTTTCGATTATTGAATGATTTTCTGTACCAAATTGTATTTTACTACATACTTCGCCGCGATTCCACCCACGTGAATTATACACTGAAACCTTCCTCAAGAATAACACTCTCTTCTGGTACAAACTATATGTTTTTTTTTATTGGTAGTTTGTGCAGCCTGCAGTCAGGAAGAACGGCCGACTTCATTGTATATTATGGACATACTAATATATAGCTTATCTTCGGGTGAAGATGAGCAGAGTAAGTTCGAAACTATGTAGCGACTCTGTATCTATGTACGTCTTCCTTCTACATCCTATTATATTATGTCCCTATAAACCTTTTCTCGATCCTCGCAAAAAGCTTCATGGACAATCGCAATGTCATTATTTTAGATCGATTCAAACTTTATGATCTTTCAAATTAATGTATATACGAGTAACGTTGCACATGAGGCACTGACGTAGCAAAAGCCCAGTGGAGATATCAACCGACTGCCATGCAGAGGGTATCCGGTACAAATCCGATCAAAACTCCGTAACGGGAAGTCAATACCTTGTGGAGGTACGAAGTCAGTCATTCTGTAAAAACACCAATGATGCGTCAAATCTGGTTACATTAGAAAGCGAACTTCTGGTGCCAAGGACAAGGACTATGATTATCCCAGTTTCGCATTACAGAACATTTACCTAAATAGATTTTTGAAATAGGTTCCGTCTGATGTACAACTACTATATGTATGTAAGAGATGACACTACGCATATAAATCGTAACTTTATATCATACTTACATATTATTATATACTTACTTGTATAAGTGACTTCAGAACCTAAGTACTGCCTACGCTTCCATCAGCCTATACTTCGAGATAAAATCAGTTCTATTATTATCTGAGTATAAAGTAAACACATTAACTTCTTTATACAAAACGAGTCTATTATTGGATTTTCCCAAATTGAGTATTGCCGTGTAAATAGATTGGAGCTAAAGAGTTGAAATAGGAACGGTTTGTTGATTCCTTGATTTAGGTACTGATTGATTTTAATTAATATTTGAAGTACTTTGGCTGGTTTGTCTTATCATCTAAACATAACATTCTTGCGTTACTGACTGACTGACAGACAACCAAAACTTTTGAGCTTAAGAAGCTGAAATTTGACATGTATGTTCCTTGGGAACTGTAGGGGTGCAATAAGAAGGGATTGCCTGAAGTTCCCACGGGATCGGGAAAAAACAGTGGAATTAAAAAATTATAGGCGGTGGCGTCCTCTAGTTTTACATGTTTACTAGTAGGCAAAACACTCTTTTCAATGTGGACAAATATAAACTTTATAATTAGTAGGCCCAGGACAAGATTTACATTTAACCGTTTAAAGATTAGTTTAAATTCATCATCAGCCTTTAACAGTCCACTGCTGGACTAGGCCTCTCCTTTAAAAGGTGGAATTGGCCTACTATACCACGCTGGCCAAACGGGTTGGTATAGGGATTGCATCAAGTTTTCCTTCTCTTGCAGTGTTGTTCTCTGTACATTATGCTTCCTCTGTCGACTCTTACGACATCCATTGGATAATATGTGATGTATGGTGTATGGTGGTGACATTTCGTATTCTTAATCCGTCACCACACGGATTAGTTAAAATTAATTAGGTATAAATACACATTTAGATACTTATGGCTCTTGGAGAAGGTTTATGTCCAGCAGTGGAGTTATGTAGGGTGGTATGATGTTGAATTTTTAGCTAGAGCCAGTGGCAAAATATAAGATAGAATTTTAAAAACTCTACTTGAGTTTCGTGTAGTAAATACATATTATGTCCGAATAAATATTGCTATGAATATTTATAGGCGATTTTACACAATTTTCTTAGATGTTATAACTTGTGACATATTATTAGCCTGGTTTTAATAATTCTTAGTTATAGAAGGCTGGTTTGATAAACACATATAATTAAATCCACGGTCTACTAAGTCTTCTTAAAGCACTTAGTATACCTGTTGTCATAATATAACTATTGACATTTGAAGTCGAAGTTGACGATGGCTATATCCAAAACGCGCCAGCAATTTTCCACAAATCATAAGTTACTAACAGTAGCTATTGGAACACAATCTACGCAACTGTGATAACCTGGTGTCGTCAAACTACACATCCTCCATTTGGTTGCACGACCATACGTCATTCCCTAATCAAACAAAACCTCTCCACGCACAGACGCAGGCAATGTTCCTCAAAACAGCATAAACAAACTAACGCTTTTGCTACAAAATGTTCTGGCATCACACTCTGTAACGTACGATTTGCAACGTAACACTACACCAATAATGAAAGTCTGCTTTGATGAAGAAATACACTTCCAGAATTGCAATCTGCAGTTACCCTTTGACGACCGAGTGTGAAATGATGAGCTTGTTAATTGGGCTTTAGCGGGCAGTAGTAATATCATCTATCGTACAATGGCAAATACTGGCGACATCTATTAGATAAGTACAGAACTACGATGTGACGAAGATCTTGAATCACGGTATAATCATTTTCATAACCGGTTACTAGATTTAGATTGACAAATTCTCAGCCACATACTTCTGATCGCGGTCACCTATCCAGTCAGAGGATGCCCTTATAGTTGAAGCACAACACCTCTATTCTCCAAATGGCTTTCTAATATTTGCTTGGCTTGTGGAGGTCAGACAGGCAGTCGCTCTGTGGAAAGGTAAGCGGACCCAGGGTTGCAACTAGAATAACGTTATTAGGATGATGAGACGCGACCTGTTATTTGATATTCACGTTAATTAATAATGTTAGTTAAAGGGTAGTTCCCAGAATATCTCCTATGCCGCTTTCGAATATGAGTAGTATGTTTGATCCCTTAAGTGTTATATATGAATTCTAAATCGAATGAATTAGACAAATTAATATTTGTCATTCTAAATGTAAATTGGGTATTAGCAATTTTATTCAAATCCGTTGAACGAGAGTTAGTAAGTAGTTCAGATTCAGAGCTCAGGTAAGAATAAAATGTGATTCGTAAATCGTGAAACTCCTTTTAACTACGTTTAAACTGTAAAAAAAAGGAAAATGATTATATCTGGACTTTTGCTCCCTCTGTTTCTTGAAATTATACATTATATGTTTTTAACTTAAAATATTTCTTTCTCTCTTTTGGCTTTTTTGTGCAAATGAAAGGCAAACACCGATATTGTACCATTGAACATAAAATGACCGTTCC
This sequence comes from Euclidia mi, assembly GCA_944739405.2. Classification (NCBI taxonomy): domain Eukaryota; kingdom Metazoa; phylum Arthropoda; class Insecta; order Lepidoptera; family Erebidae; genus Euclidia; species Euclidia mi. The sequence goes on from OX123192.2 coordinate 66,203,600, forward strand.
AAAAAAAATCTATATTTATTATTCATATTACCTTGGTATGTTTGTCAGTGATAGACGACTATTTTTTACATTTTTTTATAGACTCACGCCTGTATCCCCGAAGGGGTAGGCAGAGGTCTAATATTACACCCACATTTCACCATGAATTTTTAGGTCCCACGTAATAGGGGGCGAGCCTATTGCCGTACCGGGCACATTACCAGACTCCGTGCTGCTACTCAGAATTTCCTAACCGAAAAACCCAATAACAGTTTGCCCGACCCGGGAATCGAACCCGAGACCTCCCAATCTCACGCGCATATTTATGCCGCGAGACCAATGAGGCAGTCTCATAGAATTTGAAGATATAGCATATTACCAAATTCACGGGTCTCTTGTTGCAAACCCGACAGTTCCTAGCTACTCCGAGGAGGTGGCGACATTCCACGTGCATCTTCATAAATATCAACCACTGAGAAAATCCTATACAACAGGTGCCACGAGGACTAAATGGTAGGCCGAGTACCAGGTGTCTCTCAGCCATTAAAGGTAAGTTGAGATCACGGCGGTGGTTTTAGTGAATTTTGCCTCGAACACCTTTAAAAGGGAGTCCAACACCTTCATCCTTACGACTGAGAGGCTTAGTTGAGACGTTTTGAAAAGGCTTACAGCGGTTCACCAATAAAAAAGTTCCAGCTACTTCAGTTAGTTAAATCATCACCATCCTAGCGTTATCCGAGTTGCAAGCCGATTTTCGCTGTCTAGTCTAACCGTACTTGACTGAATATCAGTTTTCCCACAGAGTGACTGCCTGTCTGACCTCCGCAACACAAAGGGATATTACTGACTTGTAAAAGAAAGAGAGATGCGGACTTTTTAAACGACTGTCTAATCTTCAAGAAAGCCGGGACCGACACTTTAAAGTGCTCTCCAAGGCACGGGGCAAGCGAAAATTAGCAATTCAATACGCATATAGCGAAGTTATGAATGCATTAAAATGTAAATTATCGCTCGCTTAATAAAGTGGCCGGTAGATGAGAATAGGCGCCTCCTATTACATTGGGACCGAAACATAACTGGCGAAGTGTAGGTGTGTGTATTACACACCTATACTTTACCACTGCTTTTCGTAAGTTATTCAATATTCTCCTACTAGCAGGCCTCCAATATGTGTGCAACTACTAATTCTATAGTTACTTACTTACTATTGTGATGTATACTCCTTGAATTTTGCTTACAACTTGCCTTTTGTATCGAACAGTTACTTATTACCTTTATTGCACTAGATATGTTCGTGGCGAACCGAGGGAGCTTTTAAAAAAGACACGATGTTGTCTCCTTGAGTCTTTAATCTCAACTGAACTTAATACAATACAAATGTCTTACAGCTAACTTATGGTACTACGGTTCTTATCTCTAAAGGGGAGTATATGGTTACAGTTTATTGCTTATGCTACGAATTTACTGTACGTAACTCCTCCCTTCCCAAAGGGCTGCGTACGGAGGAGGATTGCACGCAGGGCCGACTATGCAAGGGCGAAGCGCTGTGCTGAGGCTCTGCTGCTGACTCCGACGGACGCGGCGCGTAGTCCATCTCCATGGTGACGCACGGCGGCGGTTGAAGTCCCGGGCGTCTGCAAAGGCTTGATCTGAGTCGTTTGTAGGCGCAGTATAGTATGAGGGCTAGTACTGCGGCTAATGCGGCGATTGAAGTCCAGCTGGGTTGACTGGCGATACCGGGGGTGATCGGCGTGATGTTCATCTCGCGGGCTAGAGTAGCAAGCGAGTGTAGTTTATCCAACTGTATGTTTTGCAACTATATGTTGTGCACAGTGACGTTTTCTTGGGCTATTTCATTTCTAGGCAACGGAATGGTCTCTGGAATAGTGATAGTACTATGGTGGGTTTGTAGTACTATACTATTTATAGTTATGGTACATCTTTCAGTAGTGGTGAGTAAATAGACTCCTTTTATCCGTTGATAACTGTTCTCGTCGTTGCAGGACGTTTTTATGATGTCTTCCTTCGGGATGACTGCTAGCCAGGTGTTTTCATGAAGTTGTTCTATCTTGTTATTGCTAGTGACGACATGGGCGAACTTGCAATTGGTTGCGGGCGTATGTCGAATGGTTTGCACGATGCAATCGGCTCTCTTGTCAACGTCTTCTAATTTCAGATGATCGCAGATTTGGAGGTCATCGGTGAGGCGGCGACAGGGCTCGTGAAGGTAAGTAAACTTCTTATTACTCAGTATAAGGTAAGGTGCTTCGGGTATACGGGTAAGGTTGTTATGATTAGGAATGGAATATACGTGTAAAAGGTCAAAGGTAATAGGGCTTAAAATAGGTATGTATAATATAAATGTAAGTGACGTTAAGGTACAGTATGCCTTGACCGTAATACTATTTTCTAACAAGTGTATATTTTCTCTTCTAGGTTCAAAAGGTAAGTTAATTAGGTTTTACTTATTTTAAGTAATTCTGCTAATAGATGTAAAGGGTCTATGATACTAGGATGTAATATACCTAAGGAAGCAAAAGAGATTGCTGTCTCTAATGTGTTTACTCTATCGTAAATTTGTTGGAAACTATTTTCAATTTGAAAGTGGATATGAAGTATATCTATTCGCGAGTTAAGCGAAGTTAAGTTACTGTTAATATTATTTAAGTTGATTGCTAATAAATCTAAGTTATTCTGAACTTTATGTAAACTTTCGGTATATTCATCTATATACTGTTTCATAAGACTAATAGTATTCTTCTGATTACTTGCTAACGTGAATGTATTTTTCCTTAAACTGTCTATTTCATTTTCAAAACGTAGGGCATCTTCGTTATCTAAGTTTCCACTAATTGATTTTATAATTGAACCTAAACCGTTAATTAAACCACGTCTATTTCTAACACTAGATCTGGGGAAAATGTAAAAGAACTTATTTTCTTTTAAACTAATCATATACTTAATCTGTTCACGATAAACGTATCGTTCTGAATACGTGGGTCTCGAGTTTTCGACTAACACTAACTTATAATACATACTAGTAGTAAATCTAAATAATTCATATATGTAACTAACATTATACGTGCATATAAGGTTATATGTATCTATCTTATGTAAAACTTTAGCTTCTTTTAAAACTAATAAACCATCTTCGCTAGCTATCGGCTGTACTATGACGTCTGATGCTGCGTGGGTGGTGCTGACGGCGGCGAGCCACCAGAAGACTCTGTAATGGAAGAGGGACGTCTGAGCATCCTACTATGGACTCTAATCGATTTGGAGTTTATATGCTTGCCTTTTATTTCTATAATATTATTAGGGTGTAACTGTATAACTGTATATGGTCCTAAATGCTTTGGCTCGGTCTTCTTACTTCGAGATGACTTAGCTATCTGTTTATATACTATGTCGCCTATCTTAAAAGGTGGAATTTCGCTATTTTTATTGGCTTTTAATATGGTTTTCTCCTTTTCAGATGACAACTTTAATGCGACTAATTTCTGAGCGGTTTCCATTAAGTTTTTGTGTTTTTGCACATAATCTTGATAGAATTCCTGTGTATAAAATAATTCTATTGGGTTTCGACTATTCGTATGACCGTATCGTAGTTCAAAGGGCGTATAACCTGTAGCTGAATGAATCGAGTTATTATAAGCTATAATTGCATTGCGCATTAGTATCTTACTATCGCTTTTATCGGTGAGTTTTTGCAATCTAATTAATTCGCCAATGGTAGAATGAAATCTTTCTATTGGGGAGTTTGAATTAGGGTTGTACGGGGTTGTAAAGTGAATATTTATCTTATGCATAGAACATATTTCCTTTATAATTTCGTTATCAAACTTATGGTCAGAATCGGTAGTAATCTTGTTAGGGACTCCTATTACTGAGAGTATCTGTAATAAAGCTTCCGCTACGTGAATACTCGTAGTTGCTTGTAAAGGGACGGCTTGCGCGTATTTAGTGAAGTTATCTATAATCGTAAGGAATGTTTGGCTGTCTGAAGTATAAAGGTCCATGTACATATGTTCCATGGGCTTTGTAGGTGTTTCAGTTAATGCTAGAGGAGGTCGTAAGGGGTTTCTTTCGTATTTCGCTTTAAGACAAGTTTCGCACTCGTTTATATATTTTTGAATACTAAGTAAAAGGTTTTTCCAATGGTAGTTTTTCCGTATTCTGTTATATGTTTCTTGGACACCACGATGGATAGTTTTTCCTTCATGATATCGTTTTATTATTTCTAATTGCTCGGCTTTTTCATGTACCAATGTTATTCTAGTTAGGCAACGGATCAGTTTGGGATCGCGTTGATCGAAAACATTATCGTATACTTCGCAAAATAAGGGAAACAATTCTTCGTCATGGAAATATATATGAAACTTTTTATCGGCTATTGTATGTTCTCGTAAAAATCTAATTATTTCCTCTTTCGTATTATTAATGGGTATGAAAACGTATTTAATTGTATAATTATTTTTTGATTTATCCTCTACTCTGTACTCTGTTCCGGGTGACTTTCTAACATGAAACTGCTTTAGCTGTTTATCTATTGCGTCGGGACTATTCGGTATCTTACTGGTATTATTCTCTACAGGCTCGGTATCGGGTGTAGTGGGCATATCTAAAATCGTTCTTATGTCTATCGCGTTAGGGTCTAAATTTTCGCTTTCTGGCGGTTGTTCCGAAGACCGTGGGAATTCTGAGCTAACCGTGGGAATATTACTGGGTGAAGGTTGCAATGAGTCAATTTCGTTTATTAAATCTACTTGGGGATCAGCAGAGGTGCTTGGTTCTACTAAATCTATCGAGTTTATTACTGCGCGAGATAGTGCGTAAATTTTTCGTTTAATCCTTATATTTTGATAGATAAAATCTATTGAAGTTGTTTTAGTATAAAGTTTTTTCTCACTGTAATCTATTCTACAACCTAAACTGTCTAAAATATCACTTCCTATAAGACCGTGAAACTGTTCGCTGAAATCTACAATCAAAAACTTATGAATGCTACTTGATCCGAATATCTCTGGTAACGGGATGTATGCGACGTTCTCATGATATGATTCTCCGTGCGGTGTCGAGATAGTATAAGGTTCCGACTTAACGCAGGCCTTATCAAGATTCTTTATTACTGCGGTACTAATTAATGAGTGAGTAGCTCCGGTGTCGATGAGAAACGGACCACCAAATTCGCGGATGTAAATATGTGGTAATTTATCTACTACGTAATCTATGTTTTCTCCTGAATTATCCAATCCTGGGGAAAATCCTGTAAATAATCGTTATCTGTGTCGTAGCTGACTGCCTCGCTACGGTCCTCGCTATTTACTAAATTATGATTTAATCTATTTACGGGAACTAACGCCTTTTCTTCCTGTTTTGTAGCTGGTTTTGAGGTATTAAATTGAGTATTTCTGGGGTAATTACTATACTGATTATAAGGGTAATTATTGTATTGTTTACTAGAGCTTGGTAAAGCTGGACGTGAGGTAGGAATATTTGACGACGGGACGTTTGGTAACAGAGGGCTGTTAAATGACTGCTGTGGACGCATTGGAAAATTACTGTTTGGCTTTATGCTAGGTTTCGGAGTGGGTTGCGTAATGCTTTTCCTATCTGAACGTTTGATTCGAGCTTCTTCCTGTCTGGCTAACGCTATAGCTTTGACAAGGGTTGTCGGCTGGTTAATACGTACGCCTAAGCCTACGTTGTAATCTAGGTTATCTATAAATGTGCTGATTGCTAGGGTTTGATAGTAACCACTGTCCTTGTTGGTGGACAGGCCTACTCCGCAAAGTGAATCTAAAAGATCTCCTATTCGTTTACCAAATTGTTCGCACGTCTCGTTTTGGTATTTCGTGCAACGTAATAACTCTTGAAGTAACTGAACTTCGGTTCGGTGTTCGCCGAATCGATTAATTAGAGCGGCTTTAATAGATGTCCAATCTTCGATATCAACTTCCAATGAAATAGCTTCTTGAGCTTTGTTAGTTAACTTATTTCTTATGAGACAGATCGCTATAGAATCGTCTGTTGTTATACCATACGCGGTTAATATACTTTCTACACTTCTTATATAAAAGTTCAACGATTTGTTACTGCCATCGTATGACGGTATAAGTTTATTTAATAGTTCGTAATTTGGTTTTGAACTATTTACTACTGAGGCTGCTGCGGCTAGGTCAGCGAGCGCGTTGGCGTTCTGAGCCATTGTATAAATTTATAATAAATGTATATAACTAAAACTAAGGTAAGTATGTGTAAGTATCTGGTGTCGATTTTAGATCACACAGATATACACTATATACTTATTTGTATTACCGGTAAAGGCAATTATACACGCACACACAATATAAAATACACAAAGTAATTATAGTGGTGGGAAATGGCAAAAGATAGGATACTGAGTAGTATGAGAGTTTGATCTTACCTCCAGTAGAGCTCCATCTGCCTGGTGAGTTGAGCGGTGACTGGTGACTGTGCTTCTTGCTGCCCAGGGTTCGCGACGGGTTCTTGTTGGGATAGCGGCGCAGACGCAAAGAGTTTGATTCGCGCCGTGTCTTTGCAAAGAGTTTGATTCGCTAGGACGACGACTGCCACTATCCTACCGACTGCGCCAGATATGTTCGTGGCGAACCGAAGGAGCTTTTAAAAAAGACACGATGTTGTCTCCTTGAGTCTTTAATCTCAAATGAACTTAATACAATTCAAATGTCTTACAGCTAACTTATGGTACTACGGTTCTTATCTCTAAAGGGGAGTATATGGTTACAGTTTATTGCTTATGCTACGAATTTACTGTACGTAACTCACTTCAAAAATTAAATATAGGTGTACAATATTATAGTATCTGTAACATAACATTTTATCGCGACGTATTGGTATGACTAAGATTACATTAAATCCGAAAAATGTAGAAATGACATTATTTATTATAATCCTACGCTTCAATTAAGTTACAGGAATCGTAGCCACGGATATATAGTTAAATTTCAATTTGTATAATTCGCGTAAGCCCAAGAAAGAACAATACATCTATATCAATCCATAAAATTGCCGTCACATGACACAACCAGTCTTTAAACAGATTTGTTACTCGCACAACAAAAGGCTATTGCGAGACAAATCCCGAACAATATTAAGTTGCGTCGGTACTGCCGTATCGAAACGGGACAAAATTAATTAATCAATCCAGGTTTATACAGAGGTGTGTGCTGACTTATTGACATATTCCTATGTGTACTATCAATAGGTACTATATTGAGATAGAACATACTACGTATGCCCCTATGTTTATTTTACATGGTTTCAGGGATGACTTTGAGATATTGGGTTCAACATTTTGGAAGTTTCTATGTTAATCGATTTTAATCTTTCGCGATTTGTATATTATACAATTTTAGTTTAAGACTCGGCCACGGGGCCTTTGTAAAACGATGGAAACATCGATAAAACAGAGGTATTTACCTCCTAATACCTTCAATTATTTACTATGTTGTTAAATTATGCTTTCAAAAATCGCTTCGGTCTTCCATGAGTGCTATAGGATCGATTACCATGCTGGACTTTGATTGGTCTAATCCATAAAAGTTTGATTCGACTCTGGGTATTCTTTGGGTTTCGTTATTAAAATTGCTTATTTTTGAAGTGCTTTAAAATTATACTCTGGTAAGGAAGATGTGTGGTATGCCATCGGCAGTCAGCAGTTTGGCAGGCTGATGATGATGATGAAGGAAGATTTTATTGACTCTTGTTTTGAATTTTAATAGTAACAAATGCTTAAACCTTAAGTCATGTGAGTGTGAGTTCGTCATACCATCATGATTACTGACGATAATGGTAATTGAGATTCTGACAAAAAACCTCGCTACTGCATCACATGTACTGAAATTAACATACTCATCACCATAGCTGAAAGACATCAACGGTTGATTATAGGCCCACATAGATTATTAATGAGCTACCTGCAGCCATACGCTTCCCGTGAACCCAACAAAATCGTTCGTTCATTTTGCGAAGAGTATACCTCTGCTGCCAAAATCTGAAATTGACAAATCATAGTCAATGTATGGCATAAGAGTTTAGAAATCAAGCTTAGCAAACTAAGTAAACCAAACTTCACACACCAATTGAAAATTGGAAACCCAAATATCTTCTAGTTCTCACTGAAAATTTTACATCAATTTGATCAGAGCCAACCCTGTTTACATTTGTCACAGAGCTGACATTAAAACCCAAATCAGAATCTTATTGAACTCGGAATAAAGTTCAAATTTGAGTGTAAGATTTGCGGCTAGCTGATCTGAGCACTACATATCGATTATCGACACAGCGATTAAGGATGTCACTTGCATGGAATTTGGCTAATTCATAGTGCACGTGTCGTCACGTCGGCTGTGACGAAGCACGATAGGGGTCACACCGTATCGTAACTTAGTGCTTTCAATTCTCGATGAGAATAAGTATTTCGTGAATTATTTTGTATACTTCTATGCAGCAACTGCAATAAAAAAAATTAATAAAGGAATCAAAGGATATCATTTTGCTATACATTTAGGGGAGAGACGTAAATCTTGACATCTAACTCTATGCCAGCTTCTCTGGTCAGCATGGTAAGTGAAGTAGGCCGAAACCTCCTACTTTTTCCTGTGAGGGAATAGAACGCACCACCTCCATCTTAGCAGTCAGTCACTAACCTAGACCTAGACCAATCGGCCAATTTATATTCGTCAATATTCTGGCTCTTCTAGGTCTCGCGGCATAAATGTGCGCGTGAGATTGGGAGGTCTCGGGTTCGATTCCCGGGTCGGGCTAAGTGTTATTGGGTTTTTCCGTTAGGAAATTCTCAGTAGCAGCACGGAGTCTGGTAATGTGCCCGCTACGGCAATAGGCTCGCCCCCTATTACGTGGGACCTAAAAATTCATGGTGAAATGTGGGTGTAGTTTTACACCTCTGCCTACCTCTTCGGGGATACAGTCGTGAGTCTATAAAAAAAATATTCTGTGACGATCACGTTGAAAACAGAAACTATACTTCAGAAGATGTCAACTAGATTAGAGCTAAGATCTATTTTAACCTACGAAACCGTGTGGGATCTACCAATTCCATAGCACTTTAAATTAAACTGATACCAACAATTATCAATTTAGTATTTTATTATAAGATTGAAAGGCAACACAAGATCCTAATGGATAGTGTCTGAAAAATTATACAAGACGATAGATTTCAGCAGTTGATATAAAATTGTCTTGCCGTGATCGACTCTACATAATAGCAACGATCAACCAGACCGAGCGGTTGGCTACCCCTGCTTTACTTTATCTGTGTAACAGTCGGCCATTATAGGTCCAGAGTGACATGCGAGCGCGGCGATATATCGGACGTGTGACCATCAATATGAACATGTTCTCCGTCTGTTACAACGTAACAGACGGCTTAGCAGCGGCAGGCTTATAAAGGGTTATTTTTAGTATTGTGTAATATCGCGGGCAGCAGATGGATGCGAGTGGCTCAAGATATGATAGGATATACTTATATATGATAGACCTCCTCCAAAGCTCATCAACATGGCGGTCCATGGTGATGAGCTTTGAAGGACGCATATGTCCAGCAGTGTCCGTCTTTTGACTGATATAATGTTCATGATGACGATAATGCAATTCTTTTAGAAGATGATTGAACAGTGCACACATCATTACGAACGGGACTTAAAATCATGAAAAAATAAAATTGAACTTAATCCTAAATCCTATCATAAAATTGAAAATAATCCAAAAGCAATGGACTATCAAAGGCTGATGTGAGAATCCTAAATAATGAGTATGGAACCGATGATACTTGTTTTTTGCAATTTCGGAAATGTTCCGTAACAATTGTACATCATCATCAGCCTTTAACAGTCCACTGCTAGACTAGGCCTCTCCTTTGAAAGGAGGAATTGGCTTACTATACCACGCTGGCCAAACGGGTTGGTATAGGGTTTGTATCAAGTTTTCCTTCTTTTACAGTGCTGTTCTCTGCGTAATATGCTCCCTCTCTCGGCTCTTACTACACCCATGGGATGATATGGGATGGTGACAATCCGTATTCTTAATCCCTCACCACACGGACAATTGTACAGTGATAATTAATTAACAATTTAATACGCACATAACTTCTGACAGTCGTTGCTGCGCCCTGTGGATTCGAAACCGATCTCAACTGCATGGCAATCTGTTGGTATCTCCACTAGGCTATTGCTGCCTAATCTATACGTTCTACTATTTAATCATAAACTCGGATACAAAAGTACTTACTTCTCTCTCCTTGGTAACAGTCTTAAGTCTTCCCACTTAAGACTTATGAGTACCAAGGAACTAACTTTCTTCGTTTACCTAAACTAAGGGGTATAAAAAAATGCAATAAAAAGAAAAGAAATTTACTGTGGTTAGAAAGATTAAAACCTAACATAGAAAATATATCATATTTTAAATCATACTCAAAATTATTAAAAAGAATTATGTTTCAAACACAACGTTCACAAAATAGTTATAAAATTAATAATTCTAAGAATAAAAATAAAACAACATGGCAAATTATCAATCAGGCGAAATTTAATATACCAAGATCTTTGATAACTAGAATAAAAATTAATGACATTATTATTTCAAATCCGATACAAATATCGAATGAATTTAATAATTGTTTTATCGACAAAATACAGCTCATAACAACATCTTTGAAAGACAATACAGCCATTTTAAGCACAAGTAAATCCATGTTTATGATGCCATGTGTCCCGCAAGACGTAGTCAATATTATTCATAAGCTGAAAAACACGAATAGCGTCGGATATGATGGCATAACTACCAAAATAATTAAAGTTGTGGCAAATGAAATAAGTTGTCACCTATGCCACATTATAAATCTAAGTATATCCTCGGGCATTTTCCCTGATGCTTTCAAACAAACAATTGTAAAACCGTTGTTTAAGAAACAGGATAGAAAACTCATGGAGTATTATAGACCTATCTCGCTAATTCCCATATTCTCCAAAAAAATTGAGAAATTCATGCATACTCAATTATATCAATATCTGGAAAAAAATAACCTAATATGCAATGAACAAAATGGATTTCGAAAAAACAGAACACTAAATTTTACTATTTATAACTTTCTCCACGAAGTTATGATAAAAGTAGACAAAAGGACGCCTGTGTGCTCAATATTTTGTGATATGACACAGGCGTTTGACTATGTAAAACATGATATATTAATTAAAAAACTTAACGCCTATGGAGTAAGAGGTAATGTCCCAAAATTAATTCAGTCGTATTTAGAAAATAGGCAACAGCGTACAGAAATAGTTACAATAAACCCCACTACTAAACGAGAGGAAATATATCTTTCAGACGAGCGAGAAATATTATACAGTGTACCTCAGGGGAGGGTGATGGGACCTCTACTGTTCACATTATACATTAATGACCTTCCAAAATGTACCACCAATATTATGACTCTTTTCGCAGATGACAGCACAGTTACAATCTCTTGTGATAATGATTTAACTCAATATAAACATGACATTTCCAATACCTTGACATCTATAATAAACTGGCTTGACATTAATAATCTAAAAATCAATTTCAATAAAACTAAAAATATACATTTTAGTCAACGGGTCGCCTCAAATAATAATATATGCGATAATATGACCATTGACGATAATAGTATAGAGAATGTTATGACTTCTAAGTTCCTTGGCTTAACTATAGATAGGAAACTGGACTGGAAGTCACACATAGAAACACTTTGCAAAAAATTAAGTAGTTCTGCATATGCTTTACATACTTTAAGATCTGTCGTCAATATAGAAACCGTAATTACCGCTTACTACGGTTTAGTTGCCTCAAATTTACGCTACGGCATAATTTTCTGGGGTAACTCAACAAATACCTCAATGGCTTTTAAGTGTCAGAAAATATGCATACGGTCAATTTTTAACTAAAAACCACTGACAACTGTAAAACATACTTTCAGAAATATAAAATATTAACATTACCAAGCATTTATATTTTGGAAATTGCAATATTTGTCCAAACAAATACTAGTTTATTTCCTAGGTTAGAATATACAGTTGCACGAAACAGACGTGATAATAGTAGACTGCGCCTACACCAAGCAAAAACCGAACTTATGCGTAGAAGTGTATTTTGTATGGCTCCAGTAATCTACAATCATTTACCGCAACAGTGGAAAAACTTGAGCATGAATAGTTTTAAAAGCAAATTAAAAGCATTTTTGGCAAATAAAGCATACTATTCTGTACCAGATTTTTTAAATGACATGATATAATTGAATGTGTCGTTTAATATATACTATTATTGACATAATTATGATTGCTTTGTGATACTTTATTTATTTTTGACATTAAATTATTGAATGTATAAATTTATGATTAATTTAAAATATTTTATTATACAATTGAAAATAGAATGCTGACTTAATATGTATCAATTAAGACCGAAATAATACTCTTTGTTAACATTTTAATAAATTGCATGCCTACTGGTAGAATATGGCAGAACTTCTATAAAATGTAACACCATAACTGTAAACCCATGTTCGCAATAAATAAATGATTGATTGATTGATTGATAAGTTTCCAGTTCTTTGAAATAACAATATTTCTCAAGTAAAGTAAACGTGGTAGATTTACACATCGATTAACACTTATTTATTCTAAAGTTTGGTAAGTGTTAATATAAGACTCGTTTACAACTTGATTTTACTTTTCAAACAAACTAGTTACCAATTTTCTCGTATAATCATCATCAGCCTTATTCAATTTTTCTTATTGCTTGGCACAGGACTCTCCTCAATTAGAGAAGGTAAGGTAAAGCCATATCCGACTGTGCTGACCAAGTGCGGGTTGGCAGACTTCACAAGTAGGTATAATTATGGAGAACATTATAGTGCAAATTACCGCACTATGTTAGCGAGTAATAATCACATGTGACCAGACTAGTAGACTTGCTCTTATACTAGAAATAATTTATATTACAACAATTCAAAAATCAGTAAGAGGTTAAATAAAATTATAAATACATGCCTTTCACCTAATTTGAGTCTTGTGTCGCATTTGAGTTACCCGAAAACTAGGCTTCATTTTCGTGATCATCTCTATACTGTGACGTTCGAAGCCTCGTAAATATACTAATATAAATTTAGGAAAAGTATCAAGCAACTAATTGACAAGTAAAAGATTTGATTTCAGCATGAATGTATGCGCTCAACCTAGAAAGTACTACCTTTTAACAGAATATAGACGTAAACAAGCAGTCTCTATACTCTCAAGTTTCACTGGTGTCCATTGGCTTTAGCAATCGTCTTACCATCAGGTAATCCAGGTCGTTTACCTCCTATTACTTACATAAAATAAAGTTACATTAAAGCAAACACAAAATAAAACAAACACAACATTATTTACACAAACTTATTTCACTTGTATCACTTAATCATCACAGCCAGATGACATCCAAACAAGCTTTTAAAAGAAAAAAGCGAGGGCCAATATATTCTTGTTCAACTTTTAATGTAACACCATTATTCTTTAAGTCTTGTCTAAATGGAGGCGAGTATACCCGCTTACTTAACAATCCAGGCGCTTTGAAAAATGTTACAAGTTTGGATTAGCGCGTTTCGCGTTTTATTAATAAATAATGGCGGGTTTTGTGTTGAATGGGGGTAAATGGTGAGAGAAAAAGGTTTTTAGGTTCCGTAGTAAACTAAAGGGACAAGCGAATATTTAGTAAAATCTGGCTAAACTAGTAAGCGGACACTAAAAGGCCTTAGACGCAACCGGATGATGATGAAAGCTATTTATTCCTAAGTGTAACTAACACCAGACTTCGTGCTGCTACTGAGAATTTGGAAAAACCCAGTAACACTTTAGCCCGACCCGGAAATCGAACCCGGGATCTCTGTTCAGCAGTCGCATGCGCTATCCACTGGACCACGGAGGCAGTACTACATAAATGCTTAATGATACTCATATATTTTTATAAATACTGAATTATCTACAAAACCTAAAAACTTACAACACTAAGCTGACCAAAAACTTCAAGCTCCGAGTATCGAATGCAAGCGCGATAACGCTGAGACGATGATAAACATTTATAGTTTTGTCTTGAAATCTCGACATGTACCTATCATCATCCTCCTAGTTTTATACTAGTTGCAACCCGGGGTCCGCCTACTGGTCTTGGTTTTGCCTGGATATTAGATTATCTACAACGTGACTTTTGTCTGACTTCCGTAACTCAAAGCTACAGTGATATTTCATGGCTTAGACCAGTGTCAGTTTATTGATAGGTACCGACGCCAATAACGACTAGCTAAAATCTTCATGACAGCCGGGAGGAGGAGCCAGGAGCCACGGTATAAGCTTGTTTGTTTGTTTTTCGTGTGAGTGTGTGGCCAAAACTCTGGTGTCAGAGTTTTCAGACCGCCCGAAAGCCTCCGACATGGCCTAACGATTCTTATCCTGCGACAAGAACCGGGACCGACAACTTTACGTGCCCTCGGAAGCACGGTAGCGCTCAGATGTAAATGCCACACACGGTCACCCATCCAAGTGGTGACCTGTGCAAGCGTTGCTTAACTTTGTCTATCTGTTACGAACGACTAGCCAAGTCTCGCTATGAGCGCTACACAGTATAAGCGATAATTAACAATTTAATACGCACATGACTCCGAAAAGTCAGTGATGCGCGGTGGATTCGAACCTGATGCTCTCTGTATGTCAGTCTGTTGGTATCTCCACTAGGCTATTGCTGCTCTTAAGGTCTATATAAAATGGTAAACAGATAAACCAAAACATTCCGTCATTAACATTCAAGACCATCGCTTCAAATTTTATTACGCTCTTTACGTGCAACAATTTGCTGAAACAATTACATCAGGCTCTCCGTAACTTCCGTGCTAATATTATTATTTTGAACGTAACAAACTTGGTGTATAGACCATTGTAAGGTGAGGCAGGCCACGACAGTCGTAATTATATTATAATATGTACTGATATAATCACTAGAAAGCATGAATGAGAAATTAGTCTGATAATCAGGAACAACATTTTTGAGATATGCAGTGAAAAAATAATAGGAGATTGAATATTTGAAAGTTATTCAACATATATATTTATAAAATGTTGCTAAGAACCATCACGCGAAATAAAAAAGCGCATCATAATCAGTCAATTTGGTTAGGAGCTACGATGCTACAGTCATCAAAAATACAGGGTGTTGATATGCATTTGCAAAATATTTTCAGGGGTGCATAAACTACCATAACTGAATACAAATACATGAAAAGATAACTCACTAAAATCTTTTTTCGTAATGATACATTTAAAAAAATCAGCTCGGTGTATTGACCCCACGGCCGCTCAGCAGCGTACTCGCGTTGCAGGTACCTAACACACACAAACACACATACCTACCGTGCAGTCTTATTCTGCACCATTAACAGTTTATGCTGATTTACTATCTAAGTAACATTGAATGAAAACAGGGTCTGAATTGACAAACATCGCACACTGTTTGAAATAATTTTAAGTGAATAAGTATACTGTCTACAACATATAACGTCCTGTTTCTGCGAATCTAGGTGAGTTTATGTCCATTGGAATCAATGTTTGTGAAATTCTTAGTCATACACAACTTAATACTTGTTCGTGTATCTTTTAAAAAGGAAACTAAACATGACTTATTTCTGCTTATTAGTGCTTACGATTATCCGTACCACTAATTTAAATATTTTATCAACATTTAAGTAATTAGCATTCGTGTTTTACTTGTGTACAACAATAAAGAGTTTTCATTTCCATTCTGTTAAAATACTTCCATACGTACACTTTCACCACAAAAAAAATTAAACAACAATATTGAACAACGACTTTTCCTGAAAACCTAATTGAATTACTTTCACAATATATTTTCTCAGTTTCAAGGCTAAGCCAGTAATCAAATAAATCCTAAGACCGTTGAACATCAACTTAATCATTTAAGACAAGGATGGCTCTTATTCTGTATTTGTCAAAGTAAATTAATTAGCAACATTTGTCATCGTCCTTAGAAGTGACGGAAAAGTAGCGATAATTTACAGGCAGCGATAGACAGTGGAGAGACTGACAGACTACGACGAAGAAGGTCTCACGTTTGAATACACGGCACGCATCAATAGCTTTTCGAAGTTAATTGCGAATTGAATAATTAATTATCGCTAGCTTAATGCGTAAAGCATAGTGAGGAAAAACCTACATGTTTGAAAGTTCTCCTTAATGTTCTCGAAAGACATAATAATAATATATATGCGTCTTGTGATGGATGTAGTTATGAAAACACTGTAACATTCCTTTTCTGGTTTAGAGATTGAAATCTTGGTATTG
Source organism: Euclidia mi (assembly GCA_944739405.2). NCBI lineage: Eukaryota > Metazoa > Arthropoda > Insecta > Lepidoptera > Erebidae > Euclidia > Euclidia mi. The sequence goes on from OX123192.2 coordinate 66,220,003, forward strand.
AGAAAGAGAGATTAAAAACACTATCCCATTTCAATCCATGGGTATCGTAGGAGACAGACATTTGAGGCAAATACACGAAGAAAATATTATCTTTTGTGAAGAGACGGCAAACTTGGCATCACACCGTATGCCGTCAGACCAGTGTGATATGTCGAAGAGGCCAAATCCGCCAAATGCTAACAATGTTATTGTGAAACAAATAACGCAAGGCCTATGTGCAAAGTCCTAAAACATTTTAAGGGGCGCTTTACTTAATCTGCAATCTCTTATAGAATGCTGTTACGAAGGTACCTACTAAATTTTAGGTTCGAACCAGTCCATAGATAAAACTAGACCTAGAAATACCATTTCAGTCCCTACCAAATCGTATACTTCTTTTTGTAACCTTAGTAATGCAGAAAACCTCTCTGAATACGCCGAAAAAAGTACGTAACTCTTAAAACAAAATAGCTTGCCATAATTTACCCAAAAAAGTGTTCAACGCCAAAAAAGGGTCAAAGGCTTTGCGTATCATTTCAAAGCTTACCAATTTTCTCATAATATGCCTACTCTATTTTGAGAAAGGTAAAGTTGAAATTTGGATGCTCAAGTATGTGGTACTTAAGTTGTTCTGTTGGAATATATTTTGACTACATTCAATTGCCGCGAATTGGTTCCGTGAGTGCCTTGTGTATAGTCAAAACATGTGTCGTGAAACGTATAGATTCATGCATATATTGCCATAAAGGGTAGAAGTGTATACTTGGCTGTGTTTAATATTATTATGGTATATTTTTGGTATACTCATGGGTGTTTGGGTATGGGTGCCTGGCGAAGCGGCTATTGCGCAAATTAATCGATATGTACGCGAAGTTAAGCACGTCCGTCACTGATTGGCTTACGGATGGGTCCCCAGCCACTAAATAAATCCCTTTCTTTTTGTGCTCCAAAGAACACAGTCACAACATACATATATCACAGTTGTTCTGGTAAAACTTAAACATTGTCTAAACCGTGGCATTATATAAATGCCTATTATAGATTGAGTTATGCAGTCGCTCTCTAGAAAACCATTTCATCAAATTTGGTTAATCTAGAAAGCGAACTACGGGCTGTTAGGCGAATGTCTCGGTTGCTACCAGGATCCTCCTTGTGCCGTTCTCCTCATGACTGACTAAATTGCTAGCGGACGTGAGCGTATCGATTTTTTCGCCGCAACAGTTGATTGTTTGTCTACGTTTTCCCGACACGATGGCTTATCAGTTCATAATATCACGGGAGTAAGTAGCTATGCTTCGTGCGTACTTTTTGAGTGGAGGCATCGCGAGTGCAGCTGTGTACCCATGGACATCATTTTGTGAGTGAACAAAAGTAAGCCAGTTAGTGTCGAACAATTAAAACAGCGCATATTGGACGCTTTTGACGAAGTGAAAAGACTGTGATCTGTGTATTGACAATGGTGTTGGACATTTCGAAGGACAATGGAAATACTTGTAACTTAAGTAAATAATAATTTGAGGCGGGCGGCTCAAAATCGGTCTGTGTGGAGAACCTTGAGGGAGGCCTATGTCCAGCAGTGGTCGTCTCTAGTGTGACATAATGATGATAAAATAATTTGTAAAAAGCAGATGATTCTAACTTCATAAATACGCCAAAATTACTCTTTTCTTTTATTACAGAATACCTTCTTTTATTTTGATATGTGTTTGCTTTCTAATTATTATCTATTATATCTATATATCTATATCGTTACGTCTGTCTCCCGTTGCGGTAGGCAGAGACTATACAACGCCACATGCTTCGGTTCAAACATACCTCTTTCGCTTCCTCGACATTCATTAACCTCATCATGCATGCGCGTCGGTTATGGGTACTTTTAAATTGGCCCTTTTTCAGTACGTCACCTATTTGGTCGGCGTACGTCCGCCTAGGGCGTCCCCTACCGATATTTCCATTCATTCTCGCACGATAAACTCCTTTTGTATTCCTTCTTTCATCCATCCGTTCCAAATGTCCAAACCAACGCAACATTCCTTTTTTCAATTTTTGTCACTACATCTTCTTTCAGACCACACTTCTCTCGTATCACACTGTTTTTCACTTTATCTATCAGCCTTACACCGCACATACTCCTTAAAGCTCTCATCTCCACAGCATTGATTCTACTTTCATGCTTCTTCTGCCATACCCATGATTCACTACCATACATCAGTGTTGGCGCCAAAACTCCCTGCAATATAGCAAGGCGAGCTTGCTTTGGGATAATACCATTGCTGATGATGGACTGTAAGGCGCCATTCACACTTTTTCCTGCTTTCACTCTCCTTTCAATATCTCTCTCACATTTTCCGTCTCTCGTAAACAAAGACCCTAAATACTCAAACTCGTTCACTTGCTCCACTTTTTCATCTCCTATCATTACGTCACATTCGGTTACACTATCATCCCTCTCTATGACCATGACTTTGGTTTTGTTAACAATTTTTTTTTACTATTACTAATTACATACCTTCGTATTTAATTATTTGTAAAACGGTACATTTTGCCGGTCCTAAGCCCGGATAAACTATGAAGGAGAGGGTAGAATTAAGAAAATTAAAGAGTAACTACTGTAACGTTATCCCTACTTAGGTGTGGTTAAATGAAAACCGTGGTTACATGTTACAATTAAAAATCCGTTTAATTCGTCAAGGAAATCTAAACATCATTTAGCAACGCATTAAATTGAAAATTAATATATATGCTAGTTAAAGAGGTAGAACCAGGGTCGCGTGATTCGGCGATGGTAAGGGGTCTTGTTGAGGGTCCAGTTCCGGTCGTCGCTCAGAGTAGCTGGTGCACTTAGCTTTTCTTGCCGCTGTCCAGCCGAATGCAGAAAGAGAGGGGACCGCGCTCCCAGCAGCTCCATATTTATAGGAGGCGCGATGCCCGGTGCAGCGTCTGAGATCAGTGGGAGGTGCGAGCGCGACGTCACAGCGACGTCACACACTCCCCCCATTAGGCCAGAATTTTCCATCCGGGAAAATTCTGTGGCTGGTAGGTGGCAACAGCATTCCGGGGGCCTGAAACAGATGAGTGGTGGTATCAGTAGGCTAAGTACAAAGCAACCACTAACCCTGAAAGAAAAAACCAAGTATAACCCTCGACCATTCATACGTCACCAAGCATTGAACGTTCCTATTACCTGACATTCATCACATTCAAAAGGCCTACACACAATCATACGTATGAACAAGCCAGCATTCATTCCCGATGCGAGTCATATTCATTATAATACAAGACGCGCGAAGAGGTATTATACGTCAGGTTTAGGGTAAATAGCCACCCAGCCTAGGTTGCTAGGCACCACCTGACAACCCGGGTTCGATAAGTAAAATTAAATTGAAAATGTATAAGTCGTAAACTAATATTACGATCTTACGATATTACGATACTAACAATATTACGATCAGTTGGCAATATCACAAGCAAATTGCTCATTAACACGCTCGATGCGAATTGCAAGGGCAAATTGTATTCATTTAAAATAAAATAAACAATGATTACGGCAGTGGAAAGTTTGAGCCGGCGCGTGGCTGGTAAATACGTGAGTCATCACTACGCGCGAGGCGCCGCGCCGCATTCCATTGCCGTGAATCATTATTTAGTTTCTGAACATGATGAGCGGGAAGACGACTCCTCCTTCGCGGGCTGGCAAGTGGTGAGTCACCACAAGGGCAAGGGTAAGGGCAAGACCACCGGTCCTGTTCGACACCCGCCCACCACACAACCGAGTGGCCCCGCTGCTACTAGCTCTGCGAAGAAGAAGAGGGCGAATAAAAACAAGAGGCAGCGCCTGGCAATAAGGCGTAAGGCTGCACAAACCGCTGCCGCCGCCGGTGCTGCCTCTACAAAAACAGCGGAGCAAGCCGCTGTCGCAGGTCCCAGTAATGTGACCAGCGCGCAGCCCGCGCTCAGCAGTGGGGGGTGCACGAAGGCCGGAGGCAGTACGGGGAAGCCGCCTGCCGCCAAGCGGCGGGCTGGCCACCCTGGACGGCATCCAGCCCCAGCACCACCGGGAAACACGGCAGGTAAAACTGCCGGAAACAAGGAAAGAGGTGAGGCCAAACGTGCTCTCAACGAGACCAGCTCGCCTCGAGGGGAGCACAAGAAACCCCGCCTCGACTGCTCCAGGACACAAGGTAAGTCCTACGCACAGGCCTCCAAGGCGTCCCTGGGCGTTGCAGTAACATGCAAACGCACAGGGAACTTGCCGAAGGAGTTCGTGGACCGGATACTCACGGAGATTCAAAGGAAGATCCTGAGTGACGCCTGGTCGACTAAAACCCCCAAACGCCCCGCTCCTGCGTTCACCGGGAAACCCATGTACGCGGACGGGGTCCTCAAACTCTGGTGCGCCGACGAGGCAACGCGTACCTGGCTGACGGAGGCGGTCTCTCTCCTGGTCCCACCACCGGGCTTCGAACTGGAGGTCAGGGGCCAGGAAGAGGCCCCGAAGAGAGTGCGGTGCGGCATTGTCGTTCCCAACGAACAGGGAGTCTGGGACGACGTGCGCGACGTGGGTCGGGCTCTGGAGTTCCAGAACCCCTGGTTGGCGGTCGACAAATGGTCGCTGCTGCACTCGGAAAGACAGTCAGGTGGGTGCTTCCTGGTCGTGGGCGTCCCGGAGGAACAAGTCCCGGTCCTGGTGCAGAACGAGCGCCGCCTCGCGTTGGGGCTGGGTGCAGGCTACATCCGGTTCCGGGACTCAACAGGCAAGTATGTCGACCATCCTCCGGAATGCGACAAATCCACACAACCACATCAAGCATCAGACAGAGCCGTCAGAGCCGGCCGCATCTAGCTTGGGGGCTGGCCCGTCAGCCGAGGGTAACTCGGAAGATGAGAGCCTTCTCCTGAGTCCGGTGCGGCGGAACGACGGGGTGGGGGCCGGCGACATCCTGGCGGGCCTAACGCAGCTGAAGGTCGGGGAGGAGGTGACATCACCCACAGATGAACCCTCTGCCTAGTGATGTCAGCTGCCTGCAAATCAACCTCCATCATAGCCAAACGGCCACTGCGCAACTGCGCAAATGGATGGAGGTCCAACATTCAGCCATCGTGCTCATCCAGGAACCTTGGATAAGGGGTGGCCTCATTAGAGGCCTCTCCAGCCTGGGAGGTAAGATTTACTCTTCTACTGACCACACACATCCAAGAACCTGTATACTTACAACTAAAAACATCAGAGCCCAAGCTTTAATGGAGTTCTGTTCCAGAGACATCACAGCGATACAAATTGAAATAATACAGCAGCAAGGAGTATAGCGGTCGTTTTCGCATCGGTTTACATGGCCGAGGCTGAAGACCCGCCTCCGTTCGACCTCACGCGTCTGGTTAACCAGTGCGAGAGAACCAATACGGAGGTCGTAATAGGGACGGACTCCAATGCCCTCCACCAAATGTGGGGCATGGACTGCAACAATAACAGAGGTAAGTCACTGGTTGAATACCTATTCACCACTAATCTTACCCTATTAAACACAGGTACGGAGCCCACCTTCGTCACAAAACGTAGTCAGACAATTATCGACTTAACTCTCGCAACAGAAGGAGCGGCTGAACGCATCAAGGGATGGCACGTCTCAAAGGAGACATCATGCTCACACCACAGATGGATCAGCTTCTCCATGAAAGTCACTATACAGCCCACACAGCCCCGCAGGAAACCACACAACACGGACAAATCAAAGTATGTCCTATTACTTAGAGATAAACTTACCCTTACCGCTACGCCGACGGTATTGGGTGACACTGAACAGATCGACGAGCAGGTATGCACATTGACGCAGTTGATGCTAGACAGCTACCATGCAGCTTGCCCGGAAACCACTCCGCCTTCAACCCCGGGGAAACAACCCTGGTGGGGCGCTGAGCTTGAACGCAAGCGCAAGAAGGTAAGAAAGGCTCTAAATAGGGCAATGAACACAAGCGCAGACGCTGATTGCGACGCTTATAAAGCGGCCAAATCAGAATACAGGAAATGCCTCAGATTCAGACGCACCATGGGATGGAGGAAATTCTGTGGGAGCATTGAATCCTGCCAACAAGCAAACCGGGTAAGGAAACTACTGGCTCAGCAACCAACAGTTGCACCAGGTACTCTCCGTAAACCGGATGACACATACACCACATCGGAGGAGGAGACAAGACGCGTCCTACTCGAAACACATTTCCCAGGCTGCGTCCTCACCCCGGTAATAACGTGGCACGATACACCAACAGTGGCGACCGAACACGAATGGAGACACGCAAACAATGTGGTCACAGAAGAAAAACTCCGATGGGCCATCGATAGCTTCCATCCCTTCAAAGCAGCCGGACTGGACGGCATCTTCTCAGGGTTACTACAATGGGGAGGTGAACCTGTCCTTAAAAGACTCCTGGCAATCATGAGGGCTAGCCTGGCCCTCAGATATGTACCGAAGAAATGGAGGGAAGTCAAACTAATCTTCATACCAATACCAGGCAAAACAGACTATACCAATGCAAAGTCCTTCAGACCAATAAGCCTGACCTCCTTCATACTTAAAGCCTTGGAAAGGCTTTGCGAGAGGGAACTAAGAAGTGGGGCTCTTAAGCACTTACCCCAACATGCCAACCAACATGCATACAGCTCTGGGAAATCGACGGAATCGGCCTTACATCAGGTAGTGAACCAGATAGAAGCTGCTATACAACAAAAAAGCATCTGCCTGGGCACCTTCATCGACATAGAAGGAGCCTTCGACAAGACAAACTTCTCCAGCATAAGCAACGCCCTAGCCAGACATGGTGTGGATCAGATGCTCATACAGTGGATCCAAAACATGCTCAGCAAAAGGGTAGTGCGCCTACACGGCGACACTCAGACAGCTTTGATAACTAAAGGGTGCCCGCAGGGAGGTGTACTCTCCCCGCTATTGTGGAACTTAGTCATCAATGAACTCATAGACAAACTCTCTGCGACTCACCTCCTGTATTTGTGGTACCCAGGATAGGTTCTCATCAAGGTAGATCCCCAGATTTTTAACCTTCTTAGTATAAAGGAGATCTTTTCCGTCGAAAGTAATTAGTGGTAGATCGGACCAGTTAATTTTTGTAGTCATTCTTGGGCTACCAATAATAATTAACTGAGTTTTATCAGGATTCACCATCAGTCCATATTTCTTGGTCCACTCGCAGATCTGAGCCAAATCTGTGCTAATGGTTCTACATGCATCTGGTAACTCATCTAAGGGGGCTTGCGTGTAAATCTGTAAATCATCTGCGTAAAGGTGGTAGGATGAAAGTAGTTGGTTAGAGATAGAATTAATAAATATCGTGAAGAGTAACGGAGATAGCACGCCACCCTGTGGTACCCCGGCATTCGTGTTAGACCAAGTGGAATAAGAGTCTTCAATGCGTATACGTTGCCGGCGACCAAACAGGTAACTATGAAACCAGTCAATTGCCGTTGGAGATATGTTAAGAGAGCGGAGAATGCCGAGTATGATGTGAAAATCCACGGTGTTAAAAGCATTGCTGAAATCGAGCAAGGACGTAACCGTTAGATTTCCACAATCCATACCTCTCCGAATGTCATCAGTGATGTGTACCAATGCAGAGACGATACTGTGGCCGGGACGGAAACCAGATTGGTATGGATTAAGGAGCGAATTTTTATGGAGAAAGGAACTGAGTTGATGGTGGATTAGGCGTTCAAGGACTTTTGACAGGAAAGGTAGTAAGGATATGGGACGGTAATCTGAAAAGGAACAAGGCTTAGGTTTTTTAGGTAGGGGAATTATAAGTGCATCTTTCCACGCTGACGGAAAGATGCCACGGATAATGGACTGGTTTAAAATGTTGCATAGGATTGGAAGGATTATACCTAGGATGGGAAGGATCATTTTCCTGCTGATACAGTCATCACCGACTGCATTGGACGCAATTGCCATAATACTCTTCTTAACATCACAATCGGTGAATTGCGAGAAGACAAAAGGAGAATAATCTGGGGTTGGTAAGGATGAAAGATATTGTAATGTGTTATTTTTAACATTTCCATCAAATTTGGGCGAAGAAAAGAAATGAGCATTAAGAGAATAAATAGATTTATATTGTTTGGGATAGATTGGTGCCTAGTCTTACCAACTCCTAAAGTGTTGAGAAATTTCCAGACCTTTGCTGGATCACCGTTTTCAACGGATTTATGTATATGTTGGCGTTGTGCTTTCCTACACACCTTGTTGCAGTGATTTCTTATAGCCACATAGTTTTCCATGTTTGAAGGAGTTGGCCTGTGCTTTACTTTTGTCTTCGCTGCAGCTTTTTTTGTCATAATCTTCTTGATGTCCTCAGTAAGCCAAGGTGCGGGCAAATGTTTTATTTTTATAGCGCGAATTGGGGCATGAACATCATATAGCTTAAAGAGATTGGTTGTCAGAATGTGCACCTTAGTGTCCACGCACTCGGTGGACAGCAGTGGTTCCCAGTCTATTTTGGCAGCATCCTCACGCAGTTCGTCAAGCACCATGCCACCAAAATTGCGCTGCAAAACTATTGTCGGCTTCGCTTTAGGTGGGCGTATTTTGTATGAGAGATAGATAAGGTCATGGTAGGAAAATGCATCGGCAGAGCATTGACCATGCCTGTAAACGAAATTAGGAGAAGAAACTAAGATGAGGTCTAGTAGAAAAGGAACAGTATTAGGAAAGTGATGTGTCGCATTAAGGTTTAATATAGTCATATTACAGGATTCTGTAACACGACGAAAAGACGTAGTTCGAGAATCACGTTTAAGGAGACAGGTATTAAAATCTCCCATAATAATGGAATGATCATAAGATGGAGTAAGATTTTCCAGGATTTGCTCGAAGGAAGAAAAGAAATTTATACGACACGAAGGAGAATAATATACGCCAAGCAACACTTTTGTATGATGGAGTTCCACTTTTAAGAAGAGATGCTCGCCAGCATTCGACGGTGGCGGCTGCGATGACATAGTGACTATATGATACGGAATGTGAGCACGTAAATATATGGCAATGTAACTGACAGCAAAAATAATTATTTTAATTTATTTTTACATTGTATGGGTTTAAAACAGGTAGTATCTGACTCGACGCATTTTACAGATACTAGTGAGACACTCATTGACGAAGTGTGTACAAACGCTCCTGTGCGCAGCGTATCTGTGGACTGTGTAGGCGTAAGTAATGGTCATGCTTTCATTACAGTTGAGTTTATTTTTCGCAAACCTAAAATTTTACCCAAAATAATATGCTATCGACCGTTGAAGGAAATTAATAGGGACCTACTGGATCAAGACATAGCCAATATCAACTGGCACAGAATGGGGTTGTTGAGCGATATTGACGACATTGTTGAGGATTTTACAAAAGTGGTAAATTTTGTGTTTGATCTACATGCGCCTATGTTCATGAGGGTTATTCGTAAGCTGCCTGCTCCTTGGCTTACCGACAATGTGAAATTTATGATGCAACTACGTGATAGAGCATTAAAAAGGATGCGTATTACTCGGGATCCCGTTCACAAGCAGTTTTATAAAGACCTTAAAAAGCAAGTAGATGTGGCGATTTTTAATGAAAAGAAATGTTACTTTCATCTTAATATTAATTCTAATATTAAGAACCCAAAAGCTTTATGGAAAAATTTAAAAACCCAGCTGAAATCCCATACAATGACGGAAATTCCTATGCATTTAAGCGACTCTAACCTCATAAATAATAATTTCTTAAATATTCCTGGCAATTTGTATAACTCGATATCCCAACTATGTTATTACGAACTCAATCGTTTTGGAGACAAAACATTTTCTCTCAAGGAAGTTGACTCAAGTGACGTTCTTAAAGTATTGCAGGGTATAAGATCTTCAGCTACAGGTATAGACGGTCTGTCTATTGACATGATTAATTTTATTTTGCCACAGGGACTTGATTTAATCACTACTATAGTGAATAAATCCATCCAGACTGCAAAGTTTCCAACACAATGGAAGACGGCTATTGTTAGACCTTTACCAAAGACTAATAATATAACTTCAGTTAAGGACTTGAGACCGATCAGCATTTTGCCTTGCCTATCAAAAGTACTTGAGAAAGTAGTTAGTTTACAGCTTACTAGTTATCTAGAAACGCACAGCATTTTGCCAGTCAAACAATCTGGCTTTAGTAAAAAAAGGGGTACGACTACAGCGTTGCTTGACGTTACTGATAACATCATAGCTGCTCAGGATTTAGGACAAGCCACGATACTGGTATTACTCGACTTTTCTAGAGCCTTTGATGCCTTAAATATTTCACTTTTAATGTCCAAGTTGTCATACTACGGTTTTGATCATTCTACGGTACGATGGTTTAACTCGTATCTGAGTAACCAACCGCTTTCAATTCGTATTTCTGTTTGTATATTCTATATATTATATTTATTATAGCTAAAATATTGACTGTATTATTATCTGCTGTTATATATATAATTATCTGTCTATGTACACTAGTGTAATCCTATACTTCTCTAGCCTAACTTTTATAGTATTTACTGTACCTTCTCTGGTGATCGTCCGTGACCAGCCCTTGGGTTTCAGCTGAGAAACAGCGCTGCGGTCATCCGTAGCATAGGCTGAGATGTGACCTTTTGGACACACTGCACAATATATATATTTTTTTTCACTTTGTCTGTTTTTTTTTTCTTTTTTGTATTTTCGTTTTGTCTTTACTGTCAAATTTTCTTGTGTTTTTATCGGTGTGTCTAATAAATGTTTTTTTCTTTTCTTTCTTTCTTTCTTTCTTTCTATAGTAGGGCTAGGATCTAATAGGGATTGTAGGGACAAATAGGGTTAGGTTCTAGACGCGTACGAATCGTAGGTCTGTATCCACAGCATACCACAGTAGTACCACGATAGTACGTGCCATAGGTTAGGCGCTTAGTAGTAGGTGCGTATAAGTGCTGGCCTGTATCACAGAATACCACAGAGCACCAAGCCTATACGCATTATACGCTAGGTACAAGTTAGGATAGGTTTAGGATACATGTAGGTATAAGGATTAGGATAACTAGGATAGGATATTAGGTATAGGTGATAAGCTACGACTCTAGGATAGTGTAGGTTAACAAGTTAGATTAATCCCTTATCATATAAACATTCTCCTCTACAGTGGGGTTAGTAGCGTAGGGCTGCTATCCCGCTGTTCAGTGTAGTCCTTCGCCGGTCGGGTAGGATTTAGGATTTTAGTCCTATTCGAGAAAAAAACAGTAACACGCGGTCCTCTTGTCCCTTAAATTGACTAATTCACTGACTGACAACTGGTATACAGCAGACTTGCGCACCATCCTAGCGCTTGTTTCGTTGTATATTAAGTGACTGACTAACTTAGTTGCGTCGTTCGGTAGCGGATCAGGTATCGGTCTCCCTGAACAGGGTCGCCCCGGTGCTCGAGAAGTCGCACATACCGTAACGAGGAAACAGATCGCAACTAAGTTACTTTTTGTTTTCACCCCACCCCTTGTTAGGTTAAACAGGATAGGATAGGGGCAGCAAGATGGACGTACAACAAATCAACGCAATTGTAAAAAGCCACGAGAGCTACTACAAAGAAATCGGACGCATATTGACCAACATCCAAAGCCAAGATAAAGGCTACTAAGAGTGCTGTGTGATCAAGGTTCGCAGGCTTCATTCTCACAGAAGAAGCAGCCAAATTACTACCCTACACTCGCAGAAAACTAAAATGCGAGATAGTAGGTATCGGTGATGAAACACCGAAGACTTCAGACCACAGTGTTGAAGTTAACTTACAACCAAGATTGTCACGGTGCAACTTGGTCAAACATACCGGACCGGACACACAGAATACAACGCTTTTAGCAACGGCCCTTGTGCAAACATAAGCCAAGATAAAGGCTACTAAGAGTGCTGTGTGATCTAGGTTCTCAGGCTTCATTCTCACAGAAGAAGTAGCCAAATTACACTCGCAGCAAAATAAAATGCGAGATAGTAGGTATCGGTGATGAAACACCGAAGGCTTCAAACCACAGTGTTGAAGTTAACTTACAACCAAGATTGCTACAGTACAACTTGGTCAAACTTATAACAAAGGTACAATCAGTTTCTTTGCTTCCCCGGAGTGGTGAAGAACATGCAATTAAATTAAAATTGCATCGTTGACCAATTATTTACAAATCAAACTAACACCAAATGTACTACAAATATCACTACACTAAAAGTCAAATAATAATTTGGAAACATTTATGCACTGGTTGCTTATAGTAAAAACCAATTAGCGAAAACAGATAAAACTATTCGAGACGTAGAAAAAAAAAATGCCGACAACGGTATAACAAAATGAAGCCAATAACTGTGTAATACACCACATCCACAACGGGCACCACATCAAGACCACAAACAACCATCCACGCACACTGCATGGAACAACGTCTACAGCCAGCCGAACCATCTGCCAAAGCCTCTGAACCAGGACGCAGCCAAGGATGACTCCATAGAATTATACCAACTGGAGTTGCCTGTTTTTCGGAGAGGACAGAATGTTCACACATGAACATGCCATTTCAGCGATATAATCCTACGTGAGTTTTTACCGCAACAATTATTATTCGTGATTTCTATCAAATTAAGAGAAAATCACGTACTCACCTAAGGTACATACCGCTGAGATGGCACCTTACACACACAGCACACAACCGTAAAGTTGCGTGTGTGTACATAGGATAAGTTTAGTATATAAGATTATGTATTATAAGAAATAAACCAGTCCCAAGTTCAATCCGACTTTGACTCGATACCCTTCCCATACCTCTGACGGTGGCCAAGACACCTTTAGCCATCAGTACTGATCAGCTCGGTGAGTCTGTCGAGTTGGCCGTCAGAAAACCATCTTCACCATACCTAACTCCTACACACAGTCCGTCTGTCATCATAGGTCTCCGGTGGCAGATATCCCGCACCTATCTATATAAGTATATATAAATACGTATAGTAAGGCTACGATCTAATAGGGATTGTAGGGACAAATAGGGTTAGGTTCTAGGCGCGTACGAATCGTAGGTCTGTATCACAGCATACCACAATAGTACCACGATAGTACGTGCCATAGGTTAGGCGCTTAGTAGTAGGTGCGTATAAGTGCTGGTCTGTATCACAGAATACCACAGAGCACCAAGCCTATACGCATTATACGCTAGGTACAAGTTAGGATAGGTTTAGGATACATAAAGGTATAAGGATTAGGGTAACTAGGATAGGATATTAGGTATAGGTGATAGGCTACGACTCTAGGATAGTGTAGGTTAACAAGTTAGATTAGTCCCTTAGCATTAATCACTCCCCTTGTACAGTTGGGTTACTAGCCTAGGGCTGCTATCCCGCTGTTCAATGGTGAAGGAAAATATGTAAGAAAACCTGCATGACTGAAAGCTTAGAAAATGTTCTCGAAAGACATGTGAAATTCGCCAATTAGCTCTTGGTTAGCATGGTGGGCTACTACTATTTAATAGTGAAATGAGATCCGTGACCAGCAGTAAGACAAATTATATACAGGGCATAATTATATATTTATATTATATCATAATAGTAATGAAAATTTAACTCTATTTTAAATTGCTGTTGTAAAAATATACTATCGAGATCAATTGCAGTTACTTGAGATTATAAAGGCAAATTAGGTGCGCTTGTCGGTTTCTGGTTTATAGTTGGGTGACCGGATACAAAATATCACAAATATATTATCACTAGACGATGCCCGCGTTTACAACCGCGGTTTTTAAGGCTACTGCTCCTCTCCCATTGCTCATAGCGCAATGTTATATAGCCTTTAGCCTTCCTCGATAAATGGGCTATCTAACACTAAAAGATTTTTTCAAATCGAACCAGTATTAGTAACCAAACAAACAAACTTTTCAGCTTTATACACCACTATTTTTAATTAGTACAAAAACTTTAAGGACATATTATCGAAGACATTATAATCGTATATGTGACATAAGAATTTCATAATATCTATAAATAGCCAAGTTATAATCATTTGTTTTTTGTAGAAAATCTCACCTAAATCATAGACATATTTTACAATCCATTCACTACTTCATTGATAGTACTTACTTTCCGCCCTATTCTTACGCATTCTTTCCGTCGCACTTATAATGTAGGTAGTCTTAGACAATAAAATGAAGCAAAATAATCAGTGTAGGTAGTGTGACGTCGCTGTGACATCGCGCTCGCACCTCCCACTCATCTCAGACGCCGCACCGGGCTTCGCGCCTCCTACAAATACGGAGGCGCTGGGAGCGCGGGCCCCTCTCTTTTTGCATTCGGCTGGACAGTGGCAAGAAAAGCTAAGTGCACCAGCTACTCTGAGCGACCACCGGAACTGGACCCTCAACAAGACCCCTTACCATCGCCGAATCAGGCGACCCTGGTTCTACCTCTTTAACTAGCATATATATATTAATTTTCAATTTAATGCGTTGCTAAATGATGTTTAGATTTCCTTGACGAATTAAACTGATTTTTAATTGTAACATTTAACCACGGTTTTCATTTAACCACACCTTAGTAGGGATAACGTTACAGTGGCGACTACGGGAATATATAAGTAGGGTTTTGTTGCGAATCCGTTTCCGGTAAGTCCTTTTCGTTCCAAAGCAGTGTTATATTGTTTTAATTGTGTTCAATTTTTCTTACCACGCTTGGTAAGTTATAACTATTTCTGTTGCCGCGTGTGATAATTAATTGCGTATCAACCGCATAAGCAACAAGTTATAATCGCTTTGCTTGCAACCACGTGTCAACTAAATGACGCGCTAAGGCCACACACGTGTATCGCTTGTTTTGTGATAGCCTTTTTAATTGCCTACCACGGTAATTAATAACTACTAATTATTTTCTTATAATAACTGCCCTTCGGGATTAATTTTTTGGAACGAATTTATACCCTTTCTGCTTTTTTTTACAATTTTTGATTGTTCGTATAACCCTCTTTGTGCGACCTTGACTGGTCGAGTTACACCTTATAGTCGATATTATTAAAAAATGTCTACTGCATATTGCGACGATGTCTTTTGTTTGCTACTTCAAAAGGGCGAACTAGAGTATGAGGTGGCAATTCGAGGTGTCGAGCCGTCGGCTACAGTTTCCGATTTGCGTAAGCAAATCGGTAAACTGGTTTCGGAAGCCCCGGCTGAGACCATAATATGCGAGTCTCATCTTTCCTTTTCCGAAAACATATCAGGCATAAAAATAACTCTCATAGAGATAGTTAATAATTTAATAATACTACAAATCGAGTTTGAAAATAATTTGTTTTGCTTACGCAAATCGGCAAATTGGTTTCGGAAGCCCCGGCTGAGACCATTTTATGCGAGTCTCATCTTTCCTTTTCCGAAAACATATCAGTCATAAAAATAACTCTCATAAAGATAGTTAATAATTTAATAATACTACAAATCGAGTTTGAAAATAATTTGTTCTCGCGTACAGAATCTTTATTGCACCACTTATATCACAGGTTGAATAGAGTGAACGTGAACGAACCTAACGATGCCAGTGTTTTAGATACTCTTTGGCTAGATTCCCGCGGCCAATTATCGGCTCTGCGAGCTATTTCACCTAAACCACAAACAAGTTGCTCACACGTTATATCAAACGAGTCATCTGTTAACGCTTTTTCTTACGACCGTAAGTTGGTTTCTGAGTTGTCTAAATTTAAATATAATGGAAAAACGTGTGTCTGTGCCTTTATAGAAAAGGTCAACGAGTTTATGATTTGTAGGTCTGTTGCCGACGAGAAAATTCTCGCATTCTCGTTTGAAATTTTTACTGGCGACGCACTTACTTGGTACCGCAGCGTTAAAGATAGTGTCAATTCTTGGAATCAATTGTGTTTGTATTTGAAAAGGGACTTTAGCCCTCGTAGCCACGACTACAAACTTATGTCGGCGATTAGACTTCGTCACCAAGGCGAGAATGAAAATATTACTTTATACATTGCAAAAATGAAGGGTCTATTCTCTCGTTTGGATGACCCCATTAGCGAGGCGCAGAAATTAGACATAATTTTAAATAATATAAAACCTTGTTACACAAACTGTTTACTTACTACTAAGGTGGTTGACATTCCTAGTTTGGTTGCTGTGTGCCAGGAATTTGAGAAGCTGGACAGCCGTAGTAGGGATCGTGGTCCTTCCTCTTCTTCTTCTTCTAATTATTTACCTCCTGAGTTTTTAGATAATCATACCTCCCCTAGTCGTTCTGTCCCCAATTTTAATAAAAATTCATATCAAAATTATTCTTACTTTAAAAACAGAAATATTATTTCCTATAAAAATAATTACAAAGAGAAACCGATTATTAATGCTGTCAGTAAATCCCCTAATTCTAGTAATCAATTTTGCCCTCGTTGTAGAACATCTTCGCACTCCTTGAATACTTGTAATAAACCCAATCTGTTAATATGTTTTAAGTGTAGTTTGAAAGGTTATCGTGTTACTAATTGCCCCAATTGTAAAACTCCTAGCCACAATAAAAATAAAAATAATAGTCCAAAAAACTAATTAAATCGGATTGGAGTAATAAAAAAAAGTCTAATTTTACCTAGGATAAATTGACTTCGCGAGGTCTGCTGATATTTCTGTGGTCTAATATTAAATAACTTTCTTTGTAGCGTGACATGACTTGCCATTCACGGGAAAATAGATTGGCAAAGTAAAGCAACGCTTGCAGAGGTCACCGTTTCGATGGGTGACCACTTATAGTGCCAATTTTAGAGCGTTACCGGGGTTCTGTAGCGACCATGTACCGAACGTCGCAGCATTGATAGGCCTCACGCAAGGTAGACCGACGACCTGGTTAAGATCACAGGGAGCGGTTGGATGCGGGCGGCTCAAGAACGGAGATGGAGAGCTTTAGGGAACGCCTTTGTCCAGCGGTGGACGTCTCTAGGCTGACATGATGATGGCAGTAGTTTGGAGAGTACATGAAAGCCATCGGTCTCAATTTTTGTCTCAAGACCCGCCAGGCCATGTCGGGGGCTTTCAGACGATTTATAAATGCTGACACCAAAGATGACTCGCTACATTATAAATATCAAAGAGCGAACTTAATACACAACAGATCCTTAAGAATTAGAAAAATATTATTCCGTATTTATGTTAGTCGTTCGCCAGGCAAAAGGTTACGTTTTTAAATGAAAAATTCCTTTTGTAAGGCAGAGAAAATGTTGTAAAATAGAAAACCAATAAATGATTATTCGACCAACTAGACATTGCCCCGCTGAGCAACCGATTTATAGTGTGTGCTGTAAAGTATGGAGAACGACATCCTATCATTTAAACAATAAATGTTTTATTCTGCTGAAAATAAGTTTTATTAACAGAATTGAGTCACAATTTGTGATGGACGTCCAGAAGACGACTTGTACAGAAAATTTATTGAATACTTTTGTATAGCTGTTGATGATCACTATCATTTAAACGTTGTCTGCTGTGTGCGGTTAACGGTGAGTGAAAGTGATAGAGACTCAATCTCATCTTCCCTTGATGTAATTTCTATTGACACCAAGTACGCCTGGAGGCTACTGTTACCAGCTCGTCAAAACAGTTGCAGTTCGTTTTCCACGCGTACCTCGTAAAATTAAAATAAAACAGTATGACAGGAAAGAAATTAAGAAAATATGAACACGCAGATTGCATGATAACCTACCAGAAAATGTTTGAATACTTTATAATCTGTGGAAATGTGTAAATAAATCTTCGGTCACGTATGAGTAATTGTCTACTAGAGGAAATAGGCATAAAAAATACAGCAAAACAATTCAAGTAAACATAATCCCTATCCATAGACAAATAAATTTTATTTTAAACATTAAAACTAAATAAAGTGGCGGTATGGATCGGAATGCTGGGCCGTGAAGAATAAAGATGTAAGAAGATTGCATGTAGCAGAGATGAGGATGTTGAGATGGATGTTTAGGGTGACAAGGATGGATAAAATTAGAAATGAGTATATTAGAGGTTGTTTGAAAGTTGCACGGCTGCAAGAAAAGCTGGAAGAAAATCGTTTGGCGTGGTATGGGCATGTAATGAGGAGGGATGAAAATCATGTAACTAGAAAAGTGATGAATTTAAGAGTTGGAGGGGGACATTAAGCAAGAGGGAGACCAAAGAAAAGATGGATGGATTGTGTGAAGAACGACATGAATGAAAAGGGAATGAATGGTCAGATGACATCTAATAGAAGACAATGGAAGAAAAATACATTCTGCACCGACCCCAAATGATATGGCAACAGGGCAGGCAGAAGAAGAAGAAAGCGGCGGTAGGTGGTGTACCTAACGGACTGCCGAAGAGATGGTCTCGGGTTTGATCCCCAGGTACCCCGGGCACATACCTCTTAATAATGTGCCCGAAACATGGCTCGCCCCCGATTACATTGGGATCAAAACATAACTGGCGAAGTGTGGGTGTCTAATACACGTCTGCCTACCCCTTCGGGGATAGGTAAAAGCCGTGAAGTTATGTTATGTAATGCTTAAAACTTATACTTAATCAAAACTCCTATTCCACACTAATATAGCCTTAGAGTTCAGTATCAGTAGCCAATAAAGAAATATTCAAATGAGATGCTCATGCTCCGGACAAGTCGCATTACGAGAATATTTATTGCTATTCTTACTATAATGTTTTCTTATCATTTTCCAGACTCTATTTACAAAAATACTTGTAGATTTTAAAATTTACATTTTCTACGTTGCACATGTAAGCTGATGTGGATATCGTATGAAAGATTTTATTTGACATAGATTGTATTTGTGTTTACTTCATATCACATGAATTTTATTCAAAGAGAAGAAGATTTAGGTCAGGATTATTTTTAATAGTTTCCCTGTCCCGTGTATCAAAGATGATTCATAGCAAATGATTTACTATTGTGTCTCTGGCTGGACAGCAAATGTGATAGCCTAGTAGAAACACCAGTGGATTGCTACGCAGAAGCCCTCGGGTTCAAACCTACGGCGGGCACCCAAAGGGTCAGTCATCTTGAAATCTCGAAAATCACCGGCCGTATTAAGATTAGATTTTTAGTAGAGAAAATTTTAACTTTTAACCGAGTGCGGAGCCGCGGGTACCAGCTAGTATTATAAAAATGTTTATCATTTATATGCTCTATCATCGTCACTTCTCAATTGAAACGCCTACTTCGAGTTCTACTACCGTACATTGCTGCCTTAACCAATCATCATCTAAACGTTTATAAATAACTATTAAACAGAAACGCTTTCTGTCCATTTCAAGAGCGCTAGATAAACAGTAGTTATTTTGACACTATCCGGTCACAATTGTTTACATTCTAGACACTCTCTACTTCGACTAAACTTCGACTACCTATGACTAAGTTCGACGGCGAACGAGTAACAAACTGGAACTAGGTAAGTCGACTTGATTTTAACTGTAAATAGATAACTTAGGAAGCAATTCAAAATTATTACTGACCAATTCAGGTCAAGGAGAAAATGGTTTTAAAGATATATCTATTTGTTTGTTAAGATAATATAAATCCAGTGCGGGTTGGCAGGCTTTACACGTCTTTCGAAAACATTACGTAGAACTGTTATATCTCTTTATCCTTAACATGCCCGTAATATTGTACATTATGTGTTTAAGAATATTTAAATACGTTTATTGATTCACAGTGATGTGAAGCAAATTAGGAAAGGCTTAAGTCCAGTAATGGACTGCAAAAAGCTGCAAAGCGAGAGAGAGATAAATATGTTTATCACTTTCTGGTTACTATATCACAGGCTCTGCTTAGTCTAGGTTCTGATAACCGTGTAAATTATCCTAAGATATATTATAAAAAATGTATTATTATCTATTGAACCCTGAAACATTCTGCAAGACCTTTTATAATTAACCGTTTTCCCTTCAAGAATTTGAACGAAACTTAAACGTTCACCTAATACTCGGTTGTATCCCAAACTTTTTGTGAAGAGATATTTAATTTGTCAATCGTTGTTTTTTATTTGGACTTGTTTGGTTTATTAATTGACAGAAGGCCGACAAGTCGAAAATTTTGGCTGAAATTATTAATTTCTAAAGTTAAGAATTTTCGTTTCATTTCAAGTAAAAATATAAACTGGAAAACTAGATTATGAAGAAAATGGTTGTTTAATGTTTGAAATTTAAAGCTTTATACAAAGTTTACATAATTGAAAATGTAGTACCATAAAATATAAGTATCTAATCGGTGATTGATCAATATCGGATTTAAATTCACGCCAACCATATTCTTGATCACAATAGCGATTTATGTGGACGTCCATTTAGTGGTTCTTGTTGAAGTGTACCAGGAAACTGTCCTGTAGATTGGCTCAACTAGATTGATTTGAACTATTGCAAGTTCAAATTCATATACATATTTTACCAGGCAATTATGAATGTCGATTTTTTTAAGAAGCAGATTCGAGATGGTATGGCTATGAGAAAAGCCAGGAAGAAACTCATGCCACTCTTTTAAAGTCAGAATCTTAAATTATAAACAATTTGTGGTATTCTAACTGCTGACACATTCAAAAGTTGCAAAAGTGGCAATCCACTTGTTCTTCTTCCAAACAACTTCTTTAAATAATTTGTATGTTCAGAAGATTTTTTTCTACGCTCTCTCATTTTCTCACCAATATAAATTACACCAAAGACATAAGTGACCATCTCAAATCTCCAAATAAACCGAACATTACCAACCCTTGAATCGAATTATATGATTTATTAATCGTTTGGGGCTCACCTCTTTTCGATAGTGGAACCCTTCGGCCATTATTGTCAACGTCTATCCGATCAATAGCCTTCATACCTATTGTGGTTGATCACGAATGTTGGAATTAGGTATAGAATTGCGTGAGGAGAACTCTAGGTAACGATATGCGCAAGGAACGCTAAGATGTGTGCAGATATAATATGTATTTAGGTATTGTGGTTGGATTTTGGACTAGGAATTTGATGACTTTGAAGACGAAGGTTTGACCAGAAATATGTTACCTATAGACAATGCTGCTATTATAAATATGCGTTTTAATATGTAAGTATAAGAAATTGGTTTCAATTACGTAGTTATTTTCTGGATTGCTGGTATTATCCCATAACCACGGCTGGGAAAACCCAAACCGAAACATTGGAGAAATATGTGGAAGGTATTTCAACTTATATTAATAACTTTTAACACTGCTAGTTTCAGAATCAACGGGTATACTATTAAATTTCGACTACTTAACGGTGGAATGCTGAGAAATCCTTGCTTATTGGGTTCTTAAGTAACAAATTGTACAGTATATGTCCTTCTTCTTCTCTAATTCAATGACTAGCTCTTGTTGGTGGAGCGATAATCGTTGCTTTCAGCTTCGTGACCTTTCTTTGATCTCTTGAACAGTGTCCAAATAATAATAACGATGATGATGATGATGATGCAATATACGATGGTGTAGCGGTGTGCAAATGACTGTCACGCCGGAGGGCGCCTATTCGATTCCCGCTCAAGTCAAACATTTGTGTTCGTGAACATAGATGTTTGTCTTGGTCTGGGTGTTTCTATGTAATATATGTATGTACTTGCAAAAAAAATGTATATATGTATCTTTATCCATTGTCTTGTACCCATAGCACAAGTTCTGCTTAGTTTAATGACTCCATTCATTTTTTATTTTATGGTTCTCCCACAGGACATTTACAATCTGAGATCGAGATTCTACAGATATAGATGTTTTGTATCGATATGCCGAAACGTTGTTGGTAGCCCAGCTGACCCACTTATTTAAGCTGCAGTCAGCAAATCTATTTGATTAATTAACTTACTTAATAAGAACAGTGGTAAGTATCTTATACAAGTAAAGGTTACCTAGTGATTTATTTTTATTTACGGATTTTATCACGTCCTATTTTATGTGGTTTTGACATCATCACGGTTCGTTTAAAGCAACGAAAACTTAAGTAATTACAAAATCCTAGCTGACTCGGTGAACTACGTACTGCCATTTTTTTAAATACCTGTATGCATTTTTTTTTCATATAAAACTTCTTCTGACTATAATGAACACATAAAAGAAAGATTTATCAAATTTGTTACAGCCGTTTGGAAGTTATGCGCGTACAAACATTTCAGTGATTCATTTTATATAGATTAAAAACATACGTCAAGGTCTTATAGTTTGAATGTAACAACAAGAAAGTCTTGTAAAGTTCGAAAGTTTTTTAGTTTATCGCGTTCATACAGACAGACAGGAAGAAAAGGGGACTATATTTTATAATTCGTATAGATTCTTTATGTCAGAGAGGCGGCCGCTCTGTGAAAAAGAAGTAGTAAGCGGCTATGGGTTGCAACTGAGATATCGCTATGATTGAATTCAATTGTCAGTTAATTTGTATAAATAATAAAATTAGTAAACACTTGTCCAAGAATAGTTTTAATAACATAAATAGCTAATTTTAAGATTAATTAAAAGATTTTTCTTTTAATTTTTCGGGCAAAGTGTTACTGAGTTTTTCTCCCCCCTATTACGTGGGACCTAAAAAAATTTGATGGCGAAATGTGGCTGTGATATTACACCTCCATCTATACCTTCGGGGATACAGGCATGCGTCTATAAATATATATAAAAAATATTTATCTATACTAATATTACTGTTTTCTTATATTTAAGATTCATCGTTAAAACTATGTGTGGTTTTACGTGTTAAATAATTCAATAGACATGTTCATATTCACAACATTGTTTGCCATAACCGGTGTGCAATTTACCAGTATTTCAAAGCTTGGTAACTTAACCCACAAGTAGAGTATACCTCACTAAGATACCTCTGTAGTTTCGTAATTTGACTCAATGGGCTGGAAATCTTTGAATAAATTTCACAGCTCAACAGATGCACAGTTCGTGTTCACCTTAATATTCCAATAGAGGAACTACCACATTGATTGCGTGGGTTGAATATTTGGTCCACTTAATGAAGCCACTGTTCCATATTAATACTATATCATATTCATGCTAATATACTATATTAGCATGAATATGATATAGTATTAGTGCGCGTACAAAGGCGGCGATAGCCGAGTGGATATACCAACAGACTGCCATGCAGAGGGTATCGGGTTCGAATCCACGGCGCGCACCAATGACTTTTCGGAGTTATGTGCGTATTGAATTGTTAATTATCGCTTGTCCCGTGCCTCGGAGAGCACGTTAAGCCGTCGGTCCCGGTTGTCATGAAGATCTTTGACAATCGTTACAGGGCGTCAGTACCTTCTAAATAAAACTGAAACTAGTCTAAACCATGGAATATAGCTATCTCTTCGGGTTGCGGAGGTCAGACAGGCAGTCGCTCCGTGGAAAAGCTAATATTCAGTCAAATCCGGTTAGACTAGAAAGCGGACCCCAGATTGAAACTGGGATAACGCTAAGAGAAAGAAGAAGATTCATGCTAATATACTAAACTTTGCCTGTGACTCTACTCGCGTGAATTAGACACGTAAACCTTTCTCTCAAATCGCACTATCTAATGTTGACCGTACAATAATTGGTTTGGTGGTTTTTTGGATTATTGTGTTCATACAAACAGTCAGGATGGTTGAAGACTTTTAGAATGATATATACAGAAATTAAATTTCAAAAGCTGGTAGCAATGGTAGGCTTTTATGGACAAAATTAAATACTAGGCGGAGGATTTTGGTTTCAAACCGACGGTATGAACCCCTAATACTTTGACGTTCTCTACGTATGGAATGGTTAATTTTCGCTTCCCACACGGTGAAGGAGCGTTCTTGGACTGACGCTTTAACTCGGCGCATTTCAAAGCATCGTATAAACCAAACTGAAACTTCATAAACCCAAAAGAGCAATACACAATAAGGAGTCATTCAATACAGGCAGTTGCACAGTCTATTCACTTTTTATCTGAAAGCTTACACTCTAATAGAAGCCTCGGTTACTCGTGGCTCAACGGATTGGAAGTCTTTAAAGAAATTTCACAGAGACTGACCTCTGCAGTCGGGTCTACAACAGGTGCGTGCGATCATACGTTTCGTTCACAAGACTCTGAAAGAATGGAGATGAATGAATTATTTTGCAGTTACATACATTTTGGGGCAAAGGGTAAATTGCTTTTTACATTGAGCGATGGATTAAACATCCATTGAACTACCGAATGACATTAACTTGTAATAAAAGCATTATAAAGTTTGAAATAGTCCTTAGCCTATACAGTTGTTCTAGTATTTTATTGTTGACCCGTTTATTTATGATCTCTTTGATGAAAATAAAAAGAGACGAACACAAAAGCTATTTCTCCTTAAATTCAACATATTACTGCCCAGTCTATTTTTCTGCGTCCCCATAGCATTGAGCAATCTTAAGAGGAGAATTAAGACACTCAGTCATGTCAGACGTATTTATATAGGTTTGATGTCAAGTTCTCCACCTCTTTCCAAAGTTATTATTTGCTTCGTGTATTTTCCTATGTTACTCACAATCTTTTTAAGTCACCCCAAAGACACCCACGGAATGTAACGAAGTAGCAACACTTAAAGTTTGTTTTCTTTCCCCATACGAACAATATTGTTCTACCTTAATTTACTATACTTTACTTTTGAAACACAATACTCGGTTTATAGCACACCGTAAAGGAACCTTGCGCTGTATCCCACAAAACCGTTGTATCTAGTCTTACAACACTTAATACTAAATACCCAGTGCATTTAGTACTAGAACCAAGTACTAATCCAACTCTGTGTCGTTCGGACTGCACTGAAAGTGCTGTGTCATCAACCGCTCTTACAAGTTAGCCACATATGTGTGTGTGTGTGTGTGTAAGCGATGTGTATGTGTGAGTGGGGTGAAAATTAGTAGCCGAATGACTGGCTTAGATGCGTCCGTTCTCACGTGCGTATGAAAATGTTTGAGTATCTAAATAATGCACTTTTCGGTTCAGTTCAGTAGTGTGAAGTATTTCGCTACTGCGCCTCTGAAATTAATCAACGACTTTCCTTGTCCCTCTTTTTACCTATTTGGTGAGACAACAATAAAATTATATTAGACATTGGACAAAATATCACCTAGCTAAAATTTACAACAGACTGACTGCTATCTGACCTTAGCAACTCAAAAGAATAGAGATATCCCATCACTTTAGATCAGCTTCAGTATATTTAAAGATACTTACACTTCATAACGAGAGTCTAAAATCTCCATAACAGCCGTGACCGAGGGCTTAACATGCTCTCCTAAGCATGGAAAAAGCAAAAATTAACAATTCAGACTTAAACGACGCTGAACCATTATATCGTTGACAGCAAAAACTGGCCACAAAAAGTAAACAACATTTTCTTTAATAAAAGGCACTTTATAAAACCTAAAGGTGCTCGTTATATTACATATCAGAAAAAAAACGCCGTTTACAAAATATAGCAGAAGCAGTATGCTCTTTATTTCCACTCCAATCTGCTATGCTATCCCTTTTTAATGTTTTTATATTTTGACGAAGGTTACTTGAGTATAGACAAGTAACGCCATCTATGCAAAAATGCGATTGGCTTATGGTAAAATTATGATCGATGTTACCTGTTAGTTCTATTGCGTCGCCACAAAATGTCATCGTGTCTTGTATATTTATATTAATCAACTTTTGCACCATAAAAATAAGAGCGAAAATCAAATGTATACTAATTACATACTGTCATGTCATGTAGCTCGCACTTTCTTTCGCATAGTTTGAGATTTGCTATCTCTATCAAATGTAGCAAAACGAAAAAGCGCAAGTACTTAAAAGCGCAGACGCGGATAAAAAGCATTTCAAAAGCGCAGTTCGTTTTCAGTTCTGTTGTCAGCGTGCTGCGTTACAAATTTGTATTGTAGCTCTCGCGCATTTCGTTATGAACTTTTGAATGTTTATCTTTATGTCTGTTATGTCGCGTGTATATACATATACATGGTTAAAAGTTGTTAATTACTTGTAAATATTTAGTTTAAGTGTAATATAGTTAGTCAATACAAAATAATAGTTTTAAATATGCCTAAAGTTGGACAAGTGTGGAACCATTTTGATGTTTGTTGTACGAAGTTGTAGGCAAAAGCTAGTTTCTATATAAATCAAAATCCGCGCTAGATCCAACGAAACAACACTCCGTTACATAATTATCTGCTATCTGTTGTCAAAACGCTAAAAACGTAACGAAATCGAACGCTGTCGTATTTTTGCTACAATGTGTGTTACTAATATATTATAGCATAAAAAATAGTCTGCTCTTAATTTATAGCATAACGTTGAAACGCGTTATTGTTTTATAGTCGTTGTGAACACGCCTAATAAAACAGAGTCCGTTACCGTAAAAAAATAAAAATGAAATAATTTGCACCTGTCTTTGTGAAGACTTCGCAGCTTCGTAGAAGCAAATTAATAAATTTACTCGAGGTGAGTGTTGTCGCTTATAACAAAGATAAACTGGTAAGAGATAGTCGCAGTGTAGCATAATAATAATACAAGATATGTATATCAATGCTAGGAATGGACCTATTTGCCCTATGAGAGAGGTTAAGCCATAGACTGCCTCCGTGGTTCTTGGGTAGCGCACGCACCTGCTGATTGGCAGTTCGATTTCCGGGTCGGGCAAAAGTATTACTGATTTTTTCCGTACTCTCAGTAGCAACACGGAGTCTGGCAATATAAAGATAACAGCAAAAAGCTTATTAATGCATACCTATGTAATATAGCGAAATTTGGGAGTAATATTACACCTTGGCATACCTCTTCGGAGATACAGGCGAGGCGTGAGTGAGTCTATAAAGAAACATAAAAAATAGGCCAAAGTTTATCACGCTGATCAAGTGCAGGCTAGCATTATTTAGGTATGTCTTTCGAGAACATTATGGAGAACTCTCAGGTTTCTTCATGATGTTTCCTTTCGTCATTCAGCAACCGGTTATGGAATAAAAACAATTTATGTCATATTATTATTTAACAAAAAGTATTTGTACCTACTGTCTGTGGGGTGAGAAATTAACAATACAACATGTCACGACTCCATTTCATTTCGTGAGTAATGTAAGAGGCGCCTAAGGACATTACACGACGCAAATAAAATCTACGCAAACAACTGATAAACTTGACATCAATCCAAAGTCACAGGTCGGCGTGGTATCACATCACCCCTATATACTGTCCCACTACTGGGCACGGGCCTCTTCTCACTATGAGAAGGGTAAAGCCATAGTCCACCACGCTGGCCAAGTGCGGATTGGTAGACCTCACATGTCTTTCGAGAACATTAAGGAAAACTCTCAGACATGCAGGTTACTTCAGGATGTTTTCCTTAACCGATAAGCAAGCAATAATTAACAATTTAATAGGCACTTAACACTTTCACGGACAGTAAACGCCTATAGGCGTGATAACAATAAAACTTCAATTGTTTTTCATTTACTGTCCGTAAAAGTATTAACTTCGAAAAGTCATTGGTGCGTGCCGTGGAGCCGAACCCGAGACCCTCTGTGTAGCAGTCTCTCTGTCTCTCGACTCGGCTATCGGTAGACCAAATACTTCCAATGACTCTGTGAAGCAAGCTAGGGGAGGTTAAAATCCATCAGTGGAATGCGAAATGCTGTCGCAATAAAAGTCAAAGTAAAAATATTTATTGATTCATAGATTTTACAAAAAAAGCACTTAAACAATCAGTAATTTTTTAAAGCTAGATGAGGCAGATATTTCCTATTTCACTACCCTGAGAACAATATCAGACACAAACTCAGACGCTATAGTCACTTTTAAATTCCAGACAAAATACAATAAATATGTGAGAACGATGTGAGGCGACTATGTACTACAATAGGATATAATTAATATTTCGATAGAATTGAGGTACAGTTCGGAGCCGACCAGTACCGGCAGACTACTCCCAGGTACCCGTACACGAGTAACCCGTTGACGTGTGACCCAGCCATAGCTTAGCTCAACCATTTTTTAGGGAACCAAACCACCCTAATACATAAAAAGCTAAAGACATTTTTCTTCAACTTTCGACATCAATAGTGCTCTCCAACTTGTCATTTTCATCACGCAATATTTTCCTTATATCAACAACTACTCATCAATATTAATTCATTTCAAGAAATATTTAAAGCAATGACGCACAACTTTTATTCTAAATCAAAATACTCAGAAGCAAACAAATTAACCAAGTCTGAGTTTCGTAATTAATAATACGACCGAGGGCTCTCTAATTAACTAGGTTTCAGTCAGAATGATTTATTTTAATTAGTAACCCGATATCCATTTGCGGTTGAAATATCTTTAGAAGTTGAAGAGATAAGAAAGGATAGGTTGTTGTGATAGGAATAAGTAATTGTTTTTAATGTTTTAGGAATATTTTGTACAGTTTTTTACTTTCCCGGGTATTGTCACAAATTATAATTTTATTTACTAGTTTATTATTATGCCTGTTGCTTCGCTTGAGTGACAAAATGAAGCCTATTTGCTGTTTTAATGTATCTAAGCTATATTGCTGCGAAGTTTCATCAAAATTCGTTATATATTTTTTTTAAATTATATTTTTCTTCATACCTTTTTTAAGCGAGATAAAATGCGTTAATAGGACCGTTGACGTAGTGGTTGACGACTTAGACTGCTAAGCTAGAGGTATTGTATTTGAGTCCCACCTAGGTATGCTTTGTATGATAACCATTTTGTTGTTATTACCTTCGTTATATAGGCACCGCGTAAAAAACGATAACATTTTTCTGGAAAAACAAAATGATTGAAACTTCCAGCTCAGAAATAAAACCATATTGTGGAGAACTTTTTAAACAATTAACCAACGGACACAAAGATCTAAAAAAAGAAACATATTCTTTTTTCCCGTGCGAGAATACCACATACCAGAAATACCAACGACAAACGACTGCTTAAATCTATACGCCATACGTGCAGTCTTTATTGAATCGACACCTAGCAAATTTATATGATAAGCAACCTTACGGTGTAGGTATCGGACAATAACAAACACGGCAAATGGCCAAAATGCTGTATAAAAATCTCAACTTCAATACATTATAAATATATTTTAAATATACCTCCAGCACTGGGTATTCTGTGTCGCGAAGGACTTTACAAACATGCAACTAATGGAAACAGAATTCACCAATCGAAACAACAATTCATGCATCACACAAAATGTTGCCGCGTGTGGGGATTGAACCCACAACACACCGCGCAGTGTCCTAAACCACTACGCCAGCCGTGCAGTCATTATAAAAGGCATTTCTCTCAAAATATATCGCCTGCTACATACCGCTCTTACTCACATCAGGCACTTCAGACCCAAAAATATTCCTCATACCGTAAAATAATATAAGTATAATTATTTGTCCCATATTAACATTCCGTCCCAAGCTGAGGACGTGGAATTTTTCAAATAAATCGTGCCACTAAATTTTACTGTCCCATCTGGGCAAAGATCATCGTTCATAAGTTTCGGCCGCTAGATGTCAGGGCGGACGTGACGTCGTTAAGGGCGACGTGCACACTAACTAAGTAAGGGTATGGACACATTGGAGGGTAGGTTAGAATTTTAAATAAGTAGGTAAAAGGTGTTTTGATTCGTGTAGTAAGTTTAAATTCAAATTCAAATTCAAATTCAAATATTTTTATTGTGAAACATAGGTATACATAAGGTGTTCACAGAGTGGTTGTGTTCAACTATGTTCTACCAATAGACTTACAATAATTTTGCTTATCTCATTTAAAAGAAACATGCATTAATAATTTTAAATGACTTGTTTTAAAATATGTAATGGAAATTTTTATTTCAGTTTGGTTTAAAATTAATAAATTTAAAACAATAATTATACATGCAAACAAAAAATAAAAAATAATTCTCAAGTAATAATTATCCAATAAAATATAATAAATAATATGTCAAGGGAACAGTTACAATGTCAGCAAGTAAAATTAAAATAGACTTCATATAAAACATGTCAAGGAAAGTATCATATCATTAATAAAATTTATTAGTCTAAGCATGTCAAATTAATTAATTTTAATTTATATATATTTTATTTACCATCTAAAAAGTCTCTGATATCATAATAACATTTTTCAACCAGAAATTCCTCCAGATGTTTTTTAAATAGGACTATGTCTAGATTTTCAATGTTGTTTGGTATCTTATTATATATGACAGGTGCCATGCAAAATATACTTTTGTGCAGTAATGCAGTATTTGCTTTCCGTATTCGAATTCTATTGCAAGTATGCGTTCTTCTATTGCGAATAATACTGTCACCTAATGTTTCAAACAGTTCCGCGTTCGACTTTACAAAAACAGCCGTTTCAAAAATGAATAAGGATGGTAGTGTCATAATTTTATACTTTTTAAAATAAGGAACACAGCTTTCTGTAGATTTTAATTCGAACATTGCTCGAATACATTGCTTCTGGGATTTGAAAACGATATCTCTATTTGTCGAATTTCCCCAGAATATTATGCCATATCTTAGGTAGGATGCGGTCATTCCGTGATATGCTTTAAGTATACCTTCTTCATTAAGAAGTGATGCAAGCTTAAAAAGCGCGTAAGCTGTTGTGCTGATTTTTTTACATAGCTCTTCAGTTTGTATTTTCCAATTAAGCTTATTATTAATGTGTAGACCTAAAAATTTAGTAGCGTCAATTTCATTTATTTTTATGTCATCGTATATTATATTTAAATTTGTAATTATATTATGTCTCTGTGAAAATTGTATTAAATTAGTTTTGCTTAAATTAATCATTAAATTATTATCATACATCCATTTTATAATATTACATAGCGTGTTATTAATGTCCCTTTCATAGCAAGCACGATTCTTGCATTCTATAACTATGGTACTGTCATCCGCAAATAAAGTAACGGGATGATTAGTTACTTTGGGCAAATCATTGATATATAAAATGAATAATAAAGGTCCTAATACACTACCTTGTCCCACTCCATAATGAACTGTCCTTAGATGAGATGTGTACGTTTCTTCGTTTTTATTTACGACATTGATTTGTTTAAGTGCTGTGTATTGTCTTCTATTGGTGAGGTAAGATTTTATTAGATTGTTTATATTGCCACGTACTCCGTAACTTTCCAATTTTTCTAATAGAATTTTATGGTCTACGTAATCAAAGGCTTGCGTCATATCGCAAAATATGGCGCATACTGGTATTCTGTTATCTACTTTAGTCACAATTACGTTTAAAAAGTCATAGATTGCTATGTTTATTGTCTTGTTATGTCTAAACCCCTTTTGTTCTACTGCCAAGATATTACTTTTTTCACAATAGGAATAGAGATGTTTAGCAATAAATTTCTCGAATATTTTAGAGAATATCGGAATAAGTGTGATTGGCCTATAACAATTCATAAGCTCTTTGTTTCCTTTTTTGAACAGAGGTTTGACCACCGATGTTTTTAATTTATCTGGATATATCCCAGTGTCTATACTTAAATTGATAATATGACTAATAGGCTTTGAAATGATTGACCCAACTGATTTAATTATTTTCGTGTGAATATCGTCATACCCCACACTATTAGTGTCTTTAAGATTCTTTATTATGGTATCGACGTCAATTGGTAGGCAAGGTGGCATAAACATAGACTTGACGTTTTTATCTATGCTTTTTGTCACATTTCGGTGATTGGTAGATATTGGCTTAACTTTATTTACAAAATAGTCATTAAAAGCTTGTGCAATACATTGTGGATTTGTAATTACGGTGTTTTGGTCTGTGATTATTTTTGATATTGGTTCGTTTGGTGCACTTAGTTTAGATTGGTTTATTATTTTCCATGTTGTTTTAGTCACATTTTTAGATGTTTTTAGATTGTAAATATTTTGGGCACGTTGAGTTTGCCTAATTATGCGCTTATATCTTTGTGCGTAATTTGTATAAGCTACTTTATTTGTTTTATTTGGGTTTAACCTATATTTCCAGAGCAGCCTTCTTTTATTTTTACTGCACATCTTAATGCCACGCGATATCCACTTGGGTTTATGTGTTGACTTAATTATGGACATTTTAAGGGGAAAGCAGAGATCGTAAAATAGTTTAGAAGTTTCCATAAAAGATTCATAGGCTTCGTTTGGATCATTCGTGCTATATATGTCCACAAAGGAGAGACTTTCTATACACGATTTAAATTTATCTATATAGTCATTATTAAAATCACTTTGGGTAATACGCCAATATTTGGTTTCGTCAAATTTTTTAATTGGACATTCAATCAAATGTGCAGTGTGGTCAGACAGTGAGAATTCAAAAATCTGTGACTTACATCCTTTTCGAAAATTAAGACAAAAATTGTCAATGCACGCGTTACTCTGTAGTCTAGTAGCTTGTCTAAATTCAAAATTTAAGTTATAGTTGTACAATAGACATTCAAAATCCAGCACAATCCTATTTTTTCTTAAAATATTAATATTGAAATCGCCTGACAAAACAATTTTTTTGTTACGTTTTGAACATACAATTTTAAGTAGTGATTCTAATTTGTTGAAAAATATGTTTATAGCATTCGATTTTGGAACTCTGTATATACACACTATGATTATATTACTGTTAATTATTTCCACAGTACAGCATTCGAATATCTCAGATATTGATAGTTTAGCTATCCCGACTAATTTTCTCCACTTGAGGCCTTTTTTTATCAATATACATGCCCCACAACGCTTACTATCTTTTCTACTATATATTGCAGCGAGATGATAATTTGGCAGTGTAAGACCTGTCTCTAATCCATCCTTGATAAAATGTTCAGTTATACAAATTGCATCAATCTCAATTTTATGTGTTTCTGCAAGTTCTTGTAAACATACAGCTAGGGCGTCAGATTTATTCAGCAATCCTGCTATGTTTTGGTGCAATATGTGTATGTTTTCTTTACAGAAAAACGTCATGTCGTGTTTGTCCTGATCATTACTCCCTGGTGATACGGAGATGTTTCTGTCTTGATTTTTAAATGATTGTAAATCGCGTAATAATGTGTGTAAGTCCTTGAAAACTGTATATAAGCCACTATTTTTAATCAATCCAGTCTTCATGTTGAACATGGTGTGATCATAATTTAAGTGTAGATTTATGTCCAATACGTACGCATATTCGTGAGTTGTGACGTCCAGGTATAATAAGTTATTAAAGTGTTCGATTCTCCAGTTGTACATATTTGCTTGAGAACTACATCTAAAACTTGGTAGACATATAATTAAGTTTGTGTTTATAATGTCTTCTAGTGTGTTTCTTAAGGTATAAATCAGTTGTAAATAATCTTTTGTTATGGTGAAGTCTTCGGAACTGATAAATATTACGCAGTAGTCTTCCATGGTGTACTTAATTAGTTTTGATTTTAAACCCTTTAGAAGAGTTTCGGTATCACCTCCGGGCATTAAATAATGACATATATTATAATCATGTAGTTCAGTTCGGGCTATTGATAATAATTTGTTGCGTTTACTGGTGCTTAGCATACAGATTTTACGCAGTTCCTTTTTTTCGCTACTCAATCTCACAATGCATTTAGTATTATTTCCGTTTCTGTCATGCTCAGTAGAAAACGTTTCATTAGGCTCACAAATTATATTCTTGTCATCTGTGTCAAATGTGTTTACAATTTTATTACATTTTTCAGATGAATTCTTGTATTGTGTGGCATTCGTGTTTAAATCTTTGTCCATGTTTTTCTTTGGTCTTTTTGGAGTGGTTGTTTTAAATTTTGTTGGACTACTGATGAGCTTTTTATATATTTCATTTTTTTTAAGGATTTCTTCCTTCGATTGTCTAAGCTCATTGTTTTCTAAAGTGAGCGTTTCTATTTCACTGTGAGCACTGTTTAGTTCTGCTTCTAATTTACTAATTTGCTGTTTTAGCTTTGACATTTCATCCTCATCGTCTGACACCTCAGGTAAACTATTAGTGGTGCCATCTAGGTGAAGTTCATGTGACTGCACACTTATATCATTTGGGTCGGATTTAGTCCGAGTGCGTCTGAATGTAATATTCTCTAGAAAATTCATTTTTGTAGAAACAATCACAAAAATGATCAGCTATATGTGGGACGCGAACCTGCGACAGCTTTCGTGGTTTTGTACCGGTCCGACTACGACGGAGCCAAGCGAACTGTTAGTCTTTAAGTCGAAATTGGTGATCTCTATTGTCTCATTAAATTTTTTTAAATCGGCGGGGCTGTTGGGATGACTCATGTGTCTGGAATTTTTTGCACTGAGTTTATCAAGTCACCGACACTTTTATTTTTACACATTTAGTGATTAAATTAGTCCGTGTAGTTTTATTTATGCACTTTTTTATGTTGATCGTTTATTTATGTTATTAGGCCTAAAGTTTATCGTTATACAGTATCACTTATTGATGACTTTACTACAGTTTATTCTGCACAGTATTGTTCACTTTTGTTTAACAAAGTTCGTGTTAAAATATGGTTGCAAACACTAACACTGCTTATTTAGAGTCTGTTTAGGATTTTTACATAACATTTACACTTATATATTCACTTTAACTATTTTTAAGAGATGGGTATAGCCGATTCTATGTACAAAAAAGGTATGTATGGGTTGGCTGTTTAGATGTTGCAATAGTTTAGAATGACAATCAACAGACAAGCTTAAATAATCTTATAAGGTTAAAATTGTGTAAATCTAATATATAAAATTCTCGTGTCACAGTTTTCGTTGCCATACTCCTCCGAAACGGCTTGACCGATTTTGATGAAATTTTTTGTGCTTATCGGGTATCTATGAGAATCGGCTAACATCTATTTTTCAAAAAAAAAAAAAATTTTGCAAAACAACGTTTGCCGGGTCAGCTAGTTGTTTATAAAATTATTGGCGTTTATGAATAGCCAAAACGTGTCCAAAAAGGCACGTTTGTATGTGCATAGAGGGGTATTAGTGCCTACCCTTATGTACGGTAGTGAACGTTGGGTAAGGCAGAAGAGATTTGAAAGTAGAATAAATGCTGCAGAAATGAGAGCACTAAGAAGTATGTGTGGTGTATCTTTGACCGACAGAGTAAAGAATTGTGTGATAAGAGTGTGTTGTGGGGTAAAAGAAGATGTAGTGACAAGCATTGAGAAAGGCATGTTAAGATGGTTTGGGCACATGGAGAGGTTAGATGACGATAGACTGGCAAAGAAGATATATAAGGCAAGTGTGAATGGGACAGGACAAAGGGGAAGACCTAGGCGGGCGTTCTCTGACCAGATTGGAGACATCCTGAAAAAAGGACAAGTCAGAAGTACCCTTAACAGAAGAGCATGCATGAGAAACTTGATAGGAGTGAGTGAAGCAAGAGAGGTATGTCAGGATCGTTGCAAATGGCGTTCCGTAGTCTCTGCCTACCCCTCCTGGAAACAGGCGTGAGTCTATGTATGTATGTTTATAAAATGTGTTAATCTCCAGATTAATAATATTTATTACGCGGCAGACATCTTCTGAAAAGTTAACTTTCTGGTCTCGCAGTGCGATATACAGTTACGACAGTGTACGAAGACATAAAATATTAGCGATTCCTACAATTGTCTGTAATTTTAAGTAAAGTATAGCGGGGGACTTTTAAAACATTCAATCAATGGACACAAATTACGACCACACTTAAAAAAAACAAATTGTGGTTCCCACAATACTCGGCACTGCTTAACAGCGATGCGACCGCTTAAACCAATACGCCATACATACAATCTTTATCATTACAGATTTACCTTATATCATCCTTGCAATCTATTTCAAAACCTAAGATTCAATCCATATTTTTTTTATTTATAGTCTCACGCCTGTATCCCCGAAGGGGTAGGCAGAGGTGTAAATATTACACCCACATTTCGCCATGAATTTTTAGATCCCACGTAATGGGGGCGAGCCTATTGCCGTCACCGGACACATCACCAGGCTCCAGGTAGGTATTGTATTGAGTATTTGGAAAAACCCAGTAAAACTCAGCAGTCGCATACGCTATCCACTGGACCACGGAGGCAGTCTTCCGTCAATCCATAAAGTCTTTTTAAAACGACTCTTTGCAAAAACTACAGCCTTTGATTACATGCTCCGTAAGTTGTATGATAATCAAATTTGGTACAAATATCATCTGATATGGGCCGTTCCAGTTTAATAGGTACTAACCTAACACGTAATATTCATGAATTACCATCAGTAATTCATTTATATTACTTGTTAGGGTACAGAAGTTTAGGTTGAATAGTCGTTCGAGAGTAATCGTTTTATAGCCTGGTATTTTAAGCATATTA
This sequence comes from Euclidia mi, assembly GCA_944739405.2. Lineage (NCBI taxonomy): Eukaryota > Metazoa > Arthropoda > Insecta > Lepidoptera > Erebidae > Euclidia > Euclidia mi. The sequence continues at coordinate 66,256,331 of OX123192.2, forward strand.
TCTTTTGTTAAGCATAACATAACTTCACGCCTTTATCCCCGAAGGGGTAGGCAGAGGTGTATTACACACCCACGCTTGGCCAGTTATGATTCGGTGCCAATGTAATAGGGGGCGAGATTGTCATCTACCGGGCACATTGTTAAGCGAGCGATAATTAATATTTTTAGTATGCCCGGGGTACCTCGGATCGAATTCGAGACCATCGTCTCGGCAGTCCGTTACATACACAACTTGGCTATCGCCGCTTTTATGTTTTCTTGAAAAATAGAAGTTTTCAATACAATTGTATGAATTACACGAGACAACACTTTGAACCATTCATAAATATTTGTTGTATCTTGTCTGGGTGTTCATTGTGGCCGTTATTCGTATGTTTTTTAATTCCTCCGCGAAACAGTATTTAGTCATAGTGCAGGAGTGGTCTTTAAAAAAATAAAATGTTATGTTTGTGAACTCCCACATTGTTTTACATAGCGACAATGTTCTTATGAAATTTGCGTCACAATGGCATTGTGTGAGTCAAAAGGAGGATTTGGCATACTATACATTGGTGATCAGACGTTAAATTCTAGGTTAAGATGTCGTTTTTAATTTGCTCCCAAAGTTACTATACACGCATACATAGACTCACCGCCTGTTTAAAGACTACGGAACGCCATTTGCAACGATCCTGACATATCTCTCTTGCTTCATTCACCCGCATCAAGTTTCTCATGCATGCTCATCTGTTTAGGGTACTTCTGACGTGTCCTTTTTTAAGATGTCTCCAATCTGGTCAGAGAACGTACGCCTAGGTCTTCCCCTTCGTCCTGTCTCATTTACACTTGCCTTATAAAGTTACTTTACAGGAACATTCATACCAAACAGCTTCATGCGCCCAATAGTTGCGTTTGTCTGTCAATCAGTCAGTAACGCAAGAATTTAATATAAACAGGTGTTTGCTTTTATTTGTTTTTTCGTGTGAGTGTGTGGCCAACTCTAGTATCGAAGTTTCAGACAGCCCGAAAGCCTCCAACATGTCCTGACGATCCTCATCCTTAGACAAGAATCGGGACTGACAGCTTTTCGTGCCCTCCGAAGCACGGTAGTGCTCAGATATAAATGCCATACACGTCACCCATGCAAGTGGTGACCTGTGCAAGCGTTGCTTAACTTTGCCAATCTGTTACGAACGGCAAGCCAAGTCTCGCTATGAGATTACATATTATACAGATTATTATTTGTAATAACTAAACAAATATATATCACTGTTTACTACCACTGAGTATGTCTAGACATCATTCATTAGTTTTATGAAAACGTCTCATGTTACAGGACAGCTCAATGACACAGGTGATCTATTCGACCTTATAAGGTCTACTAAATATTGTGCTCAGTTTATATCCTAGCTATCTAAATAAAAGTTTTATATGCAGATCAATATTAAATTATTATAAAGAATCTGTCTCTGTGAATTTCTTCTTGTATATCAATCTAATAACGACTTCTTTACCTTTTTTATATCGTCACGCCCACATTCCTGAAGAGGTAGGCAGAGACGTAACATTACGCACACATCTCGTAAAGTCATATCATAAAGTTTTAGTCCCACGTAATAGAGAGGGAGCCTAATGCCGTTACTGTGCACATTGCCAGATTGCTACTGAGAATTGGGCAAACTCAGTAATACTTTGCCTGACCTGAGAATCGAACCCGAGACCAGACGGGACCAGACAGACCCGATCAGCAGACGCTGACGTTATCCACTGGACCACGGAGGCAGTTTTCCATCTGGTTGAAAGAATGAACAAAGCTACTAAAGAGGCATTTTATTTTTTTATTTATAGTTTCACGCCTGTATCCCCGAGCGGGTATGCAGAGGTGTAAATATTACACCCACATATACGCCACTAAAATGGATTGCGCAGAATACCAGTGTTGCGGCATAACAACCGCAACGTATACTGAGCGTAGTCCAATTTTTGGCACCAATGAGACACACACTTCCACTTTTGTTTCTTAACTTAATTTATAAATAAATTTATAAATTTTCCGATCGGTATCGCTGTTCACTGACACCATCTTTAGTTGTTTTGTTTGTTTGTATTTTATTTGGCCAATGGCGGCAGACGGCTTCCAATTGGTCAGCCGGGAAGCGTTGGGTTGCCAGTTAGCAGACGTAACGATCTGCCCTTTGTTTATATTATTTGTTTTAGTCTAGGTTTTAGTGTTTCATTTTAATATGTTTTGTTTTTTATTTTATTATTAAGGCTACGGTTTTTCTTTTAATATTTGTTTTGTACCTATTTTTGTCAAATATGTTTAGTGTGTGCCATTTGTGGCAAAAATAAATATTTCATTTCATTTTTATTTTTTATATATATGTCGAAGCGTCAACAACTTCAATTTATTTCCACGTAATTGACGGTTAGTCGTTCGTTTAGGAACGTCAAGTAATGACTTGGGGATGGTTAGTGCGGAGTAATGGCAACACTGAACGAATGATCGAATAAAGTGTCGATCCGGAAGTGTGTCAAGCTTTTGACATTGACAGGTACTGACACTTCTGACGGTTAAGTTGGCTAACCTGTAACGAGAGCATAGACGCCACGCGCGAGCGCTCACTTTTGATCGGACTGGCAGAGTGAACAGACAACCATTACTCCGTGCTAAACTTCCCGCGTTCCTAAATTTCTAATCAAACCGTATCATAGGCATCCGTGTTGATTTTTGTAATCTGAGTTTAGAATCAAGTGATTAAAGTACTAAAGAAGATATTGGAAGTGTTATTTCGGATGTTGCGACCCTCCGATAACGAATCGTCATCAGACGTGGGATTGGACGCCAGCGATCCACGTGTACAAAATGGAGACGCCAGCGATGAAAAATGGATGCGGCTCTTGGAACTACAGAACCGGAATTTCCTGACGCTTATTCAAGCAATTAAAGCTCCTTCCACGTCGTCACATGGCCTACGTCTACCAGATTTCGATCCCGAAAAACAAAATGTGGATGCACGTGCTTGGGTGACGACTACAGAGATGTGCCTGACTGATCAAGACCAACAAGGCGCCCCGCTTATGATCGCATTAAGCCGTGCCTTGAAGGGAGGAGCTTCAACCTGGCTTTCCACAGTGTCGTTTCGCGGCATGACGTGGACCGATTTTAAGCAACTCTTTATTGCAAGGTACGATACTCCCACTACTATTGCTTCGTTCTTGATCGACTTGCAAAGTAGTAGGCCTAGTGAAAATGAGTGCCTTGCTTCTTATGCTGCTGGCTTAATGACGTCGATTATGGCGAGATGGAATGGCCTTAGTACCGAACGTTTGGCCATTGCTACTATATTGGCTCACATTTCGCAATTCGATCGCCGGGTGCAACGCCTATCCTTCACGACAGATATTCAGACACGCGGCCAGCTACAACAGGAGCTGCAAGCAGTTTATTTTATGAAGAGAAAGCTACCTAGCGAGGACCGCGATGACCCTGACAAGCGATACAAACCAAATGGTACTGCGAGGCCTCTGAAGTGTTTCAACTGCGGTAAGCTGGGTCACAATTCCGTGAACTGCTACCGCAAAGACATGAAACAGGATACTCAAGCTACACCGAAGCTCCACAACCACAACGGCAACGGAAGAGGTTCATCGCCATCTGTGAAGCCCCATGCATCCACGATCATCTGCTTCCACTGCCACGCGCAAGGTCACTATGCGTCGAGCTGCCCAGGACGCAATGAGAAGAACAGCGCCAACTCCGGGACATCCAAACCTACTAAAGAAATGAAGGTTGACCTGTGCCTCCTGAACGCGCCGACTGGAACTCTAAGTCACTCTGGTGAGCAATTTTCATTTTGTTACGACTCTGGTGCCGAGTGTTCCTTAATTAAAGAATCTGTAGCCTGTAAATTTAAGGGAAAGCGCATTGACGAGACTGTAACTATGACTGGGATAGGGCAGACTTCCGTGAACTCTACGATGCAGATTTTGACCTTGGTTGAGATTGATGACATTGGTATTGAGATTTCTTTCCATATCTTGCCTGATCATTTTCTACGTTATGATATTATGATTGGTCGTGAGATCCTGGAACATGGTTTGACTGTTCAGATGTCTATTGACCGAATTAAAATCTCTAGGTATCCATTAGTTGCTTCTTGTGAGGTAGAGCGAATTCCCGGAATTGACTGGGACACTATCGATACTGACGTACCATTGGATCGTAGAGCAGAATTAGTGAGTATTTTGCAGTCTTTCGAGAAGTCTTTCACTACAGGCATACCTACTTCCCCAGCCGACACGGAACCAATGAGGATTCGTCTGAAAGATCCGAGTAAAACTGTGAATCGTCGCCCTTATCGTTTGAGTGTGGATGAGCGTAAGGTTGTGCGTGGTAAGATTGACGAACTACTTCAGGCCGGTATTATACGCCCTAGTTCATCTCCCCACGCTAGTCCTATACTCTTGGTGGAGAAAAAGGACAAGTCTCTTCGACTATGTGTCGATTATCGTGAATTGAATGATAACACGATCTCTGATCGTTTCCCTTTGCCTCTTCTATCGGACCAAATCGATAGGTTGCATGGAGGATACTACTTTTCCACCATTGATTTAGCATCAGGGTTTCACCAGATCCCCATTGAAGCGGAATCTATTGAGCGCACTGCCTTCGTTACCCCTGATGGTCATTTTGAGTACTTGACGATGCCTTTTGGCTTGAAAAATGCACCCGCGGTTTTTCAGCGTGCTATGATACACGCTCTTGGAGATCTTGTGAATGACTATGTCGTCGTGTATATGGATAACGTCTTGGTCATTGCAAGCGACATTGATGAAGCCTTAGAACGTCTTTGCGTTGTCCTTAAAGTGCTGTCCGAAAAGGGTTTTACTATCAACTTAAGGAAGTGCGTGTTTTTGAAACAAAAGGTAGAGTACTTAGGGTTTGAGGTCAACCGTGGAGAAATTCGTCCTAACCCGCGTAAGATCGAAGCATTGACGGCTTTACCACCGCCTGAGACTGTGACACAGTTACGGCAATTTATCGGCTTGGCATCTTACTTTCGCCAGTTCGTGCCAGGATTCTCACAGGTGATGGCGCCATTATATGCTCTGACTTCTGGGAATGGTAAGTTGACTTGGAAGCCAGAACACGAGGAAGTTAGGCAAAAGATCTTAGCCGCCCTCACAAATGAGCCTGTGCTCGTGATTCACGACCCCGATGCCGAAACTGAAGTCCACACAGATGCTAGTGCCATTGGCTACGGTGCGGTTTTACTGCAAAGAAAAGAAGGTAAGTTACACCCAGTGGCCTACTACAGTAAGCGAACATCTGACGCCGAATCGAGGTACCACTCATATGAACTTGAGACCCTCGCAGTGGTCAATGCTGTAAAACATTTCAGGCGTTATCTCCATGGTCGCAAGTTCAGAGTAGTCACCGATTGTAATTCCCTGCAGTCCACGCGCAAAAAGTTAGACTTGACGCCACGCGTCCACCGATGGTGGGCCTTTCTGCAAGGATTTGATTTCGACATAGTCCATCGAGAAGGTAAGCACATGTGCCACGCCGACTTCTTCTCCAGGAACCCGTTACCGCAGCCTGAAACTAAAAATACGGTTAGTGAGAAGGTAGTACAAAAACAGGTAAACGTCGCAGAGCTTTCACAAAATTGGCTGATGATGGAACAACAACGTGACCCAGAGATTTCAAAGCTCTTGACAGAAATATAGATAACAACGAGCTCCCTACTGATGTTGCTAAAACCTACGAACGACGATCTGGTCTCCTGCACCGGAAAGTGCAACGAAATGGTAAGAATCGTTGGTTACCTATTGTTCCCCGTTCGTTCCGCTGGTCCGTGGTTAATAATGTCCACGAGGGAATAATGCATTTGGGATGGGAGAAAACGTTGGAAAAGCTCTACGACCTCTACTGGTTCGAGAACATGTCGAAGTTTGTGAGGAAATTTGTAGAGAACTGCGTAACCTGTAAAATCTCAAAGACACACACAGGTAAGATCCAGGCGGAGATGCATCCGATTCCAAAGGTAGCTATACCATGGCACACAGTGCACATAGACGCCACCGGGAAGCTAAGTGGCAAAAACGACAATAAGGAGTACGTCTTCGTTCTGATAGACGCGTTCACCAAGTTCGTTATGCTGCATCACACCCTGCACATCGATACGGAAAGCAGCGTCAAGGCGCTTAAGGACAGTGTCGCTATCTTCGGTGCGCCATCGCGCTTGATCGCCGACCAAAGACGTTGTTTCGCCAGCAAGGAGTTCAGGGAATTGTGCCTCGGTAAATATAAAGCTACACTTGATAGCCACAGGTAGTTCTCGTGCCAACGGACAGGTTGAGCGAATAATGTGCACGCTCAAAAACATGCTCACTGCCGTGGAGACAAGCAGTCGTTCGTGGCAGGATGCATTGCCCGATGTTCAACTTGCTCTTAACTGCACTGTAAGTAGAGTCACAAAAGCTAGTCCTCTTGAGCTGCTGATTGGTAAGGTTGCTAGACCCATTGATATTATGACGGCAAATGATGAAGAGCCTCATGTTGACATCGTAGAGGTTAGGAAGATGGCTGTAGAGAATATGGAGAAAGCTTCTGCCTATGACAAGAAACGTTTCGACTCCACAAAGGCAAAGATACAACCGTTCTCCGTAGGTGATTTTGTTTTGCTACGAAATGAGGAGCGAAACCAGACTAAACTTGATCCGAAATACAGGGGACCGTTTAGGGTGATCGAGGTTCTTGATGGCGACCGCTATATTTTGAAGTCCCTTTCTTCCGCCCGGACGTACAAGTACGCTCATGAACGACTGAGAAAAATAACTGACATTGACGCAGACGTAAGTGACGACGACAAGACTAACTGTGACAAAAATGATAATGATGACAAGACTGTTTGATTTAGAGTATCTAGATACTAGGAAATTTTTATTGTAATCTGTTACGTGATAAGTTGAATCAACATGTTGAACAAACCTAGTTTAAGTTTTTTATGATAAAGGCTCGAAATGATTATCTGGGTGGTGTTATGTAACCGGATGGAGGTTACATATGGAGGTGACCGGATGGAGGTTGCCTCCGGTGTTGTGTAACCGGATGGAGGTTACTTGTGGAGGTGACCGGATGGAGGTTGCCTCCGGTGTTGTGTGACCGGATGGAGGTTACTTGTGGTGGTGACCGGATGGAGGTTGCCTGTTGCGTTGTGTAACCGGATGGAAGTTACATAGCGTAATGATGAAGACCCGATGGAGGTCAGAGTATGAGCACTGCAATATTTTAATGCGATTTGAATGAGTATGGGTGTTGTTCAACATGTCAGCTTTGAGAGAGAACGTTAGTTATGATTTTAAGTAAAACCTGTAATGATTATGATTGAGAGTGCAGATTGGAGGTTTTCCACACGAGGACGTGTGATCATCAGGATGGCCGTGTCGAAGCGTCAACAACTTCAATTTATTTCCACGTAATGGACAGTTAGTCGTTTGTTTAGGAACGTCAAGTAATGACTTGGGGATGGTTAGTGCGGAGTAATGGCAACACTGAACGAATGATCGAATAAAGTGTCGATCCGGAAGTGTGTCAAGCTTTTGACATTGACAGGTACTGACACTTCTGACGGTTAAGTTGGCTAACCTGTAACGAGAGCATAGACGCCACGTGCGAGCGCTCACTTTTGATCGGACTGGCAGAGTGAACAGACAACCATTACTCCGTGCTAAACTTCCCGCGTTTCTAAATTTCTAATCAAGCCGTATCATAGGCATCCGTGTTGATTTTTGTAATCTGAGTTTAGAATCAAGTGATTAAAGTACTAAAGAAGATATTGGAAGTGTTATTTCGGATGTCGCGACCCACCGGTAACGAATCTCCGTCATATATAAAGATACATATTTGGCATAAACTCCATACAAGATATGTCAAATATGTATCTCTAGTATGTAAATATTGGAACCGGTCGAAAGTCGTACATAGACTTTATGATCGGTCTTGGCCTTAAAGCTCTTGGTGTTAAAACATACAAATAATAGAATTAACACCATATTAAAATAGGTAATCAACTAAGCCTTGTGAATAATTTCTCTTAAGATAACCCAGCTTCTTTGCAGATATTTATTAATAATTAATGAAGTAATAAAATTATATCATTGCGGTGTCTGTAGTCCGTGTGGTGACGGATTAAGAATGCGGATTGTCACCACCCAATATCATGCCATGGGTGTCATAAGAGCCGACAGAGGGAGCATATTATGCATAGAACCACTGTAAGAGAAGGAAAACTTGATTCAAATCCTATACCAACCCGTTTGGCCAGTGTGGTATAGTAGGCCAATTCCTCCTTTCAAAGGAGAAGCCTAGTCCAGCAGTGGACTGTTAAAGGCTGATGATGATGATGATGTAGGTGTCAACACGTGGGTAAATGTAACTTGTGTTATTTTGATCTAAAAGCTATGTTCAAAGTTTCATCAAAAGCCGTTCAGTAGCTTTACCTTAAAAAATCCTCACAAACTTTCGCGTTTATAACACTCAAAATTAAACCTCATTATGAGACCTCATCCCTCTATAAACACAAGTGTGTTAGCTGATATACGTCCAGTCTAGAGAATTTTATCGTATTACTGTATTGACCTTGTTTACCCTCAGAAATAAAATTAGCTACCAACTTGTTTATGACAATATTGTGTGCAGATTTTATATCAAAACTAGCTACGAGCTACGCGTTATTGGTCGTAGATGTGCTACGTCGGCGTCGTAGCAGTTGTATTTTGTTTGTGGAAATTGTTTTCTTTCAAACCGTTTCATCATTATGAATTTTTATCTGTCCCTTTGTATTATTATTAAGAGTAAAACTTTGCTATAACCGCATAATTATCATCATCGTCCTAGCGTTATCCCAGTTACATATAAAAACCATCACCTTCTATAAAAACACATTAACAAATAAAAAAAACATTACTCCTCACAATGATTTTCCCTTAAAGATATATTTGCCCGTAATGGGCCTCAGAGTAATGGTACCCTCCAAATAACCCCCCTAAAGGTTAAGCACTATAAAATAATTAACATCTTCGAATGTAACCTTGTAAACAGACTTTTGATAGACGATCGCTTTGCGCTGTTCATTTTGGTAGACATAAAATTATTTAATGTCTTGTTTATGATGTTTATGGGAATGGCTGCGTAGATTTTGTTTGGAAAGAAGAGGGGAGTTGAATGGATGAACAATGTATACAATCTGTATTATGAGTTTTTACAATTATTTATAATATGTTGCAGACAAATTGTATAATTTGGCATTATACAAACGGCGTCGACAGTTTACAAATTTTCGTAGATTAATTAATTTTCTGCAAGAAATTGTAAAAAATTAAAAGGTTATATTGGGTTTTCTTTCAAGTTACACCCAAAAATAGGAGCTCTTCAAAGCAGGGTTTCGTCATACATACATACATACATACATAGACTCATGCCTGTTTCCCCGAAGGGGTAGGCAGAGGCATATTAAACGCCCACTTTTGCCCAGTGTTTTGATCCCACGTAATAGGTGGCGAGCCTATTGCCGCTTATCGGGATATTTTGTTTGCCAGAGCCTCGTCCGTTGATCGGCAGGTGCACGTTTCGTCAACTTTGCTTATTATACAAAATTAAATGACTTATCAAATATTCCTTAATTCTAACGAATGTACGATGTTTCTAAAATGCCTCATTATTTAAATTGCCTACGATGTTTACAACTTAACAGACTGGGTGAGCAATGATAAGAAAAACTATGTTTATTTTTTTAACATTCAAATCAGAAGTCAAAATTCAAGACGATATATATTTACTTAAGTCGCAACGACAACGCTTGTGGACGTAGAATTAACAGATAAATTAGGTAGTGATTGTAAATTAAATTAAGTGCTACTTTCGCAAAGTGAGAGGGTAAAACCGTGAAAGCGAGCGGGCAATTCCGTCACTTTTTAACTAAACATTTCTAACATTTTTAATATTATAAAACAGAATTGTATTCACTATATGCATGCAACTTAATAGGTTGTCTCGAGTCAAACGTAATATGCGATAAGACAGCCGGTATTTCGCCATTATTACTTAGGTCTGACTATCTAAAAACGGTGGCTGCGGTAGGTTGGATGCGGAAGGCTGAGTACCGATCATTGTGGCGCATGTTAGGAGAGCCGGATCCCGTGGGAATTTCGGGAAAACCCAAAACATGTATGAATGTTTATCTGTAAATAAATTTCTGAACGTCCTTTCAGTGCCTCAAGGTTCAGCGTCGAGATTAAGTTCATCATACGCCAATTGAATATAACACCCAGTACATTAATAAACTTGCCGCCGTCAATCGTGGCTCGCCTCCGAATTAGCAGCTATTGATCTGAATTATGTAGCCGGCAACAATACGACCTAACGAGATACTGGATACACGTACCACATTCAAATTCACTCGGAAATGCAATTCAAATATGGCGTTGTATGGAATGTCAGCGGTGTTTTGAGGCACGTTGTACTAGGTTTTTTTGAACTTAGAAGTTTATGGATATATCGCCTTATTATCTTTTCTATATAATAACTTACTTAATGAATCATAGTTCTGTCGCGTCGAAAGATACCCCTAGCTATTTATATATATCTTCCCTTTTGTTTTTTCTTTTGTTCAGAGTGTGTGGCCAACTTTGTTGGAGTTTTTAGACCGCACCGCACAAGGACCGACCGCTTTACGTGCCCTCCGAAGCACGCTAACCCTCTCTGATGCAAATGCTACACGCGGTCATCCATCCAAGCCGCGACCTTTGCAAGGGTTGTTTAATTTTGCCGACCGGCAAAAAACGGCAAGCCAAGCGCTTTATGTACTGAATGAGTATTGTATTAAAAAATCCTCCAATGAAAATAATGTCTTCTAGCTTGTAAGGTCCTTCGTATATAACTTCGAATTTATTTCTCGTTCGTCTTAGTAATAAAAGGATGGGAGTAGTATACGTTAAATCCAAACCTCGCAGATAGATCTGACAGTGTAGAAAAATCAAATTAATTTGTCAAAGGCCACATTTGTTCGTTTAAACCAGAATGTGAGTATTTCGGATATAATATCACCACCTATGCAAATTGTTTATTATACAAAGCTATTGGCATATAAAGGTCACAACTGTTATTTTATGTCGGGAAGCGTGGGCAGATCCTGTGTAATAAAATAATCTGTTTACAATATTTATTTGAATCACTTGGCGGCATATCAAAATTACACAATCACAAATTTGTGTTATTATATTAGGTTTATAGCTAAAGTATCTAATAATAGCCATATTTATGACCTATACCGCTTTTGGAAACGCGCCATTTTTTACTATAAGAAGGGAACGCCTAGGCCATAATTCATAACGCTAGCCAAATTATAAAATCATCAACCTGTATATCAACTATCCTACTACGGGGCACAAGTCTCTTCTCATCATCAATCATTATGGAGAACTAGATGTGCAAGTTTCCTTACGTTTTTATTCGCAAGCGATAGATTGAAATGTTATAAACTATGATGATTGAAAAGTCAATTGTGTGCGAGCAGCGCTTAAACCTAATACTTTCTGAAAAGCAGTATGCTGGTCCCTACTAGCAGAACATTCTGCACACTCATAAATTCCCAGCTTTCCAATTATATACTAGATCTGAAAATCAAACCTTCACATTCACAATCTCCTATAAAATCAACAGAAAATTCACGGCAATAGATCTAAACGATTGTTGAAAGATGATTTACAACTACCACTAAACTAAGAAACCCAATAACCCAGAGTTCGCGTTAAGATCAGATATGAAATTGGACAATGAAAACTAATATAACTTTGATATTTATCTAGATGATGTTTGACCACTTTAAGTTTTTTATGTCCCTCGCGAGAATTATGAAGAAAGAAAAAGGAAATGTGATTTTATAGCGCTGAGATTTTTGTTAGAAGGGGCCTAAGGTTTCGTGAGAAAATGTTATTTTGTCTTATCGAATATGCCACTTGCTAGTTGCGATATGAAAACTTGCCATTCGTAAAAGTCAAGCAACCCTGGCAGATGTCACTTCTTGGCATGGTATTATTGTGAATTTTTAAAGTCTCCGCCTGCACTAGGAATAATTCTTGGGGGCTTTTATAAACATACCACCAACTGACACATAGCACACTCTGACTTGGAACAGAAATTTGTGTATCTTACAAAGGGTTTCTTAGATCGAACCCACAACACTCGGCGCTAGGCGACCGCTTATATCCAACGCCAACCATGCAGATGCGTTAGCCAGTTTTCATTACTGCACAACGGTGCTTCGAATGGTTTCAAGACAAGAATCGTGAGAGTTGAAGGCTTTTGGGCGGCCTATACGGGGTGTCACAAGACCCATCACCAAGCCGAAGTCTACTCCTTTTGGACATCGTGCCAAGTCATACTAAGCAAAGATAAAACTTAGGAAATTATTGATTTTTTTTCAAATAGACATATTTTTTAAACCGTAATTAAAAGTGTGCGCGTTCAATTTTCGAAATACCTTTTTATCCATGGATGAACAGGACATCCATAGAATAGGTTGGCGGAGTACCTAAATGCCATGATTTTGTACCTAATTATAAAAATCCTTATTATTTATTCCACGATTTGGGAAGGTAAACTAAAACAATACTTTTAACTGAAGCTTAATCTAATCTAATCTAATCGAACCCAATCTAATACAAAAAAACATAAAACAAATCTAAAAAGTGAAAATATTTACAAGGTTTAGGCGACGTAAAATGCCTCCGCAACAATGTCATCGGGTAACGTGCCCAGAAGGCACGTTGGCATTATAAAAGTTGTGTGGTAATTTTGAGCCTCAATATCTCCTGAACCAGTAATTTCCCAGGTATGGTGCCGAAATGAAAAATGTTCGTAATGAGTGGTACAATATGGGGTTTTAGTTTTCGTTAAGGGTCTTTTTACACCTTGTATAGGTAAACTACAATACTTGAGTTGGCCACACACATGCATCGCATATCGTGAGTAAAATTATTGTTCTGAATTTAAATACAACTGGTTGAACTAGAAAGTGGCAAATCAATTTCAGGACTCTTTTTGCAATGTCAATTCCATACTTATTATAAGGTATCCCTTATTTAGAATCTGATGTACTTGTGTGTGTTATATCATGTACTAGAGCATGCCGCACCTACGCTTCATCCCGTGAGAATTTTGGGAAATCTCTTGTCACTGCACCCCTTGGTCTCCAATTAACATATATTGCAAAGCTCAGTCTCGTGCGTCCATTAGTTTTAGCTGTGATTGAAGCAAGAGAGATATGTTAGGATCGTTGCAAATAGCGTTCCGTAGTCTCTGCCTATCCCTCCGGGAAACAGGCGTGAGTCTATGTATATAGGTATTGTCTGTCAGACAGACAGTAGCGTAAATGTTTTGTATATAGGTATAGACTTTATTTTGTTCTTAACTACTCCTTAAAACAGTAATGAAACCACATCCTTTACTTTCCCATAAATTCACCTCTTCCTCAAAGAAACGACCACCATCCGCACATTAAAGTTGTTTACAGTAGTTCTGCAATAAATCTGGTATCGGATCCCGACGTGTCAACATAAAACAAAACGTTATCGACGTAATCTTGAGATTGCTTAGGAAACGTGAAGCAACCAGTATAAGGTGACCTCTGAAGGTCTATTGAAGATGGATGGGGATTTTTGAACTAGAAAGCAAAATTTAAAGTGTTTTTAAAAGCAAACCATAGTTGTGTATGATGGCAAAAACACGTATCTTCAGCCGGTACGATTTAAGTAGTAACTATACTTGTTCTAGCTATGGGGACTTTTAACAAATAGGATTTGATTTTCCCACTCAGAATACGGTCAGATATGTTGTCAACACAATACAGGCTTTTAATGCAAAGTGTAATGACACTCAGTCGCAGTGAACATTTCAAACACTCAACAACAACCAATATAGTCTTTGAATAAACAATTGAAGATCATACAAACTGTTACCGGTATTAGAATCGAGAAAACTATAACCAATACGTGCAATCAGTTTTCGTTGTTATGTACATATATTTATGTTGTCAATATAACGACATTTATCAAAAAAACCTGAACGCAATGAACATAAGATTTTTGTGGGAAAAGTGTACTACAACAAAATGCTACACATCAGCACGCAATATGAAATTATTTGGCTGCTATCCATTGTAAAAAAGGATATAAGTGATAGTCATTTAGCTGATTTCCTTTTTGCTAAGAAAACTTGCAAGATGAGGGAGGCGGTTATTCAGTCACTTAAAACACACAATATTAAACAATGAACAAATCCATTCATATCTATCATCTTTACAAGAAAAGTATTGATTCTTACGCAGGCTTTCTTTGTACTGAACCGACAGCCCTTACATAACTTGTCCTTGACCGACTCCTCGGGTGCTAGCACTAGCTTCAATCATTCTCTCTCGTGCTCCTGCTACACCTGCGTCTTAATGCGTCAATTAGCGCGTTAATTGAGGCGCTACGTAGATGTGGCTAACGTTTTAACGCGTTAAAATACTAATTTCCAATGCGAATTTTTTAACGCGTTAGTTAACGCGTTATTGGCCATTGGCATTTACGTTAACGCTAACGCAGGTGTAGCAGTAGCATTAGACATAGAATAGTAAAGTATTTGGCATTAAAAATACAGATGCAACGATCCACTATTATAGACTCGTACGTAAAATCTTTAAGTTCGTGATGATGCATAAATAAAGCTGCTATTTTTCGCCAAATCTAGTTATACTATAAAGCTCACCCCGTGATCGACCGTCTTTAATGTAATTGAAATTTCGCTAGGACGAAGAGGTTCAAACTTAAACGCAATTGCTAGTATTCACTGCCAAATTCCAGGTATTTAACGCCAAGATGTAGACTCTTGAGTCTGTGTTTCCTGATTAGAATAATCTGGATGTTTGTTACTCGTAGGTGAATAGAACATTCAAGGCACGCATGCTCCGTCTCCCTTCGCCATATCATTGCTGAACACCAGGCATGATTACAGCCAAACTTATCGACGACATTAAAAATTAATTACCTACAATTTCCTGTCAGAAAAACGCAGTCAAGTGACAATCAGAATCACATGTCTACAGTATCAATTTAAAGAAAAATGCACAATTTTAAACCAAAACAACATCAATCCACCTTTAGAATCTTTCGCCATACAATTCCGTGAATCCATTCTTAGACCAAAGAACACTGGTTGAGCACATTTTAAAATTGTACCTGAACTCGTAAAATGGCGAAAGGGGTGTAAAAGGGGCAAAAACTGTTTGATAGCGGATAGGGCTTGGGGTAAATAATAGGCTATGGAAGACACCGAAGTACCTGATCTCCTACTAATAAGTTAATAGGAATTAACGGTATTAGTAGGAGATCTCATGTGTCTTGTTGAATGAGCAACCATGTTAAGAGAGAAGACCTTGGAAATGAGTTTATTTCTTAAGCCTCGACTTTTTAAATGATGAATATAATGCCTGTTTGGACCCATCCAAGTTTGAGGAGTGTCTTTAAAGCTGTTTTTTTAATTTTATTATGTTTTAATTATGTAACGATTACCATCTAAATCTATAAAAGTCACTGGTTTCATACGTGCTTAATGGCCTGTTTAATTTATTAAATGTCTTGGTCATATTTATAGCAAGACTGCTGCAAATATTTGAACCTGACCCCCGAAAACGCTCTTCCGATTCACATTTATTCAAAGTTCGCATAAATTACTCCTTTCATGAGATCATCTACTACTTTGTTCAAGTAATAAACAGGATACCAATCCAATTTTGGAACCAATAGTACTTATCGAAGTTCTTGGCGAGATCCAAAAATGTGCTGTGAACAGAAATAGATACATTTTATTTGTAGTAAAATATAGTATTGGTTCGTAAAATAATATTGTCATCATTTTATAGTAGTACTAAGTTAAGATAAAATGGTAATTCTGTTTTAACATCAAATAAGTCTGGATTGGAATAAAATAATATATCAGAATATAAATTCTGCTTCTAAAATTTTACGATGCGTACTATTCATAAAAGCTATGGTTTGTGTCGGGGAAGATCCCGGGAATTCTATTCCGGGAAATGCTTATTAAATTCCTTACAAACGCTTGAATATCTCGTACAATTTAAAGCTCACATCAGTGATAGGGAGAAATCAAACGGGTAAAAGTATCGGTTAAACTTTATAAATTCTAAAAATGTTCATGGTATATTTGTTGCCCATTTTATCAATTAGAATGTCTTGTTTTTTTGACAGAAAACCGGAGAAATAAGAATTATGATTTCCTCTCGCCTTTTTTCTTGGCCCCATTAAATGGGTTAATTAACCGGAATTTATAACATAGATTGCTATGTGTTTCACTAATATGAACACTACCACAAAACGGACGCAAAAACAAAAACCATTTTGCGATTCATGTACCGCACCGTGTGCGATCCCATACTATTTCTATGAACCAGCAACAGTTTTTCTGAGTTTAGGTTTGGAGAAAATTATTTCCAGCATGCAGAATCCCCTTGCAGTACATGAGAAAATATGAAACTTTATTTATCTGGTCATTCGAAAGATTCCAAGCTCGTGCGACACAGGACAAAGGAATCTAACCGTGATCATAACACTTGGAACAAAGTACAAACAACTATTAGACACTTATGTAGTACATGTCCTAAAAGACAATGTTAAATGAATTTATTAGTATTTTAGTCCCGCTATCATAAATGAAACGGTTATGTTATGCTGTCTAAACCCAAATAATAATAAAATATTTATTTTCAATTCACCTGTCGTGTCGGATTACTTAATAGCGTGCAAGACCTTGGGCTCAGCTAGAATATTACAAAAATAAATTTTGTAAGTCCCGTAGTCAGCATCCCATCCCTAGCCCTAGATCACTAACCTTATTTTTCGACACTTATTACTAACCTTCGTACTTTCGACTACGATATTTAATAAAGGGGATAATGGGTTTTATTTGAATTAAAGATGCATATTTTTTATTATATTTTTTTTATATTCTTCTTATTAAGTAATAAATTTACATAAACCATAACATAACATATCTTCACACCTTTTATCCCCGAAGGGGTGGGCAGAGGTGTATTACACACCCACACTTCGCCAGATATGTTTCGGTCCCAATGTAATAGGGGGCGAGCCTATTGCCATCTGCCGGGCACATTATTAAGCGAGCGATAATTAACATTTTTAATACACACATAACTTCGAAAAGTCAGAGGTGTGTGCCCGAGGTACCTGGGGATCGAACCCGAGACCATCGTCTCGGCAGTCCGTTACGTACACCACTTTTGACGTGACAACGTCTTATAAATTGGTTTGCCGGGTGACACTTCAAGAAACTGCGTTACGCTCCGCTCACGTTATGCGCTCACAATGAGAGCGAGTGAGAGGCACGCGTCCCGCCTAAGAGCGAGAGAGACAGACATAAAAAGTGAAAGGCACGCGTCTTTCATCCTTCTTCCTACTATACGAATGAATATTCACATTAAAATTATTTTACCACTCAAAGTCGTTGTCACGTAAAACTTTCGCCCGTATACCGACTTTACAGGCAACCAATTTTTTTCATAAACCAAAACGGCATATTTATTAAAAAATCTGCCTTATAAATGAGATCGTAGGTTTTATGGCAAATTAACAATGGTAACATTTTAAAAGATTTTTTTGAAGTATTATTTTAAAGTAAATGTGAAATATAATTTTCAAATATTAGAAATAACGAATGAAATAAAGTAATGAAAGAAAAAATTTGGTAAAAATCTATCAAGTTATACATTTGTGACAAACGTCAAGTTTGTGCTCCACGCACAACGATTTATTGCTCTGGGTGCAACTACTTTTAGTCATCCTTCGCTTTGCTGAGGGACACAAGGCTTATATTTTCCTATTTTAGGTAGGAGGTACATCAGTCGCATTATTTTCACAAATAAAATAAATAAACAAAACAAAAAAAACGCAAAAGTTCACCAACTAAATAAGACAAAATGTTACGTTAATACTAACCTTCGTCGATGCGACGAGCCATGGTTGCTGGAACTGAGCCCCCACTCAAAACACTAGCGTCAGTCGGGGGGGCAACGGGTCAACTGAGATTAGCTAAAGTGTGGAAGCAGTGCGATCGCGCGCGCAAAAGTTAGCACGATTTAAACAAACCCGCGTAGTCGAATCGACGAAGGTTAGTAATCTAGGGCTAGGATGACAACGAACATAAATACGGAATGGTCTGTCTTTAGTACAGTACTATAAACAGTACGTCTACAAATATTATTACGCCAGCCTTTAAATGGGATTTTATACGGCAAGTATTTCTTTTTGAGATTTTAATTAAACATTTTTTGAAGAAATCATCCCATCAAAAAATATTTTTATTCATTTTCTAGATTCAGACTGAACTGTGAATAGCCACAGCTGGTATTACATGTTTGTGTTCGATGTTCCTCGAGGTAAGAGAAACTGATGTACCTATTGGGAGGCTATTTCTCGCCTCGCAGTCATGAAAATCTTTGACCACGGTTGGGGGAGTCAAGCCACGGTATATCGCAATCTCTTTGGGTTGCGGGCGTCGTCAGTCGCTCTGGGTATACAAGAAGGCAACTGGGACAACACTAGGATGACGTTGAGTCTGTTTGTGTTATAATCCACGGCGTACACCACTGAATTTGCGCTGGCCGCAAGTTTCGGAGAGCATGTCATCAGTCAACATGGCTGTCCTGTCGGTTTGCAAAACACAGATGGCAATGTTTATGTAGAACAGCTTGTATTTTATCAAATCTGGTTCGACATGAAAACTTTCTGGTCCACTGTCCTCGGTCAAAAAGCAGTGATAAGACCACCAGCATTCTTCCGTATGAGACCTTTCTGTGATTGTCTCAGCGCTTTTTCAGGGATTTTGTAGTGCCACAATACGATTTGCGATACGTATGTTTTGCAATGACCCTAAATTATGTACGAGCGTTTTCAATCTTTTAAAAACACACACCACAATGCCATCTATCAAAACCAGTCTTACAATACCTAAGACTTCTTGAAGCACATCTGAAACATGTCATTAGCGACCCCAACCATTCTCAACAGTAACGACCTCTACATTGAGCGGTCTTCAAGAGATCTTAATTGTTTTTCTTATATAAAGGACGCAATCTATTAGTCGTTTGTATAAAAGGACTTATAAACTGTAGGACGGTCATGGATCATTAAGTTTTGTTTTGTTGAAGTTGGAATAAGGCTCTGTGCTTAATAGTTGGGGAGATTACTTAAGAGGGGACGAATGTAATAGTGCTATTGATGTAATATTTTCACCCTGCAATGTTCTAAATGTCTTTTTTTTTTCAAAGAAGCTAGCAACAACATATGTGGATTTTAGGTTGCTCTTATAATAGTTTAGACACTGCGGTCGAGCTATTGGGTCTTGTGCAATGAGATACATACTTTACTTTAAAAACAAGCGTTTGGGTCTTGTGCAATGAGATACAAACTTTACTTTAAAAACAAGCGTTGTTCTCTTTACTAGTTCACGTCTTAATTCAAGTCAGGTAACTAATTTTACTTTCACACATTCTCTGGTTTAAGGTACGATATTTACAAAAAGTTAAAATTGTAAGAAATAATGTGGATTGCCACATAGACATGCAATGACGACCCTGCCTGATCACGACCACAACCTATTTAGACATGACTCAAAATTGTGGTCAAGATGGGGAAAAATTTTGAGGATAGTCACATCGACAACCAATGAAAACCCTGCGTGATCACGACTACTTTATTAAGACAAGACTCACAAAATTATATTTGCAATTTAAATTCAATTCTATTATATGAAGATTGTTGAAGATTAAATTTGTGCGATAAAATAAATGACGCAAAATAATGCTTTAAATACTGGTCTGGTAATATCTATGACCTAAGTGTATGAGTGCGGGGAGACGACTGCGCCTCGCCCACATAAAGTGCGCCTTACATATAATTTGTAGTGTCGGCAGTCTTAATCGCGCAGTTCAATCGCGAAGTTCAATCGCGAAGAGTACCTAAAGGTGAAAAGACTTTATTACCCCCAACGTTACGGCGTGAGTTTCACCAGCCGTAGTCACGGCATAACCGTTACATAAACATTAGTTTGTGTACAAATAGAGAAAATTTTAAAGAATTCATTCCACAAACCTATCCAATTTTGTGCTTACCGTTCCACGAACAATAAGTTCTCTATCACAAAGCGATTTACAAGACGGATATCCGAACAACCCCGGTATCAAACTATATCATAGCAGCTACGCTTTAAACCTGCATTGAATTCCGATTCATCCGGAGATTAACGTTGTAGACACACACAGTTGAGGTTAAAAGGGTATTTATTACAAGCCCCTTGAAAGAATCGCGATAAGTTGACTTGATTGTACATTTATGCAATCAAATCCACCAATTAGTGCGTAAAGAAAAGTGAAAAAAAAGTGAATGAAACCATGAAATAAGTTGGTAAGTCTTCGTCATCAAGATTATTTCTAATTTCAAATACTTTCGTAATTACATATTACAAAAAGCGGCATCTGACTGAAAAGTTTTCCGTTCCACATCCTTAGAGCGTCATCAGATCCTTATCAATTTTCTCATAGCAATCATCCACAGAATAAAGATCAACCATACCTACAAGACAAAAGAAAGCTTGACGACAATATTACAGGACATATAAAGGGACTGATATCGAACCACCCTTCCGATTTTCTGATTTAGTTTCATTATTTTAAATTTTGAAGCATTTTACCCCAGTTATGACGTACCTGTTCACAGGACACAACATAAATAACGCACCTGCACAGTCACCAACAAATTCAAAATGCAATTCCAACGGAACAGATTCAACAATTAAACTCCCAACTCCCATTGTACTCCCAGCTTATCACTGAGATAGAGCACTAGCGCATCAATGTACCATAGATAGTTACGTACAACGGGAAAACACACGCCATAGGTACTAGAAGGACTTACATTTGGTATTCCGTTTCACGTACTCTTCGTAAGTTTGGTAAAGGAAGATAGGTATTGAACGGCATAGGCCTTTTGGGGCTTATTCAATACGCATTTGGAATTTCAGCTGTCAGTCAGACGGACATACTGGCTGGTTGTCTGGTATCTGGTTTAAAAAACGAAAACCCATGTGACGTTCGATTTTTGAATGAAGATTCGATAGTTTTCACAGCTATAGATGATATACTATAACTTTCACAGCTGAAACAGGTGACTGAATATTTTTCGCATGCAAAATAAAATTGCAAAACAAATTTTATTAGTTCTTTTGATAAGAAACAAGCAATTTTAGAGGAAAAAAGACTTCGCCTGCAGCTAGACCAGCAAAAACCCAGCACCTAAACCTTATTAAAAAATCCGTAAAGAAAAAGGAAAGAAAGCAGAGAAAAGAATGCATTTATCTTCACAACATACATCAACATGCATAGATACATATCTTTTATGGCACAGGTTACATATTGATTTGTAAATACAGTGAACAAAGTAACAGTATGCATGTTGTGAAAACGAGGTCTCAACTCAGGCTTATTGTTGATTGCCTAAAGTTGAAAACCGTATACAGATGTCAAGAGGCTTACTATTACGTGGGTTGAATTTCCTTGAAATGCAAGTATGATTTGACTTGGAATAATTTCTGTCTCAAAATAAAGTTGATTTTTGCTCCATATTTGGAACAAAATCACACACAAGTGGATTTTCACTTACAAGGCCATTCATTAGTAAGCAGAGCACCACACTCTAAGAAGCATTTACGTAGAGCAATTTACCTTTAAATTAAATACACTTCGAGAATCTCTAAGTCCATGTTATCCAAAGACGGTCCATTGGATCGGACAGAGTACATCGATCTATGCTTAAGCGTACTCTTTGTTCTGTGTTCCAAACCTCAAACCACCAACGTCTACGCTTATATAGTAACTCTGATATCACACCAATTTTCCTCAGAGACGATTCAGCTTAAAATGTTGGTCGAATGGATTGGTGTAATAGCTGAAAGGAGCTGCTTTAGAAGTTATAGTTCAATTTCACAAATACGGCTGGCTGCTCAAACATACATAAACATAACTTCACGGCTTTTATCCCCGTAGGGGTAGGCAGAGTTGTACTACACACCCACACTTCGCCAGTTATGTTTCGGTCCCAATGTAATAGGGGGCGAACCTATTGCCATCTACCGGGCACATTGTTAAGCGACTGCTCAAACTTTTGCTACCGAATCGTGTGAGTTCAATTTACACACAGGACAACACTTAGTGTGATGGGTGAAATCGTGAATCGTCATGTGGAGGATAAAGGTGTGGTGTTCCTCCAACTAGAGGGAGGAGCCTCTAACCAAGCTGGGTGGCATATTTGGTGTCATGCAGTAACCATAAAGACATAAAGACATATTTATTTCTGCATTTTGGTTTGTTTACAACACTTATACAAATTTAAACCCTATTCTAGATTATGCCGGCTTTGCCTAGCTAAATGACATTGCATTGAACATAATCTCTGATGACCGGTTGGCGCCGCGGGAGTGTAAGCGACTGCTACGCCTAAGGTCGCGGGTTCGATTCCCGCTCAAGTCAAACATTTGTGTGCGTGAACATGGATGTTTGTCTTGGTCTGGGTGTTTCTATGTATAATATGTATGTATTTACAAAATACATATATATACTTTTGTAAATACAAAATTTACAAAAGTATATATATGTTTGTTTATCCATTATCTAGTACCCATAGTACAAGCTTCTGCTTAGTTTGGGACTAGATGGTGTTGTGTGAATGTGGTAGAATATTATATTATTATTATTATATTATAATATAGGTACATATAATGCTCTGTGCTTTTACCGTCAAAAGCTGTGTCAAGAAAAACATCCATGCTGCATTAACGACGTGAATTGCGTAGGAATTAAAAATTCACTAAAATCTATAATAATACATTACCAAACTAGGCATTGCCCACAACACTGCCCGGTTACGAGTCTGTTATTGCGATAATGTGTAACGTATAATATTCTCAAGCCTCCTTAGTCCTAACTATATCCATACACAAAAATCTTACCATAACATTACAATTGACTGCCTCCGTGATCCAGTGGATAGCGTATGCGACTGCTGATCGGAGGTCCCAGGTTCGATTCCCGGGTCGGGCAAAAGTGTTACTGGGATTTTTCGCATTCTCAGTAACAGCGTGGAGTCTGGTAATGTGCCCGATAACGGCAGTAGGCTCGCCCCCTAATACGTGGGACCTAAAAATTCATGGAGTAATGTGGGTTTAATATTACACCTCTGCCTACCCCTTCGGGGATACAGGCGTGAGTCTTTAAAAAAATAACATCACATAGCTCCGTTACGTAGTGAAATAAAGACAAACAAACACACTTTGGCATTTATAATATTAGTATGGCTAAGTGACAACCCACGAAATAAATTGTAATCGGTGGCAAACTCAGTGGAATAAAAATCACTCCACATCATGTAGGATGTTTCTAGAATATTCGTTCTTGAGTCTCACATATATTACATTATTACATTACATTTGTTATTTTATTAATAGTTACAATATCAATAAATGAATAGACAATAGCAGCCTCCTCTATGGTTTATAAGTGTATCTATAATGAGCTCTATGGTATGTAAAAAAATGTGTTTGACTTTTACAATAAAATGTTCACTTCGTTACTGCGCAAAACCGTCGTTTTATTAGGTTATGGGCCCAGACCCATATTTAAAAGTATTTTTCAGTTTAAAGTCAGTGATTTTCGTTATTTCTATCATAAAATGTCGACAAACTATCTTGTCAACGTTCCAAAGTTGAAAGGACGCGTAAACTATGATGATTGGTGTTTCGCGGCGCAAAATATTCTCGTGCTAGAGGGCATGGCGGACAAAATCAAGAAACAGTTATCGGCGTCTGCAAGCGATAAAGAGAGTGATGCAAAAGCCAAGGCAAAATTGATATTGACGATTGATCCATCAATATACGTCCACATCAAGCAGGCAGTTACAACATATGATTTATGGTCTACGCTTAAAAATATGTATGATGATTCCGGTTACACGAGGAAGATTAGTCTGCTGAAAAATCTCATCAATATTCGGCTTGAAAACTGTAGGTCAATGGCGCAGTATGTTACTCAAATTGTGGATACGAGCCAGCGACTGCAGGGTACAGGATTCAAAATAACCGATGAATGGATTGGAGCATTAATGTTGGCGGGATGGACCGAAAATTTTGCATGCAATGGAGGTAGATGGATCGCTACCCTTTCTCGACGTCAAAGTGACGGTGAGAGCTAATGGTGCACTTTGACACACTGTATACAGAAAACCGACACACACCGACAGGTATCTCAACGCCTGCTCGCATCATCACCCGCGAAATTTGGAATCCGTAGCGACCTCGTTAGTTAACAGAGCCTATGACCTCTGTGACCCTGAACACTTAAACAGTGAATTGTCACATGTTCAGGAGGTACTAAGGCGCAACGGATACAAAAAGGAGATACCCCGTCGGAAGAGGAAGGACTGCAAATCTGAAGTAAGCAGAGTGCCGGCTTACATGCATTATATCAAGGGAGTGACGGACAAAGTTGGAACAGTACTACAGAAATACTCCATTAACCCTTAATTACTTGCGTTCATATAGTTACACTAACGCTCTCGTGGGGAATATATAACCCCAATTTTAAAGGTACAATAAAACATATTTTTAATAACATACTTTTACTTTTATTATAAAAAATTGAAAAAGACAGTATTGTTCTAAGTTGTAATAGTATACATTATCAACATTATTATAAACTTATATAGACACGAAACTTTAAATTGAGTAACTTTTTAATCAACACATTTATCATATATCATGGTGGAATGAATAAATCTGTCATAGCTGAGCATTTGCTGGAATCTGGACCAAACCACTGGATAGAATTACATCAACTACAAGTCTTATCCACCGATCGCCACTATTACTCCAGGATAGTACGTGAAGCGATTGAAATCAAAAAACATAGAAATTTCAACCGGGAGGACGGATACAGACTATCAACCACTTGGAACCCAGTTATCAACAAATGCAAACACCGCCGCAGTAACACAACTCATCAGTGTGTAGACGTCATAAGTGTAATGTGTCGAAGTACCGACAGTGCGGATAGAACTAAAATATTAAAAATACAAAACAAGTGAGGGTAGCTGCCGAAACCCGCGCTTCACAAGGACGGCGCTGAGCTGACATCAGTCCCTCCGCGACCACAACCGTTGCAAGCCGGTAGAAACGTAGGAGAATAACAGAGGTATTTATGCCTTGAAATAAATAAATTATCGCGACTAAGACCCGCTAAATAATATTGTATGATGTATACAAATCGCGAAAGTTTAAAATCGATTATTAGAAACATTACAATCAGAACAGATGTTTGCAGCAGCGGCAATAACATCATGTGAAACTTGGCATTTTTAACTGTAAAGAGACAGAATATAATAGAATGTGTTGAAGTGTTACTAAGACTTAATTCAAAATTTAGGTGTAAATTTATTTTATGTACTTTGCCATACTCAAATAACTTAACACATACAGAAAACATGCACATACACACATTAAATATGTTATTGTATAATATAACTTGTCGTCATAGTGACGCAATATTCTTTTTTGACACTAGTAAATTTATTAGTAAATTTACTTTGACAAAAGATACAATGTATCTGCCATTTTATATTAAGCGACAGATTGCTAAGCTATTAGCATACAATTTACAGCAAGGCAAAAAGCCTTGTGTTTACAATTTATTTGATAGGGTTAGTACATATACTAACAACGTTTTTATTGACACATCTTGTGATTTAAACTCCAAGATAGGACAACATTAGGCTGCAGTATTTGAATATAGTACACCAAAACATGCAGGGCCTATCTGGCAAAGAATTAGAATTAAGTTTATTTCTAGAGAAATATGATGTTAAAGTATTGTGTTTAACTGAACACTGGTTATAGAACCATGAGATTATTGTCATTAATCAATATAACACAATGCAGAGCGCATATATAAGAAAGCAGGCTATTAGAGGCGGTTCTCTCATAATGACTTCAAATTTAATAAAATGCAAAGAACGTAAAGATATTGTAAACTTATCTATTGAGCGCACTATTGAGTTGTCCTGTGTGGAACTAGATTTATATATTGTAATTTTTGTATATCGACCCCCTTCTGGTGATTATAATCTATTTGAGACTGTTATGGAAGATGCTATTAATAAAATTAAATGTAGCAGTAAAAATATTATCGTTTGTGGCGATTTTAATATTAATATTTGAGAGAACTCTTCACAGTGTACTAGATTTCTGAACTTTTTTAAGTCATTTAATTTAAGTAACTTATTCTGTGAACCTACTAGAGTCTCTGCAACATCTTCTACTTGTTTGGATAATATATTTAGTTCTTGTGTTGCTAAAAACCCAGTAGTTATTAGTTCTATTCCTTCTAATCACCGTGGACAGATAGCTAGTTTTTCTTGTTCAGCATATAATAAATCACATACAGTAGAATGTAGGCCTCAAACTACCAATCGTCTTATACATTTTAAAAACAATATTATCGCAAATCTCAATCCTTCAATATTGAACTCAGAAAATCCAAAAAAAAATTATAATTCACTTTTTGGACTAATCATTAATGAGTTTCAAAACACTTTTAAGAGTAAAACTGTAACACTAAAGGGTACTACCGGATCTTTTAACCAGTGGGCCACTAAAGGTATATACAGAAGTAGAGCGAAGTCATTTGAATTATATGGTTTGAAACAACATAGATTTGACACACCGTTTCTAAATCATGTAAAAAGCTGCTCAAAAATTTTTAAACAAGTTTGTATTATGGCAAAATCAAAATTTATTAGTGGTAAAATTAAGCAATCGACAAATATAATTAAAGAAACGTGGAGAATTATAAATAATGAAACTGGTAGAACATGACAACGAGAAAACCAATTTGAAATCAAAGATAGCAATTTATTAGTCACAGATAAATCTCAAGTTGCGCATATGTTCAATAGTTTCTTTGCAAGCATACCAATAACAACTACTAGTTCCTTACAATCATCGTCTTTATACGCTGGAAATTTGTTGCTTAGCAGTGTACCTGAATGCAAGAGCGTGTTTAGATTCGAGCACGTCACCCCTAAGATATATTGATCGCATTTAATTTAATTACTATTAAAAATACCGGCGACTACTGGGGCATTTCAATTGAAATTTTAAGTGCTATAGTTGAGACTGTTGAGCCTTACCTCTCTATAATTTTTAACCAATGTTTTGACCTAGGCGTATTTCCGGATTTGATGAAGCTAAGTAAAATCATACCTTTATTCAAATCTGGCAGTAAAAATGACATAAATAATTTCAGGCCCATCTCTATCTTGCCGGCATTTAGTAAAATATTTGAAAAGATTTTACTTAAGCAGCTACTAAGACACTTTAATTTAAATAGTCTGCTTCACAAAGACCAATACGGATTTACTAAAGGTAGATCCACTACTGATGCGGGTGTTGCTCTCATAAAACACGTCTATAATGCTTGGGAGTCATATAAAAATGCTATCGGAGTATTTTGTGACCTATCAAAAGCATTTGATTGCGTTCATCACGACACACTACTGCGTAAGCTCCGCCACTACGGCGTAGAGGAAACCGCACTTAGTGTTGTCGAGTCGAACCTGCGGCAGAAATTTCAGTGTGTCGATGTAAATGGGACTACATCCTCTACATTACCTATACAGTTAGGCGTTCCACAAGGTTCAATTCTAGGTCCTTTTCTATTCCTTGTATATATTAATGACTTACCTTTTTATTTAAAAAACATCTGTGATGTCGTACTTTTTGCAGATGATACGTCACTTATTTTTAAAGTAGACAGGAATAGGAATGAATTTGATGATGTAAATAATGCACTTATACAAGTTACACAATGGTTTACAGCAAACAACCTAGTACTTAATTCTAAAAAACTTAATGTGTTAAATTTGCCTTACCTAACGTTAGACAACTGGGACCTAATATTATGCTAGATAGGGAGTGACTTGAGACAGTTGACTCTACAGTGTTTCTAGGCATTACATTAGATAATAAGTTACAATGGGGTGCACATATAGCATGTCTTGCAGGTAAGCTCAGCTCTGCAGCGTATGCTGTCAGAAAAGTTAGACAACTTACTGATGTTGACACAGCTCGTCTAGTTTATTTTAGCTATTTTCCTAGTGTCATGTCTTACGGCATTTTGTTATGGGGCAAAGCTGCGGATATTCAGAATATCTTTGTTCTGCAGAAACGAGCGGTACGAGCAATATACATGTTAGGTGCTAAAGATACTCTTAGGGAACGCTTTATGTCTATAGGAATTCTAACAGTAGCCTCGCAGTTCTTATTTGCTAATATATTGTATATTAGGCAAAATATAGGTTTATTTACTACAAAAAGTGAGACACATAATATAAATACTAGGAAAAGGCATAAGTTGTATGCCCCTTATCATCGTTTACATAAAGTTAACAATTCTTTTGTAGGGCTAGGTATTCGTATTTACAATAAAATACCAATTAGTCTCTTAGAAATACCATTTAATACGTTTAAAAGTAAAATAAAAGACTGCCTTATTAGGAAAGGTTATTATTTATTTTATTTTATTTTATTTTATTTTATTTTACTTTATTTTATTTTATTTTATTTTATTTTATTTTATTTTATTTTATTTTATTTTATTTTATTTTATTTTATTTTATTTTATTTTATTTTATTTTATTTTATTTTATTTTATTTTATTTTATTTTATTTTATTTTATTTTATTTTATTTTATTTTATTTTATTTTATTTTATTTTATTTTATTTTATTTTATTTTATTTTATTTTATTTTATTTTATTTTATTTTATTTTATTTTATTTTATTTTATTTTATTTTATTTTATTTTATTTTATTTTATTTTATTTTATTTTATTTTATTTTATTTTATTTTATTTTATTTTATTTTATTTTATTTTATTTTATTTTATTTTATTTTATTTTATTTTATTTTATTTTATTTTATTTTATTTTATTTTATTTTATTTTATTTTATTTTATTTTATTTTATTTTATTTTATTTTATTTTGTTTTGTTTTGTTTTGTTTTGTTTTGTGTTGTTTTGTTTTGTTTTGTTTTGTTTTGTTTTGTTTTGTTTTGTTTTGTTTTGTTTTGTTGTGTTCTGTTCTGTTCTGTTCTGTTCTGTTCTGTTCTGTTCTGTTCTGTTCTGTTCTGTTCTGTTCTGTTCTGTTCTGTTCTGTTCTGTTCTGTTCTGTTCTGTTCTGTTCTGTTCTGTTCTGTTCTGTTCTGTTCTGTTCTGTTCTGTTCTATTCTGTTCTATTCTGTTCTATTCTGTTCTATTCTATTCTATTCTATTCTATTTTATTCTATTCTATTCTATTCTATTCTATTCTATTCTATTCTATTCTATTCTATTCTATTCTATTCTATTCTATTCTATTCTATTCTATTCTATTCTATTCTATTCTATTTTTTTTTTTATTTTTTTTTTTTTTTTATTTTTTTTTTTTTTTTTTTGGAAAACAAACAGTATCTTACAACTAGATTAACAATTTTTTATTAACTGCAAACCATTTATGAGTTTTCACATATGAACATTTAATGCTTGATCTGATGAATTACCCATAAGAGCAAAAAATGAATTTTATCACAATACATAAATGCAAAAATGGTTGATATTAAAAAATATACATCAAAAAAACAAACAATAAAACAAAAATAAACAGCAAAATGTAAATAAAAGATTATAAAATGTTACACAATAATAGGTGGACACAGACACTCAGGGGATCGATTCGAACCATTGTCTTGTCATTTCAATCCTGTATTTAGTTGGATTTGTGTTAAATAAATCTAATTCAGACGAGTCAGCCAGATCATTAATGTAAGCAGCGGATCTTGAAAAAAATCTATTACTTTGATA
Source organism: Euclidia mi (assembly GCA_944739405.2). Taxonomy (NCBI): domain Eukaryota; kingdom Metazoa; phylum Arthropoda; class Insecta; order Lepidoptera; family Erebidae; genus Euclidia; species Euclidia mi. Next base: position 66,286,392 of record OX123192.2, read on the forward strand.
GTTCGTGGAGCTTCGTGGAACATTAAGTAAGGCTGGCAGTCTTACAGATCTTGTAGGAACTTTTAAATTTATTTTTGAAAGAAATTGCGGTGAGTCTTTTTTAGATTGTGCTATTTTAACTAACAGTGTTACATCCGCAACCTTTCTTCTTTCGTGAAGAGGTAATAAATGTTGCCTCTTGCATCGAGCCTCGTAGCTATCAATAGTTCTACATTTGTATTGGAGATATCTCGTAAATTTTCGCTGTATAGACTCCAGTCTGTCTATATGGATGTTATATGGTGGATTCCAGATTGGTGAACAATACTCGACGATGCTACGAACATAAGAACAATAAAGTATTTTAACAATTTTTATGTTGCTAAACGGTGAACATGATCTCATAACAAATCCTAATGCCTTGTTAGCTTTTTTCGCTATATGATCTATGTGTCTATCATATTTCAGCTTGGAATCGTGAATTATGCCTAGATCCCTGATCTCGTTGACTCTCTTAAGTACGATTCCTTTGAGTGTGTAGCTGAATATCTGAGGTTTAGGTTTGCGAGTAAATGTGATTGCATAACATTTGGTTGCATTAATATCTAACCGGTTATTGTGGCAGTATTCCTCAAATCGAATCAGACCTTGTTGTAAAAGAAAACAGTCTGAATTTGTTTTTATTTCCTTAAAAATCTTCATGTCGTCAGCATACATAATAAATTCTGAGTGATGGAATGTTTATGTCTTTTACAAAAATATTAAACAATAACGGGCCCATCAACGAGCCTTGTGGTAATCCAGAGAGGAGCTTATGCCATATAGATATGGCACCATTTATTGCAACCGCTTGAGATCGGTTTTGGATATAGGACGTAAACCATCGGAACAAATTACCGTGGATACCCATGCGTAATAACTTGTTAAAAAGTATTTTGTGATCAATACGACCGAAACATTTAGTATAATCAGTAAATATAGAGTCTACCTGACCGCCAGAGACCATTTTTGATGTTATATAATCAACAAAGGACAGCAGGTTGGTCGTAGTTGACTTCTTTTTAATAAATCCGTGTTGTTCGGCTATAAAAGAGATAGAGATGGCGTTATAAACTTGTGCGTAAGCCAATCGCTCTAAAACTTTGGCAAATATGCATAACTTTGATATAGGCCTGTAATTGGTTATGTCTCCTCTATCACCCTTCTTAAAAACAGGCGTGATGAATGCAGACTTCCATACGTCTGGTACGAAACCTTCATTAAGAGAACGACGAAATAAAATACTCAGTGGTTTTGTGAGTTGTTTGGCACAATTGGTAATGAATCGTGGACTAATGCTGTCGGGCCCTTCCCCCTTTGAGAGGTCTATCGATGAGAGCAACTTACATAATTCATCTGAAGATATTTCAATGTCACCTATTGAATGCATATCATTATTTGTAAGCGCCTCATTCGCGTAAGGAACATTATTGCATGGTTGAGAGGGTGACTCAGGGAAAGTAGTCTGAAAATACGTGGCAAATAGATTACAAACGCCCTCACTTGTATTTGCTGATGTATTATTATATGTTAGAGTGGAAGGGAAAGAGCAATTACCTTTTTTATTATTTTTTATGAAAGTCCAGAAAGTTTTAGGGCTCTCAATAATAGAATTTTCGGCTCTTTTTATGTAAGAGCTATAACACTCTTCTTCAACTTTCTTAGCTCTTTTTCTTAACAAACTAAAAGTAACATAGTCAGCTGTATTTCGATATCTCTTAAATTTTTTAAAGTATTTGTGTTTTTCTTTGAGAATCTTTTTTAGCGATGCGTCATACCAAGGTGGATAGGTTGAAGGGTAAGCAGTTTTATGCGGCACAAATGTATCCCTTAGCTCGTACAAGCGACTGTAAAAAAATTCTATAGCCTTTGAAGTGGCAGGCAGACATATTATGTCTCACAGCCCAAGTCGTTAAAATGGCAAGCAGACATAATATGTCTGATTACGAATGGCACAATATTTGCCCGCCACTTTACGCCATATTGGCTCGGAAATTCTGCCATTTGAGCGGATAGCGTTGCTTAGTGAGGTGTTTGTTAAGTGATTATCCCAAGGAGTAGCGTTTAAAGCTGTCCTAATTTCATCATAGTTACCACGGTTGTAGTTATATATTTTTCTTGGACAAGCTTTGAGATAATCAGTACCCGTACAGTCCATTATAACGTGAAGAGATTTGTGGTGTGTGTCTTCAATAACAAGTGGACTCTTACAAGCAATTATTGACAGTTCGGTGTTACTTAAGACTAAATCCAATAATCTGTTATTAATATTGCAATGTGAGTTAAATTGCTTCAAGTTAAATTCAAGAAGGGAATCGAAAAAGAATATTTGTGATTCCCCTGATATTCCCAAGGACTCGAGGTAATTCCCACTGCTACACCAGTCAACGTTACTTAAATTTAAATCACCCATGATCAAAAAAGTATCATCGGGACAGGCTGTTATAATATCCGATTGTTTATTAGTGAAGTTTCGAAGCTGCGTGTTGTAAGAATTGCCATAATTTTCATTACACAGATATAATGTATATATATGTATCTTTTTAGGTATGTTTTTTTGTTTGTTGTGATTGTTTGTAATAGTAACCCAGATGTCCTCAGCTGGGGAATTCCATTCAGGTCGGCCTACTGTTAGAAACTCTCGACGCACAGCCAAAAGTACACCACCACCGTACTTTTCACGCGTATTAATATAGTTTCTATCACGACGCCAAACAACGTACCTGTCATCGAAAAGCTCGCTGTCACTAATACCATCTAGTAACCAGGTTTCTGTTAGTGAGATCACGTCATAGGAATTAAGCAGTAAATTGCGTTTAAATGAATGAGTTTTAGTTCGCAATCCTCGAGTATTTTGGTAATAACAATTAATGGAAGCCATGGGTAAAACAGTTATAAAATAACCCTATGATTACAAGATAATGGTACAGAATTAAATAAGTTGTAACGAAAATCATTGTACAAGAATCCACAATAATATACTGTTAATGATTATTTTAGTGATAAGGACAGATGGTCACTTACACTAGACAACTCATGATCTACTACTTATTTAGAATTTATAGATACTTAGCATTTTTCAGTTTATTATTATATAACATTTCTAGTTCTTTTAAATTATTATTCGTTTATTATAATTAGGTCATTCCACTTACTACATTTACATTTGCATTGTTGTTCCACTAATTTTATTACAATTTACTGTACTGTAAGATGTAGATAACTCGTTATCATGGTGTGTGAAGTTACGTTTTTGTGATTTTGTGTATTCATATATCGTCACTTCTGTAACATACATTTCCACCATAGTCCTGAACATAGTCACGAGTTGTATACATTATAAGTCGTAAGTGGATGCTCCTGTTACACAATATTCGCTGTTTGCATTGGAAGGCTAACTAAAACACATAATTTAGTAACTGTATTAATTGCTTAAGTATTACGTCTGTAACTATTACTATTTACAAGCAATTTAGTACAATGTGTAACAGTTGCAGCTCCTTACAAAAATAAATATATGTACCATAATATTGGCGATTTAGAAGAATGGCCTCGAGTTTTATTGCCCGTTCTTTCTCGTGGCTCTACCTATTGCTTTGCGAACGAGGCAGTAAATGTGAATGTAGAAGCATTAAGTAATTTAATTTTAAAATTGACGTTCATAAGCGTCACCTTGTGACCTAGATGAATAAATGATTTTGACTTTGACTTTGACTTTGGCATAGGCGATTAGGTCACATTAACAGTAATAGCCTGAATAAAATGAAAGATGGAGCTGTGGAAGGAATTTCATATCCAGAGATGGCAAACATAGGCAAATCTTCATGCACTGTTTGTTGCGAAGGCAAACAAGCCAGGCTGTCATTTCAGCCAAGTTCATCTAAAACAGAGGATGTGCTGGAGATTATCCATGCAGATGTTGGAGGTCCTATGGAAAATCAGTCGATTGGAGGATCAAAATACTATGTTTTGTTTGTGGATGACTACAGCAAGATGGCATTTGTATATTTCATGAAGGCTAAGAATGAAGTGTTTAAGTATTTTCAAGAATTACAATGTATGGGAGAAGAACAAAAAGACAGGAAAGTCAAGACTCTTCGAACTGATAACGGAGGTGAGTTCTGTAGTCGAGAATTTGAAAGTTATTTGAAAAAGCAAGGTATAGTTCACCAGAGAACTAATGCTTATACGCCTGAACAGAATGGTCTCTGCGAGAGAATGACAAGACTTCCTTCGACGCTGGATTAGACAAGAAATTTTGGGCGGAAGCTGTCAACACATCAGTGTATTTAAGAAATAGATCTGTTGTTACAGGGCTGAACAATAAAACTCCTTATGAAATCTGGACAGGTCAGAAACCAAACCTAAGTCATTTGCGTATATTTGGGAGTGCTGTGATGGTTCATATCCCAAAAGAGAAACGTTTAAAATGGGACAAGAAGGCCAGTAAGCTGATTTTTGTAGGTGATGCGGAAAACACTAAAGGATATAGAGTGTATGATCCTGTAACCAATACTGTCAAAACCAGCAGAGATATTGTTATTATGGAGACTGCAAACCAGAATATGGTTAAAATACCAGTGGAGGTATCTCAGCCAGAGGACATTTATTCTGACCATGAAGGAAATGAGAGTTATTTCTCTGAAGGAACTAAAAGGGATAAAACCCATGTCCCAGAATCTGAAGCTTCTTCCAGTGTGAAGACAGCAGTGATAGAGAGATCACACTCGAGGCAGCTTTAAATGGACCATAAAGTACATTTTGGCGAGCAAGTATGAAAGAAAAATTAGAATCATTTGAAGAAAACGATGCCTGGGAACTTGTCGATCAACCTCAAGACAGTTCAGTGATACAGTGCAGGTGGGTTTTTAAGAAAAAGTATGACAGTAAAAATAATGTGCGTTTTCGTGCCAGATTAGGGCGAAAGGCTTCTCACAGAAAGCTGGAGTTGACTTTCATGAGACTTTTTCCCCTGTGCTCAGATATTCCACATTAAGGTTGTTATTTGCATTAGCAGCAAAGTTAGAATTAGCAATCAGTCATCTTGATGTAACCACAGCATTTTTAAATGGAATTCTAAATTAAACTGTGTATATGAAAAAACCTGTAACTTTTGAGTGTAATGATCATAATAATAATAAGGTACTAAAATTAAAACGAGCCATATATGGCTTGAAGCAATCTTCTCGGGCATGGTATCAAAGAGTCAATGATTATTTAATTAGCTTAGGTTATAAGAAATCTCAGAACGAACCATGTTTGTTTATCAAATTTAAAGGTAATGTTAAAATATTTATTGCATTATTTGTTGATGATTTTTTTGTTTTCTCAAATTGTACCAAAGCTACTGAACAGCTAGTTCAAGAATTGAGTAGTAAATTTAAAATTAAAAACTTGGGTCAAGTGAGACAATGTTTAGGTTTAAGGATTAATATGTGTAAAAATGTAATAACTGTTGACCAGGAACAATTTATGTTGATAATTTATTAAAGAGATTTAATATGTCACATTGTAAAACTGTAAATACTCCCATGGAGGCAAATTTAAAATTAGAAAAATCTTCAAGTGTGTGTAGTAAGTATCCATATCAACAGCTGATTAGTGGATTAATGTACTTGGTAGTCCTCAACAGGCCAGACATTGCATATAGTGTCAGCTATCTTATTCAATGTAATAACTCATATAATGAGACTCACTGGAGACATTTAAAGAGAGTTTTAAAATATTTAAAGAAAACCAAGAATTATGGTCTTATTTTTCGCAAAGATGACTCTTCTATTGAAGGTTTTGTGGATGCAGACTGGGCTTCAGATATTACTGACAGGAAATCATATTCAGGATTTTGCTTTAAGTTGTCAAATACTGTAAATTAATTTGAATGTAGAAAGCAAAGAAATGTAGCTTTATCCAGCAGTGAGACTGAATATGTTTCCATGTCTGAAGCTAGTAAAGAGGCTATTTATTTGAAAAGACTATTGTATGAAATATGTGGTAAATCTGATACTATTGTTTTGGTTAATGATTATCAAAGTGCTCAGAAACTAGTCTTGAATCCTATATTTCATCGCAGATCTAAGCATATAGATAATAGATTCCATTTTGTACGAGAAGCTGTAGCAAGTGATTTTATTAAAATTACATATATGGAAACTGCTGAAATGCCTGCTGACATTCTAACTAAAAGTTTGGGTTCTGTTAAACATTATTATTTTATGGAAAATCTTGGCATTTCACCCGTTAAATTATTTTATGGAATTATTTATTGATTTTGTTAAGTGGAGGTGTTATTTTATTAATAGTAACAATATCAATAAATGAATAGACAATAGCAGCCTCCTCTATAGTTTATAAGTGTATCTATAATGAGCTCTATGGTATGTAAAAATGTGTTTGACTTTTACAATAAAATGTTCACTTCGTTACTGCGCAAAACCGTCGTTTTATTAACATTAACATATATTACATTATGCAAGGGGCGGCGATTCTAGCAAACGTGTCCTATAAGTAGGTCGAGCTAATAAGATGTGATTTATTTCGGTGTTAGACTAAGAAAATAAAGAGAGAAAGTTAAAAAAGTGGCGTCTCGGGTTTGTCCCCACCTTGCGGGTTATTCATAGCTTAAGAAACATAACGACCGCGCTTCGGAGGGCTGATAAAGCTGTTGGTCCCGGTTCTTGTCTCATCCCAAGGCCATGTCGGAGGCCTTAGGGTGATTTGAAAAATGACACCAGAATTGGCCACACACAAGAAAAACAAAACAATTATTTTCGTCTATGGGCGCCACTTCCAGTCAACCACTTACTTTGTTATTCAATTCATATCTAATTCTTTCCATTTTTGTCACTCCACACATCCATAACATTCTCATCTCTGCGATAAAAATAGTATCGACAAAGCAAAACGTTACATCCAATAAAAAACTCAATCTGTACACAAAATTTAATACTACAACATTGCTGAGACAAATGCTTGGAGTCCAAGTTTACATCAATTTGGCCCGAGTCCAAGTGAAAAACATAAATTAGGCACTTTGAACAAAACTCAATTGTCTCTTCTGCCTTTTGTATGGCTAATTTAATACAGCAGATATTCTAGTTGGTTTATTTCCTTGTAAAACAAGGTTTGTAATTAGCTAGCTTTACCTGAATGTAAGAGATTGAAAATACATTGTGTTTATGGGAATTGATTGCCGTATTTTTTACATTTTTCGTACTAGTATTTAGTAGTAATAGCTTAGTAATTAGCAGATAGCTACACGTAAATCTCAGGCTGAAAGCCACGGCAACATACTTATATACTTTTTATTTGTAAATACATACATAGACTGCCTCGTTGATCTCGCGGCATAAATGTGCGCGTGGGATTGGGAGGTCTCGGGTTCGATTCCCGGGTTGGGCAAAGTGTTATTGGGTTTTTCCGTTAGGAAATTCTCAGTAGCAGCACGGAGTCTAGTAATGTGCCCGGTACGGCAATAGGCTCGATCCTATTACGTAGGACCTAAGAATTCATAGCGAAATGTGGGTGTAATATTACACCTCTGCCTACCCCTTCGGGGATACAGGCGTGAGTCTATAAATATAAAAAAATAAAAAAACATAGAAACATCCAGACCAATACTAACATCCATGTTGACGTACACAAATGTTTGACTTGAGCGGGAATCAAACCTGAGACCTTCAGCGAAGTAAACGTTTATACTCCGGCTATGCCACTGAGTCGTCAAATGATGGCTTTATAACGAAAATATAAGGAGGCACTCTACATGTCTGAGAGTTCTCTTTATTACTATCGACACCGTTCTCGCATTTGGCAGTATATGGCCTTATCCTTCTCATGGTTGAGAATGTCTGTGCCCAGCAAACTGGTGGGAGGTATAAAAAATAATAACATTTCGTAAGTCCTTAAAAAAGTTTACACGAAATAAATAAAATAATTTAATTTAAATGATTTTCGTCATTTGAGCGTTTGTCATGGATATAATTCGTTGCCATGGCCTAATGAACGTCAACCAGCATGGTGGATAAACTAACCAAAATAACCATTCGCCATTCACAAAGCCACGCTTTTACACGTATAACATAAGTACTTGCACATATCTAAGAAATTGCAAAAAGATAAAAAGAATTAAAACTGCCGGATTTATTTCTAAGCTTGACTGGCCTCTCATTTAATTTTCTTCAAAGCAATATGTAACGAAAAGATGAAAGAAATTTATCTAGAAATACAAAATACTTTGGCATCTTCAAAAATTTCGGCGAATACAAAATACTTAAGTAAATTAAATCCAAACATAACATGCTAAGATCTGCGAATAGAGTTTTTTTTAGAATTTTAGTTTATTTCATATATTAAATGGATTACTTATGACTTATCTAGGTTTCAAAAAGTTTTATAAAATGTTTTTTAGGCTAGCTTTTGCGAGGTACTAACCCTTATTTATTGGATATGTGATTATCATCATAGCAGCAAAAGCCTAGTGGAGATACCAACAGACTGCCATGCAGAGGTAGGTATAGAGTTCAAATCCACGGTGCGCACCAATGACTTTTCGGAGTTGTGGAGGATATCAGATAAAATACGAGAGTTGGCCTTCAGATCATCAGTCTCCGTATTAAGTATTGAGCGAGTTAACTATAGTATTCTTGTATTTACTATTTGAAATAACAATATATAGGTCAATTTCTCCACCTCGGGATAAGCATTTTTTATAGACTCACGCTTTTGTCGCCGAAGCGGTAGGCAGAGGTCTGATATTACACTCACATTTTGCCATGTTGTTAATTTTTATAGGGATAAGCATTACCTACTGAAGTTGGACATTCTATAGACTGTAGATTAAATTAAATAGGTTTTTCGCTAAACTCATAGATGTTACATAGAGTTTTAAACAGAGGCCCGAGCACGAAAAGCTCTCGAGAAAGTATTCGTTTCGCATTCGTATCGTAAATGTCAAAATTTGTATGACAATTGTACAGCGTATCGTGAGTAAGATGCAACTAATATTGTCAGCACGAACTAATTTCGACGACTATCCTGCGGTAAATGTCATGATATATAGAGCTTTCTAACAAATAAGCAAAAAACGGCAGCACGAACTCTGATTTGACATACGCAAAGTAAAGTTAATCTCAATCTAATGTCATTTTGTCGAAACAATTTTCACCTAGAATTTGTTGGTGAGAAAAGATTCGAAACATGTAAATGTATCATATTTATACGTTCTAAGCCTTTTTATGATGAATATTTATATAGTTTCATATTTGATGTGTTCCTTTTGAATGTGGGCTATGATTATTGACACAATAAAGAAGTAAACACGCAAAATTCACCACTTTAAATATGTAGTAAATAACACCATATTTTCGTTGCGAGCATGTAAAAATATAAATGAAAATTATCTATATGCGAAAAACAAACTACCAATCGACATCGACATCATATCAATTTTCTAAGATGAACATAGGATGTTCTTTAGATACTCTTTTAACACTCCTGCGTACTCTACTCTACAATTAAGTAGGTACTCTACTCTACAAGTATAAAATAACTTATCCTGACTGACATATAATCACACTGTTGAAGATAGAAACATACAATTTTGACCGCGGATTAATTTTATAACACTTACGAAGGATTTTCATAGTGTATCTTCAATGGAGTAAAATTGGGTTTGTAAGATTGTTTTAAAACCCTCTTATTTTGAAGTAGGTACCATAATATGCGGGCACAGCGAGTATAATTATGAAATTTAGGTGATGGACGAGTATCTGCCGTAAATAATTTGTGAGTCTAATACTTAATAATTTGTGAGTCTTACCTAGCCCTCTCGGATATGACTGTCTGAATATTAATAAAAACTAACGCTTTAGTCAGAAGACATGTAATAAGATAGCTGTCTATTAATCTTATTAAGATCTTGTAATAAATGAAAAACACAACAATAACCATTATTTTATTTTCAACCAAATATTATTATAAAAAAAGGCTTTGAATGTCAGGTAAATAACACTGGTTCACTTTATTAGCTTCTGTATAAAATTTCACGCTTCTTATCTATACAAATAACCGAAATCGTCTTTAGACATTATACATTTAAGGTGATCCAACAACAAAGAAACTTGTTAACTTATATAATATTATTATAAACTTCACGTTGAACACGTTATAATGTAGTATTCACGCAGCTTTAACCAAAACAAAATAATGTATCACGAAAACTTTCCATAATAAAATTTTATTCTTTATATAACAATGTTTAATTACTCGTATTTTGATTTACTACATTTGTATTTAATGACACAAGTCCGTCATCTGACAATGACAAGAAAGGACATTCAGAAACCATAAAATATTATTCTTTTCTACAAAAGAGTTTTTACAATATAATTTTCATAAATATTGACCATTTCACCTTGTTTGGAACGTATCATTCATTCAACAAGGCAGTCATTTAGCTCATATGGCCACATCTCTATGTACAACGTTATACGTTACTAATGTAAAGTCATCGAGTTAACGATAGATGTCAAAATTGGTTGGTGCTGTTTGCTATAGTTATGTCATCGAGGACTCGATACATTTTCTTAACAAATTCGTATATTTCGTGCTTGAGCCTCAGAATATCTCAATGAAAAACCTTGAATTTAAACCCAAAATAGTTCTTCAATTCTCGAAAATGCAAGGACAATTACCGTCAAAGAAATCCGAAAAACGAATGTGCATCGCAATAACATCGTTCCCTTGGTTTTGCTCCTCGTTGTAAGCGAGTAATATATGAAGAGTGGGACACACCTTCATTGTTACTACCATGAGAGAAATCCACTTGTAGATGTGTGGTTTTAAATGTATAGGAATGGATGTAATGTAAGTGTATTTCTTTACATGAGCTGTCCATGTTGGAAATGGTTTTGTTTTGCGGGATATTTTGAAGTTAACGGTTATCTGGGACTCATGAACACATGTAATTGAATACTCACCTCTACGTGGCTACGTCCGAGCCTGTTAGTGTACTGATTAGAGTCCTTAACGACTAAGCCAGAAGTAATGAGTTTTCTGGAATGTTCCATGATATTATCTAGGTTTAAGTTATTTTTAAGAATACGACACATTTTATAATTTTGTGGCCGCCGTGTCCTGCCACTGAACGCGATATACTTCAATAACTTCCAAACGGATCAAATAGTGCGATTCTTAAGAAAGGTTTAAGTGCTTGGAGCTACGATCAAAGTCCAGTAGAAACATATGTATTTTATCAGTTGTCTTGTAGCCATAGTACAGACTCACCAAGTACAGGTTGGCCTTAGGTGAATTGTCCAAGGATATAATTATTGTTACAATTCCTAAGATAATTCACTGCTAAGATTATAATTATGTGACTGGTACAACGAAGAAAAGTTAACCTTCATCTAAAGCAAATAATATAATTACTAAAATTCTCTACAATATAGTATAGTAATACCAAAAATATATTGTTTTCTCTTCCCTGTTAATCTTTTCATCAAAAAAATTCACGATAAGCACAAAAGCTCAAGCTCCAAGGTCTAAACCAATATTTTCATAATCCACAATATCTCCGTAAATTCGCACTTCAATCCAGTCAATTCGGTCGCTTATCTTTGTACAACCAGCCCTCAAATCCAATGGTTGAACTTATTCCTTCAAACCATCGTGTGACGTCGCAATAGTCGGCCATTTTGTTCGAAGGAAGTTTTGTAACCGAATTTTGATTGAAAAGTACTTTGGGCTTATGAAGTTGTTTAGGTGGAGATTATTAAAAAGATTTGGTTTAGGCGATCGATTATGTAAGCGTTGGTAACTCTTTATAAAAATTAGGTACATCTTTCGAGATTAAATTGACCGAGTGAAGAAAATTTTATGGACATTTTTAGGATGCCGTACCCAAAGGGTACAACGGGATCCTACTAGTAATACTTCGCTGTCCGTCCGTGTGTCTGTCTGTGTGTCTATCTGCCCGTCTGTCACCAGGCTTTATCTCATAAACCGTGATGGTTAGACAGTTGAAATGTTCACAGATGATATATTTCTAGTTTAGGCACCTTTGTTCTTATTGATGTTTTAAGGCCCTGTATTGTGGACGTGGCACTAAATGAAAGCGTAGAATTATTAATAAATTAACCTTAAATTGGACTTTGTGGCCTAAGTGATAAAATGATTTTGACTTTGATGTTGTTAGTTACTCACTGCAAGGATAGCTCAGAGGGTAAATAGTTGCCTCGCCACTGACACTATCAAGATTTTATATTTCTAGCTTTTTCTAGTTTTTATAATGTAGAAAGACTTCCCTTTAGAAGGACTTATCCAACGTTCGAAAGATTTTAACAATTTTAAATCTTAGAAATTGCGGGCAACAAACAGCTATTACAATATAAAGATCAAGCCCATAGACTGCCCAGACGCGCGACTTACAAGAAAACAATTTCTTCACACAAATAAACATTTCTTAACAAAACAATGAAACCCTTCAATCGAACAAAAATACATATACCTACAGTTTCAAAGGAATACACTATAATAATATTCAGTTCTCTACTAGAAAATGTAAGGAAACCAATATGGAGTCTTGAAAACATAAAACTGCATTGCCTTTTAAACCGTTGCCTGAGAAACGATACTTGCAGTACAGGAACGGACTTACGAGTAGTGCGGGTGCAAAGCTCAGAGGGCGAAGTTATTTTTTTATTTTGATTGTTATGATTGGTTGTATTATTTATATTCAAAAGGTAGAACCGTGCTGATTTAAGCATAAATGGGCAATCTCGACCGGGGAAGTACTACCCTCTTACAGAAAATCTATGTAAAGTACCTTATTTATTTATTTATTTTATTTTTACACTTCTGCAAAAATGGTATGCAAAGGCGGACTTAATGCTATATAGCATTTTCTGCCAGTCAACCTTAGGGTGATGCAGAGAAGAGTGTGGCAGGTGTATAAAATATATGGTGTATATATATATATACTTATATATATATATATATATATATATATATATATATATATATATATATATATATATATATATATATATATATAAGTACATATCACACAAAACATATCATGAGAGATTTTTATTATGTCTTACCTTCAAGTAGATAACAGTTTCACATAGTGCTGGCGCACTTTAGACTTAAACGTGAACCGGTTAGCCGACATCCTGATCTCGAGAGGGAGCGCATTCCAAAGGAGAATCGTTTGAACATTGAAAGAAGAATGAACAAGACTTGAGCTATGAGAGGGACATGAAAGAAGATAATTGTGAGAAGAACGAAGATTTCTATCATGGTTAATGCAACGGTATTTAAAATGCGGAGTTACATAGCTAGGGCTATTAGGAGAATGAAGTAAACAGTATAGTGTAGACAAGGCGCGCATATTGCGACGCTGTCGGATAGGTAACCATGATAGTTGAGTACGATATGCTGACACATGGTCGTACTTACGGAGGTTGGAAATGAACCGAATGCAATTATTGAGAAGTCGGTCTAGTTTGTTGAGCAGATCTGCATTCAGGTCGAAATAACATACATCACCATAGTCAATTATAGGTAAAACCAAAGTCTGAACAAGCATTGTCTTTGTCTTGGCAGGGAGGAAGTTCTTCAGGCGGTACAGAGATCGTAGGGTATCAGTTACTTTTTGGCAAACATTTGTGATCTGAGGTTGCCAGCTGAGTGTAGAATCAAGGTGTATGCCAAGATCCTTGACAGTGGGGCTCAGAGGTATGTTGATGCCATTAAATGTGACAGGTGGTAGCGATGCCAAGTCCAGCCTGCTGATTTTTCTTGGGCTCCCAATAATAATTGCTTGGCATTTCGCAGGATTAACACATAAATCATACCTCTCTGACCAGTCTTGAATTATCGCTAAGTCCCGGTTCACAGCGTCAAACGCACTCGGCAAATCCTCAATAGTAGCCTGCGAGTACAGCTGCAGATCATCGGCGTACAAATGATACGAACACTGAAGATCCAGGGTTAAGAGATTAATAAAGAGTGAAAATAAAAGAGGAGATAGTATGTCACCTTGTGGAACACCAGCCTCGAGGTCTCGCCAACTCGATGAGGAGTCATCGATACTGACCGACTGCTGGCGTCCACGAAGATATGAAGAGAACCATTCCAGTGCTTTGGAGGGATCATAAGATAGGATAGGATAGATAGGAGGATATCGTGACTGACGGTATTGAAGGCGTTTGAGAAGTCAACCAAAACCAGCACAGTGAACTTGGTATCCTCCACGCCCGCCCTTATATCGCCAGTCATTTTAAGCATAGCGGAAACGGTGCTATGCCCAGGTCTAAACCCGGATTGGAAAGGACTGAGGACATTGTTTTCATGCACAAACTGAGACAGTTGTTTATGAACACGAGCCTAAAGGACTTTGGAAAGGAAAGGGAGGATAGATATAGGTCGGAAATGGTTGGGAGTGACAGGATTAGACACTTTGGCCAACGGCCAAACATAGGCTTTGCGCCAAATCTCCGGAAATTGCCCAGAGTCAAGGGAGTGGTTAATGATGTAGGTAATAGCAGGAAGGACATGGTCTAAAATGGTCAAACAATCATGTAACGGCTAACATGATCACAGCCAACCGCTTTAGATTTAATGGAAAGGATAATCTTTTTAATCTCCGCCTCAGCTACTGGAGAAAAATTAAAAGGGGTTATATTAGGGCGAGCTAAGCTATCGATGTAGTCTACCGTTCGTTTCATAGTCTCGCGATTAAACAGTGGTGTAGAAACAAAATGAATGTTTATATCATCCAGACTAAGACCCCGCGGCGGATCTATATGACTAGCTTTGCCGATACCTAGAGTTCCTAAGAACTTCCAGATATCGGCAGGGGAGGAGGAAGAAATATTACTAAAAATGTGGCGGCGTTTAGCTTTCCGTATCATTTGATTGCAGCGATTCCTGGCCACTTTGTAAATGACCCAGTTCTCATCACAACGATCCCGTTTGAATTTGCGAAAAGCGCGGTCCCTACGTCTCATCGCCATCTGAACCCCTCGTGTCAACCATGGTGCAGGAGGTCGCTTTAATTAGATTTTTCTTATTGGAGCATGGACATCGTATAAGTTCAGAACGATTTCATTGAAGATGTTAACTTTGGCATCAATAGTAGCAGCAGCCTCCAGAGGCACCCATTCAATTTTCGAAGCATCCATTAGCAGGTTATCAAGTACCAAGTATCAAGTATAAGTATCAAGTACTTTAGGTTTAGGTTTAGGAGGTTTAAGGATATAGGAGATATAGATGAGGTCGTGATGGGAAAAGCCAGGAGCAGGATGTTGGCCGTGGGAGGACACAAGGGATGGGGCTGAGGTGATGATCAAATCTAGCCATGTATCATCACTGTGGATATTGTGATGTGTGGCCTTCATAGGAAGAATATGTAGACCAACAGATTCGATCATGGCTAAGAGTTTTCGGGAACGATAGGAGTTGGGAGAAAGGAGATCAGTATTTAAATCACCCATGATGATATGGTGTTCATAATCAGACCCTAAAGGCTCTAAAACCAATTCTATATCGGTGAAGTAATCAATATTAGGGGGACAGTAAATTACACCAAGAATGGTACGCGCTCCTTTGACACAAACCTCAATGAAAAGGAATTCAGTAGCAAAAGTGGAAGAAGAAGAGGTAATAACTTTATAAGGAAGGTCACTGCGTAGGTAGATGGCAACACCACCACCCCTTTTACCAGAACGATCATTCCGAATTAGAATGTAACCGGTTAGGGGGTAAGTGGTGGAAAGAAGTTGAGGCTTGAGCCAAATCTCAGAGACCAGTATGGCATGGACGTTTGTCTGAGTAAAAGCCTCAACAAGATCACTATGATGACTCGGCAAACTTTGGGCGTTAATGTGGCAAACATTCAACGATTTGTGACATTGCAGACTGAAGGTTCCACGAATGAAGTCACCAAGTGTCTCTGTTACCGAACAAAAACTATCATCAGCAGAAATGTGTGCGGAATGGAATGACGATTTATCATCAGATGTCATAAAACAAATGTTATGTACTAAATAAATACGTAAAATAAATAAAAATATATATTATAAATAAAAATGAATAAGATACTGTTGCGTTTCGTTCGCCGAGTGAGAGTGCCAGAGGCCCATCTCCCATTCCTTCCCTCTCGTGCCACTCCTCCTATTCCTATTCTTTTCCAACCCAAAGGGAGGCCACACACTTGTGACTCTTCTGGTACTGCTTGTGTCCATGCGTGGCGGCAATTGCGTACCATCAGGCGATCCGTCTGCAACCTATTACTTAAAAAATATATGTGTACTAGCTTTTGCCCGCGGCTTCGCGCGCGTTAAATTCGGTATAGCACAAATCTACTTTCAGTCTCAAGTTGTGTGAAGACACTCCTGATTATTTTAAATACTTTAGAAACTCTATAGGGTACAAAGTAGCTCGGTCAGTATTCATGACACTATATACCTACCATTATATCAACCGAAAGGTACATAATAACATCGCCGTGCATACAGTCAAATGCCAAAGTCATGTTCCAATACATGTCCAATAAATATCTATAAACACTTTCGCATTTATAATATTAGTAGAGAAAATCGTTCCAGCCGTCTAAACGTAGTATATCATTATTAGTCTATATATGCGAACAATGTAATCTGTAATGGAAGGCGTTACGTGAGGATGGATGGGTGTGGCTGACTTTATTATTCAATAAGTTGTTGCAAGATGAGACAATACCCAAGGAGTGGTGCAGCAGTTATCTAGTGCCCATTTTTTTAAATAAGCGAGATGTCCAAGAATGCAACAATTATCGGGGAATAAAGTAAATGCCTCAAAGTATGAAAGTATGGGAGAGAGTAATTGAGCGACGTTTGCGAGTAGAGAGTGAGATTTCACGTAAACAATTCGGTTTTATGCCTGGTCGAGGTACGGTGGACGCCATTTTTGCACTTCGCCAAATTTGTGAAAAACATAAAAAATTGCATATGGTATTCGTTGACCTCGAAAAGGCATACGACAGGGTACCGCGTGAAATCTTGTGGTGGGCCCTCAAGAAGAAAAGGAGTGCCTGAAAAGTACCTGAAGTTGATCCAAGCTATGTATGCTGAATGCCACACGCAAGTCCGGTTCGCAGCTGGAGTCACAGCCAAATTCGATGTGGCTGTAGGCTTGCACCAAGGGTCGGCCCTTAGTCCTTACCTCTTCTTGTTGATTATGGATGCCATATCATTAGACATACAGGCACCCTGGTGCATGCTGTTTGCCGACGACATTGTCCTGGTAGCAGAAAGTGGACAGGAGGTGCAGAGCAAGCTGCAGGAGTGGCGGCAGAGACTGGAGAACGTAGGCCTTAGGATAAGCAGAACCAAAACGGATTACATGTTCTGTGACTTTGGCGGCCTCTCTAGTCTAAGCCCGGTTACACTCGGCGGTAAACTCCTACCAGTATGCTCCGAATTTCGCTACCTCGGTTCACTCCTGCAACACGAAGGCGAAACTGACCGAGATGTTTGGCAAAGGATCAACTCAGGATGGATGAAATGGTGACAGGCCTCGGGCACAATATTCGATCCTAAAATGCCTTTGAAATTCAAGGGACGCATATATACGGCGGATATAAGGCCTGTCGTTTTGTATGGAGCTGAGTGTTGGGCTACTAAGAAGATGGATGAAAAACTATTACATGTGGCAGAGATGAGAATGTTGCAATGGATGTGTGGGGTTACGAAAATGGATAAGATTAGGAATGAATACGTGAGAGGTATTCTGAAAGTGGCGCCTATAGGCGAGGAAGTGAAAGGAAGTCGCTTGGCTTGGTATGGTCATATAGTGCGAAGAGATGATATGTATGTAGGTAAGCAAGTGATGAATATGAAGGTAGAGGGATGGAAAGGGAGAGGGAGGCCAAGGAAAAGATGGATGGACTGTGTGAGGAGGGATATGAAAGAGGAAGGGGTCAGATGACGTGTGACAGAAAAGAATGGAAGCGAAGGATGAACTGCGCCGACCCCAAATAGATTGGGACCAGGGCAAGATGATGATGATATGCGAACAATGTAATCACCGTGCACAATATGACATTATGTATGATGTGTCAGTACTGACAGACATACGCACATGTGCACTCAATTATTATAGCGCATGCGTTCTTACTTCCAAGAGGTAAATTTGTACCGAACAAACTTCTAGCCTCCCTACAATCCCTCCCAGATTAATTTTTGCATCTTATGGTATCCTCTGTCCGTCTCCATGGTCCAGTTTATCTCTGAATCAAATTTCAACAAAATCGGTTCAGCCATTTTAGCGTCAAAACGGAACATACATACACACTTTCGAATTTAAAATATTAGTAGGGATATCGGATAAATGTTCTCCAAAACATACAGTAATCATTAATCGCAGACCCAGACCATAGTGACCTTGGTCATCACTCTTTTGTCACTTGTGAATCACTCTTTAAAAAATCAAAAGCTTGCCCAAAAACGATTGTATACCGCCCTATCAAGGACATATTGGAAGAGTACTTTCTGACTGACCTAGCCTCAATCCCATGGTCCAGTATTAGTGATATGTGTGATGTCAACTGTATGGTCTCTACTTTCAATCACTGGATCCAGGTTTTGTATGACTTACATGCCCCAACCAAAACACTGGTTGTTAAGACCAGACCTACACCCTGGATTACACCCAATATTAAACCCTTATTTAAACTCAGAGATGAAGCCAGAGAAACATATCATAGGTTAAGGCATGATCAGAAGAAAAAACAGTACTACCTGGATCTAAAACATCAGGCCACATTCGCCCTAAACTCAGAAAAGAAGACATTTTTCACTAAATACATCAACAACAACTTACATAATCCAAAACAGCTATGGAAGAATCTAAAATGTGAAATACTACCGGACCACACAGAAAAAACCAGAGTCTTAAAAAACATAAAACTGCATTGCCTTTTAAACCGTCGCCTGAGAAACGATACTTGCATTACAGGGACGGACTTAGTGCGGGTGCAAAGCTTATGGGTGCATAGTTATTTTTTTTTACTATAAGGTTTGGTAATACTAGTTTTATTTGGTCCTTCCTCTATATATATTCATAATATTTGTACTCATTATTCGACTGCGTGTACTGTTGTAAGCTGGCTGTCTCTCTTTCATTCTTCGATTTAAATTAATGAGATTTGTACACGTTAAACAAGTTTATTTAACAGGTCATATGAATTAACAAATGGAAGGTATAAATACCTTTGATGATACCGTTTTTTAGAAGTTTCACTGGCTGGTCTTGTTTTTTGTGATACCTAGCGCTCATAACGTGACTTGCAATTCGTAATGGATCTGAAAAGATAAGCAGCGCTGGCACAGATCACCACTTGGATTGGTGAATGAATTTTGCATTTATATCAGAGCGCTACCGAACTAGAGAGGGCACTTAAAGCTGGCAGAGCCGGTTCTTTTCTCGAGACAAGAATCGTCAGGCCATGTCGGAAACTCTCGAGCGTTCATACAAAAAAGAAAAAGGTGTGGTCTCATTTTCCGAGTTTTGTCAAAAAGAGGTTTTGGCTTAAACCCTCAGTTCTTTTTATTTTTGCTGAATCCAAGTTGTCAATAATATGTATCGAACATTGAATGTGTATCCAATCATATTTCACACACGGTCATCTGATGTCAAACGAAGCAGCGCTTGTAGAGCCAAATATCGGTTATACGTAATTAAATACATACAGTAATCATTAATAGATAACTTACACCCAGACCCAGAAACCGTTCTCATCGTACAAAAATATTTATTGCCGACTTAGCAATAAGGATCACTAACTACTAAACCAACACGTCAGACAAGGACGTATCACTAACAGTTTGCTTAACTGCTTTATCTTGCTTATTCCCCGCACTAAGCTAGTCTTAACTTATTTAATTTGTAAATATGCTGTTATAGCCTATCTTCAGCCTTGTTTTTAATCTGTCTCACTGCTAAGCACTGGTGTCTTCTCATTACGAGAATAAACTACGTCAAAATCCACCTAAACAAGACAACGAAACAAACCAAATCAATCTTGCACCCAACTACACACAAGTCCGTCCGTGCCCCTCGTCGAATTTAAATGCTACGGCTGAAGATCGAACCTCCATTGACGGAAACGGGAAAGGGAACAAGAATGTACTACGAGATTGATCCCACGCCAATCTGCGAATTAAAAGCACGAAGGGTCTGAAATGAAAGAGCCGGATACGTATATATATTTTACTTCAAACAAATTTTTTGATGAATGAAGTTTCTGGGTTAATGGTGGAATCATAACTGGTAATAAATTGGGTATGAAATATTTAAGAGTAGGTACTTATCGTTTTGAGAAAATGAAAGTCTGCACTGATATTTTTTAAAGACAGCAGCTGGTGATAATTTTACTAATATGCTGGTATCTATCGAATAAATCTCAATAATTACTTAGAAAAATTAAAAGTAAAAAGGGGTTTTTTAACACGCTTTAAACAAGCAAGCTTTCATACTATGCGCTTAACATTTAAGAACAAAGCACACTTCAATAAACAAATAATCAAGCGAGCCCAAATGTGATGGGTTTTGTCATTTTATTGAGGAGTTCCTATGAGCACCTCAGACCAGTTCCATGAGATCATAATATTGCATTGTCACGGGATGTACACATGCAAGCCAAATATCAGCTCAATATAAAACCAGGAAATGGGGAAAATTTATCTTGTAAGATTTCATTACAGACACCAGGAAAGGTGAAAGCTTCGTGTTTAAGTAAATACATACATACATATAGTCACGCCTTTTATCCCCGAAGGGGTAGGCAGAGGTGTATTTCTACACCCACTTTTCGCCAGATATACTTTAGTCCCACGTAATAAGGGGCGAGCCTATTGGCGTACCGGGCACAATTCCAGACTCCGTGCTGCTACTGAGAATTTCGTGACAGAAAAACCCAATAACACTGCCCGACCCAGGAATCGAACCCGGGACCTCCCGATCCCACGCGCACATTTATGCCGCGAGACCAACGAGGCAGTCGTATAGGTTTTAATGTCGAGTTTTCCGTCTCTACGCAAAGATGGTATTTGCATATTTATAACTAAATGAGTTACTACACGTATGGCATGAAATTTAAGCGGTTTTTTTTGTTTTCCCTTACCGTTAAAAGCTGCGCTACGTCTTGTGGATTCGATCCCCCACACGAGACAAAATCTTTGTGCGAGCCACAAAATTATTGTTAACAGTCTCTCACCGTTGATTGAATATTTGTAAAGCTCCCTGCGACGTAAATTCCTTGAAAGAAAAACGCAAGTCTATGATTTTCATTTCCTACAATAAAGAAAGGAAATTACTCACCCATCTCTTTCTTACAGTAACAGACAGTGAGGGTATATTATCCAAAGTTATTGTCATCTCCAGTCTTTAATACCTAATAAGACTGCAATAAATCTCTTTCCACATTAACTAGCACTATCCTTACTTCAATTAATTAATACAACACCGACATTTACGAAGATCATTCTTCCTCAGTAATCTCTAACAAAGGTTTAATACCAATGAAATCCCTCTGCCTGTCCTCCGTAGTCTGTAGTTTATAGCGCAATGAATCTCTTCTACAAGTAAAGCGTACATTGTATTCCCAATGTTTTATGTGAACAGGTGGCTATTAGGTAAAATGAGTGACTCAGCAGAACTAATTACTACTGAACAGATGGTTGTATTGAATTCTGACTATTGTTCATTAAAATTATTACGTCTAGACTACATACGTTGAATTCAGGTTTGATTTATTTGGCAAAGACTTCTTGTGATACGGTTAACTGTTATAATAATAGGTATATGATCTATTAGGTGACTATTGGGTCTGTATTTCACAGGTTAGATTAGATAAATCATATTGTATTGTTATACTATAGCTACGCTCGCACAATTTATTAAATTTCATTTCTTTTTCTGCCCGATCTCGTGAATTTTTGGGAAATCCCTTTAAAGTATAACCCTATGATCCAAAGGATTAAACACATAAAAATGCGCCGGGCATTCTCTAGTCCTCTATAATTTCTTGAATCTTATTATCTATAATTGCTCACATTAAAAAAGTAGGTATAACTTCCTGAGATAATAACTAAGTCAACTCGTTTGCTCAGATAGTATCCTTTACTTCAGTACAACCCCAATAGAAACGTGAAAGTTAGATTGGGTTTTCAAGCCACTTAAAGCCTGTTCATCGTTTCCGGTATCTATGAAATATCATTGTTGGTACTGGGATACTTTTAATAAGATTCTGCATTTACTAGACCAGGTATAATATTTTTGAAGATTTTTTTATACACTCACGCCTGTTTCTCCGAAGGGGTCAGCAGATGTGTAATAGATTTTACTATGTGATGATTTTTCGATGCCACGTAATAATTATGGGGCGAGCCTATCGCCGTTACCGGGCACATTGGCAGCCTCCGTGCTGCTGCTGAGAACTCGTCGAAACTCATTTAAACTTTTGTCCAACCCGGAATCTAAAATTCATAGCATGGTGCGATATGGGTGTAATATTACGCTTCTGCCGACCCGTGCGGGGATAAAGGCGTGAGTCTATAAAAAAGTTAAGATTTATTACATACACAGAAAGTACCAGGCAACTAGCAATTTTTCATTCATTCATGATCAGCCTGTAACAGTCCACTGCTGGACTAGGCCTCTCCTTTGAAAGGAGGAATTGGCCTACTATACCACGCTGGCCAAAGGGCCAACCCCTTTATTTATAGGGTTTGTATCAAGTTTTCCTTCTCTTACAGTGCTGTTCTCTGCATAGTATGCTCCCTCTGTCGGCTCTTACGACACCCACGGGATGATATGGGGTGGTGACAATCCGTATTCTTAATCCGTTACCACGCGCATATTATATATATCTCATACTAGATGCATTACTAGCAATACCTAGGAGCTTACTCGCAGTAGGTCGTCGCAACAATATAACCTGCATGCGTCGCTTTCATTGCCTCTATAAATTTTGCTAAACATTAAACAGACTGTGTTCTTTTATGCGTACCCTAAAGTTAAGCTTAGGTGATGTCTATTTTATATATCTTCATCAGATTAAGTTTTGTTTTCAATTGTGAAACATACCTTTTATATCTGACTTTGCCATTTATTGTATTTTTTTCCTTTTCTGCCCGATCCAACGGTAATTTCGCGTAATCTCCTCTTAGTCCAACGTTAACTTGGACACTGCAATGATTGCGTATCATGCCTATGTATGTTCTGTACTGAGATATGGACTTATCATTTGGGGAAACTCAGTCGAAATGAATAGGTTATTCAGAGCCCAAAAGAAATGTGTTCGAGCAATGTGTGGAGCTGATTTCCTTGACAGCTGTAAATCAGTATTCCGCAAACGAGATTAGAATATTACCCCTTCCATGTTTATATATTCTGGAAATATGTATGTTTGTAAGAAAGCACCCAGACCTTTTTCAAAGGATGGGTGATTCAGAAAATAGTCGCACAAGACATAAGAACAGACTACATTTACCCGCATTCAAATTAGAAATGTATAAGAAAAACGTGTATTGTACATACATACATACAAACATACATAGTCTCACGCCTATAACCCCGAAGAGGTAGGCAAAGGTGTATTTCTACGCCCACTTTTCGCCAGATATACTTTAGTCCCACGTTATAAGGGGCGAACCTATTGCCGTACCGGGCACATTTCCAGACTCCGTGCTGCTACTGAGAATTTCGTGACAGAAAAACCCAATAACACTGCCCGACCCAGGAATCGAACCCGGGACCCCAAGAGATCCCACGCGCACATTTATGCCGCGAGACTAACGAGGCAGTCGTAAATGGTTTGATGTCGAGTTTTCTGTCTCTACGCAAAGATAGTATTTGCATCGTGTTATCCCTTAGTCGCCTCTTACGACACCCACGGGAAGATAAGGGGTGGTGACACTTGTATTCTATGCCGTCAAACACACGTGTATTGTATGTGCATTAAAATATTTAATCACTTACCAAATAATTTTCAAAATTTACCCATTATGTCATTTAAAAGGACATTGTATAAACTTTTATTGAATAAAAATTATTATAACTTAAACGATTACCTGGATGACAAAGATATTACAATTTAATGCATAATATTATATAATTCTATTCTAATTTCATAATAATTTAATGTAATTTAACTTAATTTCCTTACTTATAATGGACATAACATGTGTAAAGAACAAAATTTGTAACAACCATTTCACCATGTTTTAGCAAATAAACGATTATTATTACTATTATTATAACGAAACTTACTATATGGCTATTCTTCTTCTCTACACTTAGACAATTCTTTCGAAGGTTCTTTGACAATTCTGGCTTCAGTAGTTTAAAGCTCTGGGACGGTATGTCAGGGCAAGGGATTTATTATACGAATATGTACCTTATGTACCCAAATTAAAGCTAAATTTGAATGAAAAGAAAGCACAAATGTTAGTATTTTTATCGCAAATAAGTTTATTGAATCCTAAAGTTCATTGTATAGCCTTTATGGTACAAAACTTCAGGCAAAATTCCTGCACCAGTTTTCAAAAATGGCCGTCCAAATAAAAATGTGCTGTATCGCCTTTTATATTGAAATATCGATAGGCAATGTGTTTAGTGTCTTTATTTGTAGATTTTAGTTAGGTACATCGAGTTGAAATTGAAATCCCTTTTCTTTAGATGAATGGCGAACAGTGATTTTTTTTACAATTATATCGTTCAAGAGGAATAGAAGTATTTTATTACAGTCTAAAATACATATTAGTTTTTCCACAGAGTGACTGCCGTCTGACCTCCGCAGCTCATAGGCATAGCGATATTCCATTACTTTACTCCACCAGAGTCAGTTAACTCGAATGTACTGACGCCTCAAAGTGACTTTCTAAGATCTTTCCAACTACCGGATCCAACGGCTTAACTTGCTGTATGAGTCACGGGGCAAGCGAAAATAAAAAAATATACGCACATAACTTCGAATCCGTTTTAACCCGATACCATTTTTATGGCATCTTTTACCGCCGGATTCTTTATCCAATCTATCCATGAATTTGTAGAGATGCATCTTTGATACAAGCTCCTTACAAAATATGTCAAATATATATCATCATCAGCCCTTTAAACTGCTCCACTGCTGGGTACGCGCCTCTTCTCACTATGAGAAGGATAAGGCCATAGTCCACCACGCTGGCTAAGTGCGGGTTGGCAGACTTCACATGTCTTTCGAGAACATTATGGAGATCTCTCACACATGCAGGTTTCCCCACGATGTTTTACTTCACCGCTTAGCAAGCGATAATTAACAATTTAACACGCACTTAACTTCGAAAAGTCATTGGTGCGTGCCGTGGATTTGAAACTGAGACCCTCTGCGTGGAAGTCTGTCGGTCTCTCCACTCGGCTATTGCTGCTTATAATATATATCTATAAACACCAAATCCATATATAGATAAAATATCGAGGCCGGCCGTTAGTTACCTTAGTGGGCTATCGCTGCATGACATATACCTGTAATAAACTTTATAAATGCCTAGGCTGTCCTAAGAAACCAGTGTGATATATCGGTAATGTATCACGGCTAACTCAGCATCACACGATTCTTATTGCGCCTTATAAATCGTCGCTATACACGACGTTATCTCAGCGGTAAATAACTGGGTTTACCCAGTGATTTACTACGCAATGGACAACACTCTTTATTAGAATGATCACTCTTTAATAGAATGATATACTTCATTTGATTTACGGAACAGGCAATAGTAGCACTCTCAATAATGATACACAAGTTTAAAACAACACAATATCAGAAGTTAGGCATTCATTGTTTATTCATAATTTTGTATCCCAAAGGCGTAGGCAGAGGTGTGCTATAACACCGAATTTTTACTATGTTATGAATTTATAGGTCTCACGTAATAGGGGCGAGCCTGTTGTCGTTACCGCGCACTTTACCAGACTCCGTGCTGCTACTGAGTATTCGGTAAAACTCAGTAACACTGTTGCCCGACCCAGGAATTGACCCTCCCAACCAGCAGACGCATACGTTATCCACAGGACCACAGAGGCCGTGAGTTCACCAATAACCAGATAAAGGCAGCTGTAATATTCTAACAAACTGGGGAAGGAGTTATAATTACCTCTAATTTAACATAATAATACATCAATAGCGTAGGGGAAAGACTAACAGATTGTTACCCAGATGGTCTCAACTTCAAATTCACGGCACGCACCATTGGCTTTTCAAAGTTATATGCGTATTGAATTGTTAAATATCTTACGACTCGCACCACTGACTTTTTGAAGTTATATGCGTATAATTGTTAAATATCGCATGCTAAACGGTGAGGGAAAACAACGTGAGGAAACGTTCATATCTAAGGTCCAATTTTACCAGTGTCTGAGATTTTCCTATTAAATTGTGTCTGATAGCACAATCAAATTATATTCGCATTTTGAATTTATCTGGAAAATAAGGCCTATCCATAGATGATAAAACTAGGCCTATAAGCTTTCGATAAGTTTCAAACTTTAAAGATCACTTATACATGCAAATTGAAGTGTCTGTCTGTCATTTTAAAGTAACTATGCTGTTTAAAGTTTTTTTGTCTGTCTATCTTTCTGTGTATCCAAGGTAATCTCTGGAATGGCTGAACTGATTTGAATGAGACTTACACACGCAAATAGAAGATATCGTAGGCCTTCATATTAAAATTTGACTTTGTAAGCAGCGCTGGTGACCACTGGTTGTTTAATTAAAACATAGCTTACGTTAAAGGATAAAAACTCTAAAGTAAATCAATAAAGACAACACTACCATTTCCAAAAATCTTCTTATAACAAATATATATTACTACATCTCAAAATATTACGTATACCTAACAAGAATTTTTATTTTCTACTAAGTTAACCAATTAAATCATAAGTCATCTATGTAAGGCATAGGATCTGACAACATTGAACTGACAATGTCATATGGCGTGATGAAGCAAAAGATTAGGGCACAATTCTAGGACTTAGACTTTTGTATTGGTCCATAAAACTGGGGGCATATGGAAATAAATCTCGCGATAACTTACACACGGTCATCTAATCTCAACTTAACTACAGCTTGTATTATAGTAACCAGATAAATAACGAAGCTAGGCTAGGAGCCGAAAATCGTGCTCAGAAATATGAAAAAGTCAAAGTCATGTTTGACTACTACTTCGAATTACAGAAACAAAGACAACAAAAAGTAGAAAAATGTTTTCGTTAGCAAACGCAGCTCTATTTCATCTACAGAACTATATGCCAAAACATGTGTAAAAGACTCGGATCGATTTAAAATATTATATCAAAATTTTCAAAGTTTATACAATAAAATCCATATCTTAGAAGCATTCTTAGAACAAGATTGTACATACCAAGTAATATGTGTAACTGAATCGTGGTTGACTTATGAAAAATCAAGCCTTTTGCATTTAAATGGTTATAAATTGGCAACATGTTTCTGCCGCAGTGCTCGATCTGGTGGAGGAGTATGTATAATATTACAAGAACATGTAAACTATGTAGAGATAAATGAAATCACTAACATGTCAATTGAATATATTATAGAAGTTTGTGCTATTGAACTACCAAAAGAGAAACTATTGTTAATTGTTATGTATTGGAATAGAAGAGAGGAGGATACATTCTATCAACAACTGATAAAGATTCTTAATTATATCAACAACAAGTATCCAAAACACTTTGTTGTCTTGGGGGGTGACTATAATGTAAATATTTTAGAAATAAATACAAAAAGCAACCATTTGTTAAATACCATGCTAGAGCACAAATTCACCCAACATGTAAAAAGCCCAACACGGGTTACACATACAACATCTACATCCTTAGATTTAATA
This sequence comes from Euclidia mi, assembly GCA_944739405.2. NCBI lineage: Eukaryota > Metazoa > Arthropoda > Insecta > Lepidoptera > Erebidae > Euclidia > Euclidia mi. Next base: position 66,314,336 of record OX123192.2, read on the forward strand.
TTTACAAATTTTACTGACAGCTCACTATACACGTCTGTGGAAGAACTAGGCTTTTCAGACCACCATGGCATTGCATTACAAATGAGATTACCTCAACAAACGAATCTGAGTAACTGGTTTGTGTATAAACGATTATATAATAAGTATAACATCCAGCGATTTAAAAACTGCTTAAAATCCCAAAATTGGCACGAGATAATTGCGACAGATGAAAATGTAAACGATAATTACAATGCGTTCAGCAACCTTATAAAAAAAAACTACTCGATAAGTGCCTGCCAGTAAGAAAACTTAAAATAAAACCAAAACCCAAAAAGCATTGGCTTACGACGGGTATAAAAATATCATGTAGACATAAAAGACTGTTAAAGTTGTTATCCACAAAATCAAATAGCCCTATTATATTACAGCATTATAAATTATACGAAAAGAAACTAAAACATGTCGTATCTGCAGCAAAAAAACTACAAAATATAAAGAGGATAAAACTTTCATACAATAAAGTTAAAACTATGTGGCATATTATTAATGAACAAACAAATAAAATAACAAGAAAGGAGAAAGAAAACATTACATTGCAAATTAATAACATTAAAATAAGCGAGCCTAAACAGATTGCTAACACCTTTAACGATTTTTTCGCCTCGATCGGTAAACAAAGACTTCACATAAAAAATACTAGCAATTTCAAGTCCAAATACAATGAAAATTATGTCTTCCTTACACCTGTAGAACCATACGAGGTGAATAAAATAATTAAATCTTTAAAAAATAAAAGAAGTTATGGAATAGACGAGGTCCCACCATTCTTATTTAGACAATGCGCAGATGAGCTTACTTTGCCCCTTTATTGCCTAATTAACGAATCTTTTGAAGAAGGCACCTTCCCAGAAAAACTGAAAAGCGCTATAATAAAGCCTATTCATAAAAAGAACGAAAAAACAGACCCTAATAATTATCGCCCCATCGCTATCTTACCGACAGCTTCAAAAATATTCGAGAAAGCAATGTGTACACGTATTTACTCTTTCTGTGAAAAACATAAAATATTAGACGAGTGCCAAAACGGGTTTAGAAAGAATCGCTCTACAACCTTAGCGGTTTATAAATTTATACAGGAGGCTATAAATATAATAAACAACAGACAGTATGCAGTTGGCATACTGTTAGACATGACGAAGGCCTACGACAAAGTACAGTATAAGATATTGCTGGACAAACTAAATAAAATAGGAATTCGGGGCAAGGCTCATGACTGGTTTAAATCTTACTTAAATAATAGAGAACACCATGTAGAAATATAATTTTTTAATAGCAGCACAAAAGAAATAAGAAATATCCGTTCGGATAAAAAAATAATAAATGCTTCCATTCCACAAGGAAGCGTAATTGGATGTTTGCTATTTCTTATCTATATTAACGACTTTCCCCAAAATATAAAAGAACCATGCATATTATTCGCAGATGATATCTCATTACTTATATCATGTAAAAACAATACAGAAATTAACACTCAATTAAACATCATCCTAAACACAACAACTAACTGGTTAGACGAACATAATTTAGAGATTAATATTTTAAAAACTAAAATAATGACTTTTCATACATATCAAAAACAACCGCTTAATATTGAATATAGATATAAAAATAAAAACATTAAAAAAGTCAACACATTTACCTTGTTAGGATTAAATATAGACTCAAATATAAACTGGAAAAATCACGTTCAAAAAATTTGTTCCAAGCTATCAAAATTTTCTTATGCTCTTCGCGAAGTTAAAAAAAATACCAACGTTGAAACAGCCCTCGTCACATACTATGCGTACGCTTATGCATGGCTTAGTTACGGCATAATCCTATGGGGCAACAGCACTGATGCGCCCGCATTATTTGTTTTACAGAAGAAACTCGTGCGCATTTTAACTAATATTGAAGTAACTGAAAGCTGCAAACCCCACTTTAAAGAATTAAAATTGTTGACCCTTCCCTGTATATATATATTAGAAACATGCAAATTCGCTCGTAAATATCAGGAGTTATATTCAAATACAGATGAAAATCAACACAGATACGCGTTACGCCCTCGAAATTTACTCAACCTGCCTATGTCTAACTTGCACACGCACTCAAACAGTCCTTACGTGATGTCAGTAAAAATTTATAATAAGGTCCCAAATACAATTAAAAAAATAGAAAGTGAATCCGTGTTTATAAATAAATTAAAAAGTCTTTTGATAGAAAAGTGCTACTACACAATCAACGAATACCTAAACGATAAACAACTAAATACTTAAAAAACACAGGTACATATTCATTTCGTAGGTACAATTAAAATGATTACAGTAGAGTCACGCCCTAGTACAAAAATAAATTATGTAATAGGTATATAATAAGTATCACATCCTCTCTCCTACTTTGCTGTGCCCGACAGAGTTCACAATGACTCATATAATTTAAACACTACCACCTAAGTAAACATTGTGAAATGCAATAAAGAATTGAGTATTGAGTATTTTCTCATAAATAGACGAGCTCTACTAGATTAGAAGTCACTATTCACAGAATTTATAGTATAGGGAAAAATGATCTTTCTAATAATAATTCAATTAATATAACATTGACTAGCTGTTTTTAAGACACCCGCCCTAGGAATAATTCTTGAGTCTCTAACTAAAACGCTCTGTAGGTTTTTCATAAATAAAAGTCAATGATTAATTAAATAATGTAAGCCTACCATAGAAAATTCTATCCCAAAAACCACACACACAGCACACAGCACTCACTGCTTACCACAGCTTAAACAGTATAAGCCACCATTAACCGTCGTCAAAATAATAGTCACACACAAGGTGATAACAGTATAATCCTCTCTGTCCTTCGCTACCTCCAATAAGGATACAAGGCCTCACTGGACAAACAAATAAACGCTCTGGATACGAATATAAGTGGATATAGCTTTAATTTTCATTTCCTTCCCTTGTCTCTGTATGTGATAAGTTAGACTTGGGTTGGGCCATGAGGTTTGGAGGAAATGGTTTGGATGAAGCGTGTAATAAATATTTTTATATAGCAGAGGCAACAAACGAATTATAATTTAATTATTATACTATTCTTCTTTAATAGCGTTACGCCTGTATCTCCGATAGGGTAGGCAGGAGTGTTATGTAAAATTACGCACACATTTCGCCATATGAATAAAATGATTACTACACATATACTATTGTTGGTAAGTAGTAAATAGTTGACCATAGACTCCAGTGATAACAACCAAGCATAATTCACATGATGCCAACACAAGGATGATAGAAAAGTACAAAAAGCTTTCCTCTCTATTTGTTCCAAACAGCTTTTTCTCTGTAGGAAAATAAGAGGGGATGGGAAATGGGATTTAATCTTCTGCGCTTGCACTCACCGAATGAAATGCATGGGATGACTCATTTCCGTAACCCCCATATTGCAATGTCAGGGAATATTCAAGATACCTATTTCACTTTAAATTTTAAGTGATTACACTATTGAAACGTTGGAATGATTACAGACTGAGCTTCATAAATATTAGTAGATAACTCATTTCTACGAAATCAATTTAACGTCGATCTCCTCTCAGAGAATAATACTGGCCCAGATCCATGGTTTTGCTGCAAACAACAAGGCCAAACCACAAAAATACTCGTCTAATAATCTGTCGATAAACCAGAGTCGTTCCCAGAGTGTGACTCTAAAACACATAATAATATTGTAACGACAATTCCGGCACGAGTAATAAATCCCGTAACGCGATATTCTTGACAAGACCATCAGACACAATAATTAGTAGACCACACAAATTGTAACGGTGGTAGCCACTTAAATCGCTACGTCATCATCCTCCCAGCGTTATCCCAGTTGCAGCCCGGGATCCACTTTCTAGTCTAACTTTAGTCGACTGAATCTTAGCTTTTCCACAGAGCGACTACCAGTCTGACTACCGCTACCCAAAAGGATAGCGATATTCCATGGTTTAAACTACCTACTGTCAGTTTATTCATAGGTACTGACTCCCTGTAACGACTATCAAAGATCTTCATGACCGCCGGGACTGATTGCTTAACGTACTCTCCAAGGCACAGGACAAGCGATAATCTACAATTAAATACGCACATAACTCCGAAAAGTGATTGGTGCGCGCCGTAGATTTGAATTTAAACTTTCGTGGTCATTTAAACTTATTTTAAATTGTCTTTCGGGATATATAACAGGTACTTTTGTTTGGAGTAACCGATATTTCGGCACTGTTGCAAGCGCCATGTTCACGGATGTACTCCAAACAAAGGTACGTGGTATATATCCCGAAAGAAATAAGCCGTAGATTTGAACCCTATACCCTCTGCATAGCAGTCTGTTGGTATCTCCACTGGGCTATCGCTGCCTAAAAATTTAATTTTGTAGTTCAATTTAGTCTCATAGCCCAACTAGCCGGCGACCTTAAGCTTTGTTTGTACAAATTCTACGGATTCCTTAAGATGTTTTCTATTTACGCCTAATCTTGTCCCGTGATCAAAGACCGCTGAGCTCTTTTGATCGCAGACAAATATTGGACAAAAATGACCAGACATTATATTGGGTTATTAAACCGGAAGATATACTGGAGATTGGAGTATCTGTAGATAAAATTCTTGCGTTACTGACTGACTGACACACAACGCACAGCCGAAATTATTGGACGAAAGAAGCTGAAAATTGGCATGTATTCTCCTTGGGAAGTGTAGGGATGCACTAAGAAAATATTTGTCGAAATTCCCACGGGCTCGGGAAAAACGGGGTAGGTAAACGTAGGTACCTATATAAAAAAATTGTGCTAGGGTAGCTGCAGGTATCCTCTAGTCTAGTCAGTTTTATAACAAACTTCACTCTAAACAAGCTTAAGTCAGCTATATTTTTAGATATCGTCATTAATTTTTGGAATTTAAGTAAGACTTAAATACGAAAGGTTGACATTTGGAATTAGGAATACAAATCTTTTGAAAGAGCTGGCCAACGCAAAATGCTATAAACATAATAGTTAGCCTTTATTTAAGGGAAAGCAAATGACCAAAAACTCGATGGTGCTTTATTAAAAAGTTCGTTCGATTTCATCATTGGGTACATTTTCTCGCGATACCATAATAGTGCATAGCCCACCAAATTATAGCAGTGTCAAAAGAATCATAGAAAATCATTTCATCAAAACAGTCAAATAGCTCTACCAGTCTACCATTTGTACGAAATGGGTAATATTTGGACCATAAGAATAGATTGCCTTTTCCAAATTTAAAATGAGCCACCTCTAACTAACTACTTTCCTACAATAAAACCAGTTCAAAACAACCATCAGTATTAGTATATAATCAGAAATATTATATTTAGTGAACATCCAACGATTCTACCAGTCGAATTAAGACCTTTTTTGGTTATATCGCGAGCCAAAACATGCTTGCACTTTAATACGATTAATAGGCGTTTCGATATCGCCCACACATCTATTTTATAGTGAATCCGCTTGCACCCACACAATAGATTCAGTGAACCGGAACGGCACATAGATTATCATCATAATTAATATGATACAGATATGCTTACCCGCTGTTTGGAATGCGCATTGGATTAAATAAAAGTTTATCGTGTACATATGAAAGCAGTACAACAGCATAGTATAATATGGCTCTGGTGGTAACTTCAATATTATATGGAAATTTATTTATTCTAAATACATTTTCAGTACATGTTTCCACATATTTCTACTAATATTTGATTTTCAGTATTGCTGCAAGCGTCATGGTTAAGGATATACTTGGAAACAAACATTTGCTGGTGAAATATTCACGTTTTAAGCTCTCAAAGCATATATCTGTAGTTAAAAACAGAGAGTTGTATAATATCAGCATCATTTACTTATTAAACTCTTCGCATTACATAAATCTTCATATGGAGATTAAGGATACAAAATGTCATTACCCCATTTAATTCCGTGGGTATCGTAAGGAATACACAAAGCAATATGATTTCAGCCCTATACCCTATTCCTTCTCCTTCATCCCACTCCTTATCCTATCCCTTTTCTCATCCCCAAGGGGCGGCAACGCATTTGTGACTCCTGTGGTGTTGCTTGTGTCCATGGACGGTGGTAATTGCTTACCATCAGGCGATCCGTCTGCTCGTTTGCCGCCTATTACTATTAAAAAAAAGGAAATAGTATCTTTACGAAGAGTCGAAAAACTCGGCATCAAACCCTACCCCAACCCATCTAACCAGGGTGACTAGCAGGCCGAGTCCTCGTGTGACAGAACATTCGGAGAGGCCTAAGTCCAGCACTGGACTGCAAAACTCTGTGTGATGACTATATAAATATGGTACATAAATGGACATTATGCCTAAATTATCGTACAGTCAACCATTACACTTAGAGATAATCAAAACCTCTACTAAGACCTAGATAATGGAACACAGAGTGAGCCTATATTAACATCAACGAGACATTCATCACTGTACCGGAGCCAGTGCGATCAAACCTCAGTACACTATCTAGATTTGATAACGGCCTGTATTATTGTGCTCGTTTTATGTAAGGGCTGTGTTATATTGACAACGGTTGAGTATCAGAGTTGAAAATAAGCGTCAGGCATCTGCCTGACAAATGCTGAACTATGTCCTGTCCTGACATGCCACACTTATGTCTGTTATTGTTTTATTTTTTGTGCTGTTTTTTTATTGTGTCTTTTTATTTGTGTGCGTGTTAAGAATAAAATTAGTTTTCATTTTTTTTATCTCTTTCATATTCTAAGAAATGGGATACCAACAGACTACTAAACGGACGACGTGAAGAGAGTCCCTTTGTCTGTCTATCCGTGAGTGTCGTATACGTAAAAGGTATTTACCAGATAAACGTAATAATAGTTCTTATGTGAATGATTACTGGTTTGGTGTACTAAAATTAGATACTAGATTCCAATAGAAACCCTTACTTTTTTAAAACCTTCGCGGCTGGTATACAACATACAATTTTATTTAATACTAAGCGAGTAAGACCCATTTTTGATAAAATTTTATGATCGTTACTTGTATCCTACACTTATTGGTGATGTTGTGTACTCTTTACAGGTAAGAGTGTGATCGACCGAGTAAGGGTTGACGGCAGAGGTGCGTGAGTCTCTCATCCAAAGGCATTTCAAGTCTACTCACTGGAATAACCTCAGAGTGTAACGGAGTCACGCGAATCGCGATTGGCATTCTTCACTGCGATCCCACCTGGGAATCGGCCCACATTCACCTTTTGTAGGTATAAAGCGGGTTGGTATAGGACTTGAAGTTGAAATTTTAGTCTTTGCCCAAACATACTATATGTTTGGTGTAATTGCCTTAGTTGCTTATTACGATTTCCACGGTATCTTTCTTTCTTTTTTATAAGAGTGTCGAGTCAACTCTGGTCGGAAGTTTTGACCATCCGAGGGTTTCCGAAATTTAACTAGAGCAGAAATCACATCTGGAGCTAGGCACTCATACAATAATAATTATTTTTCTGAAAGAAGAACCGGGCACGACACCCGGCGTTTTTACGTGTTCTTTGAAGCACGATAGCGCACTGATACCCACGGTATGAAATTGGATACTGACATTTAAGCCCAGTTTCACCAACTCTGGATAGGCCTAATGTTCCAGATAAATTCAAAATTGAAAAAAAATTGCATGAGATATCTAACATATTCATTTAACAGGAGCTTATCAGGAAACGATGGAAAACGATGAAAACATTAGTATTCTAAATCCGTCACCACACGGTATAGAAGACCACAATGGCTTTAATTCCCGTATCTCCTTATGTCCACACCCTAATATCGATGTAGATGGCCTATATATCGCTGAAAACCGCAGTGGCCGGTATCTCTGTCAAACGGTTTCACACTGAATTAAATTCCTTAGGGCCAATGATGGTCGACGGGACTCTAACGCTAAGGATTTCCAGGTTAAATTTAACAATAAATGCTTTATTGTTTATAAAGGGAAATGTGTTCTTTGGTTTTTAGATAGAAGGAAATTACAGTTTTGGAGTAAAGCATTGAATTCATACCATGTAAATTAATATACATAGATATATCCTCTTTCTATATTATAAAGTTGACGAGTTTAATATTTAAAAGTTTAACGTAGCAATTAAACTTTATTTCTCAGGTTCTCAGTAACATATCCCAGTAAGCCTATTACACAAAAAAAGCAAATATATTTTCGTTCGATAACCCATTTTTATCGAGATAGGCTGCAGCCTTAATAAAATCTTGATATGATCTTAAATAACGTTGACGCGAGTGTATCTGTTGGCACAGGTAGTTCAAGATATAAGTAATCCTACTAAGTTCCTCCACGACTACGATTGTTGTAAATCGGTCAAAACATTGGAGAACAGAGTTTAATATCTTGATTTATTAGTTATTTATTGTGATTAATAACCGTTTTTATTAATGATAAACTTATTATGTACCGTACACCAAGATTCTTTTTGCGAGAACACTCTACGTTTAAAACAGGTGAAAGAATGCGCTGAGGATTATAAGGTTTCTTTTTACTCATCATGTTCTTTTAACTTTCTCTTGGTCATTCAAATTACATTATTATCTTTAATCAGACAATGCCACCATAAAATCCAGTGAGTAGCCACTAGGCTTAAAATTGATATTTATATATTGATTTGAAGTACACCATAAAGTATTTTTTTTTTATGTTTTCTTAACAGGTTATTAATTTTAACTATATACATTGCTATCTTACATAATCATAATATCTAATCATATATATAAATATATATAGGTACATGAATCTAAAAATAAAAAGTGAAAATATGTACAGGTGTGTTTAGGCGTCGTAGAATGCCTCCGCATCAATATCATCGGGTAACGTGCCCAGAAGGCTGGCAGCATTGCCACGCTGGATGGCAATGCTGATTCTTTGAGCAAAGAATAAACCAGCCCTCTGGTCACGTGAGACGTCGATTAACCGTTTAGATATGTCTCGGAATAAAGAGCGAGCGCTCGGACCCCATGAGCCTAGCGTTTCCACCCCAAACGGCTCAAATACATAATTAGCTACTAGATTACTGTATTTGCGCCGTTTGAGGGTTTCCGCAGATGCAGCAGCAGCGCCAGCATGGCCTCCCGTGCTTGGAACGTAGGAGTGCGCGAGGGTGTCTACGCAGGTTGCGTCCTATACCAAAGGCCTACCCATTTACCATGGCAATAATGACATACCGTCAGGTCTCTTCCCATCGTCGCGTACCAAACCATATGGTTCAAGTACAGCTGGTACGCCAGACGTGACAAGAGCACGACGGATTATGTCATTTAGGTTAGCATGACGAGGAATTCTACCAGCGCTTCTGCTGCAAGACAGCCCATGGTGTCCGAGGCTATCGACGTCTTCTCCACAATGACATCGATGCGGAGAGACACACGGAACACCTAAACGAAGACAAGTGGCGATGCGGAACGTCTCATCGTCCAACATGGTTCCTGTGTTGGACGATGGTAGTGCCTGAAGCCATAGACCGGATTCCCATTCCTCCACAGCCAGCAAGCGAGCTCGCTCTGATTTGATTTGAATAAGTTCAAAATTGAGCAAACAAAAGGCTCACTCACCACACAATTGACATGATCACAATAAATTATTATTATATAGTGTCGAATTCCGTGACACTTTTTGCATATGTAGTGACGAAATTGGATACGTGATCGAAATATTCAAAGCTAAACTTATGAATAAAATATATGATAAATTCAAAGCTAGTTAAATTTTTGTGATCCAAAAATTGTAACCAGGTATGTTCTTTCCATCCGTTGATTGAATGTTATTAAGTTTCTCGGGACACTGGATTTAAACCTAGTGCGAGAGTTGTTTTAAAGAAGAAATAATAAATATTTGCTAAAGCTTCCTACGAATTTGGTATCTATTGGACTATTTTCCCAATTTCTATATTGGTGCATTGAATAATTTTAAGTCTAGGTATAATATTCTAATATTCCTGCATGCTCGATAGCCCACGCATGCATGCAAATAACCTGTCTCATTATGTACAACAGGGAATGTAATTCTGTTCTCACTATTACTCCTCTTCTATATATAATATAATATGGTACGAAACTATCATAAAAAAGTTTAATAATAACTCGAATCCAAACTAAATCAAACCAAAACGCGTAACATCCAATCTTTCTTTAAAACTCAAGACTCTCAAACAACCACACGAGTCTTCAACAAAATTGCTTTGTAAACATGTATACTCCCAACAAAGTCTTTCTTAACCCCATTTAAACCCTTCTTTATAGTGAAATACAAGCTTTAAACATCTAGAATGGCCTGCATAAAGTCGACGTGGCAATCCATACAGGAATTTAATTCAGCATCTGCGCTATTCAACCGTATGGCGTTTCTTTTAAATTGTTTCCTTTAAATGTACTAAAGGTGTTATTTGTTGTAGGGAGAACTAATTATATTGGCCAATAGGATAGTAAAATGATGTCAGCATGACAAATACTATTTTTTTATAGACTCAAGCCTGTATCCCTGAAGGGATAGGCAGAAGCTTAATATTAAACACAGGTCATTCTAATTGGCAGTTCCAGGATGGTATCCAAGATCAATGGGTCACAACTGCCTCAGATTCAGTTCGATGGTAACATCTTACCGATCTTAGATAACGTCAAAAACCTTGGCATTTATCTGGATAAAACTTTTTCATGGGGAAGTCAAATACAGGAGACCAGCCGTAAACTGTTTGCTTCAGCTGGATCGTTACGTAGGCTGCGGAACTTTCTTCCCACTACCACCAAGATTGCGCTTGCACAATCCTTGCTTCTCCCAATACTCGATTATGCCGATGTCAGCTATCTTGATCTTAATGAGGACCAACTTGATAAACTTGAGCGTCTCCAAACTTCTGTATTAGATTCATTTTTGGCTTATGCAAATATGATCATATATCTGAATTTCGATCCAGGCTCAAGTGGCTCCCAATTCGACTTCACCGGAATACTCATATCCTTATGTTACTGTACAATGTGTTGTTCAATCCTAATACCCCCACGTATCTCAAAGAACGTTTTAAGTTCCTTCATGACACACATTTAAAGACCTTGAGGTCGTCGGTGGATCTGAGACTGCAGATGCCAGCACATACCACAGACTACTACGATAAATCCTTTGCTGTTCAAGCTGTCCGTCTGTGGAATTCGCTGCCGGTCGAAATTAGGCAAGCTAAATCATTGCAAATATTTAAAAATGCACTAAAGAAGCACTATTTGACATTGTAAACAAATTGTATCACTGTATATTGTGTTTATATTATATATATATATATCTATATATATATATATATATATATATTGGAGATTCTGAGGGTAGTTGGTACAACAAGGACAAAAAGTTTATTGCTCCCATTTAATAATCATTTAAAAATAGTTTATTTTATTATTTCTACAAACTTATGTTTATAATCTTATGGTAACATAAAATACCAACCAGTTTTGTGTTATTTCCTACTCGCACTACTTATTTGCACCAAACATAACAACTAGGATAGGTAACATGGAGGCCATGAAAACTTCTTTCACCAATATAATGGCTGGCATTGAAGAGCGCATGTCAAACTTCGAAGCTGAACTACAAAAAAGCGCTAAGAACACAAGCACCGCACCTAGCTTGGCAAGTCTTGCAGCTGAGTTTGCAATATTCCGGTCATTCGCGATGGAGACTATGGCAGCTTTCCAGCAGCAGATGGAATTGATGGCGCGCGACGTGGACAGCATCGAGATGCGCAGCCGTCGCAAAATGCTGCTTGTTCATGGTGTTCCAGAGCAGAAGAGTGAAGATACGGCTCAATCAATCATCAACATTATGAAAGATCTTCAGCTAACTGACTTTGTGAAGGATGACATCAAGCGTTGCCACAGGATGGGGCGACCTTCAAGTACTCACAAGCCCAGACCTATACTGGTCAAGTTTCATCGGGTTGCTGTTCGAGACAAGGTCTGGTATTCGAAGACAAAACTGAAAGGTAGCGGCAAAACCTTGTCTGAATTCTTAACCAAGACTCGACACGACGTATTTATGGCTGCACGAGAACGATTTGGCGTCACTAAAAGTTGGACACGAGAGGGTCGTATATTCGTGATGGACCCCGACGGCAAACAGCACCGTATTTCGACACTTGGTGAACTGAACCGGATAAATTCAGCCACACAAAAGGCACCCACTGCTGATAAACCCGGCGTTTCGAAGTCAAAACGCGCTGCTGCCACGAAAAAGTGATCCGTATTCAAGTTTGTCCAGTGATTGCAGCAGCCGCACATTTGTTTACATATTGTACGTATTCCATAACTATCTTCAATGGTTCAAAACTATAGTAATACCTCCTTCGTTTCTTATATTTTGGTTATCACTAACATCTCACTTTCATTTCCTGTTCCTATAAAATTGTAGTCTTTGTTACCTTCTATTTACGAGCAAAAATTATTATTAGTTATAATATGAGTGAACGGAATGAACATTGAACAAATTGAACATGACATGACACTATGACGTCTATGACAGCTATCGTTATGATTATTACGTTTCGTTATTCGCATAACTTATTAACGTTCAGAAACGAGAACCATTTCTTTGACTTTGATACATTTTGTTTTTCTCAATATTTTAATAATAATTTACCGTTCATGTTTATAGTAATAGAGGCATTGATGTCATAGTGTAATAAAAAGCTCTTAATTTGTGAATAGTGTGCGGATGTTGTGATATATTATTGTTTGTGTACAATATGGTGTGCAATGAGGTTTTTTTTTTTTTTATTTATATTTTTCTGTTAGCACGCAACTGGCAGGTGGACGAACTAATAGAATATCGTTAGCATAATATTATTTTGTTAAATTGTTATTTGACATAATATTATTTATTTTATTTTATTTATTTATTAATATAATCATTTTTTTCAGTCATGTTAGATCAAGATTACAGTAGTGATGATGATAGTTTCTTTTCTGTCAGTAGTCATAATAACAGCTTTGCAAGCATTCCCTCGCTTGCTGATACACTTCAGTCGTTATTCGCCGATGTACCCAGTAACTTGAATGTAGTCCATATAAATGCTCAGAGTATTCCAGCCCATTTCCAGGATATGCTGACCACGTTTGACTGTAAGAATATCCACGCTATTCTTGTTTCTGAATCTTGGTTAAAACCTTGCCTCTCAACTCTTTCTTACTCACTTCCCACAACTTCACTTCTTACAACTTTAGGTTAATAAGAAATGATCGCACTGGGAGTGGTGGTGGCGGTGTTGCCATCTATCTCCGTTCACATATTCCTTATAGAGTAGTCAATATGTCATCACAACCACCACCACTTAACGCCGGCGAGCATCTATTTTTGGAATTAGATCTTGCTCATACGAAGGTTCTGCTCGGTGTCTACTATTCTCCAAACTGACATATCAATTATTTCTCTTCTTTCGAAAATATCTTAGAAACTCTTTCTCCTTCTTACAGTCACACCATAGTCATGGGCGATTTTAACACTTGTCTGTTAAAAAGGGATTCTCGCTCTTCTTCTTTAAGCAATATAGTCCAATCTTGTAACTTGTCTATTCTCCCTTTAAATGCTACGCATAACTTTCCTAATACAACTCCCTCCCTACTAGATCTTATGCTCGTTTCTTCACCTTCTCTCGTCGCTAAGCATGGTCAGCTTCCAGCTGATGCTTTCTCTTACCATGACTTAATTTTTGTGTCTTATAAACTTCGTCTTCCTAAGGCAAAGGCAAAAATTCTTTTTCAGCGTAATTTTGGTGGCATAAATGCAGAGAGACTTCGTAGTGACGCCAGCAACATTGACTGGAGTTCTGTTGAAAGCTCAGATTCCATAGACGAAAAAATTGAAATATTCACAGACAAGATTATTCATCTTTACGATGTACATGCTCCAGTCCGTGCTATCCGAGTTAAACATTTACCCTCGCCGTGGCTTACAAAAGAAATTAAAGATCTTTTGTCAAAGAAAGCCGTGGCTAAGACGAAATTTAAATGTCGCCCGACTCCTAGCAATTGGGATAACTACATTGTAATAAGAAATCACTGCAGCAAGGTGTGTAGGAAAGCACAACGCCAATACATTCACAATTCTGTCGAGAATGAAGACCCAGCTAAAGTCTGGAAATTTCTAAGAACAATGGGTGTTGGAAAGTCCACACATGAATCCAGTTCCAATAATATTAATATTGATTTATTAAATCAACATTTCTCTACTTCGTCCAATTTTGATGCGACTACTAAAGCTAAGACTTTACAAGATCTTTCATTGCTTCCAACCCCAGACTATCCACCTTTCGTTTTTAATCAATTATCCGCGTGTGAAGTTAAAAGGAGCGTATTATCAATTTCTTCCAATGCAGTCGGTAATGACTATCTTAGTCGTAAAATGATCCTTCCCATCTTAGAGGAAATCATTCCCATCCTTTGTCATATCCTTAATCAATCCTTATCCTTGGGCGTATTTCCATCTGCGTGGAAAGATGCCCAAATTATTCCCATACCTAAAAAATCCAAACCTTTGACCTTTTCCGAGTATCGTCCTATTTATATACTCCCGTTCCTCTCTAAAGTGCTCGAGCCCCTAGTCCATATCCAACTTAGCACATTCCTTAATAAGAACCTACTCCTTAATCCTCTCCAATCCGGCTTCCGTCCTGGTCACAGCACCACAACGGCGCTTATCAAAATTACCGACGACATAAGGCTTGGTATGGAGAATGGAAATCTGACGGTCCTCTCTCTGCTTGATTTCAGTAATGCCTTCAATACCGTAGATTTCCATACTCTTCTTGGTATATTGCGCTCTATTAACATATCTCCACCAGTAATTGATTGGTTTCACAGTTACCTGTTTGGTTGTCGGCAGCGTATACGCATTGAAGATTCCTTTTCTTCGTGGTGTAATACAACAGTCGGCGTACCGCAGGGTGGCGTTCTATCTCCATTACTCTTTTCCATTTTTATAAATTCTATCTCTTATCAACTTCAGTCATCCTACCACCTTTATGCAGATGATCTGCAAATTTACACTCAAGCACCGGTTCATAGTTTATTTGATGCTTTTCGAATTATAAACATCGATTTAGAGCGGATATCTGCTTGGAGCCTAAGATTCGGTTTACAGATTAATCCAACAAAAACGCAGGTTATTGTCGTTGGCAGTCCTAGGATGATCGCACGCATTGACTGGAATCTTCTACCCCAGATTAACTTCGGTGGTATCCCTGTACCTATTAGTGATTGCGTTAAGGATCTGGGTATTTATATCGATAAAACGCTATCTTGGTGCCCACAAATAAGAGAGGTTAGTCGCAAATTATTTGCAGCGGCGGGAAACTTGGGAAGACTGCGAAACTTTTTGCCGAATGCCACTAAAATTGCGCTTGCTAATTCTCTTCTCTTACCAATCCTTGACTATGCTGATGTCAGTTATCTAGATCTCACTGAGGAGCAACTTGATAAGCTTGAGCGTCTTCAAAATTGCTGTATAAGATTCATATTTGGATTACGCAAATATGATCACGTTTCAAATTTCCGTAACATGCTCAAGTGGCTCCCAATTCGCCTTCGACGGAATACTCATATCCTTTCTTTGCTTTACAATATTCTCTTTAATCCTTCTACTCCCCCTTACTTAAAAGAACGCTTTAAGTTCCTCAATGACACACATTCGAGATCGCTGAGGTCATCAATGAAATTAAGATTGGAAATGCCAATGCATTCCAGCACTTTTTATGACAAATCGTTTACAGTCCAAGCTGCTCGGCTATGGAATGCACTGCCGATATCCATCAGACAAGCAGAATCATTATCAGCCTTTAAAAGATTATTAAGAGACCACTATCTTTCCATTCAGCTCTCCTCCACATTGTCATAAACTGTAAATTTTCTATTACTTTTTCCTTTGTCAATTAGTACAGTTTTTACAATCTCCTGACCATTTATTTTAGTTATATATTATAAGTATGTATATGTATAAATATAATTATATAAGTATAGCATTAACAAAGTATGGTATATTTATTACTATATGTATTATTATTTAATTAAAGTATTTTGTACCTATTTATTGTTTAAAATTCAATTAATTATGTACAATATCTTATCACACCAACACTACCCTTTTCGAAATCCGTCAGTTTCCAGTCCATCCAAAGGTTGCCTGGAAGAAATCACTTTTTAGTGATAAGGCCGCCCTTTGTGCATTACCTGCTAATCACAATTTTTATATGTATTTCCGATTGGTGTACAATAAAGAATATTATTATTATTATTATTATTCATTTATTTCTCATCAATCAAATTTAAATTACATTTTTAAATATATCACAAAAAAATTAAATACATTTAAAAATATTAAAAAAAAAAAAAACCGTGGGATCCCACCAGCAACGGGCACAGGGTCCAAGCTGCCGGTGGTTAGGGCTCCAGAGACAGGAACTTCCTCACAATACGTGCCGTGTCGAGAAGTACTGCCTTTTGCATCAGACCCTTGACCCAAGCACCCAACGCGAGCCTCTTAAGGTGACAATCGAGGCTCTTGGCTATTAGGCCATTAACCGTTACAACTATCGGCACAATAATTGCTGAGTCCACATCCCACATGTCGACAATCTCGTGAGCCAAGTCCAGATATTTAATCTGTTTGTCTTTCTCGGCTTTCACTCTCGGCTTTCAGATTCTCGTCATGAGGAATGGTGACATCAACAATTATTGCGAGGCGCTCTGATCGATCTATCACCACAATATCAGGTTATTATTTATTATTATTATTCTCTTTATTAAACAGTATTCTCAAAGTCACATTTTACATAATTAAACCTAATATATCAAATAAATTTAACTATATAAAATAGGACCACGGAAACCCACCGGTGTCGGGTACAAGGACCAAGCCACCGGTGGTTAGGGCCTCAGAGAAAGGAACTTCCTCACGATGCGCGCCGTATCGAGAAGAACCGCCTTCTGAATCAAAGACTTGATCCAGCTGCCTAGTGCGAGCCTCTTTAGGTGTTGGTCGAGGCTCTTGGCGATTAATCCATTCACCGACACGACTATCGGCACAATGATAGCCGAATCCACATCCCACATGTCGACAATCTCGTGAGCTAGGTCCAAATATTTTATCTCCTTCTCTTTTTCTGCTTTCACGAGATTGACGTCATGTGGTATGGTGACATCGACTATCATTGCGAGTCGCTCTGCTCGGTCTATCACTACAATATCAGGCTTATTGGCTACAATAGTCCTGTCTGTAATGATAGACCGATCCCAGTACAACAGTGCACGACCATTTTCGAGAACTGGGTCGGGCACATATCTGTAGTACGGTACCTCAGAACCAATGAGATCATATTTAAGGGCTAGTTGCTGGTGGATTATCCTGGCCACTTGTTTGTGTCTGTGCAAATACTGACCATTGGCAAGACTCGAACAACCGGATACTATATGCCTGAGAGATTCTCCGGGCCGGTGACACGCCCGACATATGTCAACCGTACCGTCCCTCAGTATATACTTTCGGTAGTTGTTTGTCATGACAACTTCATCCATAATTGCACACACAAAACCTTCGGTTTCTCCGAAGAGATCACCGAACCGTAGCCAGGCTACAGAAGCTTTAAAATTGACATTTGGGTCATATAAAGCTCTATAGAACCGTCCATGCAGCTCCTTTCCCTTCCATACTTCTCTTCGGTCGTCAGTACTAAGTACTGCAGGTTTGTGCCAGTTCTCTTTAGCCAGAGCGAGCGGGGTAAGTCCTGAATCAACAGCAACTACATCGCAGTGCACATCCACGTTCCTTCCTAGAAAATATTCTCTGAGGTTGTACAGCTCGCGGTTATGGAGAGTATTAGCACATAAAAAGCCTCGACCCCCACATTTCCGCGGGATGTACAGCCTCATCACCGACGAGCGTGGATGATGCATCCGAGATGCAGTCAGCATTGAACGGACTTTTCTGTCCAGGGCGTCTAGTTCCGTCTGGGTCCACCTGAGTATGCCGAAGGAATACATTAGGACTGGCATGGCCCACCCGTTGCAGGCCCGCACCTTGTTGCCACCTGATAAAAGACTGTTAAGTACTTTTTTCAGGCGGCCAAAGAAACGAGCCTGCAACGTATATTTCATGTCAGTCTTAGAAATATTCAAAGACTGCGACATACCCAGGTATTTGTAGGTCTCGGTTAGGGAGAGGGATCTAAGTTGTATGGAATCTGAGAGTTGTATCCCTGCAGATTCCATAATCCTGCCTCTCTTCACATGCATGACCGCACATTTATCCACACCAAATTCCATCCTGATAGAATTACTGAAGGTTTCGGTTACCTTAAGTAATGCAGTCAGTTGAAAATTGTTGGGGGCAAATAATTTCAGGTCATCCATGAAAAGGAGGTGAGATGTAACGTGACCTCCTCTCCTTAACCGATAGCCTAGCCCTGAAGCCTCTAACAAGGTACTTAGGGGATTCAGGGCCAGACAAAACCACAAAGGACTCAGACTATCGCCCTGGAATATACCTCGCTCGATCCTTATTGGAGCACCGCAACCCAAACTCGATCGACATCCTGGATAGCGCAATACGGTCCTCCACTGCCCCATACATGACCTTAAAAAGGTACATAGAGTTGCATCTACTTTGTACAACTCCAGCACCCTCAAAAGCCATGTATGTGGCACGGAGTCGTAAGCCTTCTTGTAATCTATCCAGCATGTCGACAGATTCTTTCGGTTACGGCGCACCTGTTGGCTAATGGCCATGTCTATCAGAAGGAGTTCTTTAGTGCCACGGGCCCCACTCCTACATCCATTTTGAGAAACAGATAAAATAGAATTATCAGATACATGTTTTGTTAATTTCGTTCTCAAAATGGATGTAAGGAGTTTATATATTGTAGGCAAACAGGTTATCGGCCTGTAATTTTTGGGGTCCGTGGCGCTACCAGACTTATGGAGTAGGTGAGTGACGCCGGATGTTAAAAATTCTGGTAGCGACCCCGATTCCAGTGATAATTGGAACTGAGATGCTAAGCAAGTATGCGAACTACGGAGCCACTTGAGCCAAAAATTCTGCAGCCCGTCCGGTCCCGCTGATTTCCAGTTAGGTAACGAACGGACTGCACTGGCTATATCATCATTTGATATATATATTGGCTCCATAGTTGGAATTTGTTCGCATACTCGCTCAACAACCCCAATCCAATCACTCTCCGTGTGGTTGACAGGCGTCGACCAGATGCTGCGCCAAAACATATTAGTGGCATCATCATCCGGTCGACTCCCATCAACGTCACCGGCCGTAGACTCGGGTCGCTCCCATCTTCGGTACACCCACCTCTCGTCTCTTTGAAATGTGCGATTCAGGCAATACCGATCCACTCTTGTTTTGTATCGCCTAATACGGTTTGCCCATGCATAAAGCTTTTGCTTTAGTGTATCGATGCGCTCTGTAACCCGAGGCAAATAATCTTGGGAACTGATACCAGTTCCCGCAAAGGCTCGAGTAACAAAGCGCATCACTCTTGGTCGGGTATTGCCCATCCTGAAACAGGAGAGCTTGCCAATGAGTGCCCTAGTCTCAGCAATACGACGCTCAATCCTGCGTTGCCAAGCTGGCACAGCAGCGGTCTGTCGAGTAGCGGTATTATTTACAGGCATTTTAACCCCTGCTACTCGACACGCCGCAACCCCCGCACAATACAGGATTGAATGTGTATCGCTGAGATTTTCACTACTATCAAAGTGAGTAGACAGTAATGCGTCTAGGGCACTCACCAGCGCTATGTTTTTGTTATGCATGGGCAAACGAGGCAAACGAGGCCGACTATTTGGGTCCATGGATCGGTATTCCGTAATAGCACATTCCAAAGCACTCCTTAACTGATCGTTGCACTGGGTACTTACATGAGAAGTCTCGTCATCTACCTCTTCATCAACTGGATTTAACAGTTGCTGTTGAGCAACCACTGTGTCAGGCTGCGTTGAAAAAGTGATGGGGAGACTTCTCTGCACGTCAGAGCGAAGTCTCTCAAGCACGGAATCATCCAACAGGCGACACCGCTGGATGGCCCGCACTTGATCCGATAGCCGTTGTGTTGACACGTTGACAGCTGGCTCAAGCGCCTGAAACAAAGGCAGCATTCGATCACGGTACGCACTGAGGTTAGTTCCTCCCTCTGTGGCCACAAAATATGCCCGCATGACGTTTTCATTCATTGAACTCGTCCATCTCATGCGGTGCACATCACCACCGGTAGCGGGGGCCCTGTTCGAGACCGGTGGGTCTCGGGGTCCCAAGCGGGTCGGTGGCCGGCCTCTCCCTCGCCGTCGTACAGGTGGTGGCGACGTCGGCGGCGAGAAGTACTCGTCGCTCGACGAGCTCGACGCCTCTGCAATTGCCGACAACGCTGATGCAGGTGCCGGCGGCGGCTGCGAGGCGGAGCTGAGCGACGAGTCCGGGGATGTCAGGCGTGCAGCTGCTACCTTAGCTCTCGTCAACATATTTTCTTGTTGATTACATCATATTTAATAGTGTATATTATGTTGTTTATGTTTACTTTTCTTCGTAGATTTTCGTTTGACATTAGGTGTCATCTTGAACTATTTTTCGGTATACTATTATTATTATTATTATTATTATATGTATCATATGTATATTATTTATTTATTTATATGTTTAGCACCTATCATATCTATAGTATGTATGCCTGCGTATGTATGTATATATATTATGTATGTATATAATATAATATTTATTTATTTAAATATTTTATTTATTTAAACTTTATGCACATAAATTGTACAGAGGCGGACTTAATGCCGTAGGCATTATCTGCCAGTCAACCTTTGGGTGATGCAGAGATAAAAGTAATAGGTGCAATTCATAAATTTGCATTGAATCTTAGATAGAAACCTTATTAATACATAATTATATATATATATATATATATATATATATATATAATTATGTATACTTTACATATATACAATATAACTATATACATACATAATAAATAGACGATAATCCTACGATGATTCAGTTTGTGCGTCTATGAAAGTCTGGCGAACTCTGGTTTTAAATGTGAAACGGCTAGTCGACATCCTGATATCGAGAGAGAGAGCATTCCAGAGAAGGATAGATTGAATGTTAAACGAAGAATGTACAAGGCTAGAAGTGTGAGAAGGACAAAGAAGAAGAAGGTTATTTGAGGAACGAAGATTTTTCTCATG
This sequence comes from Euclidia mi, assembly GCA_944739405.2. Lineage (NCBI taxonomy): Eukaryota > Metazoa > Arthropoda > Insecta > Lepidoptera > Erebidae > Euclidia > Euclidia mi. The sequence continues at coordinate 66,335,653 of OX123192.2, forward strand.
TGTATTACAAAGAAATTGAAAGTGAGGAGTTAAATACGCAGGAGCATGTGGGGAGTGCAATAAAGAATAGAGAGTACACAAAGTACGTAAGTTTTTTTAGTCGCTACACATCAAAGCTTTTTGACATTTTCAATCTGTCCATTCTAAGGTTGCCTGTAAGAGATCGCACTCAGCGATAAGGCCGCCCATGTGCATTTGATATGTATCTACATTTAAGTTATTTACACCAAATTTGTACAAACATTTGCACAATAAAGCAATTATCTATTTTTATATATAATTATCTTCGCCATGAATTTTTAGGTCCCACGTAATACTCGTAGTGGGCGAGGCTATTGCAGTTACCGGGTACATTACTAGACTCGATGCTGCTACTGAGAATTCTGAAAAACCCAGTTACACTTTTTGCCCATCCCGGGAATCGAACCCGGGTCCTGTGATCAGTAGTCGCATACGCTGTCCACAGGACCACGGAGGCAGTAATTATACTAATACTAGTATTTATACTAATACTATTATAAGTACGTATGTTTGTATGGAAAGATGGATGGCAATTAGTTATCATTTGACGCAAAAACATCTCAGAAGGATGTTGATGAAAAGCCACCCTGACAGTGCTGTAGTTATACTATGACATTGTGTGGAAAGCCATCACGAAACGAAAAGGACCCCGAATATCGAAACTATCCGTCACTAGTCTGTGTAAAGCTTTCACACTGAAACAATTAAGGCTTTTCCAATTTATTCCAAAAATACCTGCTTACCCCTTAAGACCACAAACCGTGAAGTAACATTATAAATGGATTTCCAATCCGACGTGTCAAAAATAAACACTGATTCCGTGGAACGCCAGCTACGGCTTATTTTGCATTCGAGCGGTGAAATTCAATATAAATTTTCCGAATTTGATTACAAAGTTGTCAACGTTGGCGTGAAATTAAATAAAAAAAAACAACCGTGTAAACGAACATTCGGCAGTCTGAATGGTTCTGTAGTAAATTTTTATGGTGGCAAACTGTAAAATCTAGTGAGCACACACCTCTTTTTATGTACGAGTAGAACTGTTATTTTTATTAAATTGCCTTTAAACGGATTTTATTGAAGCATTATTTTGTTAGGACTTATCAAATATTTTAATTTACATGTGTGATATTTTGAATAATTTTAACAGAAAATTGTTAGAAAAGAGTGAATTTACAATCGATTTCATCGTAGGATACGTTACTCGCTTTACCACTGGCGGAGCACCGATTATTTGACACCATTTTAATATCAGCGAATTATGACTTAGTCAACCCAAAATTTTGTTTTCACCCCTACTACAACTTACATACTGAGGGTAAAAAGTAGAGTAAATTCCTCTCGCAAAAAAATTAGCATCCTTACAAAGTTCTCAAGCTTTTCAAAGGCAAGCGATGCTATGAATATATTGTATCGACTGGCAACGTGGCTACTCCTTCCTGAAAGCAATTTATAAATTTACTGTATTGGTTCCACCCTGTATTTACGATCCTCATCATCAACCTGCCGTCCACTGCTGTGTATAGGCCTCCCTAAATAGCACGCCACTAAGTTCGATCTCCAGTTTTTCGAGCCCAGCTGTTCTTTGCCCATAATGACGTTATCAAGGTTTTACCTGCCACTACGCAACCCAAAAACAAAAGGCAACTTTAATTTGACGCGGGCGTCTAATTTCGACAACATCAAACCGAAAGTTAGTTTGTAAATATTTACTTTGCCGACCGACCAAGTTATATATTTTATGTCGTTAATCAACCTGTTTACAGTTTTTACGATTAAATTCAAAACTCGTGGATATCTTATTTATTTGTTTTTTTTGTGATTAAGTGGAAATTTTCCTTGACTTTTGTTTACATAAGGCTTTTTTTTATCACATTCACACAACACCGTCTATTCCCAAGCTAAGCAGATCTTGTACTATGGCTAATAAAATATGTAAAATACACCCAAACCAAGACAGACATCCATATACACGCACACAAATGTTTGACTTGAGCGGGAATCGAGCCCGCGACCTTCTGCGTGGCTGTAAATGCTACCATATGTGACTTAGCTTAAGCGTGATGTGGCTCAGCGTGAAAATATAGAATAATGAGGAGGCGGAGACAGACTTTTTTAAAAGAAAGCAACTGATCAGCTAGTGTATAAGCGCTAGCTCTCATAGCGAGACTTGGCTTGCCAATCGTAACAGGTCGGCAAAGTTAAGCAACGCTAGCACAGGTCGCCACTTGGATGGGTGACCGCGTGTAGCATTTACACCAGAGAGCTACCGTGCTTCGGAGGGCATGTAAAGCAATCAATCCCGGTTTTTGTTGCAGGACAAGAATCGTTAGGCCATGTCGGAGGCCTTCGAGCGGTCTGAAAACTCCGACACCAGAGTTCGCCACATTCACGAGAAAGTGAGCTAAATATAATGTCAAATCCGGTTAGCAAGATGAACTTGGATGCAACCGAGTTACTTGGCAGAACCATAACAGGATTATGGTGAAGCAAAACATATCCTAGTTCTTTGTGTATAACGGCGCTGATGCATTTGAGCATTCACTTGTAAAAGACCAACGAGCATTCGCCGTTATTAGTTTTATCGAAATGAACGACGAACAGAGCCAAACATTGCTAAGAAAATTGCACGATCTTTCTAGCGAACGCTCTAATCAGCAAAAAGTTCAAAGCTACTATCCATTCGCTAGAATGCTCGCCGGTGTGCTCGGTGGAATGATCGCCAAATCCCGCATGTTTTGTTTTTAGGGTTCCGTGCTTCGAAATGAAAAAACGGAACCCTTATACGGAACACTTTGTTGTCCGTCCGTCTGTCAAGACCCTCTTTCTCAGAAACGCGTGGAGGTATCAAACTAAAAGTTATATCAAACTTCTAAGCCAACAAATCAAAAGATACAGCCGTTTATACTGCAAATTTCTGCAAATTCACGAAACTCGCAAGGAAATCAAAACCCGGGTACTGCCCGTGAACTCCGAATTTTGAAATTTAGTACGAAGCAATGTCTTATAGCACAAATCAAGGAAAAATTGCAAAAACAGTAAATTTTTAATTATATCATATAAAAAATGTTTTATTAATTTTAAAGTTACTATCCCTGTACTCATGAACGCATTAAGTTATTAAATTCAAATTCATATCAAATACTCGGGTCTATAATACTTTTAAGCTATAACAAAATTAAACTTCTATCTCAACACAATCAAAAGATACAGCAATTTTACTATATTTTCAAACTCGCAACTACTCGCAAGGGAATCAAAACCTACAGGGTACTTCCCGTGAACTCAGAATCTTGAAATTTGGTACGAAGCAATGTCTTATAGCACAGATAAAGGTATAATTGCGAAAACAGTACATTTTTAGTAACTACATATAAGATTTTTTTTTTTATTAATTTTTAAGTTTCTACCCCTTTCCTCATGAACGCGTCAAGTTATTAAATTCAAATTCATATCAAATACTCGGGTCTATAATACTTTTAAGTTATAACAAAATTAAACTTCTATCTCAACGCAATCAAAACATACAGCAATTTTACTATATTTTCACACTCGCAACTACTCGCAATGGAATCAAACCCTACAGGGTACTTCCCATGAACTCAGAAACTTAAAATTTGATACGAAGCAATGTTTTATAGCACAAATCTAGGCAAAATTGCGAAAACAGTTATTTTTTAATTATATCATATATAAAATGTTTTATAATTTTTAAAGTTACTATCCCTTTCCTCATGAACGCGTTAAGTTATTAAATTCAAATTAATAGCAAATACTGGGGTCTATAATACTTTTAAGCTGTAACAAAATCAAACTTTTATCTCAACGCAATCAAAAGATACAGCAATTTTACTATATTTTCAAACGCGCAAATACTCGCAAGGGAATCAAAACCTACAGGGTACTTTCCGTGAACTCAGATTCTTGAAATTTGGTACGAAGTAACATCTTATAGTACAGATGAGGGAAGAGTTGCAAAAACTGTAATTTTTTAGTTGTATCATATAATAACAATATTTTTATAATTTTAAAGTTACTATCCTTTTCCTCATGAACCCGTAGAGGTAGAAAATTGAAATTCATATCAAAGCCTAATTAAATCACATATTTTTTAAATAATTATATATACCTACAGGTGTGTACGGAACCCTCGGTGCGCGAGTCCGACTCGCACTTGACCGGTTTATTATTTTGTTATGTAACATTCACAACAATGCTGGTGAATGCTCAACTGTATCAACACCATAAGATAAGCAACGGGCAGCGAAAAATCGTATATGTAGGTCAGCACCTAAAAAGGTTTTAGTTATACATAATAACAATTTATTCCGCAGATAAAAAACACTGCCGTGCAGAGGTTATCGGGTTCGAATCCACGGCGCACAACATTGACTTTTTGGAGTTATGTGCGTTGTTAATTATCGCTTGCCCTGTGCTTTGAAGTGCAATTTAAGCCTTCGCTCTCGGCTGTCATGAAGATCTTTGACAATCGTTACTCTAGTCTAAACCATGGAATATTGCCATCCCTTAGGGTTGCGGATGTCAGGCAGGCAGTCGCTCTACGGAAAAGTTAATATTTAGTCAAATCTGATTAGACTAGTAAGTGTAATGTTAAGATAATGTTTCTAGATTTTATGAATGATATGGGTAGTGTTTTAAGTGACCGTTTCGTTGTTTAGCACTGCGATTAGCGCAGTGGGTTTGATTCCAGAATATGATCGAAAAAAAAATTGTTTAATTTTTTTGTGGTTGTTGATTCAATGTTCGTAAAGTCCCGTATAGGTAAAAGGGCATCAGTCGGAATGTCGAAAATTCGCTGGAGTATATTTTCATCATTAGGTATCAGCCTTTAACAGTCCACTGCTGGACTAAGCCTCTCCTTTGAAAGGAGGAATTGGCCTACTATGCCACGCTGGCCAAACGGGTTGGTATAGGGTTTGTATCAAGTTTTCCTTCTCTTACAGTGCTGTTCTCTGCATAATATGCTCCCTCTGTCAGCTCTTACGACACCCATGGGATGATATGGGGTGGGGACAATCCGTATTCTTAATCCGTCACCACACGGACAGAGTATATTTTAAGGGACGAGAAATTTTGATAATCGAAGCTAGACAAATACATCAAGTTATCGCAGTAAATGCCTGTTATTTCAATAAGTCTCTCAATATTTATCTTTGTTGCAGACATATACAACAAAATATAGTTATATCACTAAAACTATGGCAGTATCATCATCATCATCGTCAGTCTGCCGTAACCCATTGCTGGATATATGCCACTCCGATTTTCATGCCAGTATCTATATAAATATTATGTATTTTGTCTTGGGCTGGGTGTTTCTTTTATCCCCCCGAAGCGTTTTGGCCACCATCGAGCACACATTCGAGCTAAGTCCGGGCGCGTAATATTTTCGAAAATAAATATAATGGAAAGAAACATTTTAATTTTAAACATAAAAAAATACAAATTATTGTTAATTGCCGCCAATTTTCGTATTTTATTTTTTCAAACATTTTTTTTTGTTATATATCAGATTCAAACCTAGATATGTTTCTTTTCAACTAGATTTCCAATTAAAAAAACCATATCTGATAAGAATCGGATAAGAATTATTCTTGTTGGACTTTGCACAATTGTTTACTTTTTCCCGCCAAAAATAACCGCCATTCCCGCCAAAATTTTCGAAAGTCAATATCTCATGAATTATAGGCGTATTATATATCATATGATAGGTTTATTTATATACTCATAATAAAACAATAATTCATAGCATAAATGTAACCTTATCTATATATTTTCATTCAATAAAAAATAAATGCCGTTTTTTCGGTAATTGAACGAATATAAATTAAATTATTACGCAATATTTGTTTATTTTTTTGCTGTTATTTTATAATTAATTCTTTAATTCACAATTAAAACATAAAAATATCAAATAATTATATTATTTGTTTACAATGATGTTTTGAATCCATAATTACGCCCCGCGCGCAACATGCAAAGACAGCGAAATATACAAAATTTCAAATGGTGACATTTAAGTAATTTTCTAAGCAAGCATTGCTATAATTTTATATTTTCGTAAAGAATATACCACCAGGTATACAAAATAACAAAAGAAAGCAATTAATAACCCATATTGTTATCATGACAAACAAAAAAGGCGAGTAGGTCGTCGATAGACAACATTGTTTACAATAGGATCAAGTTCGGTAGGTCGCATAAACAAAAAAGAGTCACCATTCAAACATTACTACAAAGCTTATTTAATTTACTTTCATAAAAACATCACTTCAAATATCAGCACCCGAGTGACGAGTCGTATGTTTAGGTTTAAAGTAGCACAGCAAGTGGCCTTGCTTCGCGGGTGGTCCCATAACGTCGCGCCGCGCGAACAAGCGTATAAGTTTTAAATGAGGCTGCGCCCACCGGCTATATAATAATATGTATGTAATTACTAAAAACGAGTATAGGTATATAGGTATATTTTTAATTTTGTATGAATATCTGATGAACTAAAATATGATGAATTCCTAAAAGTCATAGAAGAAAAATTGTTGATTATGATGTTCATGGGTGTCGTAAAAGCCGACAGAGGGAGCATATTATGCAGAGAACAGCACTGTAAGAGAAGGAAAACTTGATACAAACCCTATACCAACCCGTTTGGCCAGCGTGGTATAGTAGGCCAATTCCTCCTTTCAAAGGAGAGGCTTAGTCCAGCAGTGGACTGGTAAAGGCTGATGATGATGTTAGTAACATGGTCCTGAGAGGTTTTACAGTGTTTTACAAATATCCCTGTATGTATATGTATGTTTATCCATTAACTAGTACAAATAGTACAAGCTTTGCTTAGTGTGGGACTAGATAGTGATAGCACTATCTGGTCCCACACTAAGCAAACAACGCTTATTATGCTTGGTTTCAGGTCTACTATAGCGTAAAGCCGCGTATCGACTTCGCGCTCCAAAAGGACGAACATTGGCGCGCGTTCCAGCCGCGCGAAATTGTTACCATTTTGGAGCGCGCGCCAATGTGTTTGTTGGAACGCTCGAACATGGAGCGCCCCGTTCCATCTAGAGTCGGTTTTTTACCGCGCATCAAAGGCAACTCAATTGTGGCGCGCGCGCCAGTTGAGACGGACGTGATATTATTTTGTGTGTTCGTTACGTTCCAAGCGATGGATAATCAAAGTTGCCGCTCAGAGAAGACGCTTGGAGGGAAATAAGTTGTGAAACAACTCTTGCATCCACCAACGCACTTTACGTTTATGTTTTTTCATCTGTTTATTACTGTGAATATAAACACAAACGTAGCTGCTGCTCGTGCACGACGGGCCTGCATGTTGAACGACCGAACACTGGAACAGCTGCCGCGCGCGCCATGGCGCGCGGAGTTGATATCATTTAAATATTCGGAGCGCGTTTCGTAAACGCGCTCTCGGCGCGGGCGTTCATGGCGCGCGCGCCAGGAGCGTATAATGGATACGCAGCTTTATATTTTATTTTTTACTTTAGGACGTTTATTTATAGAGATACACTACAATAAAAAACATGTATTTATAAAAAATCAACCTTAACCATACTAAACTGGCCAGAGCGCGCATTTCACGCATTTTAATGCTATCTTTCTCGCTCTTAGGGCTCGCGCTGATGTTAGAACAGTAGCACTGCAAACCACGCACTGCGTGATCGGTTTGTTTTGATCCAAATTAGTGCACTTTAAAAAGTGCCATTGTAATGTAATTCACGTATATTTTTTGCATAAAACATATAAATATGAGTTATTTACGGAGCAAGCTAATAATCAATCTTTCTTTAAAGAATTAACAATATCATAACACATGTTCGTCGTTTTTTAAAACAATTTTATTCAATTTAGTTTAAAATCTTTAATTTTTTATTAATATTTTTAACACGACTGTAATCACCATTAAAATACCTACACAATGATACCAATTTCATATAATTTTTTGTTTACTATATTATGGGAAAGGCCAAAAACTGTATGAGAACTAATTTATTTTTTTCCCGAAATAGTCTTTTTCATAATATAGCCTTTTGACTTTTCACGATAGCGCGGCTTCGCACGCGGATAGTTACAATATTTTAATTTAACTTTCATACATTGCGCGAACCCTACAACCTCCTAAATCAAGCCCTTTCGTAAAATTCGTTCTCAGTGGACGCCTAAAATAAATAAACTACAGCTCAGCCAAGTAATTTTTTTATACGCCTGGCGATGTTTGAAAGTTAATTATAACTGAAAATATACACATATAGGTATATATAGTACATAGAGTCGGTATTGTGACAACAGCGCTACCTACCGGATCAAATTGTAGCCTATATGTAGCGCTACACAGTTCTCTACCTTGCAGTGAAAGTCTCATTTGAATCGGTTCAGCCGTTCCGGGGATTTGGTCGGGCAGACAAACAGACAGACGACGAAAATGTTAAAAAGGATTGTTTAGGACTTAAAATCGTGTAACTAACTATATGCACTTGATCATGCTTGAATGTGTAACTGTTGTAGCATCTTACAAAATGTAAATTATGTGTATTATGCAAAACCTGGCGATGAAAAAGAGTGACCGTGAGTTTTCTTGTCCGTTCTTTTTCATTGTTCTACGCCCTTGCTTTGTAGACGTGGCAGTAAATGTAAATGTTATTTTATAAATTTTAAATTGTAAATGTTATTTTACAAATTATTTTATAAATTTATTATTTTGACGTTCATAAGCGTCACATTGTAACCCAAATGAATAAAGGATTTTGACTTTGACTTTGAAAAACACATAGTTATTTTGAAATCACAGACAGACACTTCAATTTTATTTATATGTATAGATTATTTTATCCTCTTGAGATGCAATTTAAGTTCCTCTGATCGTTAACTGTTAGCATGGATTTTACACTGCGACCAATAAATCATGCTTTGCTAAAAGAAAATCCAAACCGCATAAAAAATGTTCACATGAAAATTATGAATGGAGCAATATGCGATGACGCACAGCGTTCAAACAAGATCAGCCAATATTTACGCGAGCACAATAAAATATTCAGCGCAGTGAACTTCAATAACTGTCAAACAACAGATGTGTATGTTCAGTCCAGATTATTACGAGTATTTTGTGTGTATGGCGTAGTTGTATATGCGGTCGTACTTTGTGTCTCTTGATTAAATGTGGGTAAAGTTGGCTTTCCATGGTACGGGGTTTTGTGAACGCAACGCTTCATTCAGATCCCGTAAACATTTCGACAAATCCCTTCTTAGTGCACCCCTACGGTCCCCAAGGGACGAACATGCCAGATTTGAGTTTCTTGCGGCCATTAGTTTTGGCTGTGCGTTGTCTGTCAGTCAGACAGTAGCCCAATTTTTTATATAATATACTGAATCAATATTCGGAATATATGTAGTTACATCAAAATGTAACTTAGTTTTATCTACATATTTATATATACATAACTAGCTGTGCCCGCGACTTCGTTCGCGAAAATGTTCGAATTAAATTAGCATGACATTTATGCCAAAAGTATATAATATTTGTAATAAGTATTTTGTTAAAATGAAACAAACAGCTCATATGTGTTGCTCTGTAAAATAGGATTTATTGTTTTAACAAAATAACAAATCATTCATACATGATAAACACAATATTAATAAGGTACTAACCTGTAAAATAGGAAACAACATTTAAAGCTATTTGCTTATAACGTTTTATGTACAACAAAGTTATTATAATAAAATATTTGTTTAAAGATCCTCCATTAATATAATCCAACAAATCCAGAGTGCACAGCAATTATGTAGACCAACCATAATGAATAGCGCTGTCACTACAGCCAAAAAGGTTAGCGTTAGGGAATTATATTAAATAAATTGAATGAAGAGTGAGCTTCATTTACATCTCCATCCCCCCCTCTTTTTAGAGAATCAAATCAAAAGAGAATCAAAAATCTTCGGAGACTGGAATAAGCTTAGTAATGTGAAACAAGTTTGATTCAAGTTTTTTGTATCCTGTATTAATCCTATAAATCGAGTTAGATATTTTTTCTACGATTTTATAAGGACCAATTTTTAATTCATCAAGTTTTTTCCTATTTAGCTGATTCCCATTTTCCACATAAACTGAATCTCCTACTTTAAATTGAATAAATTTTCTGTTTTTGTCAAATTGTTTTTTATTATAATTGTGTGATTTTAAAGTTCGTTCCAAGGCTATTCTCCTATCTTCTAATAAATCATTTTGTGTTAAAAATTTTTTTAACTCGTCAGGTATGATATTATTTATTTTTCCTTCCATTAAATAAGTAGGAGAAAATCCTGTGACTGAATGTTCAGTTTCATTATAGCTATTGGTACATTCATGAGCAATAGTTGTCCATGCTAGTTACTTATAATTTTCATTAATTTTACATCTTATTTTATTAACTAATGTCTGATTTAATCGTTCGTTTAAGCCATTTGAAAATGGTGCATTAACCGCGGTGAATATAATAGGTACGTTCTCTGTTTTTAAAAAACTTTTGAATTCCTTTGAATTTATGCCCGGGTACTGATCAGATAGAATCATTCCAATGTTATTTTCTGGAATCACATTTTTTATAAGTTTTATGAAATCATTTGCATTTTGGGTTTTTGATGTTAAAATATAAGCATACCTGGTGAAATGGTCTACCAATAAATGCAGATATGTTTTTGTTGAACGAGAGCCACCAAATCCACCAATGGTGTCTATAGAGACTATTTCGAAAGGGTAAGTAGCCGGACCAGATGAGACATCAATCCGTATTTCAATTTTGTTCTAGATTTATTTTTTATGCATATATGACAAGTATCACAGATTCTTTTTACATTATGTAATAAATTGTTTGCTGTATAGAATGGTTTGATTTTATTTTCTGTTTGTTTTATTCCTATATGGCAATATTTATAGTGAATATTTTTTATTAATTCTATACTAAACTCCTCAGTAAGTACGATTTTTTCCTTTTTTCCTACTTTTTTGAAATATATATTATCTTTAAGTAATAGTTTATTTTTATTCAGTTTTATGTCTTTATTTTTTTCTTGATCATTTACAATGTCTTCCAATTTAATAAAATTTACTATTTTTAATATCTCTTCCTGACCTACATGTGATTCTAATACCGGATTTCTACTTAAACTGTCTGCCTCTAAATTGACTTTTCCTGGTGAATATATAACCTTAAAATTAAATTGTGATAAGTAATATGTGAGGTCACCTAGTTCCTCGTCTGTTCTTGCTTTAATATTTAGTTTTTCTAGTGGTTTATGATCTGAAAACACTTTAAATTATTTTCCTATGAGCCAATGTTGCCAATATTTTACCGCCTCTTTTATTGCTAAACATTCCAAATAAATAGCCTTTTTTCGTTTTTGACTCTCATTTAATTTACTTGAAAAATATGCACATGGCTTTTCTTCTCCATTTTCTTGTGGTTGTTTCAAAATGGCACCTATACCTTGTATACTCGCGTCTGTATAAATATGTATCGGTAGATCCGGATCAAAAATTTCTAATATAGGTTGTGAACAAAGCATTTTCTTGATTTTATCAAAAGATTCTTGACATTTTTCTGACCAATTAAATGTCTGATCTTTTCTTAACAAATTGTGTAAAGGATCTAATATGATTGACACATTTGGTATATATTTACCATAAAAATTAATTTTACCTAAAAACTGTCGAATGTTTTTTTTCGTTTTTGGGACAGGAAAATCTTTTATAGCAATTAAATTATCTTTTAGTGGAGTAACTGTATTATTTCTTATTATATGACCTAAATATTTTACGGAATCCTGTGCAAAATTACATTTAGAGAATTTTAATCTAAATCCCTCCTTTGATATTGCTTCTAATAACAATGATAAGTGTTTAATATGTTCAGTGAATGTCTGCGAAAATACTAAAATGTCATCAATGAAATTTACTGTAAATTTTGATAATTTATGTTTCCTAATTATGCTAGATAATATTCTTTGAAAAATTGCAGGTGAAGTTTTAAACCAAATGGTAAACAAGTCCATTGAAAATGATTTTCTTGAGTAACAAATGCTGTCTTCTTCCTATCTTCAATCTTTAAAGGAATAGACCAAAATGCAGAATTAATGTCTAATGTTGAGAAAAAATTACAATTTCTGGTTTTTACCATCAAATCCTCTATAAGCGGGAATGGTTGCGACTGTGGAACTACTATTTTATTTAGATCACGAAAATCTATGCATAATCTAGATTTCTTTCCTTCTTCTTTTTTATAAGCTAATGTTATAGGAGCTGCAAAAGGACTATAAGAATCCTCAATTAATTTTTTTTCTAATAATTTTGAAATTTGTTGTTCTATTTCTTTTTTATCTTCAAAATTGCATCTATAAGGTCGCTTGCTACAATACGTATCTACTAATAAATCTATATGAGCTTCGTAGCCTTTCACCGAACCTACATCATATTTATCTTTAGCAAATAGTGATTTGTAGTTGCTTATCAATTCATCTATTTTTGCTTGTTGATGAGCATCTAAATGATTTATTGTAATGTTGAAATTCGTAACGTCTATGTGTTCATTAAAGTTTATCTTATACTTATCATTAAAATCAAACTTATTTTTCATGGTTATTTCCCTATCATTATTTTTATCAGTCAAACATTGTTTGAGTTGATTTTTTTTACCTGTAAAGCCAGGAATATTTTCATTATTATTTTTCATGTTTAGGTTTTGTGTGATTGTTAAATTATCATTTTGAATCAATTGGAAAGATTTTATACAATCCAATCCGATTAAGAAATCATAATCAAAATTCTGTTCGTCTATGACAAAAACATTCACATCTTTTTCTATTTCAAAAATTTTTATCTTTAGGGTTACTATACCTATAGACTTTTTTACACCATTAATCGTTTTTAAATTTGCTTGACTATTGTTATCGTTGCTTGGGTCTTTTTTTAAGGATAATAGTTTTGAATTAATTAAACTAACATTTGATCCTGAATCATAAACCCCCAATGTTTCCATTGAATCATTTATTATTAACTTAATTTTGATTAATGGTGGAATTATTAGTTTTTTGGATCTATTTCATTTAAACTCATTTCTAATTCAGAGTTATTAACACTTCTAATTTGCTCCTTCTTAAAGTGTGCGCTATCCTTATTTTTGAACCAACATGCGGATTCTGGATGATACCGGGTTCCTTTCTTTTCTTTTTCACAAATTCTGCATGGTTTGTATTTTTGTTTATTTTCTTTAATCCTACTTTCCGAATCTATTCCCCTTTTTTCACTATTCTTATTATTCATTAAATGTTCTAAGCCCCGAATACTACTAAACAAATCCTCAGTCTCTTTTAATTTATTTCTATCAATTTCATCTGCTATAAAATTGGGTAGCCCAGTTACAATTAAATCAATTATAGTAGGTTTATCCATTAATCGGTTTATTTCTAATAAGAGCCTCTCTTTCTTTAGAGCATATTCCAGTAATGAGCCCTGCCTGTATTTAAATAAAATTGCATACCTTATTGGTGTCCAGCCCTTGTTCACATAGGTTTCACAAAAGTTTTTTTTCCACATACACCATTCAGAATTGATTGTATATTTTATAAGCATTGAATTGTACCAATCCTGACAAGAGTAATCTAAAAATAACCGAAATATCTGAATCTTTTGGATATCTTCTTTTACACCTAAACGCGTACATTCCGATTCAAAGATACTCATCCACTGTGATACACTTGATGTTTTCTTTGTGAAATTTTCTATGACAAACTTCTCAGACAATTTCTTCAAATTAGACTGGTTAGATTCCTTTTTCATGTCAGCAAAATTTTCCAGAATTCTCGTAAGAGCCTGTGACGTGTCATCATTAAACGTTTGTTGCTGTACTTTAGGTGTAATCTCCTCCAGTAGATATTCTTTGAACTGCATATTCCCGTCTTCATCCATATAAGTTTTACGCAATTCTGGTGTTAGTGATATCCATACTTGTCTTTTTTCATGTCTTTTTTGTAATGTAGCTTTTACTTTTTGAAAAGCTTGAGTTTTTATTAATGTATCATGCAGTTTCACTGGTTGTAATCGTTCCGGAAAGCAGAAAACATTTTTATCGGCATCCATAAGTGATGTTACGCAAACCACGTTCGTCTTCGGGTCCTCACTTTGTTTAACAATAAATTCGAATTTCAGTTTTTCCATCTTTAATAGCGTTAATAATGTTGTTTTGTAATAAGTATTTTGTTAAAATGAAACAAACAGCTCATATGTGTTGCTCTGTAAAATAGGATTTATTGTTTTAACAAAATAACAAATCATTCATACATGATAAACACAATATTAATAAGGTACTAACCTGTAAAATAGGAAACAACATTTAAAGCTATTTGCTTATAACGTTTTATGTACAACAAAGTTATTATAATAAAATATTTGTTTAAAGATCCTCCATTAATATAATCCAACAAATCCAGAGTGCACAGCAATTATGTAGACCAACCATAATGAATAGCGCTGTCACTACAGCCAAAAAGGTTAGCGTTAGGGAATTATATTAAATAAATTGAATGAAGAGTGAGCTTCATTTACATATTTATAACTTTTATATGTATATATATCTTTAGAGAATTTCTTTATACACAATATCAACTGTTTAACCACCTTCACATAGAACATGTAAATTATTTTTACCGCTCACTCGTAAACATTATTATTATTATTCTCTTTATTTTAACCTTTTCTCATAATGATATTTTACATTTCTATATTATTTAGAAAAAACAAATATAAAAATATAGAATTATTATTATTATAGTATAACCGCACTAGCAGCTTAATAAGCTGATGCGTGGGTGTTTTTAGATTTGGAGAAGTTGTCAAGTCGGTTTTTGAAGCAGTTCAAGGTGGGCGCATTTATCAGTCTCTCAGGCAGCCTGTTCTATTCTGTGACTGCACGGTTTGGTAAGAAGTGTTTTATTAGGGAGTTGCCTTTATGTGGTATTTTTGATAACTTCAGAACATGCCATATATAACTGACCATGTGAAAAACAACATGTTCTGAGGTCGATTCCAGCTGTTTCAAGTGTCTATCCCTGCGATTTATTTAGAAAATACACATAGGACTACGAATAATGAATATCCAGCCCTGCCGAAAGTAAGATTGCCCCGTTGAGTAACTCAAGAGGTATCTGAATTCAGGCCTCAGTCTCCCACCCACAAATTCCCACGTACGTGAGGTGTGAGAAAGTGGGAATAATGAGACACCTGTCTATGATCTATGACCAGAACACGAACGAACGAAAGAAACCAAAGGAACACAACCACATTCTGCAATCAATAGAAACGACAAAGACACAAATCCAAAGACGACGGAAGATAATTAACTGAGAACCTCAGCAATCCTCGGCGAATCTTAACACCGCCATTCAGAAAATGACGTCATTTGCTCAACGCCATACTTGATGCTTGATGGCACGGGCTGTTGCCACGACTTGGCGTGTATTTTGCGTGCGGGTGGGAATGGTGTCATCATTCGAGCCACCCCAGCTCTTCGAGTAAGGCCAGCAGACTCTTGATGTGGCCCACTGCTTCCCTCAGGGTGCTGTATCTGGTCAGGTACTGCTGCCTGTACTGTGCGACCTGAGGGCAGTCGAGGAGCAGGTGGGCTGCGGTCTCGTCTGCTGCCATACAGGCCCTGCACAGCGGGCTGATGGTGATTTATAAAGAATCCGTGTCCTGTGTAGGCGGCCGTGACTGTCCGCAGTTGTTGTTTGGCCAGCCGGAGGATTTGTTTGTCTATCTTACCGTCTACTGCGGGAAGAGGCTCCTAGGCCTGCCTACATGTTTCAATACCAATCCAGGACTGGTCATGTTGGGTCCTGGTCCTATTTCTTACCAGGTTGCGATAAAAACCAAAAGGAAGGGGAATAATGGGCTCGAGTCCCACCACCTCTAAAGTGGCTCCACTTCTGGC
This sequence comes from Euclidia mi, assembly GCA_944739405.2. Taxonomy (NCBI): domain Eukaryota; kingdom Metazoa; phylum Arthropoda; class Insecta; order Lepidoptera; family Erebidae; genus Euclidia; species Euclidia mi. Next base: position 66,351,660 of record OX123192.2, read on the forward strand.
AAGTACGTCGGCTGCGTCATTCCCTCTTGAGCCACTGTTAATTTGTTTTGTTAACCTACCTCTGTTAGTTTCTGGTGGCATTGAAGCATGAGTGCCGAGGTGATAGTATGGCTTTTGAGGGCTGAGAGGACAGCCTTACTATCTGAGAGGATCCTAATGGATCATTCCCTTACCTCACGTGCCATGATTGCTGTGGCAGCTACGATTATGCCAAAATATTCGGCCTGGTAGACCGTGTTGTAGGCTCCTAGCGTAGCCAAGTATCATTAAAATTACGTTACTTAGTTTTACGGTTTACTTATTTGAAATAAAGCAGCTTGTTTTCATTTACTCATATTTACAACATTGCACAAGATTTAAATGCAGTTAACTGTTAAAATACAGTTAATAATTACAGTTTAAATACAGTTAACTATATTTAAACTTCAAATTTAACAATTTTATTCGAATTTGGATAGCGAATTACAATATGCGTTTTCATTCATATTCAATAGCATCAACTAAGTGTTCAGTTTTTTTGGAACTATATAAATATGGTTTTATTAGAAAGATAGATTTTAGGGTTGCCTATTTGAAGAGTAAAATTGAAATTTCTTATTCGTATTCTAAAATATTTAAAAACTAGGACTAAATTCCGTGACACGGGGGACTTTACAAACATACAACTGACGGACGCAATGAACACCCAAACCCGAAACAATTTATGAATTGCACAAAGTGTTGTCTCGTGTGTTGATCGCATCCCCAATACTCTACCCAATGTCAAACGGTAAGGCGGCCGCTTAAACCACTACAGCCAACCGTGCAGTCGATGCCACGATCGTTTGTCTGTCTATCTGTATGTGGGCGTACTGTATCTGATGAAGCCCTGGCAAGGAAACAAAAGCCACTTATTGGCTTTTGTTTCCTTGCCAGGGCTTCGATAAATTGTTGTTCTGAGTTTGGAGGCTCTATGGGTCCCAACTTTGAATATTTCAAAAGTTGTCAACGCTACAAGAGTATAGGTACAGGAGTTTAGAAGACGTATTAAAGAAAAACAAATTAATATACTATTTATTACTGAGGTTACTCCTTTGTCTAATAACTTTTCTGTTGATATTTAACTTCAGTTTACGGATTTTATCGCGTTATATTGGTTTCACTACTCTTAATATAATTGTATACTAATATAATTTTAAATAAGGAAACAATTCAACTAGTCGAATCAACCGTATTCTTAGGTGTAACTTTAGATTGTAAGCTTCAGTGGGGCGCCCAAATATCCTGTCTCGCAGTAAAACTTAGTTCTGCCGCGTATGCAGTTAGAAAAGTTAGGGAATTCACAGATATACATACTGCTAGAATAGTTTACTTCAGTTATTTTTACAGCGTAATGTCTTGTGGTATAATGTTATGGGGTACAGCTGCTGATATACAGACTATTTTTGTCATTCAAACTCTTTTGACGCCGGCCATACGTGCAATTTATAAGTTAGGTGCTAGATTTTCTTTACGTGATAAATTTAAAGAAGTAGATATATTGACAGTTGCATCGCAATATATTTATGCTAACTTAATGTACATTAAGAAAAACTTAATTCTATACCGCAAAAATAGTGATTTGCACAAAGTGAACACAGGGAATAAGCATAAACTGGTGGAAACTAATTACCGTCTACATAAAGTTCAGAACTCATTTGCGATGATTGGTATACGATTTTTCAACAAATTGCCTCTTGAAATAATGAATTTACCCATGTACAATTAATACAAACGGACAATAAGGAACTTTCTTTTACAAAAGGGTTATTACACTGTTAAGGGACTTTTAAATGATAAGACACCATGGGGATAGGCTTAGGCTATATATTTTCTTTTCTGACCGTTTAATATAATTGTTATATAAATTTATTTAATTCTAGTTTTGATAAGTGAGATGTTGAGTGGAGGTGCCTCGTGAACACATGATTTTTGCAGGATTTGGATATTTTTATGATTTGTTGAATGTAGTTTAACATGGTTTATCCCTGATCATATCATTGTTCACTTGTCACCTTCACAAAATTCTTTCTACATTTGCATTCCTTCACGCGTTCCACTAATTTATGTTAATAATAAAGATCTGGAAAGTGGAGGTAATTGGCGGTCATGGTCAGTATACCAATAGATTGCTTCTTACTACCGGTTCGTATACCGTTATCGTCATGCTCACTAAAATGTCATTTCTTGTGGTGGCGTCGTGTGTCGGGTCATCCCTGTTCCTCTAATATGGTGAGAGGGATGATGGCTGGCACATGCGCCATACTCGTGAACGGGTGCTACTTGCGATGACTGGTCGATGACGGTCTTGCGGGCTGGTATTACATTTTAATATTTAACTGCATAATTTCCATCATGGTTCTGATCACTTTCGCGGATTGCCTGCATTATTAGGTTTATATAATGTAAGTGGATGCTCCGGTTTCACCATGTCTATTCTGAGGAGGCTAACTAAATGAACATCAAAATTAAAATTAAGAATTATGCTTGACTATTATTATGTACAGTAAATATATACAAATGATATAGAAGGTGTAACAGTTGCAGCACCTTACAAAATGTAAATTATGTGTATTATGCAAAACCTGGCGATGAAAAAGAGTGACCGTGAGTTTTATTGCCCGTTCTTTCTTGGTTCTACGCCCTTGCTTTGCGAACGTGGCAGTAAATGTTAATATAGAGTCTTTAAGTAATTATTTTATGAATTTATTATTTTGACGTTCATAAGCGTCACATTGTGACTCAAATGAATAAAGGATTTTGATAATATTTTCTTGGGTTTACGCGAATGTTACACATTGAAATTAAACTACAGTTTACGGATTTTATCGCGTTATATTGGTTTCACTTGTTTTTACATTTAAACCGAATGATCTAGAAACTACATTTTTATTACTAGCCAACGTTTCGAATTCTTTACAGGATTCATGTTCATGGCAGACTGAGGTGGTATTTGTCTTTGTCTTGAATTTAAAAGTTATCTCAAAGTACCCGAACATTTTTCAACTATTGGTGTTACTATCTACGCAGAATGTGCTCACTGTGTCTTGATGTCTTCTGGTGACTTTGTCCTTCTTGGGTTTCATTAGCCTGATAACAGGGTCCCAAGCTGGAGGAACATTCCAACCATCTTCCCTATTGAAATTAGGATGTTTTTTAATTTCAATAGCTTCTCGTATCATTCTTGGAATAAAGCGGTGTTCTTTTGCGAGTATCTGTGGTTTATCAAATCGCAGGTAATGGTTGGTTCCTTGTTCTACATGTTCACACACAGCAGACTTCGTCGAGCGTTTGTGTTTAATGTCAGCTATATGTTCCTTTAGTCGAATGCCTATGCTTCTCTTGGTTTGTCCAATGTATGAGAGCCCACACTCACAGTCTATCTTGTAAACCCCGGCCTCTTGTAAGGGTAACTGACTCTTGACAGATGGTAATAATTGGCTTATCTTCGTTGGCGGCTTGTAGAAAGTTTTGATTGAAGCTCGCTTCAAGATGTAGTCAATCTTGTCGGTCACGCCCTTGATGTATGGGAGGACAGCAGGTTGTCTCTCTACTGTGGCTGGCTTGTTCTTCGGGGATCTGTGACGTTGGCGCGGCGGTCGGAGCTTGTTGTCTTGCAGAACTTGCTTGACATGTTGAAGCTCGGCGTCCAGGTGTTTCTTGTCACAGATCCCCCGGGCTCTCTGAAACAAAGACATTCCTACGGTAGCTAACTGTTTAGGATGGTGGTGAGATTCACCGTTTAAGTACCTATTTGTATGTGTCTTTTTCCTATACACAGTGTGGCTCAAAGAGTTGTTTTTGTTCCTGATAACAAGTACATCTAAGAAAGCTAAAGAGTTATTTAAGTAGATATTTAAACCGATTGATCTAGAAACTACATTTTTATTTTATTAATAGCCGACGTTTCGAATTCTTTACAGGATTCTTGGTCACGGCAGACTGAGGTGACATTTGTCTGTTTCTTGAATGTATAAGTTATCTCAAAATATCAACTCTTGGTGTTAATATTTATTTATATAGCTTTTCTGTGTGTGTATCTATTTCTCCATCTTATAACTAAAGACATATATCGTAGAACAGCAATGTTTCAATTACTGGCGACACCTTATGGTTAGCGACGGCACTACAAAGAATGATTGCAAATCTTGAAAGACGCTAATAAAAACTACACACGTGATTGCCATAGTATTTTATGCAAATTCTCGTCATCAACAAAATGTCCTGCCGGTATGACTTCACGATGGGTGCAGTACTTGGAGCGGTCGCCTCACCGTGTAACACTGTATCGAACGTTGTCGATTCAATCACCACACGAGACAACACTTTATGCAAACCAATAGACTGTTAGGCTCAGTTCACACCGAGATGGCAGCGGCTGGAAGCGACGCGCAGCGGCCGGCTTCGAAGAGAAGGCTTGCGGCCGCCCGCGACTACTAGCGGCCGCGGGCGACTGCTCGCGCCCACCCGCGGCCGCGCGCTACTCACGTCACGGCTCAGGCTCACGCTATTCCTATGCCTATGCGCGGTAGAAGCGCGGCGTGAGCGGGTGGGGGTGATAGGACACTTCCAATGGCCGCTCACGCCCGCCAAAGCGGTCGTGCGCCGATGCTGCGCGGGCGCCGCTGGAATGATCGCAAAGCCGCGAGCATTCGCACAACGTTTTTAAGTTTTTCAAGTGTTTCTATGTATATAATTATATTCTATGTATATGGTGCCTAAGGCTCAGTTCAGACCGAGATGGCAGCGGCCGGAAGCGAAGCGGAGAGCAGTTTCAGTGTCATATAATTTTAGTCTTTATCACCATGACTTGTATAGTCATATATGGTGCCTAAGGCTCAGTTCAGACCGAGATGGCAGCGGCCGGAAGCGAAGTGGAGAGCAGTTTCAGTGTCATATAATTTTAGTCTTTATCACCATGACTATACAAGTCATGGTGATAAAGACTAAAATTATATGACACTGAAACTGCTCTCCGCTTCGCTTCCGGCCGCTGCCATCTCGGTCTGAACTGAGCCTTAGGCACCATAATGTCGACAGACCAACAACACTTGATGATCTTGTTAAAGAAATACACCTTGTTTATACCCTTCACTTTAAAAGTCTCTTGATTTCCTGCCATATTTAAACCCCATGTTTATTTACCACATCAAATATGAAATAGAAAAATATTTACAACATTCTGCTTACCCTTCAGAGATACGAACATATTGGATGCAGACTCGAACAGGGAAGTGCACCCACTCACAGAATATCGACGAGAAGTACCTAACAGTATCCATACTACTGCGCTTCGTTTGGTGAGTTAAGAGTGCTGGAGGCTTCATTCTCTTTTCCTTCTCTCCCATCCTGCTCCTATTCCTTTTCCTGGCAGTCATCACACTTGTGACTCCTATATTGATATGGGTGTCTATAGGTGGCGATAATCGCTAACCATCAGGCGACCCGTCTGTCATTTGCCTCATAATAAAAATATATTTTATTATGAAACACTATCAAACTCAAGTGGTCGTTTTTATAGTGACGCAACGAAGTATCTGAAGTGACCGCCCGCGACAAGAGTCTCTTGCGAGCGAATAAAAACAAAACAAAACCACTCGACAGTGTGTATGTTACTTAGATCTGTGGTTTATATCGACGTGACGGTTGTGTTTTATTGCAAGTCTGCGAGAATGGCGTGTGGGCACATGAGTAAATATCTACTCATGTGGTGTGGGGCAAGTGATAAGGGGTAGCGGTTTTTAAATATTAACGGTGTCGTTGGTCTTAAATTAAATGTGATGTGTTGTAGCACCATCTTCGATTATCAGATATTACGGCAATGTTAGATTCCGATATTTGTCAATAACATCTAAGTGCTTTAAATTATTGTAGATAAAAATTTTCTAATTTTGCAAAATTTTTGCATTTACAGTATTAGTTACTTACTAGATTCCGCACGCGGCTCTGCTCGCATAAATTAGACACTTAGCTTTCCTCAAGAATCTTCTTCTTCTTCTTCTATTCATCTATTACACATAAATAAAATTGAAGTGTCTGTCTGTGATTTCAAAATAACTATGTTTTTACAAGTGCATATAGTTATATGTATATAGTGCACAAATATTAGTCAAAAACAACCCTTTTTAACATTTTTTCTGTCTGTCTGTCTGTCAGTTTATCTGTCTGTCCGTCTGTCTGTCTGGCTGTCTTTCTGTTTGTCCGGGGTAATCTCTGGAACGGCTGAACCGATTCAAATGATACTTTTACTGCAAGGTAGAGGACTTTATAGTTTACATATGGGCTACAATTTGACCCGGTAGTTGGCGCTATTGTCGCGATAACAAGTCTTTACTTCTTCTTCTCATCGATACATCTATACATATAAATAAAATTGAAGTGTCTGTCTGTGATTTCAAAATAACTACGTTTTTTCAAGTGCATATAGTTCGTTACACGACTTTAAGTCCAAAACAACCCTTTTTAATATTTTTGTCTGTCTGTCTGTCTGTCTGTCCGTCTGTCTGTCTATCATACTGTTTGTCCAGGGCAATATCTGGAACGGCTGAACCGATTCAAATGAGACTTTCACTGCAAGGTAGAGGACTTTATAGTACTACATATAGGCTTCAATTTGACTCGGTAGTTGGCGCTGTTGTCACGATAACAAGTTTTTACTTTTTCTACTCATCTATATTTTATATATATAAATAAAATTGCAGTGTCTGTCTGTGAGTTCAAAATAACTATGTTTTTTCAAGTGCATATAATTATTTACACGATTCTTAGTCCAAAACAACCCTTTTTAACATTTTTGTCTGTCTGTCTGTCTGTCTTTCTGTTTGCCCGGGGTAATCTCTGGAACGGCTGAACCGATTCAAATAAGACTTTCACTACAAGATAAGAACTTTATAGTCTACATATAGGCTACAATTTGACCCGGTAGTTGGCGCTATTGTCGCGATAACAAGTCTTTACTTCTTGTACTCATCTATACATATAATCTATACAAATAAATTAAATTGAAGTGTCTGTCTGTGATTTCAAAATAACTATGTTTTTTCAAGTGCATATTTATATAGTGCACGACTATTAGTCAAAAACAACCCTTTTTAACATTTTTGTCTGTCTATCTGTCCGTCTGTCTATCTGTCTGTCGTTCTGTTTGTCCGGGGTGATCTCTGGAACGGCTGAACCGATTCAAATGAAGCTTTCACTGCAAGGTAGAGGACTTTACAGCGCTACATATAGGCTACAATTTGAAGCGGTAGTTGGCGCTGTTGTCGCGATAACAAGTCTTTACTTCTTCTACTCATCTATACATATAAATAAAATTGAAGTGTCTGTCTGTGATTTCAAAATAACTATGTTTTTTCAAGTGCATATAATCAGTTAGATTATTCTTAGTCGAAAACAACCCTTTTTAATATTTTTGTCTGTCTGTCTGTCCATCTGTTTATCCGGGGTAGTCTCTGGAACGGCTGAATCGATTCAAATGAGACTTTCACTGTAAGGTAGAGGACTTTATAGCGCTACATATAGGATACAATTTGACCCGGTGGTTAGCGCTGTTGTCACGATATCGACTCTATGTAGTCTAAATACTTATATGTTTATATTTTCAGTTATTATTAACTTTCGAAAACCCCCAGGCGTATAAAAAAATTATTTGGCTAAGATGTAGTTTTATTTATTTTAGGCGTCCACTAAGAACGAATTTTACGAAAGGGCTTGATTGAGGAGGTTGTAGGGTTCGTGCAAAGTATGAAAGTTAAAATAAAATATTATTACTATCCGCGTGCGAAGCCGTACCAGCTAGTTTTATAAAAATTATCTATGTATAGATTGCATGTGCAATATAAGTATGGATTGGAGAAAGCAGTGGTAGCCTTGTGGAGAGACCGACGGACTGTTAGGCAGAGGGTCTCGGGTTCGAATCCACGGCGTGCACCAATGACTTTTCGAAGTTATTAGTATATTAAATTGTTAATTATCGCTTGCTAAACGGTGAAGGCAAACATGGTGAGGAAACCTGCTTGACGGAGAATTCTCCATAATGTTTTTGAAAGACATGTGAAGTCTGCTAACCCGCACTAGGCCAGCAACAGAAAATTATCTCCAAATAAAATATGAACAGCGGGATAGCAGCCTAAGGCTAATAACCCTGCTGTACAGAAATGCCTAAATGCTAAGGGACTAATCTAACTTGTTAACCTACACTATCCTAGAGTCGTAGCCTATCACCTATACCTAATATCCTATCCTAGTTATCCTAATCCTTATACCTATATGTATCCTAAACCTATCCTAACTTGCACCTAGCGTAAAATGCGTATAGGCCTGGTGCTCTGTGGTGTTCTGTGATACAGACCAGCACTTATACGCACCTACTGCTAAGCGCCTAACCTATGGCACGTACTTTCGTGGTACTACTGTGGTATGCTGTGATACAGACCTACGATTCGTACGCGCCTAGAACCTAACCCTATTTGTCTCTACAATCCCTATTAGATCCTAGCCCTACTATACGTATTTATATATACTTATATAGATAGGTAAGGGATATCTGCCACCGGAGACCTATGATGACAGACGGACTGTGGGTAGGACTTAGGTATGGTGGAGATGGTTTTCTGACGGCCAACTCGACAGACTCACCGAGCTGATCAGTACTGATGGCTAAAGGTGTCTTGGCCACCGTCAGAGGTATGGGAAGGGTATCGAGTCAAAAGTCGGATTAAACTTGTGACTGCTTTATTCTTAAAGTACATGATCTTATATGCTAAACTTATCCTATGTACACACACGCAACTTTACGGTTGTGTGCTGTGTGTGTAAGGTGCCATCTCAGCGGTATGTACCTTAGGTGAGTACGTGATTTTCTCTTAATTTAATAGAAATCACGGACAATAATTGTTGTGGTAAAAACTCACGTAGGATTATATCGCTGATATGGCATGGCATGTTCATGTGTGAACATTCTGGCCTCTCCGAGGAACAGGCAACTCCAGTTATTATAATTTTATGGAGTCATCCTTGGCTGTGTCCTGGTTCCGCGGCTGCTTTCTGGGAGGCTTCGGCAGATGGTTCGGCTGGCTGTAGACGGCGTTTCATGCAGTGTGCGAGGATGGTTGTTTGCTGTCTTGATGTGGTTCACGTTGTGGGTGTTGCGTATTATACAGATATTGGCTTCATATTGTTATACTGTTGTCGGTGATTTTTATTACTCCTACGTCTCGAAAAATTATCTCTTCTCGCTAATTTGTTTTAATTATGAACAACCAGTGCATAGATGTTTCCAAAGGATATTTCTTGACTTTTAGTGTAGTGATATTTGTAAGATATTTAGTGTTAGTTTGATTTTTCAATAATTGGTCAACGATGCAATTTTCATTTAATTGCATGTTCTTCCCCACTCCAGGGAAGCAAAGAAACTGTTCGTATGTTTGTTATAAGTAACTTCAACAATGTGGTCTGAAGTCTTCGGTGTTTCATCACCGATACCTACTGTCTCGTATTTTATTTTGCTGTGAGTGTAGGCTAGTAGTTAGGCAACTTCTTCCGTGAGAATGAAGCGTCGTTCGGTAGCGGATCAGGTATCGGTCTCCTTGAACAGGGTCGCCCCGGTGCTCGAGAAGTCGCACATACCGTAACGAGGAAACAGATCGCAACTAAGTTACTTTTTGTTTTCACACCACCCCTTGTTAGGTTAAACAGGATAGGATAGGGGCAGCAAGATGGACGTACAACAAATAAACGCAATTGTAAAAAGCCAGAAGAGCTACTACAAAGAAATCAGACGGATATTGATCAACATCAAAAAGGACTCGGCATCCAGGAAAACAGAGAATTACATCGCAAGAAGAAGATCGCAACTCACAGAAGCCTTCACCAGAGCATCGGCAAACCATTCACTACTGGAAGACCAGGACATCGTAGAAGAACATACGTATACAAAGTCTAACTACTTCGGGATATTCACAGATCTCTATAATACGAACAACTTGTAGAGCCAAACAAACTTCAAATATTTTCATCAAGGCTTCAAATATTTTTATTTTGCCCGAAAAAAAAACGATTTAAGTGTCTCGCATATAGCAATTGTAAATTAAAATCCGATTATAAACAACAAAATCTATAAATAGCTCGTATAACTACAAGTGCTGGCTATGTAATAATAACAAGCATAACATATACAGGTGCGCGGAACTTAAAGCGTCGTCAGCAGATCAGCCCGCGTAACAATAAAGTAGGTATGCAAACAGTGCATAATACATTCATTCAATGTTTTAGTGTAGATATTGTGGCAAAACTAGGTCAACATTTATTATTATACCTTGAACTTCAAAACAAGGTTAATGTCAACAATTACGTTAGTAAAAATGACGAAAATAAAGGGTCAAAGCATAGGAAAACCTTTGAAAACCCAACTACGAGTACAACTTGGAAGAAAACCAAGTCACACATACCGGACCTGACACACAGATTACAACGCTTTTAGCAACGGCCCTTGTGCATACATAAGCCAAGATAAAGGCTACTAAGGGTGCTGTGTGATCTAGGTTCTCAGGCTTCATTCTCACAGAAGATGTAGCCAAATTACCATCCTACACTCGCAGAAAAATAAAATGCGAGATAGTAGGTGTCGGTGACGAAACACCGACGACTTCAAGCCACAGAGCTGAAGTTAACTTGCAACCAAGATTGTCACAGTGCAACTTGGTCAAACTTACCGGACCGGACACACAGAGTACAACGCTTTTAGCAACAGCCCTTGTGCATACATAAGCCAAGATAAAGGCTACTAAGAGTGCTGTGTGATCAAGGTTCTCAGGCTTCATTCTCACGGAAGAAGTTGCCTAACTACTAGCCTACACTCACAGCAAAATAAAATACGAGACAGTAGGTATCGGTGATGAAACACCGAAGACTTCAGACCACAGTGTTGAAGTTACTTATAACAAACATACGAACAGTTTCTTTGCTTCCGAGTGGTGAAGAACATGCAATTAAATGAAAATTGCATCGTTGACCAATTATTGAAAAATCAAACTAACACTAAATGTCTTACAAATATCACTACACTTAAAGTCAAGAAATATCCTTTGAAAACATCTATGCACTGGTTGTTCATAATTAAAACAAATTAGCGAGAAGAGATCATTTTTCGAGACGTAGGAGTAATTAAAATCACCGACAACGGTATAACAATATGAAGCCAATATCTGTATAATACGCAACACCCACAACGTGAACCACCTCAAGACAGCAAACAACCATCCTCGCACACTGCATGAAACGCCGTCTACAGCCAGCCGAACCATCTGCCGAAGCCTCCCAGGAAGCAGCCGCGGAACCAGGACACAGCCAAGGATGACTCCATAAAATTATAATAACTGGAGTTGCCTGTTCCTCGGAGAGGCCAAAATGTTCACACATGAACATGCCATGCCATATCAGCGATATAATCCTACGTGAGTTTTTACCACAACAATTATTGTCCGTGATTTCTATTAAATTAAGAGAAAATCACGTACTCACCTAAGGTACATACCGCTGAGATGGCACCTTACCCACACAGCACACAACCGTAAAGTTGCGTGTGTGTACATAGGATAAGTTTAGTATATAAGATCATGTACTTTAAGAATAAAGCAGTCACAAGTTTAATCCGACTTTTGACTCGATACCCTTCCCATACCTCTGACGGTGGCCAAGACACCTTTAGCCATCAGTACTGATCAGCTCGGTGAGTCTGTCGAGTTGGCCGTCAGAAAACCATCTCCACCATACCTAAGTCCTACCCACAGTCCGTCTGTCATCATAGGTCTCCGGTGGCAGATATCCCGCACCTATCTATTTAAGTATATATAAATACGTATAGTAGGGCTAGGATCTAATAGGGATTGTAGAGACAAATAGGGTTAGATTCTAGGCGCGTACGAATCGTAGGTCTGTATCACAGCATACCACAGTAGTACCACGATAGTACGTGCCATAGGTTAGGCGCTTAGCAGTAGGTGCGTATAAGTGCTGGTCTGTATCACAGAACACCACAGAGCACCAGGCCTATACGCATTTTACGCTAGGTGCAAGTTAGGATAGGTTTAGGATACATATAGGTATAAGGATTAGGATAACTAGGATAGGATATTAGGTATAGGTGATAGGCTACGACTCTAGGATAGTGTAGGTTAACAAGTTAGATTAGTCCCTTAGCATTTAGGCATTTCTGTACAGCAGGGTTATTAGCCTTAGGCTGCTATCCCGCTGTTCATATTTTATTTGGAGATAATTTTCTGTTGCTGGCCTAGTGCGGGTTAGCAGACTTCACATGTCTTTCAAAAACATTATGGAGAATTCTCCGTCAAGCAGGTTTCCTCGCCATGTTTGCCTTCACCGTTTAGCAAGCGATAATTAACAATTTAATATACTAATAACTTCGAAAAGTCATTGGTGCACGCCGTGGATTCGAACCCGAGACCCTCTGCCTAACAGTCCGTCGGTCTCTCCACAAGGCTACCACTGCTTTCTCCAATCCATACTTATATTGTACATGCAATCTATACATAGATAATTTTTATAAAACTAGCTGGTACGGCTTCGCACGCGGATAGTAATAATATTTTATTTTAACTTTCATACTTTGCACGAACCCTACAACTTCCTCAATCAAGCCCTTTCGTAAAATTCGTTCTTAGTGGACGCCTAAAATAAATAAAACTACATCTTAGCCAAATAAATTTTTTATACGCCTGGGGGTTTTCGAAAGTTAATAATAACTGAAAATATGAACATATAGGTATTTAGACTACATCGAGTCGATATCGTGACAACAGCGCTAACCACCGGGTCAAATTGTGTCCTATATGTAGCGCTATAAAGTCCTCTACCTTACAGTGAAAGTCTCATTTGAATCGATTCAGCCGTTCCAGAGACTACCCCGGATAAACAGATGGACAGACAGACAGACAAAAATATTAAAAGGGGTTGTTTTGGACTAAGAATAGTCTAACTGATTATATGCACTTGAAAAAACATAGTTATTTTGAAATTACAGACAGGCACTTAAATTTTATTTATATGTATAGATGAGTAGAAGAAGTAAAGACTTGTTATCGCGACAACAGCGCCAACTACCGGTTCAAATTGTAGCCTATATGTAGCGCTGTAAAGTCCTCTACCTTGCAGTGAAAGCTTCATTTGAATCGGTTCAGCCGTTCCAGAGATCACCCCGGACAAACAGAACGACAGACAGATAGACAGACGGACAGATAGACAGACAAAAATGTTAAAAAGGGTTGTTTTTGACTAATAGTCGTGCACTATATAAATATGCACTTGAAAAAACATAGTTATTTTGAAATCACAGACAGACACTTCAATTTAATTTATTTGTATAGATTATATGTATAGATGAGTACAAGAAGTAAAGACTTGTTATCGCGACAATAGCGCCAACTACCGGGTCAAATTGTAGCCTATATGTAGACGAAACGACGCAACTAAGTTAGTCAGTCACTTAATATACAACGAAACAAGCGCTAGGATGGTGCGCAAGCCTGCTGTATACCAGTTGTCAGTCAGTAAATTTGTTAATTTAAGGGACAAGAGGACCGCGTGTTACTGGTTTTTGCTCGAATAGGACTAAAATCCTAAATCCTACCCGACCGGCGAAGGACCACAATGGAAAACGGGGATGATGAAATGTTGAGGGATTAATCTAACTTGTTAACCTACACTATCCTAGAGTCGTAGCCTATCACCTATACCTAATATCCTATCCTAGTTATCCTAATCCTTATACCTATATGTATCCTAAACCTATCCTAACTTGCACCTAGCGTAAAATGCGTATAGGCCTGGTGCTCTGTGGTATTCTGTGATACAGACCAGCACTTATACGCACCTACTGCTAAGCGCCTAACCTATGGCACGTACTATCGTGGTACTACTGTGGTATGCTGTGATACAGACCTACGATTCGTACGCGCCTAGAACCTAACCCTATTTGTCCCTACAATCCCTATTAGATCCTAGCCCTACTATACGTTTTTATATATACTTATATAGATAGGTGCGGGATATCTGCCACCGGAGACCTATGATGACAGACGGACTGTGGGTAGGACTTAGGTATGGTGGAGATGGTTTTCTGACGGCCAACTCGACAGACTCACCGAGCTGATTAGTACTGATGGCTAAAGGTGTCTTGGCCACCGTCAGAGGTATGGGAAGGGTATCGAGTCAAAAGTCGGATTAAACTTGTGACTGCTTTATTCTTAAAGTACATGATCTTATATACTAAACTTATCCTATGTACACACACGCAACTTTACGGTTGTGTGCTGTGTGTGTAAGGTGCCATCTCAGCGATATGTACCTTAGGTGAGTACGTGATTTTCTCTTAATTTAATAGAAATCACGAACAATAATTGTTGTGGTAAAAACTCACGTAGGATTATATCGCTGATATGGCATGGCATGTTCATGTGTGAACAAAATAAAATAATTAATTAAAGTAGGACACGATTAAGAAATCATTCACAGATTGGTATAAAACTGCTTGTTAATAGAAATTAGTTACCAGTCAGACTTTAATTGCTTCAATTTCCCATTTTCCTTATCCGCCTGGATCTATTTTAAATGGACCGTTTATTGTAAGACTGTGTGCACACTATCGGTATGTTTTACCACTATTCGAGATTTACCAAAGCACCACTGCTAATTTAAGCATGGAACTGACCTGTCGGCTGTGGTAAGTGACTATTCCTGAAAGAGAGTGTCTTTATTAGATGGCACCCACTCAACCCGTATGGATGTCGTGTCCAAAGATGTTTTTTAATTTATGATCGCACAATAAACTATTGTAATATGCGAACCTAATGCAATGGATGCGTAATTAATAAATCTGTCTAAATAACATAACTGAAATATTACAAAACCATTTCACATAATATTGAGTAGATGGCCACTGTGAATTCGTTCAATGAACAAGAAAAGATATTTATTTAAGATAAAGAGACGACATGGCGAATATCGTGTTTCTACTATCATTAAAATAGTATTTTTTTTCAAGTTGCCATGTCTCTACACGGGGTGTAAAAAGACCCTTAACAAAAACTGATACCCCCTATTTTACCAATCATTACGATCATTTTTCTTACTTCGGCACCATACCTGAGATATTAGGAGACATTGTTTAGGAGATGTCGAGGCTTAAAGCTACCATACATTTTTTCTAATTAGCTAACAAATATATACATTTAGCCGGCCGATTTGTTCTATGACGAAGGATGCCCTTTGCACCCATGGATGAATTGGTATTTCGAGCATGGCACGTGCGCACTTTTAATTGCGTGTTAAAAAATGTCTGCTTGAACAAAAAATCGTTTCCCAGGTATTATTTTTGCTAAGTATGACTTGGCATGATTTCCAAAACGAAGTAGTAGAAAGAAGACTTGTGTTACGCTGTATAGTGCATTTCTATTTTCCAGGGATTTAATAACTAACCATGTTTCTACTAGTAGTAAAACACTTGCATTTCGCAGCCCATACATCATACATATACTCCCGCTTTTTCCCCGTCGGGGTAGGCAGAGACAACGGAACGCTACTTGCTTCTCTCCTTACAAACCTCACGCGCTTCCTCTACATTCATTACTCTTTTCAAACATGCTCGCCGGTTCCGGGTGCTTCGGACCTCTCTGATTTTCAGAACGTTACCAATTTGGTCGACGAATGTTCTACGAGGTCGGCCGCGACCGGCTTACATTTTTGCCTCATATATTTGGTGCGTCATTCTTTCTTCACTCATTCGCTCCACGTGTCAAAATCATCTCAGCGTTCCTTTCTCAATTCTCGTCGCAAAAACTTCTTATACAAAGCAAAAGATATTTCATTTCTAACGTCACTTAATAAAACTTATGCTATATAACTTAACTTACACATTATTTAATACTTCGGATATAATAAATATATTAGGTCTATAAGAAGAGGCTGGAAGAGACTCAAAACACTCTTTTATGTCTCACATCTTCTATCAATCAATCAATTAGCCAATTGCAGTCTACTGCTGGACATTGTCCTCACTCGAAATGCGCCACAGTGACCGGTCTTCTACCTGCCGCGTCTAGGCCTGCCCCAGCCGCCTTTTTAAGGTCATCGGACCAACTAGTCGAGGGGCATCCCACACATAGTATATTATCAGTGAAAAGGTATAAAATATCTTACCATTTCTGGTCGCATACTCTTGTGCTCCCAGCCTAATTCGCAGTTAGAGTTATTAAATAATTTTTACAACCCAATTGTACGTTGTAATACATATAAAATATAAAATGTTCGCCTGTCCGTAAATTTCGTTTCGGCACAAATTCTCTTGTTTATTATCATAATAAATTGGGATCACTTCAATTGTGTAAACTTTTATGTGGCTACATATTTTTCCTTCGACTTCAGTCGCTTGCAGTTTATTTTATTATGGTTTGATAAAAATAAATGTCGGATGCGATAATTAGTATAATCGCTAAACGACTCGAAGTGACTCCTCCAAAGTAATGTGCGTTTTAAATTGTTAATTAACGCTTTCCTGTACCTCGGTGTGTGCATTAAGTAATCGGTTTTGACTATCATGAAGATCTTTGACAGTCTTGATGTGACGCCAGTAAATAATAATTACAGGTACAAGTGGGAAAAGCTTGAGAGTATTTATTAGGTACATGACACATCCTTGTTTATTATATCTGTGGATACATCTGTGTTTTTCCGAAGAAAAATATCATAATTTCTTCGAATTCATAGTGCCTTGCTGTTCAAAGTTTCCTTGAGAGTTACCAGGAAGTAAGTTAATGCGTATAAGACAGACAGAAAAAAAAACATTTTATGTGAGTAAAGCAATAAAATAGAAAAGTATTTCAGCCATATTTCAGCCGTTAATACGGTAACTTGTACAATTGGTCATTAACCTTTTTTTACGACATTTTTATGACTATTTCTGATTGCCGATATTCTTAAGTTTCCATTTGTTAGTGAGATTAACGCTTCTGCTGATTAAAATGTTGTTTCTCTTTGGCACTTACTTTAAAAAGAGTTGTTTGTGGAGTAGAATATGTCAAAACAATTTACTTCTGAATAAATATCTATAACGGGTGTCTCAGTAAGAGTGCACTTTTTAAAATTGGATTTTCTTTTTCATGCAAGTGGCAACTTTGAAATTTGACAGCTGTTACTTCTGTTTATTCCGATTATTAAAAAAAGAACGCTTTTCGAAAGAACAACGCGTTATAATCGTCAATATATAATTTTGCACTAAAGTACCAGATGCAGCATTCAGAACATTTACTTTGTTCAAATGCTTTGCACGGATATCCTGGCAAAGCAATCTAGTGTCACTTTGACTTTCCTGCGGTGTGGGTTCGCTTCGTTTATTGACTGTGGCGACGATATATCGATTAATTTGAATCAGAACTTTTATCTTTAGTAGCGTTAGTCAATATTTTTTTATTATTTATATAAATAAAAGAGTTAAATGTGTCATAATACCACATTAAGATGTACTTCTTTATTTTTATGTGACGTCATTACACGAACATAGACTAACTGCAGAAATACATTGCAAGTAATTGTAGGTAAAATATATGACTAAGACCATACTTCGTGAAGGTATTGGTTTTAAGAGTTTTTTAGTTCGATTAATGTTATAAAACCAATTTGATATTGTATAACACTAATTCTGAATTCTATTTTTTTGGTATATTGATCGTAATAACTGTATTAACTGCAAATGTGTACTATGATGTAGTGTTGAAATATTTCAACACTACATCATAGTACACATTTGCAGTTATAGAAAAATACGCAAATATAATACTGAACCATGGCCAAAAGAGATCATGATTTCCATTATATGACCAATAGATAAAAAAACACACAAAATGAATTGTGTTTGATAATAAAGATATATTTTTGAGCATTTCTTGCTAGTGTAAATTTAATTGCAATTTATATAAAGCTATAAAAATATTTTTTTGAGGCAGGACTTCAACCCGCGACCACGACAAACCGAGTCGATACTGTACCGACTAAGCTACTCAGGCCACTTCAACATATAATGTTTTTTTTAATAGTTGGTTTCGTTATGGTAGCACATAGTGACATCTGCCACATGTGAAGGTTTAGAACTTTGTGGTCAGCAAGGGCATCTTTACAGAGTGACAAACAATCCTGCCTTATATATTAGGATATGTTTAAGCAATTCTCATAGTAAGATAGATTTAAAGTTTTAAAATTAGAATTATTCGTGAGGCAACTAAGGCAAGTCTTGAACTTACGCCCACGAGTACATTTTTCTATTTTGTAATAAAAACATCTGAATATGTTTATAGAATCTATTAATTAACTTAAATAAACCCCCAGCAATTAATTCCTTTTATTTTCATAAATTAACTATTCTTATTATGTTGATGAAATATTGTAGGCAGAAAGCATCTCTTCTGTGATGTAAATAGTCTTTGCAAATAGCAATAAGCAGCCAGTAGCATTAGAGAACTATTGGATGCTCTCTACTCTACTCTCGAACTACATATCGATGCCTTCCGGCCAAAAGGGGGTAAGCGACATTTTTGGCGAAATCGACTTATATATATGGTTAGAATCGGCTTTTTTTTCTGCGTCTAATGGTCTAAGTTTCGTGGCTCTAGGACAAACTTTTTGTCGCTTAGGCGGTAAAGGATTTGAAGTTCGAACACTAAGTTTTTCGTCATAAACGACAGTTATTTTTGGTGTATTTTGTATTATGGTGGTTGGATAAAAATAATATTTCAAAACTGTAAGATAAGCAATTTTGGCTTTGAATATTTTTTTCTTTACTTGAACGTTAAGTAGTTTCGGCTGTAAATACTTTTTTGTAAAAAATACATTAGTCAAATTTTACTTGAATCTTTGTGTATCAAACTTTCGGTTAGGATATTAGGGCAGTTCCTTTGGATAAAATATATGTCATTTATTACTTTTAGGTCTCATTTCCGTGACTTTATTTGGCGTTTATTTTTATTTTCCTTAGTCATCAAATCAATCATCGAAGGCGCTTAGGATAATTCATCCAAACGAATGTCGCCTTACATTGTCGCTTACCCTTTTTTTCCCTCCCAAAAAACATATCTGGTATGGTGGTTAGATAACAAGGTAAATCAAAGGTTTGGCGGTTAGCTTACAGAAAAATGACAACCAGCGTCGGTTATCTCACTCTTTCGTTCGTACGAAATGTCGTTAGCGTTACACATCGAACATTCACCGCGGCGTAAGCACCTCCGTGCTTGCGAGTCCGTTTGGCGCGAAGTTTTTCGAAGGAAATAAAACAGTAAGATTATTTTAATAGACTTTTATATTCATCTATAATTGTGTATTCTAATTAGTTATTTTAAGTGTTATAGGTAAGAAGTCATTCTTTTGCTATCTTGTTCAGACAATACTGAATGGTTAAATAAGTACCTACTACAGAGTTTTTGTCGGCTGGCCTGGCTTAGGATCATAATCAAGGGTTCGAATCCCAGGTTGGGCCAGCAAGGAATTATTGGATTTTTGATGAATTCTCAGTAACAGTCAAGAGTTAATCCTGCGACTGATATGACTCTGTTGTGTCGAATTGCCTACGGGACTATGAGAGTGAGAGAATAAAAACTGCACGTTTGTTTTGCACATATATTAGGGAAGATGCGTCGAACGTACCTTACGTCGCGTCTATTCCGTCAAATGAGTCGGTACACATCTGACGGAAAATGCGTCGAGCGTATCTGCACACATTAAACTGAAAGCGTGGATATTATGCACACATATCAGTTTGTTCGTGGAGGGCCGCACTCAGGGCAGCTCAATATTTTACTGTCATATTCTTTTACCTAATAATTTTTCGTGTGCCCTGATGTTATGTAGTTACTGAAGTCCTGTAGTTATTTATATTGCAATTCGAGTTTGACTATTAAAAATATGTCAGACTTCGGCGATTTTTTATAGTAGCCAGCAAGCGTTATTTGTATATATTTCCTTTAAAGGTATAGAGGTTCAAAAATAAAGACGATGATACGATTTGGTTACGGTTTTTAACAAAATGTATACAAATGATATAGAAGGGGTTACAGTTGCAGCGCATGACACAAAATGTTTTCAATGTAGATATGTATGGAAATTGTTCCCGTGGACCTTTTAGCACCTCATACCTAAAAATTGGCACACGATCCAAGCTAGCAAGTATGCGAACACTCCATACTACATACTAACACTACATTATTCTATACATTTCGTTTCTGAAAAAATAAGTAAGGTCTGGCGGCCCTGGAATCTTACGATCTTAAAAATCACCGATCTGGGAATGACATGGATATGGTATGTCCAATACCTACGAATTTAGCGTGCATACCTACGAAATTAGCGTGCATACCTACGAGACGTTGGGCAAATAAAATGGATGCCATTTGGGTTGTACTCCAGAATGTTATCGATATCGATATGGAGCCGGTTAGAGGAAAATAATACATTTTTGTACTAAGTTACTTTAGTTAGTTTAAATCTTTTGCCAGATTAGTTTATTCCATAATGCAAATGTGGGCGGCAAAAGACGACCCTTGTATCAAACATGTAACAAAATATTCTCTGAGAGCCCATATCGATACATTGTCGCTGAGAAAGTACCGGACATGAATGGCACCATACATGCGGTAATGAAACACAGCCTGAAGCACTGATTCATCTAGTTTTTAGACATATTTATGCACAGAAACAAAATTATTATGTTCGATATACAATGATTTCACAGCAGATGGACCATAAGCCTTGGCGAAAAATATGGCGACATTGGCACGAATGACATTTCTAATAAAATATCGTCATGATTAAGTTATTCAGTAAACTATGGCTATCTCTTTCTTCTGACAGCGATATCCCTAAGACAAAACGAGACAACACTATGTTTGGTGGCTTTATTTCGATTTTGTATATATGTGTACCTATAATGTAATTTTCTATATGTACTATTTGCCCTCTCCATGTATATTCCTTACTCAAAGGTCAAAAATCACTTGGTACGTGGTGCGCGAGACGTCGACGGAATATTCGTTGACGGAAACGGAACAGACGCTGTATGCTCGACGTACTAACGGATCATCGGTCAGGTGTGAAAGGTTGAACGTTTTTCTATACATTTGTATGTATTGGCGTTACGTGACCGATAAAACGCGGCAGATCTTCCGTCAGATATGTTCCGACCCTTAGTAGGTCCCTCTTTTGCAAATTGTTATTCTGCCTCAATATTTGTCACCGTGACTAATTTAACATGTGTCATCATCATTGTTTTATCGTTTGAGTGAATGGATACCCATCCATTCACTCGAGTGCAAATGAATGGATACACGGCAAAAGCGATAGTAAGAACACTCTTTGTGGAGTGGCTGAAGGCCGCCACGGTGTCCTCACGCATGTTTTCATCGGACACGGTTGTTTTGGGTAGTTTCTTTGCTGTGGAGGACTCCCCCGGCAACGGACGTAGCGAGGCGATTTACGGCAACTGTAGACCAAACGCCTACCGTCATACCTAAAAGTGGTCCTTAGGTACGACATTTTAAGTTTATATTTTTTTGTCATAATGTATAATGCAAGACTAACTTACAATGAGTAACAATTGTTTGGTTTAATTTTCTAAAATAAAGACTGATTGAGCACAATTTCTCTTTTTTTTAATTCATACCTTAGTCGGTTAGCCAGTTTTAAAACTTATAAAAGTCTAATGCATGTATGTAAGTATGTATGTATAATTTTATAAGAATTAATCACAGTGTGCTTTCGCGTTATATAAAAGCGCTTATAGTATTTTTTATAGATAATTAACTTATAACAATTTCCTTGTTCTTCTGCCATTAACCAATAGCCGGTTAAGTCATATTGGCTCCACTTGATGAACAGAAAAAGAACAGGTATGCTCTTTTTCTTCAACAGAAATAAAATAAATGGTGCAGTTAAATCGTTTGGGTTGGAACTCATTAATTGGGTCGTTTTCATTTACGATGTTTTTTCCTGTTAGTATAATTAGGGCCATTTGAGGGTAAGCGACAGTAAATAGTGTTAGGAGTCTTATTTGTTTTAATTAACAATGTCATTTCGTAGAGACCTAATCAAAAACTATATGGTTAAATTTTGAAACTTTAGGAACATACAGAAAATTTTCTATGATTTTTTTTCACTTATTTTGAACTTTAAACTACTCTCCTGTAAAGTTTGTTAAGTGGCGGTTAGCCTCTTTTGGCCGTAAGGCATCGATATGTATGCGATCGAAACATTTGCTGTAGTCTGTATATAATAGATATACTTGTGTATGTTGCGCCATGGCTTCTGATATGAAATCACTTCATACACTCTTGAAAGAAGTTCCTATCACACAAGCCATTGGCTACCGCATACCGAAACAATTTGTTTTCGACAAGAAATACAAAATCCAACTGTATGAGGATCTACACGAAGGAGTTAACCACAACGAGCTCACGATCTTCACAGATGGGTCTAAAACGGATACAGGTACGGGTTCAGGAGTATTCTCCGAGGACCTAAACATCAACATCGCAGCACCGCTCGGAGCCTACAACACGGTCTACCAGGCCGAATGTTTTCGCATAATCCTAGCTGCCACAGCAATCATGGCACGTGAGTTAAGGGAACGATCCATAAGGATCCTCTCAGATAGTAAGGCTATCCTCTCAGCCCTCAAAAGCCATACTATCACCTCGACACTCACGCTTGAATGCCACCAGAAACTAACAGAGGTAGGTAAACAAAACAAATTAATACTGCAATGGATCAAGGGCCACAGTGGTTTAAGAGGGAATGACGCAGCCGACGTACTTACCAGAAGAGGGGCCACTTTTGAGGTGGTGGGACCCGAGCCCATTATTCCCCTCCCTTCTGGTTTTTATCGCAACCTGGTAAGAAATAGGACCAGGACCCAACACAACCAGTCCTGGATTGGTATTGAAACATGTAGGCAGGCCAAGGAGGCTCTTCCCGCAATAGACGTTAAGATAGCCAAACAAATCCTCCGGCTGTCCAAACAACAACTACAGACAGTCACGACACAGGACACGGATTCTTTAATAAACACCTAATTCCTATAGGTATCACCGACAGCACGCTGTGCAGGGCCTGTATGGCAGCAGACTAGACGGCAGCCCACCTGCTCCTCGACTACCCTGAGGTCGCACAGTACAGGCAGCAGTACCTGACGAGAAACAGCACCCTGTGGGAAGCCGTGGGCCACATCAAGAGCCTGCTGGCCTTCCTCGAAGAGCTGGGGTGGCTCGAATGACGACACCATTCCCACCCGCACGCAAAATACACGCCAAGACGTGGAGTTGCGGAAACACCCCGTGCCATCAAGTATCAAGTAAGAAATCACTGCATAGTACCAAGATTGTTGTAGTGGATCGCCCCATCACGAAGCCAAGCTGGTGGTCGCTAAACTCAAGCTTAAGCGCAGAGTAAACTTGCTTGTTTTTTTTCTAAGATTCTAGTGAACACACACAACTTAAAAATAGGTCTGTAGTTTTCTATGTGGTCCTTTGGCATACTTATACATAATTATAATTGTACCTAAGTGTCAAAACGTGAAATTAACGTGAAATTATAAAAGTAAAAATATCATCTTCTCAGCCTAGAGAGGTTAATTACTGAACAAAAGCCTTCCCTAAAAACTTTCCAAGCAGACTGATCTTGAGGCACTCCCTGGCTCAAATAAAAATATAGTATTAATTAACTTCTTATATATCAGCATGGAGTTTCCCACTTAGCAAAAACTTTACAGTATATTTTTAACCCTGTCCTTAAAACATTCTCCGTGGTGCAAAGATCCCATCTTTCCCAGAAGTTTTTACTCAATATAACCTTTTCTTTTTTATGATAGCAGGTCCAGGAAGTTTAAGATCTCTTGAGTGATCTTCAGAAAGTTTTAATTCCTGGTTTTTTCACCTAACACTCTTATTGTGTGACTGCGTAACACAGTTGAGTTTGGTTCTTGGCTTAATCCCCAGGTTTGGAAGGGTGCCAGTGGTAGCGAATAAGTTGATAAGTTTAACTTGGAACATACGTTTTTTGCCAGTTTTTTCAATAGTGGTGCCTTGCTCTAAGCTTTTTTTAATGTTTTAATATTCTACCTATCTACATATTATGTATTAGGAGATTTAAGATACACGTTTGACATAATTATTTGATTTTTGTATTTGACTGCATGGTTGGCGTAGGTACAACACGGCTCTAGCTTGAGCATTTCTGTACTTATACTTTTCTTGTTTCGTCCTTTTGAGACCTTTTTTATGGTTTTACGAGGTGGAAAATTCCTTTGGATCTCCGACTCTTGGGGAAATGAGAGCCACGTGGTGTTGCCACTAAAAACCCTGCGACAGCTATTGGCCCACCAGATGGTCAGGCGGGCCCCGACCAAAATCCCCTTGGCGGCGGATGAAGGTGCTGGGCTCCGCCGCCAAAACACCCAGCGGCTGCAGAGGATAGGGAGGACGGCAACGCAACACCGCATCTTCTCTTTCTCTGCGGCCCCACCGCGACGCAACAATGGTGCGCCCCCATTTGGTCGCGGGAGATAGGGCGCGCGGCAACGCAACACCGACACGACTTTCCTCCCGCGACCGCAACCGACTGCGATGGACAGACAGAACTGTCCCCCGCACCCGCACTTTGGACGCATCCTACGCAGGCCTCACCCAAGCCCACGTGGAGCGTCCCCTCCCGGGATCCCGCTTAGCTTCACCGTGGGTGTACCTCCAACCCACGGTTACTGAGCCCCCCCCACCACGACAAGGTGGAGATCCCACGGGGAGGGAGGTCCCTTTTAGACCTCTTTTTTCACGTAGTCGTGTTATAGTTCTTTTTATAATTATTTTACCGGCAAGTATACCAACAAGGACGTATCATATTTTGTTATTATAGTAAGATATTGTTTAAGAATTTTCGCAACCCGCGAACACTGAGGCCCAGTCTCAAAGACCCAACGTCCGCGAATATAAGCCGTTAGCCGAGCTTTATCTCACAACTTGCGGAGGTATTAAGTGTAGATGTAAATTAGACAAGGGTTAAGTCAAGCTTTTCTTTATACTCAAGTATGTGAGTACGTGCCTGAATTGAGAAAAGTAAGTAAAGTAGGAGGTGATCAAGATTTGAATTTAGGCTTTGAGAAAATTCTTTAGAGCTACCCTGAGTGGAAATCTTGAATCCAAATTGAATTTTGGAATGCCAGGCAGAGAAGTAAGTGTCTACTTTTTAAGGTTGTATTTTGTAGTACAAATGGTAAGAGGCATAAGTGTTGGCAAGCATCTGCTATAGCCTTACGTGCTCGATAAAAAAATACTATTACTAAGCAGTAATTGTCTGCTTCAGCATCAGTCAGACACGGGGTAAGAAAGAGAATACCTGACGAGGCAGTTACTTTTATGAAATTGTCTTTGTATGTATATATTAAATCTGTATATCTTAATATATAAAATCCTTGCGTTACTGACTGACTGACAGACACGCTACAGCCGAAACTATTGGGCGCAGGAAGCTGAAATTTGGCACGTATGTTCCTTGGTGAACGTAAGGGCGCACTAAGACGGGATTTCCCGAAATTCCCACGGGATCGGCCAAAACGGGTAAATTAAAAAAAAATGCAGGCGTAGCTGCTGGCGTGCTCTAGTAATTATATAAAATTCATGCGTTACTGATAGGCAGACAAGCTACAGCCATTACTATTAGGCGCAGGAAGCGAAAATTTCACATGTCTGTTCCTTGGGGGCTGTAGGGGTGCACTAAGATGTGGATCATTATGGACTCTAATCTCAATTGGCGATCGCAGATACAAGAGGTGAGTCGAAAGTTATTTGCTTCAGCAGGGTCACTGAGAAGGCTTAGGAATTTTCTTCCTACTGCCACCAAAATTGCACTAGCAAACTCCCTCCTTTTGCCCATTATTGATTATGCAGATGTCAGCTATCCAGATCTCGCCGAAAACCAGCTAGATAAACTTGAGCGCCTTCAAAATCTCTGTATACGATTCATATTTGGACTACGCAAATATGATCATGTTTCACAATTTCGAGCACAGCTCAAGTGGTTACCTATACGACATCGCCGGAATGCTCATATTCTCTCTTTGCTGTACAACATATTGTTTAACCCTTCAACTCCTTCCTATCTTAAAGGACGATTCGAGTTCCTTCATGATACGCATAACCGTTATTTAAGGTCATGAGAAAATTTTAAACTAAAAATGCCAATGTACATTCCACAGCACTGTATGACAAATCTTTTTGTGTTACCGCTTTTCGCCTTTGGAATGCTTTACCATTACATATAAGACAGGCTCAAGCGATAACTAAATTTAAAACTTCAGTAAAGGCTCACTATCTATCACTCTAACTTCTTCTAGTTCTACAAAATACATGTAAGTATTAAATATGTGTATGTATATGTATGTATGTATGTATGTATAAGTATGTATGTATGTTTATGTATATGTATATATGTCTATCATTGTGTCTATCATTTATTATCATATTACGGGAATGAATATAGGTATATTAAGTATGTATATATTATATAGCTTTGTTTACTTTGTTTACACATGCAACTACCGATTTTCTCCTACCAATAATATTTCCATCCAAAGGTTGCCTGGTAGAAATCGCTTTCAGCGATAAGGCCGTCCTTTGTACTATAGTTAGTTATAAGATCTCTAATAATGTTTTTTAATGTGTACAATAAAGTGTAAAATAAATAAATAAATAAATAAGAAGGAATTGTCCGAAATTTTCACGGCATCGGGAGAAACAGTAAAATTGTTTTGCGTGAGTGAGTGTGTGTGACCAACTCTGGTGTCAGAGTTTTCAGACTGCCCTAAGGCCTCCGACATGGCCTAACGATCCTTATCCTTAGACAAGAACCGGGACCGACAGCTTTATGTGTCCTCCGAAGCACGGTAGCGCTCAGTTGTAAATGCCACACACGGTCACCCATCCAAGTGGCAACCTGTGCAAGCGTTGCTTAACTTTGCCGTTCTGTTACTAATGTCAAGCCGAGTCTCGCTATGAGCGCTACAACGGTTAAATTAAAATTTAATGTGTTAAAATTCGGAATAAGTACCTCTATTTTATATATGACGCTAATCTCAGAGACTACTGGTTCGATTTGAATTGAACTTTTTGTGTTATATAGCCTATTTATTGAGGGTGGCTAAAGGCTATAATGTTCACATCAAGCTACGAGATTTTCCACGGTAGTAGAGCCTTGCTGATTTCAGCATGAATGGGCCGGCTCGACCGGGGAAGTACTAGCCTCTCACAGTAAATCGACGTAAAGTAACAGTACCTAAACTGTTGCGTTTCGTTCGGTGAGTGAGAGTGCCGGAGGCCCTATCCCATACTCCTTTTACCTCATCCCACTACTTATCCTATCCCTTTTCCCAACTTCAAGGGGTGGCAATGCACTTGTGATTCCTGTGGTGTTGCTTGTGTCCATGGGCGGCAGTAATTGCTTACCATCAGGCTATTACTACAAAAAAGAGATGCCAGTGTGGGGCAATAACGCCAAGTAACGCGGGTGTAACCACGAACTCAGCAAGTAAGCCAAGTGTCACAATACTATATGTTTCAAACTTAGTTTATACTACTTAATGTCAACAAACGATGCCACCGAATCAATGTAATTGGATCACATAGTCTGATTGTTTCTGAGTCAATAGATCGCCTATCGCACTAATTGAACTAATTCAAGTAGTGATAATCACCGCGGTACATAATGGTACAATATACATTGGTATAATATGATCCGGATGTGTTCCGGATATCTTAGAGGATATGACGTATAATGTCAGCAATAGTTGCCGAGCGTTATTCATGTAGCATCTATAGCACGTCAGTAAAAAAATAATAAGAAAGACAAAACAATGCAAACTTTTTCTTCAATGCCACTATTTTATGCTGGACTTGTTAAACTGACTTGACATAATTTTCTTCAATTTTTGTATTAATACTCCAACCCTCGCAGAAGAAAATCCTGTACGGCAGGGAACTTTTCGAACATACAAAATCTTTTATTTTTTGAGGGAGATGTAGGCTTGCCAGGCTCTTCCGCACCAAACAATGACTTGTGCCAATGTTTGAAGCCAGAATGCGTTGAAATCGACTACTACGACCAATCCACAGCGCCCCTGTAGCCCACCGAGGCATGCTGCGCCGTGTCTTCGACAAAATCGTAGCAGTCGCCTCTCAGCTAGTCCAATACATGAAGGAGCCAAAACAACCAATGCTGGTCAACACCTAGGTCAGTCGGAGAGAACGCCGTAACGTCTCTCTAGTCACTCCCTCAAGATGGGTCTTACCGCCTCCATTGTGGCATGCCAAAAATGTTTGCTTCTATTCACTATACACACTTCAAGCTCTTAATACAGCACTACTCTGCTGCTGAAAAACCTACGTGAATATCAAGATTCAGTACCACTAAAACACCAACACGGTTATAAATTCGAACCTCGCAATCACTCCCACAACACAACTTTAAACCTTGCAAAAGTGATATAAAATACAAATCTAATAAAATTTCAGTCAAACCTTTCCATCAGTCGAAACCAGTCAAGCACCTCTAGGACTGAAGTTTGATGATCGGCTCTAGTTTGTGTTTGGTTAAAGATTTATTTCAATTATTGTTTTGTCGGGATTTTATTGGCAATTTAAATTGGTACACTACTGGAACTGTTTGTAGTCTATTTGGATATTTTAACATGACAAAATAGCAATTATTTTAGGGTTGCTTAAAAGTAATAGGTTGTAGGTACAATATTTCAGGTTGTAATACTTATTATATATTTATAAATAGACTTGAAGGATAATCAGCCAAATAATAATATTCTACCTTACAATAAGGACTGAAAAGCCTTGCCAATTTTTCAGGATATTGCCGCATTCTACAAATTACCAAACTTCGACCCGGAAAACAATCTACAACGTCTCAATAGTATAATAAATGTCTTAACTGAGAATTTATTTTTATATCTGGCCCATGTAAATATATTAAAATTTTAATAAAATGTTTTTTACATAGAAAACCACACCAAAAAGATATAAAATGAAATTAATATGTATTTATTTTGTGTAAACTTTTTAACCCTTAGAATGTCGGATATGTTAATGCTTACGACACTGATTCTTTTTGCCCTACCACCAGTCCAGGACGTGCATAGCTTTCATAGAAAAGTCTATCGCAGGTAATTCTCATAACTTGCGTTGCTAAACTATTAGTGTAGGCGCTAAGTACGTACTACTAGGATATCGATGAAAAGCTTTAGAAAAACTGAGGGTTGTTCAGAACGTTGATTTGACCTCGGGTCCAATAGTGAATCTGATCCATCTAGTGGATCACGCACTTAATTGAGACATCAAAATCCATCCAGTCATTTTGGAGCTTAATAACAAACAGAAAAAATGTTAAAACATTGGACCAGAAATTGACACAGTAAGCAAATGTTGCGCCCCGTGTTGAATGATTGTAGTCTATTTTTAATATTTAAAGGACAACGGACTATAAAATAATAAATCTTGTGACCAGAGGTCGTTGCAACCATTCAATCAACCGACACAAACAACACTCCGTGTAGAAACAACAAATTGTGGACCACAGGAAATTGTATAACCTTGTATCGAACCCACAACACTCGGCGCAGTGATAAATCACTAACTCCACCACTCATGCAGTGCAGCACAATTTTGGCTTTTAAAAGCGAAGCACGCTTGCTGGATATATTTCCTAGTATTGGTATTCAAAAGACGATGAGGTTAACGTGCCACAATATTGTTATAGCTATATTCGATAGCCACTGAAATTGGAATATCGACTTGTTTCGGAACAATGGGTATATCGTCTATCGGGTACTTTAGCTGCGTTGTAAGTAAATATCGCCTTTGGCAACTATAAGTGCCGGCACACACCTCTCATCCTCATCCCACAAATACTTGCTTTTCAGATTTACTGCGGCGTGAACTGCAATTTTCGTATATTGTAATAAAAGAAAGAAATAAGTCGAAAACAGCGAATGTTTTGTAACAAGTGAATGCTCAAATTAATGTAAGAGCGCCTTTAGATAATTTACGCAATGTAGGCCCAGTTTGACCATTTCTGGATAGACCATTATTTTTATATTTAATTTGAACGAGTAATCCAACAAATTAATTTAACACGAATATATCAAAGAGCGTAACTGGCTCTATAACTCTTTAAATAAACTTGTATGATCCATTCATAACGTACATACAAAACGCTAAAGATTAAAATCTATCCAAATGGATAGTTTTGTATTATCGTATTTCCATCGCCTCCAGCGCAAAGCTATCGGAAAATATTTTGAATATATATTAAAACTATCCACTTACTCTTAAATATATGTATCACTTCATGTACAAGTGGCATGAAAGAATAAATTTGAATATAAATCGAAAGTCCCCGGAGTGTCCAAACTTTTATTAGAGTCTCGATAAAAATACTTATCCAAGCTTTAAGTAAAATGACAATGAGTTGAAAATCCTTTGAACGTGGTGCCTAGAAAGTTCTTGATCTTTCGATAACGGCAGCTGATTAGGATCTAGATGATTTTGAACTCGGCAAGTTATGGTGTTCTTTTAGTAAGCTTAAGGAAAAAACGGGTGGCTTCGAAGCGGAATTTTAATAGAAAATTGGTTGAAAGTGATGTTTTTTGGGTAAAGTAACTTTTTTGTTGGCTTGTAGCGGCAGTCCGTTGACTGTTTGGCAAGAATCATAAAAAAAGCGGTATAAGTGGTATACAATAATGGTTCGTACTTCTGAATACACTGACAAAGGAAGATCTTAGACATTCGTAATAGGTTGTCAGTACCTATAAGAAACTGGCACAAGTGTAAACTATGAAATATCGCTATCTCTTTCGTTTGCAGAGGTCAGACAGGCATTGGTTCTGTGGAAAAGTGAATATTCAGACAATTCCGGATAGACTGGGAAGCGAATCCCAGAATGCAACTGGGATAAAGCTAGGAGGATGATGATGACTTATCATTTCAGTAAATGCTGTATGAGCCTACTGCTGGTTAAATAGACTGATGTTTGTCCGTCGATTCGTATCAAAAGAGCTTTTAGTTGAAATGTGAACATTTACGGAAATTTATTCATGTAGTGTACTAATAAATTCCTATAATGATGTATAGAATCTAAATTTCATTTCCTTGATCAAAAAACATTTATCAAATGAAATTAAAACCCCGGCTATCGTTTGATCACTGAACCAATATCAGTTTAACAAGCAATTATTATTTTTAGATCAAAATATCTCTATACAAAAGTACACCACACCTCTTTCCGTTAAAAATCACTTAACAGAAAAATACATTTTCTGAAACGCTACAACAATTACAATACTGCAAAGACATTTAAATATTCCACCTCTTAACAATTTTGGGACAGATGAAAACGAAAAAAAAATATTTTTATTCGTGAGTCAGCTAGAAAAAGGGAAATTCGACAAAAATCGAAGAGAAAATATCAAACAGACCCCAATTATTGACATTTTCCCTTCCAAAACCATTATACGGTTGAATGGCCAAATTAACCAATTGCAGTTTATTAACAAACGAAAAACTATGTATACAATAAAGACGTTTCTCTTACTTTGGACACCCGATACAGGATTATCAGCCTTACTGTCCACACCTTAGGGAATTGTTTTCCTTAAATAATTAATTCCGAGAGGGAATCTTGATATATTTCCCTCGAGTTTAAACGAATTTATTTTGCAAGGTTTGGTGTTTTCTAAAACATATTAGGTTTTTGAAAACTATAGCGGTTTCGTAGTTGCTCTTACTGGTGGCATATGCTGTGTAACTGATCACAATGGCTGTGAAAATGGCTCTAATTTGGAATAAAAAAGCTTTGCTTTATTTAGGTATATAAATAGGTATACTATAGTCATGTAATTAAATTGACAAGTTAAAAATATACCCAGGTGCTCCCAAATCCCCCCCGTGGGATCTCCACCTTGTCGTGGTGGAGGGACTCAGTAACCGTGGGTTTGAGGTACACCCACGGTGAAGCTAAGCGGGATCCCGGGAGGGGACGCTCCACGTGGGCTTGGGTGAGGCCTGCGTAGGATGCGTCCAAAGTGCCGGTGCGGGGGACAGTTCTGTCTGTCCCTCACAGTCGGGTGCGGTCGCGGGAGGAGAGGCGTATCGGTGTTGCGTTGCCGCGCGCCTTATCTCCCGCGACCAAATGAGGGCGCACCATTGTTGCGTCGCGATGGGGCCGCAGAGGAAGAGGAGATGCGGTGTTGCGTTGCCTGTATCCTGTGCGGCCGCTGGGTTTTATGGCGGCGGAGCCCAACACCTTCATCCGCCCAAATATTAACCAGCGTTGTTCAGTTTATGTATATATATATATATATATATATATATATATATATATATATATATATAATAACGCATTAATCGCAAAAACTAAATAAATGAGAGATTGTATTTATTACCTTCTCTTCCCACCACTGCTTACGTTTCTTGGTAGATAGGTTAGTTACGCTGTTGGGATTAGCATTACCAACAGCGTGAGCGGATGCCGGATGCCTTTGTGCATTCCTTTTCCTTCTCCTTTTAACTTTTTTTCTTAGTCTTCAAAAGCAGTGATTCAGAGTTGATATTTTTAGATACCGCTTCGTTTTACTACCAGATTGACAGGTGCTAATTTTCTGCTATGGTAATAAAAGAGTATATCAAAAGATACTATCCGCGTGCGAAGCCGCGGGTACCAGCTAGTATGTAAATAAATACACTGAAGATTAGAGAGGCTAATGTAATTTCCTCCATAAAAACATAGCTTTATATGTGAAGTTTTTAAAGAACTTTTTTGTGTCCGCAAGGATCTGAGAAGTTAATGATTGCGTCGTAAAATCGTTGGCACTGCTGAAATTAACATGTGTTGTTATACATTTTCGATCTAAAGTATAAGAGACCAGTGATCTGAAAAATATTGTTACCTCCTAATGGCCCAGAATTGTATCCCTGGTTTGGACACTAACAAACTGCCGGGGAGGGATATATTATCATCATCCTCCTAGCGTTATTCCAGTTTCAACCTGGTGTCTGCTTATTAGTCTAACCTGATTTGCCGGAATATTAACCTTAGTCCTCAGAGCGACTGCCTGTTTGAAGTCTGCAACCCAAAGGGATAGCGATATTCCATGGTTCAGACTAGCGCCAGTTTATCTAGAGGTACGGATAACCTAGGATGACTGTCAAAGTTCTTCATGATAGTCCGGACCGACGACTTAACGTACTCTCCGGGGCACGGGACTAGCGACAATTCAATACGCACACTTTCGATTCGAACCCACTCGGGCGAAGCTGTTTGTAAGAAGCTGCTATTATTAAGTATTAAATTGACGCTACTTCCTTCTCGCTTTCTCCTCTGACTTAGACTGTTGTCAGAGCGAGACGAGAGATAAGCCGGCTTCCGTTTCCCGTTGCCGTCGTGCAGAAACCTTGACGCGTTGATATGTGGCGCTGTAGGAAATGACACCAGTTTTGAATTTGTTTATCTGCAAGAACAATAATAAACATTGTTTTTGCCTTTCTTTTTTTTATGATGTATTAGACTGGGAAGGCAATAAAACGGTTTATAGCTTTAGCATTTGGTAAGTAAATCACTATGTGTGAGCTTAACGGCCGGTTTCTGAATTGAGAATTTCGCGTTGAGAACAATTTAAACACTAATTATATACCACTTAATCAATTTTCTGTTTCACAAAAAATTGTTTTGACACCTTTTGAGTATTTGTGCTTGTAAAATCTTAAATTTGACGCAACATATGATCAATTCATGATCAACTCCATATCAACTCTATATTCGCGTTTCTGAAAACATTTGACATTTGTCAAACCTCACTTAGCACTAATAAATTGAGAAAAAAATAATTACACTACTTTGGTCTTTTAACCCGTGATCACGAGTAATATGACAGCCAGTATGTCAAAATGTCCACACTACCGTTGCCAAGCAGCGGCTACGTCATACTGACGTCTACACAACAAGAAGGCCGTTAAACAGAATTTATACAAAAAAGGTTCAAAGCCTATTCAATATTTGGAACAAATAGATTACAACATTATTAGGAACAAATCGAAGGGATAGAAAATATAAATAAAATATTTCCGTGTTAAATTAATCCAAATAATTACGCTGTGGCCTCCAAGGAGGTATAATTCTATATACCTCCATGGTGGCCACCATGGAGGTATATAGAATTGTACCTCAAATATACCTGGCCACAATATTTTGTATTAAAAATAAAACAAACTGACTTTGACATAACATACACGTTCCGTTTTCACTAAGATACCGAATTGAACAAATTCAACAAACTATTCATTAAAATAAAATAAACGTTGAAATAATTTTAAATACAACATTATTTCGACTTTTTATTTGTTTCCCTATAAAAATAATTAACTGACAAGTGTGCTTTTTTGTAAAATGTTAATTAATACGAATTTATGGTTAGTACCGGTTTTTTTACTTGTATTGGAACGTACTAGTGTTGTTTGGTTTAATTTATTCATGATTTGAAGAAAACTCAAATGAAAGTGCTTTGAAAAAATATCACTCTGACCTGTGAAACAGAAAAAACTCAAGTTGACTCAGTTCAGAAGTTTTCAACTGATGTAAGCTGAAATTCTCAATTCAGAAACCGGCCGTAAGTCTAAAGACAATTTTGTCCTCAGCTCAAAACAAAAGACTTTTTTTCTAGATTCAACAATTTTGTGATCAGATAATAAGTCTAGAATTTACCAATCGCTTTCCATACGGTTTTGCATTTCAAAAAGCAACATACTATAGTATAAATGTTAAAAAAATACCAATAAATAAAAAAACAAAAAAGGAGAGAATCATTTTCTATAAGTTATTAAAAGTGTAGTAATTTTATAATAACTTAATAATGTTTATCTTTTAATGAAATATTATGATCCCATTATGTTTTAAGTTGAATTAACACATTAAATTAAAATCACTCCCTATTTCGGTATTAATGGGTTAGCTAAGAATTTGGCTTTATTAATATTTAAATTAAACATTAATTCTTTTCTCAAAATAGCATTGATAAAGCGTTGTTTTAATTCAATCATTGGACTTTAATTCACTCAGCCGTTGGATGTAATTGATGTTGGCTCTTATTCTGTTATCCGCTCTCTAAATTCATTATAGTAACATTTAAACTTATTTATATATTCATCTTTATTTCAGTTGTATCCAAGACTGATAAGTGGTGCCCGGGGTCCGCTTACCAGTCTAACCAATTTGACAGAATATCAAGTTTTCCAGAGAGCGACTGCAGTCAGAGCTTCGCAAGTCACAAGGATAGTGATTTTCTATTAATAAGATTAAAAAAACACAGTCATCAGTTATTTTCTTTCGTATTGGTTGTGTTCTCTTAGATTTTTTCTGAGATGTGTTTGTGTCTTTACGTCTCTTGCATCGGGGCAATTACTTTTAGGTCAGAATTTAATGTGCAAATTATAAGATTTCGACAGCATATGTCATTGTAAGCTCAGGCAAGAAGATAAGGGGTTATTGTAATATAATATAATAATATATATAGCAATCATTAACCGCCCTTAAGTATTACAACGCCATTTTTGGTAGTTGTTTATAAAACCCAAAATATTACAAACCATTTTAGCATTCGTTTATATCGTAAAATTATTGCCTTTTTTGGGCAATCATGTAAGTGGAATGTAGACAGACAGAAGTGAGAACAAAACAAGTATGTATTATTTGAACATAGTTCTTTACAGCACGTTGGTACATGTTGACCAAACTGCATCGCATGCACCCTCCTTAAAATGAGAAGAAAATGTAATTTGAAGAATCAAAAATGTATACACTTTTCTCTTATCAAGTGTCAGTAAAGACAGCAACAGTCTAATTTCAGTTTAGTGTGCGATCACCAAGATTGACGCCGTTGTGTTTTTATTCAATTTGCAGTAGCCAGGGCATCAAAGGCAGAATAAATAAATAACACAATGTGATTTTTTTACGCCTAATTTATTTCAAATATTTTTAGAAGAGATTTATACACTATGATAAGCATCAATACCTATATGTTTTGTCCCAATGTTTCAACTTTACTTATACCGTTGTTAAAAAATTATTTGCTAAAGTATTCACTAGAAACATTGGTGTAGTATTTAGAAGTAAAACAATGCCAGCCTAGTGTTAAGGCCAATATTATGGGCTGCCGCGCAGAAAGTCTTGGGTTCAAACTCAGGGCGCGCACCATTGACTCATCATAACATAACATAACTTCACGCCTTTTTATCCCCGAAGGGGTAAGCAGAGGTGTATTACACACCCACACTTCGCCAGTTATGTTTTGGTCGCAATGTAATAGAGGGCGAGCCTTTTGCCTTCTACCGGGCACATTATTAAGCGAGCGATAATTAACATTATTTAAACTTTGACTTTTCAAAGATATCTATGTATTAAACTGTTAATACATAGATAACTGAGTATAATATTACAGTCCTACCCCTTCGGGGATACAGGCGTGAGTCTATATAATATAAACTGTTAATTGTAGCTTGCCCAGTGCCCCGGAGAGCATGTTCAGCCGTCGATTCCGGCTGGCATGATGATGAATCTTTGACAGATGTTATGAGAAGTCAATACTTAAGTCAAGAAAATAGAAGATATTAATAAAAACTGGAAAATTTGAAATTTTTTTTACTGCCAACTATTGGTACGCTCACCCTACAGTGCAAATTCCATATCACGTATCGACATCTTCAAGGAATAGACGATTTTCTATAAATGCTGCTTGAACATAAATATTTTCTACATGTTGTTCCACACTTCAATGCTGGTACAGGAAGTTTTAGAAGCAACCAATAAATAATGCCACGCCGAAGGTCGCGGGTTCGATTCCCGCTCAAGTCAAACATTTGTGTGCGTGAACATGGATGTTTGTCTTGGTCTGGGTGTTTCTATGTATAATATGTATGTATTTACAAAAAAAACAGTATATATGTACATATGTTTATCCATTGTCTAGTACCCATAGTACAAGCTCTGCTTAGTTTGGGACTAGATGGTGTTGTGTGACTGTGGTAGAATATTATTATTATAATGGTTTTCGATACAAAACTTGAGACCTAAAGAAAGAAAAAAATATTACATGACATATTTTGTTTCAAAGCAACTGAATTTTATGAACAAAATATTGTTGTAACTTTGCCAAGCTTTAGCAAGGATTTTATCTGGGTATTTAAAGAAGATATTTCGTTTAAAGTTTCATAACCACTATATTGACTTAGGAACATGAAATAAAATTGCTTTATCAAGGAACAAAGTCATCTTCATCCTGGTTTTATTCCAAGCATCCAATGTGAAAAGTAAGCAATTGGTATATTTTTGTTTTTTTTTTATAGACTCACGGCTGTATCCTCGAAGCGGTAGACAGAGGCGTAATATTACACCCACATTTCGCCATGACTATTTAGGTCCCACGTAATAGGGGGCGAGCCTATTGCCGTTA
This sequence comes from Euclidia mi, assembly GCA_944739405.2. Taxonomy (NCBI): domain Eukaryota; kingdom Metazoa; phylum Arthropoda; class Insecta; order Lepidoptera; family Erebidae; genus Euclidia; species Euclidia mi. The sequence goes on from OX123192.2 coordinate 66,389,278, forward strand.
CCGGGCACATCACCAGACTCCGTACTGTTACTGAGAATTTAGAAAAACTCAGTAAGACTTTTGCCCGAGCCAGCCAATCGAACCCGGGACCTCCGATCTGCAGACGCATACTCTATCCACTGGACCACGGAGGCAGTCTTACAACACTTTGTATGATCTTCAATTTGTTGTTCTAAGACTGGGTGTGCGATATTGGTTGTTGTTGAGAGTTTGAAATGTTCACTGCGACCAGGTTTGCCTGTAATGGACTTAGCTACTGAGAATTCGGAAAAACCTAGTAACACTTTTGCCCGACCCGGGAATCGAACCCGTGACCTCCGATCAGCACTGGATCCACTGGACCACGGAGGCAGTCAATTGGTTTAGGTTTATTAATTAATAAAGTACAATGTCAAGAATAAGTTTAAGTGTCAGGCAGCCAATGTGTAATGCTGACTGCATAAGCGTGCATTTTATTAAAACACTAGATGAGCCCGCGGTTACACCCGCGATATGTAAGGCTACTGCTTCGCTCCCGTGGCTCATTGCGTGATTTTATATAGCCTATAGCCTTCTTCAATAAATGTTCTATCTAACACTGAAATAATTTTTCAAATCGGACCAGTAGTTCCTGAGATTTGGACGTTCAAGCAAACAAACAAACTCTTAAGCTTTATAATAATATATGTATGAATCTAATCTAATCTAATACTAATGTATTAGGTTAGATTTGATCTTGCTCATGTGTAACAATGCCGCTAGTTATCTTTGTACCTAAATTATACTTTGTACCTATTTACGAAAAAAAACAACAAATATTGATAGAAATTCCTAGCTGAATGTTATGTAACGGGTCTGAATCGTGTAATTATTAAAAAAAAGGAAAATACTTTCTCCAAATGAAATGATTTTCACCCTAACTTTTAAAATGCGCGAACAGTATGACAGGAGCCAACGTTCCGGTGTGAGTCACACCAGCTATGTCGAAACTTTGGAATTAAGTATTTCAAAAAATATATCTTGTTAAAATTTCCTAGTGGGTAAAAATTGTTCAGATTATTAATTAAATTGACTGTCTACGACCGAAAACAAACATTGTCACCCTACTTTGAAATCCTGCGCTACGAGCCAACATTTTCAACTAAGAAAAGGGTTTTATCTGGACACCACATTGTGTAAAGTTTTGTTGTAAGCTTATTTCGAAGCTGACAAATTGCCGGTTTATAGCTTAGTTTATTGGTGTTCTACACTTGCTGTCCATTTCGTTTTGGTCGTGTAGGATATTGTTCACGACTGTTAGGAATACCACATAGGGAAATACTATAACAAAGGCATCGATAGCCTTGTGAGATAGCAATAAAAACTGCATATCCAAAAGAGTTTGATAATCGTTTTAGAGGATGTGAAATTCCCCAACCCGAATTTGGCCAACCTTTCTCGTAATAAAAAGTGGCCTGTGCGTAGCAGTTGTAAGATTTATTGACAAAGTTGACGTTCCTATTATAGGAAAACTGACTTAGTAACGAATATTAGGGAGTGATTTGGACTCCTTGGATCTAGAAGCCAAAAACAATCAAATCTCAATTTTTTTTCCGAAGTGTCATTAAAAACTAATACTGTATGCAGCTGCATTTATATGAAATCAAGTAACAATAGTTTAAATTAATATCATAATTTCTTGGTGTATTTTGAAAACATGCATTCAATTTATTTTAATCTAAGTGGATAGAACTCTCAATACAATTTCAATTTATCTAACAATACGTACAAAGAGTAAGAAGACACATATTATATTGAAGCAAATTTATGCATTGCTCAGAATATGTACAAGCATTTCAGATTCCATCCAAAAGGAGAGACGTAGCAGTATATTGCTACAAATTCCTGAAATTCAGCATCTTATATCGACTAGGACTAGCGAATGTAATATGCGAGCCGTACAATTTATGTAGCGTATGAATTTTTATTTGTTGGAAACGCTTCAGGAAGTTCTCGTTCGACTTGAAACTTCCATTGATATTTGTTCTAGTAAATTCGTTCAACGGTTTTGCCGTTTTGAGTTAATATACTATCAAAAATACATACGTCAATATGGATCAGTTTAAATTCAGTTTTATTTTATGCCACATTTTGTTACTTTAATAAATATTTCCAAGAAAACTGTTGAAAGCCATTGTAGCATGTGTCTTTGAGTATGTTTTATTTAGTGACAGTTTACAAATGGCTAAAATGCCATAATTACGAATCCACAGAAAATCTTCTAAAAATTGCCATTCTTTAATTATTCTTACATCGGTAACACTAACACACACACGTACACACACACACTTACACACACGCGCACACACACACACACGCACACACACACACACACACACACACACACACACACACACACACACACACACACACACACACACACACACGTAAAAAACAGTTATTTTATTATTTCTCCCATTTATTTCATAATCTGCTTATATTATTAAGTCAAGTTCTTGTAATCAATGCGCAATAGCCGAGAGTGGCACTGGCGCTCATAACACAAGTTAAATCTTACCTTGGGTGCCAGTGTTCCTATTAATGATACCTTCTAAGCATTGTCGTATGTATATTATGTCACTTATGTATTATATAATTACTGTTGTACCACAAAATAAATGAATTTATTATTATTAATATTTATATCACACTCGACATAAATAGCCCTTATGAACGAAATGTTTGGCACAACAACACTAAATTATTTATATTGGTTGAAAATGATAATGCATATAGCTTTCTGCCAAATTTTTTGTATCTTTACGAACAGAAATTATTTCGTCGGTTTTAATTTGCTTTTAAAATAATTTGTAAATAGAAGTATTTTCAAAATGACTATTGGCATACCTACTCGTAGACGCTTGTATCTTGTAGGTGACGATAACATTGTGGAGATACCAACAGCAGAGATTATCGGGATCATCACAGGACTCTCGAAATTATGAGCGCATAAAACTGTTAATTTTATCTTCGTTTGTGCTCTCGTAAAGCCGCCGATCTTGGCTGCCATTATACTAACACTGGTTGAAGCGGTTGAGTTACGCTATCTCTATGAGTTGTGGAGGTCAGACAGGCAGTCACTCTGTGACTCTAATATTCAATCAAAATTGGTGAGACTAGTAAACGGACCCCGGATTACAAAGATGATCCAATAAACTGATGACTCCACTTTTTATTCACTTAGGGTAAGAATTTCCAAAAATACTTTATAAGTGTTCACTAACTTCATTTGAGGAACCAATATACAACGTTTGAAGTTAATCAATTGAAGGAATTAAAAGTTTTATCCAAACTCTGAAAACCTGTTTAACCCGCTAAAGAGAGGTAATTCCAAAAATCCTCTCCAACTATTCCAACTTGCGCTCAGTAGTTTCGGCTGTAGCGTGTCTGTCAGTCAGTCAGTAACGCAAGGACTTTATATATACAGACAGATTGAAGTGATTTCATTGAAAAATAAAAGGTTTTACACAAACTCTGACTCCCTTTTCTACCCTCTTAGGCGAAGAATTTCCAAACTATAAGTCCTTGTGTTCGCTAACGTTAGCGAACACAACCTCAAATGAATTTAGTAAACACTGAGAAAGTATTTTTGGAAATTCTTACCCTAAGTGGTTAAAAAAAGGGGGCAGAATTTGTATGAAACCTTTTTAAGTCTTCAAGGGATTAACTTCATACTTTGTTAATTGGATCCACAAATGACGTCATTTGTGGATCCAATTAACAAAGTATGAAGTTAATCCCTTAAAGACTTAAAAAGGTTTCATACAAATTCTGCCCCCTTTTTTTAACCACTTAGGGTAAGAATTTCCAAAAATACTTTCTCAGTGTTTACTAAATTCATTTGAGGAACCAATATACAAAGTTTGAAGTTAATCCATTGAGGGAATAAAAAGTTTCATACAAATTCTGACAACCAGTTTAACCCCTTTAGGGGAGGAATTTCCAAAAATCCTCTCTTAGTGCGCCCGACACACTTCAAGGAACATACATGCTAAATTTCACCTACTTGCTCTCAGTTGTTTCGGCTGTAGCGTGTCAGTCAGTCAGTCAGTAATGCAAGGATTTTATATATACAGATGACAAAGCACATAATTGATAAAAAGTGCTTACATGCGTAAAAATAAATAAAAATAGCAAAATATCGGTTCTAAGTATTTTGGCTTCTATTTGTCATTTAAGGAACCATCATGCATTTTAGTTAGTGAAGATGAAAAGCACTTAGATAAGAGCCAGCAGAGAGAAATGCCCATCAGGGACGACGAAAAAAAATCAAGTGTAGGAATTAAAAGTTTCATACAAACTGGGACCCCTTTTTGAACTCTCCGTTTTAGTGGTGAATTCACTAACCTCACTTGGGGCACCGATATACATAGTTTCAAGTGAATCCATTTGAGGTTTTTTTTATATACAAAATGGGACACCCTTTCTTAGCCCCCATAGGGGAGTGACTTCGAAAACTTCTTTCTTGGTGTTCACTAACGTCATTTGAGGAACCTATATACAATGTTTGAAGTTAATCTAATGTAGGAATAAAACGGTTTCATACAAATGCCGACTCCCTTTTTTAACCCTTTAATGTAAGAATTTCCAAAAAAAGTTTCTTAATGTTTACTAAAGTCATTAGAGAAACCAATATACAAAGTTAGAAGTCAATCCATAGAAGGAATAATAAGTTTCGTTGTATACACTCTTTGAACCCTTATCTTACCCTCTGAGGGTAGGAATTTTCAAAAACAAATTCTTAGTGTTCATTATCGTTGTTTGAGGAACCAATATACAAAGTTTGAAGTTAATCCACTGAAGGAATAAAAAGGATCTCCCTCTGAGAGTACGAATTAAAAAAAATCCAAATCTTAGTGTTCACTATCGTCGTTTGAGGAACCAATATACAAAGTTACGCTGTTACACCTACAACTACCACTATTTTCCGACCAATAATATTTCCAAAGGTTGCCTGGTACAGATCGCTATAAGCGATAAGGCCGCCCGTTGTAGTTCGCTTATATTGTATGATATCTTATGTTATATTTCTGGTGTACAATAAAGCATAAAATAAATAAATAATAAAGTTTGAAGTCAATCCATTAAAGGAATAGAAAGTTTCATACAAACTTTGACCCCTATCTTACCTCCTTAGGGAAGAAATGTCCAAAGAAACAAATTCTTAGTGTTCACTATCATCATTTGAGGAACCAATACATTAAGTTTGAAGTCAATCCACTGAATGAATAATAAGTAACACACTTTGACCCTATCTTACCCCAGAGGGCCGGAATTTAAAAAAAACAAATTCTTAGTGTTCGCTAACGTCGTTTAATCGCTCGCATGCCCCGCTCCAAAATGCATTTTCTTCGGTAGTGTCCAGCCATTTTGAGGATGTAATATTTATAAGATCCTAGGTTATAAAACTTTAATTTTCTCGCGTTTGGTTTAATTATATGACGTAATTTTTAAACCGCATACAGTTCAGAAGTTACTCTATATGAAAATTATAATAAAATAGCTTACCTTTAACCTATTCATGTTGAAAAAAAAAGATAAATGTAGGTCACTTTGTTTTTCTTACGCGATGTGAAACATTTTTCCACAATACACATAAATGATTCACGAAATTCACTTTCTCATTGCACTAATATTGACTCGGGTAGACGACGCGGCGGTTATATACATTAATTTAGCACAGGTCACCGATATCACTTCAAAATAACCATTTATTTATAGCAGCGACAAATTTGCGCCATTTTGACGATCCGACGGAAAGCATTTCTCACTCACAAAACATATTTATACCAATTTATAGCAAAAACAATACGAAATGTCTAATTAACAATCGATTCTAAGACAACTTTGTGAAAAACTTATCTATATTTAGTAAAGTAATTAATAATACTTACTTATAAATATTTAAAATATGGAGGACGGCTAGCGGCCAACGCCCGAAAATTGCAACTCAAAAATTACTAACACTTTTTTTGTAAATGTTATTATATTTGGCAAAAAAAAATATTTAAAACATATACTTCACAAAATTTTAAATAATTTGATATATAATACTAATACAATCACTTAGCGTTTGCGTTGAGAATACATTTTTGAAATATCACAAATTCAACTTAGTTGATCGCCACAGCGCAATATGGCGGCACGGCGAAAACTGAGCACCGAAATCAGCAGTTTTATTATTTTTCTCGGTTTCGAGCTTGGAAATATGGTAAAAATTTATGGTATTATGTTGGTTAATCTGTAACTAGTCGATGTACGTTTTTATTATTGTAACCAATCACACAACACCGGAGTGAAGTTCTCACAAATCCTTATGGGCACACGTGCCCGTAGGACACTACCGGCCTATTTCTCTTACGGGCACACCGTGCCCGTAGGACACACAAGGGGTTAAGGAACCAATATACAATGTTTGAATTCAATCCATTAGAGAGATAAAAAGTTACAAACAAACTTTGACTCCCTATCTTACCCCCTTAGGGGATGAATTTCCAGAAAAATTACTCTTAGTGTTCACTATCGTCATTTGAGGAACTAATATGCAAAGTCTGGAGTCAATCCATTGAAGGAATAAAAAGTTTCATACAAACTTTGACCTTCAGTTTTACCCCCTTAGCGGAGGAATTTCCAAAAATCCTCTCTTAGTGCTACCACACACATCTAAAGGAACATACATGCTAAATTTCATCTTCTTGTGACCAGTAGTTTCGGCTGTGGCGTGTCTGTCAATCAGTCAGTAACGCAAGGATTTTATATATTAAGATTTCAGTCTATATACAATGCAAATGCGATATAAAAACTCGTATGAAACCTAGTGAAATCAAGTGCATTAATTTAACAAATACAGACTGCGAACTGTTATATCCATAATTAGTTCCTAATTAAATACTGACAACTGCACTATTTATATTATATATGGGGCCATAAGCCACGCGGCCAAAGAGTCGTAGATAGACCGCGAGCCGCAGAAGTCCCGTCGTAGCCGTCATTAAAACAAGTCAGACAGATTGTCATTTTCTTTAGTAAAGCAAAGTGAGGCATTAGGTGTTTGTGTCTGTGTAAAACTCTATTGCAATAAACTGTGGTTCCAGCTGAAATAAAAGTGTTTTTTTAAAAAAGACAATCCGCGGCTGCCGCCTAACATTGGTGTCAGAAGTGGGATCTCGTAAGTGGTTTCCGTGCAAACCCTGAGATCCGAATCCGCGGTCGCCGCGCTTTCGTCACATTGATCGACGGTCAGTCTCAGCCCCCTGGAAGCGCTGAGCCCGCATCAAGCACTTCAGCATCGTGGTCGACAGTAAGTCTCCTCCTACGTCGAGCCTGCACCACCGCCATACCACGTGGTCGACGATAAGCCTCCGCCAGCGTCTTGAGCCCGAGCCACCACCGTCTCCAGACACCGTCCCGTGTCGTCACCATCTTCTGCACTCGCCATCATCCAAGCCGTCACGGATCTTCGAAGCCGTCCGCACATCATTGGTCGCGCCCCGTGTCGTCAGCGTCTTCTGCACTCCCGTCGCCTAAATCGTCACGGATCCTTGAAGCCGTCCGCCCATCTCAGGTCGCGCCCCGTGTCGTCATTGAAGTCACCACGGATCCTTGAAGCCGTCCGCATACTTTCGGTCGCTCCCCGTGTCGACATCAATCCCGTTCGTGTACGTGTTATAATTCGACTCTGATCGGACCGCGCGTCACGGACTCGTCAGCGTCTCTCAAGTTTCTCTTCAAGAATTCGATTTCCGTATAGACTCTAAAACTACATCTTGCATAGGAACAGTGCGTCCAGGTATGCTGCTGATCCTGATACTGTAAGTCTTCTTATTGTTATTCTACTTTATTTTATATTTCTGTGTCATTCTGTGTGTTTCCTTCCTAAATCCTTAACCATGACCGTGAAACCGAACATGAGAAGGTAACTCTAAATGTACTTACTAAATTCATTAGGCCATATAAGGGAGACCGTGAAACACTTGCGGCTTTCTTAACGAACTGTGACAATGCTATGTCATTAGCAGCACCTGAACAGCAGGGCATTTTGTGTAAATATATTATATCATAATTAGAAGGAAAAGCCCAACTAACATGCAGTCTAAAAACATTTACACAATGGTCAGACCTAAAATCATTTCTTCGGTCTACCTTTGGTGAAAGAAAGCACAGTTACCATTTATTAATAGACCTTCAAAATTGTAAACAGTTAGCTACAGAAACAGTAACGCAATATTCATTACGAATTGAAGCCTGCTTGACCAGAATCCAAGCAGATATCCATTATTCATGTTCAAATGAACAAGAACTCATAGCCAGAATAGCTGCCATGGAGGATCTTGCCCTAAATACTTTTATAATGGGCCTCAATCCCAACATATCGAATATAGTCCGCTGCCGAAATCCTACTTCCCTAAATTATGCGGTATCACAAGCCGTAGAGGCAGAGAAAATTTTCAATTTAAGCCGCTTATCGCAACGCACAGGCAAATCTTGTACGATCTGTAACAAATAAGGGCACACTGCCAATGAATGTTACAAAAAGAAAGCTAGCGCTCCTCCAGTTCAAAAATCCTACCATGTCCCGAATCCTTCATCTCATTTTCAGGCATCTCCAAGCAATCGACAGTATCCTAATTCCAATTATTCTAATTTTGATAACTCTTATTTTAACAATAAGTTTTGCGCATATTGTAAACACAAAGGTCATGTTATAAACGAGTGTCGCAAGAGTCAATATAACAATCAACACCGCTCCCAGAACTCGCTACCCGATGCTGCGCCTCGAACTCAAAGTAATACCGCCAGTACACCTGTACCGAATAACACCGCGCGTGTGTATTGCTGTGAACACGATTCCAGTTATGTACCTGTTGATGATAATAATGAATGCGATTTAAACGCGAATTGATTTCGGATTCGTGCCTGCCGAAATCAATAAATTATAACGGCACAAATTATTTTACTAATTTTAATGCAAACTCTTATCCTAAATCTAATACTAGCTCTTATACTAATTCTTATGCTAATTATTATACTAGATATTTTACCAATGATCAACAGAATCATTCGGGTCGTATTTTAAGTAAAAATAACTTACCAAATCTTAATCCTAATTCTTATACTAGTTCTTTTACCAATGATCAACAGGATCATTCAGGTCGTATTTTGAGTAAAAATAAGTTACCTAATCTTAATACTAATTCTTATACTAGTTCTTTTACCAATGATCAACAGGATCATTCGGGTCGTACTTTAAGTAAAAATAACTTACCAAATCTTATTCCTAATCCTTATACCAAACCTTGTACCAATGATCGACAAAATCATTCGGGTTCTACTTTAAATAAACATAAATTACCAAATCTTAGTACTAAGTCTTACCCTAAATCTATTACTAGTTCGTATACCAATGATCAACTTAATCATGCCGGTTACTTCGAGTCAAAGTAACTCACTAAATCTTAATACTAGATCTTACACTGAATCTTATAAAATACCTCAGAATAATCTGAGTCTTACTTGTACTAATTCTAAGTCTTTATCTCTAAACGATTCAAATGTCACCAAGTCTCAATCCCGTGTTCTTGATGAGGTCAATATAGTGCCAGAGAACTCAAAATTTCCCGTGACTATTTTTGAAACGAGTATTAATAAATACAGAATCTCTTTACCTCTTACTTATCTCGTTACGAATTGTTCGCAAAAGCCTCTTAGCTTTCTTATCGACACCGGTTCGAGTGTCAGTACCGTAAAAAAATCTAGTTTGTTAACTAAACCATCATGGTATAAATAACTCTGGATCTTATAATGAAACCTTGGGTGCCTTTGACTTAGAGCTTCACTTATGTAAAGAAACATTATTGCACAAGTTTCATGTCATTACAGACGATATAAATCTCAAATATGATGGTATAATAAAATTGGTACTGATCTCTTTCTATTCATAACGCCAATATAAATTACGATTCTAAGTTCTTAAATTTGCGAGTTTATAATCTACCGATTTACTTCGAGAATAAGACTTACATCATACCGGCGCGCTGTGAAACAGTAATCAAATGCATGGTGTCAAATAACATCTCGGAACTGCATAACTTACGCGAAGCACTTGTTTTAGATCAAGTAATTAGTGAAAGCGTTTATTTAGCGAATTGTATAGTAAGTCTAAAACCAAATAATCGAGTCAATATCTCAGTTTTAAACACCACTGAATCTGAAATTCGTATTCAAGACTTCAAGGTCACTTTAACTCCTTTAGAATTCCCTGAGTCCCATGAATCTCACGCGATAATTAACACAGTTTCCTCATGTCCATCTGATCGACGAGAACGTATCTTAAATTTAATTAGACACGATCATCTTAACTCTGAAGAAAGCCAAGCCCTATTAGAATGTTGCGCAGATTTTACCGATATCTTCTATCTTGAGGGAGACCCCCTCACTAGTAAAAATGCAATTCAGCACTCTATTAATACAGGCGATGCGCCGCCTATCAATGTAAAATCATACCGTTTTCCCGAGTGTCACAAAGACGAAGTTGACAAACAAATAAGAAAGATGCTCGATCAAAATATCATTCGACCCTCAACCTCTCCTTGGAGCGCACCTGTTTGGGTGGTCCCGAAAAAGATGGACGCCTCAGGTCAAAGAAAGTGGCGCATCGTCATAGATTACCGACGACTTAACGACATCACCGTAAACGAAGTTTATCCTATCCCTCTTATTTCAGATATCCTAGACCAATTAGGCAATTCTAAATATTTTAGTGTTCTCGATTTAATTTCTGGTTTTCACCAAATAAAAATCAATCCTGCTGACGCTGCAAAAACTGGTTTCACCATAATCAACACAAACGGTAACTCAGGTCATTATGAGTTTACTAGAATGCCGTTTGGGCTCAAAAATGCCCCTGCAACCTTCCAACGGCTTATGAACACTGTGTTATCGGGTCTTCAAGGTCTGCACCGCTATGTCTACCTAGATGACTGTATAATCCATGCAAATTCCTTGCCTTCTATGATGGAAAAGCTCCGCCTAGTTTTCGAAAGACTCCGTCAATTCAATATAAAACTACAGCCCGATAAATGTGAGTTCTTAAGACGTGAAGTGAACTACTTAGGCCATACTATCACCGTAAAAGGTGTCTCTCGAAATCCCGACAAGGTCAAGGCAAGGCTGTCTCACAATATTCCGTTCCCAAGAATCCTAAAGATGTAAAATCTTTCCTTGGTCTCATCGGTTATTATCGACAATTTATCGAAAATGTCTCGAAAATCACCAAACCTTTAATTTCGCTCTTGAAAAAGGATGACGCTTTCCATTGGAATGTGGAACAGCAAACAGCCTTCGATATCCTAAAAGATAAGTTAACCACCGCTCCTCTCCTCCAATACCCTGGTTTTTCTCAACCTTTCCTCGTTACTACAGACATAAGTAATTACGCCATAGGCGCAGTACTATCCCAAGAGCCAGTTGGCAAGGATAAACCTATCGCGTATGCTTCGCGCACCCTCAATAAAGCGGAAGGTAATTACTCCACGACAGAAAAAGAATTATGAGCCATATTATTTGCCGTCAAAACTTTTCGTCCCTATTTCTATGGCAATAAATTCAAAATCATTACCGACCATAGGCCCCTCGTGTGGCTTTTCAATGTAAAAGACCCAGGAAGTCGTCTTATTCGCTGGCGTTTAAAGCTGGAAGAATATGACTACGAAATAGTGTATAAACAGGGAAAGCTTAATTCCAATGCCGACTCGTTATCACGTCACTCGGTACTAGTTACTACACGTAGCAAAAGCCTTAATGATCACTCTTACGAACAACATTTTAAACTACAATTGACCAAATCTATTCCTCCAACAAATACACAAATCGAAGAACACACTCAAGTTTTACACCTTACCAAATGCAAGCTGATAGCCTGCCCTACATCCCTAGATTTTGATAGTTCAATGCCACATTACGAAAACATTTTATCTCAAATTGAAAATTCAGCCGAGATGATCGCATCCGAACGCGAACCTGACAATATTTACTACATTATCTAATAATAAACAATACTATTTCTTATTCACTAAAGTTCATCATTACGACGAAACTAATTACAAAACAATATATTCTCTTCTGATAAAATTACGTAACACTATCCTAGATCAAAACATAAACGAACCTGAGCTCGCGATATCAGATTTCAGCGAACCGTTTTCTAAGTTAGTCTATGGTAGCGCCATCTACCTTTCCATCGAGAATTAATTATGTCAACGTCAATGGTTCGTCGCTGCTCGGCCAATCCGAGCGATCCTTTTCATGAATCCCCTCCCAAAACGCCTCGCTATTGGCCGGCCTGCTCAACGGCGACGAAGAAATAATGGAAGATTCGAGACGCTCAAGAACTCATGTCCGTCGTATAACGCAAACCGCACCGCCATATTTTTTACCGCTCTCGCTTATAACAAAACCTAACAAAACCGCCCGCGAGTGAAAGTGATTTGTGTAGTGGAGTGATTCAAGCAGCTTCAGGATTCTCGAAGATATCAGGAGGCTGCCATTTGCAAAGAAAAAGACTGCCGAGCAAGGTAAGAGGCTCCTATCCACTTCACCTTTTCACTTCCTCATTTCCTAGTCGATAAGAACCGAAATCCTACAGTCCACAATATTAATAGTTTTCCCAAATCGACTAGGAACATTCGGTTCGCCGAAACATTTTTTTTGATCCATACGAGTCGGATTCATTTACGTTTTATACGTAAAACCTCGATATATCTCTATACCTAGGCAGTAATAGTACCTAACTATACTCCTAGCCCATTCACATAACCGTCACATGGTTGTTTTCGCACGCATCAGTAGGTAATATACTTTTATGTAGCTACCTACTTACCCAATTATTATTTCTGGAACTATCATAGTTGTCTTGTAAATCTCATATTTCAAGCAACTTTTAATTCCACCGCTTTAAAGTGTTGCCTACTTAGGTAAAATAATAGGTACTTTAGATATTCTTATTTTGTTTCGGTCTCATTAGCTTATACTTACGTAAGCATGTCACAACAAAAAAGTCACGCGTGTCGGAAGACAAAGAGATGACAATCTTAGAAGCAAAACGCAATATTTTATTTGAGCGTATTCAAAACATTTATGAGCGTTCAAATACCGCAGCTGTTTCTGATAGTAATAGGGAGTCATTTCTCAGCTATTGTATGACAGTAGATAGTATTCGAACAGATTTTCATAAGTTGTTAGACGATTATAGCGCAAGATTGCTTTCTACTAATCCTGATGAAAAACCGAATTATCAGGCGTACACCACTTTCGAAGACCTTTATTGTATTATTAAGCGTAAACAATCGCAATTGGAGGGTAAATATTCAGCACAGCCCGTTGCAGCGGCTCGCAAGCCGAGGTTACCGCCAATCGAGATTGTGTCGTTTGACGGAGATATACGAAATTGGCCGTTATTCTATGCGAGTTTTAAGTCCATAGTGCACGATAATGTTACTCTGACCGATGCTGACAGGTTGTACATTTAATAGGTAAACTGTCACCGAAGGCCCAGTCCGTATTTGCAGGTGTCACACCCAGTGCTTAGAATTATCAGGTCATATTTCAGTCACTACTTGATAGATATCAAGACATTTGCGTCCTAGCGTCTACCTACTTTGATCAAGCTTTAAATCTTAAACTGTCCGGTGCCGCGCCTGTCGCAAATTTCCAGCTGTTTATAGATAACTTCGTAACCGCGGTTAATTCTCTTAGGAATTTAAAATTTGAAGATCTTTCCGACTTTATGTTGCTTCAACTCGCTTTAAAAAAGTTTGACATTGAAACAATTCGTGCTTTCGAGATGACGGAACGCAATAATAAAATACCTACAATAGATAGTTTTATTTCGTTCATCAAAGATCAGTGTCAAATATTTCATAATACGCAGTCTAGTTCACCTAGCCCGTTTAACACTAACAGCAGCAAACAAAGGTCGAATAAAGCGCGAAATATTAATAATAACTCGGTCCCTAATCCACAATCTTACGTAACATGCTCGGAATCTAATAAAATTAATTCACAGAAGTGTCTGTGCAGTAATTTAGTGCACGGCCATTTCTACAAGTGACCCGCCTTTAATGGTTTAAACCCGACTACTCGTTTCAAGTGCGTGAAAGATAACAAATCTTGCATTAATTGCTTAAGTACAAAGCATAAAACGAGTGATTGTTCTAATAAGACGAGATGTCGTTCATGTAATCAACGACACCACTCATTGTTGCACTTTAATAAAAGTAGTCCGTTGTCAAACCAAGCCGCTAACCTTGACACACTTACGTCGCAGGTGCAGGCTACGATAACTGCGCCTCCCACGATTCAGAATGAAATATCGTTGTGTACGACATCCATCGCGCTGGCGACGCGCACGCGCGGACGGCCCTCGCGCCTCTATAATAATCCGCGCGGGGCCAAAACGCAGTGTATGGCGTCCAAGACGGTACTGTTAGCGACAGCGCAAGTTATCGTTTATGATGTTAATGGGTCGCCGCACATGGTACGTTGTCTACTCGATAGCGCGTCTCAGACCAATTTAATAACATGGGATTGTTTCAAACGCCTCGGATTGTGGAATAACTTTAGAAATACTAGTTCAGTGGTCAAAGGGATCGGCGGGTCAGAAAAACATTGCAAGGGTTCCGTAGATGTTAAAATACATTCGCGTTTTGATAGGGATATTAATTTTAACATTTCTTCGCTTGTCGTGGAGCGTATCACGGACGCATTGCCGAACGCTAATGTAGACGTAGAATCACTCACTCACCTCGAGTTATTGCCGCTGGCAGACGCGGAGTTTGTGAATCCGGCAGGCATTGATCTTTTGATCGGAGCTTCAATATTTCCGCACTTGCTACTAACTAAAATAGTACGTAGTGAGCGATATGTTTTTTTTAAAACAATTAGGTATATATTATTTAGTATATTAGTATTTATTATAATTTTATATATTTTGTATTATTTATTTTATGGATAATTATTCAGATGACGATGCATGTCTGTCTGCTTATGATACAGTTGACTCTGACTTAAGTGATAATAATAGTTTTTGTTCCGCTGATGGCAATTTGGGTGACTGCTTGCGACAATCCTTCGTTGCTCAGCAATCCCAGCCATGGCTAAATGTTTGCCACATAAATTCGCAAAGCATACCCAGCCATCACAATGACTTACTGGAGACATTTTCCGATATTAATGTACACGCCGTCCCGATTTCGGAGAGTTGGCTAAAACCTGAACTTCTTTCTACATCTTACTCTCTACCTGGCTTCATTTTAATACGGAATGACCGTGTCAGTAAGAGAGGGGGTGGTGTCGCTATTTATCTCTGCAGTGCCATTCCATTCAAAATTATTGAGTCATCACCGGCTTCTTCACCAGCAGAATATCTTTTTCTCGAAATTGACGTCAAAGGGGCTAAAGCCGTTCTTGGCGTTGTCTATTGTCCACCGACTCCCGATTATTTCTTCAGTATCGAGCCGATACTGGAATCTTTAGGGACAGAGTATGAACATCACAATATCATGGGCGACTTCAATACCAATCTCCTTTCTCTGCAATCCAGCCGTTCCCGTAAACTCCTTGAAATAATTGAGTCAGCCAACCTCCACATTCTGCCACTACAACCCACTCACCACAACACTGATGGGGAGGATACCTGGCTCGACTTAATTATTACATCTTCTCCTGCCCTAGTTTCCTTGCACGGACAATTTTCTGCTCCCGGCTTTTCCCGTCACGACCTTATTTTCCTCTCATACCGCCTAAAACCCCCCAAATCCTCGCCTAAAGTTCTGCACAGGCGTTGTTTTGGTCGTATGTGTTTTGTGTGTAGGATAAAGGACTAATTAGCTATGCTATGCTATGCTATGCTATGCTACGCTATGCTGTGCTATGCCATGCTATGCTATGCTACGCTATGCTACGCTACGCTACGCCATGCTATGCTATGCTATGCTACGCTATGCTATGCTATGCCATAATATGCTATGCTACGCTATGCTACGCCATGCTATGCTATGCCATGCTATGCTATGCTACGCTATGCTATGCTATGCTAAGCTACGCTACGCTACACTATACTATACTACACTTCCGCTTTGTATATGGATGACATTGCCTGTAGTGTCATATCCGCTCCGCTAGCAATTTCACTTTGTGAAGAGCTTATTCAGCTTTTCAAGTGAGGCCAGTTTGATCTTGTCAAATGGACAAGCAATTCTAAGGAGGTTCTCGCACGCATACCAGATTCTCATAAAGCTTCTCCAGACATTGAGTTTGAGAAGTCTGTACCGCATAAAGTTCTCGGTTTACGCTGGGACAAATCCTGCGATAGTTTTCGGTTTGACGTCTCACCGCCAGATGATAAGTGCACTAAACGCACTATGCTGTCCACAGTGGCTCGACTATGGCACATAATGGGTTTTTTGGCTCCCACAATTTTGTACGCCAAGCTCTTGATCAAAGAGCTTTGGCTATCAAAGTGTGAGTGGGATGAAACACCCCCTGACCATATTGTCACCGCTTGGGGCCAGTTTTGTATTGAGTTTACCGCGCTCAATCAAATTGCTGTTCCGCGTCATCTTGGGTTGGTGGATGGATGTGCCATCGACTTAATAGGTTTCGCTGACGCCAGCGAGCGTGCTTACGGCGGAGTCGTATATCTGCAAGTCCGCATTGGTTTTAACTACTCGGTGCACTTAGTTTGTGCCAAGTCTAAGGTCTCGCCTGTTAAAACCATTTCGGTTGCGAGACTGGAGTTGTGCGCGGCACTTCTGCTGTCTCAGTTGCTCCGCAAGGTTCAAGACACAGTTTTGCCCCAGTACCGTATTAATAAAATATACGCATTTTCTGACTCCAAATTGGTGCTTGATTGGATTCATTCTTCTCCTCACCGCTGGCAGACTTTTGTCGCCAACCACGTTAGTAAATCGATTGAACTTGTTCCCGCTACTTGTTTCAATCACGTCGCGGGTTATCGTACTCGTCTTCAGGAAGAACTTCCTATAGATCATATTGACTGGAAGTTTATTCCACCAGCATCACCACATTTCAGTGGATGTTGGGAAAGCATGATCAAAGTAATTAAAACGCATCTCTTCCAAGTTATAGGTCAACAGATCCTCTCTTACGAAGAGCTTTTAACTGTCCTTGCACAAGTCGAGGCACTGATCAACTCGCGTCTGCTCACTGCATTGAGTAGTGACCCTGCAGGACCATCCGCGTTAAGACCTGCACATTTTCTAAACACAGTGCCATTATCGTCATTTCCGGCTCCTGAAGCAGACTCTTCAAGCTTGCTCCAGAGACGTACTCTGCTGGATAAACTCGTGCAGTCGTTCATGCGGCGCTGGCGTGCGGAATATCTACACCAGCTTCAGGCTAGATCCAAGTGGAATAGTCCTGCATCCCCTATACAGGAGGGTACGTTGGTCGTCATAATACATGATAATTCTCCACCGCTTTCATGGCCGTTAGCCATCGTAGAGAAACTGCATACTTCCAAGGACGGTACAACCCGCGTTGTTACCGTGAAAACCGCGAAGGGGAGCTACTTGCGCCCTGTTGTACGTCTCTGTCCGCTTCCAACTCAGTGAGATCTAGCCTGAAGTTGGATCTACCTCTTAGTTTAGTATTTAGTTTGTAGATTTCGCTATAATTGCGTTTGTAATTTTCGCTAAAGTTAATTTAGATTAATTTTATTATCATATCGCTGTCTTAGCCTATTGATGGGTTATGCGGTAGTACATCCAACATAGCTAAGTTCAATTTTTTTTTTTAAGGGCAACCCTTTAGGGCCGGGGGGATATGGTAGCGCCATCTACCTTTCCATCGAGAATTAATTATGTCAACGTCAATGGTTCGTCGCTGCTCGGCCAATCCGAGCGATCCTTTTCATGAATAACCTCCCAAAATGCCTCGCTATTGGCCGCCCTGCTCAACGACGACGAAGAAATAACGGAAGATTCGAGACGCTCGAGAACTCATGTCTGTCGTATAACGCAAACCACACCGCCATATTTTTTACCGCTCCCGCTTATACCAAAACCTAACAAAACCGCCCGCGAGTGAAAGTGATTTGTGTAGTGGAGTGATTCATGCAGCTTCAGGATTCTCGAAGACAGCAGGAGGCTGCCATTTGCAAAGAAAAAGACTGCCGAGCAAGGTAAGAGGCTCCTATCCACTTCACCTTTTCACTTCCTCATTTCCTAGTCGATAAGAACCGAAATCCTACAGTCCACAATATTAATAGTTTTCCCAAATCGACTAGGAACATTCGGTTCGCCGAAACAGTCTATACTAAAATATGTAACATGTTAAACTTCATCTTCCATAACACTAATATCAAAATACATATTTACAAAAATCAGCTTATTTACCCTACACCCGCTGAAGTACCCAAAATACTTCAGGAAAATCACGACACGACCATTGCCGGTCACCCAGGTTAGCCCAGGTATAAAACGGATGTTAAGTAGAATCAAAGAAGCCTTTTACTGGAAGTCCATGCGTCTAGATATAGAAAATTACGTTACAAATTGTAAACTTTGCCAGATAAATAAAACCTTACGTTGCTCAAATAAAGCACCTATGGAGATTACCTCTACTTGCACTAGACCTCTCGAAAGACTAGCGTTAGATATAGTGGGAACTCTACCAGAAGCTGGTTTGCAGAAATTTAGATTCATCTTGACCCTACAAGTTTACCTGTGCTTACCCCATGATTACATCCACTAGCGATGAAGTTGCCCGTAACCTCATACATTTCATGTCTCTATTCGGCTTCCCTAAGACTATACTTACCAATCTAGGTACATGTTTCATCTCAGAGCTTTTTAAACAAGTTACAGACATATGCAAAACCAAATCTATTTTCACTACTCCCTATCACCCACAGTCAAACGGCGCTTTAGAACGCAGCCATGCTACATTAAAAGAATATTTAAAATCATTCGTCAACGAGAACCAAAACGACTGGCATTGCTATGTATCAACAGCCTTGTTATCATATAATACTACGCCTCATACCACTACTGGTTTCAGTCCTTTTGAATTGTTATTCGGTTATAAGCCTGTCATCCCAAATTGACTTGACTAAACAAACGGTAACAACACGTATCACGAGTATGTGCGTGCTTTGTAGTACAGAATGAAGTTTAGAAAAAGCTTTACAGCAAGGCTCGGAACCGGTTTAAAAAATACCGGTTAACACCGGTTTATTACGGTTTTCCTCCGAACTTTTGTTAAGAACGTGAACGTTTTTGAACTTTATTTTAACCTAAATTAACCGGTTTATTCGACGAACAGCATGTCGGTAAACACGTTGCCAAACAAAAAATTCTTACTACTGAATAAAATCGTAACAGCGCGCCGCGTTTCTTTATGGTGCGTCCGTATTAACCGGTTTTTATTGCTCTAAACCGTTTAATCCGAAAAAACCTTTATGTAAATACTGTTCCAAATATCGGTTTAAAAAAACCGGTTTATGCGAACGAAACCAAATGTAAAGGTTTTGCGGCAAGTACATAATAATGGTTTGACAATTTTACCGGTATCCGAGCCCTGCTTTACAGAACATCATAAACAGTAAAGAAACCTCAAAACGCTATTATGACGAATCAAGCCGTAGTACTTCATATAAGACTGGCGATATGGTATACATAAAACATCACTATAGGCTACGAAAGGCCTTATCCCCTATCTGGAAAGGTCCCTACAAAATAATAAAAACTAATGGTAATCATAACGTCACCGTATGCATTAATCGTAAACATGTAAAATATCATACCAATGAAATCAAACCCGCTCACACGTAGCGTTCTCTTTTTAGGACGCTATGGCGTCACTGCCACGCAGAGCCTACCTTAACGCCGATAGTACACAGCCCAGGAATTTATTTCGACGTTTATTTTTATAATGATTATTGGAAAATAATAACGCATATAGATATAGTATCTGTGGAACAGCATCTTAATAATATAAAAAATTTAATTAAATCAACTTTAGACCTATATATCAGATCGCAATTAACGGAATTTATGCAATGTAAAGACCTCTTCAATCCATTTGAAATAAATTTGCAAGCTAATTTGATTAAATTACATTCTCTGTCTCATATCATATCCTCAGATTCACCAAACAGATTCAAAAGATCAATTGAATTTGGTGGCGAAATACTAAAGTTTTTCTTCGGCACACTCGATGCTGACGATGCACGTAAATATGACGCCGCTATTGA
The DNA here is from genome assembly GCA_944739405.2 of Euclidia mi. Taxonomy (NCBI): domain Eukaryota; kingdom Metazoa; phylum Arthropoda; class Insecta; order Lepidoptera; family Erebidae; genus Euclidia; species Euclidia mi. The sequence continues at coordinate 66,409,568 of OX123192.2, forward strand.
CTCATGTCAACAAAGCGAGGATGAATTGTACAACTTAATGAAAGAGAATATTCATATTGTAAAGTCTAGCACTAACACATTTAATACCACTATTTCAAGGTTAAACAAGAATGAAATTACATTAACTGCTCAAATTAATAATCTCAATGAGATTTTAACTCAAACCACTAAAAACAATAACGAAGTATTGTATATATCAAAAATAAATAATTTACTTAATATTATCGAAGGTTCCTTATTAACTATTTCTAAATTTCTAGATTCTGTCTTCAACTCTATTTTATTTGCAAAAGCCAACGTTTTACATCCTTCTATAATTACACCTTCTAACTTATTAATAGAACTAACTAAGCAAACTCATGTCATAAATAAACGATTAGATTTACCAGCTCCACTCAATATAGAGACTATTCATACAGTCATTGATGTGTCAAAACTAACTGCATATTACTATAAGAAAAGAATTGTATTTGTCATCCAAATTCCTCTTATCTCTCCTATAAAATACAATGTATACAAATTAATACCATTACCTACCCCTTCCGATCAAACTAACCCTAATACTTTTGCCCTTATTCATCCTACAAACCCTTCTAAATAAGGGTTTGTAGGATACAGCAACTAGCTATTACAGAAAATAGATTAAATTATGCCATGTTATCAGATTTAAATATAAATGACCGTTTGAAAATAAATAATGAATATTCTATTTGTCAATTGGTAACTATATACTCTAGTGTCTCTAATCCATCTTGCGAGATGAAATTATTAACAGAAGTAGTGTTGTCATTACCTAAAGAGTGTGATTTCAGATTATTATATGGTCAAATAGACATTTGGCAAAAATTACGCAAAAATGAATGGATTTATGTGCAGTCCAACCCAAATAAGTTAACTGTAAAATGCAAAAACGGTCTCAAAGATCTTTCTGTACTTGGTACTGGGTTACTTCAGTTAACCCCTGATTGTATCGGTTATTCGAAAACTCTACAATTTATACCATCGACCACTATGACGTCAATGTATAATAATAACCCATTTACTTTAGATTTTGATATTACTCAAGATAATTGCTGTAATAAAGATTTTGTTAACAAAACAATTCCACTGTTATCTCCGTTATCTTTAAGTAACATAGATTTAGATTCTTTAACGCATACTTTTCATAAATTAGATGATTTAGAAATTGAAATTAATAAATACCAAAACCAATCTCATTTTGTTAAATATTCAACGTTTTATTCAGGATTCACCTACGCATGTATTGTTATAATAATTTTGTTTATTTTATATAAAGTGTATAATTATTTTAAAAACAAAAGTCGCTCATCATGTTGCATTCAAATATTTAATCAATATAACACTAGGAGAAATGTCCAAAATCAAAATAGAATCAGTAATTCTATTGAAATGATTGACCAACAGGAACAATTCTTTATCTGATAGCGATAATAACTCTCATCATTCGTCTAATAGAAAAATAAGTAATTTTTTAACCTAGTTCTAAATATACCTCTATCTAATACAAGCTATGATTCTGAGATGATTCTATACAATGTCTTATACTTAATCTTATACAATGTGTTATACTAAATCTTATACAATATCTTATACTAAATCTTATACAATGTGTTATACTAAATCTTATACAATTTCTTATACTAAGGCCCACTTGCGTAACGTTTGATTTAAGTCACTCCTTAATTTAAATTTTTTGAACAGAATTAAGAGCATAAAATAATTTAACTTAAAAGTATTTAGCGTCCTCTTGCACAACGACAACGCTTAGATTTAGTTAAACATTTTATGAGGTCGGTAAAGTAGTTTCTACGTTTTGTTTCATGGCATGAAGCCTTTTTGCTACGATTTTAACGATGTTATGCGTATGGTTTCGCATAAAACCTTAGACATATATACTTTGAGCATAAAACAAAATGCATTGTCGTCGCCTAGCAACGAAATGACAATTGACAAATAATAACTAGAAACTCTTAAGTATTAACCCTAGAACCCTACATGGGGTGCAGGTGCACCCCACACCGATTTGTTTTCTAAATATCTCAATTTCTTTAATATCCATGAATTCGCGCGTCGGAGTATTTTAGTTTGGTGTCAACCGCTCGCGTTACGTCAATGCCGTGACGAGAGACCGCGTTGTGTGGTCGCCTGTATAAGTGCTGTGGGGTACGCCAGTACCCCAGTGTAGTAAAATCGTAAGATTATTTATTTATTACGATTGATGCATTTATATGTAATAAGTTATTAAATTTGATTATTTACTAAAATAATAGTCTTATATGAATTAAATACAGATATTTTTAGATATTATGAAGGTTAAATTCAATGAAGTTTATTTATTTTGTTTCGGATGGCTGTCAGAGGTTTGAATTACGAAGAAATAAGCTCTATTCTAGACCACAAATCTGGCGAGGAAGAAATAGAAGTTGGGACCAGTTGTAATTCCTGGGTTCTTTACAAGTGTTCAAGATCAAATAATAAGCCAAATATAAAGTTTCAGCAGACAGTTTTGAAATTAGGTTTGGAACTGATACATGAACATTTGGAGGACCGTCACCGGATGCCAACTTAGTCCATTGCAGTGATCCTCAAAAAAGGACCAAATCCTACCAGCGCTGTTGCTCAAACTACATTTAACTTTGTGTAATAAGGCTGATTTGTGATCTCAAGTTACCGATTCTGTTTAGTAAAACGTATTTTCGTGAATCGTTTTTTTTTATTTTAAGGGTTACAGTAATTTTAATATGGGGTGTTCCAGCACCCCAGTGTAGGAAAAACATGTGTGCCAAATAGTGTAGAATTCTAGGGTTAACAATAACGCAAGTAGGTACATTGTTATCAGTTATATCATCATCATCATCATGTCAGCCTAGGAACGGCCACTGCTGGACATAGGCCTCCCCCTGCTGCGTCGTCCGGTCCAGTTATATAATTATTGATAATTTTCGTCGCTAATGACAAGATGACAACATCAGTGTGACAGTTCTTAAATGAAATTAGCCACTAAACAGCTGATTTTCGGTGATTAATTTTGACAGTTCTTAAATCATATTACTCGACAAATTTTTCGTTGTGCAAGACGCTAGTGGTGTTTAATATTTTTTTTCTCGTTAAATACATCTTAATTCAATTTAAGAATCGTTGTGCAAGTGGGCCTAAGTCTTAAACAATATCTTAAACTATGTGTTAGGCTATGTCTTATACTATATCTTTCTACTGGGTGTTGATATAATTTTCTTAATTTTCTTAATGTTGTTGTAAGCCTCACTTTTCTTGACCTCGATTTCGCTCATCTCATCTCTTGAGATAATGCTTCATCTAAAGGGGGAGATGTTATATCCATAATTAGTTCCTAATTAAATGCTGACATCTGCACTATTTATATTACATATAGAGCCATAAGCCACGCGGCCAAAGAGTCGCAGATAGACCGCGAGCCGCAGAAGTCCCGTCGTAGCCGTCATTAAAACAAGTCAGACAGATTGTCATTTTCTTTAGTAAAGCAAAGTGAGGCATTAGGTGTTTGTGTCTGTGTAAAACTCTATTGCAATAAACTGTGGTTCCAGATGAAATAAAAGTGTTTTTAAAAAAAGACAATCCGCGGCTGCCGCCTAACAGAACGCTCATATATATCGAAGATAAGAGGCAATTTTTTCTGGAATTTTCTAATATTATTATATTGTATTCGTCAATGCAATGCTGTCAATTTATCTTTATTTATTTATTTATAAGGATCGCCAACAAATGATACACAATTCTTACACAATAAAATATGTTACAATAATAGGTACATGCCTTGTGCCCATTCTGTTATAGGCAACCACAACTAACACAGGAAGTACCAGTACAATAAACTTAAAAATAAACTATAATGTAAAATAATAAAAACATGACAATGAGAAAACGATAATAAGTGTTTAAAAATATTGTTCTTCCATTCATCTTCCAGGTAACTTCCACACGAATCACTGTTAGCATACTTTTCCACATCCCCACCAAATCCAATATTGTATCGATTTTATTGTTATTACTGTTTATGATATTTGAATTAATTTACGATATATTTTTATTTATTACTAGAGGACGCCAGCAGCTACGCCTGCAAGTTTTTTTAAAGTTACCCATTTTTGCCAATCCCGTAGGAATTTCGGGAAATCCCTTCTTAGTGCACCCCTACGGTCCCCAAGGAACATACATGCCACACAATTTCAGCTTCCTGCGCCCAATAGTTTCGGCTGTAGCGTGTCTGTCAGTCAGTCAGTAACGCAAGGATTTTATATATTAATTTAAAATAGCTGGTTTCTCAACTCTAGATACCTTTTTTATGTAGGTTCTCGATCACTTAAACCCACCTGGACCGATATGAAAAGCTCTTTCTTCGTTTAAAAGAATATATTATACTTCTAAAATGTTCAACAAGTTAGATTCTGATGAAGGAAAAGAGGATTTCGCCAACTATACCATGCTAGTCAGACAGTTTGGTATTGGTATTGATGTCGAGTTTTCCATCTCTAACCAAAGATACGTAACGCTTTGTTTGTGCGGTCACCTCTTACCTCATACGAGGACCAAAATGGAGTGGAGTAGTCAAAATCAAATCGTAACAGTTCGGCAATATTTAAATACATACATAACTATACCCGCCGGGGTAGGCAGAGACATCGGAACGCCACCTGCTTCGCATATGTCATCGCCGTGATTTTTTAAATTTTTAAATCAATATCTCTTGTTCATTATCATCAGCCCTTTATACTGTCCCACTGCTGGGCACGGGCCTCTTCTCACTATGAGAAGGGTAAGGCCATAGTCCACCACGCTGGCCCAGTGCGGGTTGGCCGACTTCACATGTTTTTCGAGAACATTATGGAGAACTCTCAGACATGCAGGTTTCCTCACGATGTTTTCCTTCACTGATTAGCAAGCGATAATTAACAATTTTAATACGCACTTAACTCCGAAAAGTTAACGCAGAATTGGTGCGTGCCGTGGATTCAAACCCGAGACCCTCTGCGTAGCAGTCTGTCTCTTGTTATGTGGTTGTTATTCTGCCAACAGGCGCTTGGCGATGGTAGAAGAGGCCTCTGCCCAGCAGTGGTACAGCTTATATACACGGCTAATGATGACAATGACAAAATTGGTAATTTTTATTCTAGTTATATGTGCCAATAAATATCTCTTTAAAAGCTTGACGATTTAATACAGTAGGTAAAACTAAAAAGTATTTAATTCTTGTATGAAATGATCATTTCACCTCAAGAGAAAATGTATATTCGCAATATAATTACGAATAAGTCCGTTGTAGCCTCGTCAACCCAATTAAAGGTATAATATTTGCTTAGGATTGGTTAATAAATTATATTGTAGCCTGAATAAATATTAAGGTACAAGAGACATTTCGGGATTACGTTTTCGGGTGTACTTGTGGTAATCCTTTGACACCAAGCCTTTTAATCTACGAAATAAATAACATCATCTCCGTTTTACTCCGTTGATCCAGTGGATGGCGAATACGTCTACTGATCGCCCGTCCCAGTTTTGATTCCTGTGTCGGGCAAAAGTGTTACTGAGTTCTTCCGTATTCTCGGTAGCAGTACGGAGACTTGTGATGTGACCGTTAGCGTCAATAGGCGAAATGTGGGTGTAATATTACACCTCTGCCCTTCGGGAAAACAGGCGTGAGTATATAAAAGAAAAAAATTATAAATCTTCGTTTTTAACTGTTACACTGCTGGGTACGGGCCTTTTCTTACTATGAGTAGAGTGGTGCTAATTCAATGGTTCACACAATGTAGGGTTCCTTAGTAGCTCTTACTTTGTGTCCTAAGGATAAAAAGACTCGGTCTTTCGAGAATGTGACCATGAACACAGTGTTTCCGATATGCTGGTTTTCTTACGATGTGTACTGTACCGGTTTTTGGTTTATCTAGCGATAATTAGCTATTTCATCACCATGTTAGCCTAGAGACGTCCACTGCTAGACATAGGCCTCCCCCAAGGTTCTCCACACAGAACAATCTTGAGCATCCAACCGCTTCCCGCTTGTATTAACTATGTAATACATTTAATAATAGATCTCATTTTGAAATGTCACTGATGCGCACAATAGGTATTCCCGAGACCTGCGTAGTAGCACTCAGCAGTTTTAAATCGAAAAATTATATGACTATACATACACTTTAATGCGCAGTCGGCGAATGTTCAATATACAAGTACGGTTAGTGTGTTTTGCGCCGGTACTTCGAAAATAAACGACCTGGAGGTAGAAATAGAAGCTTCTACCTTGCACTCGGAGACGTGACATCGCTACACTAGTCAGCTTGCGACCACGGGACGTGCAACCGTCTCGAAACGTCAAGCAAAATAAGGTATGTAAATACCTAATACAATATGTTCGCGTTAATTCCCGTCTACATATATAATCTAAACTAAAAAACACGTGTTTATAAAATTCAAATTAAAAATAAATGTAATAAGGCATAGTGGATAGGAAAAATTTGCAAAATAGAAGTTTAGGGTGCATGGTGTCAATAGATCGATTGAAAGCATAGCGTTCCTTGGCTTACCTTTCGTAATAAGTCGACAGCACTTGCATAGGTAACTAGGTACTTGGATCGCATCGAATTTACATCAAAGCCCTACCTTGTAACGGAGTTCACTTAAAACTGTCGGTCCCGGTTCTTGTTTCAGGCTGAGAATCGTTAGGCCATGTCGGAGGCATGCAGGTATGTTGAAAACTCAAACGACAAGAAAGAAAGAACAAAATTTTTCTATTTAGACCACATGCAGGTCATCCTAAACTAATTGAATAACATTTTTTAACCATATTTTGCGTAGCTCGAATCTTGACACTTGCATAACTCTCGTAGGCAAGATTTTTTGCCGCTGGCACTGGCGAGTGGAAAAAAATCTTCAAATCAAATTATCGTGTAGATACTTAATTATAATATTCTTAATACCCGGTTTCACTTTCAACTTAGTCCATACCTCAAACCCTAAACTGTGAGCGACGAATTTGTGACATTAAAACTCGTAGTTTCGGTAATAGTTATCTATATGGATCCCACAACGTCATATAATTTTTTATTATAAATACGTATATGAACTTTTTTTTTTTTACAAAAATACTATATAATGATATATATATATATATATATATATATATATATATATATATATATATATATATATATATATAATATATAATATATAAAACCATAATTTAAAATAATACATATTCTTACTACATACTAGTATATTTACATATAATATATATAAATATATATATACATATATATATACATATTAAAAGACAAAATTAAATATAAATGAATTATGATACACCGGCTGTCTCGGCCAACAAGAGTTCCTTAACTATGAACTTAAATGTGCACTTGGTCCTGGCCATCCTGATCTCAAGAGAGATTGATTGTACAGTAAAAGAAGAGTGAAGAAAATTAGAGCTGTGAGTGGGAACCATGAGAAGCAGGTTATTAGAAGAGCGAAGGTTACGAGCATGGTTAGACCCTAGGCACTGGAAGAGGGGCGTTAAATACTCAGGGGGAGTAGGAGACGTAAGAATACTATAGAGAGTTGTGAGAGCACGCAAGCTACGGCGTTGACGAATGGGAAGCCAATTCAATTGAGAACGATAAGTGGACACATGGTCAAACTTGCGAAGATTGAAAATGAATCGAATGCAGTTATTTAGAAGTCGGTCAAGTTTGTTTAGGAGATCTGTATTCAGGTCAAAGTAACACACATCACCATAGTCGATCAAAGGGAAAATTAAAGTTTGCACAAGCATTGTTTTAGTCCCGGGCGGGAGAAAGTATTTTAGGCGGTAGAGAGCGCGTAAAAAGCAGCGATAGCCTAGTGGAGAGACCGAGAGACTGCAGAGGGTCCGGGTTCGAATCCACGGCACGCACCAATGACTTTTCGGGAGTTATGTGCGTATTAAATTGTTAATTATCGCTTGCTAAAACGGTGAAGGAAAACATCGTGAGTTAACCTGCATGTCTGACAGTTCTCCATAATGTTTTCGAAAGACATGTGAAGTCTGCCAACCCGCACTAGGCCAGTGTGGTGGACTATGGCCTTACCCTTCTCATAGTGAGAAGAGGCCCGTGCCCAGCAGTGGGACAGTTTATAAATAGGGCTGATGATTATAGAGAGCGCGTAGAGTACCAGTGACTTTCTGACTCACATGGTTTACTTGCGCTTGCCAATTTAGCGTGCTGTCTATATGCAGGCCAAGATTTTTCACTGTTGTATGCAGATTAACAGTAGTACCGCTAAATGTAATGTCTGGAAAAGATGTGTAGTCCAGTCTCTTTAAAATCCTTTGACTACCTAAGATAATAGCTTGTGTCTTACTAGGATTGACAGCTAATCCAAACTTGTCCGACCAGGTAAGTATAGCTACCAAATCGCTATTAATCTTGTCTATGGCTTCAGCTACGCATTCCACATTAACATGGGTATAGATCTGCAAGTCGTCGGCATACAAATGGTAAGCACACTGAAGATTTTGAGTTTAGAGGTTTATAAAAATAGAAAACAACAAGGGAGAAATGATGCCGCCTTGAGGAACACCAGCAGTAGTGTCAGACCACCCCGATGATGAATCATTGAGGCGGACAGACTGCTGACGCCCTCGAAGATAAGATGAGAACCAGTCCAGAGCTCCAGCCGAGACCCTGAGATGAGATAGGATAGATAAAAGGATATCGTGACTGACGGTATTGAAGGCGTTTGAAAAATCAATCAACACCAGTACGGTGATTTTGGTGTTTTCCATGGCCTCTCGAATATCGCCAGTCACTTTAAGGAGGGCGGAGGTAGTGCTATGCCCAGGCCTGAACCCAGATTGTAAAGGACTCAACAATCCGTTACTGTGAACAAACCGAGCCAATTGTTTGTGGACACAGGCCTCTAGCACTTTGGACAGAAAAGGTAGGATAGAAATCGGACGGCAGTGGTTAGGAATAGAAGGGTTTTGAGTTTTGGGCAGGGGAATTATTTAGGCTTTACGCCATACGGAGGGGAAGGCACCGGAAGTAAGGGAAAAGTTAATGATGTGGGATATTGCAGGCAGGAGGTGGTCTAAGATTGTCGTTATCATACGACGGCTGATGTTGTCACACCCCACAGCATTAGAAGTGACGGAGAGGATTGACCTTTTGATCTCGCCTGACAACTCTGGAGAAAACTGAAATGATTCGATATTGGGTTGAGGCAAGCCCGCTAAGTAACTGAGTGTGAGAGTCGTGATCTGGTGATCCAGCGAAACGGAAGAGGTGAAATGTCGGTTGATATCATCCAGATCAAGAGTCCCACAATTGTCGAAGTGCTGCTGTTTGCCAATGCCTAGTGTTCTATGGAACCGCCAGGTATTAGTAGGTGATGAAAAATTTATGTTATCGAGAATATATGAGCAGATTTATTAGCGACTAGCGACCCGCTCCGGCTTTGCATGGGTGCAATACTTATAGGTTCGCGCCGCCACGCCGCCCCTTAAACTATCAGTGTTTTGCTACTATATTATGCATGTATTATACATATAAACCTTCCTCTTGAATTATTCTATCTATTTAAAAAAACCGCTTTAAAATCCGTTACGTAGTTTTAAAGATTTAAGCATACATATGGACAGACAGACAGAAGACAGACTTTGTTTTTATAATATGTAGTAATTACCAACTGGTTGTGTCGCATTTCAAGAAATCCCTTCATAGTGCACCCCTACGCTACCCATAGAACTTGACAAATTGCTTCTTGCGCCCAGTAGTTTCGACTGTCTGTTACCTGTTATTCAGTCAGTAACGCCCTTGCGTTACTGACTGACTAACAGACAACGCATTTTACATAATAATATACAGATAGTGTTCGATGAAATAAACAGATAGTGATATGTTATGAAGATACCGATGTAATATACAGATAGTGTTAGTTCCATCAGTATCTAAGAAGCACTCAGATTCTTATTTTTTCATGCGTACTGTTAAGATTTGGATTCCTTTGCCTGCTTGCTGTACTTTATATTCAGGGGTGAATAGTTACCTTTTAGGCGATTGTACTTCATTGTCAGTTAAATCATATCTGCGCATCAGGCGAGATCACAGTCATACATTAACCTATCTGTATATATGAAATTCTAACATTACTGACTGACTGACAGGCAAGCCACAGCCAAAATTATTAGTCGCAAGAAGCTGAAAGGACAATGGCAGATCTCCATACATCAAAATGTCTGAATTTAAATTGAAACGTACAGTAATAAAAAATATATTTAAAAAATCTGCGTAAGTAACAGAGTCTATAAATGATTCTATTTTCACTCGGGAAACCTAGAAAAAGAAGATATCGGTGTTTTAATTTTTAGTTAAGAATGAATGATGTAGGTACCATAAAGTAAGGAAGTAATAGAGACCGCATTCAAATAGCAACCTTACCCAATATATTTACTTTACTCTGACTTATGATTTTTTTCTCATGTAAGAGAAAGATAAATATACAAATGTCTAAAACCACGTTACGTACCTATTTCAGACTTTTGGAAGTTATATGCTTATTATTTATAAAATAATCACGATCGTCAAGTGTTTGTCTAAAATCTTCCAAACTAAATTAGGCCTTCTCAAATTGAAAGGAGGCACGAGCTCAGTATGCTCAGTTACATAATTATATTAAATCACCAATCGAGAGCAGGCTGCTGTAATAAGTGAGTTAACTAATAGATTAGAAATAAAATTTAACTTCAGGGTCAATTTTAATTAAATATTTAACACATAATGAATCACATTTATTTATGGTAAAATAGAAAAAGTTATTAGTTTTTCTGCTGCCTAGTGCGAGCATCTTTAGATGTTAGTAAAGGCTCTTGGCGATTAGTCCATTTACTGACACAACTATCGGCACAATTATCGCCGAGTTCACATCCGACAATCTCATGAGCTGGGCCCAAATATTTGAACTCCTTCTCTTTGTCTGCTTTTACGAGATTACTGTCATCCGATATGGTAATAACGATCGATAAGTCGATCACTACAATATCACGTTTATTGGCTACAATAAACCCGCATGTAATGATAGACCTATACCAGGACAACAACGTACGACCATTTTTGCGAGAACTGGGTCGGGCACAATCTGTATCTGTAGTACGGTGAACCAATGAGATTTATATTTAAGGACTAGTTGCTGATGGATTATCTTGGCCACTTGATTGTGTCTGTGCAAATACTGGCCATTGGCAAAACTCGAACAACCAGATACTATATGTCTGAGAGATTCCCCGGGCTGGTGACATGCCCGCCATATGTCAATCGCACCGTCCCTCAGTATATACTATCGGTAGTTGTTTGTCATGAAAACTTCGTCCATAATTATGAAGACAAAACCTTTGGTTTCACCGAAGAGAATAATAGAAATAAGAGAATTGAATATTAATAAAAAATATTACACAAACCTGCAGTAGGTACTGCAGGTTAATGTAATTATTTTTATAAAAGTAAAAGACAGAGGATGACTAGTCTCACCATCAAAATGTGTGTTACATATTTTTAAAGTTACAGTAAAGGTTGTACGTGAAGGCAGCGATAGGCTGTGTGCGATAGCTGAAAGTTTGCGATGATCGATGAAAACACTTTTATTGAGATATATAATTTGTATTCAAGTATACTTATTTTTCAAACAAATATTGCAGTATAGTTTCTACATCACAAAAGTGCAAAGGCTACCTTTTTTTTGCAATAACTGTCACCCACATCGGCGAATACGTGGGTTCGGCCCACGTATTCGCTAGTCTGTTAAATAAAAGTATCGATAAAGTTATAACGTCACTATGTTTATGCGTCACAAACTTTATACGAATAAATCAAAATGTCTATGAACGAAGTAACAAAGTTTTAAATGAAGTTCTATTAAATTTTGACTGGTAATAGGTCCACACTACGGTGCCCTATGTCAGAACTTTGAGTGATGGAATCCCTCCGTCTATAACATAATATATATAGTCTAAGGTAGGTGAATTATCAAATGCCATATTATGTCAGATTGACATCAAAACGCAGAAGTATTCTGTAGCATCTAACTGTCACAGTCAAATACAAGAGCAGAGCTGCACATAAATCGATTTTATGTGAAATCGATACAACATTAAAACGATGCTGAGACGTTTTTATTTGATTTAAAAGTTGTTTCGCTTCAAAAATATTAACTTATTAATATAATTCTGATTAAAGATTAAATAACTGCATTTTAATAATTATATTTTAAATCAAACCAACCCTATAAAGGTTGATCGTATCGATTACTTATTTAATAATCGATACGGATGAATGTCAAACGTCTATTCCTGTCACACTATTGTCTATGGCAACAATCAAATAATAAACTAGGTACCTAGTTCGTAATCAATTGGAATGCTTTTTATCATCATAAAATACTCCGGCTTTAACGAGACAAAGTGAAAATATTAAAAATCGATGAATAAAATAACAATTTGTTTTGTTCATATGAAGTTTAAGATCGCCACAACAAACCCAGACCTAATTCTGCCATTTTCCTTTGGCTCAGAAATGTATGTTCCATGAGGACACTAAGAAACACTTCTCTATCACTACAGAAACGTTGAAATAAAAAAGGCGTAGCTGCGAACATCCTAAAACTTCACGCCCCTTATCCCTGAAGGGGTAGGCAGAGGTGTATTACACAGCCACACTTCGCCAGTTATGTTTCGGTCCCAATGTAATAGGGGGCGAGCCTATTAGCATCTACCGGGCACATTGTTTATCACGAGCGATAACTTACATTTTAAATACACACATATGTGCAGTCCGTTACGTACACCTCTGGGCTATCACCACTTCTTTCTTTCTTTACCGGGACAGCCTCAAGTCGACAATAAAATAAGAGACTTCTGAAATATTTTGGCATTTTCATAACATCGTACCCATCAGTTATTTAAAATATCTGACGTTTAAATTTCGCTACAAAAAGATTTAAAACCAAATATGTTTTATATTTGGTTTTAAATCTTTTTGTAGCGTGCGTGATGTGCACTTTCAATTTTCAATTCCGAACTAAGTTTTTTATCAATATTTCGCTCTATATAATCAACTTCAAATGGTACAAAGACTAAAAGAATTCATACATAAGCTATTTTTGCAATCAGTAAATAAAAAATTGAAAAAGATTTTAGTTACTGTAAATTCGAATCGAAAAGCGAAAACATTTTGTCTGCTGAAAATAACATTTAATACTTTTTACTTTCAAAGGCTTACACGTGGATAGTTCGTCACAGTAAGTCTCATTCTGTTTCTTTTCTGTATATTTTTGTTCAGGCTAAGCCAGCAATAAACTTTTTAAGAAAAGATAAAAGCTGTTGTCCGTAGGCTTATCAATTTAAATATTTTTATGTTTATGTACTAAATTAAAATTAATATTAATATTTTTGTCGTTTCTTCGTTTGTGGTTATACACTAAGATTTTAGAAGACGTACTATAGAACTGTTTGATATAGCTATTGATCTTGACTACATTTACAAAGATCTGTCCGTCAGTTGACTTTTCCACAGAGCGATTGCGACCTGACCTGCGCATTCCTAAGAGATAGTCATATTCCATTGCATAGACCCGAGTTAGTATCATCACAAGTACTGACTTCTCATAACGTCTGTCAAACATCTTTATTACAGCTGAAATCGATGGCTTGACGTGCTCTCTTCGGCACTAGGTAAGTGATAATTATCAATTATCATCTTCTTTAATAAATGCTACTCTTCTAAATCAAAATGTATTTTTACATCAGCATATTTTCCAGCTATACTTTCCTGCCAAATTAAGTTAATAAAGCCAGTTAAATATGTCAGCAAAAAACTAAAAAGTTTGGGAATGGGCATCGCAGTTAAAAAACGGTCATTATTTTTGTCTCTTCTGTTAAAATGTACAAAGGATAAGCGGTGAAGTCACACAGATTCGATATTTGTCTGTAGGTTAATATGAAATGTTTTTTATGACTGCAAAAGTTGTGTAGTGGTTCAAGCAGCCGCCTCGCTGTTTAACTCTACGCCGAATGTTTTGTGTTTGATTCCCACAAGAGACAATAACTTAAGTGATCCACAAATAGCTGGTTCGAGTCGGGATTCTCCCGTGATACAGTATTTATGCCTAAAACCTATAACGGCCGTGGTCGTGGTGGGACTTAATTTTCGCGTGTAAAACCCATTTTAATAAAATTGTATGATGTATACAAATCGCGAAAATTGAAAATCGATGGTATTCTACAATACTCATCTAGTCGGTATTTCGAAAAAATATCGAGGCAGAACATTTTACAAAAACGCAAAAAAGATGACCAATATTTATGCATCGCGTCCCAATCACGTAACTATTTGAAAAATAGAGATAAAATATCTTCTATTTTATTCGAATATTTCAACACAAACCGGCCGTTAGTGTGAAACCCACGATAGTTCTGTTGGAATATACTTCTGCTAAAATCTACATTCTATGGAAGCGGGCAGTGATAGCCAAGAGACTATAGTCCAGTGGATCTCGGGTACAACTTCAGGGCACGCACCACTGACTTCGAAGTTGTTTGTATATTCAATCATTAGTCATCGGTGGTTCCGTGCCACCGACAGCACGCTAAGCTGGTTTAACCGGCTGTCATGAAGATCTTTGAAAATCGTTATATCGCACTGGTACACGTTCAAACAGTTTAAGTCACAGATATAGATCTACATAGATAACGCAATTATCACGATTTGTATTGAAACCAAGCGTGCCGACTTTTTAATACCTACTGTACGAACTGTACCGAAGCTATGCGCGACAGTATCGCTTGTGCGATATTCATCGTCTCCTAACACACAACGTCAGATCAAACGTCCAAAGCAAACGCGGCAACGTTATGTGAATATAGTTTACTTAACGGTAATTTATAGTTAGGTATATTTTGAAAGGGGAGCAAGGGGAGAACGGAACTAACAGCTTATCCAACCCAATTGTCAACCTCACCTGCACGCGCCTATGGCGGCGATGGCTAACCACCACCACCGTGAATGTTCAATATATACGAGGAGTACATCATCCGCAAAGTACCCGAAAACTGGGACAAGGGATTTCCGATAGGAGGAAAGCGGATATCGAACCTCAGATATGCCGATGACACGGTCCTTTTAGCGACGTCTATGGAAGACATGCAGGAGCTGTTTCAGAGACTCGAGACCGAGAGCAACTGCATGGACCTCGCAGTAAACAGAAGCAAGACGAAGTTAATGGTAGTTGACCGTGCCGAAAATCTCCCCAGAACAACTAATATCATCCCAGGGGTTGACATCGTTGACCACTGTACATACTTGGGCGCACTAGTCTACAACGATGGCAGCTGCGTACCGGAGATAAAGAGGCGTATTGGTATGGCTAAGGACGCGATGACCCGACTCAATGTCATCTGGAAGAAGAGGGGTATTACCAACACCACCAAGATCCGTCTAATACGCGCTCTAGTATTCCCCATATTCCTGTATGGTGTGGAAACATGGACAATACGAGCCAGAGAACGGCAAAGGATTGATGCATTTGAGATGTGGTGCTGGAGACGCATGCTGAGGATACCCTGGACCGCCAAGCGCACCAATGCATCTATCCTTTCGCAGCTTCGTGTCCAAACACGCCTTTCCACCATCTGCCAGCAGCGCATATTGATATACTTTGGCCACATAATGAGGAGGGGTGAAGAGAGCCTTGAAAAGCTGATCGTTGTTGGGAACATGGAGGGCAAACGAGCCCGGGGAAGGTCCCCAACCAGATGGAGCGATCAAGTGAGAGGCTCATCATCAACCATGTTTTGCTCTGTCGCCCGAGACGCCATGAACAGGCACCGGTGGAGGCAGATCATCGAAACCAGGTGCAAACCATCCACATCCGCCGATGACCACGATCCTCAGTCATGAGGGACCAACCACAGAGAGAGAGATATTCTGGAACGACACGCAGCTTGGAATGCTTAAAAACAGTTTTAATATGAATTTACGCATAATATAATTTTAAAATAACTTACCTGTGATAGGAAATATGTTACTGCCTTTGGGTGCTCGAAATTTTTAGGCTATTGCAGTTAATTATCACGCAACGAGGCATTTTTTTAGTTTTTTGCGGACGTTCGGCTGCAACAACGGACGCGCGGGGACTGAAGTTAGCGGCGACCAACCTCGACGCTTGGTCGGGGTTCAGACACGCGAAGTGCATGCATTTGCGTTATCTATGAAGATCTATGTATGTCTGTGGTTTAAGTCGTGCGGAGTCCAGACAGCAATTGCCCTGAAGAAAGCTGGTATTGTATCAAATCTGGTAAACCAGATGACGAAGTAAGACCAATGATTATGACACTATAGAAACATGATACCTAATTATAGAAAATCATTTCGCCCAAAACGGGGAACATTTTTTGCAATGCAATTGGTAAAGTTTTTGCAGCCGATTGAAAGATGCAAAGCGAAGACTATTTATAAGCGCGTGTTTTTAGTTGCACGGACAGAATTTAAAGATATAATTATTAACAGTTTGTCATAAATCAGCTCAGTAACAGTATACTGTTACTGAGTTGTTTTTTTTTTAAATTAGATCGCGTTCGAGTGAAAATGTTGAGGTTGATGAATGAATTATGTTTAAGTTTTTTTTTCCTGTTTAATAAGTTAAGCTGGAGACAGGACCACTATTCATACTCCACTCGTTCCACTTCCAACCCACTTACAATGCCAAAGTATAAAACAACAGCATTTCGAGGCTGTTTCAAATATGCCGCCACACGGTGCTGGAACGATTTGCCTGCCCCATTGAGATCAGTAAAAACAAAAGTAAATTTTAAATTTCACTTAAAAAATTACCTTTTATCAAAACAAAAGTTATAATAAGCATTAAAAACCAAGCGTTACTTACGTAATGGTTGTGATCTGCGGACGAGGTAGGTAATTAAGTATGCATGTCGTCGTTCAGGCGTCCCGAGACGGCTAGTTTGATAAATTATTATTATTTATCACTATTGTATCACTCAGGCTTGATGGTTGAAAGTGTGACGAATTTTATTGATGCAACGGATTGTAGTTGTTGAATGTAGCACTGATAAACTTCTTCTATAAATAAAAAAAACCGTCCATTTGATAATTATTATGTCGCGACGCACCGCGTCCTGCGGCCCGCGCCCGCGCTTGCGCCGCTGCATTAATATTATGCGTTGAAAATATACTTAATTACGAAGTAATTGAGTCGGCGTATGTATTATGTCACTATATTTTATTATATAGTTTTTTTAAATGCTTTTTTTAAATCCTGTTTTTGTGTAATAAAAATAATTGTTTTGTTGCCTAGATACACATTAGTTTATGTTGGATTATGTACCTATGTCTATATATTTTTTATTTTTTATATTTGTTTTCTCTTTAATTATTGTGCTGTTTAACGTCCGTGCGGCATTTAAGGTGCACACAGAATAACAGCGTTGTGTTGTGGACACTACCACAATGCAACAATATACCTGAATGTGCACCTATCTGTCACAGACTAATGTTATGCCTTGCAATGTTTTCTTTTATATATACTTAATACTTTTTTCAGTCTGTGACAAATAAATAGTTTTTCTTTCTTTCTTTCTTTATTTCTTTCTCTTTTCTCTCGACAACATTATGGAGACCTCTTAGGCATGCGGGTTTCCCCACGATATTTTCATTCGCCGTCAATTAAGCGACAATTAAATACGCACATATTATTATGTAGCTTTAAACAGATAGCGGTGTGTAACGTGGCATAGGTTTTGATTGAACTCGAGACCCCCTGCATGGCAGTCTATAAATCTCTCCACTAAGCTTTCACTACCTTGTTTGGCGTTTTAAATTCTGTTAAAAGGGAAATCGGTATGAAAAGGCTCGTGAAATATTACTGTGCAAACGGAATCGTTAAGCTAATACGTGCCAGGATATAAATAAGTGCTTTTGAAACTGTAACACGTGCATAAACAAGATTCACGCGTTGTGATTACAATATTTTGTACTTGGGTCATTATGACCGGGAACGGGTGAATTTTTTGTAGCCTACAAAGTGAAAAATATTTGTACGGTGGCAGAAGTTATTGTAGCAGGTACAGGTGTGTAGGAGTACGGATATCTATCGTCTCGGCTCTACACAGTTTATTATTATAGTCATGATCATCGCCCTAGCGTTATCCCGGTTGCATCCAAAACTTGCACGCCTTGAAGCCCGGGGTCCGCTTACTGGTCTAACCAGAGAGCACAGGGATTTTCTACAGAGCGACTGCCGTTTGACCTCTGCGAAACCAAAGGGATAGCGATAATCCATGGCTTAGACCAGTATCAGTTTGTATGAGGGTACTGACTCCACTTAACGACTGTCATAGATCTTCATGACAGCCGGGACCGACAGTTTCACGTGCTCTCTGAGGCACGGAACAAGCGATAATCAACAATATAATACGCACTTAACTTCGAAAAGTCATTGGTACGCGCCGTGTATTCGAACCCCATACCATCTGCATGGCAGTCTGTTGGCTAGGCAATCGCTGCCTAATAAAACTTTATTATTACAGTAATTGGTCATTAAAAGCGACACTAGGCACTCAGATAAAAGGCAGCGATAGCCTAGATGGAGATACCAACAGATTGTCAGGCAGGGTATCGGGTTCGTACCCAATGGCGTGCACCACTGACTTTTTGGAGCTATGTGGATGTTTAATTCTTAATTATTGTTTGCCTCGTGTCTCGGATACGATGTTAAGCCGTCGATCCCGCCTGTCATGAAGATCTGTGACAGTTCTTATTATGATGGAGACAATATCTTTGTATAAGACAATCCTAGTCTTAACCATGGCATATTGCTATCCTTTTGGGTAGCGGAAATTAGATAGTTGTTCTGTGTAAAAGATAATATTTAGTTCGGTTAGATTGGCAAGCGTAACGTGGGTTGCAACTGAAATAACGCTTGGAGGATGACTGGACACTAATGCAGTCTGATAAAGAAGGAAGATTCGATAGAGATTTTGTGAGTGAAAACAGGGCCTGACACCACTTGCCGGCCCTTAAAACATAACACTTTGTAATTACAGTGAATGCCGTGTGTGGAATCTTTATGTTATTTTGACTTCATTGTTTGTCTACAATTTTTTTAGTCATTGCATATGGTAGCATGGTTCAAATAAACACGATACTTGGGAAAAATAATAAAATTAATTCATTGGTTACATATCCTATGTACACAAACGGAAAAACCACTCACATGCCATGCATACGAGCAACCTTGCAGGAATGTGATAAATTGTCTATGTTATAAATTATTTTATTTATTTATCTCTAACAGTAAAGTATTTAACATACAAAAACACCTCTAGAATTTGACAACCCTAT
The DNA here is from genome assembly GCA_944739405.2 of Euclidia mi. NCBI lineage: Eukaryota > Metazoa > Arthropoda > Insecta > Lepidoptera > Erebidae > Euclidia > Euclidia mi. The sequence goes on from OX123192.2 coordinate 66,429,004, forward strand.
CCACTAGACGAAAAATTACTTTATTACCACTTCAAAAATAAATAAGCATGTGTCTGTATAAAGATTTGGGTCAACTGTTACAACACGCCATTCCACGTGGTATCCTTAACCTGAGTAAGTGTTAAACAAACCAACAAATCTCTATTTTCCCGGGCTACAACTCTTTGTTCCAATTAGGATTAAAACTTCAAAAGTTGAGGTTTACGACTAAGGTCACGCCCTTGGGCTACATGCCAAAGTGTTCAACTTCTAACACTTTATTTTACGGTTTAGAAGTAACTTTAATTATGAAATGAAAAATATAAATATTTGCTTTTGAAATTGGATAGAAGTAGGACGAGGGTATATGACCAATTTATTAACCGACTTCAAAAAAAAGGAGGTTCTCAGTTTGACCTGTATGTATGTATGTATGTATGTATGTATGTATGTTTGTCCGCGATTATCTCACGTTTGGCTGAACCGATTTTGATGCGGTTTTCAGAAAAGTATTTGTTACACTTAGGAGAAGGTTTTAGGCCCTTAAACGACTTCAAAAAAAAGAAGGTTCTGAGTTTGACCCGTATATATGTAAGTTTGCCCACGATTAACTCGAGTTTGGCAGAACCGATTTTTATGCGGTTTTGAGAAAAAGAAGTATTTGTTACACTTAGGAGAAAGTTTTAGTATTTTAACCGACTTCAAAAAAAGAAGGTTCTCAGTTTGACCCGTATACATATTATATTGGTTCTTAGTATGTTTGTATGTATTATGTGTGTGTGTTTGTACGTGTGTACGTGTTTGCGCGCGCGCGCGCGCATGTTTCTATTTCTATGTGTACGTGTGTGTGTGTGTACGAGTGTGTGTGTACGTGTCTATGTCGCTGCAATTAACAAAAAACAAAGAAAGTCGGTGAAAGAATCTAATGCGAGAGCATATTTCTCATTCTTGTCATTTCGGATAAGGCTCTGTTTTCGTGGGGATGGTTGAGTAATTTGTTCGAGTCAATATCACTTAAAACCATGCCTTTTAGGGATTTGACCCGCCTCAAGGCAACATAGCATTGGCCTATAGCAAAGATTTTAGGCCCCAGGTCCGCGGAACTAAGTGTATATCCTTGCAACTTGTGTACCGTCACAGCCCAACTCAACATGACTGACAACATCCGCCTCTCGATATCACCATAACCGCGATTGCCTTGATAGGTCGCTGGCACTGGAGCTATGGAAATGTATCCATCATCATCTTTAAGACGCAATGCTATTGATGGATCATCAAATAATATCAAAATGGCATCAGGCAGTTCACCTAGCTCAAGTTGATCTTGTCTTAGTGCCGGCCATTTAAATCCTTTAGGAACGCCCATTGGCTCGTTCGCTAAGCCATCCGTTATTGGCATATTTCTCCGGAGCATAATACGAGAGCTCACAGCCAATTCAATGGTATGTACAAGTCCACCGCATTTGTTTGGAGCGTACTTCCGTATGTGGCTGATTCCCTAGACTCATCTCTCTCTTCCAGTATAAAGCCTAAGTCCATAGGCACACAGAATAAAATTAGGTATCTATGTCAAAGTCATGATAACAAACTGATACTAGCAGAAAACTTATCACTAAAATAATTGAATGTTACTATAAACAGACTATTAATTAGCCCAAAACTTAAAGTAAATGGAGTACCTATCACTAAAAAGTATGAAATAAATAAAAGAGTAGTTAACACAAAACCTGAAGTAAACGAACGAAGTACCAAACACTAAAAAGTATGAAATAAAAATAATAAGAAAAAAAACAAAACGAAAATGATAACTTGAAAATCGCACCAAAAGTGTTTACTAGGTATTTAGTTTCTTTTTAAAAAAAAGAGAACCGCCTTCAAAAAATCGACCCACTGAAAAGTACGAAATAATTTTTACATACGCTAATGCATAGTATATAACTTATACAAAATACTTAGTTTTTGAAGTCGGTGCCAAACCATCAAAAACAAAAAAGAATACTGGCAAACAGAGAAAATAATACGAAGAATTTATCAAATCAATAAAGCCTCAAAAAAATCTGAATTAATAAAATTTAAAATAATCTACTCTAAAAAGCAATATATTTAAAAATATATAAAAAGTATGAAATAAATGCTTAATTATAAAATAATTATACTTCTTAGCTATTTTGGGCTATAAGTACTATGTAGATTGAATGCGCTGGTTTGGAAAGGATGACGCCAAACAATAGGCTTTTAGAGGGATTTGGCTTAACCTGAGTAAGTGTTAAACAAACCAACAAATCTCTATTTTCCCGAGCTACAACTCTTTGTTCCAATTAGGATTAAAACTTCAAAAGTTGAGGTTTACGACTAAGGTCACGCCCTTGGGCTACATGCCAAAGTGTTCAACTTCTAACACTTTATTTTACGGTTTAGAAGTAACTTTAATTATGAAATGAAAAATATAAATATTTGCTTTTGAAATTGGATAGAAGTAGGACGAGGGTATATGACCAATTTATTTTTATTTAATCATTAAACCTGGCCATGTAGTGCTAGAATAAAAATACGAAGTGTCCATCGAAATTTAATGTCGTGGGTGTCTTAAAGGCTAATAAGGAAAACATTAAAGGAATTACTCACTTACTTAAAATAAATAATATTTTTACGAAGAGATGAAAATCTTCTCATCAAACCCTATATCAACACTTTTGACCAGTGTGGTATAGTAGGCCAAATATTTTTTTTCTTACATTACCATTGTGACTATTGTGACTCAATTTGGTAGGGACCTATGTCCATGAGTGGACTGTGTAAGGCGGTATAATGTATCATACGCGTATCTCTATCGTATATATATTTAGCTATAATTTCCATGAAGCTCAGTGTTCATTTTTGTCAGCCTACCTAATACTGTGCTATAATTAATATTAAGAAAGTGTGCCTTAACCGATTACTGCTCGTAACAATCTTAAGCCAGAAAAGAAAACTAGTACCTACATCATTCTAATTAAAAGGATGTTAGCAGTGGATGATTAATTCTCGTCATAATTTGGAATTTCGCTTTTATTCCATTAAAACGATTAATTAAACGCTGTCCACATAATCTGAGTTTCATTAAAATTCTAAAACTATTTAATGTTCAGGTCATTGTAGTTAATTACGGCAGCATAACTAACAATAAACATACGAAACGAGCGGCAATTTTATGGTGGTAATAATAGTCGTTTTAGCGGTGGAGGTGCGAGAAGCGATGTGGTACAGAATAAATAATTATGTAGAATAAAAGGACTGCCTCTATGTTCCAGTGGATAGCTTATTCAACTGCTGATCGGTGGTCCCGGGTTCAATCCCCGAGTCAGGCAAAAGTGTGACTAGATTTTTCCGAATTCTCGGTAGCAGCACGGAGTCTGGTGAAGTGCGAGGTAAAATTCACGGCGAAATGTGGGTGTAATATTACACACCTGCCTATCTCAGGGGATACAGGCGTGAGTCTATAAATATAAAAGGTTCACATATTAGCAGTGGTAGCCTAGGGGTGATACCAACAGACTGACATGCAGAAGGTATCATATTTTAGGCTATCAAGGGTGTCAGCGCGCGGCGCGCCCTACGCACTTTTCGTGTTATGTGCGTATTTAATCATTTATTATCTCTTGCCTCATGCCTCTAAAATCACGTTAAGCTGTCGGTCCCAGCCGTCATAAAGATATATGGCAATCGTTATAGCAAGTCTTTGAATAAACTGACTCTGGTCTAAACCATGGAATATCGCCTATGCCTTTGGATAAGCAATTCATGCAGCGAGTGGTCCTTAGCATCAAACCTCCCACTCTCAAATATTCTTAAAGATAAAGATAAAGATCCTTTATTGCTCAAAACTGTGTAGTACATAGTAGATGACATTCATAATTTGGTATCAAAAGTTTGCCCATTTCGGGCATTGCAAGTGTTCAATTACATAATTTATTGACAATAATACAAAAGAATTGATTATAAGAATTAGGTAACATTGAAAGTTATTCGATATTATTAAAAAATAAAAACAATAATAGATATGAATAAAAAAGCATGCTTAATGTGGGGTGTGAGATTATGTTAATACATAATATTTTGTATCGTTTTTGTGCTTTTAGAACTTTCTTACCTGAAGAAAATAATTTATTCCATACTCAAATATGTTTATTTCGTTAAAAAGGTACAAATTTAAAAATTATAAAGGTACTTAATTAACTAAGCCGAGTAATCAGAAATGGTTGTGAAAATTATGAAATTACTACGCCAGCTTCCTTATTAGGTACTACACACGCTACGCTCATTTTAAATATAAAAAGAAAGCATTTCTATCCTAAAAAATGACAAGTCTCATTCAACGTTTAAATATAAAAAGAAAGCAATTCAAACCCAAACAAGTAAATAAACAAGTTTATAAAGGAGAATGCCGGTTTTTGTATGAAAGCATGAACCGTTTGGTTTTTAATGAAATGAAAATTTTTAGCCAGCTTATTGTTTAATATTACCGCAGGCATGAAGCGTTTTTGTTTTCGAATCCGCAGTTCTGAGATTTTCACATAACCATATTTTTAAAAAATCCGCCATAAATATTGCACAGGAAGGAATTTGTCCTTGATTTCTAATTGTTGATATGATATTACAAGTTAAAAGAAACGTAGTTTCGACCCAGAAGAACAAACCTCACCTCAACGGATAAAAACAAAATAATAACACAAACAAACACGATCGATGCGTAGGCGACGTTGTGTGGGTTTGACATTTGACACTTTTGACAGTTCTCATTCAATTATAACTAAAATCGATATCACCTAAAAAACAATCGATTAATGAATAAATTGCTCAACCACAGACTGAAATCAAGTTAAGTAGCCAAATATGTATTTCTATTTAATAAAATCACACTGAACACAGTTTTTTTAATTCACTATCATAGTGCCTTCTATTGAATCCAAAATAATTTAATCGTGTAAGCAATCGTTAATGTTGAGAATATTACACTCGATTTTATGTCGCTCGGAATCGACTTTTTTTGTGCTGGCAATTATGCATTCGGAAGTTGTTGATCTAAGTTCTACTTTTTTATAATATTTCGTAAACGCGGATTTAATAATGATTCATAATTTAGTAATGGCATTCAAATTGAGTCAAAGTATTTACGGTATATAATTTTTTTTAAAGCAATTGGTACAGGTTCCGGCATTCTCCTTTCATACTTAAATGGCACAAGTGAGTATTCAGAAAAGTTTGTAAACATTATGAAAACACTACGGCATTTTCCTAAATAAGTACTAAACATTACTCTCATGTTAAATATAAAAGAAAACTCTACCTTAAAAATATGACAATTCTCTTTCACCGTTTAAATTAAAAAAAGCTTATGCAAAACAGTCATCTTATCCGTGCAAACTTATTCTGCCAAAATAAATAAACGGTGTTAGTACCTGAAAAGTTTATTTAAATTCAAATGAAACCTATTTGTACGCTGCAAATAAAAAGGGCATAAAAAGCTACAAAAAAAGAGTAATTTATTTAAATCACGGGCAACGAATTTGCATAATACCAAACATATTAACGTTCTAAAGAAATCACTTTTCAAGAAAGAAAGAAAGAAAGAAAGAAAGAAAGAAAGAAAGAAAGAAAGAAAGAAAGAAAGAAAGAAAGAAAGAAAGAAAGAAAGAAAGAAAGAAAGAAAGAAAGAAAGAAAGAAAGAAAGAAAGAAAGAAAGAAAGAAATAATTATTTATTTGTAAGAATATAGTAACAAAAAAGATGTTATTTCAAATTATGTCCAATATACTCAACCATTTCTGGTGTACAAATATTCCATTAGTCCGTAAGTTAAAATGTCAAAATTAATTACATATAACTATAATAATAATAAATAGTCACAAAATTTGAATTAAATAGAGAATACAGAACATAAATAAAATTAATCATATATTTGTAATAATAAAAACAATAAGTAATACTTAATAGCAGACTATAATATTACAGGGTATCTTTTAAGTAGTCACTAACGGAATAGTAACATTTATCCAACAACATGCAGAAAACATTTCTTTTAAATAAGCTTACATTACAATCATTATAATAGTTAGGCAATTTATTGAACATTCGAATAGCCATACAAAATGAATTTTTGCAATGCATTGCTGTGTTTTGTCGATGGACCTGTAGTTTGTTAGGAAAACGGTAACTTCTTTGTGCATTTATGCTGGTTTTAATAAATAGGTTAGGATTTTTATACACAAAAACACAGATCTCATATATATAAAGACAGAGTAAAGGCAAAATACGATGTTAATTAAAAAGAGGAACACAGCTGTCTAAGTAATCTGCTCCACTGATAGCTCGGATGCATTTCTTTTGAGCCCTGAACGCTCTGATCAGATCAACAGAGTTTCCCCATATTACTATTCCATAGCGTAAAATAGAGGATATTTTATGTAGCCATGGCGTAGCGTACAAAGTCGCTTCCACAGTTGCCACCTGCCTTAGCCTATATAGCGTATACACATATCCATCTATTCTAGAACATATTTTGTCAATGTGTTGCTTCCAATTGCAGTACTTATCGATTATTATACCTAAAAAAAATAAATTTAAAGAAAAACAAAAAACCCGACTGCATAAAAACTAATTAAAAAATACGTGAAACAATTAACTTCAATAAAAACTAAAAAGAAAGAAACAAGCCTAGTAGTTTAGAATTCTGTTAAGTAATACGCAGAAGAGAACGACTCACAGTCGGGGCCCCTTGGAAAGATTTGATTGGTAAAATTTGAATGGGCCCCGACTGTGAGTCGTTCTCTTCTGCATATTACTTAACAGAATTCTAAACTACTAGGCTTGTTTCTTTCTTTTTAGTTTTTATTGAAGTTAATTGTTTCACGTATTTTTTAATTAGTTTTTATGCAGTCGGGTTTTTTGTTTTTCTTTAAATTTATTTTTTTATTTTATACTTTTTAGTTACGATTCATTGACTTCGTTATAAGATGGTAAAATTCGCAATCAAGCGTTTGTATATCGTTTATACTTGAAATAAAAACTAAAATCATTAAGTATCATTAAGTAAGAAAATTAGCGAGATTTTTTTTTTTGTTAAACAACTTTAGATCGTTATATATCCTAAACTATTATTTAAAATGAAAAATGATAAAAGGAACCTAAAGATGATTTTAAAATACCTATTCAACGACACCCCACATGACATAGTTCATCAACATTTTATTTTTTCATTTTGACAATATGGCGTCTGGTTGAGGCTGTGGTGAATTTTGATTACTGTTATGTCTTTAGTGACACTCGCAAGGTTAAGACGAATCGATTGACGTAAGAATCATCAAAATCGGCTTACGCATTTGGTCTCTAGAACGCCACATAGAAACAAACATACATACATACTTACATACATACATACATAGACTGATAAACACATTACCCTCCTTTGCGTCGCGCAGTCGGGTAAAAAGGATGTCGATTCTGCTTTTCTTAATGTTTGTCTATCTAATTGAATATTTAAGGATATAGGATTACTATTGTATGTCTGAAATTGAATCAATTTGGATTTATTTACATTTACATTTAAGTTATTATCATCAAGCCATTTATTAACGTTGTCCAGAGTTTGGTTTATATCCCTTTTATTTTTATTATTACACTGAATTTTCAAAGTAGTATCATCTGCATATAATACACATTTGTGAGAAGTTGAATCGGGCAGATCATTAATATAGGCTAAGAATAGCAGAGGGCCTAATATACTACCCTGCGGTACGCCACATGCATTTGTCTGGTTTTGTGATTTTTCAATTTTTATGTGTCGACCTGATAAATATGGCATTTCAACACACTGAACACGATTTGACAAGTAACTTACTATCCAATTTAGCCCATTACCTCTAACAACTCCATATTTTCAAGCTTTTGTAGTAGTAGATCATGAGACACGAAGTCAAAGGTTTTGGACATGTCAAGGAATATGGAAATTATTGGTATTTTTCTATCTAATTGTTCCGTAATATTTTTCACGAGTGTGAAACAAGCTAAGGTGGTTGAATTGTTTTTTACAAACCCAAATTGTTCTGATTTTAGAATGTTATGCTTTATTAAAAAGTTGTATAGTTGATTGTGTAACAACTTTTCGAAAATCTTCGATATTACTGGGATTAGGGTAACTGGACGATAGTTGTTCATATCGGTTTTATCTCCTTTTTTATAAATCGGTTTCACCATCGAGTATTTCAGACGAGTCGGAAATTTGCCGCACTCAAATGATAGATTTATCAAATAGGTTAGCGGATGTGATAGACTTGTGGCACAGATCTTTAGTATTTTTGTGTTAATTTCATCATAACCTGTGGAATTAGTGTTGTTTAACGTCATTATGGTTTTATATACATCTTTACAATCTACTGGATTTAAAAATATGGTATTTGTATTATTTTCAATGGTTTTAGACATTTTGATTACGGGCTTGGCATTATTATTTCTGTTAGTCATATTTATAAAATAGTTGTTGAAGTTATTCACTATATCTTTTGGGTTTGTGTAATTTATACCATCGATTTTTATTGATTTTACATTTTATTTTTTCTTTACAATTTATTTCTGTGCTAAAGTTATTTCTTATTATTTGCCATGCTGCTTTACATCTGTTTTTCGAGTTATATATGTATTTGGTATTATTATTCTTTTAAGCCTGCAGTTTGCATCTTCTTAAAATTGGTTTATATATGTTGTATCGTTTAAGGTTGATATTTTTATTACACGGTGACTATAGATATTAAAATAAAGCATCCTCTTGTTTCTACATGATTTTCTTAACCCCTTGGAAATCCATTTAGCCTTCACTGGTTTGTTTGTTATTTTTACATTTATTAATGGGAAAAGTATCAAAGGCATCATCTATGTCATTTAACGCGTAGATATCATTAAACGAGAGAGCTTCTATGCAAGAACGAAATTTTTGTCTATTTTCTTCGTTGTAATCTCTACGCTTTTCAAACCAAAATTGTCCATACCGCGATGCATCGTAGACAACTTCAGTCTCGAATGAAACATTCTGACCGGTTTCATGGTCTGATAACCCCAAATAATGGATTTTTGGTGTAACATTAGTTATATTGGAGTTTATCAGATCCAAATAAGATTGCTTTCTTGTAGGAGATAAAATATGATATTTTATGTTATGATTTGAAAGTATTGACTTAAGATTCTTTAGAACAGCTGGTATAATTATTTTAAATAAAATAGTTAGAATAAAGTATAAATCAATTTAATGTATAATAAATACAGCTGAGGTTAAATACCTGCCAGTCAAGCGTTATCTCCACAAAAATCACAATAATAACACAAACACATATACTAGTTCTGCAGCTTCATCATGGAATCCTCTATCTACAATATGCAGCAGTATTTTGAAGAACGGATGGCTAAGTTTGAGGCGGATCTTCTCAAGAAAAGTTCAACTGGTACGGGCGGCCTGGCAGAAGAGTTTGGCATTTTCAAGGACTTCATTATGCAAACAATGAAGTCTTTTGCTCAACAATTGGCGTCCGTCGCCCGCCAAGTGGACGGTATGGAGACACGCAGCCGTCGAAAAATGATTCTTCTGCACGGTGTCGAGGAGGAGAAGAATGAGGACACAGCTCAGGTGGTTGGCCGAATGGTGAAGGAGCGGCTGAAGCTTGATACATTCACCACAGCAGAAATCAAGCGATGCCATAGAATGGGCCGTCTTCAATCAAATAAGCCCAGGCCCATCCTCGTAAAGTTTCAGAGCACTTCAGTGCGAGACAGCATTTGGTTCGCCAAAACCAAGTTGAAGGGTTCCGGTGTAACGCTGTCCGAGTTCTTGACCCGAACGCGACACATGGCGTTCATGGCAGCGCGGGAGAGGTTTGGCGTGGCGAAGTGCTGGACCAGGGAAGGCTCTGTATTCGTCCTCGGGGCGGATGGTCAACGGCATCGGGTGTTTTGCTTGGACGACCTCAACAAAATCAAGGGCGCAGATCCGGAGAAGCCTGCAGTGAAGGTTACTGCTGCGAAGACCAAGCGGACTGCAGCATCCAAAAAATAGGTTTTATCTTGTTTTTGTTTACATGACCGGGTGCATTTACATTTCACAGTTTCTACCTTCTTCTAATCTATTATTTCTTATACTTTTTTTATTAACCTGCACATATTTTTCACTTGGCATATATGTCAGTAATGTCACTGTCACTAGTACTTCTCTTGTCTTACTGTTTCAACTCCCTATCTGAATCACAGGTTTTTTATCTTTCAGCCTATGTCAAATATTTATAAGAAATCACCTGGTCTAAATCATATAATAATATTTCTCGTTTTCGTTTATGTAAGGCTATGTGGTGTTATTTTACAATAGTAGTAGTTTTTGTAACACGCAACTGGCGGGTGGACATTTTGCTTTTACATAGCTTTAATATATATCTTTATTTAAGTATAACTATTATATAACATATTATAAGTATATTATATAAATATTTTTATTTTATTTTTACACTTATATATATTTTTATATAAGACATATTATGCTAGATACAAGTAATGACGATGACAGCTTCTTAACTGCTAGTAGTAGTCTCAATGACAGTTTCACTAGTTTGCCCTCACTTGCAGAGATTCTTCAGTCTCAGCTCTCTGACGTCGCGGGGAACTTTAATGTAGTCCATATAAATGCCCAAAGTATTCCAGCCCATTTCCCTGATATGCTGACAACCTTTGACTGTAAGAACATCCATGCTATTCTCGTTTCAGAGTCATGGCTCAAACCATGTCTGCCATCAACTTCATATTCTCTTCCGGGGTTCCACCTTATTAGAGATGATCGCGCGGTTGGTGCTGGTGGCGGTGTTGCTATATACCTACGTGCTCAAATTCCCTTCCGTATAGTAAGCACCTCATCGCAACCACCACCCGCGAATGCCGGCGAGCATCTCTTCTTAGAAGTGGAACTGAATCATTCTAAAGTTCTTCTAGGTGTCTATTACTCTCCTTCGTTACGTATAAATTTTTTCCCTTCTTTCGAACAACTCCTAGAAACTTTAGTACCTTCTTACAGTCACGCAATTGTAATGGGTGATTTTAACACCTGCATAATAAAACAGGATAATCGTGCCACAACCCTCGAGCGTATTGTACATTCGAGCAATCTATCTATTCTTCCTCTCAATGCTACACACCATTTTCCAAACTCTGTACCTTCTCTCCTTGACCTAATTTTCGTTTCTTCCCCTACTTTTGTATCCAAACATGGTCAGTGCTCTGCAGATTCTTTCTCTTACCATGATCTAATCTATCTTTCATACACAATACGCCCACCAAAGGTAAAACCTAAAATTATTATGCAACGCAATTTCGGTGGGATGGATCGTTTGAAGCTCTGCGAAGATGCCCGTAATATTGATTGGTCTCCTTTGTACTCATCAGACTGTGTAGATAACAAAGTCCAAATTTTCACTGATAAGTTAACTCACCTGTACGACGAGCATGCACCAATCCGTGCCATTAAATTAAAGCATTTACCTGCACCTTGGCTGACTGACGAAATTAAAATTCTTATATCAAAGAAAGCGGCTGCCAAGGCAAAGTATAAATGTCGTCCAACCCCTGCGAATTTGGAAAAATACACAAGTACTAGAAATCTCTGCAATAAGGCGTGTAGGAAAGCACAACGCCAACATATTCACAGCTCTGTTGAAAACGGAGACCCAGTTAAAATCTGGAAATTTCTAAGAACACTGGGAGTTGGTAAGTCTCGCAATGACACAATCTCCAATGATATAAATATAGATTCGCTTAACGCACATTTCACTGCTTCACCCAACTTTGATGGAACAACAAAATCAAACACGTTACAAGATCTTTCACGTATCCCAACTCCCAAATATTCACCTTTTGTTTTCGAGCAATTTGCCAGTTGTGATGTTAAAAAGAGCATCACTTCAATCTCATCCAATGCTGTTGGTAATGACTGCATCAGTCGAAACATGATCCTACCCATCCTAGATGAAATCCTCCCTGTCCTTTGTCATATCCTAAATTACTCAGTTACCAGCGGCGTCTTTCCATCAGCGTGGAAAGATGCACAAATAGTTCCAATACCTAAAAAATCCAAACCCTGTTCCCTTACTGACTTCCGTCCTATATCTATACTTCCATTCCTTTCCAAAGTCCTTGAGCGTCTTGTGCATACGCAACTCTGTACTTTCCTTTCCAAGAATGCTCTCCTGAATCCTTTCCAATCCGGTTTTCGTCCTGGTCATAGTACTACCACAGCATTGGTTCATATCACTGATGAGATAAGGCTGGGCATGGATGGTGGAAAGCTCACGCTGTTGTCCTTGCTTGATTTTAGCAACGCATTTAATACCGTGGATTTTCACATCCTACTTGCCATACTCCGCTCTATTAACATATCTCCAACGGTAATTGACTGGTTTCATAGTTACCTGTTTGGACGCCGACAGCGTATACGTGTTGATGAGTCGTACTCTTCGTGGTGTAATACAACTGTCGGGGTACCGCAGGGTGGCGTGCTATCTCCGTTACTTTTCGCAATTTTTATTAATTCTATCTCCAAACAGTTACTTTCGTCCTACCACCTTTATGCAGATGATTTGCAGATATATTCACAGGCACCAGTAGAGTCAATTTCAATGGCGTTTTCTAATATTAACACAGATTTGGCGCATATCTGTACGTGGAGCAAAAATTATGGTCTGAAGGTAAATCCGTCAAAAACACAGGTCATTCTAATTGGCAGTTCCAGGATGATATCCAAGATCAATGGGTCACAACTGCCTCAGATTCAGTTCGACGGTAACATTTTACCGATCTTAGATAACGTCAAAAACCTTGGCATTTATCTGGATAAAACTTTTTCATGGGGAAGTCAAATACAGGAGACCAGCCGTAAACTGTTTGCTTCAGCTGGATCGTTACGTAGGCTGCGGAACTTTCTTCCCACCACCACCAAGATTGCGCTTGCACAATCCTTGCTTCTCCCAATACTCGATTATGCCGATGTCAGCTATCTTGATCTTAATGAGGACCAACTTGATAAACTTGAGCGTCTCCAAAACTTCTGTATTAGATTCATTTTTGGCTTACGCAAATATGATCATATATCTGAATTTCGATCCAGGCTCAAGTGGCTCCCAATTCGACTTCGCCGGAATACTCATATCCTTATGTTACTGTACAATGTGTTGTTCAATCCTAATACCCCCACGTATCTCAAAGAACGTTTTAAGTTCCTTCATGACACACATTTAAAGACCTTGAGGTCGTCGGTGGATCTGAGACTGCAGATGCCAGCACATACCACAAACTACTACGATAAATCCTTTGCTGTTCAGGCTGTGCGTCTGTGGAATGCGCTGCCGGTTGAAATTAGGCAAGCTAAATCATTGAAAATATTTAAAAATGCACTAAAGAAGCACTATCTGTCATTGTAAACAAATTGTATCACTGTATATTGTGTTTATATTATTATATGTATTATATGTAAATTGTACCTATATATATATATAAATGTATATTATGTATTATTTATGTATATTATGTATTTATTTATATGTTTAGCACCTATCATATCTATTGTATGTATGCCTGCTTATGTATGTATATATATTATGTATGTATATAATAAAAACAATTTCTAGTAAGCAGATACTTTTGGTCGCTACACATCAAAGCTTTTTGTCATTTTCAGTCTGTCCATCCTAAGGTTGCCTGTAAGAGATCGCACTCAGCGATAAGGCCGCCCTTGTGCATTTGATATGTATCTACATTTAAGTTATTTACACCAAATTTGTACAAACATTTGCACAATAAAGCAATTATCTATCTATCTATCTATTCTTGTTCGTTTTTGAACAAATGCTTTTTAGAAGTGAGTCAAGATATTGCAAAAACCTTGTTCCATTGGGGTTCGGTACCCTATAGATACATATAAAAATAAGTTTTAGAGACATTATTTCTACACCACAGTATTCAAAATGAAAGGGTATTGGTTCCACTTTCTTATTAATTGGTTTAAATTCTAGATTTTTCCTTACGACAATACAAGAGCCGCCTCTTCGCTGGTTAGCCCTTGAAAATGATGCCGCCATCCTAAAATTATCGATATTAACGTTATTCTCTGAGCCTCTTTTTATGAACGTTTCTGTAAGACAGATAATATCAACCTGATCGCATTGTTTCTTCAAGTCTGCTATTGTAATTTCAAATAAATCTTTTTTATTTAGGATACCCGCTATATTCTGGTGAAACAATGTGACTTTTTGCTGCTTAGTCTCGAAAAAACAATGCTTTATTTCCAACTTGTTCCGTATAAGATTGTGTAATAATATTTTCAGTTGTGTGAGTGTACTGCAAATTGTTTTAGGTTGAAAATGTACTTAACAAATAATTTAAGTTCTGAAAGATGTTTCTAATTCCATTATTATTTATACTGCCATTATATTTATTAAACATATCATAATCATAAGACAAATCTTCATTAGAGTCAAAATATATTACATACTTTTGGATATCAGTATCCAAACAAATTAAAGTATTGAAAGTTTCAACTCCGCAATTGAACATTATTGAATGTTTACCAAAGTTATATGTTGGCAGATATAATATTATATTTGTAAATTGTAATTCAGATAAAGTATAGCGTAGGTACATAATTAAATCATAATAATTATTTGTTCGTTTGAAATCTTCGTCACCTATCAACAAAATACAATAATAGTTGATTGAATCAGGCGTTACTTGGCGGAACTCCATTGTAACCTAATGGAAGGAAAGAGGAACCCACCACGCACCCTCGAATTGACCACCCCAACTATTGCAATAGAAAAAGGTTGACAATATCGAACTCCTCTAAAAGGATAAGGGATATAGGAATGGTATGGGTTCCAGGAAGATACCTGACTTGCAGTATCCCGCTGTATGCGCCGACTATTCTTCGACACGTGTTTCGCCTCTGCACGAGGCATCCTCAGGAACGATGGGCAACGACTGAGCGCTTTCCAACCGTGGGCATGTCTTATAAACGATTGTACTTTCTAATCCCCTCCCTCCGTTGCTCGACTGATGTGAGTCGTTATGACGGTGTGCGAATATATTCAGCAATGGGGACCCGTTAAAGTTGGTTTGATCGTTCAGTAATGTATGCTTGTCCCGCTTTAAAATCTCTAATTGTTCCAATACGCACATTCTAATACCCTTTTGACAAGGGTGTATGACGTCAAATGAATGTCCGCTATTTAAGGTATGACCCGATTCAAGTAAATGTTCGGCTAAATGAGACTTTTCCGGCTGGTTGTTTCTAAACGCCGCTAAATGTTCTTTATATCTCAGCTCAAAACTTCGACCCGTCTGTCCTATGTACTTATTTTGGCATTGGTCGCATGTTAAGCAGTAAATACCGGACTTTTTGTTCTTGCATACTTTATCTTTACCATTGCAAAGAAATTTTAACGTTTTGTATGGTTTATAGGCTGATCTGATACCGTTCTTCCTCAGTATACGCGCCATACGGTCAGTTATGCTTCCAAAATAGGTAAGAACAGCGGTATTATTTATAGGTTCTTTTATAGAGGGATATAAAAGTGACTTGGCCATTCTAAGTTGTTTTCTTCTAATCATCTTGTCAATTAGGCGTTTACTATACCCGTTGGATTGAGCTATATGATAAATAATATTTAATTCTCTGTTATATGATTCTATATTCAGTGGTACATTTAATAATCTATGAATCATACTGTGAAATGCTGCCTTTTTGTGTTGCGATGGATGACAGGACGATGCTGGTATTGTACTATCTGTATACGTCGGTTTACGATAAATTTCAAATGAGTGTGAGGTACCCTCCCTTTTGATAGTCAAATCTAAGAAGTTTATTGAGCTGTTTTGTTCTATCTCCAATTCGAACTTAATTTTGGGGTGTATACTATTAATTCTTGTAAGAAAACAGTGAAGCTGACGTTCTGTGCCCTTCCAGGGCCAGCAAAATATCGTCCACGAATCTATAATAATATAAGATGTTCGGTTCTTTCACCAAATGCTCGTGTTCGTAGTTATTCATAAAGATATCTGCTAACAACGGACTAAGCGGTGAACCCATGGCCAAACCCTCCTTCTGTAAGTAGTACTCGTTGTTGAATTGAAAATAATTTTGTTTACTGCATAACTCGGTTAATTTCAAAATATTCTGAATCTGTTCTGGGTGTATTCTATTTCTTCCCAGCAGATTTTTAATTATAACTAAACATTCTTTATACGGGACATTTTTAAATAAGCTTTTTACATCCAAAGACACGGGTTTTGTGTTTCTAGGTTGACAGATGTGTTTTATTTTGCTAATCATAACTATTTTTCAGGCTGTATTTTGCGGTGAATGACGTCTTCTCTTTAATCAATCCGTTTAAATATTTCGCCAATTTATAAGCAGGAGCGTTGACATATGAGACGACTGGACGGATGGGCACCTGATCTTTATGTATTTTTGGTAAACCATACAACAGCGGACACTGAGGGTTCATCGGTATAAGACTTTTCGCTAAATAGCAGTTTTGTGGAAAAAGGTAAGTACTTGACTTGATACTGAGTTTTAATTCTGCATGAAATCGTTTGGTAGGATCGTAGGGCAGACGCTGGAAATCTTCGGTGTGTATTACATCTTGTACTTTGCTATTATACTGCGATCTAGACATAATTACTACGGTGTTGCCTTTATCCGCCTTATTTACCACCAAATCATTTTGTTGAATTTTATTTTGGACGGATTTATATATTTTTAATTCGCAGTTAATGAAATTAGTCGATTTGTATGTTTTTTATTTCTGGTAATAGCTATTTCTGCATCCACCGCCAATGTTTCCAAAGAATATTGCGTAACTTTTTGAGGAATACTATACTTTAATCCCTTCTCCAAAAGTGAGTTCTCGTCACGTGTGAAAATGGTGTTCGAAAGATTCTTTATTCTGGGATGAAATTGATGATTGCAAGTGGTGTTGCCAGTATAGTCTGAAGGTGGTGTTATTCTTCCTATCAGTTCTTGTAACTTCCTACTTTGAATGATGTATTTCTCGTGAGCTACAGTTGACGCTAATTCCCTAGCTTTTTGATCTAATAAATCGAACTCGACTTTGTGTAACTTGAATGAAAGTTCTAAGTGCAGTATTTTTAAATGTAGTTTTAAATTATCGCGAACCGTAAACCAACGTCTTGCCTCTTCACCTAGCCAAATTTTTTGAGCTTTTTGTATCGCTATATTGGCAGCCCGACTGTGCGTATTGGAACGTATAGTAATATAATTTGGAATGACATTGTAATATTTACATTTCTGATTGAACCACACGTTTTGACATGCGACCCGGTGTTGCTTCGTAAGTTTGATGTATAATTTCGCCTGTACAGCTATGCTTGCTGATTTGATATAGTTGATTGAATCAGGCGTTATTTGGCGGAACTCCATTGTAACCTAATGGAAGGAAAGAGGAACCCACCACGCACCCTCGAATTGACCACCCCAACTATTGCAATGGAAAAAGGTTGACAATATCGAACTCCTCTAAAAGGATAAGGGATATAGGAATGGTATGGGTTCCAGGAAGATACCTGACTTGCAGTATCCCGCTGTATGCGCCGACTATTCTTCGACACGTGTTTCGCCTCTGCACGAGGCATCCTCAGGAACGATGGGCAACGACTGAGCGCTTTCCAACCGTGGGCATGTCTTATAAACGATTGTACTTTCTAATCCCCTCCCTCCGTTGCTCGACTGATGTGAGTCATTATGACGGTGTGCGAATATATTCAGCAATGGGGACCCGTTAAAGTTGGTTTGATCGTTCAGTAATGTATGCTTGTCCCGCTTTAAAATCTCTAATTGTTCCAATACGCACATTCTAATACCCTTTTGACAAGTGTGTATGACGTCAAATGAATGTCCGCTATTTAAGGTATGACCCGATTCAAGTAAATGTTCGGCTAAATGAGACTTTGAGTCCGCTGTTGTATGGTTTACCAAAAATACATAAAGATCAGGTGCCCATCCGTCCAGTCGTCTCATATGTCAACGCTCCAGCTTATAAATTAGCGAAATATTTAAACGGATTGATTAGAGAGAAGACGTCATTCACCGCAAAATACAGCCTGAAAAATAGTTATGATTTGATTAGCAAAATAAAACACATCTGTCAACCTAGAAACACAAAACTCGTGTCTTTGGATGTAAAAAGCTTATTTACAAATGTCCCGTATAAAGAATGTTTAGTTATAATTAAAAATCTGCTGGGAAGAAATAGAATACACCCAGAACAGATTCAGAATATTTTGAAATTAACCGAGTTATGCAGTAAACAAAATTATTTTCAATTCAACAACGAGTACTACTTACAGAAGGAGGGTTTGGCCATGGGTTCACCGCTTAGTCCGTTGTTAGCAGATATCTTTATGAATAACTACGAACACGAGCATTTGGTAAAAGAACCGAACATCTTATATTATTATAGATTCGTGGACGATATTTTGCTGGCCTGGAAGGGCACAGAACGTCAGCTTCACTGTTTTCTTACAAGAATTAATAGTATACACCCCAAAATTAAGTTCGAATTGGAGATAGAACAAAACAGCTCAATAAACTTCTTAGATTTGACTATCAAAAGGGAGGGTACCTCACACTCATTTGAAATTTATCGTAAACCGACGTATACAGATAGTACAATACCAGCATCGTCCTGTCATCCATCGCAACACAAAAAGGCAGCATTTCACAGTATGATTCATAGATTATTAAATGTACCACTGAATATAGAATCATATAACAGAGAATTAAATATTATTTATCATATAGCTCAATCCAACGGGTATAGTAAACGCCTAATTGACAAGATGATTAGAGGAAAACAACTTAGAATGGCCAAGTCACTTTTATATCCCTCTATAAAAGAACTTATAAATAATACCGCTGTTCTTACCTATTTTGGAAGCATAACTGACCGTATGGCGCGTATACTGAGGAGGAACGGTATCAGATCAGCCTATAAACCATACAAAACGTTAAAATTTCTTTGCAATGGTAAAGATAAAGTATGCAAGAACAAAAAGTCCGGTATTTACTGCTTAACATGCGACCAATGCCAAAATAAGTACATAGGACAGACGGGTCGAAGTTTTGAGCTGAGATATAAAGAACATTTAGCGGCGTTTAGAAACAACTAGCCGGAAAAGTCTCATTTAACCGAACATTTACTTGAATCGGGTCATACCTTAAATAGCGGACATTCATTTGACGTCATACACACTTGTCAAAAGGGTATTAGAATGTGCGTATTGGAACAATTAGAGATTTTAAAGCGGGACAAGCATACATTACTGAACGATCAAACCAACTTTAACGGGTCCCCATTGCTGAATATATTCGCACACCGTCATAATGACTCACATCAGTCGAGCAACGGAGGGAGGGGATTAGAAAGTACAATCGTTTATAAGACATGCCCACGGTTGGAAAGCGCTCAGTCGTTGCCCATCGTTCCTGAGGATGCCTCTTGCAGAGGCAAAACACGTGTCGAAGAATAGTCGGCGCATACAGCGGGATACTGCAAGTCGGGTATCTTCTGGAACCCATACCATTCCTATATCCCTTATCCTTTTAGAGGAGTTCGATATTGTCAACCTTTTTCTATTGCAATAGTTGGGGTGGTCAATTCGAGGGTGCGTGGTGGGTTCCTCTTTCCTTCCATTAAAATACAATAATCTTTCTTTGTGTAATTAGAAATATTTGTACTAATGTTCAACAACAATTCCTTAATCCACAGTTGGGATACAAATAGTGACACAATTTGTAATCCTGAAATGTTTGTTCTGCTAAAGGTAATATTTTGTTAGTTTTGTTACTACTTATAATACATACTCTACTTTGTTCTTGTAATTTATTAGTAGTATGTTTTAGTTTTTGTTCGTTGGACTTATCTTCTATGGACATAACAGTTTTGATTGTGAGGGCTAATGTCAAAATATGACACACAATGACGGCTAATTTCAGCCGGGTGGTAAGATTTATAACTCAATTCTGGAGCAGAATTTTAAATCGTATAATTTGGTAATGCGTCGACCATAACTCTCCTGACAATTAAAACCAGGCTGTGATATTTTTTTCTGGTTTTGCTGACCATACACCTAAACCTTTTTGACACTGCTATTTGTTGAAAAGATAATTCTATGAGAAGGCTCATTTTATTTATTGCTAGTTTTTGCGATGAATAGTGAGAGTTTTACATCAAAGGACTTAAATTAAATATACAAACACAGTATCTCTAATCTAGAAAATAATGGTTTCTTCTTAGTTATTTCGCTCCATATTTTAACCTTTTCTAGTTTTATTTACGCAGTTTAGGGCAGCGTATGACCTTTGACAATGTCCATGCCCTACTTAAGTTAATTTATTTAAAGCTTCCAAGGAATAATTTCATGCTAAAGTTCAACAAAGGTTCATCCGTGTATGTATAGTATCGTATCTGTAATATTATGTAAATGCCATATTTGTGTAATAAAACGGTTAATAAACGGCTGTCAGTTTCGTTTTCCTTTGGAAAATTATACATCCAGTCATATACTTGTATGTTATGTAGACTCTTTATAATATAAACAGCAGCTTTGCATGGTTGCAAGGGATAAAAAATGGCTACGAAAAAAAGAAGGTTAAGCTCAAAATACCTATTTATAAAACTAAAGCACAAACTAATTCTGTATTCTTACTAGCAATATTTACATTATTTACCTTCAATTGTCACACTTTAATTTACCTATTGATATTTTTAAAATTAAGCAACACGGAACGAACTATTATTAAGAATATAAAAAATAATCAGAAACTTTATTTGTTTCGTTAACTTTTTGATTTCACGATTTTATTTTTAGTGAAAGATTAAACTAGGTTTGCTTTATGGCGCACAATATATTATGATGTATAAATGAATATACCTACCTTACTTTATACTTTTTTATTTAAACCTTATTTATCAAAGGCGCGTATGTTCCTTTTTTCAGGAGCGGGTGCTATGCCACTGTATGGTAAAGTTTAAATAGTCGCAACACTAATTATTACTAATATGCCATAGTTAGACCAATGCCAAGCTATTTAGTGAAACCTCATTTTGGACTTGCGCGTTCCTCGAGCGGGTGCCAGGCGTGTACCCAGTACAAAGTAAACGCCGAATGGACGCCCATTTTAGGAGAGGCTGGTCTGACTCTGACGATTGATAAGGATCATCGCAACAGCTGGAACCATGAAAAGAAATGCAAGAATATTTTCAGTTCTTTCTAAAGCTCCGCAACATTATTTACTAGACGAAACGTGATTTAAATATTCATATGTAATCAGTATAAATAAAATCAGAAATCAACAATTCGAATACATTCAAACGCACTACAGAGATTAAAGTAGTAAATCAATTATCACCAAAGAGCTAATCTAGGCACAACGCAACTGTTTAAAGCAACAATTTTATTCTTTTCTTCACTGACTGGCATCCCGAACCCCTAAACTATAACGCTTCGAAAAATCACAATATTCCTTCGACAAAAAAAATGTAATACACGAAGTCAGAAAATCAAATAAAGACCCCTGATGCACCTTTTTGACTGACACCTGTCAATAGAAGTTTTTATGGTACGGTCGGCACCTAAAATTGGAAAATCGGAACCCTAATAAAATCTGACTGTCGTTCGTTACATATATTGCTATCCCGTTTTGCAACAAAAAGCTTTAGTGATTTTTATATTCCGTAGTTGGTAGATAGGTAATCGGTCAAAGGTTTTTGTGCATGGTAAAATTACCCTATCAATTTAGAATTATATAATGTATGTATTTATAAAAAAAGTATAATAATAGCTGCCTCCGTGGTCCAGTGGATAGCCGCGTATGCGTCTGCTCATCGGGGGGTCTACCTAAAATGTTACTGAGTTTTTTCGAATTTACTGTTGCAGCACGGAGTCTCGCAAAGAGCCGTAACGGCTCTAGGCTCGCTTCCTATTACGGGGGACCTAACATTCATAAGGCAAAGGTGAGTGTAATATTACACCTCTGCTTACCCCTTCGGGGATATAGGCGTGACGATAAAAAAGTATAATAGGGAAGTTACCTGCATGTGAAATAAATTATACAAGTATTTTAACCTAAAGAAATGTGTCAAAATAATGGTAGTTTCATTCATTCATTAATGTTAAAACTTTATTTAACATTTTTTATCGAAAATTTAATGATAATAAGTATTTTATTAGACTGCAAAAAAACTATGACGTCACTAGGTCTTATTTCATACAAACGCCGCGCCGTAGCAAAGGTCGTTTTTGACATATCGTTGAAAGTGCTTGATTTGACTAGTTGGAAACAACTCTATTATATATGTCTATCCGTTTGTCTAGAACCCGTAGTACAAACTCTTATCATTACAATGTCACTGAATTCGCCACCTGATCTGCCTACAAATTTAATTAATTAAAGTAGTATCATCATCGTACAGCCTTTTTATAACCACCGCTGGACGGACATAAGCCACTCCTAATTTTCGTTACAATAGCATTGTGAGGCTATAGGAGGATTTGCTCTACTATACCACGCTGGGCAGACGGGTTAGCATGGGTTCGATGCCGAGGTTTCCGTCCTTGCCACAAGATATTTCGCTTCGTGTATTTTCATAAGTATAGGAATTTCAAATTTCGTAGTCATCTTTTGGAATATATACAGCGTACCTTTGTTTTCCTTCTTAGAAAATTCTTGTTTGTTCTTGTGATCATTTTTGTTTTCAAACAAAAGGCTCATTGCAAATACTTTTATTTGCCCCGATGTTTCGACACGCTTTACAACAGATATCATTTTAAAATACATTTATAATATATTTAATTTTTTCTTTCTAAATGAAAGCGCAATTATAGACCTCTTACAAAAACGGTAGCAAACAGAAAAAGCACACGTACAGCAAATTTTAAGATTAAGTACAATTTGAAAATAGTTCTTATTTAATTTTATTTCTTGAAGTCTTTAGGGAAAAGAACAATTTAATTTTAAGAGCAAATACTCTATTACATTTTAATAGCAATAAAGTTGTCATGCACTAAATAAAAATCCATTTATCATTACAAGATGAAGCTGAATATTTGATTTTGGTTAAAAACGCCAATATCAGGAACTGCTTGATCGATTTGAAAAATATTTTTGTGTTGGATAGTCCTTTTATCGAGAAAGGCTATATAATTTCACATTTTTAACGGATCATGTATCATACGATAATT
Organism: Euclidia mi; assembly: GCA_944739405.2. Classification (NCBI taxonomy): domain Eukaryota; kingdom Metazoa; phylum Arthropoda; class Insecta; order Lepidoptera; family Erebidae; genus Euclidia; species Euclidia mi. Next base: position 66,452,298 of record OX123192.2, read on the forward strand.
TATCATAACTGACTTCTGAAAAAGTCTAAATTTGTCATATACTAGAAGTATTTTGAAGACTCAATAACAACTACATTGTCCTACTAAGTTAAATGAAAACAGAAATGTACCAATGCTATCTGCTTTGACCAATCTAGCAGAAGATTTAATACACTTAAACCCGCTTCATCTAAAGCTAAATAGTACTATTAACTAATTACTTAAGACCTTAATAAAGACACGACTCTGTGGCCAAGTTTCAAAGAAAATACTTCGACACTTTAAATAAGAAAGAGCAATTAAACGGTTAAAAGTTAAATGGTTTTCAGTACGTTTGGAGGTCAAGGATGAATGTGCGGGGTCAAGCAAAGAGTCAAATAGAAGATAATATTATTTTTATATCGAAATTCCTAATGTTAAGTAAATCTAAGAATGTTGCCTACGCTGGTGAATTAAGGTCCGTGCATGACATGAGCGATGAGTGAGCGTATATATGAATGTGCCTCGATCACACAGGATTTGTTTTAAACGATTTTCTTTTTTAATGACCACTGGTCCGAATCACTTTGCCATAATTATATGCAGTTGAAATGACCTTGACCTGATTTCGTGTTTTAAGAGACTTGTGACAGATAGCGTTTATCTTTGAAACGTACCATTACAATACTATAACGCGTATTGATTTATTTGCGCACTGTCTTCTTAGTTTTAGAGTGACCTTGGTCCAAGGTCAACTGAGATAGTTGACCTTGTCTTTTAGTGTCAGGTGAATTATCACCTTCATTACATTCACCCGTGTTTTCTACAACTCACAGGTAAGTAGAAAACAGATTGAAATTAAATTTATACAAAGCAATTGCACCTACTTTTTACTCTTGAAAACTTCAATTACATTAAACACGGCTCCAGACTTAGTTTAAAGCTAGGAGCTTAAAGTCGTATGAAGATAATGTCTGTGTCTCGTATTACTGGCATTAGGGTCGGCGAGAGAGCCGTATGAGAATAAGTGCTTTCTACAATTTTATTTCATTAAGGTTAGTTCACATGAATTTAATTCTTCGTTGAGAAATTCTTGGTTCAGATTAATTGTTACATTTGCAAGCAAACGACCTGATTTGTATAAAAATACCCTATTTATAGTCCGTAGCGCTTGTCCAACTATATTACTTGATACTTGATGGCACGGGCTGTTTCCGCAACTCCACGTCTTGGCGTGTATTTTGCGTGCAGGTGGGAATGGTGTATTCATTCGAGCCACCCCAGCTCTTCGAGGAAGGCCAGCAGACTCTTGATGTGGCCCACTGCCTCCCTCAGGGTGCTGTATCTCGTCAGGTACTGCTGCCTGTACTGTGCGACCTCAAGGCAGTCGAGGAGCAGGTGGGCTGCCGTCTCGTCCGCTGCCATACAGGCCCTGCACAGCGGGCTGTCGGTGATACCTATAGTAAATAGGTGTTTATTAAAGAATCCGTGTCCTGTGTAGGCGGCCGTGACTGTCCGCAGTTGTTGTTTGGACAGCCGGAGGATTTGTTTGGCTATCTTACCGTCTACTGCGGGAAGAGCCTCCTTGGCCTGCCTACATGTTTCAATACCAATCCAGGACTGGTTGTGTTGGGTCCTGGTCCTATTCCTTACCAGGTTGCGATAGAAACCAGAAGGGAGGGGAATAATGGGCTCGGGTCCCACCACCTCTAAAGTGGCCCCTCTTCTGGCAAGTACGTCGGCTGCGTCATTCCCTCTTGAGCCACTGTGGCCCTTGATCCATTGCAGTGTTAATTTGTTTTGTTTACCTACCTCTGTTAGTTTCTGGTGGCATTCAAGCGTGAGTGCCGAGGTGATAGTATGGCTTTTGAGGGCTGAGAGGACAGCCTTACTATCTGAGAGGATCCTAATGGATCGTTCCCTTACCTCACGTGCCATGATTGCTGTGGCAGCTAGGATTATGCCAAAACATTCGGCCTGGTAGACCGTGTTGTAGGCTCCCAGCGGTGCTGCGATGTTGATGTTAAGGTCCTCGGAGAATACTCCTGAACCCGTACCTGTATCCGTCTTAGACCCATCTGTGAAGATCGTGAGCTCGTTGTGGCCAACCGCTCCCTCGTGTAGATCCACGTACAGTTGGATTTTGTATTTCTTATCGAAAACAAATTGTTTCGGTATTCGGTCGCCAATGGCTTGTGTGAGAGGAACTTCTTTAAAGAGTGTGTTTAAGTTGCTAGTGTGCAGTGTGTTAGTGTCTTTCCAGAGCTTTAGTGCTCTTAGCCGGATCGCCGACATCGTTGCTTCCTGTTGTATGAACAGGTGCAATGGAGGCAAGTCCAGCAACACTTCGAGTGCCGCTGTAGGTGTAGTTTTCATGCAGCCCGTGGCCGCTAGGCATGCAAGTCTTTGAAGCTTTTGAAGCTTGTTGGCGGCCGTTGTTAGGTTGGTCCGAGGCCACCACACTACTGCGCCGTAGCTTATCATCGGACGTATTATTGTCTTATAGAGCCATAAGACAATTTTGGGGGATAGGCCCCATCGTTTACCTATCATCTTCTTGCACTGCCAGAAGACGATGCTGGCTTTATTGAGCTTATTTTCCATGTGGCTGTTCCATGTCAATTTGCTGTCAAGAGTGACTCCCAGGTACTTTACCTCGGTGGACAGCTTGAGCTCTGTGTTGAATAGCCTGGGCAGTCGGTAAGTACCCAGCGCGCGTTTGTGTGTGAACATAACTAGTTCGGTCTTGTTCGGGTTTACTGATAATTCGTACTCATTACACCACCACTCTACTATGCGTAGAGCCTGTTGAGTAAGGTCGTACACTGTACTAGTTACCTTACCTGAGGTGAGAATGGTCAGATCATCTGCATATCCTATTGTGTAAAAATATCTCGCGTTGAGTTTGTCTATGAGTTCATTGATGACTAAGTTCCACAATAGCGGGGAGAGTACACCGCCCTGCGGGCAACCTTTAGTTATCAAGGCTGTCTGGGAGTCGCCGTGCAGGCGCACTACTCTTTTGCTGAGCATGTTTTGGATCCACTGTATGAGCATCTGATCCACACCATGTCTGGCTAGGGCGTTGCTTATACTGGAGAAGTTTGTCTTGTCAAAGGCTCCTTCTATGTCAATGAAGGTGCCCAGACAGATGCTTTTTTGTTGTATAGCAGCTTCTATCTGGTTCACGACCTGATGTAAGGCCGATTCCGTCGATTTCCCTGAGCTGTATGCATGTTGATTGGCATGTAGGGGTAGGTGTTTAAGTGCCCCACTTCTTAATTCCCTCTCGCATAGCCTTTCCAAGGCTTTAAGCATGAAGGAGGTCAGGCTTATTGGTCTGAAGGACTTTGCATTTGTGTAGTCTGTTTTGCCTGGTTTTGGTATGAAAATTAGTTTGACTTCCCTCCAATTCTTCGGTACATATCTAAGGGCCAGGCTAGCCCTCATGATTGCCAGAAGTCTTTTGCGGACCGGTTCACCCCCCCATTGTAATAACCCAGGGAAGATGCCGTCCAGTCCGGCTGCTTTGAAGGGATGGAAGCTATCGATGGCCCATCGGAGTTTTTCTTCTGTGACCACGATGTTTGCGTGTCTCCACTCGTGTTCGGTCGCCACTGTTGGTGTATCGTGCCACGTTATTACCGGGGTGAGGACGCAGCCTGGGAAGTGTGTTTCTAGTAGGACGCGTCTTGTCTCCTCCTCCGATGTGGTGTATGTGTTATCCGGTTTACGGAGAGTACCTGGTGCAACCAACGGTTGCTGAGCCAGTAGTTTCCTTACCCGGTTTGCTTGTTGGCAAGATTCAATGCTCCCACAGAATTTCCGCCATCCCATGGTGCGTCTGAATCTGAGGCATTTCTTGTAGCTTGATTTGGCCGCTTTATAAGCGTCCCAATCTGCGTCCGCGCTTGTGTTCATTGCCCTGTTAAGGGCCCTTCTTACCTTCTTGCGCTTGCGTTCAAGCTCAGCGCCCCACCAGGGTTGTTTACCTGGGGTTGAGGGTAGAGTGGTTTTGTGGGCATGCTGCGTGATAGCTGTCTAGCATCGACTGCGTCAGTGTACATACCTGCTCGTCGATCTGTTCATTGTCACCCAGTACCGTCGGCATAGCAGTAAGGGTAAGTTTCTCTTTAAGTAATTGGACATACTTTGCTTTGTCAGTGTTGTGTGGTTTCCTGCGTGGCTGTGTAGGTTGTATAACGACTTCCATAGAGAAGCTGATCCATCTGTGGTCTGAGCACGATGCCTCTTTCGAGACGTGCCATCCCTTGATGCGTTCAGCCGCTCCTTCTGTTGCGAGAGTTAAGTCGATAATTGTCTGATTACGTCTTGTGACGAAGGTGGGCTCCGTACCTGTGTTTAATAGGGTAAGATTAGTGGTGAATAGGTATTCAACCAGTGATTTACCTCTGTTGTTATTGCAGTTCATGCCCCACATTTGGTGGTGGGCATTGGAGTCCGTTCCTATTACGACCTCCGTTTTGGTTCTCTCGCACTGGTTAACCAGACGCGTGAGGTCGAACGGTGGCGGGTCTTCGGCCTCGGGCATGTAGACCGATGCGAAAACAACCGCTATACTCCTTGGCTGCTGTGTTATTTCAATTTGTATCGCTGTGATGTCTCTGGAACAGAACTCCGTTAGAACTTGGGCTCTGATGTTTTTAGTTGTCAGTATGCAGGTTCTTGGATGTGTGTGGTCAGTTGAAGAATAAATCTTACCTCCCAGGCTGGAGAGGCCTCTGATGAGGCCACCCCTTATCCAAGGTTCTTGGATGAGCACGATGGCTGATTGTTGGACCTCCATCCATTTGCGCAGTTGCGCAGTGGCCGTTTGGCTGTGATGGAGGTTGATTTGGAGGCAACTGACGTCACTAGGCAGAGGGTTCATCTGTGGGTGATGTCACCTCCTCCCCGACCTTCAGCTGCGTTAGGCCCGCCAGGATGTCGCCAGCCTCCACCCCGTCGTCCCGCCGCACCGGGCTCAGGAGCAGGCTCTCATCTTCCGAGTTACCCTCGGCTGACGGGCCAGCCCCCGAGCCAGACGCGGCCGGCTCTGACGGGCCGGGTTCTGCGTCGCACCCTGGCTTGGTGTTTGAGTCCTGCTTGACTCGTGTGGAGTTGTCGTCCGGGGGATGGTCGACAAACCAACTATATATTTAGATGATTCTTAATACACCTGGACCCTAGATCAAAAGGTTGTTTTAGTGAAGTTCTTTTTTAGATGCTCGTTATAGTAATAATTATAAATATATTGTAGAAAAATAACATGATATAAAACAGAAATAATACTGAAGCATATGACAAAAACCATCATCATCGTTTTAGCGTTATCCCGGTTGCATCCTTATTACTATTTGTTATTATTACTTTACATCTTGTAATCTGAGGTACGCCTACAAGTCCAACCAGATAATTTAGCATGAAGACCATTACAAAAATACTAAACAATATTTACCAGTATCGGTATCATAAACTTACAATACAATACGACCAATGGATACTACTCAAGTATCTTAACCATCAATCCAAATGTGTTGAGACGGAGGATCTCAGGTAGGATGTCGGGGTTCAAGAGAAACACTGCTAGGCTGAACAGGTTCTTTATTATGTCTCACTACAGGTCTGTACCTGTAGTGAGACATAATAAAGAACCTGTTCCAGGCCAGTGCTTACCTAGTTCTGTACCTAGGTAAGCACTGGCCTGAAGGCTGGAGTGTTGACTACTGCTGCTCTCCGACGCTCGCAGGGTAGACCGCTCGTAGGGTCGACGGTGAGCTAGCCGAATTGCACGCTGGGTAGGCAGCTCAGTGGTCGAGGTGTAGGCTGAGCGGCAGGCTCAGGCGGTGCAGCGGTGCAACCGATGTGGGCCGAGCGGTGAGGCTCAGGCGTAACCCGGTGCACTCAGGCGTCCGTGGCCTGGCTGTAGGAGCTCGTAGGCAGGAATGGAAGCTTGGGTGGCGGCCAGCTAGTAGCGGCACGGCGCCAGCAGCTTGAGGCTTGTAGCACGTAGGGTGAATCGTGGCCCGTAGGAAGAATCGTTAGGTGCAGACCGTAGCGTTGTAGACAGCCCGTATGGAGAACTGGAAACAGCACAGAGAATACACAACAACCGGTCAGGAACAGGCAATCCCTATATCGGATGTTACGCTTAGGAGACACAGAAACTACAGACAGAACATATAGGCACACAGACAACTAGAATATGCTTACCCTCAGCGGGACAGTAGATAGGAAGTTGAATAATACTTGGTTGTCACTACAACTATCAGCGAGGTGTAGCGGCAGCGTTCCGACGTCTAGGAAAAGTGACCGATTTAGATTGCGCACCCATCTTATGTAGGTATAGGCCTATGAGTCACTGATTGAGTGTGGCTCTGAACATTACCATATAAGGTAATATTGCGAACGCTCTGCGGCTAAGCTGGCGTTAAGCGCCTACGAGATATTATAACGCAATACGTGGAGTATTACGTTACAGTGTTATTCATCCTCTTCATCATCAGCCCTTTATTTATACTGTGCCACTACTAGGCACGGGCCTCTTCTCACTATAAGAAGGTTAGGTCCAGAAGTGTGGTTATTTTTAATTTTTTACATTAATGATTGAAACAAATATTCGCCTTGTGGTAGCCTTTAAAATTTCAAACTAACATTTTACGCTCCATAGCAAAGAATATCAAAGTTAAATAATGATTTTTGAATTCAAATCGGTGACGTGATTAGTTTTGTAAACGAAGCAATCCTAGACACCAACCGCGTCTCAGTACCGAAATCTGAATAGAAATTAACAGCCTTAATTATCATCAACTCGGCGTTTCTTGAGAAACAATACTGGCAGACTCCAGGCGTTGAAATAAAATGTTAAATTAGACGCAGTTCTATGAAAAAGATCCGCTTACTTTATGTTGGATAGGTTTATTTTTACTATGAAATTAAGGAAATTTATCAAGTGTTTGAAGGTCGACTTTCAAGAGGAATTTGAGTATGTGAGCAACATTTTTTCATTGGATTGGCACCTAATAATCCTTTATGACGTATCTTAAATCCTTTATAAACTACAAATTTAATAACATCATTTCAGTAAAAAGTAAGTAAAGGTTTTCCAAAATGCTAGAAGTGACCAATATAACTATCTACCCCTATCTGTCATAAGATACAAATTCTTTTATTATAAATACACTACTGTTGCAAAAACACTTAATATCGATGCAGCACACGCTCCATCCATTCTAATAATTCCTTCGAAGAAAATTTTGTTATCAATCACGCAATACTCCAATCAGTACAAACTTCGATATTATTTATGAAAGTAAAGGATTTTATTTCCAAAGTCATTGAAAAGCAATAAAATACATAAGAATTTGTCGAGCTGGGCTTAGTTGTAGAATAAATCAATGACTAAGCAGTGATAAACGATCGAGTTTTTAGAGTACCGTAGCGAAGCAATGTAACATTCATTTAGTACCGTAAATAGTAGCAAGACTATAATACGAAGAGTTAGATGGTATGAGTAAATGACTTACATTTAATGCGAAACAACATGTCATTATTAAATACTGCTGAAATTGAATGTCTTAGTATCTTTAATTACTTGGAATATATTATTATTGTGTTTTGAGCGCCACTGAAACATTTAATATAAATTATGAAGAGATAGCTCAATAGGCAACTAGAGTTTTGATTTTTCTCTTCATATTTGTCTCAAATCTACAACATTTAGACGCGACGCACAGGAGAGATTAACAACGTACGGATTAAAATGCGGAAACAGCAGCACTTTTACAACTTTTCAACTTCAGTAAACCAGTTTTCATGTTAAATGTCTGACGAATTTGCAAAGCCATGGGTTATATATATTACATTCAGTAGTGACAGATTTATAATACAAAGTCTAACTACCGCATATATTCCGTAGGTGATAGGTATATACCTATCACCTGAGAGGAAACCAAGAAAAATTAAATGAATCTAGAAGCACGAATGAAGTATCTTTGGGAAAAAACTTCGAGGAATGTCAGTAAAATCCTCCCATTGACTCTCCATGCTATTATGATGCAAGTCAGAAGTGGCTATATCCGGCAGTGGTCTGCAAAAATCTGTAAAATGTTGATGTAAAATATTACTATCAGGCTTAAAACAAACTACCAGAAATCTTCTTCAAAAACCTGTCACATATTTCAACATCGCTCTTGGCCGCTATGCAAGTTTTCAACGAAGTAATTTAAAAAATTTTTCGTTACACATGCCTCCAAGTGCATTTAATTAGTTTGAAAGATTAACTCCAATGATAAGTGAGATTATTTACATAGCTCGACGTGATATGGCTTAAGTATGTGAAGAAAGTTTTGGATATTATCAAGATTGTTGGATTGTAAGAAGTATAATGGCCAAATTCTTGCGTATTTTGCTTTAAATTTGAGAAAACTGATGGATTTCTTTGTGCTTGGCGAGTCTATAGGAGAATTTTTCTTCATCACTTTCGGAAAGTCTTTTGTCTATATATTTGTATGATGTGACTATTTTCAAGCGATATACTAACGTATTTTAATTTTACCGGCCGTATATTTTATTTTTATTACTTGATGTCTCTAATTGATGTAGGTTTTTACTTTTTGGAGAATATAATATGTCAATAATTGACTGGGTATTAAATTTAAAACTAGGTGCTATATTATAATTGATTTTATAGCTTGTAATTTCAATTTTCTAACAAGATGCAAACTAACCATCATGGTGGCAACATTTATTCCATGAACAATCAAGATTTATATGAAGCTGAGTTGAAGTAAAAACTAAATGATGTCTTTTTAAATAATACCATCTGAGAAGACTATTTAATCTCTTAAAACACAAATAACTCTTCACTAAAATTCAGACACGGGCAAAAGAATGTGTGAGTAAAAAGGGCAAAACAAATATCACTCCTTTTTCCGTAAGCAGGTAATTCCGGTGCCATACATTAGAGGGTAAGGAACTAGGATCTGTGTCTGGGTCAAGGCCAGAATGAACTGTACATAACAGACGATTTATGACTTTACGCGTAATAATACTGTTTAGGAGTCAAAGGGTGCTTTTTGTACAGATTTTCAGTTGGGTATCTAATCTTGATAATTTTTTGTAGCGCTCAAAATGAGACTTTGTCAGCTAATATTCAGCCAAATCCGGTTAGAATAGTAAGCGGACCCCTGAACTGAAACTGGGATAACGCTAGGAGGGTGATGATAGAGAGAGTTTGCCATTCCTGGTAGGCAAAGTTAAGCAATGCTTGCACAGATCGCCACTTGGATGGATGATTGCGCGTGGCATTTACATCAGAGCGCTACCGTGCTTCGTAGGGCACGTGAAGTCCCGAGTCTTGTCTCAGGGTAAGAATGTTGAGCCCATGTTGGCAGCCTCTAAGCGGTCTGAAAACTTCGACAGCAGGGATTTACAGGAACAAGAAAGAGGCATATTACTTCGGTTGCAAATAATTTTAATCACTTGGTTATGCTTTAAAAACGTTTGCTTAAATCTCGAAAGTAAATATGAAACATTTGTCCCACGTTTTGGGTCTGGTTACACCAGCCGTAGTAGTAATCTTGTGACCCTCTTTATCATTTTTTCTTGTGCTGCATAATATTTGATTAAATACTTGAGTATTTAAGGTATATACATATTTAATTAATAATATATAATAAGGTATATATATTTTTTTTCTCAGTAGCAGGCCAGAGTCTGGTGATGTCTCCGGTAACGGTAATAGGCTCGCCCTAGGGGGCGTTTCACCATGCATTTTTTGGTCCCACGTAATAGGTTACGTGGGACACTTTGTATTCTCAAACTGTAACTACACGGAATTATGGAACAATATTTTTTTACATTCATTATTGGAGTGACGATTCAGTGTCGCTATTTAAATTCTTATCAAAAATATGAATAGCTTACCGAACTTAGAGCTAAGCAATTGTGAGTAAACAGAAACTCATAACACTGAAAAAAGAACCTGAAATCTCAACGTATTTTAAAAAAGAATCAAAACTCACCAACACTGCGATATTCAAGCAATAGATCAAATATTCCAGTTATTTCCATCCAAAAGTGAATTTCGTCTGAAGTTATACATTTCACCTGTTACGGACCAAGGTGCAATTTATTACAATCTGATGTCGATGCATCTGTCTGTAACACCTGGTGATTTCGAAATGTGATGCTGGAAGCAACCTGTCGGGAACAAAATGTTTTATTTATTTTTGCCAATACATTTTTAGTTGCACGACAGCACGACAGATAATTCAACTGTTGCTGTGGCCATATTTTCATGACGGTACGTGAAGTGGCTTGAAAAGCAAATTACGAATGCGATTTTGGTTGTGTCCATTTTATAACTAAAGTATAAGCTAGTGTAGAAACTGTTTTTAAAAAGTATTAATAGTGAGACACTTAGAGAGTCTTATCCCATTCCAGGAATAAATAAATTCATACTACAATATTTAGTGATAAATGCGAAGAAGTCAACTTCATAAAGCAGGTATTTATTAATTTAGAAGACTCCAGAAGCATTAATAATTATGAAAATAATGTTTTACCTACTTTTTAGGTTCTTTTAATCTATTATAGTTTTGGCCCGCCACTGGTTTTAGCACGTAGACACCATAATAATTATCTTTGGTACTGGCAAAGGCTGGTAAAGGCTTGCAAATCCTGTAACTGGAATCTCACCTAAAATCTGGTCACTATTTGCCGCAACCAGCATATTGCAGTCCACTGCTGGACATAGCCCCTCCACCGCTCCCAACATGCACCACATCGACGGGTACTCTGCCTTCTACATCCAGTCCACCCCAGACATCTTTTTAGGTCGTCGAACTATCTAGTCGAGGGCGTCCCACACTTCGTTTGCCGAAAAGTGGTTTCCACTCTAAGACTCGTCTGCTCTTTAGCTCGTCGACCTTTCAGCAGACGTGGCCAGCTCATTGCTATTATTTGCCTGATCGGGATCCTGGGAGGTCCTGAGTTCGATTCTCGGGTCGAGCAAAAGTTTTACTGAGTTCTCCGAATTTTCAGTAGCAGCACGAAGTCTGGCAACGTAAAATCCGGAAACGACAATGAGCTCGCTCTCTATTACGTGGGACCTAGAATTCATAGCTTGGTTAAATGTTGATGTAATATTACACCTCTGCCTACCCCTTCCGAGATACAGGTGTGAGGCTATAAAAAGAACTTTGATCTCATGTAAAATTATATTTGCTGACTCGCTGAGTTCCGTGGGTACAATTTATCACCGAACACAAAACGTGAGAGGCTCTTAATATATTTTCAAGAATTATTTCAGAACTTCTTTCAGGTGACTCAAGGGACTGGCTCCGTATAAAGACCAATCAAATTGAATTAAATCTCAAATATCTTTCGGGGCTTTTGTTTCGTAATATTCCATAATAAGGGAAAATAAGAAGGCACTTCGACACAATGAGGATTTTTCTTTATTGGTGTTTTAGGCTGAATATTTTGTTGTTCACACGCATCTTGAATGTTTTTGGTTATAAAAGTGCTCTGTAGAATAAATTAGTAATAAACTACTATAAAATGATTAAAGAACTTGTAGCAATGCTGTGCCTGCACTATAAATCCAACCCTAGCTTGAACTGGGAAAATATTATTTTAAGATTCATAATCACACCACATAATTTATTTTCTTCTCTCTTAAAATAACTAGCTTGGAATGCACGACAGGGTCCATAATTGTTACACACATGTTTATAAGATTAAGTAGGAGCTAAGTAGATATCGCGGTAAGAAATAAACTATTAAGCATTAGGTAAATATTAAGATCTAAGCACTAAAAATCATTTCCATGGTTTAAGTCGTAATTCAATCTTTTTTTATATAGCCAATTATCAGTGATCATATCGCAGAAGAAAACACTTCTGAAGGTCTCAAACAGTACTAACAATAATTCTTGATTTTTATGGGCAAGCGAAAATATTGTAATACAACAAAAAAGTAAAATTTATTTACAGCCATTTCATGATATCTATACATTTTTATGATTAAACATTACAGATAAGAACTAAACCTAATTCACATTGTTTTACTCATAGAATAGGCTAGTTGACAAAAAAAAAATAGAAGTCCGTCCTTTAGATTATTCAAAAATAAGCGATACATATTTTTTATTTGTAAATTAAACCAAAAATGACCAAGATATAGCTCATTAAAGTTACGTATAACGTCACGCCGTGCTGCATTTTCTCGCACTAGATGACGTCACACGTAACTATAATGGGCTATATCTTTGTTATTTTTTATTTAATCGAAAAAAGAAAAAATATGTGTCCAATATTTTTTTATAATCTAAAATACGGACTAAATAAAATGTTATTATTTTGACCCTGGAAACTACCCTATTGTACCGACCGAGTGTCGCTTGAACAACCCTTTGAGCTACGCTAGGCGTTCCCGTACACCAGTGTGTTCTTTAAATATATTCGATCAATTGGAAGTACCAAGTAATACCAAATCAATCACTACCCCAAGTCGATGAACTTTTTACTCAAAATTCCCCTGCCAGGGGAGGCTAGTGAACCAATTCCACCTGAGCGGCGCGCGGCGTCAAGGGGTCTCATTTGTCACCAGTTTCGTCAATGCGCCTGCCTCAAACATCTATATATACCTACCAATCACAAATTTGTCCTTTTCAGTGATTTATTGGATAACATTATTTACAATAGCCTTCTTTTCAAAGATGAAAATTGCAATTACTATCTCTAAAAAGTAATTTCGAGTGACACTTTTCGAGATGTAACTTATTGGATTTCCTGGAAGCTAAACGAGTTCTCAAACAAATAAAAAATGCCTAGATACTCTAACAATCTCCCTATTCCTTCTCCCTCATCCCAGTCCTCATCCTATCCCTTTTCCTAATCCCAAGCGGCGGCGGCGGCACGCACTTGTAACTCTTGTGGTGTTACTTGTGTCCATGGGCGGCGGTACTTGCTTACCATCAGGCAATCTGTCTGCTCGTTTGCCGCCTATTACTATAAAAAAAAATGGATCAGCAAAATGTATCTTGTTGTCGAAATATATTATGAAACAATAAGTTATATGTATTAAGCGACCTAGTCGGATATTTAAAAATGAATTACATTGAAATGAAAGCTTGTTCGTATTACGTTCAATCAAATTTTCGTGTTAGCCTGTGTGGGTTTAACTTATATTTACTTATTTATTTTGGGAAAGCTTACAGCGCAATCACAATATAATAAATCAAAACATATCTAATTAAATAACATGTTGCTAATAACAAGCTTTCACATATAGCTTTGAGATAACTTTTAAAGTTGTGAAAGTAGATTAGAAGACTATACGTGGATATAATATGTAAAATTAAGGCAATCTATTCTGAAGTAATTGTTACTACATATACGTAAAGAAAGACAAACATTTTGAGCAACACCTGTCTCAAAAAATTTTAGAACAAATGTTGAATAGAATCTGATAATTAATTTCTTCAATCCTTCTTTAATGGCTTTAGCTTAGCCTAAATATGTATGTGCAGTCTTGCCTCTTGAGTTTAAGCATATCCACCATAACATATGCATGTGAGAGATATGTAATAATATCTAGGCTTTGGGCTGAAATTACTGATATCCAAGTATTTATACATAATATGTAAGAGGATAGTGGCAACTAAATGACACTGACATGACGTTTGACAGTTAAACTGTCAAACGTGTAAATAAGGTGTACCTATATAAGTCGACAGGCTCGGCTAGCTCGTCCTATTCTCCTTCGACGACGGCTCAGGTACGATATGGTTCTGACTATTTAATTGCCACTGTGTTCCAATATTCTGTGTTGCTTGTTCTTTTGTTTCATCATCTAGGAAACAATGTAAGATAGTGTAATCATTATCTTATTGATATTGTGTTGTGGGTAGTTTGATCGTTTTTGAGATATTATAGATTGTAATATAGGATAGAATAATACACTGTGGATTAAGTCGTATCAATGAGATTCATTAGGTATATACCTGTGGTAAACATTTAGTAAATTGTATTGATGCTAAATAATGCTTATTATGTTCTGTTGTAAGACAGACCTTTCTAGTAATATAAAACTACCCACAACATTGATATTTGATATAAATTGGCTGTACCACTGTTTGTTAATTATTGTCATATATATATAGTTATTGAAAATAATGATCAAGAGTTTTATTGCCCGTTCTTTCTCTTGGTTCTATGTCTTTGCTTTGCGAACTGGGCTGTAAATGTAGAATCACGACGTAATCTAAAGATATATCCTTGTGCCAAACTGAATAAATGAAAGTATGATTTGATAGTTGTCTCTTTTATTTATCAAAACTGTCTCTACACTATAGGAAGCTTCTCTGATTCTGATACATGCAAGACAGTAGGAAAACTCTAAATAACTTGAGAAGCGTAAGCTTCGAAGTTTTCAAGTTTTGTACCTATGTGTTAAAGTGTTAACTATCGCTTGGTGTATCAGCATAGTGAAACTTCGTCAGAAAACTTGTAAACATGAAAGTTCTTCAAAATAGTGTCGGAGTTGCGTAATTTGAAGCTGTTATGCTCTTTTGACGTGAGAAGAAGCTAATGTGCTCAGTGCGGCAATTTTTATTGCACTATTTAATTTATTATTTCACTATCATAATTGGAGCTGTATTAATAGCCAATTGTTGCAGTTGATGACATTAGGACTGTAATGGATTTGTTAATTTAGTGTTATCCCAGTAGAGTCAGCTAATATTCTGCCACAATTGGTTAGTCTTTTAAGCAACCGGGATACCGCTAGGATGATGAATTGGGATGGAAACTACAATCTTGTAATTTGTAGATACATGCTGTTAGCTATATTTGTATTCTTATTTATTACTTACTAGCTGACCCAACGAACTTCGTACTACCATATAATTATATAGGTACCTATTTTGATTATACAAACCTTCTCCTGTTAGTAGCAAACACATAAAAAAATATTTATCCAATTTGGTGCAGTCGTTTGGAAGTTATGCGCGTACATACATTTCGGTGATTCACTTTTATTTATATGGATAATTAAATTTCAAGGAATACCTGGTAAGTCTAGCGGCATAAATGTGCGCGAGGGATTGGGAGGTCTCGACTTCGATTCCCGGGTGGGGCAAAGTGTTAGTGGGTTTTTCCGTTAGGAAATTCTCAGTATCAGCACGGAGTCTGGTAATGTGCCCGGTACGGCAATAGGCTCGCCCCCTATTACGTGGGACCTAAAAACCTACCCCTTCGGGGATACAGGCGTGAGACTATAAATAGAAAATATAAAAAATTCAAGGATCACAAAATTAAATACTAATCAGCTTGACATATTTATAACGCCAGTCAAATGTTTTGAATATTGACCAATACTTGTCAGAATGCATATTTATGATTCATGGCCAATTTGGTTTTAACCTTAATTTTACAACTTGGGTATTAGCTCTTATTTTAATACCCAAGTCGTCTCGTTTAAATTCTTACGTCAACTTTATCAAGAGACAGACAAAGTACTTAAAAGCTGAAAACCCAAACTACAAAAAAATTATTCCCGCAATACCATTCTCAGTCCTTTTAAATGCAACTTGAGCAACCGAAACCTATATCCAAACATTTCCTTATACGTTGCAGCTTCAATAATTTGTACAAGATCAATTTAACAGCTAGTGAGCGAAACGTTAAAAAAGTGCATTATATTTTGCCTTGTGATTATTAATAAAAAGCAAAAATCTGTTTTCTATTGCATGGGAGGAGAAAGTGCCCAACTGAAAACATATTTTCCCTAAAAAATATATTCTGTTTGTGACTATTAATAAAAATCTATATTCACACTGTATAATAATGTGACAATACGCGATCACGTGCCATATTAATCTAGTCCCCCATACAATGTACCTTCGTGGGTTTTATTCATCTACACATTTAAATGGGGCGTGACTCACAAGTTACCGCAAAAGCTATTAAAGTCACTGACGTGGTGTGTGGCGTGAGTGACAGCGGATTAAGGATTAGAGTAATTATTTTAATTAGCCTCAGAATAATAAAATTATGCGTATTTTCTGTCAAATCTGGTAAAATCTAGTAAACGGCACCCGGGCTCCAAGGCGGGAAGTCTTAGATGCACCAGGTATAACGCTTGGACGATAATGAAATGTGTTTAGCCAGTAGGCTAGTTAATGGTAAAACTATTATATACAGGCTAGAGGTGCCCACAGCTACGCTCGCACGTTTTTCCCGATGCCATGGGAATTTCCAGAAATCTTTTTTAGTGCAGCCCTACGGTCCCGAAAGAATATACATGCCACATTTCAGCTTCTTGTGCTCAATAGTTTTGGCTGTGGTTTGTCAGTCAGTCATTCAGTAACGATCTTGATATTTGAAATAAATGCTCTTGTATGCTTTTGGCAATATTTCCGTGAGGCAAACACAAAGAGAGTTATCTACATTATCATCGTTCTAGTTTTTTCTCATCATCTTCATCCACGACTTTTCATCTTGGATCCCGTGGTCCACTTACCTATTTAACTAGATTTGACAAAGTATTTTTGGCAGCATCAAAATTTAAGAAACTGGTAATTGAAAGAGTGCATGAATTTGTTCCAGATTTTTCTCATAGTGATTCCGAACCTAGTTGTAAAAATCTTCGGTGTTCATAAGTGTTGCTTTGTGACGTAAATTAGTTTGAATTACAGACATACATACATAGTCTCACGCCTATATCCCCGAAGAGGTAGGCAGAGGTATATTGCTACACCCACTTTTCGCCAGATTTATTTTAGTCCCACGTAATAGGGGGCGAGCCTATTGTCGTACCGGGCACATTACTAGACTCCGTGCTGCTACTAAGAATTTCTATCGGAAAAAACCCAATAACACTTTGCCTGACCCGGGGATCGAACCCGAGACCTCCCAATCCCACGCGCACATTTATGCCGCGAGACCAACGAGCCCACCAATTTGAATTGAATTAGCATTTCCTCAGAATGACCCCCGAATGATCTTTGCAAACCATAGGGATAACGAGAATAATATTATTTGTTATCCTTGATAATATTCGTTTTAAAACATAGTCATGTCAAATAACAAACAGGTCTGCTAGTTAACTTCCGATTCTTTTTAATGTAATGCCCGTTATTCAACCACCATCACAATTTTCAGAAATGTATAAATATCTACTAAAATAAAATCCATAACTTTCTCCTTTATAACAGGACCCACACCCGAATCTCAACTGAAATTAGAGCGATGACAATGACAAATTAACAGTTCAAGTTATACTTACAATAGTTAGAGAAAATACGACCCGTCTACGGTAAGACTGGCGAATGTAATATCATTTTGCTATCTTACGTAGTTTATGATGATCTAGACAATTATGAAGTTTTGAAGGGCTCCGTTGATAGAGTTAAGAAGTACTGCATATTTTTATTGATCGACTGCAGAAGTCTTGTAAAGTACTTATCGTTTATATTTGCTTTTACACACGCTAGCTGTTGTTCGCGGATTCACCCGTTCGTAGGTCACTTATCGGAACAAAATGTACTTTATATGTTACTATAAGGCATAACCTATAAATAACCTTTTGTCTATATAAAAGCTTGTCGTGAGATTTAAGTAATAGTATTGTATAGTGGCTGGCAGCGGCTGGAAAAGAAAAGCCGGAAATCAGACCTCTCCAGTGGCGTGCCATTGAAGAGGCCTATATCGAGCAATAGATTATGGCAGGCTGGTGATGATGATGATGATTTACATAGACTGATTATTTTAAATGTAATTTAATCTAATCAAGCTTTTAAGTTTTATTGTTTAACTAGATAGTTAAAAAGTCTGAAGTTGTTTCTAAAATTGTGTTGCCTAAAATTGAGGTTAATTTTGCCGACGCATCCTATTTCTCTATCACTATAATACAATACGCATACCGTCTAGACGTTTAATATCATAGCACTCGAGGAATTTCTGGTAAATTACAAACGCTAAATTAAGCTGACATAAATTTTTCACAAAGTCCTTTATTTCATTCAGCACATTCATTAAAACTTACTAGACAGTCTTCAAACTCGAGATTTTAGCTGTCATCTGAGTTTTAATAGAATAAAAAAGGACCGACAGTCTGATTTGATTGAATGTTTAGGGGTTCTGGGATAAATAATTGAGCGTAATTAATTTGCATGTATTGGAGATTTTTGAAGAATAGGCAGTTACTGACCCAAATTATCTTTACGTGCCCGTAAATGCCACACGCGGTCACCCATCCATATGGCGACCTGTGCAAGCATTGCTTAGCTATGCTACTATTACGGACGGCAAGCAGTTTTGATATGAGCGCTACATATAGTAATTTTTTTACGTGCATAGTTGTGATAACCAAGTGCAGAGAGTAACAGACAGTTAAGCAGATAGTCATACATGCCAAATTTGAGCTTGTTGCGTCCAGTAGTGGCTGTGTGGCTGTGCGTTGTCTGTCAGTCAGTCAGTAACACAAGAATTTTATATATATCTGTATATGTATATATCGCTTGCTGTGAGATAAATCGTGTAGAATATTGTTTTCACTCAGGTCTGAGAAACTATACTGACATTCCAACGACTTATTATTTTGACATTTAGTAAATAGAAAAGTGCAGTGGAAGACCAAAGTGAAAAACAGCATCGGGCAAAATCTGGCCTTATATAAACGTTAGAATAAGGCACTAGTGTTTATGCTTACTTTCTCTTAAAAGGAACTTTTATGGCAGAAGCTGGATAACGGGAACATATCATCGGTTATCGTTGGGCTGATAAGGTACTGGTATCTCACTGCAGTGTCAGGTGGGAAAATTAAAGATTTTAAGTTTATGTACGCATATATAATATGATCTTGCTATTTTATTATTTTTTTATAAGCAATAGCTTATAACTAACTAGAGGACACCAGCAGCTACGCCTGCAATTTTTTTAAATTTACCCGTTTTGGCCGATCCCGTGGGAATTTCGGGAAATCCCTTCTTAGTGCACCCGTACGGTCCCCAAGGAACATACATGTCAAATTTCAGCTTCCTGCGCCCAATTATTTCGGCTGTAGCGTGTCTGTCAGTCAGTCAGTAACGCAAGGATTTTATATATTAAGATTGGAAGAAACCCAACATAGTTTCTTCATCTATACATCTATACATATAAATAAAATTGAAGTGTCTGTCTGTGATTTCAAAATAACTATGTGCTTTCAAGTGCATATAGTTAATTACATGGTTCTAAGTCCCAAACAACCCTTCTTAACATTTTTGTCTGTCTGTCTGACTGTCCATCTGTCTGTCTGTCTGTCTTTCTGTTTGTCCGGGGTAATCTCTGGAATGGCTGAACCAATTTAAATGAGACTTTCACTGTAAGGTAGAGGATTTTATAGCGCAACATATAGGCTTCAATTTGACCCGGTAGGTAGCGCTATTGTCGCGATACCGAGTTTTTACTTTTTACTCATCTATACACATAAATAAAATTGAAGTGTCTGTCTGTGATTTCAAAATAATTATATTTTTCAAGTGCTGTTTGTCCGGAGTAATCTCTGAGTGGCTGAACCGATTCAAATGAGACTTTCACTGCCAGGTAGAGGACTTTATAGCGCGACATATAGGCTACAATTTGACTCGGTAGGTAGCCCTGTTGTCACGATACCGACTCTTTGTAGTATATATACCTTTATATGTATATTTTCAGTTATTATTAACTTTTGAAAATTGCCAGGCATATTAAAAATTTATATGGCTGATATGTAGTTCATTTATTTTAGGCGTCCACTAAGAACGAATTTTACGAAAGAGCTTGATTTAGGAGGCTGTAAGGTTCGCGCAAGGTATGAAAGCTAAAATAAAATATTATTACTATACGCGTGCGAAGCCGCGGGTACCAGCTAGTAAATAAATAAATTCAATTATCTTTCTACACTACAGTTTGTATCCCATAAACCTTAAAAGTAAGTGCGTATTCTCAGTTAGGTACCAGTAAAACTTGAAGTGTGAAATAAGTTGTTCAAAAGGAATGAAAGTTTATAAATATGAGTTGTATATTAGCCGTAATGTATCGCGGCTGCACGGCGAAGTGCAAACCACACTTCAGTAGTTTCAAATTCACGAACTTCAACCTAGATCTTGGTTGTTGAGAGATATAAAGTTTTCATGGAAGTGCGTTCATAGACTGCTTTAGTTATTCTTTTTGAAAAGGGAAGAAATTTGAAACACGGGTAAAAGAGCCTCGGGGAATGCCTACGACTAGGAGGAAACGTCTATAGGGATTTATTCAGTTCTGCTATTTAAATTATATTTTATTTATTTATTTATTTTTATTTATAGTCTCACGCCTGTATCCCCGAAGGGGTAGGCAGAGGTGTAAATAATACACCCACATTTCTCCATGAATTTTTAGGTCCCACGTAATAGGTTGCGAGCTCATTGCCGTTATCGGGCACATCATCAGACTCCGGGCTACTACTGTATTCGGAAAAACCCAGTTACACTTTTGCCCCACCCGGGAATCGAACCGGGGACCTCCGATCAGCAGTCGCATACACAAATATTTAAATTATAATAAGTTCAACAAAGCTACTTCAATTCTATTATTTCAATTATTTACATTTCCACTAACTATTACTTATTTACAACTAAAACTATACTTATAAACCTATAAATAGATTAAAATAAAATAAAATAATTTATTCTTATAAAACGCAAGGCACGAGGCGTTTAGGAGTCGTAGTATTCCTCCGCATCACTGTTATCGGGTAACGTGCCCAGAAGGCAGCATTGCCACGCTGGATGGCAATGCTGATTCTTTGAGCAAAGACTAAACCAGCCTTCTGGTCACGTGAGACGTCGATCAAGCGTTTGGAAATGTCTCGGTACAAAATACGAGCGCTCGGACCCCATTAGCCCAATTTCTACTCCAAACGGCTCAAATACGTAATTGATTGTCCATAGGGTGATATTATAATCATAAAAAGAGAACGAAGAGATCTACACTGGCGACATCTAACGTCCAACATTGGAACTACGATCAACGCATGAAGATCCCCAATCGCGCTACTAAAAGTAGCACACACGATTACTACATATATACAGGTGCTAGAGAGTATCCATCAGGTCACGCGCGGTCCACTCAATCTCTCAGTAGAGAAACCTCTCTCTAGTTACAGAAACATCATTCTTCTTTCCAAAAACATCTTAAAAGACAGCAGACGATGACTATTGGGGAGAATGAACTGTTATGCATCATGTAAAGCCCGTCTGTGTGGTGACGGATTAAGAATACGGAATGTCACCACCCCATATCATCCCATGGGTTGTATGAGCCGACAGAGGGAGCATATTGTGCAGAGAACAGTACTGTAAGAGAAGGAAAACTTGATACAAACCCTATACCAACCCGTTTGGTCAGTGTGGTATAGTAGGCCAATTCCTCCTTTAGGAGAGGCCTAGTCCAGCAGTGGACTGTTAAAGGCTGATGATGATGAAAGCTCGTGAATGTAAGTATTACTACTTTTCATAGATGTTCTCTGTGTATGATCGAAGCAGCATCGAAGCAGATGGCATAGCGGATGTGCCATACTAAGGGTCAGAAGTTCAAATCCATATTGTGCATATACTTATCGAAGTTAAAGTCGTATTAATCTACAGCGTGAATTAAAAATCCTTCAACCAAACCTAAAATTCAGGTCACTATGAACTACACAGCCTCAATAAACAGATCTTATTTCGGATCTCACCACAGCTCAGCCCGACAGGTTGATTAACGATCTTATTATTACACAAGTTTATTTTCAAGACTGTTTTCCAGACATTTACATTTTTTCATCACTTAATATGCTTGTGTTCGGTAACACACGTCTTACTAGATGGAGCACGTAGGTGATCTATCAATCACGCTGAAAGTTGTTACTTAAAATTCTGTGTGATGACGTGAACCATTGCTAGACTCGTTTGAACGTCAGATTCTGTGGCAGAATAAGGTGAGCGTGTTTTTCCAACTAGAGTGAAGATCATCTAAATAGTAGAGATGATAATGATGGTGATGTGCCTGGTGGACTGCAGTTCGATTAACTACGGAATTCAATATTCGATGTATAGATAGATCTGTAGATTTTTTATTCGTTTTTGACATAAGCTCCATACAAAATATGTCAAACACGAATCTCGAATCTCAAAATCTATAGAGAGATCGAATATTGAAAATGGCCGATAGTCATCGCTTGACGTCGTTTCCTGTAAAGAAAACGAAACGTTAGCTAGTAATAAAGAATGTAGTTTGTGGATCATTCGGTAGTAGGTAGGTTTAACTACGGAATTCAATATTCGATCTAAAGATAGATCTGTAGATTTTAGATTCGTTTTGACATACGCTCCATACAAAAGATCTCAACCACGAATCTCAAATCTC
Organism: Euclidia mi; assembly: GCA_944739405.2. Taxonomy (NCBI): domain Eukaryota; kingdom Metazoa; phylum Arthropoda; class Insecta; order Lepidoptera; family Erebidae; genus Euclidia; species Euclidia mi. The sequence continues at coordinate 66,474,674 of OX123192.2, forward strand.
AAAATCCATGTATGGATCGAATATTAAAAATGGCCGTAAAACTAATATATCGAGAATCCCTAAACCGAAGTTTGATTTCAACGCACATAACTCCGAAAAGACATTGGTGTGCGCCGTGGATTCGAACAAGATATTCTCTGCTAAGCCTGCTGGAATCTCCACTAGGCTATAGCCTTTGCCATGATTATAATAAAGCCGAATATTAATTAGAATCAGAATTTTTAAGAATCGATTTACTGATCAAGCGATAATCTTTGTGACTAGGAACATTTGCGGTTATACATATGTAAGGAAATAAAAATGCAAAATGGCCTTGTATGATTGATGTTTGAGGATGTTTTAATTATATAGAACATATCGTAGGCAATCTTATTGAATTTGATTTTGTACAAAATAACATTGAGGTTATCAAAGTAGTTGCTTCCATTGTTACTTACCAATGGTCGCTAGAGTACAAAGGTCCTAAAGAAGCGGAAACGCACCGGAAAACATGAGATTGTAAGGATCACAGAAAGCAGTTGGATACCGTAACTCGAAGTCGACCTTTCTGGAAAACCTTGGGGGAGGCCTGTCTGTGTCTTTCATTTGAAATAATAAAGAGGGTAGCAGAAAAATATTATTTAGCTAAATGACAGCAATCCATGTCTCTTAAATTAATACAATTATGAAATCTATTCTCGCCGAGAATATAAGAATATAGGACGTTAAGGCTATGATGTTCTTACTGAACTAACAAAACGTAACACATTTTGTTTTGTTATTAAAGTAATTCCAAATGCAGTCTCAATTTACCTATTATTTTCAAAAAGATTACGTATGTTCTGTTGTCCAATGTATAATGTTTTTTATAAATAATTAATAAATATGATAATATTTTACCGTGTACACTTAAAACCTAACTAAGCAGAGCTTTTACAATGGGCACTATACAGTGGATAAACATACATAATTATATATTTTATTTGTAAAAACGTACACATTATACATAGAAACACCGACACACACACAGCGTGAATCACAACATTCGGTGTGGTACAGTCGGTTACACTCCGGGTCGTCTAATAATGTATCGATCAAATAAACTATTAATAATTAATAGAAGATTGAACAAGTATGTAATATCAAAATAGCATCGAAATTTCAAGAAAAGCTTTAAATTGTCTCTTCCAGGTTTCCAGTAACTCTTTATCTGCTGCTGCGGTCGCCGCACCTCTGTCGGTTGCATTTTAATGCTGTGCTAAATAACACTAAGACTTTGCATCCCTGAGGCATCCAACTTATGAATCAATTTGCGGCACTTCAAATATTTGATTGTCCGAATCGCTGTAATTACTATTAGTTTGTTGAGAAGATGGAACTTTGTTACACTGAGGTATTTGTTTGAGATTGCTTTAGGTTGTGGATCTCAAGACTCTTAACCGAAAGGTGATTACTATTTACATTGTAACAGTGACAGGATTATGATAATAATGATTTCTTCTATGGCAGCGTAATTAGTTTTATAATAGTTTAAAACAGCACCTAGCAAATCAGCTAGAAATTCTGACAACATTCTTTTTTACTTGGTTCCTCTTATGGTTCAGTTAAAGTCTTAAGGTGTGCAAACACTGGGTTGAAAATAAAATTGTTTCTTTGCGAAGCCATGAAAAACTCGACGTCAATCGCTGTTACAACCCATGTGGTTAGCGTGGTAGACTAGGCCAAATCCTACTATTGGCTCACAGTGATTCTGTAAAGCAAATGAGGACTATGTCCAGCAGTGGACTGCAAAAAGTTGTTGAGGAGGGCTATAATTCTATTTCCCCATAATCATACTGAGCTAAATATCTAATTTATAATCATACTAATATTTTGCTTTCTATGCAGTATATAAATAAACCCACAACAGCCATTACATGCCATTTCTGATTTAGATTCAACTATAATATTGTTCAAACCGTAATGTTGAATATTACCGATATACGGCGCTAGTCGGAACTAAGTTTGTGTTATCTCGATGTTATTATGTAATAAAATAACCACTATCAACTGAAAGAGGCAAGGAACAGGGATTCTCGTTTACAACAAGGAGGTTATATTTTAAGTAATTTGAATGGATTATATTTACATCTTATGCGCTGTATGCATAGCATGGTGAAATAATCAAGGCGTTCGCAAGGTATTGGAATTTATTTATTTTTTTAAGTAAATAATCGGATGGCTGATGAGTATTGTATCTCTGATTGAATGTTTGAAAACTGCCAATGGCACGGATTTCATTGCATACGTTCGGTCGGTTACATTAGTCGTATGGTTTTATCGTCTTGACTTACGAGTATTATAATGTTCAATATTTTGTATGATTTTGACTTTAGCGACTTTTATAGTTGGCTGTACCCTTATGACGTTTAATGTACCTTTTAAGTATAACACCAATGGTATTATTATCAATTAAACTATGTTCAATGATAAAGGATAAAACCTTAGACGAGACGATACGTGCATATCGAACCGCTATACAACACAGGCTGTGGAAGCGCTCGACTTAAAAAAAGCCGTACACCGGCAGTGTGCTCTGCTCTTGACATACGTCACGTGCCAAAGACATGCTCCGCAATGTGTGAACTTTTATATTCGTGACGTCAGTTGCCGTTTGCTATGTAAGCGAAAGCTGTGCTCATCCTCGCTGGCTGCTCCATTGAAGCGAAGAGGAGCTGGGTCGATCAGAACAAAAAGAAATGGTTGACAAAATTGCTGTGTTAGGAAGCGTATTTGGATCGACCAAAAAGACGTCGTCTCTACTCTCTGTTCATTGGAGCGGGGAGGAGCGAAGCTGGGGGTGGGTAAAGAAAGGGTATTTCAGTCATCCGAAAGGACGTCGCCTCAAATACCAAGCTCTGGAAAGATGTTCCTTGTGAAGATTAAACTGAAGGAGCTTCAAACTAGTGTTTGGCGAGAACTGGCCAAAGATCGGTGACGTTCTTTCATATCGAAGTCCAATGTAAATTATGGGTTGATGAATCAGCGCAGTAAAAAGTAAGGAGAAACGTCGCTATTACCCCCTTAGTAACACATATCTATTGCTTGTAACGAACTCAGTTTCGCTCTTCTACGTTCCAGTGTCCACTGCTGCTAGCCAGCAGTGGACACTGGAACGTAGAAGAGCATTGCCAGAAGTACGTATCGAAATGAAAACTGGCTAGTTTTCATTTCGATGCGTAAACGTACTTCTTCTATTTTGTAGTTAGTTTGCACGGATACGCTTTGCATGTAGAGCGAGCCGTGAATATGAAAGCAAACATGCATATACCCCCATCCCTAGCAAATAGTATATTGGAGCTTACCTTATTAAGCTTTATAATAAATATAATAGACACTATCCGGCATGGCTTAACTATTCTTGTCTTGAAACAAATACCGAAAGTCACAACTTTACATGTCGTCAGAAGCACAGCCCCTATTCCTTCCCCCTCATCCCACTCCTTCCTATCCCTTTTCCCAACCCCAAGGGGCGGCAACGCACTTGTGACTCCTGTGGTGTTGCTTGTGTCCATAGGCGGCGGTAACTGCTTACCATCAGGCGATCCGTCTGCTCGTTAGCCGCCTATAACTATGAAAAAAAACAGTAACGGTCTAAAAGTAATACCACACAACAGGCGCCCATCTAATTGGTAATCTCTGCCAACGTTGTCTTACTTTACCGATCTGTTACAAACGGCAAGTCTACAATCTACATACGCTATGAGCGCTACAACTGAAAGATTATTTTATACGGTAGATTGATACATTACGTCAACAAAACAGTAGTAGAGCCTTACTGATTTCAGCATGAATGATGAAAGAGTGCCGAAGGCCCATTCCCCTATTCCTTCTCCCTCATCCCACTCTTCATCCTATCCCTTTTTGCGACCCCAAGAGGCGGCAAAGCACTTAAGACTCCTGTGGTGTTGCTTGTGCCTATGGGCGGGGGTAATTGTTACCATGAGGCGATCCGTCTGCTCGTTTGCCACCTATAAATATAAAATAAAGCACTTCGAATTGCCTCATGTATGTATGTACTTAAATTTTGCCTAAAACTCTACCCACCATACAAATTACAAAATATAACAATGAAGCAATTACGCAAACGGCAGCTGGCACTTTACAGTTAAAATATTGCGAGAAAGTTTTTTCCCTACAACAATTACATAAAAGCAAAACATATTTCGTATTAAACGGTTCCCCTAGAAAATTTATATTTCAGACTCGACAAAACAAATGAAAAAGTTATGGTCGGCAAAGAAGAATTTAAATTCGAGGGTTAGAGTTATGACAGCGGGTTCTCCCGTTAAGGTGGTAGATTTCACACTGATAGGATTTCATAGCTGATGCTATTTCTGCAAAATGTATCCTTTGGATAAGATATCATGACATGTTCTGTTTAAGTTAGATGTAACTTATCAGGAAAAGGGTTTCAGGTAAATGGTACCTATACTTAAATTAATGTTACGCGTATACGTGAGGGGACGTTTATGTTCGTTTTCCGATGATACTTTATGTGTTTGACATTATTTTTTGGTATTTGGAAGATGATATGTCAAAAATGAATTATGGTTACAGGTTCAATAATCTTGTAGCAACATTAACTGCGTTTTTTTACCACAGATCAAAAAGCATCTATGAAATATTGCACTGCTGAACTTAATACTGAATTGTTTTGATTTTCAGACTAAATATATTATTTTTCCAAATTGTACTGAAAGAAATCCTCGGCACAACACGCATGTACACATAATTATGTACAAACAACTATTGTTTGATAATTGATTTTGGACTATTTGAAAATGAGAATAATGTTGATAATACTTTGACAGTTAAATGTGCTCTCCGCTGCGCTTAGCTATATGAACGCTGAGCCTTAGTGCATATCTATTCCAATTGAACCACTCTACACTAATCTTCCTGCGGTTTGGTTTCAACTTGTGATACAACCGTCGAAATCCCTGTGATTTGAGATGTCTGAATCTCAAATTAACCAAGTAATTGTTCTGCCAAAGCACTTACTGTCCACGATAAATGGTGATTGCGAGCCACCCTCATGTTCGTGCGTAGTAGTTATACATCCATTGACTAGGGGTATAATTATTATTATTATGATAGCATGAACATTATACTAACAGTATAGATGTACCTAAGGGAGTTCGACAATTACTGTGATGTTTTCGTCCTTAGTTGTACTCGTACAAGTAAATAATAAACATTCTAATAAAGAACATGTTTCTTGTCGTTGGGTTAAGTTTTCGAGTCGAATGGCTTTTAGTGGAATGTTTTCTTATAACGTTTATGTTAGCACTAGTTATTACCCGCGTTTCCTACCTTTGAAAATATTGGGTATTATTGTAGATGGTAACCTATGTCTTGTGCTGTATAAACGATATAAAAAAAACGAAATACGACAAATAAATTTTTATTTCAATTTTAATTATTTACTGTTTAATTATAATTATTCAATGCAAAACACAATGAAAAAATACACTTAAATTTTACGTATCATAATTATTGAGTGAATTTTATTACATCGAAAATCTTAAGAAAAAGAAAGCAAAACAGAAGCTGTAAGAACTATGTCTATAATTTGATATTACTGATCTCACTTGTCGTATTAAATCATATACATATTATGTTGTATTTTGGCGACAAAATATATTTTAGCTCTTGTTTACAGAATAATAATATAATCAATATAAGGCTCTCTAAAGCTCTCCCTATCGGGTATAGTTTGTATATACGTGGATTTAACTGGGGTTAAATATTTCATAATTGCATCCACTTCCATAAATTTTAGTTATAATTTTCCATTCGCGAGTTTAATTAAATGTTCAATTTATGTTAACTCAGTATGCCGATATGATATATTATTACATTAATAGACTCTAACGATCCTAATTAATATACGAAATCGTTAATTATAATAAATAAAATAATGTCCATTTAATGTCATTGGTATTAGAAAAGATATTTGTAAAAAATGTTAGAAAATATTTTGCAGACTGTCACGATTAGTGAATATTGTACATTTTTTAATACATAACGATAACATTATGTCACATTGTTCTTATATGTATACGTCATATTGTTGATACGTACCTAATTTATTTAAACAACAAAGGCATATATTTCAGGGCGCGACGTTTTGAGTGATTATATGGCCACGAGTGGTCTAATCTAACACGCTAAATATTAGTCTGAAGTAAAAATTTCGCATGCTGTAAGACATCAAAATGAGGGTAAATTACAACCACAATTTTACTCGGACAAACATTAATTAAGATAACAAAATACGTTTCACAAATAGTCCAAATAATTCCAAGTACGTAAGCAATTACTTAATTCATTGGTTTTTCGTCAACAGCCTTTGAAGTTTAAATGCAATTTGAATTTAAACAATGTTTTACTTCACAAGTTAAAACTAGATAGAGCTACGGGTATTTTTTTCTCATCGCTGAACAAAAAACAGCCGGAACAAAGTTTGTTCGTAGGTAGTGACTTGTTAAGAGTGTCACGAAAGTATTTTGCAATTTTACAACAAATTACAGGTCTCCCAAAGTGATAATGCGCATAGAAATCTTCGTCACTGTTCGGCAACGGTCGTATTCCCCGAGCGTCGGAAGACGATATGTATATAGAGTTATTAAGTGCATAATTTAGCAAAATTATGTTTTTTGTGCTAAAAAAAATATTGATTTATCAGTAAAGAAATTTGATTCGATAGTTCCATATAAGTAAATAGTGAAGAAAACCACACGATAGCGAATATGCTACAATTTTTGTTGAATTGATTTACTTCGATTATAATACTTTTTAAGTGTCTTGCTGTAGCTGGTGTAATGATGGAAGAAAAGAAGGTTTAAGTAATACAAGATAAATGGTTTTCAAACACAGGTTACATTAAAATCTTAGAAATCTAATCATAACGTCTCAGTTCAAAAGTATTTACAGCAGTGATCATTCCAGAATAATATTACAATTACAAAAAAATTTATCAGAATCAGGGAGGATCTCTATTCCTGACATCGTAGATTCATCAGAACTTTCATTATGCTCTTGTTCATTGACACTTTCTTCACTGCTATCACCTGTGTCGTCCGTGTGGTGACGGATTAAGAATACGCAATGTCACCACCCCATATCATCCCATGGGTGTCGTAAGAGCCGACAGAGGGACGACCATACTAAGCAGAGAACAGCACTGTAAGAGAAGGAAAACTTGATACAAACCCTATACCAACCCGTTTGGCCAGCGTGGTATAGTAGACCAATTCCTCCTTTCAAAGAGAGGCCTAGTCCAGCAGTGGACTGTAAGGGGCTGATGATGTATCACCTGTGTAAATAATCATTTCATCAGAAAAACTATCGATTCTTGGGTCAAATTTTCTATATTCATCTTCGCATTTAACAGCATGATCACAAACTTTTTCCCATTCTTCTGGTCATATAGCATCTTTAACTGACGTGACAGTCATTGCAATATTTTTTTTGGCTACGTGTTGCTTTATTTGGGACATATCAATTGATTGCGTAGCCAAGCTTGATAACGTTCCGCGTTTATTTCTTTATGATAATCGCCTTCTGAGTCGACACATTTATGTAACATTAGAGCCCCTGGGACGAAGCCTTTTTCATTGCCTGCGTGTACAATAATTATTCTCTCTCCTTTGGAAATGGGTTGTTTGATGCCTTTTTTGCTGCTATCTTGCCAAGTTTTACCCTTAGTATGTGATGTATGCACGTATGACTCGTCCATAAACACTATATTTCTACCAGAATTCCTCAGCTGTTGTATTTCTCTGAGATATTTGATCCTTTTTATCGTATATCATGCTTTTCCATAAGTAACCGTCTGTTATTATCAGTTTTCAGAAACCTAAACCCCATTTCTTTCAAGATCAGCCTTAAAGTCTCTGCACAGCCTTTGAAATTAATAGCTTCCATCAACTTTTTTCTCAAATTATTTACAGTTGTGAGGTCTTTGAGCGTCAAGTGAAAATTGTATATCATATTACGAATAACACAGAAGTCGAAATCATCAAGTACCAGCCGAAATCTACTTTTAGGTTTTCCTTTTTTCGGTGTGGAAAATTTCATTGATTGATTCTGTTTATTTTTCGTTTAAAATATTAGTCAAAGTTCGTCGTGAAATTCCTGTAGCTTTTGTAACACGGTCCTGAATTATTTTTAAATAACCATCATGGTCTTTTTTGAAAACATTGGCTTCATTTAAGAAATAAAGGTACACATTAAATACCATTTGCCGTGCTTGTGACTTAAGTGGCTTTCCACGTTTAAATTTATCCATTCTGGAAGAATACGTCTGAAAGAAAATGGTATGGGCAGAGTTAGACATATTTTTATTTATTTGTTGTATTATTGCATTATGTACTAATATACTTTATAATATTATTTATTCCTATATCTATTTGTTTATTGTGTGTATCTTTTTAAAATGTTTTTTCTAGTACTTAATATGTATTTAAAGTAGGTATTTTTAATTTTTTTATATTAACAAGCCGTGAAAAATGTAAGTATATTTACCTATTTTACAAAATAAACTATTTAAATTTGAATAACATAATTAAATTCACCTTTGAAAACAAAACCAAGAAGGTTATATAGTGGGTCTTACCCGCGATAAATCTTATATTTAAGGCATAAATACCTCGGTTTTTTGCCAACGTTTCGGCTGACTTGCTTCAGCCGTGGTCGGGTATGCGTAGCCCAGTAGCACCGGTAATGGCCAATATGTGGTTGGAGTACTTCGAAGAATCCATAGACATGCAGGCATCCAATGTGAAACTATGGAAAAGGTACGTCGATGATGTATTCTGTATAATGAAGGGCAATAAGAAGGACGTAGAACAATTCGCACATAGATTAAACTCCATACATCCGAACATCAGATTTACATTTGAAATGCAGGTGGATAGATCGTTGTCCTTTCTTGACGTAAAAGTGACAGTTAAAGACAATGTTGCCCTGGGACACACTGTATACAGAAAACCGACACACACTGACAGGTATCTCAACGCGTTTTCGCATCATCACCCGCGACACTTGGTATCCGTTGTGACGTCCCTAGTGAACAGGGCGTATGACCTCTGTGACCCCGAACACTTAAACAGTGAGCTCTCACATGTTCAGGAGGTACTTAGACGTAACGGATACAAGAATGAGATACACCGTCTGAAGAGGAGGGACCGTAAACCTGAGGTGAGCAGGGTGCCGGCTTACATGCCTTACCTAAAAGGAGTAACGGACAAAGTTGGAATAGTACTAAAGAAATACTCCATTAAGACTGTATACAGTCCGCTTTCCAAGAAGAAGACACACAATCTGCGCAGCCCAAAGGATGTAATTCCTTTTCAGATACCTGGCGTCTACAAGGTCGATTGCAGTTGTGGTAGCTCCTATATCGGACAGACCAAGCGAACAATTGCGGAAAGGGTCAAGGAACATATCGCAGCTGTGAAAAATCGACAAGTAAATAAGTCCGCTATAGCTGAAAATTTATTGGAGTCTGGACCAAACCACTGGATAGAACTACATCAACCACAGGTCTTGTCCACCGAACGTCACTATTACTCCAGGATAGTGCGTGAAGCGGTTGAAATAAAAAAAACACAAGAATTTCAACCGGGAGGATGGATTAAGATTATCAACAACTTGGAATCCAGTCATCAATAAGTGTAAACACCGCCGTAATGATATAGCTCAACAGTGTGTAGACGTCATTCGTGTAGTGTGTCGAGGTACCGACAGTGCGGTTAAAAACAAAAATAAAAATCCAGTGAGGGTAGGTGCCAAAATCCGCACAACACAAGGACGGCGCTGAGCTCACCAGTCCCGCCGCGACCACGGCTGAAGCAAGTCAGCCGAAACGTTGGCAAAAAACCGAGGTATTTATGCCTTAAATATAAGATTTATCGCGAGTAAGACCCGCTATATAACCTTGTATAATGTATACTAATCGCGAAAGTTTAAAATCGTTTAAAACCAAGAAGGGTGTGTAATAGCAGCTCTATATAATTCCACACAGAGAGAACACGTGCAGTCACCACCATTATATAAAGACGACTGACGGACCTTTGACGGACCGGCGGCCGCCGCCGACCGCCCGAATTGTTTTCGATTGTGTACACATAATATTCACTCCTATTTCTTTCGAACAAGGTCCAAAATGCAAGTGCATTGTTTAAGGCTCTTACAATTCAATGATTCGGGTGTTTCCGGGAATACGACAATTAACGAAGATCTGTATGCGCATTATTAATTTGGGAGTACTGTACTCAAAGATGTCCCGGCAAACCTACTTTAGTTTAAAGTAAATTATTGGTTAGGATATATCTGTACCTAGGACCAAGAATCAAATGGACTCGACATTTGCGTACACCCGTAAAGGACGGACATAGAGTACATCCTGCGTTGGTGTTACCAGATGTTGTAAATGATTACCCTACAATTCTACGAAGTACATATTAACTTTTAAGTAACATTGTATCAAACCTGAATTATATAATAATAATAATAATATTCTACCACATTCACACAACACCGTCTAGTCCCAAACTAAGCAGAGCTTGTACTATGGGTACTAGATAATGGATAAACATACTTATATACTTTTTTTTGTAAATACATACATATTATACATTGAAACACCCAGACCAAGACAAACATCCATGTTCATGAACACAAATGTTTGACTTGAGTGGGAATCGAACCCGCGACCTTCGGCGTAGCAGTCGTTTATTCTCCCGCTGCGCCAACCGGTCGTTCCGGAATTGAATACCTTACCAGACATCTGAGACCGCGTTTTCCTATAATTTTTAATCAATTTGGTATTTCGATAAATTTATGAGCTAACTCGAGAAGTTCCATCAATATCCGTTTAGGTATTTTTGCAACGAATAGTAACAAACATCTATATAACATAATTTACAGCCCAATAAAAAAATAAAAATATAGCTAACCTTACAAGGAGGTTTAAATCCATCCATAAGGTGTGCGATAAGTATTTTTTATACTTAATATTATTATGTATAACAAAAGTGTCGAATATGTGGGACTGGCTTCACTCGCCAAATAAACACGAAGCTCAGAGTTATATATCTTTTATTATATTATTTGACACTCAACTTTACTGTCCTTTGAACAAAATTAATTTTGTATACAAATTTCTTATTTTCTCTTCTTTATCATTCGAGAATGATTCCAAATGAGTAAGTACCTATTGCGGGGAGTTTTCCTAAAACACTTTTGTTCAAAGTGTTTAGAGCATACTCTTGCATATTTATTCGGATCCCAGTTTTCTCCTCCTTTTGCACGTATCCACAATTATTTTTGGATCGTGCAGTCCTTTGGGAATCTATAAACAAATAATTTCATTACTACAAAAAATCGGAAAACAAATTAAATAATGAATCTTAGGTTCATATGAAACTAAGTAACGGCAAATTACCCATTTGGGTAATTTCCAAAACGCTTCAGTGGTATCCCTAAAAATCATTTAACGCTGTAAAATTAAAAAGTATCGATGACTTTTGGCTAGCTCAACATTCAACGACCTATTGAATTCGATTGTGTAATACTAAAATCGCGGTTATAATAAAATAGCATTTTTTGGTTTATTGATGGAATTTAGAAATTATTTCCTTATGTAACAATACGCTATTTGTATCACTCTATCAATATTTTCATGTATAAATAGACATTATAACTTAAATATCGTACTTACGAATAAATGGGTATGTTCTCACATTTCCGCTCACTATGGCTTTTACAGCCTAAAATGTAACAAATCACCATAATAAATCTGAACCAATGATATTTTCATTAAGCATTCACAATTAATAACAATAATAACACAATTTTTCGCGGAAATTATCGAGAGCCCATACGTTTGTTGGTCACAATATTCAGTTGTGACCAACAAAAAAGAACGAAAACTCTGACAAAGACAAAAAATGCTATCTTTGTCTCTTTTACTCTTATGTATTTCTGTATGTCATTATCTCGGTCTGTCACGGTATTATTATTTGCTTGTCAAATCCATAGAGATACATCATCCTAGATCTGTACAAAGCACTTTGGTTAATAGCAGTATACATTTTTAGACTCGCTACATCTCTACATATTATAAAACAAAGTCCCCCGCCGCGTCTGTCTGTCTGTCTGTTCGCTTAAAACTCGAAAAGTACTGGACAAATTTTTATACAGTTTTCAACAACATCGAGAGTGATCCCTGAGGAAGGTTTTAGTGTTTATTCAGGTTAGGTTTTGTGCAAACTGACGATATTAGTTCAACGCGCCAGCAAAAATTAAGCCGATCGGGAGCTTTCCTCGAAAACGCAGCCAAAACCTTTTGAGGTATAACAAAACAATGAATGGTGGGATTGTACCTTTTAAGTGCTAAGTCAATGGTAACTTTGGAAAAGGGGCTTGGAAAAAGGGAATTAAATAAAAACTCTTAAAAAGGCGATACGGAGTTCGCTGGGTCAGCTAGTGTTACATAAATCTGTATATTATGTAAAATTTGTGCGTTATTGACTGACTGACAGACAAGGCACACAACACTTTGCACGCAAAGGACATAATATAAGTAATTTACCAAAATTCCCACAGGATCGGGCAAAAACAATTCAATTAAAAATAAATTTGGAGGCATACTCTAATAATTTATGAGGTACCTATTTTTATTACGTTTTCGCAAAATAAACGCAACACATTTTACCGTTTTATCATTAAGATTTCTAAATATCTGTAAAATCTGTTAATCCGTCTCCAACCTTCATTAATTGATTGCCTAATCCATGATCTACGATAAAACACAGATGTGCCATTGTCCAAACAGCTCATAATAAAATAAAATCACCTTCCAACCGTATTTTCTTGAAGGATCGAACATTAAGGCCTAAACTAGCTCTACTTGAGCCTCATCTGGTTATCGCATCGTATCACCAATACAAAGTTATCTGCCGAACATGACACATGCTCCACCATTCTTTATCTCATTCTGTACGGTCAGCAAAAAGAATAGCAGCTCACTTCAAAATCTTTGTTGAGTCTTTTATAAATTAAAACTCTCTCAGAATATTCTTTATTTGTAAATTATAATTTAGTTAAGTCTTACTTCAGCTAGGAATAAAAAGCTTTTTGGAAAGAAACCCTTCAAAATCACGTAAATGTATATAAACTTATGCTGCTGACTGTACATACACCCCTTTGTTTTACTCCTACCCTCATAATATGAAAGCTTCTTTTGGAAGAAGCGTTTTATTCACTGCTGGATTTCGGAACTCTTATAAATATACATAGGTAAAGCTAATAAAAGAAAAACAAGGGAATTTTGTCGGCGAATTTGAGAGTCGAAAAACAAAGTGTATAGCTGCAATAATTTTGGGAGTAACTTTTTTATTAGAGTAAGCTGATTAAAATGAAAGGGGTTGGTGACAGTCTAAAGCAAAATTAAAACGGTAAAATTTGTTTTTTTTTTATGACATTTACATATTTTATGAACTATGAGGCTTATAAAGATGGCTAAACCAAAAAGGAAACACATTCAAAACTGGCAAATGAGTATGAAAAGCTGTTCTCAGGAAATATTATGCAAAATTTGATTAAATTTAAATACCATTTAAATTACATATGAAGAAAGTATTTTTGAGAAGCTTAGATATAAGTAAACAAGTCTGTCAAGTTGAGTCGACTTTTATCAAGACTCTGAAAAGGTTTTGGTTTACAAAAATTATTGATAATATTTTATATTGCTACGGACGGGGTAGCGGAATTAGAAGGAAACACCGAGTAGCACTGATGTCACTTTTTCGACTTCACACACGACGCGCCGTTTAATTTCGACGCGGACAGCACCAACACTAGCGTCTTTTTTGCACTGCACTTTTCACTGCACTTCACTGCTTTTACTGCACTATACTTTCACTTCACTTTATTTTACTACTTCTTCTTTCTTCCTTTTACTTCTTCCTTTTCTTCTTCACTTTACCACTTTTCAACTTAAACTGGCGCTCAGCGCGTCTACACCGCCTTATATACCCCTAGGAATGTTCTAGATCCACTAATTTCGATTGTCATTTCATAATCCAATTGTTTTTCTATCTCCTGTCTCTTTTTAACCTTTCCATTCCTTCCTGAACTTTCTAGAATTTAAATAATCTTTTTTAAATATTTGCCAAAATATTTAAATAATATTTTTTAAATATTTGCCAAATATGCATAAACATTTTACAAATTTCATAAAAACCTAAATCCACATAACTGTTATGACTGGGATTTGAACTCACGCCCTCAGAACGTGAATGGGTGATGATGTTATCTGCACGGCTATCGCCTTGTCAATGACAGGTGAATTTGGCGAACACTTGACAGAGTGCATACGTCATCGAACTAAAAACTCATTTCCAAATAATAAAATAGTCCTCAAACCTCTTTGCTAATTATTGTGTTTGACGACCGGCTACAAGGGGCTAGTTTGTCGTGTAGACGTCAGTAGTCCTTGACAACGGTAGTGATTACAATTTTGACATGACACCGGCCGTCACAATATCAACCATTTCTAAAAAATAATGACCCAATCTTAGACAAATGATTGGTATCGCTTCGCTATACTAGACACCGCGCTGCCTAAGAAAAATAGGTCCATAAATGAGGCAACTCATTTTGACAAAAGCAACAAGACGCATGCGTGAAGAACTGTGTTGTCAGCTTCTCAACAGTTACCCGAGTAAATAATAATAATAATAATCTTTATTACGAACATATAACATCAACATCTTACAGGTGAGACCTGAGGCCCTAGCCAAACTTCATTCGCTCAGATATCTACTTTCGCTAACGCTTGGTTGCCATGGCAACTTATGGAATTTCTTCTTCATTGACCACGTGATATAACGAAGGCTTATGTCATTTTCATACATTTTTGCACTTAGCGATTAGCGATATCGTTAATCGTATGCCATTTGGCTAAGGGGGCTGACCTCCAAACTAGTAAATAACTGTATCTTGAAGGTCAGTTCCTTCCCTTCACAATAATAGATGTATTAAAGTATAATATGCCCATATTTTTTTTTAAATTAAGTTACATCTAAAACAACTTATGTGTGTTTGTGTGTGTTTTGTGTGTGTGTGTGTGTGTGTGTGTGTGTTCTTGTGTGTGTGTGTGTGTGTGGTGTGTGTGTGTGTGTGAGTGTGTGTGTCATACCGCTATAACAAATAGAGCTTCAGTGCTTTCATAGTCCATGTGATTTAACCACGCCATAATTTTACTTTTGACTTCATTATTATTCAATGATTTGATGTTTTGTAAAGTATCGATTATTTTATTGTACAGACGCGGTGCCTGAAAATTGTAATTTCGGTTAGCAAATTTTGTGTTAACTCTTGGCAATGGACAGCGCACTTTTCTCTTACTTGATTTGGGTAAGGTCGGAACAACCAGTCTGTGGTACCTGCGTAAAACTTCATATACATAAAGTTTACGAACGCTCATAACATTTGCCGAGTCACAGAGATCTTTAGTGGGATAGCGATAGGGAAATTTAAATGCGACTTTCAGCAATGATCTCTGTGCGCGCTCAAGTACCAGCGTATGTGATTTACTAGCTCCACCCCAGGCACAGATGCCGTAGTTGATTATACTTTGACAGAGGGCAAGATATGTCTGTTCCAAGAGTTGTTTGCTGGCCATATCTTGCAAGTTTTTAAACACGACTATTAACTTTCTTGTCCTGGCTGCTAATGAATTCAAATGTGGTTCCCAGTTCATTTTATCATCTATTGCGATTTCTAAATACTTAATAGTAGTTACTTTAGATAAAAATGGGAAAATATTTGATCTTGTGGTCTAGTGGATAAGTTATTGCTCTCTAAAACAATTTACAAAATTCTTAAAAAATACAATTCATTAAAAGCATCAATATATTTGTGTATAGGTTAGGCGTACCGCGTAAGTTCCTTTATGAGAAAATTGGTGGGTATATTATCCAATGATTAGGTCTCATTTTATTACTTTGTTTTGTTTTATTTACTTATAGTATTTTGCAAATTATTATTAGAAATAAGTAAATACCTAACCATAAAGAAAATAAAGTGTTTTCTATTTCCATGCTAGTAGTCCATATCAATTTAGTTACGCATTATTAATTTAACATGAATAGTCGTGAAAACTACTTTGAATAAAACAATAATCTTACACACTTAATTACACATATAATTAGGTAAATCGTGTTTTTTGGGAAAGGTGTTCAGTTTTTAACATTTTTCACGTTATTTGTAAAGGTATAAACATAAAATAATAAAGAAAAAGGTACATACATACATACATATCGTCACGCCTTTTTATCCCCGAAGGGGTAGACAGAGGTGTATTTCTACACCCACTTTTCGCCAGGTATACTTTAGTCCCACGTAATAAGGGGCGAGCCTATTGCCGTACCGGGCACATTTCCAGACTCCGTGCTGCTACTGAGAATTTCGTGACAGAAAAACCCAATAACACTGCCCGACCCAGGAATCGAACCCGGGACCTTGCGATCCCACGCGCACACTTATGCCGCGAGACCAACGAGGCAGTCGTATAGGGTTTGATGTCGAGTTTTCCATCTCTACGCAAAGATGGTATTTGCATCGTGTTATCTCTTAGTCGCCTCTTACGACACCCACGGGAAGATAGGGGGTGGTGACACTTGTATTCTATGCCGTCAACCACACGGCTATGGAGAAAAAGGTAAAATATATAATAAATAGGTTAGATAAAAGAAATAGTAAAATATAACGAAATACAATAACTATAGATTCACATAATAAAAATCTCTGAAAATTAAAATCTCTCTCTCAACTGTGGGTAAGTTGATTCTTGTACTAGCAGCAACACTGAATGGCGTTTTCGGATTTCTGTAATTTTATGTTGAAATTTTTAAATTATTCTTATATTACAGATAGTATGGTATCAACCTGAGACCTTATTATTTTTTGCTGAGTTATTTTTACTCAGGATAAAAGCGCAACTTGGCATTGTACAGCGATTTCCGTAATTAATTTGGTGGAAATATGCACCTGACACACGGCTGTCAGTGTGACAGGCTCAACCATGCCAGCTGGTATGGTTTTTTCTGCCTCATTTAACAAGTATGAGGGCTCCGTCTAGTAGAGCAGAGCGAGACCAATCATTAGTCTATGGACCAAATAAAGTGACTTTTATTAATTTCATTTTTCGTCCAATACATTAAGACTTCCATTCACTGATCTTTTCATTCTCCTGAGCACTTTAATAGGAATAAGTTATCATCTCGGTAAATAAACATTAGGTAAGTTGTAATATTGACGCTTTAAGTCATCGTTTTGTGGAGAGGCCTATATCCAGCAGTAGACTACGGCAGGCTGATGATGATGATGAAGTCATCGTTTCAAAATCTCATTATAATGTAAGCAACAAAATGTTTTTAAAACAGTAATACGCATCTTAAGCGCAAAAAGATCTCTAAAACAATATCTTACGAGAAAGCCTTTTATTGGCGGCAATATATAAAAACAAAGATTTTCCACGCAAGAAACTTTTGCATAACGGAAACATCTTCTTGTCTTTAGTTTAGACTACTTTAGACTAAAGTTTGTAATGTTTCCTTTTCTTCGCGACTGCATGAAACGTTTTGAGTTAAATGGTATTCTTACTGTTTGAGGTTTTGTTTGCCAAAAGTGTTGGTAATGTTAAACATAAACGTGGTAGTTTACTAGATAGGTTATATTATGTGGTACAGATACTTTGCATAGAATTTGAGTGCACTGAAAAGTAAGACTATGCTTAGAATTTCTATATTTTTTTATTTCTATGAATATTGTTGGACTCATCATCTAAGCATAAAGACGTTTAATGCTAGACAAAGGTCTGACCCAAGACTCTCGATACTCATCGATCTTTAGCCACCCGTATCCAATAGCTATCAGCATTGCAAACAAGATCGTCGGTCCACCTTACGAGGGGTTTAGCCCTACTGCGTCCTCCGGTGCGTTCTCGACAATTTGAAACATAAAAGAGTGGCCATGAGTTTTATCGCCCATTCTTTTTCGTGGTTTTACCTATTGCATTGAACGTGGCAGCAAATGTAAATGTAGTTCCATCTTGTAATTAACTTTACTTTTTGACGTTCATAAGCGTCACTTTGTGGCACAAATGAATAAATGATTTTGATTTTGACCTACTACTCCCTCTCATTATTATACTCGTATATCAACTCACCAAGGAATATACAAATTTCAGCTTCTTCCACCTCGTAGATTAGGCTGTTTTCGGCTTTACATTTTAAAACAAGTCCTTTTCCAGGAGATACAATAGCCTTATTTTATCAAACATCTTTATTCCGATACGAAGCGCAGTAAGTAATTAGGAACAAAACGAAGAACACAGGAATCGCAAGTCTGGAGTATCTTATTATCTGATTTCTTTACAAAACAAACGTACAAAAGAAACTAAAGAAACTGCATCGTACTGTACTTGAACCCGGATATGATAGTCCCGAGTCACTTTTAATTAGTTTGTAGAGGGAATCTTTTTATTTGCTGGTAAAAATTATAATGCGGATCTTTTGGTTCTTTAGGTATAAGAATTGTGGAATCTTTTAGATTCACTTTAGTATTTGTTTTATAGACTTGACTTTATTCCAATGGTGAAGGATGTAGAATGCAAAATGTCACTATCACATTTTCATTTCATGAGTGTCGTAAGAGGCGTCTTAGAAAAATGTATGAACCAAATGGTATTTTTGGGATATGGAATACACGACATCAAATCCTATACCAAGCGCTCTTATCACCATGGTTTAGTAGGCTCAATCCTCCTTTTGAATTCACAAGTAATATTCATATTTATCATCTACAAGTCTTCTATCGTGAAACAACGAACAAACTGTACACCTAAAGTCGCATGAGGATTCAACCAAAAACACTAGGCGCTGTTCTAGGAGGCGAGGCAATTGTTTTAACTACGATTATGTTACATGTGCAGTATCATCATCTCAGCAGGAAGACGTTCACTGCTGGACAAATGTCCTTTTTATTATATTTTTATTTTTCAAATGCCCTAAGAGGCAGTATTTTCCGTGTAAGTGTGTGGCCAACTCTAGTGTTAACGAAGTTTTCTGACCGCTAGAAAGCCTACGTCATGGCCTGGATTTTTGTTCTGGGACAAGAAGCACAGCAGCGCTCTGATGTACTCGTAAATGCCAAACGCTGTCATCCATTTAAGTGGTGAGCTGTGTTAGCGTTGCGGAAATAACTCAGTCATAATAATATAAAATAGCTTTCGTATTGCAAATTAAGCTTGAAACTAAAACAATTATCTGTGGATCGCAAAAGACAACAACCGATATTCATAAGTCAAACACAATCCTTACTTTCAATATTCATTCCAAGGATAACAACTACAAGCCAAATCTGTTACAGATATTCCTATTTCCATATTATGTTAAAACTTTTGATATCGATAGTAGCACAAAAACAAACTTGGTATAATATTATTACGTTAGTTCATGAAGTTATGAAGGTGACGGAGTCGGCATATATTCTATTTTTGATACTTTATATTTAATATAAAGTATCAAAAATAGAATTGCTAGTTTCATAATAAGACTGGTTGGGTAACTTAGGAACTACTCTAGGACAGAAAGTATTTATAAAGTAACAGTGCTTACTGTTACTTTATAAGGTTCAATCGCAATAATATTAAAATCTATTTATTATGGAATAATGAAATTATGAATGTACATTTCAAACTCTTATTGGTGTGTGATGTACATAATTATGTTATATTCACACAAGCACTTCCTCCATCAATTTGCAAAATTATGTGCTTTATTAATTTGATATGTTATCGATCAAAGACGAACAATATTTTTTATATCAACTCTGCTCCGCTAAAAATGGTTTAAAATGTAAAATAAAATGGTCTGTTTCACACAGTACTTGCACTTTTGAGGTAATCAATAAATTGTTATTTCGCGTCTGACTGTTCTTTAAGTCCGTTGTTTGAATAAAAGTAAAGTCCTCGCAACTTTGATATTCTCAGTGAGGCATTTATCTTATTAACAGAAAATATTCATATCACCATGCATACAAAGTTGGAACTAGTTTGTTTTCCTTCCTCTATGGTATAAAATTACCCTGCACCCGTGCACATTGATGCCACAACTCGCGCCAGCTCTCGGTTACAAGAAACTTTTATAAGGATTCCTCCTTCTGCATTATTCATGTTTTTTTGTTTTTATACATTTTGTGTAAGGATGTGTGCTTCTGCATCTACTAGAATTGTTCTTGAATATAGAGTAAATAGGAAAGTTTGTATGAGAAACCTTTTTATAGTGAGAAGAGGCCCATGCTCCGCAATGGTATAGGGCTGATGACGATGATGATGTATGCGAGACAGCGATAGTCTAGTGAGGAGACAAAAAACTGCTACATAGAGGATTATTAAATTGTTTACTAGAGGACCCGTGCTGCTCCACAGCATATTTTAATATTATAAAAAAGCTCTTACATATAGGTATGATGAGTATATTGTAGCCTTATCTAATAAGTAAAAAGATTATATTCTTACCAAAAATATAAAAGGTATATCACAAAACTTCTTTTCTCACAACATTGGCTTTGCGTTGCACCTTAGGTATCGTGAAATTTCCACCTTGGCATTACTGAATGGTTTGCCGCGCAATAGGGATATATATAAAATGTATAACTGAACATTGACGAAATAAAGTTCTTCAATATGACTGTTCTGCCCTACCATTCTTTCCATTAGCAATATATGAACATAGCAAGTTATGAACAATTTCGCCAGTACCATAGTCGGTAATCGTATTGCTGTTTTCCAGGTGAACTCTGAATTGACACTCGGGATATAGCTCACTTACACTCTGAAGTTCAGCATGCCCTGCGTACTGTCCATTGGCACCCATCACACGTTTGTAATCTGTTGCATTTGTAATGGTCTAGCCATATGCTTCGTCCCCAACAGTGCAGTTACTATATACATCTCACTTATTAAAAATGTTATCAACAGTGGCCAAACGAATTTCATAATGTTTATTCTCACTTCCATATACCTAAACAATAAGAAATTGCGCGGCATAAGCAATTACCGTCACCAAGAATGGAAATCACTTGAAAATAGTTTATAGTAGAATTAATCAAATCTGAACCCGTTTCCACCCGTATTTTTTTT
Source organism: Euclidia mi (assembly GCA_944739405.2). Taxonomy (NCBI): domain Eukaryota; kingdom Metazoa; phylum Arthropoda; class Insecta; order Lepidoptera; family Erebidae; genus Euclidia; species Euclidia mi. The sequence continues at coordinate 66,495,915 of OX123192.2, forward strand.
GCAGTAGGAGGACCGAGTTACCGGATGTAACACATCTCCAACAGGGCCGTCATTGACCAAGATTCTTTGTTCAAACTTTCTCTGAGCATTTTTCAATTTCCTTCCAAGAACCATCACTATACTTAATTGAGAACACAACTATTCACAAAAAATACTTTATTAAATTAGAAACTTAGGTAAGTAATAAGTAACTAACTTACGCTAACTTCACTTTTTTCTTTATCTGTCAATATTTTATTATCAAAATTAAAAATATAGATAAAAACTTTTTTTTATAAGTAAGAAAATAGGTTTTATTTCTGTTATCCAGCTAAATATTTCTGTGAGAAGCACGATTTATTTTGTTTTGTGTATGGGTGTGATTAATCCATCATAATTTAGAAATGTAATAATGACGTTTATAGTTTTGGTCGAAATTGTACTTTTGGTAGGAATGGTAGCTTTGGTAACAATCGTAAGTAACATTGCTACCAAAACTACAATATATGCCTAAATATCATTTCTATCAAAACTACTATTCCTACCGAAAATACTAATCCTATCAAAACTACTATTTGTACCGAAACTAATATTCGTACTAACACTAAAACACTAAAACTAAAATTTACCTTTTTTTAAACTACCATTTCTACTAAAACCGCCGGTGGTGTCAAAAGTACCCACCTTTTCTCTCAAAACTACTATTCTTACCAAAACTACAATTTCTACCGTAACTACCACTTGTAATAATATAATTATATGACAATTGTACTATGAACCGCTGTAATATGTTCCACATAAAAAAATAAGATGCCCGAAGAAAGTCCGTAATTTAAAAACACATAAATTTTCCTTACATAAAACGTAAGGAAAATTCCTCAACATTAGAGATCAGTTCACACAAAAAATTTTCTAACATAAAACGTAAGGAAAATTCCTCAACATCAGAGATCAGTTCATCCAACATTAAGGGTTAACTGGTAACATTCGGGGAATATTACCTGCCATCAGCGATAATTCACTATAGTGATAATTTGACAAACATCGGGTATAATTTTACACACCACCACACTCATACCCGTATGAAAGTAAGGCAAGGTCACCTTAAGGAGGCATAACGTTTTTCCTGGCAGTTACCGCAAGGAACTTATAAGATGCCAGAAAGCAATGGAATCTTAAGAAATAGGAAAATATTGAAAAATAAGTTTAATGTCCACACCTATCTTCCTTCAAACTTACCCAATTTAAATGAGCATACCATCAAATGAAAGAGCTCTTTTCAGCGCGTGTTTTAGGCCTATAACGAAACGCCTACCTCAATGAGAACCAGATATATAGAAACAGAAAGTCATTTACTACGGCTACGAAAACGTAAAAAATGTATAGGAGAAAACTGTTTTTGCATATAACTTGATGAATATGCAAGTTAGGTAATTTCTAATGCTTGATGACAAATCAATGCAGCGAGAGCTTTCAATTAAAAAAAAAAACATGCGTATCGGTTGCGTAGAACGGGCTGGCCGACTCGTATTATAAAACACAAATTCTTTTAATATATAGATTATCGCCTGCTAAGCGGTTAAAGAACATACAACCTGCATGTCTGAGAGCTTTTCATAATGCAATAAAGGAGTGAAGTTTGCCTACCAGCACTTGGCTATGGCCGTGATGGACTGTTGGCCTACGCATTCTTAAAAAGTAGTTATAGTAGACTCCCTAAACTACGAAATTGTAATGTAAAGAAATTCTAAGGACTTATGGAGGTATTAGGCTAGACCTTAGCAGATCACGTAGTGATTATAAAAATAACTAAAATGTGAACTATAGTTTAGAGAGTGATAACTTAGTGGAGATACCAACAGACTGCTATGCAGAGGGATTTAGAACAAACTCCAAGTCTTTTAAAATTGTAGTGTTATGCCTCCTTATCTTTACCTTTTTATCTTTAAATAGTAAATACATACATAAATAATGTAGGTCTCTGTATATTATGCAAAACATATTTTAGTTTAGATTAATTTACTGATGTAAAATCGACAATATTAACTTTGCATACGTGTTTCGGCAAGCTCTGCTGAATATATTATTAACTTTGTAACATAGTGACGAACTATCTGATAAATTATAAACTGTGATTGCCAACGCGAATTATGAAATTGAAACTGTTAACAGGCTAAGTCAACGGTAAATTAACATAAGCTTTGAATGAATCAAATTCAAATAATTTATTGCAGAACTAAGTGTAGGTACAAGATCGTATACAGTAATAAGTGCTTAAGACTTAGCTTAGCTTTGCAAGCTTAGCAGTATGTATTTAGAAAGAAGGTTGGCAACCATATTGTATACATTATTACATTACATTACTGCCTATTAGGTATAAATAAATGAATATTATATTTTCATTTATTTATAGACTCCCTCCTGTATCCCCAAAGGGGTAGGCAGAGGTGTAATATTACACCCATATTTTGCCATGAATTTTTAGGTCCCACGTAATAGGGGGCTAGCCTATTGTCATTACCGGGCACATCCCTAGACTCCGAGCTAATACTGAAAATTTTGGAAAACCCTGTAACACTTTGCTCGACCCAGGAATCGAACCCGGGACCGCCGATCAGCCTGCAGTCGCATACGCTATCCACTGTACCACGGAGGCAGTACATAAATGAAATTTTACAATAATAATAGTAACGTTATTAGGAAATAGATAAATAATTATAAACATTTAGGAATTAGAATAGGTACATACTTATTCTACATATAACATAAAATTTAAATACAAATACTTGGTGATAAAACAAGCAGCAAATATCTATGTATGATTATGATTACGGTTGGTCTAAATCGGGTAGTCAATCTAAAACCTATTCATGTTACAAAATTAAGTCCCTATTTTTCTGTCTATCTGTATTTCAAAAACTATCAAAACGAATTCGGTAATTTTGGTTTTTACCAATAGATAATGTAATTCCCGAAGAAGGTTAAGGTATATAATTAAATTATTAAAAATTACTTATGTTTTAATAATTATTATAAGCATTTTATCGAGTGAAGCATACATAATTTTTATTTCATCTAACTTTACTTCCCTCAAACACTGAAGCTAAACATAAAATATCAAACAATCCAGTATTCATAGTATGAAACACGAATATAAGACTAAGCTGTAGTTGTAACTTTAGTAGTTTTTTGAGGCTTTGAGTATAAATAAGCTTCTGCAGTACTCCTCGTAAAAACTTTGGCTATCCGTCTTCTCTGGATAGTGTGGTACTAGGATATGAATTTCGTATGTAAATTGGAATATAGTAAAAGCTTGGTATGTTTTTATCATATCAGGTTTATTCTATTTATCAGGTTTTATGTATGGAATTGCAATTGAGATACTTTGGAGATAGTTATATTGATGCAGCGGGTCTCAATCGCGTAATTAATTATCCTCATAATCCTAGCGATATAATAGCTGCTTCGAAGTCGCTCTAATCCCTGAGCTCCACTTTCTACTTTAATCTGATAAAGATTCAGAATATTAGATATTTCCACAGATGACTGTCATATGATCTTCGTAACCCAAAGGTATAAGTAGCGATATTCCATGCCTGAAACCAGAGTCAATTTATTCAAGGTAACCAACGCCCATAGCGACCGTCAAAGTCCTTCATGATAGCTGAGACTAACTGCTTAAAGTACTCTACGCATGAGACACGGTATAATTAACAATTTAATACGGACTTAACTCTGAAGTGATGTGCGCCGTGAGTTCGAACCCGTTACCGTGTTCACGGCAGTCTGTCGTATCCCCACGGGACTATTGCTGCCTTGGATGCTATAGAGTTTTCAAAACCATCATATAATTTTATTGAAAAACATATAAAAATATTTTGTCTCAGTCACTTTGATGTTTTATTAAAAAGTCATTGCTCCCGTATCCCGTTTTAATTTGCTTTGCTATCCTGTAATTAATGAAACATTATTACAATTTCAGTTTGTTTAGAAATTTGCCTGGAGGTTTCGAAAAAAATACACGCGAAGTAACGTTTGCTCAATAACCCTTTATAGGGCATAGTGACCTTTTTTTTTGGTGTCGGGTTGGAAAATCCTCATGGAGTCCCTCCGTATTGGGGGGGAAGGACGAAGGGGACTGTCAGACTCTTACTGACTAAAAACCAACCCGTGCTCCTCATGTACCCATGTGTCGGAGGGTAGGGTTTCACCGAAGCATTCCTCGCTACCCTCCGACGGGTATTTGCCCGCCAGATGGTCAGGCGGGCCCCGAACGAAACCCCCTTGGCGGCGGATGAAGGTGTTGGGCTCCGCCGCCAAAACACCCAGCGGCCGCAGAGGATAGGGAGGACGGCAACGCAACACCGCATCTCCTCTTCCTCTGTGGCCCCACCGCGACGCAACGATGGTGCGCCCCCATTTGGTCGCGTGAGATAGGGCGCGCGGCAACGCAACACCGACACGCCTCTCCTCCCGCGACCGCACCCGACTACGAGGGACAGACAGAACTGTCCCCCGCACCCGCACCTTGGGACGCATCCTAGGCAGGCCTCACCCAAGCCCACGTGGAGCATCCCCTTTCGGGATCCCGCTTAGCTTCACCGTGGGTGTACCTCAAACCCACGGTTACTGAGCCCCCCCACCACGAAACGGGGGGGAGGGCATAGTGACCCTGCGGTGGAAAAACTTCACTGTTGACGGATTTAGGTATAACATGCAGGTAGAAAATGATAAATATATATTTTTAATTTTTTTTATAATTTTTCTATGGTGGTAAATATATCCCCTTTGCCTGTGTAGGAGGACAGTATAGAACATTACGAGTATGGAAAAGGTGATCTTGAATTAGTCTAATGTACAATAGGTTAGTCTGTGGTCTACGTAAACAACAAATATAATTAGAAAATCACTTTTATTTATATGAACAATGACTACTGTATGTGAAAAGCCGTGAAAAATGGCAATATTCATAGTGGCACAGCACACAGCCACAGCCACCCACAGGCATAGGGAATATGTTTCCCACCATAACAAACGAATATTATAAAATATCAAGACACCCAGGCAAAAAGATTTGCGAAATAAAAAGATTCAAGAGATAGCCACTAGAAAATTGAATTCGTAAAATTGCTACTTTTCAAACTTTAACAAACCACCGAAGTAAAAATATACTTGATAGTTTACAATTTCTTTACGTCAAAATAATGACAGATTAATAAAAAAATAGCTAAAGTAAAAAAAAGTACCGCAAGGATGAGGTTTTGTTACTAAAAAAAATTAAAATCATGGTGGGAAAAATATCCCCTATGCCTTAAAAAGGGATAATTATCTACTGCGGTGTAGAAAATTCTTCCAGAATATTTTTTGCTTCTACCAAGCACTAGGCTATTTTAAAAAGCACAATACGAATGAAAATTCAGCTAAAAAAATACGAACGCATTTGTGGCTTAGGAATGTGATTTTTATAAGTGCTGCTTGCGTTTTCATTTTGACATGGCACACAAATAAATAATTTATTATTCAGTATAATAAGTAGTATTTTGTAGGGTTTATGCAATTTTTACACATTAAAATCCAAATACTACGTCAAAATACAACTAATTATATAAATAATGTAGCTTCTAAATCAGTCCGTTTTTAAAAACAGTAAAATCAAAATTTCGCAATTTCAGTTTATTATGTTTTTGCTGTAGCCTACTCTTATCAAAAGTCTTAGCTGACTTGCTTCCTTCATATCTAGAAATCTAGTGCTATCTTCGCCCAAACGAGGTAGGAACTACATCCTACCAAATTTTAGTCTAAACTACTCATATCAAATTAAAACAACAATAAATAAATCAGCGCTTATCATCGTATACCGTATTATTATTGACTGGTTTTAATGAAAACTTCTAAAAATATGATCATGAGCATTTCCAGCAACTATTTTATATCACATTGATCAGAAGTATTTAACATTGACTCTTAAATTAATGTATATATCAGCACCGGCTGTTGAAAGCCTTTCACGGAATCCATTTCTACGCATTCAAAATCTCACGTAGGTCATAAACCCGAATGATCAAGACACACCTAATAATGCTGTAAGCCCATTGTGCTCCATTTCATAAAGAGAAGCTCTTACGACCATCAGTGTAACATAACGATTAATACAAGAAGGCACATTTGCACATGCCGAGGGTAAAGAAAACATAAGATTTGAGCAAGGTAAATAGTTTTTGGCGGAGCATTTTTGGGCAGAATGCAAACGATGGGTCTTTTACTTGGCATGAGGAAATCTTGAATGTTTTGCTCAGTTTAGTAGTTTCGTTTCGGTACTATAAATTGCTGTCTATAAAAAGTTATATATTTGTGAATAATTCAATAATACATAGAATTACAGAAAAACAACTTTAAAATTATAATATAACGTTTCTCTTAAAAAGATCTCATCATTATGAAATATTTCTTTTATACAACTAATGACATTAATCTTCCAAACTTAAGTGTTCATCTCGCATTCCTTTCTAGTTGCTAAAACCCCACTTTTTCTGTGTTCTTAGAGTCCTGAATGATACAAAGCCTAGTTTACATAAAATATGGAAAAGCAGACGTACATAATTATCTAGTTAAAAGTTGACTTTAAGAACATATTTATTTAGACTTCTAAGTTGTTTAGCGTAGCTTAGCTTCGAAAGTCACTTCCATATTATTACTATCTATGATAGAAGAAATCTCGTAATTTAAAACCCTCATTAGGTACTAGTACTCTTTTAATTATGACAACAGTAAAAACAAATTTAATGTTCTTTGTAACTATTCATCTTACAGAATAATTCACTCATTGCTTTGTATGATATCATGCAGAATGACATTAAAGTGTCGGTTGGCGTATATGTAGCCTTCCATAATTACAATGTGGGCCACTTCCCGTCAGTTAAGCTCGTTGGATCGTCCTCACTGAAAAGTTTGCCGTGATTATGCTGCGAATGGATACGGTGACTATGATTACTTATTTTCTTATTTTTATATTATGTTCGATGTTTTACGTGACCAGAGAGCAGGCTACTCCTTTATTTAAAGAATCATCATTCTCCAAACAATGCAGCAATGCTGACAGCCGTCTTGGCAAGTAACTCGATGAAGGTGATGTAGTGGAATTTGGAATTTGACGACACCTCGACCTTGTCATTATTTTCACTTTTAATAATTCTGAAGTCATATAGATATACTAAGTTTATAATGTAAAATAAATTCTATAGACAATTTTGCTTCTGTCTGATATCCAGATATCAAGCAGATGACAAATGATGGCAAATTTTAGTGCCTGCGGTCCATAGTATTTTAACACCTCCATTTGAAAAGAGTCGTAAAACTAGAAATCTGTTTCTAGAAAATGTGTAGACGGATATCACATTTTCTCGAAATAGATTTTTCATTCAATGAAGTTTTGTAAAGTGTTGACTCTAGGTTTAAGTACTTAAACTAGAAAACTTATAATTCTTTTTTTGATCATAGTAAAAGTTGCGTTTCTGAATATCAATTACCAAAAACATATACGCAAAATTTCTTACAAAATGAGGATTAAAAATGCAAGAAGACGTACAACAACTGTAAAATAACAGTAAGCTCAAATTAATATTTAATTAAGACTTCAAGCATGGTTGTTAATCTCAAGATCAACCTCTTTTACGGCTTAGAAAGTGGCTCAATATTTTTTTTTAATACTTTCAGGTATTTTAATACTACACAGAAATAAATAATTTATTAAAGGACTTTCCTTGTATTGCAAACGTACGTCTGTCTTGTCACTCACAATATGCAAAATTTTTGTAATTTCCTTTCATCAGCAGCTGTTTATAATGTGTCCCATTGTTGGGTACAGGATCTCACCATTAAAATGCTAAGCCCTGTAATACACAATCCACCACGGTAGCCAAGTGCGGCTCGAGAAACTTCACATGGCTTTTGAGAACATTATTGTAATGTTTGGATGTTAATAATAAACACTGATTAAATTAATATGATGAGTTTATTGTTATAATCCTCTTATAACCTAATGCCACTCCACCGGAAGTGACCTTTACATTTTTTATTGGCCTCTTGACCGGAACTAGTGTTGCCCTAGTCTTATCTCTATTACATCTCCCTCTTTTTAAACAAAAAAAAATAGAAATTATTACATAGGTATAGTCTCTTAATTCTATCTATCCCTTTTTATACCACGAATAAAGAAAACAATAGGAAGAAAAAGAAAAATAAAATAAAAAGAATATAACTGCCTTTGTTATTAGCATTAAACAAACTGAATTACTTACATAGGTACTAATGTGCTTATACGTTTTACAAAGCAATACTTATAGTAGGTTGTTGACCAACCTACTTATAAATAGGTACTGAAAACCTTGACAATACTTATATTAAAATTAAACTCAAATTTGTTACATACCAAAGTACAACATTATTAAACTTCTCACAATGCATATATAGGTACTTAAATCTTACAAAATAATGTTGACTTACAGCTGACCTATTTGTTAACAATATACTGACCTACTAATATCAAATAATATTTCTCAGTTTGAGGAATCTCTGAAACCCCACACCATACCTGGAGAACCACCAAATTAACCACGAATGTGGTACGATGTTCTACAATAACTGACACCATCCTTATCCACTACATTATATGATCTAAAGTTATTTTTTCTTATTATAGTACCTGGTAACCACTTCCTATCATTAACATCTTTCTTAAACCAAACATTTTGTCCTAATACAAATTCGGATTTATTTCTAGTTTTAACATTATAATTTCTTGTGTTCCTATTTATCGACTTTTCATTTCAGTCTTTATATTTTCATTCAGTCTTGGTTTTAAATATTGACATGTTACTGGTAGTTTTGTTTTTAAATTCCTGTTCATTAATAATTGTGCTGGGGAAAATTTTGTGCCAGCAACAGGTGTATTTCTATACTGTAATAAAGCAATTCTATAATCTATATTATCATCCTTACATTTAAACAAAATTTTCTTAGCTATCTGATAGCTATATGATAAGTATGATCTCGAAAGTAAATCAGATATAAACATAAATTTTCCTTTTAAATACTTGTATTCTAGGTCATACTTCAATAGTTTTAGTTTTAGTCTTTGGAGTCTTGGTGATGGAATCTCATGAATACTTTTCCTTAATAATGTCTCCAATGGCTTGTGATCATTTAAAACTATACATTTAGTACCATAGATAAAATAATGAAACTTTTTAGTTGCCCAGACTACACTTAACAACTCTTTTTCAATTTGTGAAAATCTTTGTTCCGCAGGTGTTAGATTTCTAGAAATAAAACTTACTGGCTTTCCATTCTGTAGCAAACAACCACCCAGACCATCCTTAGATGCATCACACTGTATCACTACTGGTAAATTACTACTAAAGTTTTGAAGAACAGGGGCTTTGGTAATAAATTCTTTAATTTCCTTAAATATTTTTTCATGAACTTCCGTCCACAACCAACCTACATTCTTTTTTAACAATTCTGTTAGTGGTAACATCATCTTAGCTAGATTAGGAATAAACTTACGCAGATAATTAACCATGCCTAAAAAAATTTGCAATTCCTTTTTATTTGTTGGACTTTTCATGTTAACAATTGAGTCTGTCCTATCAGGGTCAATTTTAATACCTTCCTTGGAGAATATATGACCAAAATACTTGACTTCCCTTAACTTAAACTGAAACTTATTTTTATTAAATTTTACATTACACTTTCTAGCACGCTCAAAAAGTTTATTAAGTATTGCATCATGTTGCTCTTCAGATGATGCAGCTATGAGCAAGTCATCGCAATAAATTATTACACCTGGAATATCTCCAAAAGTTCTTTCACTATACCTTTGGAAAATCTCCGGAGCAACTGATATTCCAAAAGGTAATCTTAAAAATTTATAATTTCCAAAAGGTGTACTGAAAGTGCACAGATCAGAAGACTCTTCGGTAAGCTTAATATTATAAAATCCATCAGATAAGTCTAATACTGAAAATACAGTCTTATTAGTTAGTTTTGACACAATTTCTTCATATGTAGGTATCAAGTAGTGATTTTTTATCAGAGCTTTATTAAGGTCCTTAGGATCTAAACATATGCGGAGTGATTTATCTTTTTTTTCTATTATTACTAAATTACTAACAAAACTTTTTGGGTGTGGTACCTTACTTATAATTTGGTGAGTCTCCAGGCTCCTCAGTTTTTCTTCTAACCGAGTTTTTAAGGCGTGTGAAACTCTGCGAGGAGGTTTTACCACTGGTGTAGTCCCAGGCTGGATACAAAGTTCCAAAGGTTCCTCAAACTGTCCTATTCCCTGAAACAGTTCACAATGCTTATTAATAATTATATCTTTATTCTGAATGCTACTTATATTTTGTAATATTCCTAATTCTCTTAAGGTGCTTAGTCCCAGAATCGGCTTTACATTATTTTTAATTATATAGAAATCAGTGATACATACTTGGTTATCTTTTATTATTTTTAAAGATGTCTTACCTACCGGATAAATTTGTGCCCCCCCAAATGCTTCTAAGATTACTTTAGTCTCAGACCATTTAGGTGTTTCATCATCGACTATTTTCATTAAGTCTTTTATTGACAATACATTAACCTGAGCACCTGTATCACACTTGAAATCAACCCTTTTATTTTGTACTCTTAGTGTCAAAATCCACTCATTACATTTTATTTGAGTATTTCCAATACCATGACATACTTTTAAAAGTCATAAGTCATGCACATTATTGTCTTCAGAAACTGTGTTCACAGATTCCATGTTATTACTTGTACTTATTTCATTAATGAGTTTACATCCCTTTTTATAATGATTTGGCTTGTTACAGTTATGACATATTTTGCCAAACGCTGGGCAATTTCTGGCCTTGTGCCGTGTCCCACATTTTTTACAATTATACAAAACATCCCCTTTACTACTAGCGTTATACTTAACTTTTGATTTGTCTCCTGTGTCCTTGAATTGTGAAGCCTGTACTGCATCCACCGCTACTGCTGCTGCTGATACATCATCTTGATATGGTTTTGAGATAACTCCGAGGCTCTGCACATGTCAACGGTTTTCTGTAGATTTAGGTCATTGACTTCCAGCAATTTTCGTTGTAATTTTTTATCGTGAACACCCAAAACAATCCGATCCCTCAGCATTCTTTCTTCTTGATCTTTATAATTACATGTTTTAACGAGTTTTCTTAGATCTGTGTAGAACAAGTCAAAATTCTCCCCCTCTTCCTGACATCTTTTGTGAAATGTGAATGTTGAAATAAGTTCATTTTGTTTCGGTTCAAAGTACTCGTCCAAACTCTTTAATAGTTGGTCGTACTTGACGGTTTCCTCTGTTTTAAGCACATTAAAGTACAATTCTTGTACTTCATGCCCGGCACAATTATGCAAGCAAGATGGCTGCTTTTCTTGTTTCACTCAGCCTTTCCAATCCGGCCGCTGAGACAAAAATTTTTAATTGTCGTTTGAATAATCTCCATTTAGGGAGAAGATCTTCCGTTGTATCAAGTTTTAAAGGTTGTGGCATCCTGTACTCCACTCCTGTCATTATGTTTTCTTCTTTTATAATGTCTGTTTCGGTCGCGGTGTCCAAGTTTGTTTTAGTCGTGCTCATAGCCACTTTTTTAGAATTAAGTTGAAATATGTTCTTAGTACAAGTATTTTTCACTATTTGATGTCAGGCCTTTACCGACTGCGCCATGTAATGTTTGGATGTTAATAATAAACACTGATTAAATTAATATGATGAGTTTATTGTTATAATCCTCTTATAACCTAATGCCACTCCACCGGAAGTGACCTTTACATTTTTTATTGGCCTCTTGACCGGAACTAGTGTTGCCCTAGTCTTATCTCTATTACAATTATGAGGAACTTTTACGTGCTGTTCCTACTTGGTTGAGTAAGCAATATTTAACAATTGAATACGCACTTGATTTGAAAAGGTATATGGTTTGCACCGTGTGTTAACTCAATACAATCTGCATAAAAAGATACTAAATAATGTTACTTTATTATCAAAACTAGTATAAAAATAAATTTCATGGTTACCCTACTCGAGACATTCTACTTGCGAATTTACACAAGCACCAAGTTGGACCTCTATAACTTCTTTTTAACAAAAAGGTGACGTTTTCTTTCGTTTTCCGTTAATTGAGACCTCCGACCTCTTCTACGTCATTATTTTCTTTTTATTACTCTTGGACGTTCCGTTTTGGAAGAGTCCAGACGTTATTTCAAGTGAGTTCATCATAAAATAATGAAGCGGGATGTTTTTATTGTATTCGTTTAAATAAATAATTTATTGCTGCTTTTTAGGTAAATTTTGATGTCGAAAATCATTGGTAATTACTCTAATGACGGTAAACTACGAATACCGAGAACCTGCTTGGAACTAGAAGAGGCTTTTATTCAGCAGTTACACAGATAATAAACAAAGCTGCTAATACTTTATTTTTCGTGTAAGTGTGTGTCGGAGTTTTCTAAACACCCGAAGGCCTCCAACATGGCCTTATGATTCTTATCCTGAAACGAGAACCGGAATTGACAGCTTTAGGTGCATTCCTAAGCATGGTAGTGCTCTGGTGTAAATACGACCCGCGGCCCCATCCAAGTGGCGACCTATGCTAGTGTTGCTTAACTTTGCCGATGTATAACGAACTGCAAGTCAAGTCTCGCTATGAGCGCTACATGAGTGAGGGGCGAGATTAATGATGCTAAAAGAGACAGAAAGATAGTTTATGATGACAGTTAACCACATCTGAAACCGCTACTTGTAATATTAGTTAGGAAATGTATCCTAAATTAGTATGCGGAAACGCTAACAGCTGTAAGCTTCTACTGTTTCAATGTGGAGAGAATACATCTTGGTTTGTTTGCAAGCTGAACGCTAAGCCGTGTGGCCAAGCATTTAAATACAAGCACCATCTGTTGTGCCCGCCTTAGCTTATTCGTAGTGTAACTATCGTATACCTGCATGAATTATGCATGTGTGTGATGTTTGCATGTTTGTGTTGATATCTAATAGAAATTTTCTCCGGGATTATCGGTGTCGCATCTGGTGCATTTCCTTTTCCGTTCTGAGTTTAATTAGAATTTATTGGTCATGCATATTGTATTTTGTAAGGTGTGTTGTGAGCTCCTGTATAATAATATGAATAATGAAATGGTAGTGGTTATGTCGCGTCAGTAAGTTTAATTGAATTTTTAATTGTTACTTAAATAACATAGTATTTAAGCGCTTGCTTCAATCAAGATAAAACTTTCTCCCTAAAACTAACCATAATAAAATTATTCTATTTGGAGGGTCTTTGAAAGTACAATTCCAAATTCTTGTCAAAGCATGTGGGTTACTTTTGATGTCAATGATTCACCAACTGCGTAGGGTTACTGGAAAACGTTTTATTGCAATTCAGAATTTGATTACTGCATTTAAATGATTGCCTGTATTTTAACGCAAATATTATTATGCTTTGGCAACTGTGCCACAAAAGAATCGCTCTGTTGCCACCTCAGTGTCAATGAACAAATAATGCTTCAAAAGAACGAGACAGGAAAATAGGTCAATAAAATAAAATCCAAAAAATCATAGGTAGATAATGCTCAAGCTAGAGCCGTGGTCGTACCTATTGTATATTAGTGTACATGTAGGTACTTGCCATGATTGTTTTATACGTAGGTGTTCCCGAAACACATATAAGATCCTCATAGAGAGTCCCTCAACGTCTAGCAAGCGATAATCTGCATATATGAATTACCTGCGTAACTGAGTGACAGGCAACACACAGCCAAAAACATTATTGGGCGCAAGAAGCTGAAATTTGGCACGTTTCTTAGGTGTAGGGGTGCTCTAAGAAGAGAGATTTCCCTAAATTCATATTTCAATGCCCGATCCGACAGAAACGGTTAAATTAAAATAAAATATTGAGGCGTAGCAGTGAGCATCCTCTAGTTCACAATTAACAAATTCTTAAGTAACAAATCTTCAAAAAAATTTACGAAACATGAGAAAGTTCTGTAATAGAATATACTTTTGACGTAGTCTTATTGGTCATATCAATCAATGAATCTTTATTTGTAAGAATTCGGTTATAGGTTGGAAGTCTTATGTTACATTCATTTTATACACATGTCTACCCTAAAGTTGTGAATATATGTAATTATGTCCTATCTGTCTAGAGTTAAGCCCGCGCCTTGGCAAACGTAGTGTAGGACGCCCTCCGGCTAGGTGGATTGACGATATACGCAAAGTGGCTGGCAGCGGCTGAACACAAAGAGCCGAAAATCGGGCTCAGTGGCGTGACATTACAGAGGCTTATATCCAGCAGTGGACTACCGCAGGCTGATGATGATGATGATGTCCTATCGATATTTATAACGTTTAAAATAAGCAATATAACAACTAAAAACAAATTTCAAGTGATTTTATTATCAAAGATTTTAATAAATCGCCGGACATGCATAGAAAAAAAATATTCGACGCAGTGAAAACCTTTTTTAAAGTCGTTTAAAAATACTGATTTCCAACTATCATCTGAACACATTGAATAATTCTCTATAATTTTATTGGGCATATATAGGAGCATCGAGTTGAGAAGTCGAGATGAGAACGCCTTTGTGGACTTAGGGTTTGAGTTTGAACGGCCAACTTTTCAGTTTTGAGTCGTATGTGCAGCAGTACTAGTATTTGTATGAGTGGTTTCAGATGAGAGCTTTTAAAGGCGAAATTTAAAAATTGTTGATTTATATAGCTTTATGCCTTTTATAAACAATCGGTTTATCGCGCCCACACGTTCGATATCTGTATATATATATATATATAAAATCCTTGCGTTAATGACTGACTGAACAGCAAAAGCCAAAGCTATGAGGCGCAAGAAGCTGCAAATTTGGGTTGTATGTTTCCTAGGCACCGTAGGGTTGCACAAAAAAGGTATTATCCAAAATGGGATCGGGAAAAACGGTTAAATAAAATAATAAAATTTGCGGGCGTAGCTGTGGGGCTTTTCTCTCTTCTTTCTATAACTCGACAACAATCGCATCTGCCGGTCCATTTGTTGCGTAAGTTTTCAGGATCGTTCACGCTGAATAAATTTGTCTATGGTAAATCTTCCATTGAACATTCAACATTTTCTAAATCGTGTTTTAGAAGTACGCGTCCATTGGACTGCATTACACATGCTTTAATAACTTGCCTTACAACGTGTGGTTGTAGCACAAAATACTATACTTCGTATTTTGAATTAACTCTATTATGTCAACATTGTGTGCCATAAAAATATTTTATTTATAAATATACAAACAGCTTTAAAATATACTTTGTGCTACTTTTATAAATATAAAAATTAAATGTTCTTTGAGTTCCTTATTTAAGACCCTCAATAAAACATAGCCTTAAAAAGTATGACCTATTTTAAATATAAGAAAATGTTTCCAAAAAATTAGGTCACATGCAAACGGCATAAATACGGCGGTTTTTTACGACCACAAGCTGCAATAAGCTTAATGCTCTTCGTACACAAGGCTGCATATCTCCGTAATATAATCTTCTGTAATTGCTCCGCCATGTAGACAATCGTGATGGCGAATCATGACGTTTTCTTTCAACTGTTAGCATTCAGTGTATAGCAGTACCTAACGTCTGAAAGGTTTCCATAATGCTCTCTAAAGACGTGTGAAACGCCTTTGATCAGCGTGGTGGACATGTGTGGCGTAACACTTCTTACAGTAAGAAGAGGCACACCCGTTGGGCATTTTATATACGAGACTGAAATACTCCCTTCGTAACAAACCATACTTTACCCTATATAATATACAAAGCTGAAATATAACCTTCATATATACCAAACCTTAGTTTATCCCATAGTAGTGTCCTCACAAAAAACGAATAGCTAAATACTATTCAAAATTACACTGGAGCAGCCTGTTCATACGTTTTACCACTGGCATTGGTAAGGTCGTCCGTTGATTGTACCAGCACACATGTTTAACATGATATAAGGACTGGGCACCGATGGAGCGGTGCTTTGTGTCTTATTTGTACGAGTGGGTATATGTGGGTGAACTACTAACACAGTCTGTAAGTGAAAATTGATACTAACCTGATTGAGTCAATGTTACTTGATTAAATAAATTTATTATGGTATAAAATGTCAGTGCTTCAAAACTAGTATAATGTGTGTGTATGTGTTCTACATTATCACACTGCTGAGGATGAGGTGCGGTCTTCTTGATCACCATTATCAAATTAGGGTTGCCCTAGTTGATGATCCAAGACTCTTAGCTTGGAGCCCGAGTCCGCGTACGAGTAATTTCTGAACTCCACAATCCAAAGGTATCCACTATTCGATGGCATCGAGAGTGCGTAGCGACAAAACACTTCTTAACGTCTGAGACCGACGCAACTTGCTTAACATACTGTTCGGGTCAAATATGCCTATCATTTCGAAATGGTACGCACCGTGGGTTTGAACATGATGGCGGTCTATTTGTATCTCCGCTTGGTTATCGTTGCCTTGTCTTCGTCCATTTTTGTGACTGATTACCCATTCATATTTCAACTGACGAAGGGGCAGCTTAACGTCGCGAATCGGCAGCTTTATGCAGCCGCTATTTTGGCAATAGCCCTTTGAGATATCGAAAAGCATGATCAGCCAATACATACATACATACATAACGTCACGCCTTTTATCCCCGAAGGGGTAGGCAGAGGTGTATTTCTACACCCACTTTTCGCCAGATATACTAAAGTATATCGTTATTACGTGGGACTAAAGTCCCACATAATAAGGGGCGAGCCTATTGCCGTATCAGGCACATTTCCAGATTCCGTGCTGCTACTGAGAGTTTCGTGACAGAAAAACCCAATAACACTGCCCGACCCAGGAATCGAACCCGGGACCTCCCGATCTCACGCGCACATTTATGCCACGAGACCAACGAGGCAGTCGTATAGGGTTTGATGTCGAGTTTTCCGTCTCTACGCAAAGATGGTATTTGCATCGTGTTATCCCTCAGTCGCCTTTTACGACACCCACGGGAAGATAGGGGGTGGTGACACTTGTATTCTATGCCGTCAACCACACGGCCGCCAATACCAAGTATAAAAAAAATTACGTCTCTATCTACCGTAAAAACAATAGCACATCTCATCTGAAACTTTTATATAAACCGACCTTAAAAGTTTGTTATTTTTAACGTCTACAATTTCTATGTCGCCATTATTAGTTTTACTAAATGCAATAAAATTGAATGAAATTAAGAGGAAATACCACGGCCGTTTTTCCATACAAACGTAGTCTCCTATTTTCTCCCTGGATAATGCTAGTAGAGCAATTATTTTTTTCGAAAAGATGTATGGCCCCGATTGGCATGTCCCTATGTTTTCTTTTTTCTCATAAATCATATATTAAAAAAGATATGAACCTTCAAGTATCTCAAAAATTGGCCAGATTTTCCGCTGTGTTCAAAAATCCAAAAATCAAATTTGGCTATATTATTTAAAAAAAGGAAAACATAGGAACACGGCCAAAGCCTTTCTTTAATTTAATATGAAAAACCAGTTAAATCGATGAAGTTTTGGAGAAAGAATCAGGGGAATACGAAACGTTGATTTTGTGTACATTTAATAGGTATTTTTGGTCCAGCAGTAGCGTTGTCTCTATCGCGCTCTGCGAGGGGAGGCTTGAGGCTGCGCGACAGCAATAGATTTTACAAATACCTATTTTTCAATTCTTTCGCCCGTAGTGTTTCCTCTTAATGTGCTCTCGTGTAGAAAACTCAGGACAGATAAGCAGGCTAAAAATTACGTACGTTTGTACAAAATGTGGAAATATTTTTCCTTTATTCCGTTAAGTATGTTACATTACATTTTAAAATGGATAAAATTAGCCCTAGATAGTGGTCCGTGTCCGTCACGTCCGTGGGGTGACGGATTAAGAATACGGATTGTCACCACCCCATATCATCCCATAGGTGTCGTAAGAGCTGACAGAGGGAGCAGATTATGCAGAGACCAGCACTGTAAGAGAAGGAAAACTTTATACAAACCCTCTATCAACCCGCCAGGCCAGCGTGGTATAGTAGGCCAATTCCTCCTTTCTAAGGATTGGCCTCTCCTCGTCCAGCAGTGGACTGTTAAAGGCTGATGATGATGATGATATAGTGGTATTTAACGAGTTGGCGTAAAGTTCTTTGTGTTGTTTTTCTCAAGCTAAGAAGATATTTATTTTTCTTTTTTGTGCGAACCTATTGTTTGCATGAACATTATCGATTTAAAAAAATATTTAATGCTACACAGCTGGTAGTGCTTATAACTATCTTGCCTTGCCGTTCATAGCAGATCGGCAAAGTAAAGCAACGCTGGCAGAGGGCACCACGTGTGTTTAGTACAGAATAAAATAAATAATGTCTGTGACAGACATTATTACGACCGACGACGACGAAGTCGAATAAAAACAACAATAAAACTTCTGAACGAAACCGCAGACATCAATTTAAAAGTATTTGTCAACAATTTTGGCAAACAATGGAGCTCAAATAATTTCGATAATATATAATATTATAAAATTTTGCTGTACCTACCTCTTTTTTCATTTCATATATTAAAAGGCAATAACAGTTCTAGGAATTATTCCTTTATCGACTGACAATTTACAAATATTCATTTAAGGAGACAAAATACACCGAGACTCGAAATAACAACAATAACAATTTTGATTAACTCAAATAAAAATCACACTCGGAGCAATGTTAAACGGCAAGCTGTCTGCTTCAATGGCTATGCCATACATTCAGTAAGTTCGTTGGTTTATACAACCTACATACAGTTGGGAAGTGGCAGATTTTTGCTTTCTTTCGTTATGGGATAACATTGACGCAAGGTCCCGTCCACACATTGACTATTAAGTTTAGAGTGTCTTAATTGCCGGCAGTCTTTAAAAGCATCTGCTTGTAGCGCTCATAACATGACTTGGATTGCCGTTCTAATAGGTCGGCGAAGTTAAGCACCACCTGTAGGTACAGGTCTCAACTTGGATATCGCGTGTGGCAATTATATCTGAGCTCTACTAACAGTGCTCAAGAACATACGTAAAACTGTCGGTATCAGTTCCTGTTTGAGCACCAGTGTCGTTAGGCCGTGTCGGAGGCCTATCATCATCATATCATCATTAGCCCTGCATGTAAACTGTCCCACTGCTGGGCGCGGGCCTCTTCTTACTGTGAGATGGGTAAGGCATAGTCCATCACGCTGGCCAAGTGCGAGTAAACGTCACATGTCTTTCGAGAACATTATGGAGAACTCGCAGACATGCAGATTTCCTCACGATGTTTCCCTTCACCGTTAAGCAAGCGATAATTAATAATTTAATACACACTTAATTCCGAAAAGTCATTGGTGTGCGCCGTGCATTCGAACACGAGACCCTCTGCGTAGCAGTCTGTCGGCCTCTCCAATAGGCGATCGCTGCTGGCCTATGGGCGGCCTGAAATTTCGGACACCAGATAATCATCATATCATCGGAAAGACGCCCACTGCTGGACATAGTCCTCCCCCAAGGCTCTCCACATGGACCGATCCTGAGACACACGTATCCATCCGCTACGATTTTCAACCAATTATATAAGACTCTCAGATATTTGCCTTATTTCGCCAAATAATTGTACAAAATAATGTAATGGCAATATATTCCAGCGTACCCATAGAACAGCTCGGTATTTAGGTCATTCGTAAAAAAATGCGAGAAATACTCCAGAACTTCCAATTGTATTTGCATTTTAGCTTTATTGGACATACGGCGAGACGGAGACTAATATATTCTGTCTTACCTACGCGAATAATATACATTGCAGTTAAACCATTCTTTGTTTATTTTGCATGTAAGCAACCAATGTTTAAATATAGTACAAAAATAAAGTCGTGAAATTTATTTACTCGAATAATTATATAATATTTAACAGAAACTTAGATTTTATCAGAAATATCGAAATTTAGAAACCTATACAAAGTATATTACCATTATAGTACCTACATAATGTATCGTAGGCAAATGTTATGAAAAGAAAATACGTAAAAAGGAAAATGTTATAGTTCTTCATGTTCCTTCTACTGGAGATTGACTTTTTTATTAGAACTTAAGAGCATCTGGCTCGTAACGCCGAGACTGTTGAGGAGAGTGGAATGTGGTAGACCGCAAAATTCAGTAGTTTTAGTCTACCAAAGCCACTAATCCGTGAGCTGAGATTATGCGGTTTCATATAAAAAAGTCTGTCTCGGTGGTTAAGTGGATAGCGTATGCGTCTGTTGATCAGGATCGCGAGGTCCCGGGTTCGATTCGCGGAATCAGCACAGAGCGTAGTAAAGTGCCGAAAGGCTCGCCCCTATTACGGACCTAGACATTCATAAGCATGGTGAAATGTGGGTGTAATATAACATCTCTGCCTACCCTTTCGCGGGCACAGGCGTGTATCTATAACAAAAATACATTAAAATTTAAATATGGCCAGCCAACTGGAGCTAGTCACTAATACTTTAGAGTACTACCAACCAATCTTATACCAATAATACATATAATTCGTGTAAACGAGTGGTTTAGTGATTTTGCTAACTTATAAGCAGGAACGTTGACTAGGAAACCACTGGACGAATGGGCACCTGATCTTTATGTTTTTTTGGTAAACCATAAAACAGAGGACACTGAGGGTTCATCGGTATAATACTTTTCGCTAAATACGAGCCTGGTGGAAAAAGAAAACGAAAAAGGAAATACGTAAATCAAAGATTTACGTATTTCTATTAATATTTGCTACCCCTAAGATAATGTTACGAGCTGGGGTTCGGTGATAAATTATATACACTATGCCAGAAAACTGTACTTTATTTACTAATACAAACACATACTTATTTTTACAACACTAATAAACACACTTATTTCACGCTTAATTCTCAGCACTAATAAAACACACTTACTTCGAACACTTTTCCACTTCAATAAACACTTCCGAATTACTTCCTTCGCTTCTTGTTTATCGCTCCGATATTCAATTGTAACTATGTCTGTCTCGCGCGCTTACGCGGTATTTATACCAGCCGGAACACATAACGAGTCGTTTCCAGACTTCCCAAGAATGTTCTGGCAACATTCGAAACATTCTACAGTTTTGGCATTATTCTAGTAATCAACGGCAACGCCATCTATTACAGAGTAGATGAATTACCCTTAAACCACCGATACGTCAAATCTCTTCTAGTTCTATCCTTCTCGGATAGATGGCGTTGTTTTCAATTAAATCGCCATTCGTAACACGGCCTCCCTCTTAAACGTGTTCGTCTCAAACATCGTTGGACCCATAGTAACGAGCCAACCGTTCCACATGAACTATCTTCGGTGCACCTCGCGGTCCCTTCCGGATTCGATAGGTGACGTCGTTCATCCTGGTAATTATGCGATATGGCCCGTCCCATCTGGCTTGCAACTTATGCGATTTACCTTTGCTTCGTACTGGGTTATGACACACCAATGATCCCTCATCGAAGCCTTTGTTGGACGCCTTCCGATCGTAGCGAGTCTTCATCTTCTCAGACATCTATTGTCCTGACTCCCTGATGTGCTCATATACATCGTTCATCTTGTTGCGTAGCTCGGTCGCGTAATCCGTTATATTACGTGGAGATTCTGGCGATATACTGGTGATTAAGTCTGCTGGTAAACGTAATTCTCTGCTGAAATTGGCAAAAGCTGGTGTTACTCCTGTCGTTTCGTGGACCACACTGCGATATGACAGAAGGAATGGTTGGAAGTGCTTGTCCCAAGCTCTTTGTTTGCTCTCCACAACCTTCGCCAGGTACCTTTTCAGTGATTGGTTAAATCGTTCAACCATGCCATCTGATTGCGGGTGATAAGCCGTGGTCCTGGTTTTATGTGCACCCATCACGCGACAAGTCTCCTTGAACACCTCGGATTCGAAGTTCCGGCCTTGATCGCTGTGGATTTCCAAGGGTACCCCGAATCGACAAAAGACTTCATGCACCAGCTTGTCGGCCACTGTGGTAGCTTCTTGATTTGGAATTGCAAACACTTTAGGCCACTTCGTGAAGTAATCCATCACAACCAAGACGTATTTGTTTCCATCCTGGCTCTCGGGAAACGGCCCAGTGACATCCAAGGCTATGCGCTCCCATGGGGCTCCCACATTGTACACCTTTAATGCACCTCTGCTTCGAGTATGTGGCCCCTTGACAGCCGCACAACTTGTGCATTTGCGGCACCAATCCTCGACATCGTCCCGACAGTGGAGCCAATAAAACCGCTCCCGTATCTTAGTAAGGGTCTTCTTAACTCCCATGTGACCTCCCGAAGCACCATTGTGATAGAGCTGCAAGGCTTCCGGCACCTTAGTTTTGGGCACTACCATTTGCAAATGGCACTGGTTACCGCAAGCGTTTTCCCATTTGCGGCACAGAACTCCATCCTGGACGACCAAGCTTTCCCACTGTGCCCAATAACTCTTGGTCATGGGGCTCATTGCTGCGATATCACTCCATTTGGGCCTAGGCGCATTTGATTTCTTCCATTCAAGAATCAGCTGTACATCCTTGTCATCTTGCTGAGCACTATGCAAAGCTTCTCTCCATTCGTCGCTTAGATCCGTCTTTAACATCCTCACTAGCGCTGCCTGCTTTGCTTCCTGTCGGCTACAGAGCTTGCACTGGTCGGGACACGGCCTACGCGATAGGGCGTTCGATCTGCGTTACCATGGGACTTGCCGCTGCGATGTTGTATTACAAAATCAAACTCTTGCAGTAGTTCAATCCATCTGGCTACTTGTCCTTCTGGGTCCTTAAATTGAAGTAGCCATTTCAGCGCAGCGTGGTCGGTTTGCAGGTGGAATTTACGCCCCAACAAATATTTGTTGAAATGCTGCAATGTCTTTACTACAGCCAAGAGTTCCCGCCGGGTGAAGCAGTAGTTTCTTTCGGGTTTGGATAAGGCCTTGCTGAAGTATGCTATAACAACTTCTTGGTCACCTTTCCTCTGTGACAGCACGCCGCCAATTCCGGTGTTACTGGCATCTGTGTCGACTATGAATTAATGCTCATTGTCAGGGTAGCCTAGAATAGGTTCAGTACACAGATGTTCCTTGAGCTTCTGGAATGCAACGTCACAGCTCTCATTCCAACAGAACTGCACTCTGTCTTCGGTGAGCTTATGAAGAGGTCGAGCAATGTCAGCAAAGTTCTTCACAAACCGTCGATAGTAGGAGCATAATCCGAGGAATGCTCTGACCTGCGTTTTGTTCTCTGGAACTGGCCATTCCTTCACGGCAATGATCTTATCCGGGTTAGTTTGAATACCGTTCTCCGAGACCACATGTCCTAGAAAGTTCACTTGCCGTCTGAATAACGCGCATTTCTTCGGACTCAGCTTCAAATTAGCTCCTCGTATCTTTGACAGCACTTGCTCCAAGTTTCGAAGGTGATCCTGGAAGGTGCGCCCCACGATGATGATGTCATCCAAGTAGACCAGGCAGGCGTCTCCAATCAGTCCCATAAGCACTCGCTCCATCAGTCTCTCAAAAGTAGCCGGAGCGTTGAACAATCTAAAGGGCATGACGTTAAATTGCCACAATCCTTTGCCTGTGGAGAATGCCGTCTTCTCTTTGTCTCGAGGATCTATTTCCACCTGCCAGTAGCCACTTTTTAGATCTAATGTAGAAAACCACTTCATCCCCGTCAGCGTATCCAGTGTGTCATCGATCCTTGGCAGTAGATAGCTGTCCTTCTTCGTGATGTCATTTAATCGGCGGTAGTCTACACAGAAGCGCATGCTGTCATCGTTCTTCTAAACTAACACCACTGGAGAGCACCACGGGCTGGACGAAGGCTCGATTACGCCTTCTTTCACCATACCGTCGATCATAGCTTCCACTTCACGTTCCCGTGCCACTGGCACACGTCGCTGGCGAATCGGTGCTTCACTTCCCGTGTTTATTTGGTGCTGGACTAGTGCTGTCTTCCCTATGTCGCCATCACTGGTCGAGAAAATATCGGCGAACCAGTTTAACATCTTCTTAGCCTTGGTCTTCTCTTCTTCTGACAGGGTACTTTGGCAGTCCTCCAAAAGTGAAGACACGTCGAATCGTGCACCCTGAACCTTGGCGCTGGTAGGTTGCTCTTGACATCTACGCATCCAAGCCGCTCCTTCATAGGTGCCCAATTCCGTCCGTTCTTGAGCGACACTTCCTTGTCACTTGCATTCAGTGTGCGTACTGATGAAACTTTGGTACCCTTTACCAAGGTTCGTGCAATCTTCCACGAGGCCTCTTTCTCTAGGCCTTCGAGTAGTACGCAGCGGTTCCCTCGACCAGAATTCCCTCGTAGACAAACTGGTACAACCGTTTCCGACTGCGGGTGAAGAATGACATTCTTCAGGCAGTACACTTTTCCTGAAGTTGCACCCTCCATGAAGACTTCTTCCAAGCCACACTTCAAGACTCCCTGGTTAACATCGATCTCGCAGCGATACTTCCGCATGAAGTCTAGGCCCAGGATGCAGTCGTCCACTATATCGGCTACGATGACTTGGTGACGGTAAACTTTGTTGCCTAGCTTCAGATCCACCTCCATTTCACCTCGGACGGTTATGTGCTGACCGGTATCTGTTCTCAGATTCACACATTCATTGTTCCTGAAGCAGCCCCGAAGAACCCGTCTTGCCAGATGGAAACCGATGTCTGTGCGAGAAGCACTCGTGTCCAATGTCAGCTTGTATGGTGTTCTGTTAATTTCGCCTTCGATGATCAGGCTGTTCCCGTTGCATGATTGCGAGATCGAGATACTTGGGGCTCTTCCATTACCAGCCAGCACCCGCCCCGCAGTCCTGGCTTCTACTCGTTTCCCTGCTCTCGCTGCCTGGCAGGCACATCAGGCGACCCCTTTGGTGAAGACAGGGTGTCACCAGGCTGCCTACACTTCGGGCAGCTCAAGCGGATATGGCCTCTTTTTCCGCAGATATAGCACCAAGGTGACGACACAACTTCCCTGATGCGGTGACCTCGGTCGTCGCGTCGCACTGCTTCCACCTCCAGAGCGTGGGCTAAGGCGTTCTTGAGGTCCTTGAAGTGCCCAAATCTCACTGCTGCTCTTGACTCCAGGTCCCGGATCCCATCCGTAAACGCCTGTAGGAGGTTCCCGTCAATAAGCGCAGGAGACGACTGGTATGCCTTTCTGACCAGCTTTTCCACCTCTTGAGCCCACTGCTGCAGAGTTTCTCCGGTGCGTTGGGTCCTGTCCTTCAGCTGAGTACGATACACGTGTTCGAGGTGCGCCTCCAGCGCCTCCAGAAGCTTCTCGTAGGTGACGTCTTGTCCGAGTGCCTCCAACACTGTCAAGGCCTGGTCGCGAAGGCCCAAGATTAGGGCGGTTAAGGCCTAAGGCCTGATCTTCGGTCCACCCATTCGATCGCATCACAGCTTCAAACTGGATCTTGTATGCAGACCATGATGACGAGCCATCAAATGGTGGAACCTTAAATCCACGAGGTGAGGGCGCTACAGCCGCTGGTGTCACTTCGAGCCCACGCAACTTCTTCTCCACTTCAGCAACACAGGTCTCGTGGTCGTCGTGTACACGCTTCTCTATAGAGGCGACGCGAGTCTCAAGCTGGTCGTGTACAATCTTCTCCACGTCGCTGATACGAGCCTCGTGCTGCTGGAGCTCCTCCTTTACCACCTTCCGGTCCTTCCCTACAGTGGCGCTGAGGTCCTTCATCACCACTAGCTGTTCCTCTAGACGGCAGGCCTGCTCCTCCTTATCGCGCTGTAATTGTTCCTCCAGGCGGCGCGCCTGCTCCTGCATGAACGCCATCAGAGCCGCGATGTCGGGCACCATCACGGAGTGTGAGGCGCTTGCAGGCTCCACTGTAGCCGCGGAGTACACTGGTCCACCAGACGATGGAGTAAGAACGTCTCCGAAGCGTCTCTGGTCCAGGTCTTGCTGGCGCTGGTTCCTGGTGCGCACTCCTTCAGTTCCTTCTTTCGGCATAACCGGCATAATTTATCCCTTTCTTCTGACACCAATTTGTTACGAGCTGGGAATCGATGATAAATTATATACACTATGCCAGAAAACTGTACTTTATTTACTAACACAAACACATACTTATTTTTACAACACTAATAAACACACTTATTTCACACTTAATTCTCAGCACTAATAAAACACACTTACTTCGAACACTTTTCCACTTCAATAAACACTTCCGAATTACTTCCTTCGCTTCTTGTTTATCGCTCCGATATTCAATTGTAACTATGTCTGTCTCGCGCGCTTACGCGGTATTTATACCAGCCGGAACACACAACGAGTCGTTTCCAGACTTCCCAAGAATGTTCTGGCAACATTCGAAACATTCTACAGTTCTGGCATTATTCTAGAAGTCAACGGCAACGCCATCTATTACAGACTAGATGAATTACCCTTAAACCACCGATACGTCAAATCTCTTCTAGTTCTATCCTTCTCGGATAGATGGCGTTGTTTTCAATTAAATCGCCATTCGTAACAATAATATTTGAATCCCTTCTCTACTAGGAACTCATATTTACAATGAGAATTAGGCACAACACGGTACAGAACTCCTAGTGTGCAGATCGGTCTCGCACTTAATCGGATTTTATTCACAATAGTGGCACGTAGCCTAGTTTGAGTTTCTGACAAGCAATATGGAGATTCGATAGTTTTAAACTATGGTGATGTCAGTTTAGTTGGTGAGCCAAGTCAGGGACGGGGAATGGCTAATCTCACTAAGAAATAAAAGAAAATACATCTAGTGGTCACAAGACACACAGAGTACACACAAGATAGAAGAAACCATAAGAAATAAGATCAGAAACGTTGGTCTGGATCAAGCTTTCAATGTTTGTGTTGTTAACCGTGAGAATTTCGTTCATCTGGAATCAATAAAGGATTGAAATGAAAACGATTGGTAATAAAAATGTAGTTTTTAGATCATTCGGATTAAATATAATGTTAGTAAAACCAAAAGATCACAATAAAATCATTAATAAGTTTAATTTCAATATATACATTTGCGTCAACCTAAGAAAATACTATGAATCTAGGACATGGAATCAGGTCAAGCTTATCATAAAAATGCATTGTTATTCATAATATACCGTCATTCCGCCATTACAAGCAATAGACCAGGTGAGGTCTGCATTCTGAAGATCACCCCCAGCTGGACTGAAACATAGTCTATGGTCGCTGTAACGACATCACACCTGATCACACCACTTCGCCATCTTCTACAATAAATCTCCTGTCATTTGACTTTCTGGCCAGCAACATAAAACAATAAAGTAAAATTACCATAAAATAAAAGGCACGTATAAAGCTTATAGTCACCGTCTGATCTCAAAAGTAAAAGAAAAAGAAATGTAATTAAAATTTCCACTTTGTCATACGCTTGAGAGATAGTCCATTGAAATGTTAATTTTTTTTGGGCTTAGCGTGCATTTGTCAGAGGACGCAATTTTATTTTAAAGATGTTTAGAGAGGGTTAGTACAATGTTAAATCCAAGTTTGTGTGGTCGCAGCCCTTTTCCTGCGGCCGGCATCTTGAAAAGAGTGGATTTTCTAGTTCATTTGGCAAACTAATTGGCGGTACAGAAAAAAATCAAAATACATTTTGTTGCAAATTAAATTCTCTCCAACTATGTTTCCATAGTATTTAGTCGTAAAATGTAAGATAACAATGTTACTAACGAAAATTTAATGAAATTTGCAAAAAAAAATCTTTTCCATGTGTAACCTTTTTAGGGTTCCGTACCTAAAGGGTAAAAAACGGAACCCTATTACTAAGCCTCCGCTGTCTGTCTGTCTGTCTGTCCGTCTGTCTGTCACCAGGCTGTATCTCATGACTCTGAAATTTTCACATATTATGTATTTCGGTTGCCGCTATAACAACAAATACTAAAAATAAAAAAATAAAAAATATTAAGGGGGGGTCCCATACAAAAAACGTGTTTTTTTTCGTATTTTTTGCTCAAAATTACTAACTGTAACAGGTAGACGCTTTAAATTTTCACAGAATATGTAGTTGTATATTACCTTTCAAAATAAATAATCAAATTTAAAAAAAGTAAATAATAAAGGGCTCCCATACAACAAACGTAATTTTTAAGCAATTTGTTACTCGATCTTAATAAACAGGTAGCAACTTATAAGTATTTAAGTACTAGCTTTCGCCCGCGGCTTCGCCCGCATGAAATTTTAATAAAGGGTAGCCTTTGTACTTCCCCAGATTTCAAACTATCCATATCAAATTGCATCACAAACTGATCTGCACATTCGCCGTGTAGCATACATATAAACAGAGAATACTTAAAATTACTTTTGTTTTCATAGTCGTCAAACTTCAGGTAAAGATTAGTATGTAGGTATATTATTAAAGTTATTGAAGAGCTTATGTATCTAATGAATAGAATAGCAGCAAAATAAAAACTGAAAGCATTACCACAAAGTACAATAATCAGACCGCCCCTCCGCCCCGCTGTGCGCGACAACTCATAGTAAGCGCTTTTAATGACGCTGCGCTTAGGCACGGTAATAATATCTAACAGTATTGTAACTCCATACAAACGCACGAAACTCGAGTTCTACCTACGCGCCTCGAGCAGAGTACCCATTAGACTGTGCGGACTGTGCCAAGAGTACCCACAGCCGCGATCGTGCCGCAGCTCGCATGCGGCACGTCTGGTAGGTATATAACTCACGAAGGCGGCCGAGTTACAATACTGTTAGATAATATTACCTTGGCTTAGGTCAATTACATCGTTATAACTTTTAAAGTATTCGTCCAAACTACTTACTGTAAAGACAAAGTTCATCTACATTAAATACTGAAAGCAATAAATCTATCAAATTTGAAAACAATTTGATAACTACTCAAGAATGAGCATGGTAAAAAACATATTTTTTATGTTTTACTGTTTTATTACAATAAAAATTATGTAGATAGGCTACGTAACAAAAGCTAAAAAGTAATTCGGTAAGTCTTATCTGCCCGATCGCACCAAACTTCTCATCAATCTGGGGTATTGAACAGACAAATATAAAATCGTTGCGCAAGTGAAATGTCTATGATAGTGTTTATTCTGGATACGCTACGCCCAAAAATATAATGTTTTTTTTAGTTTATTTTATTTTCAAGTTTTTACTTTTGTTGTTAGTTGATACGTCTCATTCTATTTTCATAGTGAGGCCTTTTCTACCAATCAAACCCTGTCATTCGATACCCATATTGACGTATTTCTGAAAAATAAGTAATCCGCCATTTTGTGGCGGTAGCCATATTGGTTTTTTCATAGTGAGGTCTATTCTACCAATCAAGCCCTTTCATTTGATACCCATATTGAGGTATTTGTGGAAAATATGTAATCAGCCATTTTGTGGCAGCAGCCATCTTGGTTTTTTTCATAGTGAGCCTATTCTACCAATCAAGTCCTTTCATTCGATACCCATATTGAGGTATTTGTGGAAAATATGTAATCAGCCATTTTGTGGCAGCAGCCATCTTGGATTTTTCATAGTGAGGTCTATTCTACCAATCAAGCCCTTTCATTCGATACCCATATTGAGGTATTTGTGGAAAATATGTAATCAGCCATTTTGTGGCAGCAGCCATCTTGGATTTTTCATAGTGAGCCTATTCTACCAATCAAGCCCTTTCATTTGATACCCATATTGAGGTATTTGTGGCAAATATGTAATCCGTCATTTTGCGGCGACAGCCATCTTGGATTTTTTATAGTGAGCTGTATTCTACGAATCAAGCCCTTTCATTTGATACCCATATTGAGGTATTTGTGGAAAATATGTAATCAGCCATTTTGTGGCAGCAGCCATCTTGGATTTTTCATAGTGAGCCTATTCTACCAATCAAGCCCTTTCATTTGATACCCATATTGAGGTATTTGTGGCAAATATGTAATCCGTCATTTTGCGGCGACAGCCATCTTGGATTTTTTATAGTGAGCTGTATTCTACGAATCAAGCCCTTTCATTTGATACCCATATTGAGGTATTTGTGGAAAATAAGTAATCCGCCATTTTGTGACGGCCGGCGGCCATCTTGAATTTTTCATGGTGAGCTTTTTCTGATAAACAATTTCACCGTACAGTGTCTGAAGTTCAAGTAACTTTAATGGTTTAGGCAACGTACGCGATGACAGCTTTCTGAGCTCAGGATTTTTGCTGACTCAGTTGATACTTTTCCTTATGTTATGGCAACATTATACAAAATCTTTATAAATTGTAGCCTATGTGTTATTCTGATGTATAAACTATATTACTGTAAAGTTTCATCCTAATCCGTTCAGTAGTTTTTGCGTGAAAGAGTAACAAACATCCATACATACATCTTCACAAACTTTCACATTTATAATATTAGTAGGATACATACAACGAACGTGATTTTCTTTTATAGATGATGGTACGGAACCCTTCGTGCGCGAGTCCGACTCGCACTTGCCCAATTTTTTCCTTGTCAGCAATAAGGGCCTCCGCAAACTAGCTTCTTTTAGCATCGGCGACCGGCGATTCAGTCGCTTTTTAGCATCCAGATGCAGCGTCCGAATTCTTACACCGCACACTGGAAGATGCCGATCGCGGCGACTTGTCACTTAAAATAATAACGTAGGGGTCGTCCATTAATAACGTGATTTTATGTCTTTCCAATTTAAAACTTACTCTGTGATGATGATACCTGGGTAGGTTGGAGGCTTTACCACCTCTCCTCATTCTTTATCAAAAGTTTTTTTTTATACAAAGTAAATAAAACATATTTTATCTAAAAAAGACATTGCGAGCTACTGGTGTCAAAATTGAAGCTAAAATAAAAAAAATATGACACTCATTATTCTCTTTATCTCTTACCTGACTTCAATTTCTTTGGGTCGGCGCTGTATGGACATACATTCTCTTCCATACTTCTCTGTCACCAGTCATCTGATCACTTCCCCCTTTTCTTACATATCTATTCTCACACAGTTATTCCATCTTTTATTTGGTAGCCCCCTCCCTTTTCCTCTCTACCCTCCTATTTATCACTTGTTTACCTTAATACATAATCATCCAATCATCTCATAAGATGTTTCTAAAATGCAAATATTTTCATCCATGGACACTACTTGCAGACTACTTTGATATTTTCTCTATTTTGGCATGGTAAAAAATATTAATATATCATGCATCATTACCTTTAAGAACGCTATTTTAAAATATACTGGCTCATTTAAGTCTTAACTTGCAATAATTGCAATTCGATCTTGCAAAATATAAAAAGCATATCAAACATAAAAAAATCCAGAAATGGATCAGAAAATTCAGAGACCGGTGCACCTACATAAAAAGAAAATATCCAGTCCAAACTGAGGACATCCTCCTTTTTGAAATGGGTTGATTAAAGCATCCTAGAGCATCCAAAAGCAACGAAACATTTTAAAGCCTGCAATACATGTTGGTCAAGCTTAGGCCAACGCGAGCGTAGGCAAATTATTACAAGGCAAGTGTTACTGTCTACACGTTGGGCTCGGTCAGTTTGTACATATTGTGAATTGAAACAAGATGGATGACGATTGGCGTTCACTCGGCAACGCTCGGCCAACGCGAGCGTAGGCAAGTGTTACTGCCTACACGTTCGGCAAGTATATCGAAAACCAACCAATGCAAATGGCCAATACAGACGAATTTTGAAGAGATGCCCATACGTTGGGTCAGTTTGTATTGTGAATTGAAACAAGATGGATGACGACGACGTAGAAGTTATTGCAGCTGCTGCTTTTATTTAATGAGCGCTTATAATTATTATGTCAGTGTATACCGCACTAAAGTTGAGAAAAATAAAAGATGAAAAAGAAGGTGGTGGATGTAGAGTATTCACAAAAATAGAACACGGGCGTAATGGCGCGCTGACAAACATGTGGACACTATTGGCCGAGTGCGCGCGAACGCCTTTGATTTGTGCAGAAAAACCGACAGCGCTCTGAAGTGCGGCAAGTGGCCACGCGCGACCGCAAGTTGTGACAAGCTACGCCAAATGAGTTCTATACACGTTGGCGCTTGACTTTAGGGCGTGGTCACGAGATTGGTCTAAGCGGCGAGCGGCGCGGCAGGGGCGATGTATATGACGCGTTTACTCTGAGGCGGCCGCGTGCCGCGTCACAGTAAACACGCCATGTACATCGAGAACGCTTGCCGCTGCCGCCCGCCGCTGTAGGCCGTGACCGGGCCCTTACTCGGCTAACTAGACGAGCAACACCGAGCGATGGCAAGACTATGCAAATATACTGTCTATACGTTGGTATTGGCGTTCACTCGGCGACGCTCGGCCAACATGTATTCCAGGCTTAATACAGGACTTTTCTGAATCCCTGCCAATCGAACGAACTATCGTTGTTTTAGGATGCGTATAGGATAAAAATCTCTGGCTCAAGAAAAACAAGGACACTTGATATCTGTCTACACTTATTTGTCCCTTCCACCTATTAAGACTCACGTGATTAAAGGACGACTCCTTACCATAGGTTGTCACTTATTTGTTAACCCTTAAATAACACTGTGTGGTAATAAAATTCTTCACCCCAGGGGCACAACTTGTATTTTTTCTTGCGATGGTAGTGTCATCTCCTAAAGTTGTTATTTTTTCCTGCGATGATAGTGTCATCTCCTAAAGTTGTCAGTCACGTGGCGTTAAAAAGAACTTCCATCTAATCTGCTTAGCTATGTGAGAAAATTACCCCAGGGTGTCAGTTACGCATGCATTAATTTCTCATTAATTCAGTCAAATGTTTGATAAACTAAGTTTACAGAGCCCTGCGAAGCTCCTTTTTTGGGTGCAGGGTCACAAGAAAGCCTAAGATAACCTATTAAGTTTTCTGAGTGGATAAGTTTCCGGAGCGGACGAGACTTTTCATATTAAATGATATTTTGTAGAACGATCGTTAATTTGGTGTACAATTAGTAATTTAATGAAATAATGAAGTTTTTAACGTAAAGCACTTTAGTGTTATTTAAAATTTTTGATGCTTTGTTAAAAATATCCCCATGTAAACTACAAAAATAATTTATTTTGTACAACTTTTAATAGCCGTTTGGGGTAATTTTACCCCAAAGTTTTACTTACTATTCTGTATCCGAAAATAAGGATGATATTATAGGGTTTGACTAGTGACTGGCTTAAACAGAATAAATGTCGATAAAATTATGACAGCGCTTATAATAAATATGTAAGTTTTTATTAAGGCAGTACCTACACTACCTAGGGTGATGTACTAGATTTTGATGAGGTGACCCTTATCATAGGTTATGATAAAGCTACACTAGCTACTGCTTTCTTTATACCGATGAAAATATTAAGCAAGCTAAAGTCAGTATTTTTACCTACTTACAAAAACCAGTTCTCGTATTACTTTCAGAGAGCATCATCTATCAATGCAAACGTTAATATTAATACGAAGAAATGAGTGCAGTAATGTCCATGCCATCTTTTGTTTAGAACATAAAATGTAGAGTATAACTTGCCAGTTTTCGATAGTATAAGTCTATAAATAATAGAATATAATTTAACATCATTGTAACGAACATCATTTAATTATACTGGTATATTTATGTTTTTTGATAGAAACCTATATTACTGATATTGTACAATTATTGTATTACAACCATGAAAAAATTACTCAATTTATCGATAGTTGACTCGGCCGATCACCAACAACACACCACAGCACTACGGTCGCCGCGTCCGAACGCAGAGAGTCGCTAAAACGCGATGCAGCATCGATACAGTTGCAAAATCGCCGGTCGCCGATGCTAAAAGAAGCTAGTCAGCGGTGGCTCTAAATGATACATTTAATTTTTGTCTTTTCTTCTTCTAAACAAGACCCGGTCTTCCAACTTGAGACTCTGTAGTGCCATTAAGCCCAATTTTCACTTATAACAATGACCCTAAAAACTGAGGTTGAAAAAAAAAAGACAAACTATCGCTGGGCATCTGAAGTTGATATGCAATGTGTTGTGATATGCCTAAATGTTCTAGGGACTCCTGCAGGCAAATTATTAGACATATCAAAATTCATAGAGGAAAATTATGAACTATCGACAAAAAAGCGACTTTGTTTTTCATTAAAAATTGTACAGGGTCTGATTAAGTGCCAGTCTTAATCAGAACCTGTGCCAAAGCCTGTCTCATCTCAAAGACTGGGGACACAGTTGAAGTGGGAAAAATATAAAACTTCCCGAAATACAACAAAAATAAATATAACTTTTAATATTTGGCTTTACGACAAAAGTTTCAAGACTAAAAGTGGTAGAGAATTTAATTTGCAACAAAAAGCTTTTTACATGTTCTTTGTGCGGCCAATAGTTTACGAGATAATCAAGAAAGACCGCATGCACCCGCACCTTTTCCAAGATGGTGGCCGGGGGACAAAAGGTACGACCCACAAATTTGGATCAAGCATTACACTAGCCCTCTCTACACATCTGTAAAATAAAATTGCGTCCTGATAAATGCAACCTCAAATGTAACTTTTCAATAGACTAAGAGTTTCTTATTATCCTAGCACGATTTACACATCAAACGAAGTAAGCAGTTGAAATAAAATCTGAAATTACAAAAAAAGGCGCGCTATACTAAAAATATTATTAACCCGTGAGAAGGGGCGCTATGAGCATTTTGTTCACACATAAATTCTTTGCTGTAAATTTCAACTTTAGCTATACTGCATCACTACAAGCTTCACAGTACCTTCTTAGAATTTCACCCCCTCTCCCCTGAGGCAAATCCCGTGCTGCTCAGTGCCACCATGAACTGCGTGGTGATAGGTGCATCGTGAAGCGCGGCATTTTGCTCATCGCGCGCCCGTTCGTGTAAGTTTTTTTTTCTTAATAACAAAATTGATTTGATTGTTTTTTCGTAGTTATTGTGCATAATTATTGATTAACTTAGTTAGTTAGTTGGACAGGTGTTTTCCGCACTTAGCCACTGAATTAGGCCATTGTGCGTGAGCAGTGACACGGTTGTCGTCTGCTACTCATACCATGCAAGCTCCTTCCAGAAGGCCATGAGTTGACCAGTGTTGCGTATGGCTTCGCTCATGGTTCTGGGATTGTTCAGGAACCTCGTCCGTTGGTCGTTCACGCTGGTACAATGTAGGATTACATGAGCGGGTGTTTCTTCGGTCTCCATGCAGCCCCTACATAATGGGCTGTCCGTGACGCCAATATTGTAGAGATGCTTGTTTAGTGGACAGTGGCCAGTTATTATGCCAGTCAGTTGCTTGAGTGTTTTCCTGTTGGCGTGCAACAGTTTATGCGAGAGTCGTTTGTCTAATACGGGAAAGGCATCTTTAGATTGCCTACACTCTTTTAACTCTGCCCACTCTTTTGCGTGTTGATGTAGGGTTCTCTCGCGTAACCACGTTTTTAATTGGTTGAAAGGTATCGGAACAATTGGTTCGGGTCCCAGAGTTGTTGTGTCCGATCCTTTCCTTGTCAGTTGGTCTGCTGCGTTATTGCCCGTGGAGTCACTGTGTCCTCGTATCCACTGGAGCGTGACCCGATTCTTCGTTGCAGTTTTCTGCAGCTCTTGGTGGCACTCCATAATTAGGCCGCTGTTAAAGCAGTTGCCGTCGAGAGCTTGTAGTACTGAGGCACTGTCTTTGATGATGCGTACTGACAGGTTACTCACGTTTCTGGCCGCGATTGCCGTCGCCGCCCTTATAATCCCAACGCATTCAGCTTGGAAGAGGGTGTTGAGTTTACCAAGCGATGTTGAGAGATTGATGTTCAAGTCATGGGAGAATACTCCGGCACCTGTCCCATACTTTGTTTTTGAGCCGTCTGTGTATACTCTTACTTCGTGTATACCAGAACTATCCTTGTGCTCTTCTTGCAGTTGTATGCGGTATTTTTTGTCAAAGACAAAGGTTTAGGTATGAGGTCGCACGTTGCATCTAGCATCGGGATCTCGTTAGTTAATGTTCTTTTCAGGCGTGCATGGGTTATTCTGTCGTCTCTTCTCCAAAGCCCGAACTTATCGAGCCGGATCGCTGCGGCACCTGCTTCCTGCTGGATGATGAGGTGCAGTGGTCGCAAGTCGAGGACCACCTCCAATGCCGCCGTTGGAGTTGTTTTCGTGCAGCCTGTTGTGGCCAGACAGGCGAGGCGTTGTATGCTCTGCAGCTTGCTCTTGACTGTGCTTAGTTGAGTGCGTGGCCACCACACTACTGCACCGTATGTGAGCATGGGCGTATTATGGCAGTGTAGATCCAGAGGGTGATGAATGGTTTGAGACCCCATTTCTTGCCTATTATTTTCCTGCACTGCCAGAAGATTGTACATGCTTTTGTGGTTTTAGTGGTGATGTGTTTATTCCAGTTGAGCTTGTGGTCGAGTGTTACGCCCAGGTACTTGACTTCACTCGATAGGTTAAGCTCCGTGCCAAAAAGTTTTGGTTTTCTAGTCATACGGGTGTTCTTTTTCTTGGTGAAAAGTACTAGCTCCGTTTTATTTGGGTTGACCGTCAGTTTGCGGTGGTTGCACCATAGTTCCATGATCCTGATGGCTGCTTGCATCCGATACTGGATCATGTCTTCCGAGTTTCCTTTGATTAGGATGGTTATGTCATCTGCGTAGCCGACCGTGTAGAAGCATTTGTCATTCAGGCTTCTCAACAGATCGTCTACCACTATGTTCCAGAGCAGGGGTGATAGGACTCCTCCCTGTGGGCAGCCTTTTGCTACTATACCCCTTGTGGTGGTGTTAACCGTGAATTGAATAGCCCTTTGTTTCGGGAGTTGATCAATCCAGCCACTGACGGTTTGTTCAACTCCGAACTTGTCGAGGGCTCGGCTAATGCTGGTGAATTTAGTTTTGTTGAAGGCGCCTTCTATGTCAATGAAGGCGCCTAAGGTCATTAGTTTGTCAGATAGCGCTGTCTCTATGGTCCCCACTACGGAGTGAAGCGCTGATTCCGTTGATCTGCCACTTCTGTAGGCGTGTTGTTGCGTGTGTAGTGGTCTGCGTAGCAGTGCGCCTTGCCGCAGGTATCTGTCAGCGAGCCTCTCCAGCGTTTTCAGCAAGAAGAAGGTTAAACTGATAGGTCTGAACGATTTTACTTGAGTGTAATCAGTTTTGCCCGGTTTTGGGAGAAATATGACTTTTACTTCCCTCCATCTTCGTGGTATGTAATTGTGCGCTATAGATGCTCTATATATGCTGAGTAGCTGTGGCACAATCGTTGTCCAGTCCCATTGTAGAAGTGCTGGTGTTATTTCGTCCAGGCCTGCAGATTTGTACGGCTGGAAGCTATCAATTGCCCATTTCAGCCGGTCCACGGTAACCATGTTGTTGGCTATCTGTCTGTTTGGGTCGGTGGTCTGTGTTCAGATTCTTCCCAATCACAGTCGTCAGTCACAGTGCAACCTAGAAAGTGTGTTTCAATTAGCACTTGGCTTATTTCCGTGTCTGTGATTGCGTAGGTGCCATCAGACTTTCTGATGGAGCCTAGGGTCTTGTTGCTGTCCTGGGACAGGATCTTTTTTCCCTGGCTGCCTCGCATGTGGAGTTAATGTTCGTGCAAAAATTACGCCAGGACTCTCCCCTGCGGAATCGTATGCGTTTCTTGTAGTGCGACTGGGCTTCTTTATATTTGTCCCAGTCCGTGTCTTTCCTTGTGTTTTTGGCCCGGTTGAAGAGTTTTCTCAGATTGCGCCTGAGTTTCTCCAGTTCTGATCCCCACCATTGAGTTTTACTACCAGTTTTCGGTAGTGTGGTGGGGCAGGCTTGTTGGTAGCTACGTTGTATGCATTTCGTTAATAAGTTAGTGTTGTGTTCTATGTGTGCAGTGCTGTCGGTCATGTCATTAACAATTGACATGACTATTTCTTGTTCGAGCAGGGTCTTGTATCTCGCAATGTTAGTATTGCGTGGGTTGCGCTATGGTTGTTGGACCCTCTCTTGCACTTGTATGTCATAGCAGATACGCCTGTGATCGGCAAAGGATGGTTCGGCGGACACATGCCAGTTCGTGACGAGTTCCGCGGCCCCATCCGATGCCAGTGTAACGTCTACTATGGTTTGATATCTGGAGCTAACAAAGGTGGGCTCTGAGCCGTTGTTGACTACAGATAGGGTTGTTGTGAAGATGTATTCTGTTAGGATCTCACCTCCTTTATTTGCCTCTGGGCTTCCCCACAGTGGGTGGTGGGCGTTGGCATCTGCCGACAGTATTATTTGCCAGCCGTGGTCCTCACAGTGCTGCACTAGCTCGGCCAGCTCCTTCGATGGGATCTCCTCATCTCCAGGCAAATAAACCGAGGCTAGTACTAGCATCTGATCGCCGGGCCCTGTTCGTATCCCCACGGCGGTGAGGTCTCTAGAACAAAAGTTAGTCAGCAGCAGTGCTGATATTGTTCGGGGAATGTATATGCATGTTCTCGGCTTAGGAGCCGAGCTTTTGTGCAATATCTTACCTCCGATGTTGTTGAGTCCACATATTGTGTCGCCTCTAATCCACGGCTCCTGGATTAGGGCTATGGTGTGGTGGTTAACCTCCAGCAGCCTGCGTAAGGTAGCCGTTGCAATCTGCTTGTGCTGGAGGTTCGTTTGTACGACTCTAGTCTGACGAAGATCCGAGAACATTAATGTCCACGGACTCCCCGTCAGACGAGTCGTGCTCGTCGTCAACTCCCGTCACAGCGATGTTTGTCACTGCGGGCGTCGTGTGTGCACGGGCTGTGCCCGACGTGCTGGGAACGGCCGGTGTTGTCTCTCGTCCCTGTGTGTCTGGTGGCGGGCGGCATCTCCCTGGGCACGGCAACCGTCCTGCCAGCCCCTGCCCCGGCAGCGTGGAACAGTACGTACACGCTGCCAGTGAAGAAGGAGACTCGGCGGTCGCGCGCCTCGATTCGCGGGACCTCCGGTTCGGGGCTGCCCAAGGACAGGTCTAGGCTGTGCTCCTGCATGGTAGCGCTGTACAGTTGCCATGTTTGGATAGCGTACCACGGGTTTTGGGCAGCTAGAAGTTGGTGGATCTTTGTGAGTTCCAGGCTGGTCAACCTCGGCAGCCAAAGCGATGCGCGTACGCGCTTCGCAAGATCCGTCTGCCTGATGACGGTCAGCCTGGTTCCTTCGATCGGTGACTTCAGTCCCGCTACTGTTTGTCTGAGCCACGCCAGTGATTTCTCGTCCTCGCACCATAGCTTTAGGACTCCTCCTGCTGTGAGGGGTTTGCCTCTAAAGGATGGCGCGAGTGCGGGCTCGTTGTTTGACGGTGGAGCAAAGGCTGCTTCCATGATACGCTCCTCTATGAAGAGTTCGAGCTGCCGTGCTTGTTCCACCGTCAGATCTGTGGGTGGAGTGGCAGCGACGGCCACCATCAGATGCGAGTTAGTCGCATCGGCGTAGCTCATCGCTGCCTTCTTTGGTGTTGCGTCCATTCTTGCACGCTTCGTCGTGGCGCTTGGTGGTGTGTCGTCGTGACGGTTCCTCTTCGACGGTGTCGCCGAAGTGGGCCGTCCCGAGAGCGCCGGGGTGGTCGGTGCGTGTCGTTGTCCGCCTTTTCTAGGGCCGCGTTTGCAGCGTGGCCCGGTGGTGCCCCATGGGGCTGCCGGCTCCGCATCTCCGACTGCCGTCGGAGGGGCGTGACGGGGGGTGCCCGGCGCTGCACCGGCCGGAGCGGTGCGTGCAGCCGGCGGGAGCGAGCCCGAAGGCTCATCCTTCGCCGTCCGCGTGGCTTCCGCTTGCGTGCCTGAGCTGCTGCGTCCACCAATCGCTCCGCGTCCGGCCGGTTGCTTCGTCCTGGGCGGTTCCCTCATCACACTGGCTGGGGCCGGATGTCCACGCTGGTACGTTGTACCAGCTGTTGGTAGGGTGAGGGTGCGTTCGCCGATGTTGTCGGTTCGCTACCTTCCGCGTGTGCTGCGTACTCACGCTGGCGTCGATGATGACGTGAGCGCTTTCCGCGATGTTTACCTCTACTGGTTACGGTTGTCGCGGAGCTAACGTTCGCCTCGCGGCGTTCGTCTGCTCGACGCGGTACAACCGTCCAGGAGGTGGTAGTAATGTGTTCTGCACGCAGGCATGGCACTTGCCAGGTCGTGCAGGTCTAAACTACTCCTACTATTGCGACTGAGTGAAACATTGCCCCCCCCCCAGAATACGTGGGGCAGCCTGAACCCGAGGGTGCAGGGAGGGATTCTCCAGCGTCACGGACGCTGGTACCCTCCTGGAGTAGTTCCTTGTTTTGTTCCACTTCCATAATGTTTTGGCTTCGTATGAGCGAGTGCGTGGGCGTGTGTGTATGTGTTTTCATGTAGGTGTAGTGTGTGTATGTGTGTGCGTCCGTATGAATGATTGAATAAGTGTGGTGAATGTATGTGTG
Organism: Euclidia mi; assembly: GCA_944739405.2. Taxonomy (NCBI): domain Eukaryota; kingdom Metazoa; phylum Arthropoda; class Insecta; order Lepidoptera; family Erebidae; genus Euclidia; species Euclidia mi. The sequence continues at coordinate 66,536,381 of OX123192.2, forward strand.
TGCGTGCTTGTGCATGTGTGTTGGTGAGGGCGGCTGGAGGTTTTTGTTCTGTCTGTTTCATAGGGAACCAGACCAAGAACGGGCACCAACCTCGGGAAGAATAGTCAACCAGCCTTGCCTTAGGGATCTTCACGACTTGCGCTCTCCCCTAGGCCATTTGCCAAACTCTGCAACGGACGCGAATGCAGAGAGTAGAAGTCAGTGCAGTTCAATGGAGTTAAAATGAAATGAGGTGCACGGGCTTCCGCCCATTGATTAACTTAGTGGATATATTATTTACATGTTTTATTTATTTCTTACAGTTAACAAGGTCTACAATGGGTGATCGGCAAGCGTCTCAAAGGAGAATGGGTGGTTTCGCTCCATGTTGTTGTAACATCTTGAGACCTATATCAGATTAGAGGGTGCCCGCAGCTACACCCGCACATTAACTGTTTCTGCCAGATCCCGTGGGAGTTTCGGAAAATCCCTTCTTAGGACACCCCTATAGTTGGTAAGGAACACACATGCTAAATTTCAGCTTTTTGCGCCCCGTGTTTTTGGCTGTAGCTCGTCTGTCAGTCAGTCAGTAATGCAAGAATTTTATATATTCAACAATGAAAGATCTGAATAAGAGTACTTTCTTTTTGTATAGGCGTAACTCTGTAACATGTGCAGGGAAAAAGATATAGTGTCTTAAAATATAAAACTTGCGCGGTCTTATCTGAGCAAACACCTTGTAGCGGCCAGCTAACAATAACAATAACAAATATCACAGCGCCATCTACCCAATGACGACGGAAATACTACGACACAACTGCAACTACTAACAGGGCGGGAAATATTCAAACGATCCTGAACAGCGATAGCAACTTTCGCAAGCCAAGTGGCATATATACAACTTCGAAATTATTTCCGTCGGCCTGCAGGCCGCCAGGCGCGACCACCCAGCTTGGTTAGAGGCTCCTCCCTCTAGTTGGAGGAACACCACACCTTTATCCTCCACAACCTAAGAAGAAGTATTAGAGAATCAAAATATGCATAGGAATATGCTAGGCAAACCAATTTTTGTATCACTAGTAGAGACCAGTAGGATTAGGCGTACAATGACACATTCGCAAAATGCCACTTTCGCAAAATCCCACACTTCCTATATGCCATATTAACAAAATGCGTTCAAAAAAAGCATGTATTGTGTGCAGTATATCAGTGTGCCCTGAACATGTTACTGTTATGTGCCAAATGTATTATGAAAGACTCATAACTCAAGATATCATGTAAGATAAAATCATTCCATTTCTATTGTTATTTTGTTTTTTTATATATTTTTTATATAAAGTTAGCCAAATATTAAGGCAAAAGTGCAATATTTTTTTTATTTTGCACATAAGACTGCCTTTTTTGTTATTAACTATTAATAAAACACTTTATTTAAATAAATAAGGACTTTTTATTTATTAAAACATGCAAATTTATATTATAAATATAATTGATCTCAAAGAAAACCTCATTTAAAGTAGCTTGAGAGTTTTGCTCACGCGCGCCTGCTCGTGTAACTTTTTAAGGCGCGCCTTCTCATGGGTTAAAAATATACCTTAAGTAAAGTTATGTAAATTGAGATCACTAGCATATAAAATGAGGCTGAAAATTTTATTTATGCAAAAACGCGTGCTAAAATATAATTTTAAAATATTCACACTAAAAGCCACTTTTTCGCTGAATAACTTGGCTGGAGCACTGCCGTACGCTCAAATCGCTTATGCATAAACAGGTACCATGTACGTGATGCCTTTTAATTATTAGTTGGGGTGGGGAGAACCCCTTTGCATAGTAATTTTGAATAGAAGAGGGAGATAGGTATTTTGTAATACTGAGGACAGTGGGCAGATATGGCCTAGTTGGACGACCGTTGGAAGCTATAATGGGTCGTGTGTTTGATCACATAATGAGTACACGTCACTACTACATGGAAATACTGGAGAAATTTTGAAAGAAGATGAAAATTTTTTGGAGAACTGCCTTAACTTGTTCCTAGCTAATGAGCACATTTTTTTTACTTATTAAGTTATCAAAAATGTTATTGATTGTAGACTGCGGGTGTGAGACTGAGGTGGAGACGTTAACAACCTGGCACATGGGAAAATGTTCACCATTCAAGGTGCACACTACTGAATTTTCACAGTTATGTGCGTATGTGGCTCAGATAGCAAATTAAGTCGACAGTCCTACATAACATGTTGAGCTGACGGTCTTTGCTCTCATAAAATTTTTGATAGTTAGGGGGAGTCACTTTTTGTGTGGTTTATTATTATCTATTCGTGTTGCGTCAGTCAAACAACAGTCACACTGTAGAAAAGCAAATACTCTGTAAAATCGTTGCCTATTAGTTAGACTAGCAAGTGGGCGTGCTATCTAAGAACGAGTGTTCATTGCTCAAAAACGTTGTATTCGAAATATGTTCCAGTTGCAACAAACTGATTCTTGCAAGCCATATTTTAAGAAATTCTGTCTTCTTTCATTGCCGTGTCTATTCATTTACGAAATTGCAACTTTTGTTAAGATAAATATTGATAAATTTGAATACCGAACTAGAAGTCGACACAATGATCAATTATCAATAGTTGCTAGCAAAACGCAGTTATTACATGAGAGTGTTTTTTTTTGGGTCCTCGTATTTATAACAAGAAATACGATTAACTGAAAATATAAATAGGTTTAAATGTCTTCTGCACAAATTGCTGGTGGAAAAATGTTATTACTCACTAAAAGAATATTTAGAAGATAATGTGATTTATTGATTGAATTTTTAATGGAAGGGTTTCTGTGTAATTTATTTTGTTTTGAATTGACTGTAATTTATTTTAATGATATGGTTATGATTTATATTTCCAATGTATTCTTAATCTGGCATGAATGTATCCTATTTGTTGACCTATTTTAATAATTGTCAATGTCATCAATGTACATCTATATATAACTTAATAATATTATGATAGAACACATGTATTATTGTATGCCTAAATGGCGGGACATAGCATGTTCAAATAACCAAACATTCCAACTTATGTACCTATGTTACACAATAAATATTTTTGAATTTGAATTTGAATTTGAATTATCTAAGGCGGAAAGCCTTATGGCGCTGATACACCTGAGCATTCACTTGTAACAGAAGAGCGAGCATTTGCCGTTTTCTGTTTTGTCGAACCGAACATTTTCACGATCATTCAAGCGAACATTCTAAATTCAAATAGTCTGTAGAATATAAAAAAAAATATAGAAATCGCAGTAGAACAGCAGTTTTGCCCAATATGTTTACTTCAGTTTCACTTATTAATTATTTCTAGAGTAAGAGTAAGATACATAAACAATTAATGACGTTTCTAAATAATAAAATGCAGATTTTTATTTGAACAGGTTTAATAAATCACACAAGAGTCTGTTCCTACGTTCAAATTTAACTATCGATATCGAGAGTTTATCAACATTCTATTGAAATTAATTCTGAGTAAACCAAATCTAAGGATATATTGTAAACATTATCGATATTTTATCGATATTTATTCTGAGTAAGCCCATTACTAGTCAAGTTAAAATTAGTGACAAACTACCAAGATTCTTCCATAGATTAAATCCATAAGTCAAAAAGAAGTAAATATATTGGGTTTAACCGCCATTGTAGCGCGAATTTTATGTATTATCTATACTCTTAGATTCGCCCGAATGGTCGTAAGAATGCTCGCTATAACACACTCATTTGTTTTGTAACATTCGCGAGAATACTTATTACGGCGCTTGTACACGGTAAGAAAATACGCCGGGCCTATGCAAGAATTCGTGTCGTAACTAGAAAAGAACTGTGTACACTGCTCGCAGCGGTGCACGAAAAAAATCTTGTCTGCGCAAGACACAAGACGCGGCGAACGTTGTCGCGGAGCGGTGGGGGGTGGAGTAGTAGGGTTCACATAGCAACACGGGGTAGTTTTTGTTGTGCGTTTGGTGTGGACGTGTATTGCAGCGTAGAGTACAAAATGGCTGATGAGTTACTAATAACTTTAGTAGAGGGATAACCGGTATTGTGGGACAAAACTTTAGAGATTTATAAAGATAAAAGACTCACATTCGAAGCATGGCGAGAAATATTTATTATTTTATACAAAGACTTCGACGACATGACAAATGTCAAAAAAAATTATATGGTAAGTACCTATAACATATTAAAAAACAAAAAACATCTAACACTTCAAATTATTGTATAACGTTCAAATCAATATGCTTAAAAAATATTAATTACTTACCTTAATGTTACGGCCAATCTAATGTATGGAGGAATACTTTCTCGCATTTTGGTATTTGCATGTCGTATATTATTTTCTATAGTTGTCAAAAGCTTGTCAAACGTAGACATTTTTATGCGAAAATAATCCACAAATTTTTCCTCATGTTGTCACATTAGACGGTAAAGGGTAATGAACCCACCAAACTCATTTTTCTCTTGAATAATTGGATGAACCCAGTTTTGTTATAATAATAATATACAATTATCATTCTTTTTTGCTTTGTAGTTAACATTTTTATAAATAAACGAAAATGATTGTCAGACTTGTTATTACTTGCGCACCCTGCGCCCGACTGACGACTGCATGAAAAAAATCTTGTCGTGTACACGTTCCGATTGGTCTTGTCTGCGGAAGACACGAAAAATTTCGTGTGTAGAACAGACAAAATTCTTGTCGTATACACGAAGAATTTGTCTTGTCTGCCGCAGAAACGGTAAATTTTCTTAACGTGTACAAGCGCTCTTACAGGTGAATGCTCAAGTGTATCAGCGCCATTAGATACAACCGATTTAACGCTAGGACGCTTAAACGCTTAAAACGCCTTGTCAAAGATCCCATGGTCACCGGGTTAGTTTTCAGTAACCATATTTACGGAATCGATATTATTGTATTTAGACTCTCTTCTGACTTTTCGAAGTTATGTTTGTATTAAAAATTATTAAATTGGGACCGAAACATAACTGGAGAAGTGTCGGTGTTTGAAAACACCTCTGCCTACTCCTTCGAGCACGCCTTTTATCCTCGAAGGGAAAGATATATTGTGTACCCCGGGCACACACCTTAGGTGTATGCCTTGTGTACCCCACAACCAGGGGTTGACTGCACGGTTGGCGTAGTGGTTTAAGCGGTCGCCTCGCCGCTTGACACTGCTCCGAGTGTTGTGGGTTCGGTCCCCACACGAGACAACACTTTGTGTGATCCATAGATTGTTGTTTCGAGTCTGGGTGTGCATTGTGTCCGTTGGTTGAATGTTTGTAAAGTCCCCCGCCACACAGGCTTTAGTCCTAGTGCAGAAGTCGTCTTTTTTAAACAAACAATAAGGGGTACCTGGGGATCGAACCCGAGACCATCGTCTCGGCAGTACGTTATGTACACCACTGGGCTATCGCCGCTATTGAAATATGATTTCTTTAGAATAATATTTCATTTCCAATCATGCGCATTAAGGGCGGTTTCAGATTAGCGTTTTATACGCGCGTATAAGCTCGTTTTTGGAAGCGCATGTAGGCGCGTATAGGCGCGCCTATTGGCACACGCGCAACTCGTACGAGCGTTGACGCGCTTCTAAGCTCGTATAACCACGAGCCGTCAGAATCCATGGTGACACTGACAAGACCTCACTACCGTTTCGAGCGAATACGCCCGTTTACGTGAGTCTGGATTTTTGACGCGCGTAATGTAGCGCGCGTGTAAGCGCGTATGCTGAAACGACCGTATACGCGCAAAAAAATACGCTAATCTGAAACCGCTCTAAGGTCAGATAAGCAAAAAATATATTTGAAACACGTATGCGTTCGATATAATTTTAACTGAAGAGCTAGCCTATCGAAGCAATACCAAGAGCCTACGAGTTATATGGACTATGACTATGAAACATTTACTTCTTAGATTAATGTGACCTGAATAATTATGATACGATAACATAAGGTTTTGGACATATAAAATTAAAGCTATGAGAATAAAGTTCAAATTGGATATTTCTACTGCAGATTTTCATAGCTAAATCTTTTACGAATCTGTGACTGTTCTTTTTGGTAAATCATAATATCTATACTCAAAAGGTACTAAGTAATTAAATTTTAGCTGCATTAAAATAATCTATACATATTATCAATTCCCCGCAGCGTCAAGTTTGCATGAATGCGATAAACTCAAGAACTATCTTACGGATTTTTGAACAGTTTTCACCAATAGATACATATGTTTATATAGTCACGCCTTTTTCCGATCGGAATAGGCACAGACAACGGAACGCCACTTGCTTCTATCCTTACAAACCTCACGCGCTTGCTCTACATTCATAACCCTTTTTGCATACATGCTCGCCGGTTCCGGGTGCTTCAGACCTTTCCGTTTTTCAGAACATCACCAATTTGGTGCACCGGCTTGCCCATACACGTTTGCTTTATACACTGGCGAGCAAAAAATCGACTCACTTCACACTTTCGCACTCAAAGTGCTCTAGTTTTAAAATTAAGACCTAAATCTTAACTTAGGTCTTAAATTCTTTAAGTTCTAGATGTTGGCTTTAAAATGAGTACAAATCCTCTTAACTTCTACTCATTTTCTTAATCAATAAATGTTTTTAAACTTTGCGAGTACTAAAACTTGAAAAATGAAGGGTAAAAAATTTTAAATAAAAGACATCATAACATTTTAAATAAACTTTATTACATAATGATTACCACTTTTATAACGAATGTTACTCCCTCTTGCTCTAATGACAGCTTCTAAACGGTTCCTCATTGACCCAATGAGGTGCTTCACTCTGTCTTGTGGTATACCCTTCCATTCCTCGGTCAGAGCCGCTTGCAGGTCAGCTCTTGTACCTGGTGCAGGATCTCTAGCCCGGATTCTTCTCTTTAGGTCATCCCATAAATGTTCAATAGGCATACTCTGCTTTCATCCGAGAAGAGAACAGAGCGCCATTGATCCTCAGTCCAATCGACGTATTCTCTTGCAAAACGTAGCCGGGCTGCTCGATGACCTGCAGTCAATTTGGGACCTGTTGTTGGTCTTCTTGGAGTGAGGGTTGCTGTCTTGTTCTCACTGTCCAAGAACTTACAGCTACCCCACGTGTTTCTCGGAGCTCCTGTTGAACTTGGACCCCAGTGAGAGAACGATTCCTCAGCGAAGTACGGACGATAAAGCGATCGTCTGCCTCCGAAGTGGACCGATTTCTACCGGAACCTCTTCGTCGGTGAAAGCCAACAGTCTCCCGGTGCCTTCGGTATATTCTGGATACCGCTGACTGGCTCATCTGCAAAGTACGAGCCACTTGACGTTGACTCAGGCCCTGTTGCAAAAGGATAACTGCTTGAGCCGCTGCTGACACTGTTGTATCCATTTCCGGGAAATTTTCTTGCTTGGAGATTGACGAGATGTGTACCTGTTGACGTTTCACGGTCAACTGATAAGGGTCACAGTCGGGTCTTCACGCAACACCCCGGGTTGGCGGAGGCTGGTACTCGTACAGGGCCTGTGCCCTTCTCCAGCGGTGTCTAGACGCTGCCCCTTCAATAAGGGGCAGGTAGTTGGGGCGGGCTGTATGCCCTACAGTGTCGTCGTCAATAACGATTGTGTTGTTCACAGGGCCGTGCACACTTCACGCCGTCCGGGCGGTCAGCACGAGCCAGGTGAGACCCCCGGCGAACCGGGAGAGGCCCAGCTCCGTGTAGCCAGCGACGCGGACGGCGGCTTACGTGCGGCCTCTGTGAGGTATGTTAGGGGTGTTGTTTATGTTGAAGTGTAGTGGTGTCTTCGTAGTCGTAGTCGTGTGTGTTGTGTAGGCGGCCGCTGTTGCGGTGGTCGCCCGCGCGCGCACATGATGCACGTATGCGCGTCATACGCACAGATGTCGCGCGGAAAGGGGCGGTCACCTGCAATAGTGGGGAAGAGTGGGTTCTACCCGGTTAGAGGTGGCGGTTACCTGGGGGTGACCGTGGTGTCCTCGGAGTCGTCGGGGGTGATGAGCAGGTCTCGCGGCAGCTTCTTCTTGTCCGGGGGGCGAGCGTGCCAGGGGGCCAGGTCCCGGACGTGGTCCCAGGCCGAGGCGTAGGCTCGCTCGAACATCCCCACGGACAGACGGCGGATGTAGGCGTCCAGGCTCTCTATTCGCGTGTCCCGCTGGATCACGGCGTTACGTACGGTGCGGGGGGAACCTACGATGGCGCGCAGCGAGAGTGATTGCTGCGCGCGGAGGCGGGCCTTGTTCGTCTCGCTCGTGAGCGCGAACCAGGCGGGGGCGGCGTAGGTGAGCCGGGAGCGTACATACGTTTTGTACACCCCCAGCTTGACGCGTAGCGGGAGTCTGGAGCGGAGCACTGGACGCAATAGCGCTCTCGTAGTGCGGACCTGCGCGACGACTTGGCGGACGTGCGACTCAAGGGTGAGTAGGCGGTCGAGAGTGACCCCCAGGTACTTCACCGTCCTCGTCCACGGGATGAACCCGTCCTGTAGTTGGAGTGGCAGTGGATGGTCTCGTTTTGAGCTAAATAGAATCGCCTGTGACTTACCCACGTTCACCGACAGTCGCCATTGCGATAGCCAGCGGGGTAGGAGGTCGAGGGTGCGCTGCATCTTAGACGCGGCGTGGTAGGCGTTGATGCTTGTAGTGATGTACGCCGCGTCATCAGCGTACAGGGCCAGTTTGGTGCCCTCGGCGTCGGGGATGTCGTTGGTGAAGCGTGTGTAGAGCACAGGCGAGAGACAGGAGCCCTGCGGGACTCCGGCGGAGATGGTGTGGAGCTCGGATATCTCCTGTTCCACTGCCACTCTGAATGTCCTGTTGTGCAGAAACGATTGGACCGTCTTGACGGCGCGACGGGGCGCTGTGGAGGTGGAGAGCTTGTAGAGCAGACCGGAATGCCATACTCAGTCAAATGCCTTTTCCATGTCGAGGAATACTGCCACGGCGTGCTCGCGTTTGTTACGCGCCGGCGCTATCCGGTGCAGTACCCTCGACAGTTGCAGTGTGGTTGAGTGTTCGGCGCGGAACCCGAACTGCTCAGGTCTGGGCGTGATGTGCGGTGTGAGGTGCTGCAGCAGGAGCTTTTCGAACACCTTCGAGATGGTGGGCAGCAAGGTGATCGGCCGATAGCTCTCAGGCTTCATGGTGTTCTTGCCTGGCTTGGGCAACATGATTATACGCCCCTCTTTCCAACAGGTGGGGAAGACGCCTGTGCGGACGATCCCCGTAAACAGGCGCGCCAGCGCTGCCACGGTACGGTGCGGCAGGCGGCGCAGCGCTGCGTTCGGTATCCCATCCGCCCCAGGGGCCTTCCGGGGCTGGGTCTGCCGAATGACACGTTGCACCATGCCAGGGGAGAAGTAGATAGGGTCCTCTTCGGGAGCTATCGGCGTGGCGAAGTAGTCTCGAAGGTGTTTCTCGACTGCTGCGGTGTGTTCCGTGTCAGCAGTTGGGTTCGGCGCGAACACGCTCTCCAAATGTCCAGCGAGTATGGCCGCGCGGTCTGCTGCTTTGTACCTCGGCGTCCCGTCGGCGTGTAGCAGCGGGCGCACCGGAGCTGGGGTGTTAGTGAGGCGACGACATAGCCGGTGTAGTGACGGCCAGTCGTCGCTGGTGTCGTCGATAAAGCGCTCCCAGCTCTCGGTGGTGTAGGTCCTCAACTCGTCCTTCACTCTCTCCGCGAGCCGGTTTAGTTTGGCTTTCAGTGTGGGGCAATGGGAGCTCTGCCACTGCCTTCGAAGGCGCCTCTTGTCTGTGATCATACGAAGAATGCGTGCCGGCAGAGGAGTGAGTCTCCTCTGGGTGGTGGGGGTCGTGGCAGTCACAAGGGCGCCTTTAATAGCGTCGGTGATCTCCGCTGCAAGCGTCTCGACGTCGGCCGCGGAGTTGATAGGGCGAGTTGGTGTGGTGGTCTCAATCGTTTCTGCGAATTTGGTCCAGTCCGGTTTGTAACGTGGCGCTGGAGGGACAATCCGCGTAGGCTGCTGCTGTACGACGACGAGTACAGGTTGGTGATCCGACAACAGCTCGTCGTCGAGTACTTCTTGCTGTATCTGGCAGTGCGTCTCGTTGTGTATAATGATGTCGAGTACGTCGGGTATCCGTGTAGGGTCGTCCGGGTAGTGTGTGGGTACCTCCGGTCCCGCGACCACGTACTCGTATGACTCGGCGTCTTTAAATAGTCGTACACCAGCGTGGTTTGTGTTCGACGAATTCCACGCTGGGTGCTTACAGTTTAAGTCGCCCGCTATGATGACAGGGTGCGGCACGCTCAAGAGCGACCGCAGCTCAGCGACGTCTGGCGTTGTAGCGGGCGGCTTGTAAGCGGCGTGGAGATGTAAGTTGGCACCGCCTAGGTGCACTTCGACACCCAGCGTGTAGACGGTGTTAAAGTTCGGTGTAGGTAGCGGCTGGTGTACAACTCGTCGCTTGATCAGCACTGCCAGTCCGCGGTAGCTCCTTCCCTCGGGTAAGATTTCGTCCCTCCGATAAACGAGGAAACCTGGGAATCGTGGTTGGTCTGCAGGTCCCAGGTGCGTCTCGTTTATAAGCGCCACGTCAATGTCCTGTTCCTGCAGTAGAGGGCGGAGTAGGGCGGCCTTCCTGTTCAGGCCGCGGGCATTCCAGTGTACGATCCTCAAGGGCTTACTGTTCATTCTGAAGAACAAGGTCCGCCAGGCCCTTGAGGATGATGCCCACGATCGTCTGCTTGTCGCGGCCTTCGCTCATAGCAGTGAGCACTTGCTGCAGTACCGCGACAGCGGCCTGAACGGTGCCGGAGCTCTTTGTGCCTTCGCTGGCGTGCGGGGCCTTCGCCTTCTTCCCCTTTCTCCCCTGGGGCGCGGTTGTACTCGCGGGGGCGGCGACTGTGTGAGCTGCCGGCTGGGGTGCTTCAGCGGGGGTTTTTGGGGCCTTCCCGGGGCCGCCCTTTTGTTTGGGTGGTTTGTCCACGGTAGGTGCGGGTGCGGGTGTGGTTGCGGATGCGGTTGTCTCAGAGGCGGGTGCGCCTCGCCTACCGCGGGCACGGTTTCTCCGCCCTCTCTTCTTGCCGGCTGTTCCACGAGCTGGGGGGTCGTTCGCCTTCGCCATCAGTGTAGTCCCCTGTGCGGCCTCTCCTTGGGGTTGCGCGTTCACCGGTGCCGGCCCTTGGCGTGGCTCGCCGGTAATGGCAACTGTCCCGGCCTTTCTGTTGCGTGCTTCGCGCTTGAACACGGGACAGTTGACATGGTTTGCGGGGTGTTCGCCCCCGCAGTTGGTGCATGTCGCTGGCTCTTCTTTGGGGCGCGGGCAGTCTCTAGCCGTGTGCTCTTCACCGCACTTTACGCACGCCAGTGTGCGGTGACAATTGTGGCTAGAGTGCCTAAACTTTTGGCAGCGGTGGCATTGTGCCGGCCTCCGCTTGCCGCGCCATAATTCAATGCGTACGCCGGGTATACCGAGCATCTCGGTAACGCCAAAGATCCCCGGCGTAGTGTCCTTGTTGCGCCGGATGAATGCCAGGAGTATACACCCCGGCCGGTCGCGTCGAGCCCGGATAGTGCGCACGTATTCCGGGTCGTACCCCAGCTCGCGGAGTTCGTCTTCGACCTCCTCCGGTGTCGCGTTGCTGGGCAAGCCTCGGATTGCTACCTTGAGGCTGCGTTCTGCGGGGAGCGAGTAGCAAAACCACGATATGCGGTCCGTCTTCTCGAGCTCTGTAAAGTACCGCTGTAGTAGGTGGTATTCGTCTTCGTCTTTCGGCGTGAAGCGGAGCCCCTTGCCGAAGGCGCGGCCGTTGGCGGCTCTGCCGAGCTGTCCCTTGAGCTCCCGCATGTGGTAAGCCCAGTTCGGTAGATGCTCAACGATCATCGGAGAGAATCGCGGCTTCTTCTTCTCTGGAACAGCCGGGTCGGCGGTGTTGACGGCAGCGTGCGTGCCGGCGGCGGCGCCGGGCGCGGAAGTACGGTGCGCGGGCGCGGCCGCGGGGCGCGCGTTGCTGTGGCCGGACACGCCAGCAGCGAGCGGCGGCGCGGGCGCGGCCTCGGGGCGCGCGGCGGCGGTACGAGCGCTCGCGGGCGCATCGGTCCACACGGGCGCGGCGGTAGGCACGCGGCGCGACGTTGGCGGCGATCGTGCGACGTCCGTGTATAACGGTTTAGACGCCGGAATTTTTTCACTCTCACTTATAAAAATTTGTGAGGTACTCACGTTTTTTTCGACGTCGTCGGCGCGTGGGCGCTTCGGCTCCTCGGCGTCGTCCTCGTCGGGGCTGCGTTGGCGTCGCGTGGGCACAGGGCGTGCCGCCTCTGGTGTGGCGTTTACGTCCATTTTCACAAGCGCCGGCGACGAACTAGAACGCTGTAAGTTCGCCGACGCACACATAGTATGGCGGCGACGCTTTATGTGTAGCACTAAGTCCGCCTTATCGTTTATAGACGAGTTAGCGGAGGCTAGCGAGGTTTCCGAGCCGGTTCGCGACGAACACGCGGAACGCGGAGCGGGCGAGTCCTTAGCGGCGACCCGAGGGGACTCTGCGGCTTGCTCGAGGGCACGATCACGCGCGGCGGACGTGCGCGTCGGTGATGCGTTGTCCACTGTGTGGGCAGGGCGTGGCGAGGCGCGGGCGCGCGGCGGCGGGTTCGTAGGCGCGCGCATGGCGGCGGCGCTCGCGGTCGACTGGAGATGCGACTGATGCGAGGCGCGGACCGTGTCGCGGCCCGCGCGAACTTCATCCCGCGGAGACAATCTCGCTTGCGTATTGGTAGACGCACGGGAGGCTGTTGCGGGGCGTGCAGCGGAGGCTGGCGCTGCGGCGCCGGCAGTGCGAGACAAATGTGTGGTGTGAGTACTCACTTGCTTGCTCTGTGTTTTTGTGGTGACGGCGGCGGCTTTTTGGTGACCTGACGGTGAACGCGGCGCCTGGATGGACACCGGTGGTAAGTTGTTGTCATCTTCTTCGTCTTCAGTTTCAAGTTGGTCGTCGCCAGAGCCCTTAAAAGGGCTTGGTCGACGAGGCATGTCACAAGGACGCGGCAGCTGCGACCGTTCAGCGTTCAAATCTGAAATTTGTTCGCCGGGTTTCTTGAAAGTTGACGGTCCGTGCAGCTAATGTGGGTATGTAGTACGTACGTGCTCGGGACGTGTTAACTAATCGTAGCTGGCGTAGCTAATCCACTGATAAGGGTAAAGGGTTACGTTAACTTTTATACGCCCTAAGGTCGCGCAATGCTGAGTTACCGAGTACGAAATCTTACAGTTACTGTTCCTCGACTGTTGTGACAATGTCTAAAAGTTAACACTGTAGTAATTGTTATTTTTTTAAAGCTTACATCTAGAATTTAAAGAATTTAAGACCTAAATTAAGATTTAGGTCTTAATTTTAAAATTAGAACCCTTTGAGTGCGAAAGTATGAAGTGAGTCGATTTTTTTGCTCGCCAGTGTATATTTGGTGAGTTATTCTGTCTTCACTCATTCGCTCCACGTGTCCAAACCATCTCAGCATTCCATTCTCAATTCTCGTCACAACATCTAAATATAGAAATAGATTGTTTCACCAATTGATACCTGAGAAAGGCCTAGGTGCTTAAAGTACGCGGCTGAAGCCGCGAGCTTAGTCTATTTTAAAATTAATGCAACCTTATCTGGTGAAAAATCGTGTCAAATCAAAAGCATACTACATACATACATATACTCACGCCTTTTTCCCGTCGGGGTAAGAAGAGGCAACAGTACGCCACTTAAAAACATACTTCATCATCATCATCAGCCTTTAACAGTCCACTGCTGGACTAGGCCTCTCCTTTGAAAGGAGGAATTGGCTTACTATACCACGCTAGCCAAACGGGTTGGGGTGAGGGTGAAGGTTTATATCAAGTTTTCCTTCTCTTACAGTGCTGATCTCTGCATAATATGCTCCGTCTGTCGGCTCTTACGACACCCATGGGATGATATGGGGTGGTGACATTCCGTATTCTAAATCCGTCACCACACGGACAAAAACATACTTAGGAATGTTTTAATGAATGCTAATGAAAATTTTAATTAGTATGCACTATTTAGTAAGAGCAGCTTTTAGATCAACATTAATAGCAAAGCAGCGGTCAGTCTGTATGTGCCATATCGTCCATTGCGTTGCGTATAATATGAGCCATATTAGAAATAAATTTATTCCTCGCTCTCATAATGTGTAGTTGGAAAAGTCTGCTTAGTTTTACTGATAAATACGCTCGTGGTCAACTGAGGGTCTTCAAGACTTGATTAATATACGGAACTATTTGTATGCGGGGGCGAATGAAGAATATTAATGGCAGCGTTATTCGACGCGGCTGGCAGGCAAATATGCCCGGCTTTGTGGCTGGAATATGATCATAACGAGATAGGTAAGGATTATTTTTATTACGTCTATTTTGTTTGTAATTTTACTTACATTTATTTACGTAAATAGCATCGCAAAGACTTTAATTATTATACAAAAAAAATGTTTAATATTTAGTATCATATTATTTTATTATTTATAAGTATGAGAAGGGTGGGCCCCTTCTCATAGTGAGAAGAGGCCCGTGCCCAGCAGTGGGACAGTATAAAGGGTTGATGATGATGATTTATAAGTATCATACTTTATTCATTTTAACCGTTTCTGCTCTGATCACGTGGGAATTTGGAGCAATCCCTTGCACCCCATGGAACATACATGTCAAACGTCAACTTCTTACGCCCTATTGTTTATGCTTTTGTCTACCAGTCACTCTGTAATAGAAGAATTTTATATATACCTACACATATTACTGTTACAAAATAGTACCAATTAATTTAAATTATAACTATTTTATATATTTTAGTTGGAAAACAACCACAAATCCAAAAAATTATTATTTAAGCATTGATGGTTGGTTGGTGGTTACCCCTATTTTCTAAATTGATCTTAAAACACACACACACTAATTCAAATTATTCACAACTAAAAGCTAGATATGGGATTGCATCTATAGAGTAGTGGTCAATGCGGTCGTTACGTCGCGTCGCTATAGGCTTATGCATGTATCTCCGAAGGGGTAGGCAGAGGTGTAATGTTACACACCCACATTTCGCCATGAATTTTATTCGTCCCATGTAATTGAGAGTGAGACTATTGCCGTTACCGGGCACATTGTGCCTGGTAACTCCAAGCTGCTACTGAGAATTCGGCAAACTCAGTAACACTTTTGCCTGACCCGGGAATTAAACCCGGGACCTCCCGATCAGCAGACGCATACGCCATCCACTGGACCACTGAGGCAGTCAAACGTCACTTTACGTTACATCGCTATTTTTCCGAAATCTAAAATAATTATTCTGACTCTCTATTATCACATCGCTTACATTAAATGTCTTCAAACTTCTTTGCAGTGTATAATTTAACCAAATGCGTGAATAAATAAAGTGTACTCATTGACGCACGTTCATAAAATAAAAATAAAAAATACAGAAAATTGTAACTGGTAGTCACCATTGGTTGTAATGTAAAACTAATTATAAGGATAATTTGCGCATGTTTTTGGCAAAAATAAAAAAATCGACCCCACTACACCATGACCGTACATACATATCATACACTACAGGAACAGCAAGACCACTAGAAACTACAACAAACAAAAACAACCATGAACAATATTCTATTATTTATGATACTGAAGAATACTGACAAGAAACTAACAACCCCTCATAATAAATTGCCAGCGAGTTGATAAATCGCCATTTTGCAGTACAAATCGTGTGTTCTAAACAAAATACTGCATATACCATATACTAGCCACGCATTGGACTAGGTCTCGGGCAATAAATTAGATTGTAGTTGAACATAATGTTTTGTTGTACATGGTTGTGTAGGGGTTTATATTTTAGCACTGTTTGAGCTGTTGTTAACTAGAGTGAGGATTAAATGCCACTGTTTGAGAATAAAATTTTATTCGTAAACTAACCTATTTACTTACTTTTGTATGTTATCATCAGCCTGGTTTATAATCTGCCTCATTTCTAGGTTTAGGCATATTTCGTTATGAAAAAAAAGATGCCGACGAATTGAGAACCTCCTCCTTTTTTTGAAGTCGGTTAAAGAGTAAGGCTGTGGTCCTCCGCGCTGGCCAAGAGTGGACTAAAACTATGCATTTATATGTCTGTTAAAATCTTTATGGAGAACTCACAGACATGCAGGTTTTTTTACCGTTGATGAAGCGACAATTGAGAATTTTATATACACAAAACATCAATAAGTCATTGATGTCTTCTAAGCTTAAGCCTAGTGCAGGCCAGGCAGTTAGCTTAGTAATAGTTGTAGCCTAATGGAATGAATATCATACTATTGCGCACTTAAATGTAGACAGCAGAACGAGAAAATAACATTGAATTATGCTATATTTTCTATTCGCTTGCTTCATATTTCTATTCGTCGAATCAATGCATCTTCTAACCGTTAAAATTACCAAAACTTCCTTCTGCATGTTTTAACCTACTCACAAACTGATCAATCGAACATTTTAGAGATATTAGCATCCCTCCCAACTCTCGTAAGCAAAAATACATTAGGAGAACGTGTTACTTACATACATATGTATATGTAAAATTCTGCTAACACCCCTTCGAGATTACGCTCTGCAATGTAACGCTTTAATCGATAAGTGTACACACAAGGATTTGCTGTGATTTTGTCTATAGGTGTATTCTATTTTGGATGGCGTGCAAAAATTGTGAAAAGGTGATCTACATTGTGGTCATTATCATCAGAAAGTTTTCTTATAATACTAGCTGACCCAACAAACTTTGTTCTGCCATATAAATTATTTTATAGTCATCATTAATAGAAGCTGTGCTTTATTCTCCTATTTGTTGAATCCAAGGAAAGTTTAAAAATCACGGCTGCGTGAATCTGACTGAAATTTTGTGTAATCTGAAGTAATATGAACGAATAAGATCGCGAAAAGCGGTTGGATCCCGGTATGACCAAAATTGGTCTGTGTGGAGAGCCTTGAGGGAGGCCTATGTCCAGCGGTGGACTAGACTACGATTCTTACATTCTCGAAAGAGTTGTAATACTGCAGTTTCACGCCATTGCATTCTAAATCGCAAATGTCTGAACAACCTGCAAACCTGATGGTGGCGGCAAAGTATGCTAGACGGACACCGTGATGGTCATAGTGGGCAGACACCAAACAAAGATTTGGAGGAGCCATACACACTGTCTGCTCCAAGAGGTGGAGTATGATCTCGTACTCTGGTTTATACCCTGAAAACAAAATAACTGTCTATTTTTGGAGTCGGTTAAAAAGAAAGAAAAGACTTTACTTTCTACATCAACAAACAAACATTCTCGCATATATCCCAATAACAAGCACCATCTAGCAAAGTAAACATGTACCCAGATTATCTAAATCAGCTTACAGCGTTTACAAATGCAATCTCGCATTACTTACCGAAGTTTGAATCTCTGATCTTCAGATAACCCGTTTATCTGAAGATCAGAGATTCAAACTTCGTCCTTATGTGAACTCTGAAACTTGTATTAAGACAAAATTGTTCAGCTGTATGCCTGTTTAGAATTAAGTTATCTCGTTTATCTTTATGTTGGTTACATTCTTATTGTTTGCGTAATGGGAATGGTTTGGATTCGAAGTTAATACGGGTTTAGGTCATTAGTTGATAGATATACGTATTGACCTTCATCTTTGCTTCTGAATTAACACTGATCGACGAGTTGACTGACTCTTTGCACATGTTCTTTAGCAGAAAGAGTGAACAGGTATGGACAGGTATGCACCCCATGGGTTGTAAGAGGCGAATAAGGAAAATACACGAAGTAAATAAGTAAATAAGTACCTTTGCGTAGAGATTCATCCTTTTAACTGAAAATTAATTGTTAATTTCTATGTATAATATGATTATATTTACAAAAAAAGTACATATATATATATGTATGTTTATCCATTATCTAGTACGCAAAGTACAAGCTCTGCTTAGTGTGGGACTAGATGGTTATGTGTGTATGTGGTAGAATATTATATTTTATATTAATTCACAACGCCATTATGACGAAAATAGGGACAGGCCTATGCCCAGCAGTGGATTGTTATTGACGATGATGTTCATAGCGTCAAAAATGTTTCGTACCAGTTGAATAAAAAAATTCTGAGCATTCAACTTAAGAATTTTGGTTAGTGCTAGCACTGAGCACTTATGCGATGTAAGCGAATCGTATTGCCCTTAGTCACCTCTATCTGGGCATGGCTTTAAATAATGTTCTTGCCTTAAAGGTCACAAACATTGTGATTTGCAGGATTATTGTTATAGCAACGATAGATTCATGGATTGACGAAAATCTATTTAAGTAAACTTTATGTCTGCCTTGTCAGGTTCTTTATTTAATCATCATCATCAGCCCTATATATAAACTGTCCCACTGCTGGGCACGGGCCTCTTCACGCTATGAAAAGGGTAAGGCCATAGTCCACAACGCTGGCCTAGTGCGATTTGACAGACTTCACATGCCTTTCGAGAACATTATGGAGAACTCTCAGACATGCAGGTTTCCTCACGATGTTTTCCTTCACCGTTTAGCAAGCGATAATTAACAATTTAATACGCATATAACTCCGAAAAGTTATTGGTGCGTGCCGTAGATTCGAGCCCGGACCCTCTGCGTAGCATCTGTCGGTCTCTCCACTAGGCTATTGCTGCTTGTCCTTTATTTGGTATATTTATAATTATGCTGATGTAAAGCATGTGGAGAGTCATAAAACATGGACCTGAATTTAACACGTAAAACGTTATCTGATATTCTCGCGTCGGCCATTAATATAATTAATAATATAATGTTAATAACTTAATGCTCTTTCCATTATCTTTTCTGTCTGCACCACTCAAAGGTGGACTGGGAGATAATGCCCATGGCATTATGTCCGTCTATTTAAGCTGTGTATATAAAGATTTCAATAAATAAATTAAATAAACTGCGGGCTCTCATATCTTTGAAACTCGTCTAGTTTCATAGGGATGATAGTCGTCGTAATACGACTATTTAGACAAAAGTGTTAAAAAGGGTTGTTTAGGACTAAGAATCGTGTAACTTACTATATGCACTTGAAAACACATAGTTACTTTGTAATCACAGACAGACACTTTAATTTTATTTATATGTTTGAATAAGTAGAAAAAGTAAAGACTCGGTATCGCGACAACAGCGCTACCTACCGAGTCAAATTGTAGCCTATATGTAGCGCTATCAAGTCCTCTAACTTCCATTTAAGGTCTCATTTAAATTGGTTCCACCATTCCAAAGATTACCCCGGACAGACAGAGAGACAAACGGACAAAAATGTTTAAAAGGGTTATTTAGGACTTTATTTAGAATCGTGTAATTACCTATATGCACTTGAAAACATACAGTTATTTTGAAATCACAGACTGACACTTCAATTACATTTATATGTATAGATGTTCAAAAGCTGTTAAATTCCAGCATACAGGAGGCATAATTTATACTACCTTAACTGGACCGCCGATAAAGCTTGCCATGATTTATTTGGGCCTGTCGAAAACAGTTCGTTTAGACGATTTAATTAAATTGACCCTCAATTTTTTGGGCCACGAAATTAGAGGGTGAGCTAGTAGCCCTATATTGTTGCTTGCACCGGGGTGTGCTGTGGCGTGAACGCTGTTCTGCTCTGAGTGCTACCAGAGGTTGCAGATGCGGGTTGTTGATGCACTGACTATAGGTATTTATCCAGAGCTGATTTAATTACAGTTTTTGAGAAACATTCTAATTTTATAAATTATGGTGCTTACACGATTACCTGCTGTCCCCGTAAGGATTACCAGATAAACATTATACAGTCAAAATTACGAACGTTACACCCCAAATAGAACTTATAGGTAACTAATGTTTATCCACGTTTGGTATATAGCAGGGCTACTGTGCTTATAGTCATGTTATGCCGTCGGCTGGGGCTCGTTACGCTGTCGGAAACTTTCTGTAAAACTTACTTATCTACACAAGAAAGAGAAAATAGCTTTGTTGTTATGTGGTTCTACTAATGTAATTATTAGTAAAGAACGGTATAACTGCCTTTTCAAGTTGAAGGTCTGATATAGATGCATTGTATAAATTACCTGATTTGCTTTCAGTTTAAATAAGCTAATTGATGTGCTGAAGATGCATTCAATTGGTAGTCAATAGGTTATCTCAATAGTAAAACATTAAAGGAATCAAAACATTATTTATAGCCCTTGGTTACACATTACATAAGGCTAACTAACTGCATTACTTATGGCTAATGCTCACGGCGCGATTATATGAAGCCTCTCTTGATAAAACGACTATCCACCACAAAAATAATTGTTTGCATAAAACCAGTAGTTTCACAGATAAGTGCATTCAACAAAACAAACTTCAGTTTCATAATATTAATACAGATATATATTCAGAAGGTAGATATAAAAATAAATTTCTGACACACATTTTTTAAGCTAATATTTGTAAAGTTACAAAATAGGTTTTATTATATATTTGTGGACTCTCTCTCTCTTTGTGCCTACATGATTTCATTTTAACATTGTTGAAATTGTTACTGTCAACTTGCAGCTCAAGTTAAGGTTATAATAATAAGACAAGGGAACCCAACATATCTTAATATTTGTCGCTTAATTTTATACCTGTATAGAATGATATGTTCCGACCATGATAAGTCCTTGCTTAACCCGAACTACTGAAGCTAGAAACATGAGATCTGGACAGTAGATTTCTTTATGGACATATGCACTCACTTAGGTTTTACAAAAGTCCATCTCTAAGCATTTTAGGTTGAAAGTCTTAAGGCAGGTGACTGCTAGTCTTTTATAAATACCAAGCCTGAGTGTTTGGTAAATACACACTTGGTAAATACAATTTTATTTATTTGTGAGTTCATTTGCAAACTTAGTTGCATCTATATTCGAGATGACAACTAGTGATAAACCAATAAAATTTAGTGCCAACCTTATTGCTTAGCTCTTTTGGGACGCAAGACAGTTAGGAATATGATTATTAGGATAATGATAAGTGGGTTTAAAGAACATAATGTGACAATCCATATTATTATCTCTTTTCCCATTTACCAGTATTTATTTTTAGCCAATAAAAGTAATTGTGTCGACTACTCATGCTTTATTTCGAAGTCAGTTGTGATTAGTCAGTTTACAATTCATAAAATTAAAGTTGAATTACATAATGAAAGAGTAGACAAATGATAAATAAAAACATTCATTTCAGAAAGAAAGGTCTATTTTTATAAATAAAATGTTGAATTATTTATAAAATACCAACACCCGAGTGTCTTTATTAACTTTTATGGTTTATTGTAGTAAATTTATAAGCTGAGTGGAATCATTTTTAGAAATAAGACGCCACTACTCTTGCTTTGTAATATTGGTAGCTTGTGAATTTCTTTGTTATGGCTCAATTGGCAAACAGTTCAACCATTTCACAGCTTGCACTATGCCTAAAAATATTCAATATTGGATTAAACATGTTCTTACATGAGTAATATTTATAGCACTAGTATTTTCGAAATCCTTGGATCTGCATGGTTTGAAATCATTTCATATTTATCATCAAAAGTCCGACTGTTCACGGCTGAACATAGGCCTCTCTTTGTTCTTGCCATTTTGTTTTCCTGTTTGATGTGGATAAAACTAATTTTGAATATATTAAGTTTTAACTGTTTTATCAAAGCTGCAAAATATGGGTATCCTGATAACTTTATATTTGATTATCTAAAAAGGCACTGTCAGATAGAACCTGAGAAAATTCAGATTGTCTTTTGTATTTTACCTTATGCGTAAAATATGGGCTCCAACCATCGATATATATGTACTAAAGTACTAGATGTAGCATTCAGAACATTTACTTTGTTCAAATGCTTTGCATGAACATACCGGCAAAGCAATCTAGTGTCACTTTGACTTGCCGGCGGTGTGGGTCTGCATCGTTTATTAATTGTGTAACGACGATATATCGGTTAATTCAAATCAGAACTGGAATCTGTAGTAGCGCTAGTTAATATTATTTATTATTTAAGTAATAAAAAAAGTTAATTTTATCATATTACCACATAACAATGTATTTATTTATTTTTATGTGACGTAATTTACCACCATAGACTAACTACTATGCAGACATCGATTGGAAGTGATTGTAGGTAAAAATATAGATATGTCTAAGAACAGACTTGATGAAGGCATTGGTTTTAAAAGTGTTGTAGTTTGATTAATGTTCTAAGACCAATTTGATTTTGTATAACACTAATTTGTGTTTTCTTTTTAGTACATTGATCGTAATTACTATATTAATGAATATTTCAAATAAAATATTTGTGACACATACCTAGGTACTTTAAAAACAGTAGGTACACTTATACTTCATCATAGTACATATCACAAATTTGCGATTATAGAAAAATACGTAAAAAATATACTGAATCAATATACCTATACCATGGCCATTAAAAATAAGGCCAAACATCCTGATTTTTATTATCTGACGAAGAGACAAATTAATGGTGTTTGATGGTAATGGATTAGGTATTACAATATATTTTTGAGCATTTCTTATGCTAGGGTAGATTGAATTGCAATTTATTTAAAGCTATAAAAATAAATTCCTGGGCACGACTTGAACCCGCGACCACGACGAACCATGTCAATGCTGTATCGACTAAGCTATTCGGGCCACTTCATCATAAAATGATTATTCGTAATGGTTGGTTCACGTATAATGTCCCATTTGCCAAATGTGTGTGTGTGTATAGAACTATGTGGTCAGAAAGGACATTATAACAGATTGCCAAAACAATGCTGCCTTATAATTATGTATCATAAGAAATTTCTGAGTTGGCCTCATGCCAAGATCAATTTAAACTTTTAAAAATTAAGTATAATTGTTTGTTCCTGATACATGTCTTGAACTTACGCCAACGAATAGGTACATTTTCTATTTTATTATAAAATTAACTAAATATGATTATACTTTTTATTATTTTACTGAAATAAAACCACGGCAATTACTTTTATTTTCATAAATAGGCACAAAACTTATCTATTTTCCGATCTTCTGTGCAAATAATCTATACAAATGTCAATAACGACCCAGTAGCATTAAAGTACTACTGGCTGCTCATAGGTAAGATACCCGGTCAGCCGTAGCTGATTGGCTATAATATGACAAATAAGCGCTGTATTCCATTGGCGCTACGTGCACATGCGTGTTGCGCATGTACTATTAAACGTCAAACCTAAGACAGCTTGGACAATGTTTTTATATGGAATGTTACGTCTATCTTTAGAATATATGTCAATGGCTCCAACACTGTTGTAGCAAAGATAACTATATACCAATGTACAGGTTGAACATGCCTGATATATAGATATAAATATAGCTTAATAGACCGCACCACTTTGTAAGAGTAGAATTTTATTTCATCTACAGTTACGAGAGTTCATGGAACTAATATTTGGGTGGGAAATGTTGGCCACCACCTGTCTTTTGAGTGTTGCAGGTTGATGATGACATCCTGGCAGATGACCTGGACTTAGTGTGAAGAGAGGATGAACGAGCGGTCCTTAACTGATTGGTATGTATGGATGACGGTGGCCCGCCCTTTTGACGTCGGTGGTTTTGTGTGTGGGCTGCGCGCACACGTGCCGCATGAGTGCTGTACTGAGCTGGAGTCAAGCATTTTTTGCTAACCTTTGTTGCTGATCAACATCAACAACTGTATGAGCAGCTTGACCGTATGGGCGGAGGATTCGTCAGATACCGATTTACGTGGGGGGTCCTCTACCTCCTCCACTGTCGTTGTTGGACCTATGTAATTGCATTGTATTGATATAACTGATCATGACGAACGATGATGATTATTTTATGTATATGCATTGATGTGTTTATGAGGCAAATTTTGCATTTATGTGTTTGAGTAAAATTTTATTTTTCCTATCCAACATCCTTCCCAAAACGCTGGCTGGCCACCATGCGTATCCTTGATCCTGGTCTTGTTGGCTAGATCCCGTGATGGGTGATGCCGTGTGTTGGCTAGATCTCGTGATGGGTGATGCCGTGTGTTGGCTAGATCCCGTGATGGGTGATGCCGTGTGTTGGCTAGATCCTGTGATGGGTGATGCCGTGTGTGGCTAGATCCCGTGATGGGTGATGCCGTGTGTGGCTAGATCCCGTGATGGGTGATGCCGTGTGTGGCTAGATCCCGTGATGGGTGATGCCGTGTGTTGACTAGATCCCGTGATGGGTGATGCCGTGTGGGCTAAATCGACCCTATGTGGGTGATGCCTGTGTGCGCTAGATCCCTATGTCGATGATGCCACGAGTTGGCTTAGCCATGGGTGATGCCACGAGTTGGCTAAGATCCCTATGTCAGTGATGCCAGAAATTGGCTTAGCCATGGGTGAAGCCTTGTTTGTTAGATCCCGTGATGGGTGACGCTTGTAAATAACTTTTAGTTTATTATGTAATTTTTATATTCATTCATTTTGTTTGTTATGCTGTTTATTCTGTAACTGTTAAATAATCAGCGCGAGGAGCGCGCTGGATCAGAATGGCCGTATGGGCACAAATTAATATATAATGATTATATTGTTACAAAAATATTTATAATATTTAAGATTGATATTTAAATAACTATTTGTGAACACAGAACTGAGAACTTCACTACTTTACAATATTAGACACTGTATTGGCTGCTTATCTGTTTTATAAAGATTGGGTATTTAATTTTATTAAACTTTCAAAGTAAAATCAATTAGTATTAAATAACATTATTCTGACACTTATTTTTACGGTAATAAATAACATGCGTTTATATTTGCATCCTATTGATAGCGCCATCTGTTGACAATGTTGTAAAGCAGCGTTTGGTTAATAAAATAAATGTGTTATTCGTGTAAAATAAATCATTTGGTGTTGTGCAAAATTCATTACAATATTAATGTGGATTTTTGATTAGTTTTGTACAGTAATTTCAATTATATTTTGAAAAGGAAGTGGCAGTTGTTAAACATTAAGTGATGACGGTTAGTTTATAAAAAGGACTGTAACACGCATTTTAATTCAATTCTGTGCTAGAAATCGTCTGAAAATAAACCAAGTAATATTACGTGAGTGTTTTTATTATAATGGAGTCTGGACTAAACACTATAACCCTGGCGTATCGCCGACATACACCACTGGGCTTTTTAAAACATTTTATTATATGGTCACTTAAGAAATGGTGGTCTCCCAAATTTCGAACGTGAGTCTGCTAAATCTTAGTAGAAAATGGCGCTTGGTACCTGTGCTTGAACTAATTTAATATGTTGGAATCAAGTAAAAAATACTTTTATGGGTAATATTTGTTAAAAATATCTTCATTCAAGCTTAAAATCATTCAAGCTTAATATCTTTAAAGCAAATTGGAAGCATTTGCTTTCAAGAATGCATTAATCTATGCATAGGTATACAGGGTGGCGCTACCATAGGGGCACTTTTTGAACAGAGGCATAGCGTACAACATTCTGAAGCCTTGTACCAAAAATCAATTAAATCGGTGCAGTAGTTTAGCCACAATATCGATTTTAAGTTCCGCAATTTTTGCACTTGCTTTGAATTCCACAGAGCTGATACAAAACTGTCAACGACCCTACATTGCTCGCTACGACGCGGGCGCCGACTCGACGCCGCGCGAGGATGCCCGCGTATCTTCGAGGACGCGCCAATGTTTTTTTGTCATGTTCATTTATGCACCTTATTGTAAAAAAAATCAAGTTTATTTTCAAGTGCGTTAATAAAATCCTCTCCACTGCGCTCCGTTTTATCTTCGCTGAGCCTAACTTCGGATGACGTCAAGGCGTTGCGTCGTAGCGAGTCGGGGCGCACAATGTAGGGTCGTTGACCGTTTTGTATCAGCTGTGTGGAATTCAAAGCATGTGCAAAATTGCTGAACTTAAAATCGATACTGTGGCTAAACTACTACACCGATTTAATTGATATTTGGTACAAGGCTTCAAAATGTTGTACGCTATGCCTCTGTTCAAAAAGTGCCCTTATGGTAGCGCCACCCTGTATAATATCTAGATGAGCTCGCAGTTACACCCGCGTTATTTAAGGCTACTGCTCAGCTCCTTTGGCTCATAGCGTGATATTATAAAGCCTATAGCCTTCCTCGATAAAAAGGCTATCTAACACTGAAAGGTTTTTTTAAACCAGTCCAGCAGTTCCTGAGATTAGCGCGTTCAACCAAACAAACAAACAAATAAGCAAACTCTTCAGCTTTAGATATTAGTATAAGATTATTACATAAATTTTACTCAGATATGGCCAGAATTAAATTTGTAATTATAATTATAGATATCGTTCGCAATTAGCGCCAGAGAGTCTAACATATTTTCCTTCAATTTCAGCAGGTATGTGATACCTGAATCAATATATAATGGGTAAAAAGAGACACTAAATAAATGTTAATTGTAAGTAAATTTGCTAAATGTTAACAAAATATAATTATGGTGACATCTGACCACTTTACAACAATTTCAGGAACAAATTTACGCTGCTTTAAAATTGAATTGCGTCATCATCACCAGCCTGCCATAATCCACTGTTGCCTATTCATATCCAGGCTTCTCCGATGGCACGCCACTGAATCCGATTTTCGGCTCTTCATTTCCAGCCGCTGCCAACCACTTTGATAATTCAATTAATTCAAGACAATTTTTTATCCGCATAAGCATATTCCTATTATTATAAATAAAACGAAACGTTTTTATCTGTACATTTTTCTTAAACCTAACAAGTTTGCGTAATCAAAATGAGATTTCGTAGTGAAAGATTCCTTTTCCTCACTTAACGCTTTAAAATGCTCGATCCCCCTCAAGAGACAAAAAGATAACTTGAATTCACCTCAGATTAGGGTGTCCAGCTCTGGATCTGAAAATTTGAGATTAAACTAGCTGCACATTTGTGGCGCTTGTGACAATGACCGCTTCAATTTTGCCATTGGTTATTATGGAGGCACTTAATCTACTTAAACGTATAAAACCGGACACAAAGAACACCCAGGTTATCTTTTTGTAAACCATGTGAAGAATTATCCTGTGCAGATACTGTGTGTGTATGATCGATCTGCCGCGATACAGCTGCATATGAAGCAGTATTTTTCAATGGTCTCATATACCAAGAAATGCAGAAAATATTAGTAGTTTATTCCTAATATATACGAATTTCTTTAAAGTCAGGGGGTGCATAGGGTTCCCACCAAGAACTTAGAGTCCCAAGCCAACCTCACCTGCAAGTGGTGCACCTGCCGGTCAACGGACGAGGCTCTGGTAAACAAAATGTCTCAATAAGCGGCAATAGGCTCGCCACCTATTACGTGGGATCAAAACACTGGCGAAAAGTGGGCGTTTAATATGCCTCTGCCTACCCCTTCGGGGAAACAGGCGTGAGTCTATGTATGTATGTATGTATGTATGTTCTTTAAAGTCAACCTTAGGTCACAATGAGTAAAAATGTGATTATAACGGCGATGTAAAGTGAAATCTGTGATATCATAACTTTGAGTAATAAACTAATTACAAACGACTGATTCTTTTTTATCTAATTGACAGAAAATTATTTGGATCAGATTGACTGACAGACTTGGCAAAATAAATATTCATTCATGAAAAGATAGTAAGATAACTACTGAAAAGCTGATGCAAAATTCAGATTTATGTTTCACCTGTCGTAAGATATGTCAAAACAAAAGCAAATGAAAAACGACGGCATGCATCTACGTTGACATAAAGTACAGTTGGACAAAAATTCAAAATCACTAATATAAGTATTTTTCGTGCAGCTTTATATGCATGTTAAGTTTTAAATAAGAAAAAGAAAAAGTTATTCTCGAGGCATATCTTTATTTATTTCCTTCCGGGACCCTTCTATAATTAGGTATCAAAGGAATTATTGAAAAGTTTTTGTCAGTACCTGAAAAAATATATTGAATAGCCAAAAACTTTGACACATTCGAAATAGCTGTGTTCGATCATTAAATAATTTATAATCTTGTGTGATGCTAACTACTTAATTTCTATCTGATTTTTTTAATGATTAATACAAATATTTACAATCCTAAAAAATGCTGTACCTAACTTTTAGAAGCATAAAATGTTAATGGATCTTAAATTCTATGTATACAGATGTTTTTTTTTACATTTAATTGGTTATCGGTATATTTATTTAATAGCGACATGCAAGGCATTAAATTAATTTTAGAATAAAAATAATTTAAAGAAAGGTGCGTTACTTTAAAGGGCTTTACTTTCTTTTCTAATGGAAAACATTATTAAAATTCATTTATTATTATAAAATACAAATAAATAAGAACGAATACCCGGGTCCTAGATATAATTACCATGGTCGCCCTACCCATAGAAGATCGTGCACCTGTTTCCATACGGACATGTTACGGTACTGCTATCCCAAAAAAGAAAGATTTCTGCATGAATGAGGCGTTTTCTTTCATCGAGACAATGGTCCCCGATATTTGAATATCTTAAATTGCGGTGGCTGGTAATTTTCGGGTACAAAGGATATGAATTGTTGCACCCGATTGGCGTAGCTGCGAATCTTCTGGACACGTTGAGCTTTAGAATTTGCAGTGGCGTGAAAAGCATTTTCGAAGTTTTTGGGTTCCTGCACCGACCTTTATTTTTGTTTGCTTTTAAATAAGTGAAAGACGTGGAACTAAATGGCACAATACTTACAGTTCTAAAACAAATACTTACAGTTCTAAAACAAATACGACTGAGGAAAAGTTTTATTCAACAGAACCAGGTTTTTTGAGTATTTTACGCTTATGTTGATCCGATTTGAAATCATAACGATAACCAGACTGACTTTCTGCAAGTTCTATAGCTTTAAACATAATATTAGTAAAGTCATAATACAATTTACCTGTGCTTACAGTTCACCTACAGCAGGAGCCGGACGGTCTGTGCTCACCTGAGAATGGTCTAGTTTCCACGCCAGAATTTTGGTTACCGATTCGAAGATCTATGGTGGACACCTCAGGAACTTCACACCACTTCTCACCATTATGAAGATCCAGGCCATCAAAAATAACGCTAGACACGCCAATGCTTGTACTGCATCAAAACGCTGCAACTATTTCCTCCTAGTGGCTGGTACATTATCCAATCATTAGCAATTTTATTCGCATTGAAAACTGTCGCGGAAGCGATTGGTTTGTGACGGATTTATTTGCGACGCCCGATGGGCTTAATAACGAAGCAGAGAATTTAAAGTACCGTTGCCGAATATTAAAACTGTTTCGTTTGAACTTAAGAATGAAGTAATGAGTTTTATTTGATAAGAAAATGTTTTAGTTTCGAGTTGACAGTTTTTATAAAAGCTTGGCTGGGCCTTCAGGACAGGAATCGTTACGCCATGTCGGAGGCTTTCGGAATTGGCCACACATTAATACGAAAAAGAAAAGAACTGAATAATGCTACTAACATTAACAACGCGCAAGATTGCGAGAAGGTATGATTGTAACTTTTTAGACAAGTGCTTATCAATGGGTAATATTGCTTGTACATACAGTCGAACAACTTTCCGCTAGACCACCATAAAGGCGAGAACCACTCAGCAAGACACGTCGCTTCCAGTGATACTTCACACACACATTGACACTCATATAATAAACCAGTTTCTAGTATGCCTCGACTCTATGACCGAGCCAAGGGATTTTTTTTCAAACTGGTCCACCGCCGACTTGTTTGATTGTACATCAGAACAGCTCATAGATTATCCCGATAGCCAACGCCAAGCAATTATTGCCGTGTTCAGAAATTAGAGTTTAAATAACCTTTTAGAGATAGCTTTTGTATTAATTACATAAAGATTTCTCCCTGATAAGTGGGTTGGGTTACAAGGTAATATAACTTCACAAGTTTTAAAACTAGGTGTATGGCAACTACAGTACTCCTTAACAGGTTATACAGTAAAGGAGGATGGCATTCGTCCCAATATCTGTCGATCAGATAATATACTTAATTTTTTTTATAGCTTTACGCCTTTTTCCCTGAAGGGGTAGGCAGAGGTGTTATATTACACCTACATTTCGCCATAAATTTTTAGGTCCCACGTACATAAATATAAAGGATATAAAAATATTTAAGAACTCATTGAACAAGCAATAATTCAGACAAATGTGACTACACTACTGCGCGGTCACTAGATCCTATGGCGAACGTTTTAAATACAATCAGGGTAACGCTAGGACGCTGATAAAATACAAATGTACGCCTCTGTTGACGCATAAAAACCAAAAATATATCTTCACATATAACGTTACTTTTTAACATCCTTCCCTTCTCATCCATTCGTAACGAAGGCAAATTTAAGTTTAATTTAAGTATAAAAACCGCGGAACTCCACCGAATATCCGCAAGGATGCAAAGGGCCTACTTACACCTTGTAATAAAAAGCCGTAAAGATACTACAAAAAACCCGGTAAATCTTATCATACAAACGCTTCTCTGACACGTAACAGATCTGGCTCCACTTAAGAATGCGTAGCAGAGTATACGGCGGGCGTGTGTCGATAAATATATTTTTTACATACAGACCTGATTATATTTGGCAATTTTTTTGTAACAAGTAAAGCCTACAGTAGGTCACTATAAATATATCTTTTTACAACAACCAAATATCTTTCTGGTCCGAACTAGGGAATTTAAGTCACATTAATATTGTCAGTCAATAGGAAATTTGGATCTGGCCTACTATAACACTTGCCGTCTTTTCACAAAGATATTATTAATTTCTTCGAGTATTTTTCTTAGTCGTCTCTTGCGACAACAGCGATAGAATGAAATATGGTAGTTACACTTTGTATTCTCAACCCGTCACTACGTGGACAAAACTAGCATAAGCCTAAATAATAATAGGATATGATCGGTGGATTTTTAGAGAAAAAGTTACATAGATACATTGACACAAATGTACACAATATTGTGATGGTGTTGAAGTTACCTACCGTTTGGTAACTCGAGCTTGGATTCAGAGAAAAGAGTTTTATACAACTTATGATTACTTCTTAGATAATATATATATTTGATTGATTTTGAGGTGAACTCAATTTGAGCTGATGGTGAAGAGAGACCTGCTACTTGGCGTATTTAGCGTGCCAAACTTTTGAATATCTTTTCCTTTGGTATCACTTCGTCGTCTGATTGTCAGTTGTTTTGAATGATTTTTGCAAACGATATACGGCGTTTATACATAAACTACAGTCAATCCACCGTGACAAAGCTGTAGTCATTTGTGGTAGGTACAATCAAACAAGTCGGCGCTGGACCAATTAGAAAAAAAATCTCTTGGCTCGCTCATAGAGTCGAGGCACACTAGAAACTGGTTTTGTATACGAGTGTCAATGTGCGTGTAAAGTAGCACTGGAAGCGACGATGTCTTGCTAAGCGATTCTCGTCGGTGGTCTAGCGGGAAGTTGTTCGACTGTACAGGACCAATGTCTGAAGTTAAAGAACCCATATCTGTCT
Source organism: Euclidia mi (assembly GCA_944739405.2). Taxonomy (NCBI): domain Eukaryota; kingdom Metazoa; phylum Arthropoda; class Insecta; order Lepidoptera; family Erebidae; genus Euclidia; species Euclidia mi. The sequence goes on from OX123192.2 coordinate 66,567,957, forward strand.
CTTAGCTCAGTTTCCAAGAAACAAGAAAACGTTGGCCACATGGAAGCCTCAAGAAATTTCAGCCTAAAAACAAACCACAGTGTTGTAAGTGACTGGCATTTCTAAGAATAATTCACGGTTAACATAATATTTTCTTGGGTTTACGCGAATGTTACACATTGAAATTAAACTACAGTTTACGGATTTTATCGCGTTATATTGGTTTCACTTGTTTTTACATTTAAACCGAATGATCAAGAAACTACATTTTTATTACTAGCCAACGTTTCGAATTCTTTACAGGATTCATGTTCACGGCAGACTGAGGTGGTATTTGTCTTTGTCTTGAATTTAAAAGTTATCTCAGAGTACCCGAACATTTTTCAACTATTAGTGTTACTATCTACGCAGAATGTGCTCACTGTGTCTAATAAAACCCAATAAGGCTAATGAAACCCAAGAAGGACAAAGTCACCAGAAGACATCAAGACACAGTGAGCACATTCTGCGTAGATAGTAACACCAATAGTTGAAAAATGTTCGGGTACTTTGAGATAGCTTTTAAATTCAAGACAAAGACAAATACCACCTCAGTCTGCCGTGAACATGAATCCTGTAAAGAATTCGAAACGTTGGCTAGTAATAAAAATGTAGTTTCTTGATCATTCGGTTTAAATGTAAAAACAAGTGAAACCAATATAACGCGATAAAATCCGTAAACTGTAGTTTAATTTCAATAATTCACGGTTATCACATGCCAGACTTGAGACAAGGGTTCATTTCTATTCAAAAACATGTATTTCTAAGTTTTAAATGAGGTTTTACTAGACTTGTGGTTTCTTATAATAATAACTCAGCTAAGAAATAGTTTTAGAAAAACAGTTTGGCGTTGAGACGACTTAACTAGAAACATAATACCTACACTGTAGAAAATTAGAAACGACCACGAATCTCTACATAGACCAATATTGGGCCACCCGCATCGATCCGCTGCCTGCGATTCCAACAAGATCGGCAGTCCACCTTGCGGGAGGCCTCCCTCTGTTACGACATCGGTGCGCGGCCGTCACTCCAGACTCTTCCTACTCCAACGACCATCCGTTCTTCTGGCTATGTAACAGTTTGTGTCTCCACAATCCAAAGGCGTAGTAAAATTCCGTATCTTAGACTGAAGTCAGAATTTACAAAGATCGAAGAGGTCAGACAAGTGTGCTTCACGAAGTACGAGACAAGCTACAAAGTGTTTAAATACGCATATTTCTTCGCCTTGATACGCTCTGCATGGCAGACTGTTGGTAGAGAAGAGAAGTGTTGAGAATTTAACATGTTCGATATTTCCCGTAAAAAATGTGTAGGCTCTTGCTGAAACAGCAACAATATTATGTTAACTTATTGGGGTAGATATTCTTCACGCAATATAAGAATATGTAATAGCATCTACTCACTGTTCCGATCATTTCCACCAACAAACCTATCCCCACCTTCTATACTTTCACTAAATTGTATCCTTACAAACAGCCAGCGCAAGCATAAACGCACACCATGCCCAATAAAGCACAATATCCCTCAAAGACAAAAAGTGAAAGCGTAGTCAATTTTCGCCTCTAAGCCTTATTATGACAAAACACATTTTACCGACTTTTCTCACCCCTAGTGCTGCGGCACGCCTCTACCTGTCACGTCTGTATCGTTTACATTACAAGGTTTCAACCACAAAATAAGGATTATTCATTCGAGATACTGATAATAGGGAGTGGAAGATTTTACCTTTTTGTAAACGGAATACCGTTGTGAAAGAATATTTTAAAATGTTTTATTCAATACTGGTGGTAATTATGGCTGGTATCATTAAACTTGTTTGGAATATGAAGTCATGGGAAAATTGTTTAAAACTATACCGTAGCTTATGGGACGAGGTATAATTGATCGTCTTGGTCCTAGCGTTATCCTAGTTGGATTTTTAGTCTTAAAGCCCAGGGTACACTCACTAGTATAACCAAATATATGATAGAATAACAGCTTTAGCGGTAATGATTATATTGAGTGCAATAGGGTATTTGACTAAAAAAATCGAATTAGTCCGTCAATTAGATTATCGAAAAATATTGGATACGCATTTTTTATTTTATCAAATCAGTAAAAAATTACGAAGATAAAACGCATCAAACATGGAGAAACGCATAAGAGTGGGGGCTTGTAACGTCACTTGCCAGTAAAAAGTGTACTGGCAAGTGACGTCACACGAGTTTTCAGAGAAGTTTGTCGTCTTCATTTTTTGTTTACGTGACTAAAGAAAATATACGTGTCCAATATTTTTTGGAAATCTATCTGACGGACTAATGCGATTTTTTAGTCAAATACCCTATTCAGATCAAATGTAGTGAATTCGTTACAATACAGTTTGATTACATTGAAATTGCGTTGTTGATGGTCTCAATAAATATACATGTAATTATAATATCACTATCTATCTATCTATCTATATCTTCACGCCTGTCTCCCATTGGGGTAGGCAGAGACTATAGAACGCCACATGCTTCGGTTCAAACATACTTCTTGCGCTTCCTCGACATTCATTAACCTCATCATGCATGTGCGTCGGTTATGGGTACTTTTAATTTGGCCCTTTTTCAGTACGTCACCTATTTGGTCGGCGTACGTCCGCCTAGGGCGTCCCCTACCGACATTTCCATTCATTCTCGCACGATACACTCCTTTCGTATTCCTTCTTTCATCCATCCGTTCCAAATGTCCAAACCAACGCAACATTCCTTATTCAACCTTTGTCACTACATCTTCTTTTAGACCACACTTCTCTCGTATCACACTGTTTTTCACTTTATCAATCAGCCTTACTCCGCACATACTCCTTAAAGCTCTCATCTCCACAGCATTGATTCTACTTTCATGCTTCTTCTGCCATACCCATGATTCACTACCATACATCAGTGTTGGCAGTCTACTTCAAGCAAACTACTTCACTCTGGTGTAACACCATCATGTTGCTTACAATCATTGTGCTTATTCAACTGTCAGTTGACATGGCGCTAAATTCATTTTCTCTCGTTTTGTTTTATTCTAAGTTGATGCTTGAGCCAGTTTATTGTCAGCTATATTTTTTACGGCAGGCATTTGAACCATTTTGACTTTCTCAAAAGTATACTAAATTTTATTCATTTTGGGCTAACCAACATAAAATTCGTCGTCCGTGTGGTGACGGATTAAGAATACGGATTGTTACCACCCTATATCATCCCATGGGTGTCGTAAGAGCCGACAGAGGGAGCATATTATGCAGAGAACAGCACTGTAAGAGAAGGAAAACTTGATACAAACCCTATACTAACCCGTTTGGCCAGCGTGGTATAGAGGCCAATTCCTCCTTTTCAAGGAGAGGCCTAGTCCAACAGTGGACTGTTATAGGCTGATGATGATGAACATAAAATTTCCAAAATAATACATAATTAACAACAGTAATAGCTTAAAAAGAATCCTTACTTAATAAGGGATATACTGTATAAAATAAATAAAAGTCTATAAAATAGTTGTTTTTCTATGATTTTTTTTTCCAAAAAAAAAGTTTAATCCATCCTCCTGCAAGTTTTACTAATTGTCGCTAAAATCAATTAGCCTTTCATCCGTCGATATGGATGTCTACACGGTACATATACCGAAATAACATTTTTTGTCTGTCTGTCTGTCTGTCGGTCTATCTGTTTGTTATCGCTACTCTATGGCATGGCTCGACCGATTTTTACGAAACGTTCACTGACTGATAGCTGATATACCAAGGAGTAACTTAGGCTATGAATTAACCGGGTACGCGAAGTAGTTCCCCCAGGACGCGTGTGAAACCGCGGGAAACAGCTAGTAGTCTATATGTAGCCCTTCAAAGTTCCGTATCTCTCAGTTAAAGCCTCATTTTTATTTATTTTTATTAAAAGACAACTCCCGCACTAGGATTAAATGCTGTGTCGCGGGGACTTTACAAACATACAACTAACGGACACAATGAACACCCAGACTTGAAATAACAATTTATGGATCACATAAAGTGTTGTCTCGTGTGGGGATCGAACCCACAACACTCGGCGCAGTGTCAAGCGGGGAGGCGACCGCTTAAACCACTACACCAACCGTGCAGTTAAGTAATAGTGCAGTTTCATTAAAATGGGTTCAGCTAATCCATAGATTTCCCGGACAACATAAAGGAACAGATTTAAATAATTTTAAAGGGCTGTTGATGTTCGATTCGCATCGTGTAATCATATATTATAGAGCATATCACTTGAAAAACATAGTTATTTGAAATCACAGACAGATGTAAAATGCTATATTATGTGACTTTAACAGCTAAAATATAAAAATGTAAGAATAACTTACTACTTTTGGCTCGAAGAGTATAATAATTTAAATATGTCTGGTATTATTTAGGAAATCCAAGATGTTTTCTTTTCTTTTTGGATGTCATTAATGTATCGGCAAAAATAATTACCAGCTTATTTATAAAATAGTGTTCCGTTTCCCACGTAAGACTTATGCCAAGATAAAAACTGGTAATATAATGGGAATCTAAAAATAAAATTTCAGAAGAATCTTGAATCATGTATTTAGTAGACGCTACACACTTTCAAAATTGAAATAAAACTTTGAAAGTGCGTCTACTAGGCTGTCATAATACTAAAACATAAAAAATCTTAATTATGAGCTCTATTTCAATTTCGAGTCAGATCATTAAAAAAAGCCGGCCAAGTGCATGCCGAACTACGCACAACGTAGGGTTCCGTAGCAGCCCTTAACTTATCGCTTGCCCGCAATAATACTGTATTAACTCTAAAAACGTACTTTTCCAGGAGAAGCGATTAAAGTTTTTAACTAAAAATATTGTGGTATATCCATTAGATAAACAGATTATTTTTTATTATTAATATGTATTAGTATGTACTATATAATTATCTTTTAAGACATTACTCTATTTACCATTATTTATTAAATTATTTACAATTTTTACCACTTGTGACTGTATTCTTTTGAATTTTACCTTTGTTCAAGATGTTTAGTTTAAAAAGAAAACAGTAGTTATATATTTTTAAATGCGATTAAAGTGATGAAAAAAAACAAAAAAATTAAATCAATTCTCACTTATTTATTACAAAAATACCCATCAAGCTTGACTGATAAAAATCTAATGAATAACAATCTTAAGGTATTATTCTAGTCTATATCTAAATTCTAGTCTTTGTACCAAAACAAAAATCACAAGGAACTTATTGAACTAGTCAGTCATCATCATCATCATCAGCCTGCCGTAGTCAACTGCTGGATATAGGCCTCTCTAATGGCACGCCAATGAGCCCGATTTTCGGCTCTTCGTGTCCAGCCGCTGCCAGCTACTTTGCGTATATCGTCACTCCACCTAGCTGGAGGGCGTCCAACACTACGTTTGCCAAGGCGCGGTCTCCACTCTAGAACACGACTACTCCATCGGTTATCGGTTCTGATACAGATGTGACCAGCCCACTGCCACTTCAAAGTGCTAATTCTCTGAGCTATGTCGATTACCTTGGGTGTCTGTCGGATCACTTCATTACGAATTCGATCCTTCAGAGAAACTCCGAGCATAGCCCTCTCCATAGCTCGCTGAGCGACCTTAAATTGGTGGACTAGTCGCACTGTCAGTGTCCACGTCTCGGCACCGTAAGTCATAACGGTTAGGACGCACTCGTTGAAGACTTTTTCTTAGGGCTTTGCGGTAGGGATGACGAAAAGACTCGACGGAGTTTCCTATATGCTACCCAGCCAAGCTGTATTCTTCTGCAAGCCTCCCTCTCGAAGTTGTTTCTACCCAACAGCCAGGCTGCTCAGCATATACTGCAACTCTTGAACGGTTTCAGCCACGATAACGATATCATCTGCAAATCTTAAGTGTGAGAGGTACTCGCCATTTCTGTTAATACCGCGACCTTTCCAGTGCAGCGTCTTGAACATATGCTCCATTGCATTTGTGAACAATTTGGGGGAGATAACATCCCCTTGTCTCACGCCTCGGTGCAGGTGGATAGGTTCAGACTGCTGTTTCTGTACTTGGACGGTCATAGTCGCGGCTTCATACAGACCTCTCAGCACTTGGACGTATCGCCAATCGATTTGGCACCGTTGCAAAGACTCCAAAACAGACCAGGTTTCAATGGAGTCAAAGGCGTTCTCATAGTCCACAAACGCTAAGCACAGGGGCTGATTATACTCCTCTGTCTTCTGTATAATCTGCCGCACTGAGTGGATGTAGTCTATGGTGCCATATCCTCCTGGAAAACCGGCCTGTTCGGGCGGCTGAGACTCGTCGAGTCTACGCGCGAGATGGTTCGTGATGACCCTGGAAAACAGCTTAGCGAGATAGGTCGATAGTTCTTCAAAAGAGTTTTGTCTCCCTTTTTAAAGAACAAAACGACTATGCTCTTGCTCCACGCCCTTGGAGTTCTCCCCAAGAACAGGACAGAATTAAATATGCGTTGGAGCTGCACCGGTATAGGTTTTCCACCTGCCTTGAGCAGCTCCGTCGTAATTCAATCTTCCCCGGGGGCTTTTCCATTTTTAAGCTGCCTCAGGGCCACTACGATTTCGTCTTGGCTGACGTCTGGCAACTCTCCCGTAAAGTGGCGGGTTAAAGTGGCTCTTGGATCCTCAGAGTGGGGAAGGGACGCTTTCGAGGTGTAGAGGTTGCCGTAGAAGCTCCGAACCTCCGCAAGAATCTCCGGCCTAGAAGTGGCAACTATCCCGTCTGACATGGACAGCTTCGTCAGATGTCTTCGACCTTAATGCTGAGTAAAAACTTTCGATCCCCGATTCCGCTCGATCGCATCTTGTATAGGGCGTGTATTGCAGCTGCGGAGGTCGCGTCTTACCAGCTTGAAGGTCTTTTTATTTAGATCTGACGAAGTGCCTGCCGGATTTTCTCGTCGCGTCTCTATGAGCTGCAGAGATTCTCGCGAAAGTTGAAATCTCCTGCCGGTGTGATGCGTCTTAAAGAGTTTCGTCCCCTCATCCCGAAGGATTTCCACCACTTTATCGAGTTCCTGGTCCGTATCAGCGTCTATTGAGGTTTCCAAGCCAGCGAACCGGTTTTCCAGTTTTAGCTGGAATTTTTCAGATCCAACCACGGATTGGATTAAATTTAGGCCCCTCATGTTACTCGTACTTTGATTAAAAGAAAAATAATGATTATTTTAATAATATTATAAATGTGAAAGTTAGGATGTTTAGGTATTACTCAATAACGTCAGAATGGCTGAATATAGCCGGATAAAATATATATTGAACAAAACGGCAAAACCACTAGTAAAAGTTATTAATACCTATTATAAAAAAAATACTATTCTTGCCATTTGTATCAGATTCGCATGCGAAATCAACATTTTCTAAACATTCGATGTAGCCGTCCTGGCTACATCGAATGTTTAGAAATCTTTATGTCTTTCTTTTCTATCTTTATCTTTTCTATTTTGTTCATCTTAAGTTAGTATCAAGATTTTCGGATGAGTTCAAATTATATTGACGGTAATTCGATGTCTCACCCTGTGCTACTATACATTTTTGAATATAATCTAGTCTTTTCTGTCGTATCATTCTGAAGTAATGAATATGAAACTGAAGATCATAGACAGAATTAGACAAACTGCTATCAAAATTAAATAGTTGTAAACAGAACATCGTAGTTTTTTACGTTTGATACATTAACATCAACTAAAATTCAAATGAACACAGACACATTTTGTAATAATACTTGTATAAGATACAACTTATGGTGAATAAAGTAGCATACACAAAAATACACAAAACTTTTAATAGATCATAGGCACAACTTAAAATAATACTTTGTTCATTTAAATGCGGGGTTCACTAAGCCTTACGTTATAGTGAAGAATACAGGTTAATTTCGTATTATAACTCTGTTCTACATAGGATTTGGAAAATAAAATACTTACTTAAAGAAAAATACAGCAAGAAATCACAATAATACACTTTTTTTCTTATGGTAAAACCGAATCTATGTATCATTCATAGATAATACTCTGTTTCAAATAACAGCACAGGTCAAACTTGTTCAAGGACAGGAGCAACACTGAATGTGTCGTTCTTCCTTTTTCTAGCGAAACAAAAAGAGCCAGAAGGATATAGATGCAACTTTCGTAATTGGTTCATTCAAGGTGAAAGCGATTTTCGACCTAATTTAACAGGTAGAACGTACTTTTTTTAGTCGAACTGTATTATTAAGTCAGTTAGTGCCAAATTTTGAGATGATACTGTATTTTTCCGGACAAGCGTTATGTCCTCAGGATAAAATAAGGACTCGATCACAATATTAATTTTATCACTTGCAAATGTAAGTATAAGTTAATCAATTATTACTCGTTCATTAGTAGAGTTTAATGAGCCATCATAATTTTCCTTCAAAGTTCATCATGTAAGCAACTATTAACATGGTTTTTATATACCTAAATAGAAAATAGGTTGCCGGGGACACTTTGCAATTGGTGACTTTTGCTAAATATTTCGCAAACGAGTCCATGAATAAAAAATGGTTACAGCAAAACCTTAGTACATTTAGTCAAAGTCAAAATCCTTTATTCATTTAGATCACAAAGTGACACTTACGAACGTCAAATTTAAAAAATAATTACTTAAAGCTTCTCCTACGTACATACATTTACTGCCACGTTCGCAAATCAAGGGCGTAGAACCATAAGCAAGAACGGGCTATAAAACTCACGGTCATTCGTTTTCATCGCCAGGCTTTGCATAAGTAATACATAACAATTTAAATTTTGTAAGGTGCTGCAAGGCCTATCTTACAATACCCTAATCATCATCAGCCTTTAACAGTCCACTGCTGGACTAGGCCTCTCCTTTGGAAGGATTAATTGGCCTACTATACCACGCTGGCCAGACGGGTTGGCATAGGGTTTGTATCTAGTTTTCCTTCTCTTACAGTGCTGTTTACTGTATAATATGCTCCCTCTGTCGGCTCTTACGAGACCCATGGGATGATATGGGGTGGTGACATTCTGTATTCAACAATACCCTACTACGACATGAAAGAAAATAAAAATAAATATATTTTACGTAAAGCTGCGGACGTTCAGACAGACAGACATAAGCGAAACTGTAAGGGTTCATTGTAGTTTTCTATAACGGAACCCTAAGAATCAAGTTTTAAACTTTATTTATACTGTATGCCCTACATTTCTACAATATACAATACCTTATTTCACTAAGAAATACGTTCTAATTTAAGGTCATGAGCAGATCTACTAATGAGCTCTACAATCCATCATCACAGCTCGCATGTCGGCAACAAAACGAAAACTTTTGCAAACATAAGTGTGTTAAGGGTAAGTAAAAGTTCGGTAATCTCACAAAAGTATATTCATTTAGACGCGCATTTATCACGGGTTGGTAATATCTCAAGAGGTCAAAGTTATGGGTACGCACTTTCAATATTATGGCAATATTGGTGATGATATTTTGTGTACTATTTTGGTTGTAGTGTTTTATTCAAGAGCCTGCGATAGCCTAGTTGCTACGCAGAGTCTCGGGCTTAACCCACTGCATGCACCGTTGACTTTCTATATATGCGTACTAGAGAACGCCGGCAGCCTGCATTTTTTTAATTTTACCCGTTTTGGCCGATCCCGTATGTATTTCGGGAAATCCCTTCTTAGTGCACCCCTACGGTCCCCAAGGAACATACATGCCAAATTTCAGCTTCCTGCGCCGAACAGTTTCGACTGTAGCGTGTCTGTCAGTCAGTAAGTAACGCAAGGATTTTATATATTAAAATTAATTTGTTAATTATTGCTTCGTAAGCAGTAAAGCAATATGTTGTGAAAATGTCTGAGAGTTCTCTTTAATGTTCTCAAAATGATTGTGAAGTCATAGTATAGATTTTATGTTTATATTTACATAAGTACTTTCGTTTATTATATTTATACACTTAGAAAATTAAACTGTAATTTTAGTACAAAGAGAAAAATATGAGTAAAATCTGCACAGGAGAAAACCATACCAACATTATATGAGGATTTATTTAAGCTATACTAATTATAAAATTCAAAATTATATAATGCTTTTCACTAATGCCCTCACAGATTATCACTACGACTTCAGACAGAGCGTGTCAACCGTATTGACTCCATCTACTTGAACTTTAAGATTAATTGGCGAAAATACCTTTATCCCTTTGTCAAGCAAAGTCACCTTAGCAATAATCGTAAAAGTTACTAGTATAGTTCGTTTTATGCATGAAAGGCTATTATTTTCACGCCTTTAAGTTTAGGCGACATTGCTTTTTATTACTGTACTTGAAGGGCATTACATTTGATGGTCAAAGGTCACTGGTGTATAGATGCATGCTTTAACACTGCTGTATTCTATTAGCTTAGCAGAACTATTAATTATAAAAAAACTATTCTCTGACAAATAGATAACTGAAAACTGGTATGTTTATTATCAATTTTAAAGACTTACATCATTACATATTATAGATCATTTGCACCCAGAAACAGAATAAACCATTGTGCTTATCATACAACTGTTTGCCCTGGGTGGGAATCAAACACACTACCTGCGTCCTACCTACTAGACCAACAGGCCAATCAAAAGAACCAGTTCCATGAAAACACTGATAAATTATGATTTTAAATCTAATAGTTGTGACATTTTTTAATCAACTTCATTACGATTAGCAACAAATATTAGGAAACGCCTTTAAATGATTCCTGGTAATAACCATTTTAAAATAGGACAAACACACAAAAGATAAACTAATCCAAAATAGATTCATATACACGATTATAAACAAGAAACCTAACAACCAACTTAACAAAGTCAGATCGCAATTTAAAATTTTTACCGTTCAATGTTGATTAAATCATAGTTTTTATAATTCTTTACTGGGGCCCATGTTTTTACAGACACAACTATTTATCATTTGCACAACCAGACATTTCATGTTACATAGGTACTATACATAAAACCTAATATCTCAGTAATACTTCGAAACACCGTACAGCACACGATTTAAATACAGAAGCCGAATATCAAATTGTAACCCTCAACCGCGATACTGGTCTTTAAGAGCCGTTTCATAAATTAATATTAATTAGGTACCACATTATCAGGCGGTCCGTAGATAACTCGCAATTCTGTGCCTTTACCGGTTTCACCAGTAATTCTCAGCAAAAGCTAATTACTTTATTTTTTATCTCACTCATAAATTTATCCAGATAAATTTTTATTTCGTGATGAAAATTTTCTAGGCTTGTTGAACAATAATTTGAATCGGTTTGTTATCAAATATTTATTTATGAAAGATTAATTACGTAAAGTTTATACTGGCCAGTTTATTTGTCAAATAAAAAAAAAATAAATCAATCCCAAACTTTCGCGACTTGAATTCATCATACGAGTTTATCGTTTTTCATCTGGTAAATCAATAACTTATTGTAGGTATACATACCTGCTATTTTTTGCGTATTGGTAAGAGATTTTATTAGTTTTGAACGTCAAAAATGCCTGTAGTCTCAGCAAAAATTTAATGAGGTGGGTTTACGCAGAGGTTATTAGCATTTGATCTAAAATTTTGGCTTCCTGGGATATAGAATAACACATTGTATATTGAATACAAAATTTTACTTTATTTTAACACGAAATCTTTTGTAATACATTTAGAAGGTTAGTTTAAATAACTAAAACTTTTAAGAGAGGTCTTCTTTACATAAAAATATACTTACTTCTAAAGGTGCTGATAAACTTGAGCATTCACTTGAAATGAGAATTCTAGCGAATTTTAAATTACAGAAAAAGAAACAAGAGCGTTTAAGTGAGAATTCTATCGAGCGTTTCGGTGAGCATGCTAGCGAAAGTATAGTAAATTTGCTTCAAGCGTTTAACCGACCAGAGGGTTTGCTAGAAAGATCATGATGAAATTTCGAAGCGATGCTTGGTTTTGTTCATTTTTCAGTTCGACAAATTTACTAACGGCGAATACTCGATGTTCTGTTACAAGTGAACGCTTTAGTCTATCAGCTCCTTAAGATTTTAAGTTTCATACAATTGAAATTACAAAACTTATCTTATACTAAGCTATTTGCACATTTAAGTTATGAAACGACCATATTATTTAAACGGAAACAATAAATAATAACAAAATAAAGCCATTGCAGAATAAATTGTTTTAGTGGAAACCTTTTTACAAAATTAAAGTTACTGCTTTAAAGTGTAAAATACACCCGTGGTATATTTATTTAAGGCACTTATTGAATTAGTATGATGCAATAACATAAAGCAGACATTTTAACAATTCGGCTTAATTTTCGATTTTTTACATTAATTCTTGGATTGCTGAACTCATAAAAAACAGAAGTAGGTTCTTCACCACTCTTCAATACACTCTTCTTCTTTACCTTTTTATTTTATTTTCTCGGCTTTTTATAGGTGTTGCGTGATGTCAAGATGTTACTTAGCCTTTTAATTGGGATTGGAATAGTTTTACTACTTGCCAAAAAATATAGATCGTTGCATTCTTGGCTTAAAAAGGACAGACCATGTCCGAAACACAACGCTACGTTCCAAGATACGCATAGCCGACTTTAGCTTAAAATCTACCAGACTGAAGAGGGACTGGGCTGGACACATCTGCTGTATGCACCCAAATGGATAGGTACATTTAGTTTCCAATTGGGTGCCTTATGATAGTCGACGAAGACGCGGCAGACCTAAACCGAGATGGCGGGATGACCTGGATACATTTGACAGCAACTGCCTGAATATAGCACAGGACAGGGATGCATGGCGATCCAAGGGAGAGGCCTTTGCCCAGCAGTGGGACACTTTACTAGGCTAATAAAAAATACTATTATTGTCTCGCTGACTATGGTAGCAGACCTATCTCGACCAGTTACCAACTTAATATTGAGTTGAGGGCCTGATATAGGAAGTATTTTTAAATGAATTTCGGCCTATACACAAAAACCAACGCGGTCTCCTCATCTTCCTTTATTGTATTCACTTGGATCTATCTCACTGTGCAACCCTATCGATATTCGGTCCTCATAACTGAACCCTACAAAATAAACAATATCTTAGCATCTAGCTAACCCTTAACATCTCACGTGCTCACTTCATTACCCGTATCCGTTTGCGTTCAAAACAACGGACATTATGCTATTAACTTTTTGAATTAACTTTTTGTCCAAATTAACATTGCACAGTGGAGCACTAGGTTTTTTGTACTAACGCAGAGTTTAACTGTTATAATTTTTCCGTTTAATTGTGGTTTGTTTGCACAGTGTGACATCGTTAAAAGTTTGAAAACCCTGAAGAGATTCGTTTAAATTTATATTATGATTTTTTTTAAGTTAACCACAAAGGGCTAACATTTTAGGAACTATGAAGCACGTCAACTAATTAGTTAGCGATTTTTTTAGTAGACCTAGACGGTTTAAAGGAAGACAGGGAATTTTTAGCAGGTTGTGGAACAATTTATAACCATTTATTGCACTATTGCATGTAGGGCTATAAATCTCACTAGCTGTGTAACTAAGCAAATGAGAGAATTAGTTACCATTAAAAGCTTATTGCAGCAATTGATTCCATTTTGCCGTGCAACGTGCCGGGTTTCCATTTGAGATATATCAGTCGAAGAATTTAGGTAGGAAATCTTGTTTTTCACCCTTTTGTGTCAGTATGTAGAGCACACGAAGTCCTCCGGTGATTCTTGTCCTAAGACAGCAACCAGGATAAATGATTCACGCACCACTCCAAAGCATGTTAGCACTCTGATGTAAATGCCACTATAAGCTATCACCCATCTTAGTGATAACCTGGTCCTGCGTTGCTGTACACACGCTATGAGCTACAGAAATCTGATTTAATACTTTGCATGATCCGCAAATGTTTTGTTTCTGATAGAATAGATTTTTTATTGTAGTCTAAATAAGTATAAGTTTACAATAAAATAAAAAATACCCAAAATATAATTTGTAATCGACGAATGCAATTTCTCCTATACAAACTTTCGTCAAAAGAAACAGATCACAGAAATAAAATAAAAAAGGTAAAAAAAAATATAGTTGTTTTTTTTGCATTGCAAAATATATACATAATGTAAAGAACGAAAGAAAAGATAGGTCCTTAGTGCTGCATCTGGTTAGACAATATGCGACCGTTACGATACTGTCTCACTTCTATTTGAAACTATTTTCGAGTGACTAAATTATTTTTTCTTATCTTGCTCCTCCTCCTTTCCTTTCCGGATCCCATAGGCTGGCAACACATTTGTGACCCGTTTGATGTTGCAAATGTCCATGGGCGGCGGCAACTGCTTACCATCAGGGGATCGAGCTGCACGTTTGCCGCCTATTACATAAATAGCCTTGCCGCACAATCCGCATTAACACCAAAAGTCTCTTCAATGGTTTAACACACGTCTATCCATACGTTTTGTACACAACCACTGGCGCAATGCCACGCACATACTAAAAACGTAAACAAACAACTTTCCAACGCTTAAACTCTGCACTTTATATTACTCAGCAAGAGATCCAGCACTTAACCGCGGACACAGAATAAATCTTGTGTCAACCGGCGCCCAAATTATTGCGGTAATCTAAAAAAAGCTAGATTAACCGAGTATTGCCATAAATAAAATGTCAACTTGGATACCATGGTACAGAAGGTATTCCATGATAATATATCTAGGATTAACTGGTACGTTGACGTTGCAAATTTCTGTGTAACGTATACTATGTTCTGTGGATTTCAATGCTGTAATCTATGATAATTTGACGGTCTGATTGTGCTCGTAACACGTGAGTATGCTAGCGATTTATTTAACGTTATGTTCGGTTGAGGCCAAAATGTGTGATGACAGAAAGGTGATGCACGAACAGCAAAGCAAGATGTACGATGCAAGATAGGTGAAATATAGAAAGGTGGCTGAAGTGTGGTTACGGAGTTAATCTCAATGACCTTAGTATACCTTTATCTTTTGAAATCTGTAACCATTTAAGATAGCACTGCAGATTTTTATGTGTTCTCTGAAATCTACCATTTTATTACTATTTGACGGAATCAACGAATATTTTAAAATTTATTAGGAATTAAATAGAATGGGATGTTTTGACTCGAGATTATTAAAAATACTGCTGTGCGTTCTTCTAGGGTTAAGAAAAATGTCAAATAATTCCGATGTATAAAATAATTTATTGTAAGCAATAGCTAGGTTAGGTTCCAAGCCAAACAAGTCAAAGTTATACAAAAAAATAAATACCTTGCAATCAACGAAAATAACCTTCTGACTAAAATATTGAAAAATAAAGGAATTTCAAAAATAAATTGGCTTTACTCTGTGTAATATTTTAGTTCATTTTCCAGAAAGGATAACTACCTGAAAATTGTTGGCAAAAAATACATTGTAGCCAAAATTCTTACTTTGTATTTTTCTTTTAGAAATTTCAAGATATATTTGCTTTGTGGTATCCTCTTGTAGCAATCACCTTAGCTTGGCATTTCTTTATTTTTAAACAAAGTTTTCGGCTGTTGAATTGGATGCTCTCTTATTTTAAATTGTCTTTCGGGATATATACCACGTACCTTTGTTTGGAGTAACTGATATTTCTCTTGGTTGAAAAGGTACAAAATAAACCCATACTCCGTATTTTAACAGATTACGCACAAGCAGCAAAGCAATATTTAAAAAGTATTTTGATATTTGAATATTAGTAAATAGATTATTTCTTAACTTTGAATATTCAAAAAATTGCGCAGAATATATGTATATATAGAATTCTTGCTTTACCGACTGACAGACAGACACAACGTTTAGTCTAACATCAGCAGGATGCTAAAATCTGGCATGTGAGTTTTTTCAAGAGTGTAGTGGAGCACTAAAAGAAGATTTATAGAAATTGTTGTAAAATAGTCTCCGGTGAAGAAAGTTTAGTATACTTATAGCGAAGCGTCGGTAATAGTTGATAACTTAAATTTATCGAATTTCGCGAATAATACGCGTTTAAAAAAAAGTATGTATACTTATATTTATGCTGCGGGTGCTGGTCGTGTGATTAAATTTGGAAAATAAAAATTGTCCTATATGTGCTCCGAAGTTTTGTCACAGATTACACTACTAGACGCCATGGTCACAATGACTAAGGCTGTAGCTGATCTAATTGTAGGTGTTATAATATTGGCAACATGTAACGTATAATAGTCAAGGCATTGGACGCGTTATCAATAACTCCTAAGAATGAGGTAAACTCTACATATGTGAGTATTTTATTTCGCTTGCTAAATGAAATGCCTATATCATGAGCTTTAGTTCGTCTTGATATGATACAAAAGTTCTCTTCTGACTAACCCCTTCAAATAGCACTAGAATTGATCATTAGCCTCGTTTTTTAATTAATCTCTCTGCTGTGAACCAGCCTTTCATTACTCTCTTCTCACTGGTGTTAATTACTCAAAATAATCGTCGTAGTTATAAACAATAAAATGGCGGCATATTAGCGCTTACCTAACCTTGAATACAAATTCACAACCGTATTCCTCTCGTAAAATCCACCACAGGGCATTAATATGAACAGTGATTAAAACTTTTGCCCATCGGACAGTTTTTAATGTGCAAAAATATTTCAATCCTCGTGAAGTGAAAACTCAAGTGAATTGCGAGTTTGTTATAATCTTAATGTTCTGGGAATGCGGGAATATTATTGCTGAAAGCTGAAAATGGGAAAGGATTTTTTCACATGTGGCGTTAATATTAATGTTTTTTGGGAAACTGTCCACTCAGTTGCACTAAGCGCTGAATTCAATATCCGATCTATTCGTGGATTTGGAGATTAGAGATGCATATAGTTATGTTATAGTTAGTTCAACGCCTAGCCTGCTTGGCTACAACAGGCTGCATGAAGAGCACCCCAACAGCCGCCTTGGAGATACTACTGGACCTAAGACCGCTGCACCTAATGATCCAGCAGGAAGCTGGCGCTGCAGCAATCCGTCTAGATAAGCTCGGGCTATGGAGAAAGGATGATTGAATTACCCACGCACGCCTAAAAGGGACCTTAACCAAAGAGATCCCGATGCTAGAGGCCGCTTGCGATCTCATCCCTAAAACTTTTGTCTTTGACAAAAAATATCGCATCCAATTGCAGGAGGAACACAAAGACAGCTCTGGTATACACGAAGTCAGAGTATACACAGACGGCTCAAAAACGAAGTATGGGACAGGTGTGGGCGTTTTCTCCCATGACTTAAATATCAACATCTCAACATCCCTTGGCACCCTTAACACCATATTCCAAGCCGAGTGTGTTCGGATAACAAGAGCCGCAACAGCAATCGCGTCTAGGAACGTAAGTGACCTGGCTATACGCATTATCACGGACAGTGCCTCTGTACTACAAGCTCTCGGCAGCAACTGCTTTAACAGCGGCCTCATCATGGAATGCCACCTAGAGCTGCAAAAGATTGCAGAGAAGAATCGGGTTACGCTGCAATGGATTAAAGGCCACAGCAACTCCGCAGGCAATGACGCCGCAGACCAACTGGCACGGCAAGGATCGGACACAATGATAATGGGACCCGAGCCGATTGTACCGATACCAGCAAGCCAACTCAAAACGTGGCTACGCGAGAGAACCGCACATGAACACGAAAAACAGTGGGCAAACATAAAATAATGCAGACAAACAAAAGATGCTATCCCCTGCTTGAACAAGCGACTCTCACACAAGCTACTGCATTCTAATAGAAAAACACTTTAGCATCTGACGGGCATAATAACCGGCCACTGTCCACTCAACAAGCACCTATTCAACATAGGCGTTACGGACAGCCCACTGTGCAGGGGCTGCATGGAAACCGAAGAAACACCCGCTCACGTCATTCTGCACTATACAAGTGTGAGCGATCAACGGGAAAAGCTGCTGAACAACCCCAGAACCATGAGTGAAGCTTTAAACGACACCAGCCAACTAATGGCTTTCTGGAAGGAACTAAGGTGGTATGAGTAGTCGGCGTCAATCAAGTCGCCACTTACGTACAATGGCCCAAATAAGTGGCTAAGTGCGGAAAACCCACGACTAACTATAACTATAGAGATGCATATTTGACATAAGCTCGATACAACATATGTCAAATGTGTATCTCTAATCTCCAAATCAATGGGTAAATTGTTTATTTATTGAGCCAATTAAACGCATTGCCTCGAATTCCATAACGATTGAGTTTGAAGAGGAGCAGCCTATGATCCACGAAATCAAATGCTTTTGACATATCGAGGAACACAGACAGCACAAGCATTTTATCATTGAAACTAATAGGAACTAGCTTCATAAGACTGAAACAGGCAAGAGTAGTTGATTTATTTCTTCAAAAACCAAACTGTTCTTCGCTTAATATTTTATGTTTTGTCACGAATGAGTATAGTTTATTGTACATAGATCTTTCAAATATTTTTAAATTAACAAGTATGAGAGTGATGGGACGATAATTATTCACATCACACAATTATGTGTCAATGTCGATCTATTAGTGTCAAATTAGATTATAATGACATCAAGAGTCAGTTTCAGGGCTGTCTGATAAGTTCCAGGTCAAATTATGTGTCAGATAACACATACAAATGTGGATGTAATATTACACCTCTGCCTACCCCATCGGGGATACAGGCGTGAGTCTATAAAAAAAACAACACTACAAATGGAGTTACAAATTTGAATTTATTCGAAAGGTAAGGCATATCTGGAAGTACTGAAACCAGGCTTAAGTGTAGCAGATTCCTAATTGTGAGCCAATTCAAAATCAAATCGCATTTCGTTCAAAATGCACTGTCAGTGTCTGACCAAATCCTAGAAAGGCTTTCAGACCTTATATTCCAACCGAAACATGTCACAAAATACCCTTATACGTTATCCATAGCTCTCTCTATCCACATACACACTAAAATCTAACCTAAAGCCGCACAGTACTCATGCTAGAACACAGGAACACAGGAACTCTGAAGCTTGAAACATTGCCACTATTAGTTCCATTCGAGATATAGATGTCCTATATAATTGAGCTTCGAAACTTGCGTAGCGATTTATAAAGTTTCCCTACGCCTACCGCTTACGTTTCAGCCCTTTGAAATGATTTATAACAGAGACCCTATTTCATCCAATTTCAAGAAACCCTACTCTTTGAAGACACTTCTGTATATTACAAGTCTAAGTTTAAATAAACTGTGGCCTCTTGATTTCGTTGGGTCTTTTAGTGATTCAGCTTTATTTTCAAGTAACTTAAAAATCGATGGAGGTTCTATATTCACGTCTATATATTATTTACTTAGAATAGTTGTATGTTCGCAAGGTATCTTACTAAGTTATTATGAAGGAGTATGAGTGAGGCTCTTAGCGACATTAAATATAAGTACATGTATGTGTAAAGTGTCAATAAAAGTCACGAATACAACCGTGATAACGATGCTAGCTCGATGATGATTGTTATCGCCCTAGTATATCTCATCAAACTCGACATCAAATCCTATACCAATCCATCTGGCTAGCGCCAGTGCTCATGTGAAAGAAAATAGTAGAGGCTTAAGCTGAACAGTTCGAGGAAAAACTCGATCCTCAGAATACACAGCAATCAGAGACAAGAATGGAAAGATACTGAATGGTGAATCGTGTGTGCTGAAGAGATGGCAAGAGTATTTTGAAGGATTATTCGAAAGAACGACGACAGAGACATCAACAGGTGAAATGAATGGTAATGATAGCAACGATGAAAGCGATATTGGCGTGGATGAGATTTTGAAGGCACTGGCCAGTATGAAATTAGGTAAGGCTGCAAGGTATGACAGGATTACAGTCGAAATGCTGAAGGCTGGACAAGGCATCATAGTTAGTCAGCTGCAGCGTTTATTCAACTTGTGCTGGAGCACCGGCCGAGTACCTAATGACTGGGCCACAGCAGTAGTTGTGCCTCTTTATAAAAGAAAAGGCTCGCAACAAGACTGCAAAAACTATAGAGGCATTAGCCTTCTCAGCATTGTTGGCAAATTGTATGCGAACGTACTGATTGAACGAGTTATGAAAGTAACGGACAAGAAAATATAGGATGTACAAGCGAGATTCCGAAAGGGTATGGGGTGTACGGATCAAGTCTTTTCCTTGCGATGCATAGCCGAGAAATTTTTGGCCAAAGGTCGAAAGGTCTACTGCGCATTCGTGGATTTGGAAAAGGCTTACGATAAAGTGGTGAGGAATGAAATGTGGTCGGTACTGTCGATGTATGGGGTGAACAGCAGCCTCATTCGAGCTCTGAAATCCCTTTATAAGGATTCTAGAGCTTGTGTGAGGATAAACGGGGCATACACTGACTGGTTTACCATCAAAACAGGTATTAGACAGGGATGTGTAGCGTCGCCATGGCTGTTCAACCTCTTCATGGATAGTTGTTTGCAAGACTTGAAACATAGTTATTGTGGATTAAGGATGAATGAGTTACTTGTTAAATGCCTCCTTTATGCTGATGATCAGGTTATACTTGCGTCTTCAGCGGAGGAGTTGCAGGAGATGGTAACAATCATGCATGGTGCGTTAGTGAGGAAAGGAATGAAAGTGAATGTAAGTAAAACGAAAGTTATGGTTTTTGAAAAGGAGGAATGCGTTACGGCTTGTAATGTTATGATCGATGGACAGCAAGTAGAGCAAGTGAATGAGTTTGTATATTTAGGTACGCTGTTTACAAGAGATGGTAAGAATGTAGAAGATATAGAAAGAAGAGTAAATGCAGGTAATAGAGTGAATGGAGCTCTGAAAGCGTTTATGAATAGCCAAAACGTGTCCAAAAAGGCACGTTTGGCTGTGCATAGAGGGGTGCTAGTTCCTACTCTTATGTATGGTAGTGATTGTTGGGTATGGCAGAAGAGTCATGAAAGTAGAATAAATGCTGTAGAAATGAGAGCTCTGAGAAGTATGTGTGGTATCTCTCTACTGACAAAGTAAAGAATTGTGTGATAAGAGAGTGTTGTGGGGTAAAAGAAGATGTAGTGACAAGCATCGAGAAAGGTATGCTAAGATGTTTTGGGCACGTGGAGAGGATGGATGACGAAAGACTGACCAAGCAGATATATAAGGCAAGTGTGGAAGGGACAGGACAAAGGGGAAGACCTAGGCGGACGTTCTCTGACCAGATTGGAGACATCCTAAACACAGGACAGGTGAGAAGTACCCTGAACAGAAGAGCATGCATGAGGAATCTGATGGGAGTGAATGAAACAAGAGAGATATGTCAGGATCGTTGCAAATGGCGTTCTGTAGTCTCTGCCTACCCCTCCGGGAAACAGGCGTGAGTCTATGTATGTATGTATGTTAAGCTAAACAGTAGACTACGAAAGGCTGTAGAGGTACAATAAAGGCTGTAAGGAATAGTACATCTAAACTAACATTATAAAGCTGAAGCTGAATTGTTCGTTTGTTTGATTAAACGCTCTAAAGTCTAAGTAAAAGTAAAAGTAAAAAGTAAAAATATTTTTTAATCTGAACACACACAATAAAAATAAAACGGACAATAAAATAAAACACAATAAAAAGGACAATAAGAAAAAAAAATAATACCTACAACTAAATTAATACACAAAATAAGAATTAAAATTGGTTGCCTGTAAAGTCGGTATACGGGCGAAAGTTTTACGTGACAACGACTTTGAGTGGTAAAATAATTTTAATGTGAATATTCATTCGTATAGTAGGAAGAAGGATGAACGACGCGTGCCTTTCACTTTTTATGTCTGTCTCTCTCGCTCTTAGGCGGGACGCGTGCCTCTCACTCGCTCTCATTGTGAGCGCATAACGTGAGCGGAGCGTAACGCAGTTTCTTGAAGTGTCACCCGGCAAACCAATTTATAAGACGTTGTCACGTCAAAACTAAAGAAAATAAGAATACAATAACAGGCAAAAGTGTGACGTGTCAAAATCATTTATTCACTTAGGCCACAAAGTGACGCTTATGAAAGTCAAAAATTAAAGTTAATTAGTAGATTATTCTACATGTGCATTTACTGCCACGTTCGCTCTAATCACAGGGACTACCGGTCCGATTTAAGAAAAAAATTCCCAGTTAGGTAGCCTATTTATCGAAAAAGGCTATATAACATCACGCTATGAGCCAAGTAATCCTAAATAATGCGGGTATAACCGCGTCCTCATCTAGTTCCCAAATACCAACCGAAGTGATTGCGCATCTACCGTTTTCAGAGGAATTTACGTCTCTAATCTAACTGTCAAGATTGTGGAATGATCCCGTTGATATAATGGCCCCTTGATTGTCACTTAAAACGGCCATAAAAAGGATTTGCTGAATCAGCAAAAAGCTTGGCTGATGTTACATCGATGGTGGCAAAATTGTTTGTTGTAACTATTTACTACGCCATAAAAGATAGAAAGATAGCAAAAACTCGTCTGGTTTTTTGAGAATGCTACACTGAAAAATATTATTACAAACGGTAAGTGCCACCATAAGTTGATTTTATAATTAATCCCTCGGATGACTTGCACACAGTCAACCGATTCCAAACTAAGCAGAGATAACCTGCTATAGCAGATTATCTTAACTTCACATCTATGTAAAATGTAAATTTCTGAAATTAAATTGATGCTTGACACAATGTTTATCCATGATAACATCCGAACACAGAATAAATCTTGGTGGGAATTGAATCCACAACTTACAAATTAGCAGTCAGGGTCAAGGCAGATGAAAACCATTATATTGCGGACACTCACTTTGCAATAAACGTTCCGCAGCATCTTCGTGCTATTTGTGCCATCCAAACTTGAAACACTGCAACATATTTTTTGGTTCGAGTTCATTATTAAAAACTAGCTGGTACCTACGGCTTCGCATGCAGATAAAAGTTACATTTTATAATTCTCTCTGCCAAATCAAATCTCTATACGACCGGGGCTTTTCCAGATTTCATGAAGATTAACCCTTTGCTTTTATATATTATTAGGGGTTAAAGTATGAAATTGCCGTTTTTTACTGAAAACCAAAATAGTTTATTTTTTAATTTCAACATATTTATTTAATCAAAATAGTTAACATTATTATTTATACATAGCTGCCATCTAATAGGAAGGTCATATATGCCTTTGCGATTAAATTCTGACGATCTAGACTGCTCAAACTATGTGAAAGCATTTTGTACTGCCTCCTGGGAAGAAAACATCTTGTCACGTAGATAATTGTCAAAATCACGAAAAAAATGGTAGTTCGTTGGAGCAAGGTCTGGCGAATACGTCAGACCTTGCTCCAACGGAAGACTGAAGCAATAATGGTAAAGATTGATTCATGAGTCGGGGCCGTTTTACTGCTAGTTTTGCCAACATTGTTCGGAGTTCGGTACGATAGACATCTGCCGTTATTGCTTGACCAGATCGGAGAAAACTATAGTGAATAACACTATGCTGAGACCACCAAACAGTTACCATTACCTTTTTATTCGTAAGCTTTGCTTTAGGACACTGTTGTGGCGTTTACCTGGGGACAGCCATTGCATTTTTCTTTTATGGTTATCATAAAGAATCCACTTTTCATCATATGTCACAATTCGATCCAATATTCCTTCATTTCTGTACCGATTCAACAAGATAACACAAGTTTCAACACGCGTTTCTTTCTGCAGATCAGTCAAATCATGAGGCACCCATTTTTCGTATTTTTTTTTTATTGATTTCACGCAAATGAGTCAATATTGTGGGTAAGGTAACGTTAAACCATGCCGCTAATTCATGGGTAGTTTGACCAGGATCGGCTTCCTCCATCTCTCTTAATTCATCGTTATTCTCCTGTGTGGGCGGTCTTCCTCGTGGCTCGTTCTTCAAGTCGAAGTTTCCATCGTGAAAGCGTTTAAGCCAAAATCGCACGGTGCGTTCATTAGCAGACCCGTGTCCAAACGCAACATTGATATTGCGGCCTGTTTCTGCCGCGTTACTTCCGCAAACTCGTATTCAAAATTTACTAGAATTTTTGCAGTAACCATCTTTCTTGTCTAAGTTGAATAACAAAAACAATTGAATGTCGATATTCAAATGTTTCACATTTTTAAAAGAAGAACATCATAGAAACCATGTGAAAAAAGTTTCATTCAAAAACCTCAAACCATGAAGATTCTATGTCAATTCAAAATACCTATTACAATAAAACGGAAATTTAAAATGTTACCTCTATTATATATTTAGATAGATATCATGACAACAGCGCCACCTACCGGGTTAAATCGTAGCCTATATGTAGCGCTATAAATTCCTCTACCTTCCAGTGAAAGTCTCGTTTGAATCGGTTCAGCCATTCCAGAGATTACCTCGGATAAACAGAAAATCCGATAGACAAAAATGTTAAAAAGGGTTGTTTAGGACTTAGAATCGTGTAACTAACTATATGCACTAAAAAAACATAGTTATTTTGAAATCGCAGATAGACTTTTTAATTTTATTTATATGTATGTATAAGAAACAAACAGATTCTAGCAAATTCCAAAATTCTAAAATACTTGATTGAAAACATCAGTTATAAGGAATACTATTTTAGTACTTTCCGGATTCAAATCGGCACTCATATATACTGCCGCTTGACCAACGACGCATGTAAACAAAATCGAAGAAATTCTAACATTCAGATACAAAGAGTAAGATTTACCAAAACGCCATCTTTTATTCGCATCTTTTTGTTGAAAACGTAATCGCCAATGGACTCCAGTAGCTATTAACGTTCAAGAATTCTACTTCCTTTCTAAAACATTGTCGCGTTATCTTCGTTATGACAAAGTAAAGTCACTAATTCCGCACTCATGTTTTACGCTTCAATAAAAATTACCGTAAAACGAAACGACACTTTTTATTTATAGTCTTCACAACGCAACAAAATGGTGGCATTAATAATTATCAAAATTTTTATTAATACTGGTAGCGCCATCTACCTTTCCATCGAAAACTAATCACATCAACGTCAATGGTTCGTCGCTGCTTGGCCAATGCGAGCGATGCCTTTTATTCCCGTCCCTGTCTATCCCATTCCCTGGAAGGGGCACGCCTTTCGCGGATTGGTCGCCGCGATCATCGACGCGAGAGACAGTCTAGAATAATCCGCGTCGCGATGAACTGTACCGCACCGCTATAATTATTACCGCTTATACAAAATTCAACAAAACCGCCCACGAGTGAAAGTGATTTGTGTAGTGGAGTGATTCAAACAGCTTCGGGATTCTCGAAGACACCAGGAGGCTGCCATTTGCAAGGAAGGAGGACTGACGTACAAGGTAGGTGCCCCTCATCCTTCAGCATCCTTAGAATATCCTATACCCACTCACAATCCTCTTCCCTTATCCTTTCTAGGCGAGCAGAACTCGCCCTAATACAGTCCACAATATTAATCCTTCTCCAAGTCGCCTAGAACCTACGGTTTCCGTGTAACGCCGAACCATTTTTTTTTTATCCATACGAGTCGGATTCATTTACGTTTTTATACGTTATATCGCTATACCTAGGCAGTTATAGCACCTAGCTATATTCCTAGTCTATTCACATAACCGTCACATGGTTGTTTCCGCCCGCTTCAGTAGGTAATATACTTTAATGTAGCTACCTGCTTACTCAATTATTATTTCTGGAACTATCATAGTTGTCTTGTAAATCTCATATTTCGAGCAACTTTTAATTCCACAGCTCTAAAGTGTTGCCTACTTATACTTAGGTAAAATAATAGGTACATTAGATATTCTTATTTTGTTTCGGTCTCATTAGCTTATACTTACGTAAGCATGTCACAACAAAAGAAGTCACGCGTGTCGGAAGACAAAGAGATGACAATCTTAGAAGCAAAACGCAATATTTTATTTGAGCGCATTCAAAACATTTACGAGCGGTCAAAGACCGCAGCTGCGTCTGACAGTAATAGGGAAGCATTTCTCAGTTATTGTATGACTAGATAATATTCGAACAGATTTTCATAAGTTGTTAGACGATTATAACACAAGATTACTTTCTATCAATCCTGATGAACAACCGAATTATCAGGCGTACACCTCATTCAAAGATCTTTATTGTATTATTAAGCGTATACAATCGCAATTAGAGGGTAAATGTTCGGCACAGCCCGTTGCCGCGGCCCGCAAGCCGAAATTACCGCCAATTGAGATTGTGTCCTTTGACGGAGATATACGAAATTGGCTGTTATTCTATGCGAATTTTAAGTCGACAGTGCACGATAATGGTTCTCTGACAGATGCTGACAGGTTGTACTATTTAATAAGTAAACTATCACCGAAGGCCCAGTCCGTATTTGTAGGTGTCACACCCAGTGCTGAGAATTATCAGGTCATATTTCAGTCACTACTTGATAGATATCAAGACACGCGCGTCCTAGCGTCTACCTACTTTGACCAAGCTTTAAATCTTAAACTGTCCGGTGCCGCATCTGTCGCGAATTTCCAGCTGTTTATAGATAACTTCGTAACCGCTGTTAATTCTCTTAGGAACTTAAAATTAGAAGATCTTTCCGACTTTATGTTGCTTCAACTCGCTTTAAAAAAGTTTGACACTGATACAATTCGTGCTTTCGAGATGACGGAACGCAATAATAAAATACCTACACTAGATAGTTTTATTTCGTTCATCAAAGATCAGTGTTGAATATTTCATAATACACAGTCTAGTTCACCTAGCCCGTCTAACACTAACAGCAGCAAACAAAGGTCGAATAAAGCGCGAAATAGTAACAATAACTCGGTCCCTAATCCACAATCTTACGTAACATGCTCGGAATCTAATAAAATTAATTCACAGAAGTGTCTGTGCAGTAATATAGTGCACGACCATTTCTACAAGTGTCCCGCCTTCAATTGTTTAAATCCGACTGCTCGTTTCAAGTGCGTGAAGGACAACAGAGCTTGCATTAATTGCTTAAGCATAAAACATAAAACAAGTAATTGTTCTAGTAAGACAAAGTGTCGCTCATGTAATCAAAGACATCATTCACTGCTACATTTCGATAAAGGTAGCCCGTTGTCAAGCCAAGCCGCTAACCTTGACACACTTACGTCGCAGGTGCAGGCTACGATAACTGCGCCTGCCACGATTCAGAATGAAATATCGTTGTGTACGACATCCATTGCGCGGGCGGCACTCACGCACGGACGGTCTTCGCGCGCTTGTAGTGATCAGAGCAGTGCTAAGCTGCGATGTATGGTGTCTAAGACTGTTCTGTTAGCGACAGCGCATGTTATCGTATATGATGTTAATGGGTCGCCGCACACGGTACGTTGTCTACTAGATAGCGCGTCTCAGACCAATTTAATAACGTTTGAGTTGTTCAAACGCCTCGGATTGTGGAATAACTTTAAAAATACGAACTCAATAGTCAGAGGGATCGGCGGTTCAGAAAAACATTGCAAGGGGTTAAAGATATTAAAATACATTCGCGTTTTGATAGGGATATTAATTTTAACATGTCTTCGCTTATCGTGGAGCGTATCACGGACGCTTTGCCGAACGCTAATGTAGACGTAGCATCACTCACTCACCTCGAGTCATTGCCGCTAGCAGACGCGGAGTTTGCGAATCCGGCAGGCATTGATCTTTTGATCGGAGCTTCAATATTTCCGCACTTGCTACTAACTAAAATAGTACGTAATGAGCGATATGATTTACCGCCCGCTATTGAGACGGTATTTGGGTATGTGATTATGGGTACTCAATGTATTACGTCTTGTTGTTGTTCTGTTCTTCGAGAGATCAAGGTGGGTGCTAAAACTGTGTGTAAGATAAAGCACTTATTAGCTATGCTATGCTATGCTACGCTATGCTATGCTATGCCATGCTATGCTATGCTACGCCATGCTATGCTATGCTACGCTACGCTATGCTATGCTACGCTATGCTACGCTATGCTACGCTATGCTACGCTATGCTACGCTATGCTACGCTATGCTACGCTATGCTACGCTATGCTACGCTATGCTACGCTATGCTACGCTATGCTACGCTATGCTACGCTATGCTACGCTATGCTACGCTATGCTACGCTATGCTACGCTATGCTACGCTATGCTACGCTATGCTACGCTATGCTACGCTATGCTACGCTATGCTACGCTATGCTACGCTATGCTACGCTATGCTACGCTATGCTACGCTATGCTACGCTATGCTACGCTATGCTACGCTATGCTACGCTATGCTACGCTATGCTACGCTATGCTACGCTATGCTACGCTATGCTACGCTATGCTACGCTATGCTACGCTATGCTACGCTATGCTACGCTATGCTACGCTATGCTACGCTATGCTACGCTATGCTACGCTATGCTACGCTATGCTACGCTATGCTACGCTATGCTACGCTATGCTACGCTATGCTACGCTATGCTACGCTATGCTACGCTATGCTACGCTATGCTACGCTATGCTACGCTATGCTATGCTATGCCATGCTATGCTATGCTACGCTATGCTATGCTATGCCATGCTATGCTACGCTATGCTAAGCTATGCCATGCTATGCTATGCTACGCTATGCTATGCTATGGTACGCTATGCTACGCTATGCTATGCTATGCTAAGCTACGCTACGCTACACTATACTATACTACACTTCCGCTTTGTATATGGATGACATTGCCTGTAGTGTCATATCCGCTCCGCTAGCAATTTCGCTTTGTGAAGAGCTTATTCAGCTTTTCAAGCGAGAGCAGTTTGATCTTGTCAAATGGACAAGTCACTCTAAGGAGGTTCTCGCACGCATACCAGATTCTCATAAAGCTTCTCCAGACATTGAGTTTGAGAAGTCTGTACCGCATAAAGTTCTCGGTTTACGCTGGGACAAATCCTGTGATAGTTTTCGGTTTGACGTCTCACCGCCAGATGATAAGTGCACCAAACGCACTATGCTGTCCACAGTGGCTCGACTATGGGACATAATGTGTTTTGTGGCTCCCACAATTTTGTACGCCAAGCTCTTGATCAAAGAGCTTTGGCTATCAAAGTGTGAGTGGGATGAAACATCCCCTGACCATATTGTCGCCGCTAGGGGCCAGTTTTGTATTGAGCTTACCGTGCTCAATCAAATTACTATTCCGCGTCATCTTGGGTTGGTAAATGGATGTACCATCAACTTAACAGGTTTCGCTGACGCCAGCGAGCGTGCTTACGGCGGAGTCGTATATCTGCAAGTCCGCATTGGTTCTAACTACTCGGTGCAGTTAGTTTGTGCCAAATCTAAGGTCTCGCCTGTTAAAACCATTTCGGTTGCGAGACTGGAGTTGTGCGCGGCCCTTCTGCTGTCTCAATTGCTCCGCAAGGTTCAAGACACAGTTTTGCCCCACTACCCTACTAACAAAATATACGCATTTTCCGACTCCAAAGTAGTGCTCGCTTGGATTTAGTCATCTCCTCACCGCTGGCAGACTTTTGTCGCCAACCGCGTTAGTAAATTGATTGAACTTGTTCCCGCTACTTGTTTTAATCACGTCGCGGGTTTCCATAGATCATATTGACTGGAAGTTTATTCCACCAGCATCACCACATTTCGGTGGATGTTGGGAAAGCATGGTCAAAGTAATTAAAACGCATCTCTTCAAAGTTATAGGTCAACAGATCCTCTCTTACGAAGAGCTTTTAACTGTCCTTGCACAAGTCGAGGCACTGATCAACGCGAGTTGATCAGTGCCTCGACTTGTGCAAACACGACGTGCGGACGCGAGTCCGCTCACGGCATTGAGTAGTGACCTTGCAGAACCATCCGCGTTAAGCCCTGCACATTTTCTAAACACAGTGCCATTATCGTCATTTCCGGCTCCTGAAGCAGACTCTTCAAGCTTGCTCCAGAGACATACTCTGCTGGATAAACTCGTGCAGTCGTTCTGGCGGCGCTGGCGTGCGGAATATCTACACCAGCTTCAGGCTAGATCCAAGTGGAATAGTCCTGCATCCCCTATACAGGAGGGTACGTTGGTCGTCATAATACATGATAATGCTCCGCCGCTTTCATGGCCGTTAGCCATCGTAGAGAAATTGCATACTTCCAAGGACGGTACAACCCGCGTTGTTACCGTGAAAACCGCTAAGAGGAGCTACGTGCGCCCTGTTGTACGTGTCTGTCCGCTTCCAACTCAGTGAGATCTAGCCTGAAGTTGGATCTACCTCTTAGTTTAAGTATTTAGTTTGTAGTTTTCGCTATTATTGCGTTTGTAGTTTTCGCTAAAGTTAATTTAGATTAATTTTATTATCATATCGCTGTCTTAGCCTATTGATGGGTTATGCGGTAGTACACCCAACATAGCTAAGTTCAATTCTATTTCTTTTAAAGGCAATCCTTTAGGGCCGGGCGGATATGGTAGCGCCATCTACCTTTCCATCGAAAACTAATCACATCAACGTCAATGGTTCGTCGCTGCTTGGCCAATGCGAGCGATGCCTTTTGTTCCCGTCCCTGTCTATCCCATTCCCTGGAAGGGGCACGCCTTTCGCGGATTGGTCGCCGCGATCATCGACGCGAGAGACAGTCTAGAATAATCCGCGTCGCGACGAACTGTACCGCACCGCTATAATTATTACCGCTTATACAAAAGTCAACATAACCGCCCACGAGTGAAAGTGATTTGTGTAGTGGAGTGATTCAAACAGCTTCGGGATTCTCGAAGACAACAGGAGGCTGCCATTTGCAAGGAAGTCATCCTTCAGCATCCTTAGAATATCCTATACCCACTCACAATCCTCTTCCCTTATCCTTTCTAGGCGAGCAGAACTCGCCCTAATACAGTCCACAATATTAATCCTTCTCCAAGTCGCCTAGAACCTACGGTTTCGGTGTAACGCCGAACCAAATACTAATTTGCATAAAATAGGATTATCACCATTATACAGAGACGGAGTTATGTTCAAGTTGTAATGATAGTATAAAATGCGAAGTAAACTAAATTTTTGGGTAGATTCGTCGTTTTTCAGAATGACTTTGTTCTAAGAGAATTTGATGAAGAAATAAGTGTAGGACAGGCTTTTCAATCTTGGGGAGTAAATGTGAATACCGTGCAAAGTGATATCGATTTTTTCTATATCGTTATTAGAAGGGGAGTTTGTATTTCTTCATGATGGAGAACCAAATTACGGGATTTCTTCTGCCTTTTGGGATTTAGGGTATATTCACTGTAATCACTGCGGTCTTCGTCGACAACCCGTACAACGTGCGTTGCAGTCAGCATACTTTACCGCGACCCCGCACTGATATGTAGCCCAGGCCATGTGTCAATTCACGATAGTTTTACCTGCTTGAACTATACACCAAAACCTTTCTCAGGAATCATACTATCCACTGATGTAAACCGTACAAAAATCTGATTGGTACTTTTGAGGTTCACGCGTTCAAACGGCCAGACAGGGCGCTCGGGTACTTAATTTTGTAATGTTTAGATATGTACGTACAGTAAACATAAATATAATATCATGTACAAATATTCATCACCTACGTTTATACACAGTCTACCATATACTTTCTTACTCAAAAGGAATTTGAAACGTCTCGCTACATTTGTGTATGCACGAAATCAACGAGGTAGTCAAAGCCTCGTAAAACATTAAGCAAAAAATTTATCACGTTGTCATATTTATCCTTTATTCATAGACAGAAAAACATGAGCCATGTAGGTTGTAACTTTGGCAGTTACAGCCACAATAAAACCAATACCTAGTTTCTGAGTCATTTAACCAGTTAAGATATATATGAGGCCATACCAATATTGCAAAATAGGAAAGTCTGTCAGTTAGGCTTTTAAAGATAAATCACCTAACCCATTTTGATATAATTAAACAGCAAGCTAGTTTGAAAACCAGGATTAATCATAAGCTCCTTGCTCCTTCCTTTTCCAAAGATAATAGGGTGAAATAGAAGATGAAAGTTTGTATTAAATCAGGCACGCACCCATTAAACCTACTAATAACGTGAAGAGGCCCATATCCAGCATTGAGGAAGAAGGAAAGACACAAACAGAGCTAAAGTTAATGTATTTATACTTACTAGTATAATTTTGTAGCGGTAGCAAAAACTGAGGTCGTCGATCATACGATGATGAAGACAAAAAATCTGGCGACATCTAACGGTCACCGAAAGAACTATCCTAAATAGCCCTGTTAAAAAGTTCTCATATGCAATTATTATATTCAAGATCAGAATTACTTCCTTGGGGGCCGCAGTCCACCCCGCACGATCACCTAGCTTGGACAGAGTATCCTCCCTCTAGTTGGAAGAGTATCCACGCTTTATTCTTTTACACTTTGTACCAATATATACGAGCCAAGTCACAGCAAAAAGCTACTCAAATATATGTATGTGACATTTCCACAACTGCCTGCATAAAAAACTTTAACTATAGACTTGGCTATATGTCAGATAAGCAACATCATAAATCATGGACAAATAAATTCTTGAACGTAGAAAACTTTATACACTCGTGTGAGGTAAATATTTCTGTTGGTAGTTGATAGTTATTTTAAGCCATATCGAGAATTGATTAAAGTTCCCAAAAATAGTTTTTAGACTTCAAGGGTAATAGTTAACCTATTCATAATGTTCAAATTAACATAATAACACTATGAATACGAAAGAAGTTTGACTGTTTCTTGTAGCCTTGAACGTTTGCGATTTAAAAAAACTGTATTCTTAATATAAGATCATATGATGATTCGTCGTAAAACCAAAAAAACGAAAGAATTGACTCAGTTAAATCACATATTAATAGTTTTCTTTCTCTACCCCAGAACATATTCAACTGAAAACCTGTCCAGTGACAGTTTAATAAGATTTTCAGAAATCTCATTAAACTGTACTACTACTACTTAACTTCTTTAATTTTCATTACTCTCTCATTCTCAGATTATAAATAAGAGTATATTAAAACTGATTTTTCTGCTCTATAATTTATGTACTGGTGGTCTTTTTAGAGAATATATTTTAAACACCGTTTGCCTAGGCCAACGCGCGTGGCATGCCTTTTCACACACTAAGGTTCCACTGCCCAGTCTTCACCTGCCACGATGAGCTTATTTGTCTTGTGTATTATACGAGACTAGAGGACGCCAGCAGCTACGCCTGCATTTTTTTACCCGCTTTGGCCGATCCCGTGGGAATTTCGGGAAATCCCTTCTTAGTGCACCCCTACGGTCCCCAAAGAACATATATGCCAAATTTCAGCTTCCTGCGCCCAATAGTTTTGGCTGTAGCTTGTCTGTCAGTCAGTCAGTAACGCAAGGATTTTATATATTGAGATAAACGTGAGATCCTCTCACCATACCTCCAAAAATAATACACCGGTAATTATCTTTTTCTTATGAAGACAAAAATACCAAATAATTATACAAATCATTTATATTTCATTATTTGGTAGGTACATATTTTTTTACAGAATATACATTTAAGCAAATGCATGCTTATGTTAGGATGTTCCACTGAACAACTTTACCAATAAGCGCATATGTAGCACATATGTGTACTCTTCCTTCTTTTATATGTCAGCGACAAATATTGCTCATTGATTCCGTTCCTATTATTTCCATTAATAGATTTTCCTCAATCTCACCTATTGCCACTGACACGCGTTAATCCGTACTGACATATTTTCCTTCACAGAGCAACCGTCTAATTCAGGGTCACAGAGTTTATTGGTGCCATCATAAAGATAAGATTTTCGCTTCGTTGACTCCACTGTCAATAGTATCTATACTATCGGAATATCACAATATTCTGTGTATTGTTCTTATTGGACATACTTTTTGTGGCTTATGATACGCTGATGGTACTGAAGATGAAATATGTAAAAAAACATCGAGCGTTTCATGGCAGGGAATGTCAATCTTTGTGAAAGTGGCCTAGGATCTTTTTCTTTGATTTTTCTGATTGTTTTGATGATCTTTTAATATTATCTCGGTGTACTTTTTAAAGACAAATGTATTTATTAAATAGCCTAAAGGGTATTCAACTGCTGTATTAGTACTGTAGAGTCTGCGTGCTATTCTGAATACTTCTTTGCTAATTTCAAATTCCAACATTATTTGAAGTGGTTGACATTATGATTCTATCCGTTCTTCAACAAATTTGTTATCCGCTCAACATTTTACTACTTACAAGTTTTGACTATCCGCACCAGGTTGTGTATTCTTGACATTTTCTCATAAAATAAGTATATCAATTTTTATAAGCAACCATTAATCATCATATGGGTCTCAAATTTGTTACCCTTGATGACGGTTCTTATCTCTGCCACAAACAATACGCTATACCCGTACGCACCCTTAGCATCCCCATAGTAACGTGTACTGCGCACGCTGAATTACGCACAATATTTGCGTTTTCCACGCCAATATCAAGGTTTGCATTCGGTTATTGTTAAGGAATCACGCGGGAATGATTGCCGAATGTGGCACCCTCACTATTTTCACGGTAAATACGATGCACGTCATGCGTGAAAGTAAAATGTTCTGCCTTATCGTGCGTTTATTCGTGTTGAATATTGTCGTCTCTGTCTTTCAATTTCCTTATTGTATTTGGATCCTTGTTTTTAACTTCCTTGTTTTATTCGTTCTTAGTTATACAAGGATTTAAGAACCAGAAAATGTCTTATATTCACGGTAAACGTCCAGAAAATCTAGATATCAAATTGAATTCTTGTTGGGTTTACGGACCTAAGCTTTTATAAAATGACAAATCATCATCATAATGGGTCCTGTATGTACACTGTCCCACCTCTGGGCACGTGTTTCTTCAAATTACGAGAAGGGTAAGGCCATAATCCACCACGCTGGCCAAGTGTGGATTGGCAGACTTCACATGTCTTTCAAGAACATTACCGAGAACTCTCAGACGTGCTGGTTTCCTCACGATGTTTTCCTTCGTCGAAAAGTCATTGGTGCGTGCGCGTAGCAGTCTGTCGGCCTCTCTACTTGCCTATTAAAGTTGAAATCTAAGTCAAAGTCAAAGACTAATATAAATATGATATTTCAGCAACGTAAAGGATAACATTTATCTTAGGAGAAATTCATGACTGATGACGCCGTTTGAGAAGAGGAAAATAATGTAGACTTGTTAACCCAAATTATAATTACATAGAGTCCTGCGATAGCTTCATTTAAATTTCAAAACAAAACGAGCCATTTGAAAATTAGGTCACTTCGCCAACGACTTTGCGTCTTCCCACTTGCGTACCCCGGCTATACGTCAAACTTACATCAAAAAAGGTTCCGAGCCCTTCTGTATAACAAACTGAGATGCGGAAATCTATTAAAGGGGAACCCTAAGGCCCTCTGTAGGCCTCCGGAACTAATGCAGATGAAACGATTCTTATACAAAGATGTGGGAGTGGACTGGATAGGCCTAATGGACTGTCGGTTGAAACAATAAATTCTGAATGTACATATATTAATAAGCGTTTATTAAAATTCTATTGTAATGTACAATAATCTAGCCGTGATTTTTAGAATTAATTTGTCGTTATTCTTATAGTTATTAAAGAATCCTTGCAGGTAAAGACTGTCCTTTTGTGTAGTTATTAGTAGGGGCCAATCTAAAAAAAACTGTTATTTTTACGTATTGTAGAATAGAACCGTGGAATACTTTAATACTCTGGGTTGCGCGGTTTAGACAGGCAGTCACTCTGTAAAAGCACCAATATTCAGACAGTCAGACATAGGTACAGTCGACTACGATACTCGCCCCCTATTACATTGGAACCAAAACATAACTGGCGAAGTGTGAGTGTGTAATACACCTCTGCCTACCCCTTCGGGGACAAAAGGCGTGAAGTTATGTTAAATAAATAAATAATAATATTCTACCACATTAGTATCTCTATAAACATTGCTAAAGACTCTCTTACTTTGTTTCTAGTATAATTTTCATTTAAACACTATCACTAAACTTATACAGACTCATTTGAAATACCTGAAGATATTAACTTTTAGCCTATGAACTTCTCAAAACGGCACGGCGGCGGCAGTAAGTTCACCCATTTCTATCAGAGAGTTGGCTAAATGATGGCATTTATTTTGTTTCTAAAATTATTTATGGTCATTGACATTTATTCCCTATCCCAATAATTATTATCAACTAGCTGTTTCCCACGTTTCACCCGCGTCCTGAGGCAACTACTTCGCGTACCCGGTTAATTTATAGCCTATGTTACTCCTTGGTACATCAGCTATCCACCAGTGAACGTCTCGTCAAAATCGGTTCCGCCGTTCCAGAGATTAGCGAGAACAAACAGACAGACAGACAGACCGACAGACAGACAGATAGACAAAAATTGTAAAAAATGTAATTTCGGTATATGTACTGTGTATAAATCCATATATGCATTTAGGAAAACGCGGTTATTTTAATGTTACAAACAGACACTCCAATTTTATTTATATGTATAGATTGATTTCGCCATAACTTTCCAACCAAACATCCTATTATAATGAATTAGAGAGTAAATATTACCTACATAAACAGTACTTAGTGACAAAATAGTTTATTTTGATAAGGAGTAATGACATGTGTAAAATAAATGCGTTTAAATGAAGTCCTAAAAAATTCAAGATTTTTAACTCGAAATAGATAGGTATATTGTGTCGCGGACTTTTTTGTAGATATTTTTAAGGTTTTCAATTAATTAGAACATTTTATGGTTCTATCTTTTATACTTTAGGCGGCGTACGCCAAATAAGGAACTTTTTTGGATGATTTTTTACACCTTGGGTCCGAAAAGCCCAAATATCTTACGGACCCCTACTTTTTCTAAAATAAAATATAGCCTATGTTACTTGCAGATAATGTAACTTTTTAATGGCGAAATAATTTTTAAAATAGGTCCAGTAGTTTTTGAGTTTATCCATTACAAACAAACAAACAAAAATAAAAAAAATCCTCTAATAATATTAGTGTAGGTGTAGATAAAATTGTTCAATGAATAAGAAAATTATACCATATAATAATAGATACACAATTGCCACACAATTGAAGGCAGCGATCGCCTAGTGGAGATACCAACGGACTGCCATGCAGAGGGTATCGGGTTCGAATCCACGGCGCACACCGATGACTTTTCGAAGTTAAGTGTGTAATAAATTGTTAATAATCGCTTGCCCCGTGCCTCGGAGAGCACATTAAACCGTCGGTCCCGGCTGTCATGAAGATCTTTGATAGCCGTTACGGGGAGTCTGTACCCTCAAATAAACTGATACCACTCTAAACCATGGAATATCGCTATCCCTTTGGGTTGCGGAGGTCAGACGGCAGGCGCTCTGTAGAAAAGCTGATATTCTGTCATATCTGATTAGACCAGTAAGCGGACCTCGGGCTCCAAGGCGTGCCAGTCTTAGATGCAACCGGGATACCGCTAGGGCGATGATGACACAATTGCCACACAATATTTTTTTAGTTACTAATTTTGCTCCGTCAAAATGAATGTATAAGTAACATCAACAACATCAACACCCCAGTACCGTGGGGTGACGGATTAAAATATGGAATGTCACCACCCCATATCATCCCATGGGTGTCGTAAGAGCCGACAGAAGGAGCATATTATGCAGAGAAAAGCGCTGTAAGAGAAGGATAACTTGATACAAATCCTATACTAACCCGTTTGGCCAGCGTGGTATAGTAGGCCAATTCCTCCTTTCAAAGGAGAGGCTTAGTCCAGCAGTGGACTGTTAAAGGCTGATGATGATGATGAAGTAACATGATAGAAAATGTATTATATTTTTCAATTATTATCAACATTATCCTTATCCAGAGGTAGCAAGACTGGCCTTTAGTCAAAATAAATATCATCTTTTTAAAAAGAACAAAATAACCGTCAATAAAAAGATTACAAAACAGCATCTCGGTTCGAACTTTGAATTCAAAAATGGCGGCGACGGGAAACGGAAAACCTCAATATAATACATCCGTGGCATTCCTTTTCAACAAACGCCATATTTCCTTTATTGCAAATAAAAAGCCTGACATTTTCATTCTCAGCCAAGATTGAAGCCTGGAGGCTCGTTTTAATGTCGTTAATTTTTGCTTTTGATGTTTAAATAATGTTGGGATTGAGTGAGTGGTTATTAGATTAAAGGCCTTAAAGTCATATAGAGGCTGGTTGGAGTCTCGTAACGTATTATTGAGGGATCCAATGATTGATGAGGTTAAGCAATGTAGAGCTTTAAGATGGGATGTTTGTTATTTTATATAATTATATTGTGTGTGGCGGCATAAAGGCCAAAATATACGTCATTTTCTTAGTATTTTTGACTAGGAAATAGGTGTATTACTATACATTAATTGTTACATCCATAGTGACTTTGGTAAGGCGTTTGTCGAGATTGTCTTGAGGTTCTTTAACGGTAGTCATGCGAAGTAAATTACCTTAAGTATATCAACACTAAATTTGTCTTAGGCCCATGTTTAGGTATTTATTCAAAGTTTATTTTATGGCGTTAATTTATTTGTATTTTACTTATGATTCAAATAATATAAACTTTTCCTTTTACCGCCTTCAGTATCGTAAGATAATCAAAAGTAATTTGTCACAAAATAAAAGTTTACTACCTACGAATTATTTCTTTTGATTTCAATTTATTAGTTACAAAATTTTTTAGATGTTTTTAACATTTTGGTGTAAATTGTAAAAGTTGATTGTAATAATACGACTTGGTTTTCCGCGCAGCTTTGCAGATTGTCTCAAATATCTATTTTGTGAAGACAGCATCTATAATAAGGGCAGCAGACTGTATGAATGGAGTTATAGATGTTCAGTGATTGTATATTTCATACCCATGCGAGGACGAGCCAATACTTGTGGAGTCCACATAATATTGTTGTACTGTTGTTTGAATGTATTTAAACTCTTCCGAAGTACAATTTGTTTATAAATGCTTTGAACGTATAAATCCATGCAAAATTATATTCTGCTCGTAATTTTTCACGTTTATCAAGGATTTAGAGTCTGTTGCAGAAAACCACAGAGCATCTATTGTAGATCACGTAGACAAGAGCTAGTGTACCTATCTATAACATCTCCTATATATTCACGTATTCTATCACACCAGGGTGTCCAAAAAATAAGGTCACATTTCCCTCCAATATTCTTCATACTTCGCTTATAAGGATAGGTGTTTACACATGTACCTATGTGTGTCTGTAGGCCCTCGGGCATAATGATTAGATTAATGAACGCCGCAGAAGATGTATGGGGTAAAGGAAAACAACATGTTTGTTTTTTGTGTATAGAAAACGCTCAGGTGGTTTGTAGCGAAAAATTGTTCATTAAATTTTCTGCGTCCTTTGTAAGCCCAATTTTGTATTGGATTATGAGAAACTTAGACATGTGTGCCATTGACTGCACGTTTGGTGTATTATTTACTGATGACTACTAACTCACCTGTGTATTGAATAATGTCACCATTGCAGTGACACGTCACATTGAATAATTTTATTAAAAATAATAATCCTTGTTTATAAAATTAGAAGCATTTAGAATAGTTTCATTCATTTGAATTATAATATCACGTTCAAGTCCAAAGTATACCTGAATTTTCAAAAGATGGGAGATGTGCTTATGTCTTTCTCTTAGCGTTATCCCAGTTTCAATCTAGGGTCCGCTTACTAGTCTAACCGGATTTGGCTGAATATTAGCTTTTCCACAGAGCGACTGCCTGTCTGACCTCCGCAACCCGAAGGGATAGCGATATCCCATGGTTTAGACTAGTGTCAGTTTATTTAGAAGGTGCTGACGCCCTGTAACGACTGTCAAAGATCTTCATGACAACCGGGACCGACGGCTTAACGTGCTCTCCGAGGCACGGGACAAGCGATAATTAACAATTCAATACGCACATAACTCCGAAAAGTCATTGGTGCGCGCCGTGGATTCGAACTCGATACCCTCTGCATGGCAGTCTGTTGGTATATCCACTCGGCTATCGCTGCCTGGAGCTGTACTTATGTACATAATGTAAAAGATACAAAAGATCATACAAAATAAATTAGCGGGTCTTAATCGCGTACAACTAACTTATATAAGGTATAAATACCTATGGCCAACATCTGGATGGAGCACTTCGAGGAATCCATAGACATGCAGGCATCAAATGTGAAGCTGTGGAAGAGGTATGTCGACGATATCTTCTGCATCATGAAGGGGAACCAGCAAGACGTGGAACAATTCGCAGACAAATTAAACTCCATACATCCAAACATCCGATTCACATACGAAATGGAGGTAGACGGATCGTTACCCTTCCTTGACGTTAAAGTGACAGTGAGAGATAATGGTACCCTTGGACACACTGTATATAGGAAACCGACACACACCGACAGGTATCTTAACGCGAACTCGCACCACCATCCGCGGCATTTGGATTCCGTTGTGTCCTCGCTAGTGAACAGAGCGTATGACCTGTGTGACCCTGAACAGTTAAATAGTGAGCTGTCACATGTTCGGGAGGTACTGAGGCGCAATGGATACAGGAAAAAGATACTCCGTCTGAAGAGGAAAGATCGTAGACCTGAAGTAAGCAGAGTGCCGGCGTACATGCCATATCTAAAGGGAGTGACGGACAAGGTTGGAAAAGAACTCAAGAAATACTCCATCAAGACTGTATACAGTCCGCTCTCTAAGATTGCACACAATCTGCGTACCCCAAAGGATGTCATTCCTCTCCAAACACCTGGCGTCTACAAAGTCGATTGCAGCTGTGCTAGTTCATATATCGGGCAGACTAAGCGTACAATCGCTGAAAGAGTAAAGGAACATATCGCAGCTGTAAAAAACCGACAGATTAATAAGTCGGCGATAGCTGAGCATTTGCTGGAGTCTGGACCAAACCACTGGATAGAACTGCATCAACCACAAGTCTTATCCACCGATCGTCACTATT
This sequence comes from Euclidia mi, assembly GCA_944739405.2. Classification (NCBI taxonomy): domain Eukaryota; kingdom Metazoa; phylum Arthropoda; class Insecta; order Lepidoptera; family Erebidae; genus Euclidia; species Euclidia mi. The sequence goes on from OX123192.2 coordinate 66,608,926, forward strand.
ACTCCAGGATAGTACGTGAAGCGGTAGAAATCAAGAAACATAACAATTTCAACCGGGAGGATGGATATAGATTATCGGCTACTTGGAATCCAGTCATCAGCAAGTGTAGACACCGCCGCAGTGATAAATCTCAACAGTGTGTAGACATCATTAGTGTAGTGTGTCGGAGTACCGACATTGCGAACTTAAATAAAGACCAAGTGAGGGCAGGTGCCGAAACCCGCACTTCCACAAGACGGCGCTGAGCTCTCATCAGTCTCTCCGCGACCACGCTCGGTGCAAGACGAGCGAAACGTCGGAACCAAATAGGTATTTATACCTTATATAAGTTAGTTGTACGCGATTAAGACCCGCTGATTTATTTTGTATGATGTATACAAATCGCGAAAGTTTAAAATCGATTGATACAAAAGATTCTGAGACGATATTTATAGATTTTACCATAAAGTATAGTTTTTCAAGTTTAGGTGTTCTACGTATTCATATTTCTAATGTCTAACTTCTCTTGAACGCAATGTCGTAATAAAACGATGTCTTTAAAACATTAAATCAATGCCTAAAAACTAAATCGCGGCTGTTTCTACGATTTCATTGGCTATATAAGCACAGTTCTGATCTTGTCTGTACAAGCAGTATAACAAATTCAAATTCACCGATCCTTAATTAAACAAAAGAGACTAAAAAATATGACATACTAGACAACAATTATCATTTCCATCCATTGTTTTACAGTTACATATAGCTTAAAACAGATAAGTCACCCAGCCAAAAAAACCTACAAAAATCTCATGTGAAAGTTCAAAATAACTTTGATTGACCGTGTAACTGGTGATTTAGGTTCAGCGATACGACCAGCGCTGTTTCCGAACATTAATCATTTGGATAAGTAAGGAGAGCGTTGATACTTAAAAATATCCTAAGTTTTTTTCTCTTAAGCTTCCGCTTGAACTCTCGCGATTAACTGCGGTCGGGATTATGAGATTTAAGGAAAGATACAAATAAAATATCATAGTGATAATTGCAATTTAGTTATGTTTGTTTTATAGAATGGGTAACTGTGAAAATTTATTGAGGCCCGTATGAAGAGGAAACACACAAACTTTAAAAAAATTTGAAGTTACAGACAATTCTCTTCTAAACCGTAGTATTCAAATATTACACATACTTACCTATGTACCCAATAATATAACCACTGTCGAGACTGGAACTCGACATACAGTATAAATGACACGCATGAGCAGCATTTATGTAAAGCGTTTCAACATATGTAGTCAGTTATATGTTTACTTTCATGACACCCTACAGCGATATTATAAGACGAAACACAGTGCCATAAAAATAAATAACACATGCGAACGTGTGGCACTTAGGCGCAATATCGCCCCCCTCGGACTATTAAATATTGAGATAATTGCCGTGACTTAAATATTATTTCGTCTTTCTGAAATGAACATGATCGTCTGTCGATTAATGAATGGCACGTAATGTCTAATTAATTTGATATTTTCCTACGCTGTGTATGGTTATTTCTCTACGTTGTGTTTGTATTTTTCTACGTTGTGTTTGTGTAGTAACTCTTTAGTTCTTCCTCGTTGTTCTGAAGTGAATCAGAACATTTTATGACGAGGATCCTGGTCACGGCACCAAATGTAACGGAATCCTATCGACCCCAGGCTGATTAAAATTTTAGTTTTCTTACTAACTGGGTCTAATATATCAATTTCAGCCTGGCCCCGCCAAGTAATTTGTGGCCAGGGTTCCCGCGCACCTCCCCGCGCAGGACCATGGAATTCGCCCTTACTTTATATTCCTCTGCTGACAGCACTTACCAAACGTAAATGCTTATAATTGAATGAAAGTGGACATCAAAATACTAAAGACAGCGATACATTAGTATTAGTTTGTCATCACAAAATCACTCTCCATATATTCATGCTTCGCATATTGGTACTTGAGTATAAGGCAGCGTATCTCAGAGACGGCAGCTCCAGGGAGACGGAGAACATGATCCAGGTATATTAGTCATATAGTATTATCGGCGCCGAGTATTTCAGCGATATCCAGTGTATAGTATTGAACGTACAGTAACAGTCTCAGAACTGATGTCACAAAACGCCTCCTTGCCGCAAGTCACAACATTGAAGCCCATACAAACATAGTCAATTAAAACGTATTAAGCCATCGCGCATAGTTTGCAGGGAAGCTCTCGTTACAATCGCCGCTAGATTAGCCGCACGGTCTTACTGTTACCGCGTGACCGACAGGTGGCTCTTCTTTCGCTCTTTAAAACCTTGTCAGCTGCTATGTACTGGCCTGTACGCAGGTTTAGACAGCGATTGTGAAAGTCCTGCATTCTACCACCTGATCGCGAATACGGAGACGACTCCCATCATACATCGCTCGTCTTCACATCCATCATCAACAAGGTACGAACCACTACTAATGGTACACGCGGTTATTAATAATATAACTATGTACAATATCTCATAGAGAACTTTATATTTTAGTCAGCCTGGTATACATATATGGTGTGATATAGACATATATACACAACAGAGTTATTAATGTTATACAGTTCATGCAATAAATTACAGTAAAGTGAATAACAGACACTCACCGGACTTTTAGCTGCGTCGCTGCCAAACTTACCCCTTGCCCTGTGCTGATCACCTTCTCTTGAAGCCGCTCGCCTTGTTCTTCGATATCACTAAGCACTAATTATCGACCAACACCGAACCTCTTTCGCGCTAGGCCAGGTCCGATCTCTCTCGCACCATAAGACCAACTGTCTCAACCACCCCGCTGGAGCGTTCCCGTGATCTGCCCTCTTTCGCGTCCTAAGACTCACTGTCCGAGATCCGCCCGGTTCCGCGTCCCCACATTGACTGTCCCATCCAACACCCCCACTACCACGTCACGCTGTCCTGGGACCCGACTGGCCCCGCCTCCTAAGATCCGACCGTCCAGTCAAACACAACCAACGCAACGCCTCTCGAATCCTTACTACCTGACAAGGTCCTTTTCTTATCGTTGATCCCTTTTTTTATGATCCTCAACTACACCGCATGTGAACACTACAGTGCCAATATTTTCTCACATTTCATGGCTATTTCTTTACTTATATGCCTGTCACATAACTCTTATAAATTTGTCAACCTCTTAGAATTTATGAGTTTACTAATTGCAGAACGTTGGCGCCATCGTAGCGATAAGACAAACACATGTGGAAACAAGTATGCGACCTAAGGACTATATATTATTATTTAATTTGGTGTAGCCAGCAACACCATTACATAAGTTACTAGATATATATAATTTTAGTTATAAGCAATGTAAAATAATCATAACTAGACACTTACAAACAATGACCTACTCCGATACTGAGAATTTGCTTACTGTCATAAAATAATTACCTACCATTCAATAGCCTCGATTTTAATTATTATTGCGTCAATGTTAAATTTAAGAGTATGCACATTTGTTATATTTAGCACAATTTTATTACATAAGCACAAAATAGCCTGAAACACAGGTGAAAACCTAGTTCAGGCAACTAATTTTGAACCTAGATAGCAAAGTAAAAATAACCTACCAACAAATAGTGTTCATGTATTCCTAGACCATCTTAATTCTATTCATAACCACATACAATTTACAATATAATTAGAGGCAAACAATTCTTTAGCTTTATTAGATGTACTTGTTATCAGGAACAAAAACAACTCTTTGAGCCACACTGTGTATAGGAAAAAGACACATACAAATAGGTACTTAAACGGTGAATCTCACCACCATCCTAAACAGTTAGCTACCGTAGGAATGTCTTTGTTTCAGAGAGCCCGGGGGATCTGTGACAAGAAACACCTGGACGCCGAGCTTCAACATGTCAAGCAAGTTCTGCACGACAACAAGCTCCGACCGCCGCGCCAACGTCACAGATCCCCGAAGAACAAGCCAGCCACAGTAGAGAGACAACCTGCTGTCCTCCCATACATCAAGGGCGTGACCGAAAAGATTGGCTACATCTTGAAGCGAGCTTCAATCAAAACTTTCTACAAGCCGCCAACGAAGATAAGCAAATTATTAAAAATATTATTTCAGTCAGGCGCCCGTGTATATTTACAGTTTCCTTGGATTCCACATATAGGAGAACAAAACATAATAATTATGTTCTTATATAATTCTACAAATAATTTATGTCGCAGAACAAAGTTTGCTAGATCAGCTAGCAATAAACAAACTTCAAGATCGAAATGACCAGTACAATTCAAATCCCATTCACAATTTTTGCAAGCCTTCCAAAATAAAATCACCTACAGACGAAATCGCAGCAAATCCTTGTGTGTACACTTATCGATTAAAGCGTTACATTGCGCGTAATCTCGAAGGGGTGTTAGCAGAATTACGTACTGCATATATAAATGTATGTAAGTAACATGTTCTCCTAATGTATTTTTGCTTACGAGAGTTGGGAGGGATGCTAATATCTGTAAAGTGTGCGATCGATCAGGGAAGTGTGTAGGTTGAAACATGCAGAAGGAAGTTTTATTGCCCGTTCTTTCTCGTGGTTCTACCTATTGCTTTGCGAATGGGCAGTAAATGTAAATGTAGAAGCATTAAGTAATTTATTTTAAAATTTGACGTTCATAAGCGTCACCTTGTAACCTAGATGAATAATTGACTTTGACTTTGACTTTGAAGTTTTAGTCATTTTAACTGTTGGATGATGCATTGATTTGCTGTAGTTTGTCACTAATTTTAACTTGACTAGTGATGCGCTTACTCAGAATAAATATCGATAGTGTTTACAATAGATCCTTTGATTTGGTTTACACAGAATTAATTTCAATAGAATGTTGATAAACTCTCGATATCGATAAATAAATTTGAACGTAGGAACACACACTTGTGTGATTTATTAAACCTGTTCAAATTAAAATCTGAATTTTATTATGATGAAACGTCATTTGTTTATGTATCTTAATCTTACTCTAGAAATAATTCATAAGTAAAACTGAAGTAAATATATTGGGTAAGACTGCTGTAGTAGTGCGATTTCTATATTCTAAGGACTATTTGAATTTAGAGAGTTCGCTAGAATGATCGTCAAAATGTTCGGCTCGACAAATCAAAAAACGGCGAATGCTCGTTGTTCTGTTACAAGTGAATGCTCAGGTGTATCAGCGCCATAACTGCGTGCAAGTTAAGTAGTATGATAGTCATTCGATTAGGCTATAACTGCCACGCCTGCCTAGGCTAAAGCTTAGAAGACATCAATGACTTATTGGAGTTTTGTACATATAAAATTCTCAATTATCGCTTGATAATCGGTGAAGAAATCATCTTAAAGAAATCTGCTTGTCTGAGTGCTCTACATAATATTCTCGAAAAATATAAGTTCACCAATCCAAATATGGTCAGGGTAGTATACTTTGGCTCTACCATTCACGAAATGAGAAAAGGCCTGTGCCCAACGATGAGACATGTTATAAACCAGACTGATGACTAATAAATAGTTCAGTAATAGTTCAGTTTACGAATAAAATTGTCACACTGTGGTATTTCATTCCCACTCTAGTTAACAATAGCTCAAACAGTGCTAAAATATAAACCCCTACACGACTATGTACAACAAAATAATATGTTCAACTGCAATCTTATTTATTGCCCGAGTCCAATGCGTGGCTAGTATATACCATAAGGCTAATGCCGAAAATTCATAAAAATAACGTGCCTCTACGCCCGATCGCAAGTCAGATCGATTCACCCACTTACGATCTAGCGAAACACATCGCAGCGGTACTGCAACCATTAGTAGGTAAGACATCGTCGTTTGTAAAGGATTCTCGCCATTTTGTAGACGTCATCAAGAGCATGAAAGTAGAACCCGACGAAGTGATGGCGAGCTTTGATGTCGAGTCACTATTCACAAGCGTTTCAATTCAAGACTGCCTTGATGTGCTCGAGAGTAAACTAAGGTTAAACGGTCTGTCTGATAAATACATTGTTCTACTGAAACACTGCCTAGACGGGAACTATTTTCTATATCGTGGGCAATATTACCTCCAGATTGACAGAGTGGCCATTTGTAGCCCTGTCGCACCGGTAATGGCCAACATCTGGATGGAACATTTTGAAGAAAGGATCCAACTACAAGCGTTCCACGTAAAGATATGGAAAAGATATGTCGATAACATATTCTGTATTATAAAGGGTAACAAACAGGTTGTAGAACAATTAGCAGATCACTTGAATTCCATACACCCTAATATAAGGTTCACTTATGAAATGGAGACAAACAGATCGTTAGCCTTCCTCGATGTGAAGATCAAGGTGAGAGAAAATGGAAACCTGTCACACACTGTTTACAGGAAGCCCACACACACGGACAGGTACATACACGCAAATTCACATCATCACCCGCGACATTTGCAATCCGTTATTGCTTCATTGACAAACAGAGCATATGACATTTGCGACCCCGAACCCTAAGATAGTGAGCTCACACATGTTCGGGAGGTACTCAAGCAAAACGGTTACAAACACAATATGCGAGGTTCAAGGAAAAGGTCGAGACTGACTGAAGTGAACAGAGCGCCAGCGTTCATGCCCTACATAAAAGGAGTAACGGATAAAGTTGGAACAGTACTACAAAAATACTCCATTAAGACTGTATATAGTCCGTACTCCAAAGTAGCAAATTGCCTGCGTACTCCAAAGGATGTCATCTCTTTTCAAACACCAGGCGTGTACAAGGTGGATTGCAGCTGTGGTAGTTCCTACATCGGGCAAACAAAAAGGACCATCGCCGAACGAGTTAAGGCACACATCACGGCCGTCAAAAACCGACAAACCACCAAGTCCTTTGATAGACGGTCTAAATTAACGTCTAAATTCGCTTTCATATTTAATTTTGGTTTATTTCTTATATAAGTCTCTATACATGTTTACTTGAAGGATGCGAGATAATTGTACAGATTTCTTCAAATAGTCGAATATAATCTTATAATATATTTACCGTATTCCCATAATCCGTACCCATCTCATGTACAAAACGCTACAAAACGTTCGATAGTACAAGTTGCCAAGTAAGACGTGTGGAGAAGTTGTGAAATTTGACAAGAACACGGACGGAATAATAAGTGATGGACAATCTCGTTGGGTCTTCCTTGTGTGTGTTTATATAGGTTTTGTGTTATATTGTATGGTTTTTGATACACACACAAATGAAGGAATTACATACAGCGATTTGTCAAACTAGAAAGTTACAGTACGATTTTAACACTTTTTCTTAGGCCATAAGAATGATACAAAGGTCATAGTGTCGTGTAGCCGTGTGTACAAGGCACTAGAACAGTGCCCGAATAGTGGAATAATCGTATTACGACGACTGTCATCCCTATGAAACTACACAAGTTTCAAAGTTATGACCGCCCGCAGTCTATTTTATTTATTGAAATCTTCATAAAATATATACAGCTTAAATAGGCGGATATAATGCCATGGGCATTATCTCCCAGTCCACCTTTGAGTGGTGCAGAGAGAAAATATAATGTAAAGAGCATTAAGTTACTAACATTATATTATTAACTAGAGAATGCCCGCAGCTACGCCCGCACTTTTTTATAAATCTCTCTATTTTTGTCCGATCCCGTGGAAATTTCAGGAAATCATTTCTTAGTGCACTCCTGCGGTCCCTAAAGAACATACATGCCAAATTTCAGCTTCCTGCGACTAATAGTTTTAGCTGTTGCTTGTCTGTCAGTCAGTCAGTAACGCAAGGATTTAATATATTAAGATTTTAATGGCCGACGCGAGAATATCAGATAATGATTTTACGTGTTAAATTCAAGTCCATGTTTCACGACTCTCCACATACTTAACATCAGCATAATTATAAATATACCAAATAAAGAACAAGCAGCGATAGCCTAGTGGAGAGACCGACAGACTGCTACGCAGAGGGTCCGGGCGCGCACCAATGACTTTTCGGAGTTATATGCGTATTAAATTGTTAATTATCGCTTGCTAAGCGGTGAAGGAAAACATCGTGAGGAAACCTGCATGTCTGAGAGTTCTCCAAGTCTGCCTATCCGCACTAGGCCAGCGTTGTGGACTATGGCCTTAACCTTCTCATAGTGAGAAGAGGCCCGTGCCCAGCAGTGGGACAGTTTATGTATAGGGCTGATGATGATGAAATAAAGAACCTGAGAAGGCAGACATAAAGTTTACTTATATAGATTTTCGACAATTCATGATTCTCTCGTTGCTATAACAATAATACTTCAAATCACAATGTTTGTGACCTTTAAGGCAAGAACATTATTTAAAGCCTTGCCCAGATAGTGGTGACTAAGGGCAAAACGATTCGTTTACATCGCATAAGTGCTCAGTGCTAGCACTAACCAAAATTCTTAAGTTTAATGCTCAGAATTTTTTTATTCAGGTAGTACGAAAAATTTGCTCCACTGCTGGGCATAATATATGTATAATGCCCAGCAGTGGAGCAAATTTTTCGTACCAGTTGAATAGAAGTACCCTTAACCGAAGAGCATGCATGAAAAATTTGATGAGAGTGAAAGAAGCAAGAGAGATAATATGTTAGGATCGTTGCAAATGGCGTTCCGTAGTCTCTGCCTACCCCTCCGGGAAACAGGCGTGAGTCTATGTATGTGTGTATGTATGTATGCTGGGCTTAGGCTTGTCGCTATTTTTGTCATAATGGCGTTGTTTGTCAGTTAAAAGGATGAATCTCTTCGTAACCGTACTATTTGCTTCGTGTATTTTCCTTATTCGCCTCTTGCAACCGACGGAGTGAAATAGGCGTATTTAATTTATTTAAGGGAAAATTTATAATTTTTTCATACCTCTTCACTCTGCAGAAGATCATGAGTGTCAGTCAAATGATCCCTCAGTTTCCACATAGAAACAAAGATGAAGGTAGATTCTTATATTTTTATTATTTTTTTATTAAAAAGACAACTCCCGCACTAGGAAGAAATTCCTGTGTCGCGGGGGACTTTACAAACATACAATCAACGGACACAAAGAACGCCCAGATTCGAGATAACAATTTGCGAATCAAACAAAGTGTTGTCTCGTGTGTGAATGGAACCCACGACACGCGGCGCAGTACCAAGCGGCGAGGCGACCGCTTAAACCACTACGCCAACCGTGCAGTCAACTAATGACCTAAACCCGTATTAACTTCGAATCCAAACCATTCCCATTACGCAAACAATATGAATGTAACCAACATAAAGATAAACGAAGTAACTTAATTCGAAACAGGCATACAGCTGAACAATTTTATCTTAATACAAGTTCTGAAGTTCACATAAGGACCCCGTTTATCTGAAGATCTGAGATTCAAACTTCGGTAAGTAATGCGAGATGGCATTTGTAGACGCTGTAAGCTGATTTAGATAATGTGTGTACACGTTTACTTTGCTAGATGGTGCTTGTTATTGAGATATATGCAAATATGTTTGTTTGTTGAAAAACTTTATTTTCTTTTTAACTGACTTCAGAAATAGGAGGTTATTTTGTTTTCACGGTATAAACTAAATTACGAGCTCAAACCTCTTAGAGCCAGATTGTGGCTAAACTACAGTTTACGGATTTTATCGCGTTATATTGGTTTCACTTGTTGTTAAAATTTAAACCGAATGATCTAGAAACTACATTTTTATTACTAGGCAACGTTTCGAACTCTTTACAGGATTCATGTTCACGGCAGACTGAGGTGATATTTGTCTTTGTCTTGAATTTAAAAGTTATCTCAAATTACCCGAACATTTTACAACTATTGGTGTTACTATCTACGCAGAATGTGCTCACTGTGTCTTGATGTCTTCTGGTGACTTTGTCCTTCTTGGGTTTCATGAGCCTGATAACAGGGTCCCAAGCTGGAGGAACATTCCAACCATCTTCCCTATTGAAATTAGGATGTTTTTTTAATTTCAATAGCATCACGTATCATTCTTGGAATAAAGCGGTGTTCTTTGCCTGTGCTGGTAAGCATGTGAATAATGACTGTACATCAAAACTAACCATAGTTTCCTTGTCAGAGAGATGTAGGTGTTTTATTTCACTGACAAAATGGTAGGAATCCTTTACATGCGCTCTCGTCTTGCCTCTGAGTGGCGAGAGAATCTTTGCAATGTGTTGAGCCAATCTGTAGGTTGGTGCCCCTATTTGACTGACTATAGGACGCAGTGGAGCATTTTCCTTGTGTATTTTCGGTAGACCATAAAATTGAGGAGGTTTTTTTAACTTTTACAATTTTACCAACAGATAGTGTTAATGTATTCCTAGACCATCTTAATTCTATTCATAACCACATACAATTTACAATAGAATTAGAGGCAAACAATTCTTTAGCTTTATTAGATGTACTTGTTATCAGGAACAAAAACAACTCTTTGAGCCACACTGTGTATAGGAAAAAGACACATACAAATAGGTACTTAAACGGTGAATCTCACCACCATCCTAAACAGTTAGCTACCGTAGGAATGTCTTTGTTTCAGAGAGCCCGGGGGATCTGTGACAAGAAACACCTGGACGCCGAGCTTCAACATGTCAAGCAAGTTCTGCACGACAACAAGCTCCGACCGCCGCGCCAACGTCACAGATCCCCGAAGAACAAGCCAGCCACAGTAGAGAGACAACCTGCTGTCCTCCCATACATCAAGGGCGTGACCGAAAAGATTGGCTACATCTTGAAGCGAGCTTCAATCAAAACTTTCTACAAGCCGCCAACGAAGATAAGCAAATTATTAAAAATATTATTTCAGTCAGGCGCCCGTGTATATTTACAGTTTCCTTGGATTCCACATATAGGAGAACAAAACATAATAATTATGTTCTTATATAATTCTACAAATAATTTATGTCGCAGAACAAAGTTTGCTAGATCAGCTAGCAATAAACAAACTTCAAGATCGAAATGACCAGTACAATTCAAATCCCATTCACAATTTTTGCAAGCCTTCCAAAATAAAATCACCTACAGACGAAATCGCAGCAAATCCTTGTGTGTACACTTATCGATTAAAGCGTTACATTGCGCGTAATCTCGAAGGGGTGTTAGCAGAATTACGTACTGCATATATAAATGTATGTAAGTAACATGTTCTCCTAATGTATTTTTGCTTACGAGAGTTGGGAGGGATGCTAATATCTGTAAAGTGTGCGATCGATCAGGGAAGTGTGTAGGTTGAAACATGCAGAAGGAAGTTTTATTGCCCGTTCTTTCTCGTGGTTCTACCTATTGCTTTGCGAATGGGCAGTAAATGTAAATGTAGAAGCATTAAGTAATTTATTTTAAAATTTGACGTTCATAAGCGTCACCTTGTAACCTAGATGAATAATTGACTTTGACTTTGACTTTGACTTTGAAGTTTTAGTCATTTTAACTGTTGGATGATGCATTGATTTGCTGTAGTTTGTCACTAATTTTAACTTGACTAGTGATGCGCTTACTCAGAATAAATATCGATAGTGTTTACAATAGATCCTTTGATTTGGTTTACACAGAATTAATTTCAATAGAATGTTGGTAAACTCTCGATATCGATAAATAAATTTGAACGTAGGAACACACACTTGTGTGATTTATTAAACCTGTTCAAATTAAAATCTGAATTTTATTATGATGAAACGTCATTTGTTTATGTATCTTAATCTTACTCTAGAAATAATTCATAAGTAAAACTGAAGTAAATATATTGGGTAAGACTGCTGTAGTAGTGCGATTTCTATATTCTAAGGACTATTTGAATTTAGAGAGTTCGCTAGAATGATCGTCAAAATGTTCGGCTCGACAAATCAAAAAACGGCGAATGCTCGTTGTTCTGTTACAAGTGAATGCTCAGGTGTATCAGCGCCATAACTGCGTGCAAGTTAAGTAGTATGATAGTCATTCGATTAGGCTATAACTGCCACGCCTGCCTAGGCTAAAGCTTAGAAGACATCAATGACTTATTGGAGTTTTGTACATATAAAATTCTCAATTATCGCTTGATAATCGGTGAAGAAATCATCTTAAAGAAATCTGCTTGTCTGAGTGCTCTACATAATATTCTCGAAAAATATAAGTTCACCAATCCAAATATGGTCAGGGTAGTATACTTTGGCTCTACCATTCACAAAATGAGAAAAGGCCTGTGCCCAACGATGAGACATGTTATAAACCAGACTGATGACTAATAAATAGTTCAGTAATAGTTCAGTTTACGAATAAAATTGTCACACTGTGGTATTTCATTCCCACTCTAGTTAACAATAGCTCAAACAGTGCTAAAATATAAACGCCTACACGACTATGTACAACAAAACAATATGTTCAACTGCAATCTTATTTATTGCCCGAGTCCAATGCGTGGCTAGTATATACCATAATGCTAATGCCGAAAATTCATAAAAATAACGTGCCTCTACGCCCGATCGCAAGTCAGATCGATTCACCCACTTACGATCTAGCGAAACACATCGCAGCGGTACTGCAACCATTAGTAGGTAAGACATCTTCGTTTGTAAAGGATTCTCGCCATTTTGTAGACGTCATCAAGAGCATGAAAGTAGAACCCGACGAAGTGATGGCGAGCTTTGATGTCGAGTCACTATTCACAAGCGTTCCAATTCAAGACTGCCTTGATGTGCTCGAGAGTAAACTAAGGTTAAACGGTCTGTCTGATAAATACATTGTTCTACTGAAACACTGCCTAGACGGGAACTATTTTCTATATCGTGGGCAATATTACCTCCAGATTGACGGAGTGGCCATGGATAGCCCTATCGCACCGGTAATGGCCAACATCTGGATGGAACATTTTGAAGAAAGGATCCAACTACAAGCGTTCCACGTAAAGATATGGAAAAGATATGTCGATGACATATTCTGTATTATAAAGGGTAACAAACAGGTTGTAGAACAATTAGCAGATCACTTGAACTCCATACACCCTAATATATGGTTCACTTATGAAATGGAGACAAACACATCGTTAGCCTTCCTCGATGTGAAGATCAAGGTGAGAGAAAATGGAAACCTGTCACACACTGTTTACAGGAAGCCCACACACACGGACAGGTACTTACACGCAAATTCACATCATCACCCGCGACATTTGCAATCCGTTATTGCTTCATTGACAAACAGAGCATATGACATTTGCGACCCCGAACCCTAAGATAGTGAGCTCACACATGTTCGGGAGGTACTCAAGCAAAACGGTTACAAACACAATATGCGAGGTTCAAGGAAAAGGTCGAGACTGACTGAAGTGAACAGAGCGCCAGCGTTCATGCCCTACATAAAAGGAGTAACGGATAAAGTTGGAACAGTACTACAAAAATACTCCATTAAGACTGTATATAGTCCGTACTCCAAAGTAGCAAATTGCCTGCGTACTCCAAAGGATGTCATCTCTTTTCAAACACCAGGCGTGTACAAGGTGGATTGCAGCTGTGGTAGTTCCTACATCGGGCAAACAAAAAGGACCATCGCCGAACGAGTTAAGGCACACATCACGGCCGTCAAAAACCGACAAACCACCAAGTCCTTTGATAGACGGTCTAAATTAACGTCTAAATTCGCTTTCATATTTAATTTTGGTTTATTTCTTATATAAGTCTCTATACATGTTTACTTGAAGGATGCGAGATAATTGTACAGATTTCTTCAAATAGTCGAATATAATCTTATAATATATTTACCGTATTCCCATAATCCGTACCCATCTCATGTACAAAACGCTACAAAACGTTCGATAGTACAAGTTGCCAAGTAAGACGTGTGGAGAAGTTGTGAAATTTGACAAGAACACGGACGGAATAATAAGTGATGGACAATCTCGTTGGGTCTTCCTTGTGTGTGTTTATATAGGTTTTGTGTTATATTGTATGGTTTTTGATACACACACAAATGAAGGAATTACATACAGCGATTTGTCAAACTAGAAAGTTACAGTGCGATTTTAACACTTTTTCTTAGGCCATAAGAATGATACAAAGGTCATAGTGTCGTGTAGCCGTGTGTACAAGGCAATAGAACAGTGCCCGAATAGTGGAATAATCGTATTACAACGACTGTCATCCCTATGAAACTACACAAGTTTCAAAGTTATGACCGCAGTCTGTCTATTTTATTTATTGAAATCTTCATAAAATATATACAGCTTAAATAGGCGGATATAATGCCATGGGCATTATCTCCCAGTCCACCTTTGAGTGGTGCAGAGAGAAAATATAATGTAAAGAGCATTAAGTTATTAACATTATATTATTAACTAGAGAATGCCCGCAGCTACGCCCGCACTTTTTTATAAATCTCTCTATTTTTATCCGATCCCGTGGAAATTTCAGGAAATCCTTTCTTAGTGCACTCCTGCGGTCCCTAAAAAACATACATGCCAAATTTCAGCTTCCTGCGACTAATAGTTTTAGCTGTTGCTTGTCTGTCAGTCAGTCAGTAACGCAAGGATTTAATATATTAAGATTTTAATGGCCGACGCGAGAATATCAGATAATGATTTTACGTGTTAAATTCAAGTCCATGTTTGACGACTCTCCACATACTTAACATCAGCATAATTATAAATATACCAAATAAAGAACAAGCAGCGATAGCCTAGTGGAGAGACCGACAGACTGCTACGCAGAGGGTCCGGGCGCGCACCAATGACTTTTTGGAGTTATATGCGTATTAAATTGTTAATTATCGCTTGCTAAGCGGTGAAGGAAAACATCGTGAGGAAACCTGCATGTCTGAGAGTTCTCCAAGTCTGCCTATCCGCACTAGGCCAGCGTTGTGGACTATGGCCTTAACCTTCTCATAGTGAGAAGAGGCCCGTGGGACAGTTTATGTATAGGGCTGATGATGATGAAATAAAGAACCTGAGAAGGCAGACATAAAGTTTACTTATATAGATTTTCGACAATTCATGATTCTCTCGTTGCTATAACAATAATACTTCAAATCACAATGTTTGTGACCTTTAAGGCAAGAACATTATTTAAAGCCTTGCCCAGATAGTGGTGACTAAGGGCAAAACGAACGTCGGGACAAATAAAAAGGTATTTCATCTTTCTTTTCGATTATTAACACGATTCAGACCCGTTACATAATTTTTAATATGTGTACAAATCGTGGTAGTTTAAAAGTAATTTATAAAATAGAGGTAAATGTTCAACCATCTAAAATATATAAAATAGTTATAACTTAAATTAATTGGTACTATTTTGTAACAGTTATATGTGTAGATATTGTAAAAGGTTGGGATTTACGAGAATGAAACAATCTGACTGCTGGATAACGAATGCTCTGTTTATTCAATAACACACGTATTTAAACAGGTTTATGAAGACATAAGTTTGCTTACACACTACACCTTTCCTGAAAGGAAAAAATAAAATAATATAATTGTATTATTTTATTTACTTATATAAAGCAAATCGGTTAACCTTACACACTACAATATATCATCATTGATCAAACATGCTTATAAGTTTATCTATAACTTTTATTAATTATCTTAACTAGTACATTTATTGTATAAACCATGTATAAAATAATATAAAAGGGTATAAAAATCAATAGTATATTTGATATAAGAATAAACACAATTACATGCAAATACAATGCATTTTACAATAATTATAGTAAAGGTACATTTGTATTGGTACCTATAAAATTTTAGGAATGGTATAACTTAGTTCGGTTCTTATGAACAGTGTCTATCTTTCCATTGTCTTTTAATATTTCATCATTAGGTGCAACATCTTTGATAACTACATAAGGCCCGTTATAAATACTTTGGAGTTTGTTCCCAGTCTCATTTTTCACTAGCACTAAGTCGTTTGTCTTATATGTAATAGGATTACACCTTAGGTCATGTTGCTGTTTTCTAAGGAATTTACTTTGTAATAAATTTTGATAAGCTTCTTTATGCGATGTTTGTAATCTGTATTTTAGCTCTAGCGGATAATTATCATAGTTATAGAGGGGATCTACTGTTTGTTGAATTAAATTGTATGGAATATTGCATTTTTTGCCAAATACAAGTTCAAACGGCGTAAATTTAGTAGCAGTATGAACTGACGTGTTAAAGGCGAAACACCAAAAGGGTAACCATGTACTCCATGAACCTGAATGGTTATTTGTGTGAATTCTTAAAAAAATACCTAAATTTTTATGTGAATTTTCCAAAGATCCTATCGTTTCGTGGTGGTATGCAGTGGAATTCAATGTACTTATATTAAGTAATTTACAGGTTTCCTTGAAAACGGAAGACAAAAATTCGGTACCTCTATCGGTTGCGACTCTAGCTGGAATGCCAAATGCTATCTCTTCTGAACCTTTAGACATCATAGGATAAGCTTCCACGTATTTACTCAACTCACATTGAATAGTTAAAATATATGAGTAATTGTCTCTATCCAAAGGACCCACTACGTCTAGAAAAACTTTTTCCATTGCCGAACTGGCAGTGGTTGTAACAACTAAAGGCTCTCGAACATTATGAGAACTATGTTTTTGTTTCTGACACTTATCACATTTCTTTATAAATTCCTTTACGTCACGTTCAAGACCTGGCCAAAAGTAATATTTCTTGATATTATTGTACATTCTTCTTATACCAGCGTGGCCACTCGTTGGTAAAAGATGAAAATCATTTAATATTACTTTTCGGTCGTCTTTGTCATTAATTATTTTTATATCGTTTAAGATACTCAATCGCGGTCCGGACCAATGTGCATACGACTTTATTTCTATAACTAACTTTTTTATAAAGTCATCATAATATTTATCTCTTACAAAAATTAATTCGTGCACGTTTATTTTATTACAAAAACTTCTCAGTTCCCTCGCAAAGGCGCTTGGCTTCAATTGTGATTGGGATACTGGATTCATAAACAAAGTCATTTTCGATGACGAATAGCAAAACATATTATTTTCTAAGTCAATTTCATTCGATCTACGTAGATTATTTAGCTTATAATAGTCAATAAATTTAAGTTCTACAGACATCCTCGGTTTACTATGTATTTCTACAACTCTTGGTTGCGCAGGCCAATCGTCAGTAGAAGGCATAGCACTCGGAGAACCCTGAGACTCGAGGTCTTTTTTATATCGCGAACGCGTCATAATGTTGATAACGCTTTCATGCATAGTTTTTAAGTCTGTCGATGTAATAGGCATACGTGACATTGTGTCAGCTGGAATATTTGTTGAACCTTTTATATACTCTACGATAAAATCATATTCCTCAAGTAAAAGTCTAAATTTCATGAGTCGGCTCGATGGATCTCGCATTCCAAATAAATATATAAGAGGTTTATGATCCGTTTCAATTATAAAAGTTCGACCATACAAATACGGACGAAAATGTTTTACGCCCCATACTATCGCCAACAGCTCTTTTTCCACTGTGGGATAATTACGTTCTGCTTTATTTAGATTCCTACTTGCAAACGCAATAGGTTTGCCATTCGAATTGCATAAAACAGCACCCAATGAGTACTGCGAGGCATCAGTTTGTAATATAAATTTATGATCTGGTGAAAAAATTGGATACTGAAGTACAGGCGGGGATGAATTTATGTTTTTTAAAGTTGTAAATGCAGTTTGACAATTTTGATCCCAAATAAATGGTGTATTTTTCTTCGTCAACCGAATTAAAGGATGAGCTATATTTGCAAAATTTTTAATGAACTTCCGATAGTAGTTAGCAAATGCTACAAACCTGATTACCTCTTGTATATTTTTCGGAATTGGCCAATTACTCAACACCCGAATCTTTTCAGGGTCGGGGAGGACACCTTCACCTGATATAACATGTCCTAAGTATAATATATCTTTCTTTAAGAAGCTACATTTATACGGGTTTAACTTTAAATTGACTTGACGTAATCTAGTAAACACATCTATGAGGTTTTTATTATGATGTTCAAGGCTTTTCCCAAAAATAACAAGGTCATCTAAATACACGAGACATTTCTCGTATGTCAAACCTGACATTGCAATAGTCATCATTTTTTAAAAAGCATTAGGGCTTGTTTTTAATCCCATGGGCATTCTTGTCATTTAATAATAATAATAATAACCTGGCAACACTAAAGTTGACAGTACAGTCTTGGGAAAAAAATTCTATTTTATTTATATTTACTAGCAGTGATCATAATTCAGATAAAATATTTAACACAAATAAGTCCAGAGAATCAACAGATAAATAGAAACCTTTTTATAAATACGCAAAGAAAATATAATAATATACACCATGAAAAATTTGATGACAGATGACATCCGTCACACAAGCTGTATTTATTCAATACAAAACAATAACAATTCCAAGATTGTACAATGTTAACCCGGGCTAAGGCAGTAAGAGCACGCTCACCACCTCCGGACTCGCTGCTCCGCTCTGCCTCGCAGACGCCGACAGCCGCATCAGCGGCGCCGGCCAGTGAGGAGGCGTCGAGCTCGTCGAGCGGCGAGTATTTTTCCCCACCGACGTCGCCAACACCTGCACGACGGCGGGGGAGAGGCCGGCCACCAGCATGCTTGGGATCGCGTGGCCCACCGGCCACGAATAGGGTCCTCGCTACCGGTGGTAATGTGCAGCGTATGCGTTGGACTCGTCAAATGAACGAAAACGTCATGCGCGCATATTTTGCGGCTACAGAGGGAGGAATTAACCTCACAGCGTACCGTTACAGAATACTGCCTTTGTTTCAGGCCCTTGAACCAGATGTTAATGTTTCTGTGCAACGACTATCAGATCAAGTGCGCGCTATCCAGCGATGTCACTTGTTGGATGACGAAGCACTTGAGCGGCTACGCTTGGACGCACAGTGTAGCTACGTTGTCCCTACCTCTTCCGACACAGTACCCATGGCGGCCCCAGAACCAATACACCATGTTGAAGAGGAAATGGATAATGTAGGTATAAATGTGAGTACCCAGTACAATGATAATTTGAGGAGCGCTTTGGAGGATGCGTTACGGGATTATCGTTCCACACCGCCAGACCATCGGCCACGTCTGCCACGACTGCCTACGCATAAAAAAAACCTGGCGCTGGTGTGCGCCCTGGACTCAATGCTAACTACTTATTTTAGTAACAGCCGGGACTTAACAGATACGCATTCAATTCTGTACTGCGGTGCTATTGCGGTGTGTCGCGTAGCAGGGGTCAAATTTAAACATGATTCTGTTGCGCGCCCAAAACCGAAAAAACCAGCATGGCAGTGCAGAATTGAAAGACGTATTAATGAGACTAGGGTGCTCATCGGCAAGTTGGTCTGCTTCAGATCGGGAAATCAACGCCCGCGGGTGATGCGTTTCGTGAGACGTGCGTTTTTGGGGACTGGTATTAGTCCTCAAGAATATATTACACGTGTCGCGGAGCGCATCGACTTTCTGAAGCAGAAAGTTTATGCGTGGGCAAGTCGTCTTCGCAGATACAAAAAGCGTGTGGAAAGGTATACCCAGAATCGTCCAAAGCGATCAGAAGTCTGTTTATAGAACTTGGGAACAATCAGACCAGTGTGTGAGTGATAGTGATCAGCCAAAGGATGCCGAGGTTATAGCCTTCTGGCGTAAAATCTGGTCAAGGCCTGTCACTCATACTGAGGATGATTGGATATGTCAAGTAGAGCGAGCATGTGAACCTATTGAGAGGATGCCAGATGTAAATATTGAAACTGCAGACGTAGCCAATGCCATCCGCACAGCATCGAACTGGAAGTCACCGGGACCGGACGGCTTACATAACTTTTGGTTCAAATGGCTACGTAGTTCACATGCTTGCTTGGCTTTACAGTTTCAATCATCCTTAGAGTCTGGTTTGTTACCAAGTTTTATGACTAAAGGCATTACCCACTTGCTCCACAAGTCGGGTAGCACCGCGGATCCCACCAATTATAGGCCAATCACGTGCCTACCAACAATATATGTATAATGTCGCAAGCTTTGGGCATCAACGAGACAGACGTGAAACAAGCGTTGCGGGAGCGCTTCTTTGGTCGCCTGAAAAAAGTCCTGAAGAGTCTTCTTTCAGGCGGCAACAAGGTGCGAGCCTGTAACGGTTGGGTCATGCCACTCTTGATGTACTCTTTCGGCATACTCAAGTGGACTCAGACTGAACTGGACGAGATTGATAGGCGAGTCCGTTCACTGTTGACCACATATCGAATGCATCACCCACGTTCGTCTGTAATGAGGTTGTACATCCCGCGGAAGTGCGGGGGCCGAGGGTTTCTAAACGCTAAGACCCTACACAACCGCGAGGTGTACAACCTTAGGGAATATTTTCTTAAGGGCAGTGTGGATGTGCATCGGGATGTGGTTGCAGTTGACGGTGGCCTAACCCCGCTCTCTTTGGCGAAAGAGAACTGGCACAGGCCTGTAGCTTTAGGCGTCGACGACCGCAGGCTTGTGTGGCAGAGCAAGGAGCTGCATGGTAGATTCTACCGGGCCCTTCACGGACCTGATGTAGATCAACTAGCTTCTGTGGCCTGGCTACGTTTTGGTAATCTCTTCGGAGAAACCGAAGGTTTTGTCTGTGCAATTGCAGATGAAGTTATCAAGACGAGAAATTACCGGAGGTATATCATGAGGGACGGCACAGTAGATATGTGTCGAGCTTGCAACCGACCTGGTGAGTCCCTCAGGCATATAGTCTCCGGTTGTTCTCGTCTTGCTAATAGCGAGTACTTGCACAGACACAACCAAGTAGCCAGGATCATACATCAGCAACTGGCTCTGCGATACGGGCTTGTAGACGTCGAGTTGCCATATTACAGGTACAGCCCTGAGCCAGTTCTCGAGAATGGTCATGCAACATTGTACTGGGATCGATCTATTGTCACAGATAGGACTGTTGTTTGCAACAGGCCTGATATTGTGATAATAGATCGATCAGAGCGCCGCGCAATGATTGTTGACATTACTATCCCACATGACGAGAATCTCGTGAAAGCAGAAAAAGACAAACAAGAGAAATATTTGGACTTGGCTCACGAGATTGTCGATATGTGGGATATTGATTCAGCAATAATTGTTCCGATAGTTGTGTCCGTTAATGGACTTATAGCCAAAACCCTCGAACGCCATCTAGAGAGGTTGAAACTAGGCAGCTGGGTCAAGAGTTTGATGCAAAAGGCAGTTCTTCTGCAAACGGCACGCATTGTGAGGAAATTTCTGGCTCTGGAGCCCTAACCACCGGTGACTTGGATCCTATTCCCGTCGTCGGTGGGAATCTATTTTTATATTTTTAAATATCATTTTTACTTTTTAGAGTGTTATATTTAAAAATGTAAAATATAGGATAAATATGAAAATAAAGAGACTAATAATAATAAATTTATTTCTCAAAAAACACAGATACAAATAGTATTCTTATAATATTATATAAAACTTACGGCTAATAGTGTTCAAAGAATTGGGAAGTACACCAGACTCCTGTACTAGTTAAAAACTGTATCACAGGCAGTTGGGTCCCTCTTAACAAATTTGTTGATTTGTATTTTATCAATACAGCAATATAATTACACAATTTGGCAGTATACAATATAATCAATAAATAAAACTAAGTTACTAATTATTAGGTACCTATTCATAATCATTGATCGTATATTAGAATCAATGTATTACGTGTTGTGCATGATAAAAAAAATTGACTTGGAAAACTGCGGTTCAGCAGAATCGCGAATAATGTCAGTGTTAGACAATTTAGCATTTATTTATATAGTTACGTGCACTTATAAACTAGATGAAACAATGTTATGTTAGTAGGTCAATATTCTAATGAGGTGTTAACTTTATAAAATACTAGATGAAATATACGTATTGTCTTATTAAAATGAGTATGGTGTATTCTATACAGAGAACTTAGGTATCTCCATAATCAATGGTATTGATGTACCTCTTCTCGGCCATTATTTTCGCTGGACAGTCAATGCATCCTGTAATATGTTTGCTCGGCTTTTTATAGTGCAAGCATGTAGCACACTGTGGTTCTTCTGCCTTTTTCGCGCAATCCTTTATAGAGTGGCCTCGATCACCGCAATGTCCACAGATGTAAGTAGCCTCCCGACAAGTCTTAGCGGCATGGCCATATTGCTGGCACTTAAAACATCGCGTAACCAATGTGAAGTCTTTTACAGGGCATGAAGACCAGTTAACGAATACTCTATCTTTAGTAATGAGAGCTTTCCTGATTTCTGCAGAGACCTCTATTATGTAGTTGCAGGTCTCACCGTCTTTCTTGCCCGACTTGTGGCTTAATCTTACAGAATCGAAAAACGTCTCGAGATTGCAACTCGGCAACACATCGGCTAGATTTTGGTGGTACAGGCAAGTAAATACTTCCTTTTCTTGCATTGATGTGGGCACACCTATAACTACCACCCTTGGCTTCCGCTTATGAGGCTCGTCGATTTTAAGGCCTGAGTTCGTGAGCTGCACTGACTGTTTGAGCTTCTGTATATCGTCTTTAGTGTCAGTGCTGATTATAACACCGCCGTTTTTTATCTTATGTAGGCCGCGTACGTGAAGCTTCATCTGCTCAGGACTGATAATTTTTTGGACAAGAGATTTTGTGTCGTCACTTGATTTCAATTTATCTTCAGGATAAATGGCTATGGTATTCAATTTAGTCGGCTGAATATAATTGTTAGTACCTTTCTTTACCATATCAGCAAAAGACTTGGTAACGGGAAGTTTCGAAGATTCTTCAACGGTCCGTTTAAGCTTCTCCAGCTGATGTGAAAGGTCATCTTTTTCTTCAAGGGATTGTATTGACGAATAAGCTTGGACTGTTCTTATTTTCAGGGACTGGTACCGTACTGCCATATGAGATTTTGCGTTGTCAACTTTACGGCATAGATAATTAATTCTCAGTTTCTGCTCCGTGTTCATCTTACCCTCAGATACAATAGAACATATCTCATTGAGGCTTTGTTCAATGATCGTCATCCAGGACTGGATTTCCGGAGTGGGCATCACATCGTGAACATCTTCACCTTGACTCGGCGCATTAGGTCTCGTTGGGGGTGCAGGTGCAGGCCCTACCGGCGGTGTAGGAGGCGGGGAGCGCACGGTCTTGCTACTCCTGTTGAAGGGGCTGCTATCCATTTTGTATTTCGGCTTTCTTATTACGCGTCAGACATATTCATGTTATGTCTATGCACATTACACATGTATAACACTTAGTAGGTCACGATTCAGCAAGTTATTTGTTAATTTTAATACTTATTTTAAACACGTCTGTACTCAACGAAGGTATCTTATATCAAATTCTTGTCATTTGGTACTGTCCTGACATGGAAGCAGTACATTTATTACCTATGTTGTTATTTTCCGATACTTTATATTGCTCAGAACAAAACGCAGTATATTTACGACTTTCAAGGTCAAGGTCACATTGATAAAATCCATTAGAAAGGTCAAGAGTAGAAAAGTATATAGAACCCGAAAGAGAATCCAAAATTTCAGTTATATTTGGAAGAGGAAATTTATCATCTTGTATGCAGTTATTTAACTTTCTGTAATCTATTACTAAACGCCAACTATTATTTCCTGAATTATCTAGTTTTTTTGGAACTAATAATAATGGACTGGACCACTCAGACTGGCATGGTTCAATAATACCGTCTTGTAACATTTTACTAATTTGCTCGTTTACTTCCCGTTTTTGCGAATATGGTATCCTATATGGTTTACTAAATACCGGCTGAACATTTGATTTTAAAGTAATTTGATGTTTATAGATATTTGTGGTAGTCAATTTGTCTCCAGGCAATAAAAATATATCCGAAAACTTCGCACAAATATTCTCAATTGTTATTTGCTCTTCATTGTTCAAATGTGTTAAATTTAATAAGCTAAATAATTATTTCACGCGAACTGCATCCAAGTTTTTACATTTATCGAAATTACACACGTGAAAGTCACTAATATTCTTTATATTTGGTTGGATATTATCAAGGTGAACCTCATTTTCACTCGTATTTAAGATTAAAATAGGTACCATACCGTCTAAAGGTTTAACTAATACACTGGCAATGAATATACCTTCTCGTAATTCGGATGAACAAACAATACACTCCTCGGTAAGACTAGTTGGTATATAACGAATTGATTCGGACCTTGGCGGCAAAGTAAAGCAATGGGGATTTTTTTTTTATCTGTGATTTTAAAGGCAAAATAACCCTTTCATTTAAGTTACTATTTAATGTCAAAGTTGAATAATTAAGATTCAATACAGCATTATATTTCGTCAAAAAATCTTGTCCTAAAATAGCATGTGCCTTACAAGGCAAAGAATTAAAAACATAAAACTTATGCTTAAATAAATGTCCAGCTAAATCATAACAGTTACTAAGTGTTAAATAAACATATCCGATTGCATCTATTGTTCCTCCGATGCCGCTTATCTTAATGCTCTCTTTATGGATCGGTATATTCAATTCGACAACATGTTTATGTTTTATAGCACAAATAGAAGCTCCGGTGTCGATTAAAAATGAATAGCTATATTTATCTATATAGAAATTAATGCAACAAGTACTATCACTTGCACATATAAACCCAATATTGACGAAAAAATTTACTCTGGTCCTCAGATGCATTGGTCTTGGCTGGCTCATTAGTCAGCATTTGTATATTTGCATTTCGCCGAGGCCCTTGGTGACCTCCATAGTTACTGAACCTGTTATTAACAAACCGAGAAGAGTACGTACCTCGGTGTGGTGTAGACTGACCTTGAATATAATTCTGAAAACCTCGTCCACGCCCGCGGTAGAAAGTAGCACCACGGTGGGTTCTTGGTGGGTTAGGCCTGCTATTCCAAGAAGAAGTACCTCGGGACTGGCGCGTGAACCCAGAATTGTAATAACCTCGGTTATAATGTGGACCTTGAAAATAATTATTACGTTTTTTATTGAAACTTAAAATATCTCCAGACTGAGATGGCATTGCAATAGTCTCCTCATCGATCGCTGCCTGAATAGCATCCTTTAAGTTGTCAAATCTTTGAGCCGCTATTATGGTACTGAGACGTCTATTGCGCAATCCGCCAGCAAAACGTTTAATAGCCTGTTTTTCATTTAAAGGTTGCAAAATCTTAAGATTTTCCGTTTTGCCGTCCGCTTGCGCGATAGTCAAATCCATTAATAACTCTGTCACTTCTCTCCCATAATCGTCAATAGACTTTTGGTCTTGCCGCAGACATTGGAGCTTATTTTGCAAGGCGACATAACTTTTTTTGGGCAAAAGAGTTGTACGCATATCTAATAATAACTCATCTACGTTGTCGTAAGAAGATTTTAGCTTTAATTTAGCGGTTTGCGAAAGACGATTCTTTAGAACAAAGTTAATGAGGCTTAATTTACATTGTTCAGTTTTTAAACTGGAACTGTAGTACTCGATACCATCAATTAATTGACGTGTAGTTGGTTCTTCGTTGTTCATAAGCGGCAGTAAGCTTAAGGCCGTTTTTAAATTAAATTCTATTTTAGATGCCATATTGGTAGATGATGAACCTAATGTTTCACAACTACTACTGTTATCAGTTACGCGTACGTGTAACTTATTACAAAATGCCTTGATTTGAGAATATATTTCAGTAATCTTATCACAACGAGACTTAATTAATAATAAACAATCTGCACTAAAAACTATCTCATTAATTTGTTTTTGAATACTTGGCATTAAAATAGAATAACTATCATCAACTAAAGTATCATACAAAATAGTAGCTTCCGTAAACTTATTTCTTAAGCGATCTGGTGTTCTTTTATCATAACTAAGTTTAGTTAGGCTTTCTTTGATTAACTTCAATTTCTCATATATGTCATGGAGCTCATAAGCCATAATTTGTCATTTTCAAATCGAAAAATATAACGCGCATACTTAAAACTAAAGAATAATACATGAATACATGAATTGTATTACCATACTATAACGCATATTTTTATAATAGCGCTTTACCTTTACTCGAACCACACATTGCTTTTACGCACACTTCACTCTTTTTACGCGCACAACGGAACACTTTATTCGTCACTTTACCGAGTTTACCGTTACCGTATAAGTCTATTGAACATTCTTCTTCGTTGGGAAGTCGTCTGCAGACAGGATAGGCCTGCTAGGCCCGGCTGTGCACGCTGAACACCCGGCGCCACACGAAGGACACCGCGTCCCATACACCGAAGACCCGACTCTGTCCGTCTCTCTATGTCCACGCAAGGCAAATGACCTTCTCAGAGTCTGGCGAATAATCTGGTCATTTATCCACGTATGATGGCAGCTCTTGTAGCATTTGTATAAAAAATACACGGCCAGAATTAGTACCAAGCTGAGGATTATCATCATTACAATACTAATCGCTGATAAATGGAATTGCCATTGTTCGGTTGTAGCTGCATTTGTAGACCCAATTCCATTTTGGTTGATTATTACGTCTTCTCTTTTTGGTGTATTCGAATTGCACATTGTAAAAAAAATCAGTTCAGCACAACAGTTTGAGAACAGTTCATAAATGTAATTCTCACGCGTTACACAGAAGGTGCCGATAGTATGTAATTCGCGACCGCATTCCGCAACCCGACGCCCATGGCAGGGTCGCCATGTAAAAGGTTGGGATTTACGAGAATGAAACAATCTGACTGCTGGATAACGAATGCTCTGTTTATTCAATAACACACGTATTTAAACAGGTTTATGAAGACATAAGTTTGCTTACACACTACAGTATATATAAAATTATTCTATTACAGAGTGACTGGCAGACAAAAATTAAAACTATAGTCCGTTCACAGCTATTTTACCTCTAGCTGATAGATTGGCCAACCTGGGCGTTGTGTTGCTATATTTAGTATATAATACTCCCATTTTAAATATACAGTATTGCTAAAAATGTACTTATTTTTTTATTGCCTACGCGATTGTATTAAATATTTGGAAGTAATGTTTGTAACAAAACCTCTTGATATCGGCATGGCTATACGCATGTACATTTATTTTTTAACGAAATAACTAATTTCCTATGAAGACAAATAAGAATAAGAATAAATAGTTATAATATATATTTTTTTCTATTTAATATAGAAAGGTAAACGCATTATAATAACGCCAATGTGAGGTTTTAATTATCAAATACAAAAACTGCAAATTTAATATTCATATTTTTTTTTAAATAAGAATGATCCATGTGGACTGCCAATGTTATGATGATTCGTAACTGCTGTCAGATTCTCGGACTGCCAATGACGATTCGTAAGTGCTGTCAGATTCTGTATCAGACTCATAATTTAATTCTATTATGAACCTGTCCATTTCAGCATCCCTAGACCCATCTGTTTCACGAAGTTTGTCTTCAATGTGGTGCACATGTTTGCATTGTTTTTCCTAGTCTTCTGCAGTGATAGATTGAAAAGCTTCTTCAGCTAAATTCACAATGTTGGTTGCCTCTTGTCCTACATTTTTGCTTGTGACTCTCCTTTTAATGAGACTCCACATAAATTCAATTGTGATTAGCTCGCAGTGGTATGGCGGTAATCTAACCATTTTGTGGCCATGAGCTTCAAGCATTTGATCAGTTTGATATTATATTGGATCTTCTTTATGGTCTTTTATAATTTCATACAGTTGAGCTTTCACCATGGTAGGCAGATAAGATAACCCCTTATTTGTGATCCAGTTTTGCATTTCAGCTTTAGTAGAACTTAATGTTGGTAGGTACCTTGTTTAACTTGATAAGGGGCATTATTCATAACAACTACACTATTAGACGGCAAATGAGGAATAAGTCTTTCCTGAAGCCATTTTATGAAATTAATTTGTTTTGTTCATGTCTTCATGGTAGTCACCCGATTTTGACTGGGATTTAAATATTAATAAAGCGTTTGGTATAAACCCTATTTAACCACCCGCATGAACAATTATCCATCGTGCACCAACGGAATCGTTTTTAAGACACCCATTTCATTTTCTATTTGCCAGCATTTATTGTACTAAATACTCCTGAAACCGTACCTGTATCAAATGGTGGTTACAGTTGGACATTCTAGTTTCCACTAAAATTGGGTAAAATGTTATGCATGGGTAACCCTATTTTACATACCTGTCATCCCAGAGTACCATTCCAACATAAAGAAAACAAACACTGACATTTGTCAGAGGTAAAATAACTGTGAACGGACTGTATAGGGCGTAAGAAGTTGACATTTGACATGCATGTTCGACGGGGTGCACAAACAAGGGATTGCAGAAAATTCCCACGTGATCAGAGCAGAAACGGTTATAATTAATAAAATATGATACTTACTTATAAATAATAAAAATAAAATAATATGATACTAAACATAAAACTATTTTATTCTATAAGAATTAAATTCTGTTAGATGCTATTTACGTAAATAAATGTAAGTAAAATTACAAACAAAATCGACGCTATAAAAATCCTTACCTATCTCGTTATGATCATATTCCAGCCACACAGCCGGGCATATTTTCATGCCAGCCGCGTTAAATGACGCTGCCATTAATATTCTTCATTCGCCCTCGCATACAGATAGTTCCGTATATTAATCAAGTCTCGAAGACCCTGAGTTGACCATGAGCGTATTTATGAGTACAACTAAATAGAATTTTCCAACTACATATTATGAGAGCAGGATTTCATTTATTTCTAGCATGGCTCATATTATACGAAACGCAATGGACGATATGGAAAATACGGAATAACCGCTGTATTGATGGTAATAAATCTAAATGCTGCTCTTACTAAATAGTGCATACTAATTAAAATTCTCATTAGTATTAATTAAAATATTCTGCAGTAGGTAGGTTTTTGATTTCACATGATTTTTCACCAGATTACGCTTACGCTTACTCCACACTAGTACTAACACTGCACACCTTAACTTTCCTAAGGAATCACATTATCTATTGGTGAAAGCCGTACAAAATTCTATTTCTGTTAAGTTCTTACAGTCAACACATACAATTTTTAAAAGATTTAGCTATGAAAATCTGCAGTTGCGAAATCTAATTTCAACCTTATTCTTATAGCTTTACGAGAATAAGATTCGTCTACGAGAGCGTAGATTGGCTTCATGCAGTCGCCTCCTCACAGTTTGGTCACTCACAAGCACTTGGTGTTCCACCTGCAGCCTTTGAACCAATTGAGTAGCCATTACATTTGGTTGAGCTCTAGCAGCAATTTGCAAAAATCGGTCTTGTCTGGGGGTAGTGATGCGACTTGGCCCCCGGTGCCTCTCTGCTACTTCACCTGTGACACGATAGCGTGTCCACAATCTTTAAATGACCTTTTGGCGGGTCCCTATTGCTTCAGCGACATCACGTTGAACAGACCCAGCTTCCAGCATTCCTACAGCCCGTAACATTTCCTCCCTAGTTAAATGCCGGCGTTGCATGGCTAGAAAAACTCAATTTGACAAACTTTATCTTTAAGTCTTCAAATGAATAAAAAAACTGTTACTAAACGTAATTTGTATTTTTTCTAAATCTCGCTTATATGAAAATTAGCTGTGTAGGAACACATGAAGACATTTTTTGCCACAGAAACAAAAGATTTTTCAAAAATTGAATTTGGAACTACTCTGAGATAAATAACAAATAAATTGGAGTATAAACAATTTTAATGCGGTCAGTACTTTTTGACTTATTTAATTGAGTATGAAATATCCCTAGACCGTGTTGATGTGTTTATATGAAGTAAACGTTTCAAAGTCAAAGTCCATAGAACTTTAAGGCTCTTAGTATTGCTTCGATAGGCTAGCTCTTCAGGTAAAATGATCACGTGTATACGTGATTCAAATATATTTTATGCCTCTCTGACCATAGTGCGCATGATTGGAAATGAAAAATTACATATTGTTCTTATGTATTATGAGTTCAGAAATATTTTTCTATTATATAATATGGCCGGTCGTTATTTAAAATATTTCGCAATTATTAATATTATACATGCCATGCAATGAATTTCCTAAGCCCGAGTGGGTCTCCTATATTTATTTTATTTATTTATTTATTGAGTGAAGCAAGTGAGGTATGTCAGGATCGTTGCAAATGGCGTTCCGTAGTCTCTGCCTACCCCTCCGGGAAACAGGCGTGAGTCTATGTATGTATGTATTATTTATTGAAATAAAAACGGCGTACACCACTTACAAATATCTCACAAGTATATACAAACAAACACAACTATAATATTGGTGACTGTTGCCTGATGTTAAATAGCATAATATAATCGTTCTCAATAAATATTAAATGAACTTCTGGTTTCTGAGATAAGGGCATTTAATCAAACAAACAATCAATAAACTTTACTATGTCAATTTAGATAAGGAGATGCCAAATTCGGCGCGCTAACAATAAAGTATTCTAACCATGATTCTCATGGCCCACCGGTACGGGAGGTTGACGGACACCACGGTAGTTACACGGACAGACAGTCGGTCAGAGAAGGTTTAGTAATAGATGTAGGCACCCTTTAAGTATGGATCGCAGAAGTTTATACTGAAGACAGCGCATGCCTTGGATATGTTTAACGTGCTTCAAAAGATTTTGTCATTAAATCTCATGAACCATTTACAACAAGATACGTTATGTTCCTGTCTTGTCTGTCCAGTCAAACTAGCAACCACGCAGATACACTTAAACACTTACAGGAAGGTCCATTCCGTTTTCGTGACTTTAAAACTAAAGAAAAGTCTGGTGACCCTGGAACCTTGGACAAGGCCTTTATAATTTGATGCATCATACACGACTACTTATGCTCTAGTTAAATTAAACAGCTCATGAGTTCACGCGGCAACGCAAACAAAATGCCCACAGCAGTACTTCCAACTTTACAGGATATAAAAAAAATGAGTAATGTTTTTAAAGTGGCCTCCGCTTTTTATTTTCGGTCTGGCGGAGAGCCAGCGTTCAAGTCAATCGTTTAGCGGTTGACAAAATCAAAATTAATATACTCCTAACTACCAACAAAATGCTAGACAGTTGCTTTGGTTTGCAGATGGCTTTTTTACACCGTTTGCGTAATATACATACGCTTGTTAAGAGATTTATACGCAAAAGCACTTGATATTTTAAAGTTACTTGCGTTACTAACTGACTAACAGACAACACATAGCCTAGCCTGCATATATTGGGCGCAAGAAGCTGAAATTTGGCATGTACGTTTCTTAGGGACTGATTTCCAAATATATCCACAGGATCGACAAGACAGGATTATAATGTCTCTATATTATGAATTATATGTATTGCATTTGGTTCTATTTAACTGAGTTATGGCCTCTTGTTCTCATTATCAACCTAACCAAGTCTAAATAGGCAACGATTTGACAGAGTATTTGCTTTTCTACAGTGTGATTGTTGTTTGACCGACGCAACACAAATAGATAATACACCACACAAAAAATGACCCCCCTAACTTATCAAAAATCTTCATGAGAGCAAAGATCGTTAGCGGCTTAATTTGCTATCTGGGCCACATACGCACATAACTGTGAAAAGTCAGCAGTGTGCACCTTGTTTAAATGGTGAACACTTACCCATGTGCCAGTTTGTTAATATCTCCACCTGCTATACTCGCAGTCTACAATCAATAACATTTTTGATAACTTAATAAGTTAACAGATGTACCTACTCATTAACTAGGAACAAGTTAAGGCAAATCTCTAAACAAATTTCCTCTTCTTTCTAAATTTCTCCAGTATTTCCATGTTGTAGTGACGTGTACTCATTGTGTGATCAAACACACGACTTGACACGACACATTATAGCTTCCAACGGTCTTCCAACTAGGCCATATCTGCCCACTGTCCTCAGTATTACAAAATACCTATCTCCCCCTTCTATTCAAAATTACTATGCAAAGGGGTTCTCCTCACCCCAACTAATAATTAAAAGGCGTCACGTACATGGTGCCTGTTTATGCATAAGCAGTTTGAGCGTACGGCAGTGCTCCAGCCGAGTTATTCAACGAAAAAGTGGCTTTTAGTGTAGATATTTTAAAATTATATTTTAGCACGCGTTTTTGCATAAATTAAATTTTCAGGCTCCTTTTAGATGCTAGTGAACTCACTTTACATAACTTTACTTAAGGTAAATTTTTGTTGATATTTTTATAACTGCGCACAGTTTTTCGTATTTTAAAATTGTTATTACAACTGCATTCTTCGTTTGATGTGTAAATCTTGCAAGTTGAATAAGAAAGTATCTCAATCGTATGACGAAGTTGCAATTTTTAACGACTTTCTTTTCGACCCTTGAGCACACGACGACTTAAAAAAAATTCCGTGCCTTTTTTATTTTATCGTAATTTTGATTTTTATTGTTTTATGTTGACAGCCAGTTCGACCTATTTAAATAACACAAATAGGTGGAGATTTCTCGTATTAGATGGCGAAGTAGTGTTATATCGTTACAGCGGTAATATCTCTCCACTGTATCACTCTATTGTTGGATGCGGGCGGCTCAATATTGGTCTGTGTGGAGAACCTTGGAAGAGGCCAATGTCCAGCAGTAGACATCTCTAGGCTGACATGAGGTATCACTCCGGCTCTATGTGGTCCTCGGAGTAGGTATCATCTGGTTGTGGTGGTGGTGATTTTGATTCACTCATTTGTTATCTTCATATTAAGTCTACCTAATTCTATATTATGATCTGTGACCTGATTTTATTATCGAGGGTAACCTCCAGATGAACGAAATTCACAAAGTTTAACATCAAAAACGTTGAAAATATGATTTTCAAAATACGAAATATCCACCAGTTTATGCTGTAACTCTTTTTGAATTGGTTGTGCGCAATATTACATTAACCAGTCCCATATACAAACTGCCGATCGTTCAAATGCTGGTCAAGACCGAATTCTACTCACTCTGTAGTCACTATTTCAACTAGTCATTTTAGCCATCTGCCGTTCCTTACTTGGCTTACAAACTTACCTGACACCACCATAGTTTAAAACTTTTCAATCTCCATATTGCTTGTCAGAAACTCAAAGTAGGTTCCGTGCCGCTATTGTGGATAAAATCTAATTCAGTCCGAGACGAACTTGCAACCGTGCGTTCCGTACAAAATATAGTGAAAATGACTGCCGATTAAGATAAGATAAGATAAGATTTTATATCCATTAGTAATTTTTTTTATAGACTCATGTCTGTGTCCCCGGTGGGGTAGGCAGAGGTGTAATATTACACCCACATCTGGCTATGATTTTTTTAGGTCCCACGTAATAGGGGGCGGGCCTATTGCCGCTACCGGGCACATCACTGAACTCCGTACTGATACTGAGAATTCGGAAAACTCAGTAAGACTTTTGCCTGACCCGGCAATCGAACCCGTGACCTCCAATCAGCAGACGCATATGGTATCCACTGGACCACGGAAGCAGTCAATGTGCAATAAAAGTCTTATAAATATAGTGTTGATAGCTTTGAAGGAACTTCGGGTCGAATCATAACAAGAGGTCAAAGAAATGACAGGAAACGCCACCGACAAGTTCTAGGCTCTGGAATGTAAAAATATAAATATAATAATTTTTTTTAGCACTCACACAACACCATCTAGTCATACACTAAGCAGAAGTTTGTACTATGGGTACTAGGCAATGGATTAACATACATGTATACTATTTTTTTGTAAATACATACAAATTATACTTAGAAACACCAAGGACCAAGACAAACATCGATGTTCACGCAGACAAATGTTTGACTTGAGCGGGAATCAAACCCGCGACCTTCAGCGTGGCAGTCGTTTATACTTCCATTACGCCACCGGGTCGTCGTCGTGTTGATAGTTTCGCAAATAATTTTTCCTTTATCTACGGTAGGTTAGATAATATGTTCCCGCTTAACTATGTGAGTAGCTAGCTAAGCGAGAACGTATTATGTAACGTGCATTCCACAACTAGACTAAGGGGCCTCTCCTAAATCGTGAGCCAAAAGGACGATACGGTCTTTTATACCACGTTCGCCAGATGGGTCGATTCTCGATAACAACTATTCCGTCTCTTCACAAAGATACAATTTGCTTCGAGTATTTTCCTTAGTCGCCTCTTACGGCACCCACGGAAAGAAACGGTGTAGTGACATTAGTCATACACAGATTACCTATAAGGCTGATAATATAGATTTTTGACAGTCATTACGGGGAGTCAGTACCCTCAAATAAACTGAAACTGGTCTAAACCATGGAATATCGCTATCCCTTTGGGTTGCGGAGGTCAGACGGCAGACGCTCTGTGGAAAAAGTTGATATTCTGTCATATCTGGTTAGACCAGTAAGCGGACCTAGGGCTGCAAGGTGTGTAATTCTTGGATGCAACCGGGATTACGCTATGGTGATGATGATGAAGGCTGATAATGATACAAGGACGAGTTTGCTTTTTTGCTGATTATGTTGAAATACTATTGGAAAAATGTATGCCAGAATGTTGATTGACAGAGTAGTAAATGTGACTAATGACAAGATATGGGATGTGCAAGCGGGATTTCGGAAGGGAATGGGATGTACGGATCAAGTCTTTTCCTACCAGAAGGTGTATTGCGCGTTCATAGACTTGGAAAAGGCTTATGATAGGGTGAATAGAAAGGAATTATGGAAGGTGTTATCCATGTATGGGGTAGACAACTTTATAATAAGGGCTCTGAAATCCCTGTATAGGGGTTCTAGAGCCTGTGTCCGAATCAATGGTGCCTATTCGGACTGGTTTGACATCTCCCAAGGTGTCAGACAAGGGTGTGCAGCCTCGCCCTGGTTGTTCAACGTATTCATGGATAGCTGCATGAATGATATGAGAGAAAATGAATGCGGGATCGATATGGTAGGAGTGCGTGTTAAGTGCCTCTTATATGCCGATGATCAAGTCATTCTTGCATCATCGGCGAATGAGTTGCAAGACATGATGGACTGCATGAACAAGAGCTTTAAAGCGAAAGGTATGAAAGTTAATGCACGAAAGACGAAAGTGATGGTGTTTGAAAAAGATGAAAGTGTGATTGAGTGTAATATTACGATTGGAGGTGAAATTGTAGAGCAAGTAAAGGAATTTGTATATTTGGGTAGCGTATTTACAAGGGACGGAAGATGTGAGGGAGACATTGAAAGGAGAGTGACTGCGGGAAATCGTGTAAATGGAGCACTGTGGGCGTTTATGAACGGTCAGACGGTGCCAAAAGAGGCACGATTGGCGGTTCACAATGGAGTGCTTGTCCCCACGTTGATGTATGGAAGTGAGAGCTGGGTTTGGCAGAAAAAACATGAAAGTAGAATTAACGCAGTTGAGATGCGATCACTGCGTAGTATGTGTGGGGTAAGACTGATTGATAGAATTCCGAATGCAACTATACGAAAGAGCAGTGGACTGAAAGAAGATGTGGTGACAAGGATTGAGAAAGGAATGCTTAGGTGGTTTGGACACGTGGAGCGAATGAGTGAAGAAAGAATGACGAATCAGATATATAAGGCAAATGTGTGTGGGCAAGTCGGTCGCGGCAGACCTCGGCGGACATTCTTCGACCAAATTGGAGACATCCTAAGAAACGGAAAGGTCCGAAGTACCCGCAACCGGCGAGCATGTATGAAAAGAGTAATGAGTGTAGAGGAAGCGCGTGAGGTTTGTAAGGATAGGAGCAAGTGGCGTTCTGTTGTCTCTGCCTACCCCGACGGGAAAAAGGCGTGAGTATATGTATGTATGTATGTATGTTGAAATACGGCTGATTCTAATATTAATTGAACTAATTATACATGGATTTGGCTACTCGTGTGAGAGATACACTTGACATATTTTTTATGGAGTATAAGATATATCAAATATGTATAACATAACTTCACGCCTTTTATCCCCAAAGGGGTAGGCAGAGGTGTATTACACACCCACATTTCGCTAGTTATGGGTCGGTCCCAATGTAATACGGGGCGAGCATATTGTCATCTACCGGGCACATTATTATGCGAGCGATAATTAACATTTTTAATACACACAACTTCGAAAAGTCAGAGGTGTGTGCCCGGGGTACCTGGGGATCGAACCAAAGACCATCGTTACGGCAGTCAGTTACGTACACCACTGGGCTATCGCCCCGAGTATATAATATGTATCTAGTAACCAAATCCATGCATAAATCATATATTGAGTCACGCCATTAAACAATCCAATAATCTGATCGCTTATTCGAAATGGTACAAATTTAATAACCACAACAAACCACACTAAATCACCTAACTCATTTCTCGAAACTACTTGCGCTGAGCTTTCCACTTCGTATCACAGCTAAAATGTCCGACCATTCATATAATTACATGCATTTCAACAGCATTCACGAAGAGAATTCAGTTTGCTATCTTGTGTTTCGAAGTACCAAGTTTGTCAAAACTTGGCTGACTCGCAAACCGTTTAGTGGAATCTAAGTATTTGGACTGTTGAGTGGTTTGTACGAATTATATGTATTATTTTACGCTTTAAGTCTATAGGAATTCTAACAGCAGTCTCTCAGTTGTTATTTGCTAATATATTGTATATTAGCCGCTTGGCCGCGCACAAGTGACTATTTTCCCTTTTTGGTTACAGCGCTATACTCGGTCTGAATTTACTGTTTCTTTCTATTACGTAATGTTTAAAATCCTTTTTCTCTGTTCTATTCAAATCATAGAACATTCCTTCATGCTAAAAATACGAAGCGAGTCATAAAGTCGTTAACCCGGAACGAAAAAATTATGTCAAATGCCACTCTTTGTTTCGCGCGCTCCGTGATTACGTGCTTAGCGTATGCGTGTAATTAAATATTTTATACTATGATACATGTTTTTTTTTATTTAATTCGGTGTAGATAGAATCCCTCTACAGTTAAGACTCATAAAATATGTATGTTATCGATTTACTTTTTAAAATAATCCTGTTTAAAATACACAAAGTGTTTTTTTCAACGATTGTCAATGTTCGCTGCTAAGTATAATAAATTAGAAACTAAATATCAACAAAGAATTCATACGACTTGAAAGAGTCATTTATAAGGTTGAAGAAAAACATCACTTCAACTTACTCATGTTACCGACTTATCAACAATAAATGTTTATGTTAGCGCGCCCATCTGGCGAGCGGCGGCGCGACATTTTGTTTAGAACGTGAGCGGTCAAGTGAATTCGGCGAGTAGGGTAGTTTCCAGGGTCAAAATAATTACATTTTATTTAGTCCGTATTTTAGATTATACAAAAATATTGGATACGTACTTTTTCTTTTTTCGATTAAATAAAAAATAACAAAGATATAGCCCTTTAAAGTTACGTGTGACGTCATCTAGTGCGAAAAAATGCAGCACGGCGTGACGTTATACGTAACTTTAATGAGCTATATCTTGGTCATTTTTGGTTTAATTTACAAATAAAAAAATACGTATCGCTTATTTTTGAATCATCTAAAGGACGGACTTATAAATTTTTTTTTGTCAACGAGCCTATTGGCGCTAGCGGTCAAGCGGTTAGGCAAAATATAGATTTATTTACGACAAAAAGTGATATACATAATATAAATACTCGAAACAGGCATAAGTTATATGCCCCTTATCATCGTTTACATAAAGTTAATAATTCTTTTGTAGGGCTAGATATTCGTATTTACAATAAAATACCAATTAGTCTTTTAGAATTACCATTACGTTTAAAAGTAAAATAAAAGACTGCCTTATTAGGAAAGGTTATTATACTGTTGATGATTATTTCAGTGATAAGGATAGATGGTCACTTACTCTAGACAACTCATGATCTACTACTTATTTAGAATTTATATAGATACTTAGCATTTTTCAGGTTATCATTATATAACATTTCTAGTTCTTTTAAATTATTATTCGTTTATTATTAGGTCATTCCTCTAACTACATTTACATTTGTATTGTTGTTCCACAAATATTAAAAATTTACTGTACTGTAAGATGAAGATAACTCGTGATCATGGACTGTAAAGTAACATTTTTGTAATCATGTGTATTCGTATACCGTCACTTCTGTAACATACATTTCCACCATAGTTCTGAACAAGGTCACGAGTTGTCTACATTATAAGACGTAAGTGGAAGCTCCTGTTACACAATATTCACTTTGGAAGGCTAACTAATAAAGCACTTAAGTATTATGTCTGTAACTAATTACTATTTACAAGTAATTAATTACAATGTGAAACAGTTGCAGATACTTACAAAAATAAAAATATGTACCATAATATTGGCGATTTAAAAGAGTGGCCAGTTTTATTGCCCGTTCTTTCTCGTGGCTCTACCTATTGCTTTGCGAACGAGGCAGTAAATGTAAATGTAGAAGCATTAAGTAATTTAATTTTAATATTGACGTTCATAAGCGTCACCTTGTGACCTAGATGAATAAATGATTTTGACTTTGACTTTGATTGGTATAAGATTGGTTGGTAGTGCTCTAAAGTATTAGTGACTAGCCACAGTTGGCTGGCCACATTAAATTGTTTATGTATTTTTGTTATAGATTCACGCCTGTGTCCGCGAAAGGGTAGGCAGATGTGTTATATTACACTCACATTTCGCCATGCTTATGAATGTCTAGGTTCGTAATAGAGCGCGAGCCTTTTGCCGTTACCGGGCACTTTACCACGCTCTGTGCTGATCCCGCGAATCGAACCCGGGACCTCGCAATCCTGATCAAGATCCTGAGCAGACGCATACGCTGTCCACTGAACCATCGAGACAGACTTAACATTTTCCTTTGTCCTTGTCATT
Source organism: Euclidia mi (assembly GCA_944739405.2). NCBI lineage: Eukaryota > Metazoa > Arthropoda > Insecta > Lepidoptera > Erebidae > Euclidia > Euclidia mi. The sequence continues at coordinate 66,647,714 of OX123192.2, forward strand.
TCATAACATTTGCCTAATATACATATTATTCGAGTAAATAAATTTCACGGCTTTATTTTTGTACTATTTTTAAACATTGGTTGCTTACATTCAAAATAAACAAAGAATGGTTTAACTGCAATGTATATTATTCTCGCATGTAAGACAGAATATATTAGTCTCCGTCTCGACGTATGTCCAATAAAGTTAAATTGAAAATACAATTGGAAGTCTCGAGTATTTCTAGCATTGTTTTACGAATGACCTGAATACCAAGCTGTCGTATGGGCACGCTGGAATATATTGCCATTAGATTATTTTGTACAAATATTTCGGGAAATAAGGCAAATATCTAAGAGTCTTATATAATTGGTTGAAAATCGTAGCGGATGGATACGTGTGTCTCAGGATCGGTCCATGTGGAGAGCCTTGGGGGAGGACTATGTCCAGCAGTGGGCGTCTTTCCGCTGATATGATGATTATCTGGTGTCGGAAATTTCAGACCGCCCATAGGCCAGCAGCGATAGCCGATTGGAGAGGCCGACAGACTGCTACGTGTTCGATTCCACGGCGCATACCAATGACATTTCGGAGTTAAGTGTGTATTAAATTGTTAATTATCGCTTGCTAACGGTGAAGGAAAACATCCTGAGGAAACCTACATGTCTGAGAGTTCTCCATAATGTTTTCGAAAATCATGTGACTATGGCCTTACCCATCTCACAGTGAGAAGAGGCCCGTGCCCATCAGTGGGACAGTTTATATACAGGGCTGATGATGATGATAGGCCTCCGACTTGACCTAACGATACTGGTGCTCAAACAGGAACTGGTACTGACAGTTTTACGTATCTTCTTAAGCACTGTTAGTAGCGATCTGATGTAAATGCCGCGCAATCACCCATCCAAGTTGCAACCTGTACAGGTGGTGCTTAACTTCGCCGACCTACTAGAGCGGCAAGCCAAGTCATGCTATGAGCGCTACAAGCAGAAGCTTATTAAGATTGCCGGCAAAAAAGACACTAACTAATAGTCAATGTGCGGACGGGACCTTGTGTCAATGTTATCCCATAACTAAAGTAAGCAGAAATCTGCCACTTCCCAACTGTAAGTTGTATAAGCTTGCCGTTTAACATTGCTCCGACTGCAATTTTGATTTGAGTTAATCAAAATTGTTATTGTTGTTATATCGAGTCTCGGTGTATTTTGTCTCCTTAAATGAATGTTTGTAAATTATCAGTCGATAAAGTAATAATTCGTAGAACTGTTATTGACTTTTAATATATGAAATGAAAAGAGAGGTAGGTAGGTACAGCAAAATTGTATAATAATAATAATAATATTCTACCACATTCACACAACACCATCTAGTCCCAAACTAAGCAGAGCTTGTACTATGGGTACAAGACAATGGATAAACATACATATATACTTTTTTTTTTGTAAATACATACATATTATACATAATTGTATAATGTTATATATTACCTTTATCGAAATTATTTGAGCTCTATTGTTTGCCAAAATTGTTGACAATTACTTTTAAATTGATGTCTGCGGTTTCGTTCAGAAGTTTTGTTGTTGTATTTATTCGACTTCGTCGTCGTCGGTCGTAATAATGTGTGTCACAGACATTATTTATTTTATTCTGTAATAAACACACGTGGTGCCCTCTGCCAGCGTTGCTTTACTTTGCCGATCTGCTACGAACGACAAGGCAAGACAGTTATGAGCACTACCAGCTGTGTAGCATTAAATATATTTTTAAATTGGAAATGTTCATGCAAACAATAGGTTCGCACAAAAAAGAAAAATAAATATCTTCTTAGCTTGAGAAAAACAGCATAAAGAACTTTACACCAACTCGTTAAATACCACTATCTAGGACTACTTTTATCCATTTTCAAATGTATCGTAACATACTTAACGAAATAAAGAAAAATATTTCCACATTTTGTACAAATGTACTGTTACATACCATATTATAACGTAGAGAAAGCCTAGTCAGCAATTTCACTGCATCGCGTATTTTCCATTATATTCTAGAAGCTCTTAATCAGCATTTATTCATTTCTTTGCTTCAATTGTATTATTATGAGCCAGTTGGCCCTGGGACGCGACAGTGAACGGTTGAGAAACCTAAATATAGGCATTCAGTATAGTGTAGTGTGTGTGTCAAGGTAATAAAAGGACTCTAAATTAATTTGTGAGTTTTTTTTAAAAAGACGAACGGGGTCGGCCTCCTAACAATTTGGTGTCAGAAGTGGGATGTGTCAAACAGAAAGCCTTCATACGGCATTGACACATCTATTTTATGTGCCAAAATAGAAAGCCTTCATACGGCATTGTCACATAAAATTTTGTATTTTGGAAGCCCCGTCTAGTCGCCGGTCGACAATAAGCCTTAGCCTCGAGGCTAAGCCTGCGCCATAAAGAAAAGTTCGTGAACCTTGGACGACGATAAGCCTCGACCTCGAAGTGCGAGCCCGCTCCAGCACACCACCACCAGATCAAGAAGCCTCCGCCGTCGCGTCATCACATTAAGCTGGGTTAAAATACAGCTTCAGTAGCTGTAACCCGCACCAGGTACCACTCACCCATCTACATCTTTACTATCTCATTTCTAATACCATTTCCGTTTTGCTATTTCCATATTTCTACATCGTTTTCTACACGACAACGTGGTTCCACGGGAAAGATCCCGAGCATCAAAGATGTCCTTGATCCAGCGCGTCGCGTCGCCGCTACTGCGCATCAACTCACATTACACCGAGTCGCCGAGTTCCAGGAATGACAGCGTCGTTTTACATCGCGTCGCTTACCTTGTGAGTCTTTGTTATAAACTGTAATTATTACTACTTATTTAATTCAATTTTGTGTGCCAATTCCGTGTGCCTATTTTTAGCGTTATATGTGATTTTCGAATTCTATTTGTTTACTATTTCATTACTTTGTAACTATATGTCTGTAAAATCGGAAAAAGTCGATATGTCCGACAAAATAACATTAACTTTTCTTACCAAATTTATTAAGCCGTACAATGGTGACAAAGAGTCACTACCAGCTTTTCTCACAAATTGTGATAACGCTATTTCTCTAGCTAGTGAGGACCAAAAGTCTATTTTGTGTAAATTTATAATTTCTCAACTTGAGGGAAATGCCCAAGTTGCATGTACTTTGAAAACGTTTAACGAGTGGTCCGATTTAAAATCATTTTTAAGGAAAACTTTTGGGGAAAAGAAACATTCCACACATTTGCTAGTCGATCTACAGAACTGCAAACAAAGTACATCTGAAGATGTCACTAAGTACTCCCTCCGTGTAGAACATATTCTCACTAGAATTTTAGCAGACGTCCAGTACAATTGCAGGGACGCCAAAGAGCTTCCAGGCAGGTTAGCCGCTATGGAAGATCTCGCACTCAATACATTTATGTTAGGTTTGAATCCTTCAATTTCAAATATTGTCAGATGTCGGAACCCGTCATCCCTCAATGAAGCTGTGCAACACGCTACTGAGGAAGAGAAATTATTCAATCTGCAGTCTCATTCTTTAAAATATAAATCCAAACACGATTTCCAAAATAATTCTAGTAAATCTGATAATCATAAATTTTCGTCTAACTCTAATTCGAATTCAAATAATTTTTATAAAAGGTCTAACTTTAATTCTCAACAAAATAAGAATTTTAAACAGTATTCTAATCCTAAAACAAATGTTATTACTTGCAATTACTGTAAAAATGTAGACCACTCTATAGATCAATGTCGTAAACGACAGTATAACGCGCAGCGTCAAAATCAGTCTAATTCTAAATCAAATTCCAATAATATGCCCATGCACACCTTATCTCAAGGTGATGACGTAGTTAATAACCAATTACCTTTAAACTAACTTAGATTTCGGATGCTTGCCTGCCGAAGTCGATAAATCATAACGGCACAAATTCTTATACTATTTCTTACCCTAAATCGAATGATAATACTTATACTAATTCTTATCCTAAATCTTATGCCAATTCTAATCCTAAGTCTTATAATAATTCGTACACTAATTCTTATGCTAAATCTTATACTAAACCTTATACGAATTATTCTACTAAATCAATTACTATTTCTACATCTCAGCCACCCACAAGGGAACTGAGTCACACTAGTTCTTTTACATCTCAGCCGCCCAATGAGGGACTGAGTCATGCTAACTCTTTTACACCTCAGCCGCCCAAAGAGGGACTGAGTCATTCTAGTTCTTTTACATCTCAGCTGCCCAATGAGGGACTGAGTCATGCTAACTCTTTTACATCTCAGCCGCCCAATGAGGGACTGAGTCATGCTAACTCTTTTACACCTCAGCCGCCCAAAGAGGGACTGAGTCATGCTAGCTCTATAACACCTCAGCCGCCCAAGGAGGGACTGAGTCATTCTAGTTCTTTTACATCTCAGCCGCCCAAAGAGGGACTGAGTCATTCTAGTTCCATAACTAAAACGTATTCTAATTCTAAGTCTATGAGTGAACCCATCTTCGAGATGAGCTCATTATCAAATAAAATATCGTTACCTTATACGAAATTATTTACGAAAGGCTCTAGTAATTATCTTAATTTTCTTATCGATACAGGTGCAAGTATCAGCATTGTTAAACAGTCTAGTTTGCGAAATATGCCTGAGCTTACCTCTGACACTATTAAAATAAGAGGTATAAATGATACTAATTCCTATTGCTAAACTTTAGGAGGAGTTTATTTAACATTTATTTTATCCAATACTTCTTTTCAACATAAATTTCACGTCATAAATGATAATGTTAACTTAAAAAATTATGATGGTATATTAGGTACAGACTTTCTCCATCTTTATGAGGCGAATATAGATTATAATTCCAAAACGTTAACCTTTAATGGCCATGAATTACCAATTTTTCTACATCAACCTACTTATATGATACCGGCACGCTCCGAGGCCGTTATCGAATGCGCCGTATCCAATTACTCTCCCGAGCTTTATCTAAACAATGAAGCCTTAGTACTAGATCATACCTTAAAGGAACGTGTTTATGTCGCAAATTGCATTGTATCTATTAAACCGAATATAAAGGTCAATGTTACTATATTAAATACTACTGACCTAGACCTTGAGGTCAAAGATTATGTCGTAGAGTTGTCACCGATTGATTATGGTGAAAACCTAGAGTATAATTCTTCTTATAATATTAATTCTATTTCTTATTCTAAATCTGATCGGGCAAATCAAGTATTAAATTCTATTCGCTGTTCACATTTAAATGAAGAAGAGAGGAAAGCTCTTCTTAATTGTTGTTCAGAGTATACAGATATATTTTATCTCGAAGGCGAACCATTATCCTTTACTTCTGCCGTAGAACATTCAATTGATACGGGTAACGCAGCCCCTATTCACGTGAAATCGTATCGCTTCCCTGAATGTCACAAGGAAGAAGTCGATACTCAAATTCGAAAGATGCTAAATCAAAATATTATACGTCCTTCAATTTCACCTTGGAGTGCCCCAGTATGGGTAGTTCCCTAAAAAAATGAATGCATCCGGCAAAAAGAAGTGGCGAATTGTAATAGATTATCGCCGCCTTAACGATGTCACTGTCCTCGACCAACTAGGTCATTCTAAATATTTTACTACGCTTGACCTTGCAAGTTCCTTCCATCAATTGAGAATGTCCGAAAAGGACGCACCAAAAACAGGTTTCACTGTTAGTTCTAATTCTACTATGTCCGGCCACTACGAATTCACTAGGATGCCCTTCGGGTTGAAAAATGGCCCTATTACCTTCCAACGACTTATGAACACCGTATTATCAGGGTTACAAGGTCTACATTGCTATGTTTACATGGACGATTGTATTATCTATAGCTCATCCTTACAAAATCATATAGAAAAATTAGAACTAGTTTTTGACAGACTACGTAAATACAACCTAAAACTTCAACCTGATAAATGCGAGTTCCTACGTCGCGAAGTGAGTTACCTTGGTCACATCATCACCGATAAAGGTGTTTCTCCGAATCCCGAAAAGGTCAAGGCCGTGTCTCAATTCCCAATTCCTAAAAACCCTAAGGAGGTCAAATCATTTCTAGGTCTTATTGGTTATTATCGCCGTTTCATTAACAATTTTTCAAAACTTACCAAACCTCTTACGTCCTTATTAAAGAAAGATGTCACTTTCCACTGGTCCCCAGAACAACAAACTGCCTTCCAAATTCTTAAAGAAAAACTAACTACTGCCCCGATTCTCCAGTATCCAGATTTTTCGCAACCATTTATTGTTACTACCGACGCCAGTAATTATGCCGTCGGAGCTGTCCTCTCGCAAGGACCTATAAGGAAAGACAAACCGATAGCGTTTGCCTCTCGTACTCTGAATCGTGCTGAAGGAAACTATTCGACAACCGAAAAGGAGTTGTTAGCTATTTTGTTTGCCGTTAAAACGTTTCGCCCTTACCTATACGGTAATAAATTTAAAATCGTTACTGATCATAGACCTCTCGTATGGCTATTTAACGTCAAAGACCCAGGCAGTAGATTAATTCGTTGGCGCCTCAAACTTGAGGAGTATGATTATGAAATCGTGTATAAACAAGGTCGTCTCAATTCTAACGCCGACGCCTTATCCCGGTGTCCCGTTAATGTTATAGATATTAATAGTTTAAATAACCTAACTTATGAAAAATATTTTAAACTCCAGTTCACTAATCGCCTTCCAATTTCTAATACTATTATTCAAGAATATTCTCAGAGTTTACATTTAACTAAATTAAATACTATTGTTCTCCCTGTTTCTTTAGATTTCGACAATTCTATACCCGACTGTGAAGAAATTTTAACACAGCTAGAAAATTCTGAATCGTTGCTAAATTCTGAACGTGAACCTTTCACAATTCAAATGTTTGTCGAAAAGAACAAAACTTTCTATTTCTTATATACTAAAGTTCATCACTATGAAGAGACTAAATTTAAAGATATTTATAACCTACTTCTAAAGCTTAGAGATAAAATCATTACAGAAAATTCAAATATTACTGATTTAGCAATATCAGACTTCTCTGACCCTTTTTCTAAGCTACCTTATACTAAAATCTATAATATGATTTCCTATATCTTTAGTAACACCAATATTAAAATCCATATTTACAAAAATCAGTTAATATATCCAACTCCAGCCGAAGTGCCAAAAATATTAAAAGAAAACCATGATTCTCCAATTGCTGGTCCCCCAGGTTCTAACCGAATGTACAAGAGAATAAAATCATCCTATTATTGGAAAGGTATGCGCTCAGATATTATTGACTATGTAAAGAAATGTCAGCTATGTCAAATTAATAAACCTTTAAGAATATCAAATAAAGCTCTAATGGAAATAACTTCCACCAGTACAAGGCCATTTGAAAGACTTGCGCTGGACGTTGTTGGTCCCCTTCCCGAAGCAGGTTTTCAAAATTATAAATACATATTAACCCTACAAGATGACCTTACCAAATTCTCTAGCGCTTACCCCATGGTTACAGCAACCAGTGAAGAAATTGCACGGAATATTGTACACTTTATGTCTCTTTTTGGTTTTCCTAAAACTATTTTAACTGATCTTGGTACTTGTTTCACTTCGGATTTATTTAAACAGCTTACAGAGATACTAAAAATTAAAAATCTTTTCACTATTCCGCATCATCCACAGACAAATGGAGCTCTGGAACGCTCTCATGCCACTTTAAAAGAGTATCTCAAATCTTTTGTTAACGAAAATCAAAACGACTGGCACTGTTACCTATTTACTGCAATTTTAGCTTACAATACTACGCCTCATTCTAGTACAAATTTCACGCCTTATGAGTTGTTATACGGTTATAAACCAGTAATCCCCTCTTCACTTTATGAGACTCATACTAATACAACATATCATGAATATATTCGGGCTTTACAATATCGTATGCGTTTCAGTCGCGAAAAAGCGATTCAAAATATAATAAATGACAAAGAAAGGTCAAAACAATATTATGACAGCAGTTCGCGTCAAATATCCTATAAAGTTGGTGACTTAGTTTATTTAAAACATCACCATCGTTTAAGAAAGGCTCTGTCTCCTATATGGAAAGGCCCATATAAAATCGTTCAAGTTCATGGTAATCGAAATGTCACTTTGCAAGTAGGTCGCAAAAGAGTTAAATATCATGTTAACGAAATTAAACCAGCATCTTCTTAATTCTTCTATTTTCTCATTTCCAGAATATTATGCTGCGGAAGGCATTGCCAAGCAGACTCCAATATAATTCCTATTTCTCACAGTCCTGGTTTATATTTTGAACCTCAGACTTATATACATTTTTATAATGACTATTGGAAAGTCATTACACTATTGATTTAATAACTTTAGATCCATATCTTAACAAAATCGAAACTCTATTGCAAAATATCTTAAATCTATGCGTAAATCTCAATCCAAATATCTATCCAAATGTAAAGACTTTTCTAGCCCGATCGAAATCTTAATACAATCTAGTTATGTCAAACTCGAATCTCTGTCTCATATTATAAGTAATCAATCTAAACATAAAGTTAAAAGATCTTTAGAATTCAGTGGCGAAATCCTTAAATTCTTTTTCAGCACATTAGACGCCGACGATGCTCGCAAGTATGATGCAGCAATTGAATCTTGTCGCAAAAACGACAAGGAATTATTTCATTTGTTTCGAGATAATATACATATAATTAAGTCAACTATAAATAACTTTAATTCTACTATTTCCAACCTTAATCAAAATGAAGTTAAATTAAATCAACAAATTAGAACTATGGATCAAATATTTTCTCAAATTACCAAAACTGATAACACCCTTCTTTATATTTCTAAGATAAATAATCTTTTTAGTGTTATTGAAAGTTCCTTATTGTCTATCTCTAATTTACTAGACACTACTCTTAATGCTATTTTATTTTCTAAGCTAAATGTTCTGCACCCTAGCGTTATAAGTCCAATGAATCTTTTCAAAGAATTGTCAGAACATAGCAATCAAATAAGTAAACAATTGGAATTTCCAGTTCCATTAGATATAAATAATATTAATTCAATTATAGATGTATCACAACTTAGCTGTTACTACTATAATAATAAGATTGTTTTTGTGTTACAAATTCCATTAATATCGTTAGATAATTTCACTGTTCATAAAGTGGTTCCCTTACCAACTCCTCACGAGTCAGACTCTCATATTCAAACATTTGCTTTGATTCAACCTTGTAATAATTATATCGCATTGAGGGATGATAGAATGCATTATGCCATGTTAAATGACCTAAACAGTTGTAAAACTATTTATAGTAACTATTCTATTTGTGAATTAACTTCTATATTTTCGTGTTTGAATAATGCAAACTGTGAATCTAAGTTACTGTCTGAAATAACCTTAACCTTACCTAGAGAATGTACCTCTAGATTGTTATATGGTCAAATAGATATTTGGCAAAGACTTAAAAATAATAGGTGGATATTTGTACAGTCAGATGTAACCAAATTAACAATTAAATGTCAGGACGATATTAACGATTACTCTATTGTTGGCACAGGAATTGTAAAATTAACAACGGATTGTATAGGTTATTCGAAAACCATCCAGTTGCTGCCTAGTAACGTTTATTCCTTTTCTGTTAAATCTCCTATTGATATAAACTTCGACATATCAAATGACGATGTTGCAAGAAGGATATATTTAATGAAAGTTTGCCTCACTTAACGCCTCTTTCTTTATCTAAAATCAATTTAGAATCGTTAAAGTATCAGACTCATCAATTAAATAATTTAGAAAACGAATTAAATAAACTGCAAAATGAATCTCATTTCATTAAATATAGCCACTACTATTCTACATTTACTATTATTCTTATTGTGTTTCTATTTTTATACTTAGCTTATAAGATGTATAAGTATTATGCAAATCATTCTAATTCTGGATGTTGTATACAAATCTTCAATCAATGTAATACAAAGAAATCTGTCCAGCATAATTCAAAACTTTCTAGTTCTTTTGAAATGACAGACCTATCAGCATCAGAAGATGACAAATCTGTAAAATCATTACCGAATGTCACTACCAATTATAAGCCTTATGGTTCTTTGCATAAAGTTCAATTTACTTCTACAAGAAATATTAAAAACTATTAGAAAACGTTTATTTACTAAATGATATAAGTATACAGACTATTTACATTTTTACATTTGCTAAATATTTACTATTTCATTTGTTTACAACTTATACAATTAAAATGAATTTACTTTTACTATTCCTAATCAATTATTTACTATGTCCTATTTTATAAGTCATGTTTGACTAACATTTATAAATATACTATGTCGGTTATAATTTTAATTATACTTTCTAATTAAATTGTTCAATTATTATAATTAATTTCAAATTCTATTTTCTAGAATGATAATGTTGAACTTTATAATTAATTTTACTATTTTCTATGTCGTAATTAGATTTCAATTCTATTTCCTAGAATAACAATATCTAATTGTATAACATTATTTTACTATTTCTTTTGTAAAGGTTTCTCAATCTCATCTCTGACTCCACTTATCTTAATTTAGATAATGCTCCGTCAAAAGGGGGGAGCTGTTACCTACCATATTATAACGTAGAGAAAGCCTAGTCAGCAATTTCACTGCATCGCGTATTTTCCATTATATTCTAGAAGCTCTTAATCAGCATTTATTCATTTCTTTACTTCAATTGTATTATTATGAGCCAGTTGGCCCTGGGACGCGACAGTGAACGGTTGAGAAACCTAAATATAGGCATTCAGTATAGTGTAGTGTGTGTGTCAAGGTAATAAAAGGACTCCAAATTAATTTGTGAGTTTTTTTTAAAAAGACGAACGCAATTTTCAGCCTGCTTATCCGTCCCAAGTTTTCTACACGAGAGCAAATTTAAGCAATTCCATTGCATTTAGAAAGACAAATAACGGTGAGCTAGATATTGCAGACGTTAAAAATACTGACTTTTTAAGGTTGGTTTATATGAAGCTGAGATGTGCTACTATATTTTACGGTAAATAGAGACGTAATTCTTTGTTACACCAGATTTTCTCTGATCATGATTTTAAACCTTTCAAAAGGCTTTGTGGCAAGTAAAGGCAGCGATAGCCTAATGAAGATACCAACAAACAATGACCGCGCCACAATGAACTTTCGGAGTTATGTGTGTATTGAATTGTCAATAATCGCTTGTACCGGCCTCGGAGCGCACGTTAAACCGACGCTCCCGGCTGTCATAAAGGCCTTTGACAGTCGTTATAGGGCGTCAATACCTCTAAGTCAACCAACACTAGTCTTAATCATAGAATATCGCTATGCCTTCGGGTTGGAAAAGCTAATATTCAGCGAAATTCGGTTAGACTAGGAAGCGGAGCCCAGGTTGAAACTGGGATAACGCCAGAAGGATGAAAAGGCTAGTGGCAAAGTAGTGCCGCCTAAAACTACCGATTTACAAGATTAAAGCTGTTCCATCGTCAGCTGAAATATGGAAGGGTTGTCGGTCACAAAAAGTTGGTGAGGACAAGGCAGCGATAGTCTAGTGGATCTCCACTAATTAACAGCGCACGCACCACTGACTTCGCAACTATGTGCATATTTGACTCAAACAGCAAGTAGGACCGTCATTCCTAGACGTTATCAAGATCTTTTACAGTCGATGATATTACGCAGTCTCGAGGCCAATCACTTTTCCTTTGGATTATCGAGTTACTGTGAGAAACTTTTTTTATTAGCCAGACTCCGGGCTCCAAAGTAAAAGTCTTAGATGAAGCCGGGATAACTTTAAGAGGATGATGATATTTAAGCAGACAGGACCTCATATCCATTAGTGTGATGCTTTGAAAAAAACGATGAAACCTTGCCATTTTTTATACTCACTCGTACAAATAAGATACGAATCACCGCTCCATTGGCGCACAATCCTTACGTCCAGTTAAGTAAGTGCGTTGGTCCAATAAACGGACAACCTTACCATGGCCAGAGGATAATTTATGAACATGCTACTTCAGTGCCATTTTGAATAGTAGGTATTTATTTATAGGCGTTGTTTTTGAGAACACTGTGTGATAGTATAAAGTATGGTTTGTTACGAAGTTAGTATTTCAGTCTTGTATATAAAGTGTTCTACGGGTGGGCACTGATCTCTTCTTACTGTAAGAAATGTTAGATCACACATGTCCACCACGATGCCTGGCCAAAGGCGTTTCATAAGTCCTTAGAGAGCATTATGGAAAACTTTCATATGTTAGTGACTGCTATACACTGAATTCTAATAGTTGAAAGAAAACGTCGTGATTCGTGAGCAATTACAGAAGATAACATTACCGAGAAAATTATGTAGCATTGTGTACTAAGAGCCTTAAACTTATTGCAGCCCGTAGTCTTAAAAAAACCACTGCATTCATGCCGTTTGCATATGACCTAATTTTTGGCAAACATTTTCTTTTATTAAAAATAGGTCATACTTTTTAAGACTATGTTTTGTTGAGGGCCTCAAATAAGGAACACTAAGAATATTTAATTTTAATATTGATAAAAGTAGCACAAAGAATATTTTAAAGCTGTTTGTATATTTATAAATAAAATATTTTTATGGCTCACAAAATTGACATAAACAAGTTCATTCAAAATACGAAGTATAGTTTTTGTGCTGCAAACACCCATTGTAAGGCAAGTTACGATAACATGTATTGCAGTCCAGTGCACAAGTATTTCTTTAACACGATTGACGGTTTAGAAAGTTTTTGAAGTTTAATTCTGTGCCTAAGAATTTAGATAATTTGTAAATTTTACTGGAAGATTTATCATAGACACATTTATTCAGCGTGAACGATCCTGACAAATACGCCAAAAATAGTCCGGCGATTGTTTAGTCTAGAAGATTCCCACTGCTTCGCCCACATACTGTATTTCAATTAACCATTTCTGTCAGATCGAGTAATTCAAATGCAAATTTAATTAAATCCTTTCTTAGTGCACCCCTACAGACCCCAAGGGACATAATTATCTACATGCCAAATTTCAACTTTTTGCGTCCAATCGTTTTTTTTTTTTAGCTGTCAGTCAGTCCATAAGGTAAGAATTATGTGAAGTCACACTTAGCTAGCATGGTGGGCTATATCCCTGCCCTTCTAATTTATTAAAACAGGCCCGTACCACTGTAACAGTTTATATTAAAAAGCAAAACAGATGTAAATGTTGTATATTTACAATGAGAGATTTTCTAGTTATTGACACTGAGCTGAGATCAAAAAGAAATTGTGAAAGCTGACAAACCATATTCACGTTAAAATACAACAATTGCCAATACAGTCATCAAACCCAGCAAGTCATCAAAATGTGCGAAATTTAACAAAATAAGCCACATGCTTAGACAAGAATTTGGGATCCTACTTTTAAAGATCCTTCCAAAAGAAACTTTGAATTACGCTGAGTTATAGTGAGTAATTTTCTCTTTATAAAAGCAAGCACTAAAATACTATATTATTTAAGTAAAAATCAAAATGCATTCAAACGTACTGACACAGCCATAACCACAAGCTTTTTATTATTCATATTACTACACAGGAGCTCAAAACACACCTTACAAAATATAAAATGCATGAACAATAAATTCTAATTAAACTCAGAACGGAAAAGGAAACGCACCAGATGCGACACCGATAATCCATACATACATATATACATAGACTCACGCCTGTTTCCCCGAAGGGGTATGCAGAGGCATACTAAACGCCCACTTTTCGCCAGTGTTTTGATCCCACGTAATAGGTGGCGAGCCTATTGCCGCTTAGCGGGATATTTCGTTTGCCAGAGCCTCATCCGTTGATCGGCAGGTGCACCACTTGCAGGTGAGGTTAGCTTGGGACCCTAAGTTCTTGGTGGGAACCGAGACCGATAATCCCGTAGAAAATTTCTAATAGATACGAACACAAACATGCAAACATCACGCACACATGCATAATCATGCGGGCATACGATAGTTTCATTACAAATAAGCTAAGGCGGGCACACCAGATGATGCTTCTATTTAAATGCTTGGCCACGCGGCTTAGCGTTCAGCTTGCAAACAAACCACGATGTACTCTCTCCACATACTAGAAGCTTACAGCTGTAAGCGTTTCCGCATACTAATTTAGGATACATTTCCTAGCTTAAATTACATGAAGCGTTTTCAGTTTTGGTTAAACTGCCATCATAAACTAACTTTCTGTCTCTTTTATCATGATTAGTCGCACCCTCACTCCTATAACTCGATCTTCGCTTGCCATTCCCAATAGTTCGGCAAAGTTAAGCAACGCTTACACAGGTGGATGGGTGATCGCGGGTGGTATTTATATCTAAGCGCTACTATGCTAGCGGTCACTTAAAGCTATCAGTCTCGGTTCTTTTCTGAGGACTAGAATCGTTAGGCCATTTTCTTTTGTGACGGGTTGGAAAATCCTTATGGAATCCCTCCGCCTTGGGGGTCAGGACGAAGGGGACTGTCAGACTCTTACTGACTAAAAACCAACCCGTGCTACTCATATAGCCATGTGTCGGGGGGTAGGGTTTCACCGAAGCATTCCTCGCTACCCCCCGACGGGTATTGGCCCGCCAGATGGTCAGGCGGGCCCCGAACGAAACTCTCTTGGCGGCGGATGAAGGTGTTGGGCTCCGCCGCCAAAACAACCAGCGGCCGCAGAGGATATGGAGGACGGCAACGCAACACCGCATCTCCTCTTCCTCTGCGGCCCCACCGCGACGCAACGATGGTGCGCCCCCATTTGGTAGCGGGAGATAGGGCGCGTGGAAACGCAACACCGACACGCCTCTCCTCCTGCGATCGCACCCGACTGCGAGGGACAGACAGAACTATCCCCTGCACCCGCACCTTGGGACGCATCCTACGCAGGCCTCACACAAGCCCACGTGGAGCGTCCCCTCCCGGGATCCCGCTTAGATTCACCGTGGGTGTACTTCAAACCCACGGTTACTGAGCCCCCCCCCACCACGACAAGGTGGAGATCCCACGGGGGGGGGGGAGAATCGTTAGGCTATGTCGAAAGCATTTGTGTGGTCTGAAAACTCCGACACCAGAGTTGGTCACACATTCACACAAGAACGAAAGGATCTCCTTTTCTAATTCCATAAAAATGTCAAAAATTTTTTGGACACGCTAGAAAGTCATAGATAATAATATAAGAAAAAAAGTAAATATAAATGCATATTTACATAATTGAGCATTGAAAAAAAATGCTTGTTCAGAAAGTAAAGCCTCTGAGAAGATTCAGGCAAGAAACTCAGGGCCACTCTTTTCATTGTCCAATATCTTGCTTACAATCTGTCACACTGCTAATCAAGCCTCTTCTTTTTACAAGAACTCTTAAACCTAACTTGGCTGTTTGAGCATCATTAGAGTACCAATGAGTTTTGACATCAAAATTTACCTAGAAAGCAGCAATATTTTTTCTTTAAGCGGATACAATAAAAACATCCTGCTTCATTACTTTATTATGATGAACTCACTTGAAATAACCTCTGGACGCTTCCAAAACAGAACGTTCAAGAGTAATAAAAAAATAATGACGTAGAAGAGGTCGGAGGTCTGAATTAACGGAATACGAAAGAAAACGTAGACTTTTTTGTTAAAAAGAAGTTATAGAGGCCCAACTTGGTGCTTGTGTAAATTCGCAAGTAGAAATGGCGTTGTCTCGAGTAGGGTGACCGTGTTTTTTTTTTGGCTTGTCTTAAATAAATGTCACAAAATCTATGTGACTTGGTTTGCCTTACATAATAAATAAGAAAAGCTAAGCAACCTTGCACAGCCCGTCGATCTCGGTACTGCATAATGTTCTCGAAAGGCATTTGAATTCTGCCAACCCACAGCAAACTAGCGTGGTGAACTATATTAGACTTAGCATTCTAATAGTGAGAAGAAGGCCGTGCCTATTAGTACGACACTTTATAAACAGCTCACGATAAAAAGAAATTTCAATACTTTTGCATGTGGTCAGGGAACGAACGGACGTTTGCATCCAGGGATAGTCTTTTAATTAATTATTCGTCTCTGTGTAGTATTAAAATACTACACTACTTACAGGAAGTATTTAATAAAATCTTTGAATGAGCCCATTTCTAAGTTGTTAAAGAGGTTTATATTTTGATACCTATTCACCACAATGTTTGAAGTCTTAATTTGTATTAATCTGAGCTAACTGTTATTTTACTGTTATTGTACGTCTGCTAACGTTTGTTATTCTTATTTTGAAAGAAAATCAAAAGATTTTTCGGAATGCAACTTTTACTGCAATCAAGAAAGAAGAAGTAGTTTGTAGTAGATCCAGGTTTTAAGACAAACAATAATGGTCCATAACACAAACACATTTTTAGGAATTTGAGATTTCATTTTGTTGAATATTCTCAAATGGTGGTGCTAAAGTGCCATGGATCGCAGGCCCACGGTACCATGGCAATTCATTTGAGCTTAGGGTAGACAGGTGAACACAATGTGTAGAATTTATTTTACATTATAAACTAAGCAAATTTACATGAATTCAGAATCAAATTAAAGGGGAAACATTTACAAGGTTTATGTCACGTAGAATTCCTACGTATTACTGTAATCGAGTCACTTGCGAAGAAGGCTGGTAGTATTGCTACGCTGTATGGAAACGCCGATTCTTACAGCAAAGAATAATTAATGAGATCAAGATAAGCATCGATCATAATAGCTTTGTGGTTACGTCAAATGTCCATCATATTATATTAAGAAAAATAATAACATAAGTAATCATGGTCACCGTAGCTATTCGCAGCATGTTCTCGGCAAACTTTTCAGTGAGGACGATCCAATGAGCTTAAACGATGGGAAGTGGTCCACATTGTAATTATGGAAGGCTACATATACGCCAACCGACACTTTAATGTAATTCTGCATGATATCATACAATGTAATGAGTGAAAATTGCTCCGGCAAAAACTATTTACCTTGCTCAAATCTAATGTGTTCTTTCCCCTCGGTATGTGCAAATGTGTCTTCTTGTGTTAATCGTTATGTAACACTGATGACCGTAAGAGCTTCCCTTTGTGAAATGGAGCACAATGAGCTTACAGCATTATTAGGTGTGTCTTGATCATTCGGGTTTATGACCTACGTGAGATTCCCGAGTGCGCAGGAATGGATTCCGTGTGAACTGATGCCGGTGTTGATATATACATTAATTTAAGAGTCAATGTTAAGTACTTCTGATCGATGTGATATAAAATAGTTGCTGGAAATGCTCATGATCAGGTTTTTAGAAGTTTTTATTAAAACCAGTAAATAATAATACGGTATACGATTATAGTCTTTGAGCCATTTTTTTTTGTTTTAATTTGATATGAGTTGTTTAGACTAGTATTTGTAAGGATGTAGTTCCTAGCTCGTCTGGGCGAAGATAGCACTAGATTTCTAGATATGAAGGAAGCAAGTCAGCTACGACTTTTGATATAAGTAGGCTACAGTACCATGTGGTAAGCGTTAATCGCTCACACTGAACCAACAGAAAAATTGATTTTACTGATTAAATTTAACCAAGTGAGCTAGAAACTAAATTATTTATATAATTAGTTGTATTGTTTTTCGATGTAGTATTTGGATTGCAATGTGTAAAAATCGCGTAAATCCAAAAAATATTTAATTGTGTGCCAAGTCAAAATGGAAACGCAAGCAGCACTTATAAAAATTCCTAAGCCACAAATACGCTCGTATTTATCTAGATGAATTTTCATTTGTATTGCGTTTTTTAAAATGGCCTCGTGCTTGGTGGAAGCAAAAAATATTCTGGAGGAATTTTCTACACCGGTATAATTTGTGAGCAAATGTATTAGTGTACGTTTTCGATATCTCCGGGGGAATTTCTAAACAATCTGAAATTGTAATGTTTTTTCTATTTCATTAATCACAACTATCACAAGATATACTAAGCAAATTAAAACGGGATAATTTAATTTAAACTCTTTTACATATTATTTGTACAACCAATAGTTTACCTGATAATCAAGAAAAATAGATCATCTGCACCTGCACTCTTTCCAAGATGGCGGCCGAGGGACAAGAGGTACGACCCCACAAATTTAGATCCAACTTTACACTAGCCCTCCCTACACATCTGTTTAGAGTTTGGCCTTGATAGTGGGAAAAGCTTGCAGACGGCAGTGGAATCTTAGATTACATCCACTTCTCTAGGTCAAGCCAAGAATTCTAACAAATATTAGACTGAGTTTCTCAGTGCTTAGAATTAAACAAATCAATTACCTGGTGATCTTCCGGTGTCGGTCCTGCAACTAAGCTAAAGAATACACAAGACTATATTGGCCAATATTAGCAAGTGATACCTTTACTTAGTACCGGTTTCATACGCGACGTTTCTTTCACAGAAACAGAAAGAAACGTAAAAACTTAAGAACTAACTTAACATAAACAGAATCGGTTCCCAACTCAGGATAGTGTAAAAAAAATATGAAAATGCTGTGTATAGTTTTAATTGGGCTTCAGATTTGTGTATTGTATACTGTTCATAGATTAAGTACGAATTAATCTGTATCCTGTTACTGTACCTATTCAATAAAATAAAATATGCCACCTTGTGACACAAGATGGCGCTGGTTTTCTGTTGGGTCCATTATGTAAATAAATAAATAATAAATAAAATAAATATATTACGGACATACACAAAAAGTAATAATAATAAATATACATGCTGTTCAAGTGAGTAAAATCTTAATATCTAAATCTACGAACATCAATGGACAATCGATAAGCTTCCACCAGGGTCACTTGTCTCTGGCAAAGGCGTACGCGCACGTCCATACTCCATAACTATTTGTTGACTGTGCATGCGCTAATCGCGCGGAGATTAAAAGTTGGAATTATACGCCAAGCAAAAGCGACAATGGTGGAAACTAGCAATAACAATTTGGAGAATATTTTAATTACCTTACGTTTAAAACATGTTTACTTGAGAAACATTACAATATAATTACTAATATGCACTGAACTACGTAGCAGTCTGTCGGTCTCTACTAGACAATCGTTGCTTTCTTCACTGCTTAGCAAGCAATATTTAACAATTTAATAACCCTCTATGTAACAGTTTCTTGGTCTCTCCACTAGACTATCGCTGTCTTTGATATAAACTTTCATATTAACCCTATATTCAAGGACAATTCTAGTAGATGCAGAAGCACACATGCTTACACTTAATGCACATGAGTAGATAAACGGAACTAAATGTATTTAAACAAAAAAAACATGAATAATGCAGACGGAGGCATCCTTATATAAGTTTGTTGTAACGGAGAGCTGGCGCGAGTTGTGGCATCAATGTGCAGGGGTGCAGGGTAATTTTATACCATGGAGGAAGGAAGATAAACTAATGGCAACTTTGTAAGCACGGTGGTATGAAAATGTTCTATTATAATCAACTCTCGCGGGACGAAGAAATCATGTGTCGCGTGGGACTTTAGAAATATTTTATCAACGGAATTAAAGTGTATTTTAGAGGCTGGTTGTACTCAGCCTCG
The DNA here is from genome assembly GCA_944739405.2 of Euclidia mi. Lineage (NCBI taxonomy): Eukaryota > Metazoa > Arthropoda > Insecta > Lepidoptera > Erebidae > Euclidia > Euclidia mi. The sequence goes on from OX123192.2 coordinate 66,667,294, forward strand.
AAACAAACATTGATTTGTCGATAACATAAAGTAATGCTGCACTAAGAAAACAACACTGTGTGTGTTTTAAAACAAACCATATTTTTGGCGAGGCAGAGTAGATTTCTTAAATTTTTATCTGTCTTCGACTAATATCCTGATGAATTAATAAATCACAAAATTCTAAATGCACACATAATAAAATTATGTATGTGTCGATTGAGAAAGTGCTTGTTTAAATATGTTTTCATATTTAGTAAGAAAAATCACACATCAATAATACATTATATTGCTTTTACTAATAGATTTTAATATAGTTACAACCCATCCCAACGAACACTGATACTTTATAGTTTTTCTTGTCCTAGAGTAGAGCTTAGTTATCCAACCAGCCTAGTTATGAAAGTAGCAATTCTTCTTTTGATGCTTTACATTTATATTAATTTAGAGCTAATAAGACTACACACACACAGTGCTGGCGGCACGGGCCGCCGGCTTTTGTCGCGTGGCTCGTGCCAACGGCTTTTGTCGGGCGTCGGTCTCACTATGTGTAGCAGCCTTTACACTAAGACTTTTTACCACACTCTTTACTTGAATTATCTTTACTTGTACCATTATGGCTATCATTGAAAGTTAATAATTTGTGCACATTTTCGGCACATTCATAAAAACTATACTGACTCCATTACCTTCATAACTTCATGAAATAACGTAATAATATTATAGCAAGTTTGTTTTTGCGCTACTATCGATATCAAAAGTTTTTACATAATATGGAAATAGGAATAGCTGTAAGAGATTTGGCTTGTAGTTGTTATCCTTGGAATGAATATTGAAAGTAAGGACTGTGTTTGACTTATGAGTATCGGTTGTTGTCTTTTGCGTAGATGGTTGTATTAGTTTTGAGTTTAATTTGCAATTCGAAATATGGTATTGGATATAGGACTGTGACTTGGGTAAATATTATGTCCAACAATTAACGTTTTCTAGCTCTTAGAATCGCCGCTGAGTGTTCCGAGTTCGATCCTCATACGGATAAAAGTGTACCTACATTTTGTTTATTGTTGGATGGTTTGTCAAGTCCTCCTTGACACAAGAATTATTTGAGGCGTACTATAATAATATAATAATAATATTCTACCACATTCACACAACACCATCTTGTCCCAAACTAAGCAGAGCTTGTACTATGGGTACTACTACTACTAGATAATGGATAAACATACATAGTATATACATTTGTTTTATAAATACATACATATTTTACATAGAAATACCCAGACCAAGACAAACATCCATGTTCATGCACACAAATGTTTGACTTGAGCGGGCATCAAACCCGCGACCTTCGACGTAGCAGTAGCTTACACTCCCGCTACGCCAACCGGCCGTCATAAGAGCGTTTATTCCGTCGGAGGCGATTTCGCGAATTATTGTTCTATTATGTTACGGATAAATAACAATTAATGTAAAAGATACAGAAAATATGAAAGTTCAGTTTTTTTTTCAAGAGAGTGCTGAAGAAAAATAGATAGGTTACTTTAGTAAATATTTTGAAACGGATGAATTTAAAAAACTCATTTTCGTCATTTCTGTACCTTAGGCCAGCATTAATGGTCGCTAGTGCTATGAAAACTTATCGTTCTATAATTCTGTAAATGTAAACTGTACAAGCCAAAGTTATACAAGCGAGTGCTTAAAAAAGAAATTGTACTTTCATTCATAATTTTCAAGAAAATCGGAGATCAAAACAGTTCATTTTGCTTAATTTTAGCCCGCAATTTTGCATTTATATCTAAAAACTACTGTGATTATTAAAAAGATATATACACAATTAGAAACCTCAAGATTCATTTTAGGTCATATAAAAAAATTGGAATCTAAACTTTTCGTTTGTAATTAATATGATTTTTTTAAAGAGACCTATAAATCTCGAAGCACGATGCAATGTCCGCCATTCGCTGAGCGCTCTCAGAGGACGGACCTGTCGCTCGCGTCCGCGTCCGCCATTTTACGTAAATATTGCATTCCAAAACGTTTATAGCGCGGCTAAAGCCTCTTGATCCGTATTTTTTTTTCTCAACGTATCCTACTAATATTATAAATGTGAAAGTTTGTGAAGATGTATGTATAGATGGATGGATGTTTGATACTCTTTCACTTAAAAACTATTGAACGGATTTGGATGAAACTTTACAATAATATAGTTTATACATCAGAATAACACATAGGCTACAATTTATAAAGATTTTGTATAATGTTGCCATAATATAAGGAAAAGTATCAACTAAGTCGGCAAAACCCTCAGCTCTAAAAGCTATTGATTGGAATTTTACCCCTTCTTGATGACAGATTGATCTGATATTTGGTGTACACTCATATTGTCATCAAGAATAAAAGATAATATTTAAATGATTGTAATATCAAGATGGCCGCCGATACAAAATGGCGGATCATATTATGTTACTTCACAACAACCTCAATATGGGTATCAAATGAAAGGGCTTGATTCGTAGAATAGAGCTCACTAGGAAAAATACAAGATGGCTTTCGCTGCAAAATGGCGGATTACATATTTTCAACAAATACCTCAATATGGGTATCGAATGAAAGGGCTTGATTGGTAGAATAGGGTTCACTGTGAATAATTCAAGATGGCTGCCGCCATAAAATGGCGGATTACATATTTTCCACAAATACCTCAATATGGGTATCAAATGAAAGGGCTTGATTGGTAAAATAGAGCTCACTATGAAAAATTCAAGATGGCCGCCGCCACAAAATGGCGGATTACCTATTTTCCACAAATACCTCAATATGGGTATCGAATGAAAGGGCTTGATTGGTAGAATAGGGCTCACTATGAAAAATCTAAGATGGCTGCCGCAAAAAAATGGCGGATTACTTATTTTCCACAAATACCTCAATATGGGTATCAAATAAAAGGGCATGATTCGTAGAAAAGAGCTCACTTTGAAAAATCTAAGATGGTTGTCGCCGCAAAACGGCGGATTACCTAGTTTCCACAAATACCTCAATATGGGTATCAAATGAAAGGGCTTGATGGGTAGAATAGGGCTCACCATGAAAAATCCAAGACGGCTGCTGCCACAAAATGGCGGATTACCTATTTTCCACAAATACTCAATATGGGTATCGAATGACAGGACTTGATTGGTAGAAAATGGCTCTCTATGAAAATAGAATGAGAAGTATAAACTAACAACAAAACTAAAACCTTGAAAATAAAATTCATCATAATCATCATCATCAGCCTTTAACAGTCCACTGCTGGACTAGGCCTCTCCTTTAAAAGGAGGAATTAGCCTACTATACCACACTGGCCAAACGGATTGGTATAGGGTTTGTATCAAGTTTTCCTTCTCTTACAGTGCTGTTGTCTGCATAGTATGCTCCCTCTGCCGGTTCTTACGACACCCATGGGATGATATGGGTGGTGACATTCCGTATTCTTAATCCGTCACCACACGGAAGAAAATAAAATTACCAAAAAAAAAATAATTTTGAGTGTACCGTATCCAGAGTAAACATTATGATAGAAATTTCACTTGCCCTACGATTTTATATTTGTCTGATCAATACTCAAGATTGATTAGTGCGATCTGGGAGCTACGAGTCGAACTTACCAAATTACTTTTTATTTTTTAGTACAGAATCTAACTACATCATTTTTTATTGAAATAAAACAGTATCACATCAAAAAAAAAAAAAATATGCACATTCTAGAGTAGTTATCAAATTGTTTTCAAAATTGATAGATTTATTGCCTTAGGTATATAATGTAGACTAACACTAACTTTGTCTTTTACAGTAAGTAGTTTGGACGAATAGTTAAAAGTTATCACGATATATCTGACCTAAGCGCAGCGTAAGCACAGCGAGGCGGAGGGACGGTCTGATTGTCTGATATGTACTTTGTGGTACCTAATGCTTTCAGATTTTATTTTTACTCCTGTTATATTCAGTAGGTATATAAGCTCTTCATAACTTCAATAATATACTTACATACTAATCTTTACCTGAAGTTCAACGATTATGAAAACAAAAGTAATTTTTCAGTATTATCTGTTTATATTTTCACCGTGAGGTTGACGGCATAGAATACAAGTGTCACCACCCCCTATCTTCCCGTGGGTGTCGTAAGAGGCGACTAAGGGACAACACGATGCAAATACCATCTTTGCGCAGCAACGGAAAACTCGACATCAAACCCTATACGACTGCCTCGTTGGTCTCGCGGCATAAGTGTGCGCGTGGGATCGGGAGGTCCCGGGTTCGATTTCTGGGTCGGGCAGTGTTATTGGGTTTTTCTGTCACGACATTCTCAGTAGCAGCACGGAGTCTGGAAATGTGCCCGGTACGGCACAAGCAGAAGAAGAGCAAGAATAAAAAAAACTGTCTTTATGTATATCTATATAGGTTGTCTGTTTGTACACGCTAATCTCCGAAGTTACAGGACGTATTTAAAATAAACTTTTTTTTTTATATTGCTATTAGGTCCAGGTATAACCAGGCCTGTCTTACTTCCATACAAAAGACGCAAAATCCCCGTGATATTTACCTACTATTATGGAAAAGGTTGTTTTCCAACCTTTTGCATTGCGTATACCGTTCATCCGTTACCGTTACCATACCGTTGTCCGTGTGGTGACGGATTAAGAATACGGAATGTCACCACCACATATCATCCCGTGGGTGTCATAAGAGCCGACAGAGGGAGCATATTATGCAGAGAACAGCACTGTAAGAGAAGGAAAACTTGATACAAACCCTATACCAACCCGTTTGGCCAGCGTGGTATAGTAGGCCAATTCCTCCTTTCAAAGAAGAGGCCTAGTCCAGCAGTGGACTGTCAAAGGCTGGTGAATGAATACCGTTCATATTACAAGAACTGTCTGCCGTCTCGCTTCAATCTGGTAGGGCTGTCGGCTAGCGGCGGGGGCCGGGCGGCGAGTTTTTTGTTTACTTTTGTTTCGAGGATGCGTGCGCTGCGTGTGCGACAAGTCGAGCGAGTGCCAGCCTATTGAGACTAGTCCGGTGACCGGACGCTTGCGTTTATCATACCTAAACTTGGAAGTGAAATTTCTGTACCGTAGGTACTAATTACATATTCTGTGCTATAACTATATCACATGCACAGACTTGACGTTTTAGCAAAAGTTGTTCAGTCTGATGAGCATTTCCTGTTGTCTTATAAAAATCGAAGATCTGAAACATCTGATGAGGAACTATAAGAGCCTATCTGCACTATACCATATACATCCTTGGCGGTTAAGCAGTAGTTGTCCAGTATGATGAGGTTTTCAGTTAGGAGATCAATTATTATAACAAATTCTTCGATCAATCAAAGATCCGAGGAAAGCCATAGAATAGTTTTTGTCGCGATAACCGACATCCACGCGGGCGGAGCCGCGGGCGACAGCTAGTATAAGCATAAAACACGACAAAGTCCTACATATTATATCTGTATATATTTGATACCATCCAACCGAAGTATTTCATTAAAAAGGCTATAACGTGAAGTTGGTTTTAGAACAACAAATAAAACTACGTGCGCGCATTGCAGGTACCTAACACACACAAGCACACGTACCTACCATGCAGTCTTATTCTGCACCAGTTAACAGTTTATTTTGAGACCCAATTCTTCTCATTATATTTGTTCAAAATGTAGTTTCGATCTAATGTCAGTGTCACAAATGGTACCTATTCTCCTAAATAAACAGATATTGGAATGTTATCGTGACTAGATCTTCAATTGAACAATGTCATCATCATCATCATCGTTCTAGCATTTTGTGGATTCGAACCCGATTCCCTCTGCATAGCAGTCCGTTAATAGCTCCAGTAAGTTATCGCTGCCTGTTGTTAATTAAACAATGTGTCAACGTCGAACAATAGAAGTCAAATTAGATGATAATTACATTTAAATTAGAAGAATACCAATTCTGAGTCAATTTGAAAATTTTATCTCATTTTATTCAAAATATAATTTCAATGTCATATAAAATATAAAGAATTGGTCTTCTTATTTACTATCTAAGTAACATTTAATAAAAAGAGGGATTTATATCATCGCACACTGAATATATATTGTATAATTAAAATATATTGCAAATGCAAATTAACATATTGTATATATTTTCAAACTTTTAATTAATTAAGTATTTTCTTTTAACTAACTCCGTTAGTTTTGTATTTAGTGTTATTCGTGAGTTTTCATGCATCAATAACGCAATAGATGTATATTTGAAATGTGACAATTATGTAGATGACAATTATAAATTATTTCTCTCATATAATAAAACTGCGCCAAATTATTATAAAGAGTCGTTATTAGCCTGAGAAACTTCATCCTACTAAACAAATAATATCTACCTTTATTTGGTACCTTTAAATTTATGTGTATTGAAAATAATTAATTTGAATACTATCATATCATAATTGACATATTACATAGACGAATACTGTTCATGTATGCCAAGAAGGATCAAGATTATTATTCCACGCGATACCGTCACAGTGCGCCGGGTCTCGGATGCGCGGTGCGCGGGCGACCGCGGTACTACAAAAACCTAAACTCGAGCCGCCGCTCGAGGCGTATACGCTCATAATACCTATATAACCTAAATGTCAGCTAACCTATTATAGCCTGAGAAACTTTTAGCCTCACGCATCGGCCTTAGTTGTGTCTTACGACACATGCTGAATTAAATGAGGTAGTTATATTTAATATTCTTAATCCAGCCACCATTACAATAACAAGTATATAAAAGCGAATACTAAATAGAATCGTAAAGAAACCACAATTCCTATACCACGCAGTACCCCGCATAAAAAAAATTACCAACAAATAAAACGATCATACAATTTTATTTAAACGGGTCTTATTCGCGATATTTAATTAATTTAAGGTATAAATACCTATGTTTTATAAAATTGTATGATGTATACAAATCGCGAAAGTTTAAAATCGATTAAATAAAACGATTTTGCCTCTACAAACTAATTAAAAATAACTCGGGAGTATCATATCAAGTACAAGCGGGTTCAAGAACAGATGCAGTTTCTTTAGTTTCTCTTGTAAATTTGTTAGTAAAGAAGATAATAAGATACTCCAGACTGCGATTCCTGTGTTCTTTGGTTATTGCCTCACTTGGAAAAGGACTTGTTAAACCTTCGGCATACAAGGTGGAAAAAAAATCCTTACCCGTACAACGTGGGGTTAAAATAACCCCGTAGTAAATATCTACATATTAAAGGTATTATGTAAATACAACAGCTTACACAGGGTTCCCCCTCGTAGGATCTCCACCTTGTCGTGGTGGGGGGCTCAGTAACCGTGGGTTTGAGGTACACCCACGGTGACCATAAGCGGGATTCCGGGAGGGGACGCTCCACGTGGGCTTGCGTGAGGCCTGCGTAGGATGCGTCTCAAGGTGCGGGTGCGGGGAACGGGTTTGTCTGTCCCTCGCATTCGGGTGCGGTCCCAGGAGGAGAGGCGTGTCGGTGTTGCGTTGCCGCGCGCCCTATCTCCCGCGACTAAATGGGGGCGCACCATCGTTGCGTCGCGGTGGGGCCGCAGAGGAAGAGGAGATGCGGTGTTGCGTTGCCGTCCTCCCTATCCTCTGCGGCCGCTGGTTGTTTTGGCGGCGGAGCCCAACACCTTCATACGCCGCCAAGGGGGTTTCGTTTGGGGCCCGCCTGACCATCTGGCGGGTCAATACTCGTTTATTTATTTATTTATTCTTAACAAAATTAATTTGTGTTGAACATTTAAATATAAACAAAATTACACAATATCGATAAATATAAACAACACTAATATAAATTTGTGGATTATCAAAGTGTAAGTATTTATTATTTGCAATACGTGAATATTAATATAATGTCAAATGGGCAAATTAAAAAAAAATAGTTATGGCAATTAATAATAGAAAGTTATGTCAATTAATAGTACAAAATCCAATAATTTATATTATTACGCAAAAAAAAAATTAACTTAAAATACTTAACATACCTAATTACAAACATATTAAGTTTAAATGTCATGAAAAATGAAAATACAATAAAATAAAGTAAAATAAAATTGTAAAACATAATGTCAATGGGGTTTGTCTTTGATGTACTCGTCCACACTGTAATAACACTTCTGTAATAAATAGGTTTTCAATTTGGTATTAAATATATTATAATTCAGTATAGTTTTGAATTCTATAGGCAACTTATTAAACAAAAGAATTGATTGCACCCGAGAGCAGTGCTTGACTATATTTAATTTGTACCGAATAGTGTAAGCTAAATCCTTCCTTCTTGTTAGTAATCTTGTTTTTCTCTCCTCTGGTGTCTCAAACTTATGAAGGTTCTTAACTTAATGGCCTAGTAATACAAGAAGATAAAGACAGGGTGCTGTAAAGTTCGTAACGCATAACAAGCTCTACTCAGTGTATTTGTGATAACTGTAAGTTCGTACTTCCAATTCAGCAAACAATCTATTTTTACTCCTAAGAATTTGAAACTCTCCACCAAGTCAACTTTGTTTTGCATAGACACCAACTTCAACGTTTCATTTTGTCTTGCAGTGGTTTTAAACAACATACACTTCGTTTTTTTTTATATTTATCGTAAGATTATTGTCTGTAAACCAGTTTTCAAAAATAAATAAAAGTTGTTTTATTATGTTTTCTAAATCTTGTATATTACTACTGGCTATAACGGTACTAGTGTCGTCTGTAAAAAGAACGAGTTTTATATCTGGCATGATGTTATGAACAAATGCAGGCAAATCATTGATGAACAAAATAAAAAAGATAGGTCCTAGAACAGAACCTTGCGGCACGCCTTTTTTTATTGTTACTAGGCTGGACTTAAAAGAAGCTTCTTGCTTTTCAACCACAGATTTTAATTCTACGTACTGTTTCCTATTATGCAAATACGAACGAATCAGGTTAAGCAAATTATCCCTAATGCCATAATGCTCTAGTTTCATAATTAAAATATTATGATCTACGTTGTCAAAAGCAGAGCTTAAGTCTAGAAATAGGCCCGCTACTTTGAGTCTATTATTGAGATTAAGTATAACCGAGTCGATTAATGAGTCTATAGCATCAAGGATACCTACGCATTTCTGATAACCAAATTGCTGGCAGTCAATAACTTTCTCAGAATGTAGGTGTCGAACAACTCTTGTTTTTAATATCTTTTCAAATATTTTTGACAGTACTGGCAACAAAGATATGGGCCTGTAATTGCCAGGGTCTGTCTTAGATCCTTTCTTAAAAATAGGAATTATCCTGGCTATTTTTAATTGATCTGGAAAAATGCCTTGGCTAACGCACTCATTGAACAAATTCGCAATTGGGGTTGCAAGAATATCAATATTATCTTTAAATACTACGAGTGGTAGTTCATTATGACCAAAAGAGTTTTTTCCCTCCATGCTACTAACAAGTTTAAATATCTCTATAGAAATGACTGGTTCAAAGATCATACTATTTTGTACTCTAATAGTATTGTGAGTGAGATATTCCTCAGCCAGTTTTATATTACAGAGCTGCAGCGATGTGTTATTTTCAAACTGGTTTGATAAAATACTAACAACATCAGAAGGGGTATCAATTATATGGTTATCTACTTTTAATATTATATTATTACCGTCAGATCTCTTGTTATTTCTGCAATTATCAACAATTTTCCAAATAGCTTTACTACTATTTGAAGCAGAACTTATTTGTTTACTAGCCTGTAATCTTTTAGCACACCTTATTACTTTTTTATAAATACGAAAATATTCTGCACGGTAGTTTAACATCGACACATTATTACACTCAGTCTTGTTAATAGGGCAAAGTAAGCGTTTCATTTTACTGGATATCTTGATACCTTTAGTAATCCATCTGGACCTACTTGCGTTTTTTAAATTAATTTTGATCTTTTTTTTTATAAAAGAAGTCGAATGTAATTCTTTAATCTTCCTAATGAAGGTATTCACTCCCATATTCCAGTCACTTTCCAAAAGCCTTTGCCTGAACTGTTGTCTATTCTTTTTGTTATATATTCTCCTCTCAATTGTCCGTATTTATGCAAAAAGGAACCACCCAGCAAAAACGCACTTCTGAGATATCAATGGATTTACAAAAACATGTGCAGCTCTGTTAGATTAAGTAAAATATTACATTCATTTTATATTATTGTATTGATAAATTACTCATTTAAGTATGTGTATATAAATTTGCTCTGGATATTCTTAATTTTTCTAGATAATTAAGAAAATGTGCATGTGGTTCCTTTTAATATTTACTAACTAATGTAAAAAATAATAAAACTTTTTTGCATATGTGGAAAGCCCACATATGCAAAAAAGAACCACAAACCATGGGTTTCATGTATATCGGTAAAGCCATGGATTTACCGATATACATGAGACTAAGTATTATCATAATAAACCTTTGATATGCAGCCTATAGCAATCCATTGCTGGACATAGGCCTCTCCCAACACGCGCCACAGTACATGGTTCATAGCCTTTCGCATCCATCCCAGCGTCCCAGCCTCGATTTCAGGTCGTCAGTCCACCTAACCGTGTGCCGCCCTACCTTACGCTTACCAAGTCGTGGTCTCCACTCTAGGACATTGGTCTATCGGCCATCAGTACTTCTGCAGATATGACCAGTTGCCTCATAAGCTTACTTATTCTGTGAGCTATGTCGGTAATCTAGTTCTTTGTCGGATAACTTCGTTACAGATTTTATTCTTCAAAGAGACGCCAAGCATACCCCGTTCCATAACTCGCTGCGTGACTTAAAGTTTGGGGACTACGGCACCGTACGTCATAACAGGTAGGACGCATTAGTTGTAGACTTTGATCTTCAGGCATTGTGGTAGGGGCGAAGAGAAAACTTTACGTATGTAGTTTGCCAAACGTTGCCCTACCCAATTGAACACTACGGTCGATTTTTTTCTCGAAGTTATTGCTACCAATCTGTACAACAAGCTGTTGCTCATGGTAGACATACTCTTGAACAATTTCAAGGATCCATCCGTGGACATAAACCGATCCCAACATGATGAGTTCGTCTAACATAATCTTGGTTTTGTTCAGTTCATGCCGAGACAAGTTTACGTCAAGAGGCTCCGTTTAGGCTATGGAGCATCCCGCTCAACTCTTCCAGGGACTCCGCAACGATGACGATATCGTCAGCAATCCGAAGGTGTGAGATGTATTCGCCGTTAATGTTTATGCCCAGTCCAGGCCAGTCCAGCATCTTAAAGATGTCTTTGAGTGCGCTGGTGAAGAGCTGATTAAAATATTAAGTCTCTTTGCCTCACACCTCGACGTAATCGCGTTGACGGGGCTGGAGTTGGATGGTCTTAGTGGCGATATCATACAAACATGTCAACGCCTCGATGTAGCGCCAATCAGTACGAGACCGCTGCAGAGCAACCAGAACCACCCAGGTTTCGATTGAGTCGAAGGCTTTCTCGTAGTCCATGAAAGCCATACACAGCGGCTTATTGTACTCATTGGTCTTCTGTATATTCTGCCATACAGTATGGATGTGGTCTAGTTCCTGTGGCTGAAAATCGTCAAGTTTTCTGGCGAGGCTGTTTGTTAGCACTCTCGAGAACAACTTGTAGAGGTGGCTGAAGAGTGAAATGGATCTATATGTTTTCAGCGAGGATTTGTCACCTTTTTTGAAAGCTGTAAGGCCCTGATGGACAACGGAATTAAAGAGGCTCGCCAGCTCGTTCAGGACTACAGTCCCTCCTGCTTTTAAGAGCTCTGTGGTGATTTCCTCATCTTATGGAGACTTGTTGTTCTTAAGTTGCTCGAGACCTTCTCTTACCTCGCCTTGGTTGACATCAGGGATGTTCTCCGTATATTGGCGCGGGAGTTGGGTTCTAGAGTCATCATTGCCTGGTTTCAAGAGTTAAGACTTCCATGATGCGTACAGGTCTTTGTAGAAACTATCAATTTCAGCGAGAATTTCGAACTTTAAGTTTACGCCTTCCGCAGTACAATAAAATCACGTACTTGTGGTTCTGCCGTTAACAATATTTATTTATACATGGTAGAACCGAATGCTTGTGGTTCCATTAGGCAAAAAAAATATTATTCATTAAAATATGAATTTATTTTACGCATAACAGTACCACAGAAATTTGGTTCCATTTTGTGTATTATAATAATTGTTTAAAAATAGAAATATTTTTAATGTATAATGGTACCAAGTATCCGTGGATCTGTTTTGTATAAAATGACATGGAATTTATATGGTTTAATTGTTTGATGAAACGAGTCCCATGGTGCTATGGTTCGGTTTTGCAATATGTATAATGTGTGTTTTTGCTGTTGGTTCCTTTATGCTTTTTGTATAACTTGTTTCCAAGGGTAAACTCATGTGGATCATTTTTGAATAAGAAAATAAACCACTTTTAAATTAGTATAATTCAAAAAAAGAAAACATCTAAATTTGTCGTGTGGTTCCTTTTTGCATAAATACGGACAATTATTTTACACCCTGTGTGTTTTTTTGCGCATTGAGTTTTTTTCAAGGCCACAGTGCAGAACAATCCCGCATGACCATCTGACAGACTATTATGTTCTACTTTAGTACTAAGTACACAATTATCCACTGTATTGGTCAATATATTGTCTATACACGAGCTAGAGTCATTACGTATGAAAGTCGGTGTGTCAATCAAGTACCGAAAACCATAACACCTCAGGAGCGATAGAAAGGCTCGTTGCTTTTTATCTTGTTTTGTGACATCTAAATTAAAGTCACCAGAAATGAAGCATAATTTTCTAAACATATGGTACAATAGTTTTTCAAGTCTGTCAATAAATTGCTCAAAATTATTATTATTCGGTGTTCTATAACAGCAAATGAAATAGGTATTAGTTTCGACATCCCTGATTCCACAAACCTCAAAACTATCCATCCTATATAGCTGTTTACAAATTTCTAAGTCCTCCACTTGTCTACTAACATGTGTAAGTATTAGGGTGCCCCCCCTTTTTTTATTCAATCTAGTATTATATGCACTCAGACTATAGTTTGGTAGGCTAAATTGTGATGCTAAAATATTGTTTAAAAAATATTCACTTACTAATATAAAACTAATTTCTTTCCTCAAATGTGTCAAATAAATTTCTAAATCGTCTTTTTTATTGCTCAAGCTACACATATTTTGATGGTAAAAATGCATAGTGTTGTATTCTCCGAGTTTTGAACCATACAAGCTCGTTTCTGCTGCATTTCTACCAGTCATGAAAATACTGATCTTTAGAAACCGTTTCACTACTCTCAATAAAAGCTACATACTCTGAACCTATAGCTGTGATAAATTTTTGAATGTCAGTAAAAATACAAGTTAACCCTTTATAATTAACATAACCTTGCTTTGTTGTAAACATGTCAGATTTGCATTTGAGTCTAATAAACAAGTATATTTTTTAATACAATTATCATTATAGAGTAAGTTATTAAATGATTCCACACACCAATTGTACATTGTTCTATTACTAAGTATTTGATATGTAGGTAAGCATACTATAATATTAGTGTGATAATTGTCCATACAAGTTTTGTTCAACAACTCCACAAGCTGGCTATAGTTCTTTGAACTTTTGAAATCTTCTTCACCTATCATAATGACGCAGTAATCCTTCTCGGTAACTGTAGCCAATTTAATATTTATTCCTTCAAGCAGCTGCTCCAAACCACAGTGTGATTTAATGTAGTGACATATTTCAAATTGATCATGAAAAAGTTCCTCAGCAACAGATAATATTCTTCTTTTCGATCTTGTGCTTAATATAGCTAGTCTTCCTCTATTTTGTTGTTTTTGTAGAGTAGAAAACATAGAAGTGCTTTTCTCCATATTTTTCAGAGCTGAATTATTAGAATTAAATGCCATCTCATTATATGCTTGAGATTCTTGATAAGTGTCATTAATTGAGAGTGACAAATATGCAGCTTTGCTATCAAGTTTTTTGTAGGCGCTGAATTCAATGTCACTGTCAGTCGAATTTCTTTTGTCCCTTTTTCTTTTTCGCTCCCTGCAAGTAGGTGTCAAGCAGTCACTTGTGTATCCTACGGTTTTATAAAGATCGATTGTGGTTTTATATTTTTAGATTGTCATTTTTAAGTCTTTATTTTCTAATGACAAGTTATCAATTTCTTCATTAGCTGATTCAAGTCTCGAAGTTAAATCTATTATTTGATTATTGAGTTGCATAATTATGCCATCAAGAGATTTTTCATGTAGATTGATAGCAGAGGTGTCAAATAATGTTTGATTGGATAAATTGTTTAAAGACTTGGTTTTCCTTAATTTACGTATAGTGATGTTTTCAATCGCCATATTGGATTGAGAACGCAATAACAAAAAATATATAAAGAAAATAAATGGTATTTCCGTTTGCTGATGCCTGCTATTGCCTCATAACGTCTGTTTGTTACTTTGTAAAAATAATTAAAATGTATATCCAAGTTGCAAAAAGTGTTTCAGGCCTTTCACGGGTTTGAACTCACTACTTCTCTCAATAAACAGTTGACGAATGTTACGCCACTAGACCACGGCTACACGACAGCTGTTCGTTAAATTTGGATACTATTTGTGCTCAGTTTATCGTAGCAAAATATTATGTTGTAATGAGTCCAAAGGTCAGTTTAATTTATGTGCACAACGAGAGAGTCAATTGCTGTTTAGAAATTATGTTCAATTACCGTCACTGTTTTTGTTGCAAAAAGTTTGTTGATATTATATTTATGCACAGAAACTGTATTTCATTATTCCGTTGATTTAAAACACAGGGATAAAGTCTTATACTTATATGGTTAGGGAAGATGTTCACTTCAGACACGTTTTAGAGCCAAACACTTTGTTGTTTAGGAAGTAAATACACTTTTGTCAATAGTTTTATAAATCAACTAACTTTGTAAATCGCCTGTATACAGGCAGGATAACGATATCACTGATTTAGTAGAGCGTCTTGTCATCGTATTCAATTTATTTATGCACTTTACTTCGTTTTAGCATTTTAAAATTAATAATATCTAAGAGCCGATGTTTACGTTGGCACTGGCGCCATCTAGATGGGAGACATCCCGTCGGGGGGTAGCGAGGAATGCTTCGGTGAAACCCTACCCTCCGACACATGGGTACATGAGGAGCATGGGTTGGTTTTTAGTCAGTAAGAGTCTGACAGTACCCTTCGTCCTTACCCCCCCAGGGCGGAGGGACTCCATGAGGATTTAAAAAAAAAAGAAAAACACTTACACAGGGTTTCTGGCTTAATTAGTTATAAAGATATAATTCAAACTCAACATAATTCAAAAGTACTCCTAAAGTTCAACAAATTTTTCTTAATCCTAAAAAAACAACGTGGGCTTTTATATTCCCCATAACTTTTAGTCTAATATAAAACAGGAATAGATAAAAATAGTAAAAAATATATAGAAACAACGAACATTGTCCATTCTAGCGAATTCATTAATTATCTAAATCAATAAAATGTTGACTCATCAGATTTGCGTGTTCCTTATAAATTGCATTTGAAACAACTGTTCAATTCCTTCCTATCTTTATTTCTTGGACAAAAAGAACATCTTTACAATTTCCTTGGCTGCTTTCGTGCGGATCTGGAACGTTTTCATCCAAAGAGTCTTCTAATATCTTAAGAAACATGAGGATTGTATTTTTTGTCAATGATTATATGATAGATTTTTTCAAGTAAAACCGCCGTAATATCATTATCTCGTATCATATATACCATCTTAATTCAACTGTATCTGTCACAGAAAATAAACTACATAAATATTATCAAAATTGTATTGAAAATAACCAAAAACATAAGAATCCATACATATCTTTTCAGCACCGTCCCATACAACGTGGGATTAAAAACACGGTACGCACAGCACTGATCCTAAGATAAGAGTCGAAGGTGTAGAGGTGGCTGATAGTTGGTGCTCTAGTGTCAAGTGAAGATGATCAAAAATTACAACCGATGTAAGGTGGTTGAAATTTTATGTATAATAATATATTCAACAGAGCACCGTAATAAGTAAGACTTATGCTTAGTGCGACTTATAAGAGTTACAAAACAAAATGTTGCTCAATCAAGATCCAATAACAGCTTCTAAGCACTCTAAATTACATTTCATATTTTTGGCGGTATTTAAAAAGATAGGGAGTGGTCGTTTACTGTATAAATGTCAATATAATTATTCCCCAAAAAATACTCATATATATAGCAGTAATGAAACTGTGTTAACAGTGTTTACTAAGCGACGTTTAAAGTGTCCATTAGAATTCTTAGTTGCTACATCCTTGCCATATTCTTACAACTTATTAACATACATACATACATAGACTCACGCCAGTTTCCCGGAGGGGTAGGCAGAGACTACGGAACGCCATTTGCAACGATCCTGACATTCCTCTCTTGCTTCATTCACTCCCATCAAGTTTCTCATGCATGCTCTTCTGTTAAGGGTACTTATGACCTGTCCTTTTTTCAGGATGTCTCCAATCTGGTCAGAGAACGTCCGCCTAGGTCTTCCCCTTTGTCCTGTCCCATTCACACTTGCCTTATATATATATCTTCTTTGTCAGTCTATCGTCGTCCATCTTCCCATGGGCCGAAACCATCTTAACATGCCTTTCTCAATTCTTTTGCCCCACAACATTCTCTTATCACACAATTCCTTACTCTGTCGGTCAAAGATAGACCACACATACTTCTCAGTGCTCTCATTTCTACAGCATTTATTCTACTTTCAAATTTCTTCTGCCATACCACACTTTTACTACCGTACATAAGGGGGTAGGCACTAATACCCCTCTATGCACAGCCAAACGTGCCTTTTTGGACACGTTTTGGCTATTCATAAATTATTAAATAACTAAAAAATAAAAACGGCACCTTATGATTACACAATAATTAAAAACAACTCATAAGTTAACAAGTCTAGTAAACTACTATGTTTATCTAAAACATTACCAACACTTTTGGCAAACAAAACCTCAAACAGTAAGAATACCATTAAACTCAAAGCGTTTCATGCATTTGCGAAAACACGGAAACATTACAAACTTTAGTCTAAAGTAATCTAAACTAAAGACAAGAAGATTTTTCCGTTATGCAAAAGTTTCTTGAGTGGAAAATCTTTGTTCTTAAATATCGCCGCCAATGAAAGGCTTTCTCGTATGATATTTTTACAGATCGTTTTGCGTTTAAGATGCGTGTTACTGGTTTGCTATTCGACGACGTATAAATACTTTGTTGCTTACATTATCATGAGATTAATTTTGAAACGATGGCTTAATTAGTCAATATCATAAACTTATGTAATTTATATTTACCCAGATCTAGATGATAGGTCACTGGAATAAAAGTTCTCAAGTTATTCACAAGATCTAAGAATAGTTTCTTCATTTAACAAAAAACAAATTAATGAAAGTCACTATATTGGGTCGTTATATCTAGAAATATATAATAGTTGAAATAAGCAATTATCAACAAAATAAATATATATCTTTGCAAATTAAAATCTATAAAGGATCTTACTGTGATGTATCTTAAAAATATATTCGTTACTTACTCCATGTTAATCACTCATTCTGCTAAGTACTTTATATTCCCAATTTGTAACCATATAATTATACCATCTATTACTTGAAATAAATAGTCAGTATTATTCGAGCATTCGGTCGTATCATTTACCTACTCCTCCACACCGTACATTACCAAAGACAAAGGCTTCATTATGTCAGCCTAGAGACGTCCACTGCTGGGGGACCAAGGTTAAGTAAGCTTTTAGGGGACCAAAGTTCTCCATACAGACCAATCTTGAGCCACCCGCATCCAACCGCTACAAAGGCTTATATAAATCCAAACTTCTTAACTTTAATCTATCACATCTTACATATTCTGATGTAAGCAGGTTTCCACACTCATTTGCAAGTTTTCAATTTGTTTGGTTTACCCATCCTTATAAGTATCATACTTCATAAAATATGTAAACATCATCAAAAAAACAAACTTTGCCGTTTTAATTTTACTTTAGTCTGTCACCAACCCCTTTCATTTTAATCAGCTTAGTCTAATAAAAAAGTTACGCCCAAAATTATTGCCATACATTCTGTTTTTCTTCCCTCAAATTCGTTGACAAAATTCCCTTGTTTTTCTTTTATTAGCTTTACCTACGTATATTTATAAGTGTTCCGAAATCCAGCAGTGAATGAAACGCTTCTTTCAAAACAAGATTTCATATTATGATGAGCGTAGCAGTAAGAACAAAGAGGCGTATGTACAGTTAGCAGCATAAGTCGATATACATTTAAGTGATTTTGAATGGTCTCAGTCAAAATATTTTTTATTCTCAGTAGATTCCTAGAGGAAGTAAGATTTGCCTAAATTATAATTTACAAATGAATTTCCTGAGAGTTTTAATTTATAAAAGCCTCAGCAAAGATTCTGAAGTGTGCAGCTACTTTCTTTGCTGACGGTACATAATGAGATAAAGAATGGTGGAGCTTGTGTCATGGTCGGCAGATAACTTTGTATTGGCGATACGATGCGATAAACAGATGAGGCTCAAGTAGAGCTAGTTTAGGCCTTTATGTTCGATCCTTTAAGAAAATACGACGGTTGGAAGGTGATTTTATTTTATTATGAGCTGTTTAGACAATGGCACATCTGTGTTTTATCGTAGCCCAAGAATTAGGCAGTCAATTAATGAACATTGAAGATGAATTGATAGATTTTAAAAATACTTACTACCTTGTTTTTTTTATGGGATAAGGGGCAAACGAGCAGATGGATCGCCTGATGTTAAGCGATTACCGCCGCCCATGGACACCAGCGAAACCAGAGGAGTCACAAGTGCGTTGCCGGCCTTTTAAAAAGGAATACGCTCTTTTCTTGAAGGTTTGAAGGTCGCATTGGTTCGGAAAAACCGCAGGCGACAGATCATTTCACAGTTTAGTTGTACGAGGCAGAAAGTTTCTAGAGAAACGCACCGTTGTGGATTGCCAACCATTTTAATGGTTGGCAATCCACAACGGAAATGTTGATGAAAATAAAAGACTGTAAAATTACGAACATTTGCGAAAGCCTTATACAATGTAAATTATTTATGTACTAGCTACGTCCACACAGTTTTATCTGCCAATCAAAAGAGAAGTCCAATTCTTAGTGCTCGCTCCCAAACGAACATACATACCGAATTTCAGCTTCGTGTGTCCAATAGTTTCGACTGTGCGTTATCTGTGAGCCAGTAACGCAAGGATTTTTTATAATAACACAAATTACTTTAACGTGTCTAAAAATATATTACTTTATTTGCGAGTGTTATGTACGGAAATATCCTAACCAATAATCAACTTTAAACTAAAGTAGGCTTGCGAGACATCTTTGAGTAACTTGTTGTAAAATTGCAAATTACTTTCGTGACACTCTTAACGAGTCACTACCTGCGAACAAACTTTCTTCCGGCTGTTTTTTGTTCAGCGATGAGGCAAAAAATGTCCGAAGCTCTATCGAGTTTTAGCTTGCGAAGTAAAACATTATTTAAATTCAAATAATCGCATTTAAACTTCAAAGGACGTTGTTGAAATACCAATGAATTTGGGTAATTGTTTACGGCTTTGGAATTATTTTGACTATTTGGGAATTTATATTGTGTTCTGAATTGATGTGCGTCCGAGAAAAATTGTGATTGTGATTCTTCCTCATTATTATTATCTGATTGCTTTTGGATCGTAGTGGTTTGAGCAGTTGTATCATTTTATCGTTTTCAACAGCGGCGAGTGCTGTGAGTTCGATTCCAGTACAAGCCAACCCTTTACCTTTCAATTTAAGAGCTAAGCTGTTGACTTCCATGAAGTCCTATCATCAGCCGTCGCTTGGCCTCTTGATACGACGTAACTTTGTATGATCCACAAACTGTTGTTTCTACTCTGTGTGTCCGTTTAGTAGTGTTGATACACTTGAACATTCACCTGTAATGAATATTCTTGCGAATGTTACATAATAGCAAAACAAACGAGAGTGTTTTAGCGAGCATTCTGCCGAGCGTTATGGCGAGCATTCTAGCAAATGGACAGCCAATTTGTTTAGCCATTTTTGCTGATTAGAGCATTCGATAGATAGATCGTGAAAATGTTCGTAGCAATGTTCGGCTTCGTTCGCTTGTTCCTTATTCAGTTCGAGAAAGCGAAAATCGCCGAATGCTCTTTGCTCTATTACAAGTGAATGCTCAGGTGTATCAACGCCATAATATACAACAAATTGACAAATCGCAAAAGCTTATAATTTCACCTTTATAAATATACATATATTTTTATAGACACACGCCTGTGCCCCCAAGGGGTAGGAAGAGATGTAATATTACACCCACATTTCGCCATGATTTTTAAGGTCCCAGGTAATGTGTACACAAAGGGCTATCAGGTAGAGTTTTTGAAACCTTAATATAGATTATATTCTTTTATTATACAAGACCTGAAAATATATTTGGTTGCCAAAATACAACGTAATATTTATGATTTAATACGACAAGTGAAATCAGTAATGTCCACTATAGACTTAGTACACATTCTTTTTCGCTTTCTTTTTTTTAACATTTTCGATGTAGTAATACTTTCTCAATAACTGATACGTAAAATATAAAAGTATAGTTTCATTGTGTTTAGCATTTCAGAATAATAATTTAACAGTATATAAAAAAGTTAAATGTTATTTGACATAATATATTACTTTATTTTTATATCACTTATATGTAAAGCAGCAGAACGCATTGGCTACCAATCACAGTAACATCCGACATTCACGCAGGTGGAAACGCGGGTTAAAACTAGTCCTACCATTAGCCTAACAGGAAAACATTTCACTAAAAGCCTTTTGACTCGAAAACTTAACCCAACGACAAGAAACAACCATGTTCTTTATTAGAATGTTTATTATTTACTTGTACAACTAAGGACGAAAACATCACAGTAATTTTACTGTCAAACTCCCTAATGTACATCTATACCGTTAGTATAATGTTCATGCTATCATAATAATATACCCCTAGTCAATGGAGGTATAACTGCTACGCACGAACATGAGGGTGAATCGCTATCACCATTTATCTTGGACAGTAAGTACTTTGGCAGAACAATTACTTGGTTGATTTGAGATTCAGACATCTAGGGATTTCAACTGTTGTATCACAAGTTGAGACCAAACCGCAGGAAGATATTAATGTAGAGTGGTTGGATTGGAATAGATATGGACTAAGCCTCAGCGTTCATATATCTAAGCGCAGCGGAGAGCACATTTCACTGTCAAAGTATTATTAACATTATTCTCATTTTCAAATAGTGCAAAATCAATTATCAAACAATAGTTGTTTGTACATATGTGTACGTGCGTGTCGTAAATATGTTTTGTTATTTGATTTTGGTCATTATTGGAAATGAGAACAATGAAACTGCACTGCGATTCAGTATAGGTGCCCCGGCCTTAACGGTGAACTTACAGGTAAAACATAGACGTTTTGTCATCTCTCTATCATTTGGTCGATAAAGTTTAGTCTTATTTACAGTTGGTGCCGAGAATTTCTTTCAGTACAATTTGGAAAATATTTAGTCTGAAAATCGAAGCAATTCAGTATTAAGTTCAGCAGAGCAATATTTCACAGATGCATTTTGATATGTGGTAAAAAAACGTAGTTAATGATGCTACAATGTTATTGAACCTATAACCATAATTCATTTTTGACATAATTATCATCTTCCAAATAACAAAAAATAATGTCAAACACAAAGTATCATCGGAAAACCAACATAAAAGGCCCCTCACGTATATCCGCGTAACATTAATTTAAGT
The DNA here is from genome assembly GCA_944739405.2 of Euclidia mi. Lineage (NCBI taxonomy): Eukaryota > Metazoa > Arthropoda > Insecta > Lepidoptera > Erebidae > Euclidia > Euclidia mi. The sequence goes on from OX123192.2 coordinate 66,689,183, forward strand.
ATACCATTCACCTGAAACCCTTTTCCTGATAAGTTACATCTAACTTAAACAGAACCCACGTCACGATATCTTATCCAAAGGATACATTTTGGAGAAATAGCAACAGCTATCTTTAGTTTCCTATCAGTGTGAAATCTACCACCTTAGCGGGAGAACCCGCTGTCATAACTCTTACCCTCGTATTTTAAGTTCTTCTTTGCCCACCATAACTTTGTCATTTGTTTTGTCGAGTATGAAACAGAAATTTCTCGGGAAACGTTAAATACAAATAATGTTTTTCGTTTATGTAATTGTTGTAGGGAAACAACTTTCTCGCAATATTTTAGCTGTAAAGTGCCAGCTGCCGTTCGCAAAATTGCTTCCTTGGTATATTTTGTATGGTGGGTACGTTTAGACAATATTTAAGTACGTCACATTAGGCATTTTTTTTAAGATGGACCATGATCTAAAGATCAAAGTAGGTGTTTAAAAAAAGGTTTTTGTCTCTATTTAGAAACCATCAGGTCTGTGTTTAGTTTGTTTTTAGTTCTAGGAGATACACATAACACTGTACCTGCATTGTACCTGTATTCTCAATAGTTTACTACTACTAAGTATAGCCAAGAGGGACTTCCTAGGCCAGCCATTGTCAAAGTGTGCTCCGCAGAGCCCCAGGGCTCCACGAAGCTGTATGTCAGTAAAATAAATGGTTTTAAAGTGCACGTAGGACTCGGCTTTGTTTTATTTTAGGTCTCCGCCAAATATTTTGTAACCCAAAAGGTTTCCATCCCTGAAAAAGTTTGAGAACCACTGTCCTAGGTTATATTTGTTTACAAATACGATGAAGATGAAACTAAGACTTCAATACAAGTCGTTAATTTCGTGATAAATAGCCAATAACATTGCGTATCTTTTCACCGCAATATTACGATAATAGTTAAGTTTATGCTACATCAACATCCATAGAGATACTAAATCAATTTTTTTCGCCGCTTGACACTGCGCCAAGTGTTGTGTATTTTTTATAAAATGCTAAGAATTAAACATGTACATGGCGCGTTTACTCTGATGCAACATTGGCTGCGTCTTCGCTACCACCCGCCACTGTGAGGCCGTAACACCTGTTACCACCTTATTATGCTGTTTTTTGGAAAATTTATTAATTCTTAGAATTTTTCCCGAAAATATGACCGCACAGGGGCTCAGTATCTTGTACTGAATCCCTGCTATCAGTTTATTTTTGGTACGCCATTCCTTACACCCTGTATAGAAGTCCACCTTTAATGCAAATTGACAAAAAGTACGCTGCATAGTATGGTCCACAAATTTAGAAAAAAAATATTTTTTACAAGTACCTATAACAATTCCGATTTTCACTTGAAAATCTAGATTCAGAGACCACTTATATCATTTTTATCCATCACTTATATTTTTTGTCCAGATGTTTGTACAATTAAGTCTGGATATAAATCATGATAACCAAATTATTCAGCATCAATAAATCTGAGTTGCCATCAGAGGCACAACTTACATGTCGTTTTAGAACACATTATAATTTTAAATTAGATCGAGAACTTCAGTAACGTATTCAAGAGCGAGTATGACATTTATGAATGTCATGTTGTTCAAGCTTATCTTTGATATTGTTAATTTTAATTAGTCATGTTTCATATTTCTACGACTTACGCGATGTTCATGTCATAAAGTATGTAATTTAGTAAAGTTTATTAAATAGTTCAGGAACTTGCTGATTACTTTTTAAAATTTTTGTTACGGCACGCCATATTTTGTGTGTTTGACACACAAGACAACTCTTTGTGTAATCCATAAAAGGTTACTTCAAGTTTGGATGTATATTATGTCACTATAAAATAGCATATAAAAATTGTATACGCAACTAACAACATAGGTACTCTCAGTTTACTGTACGGCTTATAAGAATTTATTGTCCGGTTAAATCCAAATAATTTTATGCACTAAAAGTCAGTCAGTATCAAAGGCTTGCGTTCCCTTTTGACTGGCTGTTTCTACTGTATGAAATATGCCATTTTAATTCAATTTAACGCTAGGATGTCAGATAAATAACTAATAGTTACTTATTTCTGCAAACCTGTTTATGTGTGTGTCCTTTATCTATAGATATAAATAAAATTGTAGTTTTTTTGTGATTCTAATTTTTTGTCACAAGTACTCATAATTAGTTACACGATACCAGGTCAAAAACTTTTTTTTATTTTGTCATTGTCTGACTGTCTGAATTTATTTGATTGCCTTGTGTAATTTCTGGAAATAACCTGTATGTTTAAGAGTTTTAAAAATGTGTGTAATAAATTACGATCGTTGCTTAGGTATTTTTAATTTCTCCTTTGAGCAACAGCTAGTTTCCAAATAATAACATGATTGAGATCCTTTACATAAATACTTATAAAACTCATCTTACAACTTTACTGCTCAGATATACTTGTTTTTTTCAATTTTATTATGTAAAAATCTAAATTAATTATGTAATAGAGTATAAATAAAAAACTGTGTATCTGTCGGGTCTTTTAAGGATTTTATTTATTTGTTTCGCAAGGATAAGTAAACATAAGTTGTCTTTATGATCTAAGTAATAAGTTTGTTCAGATAACTTAGACGCCTAAACCTAGCGCTGATCCCTAATAACTTATGATGTATGAAATGAAATGTGACATATTTATTTTATTATAGGTTTCTGTGGATTAACGCGTATACAACTGTGATAAAAAAGTCAAACAAAAAATCACTTATGAAGGTTGGGAGAAATTGGTATTTGAGATAAATCCACCCCTGTGTCGTTTAAGGTCATTAGTTTTAAGGTCTTTTGGATATTTAGTGGTACACCTCGTTGTTATTTTAAATCTATTCTATATTTTGTACTTTGTTACTGTACATTATCGGTTTAGCTAACGCTTCGCTCCTCGCCGAGCAAGAGTTAATTTACTTTAGAATTACACATAATTTATTTATTTCGGACAGTGCACAATACACCTCCAACCAAGATGAAGTACCCAAACGATTTACTGTAATTTTTACGAATAAACTAGCTTGAAGTGATTTCGTTATATCTTGCGATCTTTCTATTTGCACTCTAACTATTATAAACGATCATCCGCGGGGCGCGACATAGGGCGACTAAGAACATACGCGAAGCTAACGGTATCACGGGATTGGCAAGAGCTCGCGTCTGGTCGTGACAAGTGGAAGTTGGAAGGGGAGGCCTTAGCCCAGCTGTGGGACATAAATTAGGCTCCTAATAAATAAATAAATAAAACGGTATCTATGAGAAGAAACGTAAAAATTAACTTCGGAACTCTTGTTATTGAATTGATTTAAGTATAATTACAACATCATTCAGGTACATACATTCAACTTCTACATTAAACTAACATGATTAATGTGTTTGCTATCTCTCACTGCATACATGTAGATAAAGTTTGTCACTGATGCTGTAATTTAGGTTTCAATTGCTTTTAAAGTGCTAAGAGAACCTGAGAAACTTCGAACATGTGTGCACAGTGATCTGTTAAAAGTTGAAGGCTTGAACAAGAGATTGGTTGGATAAGTTTAATTCCTGTTATGTGATAATTTACGTCGTGATACTAACATTTGGGTGGAATACACGCTGGTACTAGTGGAATTGAGTTTTGGTTTTGGATTTGGAACTTACTCGTTAGTTGGGTGAAATCAACTAAATCTTTTGATTTAACTGTATAGTAAGTAGTCTGTTTCTCGGTTGTTGGGCATGTCTCTCTATTACGTGCAACTAACGAAAATAGTACTATAAAATAAATCAACATCGCTTTCGTTAAACCTGAAGCGAAACCAAGATGATCTCAGGAATCACACTTTATATTGGTGAACCCGTAAAAAATCGGTATGGTAGTTTTTAAGCGTATCGCTTTCATAGAAACAAATAGAATAAAAAACCGGCCAAGTGCGTGTCGGGCCACGCGCAATGTAGGGTTCCGTAGTTGCCCATAATGACTTGCTATAAAGGGTATTAATGTACAACAAATTCGACTGTTTATTTTGCTGAAAAAAATAATTTTAATAACACCACTATAAGAACCTAAGTTTAAAAAAAAAAATTCTAGGTATGTATCCAGTTATGTATTGTAAACATAAAATGTGGTTTCCAAGATATACTACTACTATACATACGTAGTACCGTAGTACATTACATACCAAAGTACGTATATCTTTAAGATTAAGCCAGCGCGCCCAATGTAAACTCACAGAAATAGGTATTTATAAGTTAACCGACGATTACTCGTAAACTAGTGATATCTACTTAGCCTTGATAGTTTTCCTTTTAAATTCGTTATATGTACTACATTTGTGATTTTTTTCACCTCTTCCAAATTAATAGTTTAGCCGGCAGAGGGTGGGGACACTTGAGTCTAACAATTTTTTTCACTTCAAAGCTTGATATTTGACAAACCAATCACTTGATCGAAAAATGATTTGAGCAAACTAATAATATGTTTTTAAAACCTATCCAATGATACCCCACATGATGGGGTACTCAACCAAAAAAATATTCAACCCCACTATATATGTAGGGGAGATACCCTTAAAAAAATATTTTCCTAAATTTTATCCTACAGTTTTGTTGCAATATCTTATGTCTATATTCATGTCAAATATCAGCTTTCTAGCACTAGGCGTCTTTGAGCTAGGCTGCGGACGGACAGACGGACGGACATGACGAAACTATAAGGGTTCCTTGTGGACTACGGAACCCTAAAAACGTGTCTACATTTTACAATATGAAAATATTTTGATTACGAAATGTTGAAGCATTTAAATAAGTTACCTAGATGTTCAATATTGCTTATAAAGTAAGATTGATCTTCTTCTTACATTCAAGTAATTGAATATTTTATACAGAGAGCAATCTTTTCCATCCGCGTTGTATTTGCAACAAAGATATTTTTGAACATCATCATTGACTTTTTGGTAATATAGAAAATGGAATTTAGTAATTGATCGAAGCTAAAGTTCCAACATCCAATTTGTAGAGTGGCATCGACTTACGTACTATTACCGAATGAAATGTTGATTGAGAAAAGCATCAGTATTGTGGATACTAGAGATCACTCTCGGTTGCGCCAGATAAACCAGAATATCATTTTGCGGTATAAATAAAAAGACAAGAGAGAAATGTTGGCTTTGGTACTCGTTGGTCGAATAATTTTTAGGAGCCCGTAGTAAATTATAAGGAATCCCGTGAAGTTTTGACTAAGTTGTGACTACGGAAGTGTTACTCAACTTTTACAACACGAGTAGTCTGCTTCAACGTTTTTCTATTCAGAGATGCGTTTGCAAACTATTTAGCACATAATTCAACAATGAGAACAACCTCCCAACTGAACCGTAGTATTTGGGCACGTGTAAACTTATACGGGAAACAGCAAAGCTAATAAGGTTTTACTAATTAGAAAGTAATAGTTGAATAACGGTCTTGTCTAGTAGCGGATGAATGCGGATGGCTCAAGATCGTTCCATGTGGAGACCCTTGGCGGAGGTCTATGTCCAGTTGTGGACTACTTTCGACTAATATGATGATGATTACTTAAACAACTTTTTCGCGGGGAGGGCAGAGGGGCTTTACCAATATCCAGTCAACGCCCAAAAAACTTGTAACAATAAATTGAGGAATACACAAAGCGTTGGAGACAACGCTTTGTGTATTCCTCAATTTATTGTTACAATTTATTGTTCGATTCCCACATGAGAATGTGGGAATCGAACCCACGACACGGCGACTTTGTGCCAAGGGACGACCACTTAAACCAGCATGCCTACTCCACTTCTATGTTGCTCATCTCATTGTCATTGTGAATTAATTCATTAAAACATTTGATTTGATTATCACAATCAATGTGGCTGAAACACATTGAATGAAAATTGAAATCTGAAAAGTAAAATTTTATTCTTGATAAATCTCTGACCTTTACAATATTTATAGAATGGTTTTGAAATATATTTTTCGGTGTATATCTCGAATACATTTTCTTATTTTCCATAGAAGAACATTTTGTAATATTCTTGCTGACCTTTCGAAAGTAAGATTGTATAAATGTTTTAGTAGATTGATTCATAGACATCGCGAAATCGAATTTAACCTACATCTTATTAAGGTCTGCTAAGCATTGCCAGGAATATTTTCATTTCGATTCGCAGTAAAAATATTGTAGTAAGCGCAAAAATGTAAGAAAATCATCGAAAGGTTATCGTGTAATAGAAGTTGTAAATCGATTGAATAGACGGTCTGTTTTGTTGACGTACTGTATCAATCTACTGCATGAAAGAATTTTTCAGTTGTAGTGCTCACAGCATATCTTGAGTTGCCGTTCGTAACATATTGGTAAAGTAACGTTGGCAAAGGTTGCCACTTAAATGGGTGACCGCCTGTTGTGTGGTATTACTATTAGAGCGTTACTGAGCTATCAGTTGACAAAACACATCAGGACCTTGAATCTTCTTATGTAACTGACCTTACGTATGGAATAAAGTACGTGCGACTTTACAAATATATAATCAGTTAACAAAATACATCAGGACCTTGAATTAGCATTAGATAACATATCTGCCATGCCAGTGCTGAGATAACTTTGATTATTCCACTATGCAATACCTACGCATACGACGCTTACGATTTAAACATAATCTTGTCAAATTACTTGAAATGCCAACTCCTTGTTGTAAACAAGAAACCGTGTTCCTTACCTCTTCAGTTGATAGTGGTTATTTTATTATAATATTCTACCACATTCACACAACACCATCTAGTCCTAAACTAAGCAGAGCTTGTACTATGGGTACTAGACAATGAATAAACATACATATATCCATTTTTTTTGTAAATTACATACATATTATACATAGAAACATCCAGACCAAGACAAACATCCATGTTCACGCACACAAATGTTTGACTTGAGCGGGAATCGAACCCATAATAACACTGATAACATAAGCTTAGTTCGGACAGAGCCGTGTATCGGTTATATTTTGGACGTAAACTCTCTAGAGCATGTTTATATTCAACATTACAGTTTGAACAATATTATCGTTTAATCTAAATCATAAATAACATGAAATGGCTGTTGTGGGCTTATTTATATACTGCATAGAAACCACAATATTAATTTGTTTATAAATTATATATTTAGCTTAGTGTGTAGAAATAGAGTTAGAGACCGAAGCGCTAAAATTCGATTGAAGAATGAAAACATTTTACACGCCTTTCATCAGCCAGTTATCATCAGCTTTTTGTAGTCCAGGGCTGAATATAGGCCTATCCCCATTTGCTTTACAATAGCACTGTTAATCAATAGGAGGATCTGGCCTACTCTACCAGCTGGCCAGACGGGTTGGTACAGGGTTTGATGCATATAGGTAACATTAACACTAGAGTAGCAAACTCCTACAATTGACGTTCAAAATAGCGTGGTGACCAGCCGAGATAAAAGACGTAGCTTTGAAACCAATAAGCAGCTAAGAAAAAACCTATATTCATCTCTTTTGCACTCGTTAAAAGCAAGTTCCATAATGTAAATTCAAAAGTGATGATAATTGTCCTTTCATCGAGAAATGCGGGGTTCTCCAGTTTAAAAATATTTTCTCATTTTTTTATTATTAGTATTACTTAACAGAAGGTTGTGTTTATGGGTATGTATAATTTATTGTATGTATATTAATATGTGGGAATGTTCATTTGTTTCCTCGTTGCTACTTATATATATATATAAGCAGTTTCAGTAAATCCAGTATTGAAGTATGCTTACAATTACTTTAAATGATAACAAAATATACCTAATTATTGAGTTTCATAATATCTCAAGTGTATTTACACATGCATACATACATAGACTCACGCTTGTTTCCCCGAAGGGGTAGGCAGAGGCATATTAAACGCCCACGTTTTCCCAGTGTTTTGATCCTACGTAATAGGTGGCGAGCCTATTGCCGCTCATCGGGATATTTTGTTTGCCAGAGCCTCGTCCGTTGATCGGCAGGTGCACCACTTGCAGGTGAGGTTGACTTGGGACCCTAAGTTCTTGATGGGAACCCTATGCACCCAGTGTATTTATTATTACAATACTACTACTACATAGTAGTAGTATTAAAGAAAGTGGTAATAGTCAGCTGAAAATTGGTTCAAAACATGAATGAAATCTATAAAAATCTTGCACGATCCGACCACTGGAAAAAAATACTCGAGGTCAAAGGTCTCAAACACAGGTTCATCGCGATTTTCAGCAAATCGGTAAGTTTTATCATAAATTTATTATAACAGGAAGCCTAAGTCTAAGCGACCAATAGTGGCCCTTAGATGCCAGTGATGCCAATCGAGGCATCACTTACGCGTTGCCGGTCCTTAAATACTTAGGCGAAGAAAACAGTTTCTTGGCCGCCTTCACTCAAATACCCTTCCCCTATTGTCTGAACGAAACCTAACAGCATAAATATTGTTACCATACGTATATTTTCTGTGAAAGAGTGGTACTGACCCAGTTGGAACAGCTGTAATCAGCGTAGTTCTACCACTCAATATAAACCTTAGGATTTTTCGCACTCCGGGCTATATAGCACGTATTCATATACGTGCTATTGTAAAGAGGTTTTTAGACATTTTCATAAAAAATAAAAGCAAAATGAAAAAGCCACATAAAACATTGTTGTAATTAAATAAATAATACACAATAATTAAGCGGATCTTAATCGTGCAAACTTCTTATTTAAGGTATAAATATACATACTTGTTTCTTCGAGAGACTGATGACAGCTCAGCGCCGTCTTGTGGAAGTGCGGGTATAGGCACCTACCCTCACTAGGTTTTTATTTAAGTTCGCAATGTCAGTCTTTCGACACACTACACTAATGACGTCTACACACTGTTGAGTTTTGTCACTGCGGCAGTGTTCACATTTGCTGATGACTGGTTTCCAAGTAGCCGATAATCTATATCCATCCTCCCGGTTGACATTGTTATATTTCCCGCTTCACATAATATCCTGGAGTAAAACTCCCACAAAAGTGGGAGATCCAAAATTTGATTACTTGATATCATTGCAAATAAAAACGATTATGTGCGATTTTCTTTGTCATTTTCAACCAAATATCGTGAAAAACAATGATGAATACATGTGGAATGATATGCCGCACTTTTTAAATTATTTTCTTTACGAGGATTGCAAGATTTCACAATGCATTTGCCCATTTCAAGTTCGTATTATTTTCGTGTGCGTCAAATTTGACACAATAACATTGTTGTAACAGTATTAGGTCAAGACCCATAATAAACGGCAACACATCTCAGCGCTGTTTGCTTATCTAGTTGTAAGTAATAGATCAATGGTTTGATGTCGAGTTTCAGTCTCTTCGCAAAGATACAATTTAATTTTCAATCCATTGTTTGCACACCTTAAGACTTTAACTGAAACATAATAGGAACCAAATAACAAAGAATGTTGTAAAAATTACTACTTTTGGTTAGGAAAGTGCTGTTTTAAACTATTATAATTCAGTAGGCGCTTGGTAATCCGGGTCTCGCCAATCCGGCACGCTCAGTAGTCCGGCACTCAACGACTCAGGTAACCCGCTTGATAATCCGGCATTTATACAGCCGAATGCCGGAGTACAGAGTGGTGGAATCGTTTGTTTAATTTAGCCGTCGCTCGGCAGTCCGACCTTAATCTTGACAGTAAAGCCCCATGTTCGTTTTGACCTTACCATATAATAATATAGTATTTTATTGTGGAATCATATTTATGATATGTAGGTTTTATTTTACATTTTATGTATAAAGCTTTTACTTCCCATACAAATTCGATAATCCGGCATTTGCGATAATCCGGCATTGGCGAAAAAAATGCCTGCCAGATTACCAAGCGCCTACTGTACTTATTGCACTGCCATATACAAAATATCATTACTATTATTATCACCACCCGGTCACTGTAGCAAACTACACAGCTTTCGGCTTAGGGTCTTGAGATCCACAAACTAAAGCAATCTCAAACAAATACCTAAGTGTAACAATGTTTCCATCTTCTCAACAAACTAATAGTAATTACAGCGATTCGGGAAATCAAATATTTGAAGTGGCGCAAATTGATTCATAAGTTAGAAGCCTCAGGGATGCAAAGTCTTAGTGTTTTTTAGCACAGCATTAAAATGCAACCGGCGGAGTTGCGGTGACCACAGCAGGACGATAAAAAGATAATGAATACCTGGAAGAGATACTATATGAAAAGATTTTCTTAAAAATATAAGTTTATATCATATTACATTACACGTATATTACAGCACTTTGTGTGATTCGTAAATTCTTGTTTCGAGTCAGGGTGTTCATTGCTTCCGTTAGTTGTACGTTTGTAAAGCCTCCTGCGACACAGGATTTAGTCCTAGTGCGGGAGTTGTCTTTGTAAAAGATAATAATATGTATATATATAAATTATATTTGTTACTACTAAAATTCGAAACGCACCTATTAATATACTTTATCTTTGGATGCAGTTTTGATCTTGTTTGAGGCTTTTACGCTGATAATGTGTTGGATCTTCTATGTTTCAGCCCAAAATGAAATTATAAATTCCTATAGAATAGAAACTTATAAATTATTCAAAGTATTCTGTACTGCTTTTTGTTTGTTCAGCGAACGTTTCAGTGCCAAATCGTCATCATATTCGGAACTTTCTACTTTCTTCTTCCTTTTGTCACAATCATGGATTGCAGTTTTATTGTTTTATTATTCAGTCAGCTATTCGAGTTATTTTAAATTTACATGCTTCTGAATGACTATATCATCCCCTTTAATTATTGTTTTCAATATCCTGCAAGATTTTAGCCATAGAAAACTTAGTTATATCATTATTTAAAATGTTAAATAAAGAATTCGAAATCTGCTTGCAAAAAATTTTATAATGTAGCGAAGGTTGTACTCGATGGTTCATTGATTGCCGCTTTTCAGCCAAATAAAATTCTGCTGCTAACTACATTATTATTTCAGACGAAAGACATTACAGGACATAGTCCTCCCCTAAGAACTTCTACAAAGGTTGATTTCGAGTTGCCGTTCCCAACTGCTTCATGTGATCCTTACAATCTCGTGTTTTCCGGTGCGTTTTCGCCACTCCAGAACCTTTATGGTAACAATGGAAGTAACTACTATGGTAACCTCAATCCTGTTTAGTAGATATACAATGATATTTTCTGCAATATCTTCTAAATGATAAAACAATTATTTTACCCGAAACCAAGAACAAAATTATCGATTTCAGAACACAAACTATTTGACTTCTAATTCCGGCTCATCAATCAGGGTCACCAATTACCCGACAAACAGGCCAGTCATAGTTTTACAATACCTTCTTCTTTCCTTCACCTTATCCCATTATCTGGGGTCGGCTCTCCTTGTCTGCCTTCTCCATTTTGCTCTATCTATAGTTTTACCATTTCCTCCAAAACAAACTGAATCTATGACAACATCTATAAAATAATTCATTAACATAATATAAACATAGGTACTAAATTCGATGCTCATTAGACAAATAAAATAATTAAATTGAACAATATAAAAACATGTACAGTCAATGAAGCTATTATACAATTAAATAATGATAATCAACACGTTAAAATATAAGTGAATGTCAATAGTAATAATGATTATATTTATGTCATGTATAACAATAATTTATTTATTTGCCATCAATGAAATCATTAATTTTATAATAACACTTATTTACTAGAAAATTGTACAAACGCTTCTTAAACATATTAGTGTTCAATTTTTTAAATTCATTAGGTACTCTATTATAAATGACAGGTGCCATGCAGTATATACTCTTGTGTAATAGTGTCGTATTAGCCTTATGTATACGAAGCATGTTCTGTGTGATGGGTCTCCTGTTACGTTTAATTGTATCCGCTAAGGTTTCAAATAAATTAGGGTTTGACTTAACAAAAATTGCTGCTTCAAATATGTATAGGGAAGGTAACGTCAATAAATTATGTTTTTTAAAATATGGTTCACAACTCTCCCAGCTTTTTATTTTAAATATCGCTCTTATACAGCTTTTTTGTGCCTTAAACACCATATCTGTGTTAGTTGAGTTGCCCCAGAATAGTATACCATACCTGAGATAAGACATCGATGTTCCATGGTAGGCTGTAAGTAGGGCGTCGTGATTTAAGACTGGTGCAAGCTTAAAAAGAGCATATGCTGAACTGCTAAGTTTTTTACACAGTGCTTCTGTGTGAGTTTTCCAATTAAGTTTGCCATCAATAATAAGACCCAAGAATTTTGTGGAGTCAACTTCATTTATTTTTATGCCATTGTAATTAATATCTAGGTTTTTATAAATAGGAACTCGTTGCGAAAATTGAATTAGATTGGTTTTAGTTAAATTTATTTTGAGATTATTATTGCCTAACCAGTCTATGATATTCAACAATGTAGTATTAATGTCATTCTCATAATTATGTTTATTCGTACACTCAATAGCGACTGTACTGTCATCCGCAAATAATGTAATGGGGTGACTAGTAACTTTAGGTAAATCGTTTATGTATATTATAAACAGTAAAGGTGCTAACACACTGCCCTGTCCGACACCGTATTTAATAGTTCTCATATGTGATAAGAATGTTTCCTCTCTATTGTTCCCTTGGTTTATTCTTTTTATTTCAACGTACTGTTTCCTGTCGGTTAGATATGACTCTATGAGCTGGAGGGCATTTCCTCGAATTCCATAGTTTTCGAGCTTTGCTAGTAGCGTCTGATGTTCGACATAATCAAAGGCTTGAGTCATATCACACATGATAGAGCAGATAGGAATCTTTTTATCTACGTTTGTCATAATAACTTTTAAGAAATCATAAATTGCTCTGTTTATGCTATGATTTGGTCTGAACCCTTTTTGCTGAACTATTAATAGGTTATTTTTTTCAAAATAATTATAGAGTTGCTTGTGAATATACTTCTCAAATATTTTTGAGAAAATCGGTAAGAGCGTGATGGGTCGATAGCACTCCATATTTTCCCTATTTTCTTTTTTAAAAAGCGGCTTAACCAGAGATATTTTCAATGCATCAGGGTAAATACCTGTACATATTTTATTTTATTTTAATAATTTCCCTATAACATTACAGATTATTAATTATAACTATATACATTACTATCTTAAATAATCATAATATCTAAGAATGTATATGTGCATAAATCTTAAAATAAAAAATGAAAATATGTACAGGTGTGTTTAGGCGTCGTAGAATACCTCCGCATCAATATCATCGGGTAACGAGCCCAGAAGGCTGGCCGCATTGCCACGCTGGATGGCAAAGCTGATTCTTTGAGCAAAGACTAAACCAGCCCTCGACTGCATAAAAATGTATTTTCCTATCCCTACGGTGGTGATTTAAACTTAAAAAGAACCGATGTTAACACAAAGCAGGCAACGAAGCCTGTACTTCTAGACATCAAGTCTCCTTTCCAAAGTACAATATCTTAATAATATTAACGTAAATTACAATAACTATTTCTTGTGTTACGTAGGACAAAAAACGTATAAACTGACGGTAAAAAAGTACATAATATTTTGCTTTGTGACTATTAATAAATATCTATATCCACACTTATAATAATGCGACAGTACGCGATCACGTGCCATATTAGTCTAGTCCTACCTACAATGTACCTTCGTGGGCTTTATTCATCTACACATTTAAATGGGGCGTGACTCACAAGTTACCGCAAAAGCTATTAAATTCGCCGACGTGGTGTGGCGTGACTGATAGCGGATTAAGGATAAGTGTAATTATTTTTATTAGCTTCAAAATAATTATGCTTATGTTCTGCCAAATCTGGTAAAAACTAGTAAGGGGAACCCGGGCTCCAAGGCGGGAAGTCTTAGATGCACCAGGTTTAACGCTTGGACGATGATGAATTATATTTAGCCAGTAGGCTAGTTAATGGTAAAACTATTTTATACAGGGTAGAGGTTGCCCACAGCTACGCTCGTACGTTTTCCCCGATACCATGGGAATTTCGGGCAGTCCCTTCTTAGTGCATCCCTGTGGTCCCAAAAGAACATACATGCCACATTTCAGCATCTTGTGCCCAATAGTTTTGGCTGTAGTTTGTCAGTCAGTCAGTCAGTAACGATCTTGTTATTACAAAGAAATGCTCTTGTATGCTTTCGGAAATATTTCCGTGAGGCAAACACAAAGAGACTTATGTCCATTATCATCGTTCTAGTGTTTTCTGGTTGCATCCACGACTTTTTATCTTGGAGCCGTGCTCCACTTACCGATTTAACTAGATTTGACAAAATATTTTTGGCAGCATCAACATTTAAGAAACTGGTAGGTAATTGAAATAGTGCATGAATTTGTTCCAGATTTTTCTTATAGCCATTCCGAACCTGGTTGTAAAAAATCTTTGGTGTTCATAAGTGTTGTTTTGTAACGTAAATTCATTTGAATTGAATTAGCATTTCCTCAGAGTGACTCCCGAATGACCTTTGCAAACCATAGGGATAACGATGATAATATTATTTGTTATCCTTGATAATATTCGTTTAAAAACATACCACTAAAATTAAATCCAAAACTTTCTCTTGTATAACTGCAGCCACACCCGAATCTCCACTGAAATTAGAGCGATGACAATGACAAATTAACAGTTCAAGTTGTACTTACAATAGTTAGGTAAAATGCGACCCGTCTACGGTTAGACTGGCGAATGGAATATCATCTTGCTATCATACGTAGTTTATGATGATCTAGACAATTATGAAGTTTTGAGGGGCTCCGTTCATAGAGTTAAGAAGTACTGTACATTTTTATTGATCTACTGCAGAAGTCTTGTAAAGTACTTAGCGTTTATATTTGCTTTTACACACGCTAGCAGTTGTTCGCAGATTCACCCGGTCGAAGGTCACTTATCGGAACAAAATGTACTTTATTTGTTACTCCAACGCATAACCTATAGCTAAATATTCTTTTGTCTATATAAAAGCTTGTCGTGAGGTTTAAGTAATAGTATTACATAGTGGCTGGCAGCGGCTGGAAACGAAATCAGACCTCTCCAGTGGCGTGCCATTGAAGAGGCCTATATCCAGCAATAGATTATGGCAGACTGATGATGAATGATGATTTACATAGACTGATTATTTTAAATTTAATTTAATCTAATCAAGCTTTTAAATTTTACTGTTTAACTACATAGTTAAAAAGTCTAAATTTATTTCAAGCAAAGGCAATAAAATTCTACATAGAAAATTGAGGTTCATTTTGCCGACGTATCCTATTTCTCTATCACTATAATACAATACGCATACCGTCTAGACGTTTAATTTCAAAATACTCGTCTAATTTCTAGTAAATTACAAACGCTATATTAAACTGACATAAATTTTTCTAAAGTCCTTTATTACATCCATCACATTCATTAAAACTTGCTAGACACTCTTCAAACTCGAAATTTTAGCTGTCATCTGAGTTTTAAAGAAAAAAGGACCGACAGTCTGATTTGATTGAATGTTTAGGGGTTCAGGGATAAATAATTGAGCATAATTATTTTTCATGTTTTGGAGATGTTTGAAGAATAGGCAGTTACTGACCCAAATTATCTTTACATGTGTCGGACAGGGCAGTGTGTTAGCACCTTTACTGTTTATAATATACATAAACGATTTACCTAAAGTTACTAGTCACCCCATTACATTATTTGCGGATGACAGTACAGTCGCTATTGAGTGTACGAATAAACATAATTATGAGAATGACATTAATACTACATTGTTGAATATCATAGACTGGTTAGGCAATAATAATCTCAAAATAAATTTAACTAAAACCAATCTAATTCAATTTTCGCAACGAGTTCCTATTTATAAAAACCTAGATATTAATTACAATGGCATAAAAATAAATGAAGTTGACTCCACAAAATTCTTGGGTCTTATTATTGATGGCAAACTTAATTGGAAAACTCACACAGAAGCACTGTGTAAAAAACTTAGCAGTTCAGCATATGCTCTTTTTAAGCTTGCACCAGTCTTAAATCACGACGCCCTACTTACAGCCTACCATGGAACATCGATGTCTTATCTCAGGTATGGTATACTATTCTGGGGCAACTCAACTAACACAGATATGGTGTTTAAGGCACAAAAAAGCTGTATAAGAGCGATATTTAAAATAAAAAGCTGGGAGAGTTGTGAACCATATTTTAAAAAACATAATTTATTGACGTTACCTTCCCTATACATATTTGAAGCAGCAATTTTTGTTAAGTCAAACCCTAATTTATTTGAAACCTTAGCGGATACAATTAAACGTAACAGGAGACCCATCACACAGAACATGCTTCGTATACATAAGGCTAATACGACACTATTACACAAGAGTATATACTGCATGGCACCTGTCATTTATAATAGAGTACCTAATGAATTTAAAAAATTGAATACTAATATGTTTAAGAAGCGTTTGTACAATTTTCTAGTAAATAAGTGTTATTATAAAATTAATGATTTCATTGATGGCAAATAAATAAATTATTGTTATACATGACATAAATATAATCATTATTACTATTGACATTCACTTATATTTTAACGTGTTGATTATCATTATTTAATTGTATAATAGCTTCATTGACTGTACATGTTTTTATATTGTTCAATTTAATTATTTTATTTGTCTAATGAGCATCGAATTTAGTACCTATGTTTATATTATGTTAATGAATTATTTTAAAACTATAATTTGGTATTATATTCAGACAGTATTATGAAATTAAATTTTGCATGCCGATTAGGTAGAATGAAGAGGACAATATGTAACTTATATCGAACATCTCTGTATACCTTTATTCAGCAAATAAAATGATTGATTGAAAAAAAATATTTCCATAATGCAGTCCTCAAATTTAGTGACCTAAAAGAGATGCATACTTATGTTGTTGCTGTTTTTTCTCATGTGGCACATACCCATATTCTTTATGTCTGTCTAATCTCACCTGGGTGTAACATTTTTTTATCGATTATAACTATTAGGTATTTTCTGACTTTAAAATAACACAGCATTTTTTTTTTATAGTTATAGGCAGTAAAAGAGCAGACGGATCGACTGACGGTAAGCAATTACCACCGCCCATGGACACAAGCAACACCACAGAAGTCACAAGTGCGTTGCCGCCGTTGGGGTTCGGAAAAGGGATAGGATGAGGAGTGGGATGAGGGAGAAGGAATAGGGCCCTATCCCCTATACCTTATAGGGGATAGGGCCTCCGGCACTCTCACTCACCGAACGAAACGCAACAGTCTAGGTAATGTTACTTTACGTCGATTTTCTGTGAGACTTCCCCGGTCGAGTTGGCCCATTCATGCTGAAATCAGCAAGGCTCTACTAGCATTTCGCAGTCCACTGCTAGGCATAAGCATTTCCTAATTTACGTCACTTTTTTTCCATTTCACTGGATGAGTTGGCAATATGGCTTCGAGTTTTCCATCTCTTTCCAAGGATACTACTTGCTTCGTGTGTCTTCCTTGGCAACAGTGGCAGGCCTATTGCAAGGTGGACCGCCAATCATTCAGTGTTGAGATTGTTGGACGTGACGTCCACCGCTGGATATAGGCGTCCCTATATCCAGCGGTGGACGTCATTAGGCTGATATAATGACGATGTTTTTCCATAGTCGCTCGTTGTGACACCCATGGAATGAAATAGGGTAGTGATACTTTGTATTCCTAGTGTGAGGTGGCATATTGCCACCTCACACACACGACACCTTCTGAATTGAACAAATAGCATTCAAGTGCAACATCAAGTCATTCCAACTATCTATCTTTTCACAGATTAATCTCTCAGCATACTCTATATGTATAGCGACACACTTGCTGAAAGTACGGCGTCGATACTTCAGCGAGTGAACTATCGATTGTAGTATATGGTTGGTATGACACATCAAACGCGTTGAAAAGTCCCTACGTAACGGTGGCACTAAGTTCCAATTGCGTACCTCTTCACGTGCAATAGACGCTCCCGGAAGGTTTGGTGGCACGTCGAACGCAACTTTTTTTGTAAATATGTACATACATCTTATTATACATAGAAACACGATAAACATCATAGAGCAAGACAACCTCCATATTCTCGCACTCAAAATGTTTGACTTGAGCGGGAATTGAACCCACGACCATCAGCAAGGCATTAACTTACGCCCCCGCTACGCAACCGGGTCGTCAAATTCCGGCTGGTGTGTCTTATGCTGTTTGAAGAACACTGAGAGTATATTTAAGCGGACGTTCGGTGACATTGGTCTCGCAGATGTGTCCCGACACGAAAACAAGGACGCTTCATGCAAATTACTCGCTCCTATTCATCAGCTGTCAGTCAGTGACGCAAGGTTGCTTAGCGTGAGATTAGATATTCGCTCACTAGCTGTTAAATTGATCTTGTGCAAATTATAGAAGCTGCTACGTATAAGGAAATGTTTGGATATAGATTTCCATTGATCAATTTGCATTTAAAAGGACTGTGAATGGTATTGCAGGTTTATAACTTTTTGTAGTTTGGGTTTTAATCTATAAGGTACTTTGTCTCTTGAAAGGGTGCGAAAAAAGTAAAACTAGACGACTCGGGTATAAAAATTTAAGTTAATACCCAAGTTGTAAAATTAAGGTTAAAACCAAATTGGCCATAAATCACAAATATACATTCTGACAAGTATTGGACAATATTCGGCGCATAATATTTATTAAGGGTGTTATTTAAATGGTTAGCATAGTATTTGTATTTTTAGCAGAAAAGAAATAATCTGTGAGCAGAAATAGGTAATTGATCAGCAACTCAGGGCCAGCAAACATTTCAAAAGCAATCAGCAGTTTATGTTGTTCTGGATGGCTGTAATAATTTCTGTCAATGGCATGGCATGGTGCGCGCCATGTATTCGAACTCGATACCCTCTGCATGGCAGTCTGTTGGTATCTCCACTAGGCTATCGCTGCCTGGCTTACGATTTATCTCACAGCAATCTGTATATATAAAATTCTTGCGTAACTGGCTGACTGACAGACAACGCACAGCCGACACAGCCACTACTGGACGCAACAAGCTCAAATTTGGCTTGTATGACTATCGGCTTAACTGTCTGCTGCTCTCTCCACTTGGTTATCACAACTATGCACGTAAAAAAATTACTTTATGTAGCACTCATAGCTCTTGCTATGAGCGCTACATAAAGTAATTTTTGCTTGCTGTTCGTAATAGTTGGCAAAGCTAAGCTATGCTTGCACAGGTCGCCATTTGGATGGGTAACCGCGTGTGGCATTTCCGGGCATGTAAAAATAATTTGGGTCAGTAACTGCCTATTCTTCAAAAATCTCCAAAACATGAAAAATAATTACACTCAATTATTTATCCCCGAACCCCTAAACATTCAATCAAATTAGACTGTCGGTTCTTTTTTCTACAAAACTCAGATGACAGCTAAAATCTCGAGTTTGAAGAGTATCTAGCAAGTTTTGATGAATGTGCTGAATATAATAAAGGACTTTGTGAAAAAATGTATGTCAGAGTATATAGCGTTTGTATTTTACCAGAAATTATACGAGCATTATAAATTTAAACGTCTGGACGGTATGCGTATTGTATTATAGTGATAGAGAAAGAGGATACATCGGCATTCTGAACCTTAATTTTCAATGTAGGTAACAAGTTTATTGCTTTTGATTGATACAAAAAGACTTATTTGTATTAAAGATTAGTCAAAGATCTTTGAGTAACAAAAAATAAACAACATGATCTGAATAATTTCAATTCAAATTAAGTAGTATAAAGTCATAAGTTTTATTTTCAGGTTATGCATTAGAGTGAGCAAATCATCATCATCATATCAGTCGAAAGACGTCCACTGCTGGACATATGCCTCGGCCAAGGCTCTTCATATGGACCGATCCTGAGCCACCCGCAGCCATCCGCATCCCGCGATCCCAAAAAGATCGTCCATCTACATGGGTAAAAGCCACGGACAAAATATAGTACGTATATACATAACTTCACGCCTTTTATCCCGGAAGGGGTAGGCAGAGGTGTATTACACACCCGCACTTCGCCAATTATGTTTCGGTCCCAATGTGATAGGGGGCGAGTCTATTCCCATCTACCAGGCACATTGTTAAGCTAGCGATAATTGACATTTTAATACACATATAACTTCGAAAAGTCAGAGGTGTGTGCCCGGGGTAACTGGGGATCGAACCCGAGACCATCGTCGCTTCAGTCCGTTACGTACACCACTGGGCTTGTATAAATAACGAATATAATCCCTAAGGACTTTACAAGACTTCTACGGTAATCCAATAATGAATAGTACTTCTTTACTCTATCAACGGATCCCTTCAAAAATTTAATAACTGCCTAGATCATCATAAACTACGTATGATAGCAAGATGATATTCCATTCGGTTTTAAGTTAGTGAAAATGCGACCCTAGATGGGTCGCATTTTCACTAACTATTGTAAGTACAACTTGAACTGTTAATTTGTCATTGTCATCGCTCTAATTTCAGTGGAGATTCGGGTGTGGCTCCAGTTATAAAGGAGAAAGATCTTGATTATATCTTTGCAGTGTGATGATGGTTGTAATTTGTTTAACCATCCACTAAAGATATATGGTAAATACACCAATATTATATGTTCATTTAATGAAACCGGAGGTTAACAAGCAGACCCATATTTTATTTGACATGACTGTGCTTTAAACCCATTATTAGAAAGAATAAACAAAAATATTTCTATATAATAGCAATATTATTATTTATTGCTAAAACAGGCAGCGATAGCCTAGTGGAAATACCAACGGACTGCCATGCAGAGGGTGTCGGGTTCAAATCCACGGCGCGCACTACTGACTTTTCGGAGTTATGTGCATATTGAATTGTTAATTATCGCTTGTCTCGCGCCTCGGAGAGCACGTTAAGCCGTCGGTCCCGCGGTTTGACTAGAAAGCGGACCCCAGGTTGAGACTGGGATATGGGGATAAGAAACAATAATATTGCTATGCCTATGGGTTTCAAAGATTCAGCGTATGTCACTCTGAGGTATTGTTTTTAAGATTTTTCAACCAGGTTCGGGACGATGGCTGGAAATGCCACTCTTTTCATTTGCTAGTACCTTAAATTTTCATACTGCCGAACACATTCTGTCAAATCTATTTAAACCAGTACCTAAGTGGACCACGGGCTCACAGATGAAGTCTTGGATGCATCCCGGACATCACTTAAAACGATGATAATGTAGTATTGACTAAAGAGTCATCTTTGTGTTTGCCTCAAGGAGATATTGCCGAAAGAATAGAAGAACATTTCTTTGAAATACCAAAATCCTATTATATAGACATCTGTATATATATTGCGTTACTGAGTGATTGACGGATAAGCTACAGCCAAAACTATTAGGCACAAGCAACTGTAATTTGGCATATATGTTCCTTAGGGACTGTAGGGGTGTACTAATAAGGGATTTCCTGAAATTCTCAAGAGATCAGGAAAATCGGTTAAATAAAAAATGTGCGGGCTTAGCTGCAGTAGATATCCTCTAGTCTTTATAATATAATCCATTTACTATTAACTAGCCTACTAACCATAATTCATCATGGTCCAAGCGTAATCCCAGTTGCATCTAACTTCTCGACCTCTCGCCTTGGAGTCCGGGGTCCGCTTACTAGTTCGTACCAGGTTAAACAGAATATAAGCATGATTATTCTGAGGCTTTTAAAATTTAATCATCCTATTATTTTTTAAGGTAGTAGAGCCTTGCTGACTTCAGCATGAATGGGCTAGCTCAACCGGGGAAGTACTACCCTCTCACAGAAAATCGACGTAAAGTAACAGTACCTAAACTGTTGCGTTTCGTTCGGTGAGTGAGAGTGCCGGAGGCCCTATCCCCTATTCCTTCTCCCTCATCCCACTCCTCATCCTATCCATTTTCCCAACCCCAAGAGGCAGTAACGCACTTGTGAACGCTCCTGTGGTGTTGCTTGTGTCCATGGCCGGCGGTAATTGCTTACCATCAGGCAATCCGACTGCTCGTTTGCCGCCTATTAACATAAAAAAACCGCTGTCACTCGTGCCACACATCATGTCGGCGACTTTAATAGCTTTTGCGGTAACTTGTGAGTCACGCCCCATTTAAATGTGTAGCTGAATAAAAGCCACGTAGGTACATTGTATGGGGGACTAGATTAATATGGCACGTGATCGCGTATTGTCACATTATTATAATGTGTGGATATAGATTTTTATTCATCACATCATCATCATAGTCACAAAGAAAATATATTTTATAGGGAAAATATGTTTTCAGTTCGGCACTTTTTCTTCCCACGCAATAGAAAACATATTTTTGCTTTTTATTAATAGTCACAAAGCAAAATGTTATGTACTTTTTTACCGTTTTGAGTTTATACGTTTTTTGTCCTACGAAATATTTATTGTTATTTACGTTAATAATTAAGATATTGTACTGTGGAAAGGAGACTTGAGGTCTAGAAATACAGACTTTGTTGCCTGCTTTGAGTTAACATAGGTTCCTTTTAAGTTTAAATCACCACCGTAGGGATAGAAAAATACATTTTTATTCAGTCGAGGGCTGGTTTATTCTTTGTTCAAAGAATCAGCATTGTCATCCAGCGTGGCAAAGCTGCCAGCCTTCTGGGCACGTTACCCGATGATATTGATGCGGAGGCATTCTACGACGCCTAAACACACCTGTACATATTTCCACTTTTTATTTTAAGATTTATGTACATATACATTCTTAGATATTTTTTTTATTAATTTGGAACAATAAACAGCTACAGTATAATATATCAATTACAAAAGAGATAACATATGAAATATATGCAATATTGTAGCCCACAGCGCTATTCACAGATAAGCAGTAAGGTAATTAGAGTTTGAATAAGCACTAGGATTAAGAGTATACAATATAAATAACTTAACAACAATGTTTTAAGGCGTTACACATCACAAATTTCTTTAAGCACCATTTCTTTAAATCTATTTGGTGAACATGCAAAAATATCAATGTGTTCTAGACTGTTGTTATTATTTATTGACCATCCTGCGAACTGTTGAGCGAAAACCGAAGTTGGTTTGGTAAGTGCCAACTGAGAATAGTTTGCCGGCGCGCACCTTCCGCTTGTGTATGGTCCTAGGAACTACATAGCACAACATATTGGAGAGCTCGATGCAGTCAAATTTGTTTTGCACAATATTATATATGTCAATGTTGCAAGCTTATACCTTTTAAGTAAATCTTGATAAAATATATCGTAAATAATACTAATATTCACAACATAAGCATTTTACTTACTTACATTCAATGACAGTTAAACAGAAAAACCGTTGCTAGGAGACGAGAACTGAAGTATGTCACACGCCTCCGCCATGAATCAAGGGAGCTGGGAGTAGCTGGCTAAGGTGACAAATCCACGTGAGCCCACTGTCCATCTTCACTTCGTAGTGAAGATTCCCCAATTTGCGGGAAATGGTGCCGAATTCCCATTTCTTTCTGGGTGTGGAATAGGCCCGGGCTTGTACTCGGCTCCCTAGAGCAAACTGCCTCAAACCTGAGGGACTGACGGCGTCAGCATTCCTCTCTCTTTTCCTTTGAGGGTTTTCTGACCATTCCGTGCAATTTAGTCCTAATCTCTCTTCCAAACATGAGGACAAACGGGGTGACCCCGGAAGGGCCAGGGGTTGACCTAAGAATATTTTTGACTGTCAGGATTTTGTCTCTAAATCCGCCTGTCTCCCCCTCCAATTTGTGCAATGCTCGCTTGACCGTCGGAACAAATCGATCTGCTTGTCCGTTAGTGGCAGGGTGGTACGGGGCAATTGTTTTGTGGACTATACCGTTGCTCGATAAGAAGTTTTCAAATAATCCTAGAGACGAATCGTCTACCGTTATCAGAGACAAGGGTGTAAAGTAGTCCGAACGTGCTGAAAGTTTCCTTTAACTTTGTGATACAGAATGAACTTGTAGTGTTTTTTGTCGTTATGATTTCTACCTATTTCGTATAAGCGTCGACTATTTATTTATTTATTTATTTATTTATTTATTTAGGTACACAAAACAAAACATAGTACATATTCAGGAAATACAACATTAAGGCTATATAAGTTTTGTCTTAAACTATGTCTCTAAATATTGTGCACACATCATGGCTATAAGTTATGACAGTACGATATTATGCTATTATGATACAGAGCATGTGATACAATTTATAATTAATTAATTATCTATCCTTTATATTATTGTTGATACATATATAATAGAAAAAAAAAAAAAGGATGATAAACAAAATTATAACAAAATTCGAATTGAAAAACAGACAGCAGTAATATTAGTAAACAGTAGACGTTATGTTAAGACCTGATTTGATGACGACAGAATATGCCTGACATTATTTCTAAATTGAACAAAGTTACAATTAAATACGTCAAGTGAACTATGATGTTTTGGTAACAGGTCATTGTACGTACGACACATTCTGACCAACGGATTGTAAAAAGAAGTATTGTTGACATGAACATCCAAAATAAAGGTTTTTAATTGTGGTTGGCGCGATCTGAACCTAGTGTTTATGTTTATATAGGATAATAATTCTGGACAGTCTATTGTAGAATGAACAATCTTATGAAGGTACATCAGAGCCATGAAATTGCGTCGCGATTCAAGAGAGAGCAAGTTAAAGTATTTCAATCGTTCTTCGTAAGAGCATAGATTTAGGTTAAGTCGGTGTTTATAACATAGTATTCTTGTCATCCTTCTCTGTATACTTTCGATCCTATCTACGTGTACGGTATAGAAAGGCGACCATATCGGGGAACCGTATTCTAAAATGGTGCGAATGAGAGTGCAAAATAGATAGAGCATACTACGCGGTCTCACAAAATCCTTTGTAATCCTTAATATAAATCCTAACAATTTGGAGCTTTTGGCTATAACATGGTCAAAGTGCGAGTGAAATGTGAGCTTTTCGTCGAAAAATATGCCTAAATCTTTAACACAGGTTTTTCGCTCAAGTATATGACCCTCGAGACGATAATCAAACAATATTTTGTGAGTCTTACGAGTGAAAGATATTATATAACATTTTCCTGCATTAAGGATCATATGATTCTCCGAGCACCAGGTATTGATACACTCAAGGTCCTTCTGGAGCGCCAAAGCATCATTGATATTATTAACGATAGTGTAGACCTTTAAATCATCGGCATATAATAGGCAGGGGTTATTTAGCCTTTCAATCAAGTCATTGATAAACAATACAAAAAACAAGGGTCCCAAATGCGATCCTTGTGGGACTCCTAAATACTATAATCTTGAAAAGTTGATAGACCGACATGGGACCTGCAAAATCGATGTGGATTCTCTGCCAGGGACCCGAAGGTTCCTCCCAATGGTGTGTGACGTCAATCCTTGACGCATCACTCGGCCCGGTCGACCCCGCCGCCCGCGCCCTGCAACGGACAATAAATACGGCCGCGCGGCGATGGGGGACCTCTTTAGGTGCCTTCAGACCGAGCTAAGTACACCAGCTGCTATTCCTGGACGACCATCGGGAGCGGACCCTCAACAAATTCCTTACCATCGCCGAATCACGCGACCCTGTTTATATCTTTTCGAATAGCTTTTTTGTAATTTTTTCGTAAGTAAAACGCTTGCTAAATGATGTTTAGATTTACTTGACGAATTAAATTAATTTTTATTGTAACATTTAACCACGTTTCTCATTTAAACACACCCTAAGTAGGGACTACGTTACAGGTGAATGGGGGCTTTTGCAGGTTCATTCATCTCTAATCGACACGCTCTACATGAGTTCACCTTGTTTTCAATGTCGTGATCAATATTTTTCCAATAAACGAAGCTGCGAGCCAGTAATTTCATTTTCAGAATACCTATATGTCCTGCGTGCAGTTCTTCTAAAATCCGTTCACGTAATTTTTGTGGAATCATTACTCTTGTGCCTTTCAGAATACAGTCATCTTGGAGCGTCAACTCATTATCTTTGTATCCCGATACTCGCAGCGGCTGGCCTGATTTAAGCGCCTGAAGTAAGTTTTGGAGTTAAGCATCTTCTTTTGTTTCTTTAGCGATTATTTCCGGAGTGACATCTAATACGTTCATTTGTCTCAATTGAAAAGCGCAATGTTGATCAATACTGTTTTCGTTAACTTTTTCAACTGGGAATCGAGAGAGATAATCTGCATTTGAGTGATTTAACGTACTTCTATATTGAATGTCATAGTCGAAGCCGGACAGAAAATGTGCGTAGTGAAAAAGTCTCATAGTGCTTACGCGGGTAGCGTTTGGTGTGGGTGGAAAATTGAAGTGAGTGGTTTATGGTCTGTAATTAGGGTGAATTTTCGGCCGTAACAGTAATGGAAAAATTTCTTTAGGGCCCAGAAAATTGCTGTTGCTTCTCTATCAATTTGACTGTATTTCTTTTCGCTGCTAGTTAAGGATCTTGATGCAAAGGCAATCAGACGTTCCGTCCCATCGGGTAACTTGTGTGAGATGATTGCTCCAAGCCCTGATGGTGCAGCGTCTGTAGCCAAAATAAGCGGTTTGTCTGGGTCGAAATGTATGAGGACTCTATCACTGAGAATTTCTTTTTTAATCTGTTTGAAACTTTCTTCGCATTTGGTGGACCACACAAATTTCAT
Source organism: Euclidia mi (assembly GCA_944739405.2). Taxonomy (NCBI): domain Eukaryota; kingdom Metazoa; phylum Arthropoda; class Insecta; order Lepidoptera; family Erebidae; genus Euclidia; species Euclidia mi. Next base: position 66,715,939 of record OX123192.2, read on the forward strand.
GCCTTTCTTAAGTAGCAGGTTTAAAGAGCTGGTAATAGATGCAAGGTTAGGAATAAATTTGTTGTAATAATTGGCCATTCCCAGGAATGTCCGTAGTTCATTTACATTTGTTGGTCGGTTTGCGTCAGCAATGGCCTTTATTTTTCTTGGTTTTTATGTAATCTATCTTTATCTATTGTGTGTCCCAAGTAATTGATACTTCGTTTGAAAAAGTGACTCTTTTCTTTGTTGATACGAAGGTTGCTTTCTTTGAGCTTCTGTAAAACTTGTCTCAGTCTGTATAGCAGTTGATCTTCTGACGATCCTTGGATAATAATGTCGTCAAAGAAACATTTTACACCTTCAAGTCCTTGTAGTAATTGATCCATATACTTTTGCCAGAGACTTGGCGCGACTTTGACTCCAAACATCAGTCTATTAACTTCGTAGGAGCCTTTATGCGTACTTAAGGTTTGTAACAGGGCGCTTTTTTTGTCCATTACCATGTTGAGATAAGCTTGCGTTATGTCCAACGTGCAAAAAAGTTTTCCACCACTCATTTCGGCTAGGATGTCTTCGATAATCGGTATTGGATAGTGTTCATCTTTAATAACTTTATTTAAGGTTACTTTGTAGTATGCGCAAAGCCTTATGCTTCTATTTGGCTTCACGATAGGCACAACCGGTGTGCCCTAGTTAGAGCGGTTAATTTTAGTAATCACGCCTTGATGCACCAGCCGGTCGATTTCGTCGTCTACTTTAGGTCTAAGTGCGTAAGGAATTCGCCGTGGTTTGATGAAAATTGGCTGAGTATTTTCTTTGAGCGTTAGGTGGCCTCAAATGTTCGGGATTTCGCCTAGATTTGGGCTGAATACAGTACTCGCAAATTCTTCTAGTAATTTGTCCAGTATCGGTATTTCCTTGCATGCTTGTATGGTTCTGATGTCGGTGAGCTTAACGTTAAATTCTTTCATCCAGCTTCTACCCAGTATAGGATCAAGGTCTTTGTTTATTATGTACAATTTCCCATAAAACAGCTGTTTCTTGTATTGGCATTTAACGTATGCAACGCCGGTGGGTTTGAAGACTTCCCCTGTATTTGTTCTTAGTTTCATGTTCTTTTAAATATTTTCTTGCTGGCACCCATATTTCTGTAGTCCTTTAGGGATATGGTAGAAAGTGGTTTCCCTGTGTCAAATTCCATGTTTACTTTCTTGCCTTCAATATCGATTGGTAATACAAATTTGTCTGAACCTTCACTCTGAATAAGGTTGATTTCGGCTGTATTGTCGGTGCTGATGGAACTGGAAGAATCATTCAGTTTGTTTGTGTAATTATTTCTTTGAAGACACACTCGAGCCAGATGGCCTTCTTTTTGGCACTTGCGGCATGTACTTCGGAAAGCTCCACATTCATTTGCTTTGTGGTAATCTTTACCACAACGAAAACATTTACCTTTTAGGTATCGTATTGATATCGGTGGCCTTCTAGCATTATTTTGTGGCGAGGGTTGGGGTAGGTAGGCTTTTGAAATTGTACGTATGTCGTTGTCGTTATTTGATTTATAGGTACTTAATGACATGCATAGGGTTCCCACCAAGATCTTAGGGTCCCAAGCCAACCTCACCTGCAAGTGGTGCACCTGCTGATCAACGGACGAGGCTCTGGCAAACAAATATCCCGATAAGCGGCAATAGGCTCGCCACCTATTAAGTGGGATCAAAACCCTGGCGAAAAGTGGGCGTTTAATATGCGTCTGCCTACCCCTTCGGGGTAACAGGCGGGAGTCTATGTATGTATGTATGTATGTAATTACATGCTTGTATTTTCGATTTTTCCCATTTCCATGGATGTAGCGATGTGTACCAATGTAGAGAATTATGTAGCGTTCCTTTCTTACAGAATTGAAGGAATCAAGCGTAGGTTTCATGCATTGCCGACATTTAAACTCGCAATTCGACGACAATCTTTTTAATTCAGCAGCATATGCAGCGATTTTTTTCATCTGGTTGTTGTAAACGTGATATAAATGTGTGTTGAGAAGCCCATATACTTGGTTATGGATCAATGTAATTATCCAAGATTGTAGTAAGTTCGTCGAAACTCTTGTTGATTGGATCATCCGGGGAGCACAGATCGTGAATCCTTTCGTGTAATTCAGATGGAATCGTAGACAGCAGCGTATAGACTTTCACTTTTGGATCAGTTATATTATTGAGTAGTAAGTATACCGTAAGCCGCTTGGTGAAAGTTTTGAAAGTCTCTTTGTCTAGAAAGGGTTGAAAAGTCAGTCTAGGTTGTTGCTCGCGTTGTGATGTCGCTACGGGGGCAACTTGGTTAGCGGTAGGAGCGGCCGTAGCCGGGGGTCTTAGTTTGTTCAGCAAACGTACCATTTTCGAGTGTAAATCCGTGTAAGTTTCGTCACATTCAAATCTGTATTGAATTTCTACCTCGAGGTGTTCGTCTTCTATTTCTTCTTCAATTTGGTTTTGTAACACTTGTAAGGCTTCATAATTATGTATTCTGTAAGGTCATTAATCAGGTCTCGATCTCTTCAAAAGTATGTAAAGTTTCTTCTTGAAATGCATTTTTAGATTTCGTTAGCACACCACGTAGGGTGGCTCGTGATCGTTTAATTTTCTTTCAATTAATCGACATCGTCGCCAATATCGTAAATAATACTAATATTCACAACATAAGCATTTTACTTATTTACATTCAATGACAGTTAAACAGGAAAACCGTTGCTAGGAGACGAGAACTGAAGTATGTCACAAGGTAGGTAGTACCCGAAGCATCTGTAATGCATTGCACGTAAAAACCTGTACTGAACATACTCAACCATCTCAATATATTTATTGTAGTATGGGTTCCAGACGGAAACAGCGTACTCCAATTGAGAGTTTATTAAGGACTTATACAAACAAATATAAGAAGTTGTCTTTTTAAAATGATTTTGTAAGATAGTAATGTATATAGTTAAAATTAATAATCTGTAATATTATTGTGAAAATTATTAAAATAAAAAATATATTTCTATAATGCAGTCCTCAAATTTAGTGACCTAAAAGAGATGCATACTTATGTTGTGCCTGTTTTTCTCATGTGGCACATATCCATATTCTTAATGCCTACTCTCACCGGGGTGTAACATTTTTTTAATCGGTTATAACTATTAGGTATTTTCTGACTTCAAAATAACACAGCATTTCGCAGTCCACTGCTAGACATAAGCATTTCCTAATTTACGTCACTTTTTTCCATTTCACTGAATGAGTTGGCGATAGGGCTTCGAGATTTCCATCTCTTTCCAAGGTACTTGCTTCGAGTATCTTCCTTGGCAACAGTGGCAAACCTATCGCAAGGTGGACCGACAGTCAGTGTTAAGATTTTTGGAGGACGCCTATATCCAGCGTTGGACGGCATAAGGCTGATAAGGTGACGATGTTTTTCCTTAGTCGCCTGTTGTGACACCCATGGAATGAAATAGGGTAGTGATACTTTGTATTCCTACTACGCCACCTCACAAACACGACACCTTCTGAATTAAACAAATAGCATTTAAGTGCAACATCTAGTCATTCCAACTGTTTATCTTTTCACAGATTAATCTCTCAGCATACTCTACAAGTATAGCGACACACCCACTGAAAGTACGGGATGATATTTCAGCGACAAAACTATCAATTGTAGTATTGTGTTGGAATGACATACCAAACTCTTTGAACAGTTGACACTACGTAACTTTCGGTAAAGAAACGCGTCGGGTGTATTAGCCGCTTGCGGAGGGATCTCGCCACGCATAAAGTGACGTAATTCCGGCCGGTGTGTATGCTACTTGAAGAACACGGCGGGTGTATTCAACCAAACGTTCGTCGCTATATGGCGCTGATACATCAGAGAATTAACCTGTAATTAGCATTCTTGCGAATGTTACATAACAGAAAAACAAACGTGATCGTTTTAGTGAGCATTCTGCCGAACGTAGGTTTCGCAGATGTGGCATGACACTAAGACAAGGACGTTTCATGCAAATTACTCGCTCCTATTCATCAGCCGTCAGTCTGTGACGCAAGGTTGCTTAGTGTGAGATGAGATACTCGCTCACTAGCTGTTAAATTGAACTTGTGTAAATTATTGAAGCTGCAACGTATAAGGCAATGTTAGAATATAGGTTTCGGTTGTTCAAGTTGCATTTAACGGCCATTTTCAATATTCGAACTATAGATAGATCTGTTGATTTTCGATTCGTGTTTGACATATTCGTGTTTGTATGGAGCTTATGTCAAAACCTGTCAAAAACGTATCTAAAATCTCCAGATGTATCTATAATTCGAATATTGAATTCCGTAGTATAAGGATTGAGAATGGTACTGCGGGAATACAACTTTTTGTAGTTTAGTTTTAAGGACTTGGGCATTAAAATTGAGATCAAACTCTTCATAAGTATGCATTCTTAGCTGTTTTCGCCAATATTACCTAATAGATACTATCATTTAACAAGGGAGCGATAGCCTATTGGAAATACCAACGGACTAAAAGTTTTCGGGTTTGAATCCACGGCACGCACCACTGACTTTGCCAAGTTATGTGCACATTCAATTGTTAATTATCCGTCGCCAGGGGCCTCGGAGAGCACGTTAAACCGTCGGTCCCGGCTGTCATGAAGATTTTTTTGATTTTTGACAATCGTTACGGGGAGTAAGTACCCTCAAATAAACTGATACTCGTCTAAACCATGAAATATCGCTATTCTTTTGGGTTGCGGAGGTCAGACGGCAGTGGCCCTGTGGAAAAGTTGATATTCTGTCATATCTGGTTAGACCAGTAAGCGGACCTCAGGCTCTAAGGCGTGTAAGTCTTGGATGCAACCGAGATTACACTAGGACGATGATGGACTATCATTTAACAAGGGTTATACATTAATTATGCTGTTTGGCATTTGTGTCCCTTGAGAAGCGTGATGTTTCTGTCTGTATAAATCAAAGTCTTGCGTTACAGGCAGACTGACAGGCAAAGCATAGCTAAAACTATTGATTAATAAATCTTAAATTAATTATTATTATTAAATTAATTACATTAATTATTTTAAACAATTGTATTAAAAATTGAATGCATGGTTGGCGTGGTTTAAGCGGCCGCCTTGCCGCTTGACTCCGCTTGACGCGTTGTGCTGTGGGTTCGATTCTCACACGAGACAACATTTTGTGTGAACCATAAATCGTTGTTTCGAGTCTGGGTGTTCATTGTGTCCGTTAGTTGCATGTTTGTAAAGTCCCCCGCGACACAGGATTTATTCCTAGTGCGGGCGTTGTCTTATATAAAAAAATTCAAGAAATTCAAATTCAAGAATGAATCGTTTGGTGTTGGATTAAGATTAACAAATTTCACTTACCCATTTCGTTTCATTGATACCGTAAGAGGCGACTAAGGACACTAGAAGCAGCAGAAGCAGATAATACAATAAACGATTTTAAACTTTCTCGAATATTATACATTATACAAGGTTATATAGCGGGTCTTACTCGCGATAATTAATATATTTAAGGCATAAATACCTCCGTTTTTTGCCAACGTTTCGGCTGACTTGCTTCAGCCGTGGTCGCGGCGGGACTTATGCCTTAAATATATTAATTATCGCGAGTAAGACCCGCTATATAACCTTGTATAAGATAATACAATGTCTGAGGGATGCAAAACTCGACCTCAAACAGTTTATCAAGCCGTCAGGGAAGCGGGATATAGTAAGCCAAATCCTTTTATTCACTCACAGTGATACTATGAAGCAAATAAGGAGAGGCTGAAGTCTAGCAGTGTACAGCAGTGTGTTGTAAATTGTCCCACTGAGGACAGAAGCTTTATCTCACGTTAAAAAGAGCATAACAGATGAAAATTACGAAAGTTCAGACACAATTTTGAAGAACTTTCATGTTTACTAGTTTTTTGAAGATGTTTCACTATACTGTTACACCAAGCGATAGTTAACACTTTAACACATAGGTACAAAACTTGAAAAACTTCGAGGCTTGCGCTTCTCAAGTTATTTAAAATTTTCGTACTGTCTTGCATGCATATGTTATTATGAATATGCTTAAAGTCAAGAGGCAAGATTGCATATACATATTAAGGCTAAGCTACAGCCATTAAAGAAGGTTGATTATCAGATTCTATTCAACATTTGTTCCAAAAATTTTTGAGACAAGTGCTGCTCAAAATGTTTGTCTTTATTTACGTATATGTAGTAACAATTACTTCAGAATAGATTGCCTTAATTTTACATATTATATTCACATATAGTTTTCCAATCCACTTTCACAACTTTAAGTGTTATCTCAAAGCTATATGTAAAAGCTTGTTATTAGCAACATCTTTATTTAATTAGGTATGTTTTGATTTTTTGTATTGTGATTGCACTGTAAGCTTTCCCAAAATAAATAAATATAAGTTAAGCCCACACAGGCATACACAATTTTGATTGAACGTAAAACGAACAAGCTTTCATTTCAAAGTAACTCATGTTTAAATATCCGACCACTGGCCACGGTTGTTTTAGCCGGTACTTGTAGAGGATATGCCTGGAGGAAACGCCCGGATGCCTCCATCGTGGAAACTGCCACGACCCAGTTGAGGACACGGCACTACACACGTTGGCGGCATGCCCAACGCGGACAACACGGCGCCGTGACTTAGTCACGGCGCCGTGTTGTGTGTGTGTGTTGCATGATGCACTCGGTGTGGTCACCCTCGCGCTCCTGACCCTGGTTCTATCTATGTCAAGAGCGAGAGCTTGTGAAACGCCGCCGTCACCTTCTGTAAAGCAATTATGCTGATCAAGGAGACGGCGGAGCGGGAGCGGGAAACTCACCGTCCTCTCCCCAACCATAGGTCTGGGCGTCCGAGACGTCGCACAGCACGTGACGATCTCCGACCATCGTAACTTGTGAGCCTGTGGACGGTGTGCTCTAGGGGCCGCTCCCGTCTGCCGCAAAGGCCAAGGAGACGGGGCCGTGTCCACGTGCGCCTCCACAAGTAGCATTTAATGGATAATTTCCATCGACGGGGCTCGCCAGCTGGTGCGCTGAATCCCTGGCGGGGTCGCGGTAAAGAATACTAACCGATTGATAGTTCACTTCTACCAAGTGGCGGAGTCGAGACGGCTCATAAGGAGTTTCCACCGCGCAACAAAAAAAAATTTTAAATATCCGACAAGGTTGCTTAATACATAATATTATAATTCATTGTTTCGTAATATATTTCGACAGCAAGATAAATTTTACAGGTCCATTTTTGTTAGAGTATCTAGGCATTTTTTATTCGTTTGAGAACTCGTTTAGCTTCCAGGAAATCCAATAAGTTACATCTAATCATCTAATTCTTCATCTCTCATTCGAAACGTGTCACTCGAAAATTACTTTTTAGAGATAGTAATTGCAATTTTCATCTTAGAAAAGAAGGCTAGTAAATAATGTTATTCAATAAATCTCTGAAAAGGACAAATTTGTGATTGGTAGGTATAGATGTTTGAGACAGGCGCATTGACGAAACTGGTGATAAATGAGACCCCTTGACACCGCTCAGGTGGAATCGGTACATTAGACAGGGGAGGCAGGGGAATTTGGAGAAAAGTTCATCGACTTGGGGTAGTGATTGATTTGGTATAGCTTGGTACTTCCTTATCGAATATATTTAAAGAACACACGGGTGTACGGGAACGTCTAGCGTAGCTCAAATGGTTGTTCAAGCGACACTCGGGCGGTAAAATTCTGCGTATAAAACAATGTGAATTAATTTTAATTTTAATAAAAATGCATTTATTTCATGACTGCCTCCGTGGCCCAGTGGAAAGCGTATGCGACTGCTAATCGGAGGTCCCGGGTTAGATTCCCGGGTCGGGCAGAAGTGTTACTGGGTTTTTCCGAATACTGAGTAGCAGCTCGTAGTCTGGTGATGTGCCCGGTAACGGTAATAGGCTCGCCCCCTATTACGGGGGACCTAAAAATTCATGGCGAAATGTGGGTGTAATATAACACCTCTTCCTACCCCTTCGGGGTTACAGGCGTGAGACTATAAATAAAGTCAATCAATCAATCAGCCTATCGCAGTCCACTGCTGGACATAGGCCTCTCCCAACACGCGCCACAGTACACGGTCCTCAGCCTTCCGCATCCAGTCTGTCCCAGCCACCTTTTTCAGGTCGTCGGTCCACCTAGCCGGGGGCCGCCCTACCTTACGCTTGCCGAGACGTGGTCTCCACTCTAGGAGACGCTTGCTCCATTGGCCATCAGTCCTTCTACAGATATGGCCAGCCCACTGCCACTTGAGTCTACTGATTCTGTGAGCTATGTCGGTAACTTTGGTTCTTTGTCGGATAACTTCGTTTCGGATTTTATCCTTCAAAGAGACGCCAAGCATAGCCCGTTCCATAGCTCGCTGCGTGACTTTTAGTTTGTGGACTAGTCCCACTGTGAGTGTCCACGTCTCGGCACCGTACGTCATAACAGGTAGGACGCATTGGTTGAAGACTTTGGTCTTCAGGCATTGCGGTAGGGGCGAAGAGAAAACTCGACGTAGCTTGCCAAACGCTGCCCAACCCAACTGGATCCTGCGGTCGATTTCTTTCTCGAAGTTGTTTCTACCAAGCTAGACTACTTGCCCAAGGTATACATACTCTTGAACAACTTCGAGCATCGACATAAACCGGTCCCGGCACAATGTGTTCGTTGAACATAATCTTGGTTTTATCCAAGTTCATGCCGAGACCGACCCGTCGAGAGGCTCCATTTAGGCTGTGCAGCATCTCGCTCAGCTCTTCCAGGCTCTCTGCCACGATGACGATATCGTCGGCAAACCGAAGGTGGGATATGTACTCGCCATTAATGTTTATGCCCTGTCCAGTCCAGTCCAGCGTCTTAAAGACGTCTTCGAGTGCGTTGGTGAAGAGCTTAGGGGATATTACATCCCCCTGCCTCACCCCTCTACGCAACTTAATGGGGCTGGTTTTACTGTCCTGGAGCTGGACGGTCATAGTGGCCGTGTCGTACAAACATCTCACCACCTCGATGTAGCGCCAATCGATGCGACACCGCTGCAGAGCATCCAGAACCGCCCAGGTTTCGATGGAGTCGAAGGCTTTCTCGTAGTCCACGAAAGCCATACACAGCGGCTGATTGTATTCGTTGGTCTTCTGTACAATCAGCCGAACAGTATGGATGTGGTCTACGGTGCTATAGCCTTGTCGAAACCCGGCTTGTTCAATGTAAAATGTGTACAAATGTGTACAAATAAATAAAGTAAATAAATTTATTTCATGAAATGGTTGTAAATAAATTTTACTTTTTTGTTGTATTACAATATTCTCGGCTGTCCATAAAAAAACAAGAACCTAAGACCCAATATTATAAGTATTGTTTGAGAGCTTCAGAAGTGTTTTCTTCTGTGATATGATTACTGATAATTGGCTATAATAAAATATTGAATTACGACTTTAACCTTGGAAATGACTTTAGTGCTTAGATCTTGATTATTTAATGCTAAGTAGTTTATTTCTTACCGCAATATCTACTTAGCTCGTACTAAATCTTATAAACTTGTGTGTAACGATTATAGACCCTGTCGGGCATTCCTTAAGTTAGTTATTTTATGAGAGAAGAAAATAAATTATGTGATGTGTTTAAGAACCTGACAATAATATTTTTCCAGTATAAGCTAAGGTTGGATCTACAGTGCAGGCACAGCATTGCTACAAGCTCTGTAATCATTTTATAGTAGTTTATTACGTATTTATTCTACAGAGCACTTTTATAACCAAAAACATTCAAGATGCGTTTGAATAACAAAATATTCAGCCTAAAACACCAATAAAGAAAAATCCTAATGACATTGTTGAAGTGCTTCCTTATTTTCCCTTATTATGGAATATTACGAAACAAAAGACCCGAAAGATATTTGAGATTTAATTTAATTTGATTGTTCTTCGGAGCCAGTCCCTTGCGTCACCTGAAAAACGTTCTCAAATAATTTTTGAAAATATATTATGAGCCTCTCACGTTTTGTGTTCGGTGATAAATTGTAACAACGGAACTCAGCGTGTCGGCAAATATAATTTTACATGAGATCAAAGTTCTTTTTATAGCCTCAAACCTGTATCTCCGAAGGGGTAGGCAAGGGTATAATATTACATCAACATTTAACCAAGCTATGAATTTTAGGTCCCACGTAATAGAGAGCGAGCTCATTGCCGTTACCGGACATTACGTTGCCAGACTTCGTGCTGCTACTGAAAATTCGGAGAACTCAGTAAAACTTTTGCTCAACCCGGGAATCGAACCCAGGACCTCCCAGGATCCCGATCAGGCAAATAATGGCAATGAGCTGACCACGTCTGCTGAAAGGCCGACGAGCGAGGGAGCAGACGAGTCTTGGAGTGGAAACCACTTTTCGGCAAACGAAGTGTGGAACGCCCTCGACTAGATAGTTCGACGACCTAAAACTATGTCTGGGGCTCTTGGGCTGGATGTGGAAGGCAGAGTACCCGTCGATGTGAAACATGTTGGGAAAGGTGGAGGGCCTTTGTCCAGCAGTGGACTGGAATATGCTGGTTGAGGCAAATAGTGACCAGATTTTAGATGAGATTCCAGTTACAGGATTTGCAAGCTTTATACCAGTACCAAAGATAATTATTATGGTGTCTAATGTCTAAGTGCTAAAACCAGTGGCGGGCCAAAACTATAATAGATTAAAAGAACCTAAAAAGTAGGTAATACATTATTTTCAGAATTATTAATGTTCCTGGCGTCTTCTTAATTAATAAATACCTGCTTTATGAAGTTGACTTCTTCGCATTGATCACTAAGTACTGTAGTAAGAATTTATTTATTCCTGGAATGGGATATGACTCTCTAAGTATCTCACTATAATACTTTTTAAAAACAGTTTCTACACTAGCTTATAATTTAGTTATAGAATGGACACACCCAAAATCGCCTCCGTAATTTGCTTTTCCAAGCCACTTCACGTACCGTCATGACAATATGGCCACAGCAACAGTTGGATTATCTGTCATGCTCTCATGCAACTAAAAATGTATTGGCAAAAATGAATAAAACATTTTGTTCCCGACAGGTTGTTTCCAGCATCACACCTCTAAATCTCCAGGTGTCACAGACAGATGCATCGACATCAGATCGTAATAAATTGCATCTCGGTCCGTAACAGGTGAAATGTATAACTTCAGACGAAATTCACTTTTGGATGGAAATTTCTGATACTTGATCTATTGCTTGAATATCGCAGTGTTGGTGAGTTTTCATTCTTTTTTAAAGCTGCTGGGATTGTGAATTAGACTAGTGTTAACATTAATTTGTTGAAACTGAAGGAACAGTAATTGCAAAATACGTTGAGGTTTCAAGTTCTTTTTTCAGTGTTTTGAGTTTCTGTTTACTCACAATTGTTTAGCTCTAACTTCGGTGAGCTATTTATATTTTGATAGGGATTTGAATAGCAACACTGAATCGTCACTACAATAATGAATGTTAAAAAATATTGTTCCATAATTCCGTGTAGTGACAGATTGAGAATACAAAGTGTCACCACCCTGTTTCATTCCGTGGGTGTCGTAAGAGGCGACTAAGGAAAATAGAGTTTAAAGAATATTTACTAAAATGGCGTTGTTAGTTATTAGTCCCTCCACGACCACGACCACTGTAAGCAGATAGACAAACTAAAAAGAAGAGAAGAAGAGAAGTCTTTATCCCTTATATTTTGTTAAATTTATAAAGTAACCCACACTGTGCCAACCTCTAAAATAAACAAGTTTAAACATGAGTAAATTCTTACCACCACCGTACATAACTTTGTCGACACAAAATCCAAGTGTGAGCTAAACATCAGGTTCCACTATAAAACTAAACCTATCTGCAGCAACATCAATGAATTATAAAACAGAAAGCAAAATCTCACAAGTTACGATCGCTTAGAGATATTGCTCCCATTTCGCACCTACACCACGTGGTTCCAAAATCTTTTACACCGAACTAGAAGATATATTGAGTTTTGAACATTCGCCGCTATACGGACGTGGAAATTTTACTGTAGTGAGTAAATTTTGCACCTGTACCTGGCATTTCGATATTTTTGAAATTCAGTAAGAGCTTGTGACGTGGGATTAAAGTATTTTGGAGATGTAGCAGGTGCACATGAATTGTAGAGTTTGACTTTATGAATAGAAAAGTGGTTTAGATGACTTGCCAATATGAAGAGTTTTAGTGGATACAATTTTCTCAAGGTAAGAATTTTGTCACTTCCAAATAGTTGCACCTATACAGACAGTTAAACTTTCCTAATTTCAATATAAATTTTAAATTGTCGTTTGGAAATATTGCTCCCTTTATTTCGAGTATCCGATATTTCATTACTCTACGCAAGAGTAAGTTGCGCCATGCTATGTAATCAGAATAACACAGGAATAAGGTCTTCATGGCTCCATAGTTTTAGATTTATGATTTTATTTTTATTTATTTCTGCTATCTTTTATCCACAACTATGTATGTGAAGGGCGGCACGCCTGCATATTAATATTTATGAAGACACACCGTAACAGCGAAAATTAAAAAGAAAAGCAAGGAAAGCAAATCCATCAAAACACGGAAGCAACATACGTAGATGATATACAGTAACATAACCATTATAATTCTGCCAAATACAAAACAACACACACAAACAAACATTCATCTCACACAGTGATATCTCATCACAAATACTAACACAAACATATTTTATCAAAATGTAACAAAACGAGAACAAACAGAATGATATGCAGACTCAAGTCGAAGTGAAAAATATATAAAAAGTTACAGTCGTATAAAATTCTTCGGCAAACAAACATATGTTGGAATAGTCTGGGTACAGTGATCTTCGTGAAATGTTTTTGCTTGTTTATTTAGTGTCGGGTATACAGTCAAATGGCCAAATCAAAACTCTAAGACGGATTTGGGTTTTATTGATGGTGGAATATTTAGGACTGTAACTGACAGATAGGTTTTATGTTGAGAATTCAGCTTGCTCAGGAAATTTTAAGATAGTCGATGTGCTGACAAAATGTAAGAACGCTCGGTTGAAAAAGGATGAGAAAACGAACACTCATATTTTATACAACTGATGCTATGTTTCGAACAATAGCAAGTGCACACACACATACACACACGCACACACGCAAGCAAAATGTTCTTCATTTACTTTCTATATTACTTTCGCAATTCATACATATATCTATAAGGTAAACGAAGAGACTCAAATAATTTCCAAACAAATTTTAATGAGCGACTATAAAATTAAAAAGCCATACAAAAATCAACTACTATCTCCTGAACAATATTATTACGCATAAGGTCATAAATCGTCTGTTATGTACAGTTCATTCTGCCCTCGACCTAGACACGGATCCTAGTTCCTTGCCCTCTGATGTATGGCACCGGATTTACCTGCTTACGGAAAAAGGAGTGATATTTGCTTTGCCCTTTTTATTCACAGATTCTTTTCGCTGTGTCTGAAATTTATTTAGATGTTTTCATTTTGTAAGTGAACTTGTGTTAAATATTGAGTCTTTTTTTATGATACTGCTATTATAATGAAGCATCACCGTCTTTTTATAAATTAGTTTAAAACAAATCTTGTTTTTTTAATGGAATATCCCAATTATTGCGTTGTTGCGTCTTGTTATAGAAATAAAATTGCAGGCAATAAAATACTAACGCACCTAGTTTTGAAGACAGACACTTAACAGACAGAAATTTAACCTCATAGAAAATCCTAAAAACTTTTTGACCTAAATATAGTTTCGTATTTTTTTTTTCACATATTCTTTGAAAGTGGTCTTAAAAATACAACCGAATTAAGAACCATTCTTACAGCCAAATAGATGAAATCTTACAAATATTTTCCAACTTTTTAATTTTAAAAGATGAATGCCTTCCCACAGATAAAACTACTCATTTAGATTGTCAGTTCTTTAATAGACCCAGCCAAAGATAAGACAAGACGTCTTTTCAGCTTTTCACAAGTTTAAATCAGAATATGTTAGAACTTGGCCATTACTTTTATTCCAATCCAACAATCTTGATAATATCCGAAACTTTCTTCACATTCTATAGCCATAACACGTCGAGCTATATAAATAATCTCACTTATCATTGGTGTTAATCTTTCAAACTAATTAAATGCTCTCGGAGGCATATGTAACGAAAAACTTTTTAAATTACTTCGTTGAAAACTCTCATAGGGGCCAAGAGCGATCTTGAAGTATGTGACAAGTTTTTGAAGAAGATTTCTGGTAGTTTAGGCTAGTTATTAAAATTTTTACATCATCATCAAATAGATATGCGCAGTCCACTGCTGGACATAAGCCTCTTCTGACTTACGTCATAATAGCATTGTGATTCAGTAGAAGGATTTGTACTGTAGTGGCATTGTGAGTCGAAATGATAATTTGTACTACTATACCACGCGGTCCAGAGCCATTGATTAGTATAAGGTTTTCCATCTCTTACGATAGATTCCTCGTTCATACTTCTAGATTCATCTTATTTTCTTAGTAACCTCTAACGGCACTTACAGAATAAAATGCGGTAGTGAGACTTTGCACTTTTAATCTGTCACTACCAGAATGTAATATGTATACCCCATTACTTTGCAAATTCATCAGACACTTAACATGCAAACTGGTGTACCATTGAAAAGTTGTAAAAGTGCTGCTGTTTCCGCATTTTTAATCCGTACGTTTTTCATCCCTCCTCTGTATTGCGTCTTAATGTTGTCGATTTGAGCCAGAAACTGTAGTTGCATCCGTGGCTGCAATTTAATAATTTATATTTCAGTAGGCCACTCAAAACACAAGAATAATGTAAGTTCTAAATAATGAAAGATACGAAATACATTCAATTTCAGCAAATCTCTTTAAAGATGTCATTTTGTCACGCATTTGCACTTACATTTACTCTTTCTATACACGTCTTCGTATTATATAGTGTTGCTATTATTATATTATGCTTGCAATACTAAATCATCTATTTTTATTACATCTCTTCGCTACGGTACTCTAAAAACTCGATCGTTTATCACTGCTTAGTCATTGATTTTGTCTACAACTAAGCCCAGCTCGACAAATTCGTATGTATTTTATTGCTCTTCAATGACTTTGGAAATAAAAGCCTTACTTTCATAAATAATATCGAAGTTTGTTCTGATTGAAGTTTTGCGTGATTTATAACATAAATTTCTTTGAAGGAATTATTAGAATGAATGGCGCACGTGCTGCATATTGATATTAAGCGTTTTTGCAACAGTAATGTGTTTATTATTTAATAATTTTTGTATCCTAAGGTAAATAGTAATATTAATTATTCGCAACGAAACAAGGCTATTTGGGAAAGAAATGTACAAAATGTAAATTCTATTCTATATACCGCAAAATTTTTCGACATGTGTAGTTTAAAAGGTTTATGTGTGTGATAAAAATTATGATAAATATAGTCCTACTTTTAACAATAGGCTCGCCCCCGATTACATTGGGACCTAAACATAACTGGCGAAATGTGGGTGTTTATACACCTCTGCCAACCCCTTCGGGGATAAAAGGCGTGAAGTTATGTTATGTGACTTTTAACAAAGGGACATGTAATGGTGACTTGCGTGTGTCTAAGTTAAACATAGACAGGTGCCAATCCAATGAAAACATATTTCTCACGTACTTAAATTCTATTTGAACGGTAACGTTTAAACACTTTAGACATTTTCTGCATTACTGTATAAACATACCCATCCAACTTAAAGTAAGCGTTGTTCTTGCAATGTCAGGGTTCTGACGGTATTATTTCTTAAGAGACGCCGCGTCGATGCTAATTAAGGCTGTTAATTTGTGTCTACGATTCCTTCGTTTACAAAATTTAAGACGTCACTGATTTGAATTCAAAATTGTTTGTTTAATTTTGATATCCAGTGCCATGGAGCGTTAAATGGTATTTTGAAATTGTAAAGGCTACCACAAGACGAGTATTTGTTTCAATGTAAAAAAAATAACTAAACATCTCGCCTTAACCTTCTTTTAGTGAGAAGAGGCCCGTTCCGTATCAGTCCAGTAGTGGGACAGTATATACAGGGCTGACTATGATGATTATGAATAACTCGGGTGAACTAATAATTTAGAAACTTGTGGAGTATCCTTACCCCATTTTATCTTTTTTTATTATCTTTTTTTATAGACTCACGCCTGTATCCCCGAAGGGGTAGGCAGAGGTGTAATATTACACCCACATTTCATCATGTTTTTTAGGACACATATAATAGGGGACGAGCCTATTGTCGTTACCGGACATATCACCACGACCACGTACTGCTACCGAGAATTCAGAAAAACTCAGTAACACTTTTTGCCCGACCCGGGAATTGAATCCGGGACCTCCAATCAGCAGTCGCATATGCAATCCACTGTACTACTATATAGAGCATTAACATAGAAAATTCTATTTTTGCGCGAGTTTTAAAGCCATACTTTTGATCTAGGATCTAGGTGTCCTAAGAATCATCTAAATATAAACTTAGGCAGGCGCTGCGCAATATAAATATGATATTTTTAAGCAAATTGGGTCGTTTGCTTGTAAATGTAATACTTAATCTGACCGAAGAATTTCTCGACAAAGAATTAAATTCATGTCAACTATCCTATTTAAAATAAAATTGTAGAAAGCACTTATTCTCATACGGCTCTCTCGCCGACACTAATGCCAGTAATACGAAACAACAAAGCTCCTAGCTTCAAACTAAGTCTGGAGCCGTGTTTAATGTAATTGAAGTATTCAAGAGGAAAAAGTAGGTACAATTGCTTTGTATATATTTAAATTCTATCTGTTTTCTACTTACCTGTGTGTTGTAGAAAGCACGGGTGAATGTAATGAAGGTGAAAATTCACCTGACACTAAAAGACAAGGTCAAACTAACTCAGTTGACCTTGCGCCAAGGTCACTCTAAAACTAATAATACAGTGCGCAAATAAATCAATACGCGTTACAGTACTGTAACGGTACCATTCAAAGATAAACGTTATCTGTCACAAGTCTCTTAAAACACGAAAGCAGGTCAAGGTAATTTCAACTGCACATAACTATGGCGAAGTGATTCTGATGAGTGGTCATTAAAAAAGAAAATCGTTTAAACCAAATCCGGTGTGATCGAGACACATTCATATATACGCTCACTCATCGCTCATGTCATACACGCACCTTAATTCACCAGCGTAGGCGACATTCTTATATTTACTTAACATTAGGAATTTAGATATAAAAATAATATTATCTTCGATTTGACTCTTTGCTTGACCCCGCACATTCATCCTTGACCCTCAAACGTACTGAAAACCATCTAACTTTTACCCGTTTAATTGCTCTTTCTTATTTAAAGTGTCGAAGTAATTTCTTTGAAAATTAAGCCACAGAGTCGTGTCTTTATTAAGATCTCAAGTAATTAGTTAATAGTATTATCTAGCTTTAGGTAAAGCGGGTCTTAAGTGTATTCAATCTTCTGCTAGATTTGTGATAGCTGATAGCATTGCTACATTTCTGTTTAACTTAGTAAGGCAATGCAGTTGTTATTGAGTCCTTAAAGTAATAAAATTCTAGTATATGACAAATTTAGACTTTTTCAGAAGTCAGTTATGATAGATTATCGTATAATAGATGATGCGTTCAAAATGTGAAATTCACTTAGCCTTTCTCAATAATAAAAATATTTTTCAAATCGATCAAGCAGTTCCTGATATTGGCGTTTTTAACCAAAATCAAATCTTCAGCTTCATAATATAAAGATGAATTGATTTTTATTTAGAGCATGATAATTATATTGCTATAAAAATATAATAGAGTATTAGCTCTTAAAATGAAATTGTCTTTTCGCTAAAGACTTAAAGAAATTAAATAAGAACTATTTTCAAACTGTACTTTATTTTAAACTTTGCTGTACGTGTGCTGTTGCAAACTTTTTCTGTTTGCTGCCGTTTTTGTAAGGTAAAGTATCTTATAAATATATATATATTTTAAAATGATATCTGTTTTAAAGCGTGTTTAAACATCGTGGCAAATAAAAGGTATTTGCCATGGGCCTTTTCTTTGAAAACAATAATGTTCACAGGAACAAACAATAATTTTCTAAGAAGGAAAACAAAGGTACGTTGTATATATGCCAACAGATGACCACGAAAGTTGAAATTCCTATACTTATGAAAATTCACGAAGCAAATAGTAAAACAAGGTATCTTACGCAAAGGACGGAAGCCTCGGCATCGAACCCATGCTAACCCGTCTGCCCAGCGTGGTATAGTAGACCAAATCCTCCTATTGCCTCACAATGCTATTGTAATGCAAATAAGGAGAGGCTTATGTCCAGCGGTGGACAAAAAAGGCTATACGATGATGACACTACTTTAATTAATTAAATTTGTAGGCTAATCAGGTGGCGAATTCAGTGACATTGTAATGGATAGACATATTTAATTAATTTTTTTATCGTTACGCCTATATCCCCAAAGGGGTAAGCAGAGGTGTAATATTACACTCACCTTTGTCTTATGAATTTTAGGTCTCACGTAATAGGAGGCGAGCCTAGAGCCGTAACGGGTCATTGCCAGACTCCGTGCAGCAACTGCGAATTCGAAAAAAACTCAGTAACATGTTTGCCCGACCCGGCAATCGAATCCGAGACCCCCCGATGAGCAGACGCATACGCGGCTATCCACTGTACCACGGAGGCAGCCATTATTATACTTTTTTTGTAAATATTTTTAATATAAATTCTATATTGATAGGGTGATTTTACCATGAATAACAACCATTACCTGCCTCGTTGGTCTCGCGGCGTAAATGTGCGCGTGGGATTGGGAGGTCTCGGGTTCGATTCCCGGTCGGGCAAAGTGTTATTGGGTTTTTCCGTCAGAAAATCCACAGTAGTAGCACGGAGTCTGGTAATGTGCCCAATATGGCAATAGGCTCGCCCCCTATTACGTGGGACCTAAAAATGCATGTCGAAATGTGGGTGTAATATTACACCTCTGCCTACCCCTTCGGGGATACAGGCGTGAGTCTATAAAAAAAACCTATGACCGATTACCTATCTACCAACTACAGAATATAAAAATCACTCAAGCATTTTTGGCGCAAAACGGGATAGCAATACATGTAACGAACGACAGTCAGATTCAATTAGGGTTCCGTTTTTCCAATTTTAGGCGCCGACCGTACCATAAAAACTTATATTGACAGGTGTCAGTCAAAAAGGTGGTTCAGGGGTCTTTATTTGATTTTCTGATTTCGTGTTTTACATTTTTTGTCGAAGGAATATTGCGATTTTTCGAAGCGTTATATTTTAGGGGTTCGTGATGCCAGTCAGTGCAGAAAAGAATAAAGGTGTTGCTTTAAACAGTTGCGTTGTGCCAAGATTAGCTCTTTGGTGGTGATTGATTTAAGAATGTCTGTAGTGCGTTTAATTGTATTCGAATTATTGATTTCTGATTTTATTTATACTGATTTCATTCGAATATTTAAATCTCGTTTCGTCTAATAATTATTGTTGCGAAGCTTGAGGAAGAGCTAAAAATATTTTTGCAGTTCATTTAATTGTTCCAGCCGTTGTGATGATCTTTATCAATCATCAGAGTCAGACCACTTAAGCCTCTCTTACAATGGGCGTCCATTCGGCGTTAACTTTGTAGGTACTACAGAGTGAACGCCGAGCGCACGCTGGGTACACGCCTGGCAGGGGCGGCGGGTGCTCGAGAAACACGCAAGTCCAAAATGAGGTTTCACTAAATAGCCTGACATTGGTCTAACTATGGAATATTAGTAATCATTTGTGTTGCGAAGATTTAAACTTTACCATACAGTGGCATAGCACCTGCTCCTAAAAAAGAAACAAACATACTTTGATTGAAATAAAAATGTATGAAGTAGGTATATTAATTTATACATCATAGTATATTGTGCGCCACAAAGCAAACCTAGTTTAATCTTTCACTAAAAATAAAATTGTAAAATCAAAAAGCTAACGAAACAAATCAAGTTTCTGATTATTTTTTATATTCTTAATAATCGTTCGTTCCGTGTTGCTTAATTTTTAAAATATCAATAGGTAAAATAAATTGTGACAATGAAGGTAAATAATTGTCGTAATGTAAATATTGCTAGTAAGTATACAGAATTTGTTTGTGCTTTTGTTTTATAAATATGTAATTTGAGCTTAACCATTTTTATTTTGTAAGCCATTTTTTTCCCTTGCAACCATGCAAAGCTGCTGTTTATATTATAAAGAGTCTACATAACATACAAGTATATGACCGGATGTATAATTTTCAAAAGGAATACGAAACCGACAGCCGTTTATTAACCCTATTATTACTCAACTATGGCATTTACATAATATAACAGATGCGTTAGTATACAAACACGGATGAACCTTTGTTGAACTTTAGCATGAAACTATCCCTTGCAACCTTTAAATAAATTAACTTAATTAGGGCATGGACATTGTCAAAGGTCATACGCTGCCCTAAACTGCGTAAATAAAACTAGAAAAGGTTAAAATATGGAGCAAAATAACTCAGAGGAAAGCATTATTTTCTAGTTTAGAGATACTAATGTGTTTTTATATTTAATTTTAGTCCTTTGATGTAAAACTCTCACTGGTCATCGCAAAAACAAGCAATAAATAAAATTAGCCTTCTCATAGAATTATCTTTTTGCCAAATAGCAGTGACAAAAAAGGTTTAGGTTATTTCAGCAAAACCAGAAAAGGATATCAAAGCCTGATTTTATTTGTCAGGAGAGTTATGGTCGACGCATTACCAAATTATACGGTTTAAAAATTTTGCTCCAGAATTGAGTTATTAATCCTACCACCCGGTTGAAATTAGCCGTCATTGTGTGTCATATTTTGACATTAGCCCTCACAATAAAAACTGAAAAGTTATTTGCTTAGAACGTTAATATGTTTGGTATTATGCAAATTCGTTGCCCGTGATTTGAATAAAGTATTATTTTTTTTGTAGCTTTTTATTCACTTTATATTTGCAGCATACAAATAGGTTACATTTGAATTTAAATAAACGCTTCAGGTACTAACCAGGCAAATAAGTTTGCACGGATACGATGATGTTTTGCATAAGCTTTTTTAAATTTAAATGGTGAATGAGAATTGTCATATTTTAAAGGTAGAGATTTCTTTTAAATTTAAAATGAGAGTAATGTTTAGTACTTATTTAGAAAACTGGCGTAGTAATTTCATAATGTTTACAAACATTTCTGAATACTCACTTCTGCTATTTAAGTATTTAATTTATAAAATTGTTTATTTACTTGTTTGAGTTTTAAATAAATTATTTTCTTGAAAAAGTTCTACAAAGACAAAGACTCACACCACACATAAGAATATATGTGAGTTTGATGTCACAGACCAACCGCTGTTTGAACTCTGCATCCCACAGGCATATTGATATTCTACGGTTTAAACCAGTGTCAGTTTATTCAAAGGCACTGACTTGCTATAACGATTGCCATATATCAGCTAAAATACTTAAACCTCATCTCGTTCCTCTACCGCTAAAACGACGATTATTACCACCATAAAATTGCCGCTCATTTTGTATGTTTAGTTCAGCGTCCGTAATTAACAACAATGACCTGAACATTAAATAGCTTTGAATTTTAACTAAAGTCAGATTATGTGGACAGCGTTTAATTAATCGTTTTAATAGGACAGAAGCGAAATTTCAAATTATGACTAGAATTAATTAGCAACTGCTACCAGCGTTTTAATTAGAACTATGTTTAGTTTTCTTTTCTGGTTAGAGATTATGTTCTTGTCTTTAAGAGATGAGAGCATCTTGGGGGCAGAAATCGGGTAGGTATGGCACACTTAATTTATATAGTGGAGAACATTTTCAAAAATGAGTAGGTTATCAAAAATGCACACTGAGCTTTAAGAAAATTTTAATTAAGTATATCTTACGTGTATGATTCAGTTTTACATAGACAATTGCTGGACAGATATTATTAACTCACAATAAAATTGTGAGTCGATAAGAGGATTTGGCTTACTTATACCACGCTGGCTTGTCGTATTGGTATAGGCTTTGATGTCAAATATTCGATCTCTGCACAAATATTTTATATGCATAATGTATTTTCTTTAGTCGCTTCTTAACTCACCCACTGACTGAAATGGCTGGTGACACTTTGTATTCTTTATCCGTAAGTACTCGGAGAAGTTTCGTATGTTGATGAAATATATAAAAACAAGTTGGTCATATACCGTCATCCTACTTCAATCCAATTTCAAAAGCAAATATTTACCTTTTTATTTCTTGATTAAAGTTACTTCTAAACCGTAAAGCAGTGTTAGAAAGTTTAACACTTAGGCATGTAACCCAAGGCTGTGACCTTAGCCGTAAACCTGAACTGTTGAAGTTTTAATCCTAATTGGCACAAAGATTTGTAGCCCGGGAAACTAGAGATTTGTTGATTGGTTTAAGACTTACACGGGTTAAGGATGCCACGTGGAATGGTGTATTGTAAAAGTCGACCTAAATTATTATACAGACTTACGCCTATTTATTTCTGAAGTTGCGAACATAAATTTTTTTGCCCAGTGGATAGGGTTCCATATTCTAGGGGAAACTGAGAATGTCAAAATCTACTCTTTTATAATATAAGATCTATATCTGAATTAATTTGTAACACATACATTTAAGCATATTCGTGCATGCATGCTCGTGGTCATGTGAGTGTTGTTTGCGTTTTGTACATGGCATATGTAAGCAAATAATTATACATACATACATACATAGACTCACGCCTGTTTCCCGGAGGGGTAGGCAGAGACTACGGAACGCCATTTGCAACGATCCTGACAGACCTCACTTGCTTCACTCACTCCCATCAAGTTTCTCATGCATGCTCTTCTGTTAAGGGTACTTCTGACTTGTCCTTTTTTCAGGATGTCTCCAATCTGGTCAGAGAACGTTCTCCTAGGTCTTCCTAAAATAATAAAATAATTAATTTTATTATTTTCTCCAAGTGTCGTGTTTATTTGAACCATGCTAGCATATGCAATGTCTAAAAATTGTAGGTAAATAATGAAGTCAAAATAACAGAAAGATCGAGACCCACACACGGCATTCACTGTAATTACAAAGTGTTATGTTTTAACGTCCGGCAAGTTGTGCCATGCCCTGTTTTCACTCACAAAATATCTATCGAATCTTCCTTCTTTAACAAACTGCATTCTTTCAGTTGGAACCCACGCTACGCTTGCCAATCTAACCGAACTGAATATTAGCTTTTACACAGAGCAACTAACTATTTAATCTCCGCTACCCAAAGGGATAGCAATATGCCATGGTTAAGACTTGGGTCGGGATTATTTAAAGATATTTATTTGAATAAAAGTCTCCAACACCAATAAGAACTGTCACAGATCTTCATGGCAGCCGGGACCGACGGCTTAACGTCGTATCCGAGGCACGAGGCAAATAATCATTAAGAATTAAACATCCACATAGCTCCAAAAAGTCAGTGGTGCCCGCCATGGGTACGAACCCGATACCCTGCCTGACAATCTGTTGGTATCTCCATCTAGGCTATCGCTGCCTTTTATCTGAGTGCCTAGTGTTGCTTTTAATGACCAAATACTGTAATAATAAAGTTTTATTAGACAGCGATTTCCTAGCCAACAGACTGCCATGCAGACGGTATGGGGTTCAAATACACGGCGACTATTCGAAGTTAAGTTCGTATTATATTGTTGATTATCGCTTGTTCTGTGCCTCAGAGAGCACGTGAAACTGTCGGTCCCGGCTGTCATGAAGATCTATGACAGTCGTTAAGTGGAGTCAGTACCCTCATACAAACTGATACTGATCAAAACTGTAGAAAATCCCTGTACTCTCTGGTTAGACCAGTAAGCGGACGTCGGGCTTCAAGGCGTGCAAGTTTTGGATGCAACCGGGATAACGCGAGGGCAATGATCATGACTATAATAATAAAGTGTGTAGAGCTCAGATGATAGATATCCGTACTCCTACACACCTGTACCTGCTACAATAACTTTTTCCACCGTACAAATATTTGTCACTTTGTGGCTACAAAAAATTCACCCGTTCCGGGTCATAATGACCCAAGTACAAAACATTGTAATCACAACGCGTGAATCTTGTTTATGCAGGTGTTACAGTTTCAAAAGCAATTATTTATATCCTGGCACGTATTAGCTTTACGATTCTGTTCGCACAGTAATATTTCACGAGCCTTTTCATACCGATTTCCCTTTTAACAGAATTTAAAACGCGAAACAATGTAGTGAAAGATTAGTGGAGAGATTTACAGCCTGCTACGCAGGGGGTCTCGAGTTCAATCAAACCTATGCCACGTTGCACACCGCTATCTATTTGAAGCTACATATTATGTGCGTATTTAATTGTCGCTTAATTAACGGCGAATGAAAACATCGTGAGGAAATCCACATGCCTAAGGGGTCTCCATACATAATGTTGCCGAGAGAAAAAAAATCTTAAGCATAATTCCTCAACATTTTCACTCGATCACGATTGAAAAAAAATCAGCTCAGGAACAATATACCACAAACTGTTAAAATTACATACATACATACATATTCTCACGCCTATAACCCCGAAGAGGTAGGCAGAGGTGTATTTCTACACCCACTTTTCGCCAGAAATACTTTAGTCCCACGTAATAAGGGGCGAGCCTATTGCCGTACCGGGCACATTTCCAGACTCCGTGCTGCTACTGAGAATTTCGTGAAAGAAAAACCTCCCGATCCCACGCGCACATTTATGCCGCGAGACCAAAAAGGCAGTCGTATAGGGTTTGATGTCGAGTTTTCCGTCTCTACGCAAAGATGGTATTTGCATCGTGTTATCCCTTAGTCGCCTCTTACGACACCCACGGGAAGATAGTGGTGACACTTGTATTCTATGCCGTCAACCACACGGCATACTGTTAAAATTACATCTTTAAATTCTGTATATATTCCTGTCCGCACCTCTTCGCAGCCAGGACCCATCACCAAGCCGAAGTCTACTCGTTGTGGACATCATGCCAAGTCATACTAACCAAAATGAATACCTAGGAAACGATTTTTTTTAAGTTTTCACATTTTTGAAACCGCAATTAAAAGCGCGTGCGATGCTCGAAATACTTACCTATCCATGGGATCATAGGGCATCTATAGAACATATTGGCGGGGTAAATGCATCGATTTTGTACCTATTTACAAAAAATCTATACTAACTTTGAGCCTTAACCTTTCGAGTAAGGACATGAATTCATGTGCTACAAAAAAGTCCCCTTGTTTACCGACGACATGAATTCATGTCCAGATTCCGTCCTTCAATCTATGACGTTTTTTACACTAATCTAGTACATTTTATCAATTATTTCAAATAGCATTGTATTTTTACGAATCATAGATAGCTCTGAAACCTTCTTCTGATCCAATTTGATGTCAAATTAAAAAGTAAAAGGACATTTCATTTCAATGCGCGCGAAACTGAGAATTTTAGCAAATGTTTACTATTGAAAAGGGGAAATTATTATAATGGATACATGCATATTTTTAGTTTTAATTGGAAAGCCAATATTATACAGAATATAAAAATACAAAAATAAACAAAAATTAATTTTATTTTCAATTATAATACGCTATAATTATCGATAACACCGGTATTCTAAGATCCATTCAAAACAGAGAGCTACACAAAACTAAATATACACTCAAATGTTATTATTATATTTTTTTATTATAGGCTATATAAGTAGGTTTCAAGAAATTATAACTCGAACTCTTGAAAATATAAACAAAGACCTCTCAGAGCGATAACATTCAATGTCTAGTACCGCGCGCGCGATGATGTCGTACGGCGCGGTCGTATAGCCAAATTGACGTTTTAGAGGGCGCGGTACTTGAAAGGTCCTCCTGAACCAGTAATTTCCCAGGTATGGTGCCGGAGTAGCACTTATTTGTCGCTGGATCTCGTACTTTTATAGGTTTTCGGCATAAATACTGTATCACAGGGGATTCCCGACTCGAAACAGCTATATTTTGTGGATCACTTAAGTTATTGTCTCTTGTGGATATCAAACCTACAACACTCGGCGTAGAGATAAACAGCAAGGCGGTCGCTTGAAGCACTACACAACTTTTGCAGACATTAAAACTTTTCATATTAACCTACAGGCCGATATAGATCATTTTAACAGAAGAGACAAAAATAATTACCGTTTTTAACTGCGATGAACATTCCCAAAGTTTTTAGTTTTTTGCTGACATATTTAACTGGCTTTATTAGCTTAATTTGGCAGGAAAACACAGCTGGAAAATATGGTGATGTAAAAATACATTTTGATTTAGAAGAGTAGCATTTATTTAAGAAGATGATTATTGATAATTATCACTTATCCCGTGCCTAAGAGAGCAAGTCAAGCCGTCGATTTCAGCTGACATTAAGATGTTTGACAGACGTTATGAGAAGTCAGTACCTTTGATGATACTGACTCTGGTCTAAGCAATATAATATAACTATCTCTTGGGATTGCGCAGGTCAGGTGGCAATCGCTCTGTGGAGAAGTCAACTGACAGACAAATCTTTGTAAATGTAGTCAAGATCAATAGCTATACCAAACAGTTCTTTAGTACGTCTTCTAAAGTCTTCGAGTAAAACCATAAACGAAGAAACGACAAAAATATTAATATTACTTTTATTTATACGGACAACAGCTTTTAGCTTTTCTTAAAAAGTTTATTGCCGTCTTAGCCTAAACAAAAATATACAGAATAGAGACAGAATGAAACTTACTGTGACGAACTATCCACGTGTAAGCCTTTGAAAGCAAAAAGTATTAAATGTTATTTTCAGCAGACAATATGTATTCGCTTTTCGATTTCAATCTAAAATGTTTTTCAATTTTTTATTTACAAAAAGAACTGATTGCTGAAAAAGACATAAGCTTTTTGAATTGAATTTGAATTCTTTTAGTCTTTGTACAATTTGAAGTTGATTACATAGAGCGAAATATTTTTATAGAAACCTTAGTTCGGCATTGAAAAAGTGCACGTCACGCACGCTACAAAAAGATTTTAAATCAATCTCTACCAATATTGTAAATTCGAAAGTGTGTATGTTTGTATGTATGTATGTATTATATGTTCCGTTTTCACGCTAAAACGGCTGAAACGATTTTATTGAAATTTAATATAGAGATATATTGGAGCATTGAGACGGGCATAGTAGCCTATGTCCATAAGCTGCAAAAAATAAACTGGGAGGGATTGTAGGGAGGGTAGAAGTTAGTATGGCACAAATTTTCCTCTTAGAAGTAAGAATGCATGCGCTGTAATAATGGAGTGCTGCGCATGAGCTATCTGTCAGTACTGTCACAACATACATATTGTTATATTGTGCACAGTGATTACATTGTTCGCTTATATAAACTAATAATTATATACTACGCTTAAACGGCTGAAACGATTTTCTCTACTAATATTATAAATGCGGAAGTGTTTATAGATATATTGGACATGTATTGGAACATGGCTGTTACATTTGACTGTATACAAGCTGATGTTATTATGTACCTACCTTTCGGTAGATAATGATAGATAATGTCATGGATACTGACCGAGTTACTTCATGCCCTATAGAGTTTCTGAACTCTTTAGAATAATCAAGAGTGCCTTCACACTACTTGAGACTGAACGTAGATTTGTGTTACCCCGAATTTAACGCGCGTGAAGCCGCGGGCAAAAGCTAGTAAAACATATTTGGTTTTAAATATTTTTGTATGGAAATTTAAACATAAGTTTTTTTAAGTAACTGATGGGTACGATGTTAAGAAAATGCTAAAATATTTCAGATGTATCTTATTTTATTGTCGACTGGAGGTTGTCCCGGTAAAGAAAGAAAGAAGCGGTGATAACCCAGTGGTGTACGTAACGGACTGCAGGTAAGTGTGTATTAAAAATGTTAATTATCGCTCGTGATAAACAATGTGCCCGGTAGATGGCAATAGGCTCGCCCCCTATTACATTGGGACCGAAACATAACTGGCGAAGGGTGGCTGTGTAATACACCTCTGCCTACCCCTTCAGGGATAAGGGGCGTGAAGTTTGAGGATGTTCGCAGCTACGCTTTTTTATTTCAACGTTTCTGTAGTGATAGAGAAGTGTTTCTTCTTAGTGTCCTCATGGAACATACATTTTTGAGCCAAATTTCAGCTTCTTGCGACTAATAATTTTGGCTGTAGCTTGCCTGTCAGTCAGTCAGTAACGATAGAATTTCATATATACAGATAGGTTTACGTATGACTGTGATCTCGCCTGATGCGCAGAGATGATTTGGCTGACAATTAAGTGCAATCTCCTAGAAGGTACCTAAAAAAAAAAGCCGCAGCGGGTCGCTAGTCGCTCATAAATCTGATAATTCATCTGACGTTCCTTCTTGTGGTCTTTACACCAATTCCAAGGCCGTATTTTTGTACAAAAATATTGATCATATACGTATTTATAACAAAAAAACACATTAATATAACGTTGTGGGACCCATATAGATAACAATTACCGAAACTACGAGTTTTAATCTCACAAATTCGTCGCTCACAGTTTAGGGTTTAAGGTATGGACTAAATTGATAGTGAAAGCGGTTATTAAGAATATTATAATTAAGTATCTATATGATACTTTGATTTGAAGATTTTTTGCCACTCGCCAGTGCGAGCGGCAAAAAATCTTGCCTACGAGAGTTATGCAAGTGTCAAGATTCGAGCTAGAAATATGGTTGAAAAATTGTTATTAGATTAGTTTAGGATGACCTGCATGTGGTCTAAATCGAAAAATTTTGTTCTTTATATACCTGCATGCCTCCGACATGGCCTAACGATTCTCAGCCTGAAACAAGAACCGGGACCGACAGTTTTACGTGAACTCCGTTACAAGGTAGGGCTTTGATGTAAATTCGATGCGTGGCTACCCATCCAGGTACCTAGTTATCTGTGCAAGTGCTGTCGATTTATTACGAAAGGCAAGCCAAGGAACGCTATGCTTTTAATCGATCTATTGACACCATGCACCCCAAGCTTCTATTTTGCAATGTTTTTCTTATCCACTATGCCTTATTAAAATTTATTCAAATTTGTTACACTATTATTAATGTACATTTATTTTTAATTTGAATTTTATAAAAACGTGTTTTTTAGTTTAGATTATATAATTATGTAGACGGGAATTATATAACGCGAACATGCATTAGGTATTTACATACCTTATTTTGCTTGACGTTTCGAGACGGTTGCACGTCCCGTGGTCGCAAGCTGACTAGTGTAGCGATGTCACGTCTCCGAGTGCGAGGTAGAAGCTTCTATTTCTACCTCCAGGTCGTTTATTTTCGAAGTACCGGCGCAAAACACACTAAACCGTATCTGTATATTGAACATTCGCCGACTGCGCATTAAAGTGTATGTATATGTATAGTCATATAATTTTTCGATTTAAAACTGCTGAGTGCTACTACGCAGGTCTTGGGAATACCTATTGTGCGCATCAGTGACATTTCAAAATGCGATCTATTATTAAATGTATTACCTAGTTAATACAAGCGGGAAGCTCAAGATTGGTCTGTGTGGAGTATAGTTGCAAAACTTCTGAAAAATTCGGAATAATTCCGGAATACTTCTGGGAAAGTTTCTTTAAATCAGAATTATTCAAAACGAATTTAATTAATATTTTTATTTTATTTTGCTGAAAAATCGTATTTTGCATCGATCGTCGATCGCCGCCGCCCCCTCTGTGCACCGGCCGGTGCCGCCGCGCGCGCCTGACTGCCACGAGTCGTGCGTGCAGGCGATCGCAGTGCGGGATGCGGTAAGAGGGGAGATGCTCCCCGGAGAAGTTTTCCCCCCCCGCGAGAAAGATTCGTACCCCGCAATCGAATGTTTCCGCCGAATATTTCGCCCGAATAATTCAATGGGAATAAACGTGTTTATGTGTGGTGTGGTGGGTTTTTATTATAAATGGGATTGAATAAGTATATGTTGATGTTTTTAAAGGTAGATATGTTAGCCTGCGATTAACAGGATTTTTATACTTTTGTGTTTAGGTAGGTACCTGCCTATTTCGAAATCGAATGCTATTTTTATAAATGTTAGTTGTGGAATAAAAAACTAGGCCTAGCATATTTGATTTGTTTTTTGAAAAAGGGTTACCTACCTATGTTTTTGGTTAGTTTGTATGTAGTTCTGTACGCATCGCGAGTATTCGCGGGTCGCATAGGTAGGTATTAATCATTACCTACCTACCTAACGCGTGTAATAGCCCAGTCAATAAAAACAAATAAAGGTAAACCTTGCAAGCAAACAAAGAAAATATAATTTGCAACTTCCATATATAATATAATATTCTATATAATAGAATATTATATAATTTACAACTTCCAAGCGCGAAATAGTTAGTAAGGTCGATTTTGCTGACATTTGAAATATTCCCAAAGTTTCGGAATATTTCGGAATACTTCCGAAGTATTCGACGGGAATGATTCGGAATTTTTCCCGCCAGCATCTATAGTGTGGAGAACCTTGGGGGAGGCCTATCTCTAGCAGTGGACGTCTCCAGGCTAACATGGTGATGAAATAGCTAATTATCGCTTGATAAACTAAAAACCGGTACAGTACACATCGTAAGAAAACCAGCATATCGGAAACACCATGTTCATGCTCATATTCTAGAAAGATCGAGTCTTTTTATCCTTAGGACACAAAGTAAGAGCTACTACGGAACCCTACATTGTGTGAACCATTGAATTGGCATCACTCTACTTTCTAGTATACTTACTAGAAAGTATACATACTCATAGTAAGAAATGGCCCGTACCCAGCAGTGGAACAGTTAAAAACGAAGATTTATATATTTTTTCTTTTATAGACTCACGCCTGTTTCCCCGAAGGGCAGAGGTGTAATATTACACCCACATTTCGCCTATTGACGCTACCGGTCACACCACCAGTCTCCGTGCTGCTACTGAGAATTCGGAAGAACTTAGTAACACTTTTGCCCGACACAGGAATCAAAACCGGGACGGGCGATCAGTTGACGTATACGCCATCCACTGGACCAACGGAGTAAAAACGGAGGTGATGTTATTTATTTAGTAGATTAAAAGGCTTGGTGTCAAAGGATTACCACAAGTACACCCGAAAACGTAATCCCAAAAAGTCTCTTGGAACTTAATATTTATTTAGGCTACAATATAATTTATTAACCAATCCATACATACATACATACATATCGTCACGCCTTTTATCCCCGAAGGGGTAGGCAGAGGTGTATTTCTACACCCACCCTTCGCCAGATGCACCTCAGTCCCACGTAATAGGGGGCGAGCCTATTGCCGTACCGGGCACATTTCCAGACTCCGTGCTGCTACTGAGAATTTCGTGACAGAAAAATCCAATAACACTGCCCGACCCAGGAATCGAACCCGGGACCTCCCGATCCCACGCGCACAATTATGCCGCGAGACCAACGAGGCAGTCGTATAGGGTTTAATCAAACCCTGATGAAGATGGTATTTGCATCGTGAGATCGTGAAAAGATGGTATTTGCATCGTGTTATCCCTTAGTCGCCTCTTACGACACCCACGGGAAGATAGGGGGTGGTGACACTTGTATTCTATGCCGTCAACCACACGGACAACCAACCAATCCTAAGCAAATATTATACCTTTAATTGGGTTAACGAGGCTACAAGGGACGTATTCGTAATTATATTGCGAGTATACATTTTCTCTTGAGGTGTAATGATCATTTTGTACAAGAATTGAATACTTTTTAGTTTTACCTACTGTATTAAATCGTCAAGCTTATTTTACATATTTATTGCCACATTTAGAACTAGAATAAGAATTACCAATTTTGTCATCGTCATCATCAGCCGTGTATATAAGCTGTACCACTGCTGGGCAGAGGCCTCTTCTACCATAGCCAAGCGCCTGTTGGCAGAATTCATAACAACCACATAATAAGAGATATTGATTTAAAAATTTAACACGCACTTCATTTCGAAAAGTCAGTAGTAGAGTAAAATTGGGGCTTCTGCATCACTTGCTCTCGCGTCGCCGCTCGAGCTGCGTGATACAGAAGCCCCAATTTTACAATCGAGATCGATTAATATAAATGTGATCTGCATCACTCAGAACAAAGTGAGCTGACGCAGACGCTCCCAATAATACCGTTGTTATCTGCGATCCGTCTGATTCACGATATAATATTGTATTTCATTCACCGACATATCATTGTAGTAGCAATGCAATGGGACAACTTACTGTCGTTTCTGGTTTGAGATGCTAATGTAACAACATTCTCAAGTTAGACTGCTGTGTTCAGTCGACGCGATCAGTCCGATCGGTTGTTGTGTGTATCATAATCTGGTATGGTGTCGAACTGACATAGCCAAGCAAAAATTATCGCGCGCACTTAAATAAGTACAATAAACAACAATATCATGTTCGATCACGGCACATCGTTGCATCGAAACGATTTGGTGCACATCTTGTAATAATGAATGCATAGGCCTTCCGTATAATGAGAGGTTAGCTTTTACTAGCAACTATAACTCAATAATAGAGATGTGGACACTACCACAATGCAACAATATAGCTGAGTGTGCACATCAAGTGCACATATTTGTCACAGACTAATCTTATGCCTTGCAATGTTTTCTTTTATATGTAATACTTTTTCTGTGTCTGTGACAAATAAATAGTTTTTCTCTTTCTTTCTTTCTTAGTAAGTAGCCAACAGTAGGTATTATGGAGACATAATAATTGCTTATAATACAAAAAAAATAAAGTAAAAAAAACATAAAAACAAAATCCAAACTGGAACAATACTCATTTGTTCCGTGCGGGAATCGAACCCGCAACACGTTGGTGCATTAGTTGCTGCGTCTATTAAACCTACTATTTACATTGTGATGCGAGTCATACTCTTAGCCAATGCGCCAAACGTGTCGTCAAAGATGTGATAAAATATTGGACCACTTTGTCTTAACATGACGTGTATAGAATTATCCAAGATAACCAATAACTCAGTACAAACGTTTATTTTTTATAATTACGATAGTAAAATCTTCTAATATATAATATATTTAAGTAGTAGACAATTAGGATTCTTGATGGATGATTTATATATCTTAGTCTTAAAACAAATAGCACTTTAAAATACAATAAATGTTAGATTAGGAATCACTTATTTCTTATAAGATTATTTAATTACTCTTTTAGGCATTCAATCCAGCAAACCTGCCGTCTTTCTGATTTAGTCAAATCGTAAAAAGGAAATGGTGGTTTGATTAAAAACACTTGTAGGTTTTTATTACACCATACAGCTATTTCTTTTAGTATAAATTCATTTGCTTACTGCATCACTCACCTCGCTTCGCTCCGTTCGCAATGCAGAGCGCCCCAAAAATCACACTACTAATATGATCTGCGATACGGACGGTTGGCATTAGAAGTATAATATTATTTCATTCATCGATGCATCGTAATACTGGTAGCATAGTAACAATGTTTTTACTTGGGATGACATAATATAAACAACATTCTCAAGTTCGTTCGACGCGCTCAGTGCGGCTCGGGCACAGCGATGCATTCATAATAATTTATATGTAGGTAGGTACATACTGTTATCTTTGCACAGCTCGTTGATAATTTTAATGAATGAATGCGAAATCTTAACAATGTTGAAAGTAGGATCGGGTGGCTCCCGGGTTCGATTCCCGGGTCGGCCAAAGTGTTATTGGGTTTTTCTGTTAGGAAATTCTCAGTAACAGCATGAAGTCTAGAAATGTGCCCGGTACGGCAATAGGCTCGCCTCCTTATTACGTGGGACTTAAATATATCTGGCGAAAAGTGGGTGTAGTAATACACCTTTGCCTACCTCTTCAGGGTTACAGGCATAAGACTATGAATGTATGTACTTATGAATTATATAATTGTTTTATCCACAACTAGCTTTTGCCTCTGACTTCGTCTACATGGAACTTGAACCCACGGTCACTCGGATTCCAGGTGATGCGGACGTATCGAGATAAAGCAGATTGACTGCACGTGTAGTGTTCGATCGATTAATATAAATGTGTTCTGACTTCTGCGTCACTCAACTCGCTTCGCTCGTTTCACGACGCAGACGCCTCCAATAATACCTACTTTTGTTATCTGCGATCCGTTTTATTCACGATATAGATTATTAACATTATGTTTTCAGCTTAGAATAATAACACCTATTCTAAGGTTTTCAGGTTAGGAATTTAACTCCTTGTCTTAGTGACCAATGTAACTGTTCTCTTTGCTGAGTTTTTTTTTTTTTTTTTTTTTTTTTTTTTATTGCTGCTAGTGGCAGACGAGCGAACGGCCCATCTGATGGTAAACGGTAACCGCTGCTCATGGACTTCGCTAATGTCAGGGTATACACAGCAAAGCCGCTGCCTACCGTGAAAGTAATGCTCTCTTTAAACCTCGTTTGAAGAAGGACAAGTCATAGTGCTCGGGAAACACCGCAGCAGGTAGTTCATTCCAGAGCCTACACGTACGTGGTAGAAAAGATCGCTGGAAGCGCACCGTACTAGATGAGAACGCTTCCAGGTAGTACGGGTGAACTCTACTGCGTCGGCGAGTGGTACGTTGGTAGAAGGGTGACCCTGGTACCAAATTAAACAATTCTTCGGAGCACTCCCCGTGAAAGAGTCGGTAAAATACGCAGAGAGAACCAAAGTCTCTCCGCTGCTCCAGCGACTCTAGTCTAGCCGTGAGATCGGGATCATCGACGATTCGAACAGCTCGTCTCTGTAGGGAGTCAAGTGGATCAAGCTGATATTTTGGCGCTCCAGCCCAGAGATGTGAGCAGTACTCCACATGTGGCCGGACTTGCGATTTATAAAGCATAAGCCGTTGGCTTGGCGTGAAGTACCGCTTAGCCCGGTTCAGCACTCCCAGCTTCTTGCTTGCCAATTTGGCTTTATCCTCCAAATGACTCCCAAATTGGACTTTGTTCGATATTTCGACGCCGAGGATCCCAATATTCTCGGCAATATGCAGGGGTACTCCTTGAAACCGAGGCGCTATAACGAAAGGGTCCTTCTTCGCAGTGAACGCGCATACTTGTGTCTTAGTGGGGTTAAATTGAACAAGGTTCTTTTCACCCCATTTGGAGGCGCGCCCTAGAGAGTCCTCGACTTCAGACACAAGTTGCAATCGTCTTTCCTGTACCTGGCTCCGAGGGACATTCTGGTGGCTGGTGTACCGCGCATCACCCGTACTGTCATCTGCATAGCAATGCATGTTCTCAATTGACAACAAGTCATTGATATGCAAGATGAACAGCGTTGGGGAGAGCACCGAGCCTTGTGGGACGCCAGCGTTGATCGACTTCATTTCGGAGCAGCTGCCGTCTGCGACGACTTTAATGCTCCGATCAGCCAGAAAGCTGGCAATCCATTTGCAGAGTCCCTCGGGGATTCCATAAGATGGTAACTTCGATAGAAGTGCCCTGTGCCAGACCCGGTCAAACGCCTTGGCAATGTCAAGGCTAACGGCTAGAGCTTCGCCCCCACTCTCCAAGGCTTCTGCCCAGCGGTGTGTAAGGTACACTAGAAGGTCGCCAGCCGAACGACCATGCCGGAAACCGTACTGGCGGTCGCTGATCAGCTGGCGATCCTCTAGGTACTGGAGGAGTTTGTTGTTGATGACTCGCTCTATTACCTTGGAGAGTAAGGACGTTACCGCTATTGGCCTGTAGTTTGACGGGTCCGATCTGTCACCCTTTTTAGGAATAGGGTGAACATGGGCTATCTTCCACGAAGATGGAACCCTG
Source organism: Euclidia mi (assembly GCA_944739405.2). Classification (NCBI taxonomy): domain Eukaryota; kingdom Metazoa; phylum Arthropoda; class Insecta; order Lepidoptera; family Erebidae; genus Euclidia; species Euclidia mi. Next base: position 66,751,891 of record OX123192.2, read on the forward strand.
TAAGCATTATAGGAAAGACGATATAAGCGCGTTAATACGGGGGTCAACTCAGGGGCGCACGTCTTCAGCACCACTGCTGGGATGCCGTCAGGCCCACTCGACTTGTGGACGTCCAGAAGTTTGAGCTGCCGCCTGACCGCACGTTGTGTAATGCGGATTTCGGGCAGGGAGCTCCCACACCAGGGGATGGACGGTGGTGTGGCTCCCTTGTCATCCAAGGTCGAGTTCGAGGCAAATAGTTGGACCAAGACGTCAGCCTTGTCTTTTGCGCTATGGGCCAGACTGTCATCAAATTTACGCAGTGGCGGGAGACTGATCTGGCAGAAGTTGCCTTGCGCAGCTTTGGCGAGCGACCAGAAAGCACGACTCCCTGAGGGATATCTTCCAAGCCGCTCACCAATTCTGGCAACGTGTTCTGCCTTGGCCTCAGCAATAGCCTTCTTGCTGGATCTAGAAGCGGCGTTGAATAAGCGTTTCTTCTCCTCGACCCAAGGACTTCGACTCTTCCTGGCCTCGTTCCAGACCATATATGCTGACTGCTTTTGCTGCGCAGCCTCCCTACAGGTTTTATTAAACCACGGGCGGCTGCGCCCGCCAACAGGTATGTGGACGTTTGGGATGAATAATTCCATCCCAAGGAGTACCACTTCTGTGACACAGTCAGCACAAGAGTCGGGGTCATCAGAGGAGAAACAGTGCCGCTTCCATGGGAAGGACGCGAAGAATTCCCGCAGTCCATCCCAATCTGCTGACTTATATTGCCAGACTCTGCGGGAGCCAGTCGCATTGGAGCGATCTGGTTTCGCAACGGGGGCTGTGGTGCGGACAAGGCAGTGATCTGATGACCCGAGAGGTGCATCGACCACCACCCTGTAACCGCATGGGTGCGTAGTCAGCAGTAGATCCAACAAGGAGGGTACATGGCTCACAACGTCTGGGATACGGGTGGGCTGTTTCACCAGTTGTGAGAAGCCATAGGCCGACGCCATATTGTACAGGGCCCGACCCGGGAGGTCAGTGGTCCGGGATCCCAACCACTCCTTGTGGTGAGCGTTAAAATCACCAAGGACCACCACCTCCGCGGAAGGGAACTGTTCCAATATTTTATCAGTCCCCTCTTGGACGCTCTCAATTAATTGAGTTGGCCCCAACTCACTGGCATGAGACCTGTAAAGGCACGCGTAGATTCGGGATTGGCCCCCATGATCTACTCGTAGCCACAAAATTGACAGGTCTCGATGCTCGAGGCCCCGAAGGCGGCGGTAGCAAATATCGCCCCGGATGAAAGCCCACACCCCGGCTTTACGGTGGAAGGAATGCTCCAATTCGTAACCGGGGTATTTCAAGTACGATATATCGTCCGGGGCGCCTATTTGCGTCTCCGTTAAAAAGAGCAGGGCAGGCCGCGCCGTCTCAAGGTGGTGATGGACGGCGTCGAGGTTGCTGTGTAGACCCCTAACATTACAGAAATCCATTTTTATTGTGGATATGGAGTCCGCCGTGGTAAAACTTCTGCTCTTATTTTTCTTGCGCGCCATGATTTCTGAGAGAGAGCGAGGGATAGGGGAAATGAGTGTGGTGAAGTCTAAGTGGTGCCCAAAGAAAGTGTATAGCCGTGTGCGGGGTGGATCCGCGAGTTGTGTGGGGAGCTGACATGCAGCACGGAAGGGCCCCCGGTGCCCCCTCGTCTGCAGCCACCGGGATCCACTCCGGTCTCCTACCCCGGCACGATGTCTGCAGAACGAGATTTTCGCCGGTTGGCGGAACAGCCTCCCGAGTAGGATGGCCTCGGGTTCGGGTCCCCTACTGACCGGCAGGTGGCCGGCGTAACCATTTCCACCAGGTCTCCCTGAACTGCACGTCAGACCCCCACGCCCAGCAAACCCACCACGACTTTTGCCAAGCTGGCCTCAAGCCCCACGCAGACTCTACAACACCCAGGGAAAGGATGGGAGAGATGGGAACGGCTACTCTGCCCTTCAACCGGAACGCAAGTCTGCTTCGCGACCAAAATAGACAGGGTGGTGGTACCTACCCGTTCGAAACCAGCTTCTAACAGGTGTTACCTATTAGAAGACTGGTCTCTTCCACCAGTGATAGGAGGGGTAGGGGGGAGTAGGGCAACAATACCGCGGGCGAAGTAAGGAGTGCAGTATTGATGGCTAAGGAAGCCGGGCGCGCGTACCCGAAGTCGCCTATATTGCAGCCGGACAGGATACAAATAGGTTAGACCCCCTGGCTGTAAAAATTTTTATTGTACTTATGAATGTGTATCAATTCATGTAATATTCCAATCATAGTATATATTAAAACTAAATGGGTATGTTAGTGAGTATAGGAAACGATTAAGTAAAATGAAACAATCCATATTGTATCTTTTAAAAAAAGTTTATTATCAAAGCACCATTTTTTTAAGCACATAACATTTTTTAATGCACATATTGAGTCATGATAGATACAATTGTACAATTCTCCGGAATATTTATAGCGATCATATAGGGTTAACAAATTAGGACAACCTTTATCTTCTAAATTAATTACATTAACACTATTTAAAATATTTTTCAACCATGACACTTTTTCAAGACCTTTAACGAAAACAGACTTATCTTTTAAGATATCTAAAACTAAATATTGATAATTTGAGTAAGGTATAAATTCTTCGCTCCAGTATATTTTTCTATTACGCTCAATCCAGCAAACTTGTTGTCTTTCCGATTTGGTCAAATCGTAAAAAGGAAATAACGGTTTGATTAAAAACACTTGCAGGCTTTGATTACACCATATAGCAATTTCTTTTATTATAAATTCATTTGCTTCTGTTTTAAAGCCTTGGATGTCTACAATAGCAGTCATGATAATCTACGCACGATGTTGCTCAGAGGTTTGTATTCCACAAGTCGGTCGTTTATAATCAAACAGTATGCAGTTGTCTTATCTGGTATTTGTGTTGAACATTCAAATTCCAATCTTACATCCACTGGACCAGTTTTTAAACTATCGTTTTGCCTCGAGCAGTCTAAGATGAAGACTGGGGCCTTTTCTTTGAAATCCTGCAGATCAAGCAACGGTTCTACCGGAGAGTTGTAATACGACTGGCGAAATTTCACATACATTTCATATAATATACTATATTTGTTCTCACAAAACTTTAAAGATAAAGGCTCATAAGGATAATATTGCGAATTTAAAAAGAGCGTAACATTTGTCACTTCACAATGATCAAATACCGAACTGTCTTTAGTTCTATTATTTTTTCTATTAGTTTGCAAGCAAAAAATGACATACCGAGGCTTTTCTAATTGAGAAGCAGTCTTTACTGACCAAGAATGCTTTGTGGTTTTAGGTAGTAAAGGATACTCATATAAATCCCAATTTCTAAAGGCCATCTGAATAGGTTTATCTTTTTCTAAGTGCTTTAAAAGTATTAAACGTTCTCGATCGGAAACTTTTATATGTGGAACTCTCCATTGAATTCTCTGTATATCTATTTGAAGCTGAACGACTTCATCAGTAAGAATAATACTATTTAAGTTAGAATTACTCCTATTCAATATAAGTTCGTGTTTACAATTTATCACAATTTTATTGTAATCCTCTGCAAACCCTAAAATCTTATTTACCACAACGCTAAAATGTCCATCACTTTGGAAATCGTTTAAATTCCAACCCCATAATGCAGAAACTTTACTTTCTGCTTCATTAAATGAGATGTATGACTTTATTGTTGATGTTATTCCAGAATTTTTTATACGGACTATTTCAATTCCATTCATTTCGTACCTGATGTCTTGGAACAAGTACATAACAGAGTTATTAGTAAACGTAACAGCTTTCTTGATCTGATGCCCATCCTTACCGAACAGCTTTGCTTGACCTTCGATGTAGATGGAACTGGCTGATGGTAGCACGTATTTATCTTGCTGGTGTATGGGGATTCTGATTTCATCGTTTTCTCTAAAACTGTTATTGTAGGGATTGTATGAATGGATTTCATAACTTTCGATCGAACTATCAAAGTGTGGTAAGTCGGTAATCTGTAGTAGACTCATACTTTAAACCCTAAAGCTTTAAGAAAATCTTTATTTGATTTAGTCAATTTCTTCACGTTTTTCTTACGTCTGTGCACCTTTATGGTTGTTGACGGAATAGGACGTTTTATTTTCACTGAAGGGTTTTTATAATATACTATCATTTTGCTTTTCTTAAATGAAGACGTAATTGAATATTTTCTTCACCAAAGTCAATACGGTAACCAAACTGATCTACAATCCTAACAGATATGGATGAAATTATATTTTTGTTAACTGGAAAGTAAATAACGTTCTGAGGTATTTCTATGTAGCCGTGACTTGGAGCAGTATCAGATATAAATTCATGAATAAAATGAGTCGGTAATCCGTTGCAGTATGAACCGTGTACAAGATCACATTCAATTCTGATAACAGCTGTTAAACTGCTGTTATTAACGGGCACATTCGGTCTTGTTTTTAATACTGAAAAGTATAGTAAACCGCACTCGTACTGATCAGATAAATGAAGAGGTGGTTTAAAATACGAAATCAGTTCCGATTTATTTCCAGAGATGGTAACCGTAGTAGACATGCTTGCATACTGAACTCTTTTAGATGATCCTTTTAATTTTATTTCATGATTATACCAAAAATTCTTTAAGAAATTTAAACATAAATGCCCACAATTGAAGGGGTGATCACGTTGTATATTTTCATAATTATATTGAATGTTAGAACCTACATATTTTATAAATTCCTTCGGAGGTTTAAGATTTCCATAACTGTCAAAATACTCAACATAATCATTATATTTTGCATAGGCTACCCAATGAGAACCAGGATTTTTTGAACTATCCAAATTAATAACTCCACATTCTTTTTTATAAGGACATTTAGGGAGCTTATCTCTCATAAAGACACCTCTAAAATAAGGAATTCTATTCCCGTACTTTAAAATGTCAAAGTTAGTTAAGGCCCGTTTGGGTAGCCGATATCTTAGTTTTTTTCTTTTGATACGAAAATTCCAAGGCCGCCTTTATGTGGTTTAAGGTGTAGTCCTTTCCCAATACATAGAGCTTCCATTTTTTCATTATGTCTTCTCGATTCTTCATACAGCTTTTTAGCCATTTTGAATTCATTTATGGTTTTAGCAATACCAGCTGCACCGCCTGCTAAAGCTCCCGCAGCTGATAATCCCGCAAAAATAGGAATCAAAGGTAATACTCCCCCAGTTTTTGGAATAGGAATAACGCGAGGGAGCTTAATCGATGAATCATCAGCCAATTCTCTAGTAGCGGCAATAGCTAATTCTATTGCCATTTTCTTGCTCTTAGGTTTTATTTTTTGATATGCCTTTTTGCTTTTGTAATAACAGATTTTAATTTACTTTTTAACCCTTTTCCAGGTGTAATTTTTGGAGAAGGCTTTTTGTCCAAACCAGAACCAGTTTTAATTTTTGCTGACATAGCCTTACTTACTAAGCGTGCCGCGAGTTTTTCAGCTATACTGGCATCGGAAGCAACCGCTCGCTCTTTCGCCATTTTTAACAAAATTAAATCAGCCTTATGTCGATCCTTTAAGTTTGATGACTTGTGATATGCAATATCGTGATCTTTGCAGTATTCGTCCAACTTATTTACGCCGTTATCTCCTTTTGTTAGTCTTTTTATTAATTTAGTACCTGGGCCACAGTAATTATATCCTGGTAAGTGTAATTCAAATGGTAAATTATTAATAAGCCAATTGAGAAGACTACTCTCTCCAAAACACATAATAAGACTGATGATTCCGGTTTGAATACTTTAATAAATAGTTATGTGATTCGAGTTTGTTAACGTTATTTTATTTATAATATTACATTCGATTTATCAATCCAACTGCTTTCAGCTGAAGACAAACCTAACCATTTTACTAAAACCCTGTTACCTTTTCTTCTAAGAACTTTCTCGACTAGATATATATTGGGATGTTTTGTTTTTTTGAAGTTCTTGTGAATAAAATGCTCCTAAAATAGGCAGACCTCTGATAGTGTCTTCAATTAAGTAAGTTATAGGAGTTGTATTTTGTATTTTACGAATTTTAAATATTTCTGTTGACCAGTTGGGAGTATAACCTTTTTCAAATGTACCTTTGTATTTACTGATACGCACATAATCACCTACTTTGTACTTGCTTTTTAAATTATCATTTTTTGGCAACTTTAAATACCTTTCTAATATCAGTTTTTTATTCATATTGTTCACATTAGCAGGAATTTCATTAATAGTGCGATGGTGAGTGTGATTGTATTTGTAAATAACATCATTGAGGGTATTATTTACCCAATTGTATTTGCGTTTTAAACTAAATTCCTTATAGATTTTAGATTTCAATGTTCTGATAAATCGTTTGACTATTGAAGCTTTTTTTGTTGAGAAGGTTGAATAATGGTTAAAATGAAACGATTTCATAAGCTTCTGAAATTTGTTATTATAAAATTCTGTTCCAGTATCGGTTTGCATATTTTTAGGAACACGCCCTTTATCCAACAAAGTTTTGAAAGAGTTATACACATCTTCTTTGCTTTTACTTCTCATAGGAAAGGCCCAAGCATATTTCGAAAATGAATCAATAACGGTAAGAATATATCTATAATTTTTATTTTCTTTTGAAATTGATTGCAAATCAATTAAGTCTGCTTGCCACAAGTCATCTATATCTCTCATTACAACATGTCTTCGCGGATAGTTCACTCTCGCATTTTTATGAATTTCGTTTACCACGTCAGCTTTGCTCATGTTCACAACTCAGTAGGTATGTTTGTCTCGAATTCTGCTATAATACTGAATAAAAAGCATATTATTAGGACTATTTATTATTTAATTATGTCAGCTTCTTTTAACTCTTCGATTATTGATAAAATTTCATTATCATGATTTGTATTACCAGCATCTCGGGAAGCAATTAATAGTTTCAATCTTTCAACCAGTTCGTTAGGATCGTCCCAATATACCAAGTCAGTGCTATTTTTGTATTTCTTTAACGTTGGTAAGCTTCCTCCAAATTTAGTGACAATATTATTGTTTGACGATTCAGAAAACAATGATTTGATTATTTCACGATATTTTATACCTTTATCGCCTCTTATTTGCCCATTAGGATTGAAATCTCTCTTATGTGCATTTGTATAATGCAACATATCTTTATAGACAAGTTTATCTTTGCTCGATATTTGTTTCAAATCAGGTTTTCTTCGAAGTAAAAGTTCTTTTAAACCAGGGGTTAAATTGAAGCTTTTGTCACCAACTTTAATTAAAATGGTATTATCATTATTTGCACTATCTATTTTAGAAAACGAAACTATTGAATTACCCATTAATATTTTTTTGTTTTCACTCCTTATTCCAAATGGTATGTTTAGGTCATAAATATCATGGATATCACGACCCTCTAATGATATTTCTAAATCATCCGGTAATTCCGTCTGGGGAGGCTTTTTAACGTTCAGTACAGAATTCAGTTCTGGGTCATAGCATTCTTCAAACTTAGTAGATGAGCTAGTATTAATGTCACCTAATCCCACGTCTTCAAAATTAGAGTGTGTATTCTCAAAATTTTGTATTTTTTCTAATGTTTTATTTGAATCAACTAGAGTTTTAAGGGGATCTGTGACAGGTTTTAACATTTTTTCAAGTGATAAGTTCGTAGAGTGTTCCTGGTTTTTCATTTGTTTTATTTTATTCTTTATGGAGTCTACAGACTTCATTAATTCTATTTTAATATTTTTCTCCATGTTATACTTATTAACAACTGTATTCAGCTAAAGAACAAATTATACTGAATTTGATTTGCCATGTTAATTACTTATATATATACATATAAACAGTCAGTCAAATTTAAAAAACATATCAAAGTTCTGTCTGTACTTTCCATTATTTAATGACGATTCTTTATTAATAAGTAGAAAATTATAAGGTTTACTCCAAACAGTTTGACAAATATTTCTAAACTCTTTCCACTGTAAATCAGAAGTAACATGCTCTTCATAAATATGTTTTAAATTCACATCATCTTGTTTGAATGTAATAAGAAAATTCACATTGTCACGCAACAGTTGTTTTGGAATTTTGGAATAGGTTTGAGATAAATAGAAACAATCTATTTGTTTATGTCTACCCATACAAAAATAATTGCGAATATTAACTTGATTTTCACACGCAACATCATCAAAAATAAACACAGAATTTGTTAAAGCTTCCCTCGGAGAAATTACCTCTTTATCATCGCTAAATTTGTAGAAGTTAATCTGCGAGACTCTTCCTAATACTTCACTCAAGAAACGATACTTTGGTTGAAATGAAGTTTTGGAATAAAGATAAAGATTTTTAAATTTTAGACCATTTTCATGTAACAACAAACTAATCATAACGTTTGTTTTACCACAGTTCGATGGACCGCACATTATACATCGAATCGTATTCGGTAATAAAGGACTATGTCTGATCTGGTGAGAAGTTTCATTTAAATATATTATTATTATTTTCAAAGATATGGGTTGCTTGATCAACTTCATTTTGACAATTACTGTAATGAATGTCTAACACGCATATTTATAGGTAGCTATAACTTTAACACTAAATTAGATATACATATCATAAAGTATAAATAACAGCATTTAACATGTTTGAACAGGTCTAGAAAGTTAGGAATTTTGTATTCTCGTATTACAATATTATATTTTTAATAATTGATTTAATTTGGTATTGAATATCATACAGATTTAAAATTGCATTCCTTATTTCATTATGCTGTCATAGTCAGCCGAAACAGGACCTGTTGCTAGCAGAGAAATCAAGTTTTATTGGTAAGTACGTTTTTAATGTTATAAGTTATTACAATATTATATTATATTATTATATGAATAATTAGATATCTTACTTTAGTTTTATTTTCAGAATCATGTCATACAGCCCCAGCATTCTCAACATTGGAGGACTTAACAGATTTGTATTTGATAATGTTGATTCTCAAATCCCAAGTCCTTTGGACGAAGTTGACCAGACAGAAATACAAGAGGTTAGTAAATATTATTTTATTCCTCATAGTTAAATTCATATAGTTATGAACTTTTCATTTATATTTTTTATGTTATTATATTGCAGGACAATGCTTTGGCAGAGAATGGTAGACAGTTAAAAAACAAGCCATTTTTTTACTCTCAAGGAAATTATGAATGTTTTGATAAGCATCGCAACAAATCCTCTGATCAGGTAAGCACAACATAAAATGTATTTATGTTTATAAACATTTATTGTGCGCGTCCACATTATTATATATTTATGTGTGATTTATTTTTTTACAGGTTACTAGCCCATATTTCTCCACTCAAGACGATGGCATAACATACATTGAACCAAACTTTTCTACACAGTCAAAAAAATTGTCACCGTCTAAAAAGCGCCAAAGTTTATTAACGTCATCGGCAAATTCGTACATTGTTCGAAGAAATCGTCCTAAGCAAGGACGTCTTCTAATTAAAATAGATATTCGTGAATTAGATTATGTAGACAAAAATAAAAAAACGAGGCTTGCTTAAGTGCACAATATGTGGTGTGAGGAGCCTTATGATGATGTAATGGATATCACAGAGACATTAATAAAAAAAATAAGTAAGAAATTGTGTGATACTGAGTAGTCTTAAGATAATGTTTTTATTTAAGTTTAGTTGTATTTCTAAAAATAAATAAATGTTATCTTTTTAAAAATGTGTAATTGTTATGAGTCAATGTTTGTATGCATGCTTTATATTTTTGTAAAAATTAAATAAATGTTGTGGCTGAATTTAGTAGCTCAGTACCGAATTGTGGAATACAAACCTCTAAGCAACATCGTGCGTAGGCTATCATGACGGCCATTGTTGACGTTCAAGGCTTTAAAACAGAAGCAAATGAATTTATACTAAAAGAAATAGCTGTATGGTGTAGTAAAAACCTACAAGTGTTTTTAATCAAACCACCATTTCCTTTTTACGATTTGACTAAATCAGAAAGACGGCAGGTTTGCTGGATTGAACGTAACAGAAAAATATACTGGGGTGAAGGATTTATACCTTACTCAAATTATCAATATTTAATTGCAGATGTTTTAAAAGATAAGTGTATTTACGTTAAAGGTCTTGAAAAAATGTTATGGTTGAAGGATATTTTAAATACTAATAATTTAATTAATTTAGAAGATAAATGTTGTCCTAATTTGTTATGTTTATATGATCGCTATAAGTGTTCTGAAGATTTGTACAATTGTATTTATCATGACTCAATATGTGCTTTAAAAATGTTTTGTGTTAAAAAAAATGGTGCATTGATAATAAACTTTTTTTAAATTGATAATATACATTGTTTTATTTTACTTAATAGTTTCCTAGACTCATTAACATATCCATTTATTTTTCAAATTGATAACATGATTACATTGATATTACATGGAGTGAGGAATTCATTAGGTACACACATTCATAATAAAAACTCACTAAAAGTAACGCTACCATTGATCACTAAATAATTGCTAAACTTAAAAAATTATGTTAACTATAACAGTATGGTATTACTGGGCACTCTGAGTTATGCAGAACACATTAATATGAATCGACCTCGATTGTAAAATTGGGGCTTCTGTATCACGCAGCTCGAGCGGCGACGCGAGAGCAAGTGATGCAGAAGTCCCAATTTTACCCTACTGTCAGTGATTCGCCGTAGGTTTTTACGAATGAATTATTTATTAAATTCTATTTTAATATCACGGCGATGACATATGCGAAGCAGGTGGAGTTCCAATGTCTCTGCCTACCCCGGCGAGAAAAGGGCGTCAGTATAATTATGTATGTATTTAAATGTTGCCGAACTTTTACGATTTGATTTTGACTACTCCACTCCATTTTGGTCCTTGGATGACGTAAGAGGTGACCGCACAAACAAAGCGGTATGTATCTTTGGTCAGAGATGAAAAACTCGACATCAATACCAATACCAAACTGTCTGACTAGCGTGGTATAGTTGGCCAAATCCTCTTAACCTTCATCAGAATCTAACTTGTTGAACAAAAAAAGAGCTTTTCAAATCGGTCCAGGTGTGTTTGAGTAATCGATAAAATTTACAGGACGTCGTCGTAGCAGAGGTAGGCCTCCCGAAAAGTGGACTGACGATCTTGTTGGGATCGTGGGCAGCGGCTTAGTATCGATCCACGTGAAGAGCCTAGGGGGAGGCCTATGTCCAACAGTGGACCTCTTCTGGCTGGTATGATGATAATATTTCTCACTGGAACTCAGATTTTTGCTGCAACAGCTACCTCATCAGCGTTGTAATCCGGGGTCCGTTTACTAATCAAACCAATTTTGATTGAATATTAGAGCCCCAGAGTGACTGCCTGACTGATCTCCACAACTTATAGGAATAGCATAACTCAATCGCTTCAACCAGTGTTAGAATAATATGATTCAACGACAATGATTGACTTAACTGAACATGGCAGGCAAGATCAGCGGCCTTACGAGAGCACAAACGAAGATAAAATTAACAGTTTAATACGCTCATAATTTCGAAAGTCCTGGGATGATCCCTGTAATCTCTGTTGTTTGTATCTCCAAAAGGTTATCGTCACCTCCAAGATACAAGTTTCTACGAGAAGGTATGCCAGCAGTCATTTTAAAAATATTTCTATTTACAAATTATTTTTAACACAAAATAAAAACGATGAAATAATGTCTGTTTGAACCGATGAAATAAAGATTTTCCAGATTTAATGAAACATAGTAGGATAATACCTCTGTTTAAATCCGGCAGTAAGACTGATCCTAGTAATTATAGGCCAATTTCAATACTACCTACTTTTAGTAAAATCTTTGAAAAGATAATACTCAAGCAACTTCTGAAGCACTTTAATTTAAACAGCCTCCTTCATACTGAGCAATATGGTTTTACTAAGGGTCACTCGACGACGGATGCAGGAGTAGCTTAACTCAAACACATCTACAATGCATGGGAGAACTCTCAGAATGCTATTGGTGTGTTTTGCGACCTTTCGAAAGCATTCGATTGTGTCTGCCATGATACGCTCTTATGCAAACTTAAACATTACGGTGTCCAGACTAAAGCATTGGATGTTATTAAGGCATATTTAAATAACAGAATCCAATGTGTAGAAATAAATGGCTCAAAATCCAGTGGCGTACCAGTACAATTGGGAGTGCCGCAGGGTAGTATCCTAGGGCCTTTCCTGTTTCTAGTTTACATAAATGATTTGCCATTTTACCTGAGAAATATTTGTGACGTGGTATTGTTTGCTGACGATACTTCATTGATATTTAAAGTAGATAGAAATAAGGAAAACTTTACCGAGATAAACAGTGCTCTTATTCAGGTGACTAAATGGTTTACTGTAAATAACTTAGTACTGAACGCCAGAAAAACCAAATGTGTTAAGTTTGCTTTGCCCAACGTCAGAAACCTTGGTCCTAACATAGTTTTGAATGGTGATGTACTGGAAACAACTGAATCTACATTGTTTCTAGGAATAACACTTGATTCGAAGTTACAATGGGGCGCACACATTACATATCTGTCAGCGAAACTTAGTTCGGCTGCTTATGCCATTAAGAAGGTGCGCAATTTAACAGATGTCGATACGGCTAGATTGGTATATTTTGGCTATTTTCATAGTGTTATGTCTTATAGCATATTACTTTGGGGTAGAGCTGCTGATATCGAAAGTATTTTTATATTGCAAAAAAGGGCAGTTCGGGCCATTTACCAATTACGGACAAGAGTTTCGCTCAAAGAAAGATTCAAGGAAATCGGTATTCTAACAGTAGCGTCTCAGTATATTTATGCTAGTGTTATGCATGTACGTAAAAATATAAATTCATATTCAAAGAATAGTGATATACACTCTATAAATACAAGAAATAGACATAAATTATGTGTTCCGTATTTTCGTTTGTGCAAAACTCATAGTTCTTTTATAGGACTTAGTATACGTATCTACAACAAGATACCGATAAGTATTTTGGACCTGCCTTTTAACGCATTTCAGATAAAGATTAAAAATGACCTAATGCAAAAGGCATATTATAATTTAAATGAATATCTGAATGACAAATGCGCTTGGAAATAATGTTTCATAATTCATATATTATACAGTAAATAGGTAGATGATAAGTTTCTTGACATGTAATTAAATATTATTCCATTCCAATTAAAATCATGTAAATGATAGTTTTTGGAATCGCCACCACATTACTAAATGTCACTCATCTCGTTAGATACTTTTATTTGTTATTTTTTTTTGTAATGTATTATACTCGTGTAGCCAATCAGTTCGATCGGTGGTTATATTTCAAAAAGTATCATGTCAATCAATCAAATATAGGTACTACATTTGCATTTTGCACGCGTTCCACATATTTATGATAATATTAACGATCTGGAAAATGCAGGTAATTCGTGATCATGGTCAGTATACCAACAGATTGTTAATTACTGCCGGTTCGTGTACCGTTGTCGTCATGCTCACTAAAATGTCATTTCTTGTGGTGGCGTCGTGTGTCGGGTCATCCCTGTCCCTCTGATATGGCGAGAGGGATGATGGCTGGCCCATGCGTCATACTCGTGAACGGGTGCTACTTGCGATGACTGGTCGATGTCGGTCTTACGGGCTGGTATTACATTTTTAATATTAAACTGTATCATTTCTATCATGGTTCTGAACATTTGCGCGGATTGCCTGCATTGTTAGGTACTTAATGTAAGTGGATGCTCCTGTTTCACCATGTCAATTCTCAGGAGGCTAATTAAATGAACATCAAAATTTTACTACATTATGCTTGAGTATTAAGTAGAGTAAATATATACAAATGACATAGAAGGTGAAACAGTTGCAGCACCTTACAAAATTTAAATTTGTATGTATTATGCAAAACCTGGCGATGAAAAAGAGTGACCTTGAGTTTTATTGCCCGTTCTTTCTCATGGTTCTACCTATTGCTTTGCGAACGTGGCAGTAAATGTAAATGTAGAAGCTTTAAGTAATTATTTTTTTAAATTGACGTTCATAAGTGTCACTTTGTGATTTAAATGAATAAAGGATTTTGACTTTGACTTTGACTTTGATACATAAAATTTGGCAAAAAGCTAAATGTATTATCATTTTCAACCAATTACTGGAACAATCAAATAATTCAATTTATTATTAACCCTCCGTGTACCAGGTGACTAAAAGTCTCATCCCATACTAGGTGGGGTTTGACAAACCCCAAAATAGAAAAGTGATAAAATTACATATTTTTTGTTTTTTGGTGGAATTAAATATTAGGTATTTATAAATACACAATAATTATCAGGTTTTAGTAAAACTCAGAGTAGAAAGTATATAATAAAATATATTTTTATTTTAAAAGAAACACAACTTCTGTAGTTTATGTAACTTAACAGTAACTTCTTATGTACTAATTTCAAATGGCACTTTTAATTATCACAATCATTTTAATTTTACAAACTACAATATATATTCTATTATCTAAACAAAAATTGAACACAGGAAAGATCAGTCTTGACAAAAAAAATCAGTGTGCTCCATACATATTGGTACGTAACATTTTTTGCATGAGTATTTTGTTTCTCTATCTTTCACTTTAAGCATCTTTTTTTAGCATTAGACCTTCTTGCTGTACGTTCGGTTAAATTTTCAGGTGAATCATCAAAATATTTAGCAATTCTATTGCGTAGGTCTTTCGGAAGCTTTGGTTCTGCCTTCTGGAGTTTAAGTGGCCTTTTATCAAAGAAATACTTAATTCTCGAATAAATTTACTTCTCAGATTGTTTTTATTTCTTTCAATACCATTATTGAACATGTGGATAATCATTCCATTTATACCTGCATGGTTCAGCAACGCAAAAAATATCGTTAGCGGCCAACGTTTAGAATTTCTGGAAACATCATAAGTACGACATAACTTATCCACCACATCTACGCCACTTTTGGTCTGGTTATAAAACGTTATCACTGCGGGTTTTTGTTGACTTCCGGTTGCAGTATCTATTTCTCTGTCATGATGCAGTGAAGACATCAGATATACCATTTTACGCGGCTTTGGTACGTAGGATAAAATAGTAATGTCCTTTTGAAATCCAAATAGTAGTAGTATGTACTTCACGATATTTCTTGAATACTGGAGGAATGCACGTCTTATTGGCGCGTAAAGTTCCGACAATGGTGAGCTTATGAAGAGGTTATGAAGTAAATTTTCTGTACTTTCGTAGCTAGTAAAGAAATTATCCATAGTGATATTTCGAGAAGACTGAGATACACATTGAACTAGACGATCGACCACATCGTAGGGCTTGTTGCTCACGGCAAAGGGGCTGTTTTCGGGCTGCTTTCCGCAATATATTTCCATATTCAAAGTAAAATAGGTTTTATTGTCAACTAACGAATATATTTTTATTCCGTACTTGGCCGGTTTTGACGGAATGTACTGGAGGAATGCACATCGTCCTTTGAAAGCTACCAATTCTTCATCCAAAGTTAGATTTTCGAATGGAATGTAAGCATCTTGACTGTTTTTTATAAAATTATCAAAAACATTTCTTATCGGAGCTAATCTATCAGTCTTCAATCTCTCGCTTCGTGTAGTCGGACTGTCAAACCTCAAATTATTCAATAGGAAAGCAAATCTATTTCTACTCATCGTGTCTCGAAAAATATCCATTCCTGTCCCATCAGTAGCCTATAAATCGATTGTACTTTGACGGCCAGAACGAGCCAAACCTGATAGGAAAAGTAAACCGTAAAGTGCTTTCATTTCCTCCTTTGTAGTTTGTGATTGTTGGGGATCACTATTTGATCGTGAGAGTATTTTTTAATTAGTGCAATTCACAGTTTCGTCTGTCATAGCATCGGAAATAAAATGTTGAAAACATTCAAGAGGTGATGATAACTTACCCCTTGCAACTGTTTTCACACCAGGCTAATGAGTTATAATGTTTTCTGCTCTATAGCGAACGTTGCTCCTGTATGGTTCTTTTTGCCACTTCGTTGTCTTATCTTTGCTAGTATAATACCTTTGTCTAGACGGGCGAAGCTCTGAAAGTGTACATCGTCGTCACTGCCAAAATCGGAAGAAAGCATTTCCGCATCAACTTCGCTGTTCGTGTCACTCTGAATACTCAAATGTTCAGATTCATCTTCAGATCCCGGTCCTGAACCTCCAGATTCTAACTCAAAGTCGTCTCTTTCGTCTAAAAGTGCTTGTAATATATCAGCTTCCTTGATATGAGACATTTTTCATGTAAACGTAATGTGTTTTATGTTATCTGTAACGAATTAAAATCCATTTAAAATGCTAAACTTACATAAATGAAACACACATAAATAAAAAAATTACATCAAATAGAATTCTTACCTTTTTATCAACGCGCCGTACGAGGTGGGGTGTGTGACGCCCAAACGCACTTTAAGGGCGTGTAGCTCGCTTGGCGGTTGACGCCGGACTGACTTAGCGGCACTGATCGAAACGGGAACGTTGCAATTCTAGCTACTGAGAATTCGAACTTCGGCGCGTTCACAGTTTCAAAATTATTGCGAAATTTGAAGGACTGGGGTTTGTCAAACCCCACCTGGTGCACGGAGGGTTAATAATCAATACTTTATTTGCATTTCACAATGTTTACTTAGGTGGTAAAAAAGTACAATTCAGATCATTGTGAACCCTGTCGGGCACAGCAAGTGTAGAAGAGAGGAAGAGAAGTAATTTCTATGATTAAGAATGTAAATTAAATTATAGTTATATTCTATTTGTTTTATGATTATAAAATTGTAAGCGTCTTATCAGATAAGTAATCATTATTTGAATAATAGCATTTGTATCTTCTTGGGTTTACGCGAATGTTACACATTGAAATTAAACTACAGTTTACGGATTTTATCGCGTTGTATTGGTTTCACTAAGTTATTACATTTGAAACTAAAGATCTAGAAACTATATTTTTAATTTATTACTAGCCGACGTTTCGAATTCTTTACAGAATTCATGTTCATGGCAGACTGAGGTGATATTTGTCTTTTTCTTGGATGTATAAGTTATCTCAAAGTACCCGAACATTTTGCAACTACTGGTGTTACTATTTACGCAGAATGAGCTCACAGTATCCTTAGGTCTTCTGGTGACTTTGTCCTTCTTGGGTTTCATTAGCCTTATGACATGGTCCCAAGCTGGAGGAACATTCCAACCATCTTCCCTATTGAAATTAGGGTGTTTTTTAATTTCAATAGCCTCTCGTATCATCCTTGGAAGAAAACGATGTTCTTTTGCGAGTTTCTGTGGTTCATCAAATCGCAGGTAGTAGTTGGGTCCTTGTTCCACATGTTCACACACAGCAGACTTTGTTGAGCGTTTATGTTTTATGTCAGCTATATGTTCTTTGAGTCGAATGCCTATGCTTCTCTTGGTTTGTCCAATGTATGAGAGCCCACATTCACAGTCAGTTTTGTAGACACCGGCCTCTTGCAAGGGTAACTGACACTTGACAGATGGTAATAATTGACTAATCTTCGTTGGCGGTTTGTAGTAAGTTTTGATAGAAGCTCGCTTCAAGATGTAGCCAATTTTGTCGGTCACGCCCTTGATGTATGGGAGGACAGCAGGTTGTCTTTCTACTGTGGCTGGTTTTTCTTTCTTCTGGGATCTGTGACAGTGGCGCGGCGGTCGGAGCTTGTTGTCTTGCAGAACTTGCCTGACATGTTGAAGCTCAGCGTCCAGGTGTTTCTTGTCACAGATCCCGCGGGCTCTGTGAAACAGAGACATTCCTACAGTAGCTAACTGTTTAGGATGGTGGTGAGATTCACCGTTTAAGTACCTATTTGTATGAGTATTTTTCCTATACACAGTATTGCTTAAGGAGTTGTTTTTATTCCTGATGACAAGTACATCTAAGAAAGCTAAAGACTTGTTTGCCTCTAATTCCATTGTGAATTGTATTTGGTTATTAATAGAATTAAGATGGTTTAGGAAAGCATTAACACTATCTGTTGGTAAAATTGTGAAAGTGTCACCTACATACCGCTTGTAGAACCTCGGTGTGATGGTGGCAGTCTGCAGGGCTCGCGCCTCGAAGTCCTCCATGAAGAAGTCAGCGACAACAGGCGATACTGGAGAGCCCATTGCTACACCGTCTACTTGTATGTAGTATTTCTTGTCCCATAACAGATAGCCCGTTGTCAGGCAGTGTTTGAGTATTTCTGCATATTCCTCAGGCATGTTGTTTTCTGTCAGCTTCCTTCTAGTAATTTCTACACAGTCATGTACTGGTATGCATGTGAATAATGACTGTATATCAAAACTAACCATAGTTTCCTTGTCAGAGAGATGTAGGTGTTTGATTTCACTGACAAAATGGTAGGAATTTTTCACATGTGCTCTCGTATTGCCTCTGAGCGGTGAGAGAATCTTTGCCATGTGTTGAGCCAGTCTGTAAGTTGGTGCGCCTATCTGACTAACTATTGGGCGCAGAGGAGCGTTTTCCTTGTGTATTTTTGGTAGCCCATACATTTGAGGAGGTTTTACACACGATGGTATTAAATATTTCACGTCCAACTTAAGTTTTTCGGAGTATTTCTTAGCAATATCACAAGTTTGCTTGAGTATTTTGTTCGTAGGGTCTGACTTAACCAACTTGTAGGTACTTTCATCCAACAAAAGATGTTCCATTTTTTGTTTATACTCGGACATGTCCATCACTTCCGTTGCATTTCCTTTATCTGCTCGGAGTACTGTAAGTTCAGGCCTAGCTTGTAACTTCTTCAGTGCGAGATATTCGGTCTTAGGTAGATTCCTTGCCGGCACTTTCGATTGACGTAATACAGCAGAAACGTCCTGTCGCATGGCCTCGAAATCTTCCTTACTCACATTGTTCTTGACTAGGCAATCCTCAACGTTGCAAATAATGGTTTCATACGGTATTTTTGATGGAGTTATCGCGTAATTTAAACCTCTGCTAAGTACTCTCTCGGTATTTTCATCTAACATGTGTTTTGACAGATTGACAACTGTTTGTCTATGGGTGGACGGTAGCGTGTGATTGGTCCGTGCGAAAACGTTATATTTCATGTTGTACTGTTCATTTGATTTTTGTTGTAATTGTTCAAATTTTTGAATTTTGTTACGTTTACACGCATAATATTTTGATGTTTCTCTGATGTTTATTGCATCTATGCATTGTTTAAAATCAAATGAAGTTGTAAATCTGTATATTTCGTTAGATAAATTCTCAACATTTTTATTTATTCTGCGTAAGTCAGCTCAGTGTTCATGGATCTTTTGTATGAGTAACTTTTGACACATGGCAAAGATTCTCTCACCGCTCAGAGGCAATACGAGAGCACATGTGAAAAATTCCCACCATTTTGTCAGTGAAATAAAACACCTACATCTCTCTGACAAGGAAACTATGGTTAGTTTTGATATACAGTCATTATTCACATGAATACCAGTACATGACTGTGTAGAAATTACTAGAAGGAAGCTGACAGAAAACAACATGCCTGAGGAATATGCAGAAATACTCAAACACTGCCTGACAACGGGCTATCTGTTATGGGACAAGAAATACTACATACAAGTAGACGGTGTAGCAATGGGCTCTCCAGTATCGCCTGTTGTCGCTGACATCTTCATGTAGGACTTCGAAGCGCGAGCCCTGCAGACTGCCACCATCACACCGAGGTTCTACAAGCAGTATGTAGATGACACTTTCACAATTTTGCCAACAGATAGTGTTAATGCTTTCCTAAACCATCTTAATTATATTAATAACCAAATACGATTCACAATAGAATTAGAGGCAAACAAGTCTTTAGCTTTCTTAGATGTACTTGTCATCAGGAATAAAAACAACTCCTTAAGCCATACTGTGTATAGGAAAAAGACCCATACAAATAGGTACTTAAACGGTGAATCTCACCACCATCCTAAACAGTTAGCTACTGTAGGAATGTCTCTGTTTCAGAGAGCCCGCGGGATCTGTGACAAGAAACACCTGGACGCTGAGCTTCAACATGTCAGGCAAGTTCTGCAAGACAACAAGCTCCGACCGCCGCGCCACTGTCACACATCCCAGAAGAAAGAAAAACCAGCCACAGTAGAAAGACAACCTGCTGTCCTCCCATACATCAAGGGCGTGACCGACAAAATTGGCTACATCTTGAAGCGAGCTTCTATCAAAACTTACTACAAGCCGCCAACGAAGATTAGTCAATTATTACCATCTGTCAAGTGTCAGTGACCCTTGCAAGAGGCCGGTGTCTACAAAATTGACTGTGAATGTGGGCTCTCATACATTGGACAAACCAAGAGAAGCATAGGTATTCGACTCAAAGAACATATAGCTGACATAAAACATAAACGCTCAACAAAGTCTGCTGTGTGTGAACATGTGGAACAAGGACCCAACTACTACCTGCGATTTGATGAACCACAGAAACTCGCAAAAGAACATCGTTTTCTTCCAAGGATGATACGAGAGGCTATTGAAATTAAAAAACACCCTAATTTCAATAGGGAAGATGGTTGGAATGTTCCTCCAGCTTGGGACCATGTCATAAGGCTAATGAAACCCAAGAAGGACAAAGTCACCAGAAGACCTAAGGATACTGTGAGCTCATTCTGCGTAAATAGTAACACCAGTAGTTGAAAAAATGTTCGGGTACTTTGAGATAACTTATACATCCAAGAAAAAGACAAATATCACCTCAGTCTGCCGTGAACATGAATTCTGTAAAGAATTCGAAACGTCGGCTAGTAATAAATTAAAAATATAGTTTCTAGATCTTTAGTTTCAAATGTAATAACTTAGTGAAACCAATACAACGCGATAAAATCCGTAAAGTGTAGTTTAATTTCAATAATAGCATTTGCCCAACAAAAGGATTTTAACCATCTTCGTATATATGTATTTTGTTTTCTAATTTTATTGCATCTGGTAATTTGTTATATATCTTAATAGACATTACATATGGGCTAGGGGCTTTCACACTTGACATAAATAGCATTTATTTCAAGTGTGAAAATAAAACACATGACATAATGACTTCAATCAGTTTTCTTGGAAATATTTATTGTAATAACAATTGCATTTTTGGCACATGTTTTTACTGATTTGAGCAAAAGGTGGCATCAACTAAAACTCATCTTAACAGATTTATGATAGAAAATAAACAGTGAACTTTTGTTCTCTGAAAATTTTACGTCAAATCTCTAACAAAAATTCCACTAAACGAGAACTTCTTGAAGCGTTTCCAACAAATAAAAATTCATACGCTACATAAATTGTACGGCTCGCATATTACATTCGCTAGTCCTAGTCGATATAAGATGCTGAATTTAAGGAATTTGTAGCAATAATATACTGCTACGTCTCTCCATTTAGATGGAATCTAAAATGCTTGTTCATATTCTAAGCAATGCATAAATTTGCTTCAATATATGGGTCTTCTTACTCTTTGTACGTATTGTTAGACAAATTGAAATTGTATTGAGAATTCTGTCCACCAAGAATAAAATAAATTGAATGCATGTATTCAAAATATACCAAGAAATGATGATATTAATTTTAACTATAGTAACTTGATTTCATATAATGCAGTTGCTAACAGTATTAGCTTTTAATAACACTTCGAAAAAAAGGTGAGATTTGACTGTTTTTGGCTTCTAGATCCTAGGATTCCAAATGAATCCCTAATATTGGTTACTAATTCAGTTTTCCTATAATAGTAACGTCAACTTTGTCAATAAATCTTACAAGTGCTACGCAGGGGCCACTTTTTACTACGAGAAAGGTTGGCCAAATTCGGATTAGGGAACTTCACATCCTCTAAAACGATTATCAAAATCTCACAAGGCTATCGTTACCTTTGTTATAGTAGTCACCTATGTGGTATCCTAATAGTCGTGAACAATATCCTATACGACCAAAACGACATGGACAGCTAGCGCAGGACACCAATAAACTAAGCTATAAAGCGGCAATTTGTCAGCTTCGAAATAAGCTTACAACAAAACTTTAGACAATGCGGTGTCCAGATAGAACTATTTTCTAAGTTGAGGATATTGGCACGTAGCGCAGGATTTCAAAGTAGGGTGACAATGTTTGTTTTCGGTCGTAGGAAGTCCATTTTATTAATCTGACAATTTTACCCACTAGGAAATTTTAACAAGATAATATATTTTTTGAAATACTTAATTCTAAAGGTTCAACATAGCTTGTGTAACAGTGTGACAGGAGCCAACGTTCCGGTGGAACGTTGGCTCCTGTCACACTGTTCGCACGTTTTAAAAATAAGGGTGAAAATCATTTCATTTGGAGAAAGTTTTTCCCTTTTTTTTTTATAATAACATGATTGAGATCCGTCACATAAAATTCAGCTAGGAATTTCTATCAATATTTTTAGTTGCTTTTTTTCGTATATAGGTACAAAGTATAATTGAGGTACAAAGATAACTAGCGGCATTGTTACACATCAGCAAGATGAAATCTAATCTAATATATAATATTTAAAGCTTAAAAGTTTGTTTGTTTGCTTAAACGCGCTAATCTCAGGAACTACTGGTCCGATTTGAAAAATTATTTCAGTGTTAGATAGACCATTTATTGAAGAAGGCTATAGGCTATATAAAATCTCGCTATGAGCCACGGGAGCGCAGCAGTAGCCTTACATATCGCGGGTGTAACCGCGGGCTCATCTAGTGTTTTAATAAAATGCACGCTTATGCAGTCAGCATTACACATTGGCTGTCTGACACTTAAACTTATTCTTGAAATTGTACTTTATTAATTAATAGTTACCAATTATTATTGCTTTCTTTCGGTATTGGATGCTTTGAATAAAGCCAGGACAAAGATGACTTTGTTCCTTGATAAAGCAATTTTATTTAATGTTCTTAAGTCAATATACCGGGTTTGAAACTTTTAAAGAAATATCTCCTATAAATACCCAGATAAAAACTTCCTAAAGTTTGGTAAAGTTTCAAAAATATTTTGTTTATAAAATTCAGTAGCTTTTAAACAAAAAATGTCTAAAAATTATTGTTTATTGGTTGCTTCTAAAACTTCGTATACCAGCAGTGAAGTGTGGAATAACATGTAGAAAAGATTTATATTCAAGCAGCATTTAGAGAAAATCGTCCATTCGCTGAAGATGTCTAAATAAAATACTTAGTTGTTTTGTTTTTACTTCTGTCTTCTTTATAATTGATGATATTGATTGATACATGATTGCCCAAAAAAAGTATATTTTTACGATGTAAATGATGTCTAAAAATGATTTATAATATTTTAGGTTTTATAAAAAACTGCTAAAAATGGAGTTGTTATACTTAAGGGAGGTTAAGGTTTCATACATATTTTTTATTTTTTATCCACTGTAACTTCTAACTGCATTGCAATCTATTATTATAGGGTATTAATTAAAAATAACCCTTATCTTCTTGCCTGAGGTTATTAAAAAAATATAGGTTACATATGCCATCGAAATCTTATAGTTTACACATTAAAGTCTGACGGAAAGAAAAATAATTGCCCCGATGCAATAGAGACAAAAAACTTGATATTCTGCCTAATTGGTTAGGCTAGTAAGCGGAACCCGGGCACCGCTTTCCAGTCCGCTTGTCAGTTTTGGATGCAACTAGAATAACGCTAAAATGATTATGAAGATATGAATAAGTTTAAATGTTACTATATTGAATTTAGATAGCGGATAACAGAATAAGAGCCAACATCAGTTACATGCAACGGCTGAGTAAATGAAAGTCCAAATGTCAATCATTCAAGAAAAGGAAAGAAAACGTTTATTTTGTCCTCCCATATAGGTACACTAAATTCTCATACAAAGAGAGAGAAAAAAAAGTAACAAAAATAATATAGGAACATCATTAGTGAGGCCAAAATTGGATCCTGCTGCGAATGCTGCGACAAACTTTGCCGCAGCGCTGGTATTCTGGCAAGTCTAGTAAGTGGCGTCACGGAATCACAATAAAAAAATAAAAGCATACAAAATAAAACCTATAAACATCAAACACAAAAAAATAAAAATATACATATAAACATTTTTAACCATTTAACCTCATATCCATACTTATATCTAATTATTAAGTTATTATTACAACAACACTTCTCTCCAGTTTCTGGACGAAGCATTCTGCGTTAACACTGACCATAGAGGTCTATGACACTGACACTTAATCTTTATGCCATTGCGCATCAAAAATGGCGTAACTGTTATTCATAGTAAATAATAATCATAGTTTACATTACAATAAAAAGAATAAGAAATATACTTATATTATAATTATTTACTTGTGAGTCTTGTGACATAATTTAATACCGAAAGAGGTGAGTGATTTTAATGTAATGCGTTAATTAAACTTTCAATATAATCAGATCATAAAATTTCGTTAAGAGTTTAACATATTTAAGTCATTATAAAGTTACTACACTTTTAATAATTTATAGAAAATTATTCTCTCCTTTTTTGTTTTTATTGGTATTCTTAACATTTAATTTTAGTTTATTGCTTTTTGTAATGCAAAACAGTATGATAAGCAAATGGTAAATTCTAGACTTATCATCTGATCACAAAATAGTTTGTGCCTTAGCTTACTACCATTGAATCTAGAAAAAAAAAAATCTTTTGAGCTGTGGACAAAATTGTCCTTAGACTTAAGTTCACACATAGTTAAAGTAACTGTAAACGGTTGTACTCACGTATTATTTTTTGGTCGGAGTAGCCCGACTAGTTTCGGACCATACGGAGGTCCTTAGCCATGAGCAGCGCGACCGTACGCGTCGGCGTCGGGCGCTCCACTCACCGCGCAGCTTGTCGTTGCGAGCGTGTAGAAGACGTATTCACCGGCGCCTGAGATGATTGGTTGCGTTGCCGGCGTGTCCGGTGTACCTGTGTGACCGTCATTTTGCAACGTGTCCCGCTGCACCGTGAAGGACGTTTGATGTGTACACACCGTGCTGACTGTGCCGCATTCAAGGTTTGGGGTATATGTATAGTCAGTTTTAAGGCCGGTCTCCAGGCAGGTGACAGTACCCAGCCACTATCTCGGTTGAAATTGGGACCACGGCTGATCTCGATGGCCTCAGGTAGTTTTCGCTGTCTGAAGTATTTCTCCCTCGCTAGCACGGTGGCCTTGTCGAAACGTATGTAGTGAGCCGTGTATAGTTATTTACTTACAAAAATTCCAAAGCTATAAACCGTTTTATTGCCTCCGCACTCTAATACATCACAAAAGAAAGAGACGAAAAAACAATGTTTATTATTGTTCATGCAGATAAACAAATTCAAAACTGGTGTCATTTCCTAAAGCGCCACATATCAACGCGTCAAGGTTTCTACACGACGGCAACGGGAAACGGAAACCGGCTTATCTCTCGTCTCGCTCTGACAACAGTCTAAGTCAGAGGAGAAAGCGAGAAGGAAGTAGTTTAAATTTACTACATAATACTAGCATCTGCCTCGTTGGTCTCGCGGCATAAATATGCGCGTGGGATTGGGAGGTCTCGGGTTCGATTCCCGGGTCGGGCAAAGTGTAATTGGGTTTTTCCGTTAGGAAGTTCTCAGTAGCAGCACGGAATCTGGTAATGTGCCCGGTACGGCAATAGGCTCGCCCCCTATTATGTGGGACCTAAAAATTCATGGCAAAATGTGGGTGTGATATTACACCTCTGCCTACCCCTTCGGGGATACAGGTGTGAGTCTATAAATAAATTAGAAAATAAATAAATATATACTAGCAGCTTCTTACAAACAGCTTCGCCCGAGTGGATATCAGTTATTGGGACAAAAGCTAGACTATGCGCTGTATCGGGTTCTAATCCATGGCGCGCACCACTGACTTTTCGGAGTTATGTGCGTATTGAATTGTTAATTATCGCTTGTCCTGTGCCTCGGAGAGTACGTTAAGCCGTCGGTAAGACTGTCATGAAGAATTTTGACTGTCGTCCTAGGTTATCCGTACTTTTTGATAAACTGGCGCTAGTCTGAACCATGGAATATCGCTATCCCTTTGGGTTGCAGAGTTCAGACAGGCAGTCACTCTGTGGAAAAGCTAATATTCTGGCAAATCCGGTTAGACTAGTAAGCAGACACCGAGTTGAAACTGGAATAACGCTAGGAGGATCATGATAATATATCCCTCTCCGGCCCTATGCCCTCTGCATGTCAGTTTGTTAGTATCCAAACCAGGGCTATAATTCTGGGCCATTAGGAGGTAGCAATATTTTTTAGATCAGTGGTCTCTTATACTTTAGACCGAAAATGTATAACAACACATGTCATGTTCATTTCAGCAGTGCCAACGATTTTACGACGCAATTATTAACTTCTCAGAGCCTTGCGGATACAAAAAAGTCCTCAAAAACCTTCCATTATAAAGCTACTAGCTTTCGCCCGTGGCTTCGCCAGCATGATATTTTAATAAAGAGTGGCCTATGTACTCCCCCGGGTTTCAGACTATCCATGTCAAATTTCACCACAAACGGCTCTGTAGTTTAGCCGCGTAGGATACATAATAAACAGATAATACTGAAAAATTACTTTTGTTTTCATAATCGTTGAACTTCAGGTAAAGATTAGTATGTAATTCAATTATTGAAGTTATGAAGAGCTTATATACCTACTGAATATAACAGCAGCAAAAATAAAATCTGAAAGCATTAGGTACCACAAAGTACATATCAGACAATCAAACCGTCACTCCGCCTCGAAGTGCTTTTAATGACGCTGCGCTTAGGTCAGATATATCGTGACAACTTTGAACTATTCGTCCAAACTACTTACTGTAAAAGACAAAGTTAATCTACATTAAATACTGAAGGTATTAAATCTATCAATATTGAAAACAATTTGATAACTACTCTAGAATGAGCATTGTAAAACATATATTTTTTGATGTTATACTGTTTTATTACAATAAAAAAATGTATGCACTATATGTATGTATAGACTCACGCCAGTATCCCCGAAGGCGTAGGCAGAGGTGTAATATTTTTATGCACTAAAAGGTAAAAAGTAATTCGGTAAGTTCTAGCTACCAGATCGCACCAATCTTCTCATCAATCTGGGTATTGATCAGACAAATACAAAATCGTTGGGTAAGTGAAATTTCTATCATAATGTTTACGCTGGATACGCTACGCCCAAAATTTTTTTTTTTTAGTTAATTTAATTTTCAAGTTTTTAGTTTTGTTGTAAGTTGATACTTCTCATTCTATTGTCGTAGTGAGCCCTTTTCTACCAATCAAGCCCTGTCATTCGATACCCATATTGAGGTATTTGTGGAAAATAGGTAATCCGCCATTTTGTGGCGGCGGCCAACTTGGATTTTTAATAGTGAGCTCTATTCTACCAATCAAGCCCTTTCATTTGATACCTATATTGATGTACTTGTGGAAAATATGTAATCCGCCATTTTGTGGCGGCAGCCATCTTGGATTTTTCATAGCGAGCCCTATTCTACCAATCAAGGCCTTTCATTCGATACCCATATTGAGGAATTTGTGGAAAATATGTAATCTGCCATTTTGCAGCGACAGCCATCTTGGGTTTTTCATAGTGAGCTCTATTCTACGAATCAAGCCCTTTCATTTGATACCCATATTGAGGTATTTGTGGAAAATAAGTGATCCGCCATTTTTTGGCGGCAGCCATCTTGGATTTTTCATAGTGAGCTCTATTTTACGAATCAAGGCCTTTCATTTGATACCCATATTGAGGTATTTGTGGAAAATAGGTAATCCGCCATTTTATGGCGGCAGCCATCTTGCATTTTTCATAGTAAGCTCTATTCTAACAATCAAGCCCTTTAATTTGATACCCATATTGAGGTATTTGTGGAAAATATGTAATCCGCCGTTTTGTGGCGTCAGCCATCTTGGATTTTTCATAGTGAGCTCTATTCTACGAATCAAGCCCTTTCATTTGATACCCATAGTGAGGTATTTGTGGAAAATAAGTAATCCGCCATTTTGTTGCGGCGGCCATCTTGGATTTTTCATAGTGAGCTCTATTCTACCAATCAAGCCTTTTCATTTGATACCCATATTGAGGTTGTCGTGAATGTGAAGTAATATAATATGATCCGCCATTTTGTATCGGCGGCCATCTTGAAATTACAATCATTTAAATATTATCTTTTAATCTTGATGACAATATGAGTGTATACCAAATATCAGATTAATCTGTCATCAGGAAGGGGGTAAAATTCCAATTAATAGCTTTCAGAGCTCAGGATTTTTGCCGACTTAGTTGATACTTTTCCTTATATTATGGCAACATCATACAAAATCTTTATAAATTGTAGCGTATGTGTTATTCTGATGTATAAACTATATTAATGTAAAGTTTCATCCAAATCGGTTCTGTAGTTTTTGCGTGAAAGAGTAACAAACATCCATCCATCCATCCATCTATACATACATCTTCACAAACTTTCACATTTATAATATTAGTAGGATGTATTATGGAGGAAATTAAATTAGCGTCTCTAATCTTCAGTGTATTTAATTACATGTAAGGCATAGGCCTCTTCCCATTATCAGAATGTAAAGGCCTTGCACCACGTTGGCAAAGTGGGGGTTGACAGTCGTTGCATGGCTTTCCAGAACATTATCTCAAACTCTCAGATTTTGATTTTTTACTGTTTAGCAAGCGATAAATAACAATTTAATGAGTGCATAACTTCAAAAAGTCTGTGGTACAAGCCGTGGATTAAAGAGATATAGCGAATAAAAATCTGTGTTCTTTTGATATATTATTTTATTGCCATAGCAGGAAATCACCGTCAAAATCAAAGTGTCCATCTGGTAGTAAGAAGAAGCCGTATATAAAAATGTCAACTCTGAATCACTGCTTTTGAAGACTGAGAAAAAAAGGTAAAGGGAGATGGAAAAGGAATGCAGAAAGGCATCTGGCATCCGCTCACGCTGGTGGTAACGCTAATACTACTAAAAAACGTAAGCAGTGGTGGGAAAATACAATCTCTCATTAAATAAGTATACTATAGCTATAGTATACTTATTTATATCCCTTAAATGCATACTGTTGCCAATTGTATACGTATACTTTCTGCCTTTTTTTTTTTCAAACCGTATTACGCATGTGTATCCAAACGCATTACGCATAGAGTCAATAAAAAAAACAAACTGTCAAAATGAAATGAAAAAATAAATTGGCGGTAAATGTGAAAATTTTTGACAAATCAATATTGCGGTCGACAAAGTTTGTGAAGTGGCAAGGATCGTTTCCGTAATACCCGATTTCTCATTATAAGAGTACTATTTGAGAGTGAAAAAAAATATTTTCGCAATCTTTATAAGGTAAGCTATTGATATTTCATGTTTTACTTGTAATTTTATGGAATCTATGATAAGATACAATCGTAAAACTGTATGTTGCCAAATGTATACACCATGCGTTTGTAGCTTATTTTGCTCAAATGAAATATTTTCTTGTGTTTATATATTCAGCTTATTTCGCTTTATATTTCAGGATGGCTAGGCGTTTAGAAGATGGAAATATTGAGAGTGTATTAGCAGCTCTCGAAAATGGAGATATTTCTGAAGACGAAGAGTGCATAGGAGATGATAATGAAATAGATTACTACCCTAATGTTCAAGATTTGATACAGGAGTTAGAAGATGTACAAGAAGAAGAACAATATGATGCAGATCCTGGTTTAGTTGTTGAAGAATATAGTCCACTAAATGAATTTCCAGTTGCAGGTCCTTCATCTGGTCAGGTAATACCACCAATAGGTGTAGTCGCCTGGAGGCAAAAAAACAGGGAGCTTATATGGAAAAAAATTAATATGACATTTTGTGAAGATCATATACGTTTTTTAGGCGAGACAGATCTACTTAGATACTCAAGGTATTTTTACGTTAGGCACAATTCAGAGGAACCGCATTGGCAAAACCTGTAAGTTACCGGCAGTAAAAGATTTCATGAAGGATGCTGTACCACGAGGATCGTACGAGGAACTTGTGGCAAACTATGAAGGTGTGGATATTTCTGTGACTTGCTGGAAGGATAATATACTTGTGACGTTGGCATCTACTTATGTTGGGGCTGAGCCAGCTGAAACTATTAGCAGATTTGATAAAAAACAGAAAAAGAAAGTCTCCATTGCTTACCCAAAAATTGTAAAAGAGTACAATGCCCACATGGGCTGAGTAGATTTGATGGACAGTTTTTTGGGCAGGTACAAAATTAGGATCAAAAGTAGAAAGTGGTACATCCGATTATTTTACCACATGATTGACGTGGTTGTAATAAACTCATGGGTGCTTTATAGAAAAAAGCATCCAAATATATCTCTGGGAGATTTCAGATCAAACCTTGCGGAGACTTTGTGCAATTATAAGAAATATACTGATCCCAAAAGGGGAAGGCCTTCAAGCAGTAACTTAGAGAAGGAGCTAGAAGCAAAAAGACACAGAGGGCCAATAAAACCCGTTCCTCTAAAAGACGTACGGACTGATGGTATAGGCCACGACGAAAAACAAAGAATAGAACTTCCTGGTTGTAAAGGATTTTCGCGGACTGAGTGCTCAAAATGTATGGTTGCATTATGTCATACTAAAGATCGCAATTGTTTTGCGCCATTTTATTCAAAATAAAAGAAATTGCTTTTATATTTCATTGTATAAACAGGAACTCCCAAAAATGTATACCTTACATATGTATCGTAGGTCAAATTAATTTTAAGTCTTAACGCATGGCGTAGCCAAATGTCTACATACATGTTTTTCAAAATAAATATCTATTTTCTTATACCAGATATTTTTTAAATATTTTTTACGTTATCAGTACCTCATTACCCGCTTAGGAACATTTTTCCGCTCAGAAAGAAAAAATCATGCATTTAAGGGATATACTTAAATAAAGTAAAGCATTTTTATTCCAAATAAGAGCCATTTCATCAGTTACACAGCCGATGCCACCAGTAAGAGCAACCACGAAACCGCTATAGTTTTCAAAAACCCAATTTGTTTTAGAAAACACGATTCCTTGCAAAATAAATTAGTGTAAACTCAAGGGCAATATATCAAGATTTCCTTTCGGAATGAATTATTTAAGGAAATCAATTCCCTAAGGTGTGGACAGTAAGGCTGAGAATCCTGTATCGGGTTTCCGTCCGAATTGAAAGAAATTTCTTTATTGTATACAAAGTTTTTCGTTTGTCAATAAACGGCAATTGGTTAATTTGGCCGTTCAACCGTATAATGGTTTCGGAAGGGAAAATGTCAATAATTGGGGTCTGTTTGATATTTTCTTTTCGATTTTTGTCGAATTTACCTTTTTCTAGCTGACTCGAGAATAAAAATTATTTCTTTTTGTTATCATCTGTCCCAAAATTGTTGGGAGGTAGAATATTTTAATGTCTTTGGAGTATCGTAATTGTTGTAGCGTTTCTGAAAATGTATTTTTCTGTAAAGTGATTTTTTGACGGGAAGAGGTGTGGTAGACTTTTGTACAGAAGAGCATGCATGAAGAATCTGATGGGAGTGAATGAAGCAAGAGAGATATGTCAGGATCGTTGCAAATGGCGTTCCGTAGTCTCTGCCTACCCCTCCGGGAAACAGGCGTGAGTCTATGTATGTATGTATGTTTTGATCTAAAAAAATAATTGCTTGTTAAACTGATATTAGTTCGGTGATAAAACGATTGTCGTGATGTTTTACTTTCGTTTGATAAATGTTTTTTCATCAAGTAAATAAAATACGAGGGTCAAACTGAAAGTTCTTAGAACTGGCCACTTATAAACAATATAATAAAAAAAATATTCTAAAATTTGAAAATAGAACTCTTTGCCAATATTACTGAGTATATATTTCATTCATTTGTCATTTGTTTTACGATTTGGCGGCAAATTGAAAATTGTCTGTGTCACGTCAACATGAATTTAACACGAGAAAATTTTCGTGCAATGATTTTTTATGACTTTCGATGTCATTTAAGTCAACAAGAAAGTTATGATAGACTACGATTGGCCTTTCACGATGAAGCCCCATCTCGTGCGACTGTTTACAACTGGTTTAATGAGTTTAAACGTGGTCGCACTAATCTCACTGATGATGTACGTGAGGGACGGCCTTCTACGGCGACGACTGAAAATAACATCTGTGTTGTGCGGCGTATGATAGAGACTGACAAAAGAGTGACCTATCAGCAGATTCGGACAAGCTTAGGCATCGGTATGAGTCAAGTGCACAAAATCCTCCACGAACATTTAGCGGTCAGGAAGCTTTGCGCCCGGTGGATACCTCATAATTTGACTAAGGCTCAAAAACTCCATCGTGTGGATTGGTGCCGTAAAATGATTAAAAGATTTAACGGAGGTGACTCAAATGCTGTGTTCGACATACTAACAAGTGACGAAAGCTGGATTTACTGTTATGATCCTGAAACCAAAAGACAATCTGCTCAGTGGGTGTTTCCTTTCGAGGAGTTGCCAACTAAAGTGAAGAGAGATCGAAGTGCGGGAAAAAAAATGGTGGCCTTGTTCTTTGGAAATATAGGTCATTTCGCAACAATTGTGTTAGAGGATCAAAAAACAGTTTCTGCAGAATGGTACACTACCAATTGTTTGCCACTTGTCTTGGAAAAAGTTCGAGAGAAACGACCTCGCAGTAGGATCCTCCTTCACCACGACAACGCCTCGTTGCACACCGCCAAGCGAACGATCGACTATTTGGCGACATCAAACGTTGAATTACTGGGTCACCCGCCGTATAGCCCCGACCTCGCGCCTTGTGATTTTTATTTATTTCCAAAAATTAAAGAAAAACTTAAAGGAAAGCGGTTTATGAATGCTGAAGAAGCGGTGGCTGCGTATCGCGATGCCATTGAAGAGACCCCTAAGGACGAGTGGGCAAAGTGCTTTTCCCAGTGGTTCCATCGCATGCAGTGGTGTATTGACGTCAATGGACAATATTTTGAAAAGATATAATAAAACTAATAACTGGCTAATGTAATCAGTTTTTGATTTTCTAAGAACTTTCAGTTTGACCCTCGTATAGATTCTTCACGTAATAACAGAAATTTATTAGTATATGAGTGTCGAGTATACTTCATTTGAATAAGTGGTCGTAAATGCTTACATTTCAAATATAAGCCCTTATGATATGAATCAAAGATCGGCACAAACATAAGCCTATATTTTAATCAGCAGTAAGCTCATACAGCATTTACGTTGAACTTATAAGTCATCATCACCGTCCTAGCGTTATCTCAGTTGCAACCCGGGATCCGCTTACGAGTCCATCCGGAGTTGCCTGAATGTTCGCTTTTTCGCAAAGCGACTGCCTGTCTGACCTCTGCAACCAAAAGGGATAGTGATATTTCATGGTAAACACTAGTGCCAGTTTCTTATAGGTACTGACGACCTATAACGACTGTCTAAGATCTTCCTTGTGTCAGTTTATTCAGAGGTACGAATCATTATTGTATACCATTTATACAGTTATTTTTTATGATTCTTGCCAAACAGTCAACGGACTGCCGCTATAAGCCAACAGAAAAGTTACTTTGCCAAAAAAACATAACTTTCAACCAATTTTCTATTTAAATTCCTCTTCGAGGCCACCCGTCCTTCCCTTAAACTTACTAAAAGTACACCATAACTTGCCGAGTTCAAAATCATCAAGATCCTAATCAGCTGCCGTTATCGAAAGATCGAGAACTTTCTAGGCACCACGTTAAAAGGATTTTCAACTCATTTTCATTTTACTTCAAGTTTGAATAAGTTTTTTTATCGAGACTAATAAAAGTTTGGACACTCCGGGGACTTTCGATTTATATGCAAATTTATTCTTTCATGCCACTTGTACATGAAGTGATAGGTATATTTAAGAGTAGGTGGATAGTTTTAATATATTTTCAAAGTATTTTCCGATACCTTTGAGCTCGAAACGATTGAAATACGAAAATACAAAACTATCAGTTGGATAATCGATTTAAAGCTTTACGTTTTGTATTTTAGTAAGAAAGTTAGGTGCAAGCCGGTCGAAGAGAAACAAGTATATATAAACCTTAAGCGGTTAAGACACATTAAATAAACGTGTATGATTAATTGGATAAACTACTTCAAACTCAGCTTATTGCAACCATAAGTATTATTCTTTTATCTTAATATTATATAGTTAATTTTATTAAGTTTACCTAATTATGCAGGGAATGAGAAGGCATAAGACCACGAAGATAGTCTGCCATGCCATGAACTGAAAAAATAAAACCTGCTGTAGTCTAAAGTAGTTTAGTTAAGAGCCTCTTTTAAACGACTGCAGCAGGCTTCAAACAGAAGGGAGAGACGTGCTGTCGTGAAGCAAATTACATCTGCCCACACCAGTCCTACAACATGACGACCACGACCGTCCTGTCAAGAGCGCAATGGATAAAAAGAAGATTTCAAAAAAGTAATAAAGGATTTTTAGTTCACTCAATGCCGCCCGCGGCTTTTCCCTTTTAGGCAGTAATACTTTGTTCGTCAGAGTGCATTACTATTTTATTATTATACTTGACACTTGTGCGTAGTTCATAATACCCAAAACTTGCCATCTACACCACAGTAAAGCCGAAAGGCAACTCTTTGTGGGATGTGCTCAGAGGTGTGTGCCGCCACTTATAGTTTCCAAAGGCGATATTTACTTACAACTTTGCTAAAGTACCCGATAGACGATATACCCATTGTTCCGAAACAAGTCGATATTCCAATTTCAGTAGCTATCGAATATGGATATAACAATATTGTGGAACGTTAACCTCATCGTCTTTTGTATACCGATACTAGGCAATATATCCAGCAAGCGTGCTTCGCTTTTAGAAGCCAAAATTGTGCTGCACTGCATGAGATGCAATGATTTATTACTACGGTGAGTGTTGTTGGTTCGATCCTATACGAAACAGCACTTCGTATAATTACAATCATAAAACACTTGATCCAGAGACGCAAATACATATGTTTACAATTTTTTTTAAACTGACCCCTGTATCCCTGAAGGGGTAGGCAGAGGTGTAATATTACACCCACATTTCGCCATGATATTTTAGGTCCCACGTAATAGGGGATGAGCCTGTAGCCGTTACCGGGCACATCACCAGACTCCGTGCTGCTACTGAGAATTCGTAAAAACCCAGTAACACTTTAGCCTGGCCCGGGAATCGAACCCGGGACCTCCCGATTTATCAGCACATTTATAATTCGCACTTGTACGAAACTAAAACACGTGTTGTGAATGTAGAATCTAAAATCTTCTCCCGTGAGAATTTTGTGTCACACATGCGCATCGTAAAATCTCACTCTCATAACTTTTACATAACGCGCATAACGAAGTATAACTTCAAAAAAATGACACAGTAAAACGATGCCAAATGACAATTGGACCAATTATATAATGATGTTAAAGATATCAATTTTACTAAAAGTGTCCCGTCCGCCATCTTGGATCCCCAAATAAATGTCATTTTCGTTATCAGAATGCATGATAACTCCGAAAATTATACCCATAATAATTTTATTAAAAATTTCCCGTTCGCCATCTTGGATTCCCAAATAGATGTCATTTACGTGACCAGAATCCATGAAAACCCCGAAAATTATACCCATATGTATTAATATTATTAAAAATGTCCCGTCCACCATCTTGGATTCCCGAATAAATGTCATTTTCGTGAGCAGAGAGAATGCATGAAAACCCCGAAAATGATACCCATATTAATTTTATTAAAAATGTCCCGTCCACCATATTGGATTCCCAAATAGATGTCATTTTCGTGATCAGAATGCATGAAAACCCCGAAAATTATACCAATATTAATTTTATAAAAAAATTTCCTTGTGATGGTAGAAAATGTGACGTGAAATGTGACTTTCATATTTTTTTCATAACGCGCCTAAAGAAGTATAACTTCAAAAATATATGTTTGGGTTGGTCCGTCCTTATTACTTAGGGGTTTAAAAACTAAATTACGACTGATTCTCAGACCTAAATAATATACGTTTAAAATTTCATACAACTCGGTCCAGCCGCTTCGGAGGAGTATTGTAACTAACTCTGAGAAACTACTTTTTTGACTGCGGTTTGCGCGTGGCGTGGACAACAGAATTGATCTAGTGATATGAATAAATTACTAAAATGGCTATTAAAAAATTGAGGTTGATGCTAAAACGCTGAAAATTAATAGTTGTATGTATTTTTTAATGCTACATAATAAAAAAAAATATGCCCAATAAATAAAAAAAAACTTTAATTTTTTTTTGGGTTGGTCACCCTTATGACTTGGGGACTTGAAAAATAGATTACGACCGATTCTCAGGCCTACCAAATATATATACAAAATTTCAATACATACAATAATCTTCTTCACAAGAAACAGTTCAAATTTACGAGGGGTCGTTCAACTACTGACGCAGGAGTAGAGTAACTCAAAAGTATATTTACAGCTTGGGAGAAGTCGCAAGATGGTTTAGGATTTTTTTGCGACTTGTCCAAAGCCTTTGATTGTGTACATCATGATACGCTGGTCAGGAAATTATATCATTATGGCATTAGGAACAAAGCTCTTAATCTCCTGGTTTCTTATTTGGGCAACAGAATCCAGAAGGTTCAGATTAATGATAAGACATCGCCAGGTTCTGCCTTAAAAATGGGCGTCCCGCAGGGTTCAATACTCGGACCATTTCTATTTTTGATCTATATCAACGATTTACCCTATTACGTAAAGAACAGTCATGAGATTGTGTTGTTCGCGGATGACACCTCTTTAATTATTAATATTAAAAGACAACAGAGTAATTTTGACGAAGTAAACAACGCACTCTCTAAAGTTGTTAATTGGTTTAATGTAAATAATTTATTACTCAATGATAAGAAAACTAAACTCTTAAAATTCTCCATGCCCAATGTTAAACAGATGGAAACCAATGTACAACTGAAGGAAACCAGAATTGAGTCCGTCGGGACAACCTTATTTCTAGGTATTATGCTTGATTCCAAACTTCAATGGGGTCCGCATATAGAAAGACTTTCGGGCAAACTTAGTTCTGCAGCTTATGCGGTTAAGACAATTAGACGCCTCACAGATATAGAAACAGCTAGAATGGTCTATTTCAGCTACTTTCATAGTATTATGTACCTTGACACAATATTCGTTCTGCAGAAAAGAGCAATAAGGGGTATTTACAACCTCGGTCCTCGTGTTTCTCTAAGAGAAAAGTTCAGTGAGATAGGCATTCTAACTGTTGCTTCGCAATATATATGCGAGAATCTGTTATATGTCCACAAGAACATTGACACATTTAGTAAAAAAAGTGATCTACACACTGTTAATACTAGACATAAGAATAATCTTATAGTTCATAGCACCCGCCTCCACAAAATAAGTAGCTGTTTTATGGGGCAGTGTATACGCTTTTATAACAAACTCCCTCTTAATATAAGAAATTTATCTAAAAATGAATTCAATATTATTGTTAAAACTACACTGTGTTTAAAAGCATATTATAAAATTACTGATTATAAAGGCGATAAAAATGCTTGGGATTGAGCTGCTCTAATTCAACACAAAAATATAATTGATGTATAAACTGAAGAATTTTAATTTGACTTTTCGTAAGCACTTTAAAAAAGTTTACACGAAATAAATAATCATTTCATTTCATTACATTTCAGTAACTACAAACCTTTTGCTTTTAAGCAATACCAATATTGCCATTGTCATGTTAAAATATCCAAATAGACTACCAACAGTTCCAGTAATTTACTAATTTAAACTCCAGTAAAAATCAAACAATTATAGAAATAAATCTTTAACCAAACCCGAAACTAGAGCCGACCATTAAACTTAAATCCTGGAGGTGCAATTAGATTTTTAACACAAAATGTTTGAACTTAGCCTCTTGAGTCCAAAACGTCCAATATTATCTTCCTCGAGGGAAATCAGTCCAACTTTATTGGTTTCAACTTGACTGGTTTCGACTGACGGAAATGTTTAACTGAAATTTTATTAGATTTGTATTTTATATCACTTTCGCTGGGTTTTAAAGTTGGTGTTGGTGGATGTGATTGCGAGGTTCTAATTTATAGCTGTGTATTTGTTTTAGTAATGTATAACTGAATTTCGATATTTACGTAGGTATTTCAGGAGCAGAGTACTGCCGATTTAAGCATGTTTAGAAGTGCATGTAGTGAGTAGAAGCAAACTTTTTGGCCACGTTACAATATAGGCGGAAATACCCATATTGGTGGTGTGACTGGAGAGGCGTCACGTTTTTACCTTCCAGCTGACCCAGGTTTTGACCGGCATTGATTGTTTTGACGCTCTCATGACTATATTGGATTGGCTGGGAGGATACTCGACTGTCTACAAAGCGGCGACTGCTACCATGTTGTTGAAGACACGGTGCTGCACACCTCGGGGAGTACGGTATCGTCGCTAATTGGCCGCGGTAGTCGATTCGGATGCATCTTTAGTAGACATTGGTACATACATGATATAGTATGGTACGTAAAAGTCTGCAGAGCCACCGTCCCCCTACTGGAGAACAACAATTTGTATGTTCAAAAGTCCGCTGCAATACAGAGGCCACTGCAATTTGATAATTTTTTTTTTTTAATTTATCCCAAGGCAGTTTCACATATTCCAACCCAAAATAGTGGCCTATAAGTAAAAGTTCCCACTGAATTATTTTCTTCTTATTGTTAGATATTGCTATGCTATTCATGGATAGCGCTAGGCTGCTGATGATAACATTTTACGTCATATCTCCTAAGATATCCGGAACACATACGGATCATATTATACCAATGTATATTGTACCATTATTTACCGTGGTGATTATCACTACTTGAATTAGTTCAATTAGTGCGATCGGCGATCTGTTTACTCAGAAACAATCAGACTGTGCGATCCAATTACATTGATTCGGTGGCGTTGTTTGTTGACATTAAGTAGTATAAACTAAGTTTGAAACATATAGGGGAAGGGAGGGCAAGATGAATATGGCGGGCAACACGAATCATTAAAATATTTTGATCAATTTACTCCGTACATACACGGCCCTAACGCGAGTGGACGCGCGGCGAGGCGGGGGTCCGGAGGCCAGTACGAAAAGGACCGCTAAGGCACGCACGCACGTCAGTGACGAAAAACAGTACGAACTCTCGCCAGTAAAATATTTCGCTACGGTAAGTTTTAAGATTTCTAACGTAATTAATCACCTAGTTAATATATTATGTTTGTTTTAGTTGCTTCATTTATTGTAAATTGATGTATTTTAAAAGCTTTTCCAACAATATTATCATTACAAATTTAGGTTATGTTTTACTCGTATAGTAACCTAGCGGGCAAAATGAATATAGGCATATTCATCTTACCCTCCTATATTCATCTTACCCGATTCCGTAAACATTTATTTTAATTTTGTTTTAGATGGTCTCAAATTACAAAAGAAAAACCAAAAGAGGTGATTGGACACAAAAAAACTTAGAACGGGCTATGGAAGAAGCAAGTCGGACCTCCATTCGAGCTGTAGCTAAAAAGTATAATATTCCATTTAGCACACTATTGAGGCATTATAAGACGCAATCTACTACCAAACATTTAGGTAGGTTCAAACCAATTTTTACAGCTGAAGAGGAAAACGAATTAAAGAAATATCTCACAAGGATGGACGATTTATTTTATGGTCTAACACCAACTGATTTCAAAAAACTTGTTGGAGAATTCGCTCAAAAACTTGGTAAAGGTGATAGATTTCCAACAGGTTGTGCTGGTAAAGACTGGTTATCAGGGTTTCGAAAGAGGCATACCTCAATTGTATTAAGAACTCCTGAACCTACATCATTGGCTAGAGCCCGTGGATTTAACCTTCCCCAGGTAGAGAGATTTTATGATCTTTTAGAAGAATTGGTTGATAAGCACTCATTGGATCCTACCCAAATTTATAATATGGACGAGACAGGTATTCGTTCATCAACTACTAAGCCACCAAAAATTCTCTCTACCTATGGCAAACGACAGGTTGGCTTAATCTCTAGCGAAGAAAGAGGAGTTTTGACTACAGTAGTTTGCTTCTGTAATGCTGCAGGGTCGTTCCTGCCGCCTTTTTTCATTTTCAAGCGGAAACGATTTGTTCCACGTCTCCTTGATGGAGCTCTACCGGGATCACAAGGCACTGTATCTGATTCAGGCTGGATTTCTGGTCCAATATTCTTGATTTGATTAGAATTTTTAGTCGAAAAGACACGACCAACAGAACAAAAAAGTTACTCCTTTTGTTAGACAACCATGAATCACATAAATATTACCCTGCCCTGGAGTATGCTACTAAACATCATATAATATTTCTATTGTTTCCACCACACACTACAAACAAGCTACAACCTCTAGACGTTGCTGTATATGGACCTATCAAGAAGTATTTCGAGCAAGAAATCGCTACATTTCACAAAGCACATCCAGGTAGATCGATTGCTCAACTAGATGTGGCTTCTATATTTAATCCTGCCTACTTAAAAGGTGCCACCCCAATGAATTCGATTAGTGGATTTCGAACTACAGGAATATGTCCATTTAACAGAAATCTGTTTCAAGACTGTGATTTTAACCCTGCTTCAATTACTGACCAACCGCAAACAGAAGAATCTTCTATTTCTGACACTAATACTATTCCAATTAACAGTAATACCCTTGCGATCATGTCAACAACTGACTTACAATTACCAGGCCATAGGACACCTCCTCCATCACCGTCAGTAGTATCCACTGTCATAACTGCTGATTCTCAAACATCTGCTGAGGATGTTCTCAAGTCCATACGTCCAATTCCAACAGCTGTAGGTAAAAAAATGACTAAAAGAAAGAGAAAAAGCCAAAAAGCTGAGATTCTGACATCTACGCCTGTAAAGGTGGACCAAAAGCAAAGATTTCAGAAGGCTGAACAGCGTGCTGTGAAAAATTTGGGCAAGGAGAATGCCCTATCATCAACAAACCTCCAAACACCTTCTACATCTAAAATAAAATCAAAGAAGTCGGGGCGAGCTGCTGCCTAAACTGTGCGTGATTATTATTGCACGGTATGCAAGGAACAATATTTCCATCCTCCAGCTGAAGACTGGATACAATGCTCAGATTGCAAGGACTGGACTCACGAAGCCTGTTCTGCGTATCTTGGAATAGGCACATATTTTTGTGACGACTGTCAAGATTAATAGGGGTTGACACATTCTGATTCGTCTTGCCCGACCGATAGAACCGTCTTATCCGATAGTATAGGGTAAGATGAATCAAATAAAAAATTTCTATTGTTGATCTCATTTTACGATTGTGATAAAAATTAAAGACATTTGTTCAATTAATATGAAAGTTTAATGATAGTTGATTTTATGAATATTAAACGTTACTTTGTATTCTAACAGGATTTTTTATTTTACATTATTTAAGTTAAATGAACCATCTTGCCCTCTCTTCCGTATTGTGACACTTAGGAGAATATTCCGCATTGATATTTAGGCTAATAATCTCATTGCCTTACTAGCTGAGTTCGCGGTTACACCCGCGTTTCATAGCGTTAAGGTGATTTTCCACCAGAGTGGCGAGACGAGACTAGGCGAGAAGAGAATTGAAATCGCACTGACCCTTTTCCACTAAAAATTGCCATCGCGAGCTCGCGCGTGACCGCCGTGCCGCCCGTAGGCTTCATTAGATAAAGATTAGGTCGATCAATGTTCTACGCCGTTCCAATGAGACCAGGTTAAAATATTTAAGTCTCTGCGCATAGTCGGCTCTGTATGGACATTGATGGTCCTTGAATCTCAAATATCTCGTGAATTTATTCTGTATTCGTTCAATACGTGCAATGTGGACTTTGTATAATGGGTTCCAAACCGGTGATGCGTATTCGACAACACTTCGCACATAGGAATTGTACAACGTCTTTATCGCAAGAGTACCCCTGAAC
This sequence comes from Euclidia mi, assembly GCA_944739405.2. Taxonomy (NCBI): domain Eukaryota; kingdom Metazoa; phylum Arthropoda; class Insecta; order Lepidoptera; family Erebidae; genus Euclidia; species Euclidia mi. The sequence continues at coordinate 66,793,954 of OX123192.2, forward strand.
TCTTTGCCCACTCTAGTGATGAATCCAGCCATTTTGGATGCCTTATTTACTATGTTGTCAATATGTGCGACAAACGAGAGGTCACTACTTAATACCACCCCTAGGTCTCGAATGTTGTCCACCTGTTCCAGTGTTGTTCCGTTGAGGAAGTAGGTAGATGGCACCCGGTGCTTTTTCCGAGTAAATGTGATATGGTAGCATTTTGCGATGTTTAAGGTCATTCTATTAGCGATACACCAGTTGTGCAAAGAGTCCAGGTCTGATTGAAGTAGAGCAACATCTTCGCGGTTACTGACTTGACTATATATTTTGAGGTCATCTGCGAACAGGGAGCACTGGCTGTACCTGATGCAATGAACCACGTCGTTCACAAATATAGTGAATAAAATGGGACCAGTGTGTGAGCCTTGGGGGACTCCAGACGTAGCGATATACTCAGGCGATTGGTAACCATTCACGACCACTTTTTGAGGTCGCTCGCAAAGATATGATCTGAACCACCCCAGTAGCTGCCCGTGTATCCCATGGTCTTGTAATTTACGCAGTAGGATTTCGTGGTCCACCTTATCAAAGGCACTGCTGAAATCAGTATAAAGGGCGTCAACTTGTTGACCAGCGTCGATTGACATTGAAAGCTCATCCACAAATGACACTAAATTAGTGACAGTGGATTTGTTACTGCAGAAGCCGTGCTGCTGTGGAGCGAGCTGTTGTTTTACGTGAGATGTTAAAATAGGGCAGACTAAGGATTCGAAAGTTTTAGAAAAGGTCGACAAGAGAGAAATTGGGCGATAGTTTTTGGCATCTCCTGCGTCACCCTTTTTATATATAGGGACGATATTGGCTTTTTTCCACTCGGTTGGGAATGTGGAAGATGCGAGGGATTTGTATAAAATTAGTCTTAGGGGAAGTGCCAGATAGCGAGCACATTTTTTTACAAATAAAGGTGGTATCCCATCCGGGCCCGCCCCTTTAGTTATGTTGACTGCGTTCAAGGCCTTAAATACTTCTCTCTCAGTGAACGTAACCGTACTGAGTGTATTTTGTGGAAATGAATGGCAATTTGCGTTTGGTGGTGATGCATAATTCTAGACTCTGGATAAATACGTCGTTGAAAACTGAGACGCAAAGAGTTTGCAAATTTCGTCTCCTGTTGATGCAGTTGACTCATTCAGTTTTATTTCGGATGGTATGGAACTCAGTTTAGCCCTTTTATTTTTAATGAACGACCAAAACGCTTTTGGATTTGAGTGAATTTGATTCTCTATTGTATGGACATATTTCCTATAACACTCTTTGATAAATGACCTTGCTCTATTGTCGAGTAACCTGTACTCAAACTTGTCACGAGGATTGCCGTATTTTTTGTATTGTTTACGTAACTTTTCTTTTTCGTTTAAGATGTTAACTAGTGTTTTAGAGTACCACGGGGGATAGTTACTGCTTAACTGTCGTATTATTGGTATATTCTCACAAATTATTTTAGACAGACATTCATAGAAGATCTCTGTCATTGCGTTTACATCTGTACACACATTCAGAGTCCTCTCCCAGTCAATTTCTTTTAATTTACTGTTGATTACGCCGTAGTCAGCCGACCTAAAGTTAAAAGTAGAGGGCTATCTCGGTTTAAGTGACTCGCGCGCCTTCAGGTTGATGTCTACCTCAAGAGGGGGATGATGACAATCGACTTTACATATAGGCGAAACGGACTTCCTAACAGTTGCGCTTTTTAAGGTTGAAAAGACTAGATCCAAGATTCTATTATTAGCGTTATTAATAACATTATATTGATATAGACCATTCAGTGACTTAAAATCTATGAGGGAGTATCCCAAGCTATTGTTATAATTAGATGGTATAGCAGCTGAAGTATGGTTGCTCACGTCTTGTTCCCACTGGATGAAGCCCAAGTTGAAGTCGCCAAAGATAATTAAATCTTCTCCCAAGGTATCATTGACGGTTGTAACAGAATTTAGGAACATGTCTAATTGTTGCTGTAATACAGGCGGTGGTAAGTACACAGCACAAATGTTGACTTTCTTTCCATTGTTTACCTTTAGGCGTACCCAAATGTCTTCGGCTGTCGTTTCCCACTGGCAGGCTCTAGAGGAGTCATATTTCTTGGATACGGCTATAAGAACTACGCCTCCTTCTTTACTTGAAAGTGCGCTAGAAGATCGGTCCCTTCGGTATATGTTGTATTGGGAGTTAAACACTTCTCCATCACTAATATGGTCGTTAAGCCATGTTTCTGTGCCCACAATAATGTCATAAGAGTTGATGTTAACTGCCATATTTATTTCGTTCAATTTAGATCTCATTCCGCGCAGGTTTTGATAGTATATGGTGAATTTTAAAGATTTACTCACGGTTCCTGCTGGCAGGGATGGTATTCATAGCGAATTTACGGCTTGTAAACTTTTGACATGTATAGCGCGTGCGCCATCGTCTTTGCGGACCAACACTCGGCCGTCGCGAATCCAGACATATTTGTAGCCTCTCTCCCGCGCGATCTTTCGTGTTTCTGCATGGATGGCTTTGTTAAGAGGAGAAAGGTGTTCAGATACAAATACAGGTTGTTTGGTGCTGCCATAACCGAGGTGACTTGAGCTGAATTTGTCAGTCACATGAGCTCGATTGAATTTTGTAACCGATGCCAATATTTCATCGCGGAGCCTTGTGTTCCGCAACTTAGCAACAATCGCTCGCGGTCGCTTGCTCTGGGGATCGAGTTTTTTGACGCGGGTTATTGTCAACACATCAGTTGCTTGAATGTTGCAAGACACAGCTTTGCCTAATTGAACAACCGTGCTCAAAAGGTTTTCTGACTGGTTTTCTGGCACTCCATTTATTTCGAGGTTATCTTGGCGAGAGTACTTTTCAAGTAGGTTCACACTTATGGTTAGATCAGCCAAGCCGGTTTTCAGTACCTCATTTTCCTTCTTAAGTTCGATTATAGTGTCTTTGTTTTTGCCCAGTTCACTCTTTATGTTGTCAAATTCGTTACTCATAAATTGCACTGAGTCTTTTAACTCGTCGAGTGTACTTCTGAAGTCCAGGAATTGTTTTTCAAAATATGACTTTAGAGACGATTGGAGTTGTGTTGTTATTGTTGACACAATTTCTTTACGGAGCGAAGTAATGATCGCGTCATCCATCGAGGGCGTCCAGACAATCGGATTCAGGTTTGCTGCCTCTGAGTTATCCTCTGATGAGTCGCTGATGACAAGTGCCTCCTTTAAACGCGGTCGCCTAATTCTGACGTTAACGTTTGTTGCATCTACGCTTGTGCATGAGCTGGTATGAGTTGGTGTGTGTTCGGGCTCTAACTTTCGCTGTATAGTGTTTGGTGTCACAGCGGCTGTAGGAGAACGTTGCAAGTTCGGCATTATAATATGTTCAAGCTTCTAAAAAGCAAGCGCGTTTCGGTTTAGTGTTTGTAAGGCCGGTTTATTCTGATCATAAGCTCAATTGGCCAACAGAGCGATAATATAATAGGAGAGTCAATATTATGTGTAGCAATTTGATTTTTGTGTGTAAATAATCACTTTTTGTAACAATTTTGTGATAGAGTCGGGCAGGACTATAAGGTAAATTCTTCTTGCACGTTTATCGAAAAAAAATATAATTTCTTTATTTTAATATTTTTGTATAGATTCTATAGTAAAATGTTGTTTTCGCACAGTAAAATGTCTTTCTTGTACACAAAAAGTCTAGTAGTTCACTGGGTTTCGAACTTGAGATTCAGGCATACGAAGTCGACCGCACGAGCCGCTCAGCCACGGTCGTTACGATGTCATATATTCAAATTGGCAAACGTATGATAGATCACCGATCTTATTGAGAGAGTAGGTAACTGTTTGGAATCCTTGTACTAATGGGGTCAAAGTCCAGTCTTTTGTTTGTTTTGCACTTTGTAGGTAACAATTTAAAATGTTAACAGTTTTTATGTTACACTTTTTGTGATTTTCACTTATTTTCGATACTGTTCAGGTTAGAAATGTACACAGTCCGATAGAATATCAATCACTGATTATTTCTATATAAGTCACACAAACATTTGAACACTTTTAATGCACTTTTTTGATTTTTATTCGCGGGACAATTTTGCAACACGTCAGACTTGCACTAGCAGAGTTCAAAAATATCATGTCTTCATCAGCGTTACACTAACACGGGAGATCCTGCTGAGCAGCACCCAGGTCGAGGTGGATGTACAACCACATGGCAAGATCGATACATACAACTGGCTGCAAGACGCAAGCCGATGTTAACCGCCTGAGAGATAGGTTTAAGGCTACAAAATTAAAGTGGTGTTGTCAATTACAAAAACAAAGGAAAAATGACATCTGTCATAGCAGTGTAAACATTGTCCGTATAATTAAAAATTCAAATATATTTGCTGTGTGGTTGACGGCATAGAATACAAGTGTCACCACCCCCTATCTTCCCGTGGGTGTCGTAAGAGGCGACTAAGGGATAACACGATGCAAATACCATCTTTGCGTAGACACGGAAAACTCGACATCAAACCCTATACGACTGCCTCGTTGGTCTCGCGGCATAAATGTGCGCGTGGGATCGGGAGGTCACGGGTTCGATTCCTGGGTCGGGCAGTGTTATTGGGTTTTTCTGTCACGAAATTCTCAGTAGCAGCACGGAGTCTGGAAATGTGCCCGGTACGGCAATAGGCTCGCCCCTTATTACGTGGGACTTAAGTATATCTGGCAAAAAGTGGGTGTAAAAATATGCCTCTGCCTACCCCTTCGAGGATAAAAGGCGTGACGATATGTATGTATGTATGTCAAATATATTATAAAGTATTAGATACACAACATAAGTTTGTCAATATATTACTACAGTGCCTTAACTACTGCAAATAAATGTTTGCAACAGTCTATTTAAACCGAACCAATAAAAAGCTTTTGTTGGCGGCTAAACCTTAGAGAAGCAGTTTTGTGAAACTTGTGAGTGATTACCGGCCTAAACCGTGAGTACATACCAGAACTAATCAGTTACAACACAATCACAACACAAAACAAGGATATTTACCAATTTCATCAACAATATCATTTTGAAAACCGTTACTCAAAAATATTGTTTTGAAACTTGATGACTAACACACATTTATTTTGACACTTCAACAACTAGTGGTGTGGCTAATCAACGAATGATGAACAAAAGGCAGAGAAAATAAAGCTGCCAATTCACGTTAGTATTTATAACTAATGTTGCCAGCAAATATACAATTATACTGATTTGGGTAATTCGAAGCAAACAAATATTATACAAGTAAATTATAATATCCATTCCACCAACACCACAAATATATTAAAGGTACTATAGAATAGAAATCATTATGGAAAACGCAAATATAACTGTACGTAATAAGTTTAAAAACACTAACTTTAGCGAAGACGAAAATGATGACAGTACACTGTCATCCCGTCGCTCAAGCATAAACCGAAGCTTACCCGACCTGTCAACTTTTGATCATGACGAAATTATATCTCGCCAGAAAGAGACAATTGACACCCTCAAACATCAACTGGAAAGTGCAGATAATGAAATACAAAATTTGTTAATGGAAAACAGCAATCTCCAAAAGATCTTAAATGACCATCAGAAGAAAATTCAATAATTTACAACTTTTTGTACCTCTAATAAAAAATTCGCAAGAAAAATACCCAAGAAACGCAATAGTATCAATAGACGTCGAATACATTTTGGTGAAAAGGTAGACTCTCCTATTAAGAAGTCACCATCTACGTCTCCTCAGTCTAAAAATCAAACATATACCAGTGAAACAGGAGTAAAGAATTCACAAGCATCAATGAATATAGATGAAACAAGTACACCCGCCTCTGAAAGCATGAACAAACATAAGGAAACTACACATAACAAAAGACGCATTCTGATTTTTGGTAGTCAACAATGTATAGGTATAGCAGCAAACCTGATTGATTCAAGAAATAACAGCAAATATGAATCCTATAATATTTTCGCACATACGAAGTCATTTGCTACTACAGATGAGATTGTAAAATGTTGTAAAAATATAGAATTGAACAGACACGACAAAATAATTTCAGGTATAGCTGAGAATGACTCTAAACCTGTGAAAGTGCAGATTGAATTGATGATGATGCTTAAAAACCTTAGTAATCAAACTATAATTGTTTTAAATGTTTGTAACAATAAGTACTTAAATGAGAAGCCTTTAAATAATATGATAAGATTAAGTGTAAACAACTTTCCAAATTGTCATTTCTTAAACGTATTTCGTACTTGTAATAACAACATGTATCAAACATGTAAAAAGCTGAACCTATTTATAGATACGATTGATTACAGGGCTTATTTTTTACCAATGTTCAATAAGCAGGCAACAAACTGTGTTAGGCAATATGATAACAAACCTTTTACAAATAACTTCCACGTAAAATATAACTCAAGAAATGAGTGTAATAACTTGAAACAAACAACTATTCTGGATTACTTTCCAAAATTACGTAATCCAAATACAAGGGTTTTTTTAAATATAAGTGAACCGTTTTTTCGTTCGAAGTAACTGTAGGACTAAATATATAACCCATGATTCCGTCACATTACATCACCAAGCGGGACTGCTGAATAAAACAGACATACTAGAAATATACATTAACGAGCTGAACGATTGTAATGAAAAAATAACAATTATTTGTCTATGCGAAACTTTTATTAAAGAAGGAGAACAGGCTAACATTAAAGTTAAGAATTACAAACTAGCTTCTTATTTTTGCCGAGCTAGAGAAAGACGCGGAGGTTTATGTATCTTGATAAACAAATCACTAGAATTTAAAGAAATAAAATTTTGCAAGGATCTAGGAGTAGAATAGTATTTTGAATGCTGTGGAATTGATATTCCCTCTTATAAATGTACAGTTATTTGCATTTATAGAATTCCAAACTCTCCGGTCTCTATATTCTTCAATAATCTTAATATACTTCTTCATAAACTTACCCTCAAAGAAGGGAAGAAAATAATTCTATGTGGTGACTTTAACATAAACACACTAAAAATAATAGCATCACTAACTAATTGATTTTCGTTGTTAAAAGTGCGCAACCAAAGTGAAAAGTGTATTTGACTTGGAGATAAACATCTAGTGTTATAAAATAATAGAGAATCTTTTAAGAATAGTGAATATTTTTGCCAAATATTGTGAAAAAAACCAGTGCTTGACAGTTGCAAAAATATTTTTTATAAACATACCCACATCCTTAAAAATAAAATCGAATGATTTGATTGATAGTGAAGTGTCAAGTCATAGTCATAGGAAGTGAACTGGGTTGCCATAGCCAATATAGGGTTGTCATACTAATACGAATTATCAGCCGATTTGAAAAATAGCTAATATGGATAAATGTTTTAAATGTAATACTGTACCTGAAGAGAAAAGTGTTAAGATAAAATGCAAAGGCTGCAAACGTTTGATATGCGCCAAATGTAGCTGTCTTACGGCGACGGAAATACGTGTATTCGGACTACAAAACCCAAAATTATCATACTTTGTGATGACTGTGAGACAGTTCTGAGGCAAGTTCCTGAGCTACGTAGGCTTGTTACTGAACTCCAACAGCAGGTACAAGAGTTGAAATCATCCCAAGCATGTGCGGTAAATCTGGATGCTGTTATCGGTGAAATGGAGGACCGGCATAAGTGTAGTCGTAACGTGATTATTTATGGTATACCGGAGTCGCAAGCATCCACCGCCGAGGAGAGGAAGACAGATGATACCAACTATGTTAACCAATAGTTCAGCCACTTGTCCATTTCTAAACCGGAGATAGTTAATATATTTCGTCTAGGTAAACGCAACCAAACTGGCAACTCAAAACCACGCCCTATGAAATTAGTGCTTGCAAATAAATATATTGCTACCAGTGTATTGAAAAACAAAAGTAAGTTACCCAAACCAATCAGAATTTACTCAGATATGACACCGTACCAGCGAGACCAACTGAAGAAGTTGCGGGATGAGTTAGCCGCCATGATTGAAAACGGTGAGCAAGATCTTACGATTAAATAATGTCTTTTCTTCTGCTGCTTTTTCAATCACATCAAAGATAATTAATGCTATGATAAATTAATGTAAATGGAGTACCTAAAATAGTTACTCATAGTACTACAAAAAACTAAAACCGCGACGCTTAACTGAACTCCTTATATTGTACACGAACCTGGCATCCATAACGGCAAAATTCGATTTATTCCTCAATGAAGTAAGAACATTCAGACCTACATTTATTTTAATAAATGAAACATATCTACACAGCGAAATAAGTGACAGTATTATAAATATACCTGGATATGTAATTTATAGGCATGATAGATACGCTAGGAAAGGAGGTGGTGTCTTAATATATGTCGCCCCTGAAATCAACGATATGCCTATAATTGCTAGGGTAAACCACTTAGGCCAGGACTCCCTGTTGGAAACATTGTGGCTTGATATTGAATTCCGAGAATTGAAATTCACTTTAGCTTGTATTTACCGTCCACCATCTCATATACTCCAGAAATCAGATAAAATTATCTTTGATGTGATTGAAAAAGCAGCAGAAGAAAAGACAATATTGATTTTTGGAGACTTTAATTTACCCAATATAAAATGATCACTTAGCCAAGTTACTAATAATGATAAAGTTTGTGAGTTATTTATGAATATGTATGCTAATAGTAGTATGAGACAATTGGTTACACAGGTTAGTAAAACAAGGAATAATGAAGAGTCACTATTGGATCTCATTCTATGTAATGATGACACTTTGATAAGTAACGTTGCATATCATCTCACAATAGGCAAAAGTGATAATTTGGTTCTTACTGCTACAATACAAATAACTGATTTTAGTGTCAAAGCTACTAAAGAATTACAATATGATTTCTTTAATACCAACTATGATGTGATTAAGACATACGGTCGCGGTCTAAAAATGTTTACCACTTTTCAAATTACATTCTTTGTCACGCTGGGTTCAGCAAGGTCTAAAATGCTCTAACCGAGTACTTATTACTTTTCAATCATTGGTAAGGCATCGATTCAAACAAAAAGAGTATGAATACTTTTAGGTCGATGAAATAATTTTATATAATGACAGATTTGCATATATTTTGCTGTAAAAGTTCTGTATTTTAAAATTATTATAAAAACACTTACTTATTGTAATAAAATGGTACTATCTAAACAAAAGCTCACTTATGTGATCAGCATGCGCTTTAACGTGACTAGCATAGAATCCACTATCATTATATTATATCTCACAGTCTGAGCGCGCCCTGATTTTCGCTAGACGATATCATCATCATCATCACCTTAGCATTTTCTTAGTTGCATCCCAAGCTTGCGCTTCCCAGGGCCTGCTATTACTGGTCTACTATAGAGATTTGACTGAATATCAGTTTTTACACGGAGCGACTGCCATCGAACATCATTCTAAGGTTAGACCAGTAGTCAGTAGGTATATTTGAGGGCACTGAAAACTTCCCACTAATGACTGCCATATATCATGACAGCCGAGACTGCTTAAGGTGCTTTCTGATGCACGGGGGTGAAACACCGCCAACTTCGGGCTAATTATTAAAAATTTCTTGACAGAAATTCCTAATAATTAGTCACTAAGAAATTCTTAACAGAAAACCTTAGCAACATTTTCCGAGCCCGACCCGCGAATCGAACCCAAGACCTCATGATCAGCTGTCGTATGCACTATCACTAGACCAACGAGGCAGTCTTACGCTAGACCAAGGCGCTAGACGATATAAATATTGTATTTTTTTCAAAAAGGTTTCATATTCAGGATGTCGTATTTTATCCATCCCTTTCATTATAATCTGTCAATATAAAAGTCATTTGATAAACTTATTAATTACAAATACCAAAATCGTAAATAGCAAGTTTAAAATTACATTATTTAAAAACTACAAATATTTTAGTTTCAATGTAAATATCACGTTTGTAATTAAATGAACATTTATTATAAATGTGGAATAATAAATCGTTATTGACACCAGTTGCTACGCAACGCATGTTATCATAGATTGGTTGCCTCTTGGGTTGCCTAGTATAATATCGTCAAATATCGTCGTCCTTGTGTCATTGATGTGTTCATGCAATTATAAGCCTTAAGGTGGTAAACACTTTCAGACCGCGACTGTACTTGTCAGAAAATTTCAATATTAACGGTAGTTCATCTAATGAGGTGTGGTTTGATTTCAAAAACCAGATACATTTAATACAGGAAAAGTACATAAATAGAAAATGTAGCAAAAGAAATAGACGAGTACAGAAACCATGGATAAATAAAGAAATAATTGATTTAACTAAGGAAAAGAAAAGATTGTGGAGTGTTTACAGAATAGACAAAAATAGTATGTCATATAATGATTACAGTACCATTAATAACAAAATTGTTCAACTAAGCAGATATAGAAGAACACACTTCGAGGCAAATATCATTAATTCGGGCGCGAAATCATTCTACGCATATGTTAGAAAACAACTTAATTGCAAGGTCGGCATCCCTACAGTATTGAAAAACACCTGTGATGAGTTAATTGTAGAACAGAAAGAAATAGCTGAACTATTTGCAGATCAATTTGAAACAAGCTATATCAGGGAACCTCATGGCCCTCTACCAAATATTAATATGCCCAGAATTGAAAATTCTTTCAGCGATGTTACCATCACAGCCGAGCTAGTTCAAAAGACACTTCTGACATTCAAAGACACAACAGCTACAGGTCCTGATGAGATACCGTCCATTCTGCTAAAAAAGTGTTCATCTACAGTTGCTGACAACATTGCAAAGATTATGAATATATCCTTGGAAACTGGGCTCTTGCCTGACGATTGGAAGAATGCTACTGTAGTACCGATTTATAAAAAAGGGAACAAGCTATTACCAGCAAATTACAGACCTATAAGTCTAACGAGTGTGTTATGTAAATTTATGGAAAAAATTGTAGCTGAAAAACTTAGATTGTTTTTAAAGCAGGAACACATTATACAGGATGAACAGCATGGTTTTGTTCCAAGACGTTCAGTTACCACAAATCTTCTTATGTGTGTCAATGAATGGGTGAAAAATCATGACAAGGGGCAACCCACAGACGTGATCTATCTTGATTATGAGAAAGCTTTCGATCGTGTCCCATTACGGCGCCTTATACATGAACTAGAGCATTTTGGTATACGAGGAAAGATATTGGCCTGGATTGCCTGGAAAGATATTGGACTTCTTATCTCAAAGAAAATTCTCTGTACGTGTTGGAAATACGTTATCAACAGCGCATCCGGTATGGAGCGGCGTGCCGCAGGGATCTGTGCTCGGGACATTGATTTTTATACTGTACCTGACTGACCTGAACAGCACATTACATCTACCGCTTTCATTGTTTACTGATGATACAAAATTTTTTGGTAATCCATGTGTACAATCACAAGAAATTCAGAATGACTTGAATGCCATCCTTGAATGGACCAAGCAATGGCTGTTATCGCTTAATTCTGCCAAGTGTACTGTCTTGCACATAGGTAGGACAAACCCTTGTGTACCGTACTACCTAAGACAGCATTTATTGACACCAGTAAGTACGCAGACAGATTTGGGCGTCACAATAAACAAAGATTTGAGATGGGAAACCCATATTGTGAAAATTGTGAAAAGAGCTAACTCCATGTTGTATCTAATAAGAAAAGCGTTCAGATGTCTCAATCCTAAAACATTTTGTGTGCTCTATAAAACTTATATAAGACCTCTCCTTGAGTATGCGTATGTTGTGTGGGACCCTTATTTTAAGAAAGACGTGATTCTATTAGAAAATGTACAGAGAAGAGCTACCACAAAGTTCCACCAACTAAAAAACAAAACCTATGATCAGCGTTTAAAGGAACTTGGCCTCATGACTCTTGAGAACAGCAGACAGAGAGGAAGTCTCATCAAGACGTATAAGATACTGAATGGCTACTATGATGATGACAGGATTAAAGAACTGTATGTAGCAAATGAAAATAAACATCTCAGAGGGCACCCGTTAAAGTTACGCCAGACTTAGTCGAAACTCAACCCTTTGAAACACTTTCTACCTAACCGTGTTGTCAAGGAGTGGAACAAGCTCCCAGAAAATGTTGTTATGGCACCCACATTGAACACTTTTAAGAATAGACTCGACAAAATCTCCAAGTCTCAAGACACACACGCATCAGCTTAATAAGCTGCTAGTGTGGTTCAAATACAATAATAATAATACTAACGATTTGATAAACCTGACCTATAATTACAATTTAACACTCTATATTGATAAGCCCACGCGCCAGCGGAGCTGCATTGACCACATACTTAGCAACATAAAAGTCGCAAGGTCGTCTGTTCAAGAATCTAATCTGTCAGACCATAACACATGCCAATTATTAAGCTTTCCGGTTTTGAAACAAGAGAATACAAATAAATCATGGTATAATCTTAAGAGAAATTACAGCACAGAGTATATAAAAAAAAATTTGAGAATCATTGGAAGCACTTTCTTGGAGTGATGCGTTTGATAACAATCTTAACGATGCTTTAAACTCCTTTTATGATATGTTCTGTCTTCTATATGACCTTTGTTTCCCAATCCAAACTTGTAAAATCAAGGCGAATGCGCTGTCACCTAAATGGTTAACTAGAGGGATTAAAATATCGAGCAAGGTTAAGAGAAAATTGAGATACGCCTACTACAAGAAAATTGAGATACGCCTACTAAAAAGACCACTAAAAATAAATGTTATATAGTAAATATACAACGTTGCTAAAGGCCTGTATATACCAATCAAAAAGAAATGTAAACGACAATCTCATAAAAGTATCTAAAATTATATGTAAAACCACGTGGGACATCATCAAAAACAAAGAATACAATAACGCTAGCAATAAAAATATAGGTTGGATAAACTATAACAATCTAAAAATCACAAATCCATTTATGATTGCGGATCATTTTAATACATTTTTCGTAAATGCAGCAAATAATAAACCCAACAATATCGAAGTAAACACTAACTTTATAAATAATATTGAAAACCAAGAACATAGCATATTTTTAACTCCGTGCACAATTATTGAAACAATGCGAATCATTAAAACTCTAAACAATACATATTCAGTAGGTTATGATTCTGTTAACACAAATATTGTTAAGAATCGTGCAGATATTATTGCGCCCATAATAAACCATCTGATAAACTTATCTTTTATAGACGGTGTATTTCCTGAAAAACTAAAAATATCTATTGTGAAACCACTGTTCAAGAAAGGTGACTGCCGTGATCTCACATATTACAGGCCGATAACACTGATATCAATCTTCTCCAAGATATTCGAGAAGGCCATGTACAGCCGCTTATATAGTTTTCTTAGTACACGTAATATACTTCGACACGAACAAAATGGTTTTCAGAGAGAAAAATCAACGACCCTTGCAGTTTTCTCATTACTACATAAAATAACCGAGTGCATTGATAAAAAAATACCAACAGTTGCTATATTCTTTGATATGTCCAAAGCTTTTGACAGCGTGGATCACAACATACTTCTTAACAAATGCGAAAGATATGGAATTCGTGGCCCTGCACTGAGATGGGCAGAAAGCTATATAAGAAACCGTCAACAATGTGTAGAAGTGTCACGTCTAAATCAAAATTCGGTCTTAACTACATACAGTTCGCAATTTCTAGAAAATAAATATGGTGTACCTCAAGGTAGCGTATTGGGTCCACTCCTATTTATAGTATATATAAATGACTTCCCAACTATTACTCTTTATCAATCTATACTTTTTGCAGATGACATTTCTATAATTATTCCAAATAACAAAAAATCACAAAATTTTGACATCATACTTAATTCCACAATTGAATCAATAATTACATGGTTAAAACTAAACAATATAACTGCGAATTTATCCAAGACAAATTTCATTCAATTTCATAATTATAATACCATACCAGATTCAATACATTTATCATATCAGCATCAAAATTTAAACGAGGTAACAAACACAAAATTTCTGGGATTGTATGTAGATCAACATTGTAATTGGAAGGAACATGTCAGGAATGTTTGTACGAAAATAAATAAGTTTGTTTATGCCCTCCGAAATTTGCAACGTGTTGCTGGCAAACCAGCAGCACTTACTGCATATTATGGTTACGTTGAATCTGTATTAAGATATGGTTTATTACTATGGGGAAAATTCAACAGATGTAAATAAGGCCTTTATTAGTCAAAAAAAATATATACGAGCCTTGTGTAATGTTGGACCCTTGGAGTCATGCAGACCCCTCTTCAAAAGTAATAATATTATGACGCTTACAGGTTTATATGTATTGGAAGTCTGCATGCATGTAAAAAAGTTCTCGAACGAATTCATCAGCGCTCGTGACAATTCAGTTATAGGTAAAAGAGATCCTACTAGATTGCTAATGCCTGCTTGTCGGACATCATTATTTAAAAATAATTGCTATATAATGTGCATAAGAATATTTAATAAAATACCAAAATCTATTCGAGAGCTACCACTCATAAAAATGAGAAAGGAATTGAAAAAATGGTTGATACTACAAATTTTTTATTCAATAAAGGAATTCTTTGACGTAAAAATATAACTGGGTACTACTTTTTTCTTAAAAATAAACAATTCGTTATATTTAATACTAATTAATCTACTGGGTACTTGACATGGTTTATTTTATACATGACTATTATTTTTATTCTATTTTCTCTCATTTTTGTATTTTTAATGCCTGATTGTTTAAAATATTTCTAATTATAATAATTTATCATTTAATTTAATTTATTTTGTGATATTTACACATAATGATGGTTTGGGTAATGTACCTATGTATTTAATAATGTTTAATTGTTGATATTGACGCAAATCCATTATGAACTTCACAAAAATGTACAAAACTTATTTATATTTGTATGCCAAAAGTGGCGAAATGTGAACATCTAAATTTGTTTTGTAAGACCTCGATGTATGCAAATAAACGATTTCTTCTATTGCTATTTCTAATTAAAGGTGCGGGTGCGGGGGACAGACAGAACTGTCCCTCGCACCCGAACCTTTAGACGCATCCTGCGCAGGCCTCCATCAAGCCCACGTGGAGCGTCTACTCCCGGGATCTCGCTTAACTTCACCGTGGGTGCCCTAACCATGGTTACTGAGCCTCTCCACCTCGACAAGTTGGAAATTCCACAGGTGGGATCCTAAGGCTGCCTGTAAGAGATCGCTTTTAGCGATAAGGTATCCTCGAAGCGGTAGCCAGAGGTGTAATATTACACCCACATTTCGCCATGAAGTTTTAGGTCCCACGTAATAGGGGGCGAGCCTATTGCCATTACCGGGCACATCACCAGACTCCGTGCTGCTACTGAAAATTCGGTAAAAGCCAGTAACAGTTTTGCCCGACCCGGGAATCAAACCCAGGACCTCCGATCAGCAGTCGCATTCGCTATCCACTAGACCACGGAGTAATCTAATCTACCGTGCATCTGTGGGCACATAAAGCTGTCGGTTCCATTTCTTGTCTCAGGACAAGAATTGTTAAGTCATGTTGGTGGTCTGAAAAGTCTGACACCAGAGTTGGCCACACACTCACACGAGAAAGAAGAAGACCCGAGGAAAAATAACACAACCCTTAGTTTACTCCGAACAGAATAAGTTTATATAGCGCGATAGACGTACAAATGTATGTCTATGTGCAGGGTGTTGATATGCATTTGCAAAATATTTTCAGGGGTGAATATACTACTAAAACTGAATACAAAGACATGACAAAATTAGTTACAAAAACTTAAAGAAAATATTTCGTAATCATGCATTATAAAATCAGCGCAGTGTATTGACCGCCGCCGTGGCTCAGCTGATCGCCGCGAGCTCGCATTGCACTTACCTAACATACACAAGCGCACGTAAATATCGTGCAGTCTTATTCTTCACCTTTGAACAGTTTATTCTGACTTACTATCGAAGTAAAATTTTATGAAAATAGAGTCTTATATTATCGCACACTGTTTAAAATAATTTAGGTGAATAAGTATAATATCTATTATAGGGTATTACTAAAATATTTTGCAAGTGCATATCAACACCCTGTATGTGCGTCCTCCATCTCACCCCGTCTGACTTACAAAACGCATTACAAGCTCATATTAATAAAATAGTAAGAAGTGACATCCACCATGATTAATTGTCGTTCGCTGTATTAAACTGACAGGCATATGTAATAACTGTCGGCCATAAGCGTTCTTAGTTCGGGAAACATCCATTTGGTACTGCGCTTCGTATCAAGTTAATACCAATTTACGCTGATCTACGACAGAACTGCGTATTTATACAATGAAGGGTCATGATATGCTAGTTTATGTAACACGTGTAACAAAATGTCATTGTATTTTATTTAGTTCTATAATAATATCTTGAGAAATGTGATTAAACTCCCACGGCCGATATAAGTGCTGTCGGTCAGTTTAAAGACTTGAATAATTTGTCAGCACTATGACCGGTTCTGAGAATATCGTGATTACATTTTTCCCCTCCACATCTTAACTAGCCTTAAATCTTTGAACAGTCAACATAGAAAATAGAAACTTACTTTCCAAACTACGGTTTCCAATTATTTTTTGTGTAACAGGCGGTAAACGAACATACAGATCACCTTGATGATGATGGTAAGCGATTACCGCCACCCATGGACACAAGCAACTCCAGAGGAGTAACAAGTGAGTTGCCGCTCTTTGGATTTGGAAAAGGAATAAGAGGGGGAGTGGAATGAGAGAGAAATAATTGAGGATGGGGCCTCCGGCACTCTCACTCACCAAACGAAACGTAATTGTACTGGTACTGTTACTTTACGTCGATATTCTGTGAGAGGATACTCTTCAAGTCAAGCCGGCCTTTCATGCCAATATCAGCAAGGATATACGAGTACTAAGCATAAAAAGTCATCATAATATTCGGTAGCAAGTGAAAAGGCTGAAGCTTGTATTTATTTCTCCTTATATTTTCCAATATTCGGCAAGTCTCAAGAGTCTGGTCTTGCAATTTTATGCATCTAACTGCATATCAAATAACAGATCTGATGCTCCTTCAAAAATTATGCAAACCTCTAAAATATCTGGCTTGCCATCCATGCTCAAATTTACATTTGCGTCAACAGGCGTTAAGGCATTCGAATTGCGGTATAATGCAAACGGCTAGTTTTATAAGGGGCTATAAAATATGTGTTTTGTTTGCATATTTATGAGGAGACGAGAGTTTGGGTGAGGTCAGATGTACGTGTTTACTGTTTATGGCAGTTAGTAGTGTCTGCTTCGCTGGTTCTGTGGTTTGTGGTGGTTTTTGTGATTGCCAGGTTGATAGACTGAAGAGTTTTTAGCTTGGAATGTATCAATAAATCTGTAAAAAAATCTGAACGTAGTTTTCGCCATTTAATACAAAATTGACGTGAAATTTAAGGGCCGATGACAATTCATTATTATGAATCAAAAAGAAACCGCCAATTTTATACCTATAGTTTTTAATTTCAACCTATAGTTTTTTTTTTTAGTTTTTAAACTTCTATTTTTATGTCCAAGATCCTAGTTTCTATGACTTGACTAGATTTTTCTGATGACAAGAGAAATAATAGACAAACGGGGGGTAGAACTCCTGGTGAAGGTGGTTGCTCTCATATTTTTTCGGGTCATCCATTGTATCGATCACACATGGTCCAAAATTGGACGCAAAACTTAGTTTACCTTTTAAACGACGAAAATAAGGAGAGGTCAATGTCCAACGGAACACTGCTACATCATACAATCTTAACTATCAACCTAACGCCCCACCGAAACCAGAGATTTCAGATAAGTTTTTTGTAGTTATGGCTGTTTATGACCCGCTTTACGATCCTTTAACACTGTAATTTGAAAATATAAAACCTATTTATGCAATAATCGCACTCACGTAAAAAACCACTTGTAATAAAAAGTGACTTCACTTGAATATTATAATTTCTATAAGGCTTAATAACAGATAACTCGTATTGGACCTTGACGTTTAAATCGACCTCCTAGATAAGGGTCTTCTTCATTTCAGCTGAAATACGCCGAGTTGGCCGTACACTCACACGAATATTAAGAACATACAAATATGCTACAATTTCTTTCAATACGATGGAAAACTACAATAATAAATGCTCCGTACCAAACAATAAGAAAATTGGGCAGGTGCGAGTCGGACTCGCGCACGAAGGGTTCCGTACCATCATCTATAAAAGAAAATCACGTTCGTTGTATGTCTACTTAAATACTTTATAAGTTTCTACCTGTTTATTAAGATCGAGTAACAAATTGCTTAAAAATTACGTTTGTTGATGGGAGCCCCCCTTTATTATTCACTTTTTTTAAATTTAATTATTTATTTTGAAAGGTAATATACAACTAAATATTCTGTGAAAATTTAAAGCGTCTACCTGTTACAGTTAGTAATTTTGAGCAAAAAATACGAAAAAAAACACGTTTTTTGTATGAGACTGTGTAGAATTCGGGCTAAGAATGGGTATTTTTTTTTTAACAGAGATCAGTGGAAGCTATTAATTCATCCAGTCTTAGCCCAAGACAAAGGATCTAACACATGGGCCAAGTTTCTTGGCGCTAAGAATTAAACAACTTACTTACCAAATATCTCCTGGTGATGTTCTTGAGTGGAGTCCTGGAGGCAAGTTAGACACACACGAGACTAAAATTGGCCAATATTAGCAAGTGAATTATCTTTACTTTACCAGACTCCACGCAGCGTCTTCAATCAGCAAATTCTTCCGGCACCAACCACGTGCATCGGATTCACTCAAGTTTTACAATGTTCGTTAAAATACTATTTTTATCACAATTAACCGGTGCCAGTTATTGATCAAGGAAGTGGCAATCAAACGGGTTCTAAATACAAGATCAAAACGCTCACAACACGAAATCTATCCAGAGCTAGGTTTTTTCGCTGACCGCGGGAAACGACAAAGAACGAAAAAAAATTGACAGTTCAGTGTGACCATTGTCAGAAATTTTCAATAGACTAAACAAAATGTTACTCAATCGATCTAATCGATTTGACTTATAATAAAAACTAATTCTATTTCAAACATCCACCCGCCCCGGACCGGCCTACCGGTCCGCTAATCGGTTGGTAGACGTGACAATGTTGCAACCGCTCTCCTCAGAATCGAACCGTCCACCAAGACCTCAGCAAATCGGGGAACTCCATCAGCCCCAGTTACCAAATGAAGGATGCGCCCCCTGCGCCATCTGAGTGGCGGAAGGTTAGCCTCCTTGATCAAAACGAGGTCACCAATCTTGGGTGGATCGGTCTTGTCGGTCCACTTAACGCGTTGCTGGAGTATGTGCAAATATTCCAAGTTCCAGCGTTTCCAAAAGCTCTGAGTAATCTGGCGTACCAATTCAAAACGCGAGAGACGACCAGGTCTCGTATCAATATAGGGGTACTCAGGCAAGGCGACAAGTGGGCGACCAATCAAAAAATGGCCCGGCGTAAGGGCCTCCAAATCATTCGGATCTGAGGAGATCGGGCACAATGGCCGAGAGTTCAAAACGGCCTCAATCTTACAAAACACAGTTGCGAGTTCCTCAAATGTAAGGACAGATTCACCGAGTGTCCTGCGCAAGTGTGTTTTGGCCGATTTTACGGCGGCCTCAAATATACCACCCCAGTGTGGACAATTTGGTGGGGAAAACAACCAATTTATCCCACGTCGGGCAAGCCTATCACCTATATCAGCCTTGTTGGTTTCAAGGAAATTAACAACATCATTCAAATAATTATAGGTGCCCTTGAAGTTAGTGCCGCAGTCAGAACGGATCAAGGAAGGCATCCCTCTGCGGGATACAAATCTGTCAAATGTGGCTACAAACGCCTCGGTCGTAAGCGAGGAGACCAGTTCTAAGTGTACGGCCTTTGTGGAGAGACAAACAAAAACACACAAGTAGGCCTTAACAGTCTTGCTGTTTCGAAGTGTCGACGTTTTCACCAAAAAGGGACCTGCGAAGTCCGTGCCAACACCGTCAAACGTCCTGCTCTCAGTTACGCGATCTGCCGGTAAGTCTCCCATCAAGGGCTGCATGGTAGAAGCCTTGAGCTTATAGCAAGGGATGCAGCGAAAGACTACACTCCGAATAATTCTTCGGGCAGACAAAATCCAAAATTCGCGTTGCAAAATGGCCAAGAGCGCATTACAACCAGCATGCGAATTTTTAAGGTGACGGTCAGTTACCAACAAGCGTACCAAATGACCGTCCTTAGGTAACAAAAGGGGGTGACGTGCTCCGTAAGGGAGGTTGGCGTTCTTGAGAC
This sequence comes from Euclidia mi, assembly GCA_944739405.2. NCBI lineage: Eukaryota > Metazoa > Arthropoda > Insecta > Lepidoptera > Erebidae > Euclidia > Euclidia mi. The sequence continues at coordinate 66,814,382 of OX123192.2, forward strand.
GCCCTCCAACGCGCAAGAGACCCGTATCGTCCAAAAAGGGGTTCAATTTAGATACAGCTCCCGACAATTTCGATTTCCCCGACTTGAGGATAGCAATCTCCCCTTCAAAATGCGCCAATTGCACAGAACGAACCCAAAAGGTGAGGGACTCCTGTCGTTCCTGTGGTGAGAGAAACAGTGTCAGTCGTTTCTGTTGTGGGTGCCTAAAATTAAAAACAAAACGCTTTATCCAAGCAGTGACACCTAACAACTTGTCGAGGGAGCTGTAGCGATTCAACAAAAAATCGGGGTCGAAGGCGCATTCCACCTTCTCAAGAGCGAGTGTTCGTAGACCCGGCAAATTAGAAGTATTCAAAACTGGCGTTCGAGGCCAATCAATTTCTGGTCGACTCAACCATTCCGGACCCCACCACAGCGAATGGCCTATCAAACTAGGCGTCAAGCATCCGCGCGAGGCACAATCAGCGGGGTTGAGCTCACCTGGCACGTGTCTCCAAACAAGTTTGACTTCGGATTTCTGGATTTGGGAAACGCGATTAGCGACAAATACCTCCAAAGTATGGACAGAAGCCTTCAACCAACAAAGAACAATTTGGCTGTCTGTCCAGGCGTAGGTCCCATTAATGCAAATGCTTTTACCCAAAGTACTGGACACGTGGTTCAACAAGCGTACAAGAAGGGCTGCTCCCGAGAGCTCCAATTTCGGAATGGTCAGAGATGTCCGAAGGGGTGCAACCTTGCTCTTTGCCATGATCAGGGAAACCCTCACCTGACCTGAGGCACTGACTGTGCGCAAGTACACCACGGCGGCGTGACCACGTTCCGAGGCGTCACAAAACCCGTGAAGGGTGGCCTTGTACTTCCCGGGAGGAAGGATGGGACGAGGCAAGGAGATCTCATTGACGGCAGGAAGTGAGGATACAAAAGAGGTCCATTCCTCAACAAGAGTGCCGTGTAGAGGTTCGTCCCAGGTCAATCCTGCTGTCCAAAGCTTCTGCAAGAAGCATTTTGCCCAAAATATGATAGGACAGATCCAACCGTTCGGATCAAAGGTTCTGGCGACAGTAGACAATACGAGACGTTTAGTCCAAGGACACGGCAATTTCAAGTCTACGTTATATGTAAAGATGTCTTGGACTGGTCTGTACTGAACGCCGAGAACAGCCATCATGGCGGGGTTGTCAACAATCTCAAATAGATGTGGATCTTGCTGATGATCCTCTGGCAAGCCTTCCAAAAGCGCTGGTGAGTTGGAAATCCATTTACGCAACTCATAACCAGCGGAGGCCAAAATACCTATCAATTCGTCCCGCAGGAGGATCGCCTCGTCCGCTGTGGAGGCGCCCGAGCAAATGTCATCGACGTAAATATCGTCCTTCAAGATGGCGGAGGCTCTTGGGAAACGTAGGCCTTCGCGGTCTGCGAGCTCCCAAAGAGAACGTATTGCCAAGTAGGGGCTTGACCTTAACCCGTACGTATTTGTATTGAGCTCGTAGACGACCATGGGATCGCGAGGAGACTCTCTCCAAAGGATCAGCTGGAAGCGACGGTCATCAGGGTGGATAATCGTCTGCCTGAACATCATTTTTATGTCGGCCACAAAGACAACCTGATGTCGTCGGAAGCTGGTGATGACGTCACAAAGGTCCTTGACCAACTTAGGACCAGAATGCAAGCACTGGTTCAAGGATACGCCTGTTGAAGTCTGCGCAGAACCATCAAACACTGTGCGCAGCTTGCCAGTCGATGGCTTCAATACCGCATGATGCGGGAGAAAGTAATGCTCCACCGAACGCCAATCCAAATTTGACACAGACATGTGTCCCAACTGTTCATATTCCCTCATGAACTCAATATACTTCTGTCTGAGCTCCGGATCACGACCCATGCGACGCTCCATAGCCAACAATCTCTTTTCGGCTAAAGGTCGTGACTCACCAAGCGGAGGCCGAACAGACAGAAAGGGCAGCTTCGTGATAATCCGACCAGAACGGAGTCGACCAGTGTTGTTCTGGAAGAACAGCTCGCACTCCTCATGTTCTGGATTCAAACGGGCAACTTGAGGGGGCTCCTCTACTTCCCAAAACCTCTGAACCGCATCAGAGAGAGCAGAGCCTACAGCCAACAAATTATCAAGTTCAGGTGGAGGGGGGTCCCTAGGTACAGGTCCCATCAAAGCAAGTCCAAATATGGTCGGGATGGCAGTCAAACCATTTGGCACTAAGACCCGTTTCCCACCAATCAAAATTCCACCGAGGACATCAGAGCCAATCAACAAGTCGATTTGTCCCGGTGTGTCAAATGTGGGGTCTGCCAGTTCCAATCCCGATGTCAAATTCACCACAGCAGCAGGTAGCTGCTTCTGTGGATGCATACCCAAAATATTCTTCAACACAATAGCCGAGGTTTTAATCCTCGGGTGTGAAGATTCAACAGGGCCAAACAAAACTTTAACTTGCCCTTCAACATTAGAGGCTACGTCACCTATGCCCCGTATACAATTCGGAAAAGAGCCCATATTTAATTTAACCTGCCCTACCAAATAAGTGGAAACAATGCAACCTTGTGAACCTGTGTCCAATATAGCACGGACAACAACAGAGGTCCCCGTGGGTCCCCAGACCCTAACAGCAACCGTTGGTAGGATAACGGTCTCAATGGGGGAGGTTGGCGTTATAGGGCAGGGGTCAATGACCTATTGTTGCCTGGGCGGCGACCGTTGGCCAGGACCTGGCAAGTCAAAATGAGGGTGCGGCTTGAAGTCCTCAAAAGCGCGATGACTCGATCCGCGCGCCATCTGTGGGGGATCATAATGACGCACCCGCCCAAAACGAGGTGGGCGCGAGTCAAGGCGGGGACGCTCCGCCAAAGGAGGGGAATACCTGGGGCAGCAGTCATGGTGCTGGTGACGTTGCGCGGTCGCACATTCAGGTGCGCGAGAGAGAGGAGGCGTGCGCACGCTACGGTTCTCCAAGCGGGGCGAGTGGCGATCAACTGAGCGAGGCGACTCTCGGCTACGCGCCGGTGAGCCTCGGCTGCCACCTTCAAAACACCCGCCCGTGCGCGGCGTCGGCTGGTTGGACAAGCGGCCAACCTCTCTGGCATTCATACAAAGAATGTCCAAATGCTGTCCTCCACAGTGAGGACAGGGGCGAGAGTTTGGGCAGTCTCGCTGGTAGTGGGACCCCAAACAAGAGAAGCAAAGGCGGCGGGCATTCGCGATGCGCCTACGAGAGGCGACATGAAGGTCCAAGAATGCCCTACAACTGGCCGTTCTGTGCCCCGTGACCTTGCAGTAGGAGCACTCCACTGGGCTCTGCGTGACTGCAAAGCGAGGAGGGCGCCGGTCAACATTGGCTCGAGTGTGAACGCGAGCCTGCTCCTTGACCTTGGGCGGCTGCGACTTAGCCGGCGTGTCACCACCGGAGTTGTCCAAGACCCGGCACTCATCCTCCAGGAACTTCTCCAGGTCAGCAAAGGGGGGCAGATGGGTCGCGCTATCCCCACCAAAGCGCTGTTCAAAACGCGACCTCAGGTCGGCAGGCAGCTTCTTCAGCACAATGTGCACCAATAGATAGGACCATTGGTCCACGGGCAGGTCAAGGCACTTAAGTGCGTTGATGGCCACCAAAAGCGGGTTCAACAGTTGGGTGCGCAACCCAGAGACCCGGGTGAGCGTCGGCAAGCCCAAAATCTGCTCAATGTGCGTGTCGGCGAGGCCACGCTTATTATGGTACCTACGGGTAATTAGGTCCCGAGCCGTCTGGTACGCCTCGTCAGACACGGGCAGATGCTGGATGAGACCCTTAGCCTCCCCATCCAGAACCGACATTAAGTATGCCAATTTTTGTGCTGGCCGAAGGTCAGCCCTGTCATTGACCAGGCTGTCGAACAAGTTAATGAAGCCCAGGTAGCTTCCCAGGCAGCCATCAAAATGGGGGAGGTCCAAAGTAGGGAGCCTACTCACCAGCCCCGGTGCTGACCTAGGAAGCTCCTGCTTCAGGCCGGGTTGCCCTTCCCTATCGGCAACTAGTTGTCTCGCAGTATTGGAGACAGCATCATACAGGTCTAAGACCTGGGCATAGTCTTCGCTGACCTTATTTCGCTGGTCAGCGGTGAAATCATTGATTGACACTTCAAGACAGCAAGTGCTGAAAGTGCGGAATTGCTGTTCCACACTTGCCAGGCGATCGTCAATCCGCTCGTACCTTTGAAGTAGGGCCTGCTGGCGATCAGGCCGGTTCACTAAAGCACTGGCTGAGGCAAACCAGCGCAAATCTGACGCAATAGCACCAGCAGCCGCACGCAAGTCCTTGATAGCTGACATAATCAAAATTTCAAAAGAGCCCGGACAAGCGTTAAACAATATTAACAATCAAAACTTAATTTTTCTCAATTCTTTGAAACCAACAAAGTATTAGCCTGTTTACTGCAAGTGCAGGCAAGTGACACGTATTTACTGCCCAACAAAATTAAAGGTTTCAGTATATTGAAACAAACACAAAAGTTATCAAAGTTATAACTTATAACAAATTAATAAAGTTGAAACTTCAAATTAATTAATGAATTATTTGCAACAGACAGACTGGCTGTGGTTCCTTGAGATATACAATAGTAAGTTAGCACAGAATAAGTGTTACCTAGCAATATTATCTATATTATAACAAAACAAAGCTTACCAATGTGACCCGCCCAAGTGGCAAGGTCAAGTTGGTTATAATGTTTATGAATATATGCAATGAACTAAATTTACTAAATTTATTGATACATACAGCTGTTATGTATCCAAACAAACTGACTTATTAATGCAACAACAAAATTTAAGTTAGATATTTCAACAATACAAAATTTGTATATGTATTTGTATTACAAATCAACAATTACTGATTGAGGTTAAGTGACAATGTGTTTCAAATTATCTAGGTCAACTTATACAATTAAATATTATGTATTTTAGACAATAACTGACCTGAAAAACACTACAATACTGTCTACAAGGTGATAAGATACAAGCTCATACCAATCTGAGTTTATACTCAGTAATGCAACAGCGGCTAAATTTCAACTACAGCTCTGCACCAAAAATTATGTGTAGAATTCGGGCTAAGAATGGGTTTTTTTTTTTTAACAGAGATCAGTGGAAGCTATTAATTCATCCAGTCTTAGCCCAAGACAAAGGATCTAACACATGGGCCAAGTTTCTTGGCGCTAAGAATTAAACAACTTACTTACCAAATATCTCCTGGTGATGTTCTTGAGTGGAGTCCTGGAGGCAAGTTAGACACACACGAGACTAAAATTGGCCAATATTAGCAAGTGAATTATCTTTACTTTACCAGACTCCACGCAGCGTCTTCAATCAGCAAATTCTTCCGGCACCAACCACGTGCATCGGATTCACTCAAGTTTTACAATGTTCGTTAAAATACTATTTTTATCACAATTAACCGGTGCCAGTTATTGATCAAGGAAGTGGCAATCAAACGGGTTCTAAATACAAGATCAAAACGCTCACAACACGAAATCTATCCAGAGCTAGGTTTTTTCGCTGACCGCGGGAAACGACAAAGAACGAAAAAAAATTGACAGTTCAGTGTGACCATTGTCAGAAATTTTCAATAGACTAAACAAAATGTTACTCAATCGATCTAATCGATTTGACTTATAATAAAAACTAATTCTATTTCAAACAGAGACCCCCCCTTAATTTTTTTATTTTTTTTATTTTTAGTATTTGTTGTTATAGCGACAACCGAAATACATAATTTGTGAAAATTTCAGCTTTCTAGATATCATGGTTTATGAGATACAGCCTGGTGACAGACAGACGGACAGACAGACAGACAGCGGAGGCTTAGTAATAGGGTTCCGTTTTTTTACCTTTTAGGTACGGAACCCTAAAAAGTACCTGCCGTAATAGGAGCGCGCCAAAGTTTCACAATGCACTCTGAAGATAAAAGGAAATATCAGTACTAACGTTTTATAATTTTTTTTCTTATATTATCCACCTCTCGCTCTTATATACTATGTTTATGTATTCGTCCGTTCCCGCAATACTTTGATGTACGTTGCTAAGGAAATATGTAAAGGTAAACTCTCCGTAAAATATATTAGGAGTCAAATAACAGACTCTATTTTTATTGCCTTTGGATTTTGCTTTTAGATGATATAGTAATCAGCGTTTGCTCTGTGTAGGAGAGGATTTGTAAGTTGTCATTCACAGTGTGTATTGAGGGTCGGTACTTATGACTGATACTGATCTAAACCCTGGAATGTCGCAAAGCCTGTTGAAAAGCTAAATATTCTGCCAAAACTGTTTAAATTCGGCAGCAGACAAACTCTAAGGCGAAGGATTGGATGAAACCTGGATAGCGTTAGGAGTCGTCCTGGTATCAAGCTTTTCCAAAGAGTAACAGCTGTCTTGACGACCAAACATAAATAGATAGTTACATTCTAAGGTTTATATCAGAGTCAGAAAGTGTTGAGGCAAACGACTCTCATAGGTCTTCATAATAGCCTTGACCAAGGGATTAATGTGTTCTGTAAGGCCAGGAGTAGGTAGGTAAGTACCTTTACTTTTTGTGAGTGGTCACCCATTTTTAAAACAGAAGAATTCAAATGCGATCAGGAATTAATACATTCACTGTGATAATCTTGAATGACGTTTACAGTACTTTAGAGAGACGGGCGATCGAATCTACAATTATGGGAGCATTGATCATGATTGCGAAACCAATGCCTTAACATTGCAGCACATAACTATCCCCTTGAGAGTGATACCGTAGGCATACATGTCTAATGATAGATATGTATATAGAACGTATTATCAGATCATTCAGTGTATAAATACACATGGATATAAATATCCATGTGTATTTATCACTGGCCAGCCTCACCGAGGTTTTATTAGGTTAGGCCTTGTATTTCCTTTGAGGTTTCACAGCAAAAACAAATTATCTAACCTACCTGTATATCTTGCAGAGTGCAGAAAAATAATGGTACATTCTTGTAAGAAATAATCGAGGTAAGATATTTATAAAAGTAAATTTGTTCTTGGTAAAGAAAAAGAGTATATTATTATTACAATATGTTTTGCGATGGATAATATATTCCTTGCTCTTAATAAATTGCTTTTATTTTGGTGGGACTGGGAACACAAGAATCTTAATTACTTTCTAGTTAAATTTTTCCTACATTTTGTATAGCCTTGGTGATAGTATGTCCTTTGCATTTTTGTTATATTGAGTAAATATTGAACCATCTTTGAGATGTCTATGAGTTACCCAATGACCTATCAGCTTACTACGAGCGGTACCGATAATAAAACCAAAATTCCGAAAATTTGTTTTTGTTTGTCGCCGCTTACGACAACCACGGAATAAAATGGGGTAAACACTTTGTATTCTTAATCCGTCACTACACTTATAAAATAACATAATGATGTAGATTTGATACTACGTGTGATTTAGTTCTTATTCCAAGTTCGCAGTCCTTAAATCCATATACTGTGATGTGAATCAACCGTCATCGTATCATATCATTGCAATAGTGGACTAGATTTCTACAAGATCGGGGGAAGTGGTAAGTCAACAAAGAGAGGCCTATGTTCAGCAGTGGCCATAGTCAGGCTGTGGATGATGATGATGATGAATGATACCTAAAACATATGCGACACCTCTGCGCCATTTAGGCAGCAAGTTAGTCTAGCCTGAAAATTATTCAAACTTAAACATATCTGCCAACCCGCACATGGCCAGCGTGGTAGACTATAGCCTTACCCTAATCATAGTGAGAAGAGGCCTTTACCCAGCAGCAGGCTTTTTTATAATCAAGAACTCGACTTTAGGCGAGAACTCACGATAAGGACAGGTAAGGCTATAGGAAACCTCGTTGGCCAAGTGCAAACTGGCAGACCTCTCATATCTATCGAGAACATTATGGAGAACATAATAACAGACAAGCAGGCTGCCTCAAGATGTTTTCCTTCACCATTGATCAACCGATAATTAACCATTTATTATGCACTTAACTTTGAAAACTCATTGCTGCGCGAAGATGATTCGACCCTCTGCGTACAAGTCTGTCATTGTCTAAACTACGCTACTAGTATAATATTACAATATCTGTGACTAGGCTATCGCTGCCTGAAATCCATCCAAAAATAACCTGTTCAACGTAGCTTAACTTTGCCAATCTATTTCGAACGGGAAGTCAAGTCCCGCTATGTGCGCTACAATTTCAGGATTCTCAATACCAGAATAGGTACCAATAATTTCTCAACAGATCAACAGAACTACGTAGCTACCACGGTATTAAGTAGTTCGAAATCAAATCTATACTTCAAGAACTTAATCTTATGGGACTAACTTAATTGAATTTGACATTATTGCAAATGGAGTTTGTGAGTTTTCATTTGAATTGAATGAGAAATAATTACGTTAATGTGTAAGGCGTATTGTCAAATATTAATTAAACTAGATTAATAATTAACGAATTACTCACAAATTGCTAAACTCTTATGTGAAATGTGAGAATAGATGTATGGATGTTTGTTGTCTCTTTCTCACAAAAAATAGTTTAGGAATATAGAAAATATGTCTTAAATAATTATTTATGGAGCACCTTTTGACCCGGGCGAAGCCACGGGCAGTAGCAAGAATTGTAAGAGAACTAATATTCAGTGATTTTTTTATATGTCATCTTGTATTGAAGTTAGCTTGTTTGGTTGCTTGAACGCGCTTATCTCGGGAACTACTAGTTAGATTTGTATTTTTTTTTTGCGTTGGATAGCCCATTTATCCAGGAAGGCTATAAGATATATACCACCACGCTATGAGCCACAGGTGCGGAGCAGCAACGCTGAATACACCGAGGGTAATGGCAGGCTCAGTTGTTTAAATTAATATTAGAATAGTATAATTTAATCTATGATTCAAATAAATCTAAAAAGATATATATTTTTATTAATATATATTTTTGTATTATTGTGTAAATCAGTTCATTAATGCCAATGCCTCATCTATTATTTTACCCAATCAATAGCTGCCCATAAGCTTAGAACAATAAGTAATGAAAAATCGAGCCGAATATAGCTTATTCAGAGAATAGACTGTTTCATTTCTTCGAAAAGGAAATGTAGCTTTGAGAATGTTATGCTTTCATTAAGGACGCGTTTACAAAATTAGTAGGTACAAAATCGCGTCACTGCAGCGACACGGCGGCAACAGTACGTACTACGTACGGTAACTTGCGGAAATGTAGTTCAACTAAATAACTTTGAGACTTAGAATTTTTTGTGATATGTATCTATGTGTTATAGGCCTGGCTGTGCGAATTACGTACAAATAAGTTTCTTATTTTTATATACCTAAATGGACATTATTACTTAATTTTTTCCATTATATTGATTCAGGATATATTTCGGTATTTAGATATTATTTTGTTTCTTGCGTTGAAATCTGGTAAGATTATGTGGACTGATGGTATACCATCCCATTCAAGTGTTGCGGCTGGAACTCATAAAAGAATAGACCTAGTTATGCCAGGTTGGGGCTCATTTTATTTGTTTTAGTGAGTCCCTACCACTGGTACTAGTGAAGTAACCTTCCAAGGTTATTCGATGAGTCTTACTGGTACTCTTATGTGAGTAGAGCTAGGCATGCCGAGTTTGGGCTTATTTTGTTTGTACATAAGAGACCTTACCACTGGAACTTATGAAGCCCAAACTCGGCATGCCTAGCTCTACTCACATATGAGAACCAGCAAGAGTCATTGAATAACCCTGAAAGGTTACTTCATAAGTTGCAGTGGTTGGGTCTCTTATGTACAAACAAAATGAGCCCAAACTCGGCATGCATAGCTCTACTCACATATAAGAACCAGCAATAGTCATCTAATAACCCTGGAAGGTTACTTCATAAGTTGCAGTGGTTGGGTCTCTTATGTACAAACAAAATGAGCCCAAACTCGACATGCCTAGCTCTACTCACATATGTGTACCAGCAAGAGTCATCGAATAACCCTGGAAGGTTACTTCATAAGTTTCAGCGGTAGGGTCTCTTATGTACATACAAAATGAGCCCAAACTCGGCATGCCTAGCTCTACTCACACATGAGTACCAGCAAGAGTCATTGAATAACCCTGGAAGGTTACTTCATAAGTTCCAGTGGTAGGATCTCTTATGTACAAACAAAATGAGCCCAAACTCGGCATGCCTAGCTCTACTCACATATGAGTACCAGCCCGCCTAGGATACGCACCACGAGATATCACACGCGTGAATGAAGAAATATTGTCGTTATCGGTTAATATCTCGTTTTCTTTAACATGCGCGCCACGATAGACAAGCTTCACGTCGAAGAATTCGCTCTCGTTGCACGAGTAACCGATGTTGCCCTTTGAAACATAGAATGTCAATTACGGCATTTATTAATGTAACCACACCGGTTTAGTTCATTCAATTTGTGCTCAAATGGCTCAAAAGACTTGTATCCACCTCTATAGTTTATCATATTATGTACTATTTGACATTTGTAATTTTTATGCAATAAATTGTTTAATTCAAAAGGTGATTAGTTTTAATTCGAAACTGATGTCAATACCTACAAAGTATTAACAATTGTTACCTACTGTGTTGAATAAAAATGAGGTCCCATGCGCAGCTTCGATAATAATGATATTAACTTATCTTTAAATAGACAGGCAGACCATCTGAGTGAGGCTCGAGATCCGTGGTAAGCCTTTCTATGAGAAACAAAGCCATTGGTTTTGATATACGCCAGGTTATATTTCTTTGATATACGCCAAAGCAACTGGAATTCTCTGTCGTTCAACGTAAAAGGGTCACAGAGATCCCTAATTCACTTTCTTTGAACTTTTCTCGCGTGGCGCTCTTCATATAAGGTTATTATATAATTATAATAAGGGACTGCCATTTTCTTTGTTGTATTAAAGAAATATTTTTAGTTACTCGTGTAGTTCTCGTCGTATGAAAGCATGACGACTATTATTACTATTTTAGTTGTCAAAATTTGTCATAATCGAGTAATATTAGGCCGTCATGTTAGGATTCGTCGAGAGAAATGCCACAGATAAGTAAAAACGACTATTTAGCTACATTTGACATAACGAGTCGAATCGTGTGTGTAACCATTTTAGAGTCAGCGAGTTAATAGAGATAATCGTCATAAACACGAGTAAACGTGTAGAGATAATTTTCTCGTGGTGCGTATGCTGGACGGGCTGCAAGAGTCATCGAATAACCCTGGAAGGTTACTTCATAAGTTCCAGTGGTAGGGTCTCTTATGTACAAACAAAATGAGCTTAAACTCGGCATGCATAGCTCTACTCACATATAAGAACCAGCAATAGTCATCGAATAACCCTGGAAGGTTACTTCATAAGTTGCAGTGGTTGGGTCTCTTATGTACAAACAAAATGAGCCCAAACTCGGCATGCATAGCTCTACTCACATATAAGAACCAGCAATAGTCATCTAATAACCCTGGAAGGTTACTTCATAAGTTGCAGTGGTTGGGTCTCTTATGTACAAACAAAATGAGCCCAAACTCGACATGCCTAGCTCTACTCACGTATGAGTACCAGCAAGAGTCATCGAATAACCTTGGAAGGTTACTTCACTAGTACCAGTGGTAGGGTCTCACCAAAACAAATAAAATGAGCCCCAACCTGGCATAACTAGGTCTACTCTTTTATGAGTTCCAGTCGCAACACTTGAACGGGATGGTATACCATCAGTCCAGATAATCTTACCAGATTTCAACGCAAGAAACAAAATAATATCTAAATACCGAAATATATCCTGACTCAACATAACGGAGAAAATAAAGTAATAATGTCCATTTCATCATCAGCCTTAAACAGTCCACTGCTGGACTAGGCCTCTCCTTTGAAAGGAGGAATTGGCCTACTATACCACGCTGGCCAAACGGGTTGGTATAGGGTTTGTATCAAGTTTTCCTTCTCTTACAGTGCTGTTCTCTGCAAAATATGCTCCCTCTGTCGGCTCTTACGACACCCATGGGATGATATGGGGTGGTGACATTCCGTTTTCTTAATCCGTCACCACACGGACACACAATGTCCATTTATACAAAAGAAATTTACTTGTACGTAATTCGCACAGAATACGAGAAGTATCAAATTGATTTTAGCGAATATTTTGTATTCGTATATTGCTTTTTTCGTCTTCGGGCTGCAGCGACAAGTGACATAGAGTCCACTCCCGACGGCGCTCAAGCGCAGACTGAGATCTCATTGCAGAATTTGGATATATAAATCAAGAAAGTGGCTAAATAAAACGAACCTTATTGCCACATATTAAGACACACGTATGCGAGCAAAATAGATGAAAAATGTAAGATGATTTTTTGCTTTTTTTGAGTCAACTTACAATATTAAAAAAAAAAAACTAATTGTTTTTGAGTTGACTATATTTACTACCCTATTCTATCTTTGAAAATCTAAATAAATGTAAAAATAGAGAGAAAATTGTACCCAAAAATAGCAGTATATGCCTATTTTTGATTTATGAGGCCGTTTCGAATCGATTTTACATTAATATTAATTAAATATTTTTTATTTATTTTCAAATTGATTTATAGATAAAAAAGTAATCAATTTATCGTAATCATTAGTTTTATTTGTTATTATCTAAAAATAATTGTCGTAAAATGTACCGGAAATATGTGTTTTTTTGATACAAGCGCAAACGCGTCCTTAAGATAAGATAAGATAAGATACAATTTATTTGCTAAAAACATGTGTATACATACAGTTGCATGCAAGATGTTATACAGTAGGTACATTGTTATTTTTGTGCGACATGTTTGTCATATACGACGACGTGCAAATGTTATACATTAATAAAATTAGTTTTATAATGTCTATCAATAAATTGTATACGTGTATTCCATTGATATGATATTATCGTGGTCTTTGAATACTCAAAATAATAAAAAAATAATGACCCGTGTCAGTGTATTTCCCGGAGGTAACTAAGCTGTAATATTAAATTTACATTAGCTAATAATATTTTTAGGAAATACGGAGAACCCATATCGCCATATCTTTGAATGTCCTGCCTTTTGGTGAAGCTAAGCGAGAAACCGGGAGTGGACGCTCCGCGTAGGCTTGACGGAGGCCTGCGCAGGATGCGTCCAAAGGTGCGGGTGCGAGGCACAGTTCTTCTGTCCCTCGCAGTCGGGTGCGGTTGCTGGAGGAGAGGCGTGTCGGTGTTGCGTTGCCGCGCGCCCTTTCTCCCGCGACCAAATGGGGGCTCACCATTTGTTGCGTTGCGGTGGGGCCGCAGAGGAAGAGGAGATGCGGTGTTGTCAGGTTGCCGTCCTCCCTATCCTCTGCGGCCGCTGGGTGTTTTGTTCGGGGCCCGCCTGACCATCTGGCGGGCCAAGACCCGTGGGGGGGGGGTAGCGAGGAATGCTTCGGTGATACCCGACCCTCCGACACACGGGTTCATCAGGAACTCGGGTTGGTTTTTAGTCAGTAAGAGTCTGACAGTCCCCGTCGGCCTTCCCCCAAGTTGGAGGGTCTCCATGCGGATTTTCCAACACGACACCAAAAAAAATTAGATTTATCGATTATCTAGTACCCATAACACAAGCTCTGCTTAGCTTGGAACTAGATGGTGATGTGTGTATGTGGTAGAATATTATTATATTATAAACTTTTTTAATATTCGATATAGCTGAAATAACAAAATAATATGTAAAAATTATCTAAATTAAATTTCTGAGAGTGTTGAAATTGGTTTTTTGGGTTATGGACGTGAATAGTGAAAAGAGGCCCGTGCCCAGCAGTGGGACAGAATAAAGGGCTGATGATGAAAATGATGATGATGGACGCGAATGATGAACTGTTGACCTGATTTATATATTCATCATCATTGTTCTAGCACTATTGCACTTGCATCCGAGCCGTTCGCTTGGGAGACTGGGATTCTCTTATTAGTCTGGTCATATTTGACGGAATATAAGCCTTTTTTTATTAGCAACCCAAAAAGATAGCGATATTTCAAGGTTAATCCAGTGTAGTCTGCCAAAGATCTTCATGAAAGCTGGAACCGAGGTTTAATTCGATTGTAGATAATTAACAATTTAATACGCACATATGTACCTTCGAAAAGTAAGTGTTGCGCGTCATGATATGAACCTGAGACTTTGTTTCGCAGAAGTAATAATGGAAAATCGAATAGTGCGCATTGGATTCCTGTCTTTCCCATTACACTACACATTACAGTCAAAATCTATGTCTGACCGTGAAAACTGGAAACCTTTTCCAAAACGCAGAGATGATCTGTGTTCCAAAGCTACGAACACAAAATTACGTAGGTATCAAGAGAACTGAAATGATCAACTATTCAAAGGTGCAAAACAAGTTGGCAGCATCCAAAGATTCATTGTGACCAGGTGACTTAATAGAAATTCCAATACAAAACAGAGCTTTAAACTCATACAAAACTCAGGCACCAGCTGCTGAATGCTTAAATACGTGCAGACGAGTATTTACGTCAAAGTCGACGTTTGTATATTTATTTTAAACTACTTTTCCTTTCAGCTTAAGAAGTTAGGTTGTATCCAAGCTCGAGAGTTGAACAATCTTCAACTGCATCCGGTTAATCTGATGCCTTAAACTTTTGATTCGTTCGTTTTGGGTGGAGTTTCGACGCAGACTTGTGATCAAAGAGAGAGTAAGTCTTTTGCTATTTGTTTGTTTTATATTTGGGTTTGAAATATAATAATAATAATAATATTCTACCACATTCACACAACACCGTCTAGTCCCAAACTAAGCAGAGCTTGTACTATGGGTACTAGACAATGGATAAACATACATATATTATATACTTTTTTTTTGTAAATACATACATATTATACATAGAAACACCCAGACCAAGACAAACATCCATGTTCATGCACACAAATGTTTGACTTGAGCGGGAATCGAACCCGCGACCTTCGGCGTAGCAGTCGCTTACACTTCCACTGCGCCAACCGGTCGTCAAAAATTTCGTCGTCAAATGAAGATTATGTGATGCAATAGATATAGAATTTTAGTGAGAATTAGTGATGAAAACGTGCAAGTACTTGCTTTGGCGCCGTTACAAGAGATGAGTAATTTAGCGCCTGCAAATGTTGATCATTGTCTCGTGTATAAAATGATATAACGAAAAATAAATGTTGTATCATATATATATATATATTGTAATGGATAAACTCAAAAACTGCTGGACCGATTTAAAAAATTCTTTCACCATTAGAAAGCTACATTATATGCGAGTAACATAGGCTATATTTTATCTTAGAAAAATAGGGGTCCTTAAGATATTTGGGTTTTTTCGGGTACGCGAAGAAGTTCCCTCAGGACGCGGGTGAAACCGCGGGAAACGACTAGTATCATATAAAACTACGTCATGTGTTAGGCTCCAATTTCTTACACTAGACCACTTCCGTCAGACCGGTATTATAACTAACAAGTGTATCACCGCCTGTAGACATTCACTGCTTAAGTAATTATGGTGCTGTTTGCTTCCAAAATCAATAAAACATGACAAAAACAACGTTTAAAGAAAATTTTTCCGCTTGACGAAATAACGTCACTAACGGATAAAAGTGGATGCTCAACTAGGCCTCCCTCCACTCCTCCTGATTTATGTACTTTGTTTAATCACTTCCTTCGATGTTGAAGGTTTATTTTACGAGAATCGTATTTAGCGAATTCATGCCCATCGAAATTTGGGTAATATTTTTTCATTCGAAGGGACGAGAACATCATTTGTCGGTCGACGTATTGTCGTAGTAATCATTCCTCGAAATTTAATTAAAGGAGGAATTATTTTTGAGTCGAGATTTATTATTTGATTTTCTGTCTTGCTTATGGGACAAGACAGAAAAACGATGCGCTTGCTGCGTTTCTATTAGAATGAGATTGCCAATGGGAAGAATTGCGTGAATTTGAAATTGTGCTTGTTATATAAACTTTTGATGACGTTGACATTACGCTAATTAAAAGAGAAGTGAATTGAATTTTAGATAACTGTACGCTTGTTAACATAAGAACCAGTGACACCTAAAATATTTTTTTTTGGTATCGGACATTTTATGTCCTTCAAAGGATCACTGGAATAAATAAGATCTACAATAGAATAAGCAGAAGAACATAACAACATAACATAACATAACTTCACGCCTTTTATCTCCGAAAGGGTAATACTGCCGGTCATTGTAATTCCATACAACATTCAATTCATTATAATATGAGTATAAAGTGTCAACAAAAAGACCATTCAACAATCCTCTTTTATACCGATGGCAATTTAAGGCGAGGTTGCAGTACTTTTTAAGATTTTTGAACGTCTGAAAGTCCCATGAACTATGATATTTTTAATGAATAAAAATTAAAGTATAAAAGTTGAACATATCTTCTAGTAAATCGTAAAGATAGAAACACGATTTGGAATGATTGCCTCGATAAAAAAAAATGTCAAACATGGCACTAAATCACAATTTTAAACGTGTACTGCTTAGAGATTCCATAATGAATTTATATGAAAGTATTATCAATAGAAACAGCTCTTTATTTTAAAATAAATGGTAAAAACAGATTTCGTAATTTCGTTATCATTTTTCTCCAAGAAAAAAAATAGTCAAAATGTTGGCATTATATCGCTCGCCGGCCGTTCATCAGTGCCTGTCTAGGCGTGATTGAGGGCGGACGTACGTCGTTGCTCCGCAAAATCCCCCTCCACCCCCGCATGTACGTTTTCGCAAAATACGAAGTAATTCGTATTCCAAACTCAATCGTTCAAACCATAGACATAATACTAGTAAGAAACTGTAGACAGGTTACTGATAAGGTAACATGACGGAGCTTACGAGTGGCACGCATCGTGAAAAGCGTACGCACACTAATATAAATATGTCAAAACGACACACTAAGAATTAGATAAGAAGTGTAAGTGAGATAGCACATCTAATCGCAAGCGCGAAATAGAGATAAACATATACTCTCTGGACCGACGCGCATTGTGACATCGTGCTGACCGTTTCACAAACAATAATTTAAATCAGATGCGACATGATCACTTTGTCTGTCTTGAGTAAATTCAATTCGCCTCAAAGTAAATTTGAATAATTCATTTAAGATAGGGAAATAAAAAGTCGATGTGATTTATTTATAACATTTATTAAAAAAGTACATTTTATTCTTCTCATTTCATTCAATGGAAACCTAAAACAGTACGTTAATATAAAAACTGTGCGCTGCGGAACCACCGTAGCCCTGGCAATACCCCTGGGGGTATGGTGGGTCTTTTAAAGCTTAACCGTACTCCTGACTGAAATGCTCGTAGTGTTATACCAACGTGCTACGTGGACATTAAACTGAACAGTGTTATCTCTCGTTTGATAATGACTTACTACTTACGTTTCTGTATTTTTAGACAAGCGAAGACAAGCGCTAGTACGATGATATAGTGCAACAAGGAGATAAATTAGAGAATAAAAGTTTAGGTATTACTGCTAATGGTTATAATACTTTGTATATTATAGGTATAATCTGTGGTACTGTTGAAGACCCGTCATCATCATCATCCTTGCGCTGTCGGATCATTCCCACTATTTCTATTGAACAGTTCTATGATAGAACTAGTGATACTTTTTTTCCCACTAGTTCTATTAGCACAACTTGATGAGAAGAATAGAACTAATGGGAAACAGTTATAGGAAATTTACCACTAGATCCATGTATGTTTTACAAGGGTAGTGTAACAACATCGCGCTCACATATCCAAATAAATATGTATGTATAAAAATGTGTTAAACGAATGAACGACTACAAAACAATTGAACGTCTACAAAACAAATGAACGTCTACAAATCAAATGAACGTCTACAAAACAAATGACTACCAGAAAGTGATCAGCTATCGATAGTGATTGCAAAAAACAGGTGCATGCGATTTTCGACCTTATTGACAGTTCATGATAAACGTTTTTTTTTTTGTTTTTTCTCGCTTTCTGGCAATATTAGGGTAATAAAATTATAAATTCTGACTTATGTTAATTAGGTTGAAAATCGCATGCACCTGTTTTCTGCAATCACTATCGATAGCTGATCACTTTCTGTAAGTCATTTGTTTTGTAGACGTTCATTTGTTTTATAGGTATTCATTTGTTTTGTAGACGTTAATTTGTTTTACACGTTAAACAAATGAACGTCTACAAAACATATTCATTCGGATATACGAGCGCGATGTCGTGACACTACGGGTCATTCCCAGTACTTCTATTGAATACCCTTGTAAAAACATACATAGAACTAGACTGGGACATTTCCTATTACTTATCCCATTAGTTCTGTTCTCCTCATCAAGTTGTGCTAATAGAATTAGGACAGTTCTATCATAGAATTGTTCAATACTACTACTATACTGGGAATGATCCCACAAAATAGTAGAACTTGAAATTAACGAACTGAAATTAATAAACTAATTACACAACAATATTATCTGGGAGTACGGTTAAGCTTTGAAAGACCCACCATACCACATACTGGTACTGCCAGGGGTACGGTGGGTCGGCAGCGAAAACTGTGCAGTACAATCTACTTAGTTGTTTAATACTAAAAGGAGAAAAACAAGAACAAGTGAATGGACTTTGATCATCCGTCAATGTTTGTAACTTACGTATGATTTTGTATTTCTATAATAATAATATATTGTGTTGATTCAGCCTCAAATCACTTTTATTACTTGACAAAAACACACATCAGTCTTTTATTATTACGAATGTCCCATCTGGATACTTTGTTTTTTAGTCTTTGAACACGCACAATACTGCTTCTTTTTACACTCGCTAAATGCGAATTTTTTTATTCACTCTATTATTTGTGATACTGAATTTATTATAAATTGTAAATAAAACGTTGTAATATTGTAATACTCTTGAATGAGAAGTGATTCCATAACTTTTAGTCATTTTCCTACTATAGTTCAAAATCTCATTACTCACGATGGCATTTTCAAATGTAACGTACACACACGCGAGTAAAAGAGCGAGCGCTGCCGACCGCAGCACGTACGCGACTAAAGCCAAATGAGACATATAGCCTGTTTTTAATATGCCACTTTTGAAGTTCGCATAACTCATCTACGGTTTTTTTACGCTGCGCTGTGGCACACGCACACACGAAACCCCTCCCCCCGCTCACTCGCTGACGCCACCGCCGTGTTTTTGTTTTTGCGGGGGGTGAGGTCGAGCTACGCACTGTACTGCAACCTCGCCTTAAGAAAATATTCAGAAATATACAGGAGTAATAATACTAGCGCGAAGGATGTGGTATGAAATGTCATTAATACAAAAACGTGTCTTGGATAGTTCTAGTTCGGGTTTTAAAGAAAAAGCCCCCTTTGAATCCAAAATTATGCAACCCTGCATAAAATTATACAGACTTGCATCCGAATTTGAATTTGGGACCACTACTTCTTAGTCAAGAATTCAAGATGGCGATACCTTAGTGGAGAGACTACGAGACTAACAAACTGATTTGCAGGCCGCGAGTTGAAGCTTACGGTGCACAACGCTGCCTTGTCAGAGTTAAGGTAGGTTACATTACAGATTGTATATATTATTCAAGGTTGTCAAACTTAAACATTGAAGCATAATATAGGTATTTGACTGCCTCCGTGGTCCAGTGGATAGCGTATGCGACTGCTGATTGGAGGTCCCGGGTTCGATTCCTGGGTCGGGCAGAAAGTGCTACTGGGCTTTCCCGAAATCTCAGTAGCAGCACGGAGTCTGGTGATGTGCCCGGTAACGGCAATAGGCTTGCCCCCTATTACATGGGACCTAAAAATTCATGGCGTAATGTGTGAATGTGTGTGTGTAATATTACACCTGTGCCCCTTCGGGGATACAGGCGTGAGTCTATAAATAAAAAAAATACAGGCATTTAAACATTCGTGGTCATTTAAACTTATTTTTTAATCGTCTTTCGGGATAATTATATACCACGTAGGTACCTTTGTTTCGCTTCGTTTGGTATTTATTAACAACCGATTCTTTATTATATATTTTGCAATTGCTCGGATACTGCCGGCACTCTTCAATTCTAAAATGCGCAGTTTCCCGAAGTTGAACTGTAATTGATTTCAAAATTAAGTCCATACTAATTGCTTAACATATACTCTGTCATAGCTCTTTGTTCTACAGATTAACTTGAGATCCCGAACCAATACTACTTGCTTGCTCTGAGAAGTCTGCCCCTCTGACCAACATTACGACACACGTAAGACCATTGTAGTTTATTCACTTTATCCTCGTTTCTTCGGAGGAAAACCGACACTTGGCCCATTTGTCCACTTTATGATGGATGTTGACGTATTGATGACGCAAATGAAGAAGATTTCTCTCAGTAACGGACCCCTTTTTAAAGGGAAAACCAAAAACGATACGCAGCCTTAGGTATAATGGAATGTTCTGGATTTTTTTCAGCGCTTTTGGTACTTGTAAAGTGAAAAAGCTTTTGAGGGTATAAAGACACAGTAAAAACCTTTTTTGTTGCTTTGAGAATAAATAGAGCTTTGATAAATACATTTTTAAGCTCAAATGAATAGTTTACACACATACATACATACACAATACAGGTAATTATAATAAAATGACAAACCAAATTATTTATTAATATGTTACTTACTAATTTTTGAAGTCGGTAAACTTATAAAACTGTTCTGGTCGGTTGACACTGACCCCAAAAATAACGAATTTAATTTTAAATAGTAAAAAATTATAAATCATCATCAGTCATAGTATATAAATGTTTTCTTTAATTGTTTATAACTTTCTTTGCTGTTCATGCATTCACACCTGAGTTATTAGTGTATAATCTATGTTTATGTTCAAGCGGACAAGTAACTTAACAGTTTGTTAGTCTTTCCTGAAGACTATCGCTGCAACTAGGCTAACTGTTAATAGTGTTCCAACTAACATATTGATGTAAGCAAAAGCTAACGAGTTATGAAATTGCCTCCATAACAATGATTTAGTGCAAAAGCTATAGATTCAAACATGACACTGTTCACAAAGACTTAATACAGTAATTAACACACCTCTCGTTCCCTCTAACCTACAAGAAACAGACTTATTGTTGCACTCCAAAAAACCACTTCTCTTAATCCAAAGTTTGAAGTGAGAACTTTCTAAACTGCAGTGAAAATTTTGTAAGAACGCCTCATCTTTCGCTTTTGACAATTTTATACTTGGAGCCGTTTAATACGATTATAGTTCTTAAATCCCCGGAATAAAGTGTTGTTGGCATGTATGTGTATGTTGGTGTTTGCGTACAAAAGAAAACAAGGGCTTTCAAATGAGAGTTTTTCTTAGACAAAGGGGAAATATTCTTGATGATATATTAAAGAGTTTGAGATGTAACATGATGTATGAGATTGTCAACAAATAAACAAGCTGGCTTCTTTTTTGAAAAGGGTTTGATACATACTTGAGCTAATTTAGGTTATGTGATTTTCATGCGTATTTGGGAAATAAAGGTTTGTCAAGGCCACAGTGTAAGTTAGAGTAGTAAGCAGACTCCGCAATGCAACTGGGATAACGCTAGGAAGGTGGATTATAGTTGTCATATCTCTATATTTTATTTATATATAGACACAAAATATCCACGCGTAGCCAGTTAACACGATGAAAATAGTAGATCAGTTGTTTTACATTTACATTTATTTGAAAATGATTGACCTCAACAATAGTGCTTCCTATTGTGCGAATGTCTGTGGGTTCCTTCACACCCCACATAATATGAAGGATATATATTATATATGACTTACGTTGACGCCTATTTCCTTTAGATGGTGTGGACAGAGTTCTATTACTTAAAGACGCAGATTTACAGTCATTGAAACGACCAGACCATTATTATTTCTATTTAAATAATAACTAGTCTGACTCTTAATTCCTTAATTCCAAACATACATAAAAACACAGTCCCTACCTCAAAAGAAAATCCTTAAAATAAAAATACATCAAATCAGGCAATCAAATAAACTTTTTGCCTTTGAAAGTAAACTCCTTTATTTTTACGAATATAAAATGGGAAACTAAAAACTGGGAGCTATTTTGAGCGTCAAAGTAGATGAAAACTCAAGCACCAGGTTAATTTTTGTCATAGTACTGCGGGTATTGGAAATGTTCGTTCTAGTCAGAGTGTGTTTTTCCACCAGAGCTTCAAGGAAGAGAAAGGTAAGCTACGAAAATTTGTCACCGTTTCCACTGATGCTAAACTATGTACTGAGGCAAGTACGATATGCAATGAGGAAGTAGCTGTACGGTGCAGGAGTGAAGATAAGCATCTCTAGCACACATCTATTGCACACGTTCAGAGCACACTTCCATCAATTTAAAAACACCATACAGCGAACCCATTTACACCAGTGCAAAGCTATACAGACCAATGCCTATATAAAGGCATAAAGACATATTTATTTCTGCATTTTGGTTGTTTACAACACTTGTATAAGTCCAGATCCCATTCCTGACAAAACTGGCTTTTCCTATCTAAATTACCTCTACAGACGAAAAGCCGAAACAAATTGAGAGACATATCATTTTTTTTCTCATTTCATTCTCTTTTTTTGTCGTATACAGGGTGGCGCTACCATAGGGGCACTTTTTAAACAGGTGGCATAGCTACATTCTGAAGCTTTGTACCAAAAATCAAATAAATCGCTGCAGTAGTTTAGCCACAATATCGATTTTAAGTTCCGCAATTTTTGCACATGCTTTGAATTCCACACAGCTGATATTAACGCACTTGAAAATAAACTTAATTTTTTTTACAGTAAAGTGCATGTAACGTATGTCCGGAACCCGTTACATGCATAAATGCTTAAACCTGACAAAAAATATTCGCGCGTCCTCAAAGATACGCGGGAATTCCCGCGCGGCGTCGAGTCGGCGCCCGCGTCGTACGCGTACTTTCAGTCAGTGTTGTTTCTGAGTTTAACGAACTTTCGCGTCAAAATATTTACTGTAGAGTGGTAACCCAGAACGGTTTACTCACGCAGGCTCGCGAGGTCGCGCGCAAGCTTGAGCATACGCAATCCGCAAAGAAAATGCCCGAGACCGCGCGGGGATTATTCCTCTCTGTCTACGTTGACCCTTAGGCGTCGTCGTCGTGCAACGTCGCTTCGCCTCGTAAGTACGAATCGTCGTTGTAGGTTTTTGCGCCCGAGTAAATTTTTACAGAACAAGACTTTTGAAACCTAATCTACCTTTATAATAAAGTTACATAATAATAAAATGGATCGGTTCCGGCAAGCACGCAAAAATCTAATTGGGTAGTGCATTTACTGTAAGAGTGAGTAGGAACTCACTCTTACAGTAAATGCACTACGTGTGACAAGGACAAACATAGTGGAGCCAAATAGAGTTGCCCAATTATGAACAAAATATTGTAAATAGTATCGATAAAAATACCTACGCACCGTAAAAGTTTGTTGTTTATTGTATCGATATTGTTTGTATTTAACGTTAATGTAATCGTCTTATCAATGACTTTACGTTCGAAAATTCCAAAGTGTGGTACAAATAAAGACGACGTTATTATTAATAAGTAAACAATGATAATTATGTAAAGTTATTCAATTATTTAATCATTTGAAATAAGTTAATAATTATTATTGACTATTTTAGCTCTTTCCGTATGGTATTTTTTGAATGGTCTAAAGGGTTCAACGATCTACTTAAGAATTATAATAACTTTGTACTGAACTAATTTAAGTATGTGCATAGTATTTCATAAACTTGTTTAACTGTGTCGTATTAGCAACACTATTAAGTAATAGTGATATTGTTAATACAAATAAAGAATGCATAGTTCATGGTACATAAAAACATTTTGCAATATTTTGTTGTTAACGTATTAACGTGTCAAAAATAACGACATTCACAGTATCTATTGGGTATCCCTAGTTCCATGTACCTAGACAAGTCGGCGCCAGCGGCGCATCAGAGATCGGTGACTCATCAAAGCTTTAGTGCCGCAAAAACGATCGATCAGATTGCGCGCGCGCTTTTCTTAACTTTATGCGACAGTTGTTTTTGGTACTTATTGTGTGATTGTATTTAGCTGTATTATTTAATTGTGTTGGTGTTTAGTGAACTTTATCATTCGAAATTTACGTCGTCCGAATATGCGGATATGATTGTATTACGTGGGTTCTTGTTGATATGAAAAAAACACCAGTGCTTTCCTAATTACTGAACAAATTTCATTAGAGTTATGTGTAGAATTACTGAAATAGGTAATACGTATTTTGTGCTACCTTTTACGTGGGTTTGTGTTTAATGGGTTTTTGTTGATATGAAAAAGACACCAGTGCTTGCCTAATGAGTGACCAAATTTCATTGGAGTGATGTGTAGAATTACTGAAATAGGTAATTCGTCAATAAATGTGTGTGAACTACCTCCATGGCTCCGTCTGCCACATAGCACACGTTGCTGATCTTACAAAGGTCAGTAACCTAAAGTCATATTGGTCTACAAATGGTGTTTCGTTTTGTAACTCATATTTTATAGTTTATTTTGTTTGAAAATTTTTTTTTGGCCCCTGTGTCTTTTTTGATGATATAAAACATTTTATAGGCATCAATGCTACGTCCTTTTTAAATAAATGCCCCTATGGTAGCGCCACCCTGTATATTTTTATGTCCAGATAAAATGGGCTTAGTATGCGATATAGATTGATGGATATTAATTTAGAACCAGCACCGACAGTTTTACATGTCCTCCGAAGCACGATAGCGCTCTGATGTAAATGCCACATACGCTCACCCATCCAACTTTGTCGATCTACTACTAACGGCGAGTCAAATAAGTCTATGTACGCTACAGATTTTATTTATTAGCAATAAACTACTATTAAATTACTATTACTATTAAATTAAAGGGCATTTTCTTTCAACTTAAACAATAAGTTTAAAGAGGCCTGCGTAGGATGCGTCCCAAGGTGCGGGTGCGGGGGTCAGTTCTGTCTGTCCCTCGCAGTCGGGTGCGGTCGCGGGAAGAGAGGCGTGTCGGTGTTGCGTTGCCACGCGCCCTATCTCCCGCGACCAAATGGGGGCGCACCATCGTTGCGTCGCGGTGGGGCCGCAGAGGAAGAGGAGATGCGGTGTTGCGTTGCCGTCCTCCCTATCCTCTGCGGCCGCTGGGTGTTTTGGCGGCGGAGCCCAACACCTTCATCCGCCGCCAAGGGGGTTTCGTTCGGGACCCGCCTGACCATCTGGCAGGCCAATACCCGTCGGGGAGTAGCGAGGAATGCTTCGGTGAAACCCTACCCTCCGACACATGGGTACATGAGGAGCACGGGTTGGTTTTTATTTAGTAAGAGTCTGACAGTCCCCTTCATCCTTCCCCCCCAGGGCGGAGGGACTCCATGAGGATTTTCCAACCTGACATAAAAAAAAGCTGAAGTAATACTCTATAAAATAGTAAGTACACAGAGACTAGCACGTGTATGCCAAAAAATAAAGCTGGCGAGATGTAATTAAAAACGAAATATATATAGAAAAATATACCTCCTTAAACTCCCAGTACAAATGCCAGGCAATTGCCAGAGGCTATTGCTTCAAACAGCCTTATTAAAAATTTTGAAAAATATAAAGCTAATGTGAGCTAATTAGTAATTATTTGTTACTAAAAATACTGTTTCGTCGCGACCTTTGAAATTAATTTTGTGAAAACGATAGTTTATATATTTACAAGTTTGACTCGCCCCAGTTTTGCATGGATTTTCATCATCATTATAAGTCTTGTTTATAATCTGTTTCTCTGTAATGTTGGGCACAGGAATCTTCCCACTCTTACAAAACTTGTGCAAACTATACACCTAAACCTTTCTCTATGGAAGGAACCGCAGGAAAATTCGTTTTATAATGGATATGCTTTATACTTATAGTTTTATAATATTTCAATGGTAGGTAAGATAAGTGGTTTTAGACTCCTGTCTGCCACCAAGGAGATGACTACACGCATTGTTTAATTGGTCAAATCGTTTCTGGGTTTAATCCCCAGACGGTACAGCACTAATTGGATTAAAATTTATTAAAATTAATATTTATGGTAACCCGGTCGCACCATCTATCCATGCCCTAGTCGGCGTAGTATTAAGGAAACTTCTTTTAATCGAGAGATCTAGTATTTTCTTTTACTTATTTTAAGCAAAAACGTTGACCTTATTACTAAGCCCACCCTTTCTTCTACAAGAGACTCTTTAATCCTAAAAAAAACTTGGAAGTTGCCGAGTGTATTATCCACTTTGTCTTCATCTTCCGTTTTTGCAGTCGGCTATTACAATAGCCTTTAATAGTGGCTTTGTTAATTGAATATATCCGTACATCCTTAGCCCGGATAATAAATCTGCCGGCAGTGAAATACCAACCGCGGATTAACGTTCCCGCTAAAACTGGGATTAAATTCGTCCTCGTTTACACCGAAGTATAACAGATTAAGTCGTTGATAGTCGCAAAATTTCATTTCAAAGATGATATTCCAAACCACCTTGATTACCGCCATTACTGCTACAATCGTTTCAGTGGTTTGAATTCCAAACTACTACACTCAGAACGTCTTATTTCAAACCACAGGGGTAACGTCTCCACTAACATTGTGGCTCGTACTAGTCCTTTACTTTCCAGTGACTAAAGTCCGTAAAGACTTAACCATATTACTCAATTACGTACGGAAACTTCGAGAATGCTTCTTGTGTTGTTCGATGTACTAGTGGTTTAGTGTTATGGCTTACAATTTGTCCGTTTTAAGGATGAGTAGTTCCGTAAGTAGTTCTGATGTTGATTATGTTTATGGTCAATTGTTCGGATTGACTTGGCCGGATTATGTGGAGGGTTATGGTTAACACCGCCTCAATACTCGTAACAATTACTCTTGCCATTGTGCCCGCTGTTATAATAATAATAATTATTATATTAGCCCTACATATATAAACTACCCTTCCTTGTATCCGTTGGTTGTACATTTGTAAAATCCCCCGCGATACAGCATTGCTTCCTAGTGCGGGAGTTGTTAAAAAAAGATAAAACAAAAAATCCCCTACAGTTTATTGGCCACTTCTCATTATGCGAAAGGCAAACCCGCCACAGTAACCAAGTATGAGTTCGCAGACTTGACAGACTGACGCATGTCTTGCGTGAATATAATCGTAAACCCTCAAAATTAATGCAGGTTTCTTCACTGATCATTGAGAGCAATAATTTCGATATGTTGTAACGTATGTCTGGTACCTACCGAATATGCGTCATAATACCGTCCATACGCTCGGGCAATCAGAGAAGGCCATCGTCTGTGCTCGCGGAGATTGCCATATATGGTAAAACACCGACACCAACTCTGATGGAGAGCTCTGAAATATAAAGGGGCCGACAGAGAGGCTGGCACCGCTACTTATCACCCTGTCTGATCTACGTGCTACGTCTACTTCGTACGTGTATCTTGGTCCCAGCTGTGGGTTCCAGGTCCACCTTGAAGTTCCAGGCTACGCTACCCTAGCTCTATTCTTCTCTTCACTTCACCTGCACCGTCGCCGACGACACTGCTGCCGACGAGTCTGGCCTGCCCCTGCTAATCGCGCACACACCACCGGCGCCTGATCGCTGAAGCCAACGGTCTGAGAGGATCTGCCCTCTACGCGCAGCCTGCCCTGCACACTACCGGAGGGAACAGCGTGGGAGACTGTGGGTCATACTCGTGCATAGGAAGTGAGACAATACTAGGCAATAAACGTATAGAACTTTTTCTTCGTTTAATTCTAGAACCCGTTACAATGTCATTGATACCTGCTTATTATCTAGAAGATTATGGAGAAATGTCTCTGATATGCAGATTTCATCAAGGATAGTATCATATCCTTCCCCGTTAAGCAAACGACTGGCAAATTATTAACATCCAAAACTCAGTTATTTAACTAAAATATCGTATTTAGCACATAATAATATGATACTTTAAAGTAGATGCACTGATTAGGAAATGATACACAACGGTGTAATACACTGCCCTATATAAGCTTAACCAGCGTTTTACTCACTTGAGTTATTGGAGATTTAACAGGTGATGTAATGTACTGGAATGGGTTCTTGTCTCCTTTGTGTTTATTTGCACAAACACATACACACACACACACACACATACTCAGAATCTAACTTACTAATAAATAAAGCTGAAGAGTTTGTTTATTTGTTTGCTTGAACGCGCTTATCTCAGGGACTACTGGTCTGATTTGAAAAATTCTTTCAGTGTTTGATAGCCCATTTACCTAGGAACGTTATAGGCTATATAACATCACGCTATGAGCCACGAAAACAGAGCAGTAGCCTTAAATAACGCGGGTGTAACCGCGGTGTCATCTAGTAATTTAGAAAGTCGCACAGGAAGACGAAATAATTTGCAATGTCACACACACATGCGCGTATTGTCGCATAGCTGTTAATCAAGTGCCTGTTTTGAACTGTAGAAGCTTTAAGATTGTTGATGATTTAGTTGTGCATGACTAAACCAAACTTAGTCTTTTGCTTCCCTGATTGACTAGATAAAATAAGGAGTTGGAAACGACTAAGATCTGTCAAACTTAGTTGCACTAAATATTCGGCGTAAACTTAAGTGTCGAGTCATGACATTAGAGAAAAAGCTAAATTGAGGCACTTTTCTAATAGTAACGAAATTTCATTTGAAATGTTTTCAATATTTTGGCTTTTCGCATATTTGGGTGTTTGTAAAAGATATCGCATACCAAGGGACACCGTTTTAATATAAGTGGGTACATACATAGTTATAGGGTATATAGGTATGTAGTCGTGGTAGTTTAAGTGGCCGGTAGGACTGAGTCACACACTCTTGTCCCCAGTCTACCTGTCCCAAGAGGTAGAAATAAGCCCGTAGGTAATTAATAAAATTTAATAGGCTACTCGGCTTTACTGAGTTCAATAGACCTTTTGGTTCAATAACCTTTGCGATAAACATAATAAAAAATTAGAATATGATCGAGGAAAAATTACACGCCACATAAATGACCTAGAATGCCTAATTATACTAAGAACCCGGCCAAAGTGTGATCGACCGGGCTTGGGACTGGCAGAGGAGGCTTGTGGAGGCTCTCCCCTAAAGGCGTTCGGGGCATACCCACTAAAACCACCGCGGTGTCCCTACGGGTAGCGTGTGGTAGCGGGGTCACGCGATTCGCGGATAGCATACTTTTCCGTGACCCCGCCCGGGATTGGCCCGCGGTTGGTCTTGGCGGGCCCCATCTTGTTATGCTACTTGGGAGGCGGCGCGGACACTACGCCACCTCCTTGCCTTTGGCGGACGGGGAGCAGCGCTTGCCGTCCGCAGGCACTAAAACCTAGCAGCCGCAGAGGATAGGGAGGATGGCAACCTGATAACACCGCATCTCCTCTTCCTCTGCGGCCCCACCGCAACGCATCACATGGTGCGCCCCCATTTGGTCGCGGGAGATAGGGCGCGCGGTCACGCAACACCGAAACGCCTCTCCTCCCGCGACCACGCCCGACTGCGAGGGATAGACGGAACTGTACCGCACCCGCACCTATGTACTCTGTATAAAATTGCCAATGGGTTGACGTCAACACCTGATCTAGTAAAAAAAAATAAACTTAGACGTACCTCGTCAGTGGCACGTTCGGTCTAAAAAAATAACAAGAACTTTCGTTGTTAGATCATGTCGGACAAATCTCGGCCAACATGCTCCCGTCAACAGGATGATGTCCACTTACAATAGAGTCTGCTCATGTAACTGTGATATTGACATTTATTTCAACAGTCTTAAGATTTTTAAGGATAGAGTTGCACATATTGAAAACTTGTAGTTCTTATTTCTATTTGCTTTATGATATTTTTTTGCTTTTGTTAACGGTATTCTGATTTTATTTGATTTTATTGGATCCATGTTCTTAATTGTGACAAAGTGTATTTATTGACTTTTTCTTTTATTTTATTTTAATTTAGTTTACATTTCAGTTAATTTTGATTTAATGTTTGTTTAATTTTAACTTGTATTTAATTTTATTTTGGTTCAACGAATATTTAATTTTAATTTCATTTGATTTTGATTTAATGTTTATTTAATTTAAATTTGATTCTGATTTAATGTTTATTTAATTTTAATTCGATTTATGTTAATTTAAAATATATTTATTTTTAATTTGATTTTATCCTGACATTGACTTAATTTTGTCTTGAAATAATTTTGATTTTATTTGGTCTCAATTCAATTTAAATTTAATAATACCAATTAATTAGATTCCATATCACTGCAAGTACCAATTATATTTCTAAATTGTTCACCATAATCCACGATAAATGTACTATGAATGGTGTGCGCACCTTTAAGTGACATATTTACACAGCATTAGAGATGTATAACCAAGTAAAAATTTTATAATTAAGATTTTGTAATTATGTTGTTGGTGCCTTAAATAAATAAATAAATAAGACGACAAATAACGCTTCTGTTGAAACCAAAATACCGAGATACCTGAGATTGACTTCTTCACGCTTGTAACATCCCTAAAGCTCTTTGCATTTCATTTGCGTTCAAATGACGTCGCTTCATGACGTTAAAAATGTCTCAAAATCCAAATTTGTTCAAAACTTTTTCAAATTATTGTTTAAATCATAAAATTGATACAGAATACAAAATTTTAATAGGCAAAGAAAACGCTATAAAATTCGAACAAATGCATTCGCTTTTGAATTTGTGAAAAAAACAAACAAATAAGATACTTGGTTTTTTTTTACAACCTGCCAGTATGTCCTCTAGATCAAAAAAGTTTACATAGGTAATAATAATAATTGCACAATTTCTGGCTGAAGTGGCTACGTAGTTCGCATGAAAGCTTGGCATCTCAATTCCAATCAGCTGTAGAATCTGGGTCGTTGCCATCATTTATGATGACTGGAATTACCCACCTGCTCTACAAGACAGGCAGTACTAGCGTGCCCGGCAATTATAGACCGATAACATGTCTACCATCGGTCTATAAACTTCTTACATCTATTCTGAGAGCTAAAATAGCTAAACATGTTGAAGACAATTCTATTATGTCAGCCTCTCAGAATGGATGTAGGAAGGGCGCTCGCGGTACTAAGGAGCTCCTCCTCATTGACATGGCCATTAGCCAACAAGTTCGCCGTAACCGAAAGGATCTGGTGGCATGTTGGATAGATTATAAGAAAGCGTATGACTCCGTGCCGCATACATGGCTTTTGAGGGTGCTAGAGTTGTATAAAGTAAATACTACTCTACGCACCTTCTTAAAGTCATGTATGGGGCAATGGAATACGATTCTTTGCTATCCAGGATGCCGAAGGATCCAGGAAGACGGCGAACGTATTAAAATTGAGCGGGGAATTTTTCAGGGCGAGAGTTTGAGTCCCTTTTGGTTTTGCCTAGCCATGAACCCTCTCAGTACATTACTGGAGGGTTCAAGGTTAGGCTATAGGTTACAGAGAGGCAGTCAGGTCGTATCCTACCTGTTATTCATGGATGACCTGAAGTTATTTGCCCAATCTGATGTCCAATTGCTAGATTTACTAAACGTAACCCAAAACTTTAGTCAGTCTATCAATATGGAGTTCGGTGTGGATAAATGTGCTGTCATTCATGTGAAGCAGGGCAGGATGATGGAATCTGAGGGGATCCAACTCTCAGATTCCATTAACCTAAGATCGCTTCTCTTAACCGATACCTATAAGTACTTGGGTATGTCACAGGCTTTAAGTATCAATGAAGCTGACATGAAGCAATCGTTGCAGGAGTGTTTCTTTGGCCGCCTGAAAAAAGTATTAAAAAGCCTTTTATCAGCTGGCAACAAGGTTCGTGCTTGCAACGGTTGGGTCATGCCACTTCTTGTATACTCCTTTGGCATACTCAAGTGGACTCAGTCTGAATTGGACGCCCTGGACAGAAGAGTCCGCACATTGTTGACGGCATTTCGTATGCATCATCCTCGTTCATCCGTGATGAGGTTGTACATCCCGCGGAAGTGTGGGGGTCGTGGCTTTCTGAATATCAAGACCCTACACAACCGCGAGGTGTGCAATCTCAGAGAATATTTTCTCCGGGCGAACGGGGACATGCATCGAGATGTTGTCGCAGTGGACAATGGACTCACCCCGCTCAAGTTGGCTAAGGAGAACTGGCGCATACCTGTAGTACTCAGTACTGATGAGCGCAAGCGTGTATGGCAGAGCAAGGAGCTTCATGGCAGGTTCCATCGGGCCTTGTATGGACCCGATGTAGACCTATTGGCCTCGGTGAACTGGCTACGCTTCGGTGACCTCTTTGGGGAAACCGAAGGGTTTGTTTGTGCAATTGCTGACGAAGTTATCAAGACGAATAACTACCGGAAATATATCCTGAGGGATGGCACTAGTGATATTTGCCGTGCCTGTCACCAGCCCGGTGAATCCCTCAGGCATATTGTTTCCGGTTGTTTACGTCTTGCTTACGGCGAGTACTTGCACAGACATAACCAAGTAGCCAGAATCATTCACCAGCAACTTGCTCTGAAATACAAACTTGTAGACATCCCTCGATGTCGGTACCTCTACCGTACTACAGGTATGTGGCAGAGCCAGTTCTCGAAAATGGCCATGCCACATTGTACTGGGATCGATCTATCGTCACAGACAGGACTGTTGTAGCCAACAAACCTGATATTGTGGTGATAGATCGATCAGAGCGCCTCGCAATAATTGTTGATGTCACCATTCCTCATGACGAGAATCTCGTGAAAGCCGAGAAAGACAAACAGATTAAATATCTGGACTTGGCTCACGAGATTGTCGACATGTGGGATGTGGACTCGGCAATTATTGTGCCGATAGTTGTAACGGTTAATGGCCTAATAGCCAAGAGCCTCGATCGTCACCTTAAGAGGCTCGCGTTGGGTGCTTGGGTCAAGGGCCTGATGCAAAAGGCAGTACTTCTCGACACGGCACGTATTGTGAGGAAGTTCCTGTCTCTGGAGCCCTAACCACCGACAGCTTGGACCCTGTGCCTGTTGCTGTTGGGATCCCACGGTTTTTTTATATTTTTAAATGTATTTTTTTTGTAAATTATATATTTAAAAATGTAACTAGAATAATGCTGAATAAAGGAAATAATAATTAATTATTAATAATTATTGTACACCAGGCAATAACAAGAGTGAATTACAGAGAATTTCTTATAAACTAGTGTTACAAGGGCGGTCTTATCGCATAATGCGATTTCTGCCAGACAACCGTGTACGGACAGAATTAAATATTAGGACAGGTAGTATGCGGGTGCACTATAAAGGGTCATAATAGCTGTATACCTACTTAAAACTAAAGTAAGCTTATCAAAACCGATAAGAAAAACATATACATCCATAATCCATATACATAAATTAAATATGATAATAATATGAAATAAATCACAAATATATAAATAAATAAATACACATATATATATATATATATATATATATATATATATATATATATATATATATATATATATATATATATATTATATATATATAATATATATATATATATATCTACATATAATATATAGAAGATATCACTGGAATGTTACTTATTATAGTGACAAGTAATGTTTCTTTACAAGATTTTTAAATATTGGCAATGATTTTGAACGTCTTATCGTTTCCGGTAGTGCATTCCACAAATGGGAATTGGAATTTTTAACTTAAGACTTTCGGATGATCTCAAGCACTTAGAATGTGTGTCATGCAGATAGACAAATCTATTCTTGAGATATAAGGGATATGAAGGATTAAACAGAATATTATACAAGAGACAGAGAATATGAGTATTCCGGCGAAGGCGGATGGGTAGCCATTTGAGCTTGTTTCGAAATTCGGAAACGTGGTCATATTTGCGTAAACCAAATATGAACCGTATACAAAAGTTTTGGAGTCGCTCAAGCTTGTCTAGTTGGTCCTCATTAAGATCTAGATAGCTGGCATCGGCATAGTCAAGAATAGGAAGAAGGATAGACTAAACAAGCGCAACTTTTATTTCTCTCATTTATTTATTGTAAGTTTTAAATTGTGTATTATTTTCTAAAAGAAAGTGTTCTTCATAATAATTAGTGGATAAAACTTTGTAGTAGGTATAAGCTTTGTTGTTATTGTGCATGCTGTGGTTTCCAGTAAGTGAAGGAGTACACTGTACAAAACCTATGTGTGTATAGTATGTGTATCTATGTGTATTTTCTTTGTTGGAGACCCTTAATAAATAAATAAATAAATAAACTTTAGTGGCAATTGGAAGAAAATTTCGCAATCTTCTTAGCGATGCGGCAGCTGCAAAGAGTTTCCGACTAGTACTTTGCAGTTGAAAGCTCCAAGAGAGTGTTTGGTCAATGTATATCCCCAAGTTCTTTACTTTGTCACTGTAAGGAATTGGAATACCATCAAAAGATACAAGGGGAACTATTGACCAGTCGATCTTAGAGATTAGTCTGGAACTACCAACCAAAATAACCTGAGTCTTTGTAGGATTAACTCTGAGTCCAAACCTTTTAGTCCAGTCACAAATTTGATCCAGATCATTATTTATTATTGTTATACCTTGAGACAGGCTTTCAGGCTTGATTTGACAGTAAATCTGCATATCATCTGCATATAAGTGGTAGGAAGAAGAAATATGATTGGAGATATTATTTATAAAAATTGAGAAGAGCAAAGGAGATAGAACGCCGCCCTGTGGTACGCCGGCAGAGTTGTCACACCAAGTAGAATGGGTGTCATCTAGCCGGATTCGTTGTCGGAGACCAAACAGGTAACTACGAAACCAGTCGATCACCGATGGAGATATGTTAAGAGAGCCTAATCGAGCAAGGAGAACATCAAAGTCTACGGTGTTGAAAGCATTACTGAAGTCTAATAAACAGAGCACCGTGTAGGTATTACCTACTTGGTAAGAAATGATATAATAATTGATTAATAATTTGAATCGGCTATAGCCCAGTGGTGTACGTAACGGACTGCCGAGACGATGGTCTCGGGTTCGATCCCCAGGTACCCCGGGCACACACCTCTGACTTTTCGAAGTTATGTGTGTATTAAATTAATAATGTTAATTATCGCTCGCTTAATAATGTGCCCGGTAGATGGCAATAGGCTCGCCCCCTATTACATTGGGACCAAAACATAACTGGCGAAAAGTGGGTGTGTAATACACCTCTGCCTACCCTTTCGGGGATAAAAGGCGTGAAGTTATGTTGTTTATGATGTTATGTAATAATTTGAAATAGTATGTGTTGCTTAGACTTTTTTGATGTGTGTACTTACTTACTAATATACAAGAAGTTCATAGACATACGCAAACATATAATCATACACATATACATATACCTACACACATACAATTATATATACATATTATCTTATGCATAGGGTTCCCACCAAGAACTTAGGGTCCCAAGCCAACCTCACCTGCAAGTGGTGCACCTGCCGATCAACGGACGAGGCTCTGGCAAACAAAATGTCCCAATAAGCGGCAATAGGCTCGCCACCTATTACGTGGGATCAAAACACTGGCGAAAAGTGGGCGTTTAATACGCCTTTGCCTACCCCTTCGGGGAAACAGGCGTGAGTTTATGTATGTATGTATCTTATGTAAATGCCATTCATCGGGTAATGAGATTTTTTTTGGGGTAATTGGCAAAATCTGAACTTCCACTGAACTGCTAGTGGCGTAATTGGCCACACTCTACACACATCAACAAAGTCTAGGGATATCTTAATCCTAAATTATTTACGAGTTTATAGTTTAGAACCTTGTTAGTTTCCACAAAAAGTTTATATACAGATTAAAACCTCTTTTATTCTATTTTCAAAATTTGAACATGGAAAGAAAAAAAACAAAATAATAAACAAAATATGGCGGCAAATTTGCTAGTAATTCGTTACATTAAAGAAAGTTAAAACTGTTTTATTATAATTATTAATGAAAAGGGTTTTTAATTGTTTTTCTTTTTTAATTTAACGTGACGTACGAACTTTAAAAGTCATGTCACGTCGTCATTTGAGTCGAGATGAAATGTTACGAGCCGTGGGCATGTTAGAAAATGGTGCAATTCAACGCGTCGTTGCTGAGGCCCTACATACCAGTCAAAATGTGATATCAAGGTTGTGGTCACGTTATCGCAGTACTGGAGATGTGGCCGAACAGCACACAGGTAGATATCGTGTTACTACGCAGAGACAGGATCGATTTCTCCAAATGACCGCCAGAAGACAACCCAATATCACAGCGCTGCAACTAGTGCAAAGGCTCCAGGAGGACCACCAGCTGCTGGTAAGCGACCAAACCGTGCGAAGAAGGTTACATGAAGTTGATCTTCATGCTCGAAGACCATTGCGTGTTCCAGCATTGCGACGTGGCAATCGCGGTCGGCGGCTTTCGTGGGCTCGGGAGCATTTACCATGGAGTGACGAACAATGGTCTTTGGTGCTGTTCACCGATGAGTCCCGGTTTGGGTTTCACCCGGATTCACGAAGAACACGCGTTTGGAGAGCTCCAGGGAGAGTTAGCCGTCTACGGCACCCTCAGGAGGTCCACCCATACCAAGGCGGGACAATCATGGTGTGGGCAGGAATTCGTCTTGGCGGACGAACCCAACTCGTTTGGATCCAAGGCAGCATGACTGCACAAAAATACCACGAGGAGGTAGTAGAGCCCGTTATTGTCCCACACAGAACTCAAATAGGCCATGAATTTCTACTCATGCACGATAATGCTCCTTGCCATACGGCGCGGCTGGTATCGACCGCTCTCCGAGAGCACGATATTCAAGTTTTGGATTGGCCTGCACAGTCGCCCGACTTAAATCCTATCGAGCATGCCTGGGACATGTTACAACGAAAAGCTTTGAGAGATTTTCCACCAAATTTGACGACTGAACAACAACTTTACGAACACTTGCAAAGGACATGGGACCTCATACCGCAGCAAGACATTGACAATTTAATTTTAAGTATTAACAATCGATGTCGATGTGTAATCAATGTAAGAGGTGGCAACACTGATTATTAATGATTAGATTTTACAAGACTTTTTCCATTTTTATTAAAATTAATAGTTTTTTAAGAAGAAATGTTTGTTGTTATCATACTAATTTTCCATGATGATTAAAAAAAATAATTTTTTTATTTAAAACAAAAAAAAACACGAAATGTTTTTTATTTTTATTAAAGACCTTAATATAATCTATGATTCTTCTATTTACTGTGTCAGAAAATTCTTCATAGATTTTTAGATATTTGATGAAATATAAAATATCCCTAGACTTTGTTGATGTGTGTACTTTATGTTTTGGACGGTACTCGTTACGAAAACGAATAGTATAATGTTACTTACGCGCGACTAGCCGCTCAGTGGAAAATAGAACTCAAAGAAAGAAGAAGAAGAAAAGCATTTATTTCCACAACATACATGAACATAATACATACATTTTTTACCTTAAAATATGGCACATGTTACATATTGTTTTGTAAACACATTGAAAAGTAACAGTTTTAGTTTAGTTTTCAAACGTTTTCAGTTTTTTTCTACAGTAAGCAGTGAAATAAAAAAAAGGTTTATGAATTATTTATAGTCTGTATTGCAGTAGTTACTCCAACTAAAGCTCTTTCGATCTTACTTTTTAAAGAATGGTATCTATAAGATACACATTTATTTATTAGTAGATCCATAGACACACTGAATTTAATCCATTCGAAGTCCACGAAAAAATGCAGACAATACCAACTAAAGTACAAAAGAAAAACGATAAATTTATGTAAGTAAGTAATCCTCTTTTTATCCGACTACGGCGCAGCCAAAAGGAAGGGTAATGTTTTTGGCAGTCTATGTATGTATGTATGTTTGTATGTTCCACCGTAGCGCCTAAACTACTGAACCGATTTTAATAAATGGAGTGGCAAAAGATTCGTAATAATGGCGCGAGTAACATAGGCTATATAAATTATGTCTAAATTTTCTATTTCGGAATTAATACCTCAGATTCCAACCTCAAAAAATATCAATTATTACGTGTTTGGTATCAAAAGAAAGGTATTGGTGAGCAAATTATAAATATGTACATATATAATACTGCTTGGGTCAAAATATAAGTTTAAAATGCGGTTTTACTTACAATTCGCGTGGTTCAGACGCTTTGCGTTACCTATTTTGCTTTCTTACTTTCTTTAAATTTTATTTACGTAGTCGTGTTATAGTTTTTAAACTTTTAGGTTATTCAAATGGAGTCGTTTAAAAATAAATCTTTCTGTAGTATATTCTACTTAATTTAAGTGACGAGGTTTTGGGTACACACGTCAGACTAATAATGTAAACATATTAAGCTGTTTTAGAATATTCAAGCCCTTCGGATTATCGAGGTTCTTAATTTATTTAGAACTAACTTAAAAATATAGACGTTGGAATTGAAGCATAGGACTTACCTAGTAAGAAAGTGATAATGCGCTCAGTTTTGCGTTTATTCTTTATTATTATAATTTTATACCACATACACACACATAGTATGGGTAACTAGACAATGGATAAAAATACATTAAAACTCTTTTTTTTTGTAAATTCTTACTTAATATGTTATGACAGATCATAGCAAATATCCATGTTCACACACTCAAATGTTTGACTTGAGTAGGAATCGAACCCACGATCTTTGGCGTAGCAGTTGTTTACACTCGTGCTACGCCACAGGGTCTTCAATGCATGATATTCATCACGGATAGACTGATGAATTTTCGGATGGTATCAGATGGGTAGCCAGACAGACGATCAGTTCAATCAATAAGTTTATTTTTTGCGACAAGACACCAACATTATTTGAAGTCGGCGGCCTTTCTCATCATGCGTTTACTGGATGACACCGATTTCAAAACAGTTTTCTTTGAGAATATGTTTTACCCGTGCAGTTGAATGATATTTGAAGTAGGTATCTATATTTTAACTATTTGTAAAAAGAAATTACTTGATAATATGCACGCGCATAAACATCGTGTCATTTTTTTTTTTTTATATTCAATAACACTTCAAATCATAAGTGAATTTAAAATTTACGAGAATACTTTTACTTACTTGTTTCTCACTTTTGGACAAATTTCACCATAAGGGTGCTAATAGATATCATCAATTACTCGTAACAAACATGAGCATTCGCTGTTTTTAAATCTGTCGAACTGAACAACGAACAGTGCCAAACATTGCTACGAATATTTTCATCAGCGAACGCTCTAATCAGTACAAAGCTCGAAGATTTACTGTCCATTCCTTAGAACGTTCGATAGAATGATCGCTAAAACACTCTCGTTTGTTTTTTTTTCAGAAACAATGTAACATTCGCAACAATGCTCATTATAGGTGAATATTCAAGTGTATCAGTATCCTTATACTTCCATTAATACATCACTACTGTCCGCAATCTCTCAGTTACAATATCAGAAGCAAAAAGGAAAAAGCTCTTAAGCTATATTGGCTACTAGGGGACGCCAGCAGCTACGCCTGCATTTTTTTTTTATTTACCCGTGTTGGCCGATCCCGTGGGAATTTCGGGAAATTCCTTCTTAGTGCAACCCTACGGTCCCCAAGAAACATACATGCCAAATTTCAGCTTCCTGCGCCCAATAGTTTCGGCTGCAGCGTGTCTGTCAGTCAGTCAGTAACGCAAGGATTTTATATATTAAGATAATATCCTTCCATTCATTCGCAAAAGGATCAGGTACTTTAAGAGTAAATGAAAATCTTGCTAATTTCTCTTTGACGGTAAATAATACTCTTTTTTCCAGTTAAAAATGCTCTTTAACCACTAGCCACCGTACTTTTGAAAACTCATCGTACTCACTCAAAGTTTCGTTTCAAAGGTACTGTCTCTTTACACTGTGACAGTAATGCAGAAACATTTTAGTTCCATTTTAAAAACGTGTTAAATTACTTTAACTAGTCAACCACAAAGCCAATATTGTACAAAGCGCGCAGACAGAACTTCACTACGTTAAAATATGAGTTACACCAACCCTATTCAGTTTTCATTAACCCAAAAGCTTATTTGTCAAAGTTCTATCTTTAATAGCCTTTTTGTACTTCATTTTATTTAAGAGTATGTTTGAAGCCTCATTTGTGATAAAAGGCTGCTATTTTATACTTACTGCGTGAAAGCGTTAAGTGTGTAATCAGTCTTTGTAAAAATACTTCCTATTTTTAAGTTATGAATGTGGTTACATAAGATTTCGGTCAACTGGTTGAGACTAGCCTAGGTTCTATTTCTGTAATGAAAGATCACTGAACTTTTCTTTTTCGAGATTAATGGCCTACTGCCTAAAAAGTTCCCGTTAAATTTCTTTTTTCGTAAGATTTCTCCATCGAAATTCACTCCGATGCATGATGTTGAATTTATCTGGCTTATAATACTGTACTAGACTATCTAGCACAGAAAATCTATCCAGTAGACACCAACTAGTTATGACAATAGAAAGTAGCTGACTGCCTCCGTGGTCCAGTGGAGAGCGTATGCTACTGCGGATCGGAGGTCCCGGGTTCGTTTCCCGGCTCGGGCAAAAGTGTTACTGGGTTTTTCCGAATTCTCAGTAGCAGCACGGAGTCTGGTGATGTGCCCGGTAACGGCAATAGGCCCGCCCCCTATTACGTGGGACCAAAAAATTCATGGCAAGATGTAGGTGTAATATAACACCTCTGCCTACCCCTTCGGGGATTACAGGCGTCAGTCAATAAATAAATGAATAAAATAAAATTAAAATGTTGCAGTAGTGTGAACAGTAAAGTTTTTCACAGAATGCAATTACATTTGAAAGGGTGCGGTATGACAAAATCTTTAGTCGCCCTTTTCTACTTTATTTTATTAAATTTTGTTTGAAATTTCACTCGAAATACACGTTTATTATATTATTTTTATTGCGTTTCAGTGTGACGACATATATATATGTAATCTGTCTCTGTAGAAAGACTCGCCGTTTTTATTAAGTTACGAGTCGAGTCTAGTCTTTACCTATGAAATTGCCGTTTTTCATGAAATAAAATAAGAGTATTTTTTATAATTTTTTACTTCTATTAATCAAAGTTATATCGCATGCGATCAATGGATCTTTGCCAATGCATTGGTAGCTTATTGATGCCCTTCTTGAAGAAATCAGCTGGACGGGAGGCAACACATTCTTCAAAGGCAGTTTGTACTGCCTCTCGGGTATTGAATTTTTTCCCGCCAATAAGTTATCCAAATTCTGAAAAAAGTAGAAGTCTGTAAGCGCAAGGTTTGGTGAGTACGGCGTATGACGGAGAATTCCAACCCCAGCTCTTGTAGCTTGGAGACCGTCTACTGTGCAGTATGAGGTCGCGCGTTGTCGTGCAGGAGCAGTGGAACCGAGCGATTAACCAAAGCTAGTTGGAGACGTGCGAGCTTCTCTATCATTGTTTGACGACCGGTTGGCGCAGCGGGAGTGTAAGCGACTGCTACGCCGAAGGTCGCGGGTTCGATTCCAGCTCAAGTCAAACATTTGTGTGCGTGAACATGGATGTTTGTCTTGGTCTGGGTTTTTCTATGTATAATATGTATGTATTTACAAAAAAAAGTATATATGTATGTTTATCCATTGTCTAGTACCCATAGTACAAGCTCTGCTTAGCTTGGGACTAGATGGTGTTGTGTGAGTGTGGTGGAATATTATATTGTTGTGTTCAGTTCTTCACAGTACATATCTGCAGTAATGCTCCTCCCGTTTGGTAAGAAGCTGTGATGAATTACATCGGCTTTTTCTAGGGGTAAGTTTTCGTTTAGGGCATTGTTTGGGTGCTGAACCAGGGTCCAACGAACTTGCTGGGCGCTTACGATTGTCGAACAGGATCCATTCCTCGTTACAAGTAACAATATGGTTCAAAATTCCTTCATTTGTATGCCTGTTGAGCAATGCAAGGGACATCTCGACGCGTACTTCGCGCTGGCGATCATTGAGTTCGTGGGGTACCCATTTGTCAAGCTTTTTTACCTTGCCAATTTGACGCAAATGGACCATTATTGTTTTAATGCTAAAGAAAGTTGCTGCTAATTCAGCCGTAGATAATTGAGTATCATCAGCTTCCACAATCGCTTTAATTCGTCATTGTCCACCAAAGTTTTTGGATGAACAAGGGGTTAATTTTTTTAGGTCAAAATTGCCAGAACGGAAGCGGGCAAACCAATAACGGGTGGTGCGTTCTTTTGTAGTGTTCGCTCTGTAAACTTCGTTGATGTTGCGTGCCGCTTTGCTGCCACGACGGTATTCATACTCCATATTTTTTTTTTTTTTTTTTAATAATTATTCGAATTTTTAACGTATCCATGATAACAAAAAATGTTCGAATGCAATGAAAACTATAAAAAAATGACGATTTTAGAAAAAAAGAATTCCATGTTTTTTAAATAAAATTAATTTGAAATTAGAAATATCAGCCTTTGAACTATTTGGCCCACTGTTTGTGGATGATCAACAATTGATTTCGAGAATAACGTAAATACTTTATGTGTTACGCATTTGTAAAGTAAACATTGGAGGCTAAGCACAGAATGTATTATTCAAGCCGTACAAGTTTGCCAACAAATCCAAATGCGCCCATTAACGTGCAGACTTGCCGAGTGCGCCGCAGTTAAAGTTTCATAAGGCTGGCAATCACATGGAGAGGTGCGGCGCCGTATCTATACAAACAAATAAATATAAAACGTAAAAACGTCTAAACAACATCGCTTCTTTGGGTGTTATGAAATAAATTTCTCAAGTGGAGTTCGTCTGGTAAAATATACTTATACATATATTTGTACCTGTGTGTCAAAACGTGATTTTCTTTATAGACTCACGCCTTTTTCCCCGAAGGGGTAGGCAGAGGTGTAATGTTACACCCACATTTCGCCCTGAATCTTTGGTCCCACCTAATAGGGGCCGAGCCTATTGCCGTTACCGGGCACATCACCAGACCCCGTGCTGCTACTGAGAATTAGGGAAAACTCATTAACAGTTTTGCCCGATCCGGGAATCGAACACGGGACCTCCGATCAGCAGTCATATACGCTAGCCACTGGACTATGAGAGTCAAAGTAAAAAAATCACCTTCTCAGCCTAGAGAGGTCCATTACAGAACAAAAGCCTTCCCCACAACTTTCCAAACAGACTGATCTTGAGGCACCCCCTGACCCAAATAAAAATATAGTATTCATTAACTTCTTATAGATCAGCAATGGAGTTCTCCACCTAACAAAAACTTTATTGTCTATTTTTAGCCCTGGTCTTCAAAAAAATCTCCGTTTTTCAAAGATCCCATCTTTCCCAGAAGTTTGGACTTAACTTACCTTTTCTTACGATTTTATGATAGCAGGTCCAGGAAGTTTTAGATCTCTTTAGTGATCTTCAGAAAGTTTTAATTCCCGGTTTTTCCACCTAATACTCTTATCGTGTGACTGCGTAACACCGTTGAGTTTGGTCCTTGGCTTAATCCTCGGGCTTTGGCATGGTGCCAATGGCAGCGAATAAGTTGATAAGCTTGGGACATAAGTTTTTGCTAGTTTTTCAATAGCGCTTGTTTAAGCTCAGTAGTAGTAGTAGTAGTTTTCTGCACTTTGTAACCATCCTTTCTTTAATTATATTCATACTTTTATGCGTCCCCATACTCCTTTCACCTTTTTTACTAGAAAAACATAAGCAAAATATAATGTCCGTCGCCTTATTTCCTAACTTAACCAGTCAAAGAGACTTGTAAGATATGTATTTGCACTCAGAAAACACCGTTACTAAATAAAATTTAACTCTATCTAAGACTTTTCTCCACATAATTAATTTTCAATTTTCTGTTAGGTTAGCAAATGTATAGCATTTGGATTTCTTCGATGAAGGGACAAATAAATAAATAAAAATTAAAAATACATTTATTACCCAAAGAATAATATACAAATTGCCAATTGTCCTTTGGCCCCACGCTAGGCAAGCCTGTCCTGTGGGTTTCCTTGATGGTGGTGACCTTTCACGATTTACAGAACGTGTTTGAGATGTGCTCGGTCGATACTGTTTCATTTATAAATAGAGACTTAAAAAAAAGTTATATATTTATAATATAGATATAAAATATAATATGGAAACTAAAGATTAATGACTTTTCGTTTCTGCACAGATATTGTCAATACAACAATGAATAAGGTTGTCTGTATTAAAGATTTTTTATTTAAAAAATCGAAACTAAAAGCCGAGATGTAATCAGTATAAATTTTTTGTGTTACTGACTGACTGAAAGATTGACTGAACGTAACTGACTGAACGTAACTGACTGAACGTAACTGACTAGCCAAAATATTGAGCGTAAGAAACTAAAATTTGGCATGTATTTTTTTTTGGGGGACTGAAGGTGTGCATTTAGAAACGATTTAAATGAGCAAGCAAAACCGCAGGCATCCTCAAGGTATTTTATAGACAAGTGTTCGTATCGTAGGTGCATTATATTTTCTTATTATACAAATATTTTTTTAAGAAAGTTGTTTTATCTACACGCCATCACTGAGGCGCATTCCAAAGACCCAAAGTCTTCGAATATAATCCGTTAGCCGATTTTTATCTCACAATTTGCGGAGGTATTAAGTGTAGATGTAAATTAGACAAGGGTTAAGTCAAGC
Organism: Euclidia mi; assembly: GCA_944739405.2. Taxonomy (NCBI): domain Eukaryota; kingdom Metazoa; phylum Arthropoda; class Insecta; order Lepidoptera; family Erebidae; genus Euclidia; species Euclidia mi. Next base: position 66,859,158 of record OX123192.2, read on the forward strand.
ATTTTTTTTACTCAAGTATGTGAGTACGTGCCTCGATTGAGCAAAGTAAGTAAAGTAGTAGGTGATCAAGATTTGAATTTAGACTTTGAGAAAATTCTCTAGAGCTACCCTTAGTGGTAGTCTTGAATGCAAATTGAATTTTGGAATGCCAGACATATTCTTGGAAGTAAGTTTGTTCTTTTTAAGGTTGTATTTTGTAGTAGAAATGGTAAGAGGCATAAGTGTTGGCAAACATCTGCTATTGCCTTAAGTGCTCGAGAAAAATACTATTACCAAGCAGTAATTGTCGCCTTTAGCATCAGTCAAAGACGGGGTAAGAAAGAGAATACCTGACGAGGCAGTTACCTTAATAAAATAGTCTTTGTATGTATGTATATATTAAATCTGTATAATTATATAAAATTCATACATTACTGATAGGTAGACAAGCTACAGCCATTACTATTAGGCGCAGGAAGCGGAAATTTCGCATATCTGTTCCTTGGTTGCTGTAGGGTTGTACTAAGAAGGAATTTCCTGAAATTCTCACGGCAGCGGGAGAAACGGTTAAATTGAAATTTAATCTGCGAGCAAAAATGTGGAATATCTCTATTTTATATATGACGCTAATCTCAGAGACTGCTGGTTCGATTTCAATTAAACTTCTTGTGTTGTATAGCCTATTTATTGAGGGCGGCTAGAGGCTATAATGTTAACATCAAGCTACGAGATGCAAGTTTTTGGCAATAAAGCTGATTTTCCACCAGAGTGGCGAGACGAGACGAGGCGAGGAGAGAATTGAAATTTGTATAGCAAATTTTCAATTCTCTCCCAGCGCATCTTTGGTGGAAACAGTGTGGATTGGCGAGAATATGCGAGGCGTGAATTGAAATATTTGTTTGTGTAAAAATGAACCGTATTGCTTCCGACATAGAGTATAAATTAACTTTGCAACAGAAACACGCTTCTCGCGATAGAAATTGCGTGTGTATTGCAAGACGAACTCAAGCAGCACTGTACCTATATCGGACGCATCCTACGCAGGTTTCACCCAAGCCCACGTGGAGCGTCCACTCCCGGGTTCCGCTTAGCTTCCCCGTGGGTGTCCAGGCTACGGTTACTGAGCCCCCCCACCACGACAAGGTGGAGGTCCCACAGGGGGGATGTACTTAATAGGCCTCTGTTTATTCTAGCTCATAGGAAAGTTACTGCATTTGGTGTTTGCCTATGGACATGGACAATGGCCAATAGCGTTAATTAATTATAAAGTTGATTATAATTAATTGAACAGTAATTAAGTCAAGTGAGTAGTAGTAATGCGTTATAATAATCAAAATAACTGTTGAAAGACTAGAATATAAATAAAATTTAATTATTATTCTAAATGCGAAGCTTTGTGAGGATGTAATAATTGATGTATGAATATTTGTGTGTGTTTTACGCAAAAACGACTTCATAGATTTTGATGAAACTTTCTTGAAATACAGCTCATACAGCAAAATAACACGGAGGCTACCTTTTATAGCGACAACCAAAACGTAAGCTAGCAAATCAGTGAGCGAAGTCTAGAAAATAATAGAAATTAATAAATATGATGGCGCCTCCAATATAAAATTGAATCCGTACTCATATCATCTGTAATACCATTCCTACAAACTCATAGTAAACAGAACGGAATTCAGTATAAATATATGAGATAAATGAAAACTTGGTTCATCTATCTCCATGCACGATGCAATTTGAAATGTCGAGCACACCGGCTGCGATTTTAGTACATACTGCTCTCGTATGAGATTATATAAGGCATGTTACTTGTAGGTATATGCCGAGTATTTTTATACGACTCCTCTATTGTATAAGATTTGTGTGAGTCCGTGGCCATCTCTCCTGCCAGAATTTCATAGGTAGCACGAAGACTTCAGATATCACCCACCTATCGAATCGATTCTGAGAATGCGCATCAATGGCCTTACGTGCGTCCGAAGCACGGTTTTCTTCTGATGACGATTTTCTGATGTAAATGGCACAACAGCTGTCACCTATCCAAGAGTAACCTCTGCTAACATTGCTAAACTTTACCAGGTAAATCACGCTATTGACTGCTACACTTTGCTGATGTGTGTATGTATGTAAGTTTCTTTTTCCACCACATCTTCTAAATACCTGATCATATTTGGATGTAGCATAAGCATTAAATACACACTAACTTAATAATCAGCATTGTTATGCGAATACAGCGATACTTTATAGACTACTTTTAACGCGCAATAGTAATAAATTCTGTATCGCAGAGGGTTTAACAAACAATTAACAGATTCAGCAGGGTCCAAATTCCAAACAACGATTTATGAATCATCTTTAAGGCGCTGTTAAACCTCAGAAGCCGTGAAACACCTAATTTTTCGTCGCGCATATAGCCATAACGGTACATATTACAACCTAGCAAAAAATAGAGCTTAAAGTCAAAAGTCTGAACAAAAGACTTTTGAAATAATTTTTCATGTATGTAAAATAGAATCACGGTAAAAAAATCACAAAATCGAGGCAGAAAATAATCTTTCGTCTCACTGTTTGCAATATTTTGATCGTAAGCTGTCATATATTTTTTAATAATATTGTAGGAAACCTAGTGAACTAAAGAATTACCTAATTTATTTTCATATTATACGGGTATATTTCTTTAAATTAAATAAAATCTGAAAAAACGTCTATGATTTTGACGCTCGGTAGATCCCATCAATATCAAACGCTTCGGCAATTTAAACCTTATTAGCATAAGCGGTGTACTGAGTGTCAGTTGCTAGTTTACGCCCCGCCCAGACCTCATCATTCGGCTATGAGCCCTATGAGAGATAGGTCATGTCTCTTGCGTCTCCGCTGCACGACATTTTACGTAAACCTGTTTGTTATTGTAATACGCCCATTTGAGTTCGTAATTTCATGTTTTATGTTATAGACTGAATACTTTGAATCAAATAGGCTTTTCATGTAACTATGGGCACATATAATTAGGACTTAAGTTTATACTCTTGTTGCGTTTAATGTGTTATTGTTTCTGTGCTTATAAAAATATAATTAGAAGAATAAAATATGGACAATTAGAGAAATAAAGTTCTACGAAGGATTTGTACAAGAAAGCGTCGTAATAAAATAGAAATTCATCCATGGCCAAGTGATTATGAAATATGTAACATTTTTACACATATTATTTTCATAAGAGTCTTATATGACTGACTATGTTATAGATTATCGATTATGCATAATATAATTTTATAAATTATTCTCACAATACATAGCTGCCACAGTTTTCAATTTTTGAAAGAGTAATAACATCAAATCGAATCATTTTATGTACTTATATTTCAAATTCATTCGCTTGTCAGAGCGCCTGGAGCGCTAAGATGCTGCCACGGCGAACAATAAACAGCGCTAATATGGCGCTCCGCAATCCGCACACAAGCGGTAACAAATGTTGTATTATTGTGTTGTGAACATAAACCAATTCAGGTACATCGGGTAAAACTTTGATTATTCATAAACTATCAGGTATGTATCAGTACATCTAATATATTTTTAATTTCTAAAATCAATCATTTATAAGTAAGAAAGTGACTTCTCTGTTTGCTATAACACAAGATATAGTATTTTTTTTAATAATAAAGTACCTAATTAATTATCTTTATTGTAATTACAGTGAAGTTAAAGATAACAGTTCTGCAACGTCTTACACACATTTGACTGCAGTCATTCCTAACACGATTAATTTTTCAACAAATTTGACTCAAATTCCGTAGTGATAAGCAAACATTACAAGAGGGATAGCAGTGACTGGTTCGAATTGCGTAGGAATATGTTGACAGATTGAAATTTTGGTATAGTGGTAAAAAGAAGATATAACAGCATTAAAGCCAACTTAGTAAAAATTATTTTGTACAAATTAAATATTTGCAATGTAAAAGCAGTTGCGCATGGAGTCTAAAATGAACAACTGGCTTTGCAACAACTGGCGAAGCAAGAAAATGTAACAATCGAGCCTTGTGGATTATCCGTTTATTGGTGCAACTCCAGATGGATTAATAGGTCTAAACACGATTGTGGAAATGTAATGTTGTATAGTTGCCTATAAGAATGGCCTGGAGAATAGTACAAGAGCAAATAAAAGACAAATATGGAAAAATTATAAAAAAGTGAACTGACTAGTCTAAACAAATATTGTAATTGTTATTACCAAATTCAAGGGCAACGCCACCTTACACGCAAACAAAAGTGTTTATTTGCTGTGTGGAGTGGCGAATGTATACCACTAAAAATAGAAATTATAGAAAGAGATGATGTTTTCTGGGAGAAGAAAATGAAAGAAAAGCTTGTGGCGTTTTAAATGAATTGGCAGTTGCATGAAATTGTTGATTCTCGTCAAGCTCAAAGGATGGCATTGCAAGATCACGGAGAGGAAAATGTTTCATCAGTGCTTGAAATTTCTACAATACCAAGCCGTAAAAGGAAAGTAAATGAAACTGTGCCTCGTGAACAACAGCAAATAATAAGTATTGAAGCCTTATCACCTCACACACTGCCTTTAACTTTCGATGAGAATAAAGAAAACCTGCCGGGTTGTAGCAGACAGCAAACTTTTGATGAGCTGTAAACTCTGTATTTCGTTCATAAATATTAAATGAATATAAATAAATATCCTTTAATATTTATTTTCTTTGAAACAACACATATTTGATGCGAAAGAATTTTTTTATATTTTTCCATACAAACATGTATGAGGAGAGCTAACGAAAAAACAGTAATTCAAATTCTAATTCTATAATTTTCTAAGTGGCATAGCAGTATCTCATGAATAAGGTATATCCACATATATTTTTGATATTTCATCTATTTTGAAAAATAATAATGGGTTGGTTTTCGAAACGAGTCGCTTGAATTTGAGGGTATTGGTAGTGTAGGGGGCTTAAAGGAGTTCGATTTAATCCCCTTAAAGTAATTTTGGCTGCCGGAGTTGCGTCTAAATATTTTTAAACAATTTCCAAAATTTCATAAGTACTTCGGCAATTATGTAAAACGGAACGTAGTTTTTATACTTTAGTACAGTTTTACAAATGTCATTTTTAGGTTTTATGTGAAAAACGTGAAACGAAACGCAAAACCACCATCTTGGAATTATCATATTGACCGCTAATGTCAAATTTGTGCGTCATTGCTTTCGAGTGCCTAGGGTTAGGTGCGACTGTAATAAGTAACTAAATAGGTTATGTTAGGTTTTCTTTTCACCCTTAATCCGAAATCGAAAATAGGAGCCCTTCGCAGGGCTCCGTTAACCTTAGTTTATTAAACTAGTGTGATCTTCCCCCCAATCACTCACAAACCCTCAAAACGGCGACGTATTTCGAAACTTTTACCATAATAATTATACCTATAATAACAATAAACATCCATAAAATAATAAAATAAATCAACTTTTACTAAACTTCAATTATCTCGTAACTCGCTTTAGTTGAGATACGGCTTTAGCGCTTAGTAGGGCAGTATTGTGGTTTTTAGGGTACCGTAAACAAAAATTTAAAAGACGGAATTCTTATAGATTCGCCATGTCTGTCTGTCTGTCCGCCCGTATGTCACAGCCAATTTATTGCAAAACAGATTTGAAAACTGGCAGGAATGGAATTAGACGTAGGTATTCTATGCACTGCTTCACTATTTTTATACAAAAATAATAGTGGCCTCTCCATACATGTAACTTACTTAATTATTTTTATCATCTTACGGCACGTAGGTATTTACCTACTTTCGTCAACTATTAATACCTATAACGTCTTAGTCTAGTTTTGCTCATGGCTGCACTGAGAACAAAAATTGCGCTATGCCTATATTGTACAAACAGATTGATGCATGTAATTTAAATTTTAATATCAGTATCTCAATTCAATATGCTAAAATGTTTTGCTTGCGATTTTGAAATATTGGAATACGGATGTCGCCAGAATACGGCTGCACGCGACGAGAATGAAGGGGGGCGCCCCGCAGTAGACGGAGCTAAGCTCCCTTCACCTCCCCTGCTTCACCCCCTCATTTACCAAAACAGTCGCTTAGGACAGCGCCTTAATGGTGCGATGTGAAAATCCAACATTCAATACTCTAAATTGCAACTATAGGTGAAGAGAAAAAAACGTGATTACAATATTTATTTTTTCTAAAAGTGAGCAATCCAATGTTCACTTTACTCACTTAGTTTTAAAAAGAAAGAAGAAGAGAAAAACACCATACTATAGCGTACCGTATCTTCTTCTTTTAAAACTAAAATGGTTAAAAATTACAAAAGCCGCCACGTTAAAAGATTGGGCCGGGATTAACCGGTGGACGAGGAAAACCGTGCCAGAAATTCTCGCCACTTTTTAAATGTATTATGTAAGTATTTTGCACCTTTCATCTAAAGCATAGTGCTGTGGAACGTTGCTAGTTTATTGAGATTGGTATCGATATATGCGCTAGGTACAACTTACACATATACGCACAAAGCAGATCAAAGAAGATCCTTCAGGGAACATTCAAACAGAAAAGCCTAACAACTTCTGAATATAAACTTTTGTGATCATTAGGCTTTAGCGTTAAAATGTCTTTCGACAAAATATATAATATACAACCGGTAACAAGTACTATGTCTGATATACGAAACGTACAAATGTACGTGATTAAAAGCCCGTAAAGTTTAAACCTAAAGCCTAATAACTTTTTACTCAAGCTAGGCTTGAATAATCATAATTAGCCATAAACATAAACCGCATTATTATTACAGCAAAACTTTAATGACAAAATATTAAAAGTTTTTTAAATTATAAAACAGACAATATTATTTTACCGCAGATTAAATTAGTTGCACCGTTTTCAAATCCCTAGCTCAAAGGAAGGATATCCCTTAAATCCCCTGGGGGCCTGATAAATTGTGTTTTGCCTGTTCACAGTAGATATTAATAATATTTTAGTACCTATACATTAACATTTTAAAGTAATGTTTTTCATCGAAAGCGCTGCCGCTGCTGCCTATCGCTGTAGGTCGTGACTGGGCCGTGAGACATCCCGTGTCCTAAGCAAAGAACCAAAATCAACGGCATGACATACGCTCCGAAGCGCAGTAGCATTGTGATTTAGATACCGCACACGCGGTCACCAATCCAAATCGTGACCACGACATCGTTGCTTTACTTTGTCGATCTCTTATGAGTGGCAAGTCAAGTCCCTCTATGAGCGCTACCTACATCGCAAAGTCTATTTAATCTCTTATCTAGGTATCCCTCAATTATTTTATATACTATAGGTACTTAAGATTATTTTATATACTATAGGTATTTAAGCATTAAAATCATCACTGCAAAATTAATCATATAAAAATATATTAAAATCTCCATCCAATCTTAACAATCAACAAATAGGACAGTATGAAACTGAAAATTCATGAAATTTCAAATATGTTTTACGTAAAATTGTTTTATTTTATATTATTGTTAATATCAAAAACAGATAGCCTGTTTCGTATATTTTCAATGTATGTTCAATTCATTACCAAAACTATTAGTTAAATAGATATTTTTTAAAAATGCATATTCCTTGGGACAGCCCTAAAACAGCAATGGGTTGCAGCAGCCGATTTAAAGTGAAAATGCCCAAATACGTCTCATCACATGCGCGCGTAAGAACGTGCGTGAAACGCCGCATCTGGACGCAATACAAATCAAAACGCGCGAGTGGACACGCGCGTAAATCGCGCTTTCTGGACAGGCTCTAAGGCTTATTTTCGGCTTCGTTTAATTTTACCCTAAGAAAACATCTTTTGATTATTTAATTTGTATGTTAATAATGATGAAAATATATAATTACTCTATTTCAGTAAATTTTTCAGATAGAGCGGTCACAGCCTTCATGGCTTCTAAGCTAATAAATGGAATTGAAATAAAATGAACTTTATTTTTCAGGCGTGACAAAGTTGTATCTTTACCAATAGTTTAAAAGATGAAAAATTTGTTTTTTATGTAGGGTGAAATTTCAGAAACCTCTGATTTGATTTGTATAGTTATAGTTGTACTAGCTTTTTCATTAACTAGGAAGGCCAACCATGGTAATTATATATAGTATTATATATAAGAACGCGGAAGCAGCTTGTAACGTATTAAAGAGTTTTTATTTTGAAAACAGCATGGAAAAATATTACTTTCGCCTGGCCTATGGGATAATAGCACCAATACAAAAGAATCTAAAGTGAGTAACATGTTGACTATATTATAAATAGTCATGAGTTTCTTCTGTATATTTTCATCTGTCTACTATCTATGTATTTGTTGTTAACTAATTTTAAAATGTATTTCAATGTTTACAAGTATTACTGTAACTAAAGTGAAAGGCAAAATATGCAAGTTTAATTTCCATAAACAGCGATCGTAGTACACTCAAGAAATAAACCATCATCCTTTAGTACCTATATTTAATATAACCAACCAATATCAATATCCTCTCCCGTAGCACAGCGTAAGCTGAATATGCTAACATTGTCATTTATACGGGTTATTCAAGAGTGCTGTAGTTGAAAAATTAGGACGAGGAAACAAACGAGTGGTTACGCATGATATCACGGATGTTCTGCTGCAAATAAGATACGCATGACAAGTAAGAATTCATTATAATGTAGCACTAAAAAATGTGTAATTTGGACAGTAACAATTTATGGCTGCTTTTTGGAGATTAAACAAATTTTATTGTGTAGGAAGAGCTTACCTACACTTTGCATAATTGAAAATAAATAACACTTAAAATCTACATGCAGGTTATCAATTTCATATCGTAGATGTAATTATCAATTTGAAATAAATACAAATTTCTACAAAAACAATACTACAGAAGAGGTTTATTGATTAAACACAGTAAATAACAAGCCTACATCTTAAAAACTATTATGAACTGGAATCAGAAATTATCATATCATATACATAAAAATCGATTTGAAAATTCTTTTCTTTAAGAGATTTGCACCCGATAGTACAAGGATGTCACACAACCTTACTTAATAATTATTATCGACAAAAAAAACTATGAAATCCTTAAGAATTTACTGATTATTCCAGATATTTTAAATTTCTTCAGAAACTCCAGATTTTCTGATGCTAAAAATGTTTTCCAAGAAAATGCAATAACAATTTGTGAGAGCCACGACCCTTAAGAACCTTACAAAGGAAATTGTATTTAATTACTAACACCAGTAGTCGAACGAGGAAGCATAACATATATTATGTTTCATAATAACCGTCCCCAAGATGACAGCTAACTCACTACTTTCAAAGTACATATTGTCAAGACCAACATAAAAAAGGGTCAAAACCCAACTTGTTACAAGAATTGCAATAGTGCAAAAAACTAAGATATCTATCTTACATATCCATCACTGAATTTCCGACTCTATTTTTTTAATAGTAGAGTCTCTTTTTGTGTGATCCTGACCAAATTACTTAAAAGAAGATTGTTTCGCAGGAACTTGTAGAGTTTCCTTTTGGCTAAAACTTAAAATATACAAATTTTAAATAATGCAGACGAATTTCAGTGTATTGTAGTGCTTTCTTAAGAAATTGTTGGCCAAGACTGTCGGCATGTTCTTAATGCTGGGCAGTTAAGAATTTGTAGCTGGCTTTGAGTGCACAGAAACTTTGTACAGTTCATTTAAGTATACGAATTCAGTAGCTTCTGTGCGCGGCTTTGGCTGCGTCAGTGTAAGCTATCGGAACAAAAGGAAACCCATGTGCTATTTTGATGGTTAATTTATATGGCTGCTAAATTTCATCAAAATCTATTAAGTCATTTTTGCGCAGAAGACAAGCAAACAACAGTCCTACTTCACAAAATTTTGTGTTTAAAATAGTACAAGTGCATAAAATACAATGGTAATCTAAAACAACAGAAATACTTTTACAATATCTCAGCTGAATGTCGTACACAGTTCGACATAGGCCTCTCTTAAGATTTTCCACATTTACCAGTTTTCTGTTTTTGAGCTGCTCCTCAAAATAATTTGTTTGTATAAAATTCTTCGAAAAAAAGTGATTTTTTACTTACTGACTGACAGAAAAAGCACAGTAGAAACTAAAGGCGGCGTAAATACCTGAAATGCAGCATATATTATTATGTGCCTTGGGGACATAGCCTTGGCCACAAAGCTTAAGATCTTCATTCGTCGCTTCGCGGTCTACCTAGCACGACTATCCAACTTGAAACAAGGATTTTCCTTTTAGTTATAAATAATATGCCTGCCTTGTTTCTTAAAAACAAAAGACATGTAAGCAGTAAATAGTAGAAAGTTTCATCCATTTAAAGAGCTTCTCAAAAGTTCTGTGAAACCGGTAATATCATAAACATTGCGGGAGTAATTACAGTTGGTAAAGTGTACTTTGTTTGAAAAGGTCAATATAATAAACGAGTGTTGTGTAATTACTGTCCGGTCACAATACTTAATTTATCCATGGATATCTACTAGAGATACATATTTGGCATATTATGGCTCTAGTAGTCAAATTCATGGATATATCAAATATTTGGCGACTGGTTGGCGCAGCGGGAGTGTAAGCGACTGCTATGCCGAAGGTCGCGGGTTCGATTCCCGCTCAAGGCAAACATTTGTGTGCAAGAACATGGATGTGTGTCTTGGTCTGGGTGTTTCTATGTATATAATATGGATGTATTTCCAAAAAAATATATATGTAATATTATGTAGGTATGTTTATCCATTATCTAGTACCCATAACACAAGCTCTGCTTAGCTTGGGACTAGATGGTGATGTCAATGTGTGTATGTGGTAGAATATTATTATGAAGAATATTATTATTATTATTGGAGCCGGCCATTAATCAATACAAGGCGGGAATATTATTTATTGATAACGGTGACAATTTTATTCTGGACGCGGATATTAAAATGATACTTTTGTCGGATACGATAACGGATATGATTATTTTTGTTTTAACTTTATTTTTATTTTATTTATAAAAGACAACTCCCGCACTGGGACTAAATCCTGTGTCGCGGGGGACTTTACAAACATACAACTAACGGACACAATGAACAGCCAGACTCAAGACAATAATTTATGGAAATTATGAATCACACAAAGTGTTGTCTCGTGTGGGAATCGAACCCACAACACTCGGCGCAGTGTCAAGCGGCGAAGAGGCCGCTAAACCACTACGCCAACCGTGCAGTCAAACTATATTTAGAAGGAATCTAGTTTCATCTGCAGTGTAACTAATAAAATATAATACCTAATAGGCTCGCCCCCTATTACATTGGGACCGAAACATAACTGGCGAAGTGTGGGTGTGTAATACACCTCTGCCTACCCCTTCGGGGATAAAAGGCGTGAAGTTATGTTATGTTAGTTATGTAACTAATAACTAAAAATCCTGTCCCTTACTGGATGGCGGTCGTAACAAAAAAACAGCATTGCTAGTAACGTATGACAATCATAGGTATGCCAGATATGCCTTTTTTGTACCAATATAAATCACACGATGGACGTAACTTCAAAGTTATATCGGGATTTTTTTCAACGTGTCATCCATTTCAATCTATATTTTAGACAGCCTAGTGGAAATACTGAAAGACTGCCACGTAGAGGGTATTGGTAAAAACCCGCGGTGTGTATTTCAGTCAAAATTGTCGCTTACATCGTACCTCAGCGAGCATATTAATTCAGTGGTTCTGGCTGTCATAGTCAGAGGAGTTTGGTGTTGTCAACCTTTTTCTATTGCAATAGTTGGGATGGTCAATCCGAGGGTGCGTGGTGGGTTCCTCTTTCCTTCCATAAGGTTGTCATAAAGATCATTGATAGCCGGGTTAGTACCCTCGAATGTAAAGTCTAAGCCACGAAATATAGCTATCCCTTCGTTATATGGCAGCGTATCATCTTCATCACCCTGCCATAGTCCACTGCTGGATGTAGGCCTCTCCAATAGCACGTCACTGAGCCCGATATTCGGCTTTTCGTGTCCAGCCGCTGCCAGCCACTTTGGGTATATCGTCAATCTATTTAGCAGGATGGCGTCCTACAATACGTTTGCCAATGTCGTATTTCCAGTCCCTATTTATCAATTATTTATAACAATGTTACACAAAATTCTTTATATATTTTTCAGTACCTACTCTTTGTGACAAAGATTCATGTCTGTTTACTTCAATCCGAATATCAATTACAAAATAAAGTTCTGTGCTACTGTGATCAAGAAACGTTAAAGTACTTAATTATAATGCCCCTGTTATAAAAGGTATCCGTCATAACAAGACCACAACCAAATTAAAAACTATCTTCACAAATAAATAAGACGAAGTCCACAATCATACCAACAAACTGCTGCAAACTGGAAGTCCATTCTTTCCTTCCGATATAAGCTAACAACCTCAAGCCGTAATAAAGATAGTATCTGCAGACTGAAAGGAGATATTGAAAACTTACGGAGTAAAGGCTAATTCAATAAATATGTCACATCTTGCGATGCCAAAGTGACCATAAATTGTAATACCAAGCGTAGTGTCATCATCATCATCATAGGCCCTGTACATAAACTGTCCCACTGCTGGGCACGGGCCTCTTCTCACTATGAGAAGGGTAAGGCCAAAGTCCACCACGCTGGCCAAGTGCGGGTTGGCAGACTTCACATGTCTTTCGAGAATATTATGGAGAACTTTCAGACATGCAGGTTTCCTCACGATGTTTTCCTTCGCCGTTTAGCAAGCGATAATTAACAATTTAATACGCACATAACTTCGAAAAGTCATTGGTGCGTGCCGCGGATTCGAACCCGAGGAGACCCTCTGCGTAGAAGTCCGTCGGCCACTCCACTAGGCTATCGCTGCTTTATTTTTGAAGAGTAGTGTGCAAGGAGACAATACTAATTTTAATGAATAGAAGAGATGCTATTAATCAGATATTGTATCTGATAAATAGCAAACAATCTTCAAAAATAGTCCAGATCTTGGAACTACTGACATGCGATACGAAATTGGTTAGCTGCAATTCTTTGCCATCGTCACTGGGGTATAATTATCTCCTCTGGATATTTTCTTTCACAACATGAAATAAAATATTCATTCAATAAGCTCCTTTTATCCTGCTGTGACCAAAAAGCATAAAAGATCTTGAACTGAATGTTTCTTCTAAGAAAACTTTCCGTCATAACAAGACTTAAAACTATCTTCACAAATAAATAAGACGAAGCTACACAATCTCACCAACAAACTGCCACAAACTGGAAGTCAATTGTTTCCTTCCGATATAAGCTAACAACCTCAAACCGTAATAAAGATGGTATCCAGAGACTAAAAGGAGAGTTTGAAAGCTAACGGATTAAGGACCGACCGGAAGTACATGGCGCGCCATCACATCCTGTGATTAACGACGGTAACCTAATTTCCTTTAAACTCGGTAGAAAATATGTTATTATGGTGCAAGGCTTGAGAGAGGTTATTTTTTAAGGTTGTTATTAAATTTGTTTTGCAGAGTATGGCTGTAATAATTTTGTATTATGGGGTTAGAAGATTAAACAAAGTCGTGAAAATGACCTAAGATTGCTGAGAAAATTTGGCAGTAAGTTTGCTGTCTATTCAGCAGGCCATGCCAAATTTTCTTATCCAAATTCTAAATTTGAGAGAGAAAATGAACTCAACTGAACTTAAATGCATTTTTGAACTAAAGCAGATAGGTACTCAGCTTTTCAAACAATGATCGCCCAAAATTTTTTTGCTGATCTATGCAACTTTTCATTGCCCTGCAATAACAAACTTTGAAAAAGCGTCAACATTTTTAGTACCGTACCTAAAAGGTAAAAAACGGGACCCTATTACTAAGTCTCCGCTGTCTGTCTGTCTGTCTGTCCGTCTGTCTGTCACCAGGCTGTATCTCATAAACCGGGATAGCTATAAAGCAGAAATTTTTACAAATTATGTATTTCCGTTGCCGCTATAACAACAAATACTAAAAAGACAAAATAACAAATATTAAGGAGGGGGGGGGGTACATACCCATACAATAAACGTGTTTTTTTTTCGTATTTTTACGGAACCCTTTGTGCGCGAGTCCAACTCGCACATGGCCAATTTTTTATTTTGGTTTTTCCTATGAGTTCTAAATCCCCTTAGAGCCTGGGTTTATTTTATAGTTTAACCAAATTGTACTGAATAGCTTTTCTTCAAAGCAACTGACTTCTGATTGGCGCATGCCAAAAGTTATAAGTGCCTCGACAATAAGATAAAATTTCATTGCAGTCCGATAAGATTCGGATGACTTAATTGTGCACTTACACAATAAAAAAATATTTATAATGTTAAATTTAGCTGCAAGATATTGTCTTTCCAGAGATAGTAAAACTAGGCATAATCAAATAATCCCGCTGATATCTTACAACATGGACCACTCACATGAATCAGTACGTAGTACAGCTTGTCCTTTCAATGGATTATGATTTATAAATAGCTGCCGATGATATGCCAAATAAATATAGCTCCTCAAAGTTGCCTTCATAAAGATTATCTTTCTATCTGCAGTGAAATCTAGGGCATGCCGCGATGAATACAATAATTGAATTTGATTTCAGTCTAGCATCAATATCTTCAGGCGTTTAGCATAGTAATGTTTTCTCTGGTATTGTTCGAGTCCTTTATGTTAGTTTCGGTCATAAAGTCTAGCTAGACTGTTCTGTTAATTTATTGATAAAGGACTTTGACTTGTAAGTCGGAGGTTGTGAGTTTGATTTCTACTCGGGGAAATCTTTTTGTGACGACCACTATTATTTTTTATTCTCGGCATCTTACTTTATCGTGATAATGTAACGAGTATTTACGTTAACTAACCGTAACTTACCGTAGTTATAATTTTTCATTCATAAAGTTGTTTATGAATTAGTAAACCTATTATTATTTTCGAAATGGAAGGTATTGCAGACGAACCAGTTTTACCCTGCCATACACAAAGATTGACAAATGCCTATATGCACTAAATTCATCTATATTTACTTAAGTAATCTACTCTGGATATTCGTCTACAGCTTAGATATCAGGAATATAATAATGATGAACAAACAACAAGCGAATAACAGTATTATAAATGTACAAACATACTTATTGAATATGGAAATGTTGAGATGAAATGAAAAGCGACACAGCTTCGTGTAAGGGTTGAGCTACACCTATCAGCACCGCATCGCACTTTTATATGCTTCTATCCTTTTCTGTCACTTAGGACTGTCATTTACTAGAGCGAGAAAGAGAGACGGAACGCTTCAGCACGCCGCGGAATCGAAAAGGCCCTGACTTCGTATTGAATGTTTACGGGTTATAATGAGGTCATGTGATATGTATAAAGTACCTAATTTAAGACGGTTAATTTTCAAATCTAATCATATATTTCAAAATAAGAGCAGTCTTCAAGAAAATTTATTTCATTTTTAATTAAATTGTTCAAAGAATATTTATAAGACCGATTTTAGCGTTCCTAAAGACAACATTTCTCAAAATAATAAAATTACAGCACATATGTATGGATTGTTATTGTCGCTAAGGAAGGCAACAATGAAGTCAAGTCAGACATATTATTTGTAGGGTGAATATGAATTTGTCTTGGTCTGGGTGTTTCTATGTTTATAACGTACGTATGTGTTTACCAAGAGAAGTCTCTTCTTTCTCTTAGCGTTATCCCAGTTTCAATCTGGGGTCCGCTTACTAGTCTAACCGGATTTGGCTGAATATTAGCTTTTCCACAGAGCGACTGCCTGTCTGACCTCCGCAACCCGAAGTGATAGCGATATTCCATTGTTTAGACTAGTGTCAGTTTATTTAGAAGGTACTGACGCCCTGTAACGACTGACAAAGATCTTCATGACAACCAAGTGTTTACCAAGAGAAGTATATGTATATTTATCCATTGTCTATAACTCATGGTACAAGCTTTTTACTTTGGGACTAGAGGGTGACGTGTGTATGTGATGGAATATTAAATTAAAAAAAATCTTCAGGAGGCAAAGCCATCGATCTTCAAGATAACACAAAGAAAAAATATGTAAAACAGTAGCAGTCACTGTGCACTCCGCATTCGCCTACAAATTGTTTTTTTTTTTATTTTATTGCTGCTAGTGGCAGACGAGCGAACGGCCCATCTGATGGTAAACGGTAACCGCTGCTCATGGACTTCCCTAATGTCAGAGTATACACAGCAAAGCCGCTGCCTACCGTGAAAGTAATGTTCTCTTTAAACCTCGTTTGAAGAATGACAAGTCATAGTGCTCGGGAAACACCGCAGCAGGTAGTTCATTCCGGAGCCTACACGTACGTGGTAGAAAAAATCGCTGGAAGCGCACCGTACTAGATGAGAACGCTTCCAGGTAGTACGGGTGAACTCTACTGCGTCGGCGAGTGGTACGTTGGTAGAAGGGTGACCCTGGTACCAAATTAAACAATTCTTCGGAGCACTCCCCGTGAAAGAGTCGGTAAAATACGCAGAGAGAACCAAAGTCTCTCCGCTGCTGCAGCGACTCTAGTCTAGCCGTGAGATCGGGATCATCGACGATTCGAACAGCTCGTCTCTGTAGGGAGTCAAGTGGATCAAGCTGATATTTTGGCGCTCCGGCCCAGAGATGTGAGCAGTACTCCACATGTGGCCGGACTTGCGCTTTATAAAGCATAAGCCGTTGGCTTGGTGTGAAGTACCACTTAGCCCGGTTCAGCACTCCCAGCTTCTTGCTTGCCAATTTGGCTTTATCCTCCAAATGACTCCCAAATTGGACTTTGTTCGATATGTCGACGCCGAGGATCCCAATATGCTCGGCAATATGCAGGGGTACTCCTTGAAACCGAGGCGCTATCACGAAAGGGTCCTTCTTCGCAGTGAACGCGCATACTTGTGTCTTAGTGGGGTTAAATTGAACAAGGTTCTTTTCACCCCATTTGGAGGCGCGCCCTAGAGAGTCCTCGACTTCAGACACAAGTTGTAATCGTCTTTCCTGTACCTGGCTCCGAGGGACATTCTGGTGGCTGGTGTACCGCGCATCACCCGTACTGTCATCTGCATAGCAATGCATGTTCTCAATTGACAACAAGTCATTGATATGCAAGATGAACAGCGTTGGGGAGAGCACCGAGCCTTGTGGGACGCCAGCGTTGATCGACTTCATTTCGGAGCAGCTGCCGTCTGCGACGACTTTAATGCTCCGATCAGCCAGAAAGCTGGCAATCCATTTGCAAAGTCCCTCGGGGATTTCATAAGATGGTTACTTCGATAAAAGTAACCTGTGCCAGACCCGGTCAAACGCCTTGGCAATGTCAAGGCTAACGGCTAGAGCTTCGCCCCCACTCTCCAAGGCTTCTGTCCAGCGGTGTGTAAGGTACACTCGAAGATCGCCAGCTGAAAGACCACGCCGGAAACCGTACTGGCGGTCGCTCCTCTAGGTACTGGGGGAGTTTGTTGTTGATGACTTGTTTATTTTGAAGTCACACTGTGATGGACGACTTTTCATTACTTGGAACAATTTATTGAGAAACGGTGAAACAATACGAAAGCTTTCTATTATATATTCTACTCAAAAAGTCGTGTGACAGTTCTATTTGTACTTATTATTTTATTTCTATACGAAATTGAAATTGTTTTTGTACGTATTTATAGGCCACCTATTTTAATTCCGTTAAAGGAAGGTACTTGTAAGAAACATTTTGAAAGGTAAGTATAATGTTTTTTATTTCTTGTACTTAATACTGCCTATTTGGTCTCGCGACATAAATGTGTGCGTGGGATTGGAAGGTCTCGGGTTCGATTCCCGGGTCGGGCAAAGTGCTATTGGATTTTTCCGTTAGGAAATTCTCAGTAGCAGCACGGAGTCTGGTAATGTGCCCGGTACGGCAATAGGCTCGCCCCACAGACATAGATCTACATAGATAACGCAAATGCATGCACTTCGCGTGTCTGAACCCCGACCAAGCTTCGAGGTTGGTCGCCGCTAACTTCAGTCCCCGCGCGTCCGTTGTTGTAGCCGAACGTCCGCAAAAAACTAAAAAAATGCCTCGTTGCGTGATAATTAACTGCAATAGCCCAAAAATTTTGAGCACCCAAAGGCAGGAACATATTTCCTATCACAGGTAAGTTATTTTAAAATTATATTATGCGTAAATTCATATTAAAACTGTTTGTAAGTATTCCAAGCTGTGTGTCGTTCCAGAATATACCTAACTATAAATTAACGTTAAGTAAACTTTATTCACATTACGTTGCCGCGTTTGCCTTGGACGTTTGATCTGACGTTGTATGTTAGGAGACGATGAATATCGCACAAGCGATACTGTCGCGCATCGCTTCGGTACAGTTCGTACAGTAGGTATTAAAAAGTCGGCACGCTTGGTTTCAATACAAATCGTGATAATTGCGTTCTCTATGTAGATCTATATCTGTGGCTCACCCCCTATTACGTGGCACCTAAAAATTCATGGTGAAATGTGTGTGTAATATTATAACACCTCTGCCTACCCCTTCGGGGATACAGGCGTGAGTCTAAAAATAAAAAAATAAAAATAAAAACTTAATACTGTTATTATTAGACACTTCAGATTTTACTTTTGTATATTTAGATAACTTTTACTTGACCTTTAGGAGAGTTCTTGTTGTACTTAAAATTAGAATACCTAGAAACCATTGAATAAAGTTCTTTCAACAAAACCGAAATTAGATTAATTTATGGCCGGTCCCAATATTCGATCTATCCATGGATTTGGCTACTAGTGACACATTACGGACATATTTTGTATATGAGCTTATATGTATAAAATATTTCTCTAGTAGGGAACTAAATGTATAGATTAAATATTGGGACCAGTCGTTACTTAAGATGAAATGCAATTGAGACAAAAAAATATCTGTACTTTTTTTTTGATACAATCAACATATCTGGAGGCATAGTGATACAGATCGTGCTGGCTCCCTCAATCAAGGTTGAGCCGTACAATTGCTGTTGAATGCGGGCCATCAGTGGGCCGAGTCAGTCAAAAGCGTCAGATGATATCCTGCATTGTACTTGCATACTAAACCCTTTTTTTGTCTGGACTTTAAAAGACGAAGAAAAAACTAAAGAAATTGAAGTGACAAAAAAAACAATGACTCTGAGTTTGTTTCGGCCTTTCTTCTCAAGAAGTAATTTAGCTAGGAAAAGCCGGCACCATCTAGAATAGGGTTTTGACATGTGTAAGTGTTGTAAACAACCAAAATGCAGAAATAAATATGTCTTTATGTCTTCATACTTACATACATATCGTCACGCCTTTTATCCCCGAAGGGGTAGGCAGAGGTGTATTTCTACACCGACTTTTCGCCAGATATACTTTAGTCCCACGTAATAAGGGGCGAGCCTATTGCCGTACCGGGCACATTGCCAGACTCCGTGCTGCTACTGAGAATTTCGTGACAGAAAAACCCAATAACACTGCCCGACCCAGGAATCGAACCCGGGACCTCCCGATCCCACGCGCACATTAATTATGCCGCGAGACCAACGAGGCAGTCGTATAGGGTTTGATGTCGAGTTTTCCGTCTCTACACAAAGATGGTATTTTCATCGTGTTATCCCTTAGTCGCCTCTTACGACACCCACGGGAAGAAAGGGGGTGGTGACACTTGTATTCTATGCCGTCAACCACACGAACCTCAACCACACGGACCTGATACAATCAAATAGCCTACAATAACTCAAACTCAAATATGTTTATTTCCATAAAAATGTTAATTTTTTTTGGACACGTCAGAAAGTCATACAAATTAGAATAAAAAGTAACTTTAAATGCATATTTACATAATTGAGCATTGCAAAAAGAAAGCCTGTTCAGAAAGTAGAGCCTCGTGAGAAAAATCAGGCAAGAAACTCCAGGCCACTCTTTTCTTCGTCTTGATTCTATGCAATTTAAAAACTTAGTAACTACATTGAAATTTTCATAGGTATATGAGCTGGTGTGTCTATCATGTTGTTTGTCAATGAATAAGGTTTTCTAATAATAATATAAAAGTACTAAGCTAGCATAATAACGACACAATAACTCACACTCACGTGAAACTTAACACTAATCAAACATAAGTAGCCTGTAGGACTGAACAAATTAATTCCAAGCATTTTTGTCTTCAATATAATCTAGCACCGAATAGTACACCTTTTTGACAGAGTTTGCGTTTTATAACCTTTTTGAATTTATTAAAACTTAAATTTTGTATATTGCTTGGCACTTTATTGTAAAAGCGCACACAGTGGGCTTGAAAAGATTTTTTAAGTCTATTTAAAAGCAGGTTGTTAACCTCAAACCAGCGAACTACCTTTGAGATAGCAATGTTTACATCGTCCTTATCAATTTGTTGGCGTTTTAATTTAAATAAAAGTGAGGTATCATCAGCAAACAGTCTTGCTTGTCATTAACGAGGTGTGGTAAGTCATAAATATACACTAAAAATAAAGAAGGACCGAGGATTGAACCCTGTGGGACGCCCATTTTGACTACAGACCCATGTGAACGCGTCCCGTTGACATCAACTCTCTGAATCCTATTACTCAAATATGATGTAAGAAGATGCAGAGCAGAACTACTTAAACCATAGTGATGTAATTTCCTGATCAACGTATCATGTTCTACACAATGAAAGATCAATCAAATGGAGGCCAGGATAGCCTAGTGGAGATTCAAATAAGTTTTAATAGACTGACATACAGTGTATTGGGCTAAAACTCGTGGCGCGCACCATCGAGCGCTTGCCCCGTATTTATTGCCTCGGATAGTACGTTCAGCCGTCGGTCCAGGCGGTCATGAAGATCTTTGACAGTCGTTATGTAGAGTTAGAGCCTTTGAATTTACTTACTGGCCTAAGCTATAGAATTTCGCTTTAACATTGGATTGTGGTAATCAGAATCAGTATCCTGAAGCATGCATGAGGAATCTGATGGGAGTGAATGAAGCAAGAGAGATATGTCAGGATCGTTGCAAATGGCGTTCCGTAGTCTCTCCCTACCCACCGGGGAAACAAGCGTGAGTCTATGTATGTATGTGGTAATCAGAAGGCAGTCGCTCTATGGAAAAGGTGCTGCTGTTTCTGATGAATCTAGTTAGACTAATGCGTGGGTACCAAACTCATTGGTGAAACTAGGATATAACTAAGACGATAATGATGAAAAAGGGCAACTCTTCCGGCATCTATATATACTTCTTAACATCACTTTGGACGAATTTCTGTGTCGCAAACTACTCAACATTTCCAGTCCAAGCGAGATTCAAACAGGCCAAAGCAAGCTCACAATCAACAAAATAAATTGCCATTTTACTACAGCTCCTGACAACTTCTAAGAACAAAGGAATGTATATTTTTGAATTTACTTCCTCGCTTCAAATAAACCAAGCATGTTATATATGTAAATTTTGTATAGCACTCTTGAAAGTAAATTGTTTTCTTTACTCACAGTTGAAGACAGCTTTTCATTATGCAAGACAAATTATTTAGAAATAGGAACACAATGTGTTCTAGAACAAGAATATAGCAATTTATTGAAGTTTCATAAAATATGACTGCACGGTTGGCTAGTGGCCGCCTCGCCGCTTGACACTGCGTCAAGGGTTGTGGCTTCGATTTCCACAGGAGACAACAGTTTGTGTGAGCCATAAATTGTTGTTTCGAGTCCGTGTGTCCATTTTGTCCGTTCATGTTAGTAAACTCCCCGGTGAGTCCATAATTTATCCTTAGTGCGGGAGTTGTCTTTCATTTGAATAATTATGGTAGTTTTTCCAGCATTAGCTTAGCGTTTTAGCAAAAAAACTGCCAAATATGGGAAAAATGGGAATGTCAATCCATCTAGTCGGATTAACATTCCCATTTGGTTGGAAAGCGGACCCCGGACTTCACACGATATTTTTTTTTACAGACTCACGCCTGTATCCCCGAAGGGGTAGGCAGAGGTTTAATATTACACCCACATTTCGCCATGAATTTTAAGGTCCCACGTAATAGGGGGTGAGCCTATTGCCGTACCGGTCACATTACCAGACTCCGTGCTGCTACTGGGCATTTCCTAACGGAAAAACCCAATAACACTTTGCCCGACCCGTGTACCCGATTAGTATTTTCCAAGACAAAAGATTAATTCTGAAACCAGCAATTTCTGTACTGTCTGTGTTTCTGTTGCATCAATGCAATCTTAGCACAGTATAGACCAAACGCCTACTAACCTCATCGGATTCATTTGTAGGTTCCATACAAGTTGCAAATGAAGCCACATGTATTGAGGCTCGATTCCATTCTCTGCTCTCGCACAAGTTACGTGTTAGCTACAAGTAACCATATACTCGTTGTACTAGAGAGTATATAGCGAAAAAATTTGCGCGCCGACACTGATATTGATACAACGGTCCTCAATCTCGTAATTATCTAAAAATTTAAGTGTTAGGCTTTATTTCATAAGAGTGCCTCAGAAATCAGTCTATGTTTAAGATTTAAGGTAATATTTTAAAGGAATTTACCAACTTCGCAGTCTAAATAAATAACAATATTAGGTATAAGTCTTTTATTACGAATACCAACGATACATTTTCCACCCTTCCGGCCAGCAAGGTATAGTTGGCCAATTCGTTCTGTTTACTCAGTGTAACTGTAAAGCAAGTAAGCAGCAGAAGACTGCAAAAGAAAAAAAGCTGTAAAAGAAACCGCGAAAATAAATCTCAAAATACCTAAACCTTTTTTTTATATAGACACACGTCTTTATCCCCGAAGGGGTAGGAAGAGACGTAAAATTACACCCACATTTCTCCATATTATGTAGGTCCCACGTAATAAGGTACGAACCAATTGCCATTACCGAGCACTTTGCCAGACTACGTGCTGCTACTGAGAATTGGGAAAACCCAGTAACACTTTTGCCCGGCCCGGGAATCTAACCCGTCCCGATCAGTAGACGCATACTCGCAGCTCGGACTGCTACTGAGAATTTCGTGACAGGAAAACCCAATAACACTGCCCGACCCAGGAATCGAACCCGGGACCTCCCATTTCCACGCGCACATTTATGCCGCAAGACCAACGAGGCAGTCGTATAGGGTTTGATGTCGAGTTTTACGTCTCTACGCAAAGATGGTATTTGCATCGTGTTATCCCTTAGTTGCCTCTTACGACACCCACGGGAAGATAGGGGGTGGTGACACTTGTATTCTATGCCGTCAACCACACGGCTTGGAAGGAATATGCTAAGAAATAAAAGCGTCTATGACAAAATTATACTATGCAGGCGAATAGTAGTCTTCCGTGGTCCAGTGGTGAGCATATGCGTCTGCTGATCGGAGGTCCCGGGTTAGATTCACGGGTCGGGAAAAAGTGTACTGCATTTTCCGAATTCTGAGTAGCAGCACGGAATCTGGCAATGTGCGGTAATGGTCATATTCTCGCCACCTATTACGTGGGACCTAAAATTCATGGGAAAATGTGGGTGTAATATTTCACCACTGCCTAATCCCTTGGGGATACAGGCGGGAGTCTATATAAAAATATAAGATAAACTCACAGGCAAATAGCTAGTCCAACAAAATTATCTATCTATCTATATCGTCACGCCTGTCTCCCATTGGGGTAGGCAGAGACTAAAGAACGCCATATGCTTCGGTTCAAACATACTTCTTTCGCTTCCTTGACATTCATTAACCTCATCATGAATGCGCGTCGGTTATGTGTACTTTTAATTTGGCCCTTTTTTAGTACGTCACCTATTTGGTCGGCGTACGTCCGCCTAGGGCGTCCCCTACCGACATTTCCATTCATTCTCGCACGATACACTCCTTTCGTATTCCTTCTTTCATCCATCCGTTCCAAATGTCCAAACCAACGCAACATTCCTTTTTCAACCTTTGTCACTACATCTTCTTTTAGACCACACTTCTCTCGTATCACACTGTTTTTCACTTTATCAATCAGCCTTACTCCGCACATACTCCTTAAAGCTCTCATCTCCACAGCATTGATTCTACTTTCGTGCTTCTTCTGCCATACCCATGATTCACTACCATACATCAGTGTTGGCGCCAAAACTCCCTGCAGTATAGCAAGGCGAGCTTGCTTTGGGATAATACCATTGCTGATGATGGACTGTAAGGCGCCATTCACACAGTTTCCTGCTTTCAATCTCCTTTCAATATCTCCCTCACATTTTCCAGCTCTCGTAAACAAAGACCCTAAATACACAAACTCGTTCACTTGCTCCACTTTTTCATCTCCTATCATTACGTCACATTCAGTTACACTATCATCCCTCTCTATGACCATGACTTTGGTTTTGTTAACATTCACTGTCATACCTTTCTTCTTATACGCTTCATTCATCGTGGTGACCATCTGCTGCAAATCCAACGCTGACGATGCAAATAGAACCTGATCGTCAGCGTATAGCAGGGTCTTAAACACTGACCCACCCATTCTTAATCCACATTCAGACTCTTTCAGATCGGTCAAACAACTGTCCATGAACAGATTAAACAGCCAAGGAGACGCTACACATCCCTGTCTAACACCACGATCAATGTTAAACCAGTCCGTGTAGGCCCCGTTTATTCTGACACAGGCACTTGAATCCCTATATAAGGATTCAAGTGCCCGTATCAGACTGCTGCTCACTCCATACACAGAAAGTGTTGACCAAAGTTCATCCCTCACCACTCGATCGTAAGCCTTTTCCAGGTCAATAAAGGCGCAGAAAATCTTCTGGTGTTTACTTAAGACTTTCTCTGCAAAGACTTTCTCTGCAAATAGTTTGATTGAAACTGCGATTATAAGAGATGTGAGGGTAGAACATGAAGATAACGCTGCGAGATACAAACGACAAACAACGGTTAGTAGACAGCGGCCAGATATATGCAGGCGCTGTCTGCGGTGCGGGGGGCCAGAGAACGTCGAGGCCGCCCTCACCTCAGCCGTCATCAAGCGCGCCGCTCACCGCGCCGCCGCCGCTACGTAACGACGCAAGCACCGGGACCGCGACCGATATCATATTGAGCGCTGCGGTGAATTTAGTATCGCCGAGCGCGGGTATACAGGTTGAAGATAATTTGACATCCGTTGATAGGGCTCGCCTTCCTCATACACCAATAGGACGGCCTGCCTCGGATCGGCAGACAAGCACTCGTGGTACAACGGCAATTAATGAAGAATGGCAGACGATAACACATCGCAAAAAACCAAGGAAATACCGTTATGTAGGCAAGTCAGGTGAAGCTCGAGATTTGGATTGCACTTTCCGCGCTGCAGACAAGAAAATTCCCATGTTTATTACGAATGTGCACATATCTGCGACGGAGAGCGACATTATAAACCATATATTCAGCAAAACGCAGGAAACTGTTTCTTTAGAGAGAATAAACATGAAATTCGATAGAGGACACAAAGCTTATAAATTCTTTATATTAGAAGCAAATCTCCCTCGTTACATGGACGCTGCACTATGGCCCAAAGGCGTCATATTCCGACGGTTTGTAAGCTTTAGACAGAGGAATATAAACGGTTCGTCTAGTGACGCTCGCGGTGCGGAAAACCTAAACAATGGATAGCGGCCTTCATAGATTAGCTAAATTTAACTGCAAGAATGTGAAGCGGTCCATTGATGACATTAGGGAACTTTGCCGTACGTGTGACGTGATATGTCTACAAGAAACGTGGTTGCTGCCGCATGACATAGCCTATCTCGGCACGATCGACAGCGGTTTCGGTTATACAGCAACGTCGGCGGTTGATACATTTGCGGGGATGCTGCGAGGGCGTCCATACGGCGGCGTCACTTTGTTATGGCGATACAGTTTGTTTCAACAAGTGTCCGTGTTGTCGTGTAACAATTCGCGAATTTGTGCTATTAAAATAACAACAAGTGATAGACCTATAATAGTAATGAGTGTTTATATGCCTACAAATTCAGCTGATAATTTACAAGTTTTTACAGACTGTTTGAGTGTTGTAAGTGCGATTATTGATGAGTATGGAGTTGAGTCAGTGTTTATACTCGGCGACTACAACGCAGCCCCGGGTGAGTTGTTTTACAGTGAACTTATTAATATTTGTAACGACCAACTATGGTTATGTGTAGATGTAGATATGTTGGGGCTTGACTCGGGTACGTTTACTTTTATAAGTGACGCGCACGGGACTAGCAGCTGGCTAGATCACTGTATTGCAACTCACGCTGCGAGGCAGGCTGTTGTGGGAGTGGAGATTGATTATAGCACTCGATGGTCTGATCATTTTCCCGTTATAATTAACTGTCACCTCAATTTGTCAAATAATACGATCTTGCCTGATGTTATGAATATAAATATAAATAGAGAGGTAGTATGGGGTGTAAAGACTGAATACCAAATTGCAATGTATACCACACAGTGTAACGATAGATTAAAATTAATTGACTTCCCTTCTGAGTGCGTAAGCTGTGCTGATCGTTTTTGTAATTATCGTGGCCACAGGCGTGTTCTTGACGATCTGTACTCTGACATTGTGACCGCTCTTCGTGACGCAGCGACTTTGGTGGGTCGATGTGGCACGCAGAATGGCAGGGGTGGCTCGCGCGTGGCAGGATGGAATAGGCACGTTAGCGAGGCTCACAGGCAGGCTAGGTCTAAGTTTGTCGAGTGGGCTTCTTCTGGTAAGCCTAAGTCAGGTAACATTTATAAGGAAATGTGTGATAGTAGACGAGTCTTTAAGTCTAGACTGAAATGGTGTCAGACTCATCAAGACCAAATAAAGATGGACGCTCTTGCTGTAAAACATAGCAAAGGAGATTTTCGTGGCTTCTGGAAGAGTACCAGTCAGACAAATGTACGACCTGGCCTGCCTGTGAGTGTCGATGGTGTAAGTAGTCCCAAAGATATAGCAAATCTTTTTAAGAACCACTTCGCTGTAAAGTCTCGTTTGGATCCGATGGTGCGGTTGCTCAATGCTAAGGTGGATAATCAAATAGCAGGGACTTGTTTTCGAGCAAAAGAAGTTAGAAAATTTATAAAAGATATGTCAAGGGGCAAGTCCCCAGGCCATGATGGACTTAGCATTGAGCACTTGCAACATGCGGGCCCTCACATCGCTAGGATCTTGGCTACATTTTACTCGCTGTGCGTAAGCCATTCGTACTTACCTGATGATTTCATGAAAACGGTGGTGGTACCTATAGTGAAAAATAAAACTGGCGATCTTACCGATAAGAGTAACTATAGGCCTATATCACTTGCTATCATCATAGCAAAAGTTTTTGACGGTTTGCTTAATACACATCTCAACAATTACGTTAAAATACACGATAACCAGTTCGGTTTTCGTCCCCGGTTATCCACTGAAAGTGCCATACTGTGTCTAAAGCAAACCGTCAGATACTACACAACTCGTAAGACACCTGTGTATGCGTGCTTCCTCGATTTATCTAAGGCCTTTGACCTTGTAGAATATAACCTGCTTTGGGAGAAGCTGAAAAGAGTAGACCTGCCTCACGAAATAATAAGACTGTTTCAGTACTGGTATGCACACCAGTCCAATACCGTCAGATGGGCGGGGGCAATGTCAGATCCGTATCAGCTAGAGTGTGGAGTAAGGCAGGGTGGCCTAACGTCTCCAACCTTATTTAATTTGTTCATAAATGAGCTGATCGAGGCGCTCAGTAATCAACACGTCGGATGCCACATTGATGACGTCTGTGTCAACAATTTAAGCTATGCTGATGACATAGTACTCATGTCAGCATCGGTCTGTGGCTTGAGGAAGCTGATACAGACATGTGAGGAATACGCGTGTGGCCACGGCTTATTATATAATGTCAAGAAGAGTCAATATATGGTCTTTGAGGCCGATGGTGCAAGATGTCCCAGTAACATCCCTCAAATTAAACTTAATGGAGTTCCCTTAGAAAGGGTTGAACAATTTAAGTATCTGGGACATTTAGTCGCTGCAGACCTCAGGGATCATGCGGACATCGAGCGGGAGCGTAGGGCGCTGTCTGTTAGAGCGAACATGATCGCTCGTAGATTCTCGCGATGTTCTAGAGAGGTTAAAGTTACGCTTTTCAAAGCGTACTGTACATCGTTCTACTCATGCAGCCTATGGGCTGACTATAACAAAAATACATATAGCGCCCTACGCGTGCAATATAATAATGCATTCAGAGCGGTGAAGGGGCTGCCCCGATATTGTAGCGCCTCGGGCATGTTCGCGGAGGCACGAACCGACTGCTTCAACGCTATAATGCGAAAGCGCGCTGCATCGCTGGTGCGCAGAGTGTGGGCCAGCTCCAACACCGTTCTGTCGATGATCGCGCAAAGGTTGGACTGCTATATTATTAAACATTGCTGTGATAGACATATACCAGTAACACACTCAAAACGCAGATTTTAATATTACCAATTTCAATGTACAATCTTATTTAATTATTATTTATTACAGTTTAAATTGCTATTGGACTAGATTGGACTTACTTACAATAATTGACTTATTATATTTTTCATCGCATTTACATCTAATTAAAATTTTATTTTTACAATTATTTATGATTGTTACTAATATTTCAATTCTGACTGACTTAGTGTATTTATTTAATATCGTTTGCTTATAATTGTATATGTTGTTTGTGTGTTATTACTATCACTATTTTCATTGTCTGTATGTTTAATTTCTTGTATGGGTGTAAATAACCTGAAATAAATGATTTATTATTATTGTTTGAAATAGAATTAGTTTTTATTATAAGTCAAATCGATTAGATCGATTGAGTAACATTTTGTTTAGTCTATTGAAAATTTCTGACAATGGTCACACTGAACTGTCACTTCCGTCCTTCCGATTGAAAAATTAACACGCCGTTTGCAAGCTCGCGTGCCTTGTACCTAAATTAAATTGATCGCCCTTTGAATAAACGCGAATTGAATCAACTTGTAATTAACTTAATACGTAATTGCCGCTTTTGACTTCCGGCAAAGTTTGTTGTAAATTGATGACATATTGAACATTTTTGTGAAAAGTTTTGTGAACCGCAACGTGCATCGTGGTCTGGAGAAGGACTTCGCCGAATTGTAAACTGGTATCTATTGATTCTCTTGTTATTTTGGCCAAAATTATAAGTTAATCTATAGGTCCACTTCAAGAACATCACCAGGATATATAAGGTAAAATTTTCATGTACCTACTCAATACTTTACTCACTGTGCAACGCAGTGCATTGTGTCTGGATATATTGTCTATCGTGGTCAGGTAGATGTATTACACCTTCCACTGCGCACTGCTGATACACCTTCCTGCCTGGCTACGGTAATTCTAGACATATTTTTGGTGCAGAGCTGTAGTTGAAATTTAGCCGCTGTTGCATTACTGAGTATAAACTCAGATTGGTATGAGCTTGTATCTTATCACCTTGTAGACAGTATTGTAGTGTTTGTCAGGTCAGTTACTGTCTAAAATACATAATATTTAATTGTATTAGTTGACCTAGATAAGTTGAAACACATTGTCACATAACCTCAATCACTAATTGTTGATTTGTATTGTTGAAAAATCTAAGTTAAATTTGTTGTTGCATTAATAAGTCAGTTTGTTTGGATACATAACAGCTGTATGTATCAATAAATTTAGTTTATTGCATATAATCATACACATTATAACAACCAACTTGACCTTGCCACTTGGGCGGGTCACATTAATAAACTTTGTTTTGTTATAATATAGATAATATTGCTAGGTTACACATATTCTGTGCTTACTTCCTATTGTATATCTCAAATAACACAGCCAGTCTGTCTGTTGCAAGTAATTAGTAAATTTATTTGAATATTTAACTTTAATTAACTTATTCGAAGGTTCAACTTTGATAACTTTGACTTTGTTTTGTGTCAATATATATTGAAACTATTAATTTTGTTGGACAGTAGATACCTGTCACTTGCCTGCACTTGCAGTAAACAGGCTAATATTTTGTTGGTTTCAAAGAATTAAGAAAAATTAAGTTTTGATTGTTAATTTTATTTAGCGCTTGTCCGGGCTCTTTTGAATTTTGATTATGTCAGCTATCAAGGACTTGCGTGCGGCTGCTGGTGCTATTGCATCAGATTTGCGCTGGTTTGCCTCGGCCAATGCTTTAGTGAACCGGCCTGATCGCCAGCAGGCCTTACTTCAGAGGTACGAGCGGATTGACGATCGCCTGGCAAGTGTGGAACAGCAATCCCGCACTTTCAGCACTTGCTGTCTTGAAGTGTCAATCAATGATTTCACCGCTGACCAGCGAAATAAGGTCAGCGAAGACTATGCCCAGGTCTTAGACTTGTATGATGCTGTCTCCAATAGTGCGAGACAACTAGTTGCCGATAGGGAAGGGCAACCCGGCCTGAAGCAGGAGCTTCCTAGGTCAGCACCAGGGCTGGTGAGTAGGCTCCCTACTTTGGACCTCCCCCATTTTGATGGCTGCCTAGGAAGCTACCTGGGCTTCGTTAATTTGTTCGACAGCCTAGTCAATGATAGGGCTGACCTTCGGCCGGCACAAAAGTTGGCCTATCTAATGTCGGTTCTGGATGGGGAGGCTAAGGGCCTCATCCAGCATCTGCCCGTGTCTGACGAGGCGTACCAGACGGCTCGGGACCTAATCACCCGTAGGTACCATAATAAGCGTGGCCTCGCCGACACGCACATCGAGCAGATTTTGGGCTTGCCGACGCTCACCCGGGTCTCTGGGTTGCGCACCCAACTGTTGAACCCGCTCTTGGTGGCCATCAACGCACTTAAGTGCCTTGACCTGCCCGTAGACCAATGGTCCTATCTATTGGTGCACATTGTGCTGAAAAAGCTGCCTGCCGACCTGAGGTCGCGTTTTGAACAGCGCTTTGGTGGGGATAGCGCGACCCATCTGCCCCCCTTTGCTGACCTGGAGAAGTTCCTGGAGGATGAGTGCCGGGTCTTGGACAACTCCGGTGGTGACACGCCGGCTAAGTCGCAGCCGCCCAAGGTTAAGGAGCAGGCTCGCGTTCACACCCGAGTCAATGTTGACCGGCGCCCTCCTCGCTTTGCGGTCACGCAGAGCCCAGCGGAGTGCTCCTACTGCAAGGTCACGGGGCACGGCCAGTTGTAGGGCATTCTTGGACCTACATGTCGCCTCTCGTAGGCGCATCGCGAATGCCCGCCGCCTTTGCTTCTCTTGTTTGGGGTCCCACTACCAGCGAGACTGCCCAAACTCTGGCCCCTGTCCTCACTGTGGAGGACAGCATTTGGACATTCTCTGTATGAATGCCAGAGAGGTTGGCCGCTTGTCCAACCAGCCGACGCCGCGCACGGGCGGGTGTTTTGAAGGTGGCAGCCGAGGCTCACCGGCGCGTAGCCGAGAGTCGCCTCGCTCAATTGATCGCCACTCGCCCCATTTGGAGAACCGTAGCGTGCGCACGCCTCCTCTCTCTCGCGCACCTGAATGTGCTGTTCAGCGACACCAGCACTATGACTGCTGCCGCAAGTATTCCCCTCCTTTGGCGGAGCGTCCCCGCCTTGACTCGCGCCCACCTCGTTTTGGGCGGGTGCGTCACTATGACCCCCCACAGATGGCGCACGGATCGAGTCATCACGCTTTTGAGGACTTCAAGCCGCACCCTCATTTTGACTTGCCTGGTCCTGGCCAACGGTCGCCGCCCAGGCAACAATAGGTCATTGACCCCTGCCCTATAACTCCAACCTCCCCCATTGAGACCGTTATCCTGCCAACGGTTGCTGTTAGGGTCTGGGGACCCACGGGGACCTCTGTTGTTGTCCGTGCTATATTGGACACAGGTTCACAAGGTTGCATTGTTTCCACTTGTTTAGTAGGGCAGGTTAAATTAAATATGGGTTTATTTCCAAATTGTATACGGGGCATAGGTGACGTAGCCTCTAATGTTGAAGGGCAAGTTAAGGTTTTGTTTGGCCCTGTTGAATCTTCACACCCGAGGATTAAAACCTCGGCTATTGTGTAGAAGAATATTTTGGGTATGCACCCACAGAAGCAGCTACCTGCTGCTGTGGTGAATTTGACATCGAGATTGGAACTGGCAAACCCCAAATTTGACACACCGGGACAAATCGACTTGTTGATTGGCTCTGATGTCCTCGGTGGAATTCTCATTGGTGGGAAACGGGTCTTGGTGCCAAATGGTTTGACTGCTATCCCGACCATATTTGGATTTGCTTTGATGGGACCTGTACCTAGGGACCCCCCTCCACTCGAACTTGATAATTTGTTGGCTGTAGGCTCCGCTCTCTCTGATGCGGTTCAGAGGTTTTGGGAGGTAGAGGAGCCCCCTCAAGCTGCCCGTTTGAATCCAGAACATGAAGAGTGCGAGCTGTTCTTCCAGAACAACACTGGTCGGCTCCGTTCTGGTCGGATTATTACGAGGCTACCCTTTCTGTCTGTTCGGCCTCCGCTTAGTGAGTCACGATCTTTAGCCGAAAAGAGATTGTTGGCTATGGAGCGTCGCATGGGTCGTGATCCGGAGCTCAGACAGAAGTACATTGAGTTCATGAGGGAATATGAACAGTTGGGACACATGTCTGTGTCAAATTTGGATTGGCGTTCGGTGGAGCACTACTTTCTCCCGCATCATGCGGTATTGAAGCCGTTGACTGGGAAGCTGCGCACAGTATTTGATGGCTCTGCGCAGACTTCAACAGGCGTATCCTTGAACCAGTGCTTGCATTCTGGTCCCAAGTTGGTCAAGGACCTTTATGACGTCATCACCAGCTTCCGACGACATCAGCTTGTCTTTGTGGCCGACATAAAAATGATGTTCAGGCAGACTATTATCCACCCTGATGACCGTCGCTTCCAGCTGATCCTTTGGAGAGAGTCTCCTCGTGATCCCATGGTCGTCTACGAGCTCAATACTAATACGTACGGGTTAAGGTCAAGCCTCTACTTGGCAATACGTTCTCTTTGGGAGCTCGCAGACCGCGAAGGCCTACGTTTCCCACGAGCCTCTGCCATCTTGAAAGACGATATTTACGTCGATGACATTTGTTCAGGTGCCTCCACAGCGGACGAGGCGATCCTCCTGCGGGACGAATTGATAGGTATTTTGGCCTCCGCTGGTTATGAGTTGCGCAAATGGATTTCCAACTCACCAGCGCTTTTGGAAGGCTTTCCAGAGGATCATCAGCAAGATCCACATCTATTTGAGATTGTTGACAACCCCGCCATGATGGCTGTTCTCGGCGTTCAGTACAGACCAGTCCATGACATCTTTACATATAACGTAGACTTGAAATTGCCGTGTTCTTGGACTAAACGTCTCGTATTGTCTACTGTCGCCAGAACCTTTGATCCGAACGGTTGGATCTGTCCAATTATATTTTGGGCAAAATGCTTCTTGCAGAAGCTTTGGACAGCAGGATTGACCTGGGACGAACCTCTGTACGGCACTCTTGTTGAGGAATGGACCTCCTTTGTATCCTCACTTCCTGCCGTCAAAGAGATCTCCTTGCCTCGTCCCATCCTTCCTCCCGGGAAGTACAAGGCCACCCTTCACGGGTTTTGTGATGCCTCGGAACGTGGTCACGCGGCTGTGGTGTACTTGCGCACAGTCAGTGCCTCAGGTCAGGTGAGAGTTTCCCTGATCATGGCGAAGAGCAAGGTCGCACCCCTTCGGACATCTCTGACCATCCCAAAATTGGAGCTCTCGGGAGCAGCACTACTTGTACGCTTATTGAACCACGTGTCTAACACTTTGGGTAAAAGCATTTGTATTAGTGGGACCTACGCCTGGACAGACAGCCAAATTGTACTTTGTTGGTTGAAGGCTTCTGTCCACACCTTGGAGGTATTTGTCGCTAATCGCGTTTCCCAAATCCAGAAATCCGAAGTCAAACTTGTTTGGAGACACGTGCCAGGTGAGCTCAACCCGGCTGATTGTGCCTCGCGCGGATGCTTGACGCCTAGTTTGATAGGTTATTCGCTGTGATGGGGCCCGGAATGGTTGAGTCGACTAGAAATTGATTGGCCTCGAACGCCAGTTTTGAATACTTCTAATTTGCCGGGTCTACGAACACTCGCTCTTTAGAAGGTAGAATGCGCCTTCGACCCCGATTTCCTGTTGAATCGTTACAGCTCCCTCGACAAGTTGTTGGGTGTTACGGCTTGGATAAAGCGTTTTGTTTTTAATTTTAGGCACCCACAACAGAAACGTCTGACACCGTTTCTCTCACCACAGGAACGACAGGAGTCCCTCACCTTTTGGGTTCGTTCTGTGCAATTGGCGCATTTTGAAAAGGAGATTGCTATCCTTAAATCAGGGAGATCGAAATTGTCGGGAGAAATATCTAAATTGAACCCCTTTTTGGACGATACGGGTCTCTTGCGCGTTGGAGGGCGTCTCAAGAACGCCAACCTCCCTTACGGGGCTCGTGACCCCCTTTTGTTACCTAAGGACTGTCATTTGGTACGCTTGTTGGTAACTGACCGTCACCTTAAAGTTTGGATTTTGTCTGCCCGAAGAATTATTCGGAGTGTAGTCTTTCGCTGCATCCCTTGCTATAAGCTCAAGGCTTCTACCATGCAGCCCTTGATGGGAGACTTACCGGCAGATCGCGTAACTGAGAGCAGGACGTTTGACGGTGTTGGCACGGATTTCGCTGGTCCATTTTTGGTGAAAACGTCGACACTTCGAAACAGCAAGACTGTTAAGACCTACTTGTGTGTTTGTTTGCCTCTCCACAAAGGCCGTACATTTGGAACTGGTCTCCTCGCTTACGACCGAGGCGTTTGTAGCCACATTTGACAGATTTGTATCCCGCAGGGGGCTGCCTTCCTTGATCCGTTCTGACTGCGGCATTAACTTCAGGGGCACCTATAATTATTTGAATGATGTTGTTAATTTCCTTGAAACCAACAACCCGACGTGGGATAAATTGGTTGTTTTCCCCACCAAATTGTCCACACTGGGGTGGTATATTTGAGGCCGCCGTAAAATCGGCCAAAACACACTTGCGCAGGACAATCGGTGAGTCTGTCCTTACATTTGAGGAACTCGCAACTGTGTTTTGTAAGATTGAGGCCGTTTTGAACTCTCGGCCGTTGTGCCCGATCTCCTCAGATCCGAATGATTTGGAGGCCCTTACGCCGGGCCATTTTTTATTGGTCGCCCACTTGTCGCCTTGCCTGAGTACCCCTACATTGATACGAGACCTGGTCGTCTCTCGCCTATCACCAGGATATATAAGGTAAAATTTTCATGTACCTACTCAATACTTTACTCACTGTGCAACGCAGTGCATTGTGTCTGGATATATTGTCTATCGTGGTCAGGTAGATGTATTACACCTTCCACTGCGCACTTCTGATACACCTTCCTGCCTGGCTACGGTAATTCTAGACAATTATATTATTATAAAGCACCTTAAGGAAAAGACTTGATCCGTACATCCCATTCCCTTTCTGAATCCCGCTTGCACATCCCAAATTTTACTGTCCGTTTCAGAAATCAGTCTTTCAATCAGTATAAAGATACTGATTGAAAGACTGATGGCAAATTGTATGCAAAGGCATACAATTTGCCAACAACACTCAGGAGGCTGATACCGCGATAATTTTTGCATTCCTGTTGTGACCCTTTGCCCTTGTACAGTGGTTCAATAACGGCTTTGTTCCAGTCACCTGGTACACGACCGGACCGCCAACATTTATTTAACAGTAGATACAGCAGGTTTGCAGTGACGCCTTCGCCTACCTTGAGCATTTCAGCAGATATCCTGTCATATCCCGCAGCTTTACCCGCCTTCATACTTTTCAATGCATATCGTATCTCTTCCATACTTATCCCACTTTCACAATTATCTTCCTCATTCGTTACTATATTCCTATTGTCGCTCCCTCCTCATTCAAACAAATTCTCAAAATATACCTTCCACTGATTCAGAACTTCCCCATGCTCTCTAATAATACTTCAATTTATATCCCTCATCACACCAACTTTCGAAACCTCTGATTTGCCTCGGGCTGTTCTGACCAAGCGCCAGAATAATTTGATATTGGCCCGAAAATGTTGGGCAAATTTTCTATCAAATTTATCCTTGCATTCTTCTTTCTTTCTTCTCACTATCTCTTTTACTATATATTTCAACCTATCATACTTTTCTTTTACAATACTTTGTAAAAAAAACAAAACTATATTTACATCATACCTACTTCAAGGGTCCAACGAATTTACTTCAAATGACCCATCTCATAATTTGTCTCAAAACAAGCAATAATTATAATTAATAAGTAGGTATATGAACAAAATTTACGATTACCTTCCCAATGGAGATGAAGCCCTAAATCCGTATTAAAACTTCAAATAGGCCTAATTTACCTGCGGAAGGTGGGTAACATTTTGCTAGACCGGGGGCTATTTATTATAAAAAATTAGGTTTCTTGCCCAGTAATGATTTAGGTATTTTGTTTCGTAATAAGTTGAAAAGAAACTTTTGAAGGTAGGCTACATATTTACTGTTAATTTTGATTTTTTATTTGGATAAAAGAGGTGTATTTTATTTTAAATAGAGCAGATCTCCTCTGGCCTGGCAAGGTTATCGTGCCTGGTGAACCGTCAGGTTGGGGTAATAATGTCAAAACTGTAAATATGGCAAGCCCATGTGAATTTTTTAATGGCGCGATTACATTTTGACGGATTACATTTTGATGTGAACGGGTGAAGATCCCAGTCTTCACCCGTTCTTCGCAGTTCCATCTATGTCCGTAGGATGGTGTCTATTTGTCTTGGACATTAGTTATATGTAGCATGCGTTGCACGTTATTCTACCGTAACCATGGCTTGCCTAAAATAGTAGGTATTACTAGAAATTGGCAAAGTAATTATCATCATATATTATAATCATATGAATTACGTAATTACAATTTTAAAGGCCTGTATGATCGCCTTGTTTTAGGTATTTTACATTCAGAAATAATCAAAATGAGGGTAATCTTTGTATGATTCTCACTATCAAATTAAAATTTAAAATAAAATTTATCAAAGATTGGTGAGACTAGCCCTATTATATATACCTATTATTTATATATTTATATACCCAACAAATAACTAGCCAAACACTTCTTATCGCAAGCGGCTAAAAGCAATCAAATCTTGTATTGTAGAAGCTTAATGAAGTTCTAAAAATAACATTATACGCCGTAGTCTTCGATAAATTTTATATAAAAAAAATCCCCTTCAACTTGATTCTTTTAATTGGATTTGAAGAAAATTGGAACCCGTTTTATCACTTTGAGAGGAAGAGCGTGTGTTTGCGGTGTTTTGTATGGATAAATGTTTTGGTGGATGTAATGGGCAAATGAAAATAGTGTAAATATAGCTAGTATTAATGACAAAATGAGACCGCGGCTATATCCGCTTCATTTAAAGCTACTACTCCACTCCCGTAGCTCGTAGCGTGATGTTATATAGCCTATAGTCTTCTTCAATAAATGGGCTATCCAACACAAAAACAAGTATTTAAATCGGATCGGTACAGGTGTTCCTGAGACAAGCGCGTTCAACGAAACAAAGAAATAAACTTTTTAGCTTTATTATATTAACTAGCTGACCCGGCGAACTTCGTACCGCCATATATGTATTATACATATAAATCTTCCTCTTGAATCATTCTATCTATTGAAAAAACCGCATTAAAATCCGTTGCGTAGTTTTAAAGATTTACGTATACATACGGACAGACAGACAGAAGGCAGACTTTGTTCTATACTATGTTGTGATGAAGCAGATAATCCTAACTGACATAATCTTGCCCACCATGCGGTTATAACGGTACAAATCGCGAGGGATGCGCACCATACTTTCGTGGGTTATCCTTTATGTTTTCTTAACTACCCATATACTAAAAAGTAAATATACACGTCATCGTCAACCCCTGTCCGTGTGGTGAATGATTAAGAATACGAAATGTCACCACCCATATCATCCCATGGGTGTCGTAAGAGCCGACAGAGAGAGCAAGAGAAGGAAAACTTGATACAAACCCTATACCAACCCGTTTGGCCAGCGTGGAATAGTAGGCCAATTCCTCATTTCAAAGGACAGGCCTAGTCCAGCAGTGGACTATTAAAGGTTGATGATAAGTGTAGCGTTTAATATATTTTCCTATTTTACATTATATTACATAAATTCATCCAATCTATAAAAACACCTATCTACTAACCATTAAATTTACGTAATTGAATTTTAAAATGTTTAAATGGTAATTCCCTTATATTTTTTGGCAATTTATTGAATATATATGATAAACTATGATAAATATACACATATGATAAACATTTATTTTATTAATAGTAGTTCTACAATATGGGATCACTATTTTTGTAGGATTCTGGGTTTATATTTGGTGTTACGGTCACCTTTGAATTTAAAAAGTCATTTTGTTTGCTTACAAATACAGACACTTAAAAAACATAAATGCAGGTCAAGGTAAATAAATTAAGTTTTTTAAATAAAGGTCTACAAGAATCAATTGGACCGACGCTAGTAGTGCAAATATATTTCACAATTCAGTAAGTTTTACAAAAAAGAAGGGTAATAAAATAAATCATAGTTTTATACGGTCTTTCCCAGGGCATAGGCGTCTTCAAATTTGCGTCATGATAACATTGGAAGTCATTAGAAGGCTTTGACTTACTATACGATGCTGGCCAGCCACACGGGTTATTCCTGCTGGCCAGACAAGCAACTAAATATTACTATCCAATGATCTCTCATTTCTAAACGTCGGAGAAAATATAAGGTATTTCACCTTTATTTTCAAATAATTACGCGGGATCCATCACTAGATAAACATTAGGAAATACATATACAAGTCAC
Organism: Euclidia mi; assembly: GCA_944739405.2. Classification (NCBI taxonomy): domain Eukaryota; kingdom Metazoa; phylum Arthropoda; class Insecta; order Lepidoptera; family Erebidae; genus Euclidia; species Euclidia mi. Next base: position 66,898,021 of record OX123192.2, read on the forward strand.
GAAAGTTTTAAAGTATTCATAGACTATACCACTCTTAATCACTTATCTAAACGTTCCTAAAGTTACTGCCTAGAGAATAGAGAATACATTTTTCTCTCCAAAAATTTCAAACAAACGTGATCATGACCTTTACACAAACAAAATGCAAAAAAGAATATTTCTCGCTAAGCTTGATTTGGGCGTACTCAATTAACATATTTTCGCAGTACAGCGACTGCTCATAACGAATTTAATAAAAGATTTGTAACCATTGGTGACGTCATTTCGGGTCGAGGATGTTTCAATTACTTTTGTATCGTATTCTGTGAACTTCTCTACTAAGCCGTTGTTGTAATATTAACCAGTATTTGTTGACATTGAGAGTAACACAATCTCGGATTGGTAATCAAATCCTTAGGCACCTCGAAATGAGTAGGGAAACTAAAACGTTATAAGCCACACAGCTTGTGGTAAGCTGAATAACTCTCATTTTGCCATGAAAACGGTTAAGCCACATTCCACCAAGCAGGCTTGGATGGCTGACTTCAGATGTCTTTTGAGTACAGGCATGAGCAGGGTATCTCTAAAACTTACTTGGCACACAGCTACTGCACCATTTTTTTATAATTTGTTAGAGCGGGACCACCTCTTGTGTAAGAGTGTGTAGACAACCAGAAAGCCTTCGAAATGGCCAAGCGATTCTTGTCCTGGGACAGGAAATGGGACCAATGGCCTAAAATGTCATGCGAAGTATGTAAACGCCACACGCGGTCACTCTAGAATCATTCTCGCACTTAAGTACGACCATCCATCCATAATACATGACTCACAGATATAGATCTACATAGATAACGCAATTATCACGATTTGTATTGAAACCAAGCGTGCCGACTTTTTAATACCTACTGTGACGTTGCCTGTATCACGAAGTCGAAGCGATGCGCGACAGTATCGTTTGTGCGATATTCATCGTCTCCTAATACACAACGTCAGATCAAACGTCCGAAGCAAACGCGGCAACGTAATGTGAATAAAGTTTACTTAACGGTAAAACGGACGCGCGGGGACTGAAGTTAGTGGCGACCAAGCTCGACGCTTGGTCGGAGTTCAGACACGCGAAGTGCATGCATTTGCGTTATCTATGTAGATCTATGTCTGTGACATGACTACAAGCATCTTACAATCATTAGTCTGACAAAGGTAATTAACAGTCGTAGTTATCCTCAATTATGTTAGCTTAAGGATAAACACTACGTATAAGTGTTCATGTCTAAATTAGTAGTCGTTAAGATACCGCGAGTTGGCTTAATACTGCTGATAACTTTAGCTTACGTTACGTCATGGTGAGAGTTCGTTAATATGTAGGTTTAGTGGGACAAACGAATGTTGATAAATAATTTAAAAAAACTGTCTGTATTGTATTTTAATGTATTTACATAACATTTTGTTTTTAGCAATATCTAAAAAAATCTGTACAGGTGCATTTTACAAGTTCTATAGCGTGAACGGACTATAGGCTGACCGCAATGTGGCGAACCGCATGCGGCTGACCGCGCTACGATCTTTTTTTGGAAAAACACATGCTAGTGAGCTTACGCTTATCGCACATTAAAATAAAATACTACTTTATTTCTACTCGACACATGTAAGCTACACAATATATTATTACAATAAATTAAATTTAGGAGTGAAGCAAGAGAGATTTGTCAGGATCGTTGCAAATGGTGTTCCGTAGTCTCTGCCTCCGGGAAACAGGCGTGAGTCTATGTATGTATGTATTAAATCTAGAAAAAAAATAATTATGTATACAAAGCCCGAAACTATTAAACGGTAATCAATTTCAGCTGTTGTCAGATTGATTTTTTACAATGTTGTTTTATTTACAGATTATCTATCGCTTAATCTATCGGTATTTAAAAAAGAAATAAATATTTGTATGTAGGTATTTGATTTGCCTAATCCAAAAATATTTACTGATCTTTTATTTTTTTATAAAGTAAGTACGATACATTTAAAAGTTAATGATGTCTCCATTTTTCCATCTTACACTTCACTTCACAGAATTTCTTTTATCTGAGTATGGTTGTAAATAGTATGTAATAATTAGGTTAGGAATTATTTAAATAAAAAGTATTATGTTCATGGTAAAAACATATTTATTTCACTGATGAACCGTGTGTAGAACTCGCTATTTGACTCGCTACTCTACAATTGTGTCGAGCGAATCTACTAGGAGAGGTCTAGTAAAATTTTGCTTAATAAAACGTACCATTATACTAATAGTAGCCAGTAGTTATTTAATTAAAGTCATAAATAGACTAAAAACTATACCGCATCATATAAGCAGTATGTTCTTTTCTTTCGTATTGCGCTAGTTACAATCATTTATTATACTGAATAATTACTGGTCAGAGAGAGCTAGACTGGCGTAAATCGATTCATTATTAAAAGTCTGTGGAAGGCGTGGGAGGTTTAAATCTGCGAAGCAATTTCTAACCCTCCCACTAGCATATCACTGCCATTTTGAAACAATAGAACAAAATAATCAACCGGCGCCTACTGACAAAAATAACCTTAAACAAAGAAACAAACAACTCATCTCATAATTACAATACATCTCCAAAATTAACACGTCACACACACAACACAATAACGCCCGCCACATACTTAATCGTGCCTAATGGCCGTTATTAATGCTGTAATCGCTCGAACTAAACGCTACGTCAGTGGCGTCGTGTTACCTAAATATATTGCGAGCTTAACTTCGCCTCATTAATATACCATTTTGCGAAATCCTCCTGAAATGTACACCTAACCTTGAGAGGGAAAGTGATATTTTGTGGACATTTCAGTACATTTTGGGTGAGTTATATTAGTAATTTCTGCTTAAAACTGACTTGAATTTTAGCGGCGATAACCTAGTGGTGTACATTACGGACTGCCGAGACGATGGTCTCGGGTTCGATCCCCAGTTACTCCGGGGACACACCTCTGACTTTTCGAAGTAATATGTGTATTAAAAATGGTAATCATCGCTCGGTTAATAATGTGCCCGGTAATAGGCTCGCCCTCTATTAGATTGGGACAGAAAAATAACTGGCAAAGTGTGGGTGTGTAATACACCTCTGCCTACCCCATTGCGGATAAAGGCGTGAAGTTGTATAATTTTGAATTTGAGTTTCTTACGCTATAATAGGTGGATACCAGATTGCTGTAATTGTAAGTCGAAATTTGTGTATTTCTTCAGTTTTTTCGTCTTATTATGTTGTATTGTGCTTAGTTTTTAATTGCTACTATTATGTAATCCAAATTTGTTACGTTTGCAATTATGTAGGATCTTAAATTATTTACTTGAGCGCGATGACAACTACATTAATTGCTTGAGTATTATGTCCATAGTTATTAACTTTTACAAATAATTTAGCAGGTATAACAGCTGCAGACCCATATAACGAAAACAGCTCCTTTCCAAAATGTATATTTGTGTTTGAAAACTAAGGAACTTTTATTCAATATTGAAATAATATTAATAAATAAATTTATTTCAGGCAAACTGTCCCATAGTGTTACAATGTAATAATCAAACAAACAATTAAATTATAAAGTATTAAAACAATTAAATATTAAATTAGACCACACATTATTCATTTATCAATATACAAATTGCATCCAGGTCTAAGCATAAAAATTGTGCAGTCGATATCATATTATTCGAGCTGTTTATTAATCTTGTTCCAAAAGAAGCTCTTGTCCTCCTTAGAACAGCAAAGAAGTCTCCCAATCTGTGTTCAAAGACCGACGCACTACACCGCCATGGTAGATTGAGAATAACCCGGAGAGCATTATATTGTACACGAAGAGATTTGTAGGTTTTCTTCGCGTACTGATACCAAAAAGAAATAAAGTTACTAATTACACATTATATCTCAGTTTATTTTGGTTTTACTTTTCCAATATTAATTTGAACCATAAGATCTAGAGTAACATTTTTCACTGTTACCAGATATTAGTTAACTTTATCGCTGCCTACAAAGTCGAATTCACTCAAGGTTTTGTAATTAAATGAAAATTTGGTAATTCAAACTCTAAAGCCATAGTAAACCATGGTTGAGTTTTCAAATAGTAATTTAATTTCAATTTTAAAATTCCAGTTAACATATCACATTATTAAATCTTTTGAAAAAAAATTAGAAGCTTAATGGTTGGTCTAAGTTTCTTTAAATATAGTTTTGCAAGCAATATCGAAATATTTAGAACTTGAGGATTACAGAGACCCATAGTCACACACGCACATTTTGTTTTAAACCTTTCTTTCTGATCCCGTGAGCTGTTCGAATTTTATTTATACCGATTCAGATCGGATAAGAATATATCAGTTACCTATCTAAATACATAGTAACTATATGCAGGTTCAGTCTAGTTTAAAATTTTAAGTGTAAGTCAAAGCATTTGAATATAACGGACAAGAATCAATTTCAAATTACCTTGCATGAAAATAGCTATTATCGCAAACCAATAAAGAAAATCCCACTCAATAAACTATTAAATAACTCCACTCCTTTCCCTAATTTAAAGTTCCACAACACTATTACGCTGGTCAATATTTCAGCTCTAAAACTAGCCTAGTTAAATTCAATTAATAACATAATTAAGTTAAAAGAGAGTATCTAACATGCAAAACAGCTAGAATATCATTTAAAACCCAACCCTCCTAAGTTACGTTAGTGATAAGCGAAACAGTAGGATCCAACATATATTAAGATCAGCCAACCTAATCCTAGGGGATTAGGTTGGCTGATCTTAATATACGTTGGATCCTATTGCGTTGCGTTGAAATTACTGTTCTTTGGGTGTTGGATTAGGATCCAACACCCAAAGAACAGTAATTTCAACGCTTACTCAGAGTAGACACCCAAATATGCAAATAAAGCCTAAATTTGTTACCTACATACATCAAACCTTCAGAAGGGACTTTAACAAGTAGGTTGTGTATAAACAATGGTAGAGGGCCACATTCAAATGTAAATGAAGTCTACCGAAGGGTTGCTTCGACCGTTCTGCAATGCTGCTTAATTTTTACGACTCTTAACTGACGATCAGCAACAAAAGTGTTGTTCATAAAACCAATGGGCGTGTAATACACGAGTAATGTATTCGATTCGCTGATAAAGACGTAAAATTCAGAATAATGGCGGATCTGTTAGTGCTTAATCTAAAGCAATCGCAGATCTAAACAGGTGTTGTAAAACTTCCGTAAGTATGTATAACAAGTCGTGGTAGCTTTCGAAGTTTATAAATTGTTTTGATAGCGGAAATTGTGGTTCACTAGCTACACAATTTATACACACATACGTAGAAAATGATTTATCTTATTTCAAATAAAAGTTATAATATAATTCACACCTATAATACTTAGCACGGATTTTATGTCGTTTCTATCAAGTTACCTAAGTCCTTTTCTAATATTCTATGTTTCGTTGGATTTGGCTCTAGAGATAGATATGTGACATTTTGTATGGAGCTTATGTCAGCTATCTATCTCTTTATATATTGGTAAAGGGCGTTAGAACTTACACCAGATGTGGTCACAACCACGGCCAGTATAACTGACGCCAAAACATTAGAGCAAATAAATATTGTGTTATGTGTGCTTTTTTTATAGACTCACGCCTGTGACTTCGAAGGTAATTTTACGCCCACATTTCGCCCTGTTATCAATTTTATGTCTCACGTAATAGAGGGCGAGTCTATTATCGTTACCGGGTATAATGCTAGACTCCGTGCTGCTACTAAGAATTCGGAAATCCAGTAACACTTTTGCCCGATCGTGCAATTAAACCCGGGACCTCCTGATCGGCTGACGCATACGCTACTCACTGGACCACGGAGGCAGTCAAATATTGTCTACATAAATAGATATTAGTGCTGATAATTATTAATATTACTTTTATTGTTTATTTTTCTTTTGCTTACAGTACGGTGTAACACCGTCCCTTAAAATTCCTATACAATGTAGATAAAAGGTATAGCGCTGGACAAAAGTGGCAGCCTTATTGAAGGTAACTGGAGAAGGCTTTCAAAAGTCGGCCAAAAGAGAATGAATTGTTGATATAATATAATGGCATTATTTACAATGAGTGTTTTTCAAAGAAACTTGTTTATATTAGACTAGCCGTTTCCCGCGGTTTCACCCGCGTCCTGATAAAACTACTTCCCGTACCCGAAAAACGCAAATATCTTACGGACCCCTATTTTTTCTAAAATAAAATAAAGCCTATGTTACTCGCAGATAATGTAGCTTTCAAATGGTGAAAGATTTTTTTAAATCGGTCCAGTAGTTTTTAAGTTTATTCATTACAAACAAACAAAAATACAAATTTTTCCTCTTTATAATATTAGTGTAGATGAAAATAGAGATCAATGTAGCTTGAATTTGAAGAGATGTTATTGTGAATGACTTGATGCTTCTATGGCTTATGTTATGATGAATTTAGCAGCTTAAATTCTATGACAAAATATGTCACTATACTTAAAGCTATTTACTACGAAGATTATCTATTCAAATCTATTATGTAGTACACCATTAGCTACCCGATTTCGCTTAATATAATTGAATATAGTCCATCAGGTTTTCTGGAAGAAATCGCAACCTGCGATAAGACCGCCCATGTACAACTAGACCTAAGTTTGTAAATGTCTTTTTCTGTAATTGTTTTGCCTCTGGTGTACAAAAAAGCATTTTTATCTATCTATCTATACTATCAAAGCAGTGTTGGCAGTCTCGAATTCTCAGTAAAGCTTTCATCATACGCGAGCATATTATGTAGAAAACAACACTGTAAGAGAAGGAAAACTTGATACAAACCCTATACCAGCCCGTTTGGCCAGCGTGGTATAATAGGCCAATTCCTCCTTTCAAAGGCGAGGCCTAGTTCAACAGTGGACTGTTAAAGGCTGATGATGAATGATCACTATGAGCCAATAGGAGGGCTTGGCCTACTATACTACGCTGGCGTATCGAGTTGTGCTTGATCTCTAGTTCCCCGTCTCTTCGCTAAGATAGGTACTATTATCTTCGTACATTTTCCCTAGTTTCCCTCCTACGAAACTCACGGAATAAAATGGGGAAGTGCGACATTGTATTCTTTTATTTATTTACATAAGAGCTACAAAGATAGGTACATGGGATCTTATATTGGTACATAGACCTTTTCCTTATTCGTCACCTAAAACTGTATTTATTTGTAATTATTTATCCTTGTTCATTTATTTGAAAATAATATTACATTTTATTAATTGAATAGTTTCTCCATCAATTCATTATATTCATTTATTTTTAAATTTACTTATTTATTTACCTTCTTATTTTACTTATATCTTTTTTATGTTAGTAAAAATAATTGGTATTGGCAAATTTATTTATTCGTCTTCTTTTTGTGCCACTTAAAATTAGTCAAAAGTCGTATTTACAATGCCTTTGACATTATTTACAACCTTTGCTAGTGTAAATATTTAGGTTTCCTAGATTATTAGGAACAGTTTTTTTATTTATTTTAACTATTGCTCAGGAGTAATTTTATCCAAAAATACTTTAAAGTTTAGCAATTTGATTAAGTTTTGTATCTAATCACAAACATATTTTTTTTTGTATAGAGCTTCTGTCAAATAGTAATTTATCTCTAGTTGCCAAATCAATAGAATATTGAAAGCGGGCGTTAACATTAACGTGGAAGCTTATGAGCCTCAATGTTTCAACATGCTGTATACTAGCCGTGATTAAAAAATGATTTTCATATACATCAAAAAGAAGCAACCTGTATCTATCGCGAATATTTACTGGGAATTATTTCTTTTCTCCGTATCGATATTATAAAATGCTTATAATTATATTTGATACATGATCTGTATAATAATTATGCATATGACAGGCTAGTAGTATCTGCCTACCCCTCCGGGAAACAGGCGTGAGTCTATGTATGTATGTATGACAGGCTATGTAACAACCTGTCAGCTTCACAAAGTAAGTATTTTGGTTCCAATTAACATCCATATTGGCATCTGAGCGTTACTTGATGTAAGGTTACAGCCTCATCTGACAGCGAAAGTTACTGCAAAGACATGATTCTAGGAAATTTGTCTCTTGCGCCTTATAGTTTCGGCTGTGCGTTGTCTGTCAGTCTATATTTTTTTAAATAAAGATTGGCAGTTTCTTGTGACTAAAGTCTTGTGGCTATTTACTAGTACCAATTCACCTTTTTAAGCGAAATATTAAAAAAAGACTGGTAGACGTGTACAATTAATTTGATAAATCTAGTTGTTACCGTTGTTTCCATCGTATTTATGAGTTATACATACACATTAAGTTAACAGGAACTTGTCAGAGCGCATTGCGACTGTCCATTAACATTGACAATTATAATAATTTAAAAATTATTATTGATAACGGTCAAACTTAGGATATATACCGAATGTTGAGCTTTAGTTTTATTTTCACTTAAGATAAGCTAGCATGCCTTATAATCAGTCTCAAACTATTCGTAAAGTGTAAATATGTTCTTATTCCTAACGGTTTCAAATTGACGGGCTTGTAAATTAGAGGGTAAGGACCTTAAATAAAGGTTGTGAAAATGAGTGGCTTAGCGGAGGTGTGGTTGGTACTGTGGCATTATTACCATGGTTCAGTTATTTAGGTTGGCAAGCCTGATTTACCTTTATATTAGGTGGAAAGAACGGCATCTACATATAATTCATATTGAGTTATGACTTTCCTTTTCGCTACTGATTAGAAAAATTATAACGGCGAATCACGCTTTAATTTGGAAATGGATTCTTTGAAACCATTTTCCTATAAGCATGTCTTGTGAATTGAATAAAAATTCTTGTTTCAGTTTCAGTTTTGTAACTTAGTCTCATTGAATCATGTTAGGCAATAATTTGAATTTTAAAATATGTAATCGGATATGTACCCTACGGGTCTCCCTTGTTTGACCGAAAGGAATTTGACAAATTTTCACTTCCCAAAAAATGTTTCGCATAATTTCATTTGCCAAATTATTACTTAGCACAAAATCTATTCACAAAAAATTGTAACGCAAACCTAATGTTTGGGAAATTAATGTTTAAACTATAACTTGTTTACCAACTAATCCTTTTGACATTTTTTATTTAGTCAAATATTTCAGTTGGAATAACAGTTTTTACGCAAAATCAATAATTATCCTAATCTAAATACCTAGTTTAGTTCCGGGTAACAAACTAAAAACAATTTCTTTTTTCTATTAATGCAAGTCTTTTCTGGCACTCGCCGGCCGCTGCCGCGGCCCCGCTCGCTTCGCTCGCTCGGCTCGTGCGTAGGAGGTCAGAGTTCTAACCTAACCTAACCTGACCATGTTTTTAATAATTAACCTACTCTAACTACTTCCATAAATAAACTAATATCACCAAACGTTTATTGACTGAAGATTTTTTGCTGTAATAAATCATTTGATTAAAGACCAAATGCCATAATGACATTATACTTAGTAATATTTTGCTAAGTAAAAATTTTACCAAATAAAAATATGCGTACTAAAATCATTCGAAATGTTGCAATAGTATAAAAAAAGATTGCTAAAATTTGTTTGGGTAATGAAATTTTGGCAAAATCTTTTCGGCAAAACAGCAGGATCCCGTACCCTACCTTCTTTAATTTCCAAAGGTCTAAAAACTATCTGGATTAATTCAAATGAATCCAACTGGACTTTTATTTACTAGGTCAATAGCAAAATTCCATCCATCCTGAACTAGCCGTATAAATAATACGAACAACACCCATACCTACATACACATAAATAAAAAGCGATGTGACCCAGACTATATCCATTAATAAATGGGGCGCCATATACGTTCAAAAGCCACAGACATTACTCCATCGTCGACATGCCCCATCGTCCATCCCATCAAAGTAATATTCGTACAAACGAGGAACGTTCAAAGGGGGATAACATACTCATATACTGGTAGCAAAAACACTGGGTGAACCGCCCTAAAATCTGATACGTACTGCCATGTACTTAATGAAACTTGATGTGTGCATAAACGTCTATTCACTATAACGGGTTTAGTGATGTGCGTTGCGGGATAGTCCCGGATTGTAGTGTGTACGGGATCTTTGGTATTTGGATAAAGAGTACCTGCTTAACTAATGTACCTACACCAACTAATGTCGGAAAATTAACTTATTTTCATTTACGTTTTTAAGATATTCTGACGCAAAGAAGTTATTTTCTACCCGCTTCCGTCCGCTTACTAGTCCAACTACTGACTACAGACTGAATAATAGCTTTTTCACAGGGCGTCTGCAATTCATGGTTCAGAAAAATTACAAATTATTTAGTGGCAATGACTCTCCATAACGACTGCTATAGATCTTGATGACACCTGGGACCGACGGCTTAACATGCCATCTGAGGCACGGGGCAAGCAAGTATTAACAATTGAATACGCACATAACTTCTGCGGAGCAGTCTATTGGTATCACAAGATGCTGAGAATTATTTAAATAATTATACTTTAACCTGTAACGTTCTGTGAGCTTCAGAATAGTTTGCATCCGTTGTAGTTACTAGCCATGACTACAGGCGTCATGCAAAGCTATTCGAAAAGTGCCAATCTGAAACAGTAAACATATCCAATTAAGGATAAACACTTGCCCTCCTCCACATTTATTTTTCCAAGAATTGCTTACATTCTGTAAAGTAAAGCACACATTAAATTCTGTTAGTCTTGGTTATGCATTGTCAAAAAAGAGGATATTTTAAAATTAGATTACGGAAAACCTTAAAACAGCTATCAAATTGCTTTTACATTAAATTACAACAATCCCAACATTTGTTCCGCACTAAATCCTCTTGTGACACATAATCTTATTTAGGAAACCGCAAGAGGCGGGCTTTTCATAATCCCGGGGTCACAAGATCCCGTACTTATTCTAACACTAGTACAAACCCTCCTGCACTATAATAAGTGTTGCCACCTGTTTGCTATGTGTCGCCAGATAATAATATATTGAATTTTTTCTTGACATCTCTTTGGTGAAATGATGGTGACTTTTTTACGCACGTTTTTACTATGAGTGACCTTTCCTATTTTTATTGGCATATGGCACGGAAGGCATTTGCCATACGGATATAACAGTGGTATCATCTGTAAATATAGACCACTTGTTCTGACGGACGGCGGTGTCATTAGATCTTCCACAAGTCTTTTATATTAATAACTAGCTACTATTTTACAAATAATGTGTAATATAGGGGTAAGAATGTTAACTGTGTTCAAAAATATCTACTTTGTTTCTCATACAGCTTATCGTAGTCCTCTGCTAGACATAGACCTCTCTAAGTTGTGTCAAAATAGAATTGTGAATCAATAGAGAGTTTGACCTACGATACTACTAGCCAGATGGATTGGTATAGAGTTTGATATTAAGTTTTTTGTCTCTTGCCAAAAATGCCATTTGCTTTGTGTGTTTTCCTTAATTGCTAGCCAGAGGGGTTAGTAGGTATACGGTTTTCCGTCCCTTCCCAAAGATGCCATTTGTTTTGCATAATTTAGACTGCACGATTGGCGTATTGGTTTAAGCGGCCGCCTCGCTGCTTGACACTGTGTCGAGTGTTGTGGGTTCGATCCCCACACAAGACAACACTTTGTGTGGGTGTTCATTGTCTTCGTTAGTTGTATATTTGTAAAGTCACAAGGGTGCGGGAGTTGGCTTTTTAAACAAAAAAACAAAAATTTTCTTAATCGTCTCGTACGACACCCTCGAAAAGAAATAGGGTAGTCACACGTCGTATTCTTTATTCGTCACCTCACTGACATCCGTTAGGTTAACTAGCTCATATTATAAACTGTGAGTTCTCTTACTAGCTGTAAAGTCTGAAATGCAACTGAATCAACTGGGGGTTGCAGTTCCATACCATTAAGTCCAATAATATTTGCGGTTCGATTCACATGTTGTGTGCGGCTGCTGGTGCTATTGCATCAGATTTGCGCTGGTTTGCCTCAGCCAGTGCCTTGGTGAACCGGCCTGATCGCCAGCAGGCCTTACTACAAAGGTATGAGCGGATCGATGATCGCCTGGCAAGTGTGGAACAGCAATTTCGCACTTTCAGCGCTTGCTGTATCGAAGTGTCAGTTAATGACTTCCCCGCTGATCAGCGAAATAAAGTCAGCGAGGATTATGCCCAGGTCTTAGACCTGTATGATGCTGTCTCCAACTGTGCAAGACAGTTAATTGCCGAGAGGGACGGGCAACCCGGCTTGAAGCAGGAGCTTCCTAGGACATCACCGGGACTGGTGAGTAGGCTTCCTACTTTAGACCTCCCGCGTTTTGATGGCTGCCTAGGAAGCTACCTGGGCTTCGTTAATTTGTTTGACAGCCTGGTCGATGACAGGTCTGACCTTCGGCTGGCACAAAAATTGGCATATTTATATATTTATTATAGGCCAAAGGCCTCATCCAGCATCTGCCCTTGTCTGACGAGGCGTACCAGACGGCTCGGGACTTAATTACCCGTAGGTACCATAACAAGCGTGGCCTCGCAGACACGCACATAGAGCAGATTTTGAGTTTGCCCACGCTCACCCGGGTCTTTGGGTTACGCACCCAACTTTTGAACCCGCTTTTGGTGGCAATCAACGCACTTAAGTGTCCTACCTATTGGTGCACATTGTGCTCAATAAGCTGCCTGCCAACCTGAGGTCGCGTTTCGAACAGCGCTTTGGTGGGGATAGCGCGACCTATCTGCCCCCCTTTGCAGACTTGGAGAAGTTTCTCGAGGATGAGTGCCGGGTCTTGGATAACTCCGGTGGTGACACGCCGGCTACGTCGCAGCCGGCCAAGGTCAAGGAGCAGGCTCGTGTTCACACCCGAGCCAATGTTGACCGGCGCCCTCCTCGCTTTGCAGTCACGCAGAGCCCAACGGAGTGCTCTTACTGCAAGGTCACGGGGCACAGATCGGCCAGTTGTAGGGCATTCTTGGACCTGCATGTCACCTCTCGTAGGCGCATCGCGAATGCCCGCCACCTTTGCTTCTCTTGCTTGGGGTCCCACTACCAGCAAGACTGCCCAAACTCTCGCCCCTGTCCTCACTGTGGAGGGCAGCATTTGGACATTCCCTGCATGAATGCCAGAGAGGTAGGCCGCTTGTCCAACCAGCTGACGCCGCGCACGGGCGGGTGTTTTGAAGGTGGCAGCCGAGGCTCACCGGCGCGCAGCCGAGAGTCACCTCGCTTAATTGATCGCCGCTCACCCCGCTTGGAGAACCGTAGCGTGCGCACGCCTCCTCTCTCTCGCGCACCAGAATGTGCGACTGCTCAACGTCACCAGCACCATGACTGCTGCCCCAGGTATTCCCCTCCTTTGGCGGAGCGTCCCCGCCTTGACTCGCGCCCACCTCGTTTTGGGCGGGTGCGTAATTATGACCCCCCACAGATGGCGCGCGGATCGAGTCATCGCGCTTTTGAGGACTTCAAGCCGCACCCTCGCTTGGACTTGCCTGGTCCTGGCCAACGGTCGCCGCCCAGGCAACAATAGGTAATTAACACCTGCCCTATAACGCCAACCACCCCCATTGAGACCGTTATCCTACCAACGATTGCTGTTAGGGTCTGGGGACCCACGGGGACATCTGTTGTTGTCCGTGCTATATTGGACACAGGTTCACAAGGTTGCATTGTTTCCTCTTATTTGGTGCCCTACCAAATAAGAGGAAACAATGCAACCAACCGTGGCTAAATTAAATGTGGGCTCTTTTCCAAATTGTATTCGGGGAATAGGTGACCTAGCCTCTAATGTTGAAGGGCAAGTTAAGGTTTTGTTTGGCCCTGTTGAATCTTCACACCCGAGGATTAAAACCTCAGCTATTGTGCTGAAGAATATTTTGGGTATGCATCCACAGAAACAGCTATCTGCTGCTGTTAGAACTGGCAGAACCCAAATTTGACACACCGGGACAAATCGACTTGTTGATTGGCTCTGATGTCCTCGGTGGAATTTTGATTGGTGGGAAACGGGTCTTGGTGCCAAATGGTTTGACTGCCATCCCGACAATATTTGGATTTGCTTTGATGGGACCTGTACCTAGGGACCCCCTTCCACCCGAACTTGATAATTTGTTGGCTGTAGGCTCCGCTCTCTCTGATACGGTTCAGAGGTTTTGGGAAGTAGAGGAGCCCCCTCAAGCTGCCCGTTTGAATCCAGAACATGAGGAGTGCGAGCTGTTCTTCCTGAACAACACTGGTCGACTCCGTTCAGGTCGGATCATTACAAGGCTACCTTTTCTGTCCGTTCGGCCTCCGCTTGGTGAGTCACGACCTTTAGCCGAAAAGAGATTGTTGGCTATGGAGCGTCGCATGGGTCGTGATCCGGAGCTCAGGCAGAAGTATATTGAGTTCATAAGAGAATATGAACAATTGGGACACATGTCTGTGTCAAATTTGGATTGGCGTTCGGTGGAGCATTACTTTCTCCCGCATCATGCGGTATTGAAACCATCAACTGGCAAGCTGCGCACAGTGTTTGATGGTTCTGCGCAGACTTTAACAGGCGTATCCTTGAACCAGTGCTTGCATTCTGGTCCCAAGTTGGTCAAGGACCTTTGTGACGTCATCACCAGCTTCCGACGACATCAGGTTGTCTTTGTGGCCGATATAAAAATTATGTTCAGGCAGACGAGGCGATCCTCCTGCGGGACGAATTGATAGGTATTTTGGCCTCCGCTGGTTATGAGTTGCGCAAATGGATTTCCAACTCACCAGCGCTTTTGGAAGGCTTGCCAGAGGATCATCAGCAAGATCCACATCTATTTGAGATTGTTGACAACCCCGCCATGATGGCTGTTCTCGGCGTCCAGTACAGACCAGTCCAAGACATCTTTACGTATAACGTAGACCTGAAATTGCCTTGTGCTTGGACTAAACGTCTCGTGTTGTCTACTGTCGCCAGAACCTTTGATCCAAACGGTTGTATTTGTACAGTTATATTTTGGGCAAAATACTTCCTGCAGAAGCTTTGGACAGCTGCAGGATTGCCCTGGGACGAACCTCTACGCGGTACTTTTGTTGAGGAATGGATGGATACAAAAGAGGTCCACTCTTTTGTATCCACACTTCCTGCCGTCAACGAGATCTCCTTGGCTCGTCCCATCCTTCCTCCCGGGAAGTACAAGGCCACCCTTCACGGATTTTGTGATGCCTCGGAGCGTGGTCACGCGGCCGTGGTGTACTTGCACACAGTTAGTGCCTCAGGTCAGGTGAGGGTTTCCCAGATCATGGCGAAGAGCAAGGTTGCACCCTTTCGGACATCTCTGACCATCCCGAAATTGGAGCTCTCGGGAGCAGCCCTACTTGTACGCCTATTGAATCACGTGTCACACCTTGGGTAAAACAATTTGTATTTATGGGACCTACGCCTGGACAGATAGCCATATTATTCTTTGTTGGTTGAAGGCGTCTCTCCACATGTTGGAGGTATTTGTCGCTAATCGCGTTTCCCAAAGCCAGAAATCCGAAGTCAAACTTGTTTGGAGACACGTGCCAGGTGAGCTCAACCCGGCTGATTGTGCCTCGCGCGGATGCTTGACGCCTAGTTTGATAGGTCATTCGCTGTGGTGGGTCCGGAATGGTTGAGTCGACCAGAAATTGATTGGCCTCGAACGCCAGTTTTGAATACTTCTAATTTGCCGGGTCTGCAAACACTCGCTCTTGAGAAGGTGGAATGCGCCTTCGACCTCGATTTCATGTTGAATCGCTAAAGCTCCGTTGACAAGTTGTTAGGTGTTACTGCTTGGATAAAGCGTTTTGTTTTTAATTTTAGGCACCCACAACAGAAAAATCTGACAACGTTTCTTTCACCACAGGAACGACAAGAGTCCCTCACCTTTTGAGTTCGTTCTATACAATTGGCGCATTTTGAGAAGGAGATTGCTATTCTTAAATGAGGGCGATCGAAATTATCTGGAGCTGCATCTAAATTGAATCCCTTTTTGGACGATACGGGTCTCTTGCGCGTTGGAGGGCGTCTCAAGAACGCCAACCTCCCTTACGGGACACGTCACCCCCTTTTGTTACCCAAGGACGGTCATTTGGTACGCTTGTTGGTAACTGACCGTCACCTTAAAAATTCGCATGCTGATTGTAATGCACTCTTGGCCATTTTGCAACGCGAGTTTTGGATTTTGTCTGCCCAAAGAATTATTCGGAGTGTAGTCTTTCGCTGGATCCCTTGCTATAAGCTCAAGGCTTCTACCATGCAGCCGTTGATGGGAGACTTACCGGCAGATCGCGTAACTAAGAGCAGGACGTTTGATGGTGTTGGCACGGACTTCGCTGGTCCCCTTTTGGTGAAAACGTCGACATTTCGAAACAGCAAGACTGTACACTTGTGCGTTTTTGTTTGTCTTTCCACGAAGGCCGTACACTTAGAACTGGTATCCTCGCTTACGACCGAGGCGTTTGTATTTGTAGCCACATTTGACAGATTTGTATCCCGCAGAGGGCTGCTTACCTTGATACGTTCTGATTGCGGCACTAACTTCAAGGGCACTTATAATTATTTGAATAATGTTGTTAATTTCCTTGAAACCAACAAGGCTGATATAGGCAATAGGCTTGCCCAACGTGGGATAAATTGGTTGTTTTCCCCACCAAATTGTCCACACTGGGGTTGTATATTTGAGGCCGCTGTAAAATCGGCCAAAATACACTTGCGCAGGACAATCCTTACATTTGAGGAACTCGCAACTGTGTTTTGTAAGATTGAGGCCGTTTTGAACTCTCGGCCATTGTGCCCGATCTCCTCAGATCCGAATGATTTGGAGGCCCTTACGCCGTGCCATTTTTTGATTAGTCGCCCACTTGTCGCCTTGCCTGAGTACCCCTATATTGATACGAGACCTAATCGTCTCTCGCGTTTTGAATTGGTACGCTAGATTACTCAGAGCTTTTGGAAACGCTGGAATTTGGAATATTTGCACATACTCCAGCAACACGTTAAGTGGACCGACAAGACCGATCCACCCAAGATTGGTGACCTCGTTTTGATCAAGGAGGCTAACCTTCCGCCACTCAGATGGCGCAGGGAACGCATCCTTCGTTTGGTAACTTGGGCTGATGGAGTTCCCCGATTTGCTGAGGTCTTGGTGGACGGTTCCATTCTGAGGAGAGCGGTTGCAACTTTGTCACGTCTACCAACTGATTAGCGGACCAGTAGGCCGGTTCGGTGTGGGTGGATGTTTGAAATAGAAATATTGTTTATGATAAGTCAAATCGATTATATCGATTTAGTAACGTTTTGTTTAGTCTATTGAAAATTTCTGACTATTGTCACACTATGAACTGTCAATCCATTCGTTCATTGTCGGTTTCTCGGTGTAAAAAATCGTCTTGCGCTCACGCAGTTTTGTAATTTTGCGTTTTAGAATTGAATTATATTGATCGCCTTTTGGAAAGCCCATCCTGGTAGCTTCGCGAATAGTTTTGTGATAAAAGATAAACTTGTAACATAATATTGAACATTGTAAAACTTGTGTGAATCCGGTGTCGACGTCCACGTGCCATCGTGTCTTGAAGACGTCGCGTTTGCAGCCTAATAGATAAGTAGTTAGATAATTCACCAGCTAATATTGGCCAATTTTAGATCTGTGTGTATTTCTAACTTAGCTCCAAGCCTGACATCCAGTGAAGATTTGGTAAGTAAATTAAAATTTTAATCTTGTGATTCACTGTGCAATCACAGTAAAAGTGTTTAGATCTTTTGCCTTGTCGTGGTCAGGTGGATGTATTACAAACTTCCACTGCGCACTCTCAACAATTTCCTTCCTGCCTACGGCAACTCTAATCAACCTCGTTCAACAAAATTCATCGAGTGTGAAATTTGGTTTATGCGTTATCAGTATTATAATGTAGTAAGTTTTTACTCTATTAATGGAACTTCTAGCCTTGTGAGTTCTTCTATCTAGCCTTTAGTGTACATGAGCCTCCGCAATTAGGAAGTAATACGCTCTCGTAAGAGATATCTGAAAGATATCTGTAGTTCTTCTTTTCCTGAGATAAGATAAGATTAATTTATTTGTTCAAAACATGTGTTTTACAAAAGATGTTAATTTAAAATTAGGTACTTATAAACATGTTTTGTCATAGATGGCATACAAATATAACAGGCTTGAAGTTAAATACATTAATAATGATAAAACAATTAAAACAGTCATAATAGCAATAAAATAGTATGTCAATAAATAAAATTAAAAAAAAATATATATGTCATTGTAAATATAGTAAAAAATGTATAATATATTAATAATTATAAGTGGATTAAATTAATCTAACTACATAATTACATTTTATCATTTAGAAAATCGTGCACATTATAAAAAGCTTTTTGGGATAGCATTTCTTTAAGCTTATGTTTAGACATATTTATATTTAATGATTTATACTCTTTTGGCAGCTTGTTGAAATTTTAGGTGCCATGCAGAAAATGCTTTTGCTCATAAGAGCAGTTTTGGCACTGTGCATACATAGCCTTTGACTATCTCTCCTGTTCCGTTGGACAAAATCCGAAAGACGTGGGAACAATTGAGGATTAGTTTTGACAAAAATACATACTTCCACAATATACAAACAAGGAAATGTCAAAATTTTGTAATTAATAAAAAATGGGCGGCAGCTATCAGTGACTTTCAGTCCAAACATGGCACGTATGCAGCGTTTTTGTAATTTGAACACAACTTCCCTATCAGTCGAGTTGCCCCAGAAAATTACACCATAACGCAGAGTAGACGCCACTAGCCCATGATACGCAGTGAGTAGGGTTGCAATATTGACAGATGGAGCAAGCATAAATAGAGCATATGAGGATTTACTGATTTTATTGCTAACATATTCGATATGACTTTTCCAATCTAATTTCTTATCTATATATATTTCAAGAAATTTGGCAGTATCTCCTTGTTTAATTAATTTATTATCATATATAATGTTTATTTCTGATGGAGTCTCGGTGCGTTGTTTAAAATGCATGATGTTAGTTTTATTCAAATTTATTTTTTAATTATTATTATCTAGCCACGAAATTATTGATGTCAAATTTCATAGGAATTAGTGCTTCTGCATGCAACTGTCAGTGTACTGTCGTCAGCAAAAAGAGTCATTGGTTGGATTGTCGAATTTGGAAAGTGATTTATATATAAAATAAATAAAAGTGGTCCCAACACGCTCCCTTGCGGAACACCGAAGTTTAGAAATCGTTCACTAGATGAGAATGTTAATTCTGTTTTTGTCTTAATATCTAATTTTGAAATGGCCGTAATTTGTTTTCTGTGGGATAAATATGATTCTAAAAGTTTCAGGACATTTCCTCTTATTCCATAACAGTCTAGTTCATTTTTAAGGATATTATAGTCAACGTAGTCGAAGGCCTGGGTCATACCACAATAAATGGCCCACACTGGTATTCTTTTATCAATATTAAGCATTATATTGTGTATAAAATCATAAACAGCCATATTTATTGTAGAATTTTGACGAAAACCTTTTTGTTCACGACAGAGTATGCGGTTTTTTTCTAAATACTTATATATTTGATTATATATATATTTTTCAAATACCTTGGATATGACTGATATTAAAGCAATTGGTCTATAATTATGTAATAATTCCCTGTTATCTTTTTTAAAAAGCGGTTTAATTATGGAAGTTTTGAGACTCTCAGGGAAGGTACCATTTACTATACATAGATTTAGAATAAAGCTTAGGTGATGGCAAATCAAATGTCCCACAGATTTGATTACTTCTGTTGCTATTTCATCTGGACCGACACTTCTTGTATTTTTTAGTCCTTTTATAATATTTAGGATATCTTGAGGTAGGCTAGCGTTCATAAACATTGAGTCCCGTTGATGTTTTATAAGGGAAGTAACTTTATTTCCGTAACCGCGCATTGGAACCACTTTTTCAATAAAATAGTCATTAAATGCGTTTGCTATAGTCAATGGATTACTTAGGTATTTATGGTCAACTTGTATTTTATGTATATGGTCTTTAGGTATATTATATTTATTACTATGAATAATTGCCATGTTGTTTTAGTCTTATTTTTAGAAGTATTTATGTTAAAACAATTTTGAGTGCTTTTAGTTAAATTTATAATTTTTTTTAAATAGTTTATTGTATTCTTTGAATTTTTTTTTATTTGTTTGAGTTCCTTTATGACGATGGGTCCATAAGAGCTGCCTTTTTGTCTTGCTACATATTTTTATGCCTTGTGATATCCATTTTGGCTTCTTGTTAATATTTATAGTAATGACATGGAAAGAAAACATAAATTATAGAATAGTTGGAATTGGTCAATAAAAAGATCGTAAGCTACATTAGCATCATCAGTCTCATAAATATCAGTAAAAGATAAGTTTTTTAAACAGTCTTGAAATTTTACAATATTCTCTTTAGAATAATCCCTTTGCTTCTTACGCCAATATTTAAGTATACATTTACTTTTCACTGGACATTTAAGTAGCTGGGCAGTATGATCCGATAGCGCAAACTCTATAATTTCGGCCCTGCATGTTTTAAAAAATTATGTGCAAAATTATCTATGCATGTTTGGCTTATAATACGTGATGGTTTATCCAGTGCTAATTTTAAATTGAAATTTGTCAATAAGCATCTGAACTCTAATGTTATGCAATTCTGTTTTAAGATTTCAATGTTGTAATCACCAGCTACTATTATTTTGGAATATGTTTTCTTAGTAATTAATATCAACAGTTGCTCCATTTAAAAAAAAAATATATTTAAATGTTCTGCTTTAGGTGTTCTATAGACGCATATAATCACAGTTTTGTAGCTTATCAGTTCCACGGCGCAACATTCGAAAATACCCATAATTGACAAATTCGCAACCTCTGGCAACTCTTTACATATATGTCCCCTCTTAACTAATATACATGCGCCACCTCTTTTTTTATTAGTCCTGCTGTAACAAGCCGCCAAGCGATAATTTGGTATATTAACAAGAGTTTTATAGCCTGACATAATAAAATGTTCAGTTACGCATACAATATCCACGGGTTTAATTGTTCTAACAGTTCATCAAGACAAACAGTTAGGATGTCAGATTTTGAAAGTAGACTTGCTATATTTTGATGCAGCACGAATAAATAGTTACTTACGAAAAAAGTTATCGCTATTTATATAATTTTCATTGTTATTATCATTCATATGATATGACATTTCAGCATAATCAAAAGAGTCGTCAATATAATATTTAAGATTGTCAAATATATTTTTCATGCCATAATGATTTATAACACCATTACGTTGTGAGAACATGGTGTAATCAAACAGTAGGTCTTGATTGGAATCAAAAAGAGTAGCATATTTATGAGTCTGTACGTCAAGATAAATTAAATTGTTAAATATTTCTACTCGCCAGTTAAACATGATATTGTAATCGCTGAGTTTGTACGTTGGTAAACAGAGTATTATGTTAGAGTGCTGTAGCTGCAACAAAGTTTCTCGTATGCCTTTGATGATGTCGAAATAATTGTTTGTTTTTAAGAAATCTTCATGGCCTATCATTATCACGCAGTAGTCCTCCATGGAGTAATCTACCAACTTTTTATGGAGATTCTTAATAAGAATTTGTATGCCGCAATTTGGTGATAGGTAGTGACATGTTTGTAGGTTAGGATATGTTGCTTCTGCTATAGATAAGATTTTGTTGGATTTGTTGCTGCTCACAATACACAATTTACGCTTCTGCTTCGGAGTAGTATGGTTATTCTTCTGTGATGTCTTGTTTTTTTACGTTCAGTAGTTCGCTTTTACAGGATGATGATGGTGTTTCTGCGTGTTCTGCGATGTTTTGAATTTTATGTGTGTTATTCAATGGTGTACAGTCTGATTTCTTCCTAGGTGTATGTGTCACTGTTGTGTTTGGTGTGCAGATTTTTCGTTTCAATGGACTACACGCTACTGTCTTATATAAACCCTTTTTCGCATTAAATCTTCATTTTTCCGTTTCAGTTGATTATTTTCTAAAGAAAGGGATTCAATTTCTGAATGGGCACTATTGAGATCGGCAGTCAATTTGTTTATTTGTTCCCTTAATTTCGACACTTCATCATTTTCATCGTCTGACATACTTGGAAGGCTATTTGTAGTACTGTTCAAAGAATTTTCTAACAGTTGTTCGGTAACATTAGAGGTGTTTGTGTCTGAGACAGTACGTCTCCGCCTGAAGGTAATATTTTCTAGGAAGTTCATCGTACTTTCAACAGTATATGTGTGTAAATAATAATATTTGTGATCTAGATGTCTTTTGATTATTGTTATGAAATTGTCATCCAGTAGTAATAAAATATACTTTATCCATGCATGTCCAATCAGTATATGTATAATTATGTCCAATCAATAAAATGTCAATAGTAACTACTTATAGTCAATGTGTAATTTTCGTCAATGTAGTGAGAATGTCAGCCAAGGATTATAATGGACGAATGCACTCAATATGTTGTCTTTTTCGGTAAAAATTGTATGTGCCAGCAGTTGACGTGATGGTGGTGATTTCATCTAATATTCGTTGTATACTGTTCAAAACGTTTTGTGGGATATATTGGACACTGCTTATCACTTAAAGACGCAATCCCGATGATAATTACGGGTAATTCTTTAGATGTACGAAAATTTTTACAGCGAACTTGTTTACTAATCGCCGTCATAGACAAACTTGTGAGAAAAAAAGAAAAGAATACCCTTGATTTTAGATAATTACTTTTGAATAAATATTTTAATACAAAATAGTGAGTCTAACGAGCGTTCAGACAGTCAAATGATGACTTGTGCAAGCCGTGCTTAACTTTATCAATCTATTGCCCACAACAATTCAAGATAGGTTTTATGTGCATAGTTGATGTTATGTTTTATCATAATTTGATATATACCTAAAAGAGTATGATTTAAAAGTCATCGAAGCATTTGCTTCAATATTAGAGAGATTGAAGCATATCTAGAAACGTACTTCTGACAAAATTTTAGAGAGTTGTCGTCAAACTATTGAAAATTAAAAGTGCTTTATGAAATTTGTGTTTATATTTTTATTCCTTCTTATTATGAACACGAGCAGCGCGCGAGTGAGTAAAGTAGGTGCTGTTTTTATTTCTCAATTTTTATATCTATACATATAAATAAAATTGAAGTGTCTGTCTGTGATTTCAAAATAACTATATTTTTTCAAGTGCATATACTTAGTTACACGATTCTAAGTCCAAAACAACCCGTTTTGACATTTTTATCTGTCTGTCTGTCTGTCTGTCCATCTGTCTGTTTGCCTTTCTGTTTGTCCGGGGTAATCTCTGGAACGGCTGAACCGATTCAAATGAGACTTTCACTGCAAGGTAGAGGACTATATAGCGCTACACATAGGCTACAATTTGACCCAGTAGTTGGCGCTGTTGTTGCGATAACAAGTCTTTACTTCTTCTACTCATCTATTACATATAAATAAAATTGAAATGTCTGTCTGTGATTTCAAAATAACTATGTTTTTTCAAGTGCATATAGTTAGTTACACGATTCTAAGTCCAAAAGAACCAGTTTTAACATTTATGTCTGTCTGTCTGTCTATCTGTCCGTCTGTCTATTTGTCTGTCTTTCTGTTTGTCCGGGGTAATCTCTGGAACGGCTGAACCGATTCAAATGAGACTTTTACTGCAAGGTAAAGGACTACATAAAGGTTACTATTTGACGAGGTAGTTGGCGCTGTTGTCGCGATAAAAAGTCTTTACTTCTTCTACTCATCTATGCATATAAATAAAATTGAAGTGTCTGTCTGTGATTTCAAAATAACTATGTTTTTTAAAGTGCATATAGTTAGTTACACGATTCTAAGTCCAAAAGAACCCGTTTTAACATTTTTGTCTGTCTGTCTGACTGTCCGTCTGTCTGTCTGTCTTTCTGTTTGTCCGGAGTAATCTCTGGAACGGCTGAACCGATTCAAATGAGAATTTCACTGCAAGGTAGAAGACTTTACAGCGCTACATATAGGCAACAATTCGACCCGGTAGTTGGAGCTGTTGTCGCGATAACAAGTCTTTACTTCTTCTACTCATCTATACCTCTATACATATAAATAAAATTGAAGTGTCTGTCTGTGATTTCAAAATAACTATTTTTTTTTCAAATGCACATAGTTAGTTACACGATTCTAAGTCCAAAACAACCCGTTTTAACATTTTTGTCTGTCTGTCCGTCTGTCTTTCTGTCTGTCTTTCTGTTTGTCCGGGGTAATCTCTGGAACGGCTGAACCGATTCAAATGAGACTTTCACTGCAAGATAGAAGACTTTATAGCGCTACATATAGGCTACAATTTGACCCCGTTGTTGGCGCTGTTGTCGCGATAACAAGTCTTTACTTCTTGCATTCATCTATATACGTACATATAAATAAAACTGAAGTGTTTGTCTGTGATTTCAAAATAACTATGTTTTTTCAAGTGCGTATAGTTAGTTACACGATTCTAAGTCCAAAACAACCCGTTTTAACATTTATGTCTGTCTGTCTGTCTATCTGTCCGTCTGTCTGTCTGTCTTTCTGTTTGTCCGGGGTAATCTCTGGAACGGCTGAACCGATTCAAATAAGACTTTTACTGCAAGGTAGAGGACTTTATAGCGCTACATATGGGCTGCAATTTGACCCCGTTGTTGGCGCTGTTGTCGCGATAACATGTCTTTACTTCTTGCATTCATCTATATACGTACATATAAATAAAACTGAAGTGTTTGTCTGTGATTTCAAAATAACTATGTTTTTTCAAGTGCGTATAGTTAGTTACACGATTCTAAGTCCAAAAATACCCGTTTTTATATTTTTGTCCATCTGTCTGTCTGTCCGTCTATCTGTCTGTCTGTCTGTCTGTCTGTCTGTCTTTCTGTTTGTCCGGGGTAATCTCTGGAATGGCTGAACCGATTCAAATGAGACTTTCACTGCAAGGTAGAGGACTTTATAGCGCTACATTTAGGCTACAATTTGACCCGGTAGTTGGCGCTGTTGTTGCGATAACAAGTCTTTACTTCTTCTACTCATCTATTATATATATATATAAATAAAATTGAAGTGTCTGTCTGTGATTTCAAAATAACTATGTTTTTTCAAGTGCATATAGTTAGTTAAACGATTCTAAGTCCAAAACAACCCGTTTTAACATTTATGTCTGTCTGTCTGTCTATCGGTCTGTCTGTCTGTCTGTCTGTCTTTCTGTTTGTCCGGGGTAATCTCTGGAACAGCTGAACCGATTCAAATGAGACTTTTACTGCAAGGTAGAGGACTTTATAGCGCTACATAAAGGTTACTATTTGACGAGGTAGTTGGCGCTGTTGTCGCGATAAAAAGTCTTTACTTCTTCTACTCATCTATGCATATAAATAAAATTGAAGTGTCTGTCTGTGATTTCAAAATAACTATGTTTTTTAAAGTGCATATAGTTAGTTACACGATTCTAAGTCCAAAACAACCCGTTTTAACATTTTTGTCTGTCTGTCTGACTGTCCGTCTGTCTGTCTGTCATTCTGTTTGCCCGTGGTAAAATCTGGAACGGCTGAACTGATTCAAATGACACTTTCACTGCAAGGTAGAGGACTTTATAGCGCTACATATAGGCTACAATTTGACCCCGTAGTTGGCGCTGTTGTCGCGATAACAAGTCTTTACTTCTTCCACTCATCTATATATACATACATATAAATAAAATTGAAGTGTTTGTCTGTGATTTCAAAATAACTATGTTTTTTCAAGTGCGTATAGTTAGTTACACGATTCTAAGTCCAAAAATACCCGTTTTAACATTTTTGTCTGTCTGTCTGTATGTCCGTCTGTCTGTCTGTCTTTCTGTTTGTCCGCGGTAATCTCTGGAACGGCTGAACCGATTCAAATGAGACTTTCACTGCAAGGTAGAGGACTTTATAGCGCTACACATAGGCTACAATTTGACCCAGTAGTTGGCACTGTTGTTGCGATAACAAGTCTTTACTTCTTCTACTCATCTATACATATAAATAAAATTGAAGTGTCTGTCTGTGATTTCAAAATAACTGTGTATTTTCAAGTGCATATAGTTAGTTACACGATTCTATGTCCAAAACAACCCGTTTTAACATTTTTGTCGGTCTGTCCGTCTGTCTGTCTGTCTGTCTGTCTTTCTGTTTGTCCGGGTTAATCTCTGGAACGGCTGAACCGATTCAAATGATACTTTCACTGCAAGGTAGAGGACTTTATAGCGCTACATATAGGTTACAACTTGACCCGGTAGTTGGCGCTGTTGTCGCGATAACAAGTCTTTACTTCTTTCACTCATCTATATATATACATACATAATATTTTCTTGGGTTTACGCGAATGTTACACATTGAAATTAAACTACAGTTTACGAATTTTATGGCGTTATTTTGGTTTCACTTGTTATTACATTTAAACCGAATGATCTAGAAACTACATTTTTATTACTAGCCGACGTTTCGAATTCTTTACAGGATTCATATTCACGGCAGACTGGGGTGGTATTTGTCTTTGTCTTGAATTTAAAAGTTATTTCAAAGTACCCGAACATTTTTCAACTATTGGTGTTACTATCTACGCAGAATGTGCTTATTGTGTCTTGATGTCTTCTGGTGACTTTGTGCTTCTTGGGTTTCATTAGCCTGATAACAGGGTCCCAAGCTGGAGGAACATTCCAACCATCTTCCCTATTGAAATTAGGATGTTTTT
This sequence comes from Euclidia mi, assembly GCA_944739405.2. Taxonomy (NCBI): domain Eukaryota; kingdom Metazoa; phylum Arthropoda; class Insecta; order Lepidoptera; family Erebidae; genus Euclidia; species Euclidia mi. The sequence continues at coordinate 66,924,797 of OX123192.2, forward strand.
TTAATTTCAATAGCTTCTCGTATCATTCTTGGAATAAAGCGGTGTTCTTTTGCGAGTATCTGTGGTTTATCAAATCGCAAGTAATGGTTGGTTCCTTGTTCTACATGTTCACACACAGCAGACTTCGTCGAGCGTTTGTGTTTAATGTCAGCTATATGTTCCTTTAGTCGAATGCCTATGCTTCTCTTGGTTTGTCCAATGTATGAGAGCCCACACTCACAGTCTATCTTGTAAGCCCCGGCCTCTTGTAAGGGTAACTGACTCTTGACAGATGGTAGTAATTGGCTTATCTTCGTTGGCGGCTTGTAGAAAGTTTTGATTGAAGCTCGCTTCAACATGTAGCCAATCTTGTCGGTCACGCCCTTGATGTATGGGAGGACAGCAGGTTGTCTCTCTACTGTGGCTGGCTTGTTCTTCAGGGATCTGTGACGTTGGCGTGGCGGTCGGAGCTTGTTGTCTTGCAAAACTTGCTTAACATGTTGAAGCTCAGCGTCCAGGTGTTTCTTGTCACAGATCCCCCGGGCTCTCTGAAACAAAGACATTCCAACGGTAGCTAACTGTTTAGGATGGTGGTGAGATTCACCGTGTAAGAACCTATTTGTATGTGTCTTTTTCCTATACACAGTGTGGCTCAAAGAGTTGTTTTTGTTCCTGATAACAAGTACATCTAAGAAAGCTAAAGAATTGTTTGCCTCTAATTCCATTGTAAATTTTATCTGGTTGTGAATAGAATACCCTTACAAGATACTGAGTGTGGGCTCTCATACATTGGACAAACCAAGAGAAGTATAGGCATTCGACTAAAGGAACATATAGCTGACATTAAACACAAACGCTCGACGAAGTCTGCTGTGTGTGAACATGTAGAACAAGGAACCAACCATTACTTGCGATTTGATAAACCACAGATACTCGCAAAAGAACACTGCTTTATTCCAAGAATGATACGAGAAGCTATTGAAATTAAAAAAACATCCTAATTTCAATAGGGAAGATGGTTGGAATGTTCCTCCAGCTTGGGACCCTGTTATCAGGCTAATGAAACCCAAGAAGTACAAAGTCACCAGAAGACATCAAGACACAGTAAGCACATTCTGCGTAGATAGTAACACCAATAGTTGAAAAATGTTCGGGTACTTTGAGATAACTTTTAAATTCAAGACAAAGACAAATACCACCGCAGTCTGCCGTGAACATGAATTCTGTAAAGAATTCGAAACGTCGGCTAGTAATAAAAATGTAGTTTCTAGATCATTCGGTTTAAATGTAATAACAAGTGAAACCAATATAACGCGATAAAATCCGTAAACTGTAGTTTAATTTCAATACATACATACATATAAATAAAATTGAAGTGTCTGTCTGTGATTTCAAAATAACTATGTGTTTTCAAGTGCGTATAGTTAGTAACACGATTCTAAGTCCAAAAATACCCGTTTTAACATTTTTGTCTGTCTGTCCGTCTGTCTGTCTGTCTGTCTTTCTGTTTGTCCGGGGTAATCTCTGAAACGGCTGAACCGATTCAAATTAGACTTTCACTGCAAGGTAGAGGACTTTATAGCGCTACACATAGGCTACAATTTGACCCGGTAGTTGGCGCTGTTGTTGCGATAACAAGTCTTTACTTCTTCTACTCATCTATACATCTATACATATAAATAAAATTGAAGTGTCTGTCTGTGATTTCAAAATAACTATGTTTTTCCAAGTGCGTATAGTTAGTTACACGATTCTAAGTCCAAAAATACCCGTTTTAACATTTTTGTCTGTCTGTCTGTCCGTCTGTCTGTCTGTCTGTCTGTCTTTCTGTTTGTCCGGGGTAATCTCTGGAACGGCTGAACCGATTCAAATGAGACTTACACTGCAAGGTAGAGAACTTTATAGCGCTACATATAGGCTACAATTTGACCCGGTAGTTGGCGCTGTTGTTGCGATAACAAGTCTTTACTTCTTCTACTCATCTATATATATAAAATTAAAATTGAAGTGTCTGTCTGTGATTTCAAAATAACTATGTATTTTCAAGTGCATTTGGTTAGTTACACGATTCTAAGTCCAAAACAACCCGTTTTAACATTTATGTCTGTCTGTCTGTCTATCTGTCCGTCTGTCTGTCTGTCTTTCTGTTTGTCCGGGGTAATCTCTGGAACGGCTGAACCGATTCAAATAAGACTTTTACTGCAAGGTAGAGGACTTTATAGCGCTACATATACAACAATTTGACCCGGTAGTTGGCGCTGTTGTCGCGATAACAAGTCTTTACTTCTTCTACTCATCTATGCATATAAATAAAATTGGAGTGTCTGTCTGTGATTTCAAAATAACTATGTTTTTTCAAGTGCATATAGTTAGTTACACGATTCTAAGACCAAAGCAACCCGTTTTAACATTTTTGTCTGTCTGTCTGTCTGTCTATCTGTCCATGTCTCTGTCCGTCTGTCAAACTCAAACTCAGATATGTTTATTTCCATAAAAATGTTTAAATTTTTTGGACACGTCAGAAGGTCATACAAATTAAAAAATATAAAAGTTACTTTAAATGCATATTAACGTAGTTGAGCATTGAAAAAAAATGCCTGTTCAGAAAGTAGAGCCTCGTGATAAGAATCAGGCCAGAAACTCCGGGCCACTCTTTTCTACGTCTTGATTCTATACAATTTAAAAACTTAGTAACTACATTGAATTTTTCATAGGTACATGAGCTGGTGTGTCTATAATGTTGATGTCAATTAATAAGGCTTTTTTAAAAATAGTATAAAAGTACTAAACTAGCATAATATAGACACAATAACTCACACTCACATGAAACTTAACACTAATCAAACATAAGTAGCCTGTGGGACCGAGCAAATTAATCCCAAGCATTTTTTTCTTCAATATAATCTAGCACTGAATAGTACCCTTTTTGACAAAGTTTACGTTTTATAATCTTTTTGAATTTATTATAACTTAAATTTTGAATATTGCTTGGCACTTTATTGTAAAAGCGCACACATTGGCCTTGAAAAGACTTTTTTATTTTCTCTAGCCGGGTAGCCGGCACTACTAGCTTACTCTTATTTCTAGTATTCAAGTTGCGGATATCACTTTTCTTTGAGTATGAGGCCTCGTTTTGGAATAAATATATTATTAGGTTGGTATAAATGTACTGGCTGTCTTTCTGTTTGTCCGGGGTAATCTCTGGAACGGCTGAACCGATTCAAATGAGACTTTCACTACAAGGTAGAGGACTTTATAGCGCTACATATAAGCTACAATTTGACCCGGTAGTTGGCGCTGTTGTCGCGATAACAAGTCTTTACTTCTTCTACTCATCTATACATACATATAAATAACATTGAAGTGTCTGTCTGTGATTTCAAAATAACTATGTTTTTTCAAGTGCATACATTTAGTAACATGATTCTAGGTTCAAAACAACCCGTTTTAACATTTTTGTCCGTCTGCCTGTCCATCTGTTTTTCTGTCTGTCTGTCTTTCTGTTTGTCCGGGGTAATCTCTGGAACGGTTGGACCCATTCAAATGAGTCTTTCACTGCAAGGTATAGGGCTTTATAGCGCTACATATAGGCTACAATTTGACCCGGCAGTTGGCGCTGTTTCGCGATAACAAGTCTTTACTTCTTCTACTCATCTATTCATATAGATAAAATTGAAGTGTCTGACTGTGATTTCAAAATAAATAATTCTTTCAAATGCATATAGTTAGTAACACGATTATAAGTCCTAAACCACCCTATTTAACATTATTGTGTATCTGTCTGTCCGTATGTCTGTCTGTTTGTCCGGGGTAGTCTCTGAAACGGCTGAACCCATTCAAATGATACTTTCACTGCAAGGTAGAGGGCTTTATAGCGCTACATATAGTCTCAATAAAATTGCAAGAATGAAAATAATAAATTTCATTCTTGCAATCATAACACAAACTTCTTTTAAAATAAATAAAAATACGCCACCACTTTTCCAATTTTTCTGTCGGATAGACTAAAGCATCTATATTAGTTGTACCAGAACTACTCTAAGTACAGTAAACCACACAAGTTTACGACCAGAACGGTTCGTTGTACCAATATTTTGACACAACTCTACCCCTAACTGTACCGCACCAAGTTTTATAAGAAAAATTGTAATGACAATAAAAGTTTCTGCTGGGAAACTTAACTACTGCTGTAGCAAAATAAATGTTATTGAACGTTATGTAGATGTGATAAGGTCGACTATCGCTTGTTTTGGTGTACTGCAAGAAAACTACGTGTATTCACCTCAAATATTTATTTGCAACTGACATTGACGGACGCAACATGCCGCCCACCAAAAGGGATATAGCCCTTTTATAAAACAAACATTTACATAGTATAACCTAATGGGTACAGTACCATCTTTACTATAATTAATTTAAACAATAAACAAAATAAATAAAATACTGTGTATGACACTAAACTATGCAAGATAAGACCCTTTACAATTTTACTCAAGCTTTGTATCTATTGGTAAATGACATAATTTACTGACACACCGCTTAGTTATAGCATCTCCAGTTTTTACACTGTACACGCGAGTACTACCATCAGGCCCTGGATGTTTTGCCATTATGCGTCCCATCAACCACTTACCATGTGGTAGATTATCTTGTTTCACCGATACAATTTCACCGATGTCAAATTCATTCCTTTCTGATCATTTAGGCCGTTGTTGTAGTCTGGTGAGATATTCATTTTTCCATTTATGCCAGAAATCACTCAACAATTTTTGTACATATTGCCATCTAGCTATATAACTGACATTGACTTCTCGTAAGTCTGGTGCGGGAACAATAGATGTGGGTTCGCCGATTAAAAAATGACCGGGGGTTAATGGGCTTATGTCATTAACATCTGAGTCGTCTATTGGACACAAAGGGCAAGAATTCAAACACGATTCAACTTGACACAAAACCGTCAACAGTTCTTCATATGTTAGGGTTGTGGTTAAAATTCTTTTTAAGTGGAATTTTATGGATTTTACACCCGCCTCCCACAAACCACTGAAATTGGGGCTGTACGGGGGTATAAAATGCCACTGTGTGCCGTCTTGCGCCAGTGAGTTGGCTATGTCGTCCCTGAAGTTGAGACGCGCTTCCATCCAGGCATCCACCAATTCTTTATTTGCGCCAACAAAGTTTCGCCCTTGATCGCTCCATTAATGAGAACAGCGACCTCTTCGTGCAACAAACCTTCTGAATGCTGTGATAAAAGATTGTGAGGTGAGGTCTCCAACTAATTCAATATGTATCGCCTTGGTGCACATGCATATAAAAATCGCAATGTATGATTTGACGGTTCTAACGCCTCTTCCTCTTGACATTACTATGCTGTACGAACCGGCGAAGTCAACTCCACTGTGCAGAAAAGGACGAGCAGGAGTTACTCTTACCTTGGGTAAGTCTCCCATTATCTGATTTCTTGACTTTGCTTTAATCTTAGCACATATTAAACATTTATGTATATAAGCCTTGACAGCATTCTTTGCTTTTATAATCCAGTATCGAGTTCGCAGGTAAGACAACATCAGCTGGAGTCCTCCGTGGAGAGTTTTTTGATGAGCATTAGCTACGATGAGTACGGTAAGTGGGTTTTTATGACTTAGTATTAAAGGATTTTTATTTTCAGAACTGAGGTTGGCATGCCGCAATCTACCGCCTACTCTAAGTAGGCCCTCTTCATCCAGGTAAGGGTTTAAAGATTTCAAATGACTTCTTTGCTTTACTGCTTGAAATTTCGTTATCCGTTCAATATCCTCATTAAAATCCTCAATTTGTGCCTTTTTTATAAATATTTTTAGTGCCTTGTCAAGTTCTTCTACTGTTAATGCCTTATTCCACTTTTTATTGTATAGGAATCTTCGACAATATGCAACAACATTCGTCAACTCGGTAAGTGATTCGAATGTATCTACCTTAATGCTGGTTTCAGTTTCGTCTTCCGTGTTTAATGTGAGAAATATTGGGTTGCTAATTTTCCTTTGTTCCAGAGTTGTCACCGTAATGTTCGGTTTGGTTAAGTCTAATCTTTCTTGTGACTACCAGTTTGGTCCTTACCACCATAATTTGTTCCTTTGTAAATCAGTGATCGTGGAACCTCTTGATGCAACATCAGCTGGGTTTTCCTCTGATCGAACATGGTGCCACTGGTTGTTCTTTACATGTTCCAGAATATCTACGACCCGATTCGCAACAAACGGATTCCACCGACCAGGTTCTCCAAAAAGCCAGGCTAACACAACTGACGAGTCTGTCCAGGCGTATGTCTGCGTGGGTGGGATTCTCATGGCCTTAGCTACGTGATGTAGAAGCTTTGCCATTAGGACAGCACCACAGAGTTCCAGACGTGGTAATGTTACGGTCTTCACAGGTGCTACCTTTGTACGAGCGGCCACTATGCTTACACTGATGGACCCATCGTGATTCTCGACTCGGCAGTAGACAACACCAGCGATAGCATGCATGGACGCGTCACAGAATCCATGAAGCGATGCTTTGTTCTTAGCAGTTTGGTAACTATGGAGCCAGCGGTTTACTTTGATACTGTTTACGTTACATAAATCTTCTCTGATTGCTATCCATTTGTTCTCTAATTGTTTGTCTATTTTATCGTCCCAATCGACACCTTCTAGCCATAATCTCTGGATAAGTATTTTAGCCATAACAATAGCGGGTGCTATCCAACCCAATGGATCAAAGAGACGTTGCAGGTCGGCTAATATCGTTCTTTTGGTGATGTTCATAGGAATCGGTGGCAGGTTCAAAGAATAGTGAAAATTATCTTCTTTTAGATTCCATGACAAGCCGAGAGCCTTGACAGTACCATCGATTGTTATGTCCATTTTTGCATTTGTTGACACTAGCTCAGGCTTGATAGATTTCAAAGATTGGAAATTATTTGATGACCATTTTTGGAGCTTCATCCCTCCTTTTTTTAGAAGATTTTGCAGTTGATTACTGGCTTCGATAGCTTCTAAAGCCGAGTCAAAACCGGATATGACGTCATCAATATACAGGTCTTCTTTTAATATTTTTGAAGCTATAGGGTAGTGTTTGCCTTCGTCTTCTGCGATCTGAGTTAGTGTTTTGACAGCTAAATAGGGTGCGGATGCAGTTCCAAACGTAACGGTTAGAAGTCTATATTCTTTGACTAATTCATCTTGGTACCATAGGATACGTTGAAAATCGGCTTGTCGCTTCTCTATTAATATCATTCTATACATTTTTTCAATGTCACTTGTGAAGCAAATCTTATACATACGCCATCTCATTATAATGCTTCTCAAGTCATCCTGAAGCAATGGACCAATCAGCATATCATCGTTGAGGCTGACACCAGTAATGCCCTTACTGGAAGCATCAAAAACAACACGCACCTTCGTCGTCTCCTTTTCTTCACGAACAACGGCGTGATGAGGTAAGTACACCGAACTATTCTCAAGCTCATTATCGGGTACTTCTTCCATATGTCCTAGTTCCAGATATTCGTTGATAACTTTAGTGTAAGAATCATTCAATTTTTTGTTTTTCTCCAATTTTTGTTTCAATTGTAGCAATCTTTTCAGCGCTATAGTTCTGATATTTCCTTCTGTGGCTCGTGGAGGTACAACCTTTAACGGTAAGTTGACTATGTACCTTCCATCATCTTTTCTTCTATATGTATGTTTGTATATTTTTTCACAGAGTTCTTCTTCTTCAGTAAACCTTCTTTTAGTATCTGTGTCTTGTTCCCATAAAACTTTGAGCATTTCATCTATCTCTATTTTCTGGTGCATTACTGTAATTTTTCGCTCTGGAATTGTGTCATTGTAAATTTTTCCTAACAAAATCCATCCTAGTGTAGTCTTTTGAGCGCACGGGGAACCAGGAGGACCTTTAATGACATCATTCTGAAGGATCTGGGCATATACATCAACTCCCAGAAGCAAGTCGATTGAACCTGGCTTGTAGTACTCCGAGTCAGCCAGATTGAGTCCTTCTAGATGCGACCAATTTTGTGATGATACGGTGTGTGTACGTATGCTTTTACCTTCAAGCTGTAATCAGTTTGACACTTTGATAAGATCTCGACTTGAACGTAATGCTTAACTCTTGATGATGTAGCTCCCACACCACGTATGATTCCATCAATGGAATGTCTTGTACATTTCAGTAGTTGCACTGCCTTTTCAGTAATTAAACACCCTTGTGATCCAGGATCAATTAAGGCTCTGAGTATAGTAGAATAGCCTTCTTCATTCTTTATAATTACTACTGCTGTGGCTAACAATGCTGTGCTGGTTACTGCAGTAGCAGAGTTGCGTGACGTCATCACTGTGTTGACTTGAATGTCATCCGTCTCTTCTACATTGGAATGCAATGTGTGGGGCTGTTCAATGTCTTGTGGTGAGCCACCAACACTTCTCGTAGAACGTGGTTCATGTAGCAGAGTGTGATGTCGTTTTCTACAAATTCTACACGATGTTGATAATCGACACGTTTTGACGGCGTGTCCAGAAACCAGACAATTGAAGCAAATTGAATTGTCTTTTACAAAAATACTTCTTTCAGATGGTTCCATTTTTCCGAATTCTTTGCAATAACACAGGCTATGGTTATCTTTACACATGGGGCAATTTCTTTCAGGAGTGGTGGTAACGTGATATGATCGTATGGTAGACTTTTCCTTCGCCGAAGCAGGTAGAACTAGTTCTAATGTACGAAATCTTGTTTCCAGAAATTTTTAAAGTGTTACAAATGTAGGTAAATCATTTTCATGGGTTTTGCTTACGTACTCTTCCCACTCTTTGTGCGATTCAGAATCTAGTTTTTGTACTGTAAAATATGACTATTGGGTCCCAGGTGTCCACGTTAATTTGTAGGTTTCTAAGACTGTTCATACATTCTACCGTATTGTCTAACAACGACTTAATTTGGTGAGCCGTTTGATTTTGTATCTTTCGTTGATTGAACGTACGTTTTAATGTGGAGGATACAATAAGTCTTTTATTATCATATCTGTTCAAGAGCATTTGCCATGCCTTGTCGTAATTAGCCTCTGTAACTTGGATGTTCTTAAGTAATACGCCCGCTTCACTAACAACACTAAGTTTGAGGTAGTGCAGTTTCTGGACTTCGCTAAGTGACGTATTTTCATGAACAAGCGACTTTAATAAGTCTTTGAACGCCGGCCAGTCTTCATAATTACCTGAGAATGTAGGTAACTGAATTCTCGGCAATTTCACCTGAGATGACACATGTTCACTTTGTGTAGGTTTGTGTAACCCTACTGGTGCCATAAGATCCAAAATGTTAGCCTTTGTTTCAACATATTTGTCCTCACAACTCCCATAAACGTCTTGGTTGAAGTATTCTAATTGTTTACGTTCGTCACGAGACACAATCTTCAATAAACTCTTGTTCACAGTTTTATACGAACTCCAATATTCTTCAAGACTCTGTAGTTTTGTTTCCAAATACCCCCTTGTTAATCTAGGCTTAGGGCATTTCTTAATGTTTTCACATATCTTAGTTATACGAGTAAAAATGTCTTCCAGTACACAAATTGTTTCTTTAACTTCTGCCATCGTTGTATATACTTTTTATGCGTAAAAGTTACACCACTTTATAGTTTATATGTTCGTAGACACCACCCACAGGATACGAAAGTCAGAAGTAAAGACATAAAGACATAGACATAAAGACATATTTATTTCTGCATTTTGGTTGTTTACAACACTTATACATGTCAAAACCCTATTCTAGATGAGGCCGGCTTTTCCTAGCTAAATGACTTCTTGAGAAAAAAAGCCGAAACAAACTCAGAGTCATTATTTTTTTTGTCACTTCAATTTCTTTAGTCTTTTCTTGATCTTTTAAAGTCCAGACAAAAAAAAGGGTTTAGTATGCAAGTACAATGCAGGAAATCATCTGACGCTTTTGACTGACTCGGCCCACTGATGGCCCGCATTCAACAGCAATCGTACGGCTCAACCTTGATTGAGGGAGCCAGCACGATCTGTATCACTATGCCTCCACGCCATCAGAAGGTGTATGCATAAGCATGTCAGCCTAAGCCATCAGACAGGTTGCCACAACTATTTGCTTATATGTTTAATAATGCCCACATCGTACTCACAACTTTACATGCTAATACATAGTAAAATACATGTTGTAAACAATATGTAAAATTATAAAAATTTAAACAATAAAATGTCATATATTTAAATGTCAAAAAATATTATTGAATGTCAATTTAAGAATGTCTAAAAAATAAAATAATAATATATTACTTAAGTAATTTTAAATGTCAAAAGAAAATAACAATGTCAAAACAAAATAAATAAAATTACAAATGTCAAATCAAAAATGTCAGAATGTAAAGATATAAGTACTACAAATGTAAATAAAAATATTATGTCACTAATTTCAAAATGTCAAAATTCATAATGTCAATTCATAATTTAATGTCAATTCATAATTTTTAAACTCAATTCCAGGCGTTTTTGTCTGCTAAATAATCTTTAACTGTGTAATAAGCTTTTGAACACAAGCTCTGTTTAATAATTACTTTGAATTTATTAATACTTAGTTCCTGAATATTACCTGGAATTTTGTTATAAAAACGTATGCTTTGACACTTGTATGAGTTACTTATTTTTTGTAGTCTAGTTGAAGGTAGAACAAGTTTGTTTTTGTTTCGTGTATTTATTTTATGAATGTCGCTGAATTTAGTAAACATATTTATATTTTTCCTGACATATAACAAGTTCTCATAAATGTATTGAGATGCGACAGTCATTATCTTAATTTCTTTAAATTTTTCCCTCAGTGAATGCCTTGAACCAAGACTGTAGATTGCACGAATAGCCCGCTTCTGCAGTACAAACACAGTTTGAATGTCAGCTGCATTGCCCCATAATAAAATTCCATATGACATTATGCTGTGGAAATAACTAAAATATACTAATCTGGCTGTATCTATATCAGTTAGCTGACGAATTTTATAAACCGCGTACGCTGCAGAGCTAAGTCTATTCGACAACTGACCTATATGTGGGCCCCACTGTAGCCTAGAATCTAAGGTTATGCCTAAGAATACGGTGTTATCTATAAGATCCAACTCTTCTCCATTCAAACATATGTTAGGTTTAACTTGTTTTACATTCGGTCTTGAAAATCGTATACATTTTGTTTTTCTTTCATTTAACAGTAAATTGTTAGCAGTAAACCATTGAACTACTTTAGAGAGAGCGTTATTTACATCGTCATTATTTGATTGTTCTCGTCTAAGTTTAAAGATAAGTGATGTATCATCAGCAAATAACACTATCTCTTCATTATTTTGCATAATATATGGCAAATCATTAATATATACAAGGAAAAGGAATGGACCAAGAATTGAACCTTGCGGCACTCCCATTGTGACCACTGAACCCATAGAAACTTTTCCATTTACCTCAACTCTCTGTATCCTATTACTCAAATATGATGTTAGGAGATCCAAAGCAGTGTTCTTAACTCCATAGTAATGTAATTTCCTGATCAATGTTTCATGAAAAACGCAATCAAAAGCCTTAGATAAGTCACAAAAGACTCCTAGAGCATCATGCGACTGCTCCCAGGCATCAAAAATACTATCTAAAAGCTCAACTCCAGCATCGGTAGTTGAGCGACCCCTGGTAAAACCAAATTGTTTTTCATGTAACAGCTTATTGTTATTAAAATGAGTTTGAAGCTGGCCTAGAATTAATTTTTCAAAAATTTTACTAAACGTGGGTAGCACAGATATTGGCCTATAATTTGTGGGGTCAGATGTGCTACCTGATTTAAATAACGGAATTACTTTACTACTTTTCATTTGATCAGGAAACACACCACAGTCAATGCATCTATTGAAAATTATTGCCAGTTCAGGTGCTACTGTGTTGATTATGGATTTCGTAATCACAACAGAATTGCCCCAAAGATCACTAGTCTTCTTCAAATTAAGAGTATTAAAAGTTTTTACAATATCTTTGTCAGTGACATAACTAAATCTAAATTCAATGTTACACCTATTGACATTTTGTCTTAATAGAGATAGATTTAGTGGTTGAGACTGGAATGTCTGTGAAGAAATTTTCAAATGCTGTGGCAACCTCAAAATCTGATTTTATTATCTTTTTATTTACTTGAAGCGTGTAATCGTTACTTTTAATCTTGACCCTTCCAGTCTCATTGTTTATAATATCCCACGTTGCTTTTATTTTATTGTCACTGTTTTTAATTTTTGATTTTAAATAAAGTGTCTTAGCTTCACGACAAATCTTTTTAAATAACTTAGAATAATTTCTTACGTATTGAACTATTGACAAAATTTTTCATCATTTTTATTAATTACTTTCTGTTCATATAATTCGTAAAGCTTATTTCTACTTTTATAAATTCCAGTGGTTGCCCATTCACTGAAGGATGTAGTACCAGCAACTGAGATCCTCTTAGGGACAAAGATAGAACTGAATATAGTACAATACATGTCAAAGAAAGAATTGTACAACTTATTGGGATCGTTATTATAGCATAAGTATGGTAGTGTACTTGTGAGTTTATCCTTAAGTCCCTCCAGACGACGCAAAGTTTTTGGCACCACACTCAATTCCTTTCTACCTACTTTTTTAGACTGCATAGCAAATGTTATAGATTGTCCACAATGATCTGATGTTAATTTGTTAATTATTTGCTTTCTAACTGGTACAATATCTGTAAATATATTGTCTATACAAGTAGATGTCGTGGAAGTTATCCTGGTGGGTTCCAAAAATAAGCATGCAAGATTATATGATTTGAACAAATTCTTAATTTTGTGGCAATTCAGGGAATCTTCGAGTAAATTAATATTAAAATCGCCACCTACTATTATAGATTTATTTCAGTTCACTACAAATCGTCAAAATAAGTCCAAAAACTCCGTGTTTATACCACGATATAAATAAACTTGTTAACTTTGTTATTATAACTCATTAGTATCTTCGATGAATAGGTACGATCGCCGTCGCGCTAAGGAATTCTATTGTTCTCGTCTCGGTCGGCCGTTGGGTCACTATCCGGCTCGGTGCAGGCCACTATGAACGTTATGTAGATGTGATAAGGTCGACTATCGCTTGTTTTGGTGTACTGCAAGAAGACTACGTGTATTCACCTCGAATATTTATTTGCAACTGACGTACAAAATAACACATTGACGGACGCAACAGTTATGTTATTCCATTTTCTATTTGAATGAAACTATATTAATGTAAGACGGTTCTTCCTGTGTGTTTCTTTATGGTGCAAAACATTTTCTTGTGTTTTCTTTCAAAATATCCAACGCGGTGCATTTTTCATAGAGTGTAAAATTTTTAATGCCTTTGAATTAAAACGAATAAATTATAATTATATATCAATTATTTTTGTAAGGCATTGATAACATTAATTTAAAATAAATCAATTCGGATCGGGCAATTATTTATTCAGAGAAGATTTAAACTGCACAGACTCAGAGATTTAAACTCCAAAATGTATGAACATGTTCAAATTGTTAAGGGTTACTTAGCTACTGTGTAATCCTTTACAATTTGAACATGTTGAGCTGAGTTATTTTGCCAAGGGAACGTTGGCATAAGTACGTCATAAGTTAAACTTGATCAAACCTATTGAGGAATGGTAACTTAGCACAAGCCGGTCTTACAAGGCTTCAAATACATTATAAACCATTGCACAATAAACTTTTATCAAAATAATAAATTATTACAAATACTAAATTTTGCATACCTACGCTGTTTACCTATGTTCTATTTGCCCGATGTCGTGAATAATAAAATACCACAAACAGAAGGGACCCCAGGGAACATTCGTACCAAAGAAAATACCTTACAAAATAGGGAAAAATATCAGAAATCAGGGAAAAATATTATTTCAAGTATTTATTTGTATTTGAGATTATAGAAAATAAAAATATTTTTCTATTCTTGCCATATTTAAGATGGCGATTTATTGGATTGTAGCATGATATCTAATGCGTTCATAAATTGTAGGAGATGAAACGACAGAAGGTAAATAACACAAAGATGTAAAAATAAAAAAATAAAAATAGTTATGTATACCTCAATTACAGCATACTGCGACTATACAATAAAAATAATTAAGCATAATCGTTATGAACCTATTTTAAGGTAAAAATAGTTATAAAACTGCACTTACAGGTCCTGTGAATTTTGGAACGAAATATTCATTTTGACATTTTGATGTTAACACTTGACAATTATTTTATGTCAATGTTTTCATAAAACGTCATTTGCAAATGTCACAATATTCCGCCATGATTGTGAGACAAACGTAAAATATATTTTTTTCTACATCTTTAAAACGATTTTATTGTGTATATTTTACTTTATTTTTAGTTTAATTATGTTTATGGGTTAATTTCCTAGGTTTTTCTTTAATATGGTACATGTTCTAGTTAGAGTTCCATACAAAAAGGGAACATCTCTTTTGTGCTTCTTCCGCCAAATAGTTTCGGCTGTGAATTTTCTGTCAGTCAGTAACGCAATAATTTTTTATATATATATATATATATAAAAGAAAGTCGAGTTAGTTACACTATTTATAACTCAAAAACGGCTGAACCGATTTAGCTGAAAATTGGCGGGGAGGTAGCTCAGAACCAGGAAAAACACATAGGATACAATAAGTTGCAAAAAATAATCTGGGAGGAACGCCAACGTATATCTGTCAGATCCTAAGACTATATGTTATCCTTACTTTAAGGTCAGTACTGTCACATTATATCAATTTACATTGTCATATGGTGCACTGTCATTACTTCGTTCTCTTACTAAACTAATAGGTAATTATTGTAAAAGCCTTGGCTAATCCTTACTAATATTAGGTATAAATTCGAAAATTTGTATGTATGTATGTACCGATTTCACACTAAACCGGCTGAACCAATATTCTCTACTCATAAATGCGAAAGTGTGTACGTATAGAGATATACCGGACCATGGCTTTGACATTTGACTGTATACAAAGTGGTGTTGTTGAGCATCTTTCGGTAGATAATGTCATGAATACTGACCAAGTTACTTAGTACCCTATACAGTTTCTGAACTCCTTACTAGGAGTACCTTCACGTAACTTGAGACTGAACGTTGGTGTTCCAGTCGTGTTAATGCGGAATCTTAATGCACCAAAGCTTTGTAATGGCAAACGGCTATAAGTAACACCTAGGACGAAATATTAAAAAAGCTATTTGCTATTGCGAGTCAGACTCGCTCATGAAGGGTTCCGTAGTGGAGGTAGCCATTATCTTCGACTAACTATTAATTGTATCTGTATAAATGACAAAGCTATATTTGCGGTTTTTAAGATGTGCTTTATTTCAGAAACTGCTGACTACATATTGTTCAAAGGTAAAAAGTTCGTTGGAAGTTTTTATAAAGATCTACATTTATTTTTTATAAATTTATCAATGTCTTAATTTAAAAGTTAGAGGGACACACACACACCCATTTTACCACTTTGGAACTGTAGGTATATCTTTCAAACAATTGACTTTGAGAAACAATGGTTTTAGGAACCGCAAAGTATTTTTTAACGACCCATTTTCCACATCAGTTCTTAATAATCAATATTTTTTATTTTCTATAACGTCGTAAAGTGGTTCAGAGAATACATCTATCTACCAATTTTCAAATGTGTAAACTGAATAGTTTCGGCATAAAGTGGCTGTGACATACGGATAGACTGACACACATAGCGCGTCTATAAGGATTCCGTGTTTAGCCATTTTTGACTACGGAACTCTATAAATACTGTTTACAAAAATGTTTTAAATTCTTCTTGCGGTTATATTTCTTATTAGTCCCTTTGAACAGAATTAAAACGAAAATTACTACCGAACTATGAAGGAGTTTTGTGTTACTCCGAATGTAACGTGAGCGAAGCCGCGAGCAAAAGCTAGTTGATAATATTATTATCAATATATATATAAAATTCATATGATATATTTGGTAATGATGATTATGTTAAGTACATACCTAACCCATAACATAAGCTAGGTATCTAACAAGAAGAAGAATTGGCCCACACGATAGTAATAACATGCATTATTCACCACTAGTACCATATTACATTTGTGTAATTGACAGTTTACCTATATTTTGTATTTTCTAGAGTTTACGCGAATGTAATCAAAATACGATGTACGGATTGTATCGCGATATATTGTTATAGACTTTGAAATAACTTTTAAATTCAAGATTTAAGACAGATTTAAGGCAAGTGTCATCTCAGTCTATTCCTGTAAAGAAATCAAAACGTCGGCTAGTAATAAAAATGTACTTTCTAGATCATTCGGTTTAAATGTAATATTTCTAAAACCAATATATCGTGATAGAATCCCAAAACCGTAGTTTGATATCAATATGTATTGTGTGTTTTAAATAAAAAATAAAGATACAAAACAAATATTTACAAGAAAAGCCAGACTTGCAGTGAACTGCACTGAAATAATAACTTTTTGAGCTAATAATAAGTCTTTTGTCTTGCACTACGATTTATATTTACTGTACTTACTTTATACTAAGAAAGTTTAAATAAAAATAACGGCATTTCTGTGTTTTATTTATATAAAAATACTAGCAAATATTTCAAAAGGTTTATAGAGATTTCGTTGGAAAATGTTCAGACAAAAATATGGGACTTGTTGTAAAATTTATAGGAGCTCGAGGTCAAAGAAGCGATTTAGAGATGAGAGATGGATTATGTGTGGCCATACTATGTTTCAATTTATATCTGTAGGAATGATTGTGTTTTATAGTATTTGAGGCGCCTGAGAATATGTTATCCGTAGAGAATGGCTTTTAGCCCCGGATTTGCGAGTACAGTTTAGATTTGCAATTTTTAAGATGTTTTACTGTATGGTAATTAATGTTCGTTTTAGTTTTATGGTCATGATGTTTTGTATCATTGTGGCAGTATTTATTTAAGTTACTGTATTGGTTGCTTTCTCTACAAAGTTTAGCTTACGGTAAAGTTTGGTTATATTTTGAGTTTTAATAATATATAACTAATGCAAATCTTCATAAAAGAGGCATTGTCTTTTTAGGGTTCCGTAGTCGACTACGAACCCTTATAGTTTCGTCATGTCCGTCCGTCTGTCCGTCCGCAGCCTAGCTCAAAGACGCCTGGTGCTAGAAAGCTGATATTTGACATGAATATAGACATAAAATATTGCAACAAAACTGTAGAATAAAATTTTGGAAAATATTTTTTTTAAGGGTATCTCCCCTACATATATAGTGGGGTTGAATTTTTTTTGGTTGAGTACCCCTTTATGTGGGGTATCATTGGATAGGTTTTAAAAAAATATTATTAGTTTTCTCAAATCATTTTTCGATCAAGTGATTGGTTTGTGAAATATCAAGCTTTGAAGTGAAAAAAATTGTTAGATTCAAGTGTCCCCCCCCTCTGCCGGCTAAACTATTGATTTCGAAGAGGTGAAAAAAATCACAAATATAGTACATATAACGAATTTAAAAGGAAAACTATCACGGCTAAGTAGACATCACTAGTTTACGAGTAATCGTCGGTTTACTTATAAATACCTATTTCTGTGACTTTACATTGGGAGCGCTGGCTTAATCTTAAAGATATACGTACTTTGGTATGTAATGTACTACGGTACTACGTATGTATAGTAGTAATATATCTTGGAAACCACATTTTATGTTTACAATACATAACTGGATACGTACCTAGTATTTTTCTATTTTTATATGCACATTGATTACTGTGTGATTCGGACTCAATTTGGGCAGAATATTGTTTTATTTACTTTTCTAGTATTTATATTGTCAGCGCCGAATCTTAACACCGACTTTTAATTTTGCCAGAGGTGCCATCTAGTATTACTTAAAATATTATAATGTTAGCGGTACTTTTGCCCCTAGATGGCACCACTGGCTAAATTAAAAGTCGGTGTTAAGATCCAGCGCTGCCAATATAAATATTAGAAAAGAAATTGAAGCAAATTTCTGCCCAAATTGAGTCCGAAACACATAGTTACCAATGTATGTGCAGACGCTAAAAATTGCTGGCGTGAATCTTACGAGCCCCTGTTTCTCGCATGGTCAACTTTATGTGGCAAACTGTTTGTCCACGCTCCGGACAACGTCACAAAAAATGTTGTGTACACAGAGGAGGCGTTGTAGATAAAATTATCGTGATTATATTATATTATCTGTGACTTAACTAACAAAAGACAGTGCGCTGCAAATAGTTGTTAGAGTCGTTTACGGTTTTCAAATAAAATGAAAGCGGCGGGCGCGGCGTCGGATTGCAACTGGTCGGTAGAGTAGAATACTGTATTCTTTATTGCACACCATTACAGCTTAGGTATATTACATAGTAGACTAATTACTATTCAAGTGTTATACTTTTTGAGTGCAAAGATTTCAAATTAACTAATAATTATGTGATCAGGCCAGGTAGTAGGTATTTATTAAAAGAAAGAGCTACAAGTACAAATTTAGGTGGCGAGTACCTACAGGTTACCAACTAGGTACCTACTTTTCTAATACAGTAGGTAAGTAAGAAACTTAAATATGAGTGTGAGTTTCATCAACCGATCGTTATGTTATTTTACATTATCAAGGCCACAGAAAGGGATACTTAAAGGCTAATTCTACAGAACAAATTGTGAACAATTCTTGTTTGTTAAATGTGTGCTTAAAGGATACCGACTTCCACGCGGACGAAGCCGCGGCCACAGCTAGTTTAAAAATAAAATATCTCACTCAGTCGCCTTAGAGGATACTTCTTCTGCGGCTTGTGCCTTGGTCAGTTCCGTGCATGCAGTAGGTACCTAGCTAGTTCGGTGCTCAGTGGGCGGGCGCAACTCGTGCCTATAAATAGCACCCGAAAGCCGCGCGCCGTTACTGTAAGATGGCCCTAAACAGTATTCTGCGAACCCTGGTTTTGGAGTATGTGCATGGGCAAAAGATCATCATCAATGTTGTAACCCGCAAGCTTACAGCGACTCTGTCAGAGGTGAACACTGCGAAGCGGTACCTCTGGAACTAAACAATGTGAAGATTATAGCTTTGTATAGATCGTGTAAATGCCCTGACTTGAGTTTGTTACCGCTAAATAACAACCCTTGCATAATATTTGGAGATTTTAATGAAGACTATGTCTGTAATGTCAATACTGCGGTATTCAAATTATTACATAATGCAGGTTATAAATCTTTATTACCGCCGCTTGCCTCTACACGTGGTGGTACTCAGATAGATAACATTTTTTCCAACTTCCCCTGTGGAGTTGGGTTTTATAACTCTTTCTTCAGTTACCATCGCCCAATGTGGGCCCGTTTTTAGTACCATGTGAAACAGATATTATTATTAATAATGGCCATTATGGTAAACTACGGAACCCTACATTGCGCGTGGCCCGACACGCACTTGGCCGGTTTTTTCTCTCTTGGCACAGTTTCTTACAAAAATAAATATTGTAGTTTAAAGGTGCTTTTAGTTGTAAATATTATAAAACTGTTCTTAGATATAAATTGCAAATTTAATTGGTAGGACGACGTCCAACGCCAACAAGTACGAAACTTAAACAAACATTGAAGCCGTAAGGCTCTACGTTTCCATAACGCGCCACAACCAATCAAACATAAACACAATTGCTTACAGGGTATTATGTCTAATATCTTTCTCCTGTATTTGTTCTGCTTTTATTTTTCATCACTATTGGTCAACAATATTTTTCATGAATAAAAAAATGTTAATGAAGTCTTTATAGGCTTCAAATTTTGACATCGATCTTTAAACAATTTTCACGTGATACCAAAGATATTTCTCCAAGGACATAACATTTAATGAAAAAAATATACACGCCAATATTTCAACTGCATTCGCTAAATCAAAATTGAAGACCAGTTACGACGCTGACGTGTATTTGCATACTACCCATTGTTGGCGTATTCGCTTGCGTGAAAAAACAATACGATAATGGCTGGATCACCACAATAGTACCTCAGAAATTTCAATAGCGGCCCTGAATGGAAGCTTTGTTTTATATAGCTGTAGTTTTAATATTATTGTAACTCATTGGTCTTGAAGATAAAGTTTGTTTCAAGTGTACCTGAAAAAATACAGCATCAATCAATATTTGTTCAGAAAATCTCCAGAAAAAATATTGGAAGCAAAATCGTGTAACATACCTATCGAATCTATTAAAATGTTTGTATTATAAAACACAATAAGAACTTGAGAGTTTTAATACTGACCACATTGTAAGGAAGATTATGCAAGTAATCTTCTTCTTTCTCTTAGCGTTATCCCAATTTCAATCTGGGGTCCACTTACTAGTCTAACCGGATTTGGCTGAATATTAGCTTTTCCACAGAGCATCTGCATGTCTCACTTCCGCAACCCGAAGGGATAGCGATATTCTATGGTTCAGACTAGTGTCAGTTTATTTACAAGGTACTGACGCCTTGTAACGACTGTCAAAGACCTTGATGACAATCGGGACCGACGGCTTAACGTGCTCTCCGAGGCACGGGACAAGCGATAATTAACAATTCAACACATAACTCCGAAAAGTCATTGGTGCGCACCGTGGATTCGAATCTGATACCCTCTGCATGGCAGTCTGTTGGTATATCCACTCGCCTATCGATGCAAGTAGTATTGATAACGAATTTTCACCTGTATACATTTTGTGTACACGAGTCTAAAATAGTCATACTTATACTATCTTGGAGCAATCCCACACCATACAATTCTGAATTGCCATCTGATTCTGAATTTGCCAAAATGTTCTCTATGGTATGAATAAATAGGTATCGCCGTCACAAATATTAATGTACATAACTGAAGCTGTTTAGTTTTCATTGCCAATTATTAGCAACGGCGATGACAAATATTCGCAAGATACTTATAGCTTCGTCCGTGTGGTGACGGATTAAGAATACGGATTGTCACTACCCCATAACATCCCATGGGTGTCGTAAGAGCCGAGAGAGGGACCATACTATGCAGAGAACAGCACTGTAAGAGAAGGAAAACTTGATACAAACCCTATACCAACCCGTTTGGCCAGCGTGGTAAAGTAGGCCAATACCTCCTTTCAAAGGAAAGGCCTAGTCCAGCAGTGGACTATTAAAGGCTGATGATGATGACTTATAGCTGACACCAATTCTGAAACTGATAACATTAAAATAGCACACTCTAACTATTTTATATCAACCAACGGAATAGACATCCAATAAATAAATCCTAACCTATTCCATCTAATCCAATAAATTTCTTTTGGCACGTGTAGGAAACTTACTAAAAATAAGCAGAAACAGAAATGAATTGAAACCATTTTGAAGCACATAAGGAAAATCAAATGAAACTCGAATAGATTTTAAACTTTCGCGATTTGTAAACATCATACAAAATAAATTAGCGGGTCTTAATCGCGTACAACTAACTTATTTAAGGTATAAATACCTATTTGGTGCCGACGTTTCGCTCGTCTTGCACCGAGCGTGGTCGCGGAGAGACCTATACCTTAAATAAGTTAGTTGTACGCGATTAAGGCCCGCTAATTTATTTTGTATGATGAACTCGAATAGACTTATGAACTTAATAAAAATATTTTAGAATTTGACAAAAAAGTAGTACCAAAATTTAATTTGACCTCACTTTGAAATAACTTCAAAACACTCCTTGATAAATTAATGAACCCAACTGTATAATAAATTGCTAGAAAACAGAAACGGAATACTTCAGTGTTTCTCTTTCTTGGACCTGTAACGAGATAGGGTTTGCGGGCAATTCTTTGGATTACTAGGGAACCTCAACTCACTAAGAAAAATATATTTTGTTTCGTTAAAATATTTTGTACGACAAAAAATGCCAACCTACGGCGTAGCCGATGATATACAGTTACCATTGGGTGCTTGGTAACTAAGCTGATGAAAATAGATACTATTTTTAGCCCAAGGACTTATAAAGTATAAAAGGACAAGTTGATAATACCATCGTTGCTAAGGAAATAGAATTCATATATATTTGAATATTTTTCCTTTTGTGACAATATTTTGGTAGTAACTAACTGTGAAACATTCGGTGCTTCGGATTATAATCAGTTACCGTTGCTTAGTATTGAAAACGTGACACTTCTTTTTAGACCAAATACCAAAAGATACCTTTTCATTTAGGACCTAATGAAAAGTAACAGTACCTAACTAATTTATTATTTGACAAAATAGTTACATTTTTCTATAGGCTCACGCTTTTACCCCCGAAGGGGTAGGCAGAGGTGTAATATTACACCCATTTTAAATAGTTACATAACGATCTTTAGTCAGCTTATTCGTTGTGAAATTTTCTATAGACTAAAATATATTATATAGTTTCAAGTTACAATATAGATATTACAAATCTATTTAGTTGACTATGAAAATAAATATGGTCGCGAATAAAAATCTGCCACCATCGCTTGAAAGTTCAGGATGTAAATGTTCTTGATACTAACTGTGTAGCTTTCTTCAGCATGAATATAGCGATTCGACCAGGGTAGGACTAACCTTTTAAGGAACCTGGTGGTAAATTAGCAATATCTACACGACTGTTGCGTTTCGTTCTTTGAGTAGAAGTACCTGAGGCACCACCTCTATTTTGTCCTCATTCCTCTTCCCTTCCTATTCATTTTTCTTTCCAGCCTGGCAACGCAACTTTTACTCCTCTGCTACTGCTTCTGTCCATGAATGGTGGTCATCGCTTACCACCAGGAGATCCGTTTGCTCGCTTTCTTCTTAAACCATAACATATATTAGAAAACTCTTGACTTATTAAAAATTATTTATGAAAAACAAATTAAATGTCTAAGTTATATATTTCACTTAAGAATGAAACTTCCTTTTTACTCTTATTTCCACTACTGCATCTTCTATGTAGCCAGGTTAGGCAGCAGTAACCATAGAATACATCATAGTTTGGCAAGAGGAACTTGTCTTGGAATCTGCTACCTAATTTGTCACAAATATAATATTATAGGAGTGGGAAAATCAGTAACGCCTAGGAACAAATTTTACATCTAGATTCAAAAAGAATATAATAGGAGTATGAAAACAATAAGGTAGAGACTTATGACAATCTTTTAAATAGTCAATTATGTACAGTTATCTAATGAACTCTACTACATAATTTGGCAATGATATGCGTTCTCGACCAAGTGCGGTTACGACTGGCACTGGGCGCGATTTCTTAAGTTTTGACATACTTTAGGCTACTGTTTACAATGCACGATCATATATTTTGCGCTCAGAATCCTTCGTCTAGTTGGAATAACATTTCGTTTCTCAAATTTTTTGAGATTTTGGATTCAATTTTTGACATAAGCGTCGTACAAAATATGTCAAACATGAATTTCGAATCTCCAAACCCATG
Organism: Euclidia mi; assembly: GCA_944739405.2. Classification (NCBI taxonomy): domain Eukaryota; kingdom Metazoa; phylum Arthropoda; class Insecta; order Lepidoptera; family Erebidae; genus Euclidia; species Euclidia mi. The sequence goes on from OX123192.2 coordinate 66,948,265, forward strand.
GATAGATCGAATATTGAAACCGGGCGTTAAAGGTACTGAAACCCTATAACGACTTTCAAAGATCTTCACAAGGTCTTTTTCAGGGACAAGCGATAATTAACAATTCAATATGTACATAACTCTGAAAAGTCATTGGTGCGCGCCGTTGATTAACTCAATACCCTCTGCATGGCAGTCTGTTGGTATCTCCACTAGGCTATCGCTGCCTCATTTTTCTCTAAAATTATATGACAATGCAATAAACCCGATTTTCTTCCTTGGTAGTGACCACATTGTCTGTTGAAGTATCTCTACAATCGTGTGGCTAACAATCACTTGGCTTTGTGTGAAACTCTAGTGCAACTGTTGCACTTGTCTGTTTGATTTGTCGCACTAATGTAAGCTAAGGGATTCTTTTTGTTGTTTATTCATATATTATCAAAGGAGGCATGAATTTTTGAAGTTGACGGATGAAAAAATATTTTTTTTATGCAACAATTATTATAGAATAAAGAGTTTTTTTTTTGTTTGGGTAGTGAAGAAGTCGGATTTAATTAGGTTCCTATTAGATTTTTATTATTACGACTGTCAGCTTGTTAGAAAAAGTTCTAATGACTTTTCAAGAAATTTTGTTAAACCAATCTTTGTGAATTAACTACGACTATAATTAGGTATATGTGAAAAGTAAAGGTAGAAACTTTTATGAATTCTGATTGGGAAAGCTAAAAACTTTCTTTGATACTGACACAATAAATTTAAATAATTATTAGGTAGTTAATTAATTTCTCCTTCGAAGCCGCGACCCTCCTCGCCGGATGTCCGCCCTGGGACCTACAGGCTGGGCTGTTGGCGTCGCTTTATAAGTGGCGCCGCGAAGCCCGGTCACTAGGCGGAGAACCCGCGCCTCGCGAGACTGAGGCGCGGAAGGCACAATTCCGACAGGTCCTAGTGGCGGAATGGTGACAGCGACTCACGCACCCCAGCGCGGGGCTTCGCTGCATCGAGGCAGTGAGGCCCGTACTCGACGAGTGGCTGGTGAGACGACATGGCGCCCTCACCTTCCGGTTGACACAGGTGATAACCAGCTATGGTTGTTTCGGCCGGTTCCTGCACCGCATTGGCCGGGAGGAAACGCCCGGATGTCACCACTGCGGAGATCGCCGTGACCCAGTAGAGGACACGGCGCTGCACACCTTGGCGGCGGAATGCCCTGCTTGGGCATCGCAGCGCCGGGACCTAGTCGCGGCGATAGGAGTGGTCGAACTCTCGCTTCGGACCTTGATTCGTTCCATGGTCCGGAGCGAGATGTGTTGGGACGCCGTCGCCTCCTTTTGTGAGACGGTGATGTCGATCAAGGAGGTGGCGGAGCGGGATAGGGAGCCCACGCGACCTGTCTCCCCCCGCAGAACCGGGCGTCGTCGCCGGAGGGCGCTCAACGATCTCCGGCCACCATGAGTACACGCCAGCGGGCGTCGGGCCTGTTTTTTGACTGCCCGACGTCCGCTAGGCCCGAGAGGCGGCGCACGTGTTCCGCATGCGCCTCTCGTAGCGTTAGTAGACTACGTCGTTCTTTTCCGCTCGTAGTATGAAAGAGGATGTATGAGGACAAATTATGATGAATGCAGATGGATGCATGCGAGGGACGGGGCCTGCTTCGGCGGGCCAGCTCAGGTGGGGTCGCGGCAGTTATACAAACGTAGTTCCCGTGACCCTGCCATTCAATGGGATCGGATAGAGAAACACCATGGTGGTTTTAGTGGGTAGTCCCGGCGCTTCTCGTCGGGGAGTCACCACACTCTCCCTGGACTGAGCCCCTTTAGGGACCCAGCCTAGGGGGGTCAGCCCGTAAATTGTTTGATTTCCACCATGAGTCAAAAAAAAGGTAGTTAATTTATTGAAGAAGACGATTCAGTCTTTTTTTAAACTATAACATCCACCAATTTGAATTTCCGAATTATCTGGTTGAGTTTTCTGGGATAACTTTCTCAGAAAAATTTACTTTAAACATTATCCTAACTATCAGCAACGCTTCTTTGTCCTAATTATTGTCACAAAATATGATTGCAGCACATGTTTTTTGCAAATCTATTTATCGCTATTTATCGTACAACTATTACCCGACCGGGATATTATTGTTGTTAGAAAAAGAATTATAACTTACATCGCGTTCCTTTCCTTGTCACGGAAATGGGCAAGTTCGTATCCTTGGAACTTACCTAATTTTTAACTCGATAGTCCCTTTATATTTACGGGTAATATTCACAGATATATACTTCTTAATAGGAGGAATTAATGCAACATACTCACATGTTTGATGTCAAAGCGGGTATTTGGACGCTGCCAGAGTATCAATGATTCCATGAAATGTATATACGCATGCTGAAAAAAAAACTGTCATTGGCAGACTATACGGAATGCAGTGCCATAACCAGGGCAGTGCTATATATACCTAGAACATAACCAAATATTATCGTTAATATTTCTAAGCCAATGTATCTAAAGTAAGGCTTTTCTATTGTTATTTAATACCAACCTACTCTCAATAAATGATTATTTCAACCCAAGCATTTACACTAAAATTCCCAACCGTCATAATCATACATGAAAATAAACAACTACCAACCTCAAAACCAACAAGACAGTTTAATGTTTGCAAGTAAAATACACGTATTTCTGAACCAAAACAGTCATTATAGTTCCCGCTGCAAACATATTACAAAGATTCTTCAAACAACCAAAATGCCCTTAGCATTCCCAAAACGTAATCCAGGCCCATTTTATATCGGAGCCCGAAACACACGTCCAGCCCAAATTATTGTTCCAAAACCTCTTAGGGCCAGCGTAAATATAGCGAAGCGCAGAGAGTGAATTTTTCACTGTTAAACTAATATCGACGTTGTTTTAACTTAGAATAAAGTCTAAAATCAATTAACAGCACTATGCTTACCACACACCTTGAGTGATAATTGATATTAGACTATTTCAAAATGTGAACTGTAATGTCCATAAAAACAAATATAAAAAGTAGTTTTTATATCAGGCAAATCAGGTTAATTTTTATCATACAATGTATAATTCATAAAACTATCAAACTGACGATAAATCTTAACAAATCAACGGTTAAAAATTGATGATAAATAGATTCGTTCGATATAGTTTGACAGTTAAAATTGACGTTTCGTAAGCACTTTAAAAGTTTACACGAAATAAAGAATCATTTCATTTCAGTTCAATATACTCTTCGCTGCGTTCGCTATACGGGCACAGAGCCTTAAACTGGCTACTTCAACCGTTATAAAGAAGTCTAAGAAAACTAAGAAGTAATATTATCCAATCATATTGGTCTATGGACTTATAAAACTTGACGATATAGGAACAATGTCCTTGAGTAGATCGAAACATATTTTTCTTTATACTTTGTTATACCCGTAAACTTAACTTATGGGGACGTAAGTTGACCAGTAAACAGATAACCGGCCGGCTTAAGCCGGGCTTAGCAGAGTTTTAAGTATCGGGGAAATGGAGCTCGGAAGTTTAAATTGATAATTTCCGTGATTTCGTCTCACTTGAGTTTGTTAAATCGCCGATGTTTATATTGGTAAACATTTTGAGGCTCGTGGAAGAAATCCGTTTATAATTGCGTACAGGCAACCGCATGTTTTAAAAGGTTGGTAGATAAGAACGTATATGTATTATTCATGTTAGTAATTATATTTACCTTTCCATCATGAAACCGTAAATATCATTAAATTTTATTTGAACTGGAAATGTTAACAGATTTTTAATATGTAATAGGTGGCAGGCGAGCAGACCGTACGCCTGACGGTGAGCGATTACCACCGCCCATGGACACAAGCAACACCACAAGAGCCACAAGTCCGTTGCTGCCTTTTGGGTTGGGAAATAGGATAAGAGGAGGAGAGGGATGAGGGAGAAGGAATAGAGGATGGGGCCTCCGAGATGTATTATATTTTGGTATCATACTGGCAATTATATCTTAACTAGAAACGAAAATAGACTGATATTCGGTAATTGGAGGTTAGTGTTACCGTTTTTATGTTTTGTAGGACCATTAAACTATAATGTTTCGTAAAATAGCGCGTGGAATATTTTCAAGAAAATAAATGTATGTTGTTTATATAGAAATTTCTTGCGTTACTGACTGACAGACAATGCACAGCCAAAATTATTGAGCGCAAGAAGCTGAAACGCATTTATGACATTCCTTTGGAACCGTAAGGGTGCACTAAAAAAAGGGATTTTACGAAATTCCCACGTGACCGGTAAAAGCGGTTAAATTAAAAATGTGCGGGCGTAGATGCGGGCATCTTCTAATAATTGACTAAAATGATAGATAGATAGATTATTCTTTATTGTACACCTTACAAAAATTACATTATAAAAAAAAACAGAACACAAACAGAATGTACAAATGGCGGCCTTATCGCTGAAAGCGATCTCTTCCAGGCAACCTTAGGATGGACAGATGTTAAATAAGCCTTGTGCGATAAATGGTGCAGTTTCAAAGACAACCAGAATAATATACTTACTAAAATACAAGAAGTTCATAGACATACACAAACATATATAGATACACATATACATATACCTACACACATACAATAATATATACAAATTTATATATAATATATATCGATGCCTTACGGCCAAAAGAGGCTAACCGCCACTTTACAAACTTTACAGGAGAGTAGTTTAAAGTTCAAAATAAGTGAAAAAAAATCATAGAAAATTTTCTGTACGTTCCAAAAGTTTCAAAATTTAACCATATAGTTTTTGATTAGGTCTCTACGAAATGACATTGTTAATTAAAACAAATCACACGCCTTACACTATTTACTGTCGCTTACCCTCAAATGGTCCTAATTATACAAACAGGAAAAAACGTCGTAAATGAAAACAACTCAATTAATGAGTTCCAACCCAAATGATTTAACTGCACCATTCATTTTATTTCTGTTGAAGAACAAGAGCATACCTGTGCATTTTCTGTTCATCAAGTGGAGTCAATATGACATAACCGGCTATTGGTTAATGACAGAAGAACAAGGAAATTGTAATAAGTTAATTATCTATAAAAATACAATAACGTCTTTTATACAACGTGAAAGCACATTGTGTTTAATTCTTATAAAATTATACATACATACTAGCTGACCCGGCAAACGTTGTTTTGCAAATTTTTTTTTTTATTTTTGAAAAATAGATGTTGGCCGATTTTCATAGATACCGGATAAGCACAAAAAAATTCATCAAAATCGGTCAAGCCGTTTCGGAGGAGTATGGGAACGAAAACTGTGACACGAGAATTTTATATATTAGATTTACATACATACTCATCCTCATCCTCTTAGCGTTATCCCAGTTTCAATCTGGGGTCCGCTTTCTAGTCTAACCGGATTTGGCTGAATATTAGCTTTTCCACGGAACGACTGCCTGTCTGACCTCCGCAACTCGAAGGGATAGCGATATTCCATGGTTTAGACTAGTGTCAGTTTATTTAGAAGGTACTGACGCCCTGTAACTATTGTCAAAGTTCTTCATGACAACCGGGACCGACGGCTTAACGTGCTCTCCGAGGCACGGGACAAGCGAATTCACCATTCAATACGCACATAACTTCGAAAAGTCATTGGTGCGCGCCGTGGATTCGAACCCGATACCCTCTGCATGGCAGTCTGTTGGTATATCCACTCGGCTATCGCCGCCGTTTTTTTACATTTACATACATACATTAGACTTTTATAAGTTTTTAAACTGGCTAACTAAGGTATAAATTAAAAAAAGAGAAATTGTGCTCAATCAGTCTTTATTTTAGAAATTTGACCAAAACAATTGTAGCTCATTGTAAGTTAGTCTTGCATTATACATTCATGCTGACATTCTAGGTATGACAAAAAACTATAAACTTAAAATTTCGTACCTAAGGACTACTTTTAGGTATGACGGCGTTTGGTCCTCGTCGTCCGCATGTCCGCGTCTACATTTGCCGTAAATCGCCTCGCGACGTCCGGGAGTTCTCCACAGTAAAGAAACAACCCAAAACAACCGTGTCCGGTAAAGACATGCGTCAGGCGGAAGGTGAGGACACTGTGGCAGCCTCCAACCACTCCACAACGAGGGTTCTTACTATCGCTTTTGCCGTGTTTCCATTCATTCGCACTCACCCATCTATTCACTCAATCGATAAAACTATGATGATGACACATGTTTATCAGTCACGGTGGCAAATCTTGAGGCAGAATAACAATTTGCAAAAGAAGGACCTACTAACGTGGGCTAATATATGTGCAAAAACAAACGTGCAGTTTTTATTCTCTCACTCGACACAACAGAGTCATATCAGTCGCAGGATTAACTCTTGACTGTTACTGAGAATTCATCAAAAAATCCAATAATTCCTTGCTGGCCCAACCTGGGATTCGAACCCTTGATTATGATCCTAAGCCAGGCCAGCCAACAAAATCTCTGTAGGTACTTATTTAACCATTCAGTATTGTCTGAACAAGATAGCAAAATAATGACTTCTTACCTATAACATTTAAAATAACTAATTAGAATACACAATTATAGATGAATATAAAAGTCTATTAAAATAATCTTACCGTTTTATTTCGTTCGAAAAACTTAGCGCCAAACTGACTCGCAAGCACGGAGGTGCTTACACTGCGGTGAATGTTCGCTGTGCAACGCTAACGACATTTTGTTCGAACGAAAGAGTGAGACCGACGCTGCTTGTCACTCTTCTGTAAGCTAACCGCCAAACCTTTGATTTACCTTGTTATCTAACCACCATACCAGATTTTTTTTTGGGAGGGAAAAAAAGGGTAAGTGACAATGTAAGGCGACATTAGTTTGGATGTTTTATTCTAAGCGCCTTCGATGATTGATTTGGTGTCTAGGGAAAATAAAAATAAGCGCCAAATAAATTCACGAAAATGAGACCTAAATGTAATAAATGACACATATTTTATCCAAAGAAACTGCCCTAATATCATAACCGAAAGTTTGGTACACAAAGATTCCAGTAAAATTTGATTAATGTATTTTTTACAAAAATATATTTACAGCCCAAAATACTTAACGTTCAAGTAAAGAAAAAAATAGTCAAGGCCAAAATTGCTTAACTCACAATTTTGAAATATTATTTTTATCCAACCACCATAATACAAAATACACCAAAAATAACTGTCGTTTATAATGAAAAACTTAGTGTTAGAACCTCAATTCCTTTACCGCCTAAGCGACAAAAAGTTTGTCCTAGAGCCACGAAACTTAGACCATTATACGCAGAAAAAAAGCCGATTCTAACCATATATATAAGTCGATTTCGCAAAAAATGTCGCTTACCCCCTTTTGGCCGGAAGGCGTCGATATATATAATACATACCTACTATAAATACCATGAAATATGTCAAATGGACGAAAGATAGTGCGTTTTTAACAAACCTTTAAATATACTTAGCGATTTTGCTCTACGAATGTCTAAAGGCAATGCATTCCACAGGCGCACAGCTTGGACAGTAAAAGATTTGTCAAAATAATTAGTGGAATGCATTGGCATCTCCAGCTTCAAGTCCTCAGACGACCTCAAGGACCTTAAATGTGTGTCATGAAGGAACTTAAAACGTTCTTTAAGATAAGAGGGACTATTGGGATTAAACAGGATATTATACAGTAATGTAAGAATATGAGTATTTCTGCGAAGGCGAATCGGAAGCCACTTGAGCCTGTTGCGGAATTCTGAAATATGATCATATTTGCGTAAACCAAATATAAAACGTATGCAGAAGTTTTGGAGACGCTCAAGTTTGTTTAATTGCTCCTCGGTAGGGTCAAGATAGCTGACATCAGCGTAGTCAAGGATCGGCAGAAGCAAAGACTGTGCAAGCGCAATCTTGGTAGCAGTTGGAAGGAAATTGCGTAACTTTCGTAATGACGCGGCTGAAGCAGACAGTTTTCGACTTGTTTCTTGTATCTGAAGTCGCCAAGACATTATTTCATCCATATGTGTACCCAAATTTTTAACAGTTTTGCTAAATTATAGATATTTACCATTAAAACTGATTTGTGGTAGATCAGACCAGACAATTTTAGCTAACAATCTTGAGCTGCCAATAACAATCAGCTGGGTTTTTTCGGGGTTTACGACGAGTCCATATTTCTGAGTCGATTCACAAATTCGCTCGAGGTCCGAGTTAATAGTCTTGCAGGCTTCTGCTAGCTTGTCAAAGGGAGCTTGCGTGTAAATTTGTAAATCATCTGCGTAAAGGTGGTAGGATGAAACTAATTTTATTTTATTTTATTTTATTCTTATAAGGAAAACTAACAGCTAACAGAATATTATATAATACAACATTAGCAGAAGGCCAATTACAAGTTTTCACCTATGAGCAGTCCAATATTGCAACATGCACGTACACAGTGATATTATAATAGTTATACAAATATTAAGTACATAAGATACATACACTAGGCTATTATTCATAACTTAAAAAACATACAAAAAAAAGAACAAAATAAATGGAGGTAGGAACTAAGATTCAAAGAAATTTATGTTTACAGATTTTTTTTAATGGGCAATGCCAGATGCAAATTGGTTTGAAATAGCATTTATAAATATTGCGAAGAGTAAAGGGGATAGCACGCCACCCTGTAGTACACCTGCATTCGTGTTTGACCAAGTGGAATAAGTATCTTCAATGCGGATACGTTGCCGGTGACCAAACAGGTAACTTTGAAACCAGTCAATTACCGATGGAGATATGTTAAGAGAGCTGAGGATACCAAGCATGATGTGCAAATCTACGGTATTGAACGCATTACTAAAGTCAAGTAACGATAACACCGTTAGATTGCCACTGTCCATTCCTTGCCTAATATTATCTGTGACGCAAACTAAAGCCGTGGTGGTACTGTGTCCAGGTCGGAAACCTGATTGATATGGATTTAGGAGGGAATTTTCACGAAGGAAGGAACTAAGTTGTGTATGGATGAGACGTTCTAGGACTTTTGAAAGGAATGGTAATATGGATATAGGACGGTAATCTGCTAAAGTAGAAGGTTTGAGTTTTTTAGGCAGGGGAATAATCAGTGCTTCTTTCCACGCTGAGGGAAAGACGCCGCAGGAAATCGACTGATTCAAAATGTTGCAGGACTGGAAGGATTTCGTCAAGGATGGGAAGGATCATTTTGCGGCTTACAAAATCATTACCGATTGCATTAGACGTGATTTCCAGAATGCTCTTCTTAACATCACAAGCGGTGAATTGAGAGAAGATAAAAGGAGAATAATCTGGGGTTGGTAAAGATGAAAGATGCTGTAGAGTGTTACTTTTGATATTTTCATCAAACTTGGACGAGGAAGAGAAATGTATGTTGAGAGAGTCAATATTGAGATTATTTGGAATTGATTTTTGCTGTGTCTTACCAACACCCAAAGTTTTGAGAAATTTCCAGACCTTTGCTGGATCACCGTTTTCAACTGACTTATGGATATGTTGGCGTTGTGCTTTCCTACACACCTTGTTGCATTGATTTCTGACAGCTACGTATTTTTCAAGGTTTATAGGAGTTGGTTTCTGCTGAAATCTTGACTTTGCTGCACATTTGCTTGACATACGTGCGTTGTTGAGAACAGTCGTGTCAATCACATATTACGATAAATAAATAATCACTCCGTAAATTGTGACCTCAATTTCCAGCAGCGTGATCTAGGTCATATGTTTAACAAAACACGTGCCTACAAAAGTGCAGTTATTATGATAAAAATAAGTGTGTAAAAGAAGAGCAAACTAAACATGGAGAGCCCCTTCAGCCGGAGTAGCAAGACTCCTCGCTCTCCTACCGCTTCGCCCTCACGTGAATCAACACCCACGCTCAATCCCAGACCAGTCATAACCCAGGATGAGGAGAACGTAAGGATATTATCCACACCAGAAATACAAAACTGGATGTCATCCGTGGAGCAATGTTTGAAGGAAGTGTGCACCATCACAACTGAGGGCAAACTAAATTCAGAGCAAAAGTTACGTGTGAGCACTTTATGTCGTACAGTAAGCCATGGCATATCTAAGGTGATGGTCCAATACCAAGTGCTAAAATGCAAAACATTGCAAGCTCACTATGAAAACAGAGCACTCCAAGACCAGGCTGACCTAGCAAGCAAGCTAAAGGAGATCAAGCAAAGTATTGAGGACTCATCAAAACCTGCCCAAGTAACTTCCTTTGCCGATATGGTCAAAAAAGGTACAAACAATTTTGTTCAGACGTCAAATTTCAGCACAGTGGCCATTTATCCCAAAGATAAACTGAAATCGAGCGACGAAACTAAATCCTTGGTCCAGAAAATTATCCGCCCCGAGGAGCTAAAACTACATGTCAGAGGGATGCGAAAGACCCGAAATGGCGGTGTCATCATAAGCACTGACAGCAAAGATGACATTGAAAAGCTAAGGCAATCCGCACAATTGAAACACTCAGACCTTACTATCGACGAGCCTCGTAAACGAAAACCCCGAGTCGTAATTATAGGAGTACCAACAAGCATGCAAGAGAAAGACGTCTTTAACTGCCTTTACCACCAAAACTTAGCAGACAAAGTCCTCGACGTCAATCTAGAGACCTTTTTAGCAAATATTAAACTTAGCCATAAATCAGGGAAAAGGGACGCTGAGACCTGTAATTATATAATTGAAGTTTCCACAGCCATACGAAAAGCTCTGATAACGAATGACAGAGTATTTATTAACTGGTCTTCTTGCCCGGTGAAAGACTTCACCCTGGTCACACGTTGCTATAAGTGTCAACAATATGGCCACGCGGCGAAATTCTGTCGCGAACCTGTCGACACATGTGGGCACTGCGGCGATCTTGGACACACCTTAAAGGACTGCATGAAGAAAGCCGAGGAACCCAAATGTGCTACCTGTCTACGCTACAAAAAACCCAGCAGACATAACACAGGTGCTGCTGACTGTCCCGCAAAACTGATGGCAGAGAAGAGGTTCTTGAATTCTATAGACTATGGAGGCGCCTAAGAGCGCCGACATCTGTGGTATCTCAGACCTTTTTTATTTCTATCTCTCTTTTCTTTAATTTATTTACTTTTAGTGTTGTTATACATTATGATAAACAACTTAATGAATGACTTAGATAATTTATCTGTATCGGAGTCGATGATATGCGAAGTTGAGAGTTGTAAACAATATCTTCCATCCCATTCTAACTCCTTGACCGTACTAACACAAAACATACGCAGCGTTTATAAGAATATTGATAATTTTGTCACTTTTCAACAAAGATTAAAAGTAACTTGTGACGTTATATTACTAACCGAATGTTGGCTCTCTAAGAAATACGACGTACCGACCATGCCAGGTTACAATATGTACAATAGTAATGTAAATTATAATCAAAACGATGGAGTAATAGTGTACGTAAAAAATCACCTTACTGTCACTGTAGAGGAGCCTAACATGCAAGAATGTAACCGACTGCTAATTAAAATCGGCTTAGAATTTGCCATACTAGCCATGTACAGACCACCATCTTTCAAAAATGTTAACAATTTCTTCGACTCTCTCAACTGGACCTTACAATCTTTATCTTCTTTTAAAAATATAATGTTACTCGGAGACATCAACATCAATATTGTTCCATCTAGCTGTGACACAAATGCCCAAGACTACCTCAACCTTTGCTCCTTTCATGGCTTACTTCCAGCACACACGTTTCCTACACACGAAAGCGGGTCTTGTTTGGATCATATCATACTAAAATCAAGGTTTCCATCAATTACATTAGTCATGAACTCTACAATAACTGATCACAATGCTGTCCTACTTACCTTAAATTGTAAATTACCCAAACAAGACCACGTTCGCACTATTTCTAAATTAAATATAAATAAACTTGAAGATGACATAAGCAACATTGACTTTGGTCCAGTTTATAATTCTAGTGATCCACAGTTTGGTATGTTATATGTTATAAACCATCTGCAACTTGCAATTCAGAAAAACACAACAAAAATATGTTTAAAAAACAAAAATTATAACATTAAGCCGTGGATCACTACAGGCCTTTTACGATGTATGAGACATAGAGATAAACTGCATATGAAGGCTAAATTAAATCCAGACAATTCAACTATACAATTATCCTATAAACGATATCGCAATTTTTGTAATGATTTGCTTAAAAAAGTAAAGGTAAGCTATGACAAAAGTCTATTAGAAAAAGCCGGTAAAAATAGCAAAAAGATTTGGCAATGTATTAAAAAGACGACATACACTAATAAACAACATGAGTCATCGTCAAGTTTATTACGCGCGCACTCATCACACCTAGAATCTGCTAATATTGCAAATAATTTTTTTGTCAATGTTGGCAAATGCCTCGCAGAAAAGGTTCCGGGTCAATCACAATACCTTAGCACTCCTCATAGCACATCTTTAACATCGTTTGTATTACTTGACACTGACGAAACTGAAGTTAACAATATAATTATGTCCCTAAAAGACAGCTGTGCCGCTGGATGGGATAATATACCAAACAAAATCATAAAGCAATTCAAGCACGTCTTAGTTCACCCGCTGACCAACATTTTCCAAAAATGTTTGTCTAGAGGTATATTTCCCAAGTGCCTTAAAAAATCTGTGGTAGTGCCGGTGTATAAATCCGGTAATAAAGAGCAAGTAAATAACTATAGACCGATTTCTTTACTGCCCTGTATGTCAAAAATACTGGAAAAAATTATTAATAATAGACTGATAAAGTACCTTGAGGACAAATCGATATTATCTAAGACACAGTTCGGATTTCGACCTAAACTATCGACAGCTGACGCCGTACATCACCTGACTGACTTTTTGGTGCAAGAACTTGACAAGGGTAACCACACAATAGGAATATTTCTGGATCTTTCTAAGGCTTTTGACACCGTCTGTGTCCCTATTTTGTTGCGTAAACTCGAGAACATTGGTATAAGAGGTAAACAGTTAGAATTAATTAAAAGTTACTTGGAGGACCGCACGCAATGCGTAAAAATCGGTAACACAGTTAGCACTGATGAAAATAACACATCTTTCGGAGTCCCCCAGGGAAGCATCTTAGCCTCTACGTTATTCCTCATTTACATAAATGACCTTTGTAATCTACACATAAATCACGGTTCTATCATATCATACGCTGACGACACTGCTCTACTTTTTTCCGCTGAGTCAGAAAAAGATGTTTTCGAGTATGCACAACATGGTTTTAATTGTGTTAATAAATGGCTTCAGCACAATTTACTAACACTCAATGCAGAGAAAACCAACTATGTTAAGTTTACCATACGCAAATTAACAGCTCAACAAACTAACACACCACTGTATGCCCATCACTGTGGCGCCTTTCCTGGAATTCCCTGTGCTTGTCCATGTATTAATGGCACAAATAAAATAAAATATCTAGGTATCATAATAGACGAAACACTTGCCTTCAAAGAGCATATCGAGTGTTTAAACGGTAGAATACGTAAGTTAATATATGTCTTCAAGAAAATGCGACATATTGCTGACCCAACATTAATAAGGCAAGTGTACTTTGCTCTATGCCAGTCATTATTAACATATTGTATTACGACATGGGGGGGCGCAGGAAAAACTTTGTTACTGTCTGTTGAAAGAGCTCAGCGAGCAATTCTTAAAGTATCAACCTCCAAACCGTTCCTATATCCAACTAATTCCCTATACCAAGCTTGTAAAGTATTAACAGTTCGACAACTATTTATCAAGAGTATCGTATTAAAGCAACACACAGCCCTTCCCTACAGCACTATATCTAACAACAAAAGGCGACATAATATAATATTTCCGACTAAAATGCAAACAAGACACGCATTCACATCCAAATTTTATATATTCCTGGGGCCGCTACTTTACAAAAGACTAAACGCATTAATTAACCTAATTCCTTGCACCTACTTCAAATGCAACAAAATTGTCAACAATATCCTTCTGAATATGTCCTACGAAGATACAGAAAAATTATTAATTGTGATAAAATAATTATCTCAACAAAATACACCTTTACTTCAATTTATTAGTTGTAATTATTCATAAGATATTATAGATCTAGTATTAGTGTACTAAAACATGACGTACGTAATATTGTAGTAAGTAAGTGATTATATATTTTATAGTATCTAATTAGCCCTAATCGCCTGAAACACAGGTTTATCCTAGTTCAGGCATATAATCTTATATCACGATCCTAAATTAAGCTTTTGTACTCTAAATAAGTAAATTGTACCTTTTTATTTAACAGAATAAATTGAATTTGAATTTGAATTTGAATTTCTTCGCCATGATCTTTTTAATGTCCTCTGTCAGCCACGGCGCAGGTAAATATTTAATTCTGATTGCACGAACTGGTGCATGTACGTCGTACAACTGAATTAATTGAGTTGTTAAGATATGAACTTAAGTGTCGACGCAATCTGAGGAATGACATTAATATTTGCGAGTAATTCAGACTACACTACTTTTACCATGGACCACACTTGCCATAGGCGCTCTTTCAATAAGATATTTTCAAGACTCTTTTAGTAACCATCTTAAATTAGAAACGCTAAGTCACTCGATACAGAACTCGAGTTTTGTTTTGCAATGCTTTTAAAAAATATTAGTTTCAAGTGATTAAGAGAACAAATATCTATAAATATTATAACATCCCCGTCACATAAAATGTGTGTGTATGATCGCGATTGACTCAACAACTGCCGAAAAAATGTTGTACCCTTTTCACCAATAGGTATCGTAATTGCCGAAGAAGGTATAAGTGTATCATTCACTCGGATGAAGTCTAGTCCATTATAAATTTTAAAGACATTCCCAAATTCAACTTCGCTGTTACCTGCACATTGTAAACCCGACGCTAAGTACTAAGAGCTAAGTATTAGTGAACACAGATAGCAGGTCCTGCGTACTTTGTTTGACATTCACATTATCATATAGACCCCGTTGTTTCTTGTTTGCGAACAGGCTCTGGTATTAATGGTAGTGCGATGCATATGTATAGTGAAAGGTTTTTAAGATTAGGTAACGTGATCTGATTGGGAAATGGTGTTTACCTGCAAAAAATGTACAGTTAGGACGTAGGATTGAAGATAATTTTTATGGCCTATGTCGCCGAAGCGGTAGGCAGAGGTGTAATGATTATTACTCCTTGGCCTTCTGTTGTCTCTGCCTACCCCGACGGGAAATAGGCGTGAGCATAATATGTATGTATGTATGCTAATGCATTTTTCTGTCGCCGTTACCAGATTATTTTACCTGACTACGTGCTGCTACTGGGAATTCTGAATAACTCAGTAACACTTTCGCCCGACCATCGTCTATTACTATCTGGCCCATACACTGGAAATCGAACCCAAGACCTCCCATCAGCATACGCTATCCACTGGACTATGGAGGCAGAATAATTTGTTAATGATTCATATATTACAGCAACAGTAGTAGGTAGACTTATATTATAAAAATATCAATTGAAGAAATTAAGATAATTCGATTAGTCTGATTCTTGATTTCAATAAGAACATGATTTAGTAACACGAAAAAAAGGGTATCCAATTTTCAATGGAATATATTCCTTATTTTGATAATTTGTCTTCCAAGTTATAATTTGAGTAAATAAAATCTTACAATATGATTTTCTTTTAGGATGGCAGATACGACTACAGATTTAAGCTCAGTTTCCGCAATTTTAACACACGCAAAAAAAGTGCTCAATAATACGACATATTTTTAATAACAATATTTTATTTGAATGTTAATGTTTCTCGTGTGGTTCCAAATAAATTTGACGATTATCAAGATCTGACGAGTAGTTTTTGAGTTATACATATTACATAGTTCAATACATATTTCGACGAGCTTATGAAACCGGGTTTTTTAATTGCTTTTGTTATTTCTGCCACGAAAGTTGTGGTGCATTAAACGGTCGGTTCACTGCTCAAAACTGCGCCGAGTGTTGAGACAATTCTTGAATTCCACTAATTGCTGCTAATTCTTTCGGACCATTGTGTCTATTTTCGTTAAGCTCCTTACAATACATTATTAATTTTAGGTGCTAGCTTAGTCCTTTTAGATTATAAAGAGATGTAGAAAAGTGCCAATCAGTAAAAACATTATGCTTAAATTCTACTGTCTCATATCTCAAACAAATCATTCTAAAAATAGTTTACATTCATGCTCCAAGCTAAATTAATTAGCACACCTAACAGCCTCTGCAATATTATTAATCCATTCATGTCACATTGTCATAGCCTCCGGTCGAAAGCGAATTTAATAATTCAAACCTGTGGACTTAGCACAGGTTTATTTGCATCACGACTCATCTCTATTTCCTGTGCATCCGACATTGTGATTGGTAGATAGCTTGAGTTGGCCTATCAGACTGCTGATAGCTGGTCACGTGGAGTTGTCTTGTCGTGGCTGTACTTATACTAGGCCCTGTGTTCTATGCAACATTCTAAATGAACATTAATTGTCTATCCAATTAGTCGAAATGCTGAAAGTGAAAACTAATTAGAAGGGATTGAAGGGTTACAATTCATTGCATATAATTCATTTAACACGTTGAAGTACCTTTGTTCTGAATAAATAAATCCTTAATCCGTAATCCTACTATCATACACTACGATATATATTATTCAGATGACTTTGCCTCAAAGGGACTCCGAAGTCTCTTCGATGGTTAAGTGCGCAGACTGTATATTTGAAGTCGTGCATACTACCTTCACTGAGCTCTTGACTCAATTGTGGGTTGGGCCTGGTAAAGGCTGACCCACAAAAGAGTAAATTATGCCCAATGTACTGTCAACCTTGTGATTTTTGTTAGTGTTTAAATACCTGTTTTCTCATGGTTTTAAATTACACTGTTGGCTTACCAACAGATCCTTAATCTGTTTCCGCATGACCGCAAAATGGCTGCCATGGTTTGCATAGGCATGGACGTCTTAAAGTATTGAAATACGCGCATTAGATGACAGCTGTTTAAATTACATGCAAATCACACCATGTATGGAATACACCATAGTATACTATGGCCACCATCTGTATATGTATATAAAATTCTTGCTGAGTGACTGACAGACAAGCTACAGCCGAAAGTATTGGGCGCAAGAAGCTAAAATTTGGAATATATGTTCCTTACGGATTTCCCGAATTTCCAACAGGGTCGGAAAGAAGTTACTGATTAAATGTGTGGGTGTAGCTGCGGGCATCGTCTAGTTGTATATATTATGTAACAAGCCAAGAGTGTAGTCATCTTTAAATTAGTCGGTCACAAACGGACTTATAGTTTCCTGAAACTGCCACGTGATCACAAACAAAAAGCACAAATCCTAGAAAATATACCTGGGGTCCAATTCTTGTAATTATTGTTGTTCAAAAATGCAGTTTCGATCTCTTGTCAGGGTCATACTTATGTCACAATTAATGATTTTTTCTTAAATTAACTGATATTTGAATCATAATGCGACTAGATTGTTTTCACACAGTTTCAAATTACATATACATATGTCAACGTCTAACTGTATTATGGCAAATTAGAGGATGACATTAAATTAGCAGGATACCAGTTATAAGTCAATTCGAAATCGAATCTCATTTCGTTCAAAATACAATGTCAATGTCAGATAAAATTCGAGAATTTTATACGCCTTCTAGTTTCTTGTAGATAAGTTGATACAACACCTTTTGTGTTCTACTTTTAAGATATTCACCGTAACCGTCACATTTTGACGTCTTTCTGACAAGTTAATAACATTTCCTTAGCACTGCCTTACTTCAAATTTTGCCGTGATTATTCTTAGCAAACATAAATACACACATACTAAAACTCACACAATATACAGTGGTGTCAGATACTCAACTCACGTACGCCTCCTAGAGAACACATATTGAATTTTGGTCACGTAAAGTCCTTCTATTTTCTCCTTCTGTCTCCTGTTAGGGTTCCGTACTAAGTTATCGGAGTATGAATAATGTTTGTATCTGTGTTAGTTTTGTTAAAGGTCACTCATCATCATCATCATCATTGGCCACAGCATCTTTTATAGATGATTGTTGCAGCGCCTGTAAATTTAATTTCTGCAGCGTCTTTGATGGCTGTATAGCCCTATAGCTGCACGACATTTCTTGCCATATCGGTCACAGATAAAGCGCGAGTCTGTAGGCGGTGATCGGGCCCGACGAAGACTTTTCTGCTTTAAATTCTTGAGCCAATCTTCGTCATGCTTGAGTACTCCTACTTTAATATCATGACGCAATTCTGGTCTTGTTTTGGCGCGAATCTTCTAATTCTCTGTATCAATACCAAAACTGACCATGTCCCGCTTGCAGGAGTCTTTAAACCTAAAAAATAGTCGTCCAGTGGGTCTTTTTGCGTCCGCTATTTGACCGAGCATGATTTGCCGTGGTAGTCTTTCTGGGGCCATACGATGATCATGACCCAGCTAGCAAAGTCTTCTTTGCTTCAACGTAGCAGTTATACTGGAGCAGTGCATTTTTGAAAGAACTACCTCATTACTAATTTTGTCCTTCTAGGTGACTCCAAGTATCGTTCTCAGGCATCTCATATGGAAAGCAAAGCAAGCTACAAACTCAAAAACTCTCTCACTCAAAAAGCAAAGAATACATCTTTGCTTTTTGAGTTAGTAGTTATATAGAGATTTTTGTTTAAGAAAAATGAATCAATATATATTTAGTAGGGATTTTGATACATACATACATACATAACGTCACGCCTTTTATCCCCGAAGGGGTAGGCAGAGGTGTATTTCTACACCCACTTTTCGCCAGATATACTTTAGTCCCACGTAATAAGGGGCGAGCCTATTGCCGTACCGGGCACATTTCCAGACTCCGTGCGGCTACTGAGAATTTCGTTACAAAAAAACCCAATAACACTGCCCGACCCAGGAATCGAACCCGGGACCTCCCAATCCCACGCGCACATTTATGCCGCGAGACCAACGAGGCAGTCGTATTGGGTTTGATGTCGAGTTTTCCGTCTCTACGCAAAGATGGTATTTGCATCGTGTTATCCCTTAGTCGCCTCTTACGACACCCACGAGAAGATAGGGGGCGGTGACACTTGTATTCTATGCCGTCAACCACACGGTTGACGGCATAGAATACAAGTGTCACCACCCCCTATCTTTCACGGCTTTTGATATATGCATTAACTGCGTTAGAGCTTTGAAAAGGTAAAAACCGACCATTTATCTAGATCCAGATAAAATAAAAGCATTAGATACTTGTTTAGTTAGTTTAACAAACAAAATATATTATCAGAAAATACAAAAGCACGTATGACGAGAAGACAAATACTACAAAAAACTAAAAATAAGACGCGAGCCATGAAAAATGAAATTTCAGCTCTCTATAAGATAGATATACATGATGGCCCTAGTGATGAAATTGGAATGGATTAAATTATGAAAGCACTAAATGGTATGAGGTCTGGCAAGTCTGCTGGGTTTGATAAGGTGACGATTGAAATGTTGAAGGCTGGTGATGGACTAATCGTAAACCTGCTGCATCGCCTTTTTAACCTGTGTTGGAAACAGGGCCAGGTCCCAGATTACTGGAAGAAGGCAGTGCTTGTCCCAATTTATAAAGGGAAAGGTTCCCAGCAGGAATGTCGAAATTATCGCGGGATCAGCCTTCTTAGTGTTGTAGGAAAAATGTATGCCAGAATATTGATTGACAGGGTAGTAAATGTGACTAATGAGAAGATATGGGATGTGCAAGCGGGCTTTCGGAAGGGAATGGGATGTACGGATCAGGTCTTTTCCTTACGCTGCGTAACCGAAAAGTGTCTGGCAAAAAACCAGAAGGTATATTGCGCGTTCATAGACCTGAAAAAGGCTTATGATAGAGTGAATAGAAAGGAATTATAGAAGGTGCAATCTATGTATGGGGTGGACAATTTTATAATTGGGGCTCTGAAATCTCTGTATAGGGGTTCCAGAGCCTGTGTCCGGGTTAACGGTGCCTACACAGACTGGTTTGACATCTCTATAGGTGTCAGACAGGGGTGTACAGCCTCGCCCTGGTTGTTCAAATTATTCATGGATAGCTGCATGAAAGATATGAGGGAAATGGAATGCGGGATCGATATGGCATGATTGCGTGCTAAGTGCCTCTTGTACACCGATGATCAAGTCATTCTGGCATCGTCAGCGACTAAGTTACAACAAATGTGAACTGCATGAATGAGAGCTTTGAATCGAAAGGTATGAAATTAAGTGCAAAAAAGACGAAAGTGATGGTGTTTGAGAAGGATGAAAATGTGACCGAGTGTAATATTGCGATTGGAGAAGAAAACATTGAACAAGTGACAGAATTTGTATATTTGGGTAGCATGTTTACAAGAGATGGAAGATGTGAAGGAGAAATTGAAAGGAGAGTGACTGCGGGAAACTGTGTAAATGGAGCGCTGCATGCCTTTATGAACGGCCAGAATGTGCCAAAACAGGCGCGACTGGCGGTTCATAATGGAGTGCTTGTGCCCACGTTGATGTACGGTAGTGAGTGTTGGGTGTGGCAGATAAAGCATGAAAGCAGAATAAACGCAATTGAGATGCGGTCACTGCGTAGTATGTGTGGGGTAACACTGATTGATAGAATTCTGAATGCAGTAATACGAGAGCGATGTGGCCTGAAAGAAGATGTCGTGACAAAGATTGAGAAAAGAATGCTGAAATGGTTTGGGCACGTGGAGCACCAAATATATGAGGCTAACGTGTATGGGCAAGCCGGTCGCGGCCGACCTCGTAGGACATTCGTCGACCAAATTGGTTACGTTCTGAAAAACGGGTAGGTCCTAAGCACCCGGAACCGGCGAGCATGTATGAACAGAGTAATGAATGTAGAGGAAGCGCGTGAGGTTTGTAAGGATAGATGCAAGTGGCGTTCCGTTATCTCTGCCTACCCCGATGGGAAAAAGGCGTGAGTTTATGTATGTAAAGCTCATAAGCAAGCGCATCAAATATGACTATGCAAGATACAGAACAAACACTATAGAAAAACATCTAATACAAACTGGCAGTTCAAAAAGAGCTTTCAGAGAACTGCGAACTAATAAAACATGGATAAAATGTCTAAACAAAGAAGAAAAAACACTAACCAACCGTAACGATGTCATAAATATAGCGACAACATTCTACCAAACCCTGTACAACGACCAAAACCACGCGACCGCTTATAATCGATAAACACATACAGGATGTGAAAAAAACAGACAAACATATAAAACCATTCGAAGTAGGAGATATGGTGGAAGCAACAAAAAAGCTAAATATGAAAAAAAACCCGGACCAGACCTCATCAGAAACGAGGCACTAATAACAGCTTGTAACCTGCTGTTTGCACCGCTAACCCACCTGTTTAACCGCATAATAGAATCAGCAAGCATACCTACACAATGGTCCGAATCACATATTATCTTAATATATAAAAAGGGGGACCCATGTGAGATCGCTTACTATAGACCAATAAGCTTGCTTCCCTCAATATACAAGCATTTTTCCTCCGGTATCGAGCTGAGCGGTAGTGATGGCTAAAGGTGTCTTGGCCACCATCAAAGGTGTGGGAAGGGTATTGAGTCAAAGTCGGATTGAACTTGTGACTGGTTTATTTCTTACTAGAGGACGCCAGCAGCTACGCCTGCATTTTTTTTTTAATTTACCCGTTTTGGCCGATCCCGTAGGAATTTCGGGAAATCCCTTCTTAGTGCATCCCATACGGTCCCCAAGGAACATACATGCCAAATTTCAGCTTCCTGCGCCCAATAGTTTCGGCTGTAGCGTGTCTGTCAGTCAGTCAGTTACGCAAGGATTTTATATATTAAGATTTTACATGATCATATATAATAAACTTATCCTATACACACACAACTTTACGTTTGTGTGCTGTGTGTGAAATGTGCCGTCTCGGCGGTATATGCCTTAGGTGAATACGTGATTTTTTCTTAATTTAATATAAATCACGAACAATCTGTGTTGCGGTAAATACTCACGTAGGATTATATCGCTGAAATGGCATGTTCATGTGTGAACACCCTATTAAGAGAGACGTGAGACAAGGCGATCTAATGTATAATATATTGTTCATTGCCATCCTGGAGTCTAAAAAGCTAAACTGGACTAATTGCGGCTTAAACATCGACGTGAAATACCTGAGTCATCTCCGTTTCGCAGACGACTTGGTACTTTAATCGGAATCAAGTACACAACTACAGCTTATGCTACAGTCGTTGAATACACATAGCAAAACAGTGGGCCTAGAAATGAATCTCACAAAAACAATGTTAATGACAAATAGAAATGAAAGAAAATGAATATGGATCGACGTCAAAACTCAAGAATACACGGATAAATTTATATATTTAGGAAAGCAAATTAGTTTCGATAGAAAAAACAATGACTCGGAAATAGAACGGCGTGTCCAACTCACCTGGAATAAGTACTGGAACCTCAAATAAATATTCAAGAGTAATATGCCAGTACAAATCATAACCTTAACTTGTCTCCTGCCGTGCTTACTGTTATAAAAATACAACTTAAAAACAAGAAATAAAATAACTACTTGCCAAGGAGGTTTGGAATGCAGTATGTTAAACATAAGAAAAATACAAAAAAAGACACAAAAATTAGAGACATAACAAAGGCGACTGACGCTCTCCACCATGGTATGAAACTGAATTACCAAAATTTGGAGCGAGATGTGTTGGGACGCCGTCGCCTCCTTTTGTGAGACGGTGATGTCGATCAAGGAGGTGGCGGAGCGGGATAGGGAGCCCACGCGACCTGTCTCCCCCCGCAGAACCGGGCGTCGTCGCCGGAGGGCGCTCAACGATCTCCGGCCACCATGAGTACACGCCAGCGGGCGTCGGGCCTGTTTTTTGACTGCCCGACGTCCGCTAGGCCCGAGAGGCGGCGCACGTGTTCCGCATGCGCCTCTCGTAGCGTTAGTAGACTACGTCGTTCTTTTCCGCTCGTAGTATGAAAGAGGATGTATGAGGACAAATTATGATGAATGCAGATGGATGCATGCGAGGGACGGGGCCTGCTTCGGCGGGCCAGCTCAGGTGGGGTCGCGGCAGTTATACAAACGTAGTTCCCGTGACCCTGCCATTCAATGGGATCGGATAGAGGAACACCATGGTGGTTTTAGTGGGTAGTCCCGGCGCTTCTCGTCGGGGAGTCACCACACTCTCCCTGGACTGAGCCCCTTTAGGGACCCAGCCTAGGGGGGTCAGCCCGTAAATTGTTTGATTTCCACCATGAGTCAAAAAAAAGGTAGTTAATTTATTGAAGAAGACGATTCAGTCTTTTTTTAAACTATAACATCCACCAATTTGAATTTCCGAATTATCTGGTTGAGTTTTCTGGGATAACTTTCTCAGAAAAATTTACTTTAAACATTATCCTAACTATCAGCAACGCTTCTTTGTCCTAATTATTGTCACAAAATATGATTGCAGCACATGTTTTTTGCAAATCTATTTATCGCTATTTATCGTACAACTATTACCCGACCGGGATATTATTGTTGTTAGAAAAAGAATTATAACTTACATCGCGTTCCTTTCCTTGTCACGGAAATGGGCAAGTTCGTATCCTTGGAACTTACCTAATTTTTAACTCGATAGTCCCTTTATATTTACGGGTAATATTCACAGATATATACTTCTTAATAGGAGGAATTAATGCAACATACTCACATGTTTGATGTCAAAGCGGGTATTTGGACGCTGCCAGAGTATCAATGATTCCATGAAATGTATATACGCATGCTGAAAAAAAAACTGTCATTGGCAGACTATACGGAATGCAGTGCCATAACCAGGGCAGTGCTATATATACCTAGAACATAACCAAATATTATCGTTAATATTTCTAAGCCAATGTATCTAAAGTAAGGCTTTTCTATTGTTATTTAATACCAACCTACTCTCAATAAATGATTATTTCAACCCAAGCATTTACACTAAAATTCCCAACCGTCATAATCATACATGAAAATAAACAACTACCAACCTCAAAACCAACAAGACAGTTTAATGTTTGCAAGTAAAATACACGTATTTCTGAACCAAAACAGTCATTATAGTTCCCGCTGCAAACATATTACAAAGATTCTTCAAACAACCAAAATGCCCTTAGCATTCCCAAAACGTAATCCAGGCCCATTTTATATCGGAGCCCGAAACACACGTCCAGCCCAAATTATTGTTCCAAAACCTCTTAGGGCCAGCGTAAATATAGCGAAGCGCAGAGAGTGAATTTTTCACTGTTAAACTAAAATATCTACACCAGCGTCAGGCTAGATCCAAGTGGAATAGTCCTGCATCCCCTATACAGGAGGGTACGTTGGTCGTCATAGTACATGATAATGCTCCGCCGCTTTCATGGCCGTTAGCCATCGTAGAGAAATTGCATACTTCCAATGACGGTACAACTCGCGTTGTTACCGTGAAAACCGCTAAAAGGAGTTACGTGCGCCCTGTTGTACGTCTCTGTCCGCTTCCAACTCAGTGAGATCTAGCCTGAAGTTGGACCTACCTCTTAGTTTAAGTATTTAGTTAGTAGTTTTCGCTATTATTGCGTTTGTAGTTTTCGCTAAAGTTAATTTAGATTAATTTTATTGTCATATCGCTGTCTTAGCCTATTGATGGGTTATGCGGTAGTACACCCAACATAGCTAAGTTCAATTCTATTTTTTTTAAAGGCAACCCTTTAGGCCCGGGGGGATATGGTAGCGCCATCTACCTTCCTATCTATAACTAATCGCATCAACGTCAATCGTTCCACGCTTGTCTAGTGCGAGCGATACCATATTTCCGTCCCTGTCTCCCATTCCCTAAGGAGGGGCACGCCTTTCGCGGATTGGTCGCGGCGATCGTCGACGCGAGAGACAGTCCAGAATTTTCGATTCGCTATATACGTGTCGGCCATACCGTACCGCTCCGCGCCGCTCCCGCTATAATTATTACCGCTTATATAAACCGCTCGCAAGTGGAAGTGATTTGTGTAGTGAAGTGAATCAAGCAGCTTCATCCCGAAACACCAGGAGACTGCCCTTCTGAGACGAAGAAGATCGCCGTACAAGGTAAGTGCCCCCCGTACTTGGAATATCCTATACCCACTCACAATCATCTCTCCCATTCCAATCCTACATCTTCTTCCTTTATCCTTTCTAGGCGAGCAGAACTCGCCCTAATACAGTCCATTTTCCTTCTCCAAATCGCCTAAAACCCTACGGTTTCGGTGTAACGCCGAACCAACGTTTCTACATTGATTGTTTGAGCAGTGACAAAAAGAAATATTACAGTGGCCTTGTCACCAGCGACTTTTCATAGATGTAGGTATTAAACACGAAAATACGGAGCCTACAATCAATCTTAGCAGCCATTTGGTGAGTAAAAATATTTTTGTAACGTACAGGGTGCGGGTGATGTGGCGATAATTTGGAAACGTTATTTTTTTAAGTTGACTGTCTATCTTTGATATTTTTTTGGGCACTATGATATTTTTTTAGGAAAATTTAAGCCTATTGCTACGATAAAAGCTGGTTTAGGTCATCAATATTGGGCTAAGTGAGGTGTAATCTAACCTTCTTCAGGGTTATTCTTATTTGGAGTATAAATATAATTATGTAAGTGGTTGAAGGTACAAAATTCGTTTTGTCAATAAACATTTATATATGTATATTCGAGAGTTTTCAAAAAGATTTATAGAAGTATAAGGCTATACTGGTAGCAGCCAAAATTCAACGTGACAAATTATGTTATTCCCAAAATATAGTTTAAAACTTCAAACAAAAGGTTAGCAACATATAAATGTTAAGTTAAAACTCAGGTTATCGTTGTTGGTAGTTCGAGAATGATAACGAAAATCGACTGGTCACAACTTCCTGACATTATTTTCAATGGCACTGTTATTCCCATTCAGGATAAAGTGAAGAACCTGGGCTTAACTATTGACTCTACCTTCTCTTGGCGCTCGCAGGTCCAAGAAGTAAGTCGTAAGGTGTTTGCTGTGGCAGGCTCGTTAAGAAGACTTAGGAACTTTCTGCCTACTGCCACCAAAATTGCGCTTGCAAACTCTCTTCTATTACCCATTATTGATTACGCAGATGTCAGCTATCCAGATCTTGCCGAAAACCAGCTTGAAAAACTTGAGCGACTTCAAAATCTCTGTATACGATTCATATTTGGATTACGCAAATACGATCATGTCTCACAATTTCGAACACAACTCAAGTGGTTACCCATACGATATCGCCGAAATGCTCACATTCTATCTCTGCTGTACAATATACTGTTTAACCCTTCAACTCCTTCCTATCTTAAAGGACGATTCGAATTCCTTCATGATACGCATAACCGTTATTTAAGGTCATCAGAAAATTTGAAACTGAAGATGCCAGTTCATTCAACTGCATTTTATGATAAATCGTTTTGTGTCACTGCTGTTCGGTTATGGAATGCATTGCCTTTTCATATAAGGCAGGCTCAGACGGTAACGAGGTTCAAATTTCTTGTCAATAATCACTACCTATCATTATAACACTTCTTATATATAATTATAAGTATATATTATTATTTATGTATGTGTATGTATAGTTATTTATGTATGATTAGGTATATTATTGTAATATTTATTATATAACAATGTATATATTTAAAATATAATCATAATTTACTGGTACACTAGCAACTACCATTTCTTACCTACCAATAATATTCATCCAAAGGTTGCCTGGTAGAAATCACTATTAGCGATAAGGCCGCCCATTGTACTATGTTTGTAAAACGATTCAGTATGAAATGTCATTTTATAGTGTACAATAAAGTGTTAAATAAATAAATAAATAAATGTAACCCTGTGATTGATATTTATAGTACGGGTACGGATAATTTAACAAAACAATTGGGCAATTTTAATAGGATCTATTGAAATACAATAGACAATCACATTGTTATTGTTGTTAAATTAACCTATTGAAAACAACTTTTTTATGTCGACCTACAAAGTTTTAGAAGCAACGCTCACCTCTTAAAGCCTTTATCAATATAAAACCAATTATTTGCTCGTATGAATTATGACAGACACACATAAAATTTATTAACAATATGCACGGCGTTTTTTATTACCACAGCACCGTCCGCATAATCTTAAACTGACACCGACCTTGAAAGTTCAATACGTTAAAGAAAGCCAATATGGTTGTAGAGAAATAAAGGCCACTTTTTACTGGCCGCGACAAGTTTGGAAAGAAAGCAGATTATTGCGTATTGCCTTGTATTATTTTGTGATACAAGATCCTCTAAGTTTGAAGGGCTTCGAATAAAAGGCTTTCGAGCTGATCGATTTATGGTTAAGAGACTTGTAGTAACAATATGTTTTTTATGACTATTTTTGGCAAATAGACACGCAGCTATAACCATACGGAGATACCAAAGGACTGCCCGAAGTTGTCAGGTTCGAATCCACGGTTCGGACCATCAACTTTTCGGAGTTACGTGCGTATAAAATTTTGCCTTGGATAACACGTTAAGCCATAAAAATAAAATTGTTTTATAAAAATTGTACACTTAGTATAATGTATAAAAAAAATTGGTCAAGTGCGAGCCGGACTCGCGCACGAAGGGTTCCGTACCATCATCTATAAAAGAAAATCACGTTCGTTGTATGTATACTTAAATACTTTTTAAATTTCTACCTGTTTATTAGGATCGAGTAACAAATTGCTTAAAAATTACGTTTGTTGTATAGGCGCCCCTCTTTATTATTATTATTTTTTTAATTTTATTATTTATTTTGAAATACATATTCTGTGAAATTTTAAAGCGTCTACCCGCTAGCTAGCTAGCACGGTTTATGAGATACAGCCTGGTGCCAGACACACAGACGGACAGACAGACAGCGGAGGCTTAGTAATAGAGTCCCGTTTTTTAACTTTTAGGTACGGAACCCTAAAAATTACATGAGACGGATTTTTCTCTGATCCGTAGGTGAATTGAGAAAATAGACGTTCCTTCTTACCGCTGTATTTATTAATCGATGTATCCATGGATTGGAGATTTGAAATACATATTTGACATACCTAAGCTCCATACAAAATAAGTCAAACATGTATCTCAAATCGCCAATTCCATGGATGGATCGAATATGGAACTGTCCGTTAGCAAGAATGAGATCTAAAATGAAAATTTGATCACTACCGATTTTTTACCAGTGTGCTGATATTGATGCAAAATATGAACAGTAGTAAAAAACTGCAATCTTATGTCAGCGTAAATAGCGATGCATGATAGAGGTGGAGTGTAAATTGTATAATGCTTGTATTTTAGCCGAAATCTGAAATGAAGTAGCCTTACTGAGAATCCAAGACGTTAATCCAAAATGAAATTTCATGAATTTCAATATTTAAATAGTTTTCAGGTCAATCATTCGAACGGAGTCATATATCAAATAAATTTTACTCGTTATCACTAAATTGCTAAAGTTCATAGAGTTAAAATTAATTTCTCGATAAATTTCAATGGTTTATTGGAATCGCTAAATAAATACTATATCAAGAGTGCCAATAAATCGGCAATTGCACGTCCTTGACTGAGCCAGGCAGGTTTTTTGGAATAGGAGGCAAAACAGCAGATGGATCGCTTCATGAAGCAATTATCGCCACTCATGGACACCCGCAGCATAAAAGCAGTCAAAAATCTGTTGCGAACCAGGATAGGAAAAGATAGGAGTAAAAAGTTAGAGTAGGAGCGGAAAGTTGTTTGGTTGAAGGAAAAGATGGAGCCTCCGTCACTCTCACTCACTGAAAGAAACGCAGCAGTATAAATACTGTTACTTTAGACCCATATTCTGTGAAAAGGCAGTACTTTCTCGATCGCTTTCAAACCTGAACTCTTCTCCGTCATACATAACATTAATCTTGATCGCTGAATAGGATATTGCCCTCTATAATATCGCTAATTGGGATACTGCTCTATTATACCTTGCAATCATCTCCGCACATAGTGAAATACCCTTGATAGGTTGCATTATCAAAGGCATTTGCATGCCAGTTGCCAGTTGCATGATTCCAATTATCGAAATGCTAGTCACCACAATAGGTTGAGGTTAAAAGCACACCAGGGCAAAGTCTTGATTAAAAGTCTAATACAAACTGTGTTGAGGTCCATTTTGATTTAAATGAAGCAGTTACTCTGAAGATAGATTGCTCCACCCACGATACTTATTAAATTCTGGTAAAGTGTTCTACGAACTATGCGCTTGGAATTTCGTAAACTTTGAAAACCTTTTAGTGACCAGATTGATCGTCAAAAACTTGGTATTGAGAATTGTTCTAGAAAGTCAAATTATCACAATAAATATTAAACTTGAATTTCTCCTTCTTGCTTTGATGCGAAGCCTTTACCTACGTATTTCTTTATTATTTAGCAAAACAGAAGATAATGATATAACATCCGAACTATTTGTTCGATATTATAGCTACGTATTTTAATAAAAAGTTGAAAAACATTAACCACACATTACATTTCCAAGATATTTCTTTGTAAATTTTATCAATCAGAGCAAAGCATCGATGTGATTTTTATTAAGGAGATAGTAAATGACAATCATATCCTCTATGGTATTTTATAGCCCACTGCTGACATAAGCCATTTGCCTCCTATGATAATATAAAAGGGATATAGGCTGCTATGGCTGCTTTAATATTGTGACTTGTCATGCTTTTTATTTTATTCCCAGAATGTCTAAGCTCATCTAACGATACCCAATAAATCCAAAATTTATGGTGTATCGTTAGATTCCTAACATGAGTCCTAGTGATACGACATGTTATTAATTTATAAGAACCAGAAAGAAGGGGCCAGGCTATTCATCGCTTTATACTTTAACAAAAAACTGATTACAAATTTTATTTCGCAGATTTCATTTTCACCGTTAAGAAGTAATGTGGCAACATTTTTTTATATTGTGATTCGATTTTAGTGTGCAATCGCATATTTTATTGCATTTATTAAGTACTAGACGTCGCCAGCGGCTTCGCCCGCGTCAATTATACATATAAACCTTCCTCTTGAATCATTCTATCTATTAAAAAAACCGCATTAAAATCCGTTGCGTAGTTTTTTAAGATTTAAGCGTACATAGGGACGGACAGACAGAAGACAGACTTTGTTTTACACTATGTAGGTAGTGACCGTGATTTATTTTCTTTTTTAATTATACAGGCTGTAACAACCTACCGAAAACCGATACCAGTGATTCAGTACATAATACTGCCTCGGCGGTCGAATTTTCCGGAAAATTCATGAGTTTGCCGATTTATTTTCTCCATTTTATGTAATAACATAGTAACTCTTATTGATCCGCACTTAGTTTTTTTTTCATTTCTAAGAATTAAACATGTATACATTTACTCTGACGCGACAACGGCCGCGGCGGAGTAAGCACGCCATGTACATCACTGCCGCTGTAGGGCTGTAACAGCTGATAGTGCGAGTTTGCGTATTGTTATCTGCTTTGCTGTTTTTTTGGAAAATGTATTAATTACTTGAATTTCGTAGGCAAATTTGAATGCCAAAGGCCATTTTATGTTAATTTTATAATTAATCTATTGTTGGTTTCTAATAAAAAGACAGCTAAGCTGAATAAAATTTAAGATAATTTTTGTTGCTTTTGACACAATATAAAAGTAGAAAGTTAAGTATATGAGAAAATGTGGAAATACTAAAAAACATTATATAATAAGAATAAATAAAATATTTATTTCAACATTCACAAACACACATCTTACCAAACAAGTCCTAGAATAAATTACACAATTTAGATACAGCTTTGTCGAACAACTTCTCAAATAGGCTAAAATCGTAAAGCGACTGGCTAGAAAACGGAAAACAGCAAAGCGTTACAAATTGCAACACCAAAACATTGTTTACTTCCCACCTAGTTTGAGATCACTCCTTCAGTCCTCGCGATCAACTGTGCGCCTTTTCAGGGTCCATTAAGTTATCCTTCCCTATTTATAATGGAAACCCCTTACTCGTTATTTTGCTTGCGCAATACATGGCGGCTGTAACAGGCTTATTTTTTAGGAACATGTTGGAAAATACGACTGAAATGAAAATCATCATGTCAAAGAAATAAAAATAAAATATAAATAAAATGTTCAAATGCCTAATTTTATGGTACCTTCTGTATTTTTAACGTCTATTATCGAAGGACTGAAATTTCCTCAAAAGAGGTATTAGTGAGAATCATTATTCATGATTTTTTTTATTTACTCTGTCTCTCTAACATTCATTGCGGAAGACAATAGTAAAAAATAACATCAGTGTCTTCTAAAATATATATAATATGCTACGTAGAAAATTCTTGGTAATTAGAAAAACAGTAAAAATTATTTCCGATTTTCTATAAAATTTTAAATATTACCTCTAATTTCTCAACCAAAAATAAACTTCGAAAAATATTTCTTAAAATCACATAAAGCTTTTTGCGTGCACACAAAATACATTGTTGTTTTTGCAAGCGCAACGGTGCTTAATGTAAACAGCGGGTGCCTTCCAATCAATCTCGGATATAAAAAGCAGAACAGAACGCCAATCAGACGAATTACTGTTCGCATTTACTTGAAATATTAAGTTATAAATATACATAATGAAGGTTCAATATACTTTGGCCTCGATTTAAAAACTGCCTTCTGTCCATCAAATTTTATTCGGCGTTTTGGAGCGAGAAATGTTTTCTTTGCTTTGCATGTATATTTTAAGGAACGGGTATGTAGATTGAGGTTTCGTGTAGTTTAGTGGTTTACTGATGGTACAATGTAGATATAGCATAGATTGTAACTTGTAACTAACTTGCGACTTAAAGCGAAACATATTTTTAAGACATAAAATTTGTTAAACCTGACGGGAGGTCCTAAAGAGATTTTTTGCTTGTTAAGAAGAAATACTTACAGAAACCCGAGAAAAATTTAAGACACTCAAGATATACAGATGTATACTATCGCAGTTTCGCCAAGATCTCAGTTCTTATAAAAATATCGGCTAATACCTAATGAAAATTGTACTTTTAGATTTTTCGTCTTCTAAGTCATAATTTTAAAATTGAAATTAGAGCGACGAAATCCCTTGGCTGTACGTAAGCTCAGATTTAAGCGAATGAAATTTTGATTAAAAATTCGATACCGGCTACAAAAATCATGAAAATAATAAAGTCGCTATATAGTTACCAGATGTCTAAATTATTAGAAAACTTATCGCAATAATGATTATTTTGGTAATTGTGTGTGATAAGGAATTGAGTAGGTTGTTCTAATTTAGCATCTAAATTTAAATGAATAGAAACCGGCAATTCTCTTCATGCATGTTGTTTTTGCGACGTTGCTGTGTCTAAACAGTCTTACCGTCTACAGTCCACTGCTGGACTGAATCCTCGTCTAATTTGCTAAGTAATACTGAGAGTCAATATGTGGATATATTCACTAGGGCCGCTGACCCGACGCGTTGATATAGGGTTTGATGTCTAGATTTCGGTCTATTCGTATATATCCTATGTGCCTTACATATTTTCTTTAGTCACTTTTTACGATATCCACGGAATAAAATGGGGTGGTGACACATTGTATTACTAACCCGTTACCATACGAACTAGGTACAGATTAAGTTATACTTCTATAGTTTATACATGTAGAGTTTAGGTAAAATATACAAGCATATTCTATGCAACAATATACTTCATACACAACGCCTGTGCGAGACCCTATGAATCGGTTCATTCTACGGTCTACGCCGTAGCTATACAGCTACGGTTGTCTACCGAGCTCTACGTTCATAATAATTTGTAGGCTTATAGGTATATCTGTCAAAGGTTTCATGTAATGTAAGGGTGCTTCTACACGGTGCATGTAGCTGGAGCAAGTAAAGGTGCGGGTTACACGCGTGGGTAATATGCGCAAGCTACTTGATCAAGTTACTCGCTTGTACTTGTACATGGTGCAAATAACTGGAGCAAGTAAAGACGCGGGCTACTTGCGCAAGCTGTACCTATGTACAAGTTATTTGTTCGTGGTCAAGAGCTACATGTGCATGCTATTCGCGCGGTAGCTTTATGACTTGAATCGCGTCAAATGTCACGACGAACGAAAATTATTTTAAAATCATATGTTAAAAATGTAATTTTAACAGATAACATGCACGAGTGACCCGCGCGCGTCGCAGAGCACGCGAATTACTTGCGCGGGTGGCTCGCTTTGGTACATGCTCGAGTCGCTGGACCCGCACATTGTTTTAAACGATATGTTTACGGTGCATGTAACCCGCGCAAGTGCCTCAACATGCTCAAGCTACATGCGCCGTGTACAAGCACCCTAAGCATAGATATAGATTCGTCGCCTAGCATTCAATCGAAACGTCTATTCATTTTGCTTACAGATATATGAAATACAAATGTTGGGTCTTATTATAAGGTTACTCAGATCTAGAATACGATAACACAATGAAATACTTGTTGTTGGAAGACGTTTTCGAGGTGACGGTCTATAGAACATAATACAATGCGACACGAATTCGTGACACGTTAAAGTGAGAGAGGTAGACCTCTTGACCTCTACCTATGTCTCTCTTTGTGTTATACTAGTCTAGCTCATGTTTTCGCTTGTCAAATTTAGCTTACTATCTTAGTGCTACTGAAAAATAAAATTGTATTTCAAAATTACTTTTATAATGTGATTTTCCAAGATTTTCCTCCTAAAACAATTGTTTTTGGGTTTTAGGTTTGGTTTTGGGTCATTGGGTCTTAAGCTCGGTTGAACTATCTAAGTACCGTACCTAATTAAATGAACATAAAAATTTAACTAGATTATACTTGAGTATTAAGTAGAGTAAATATTATATACAAGTAACATAGAAGGTGTAACAGTTGCAGCACCTTATAAAATTGTAATTGTTATGTATTATGCAAAACTTGGCGATGATAAAGAGTGACCGTGAGTTTTATTGCCCGTTCTCTCTCATGGTTCTAGGCCCTTGCTTTGCAAACGTGGCAGTAAATTTAAATGAAGAAGCTTTAAGTAATTATTTTTCAATTTGACGTTCATAAGTGACATCATATTTCAATTTGATTTGTTTAAACATGATCAAAAGAGAAATTACGGGATCTGCTTTTTTAGCAATCATTAACAAAAAGTTAACATTAACGTATACTTTCAATCACAATCAGAAACTGCTACGACCAACAAAACCTCTGTCAATTTATTTTAATTTGCAACTCCAAAACGGAAGCAATTACCTTTTTCAGGTTCAGGAAACCTTTTCCAGCTCTTCTAAGAAAAAGGGTCCAAGTAAATGCTAAGAATAAAACTATTTCTACCTATCGCCATTTAATATCACCAGAAACTTAACCCATATTGAATTCAATAAAAATAAAACATAAAAATTGTGCTCGGTGTAGGAAATTTCATTTGTGAACGTTGTTGGCGATGAAAAATGCTTTGTTTCAGTCGGTGTCATTCCTTGCATGGCTATGAGGACCGTATTCATAGCTTGGATAGTGGGGTTTTATTTTATTTATTGGGTAGATGCTTGGGTTTTAGGTGTCACTGCTTGTGCTAGGTAGCGCTGACTTTGAGTTAGTTCGAGCCCAAAGAGTATCGAAGTTTTTATCATTTGCAATTTGTGCTCATTTATGTTTTAGACTAATTTCGTTAATGTTTGACAGAATTGCTCATGCTTGATCTAAGTAGTTGTTAAAGTAGCGATATGAAACCTCTTTGTATTTCTAGGTTGATATGTTTTTTTTTCTTCGTGGTGCTTTTATACTATGATTTTTGATTTTGAATGTAGAATGTCACTGTTGTTTACTTTAGTCAAGAATGTCATAGTTTTTTTCATTTCTGTCTTGTCAAAAAGCATGGTAACCAGATTACATAAATATTTTCATGTCTGCAAAACTAACATGTTTTATTAATCTTCCACTCGTCAAACTTTAAGTGGTTATGGGCCCAGCACGAGGGGAATTATTGTTTCAACTTTAAATGGTTATGCGCCCTACACGAGAATTGTTGTAAATAATGGAGCTATCGAAAATTCAGATTTCGAAACTTGACGGCAAAAATTGGGTATCATGGAAGTACCGCATGTCGGCGATGTTACGTGGCAAGGACGGTCTCATGGATATTGTTCAGGGAAAGATAAGTAAACCAGAGAAGCCTGCAAAGAGTGATACTATGGAAGGTACAGCTTTTGAAGCGGCGATGGCTACATATCGAACGAACTTAGCCGAGTACTACAAGTTGGAAAGTACAGCTCTCTTATTGATTACGAACAATTTGTTAGACGAGACTCTCGACAAAGTAATAAGGTTCACGAATCCTAAGGAAGTATGGGATGAACTACATAGATTGTACGATGGTGTATCTGAAGACCATTTATACAGGAAATGTATGGAATTCTTTCAATACAAATGGGAATCTACTTCAGGAAATGATATGAAAGCTCATATTTCAAAGATGAAAAACTTATGGCACAGTTTGAATCAGGAGCTTATCAAAGACTGGTTCGGCGTTACACCGAAACCGTAGGGTTCTAGGCGACTTGGAGCAGGAAAATGGACTGTATTAGGGCGAGTTCTGGGTCGCCTAGAAAGGAATAAGGGAAGAGGAGATTGATTGGGTATAGGATATTTCAAGGATGGAGGGCACTTACCTTATACAACCTTCTTCGTTTTCGTAGGGCAGTCTCCTGGTGGTTTCGTGTTGTAGCTGCTTGTTTTCACTTCAATTCACCATTCGCGAGCGGGTTTTCCTTGGTGGAAGCGGTAATAAATCACATACAACGGTGCGGCGCGGTACGGTATCGAGACGGCGTTCTCAGCGAGCGGAATGTTCTCGACTGTCCTCGCGTCGACGATTCAGGCGAAAGGCAGTGCCTTTTCCAGGGAGTGGGAGAGAGAGGGAGACGGAAATATGGTATCGCTCACACTTGTACGTGGAACGATTGATCTTGATGCGATTAGTTATATATAGGAAGGTAGATGGCGCTACCATATCCCCCCGGCCCTAAAGGGTTGCCTTTAAAAAAAATAGAATTGAACTTAGCTATGTTGGGTGTACTACCGCATAACCCCTCAATAGGCTAAGACAGCGATATGACAATAAAATTAATCTAAATTAACTTTAGCGAAAACTACAAACGCAATAATAGCGAAAACTACTAACTAAATACTTAAACTAAGAGGTAGGTCCAACTTCAGGCTAGATCTCACTGAGTTGGAAGCGGACGCGAGCTGATCAGTGCCTCGACTTGTGCAAGGACGGTTAAAGGCTCTTCGTAAGAAAGAATCTGTTGACCTATAACCTTGAAGAGATGCGTTTTAATTACTTTGACCATGCTTTCCCAACATCCACCGAAATGCGGTGATGCTGGTGGAATAAACTTCCAGTCGATATCATTTATGGAAAGTTCCTCCTGAAGACGAGTACGATATTCTTCCCTGAGAAACTTATAAAGGTCGCGTAAATAAGAGCTTGCGCCCACAAAACAAGTGCCGTTATCCGTGTACAAACACTGTATAGGGCCGCGCCGTGAGAGAAATCGTTTAAGGGCTGCCAGGAATGACACCGTGCTTAAATCTGTCGCAACTTCAATATGCGTAGCGCGCGTCGTTAAGCATGTAAAAATACATAGCCAGGCTTTACGGCTTTTAACACCTCGACCACGCACTGGCGTATACTGCAGTGGTCCTGCGTAATCACAACCGGTGTGTGTAAACGCTTTAGCAACCTGGTTGACGCGCTGGCTAGGGAGATCGGCCATGGGAGGGAAAGACGGACGCGGACGAAATTTGAAACAGACGTTACATTTATGTATTCTGTGACGAATTATTCGTCGAGCGGCTAAAATCCAATACTTATGCCTAAGTAAGGACATAAGCAACTCCGGACCGGCATGGAGGTGCTTCTTGTGATAAAAATCAACAAGAAGGTCGACAACATGATCATGTCGCGGCAGAATACAAGGATGTTTGTAGTTATAAGGTTCATCCGAATTTGACAGACGACCCCCAACGCGTATGACGCCATGTTCATCGAGAAACGGCTTGAGTCTAAGGATAGCGGGAGAACAAGGTACATTGTCCTTTAAATTTTAAATGTCGTTACTAAAATGAACAGCTTGTACAGCTCGAAGTAACTTACATTCTGCGAATTTGAGATCAGTACTTGATACAAAAGTCTCATTAGGTAGGTGCCTAAGAAACCTATAGACATAAACGATGGCGCGGAGTAACTTAGACCACGATGACATGCGTAGTGCGAGTGCATAGATGGGAGACTCCGCATCCTCAGCAATCACGGGATAAGAAACAGACTTCCGCTCGGGTACATCTTCGTCTTCTGCACTGTGGTCAAAGGGTTGCATGGGCCATTCTGACGGATCATGGGAGATCCAAGAAGGTCCACGACGCCACAATGGATGATGCAGAAGATTAAGTGGAGTGACACCACGAGACAAGCAATCTGCGGGGTTCTCAATACCCGCGACGTGATTGAAACAAGTAGCAGGAACCAGTTAAATCAATTTGCTAACGCGGTTGGCGACAAAAGTCTGCCAGCGATGAGGAGAAGAATGAATCCAAGCGAGCACTACTTTGGAGTCGGAAAATGCGTATAATTTATTAATGGGGTAGTGGGGCAAAACTGTGTCTTGAACCTTGCGGAGCAACTGAGACAGCAGAAGGGCCGCGCACAACTCCAGTCTCGCAACTGAAACGGTTTTAACAGGCGAGACCTTAGACTTGGCACAAACTAACTGCACCGAGTAGTTAGAACCAATGCGGACTTGCAGATATACGACTCCGCCGTAAGCACGCTCGCTGGCGTCAGCGAAACCTATCAAGTTGATGGTACATCCATCTACCAACCCAAGATGACGCGGAATAGTAACTTGATTGAGCGCGGTAAGCTCAATACAAAACTGGCCCCAAGCGGCGACAATATGGTCAGGGGGTGTTTCATCCCACTCATACTTTGATAGCCAAAGCTCTTTGATCAAGAGCTTGGCGTTCAAAATTGTGGGAGCCACAAAACCCATTATGTCCCATAGTCGAGTCACTGTGGACAGCATAGTGCGTTTGGTGCACTTATCATCTGGTGGTGAGACGTCAAACCGAAAACTATCGCAGGATTTGTCCCAGCGTAAACCGAGAACCTTATGCGGTACAGACTTCTCAAACTCAATGTCTGGAGAAGCCTTATGAGAATCTGGTATGCGTGCGAGAACCTCCTTAGAGTTGCTTGTCCATTTGACAAGATCAAACTGGCCTCGCTTGAAAAGCTGAATAAGCTCTTCACAAAGCGAAATTGCTAGCGGAGCGGATATGACACTACAGGCAATGTCATCCATGTACAAAGCGGAAGTGGCAACAGCCGCTGCGGCGGGAAAGTGATCGCCTTCATCAGCGATCAATCTGGCGAACAACTCGTAACGCGTGATATGGGCTAGACTTGAGTCCAAAGCAAACACGATTGAACTGATACACAGATAAAGGTTCTTTCTTGTCAAAACGATAAAAGACCCGTTGAAATCTACGGTCAGATTCGCGAACGCCGATATTGAGGAACATTTGGCGGCAATCAGCTGACAGAGCGATTTGGAAAAGACGAAACTTTATTATGATGTTAAATAAATCACCCTGTAGATTGGGGCCGGCATGCAAAATGTCATTAATCGACTGACCAGATGTAGTCTTACAACTAGCGTCTAAAACCACACGAAGTTTAGTAGAGGTTTTATCTTCGCGAACTACGCCGTGATGCGGGATATAATATGAGGGCAGAGAGTTACCCTCGTTGTTTACAACTACACTCAAAAAACCTTTATCTATGTAGTCACGAATGACGTCATTATAGGCGCTGCGTAACTTAGGTGATGCATCAAGTTTACGTTCCAAACAATGGAAACGTCTGAGCGCAGCAGCGTACGAGTCGCCTAACGAATAAGGGTCACCACAGAATGGCAACGCCACAACGTATCTGCCACTGTCGTCACGAACAGTGGTAGCGCGGAAATGTTCTTCACACTCGAGATCTTTACGGCTCATCGAGGGCGGTGCGGTAACCTCTTCAAGCTCCCAAAATCGCTTGAGAAGAGAGTCAATATTGTTTTCTTGAAGAACAGAACAACAGCAAGACGTAACGTATTGAGAAGTATGTAATGTAGGTACGGTACCCATAATCACATACCCGAATACCGTCTCAATAGCGGGCGGTAAGTTATTTTGCTCACTACGTACTACTTTAGTAAGTAGCAAGTGCGGGAATATTGCGGCTCCGATCAAAACATCAATGTCTGCCGGATTCGCAAACTCCGAATCCGCTAGTGGTAATGACTCGAGATGTGTGAGGAGCGACACGTCCACATTAGCGTTTGGCAACGTGTCCGTAATACGTTCCACGATAAGCGAAGAAATGTTAAAATTAATGTCCCTATTAAAACGCGAATGTATTTTAATATCTACGGAACCTTTGCAATGTTTTTCTGATCCGCCTATCCCTCGGATTATTGAGTTCGTATTTTTAAAGTTATTCCATAATCCGAGGCGTTTGAACAATTCTAACGTTATTAAATTGGTCTGAGATGCGCTATCTAGCAGACAACGTACCATGTGCGGCGACCCATTGACATCATATATGATAACTTGCGCTGTCGCTAACAGAACAGTCTTAGACGCCATACATGGCGGCCTAGCACTGCTCTGATCACTACAAGCGCGCGAAGGCCGTCCGCGCGTGCGTGCCGCCCACGCAATGGATGTCGTACACAACGATATCTCATTATTGCGAGGCGTGGAAGGCGCAGCTACCGTGTTCTGCACTTGCGTGAGTGTGTCAAGGTTAGCGGCTTGACTTGACAACCGGTTATTTTTATCAAAATGTAACAGTGTATGATGTTTTTGTTTACACGAGCGACATCTCGTTCTACTGGAACAATTACTCGTTTTATGTTTTATGCTTAAGCAATTAATGCAAGCTTTGTTATCTTTTACGCTTTTAAAACGAGCAATTGGATTTAAATCATTAAAGGTAGGACACTTATAGTAATGGTCGTGCACTATATTACTGCACAGACACTTCTGTGAATTATTACTATTAGATTCCGAACATGTTACGTAAGATTGTGGATTAGGGACTGAGTTATTATTACTATTTCGCGATTTATTCAACCTTTGTTTGTTGTTGTTAGTGTTAGACGGGCCAGGTGAACCAGACTGCGTATTATGAAATATTCGACACTGATCTTTTATGAACGAAATAAAACTATCTAGTGTAGGTATTTTATTATTGCGTTCCGTCATCTCGAATGCGCGAATTGTATCAGTGTCAAACTTTTTTAAAGCGAGTTGAAGCAACATAAAGTCGGAAAGATCTTCTAATTTTAAATTCCTAAGAGAATTAACCGCGGTTACGAAGTTATCAATAAACAGCTGGAAATTCGAGACAGACGCGTTGCCGGGCAGTTTGAGATTTAAAGCTTGGTCAAAGTACGTAGACGCTAGGACGCGCGTGTCTTGATATCTGTCAAGTAGTGACTGAAATATGACCTGATAATTCTCAGCACTGGGTGTGACACCTGCAAATACGGACTGGGCTTTCGGTGACAGTTTACCTATTAAATAGTACAACCTGTCAGCATCTGTCAGAGAACCATTATCGTGCACTGTAGACTTAAAACTCGCATAGAATAACGGCCAATTTCGTATATCTCCGTCAAACGACATAATCTCGATTGGCGGTAATCTCGGTTTGCGGGCAACGGGCTCTGCTGAACATTTAACCTCCAATTGCGATTGTATACGCTTAATAATACAATAAAGATCTTCGAATGAGGTATACGCCTGATAGTTCGGTTTTTCATCAGGATTGATAGAAAGTAATCTAGCGTTATAATCGTCTAACAACTTATGAAAATCTGTTCGAATACTATCTACTGTTATACAATAACTGAGAAATGCTTCGCTATTACTGTCAGACATAGATGCGGTTTTTGATCGTTCATAGATATTTTGAATGCGCTCAAATAAAATATTGCGTTTTGCTTCTAAGATTGTCATCTCTTTGTCTTCCGACATGCGTGACTTCTTTTGTTGTGACATGCTTACGTAAGTATAAGCTAATGAGATCGAAACAAAATAAGAATATCTAATGTATCTATTATTTTACCTAAGTAGGCTAAGTAGGCAACACTTTGATGCGATTAGTTATATATAGGAAGGTAGATGGCGCTACCAAAGACGAAGGTAAAGAATTACCAGAATTGTTATTGATATGCAAGATTATGGAGACCCTGGCAGAAAGCTATTTCAACTTTAAATCGAGCTGGTTACTCATGTCTAAGAAGGATAGAACCGTGAAGAACCTTACTAGTCAGTTATATACTCACGAGAAGGCATTGTTAGCTAAGGAGAACATGTCTGATTCTACGTCTGAGAATGTGTTAGTTGCGAAAGGTACCAAGAAATGTAGAAACACCAAGAAGGGTAATGGTGAAGGTAGTAAAGAGAAGAACAAAAAGGCTTTCAGGTGTCACATTTGTAGGGAAGTCGGGCACTTTAAGAAGGACTGTCCTAAGAAAGAACAGGTTCGAAAGAAAGGTCCTACAACAAGTATGTTGGCAGTAAAGTTTAATGCGACAGATTGCGCTCAACATCGTGATGATTGGTATGTTGACAACGGAGCCACACACCATATTACAATGCGAGGTGACCTGTTTGAGGAATTTGAACGCTTTACGGAACCATGTACAGTGACAACAGCTAATGGAAAGCAAGTTGATGCCTTGGGTAAAGGAAGCATTTTGATGAAAACCAAGAATGACGTATCGTTTTATTTGAGAAATGTTTGGTATGTTCCTCAGATTAGTACAAACCTGTTTTCGTTACTAGCAGCGCAGGACATGAATCCGAGAAGCGTGTTTCAGTCACGGATGATTACCTGCTCATTGAAAGTTAATAAAACAGTAACCGTTACTGGAGATAGACGGAGATATGGTGGACTATACAAGATAAACTGCAAGGCGATATAACCAAATAGAAGTGTTGTTGTTAATACGGTTGATACGCTGCAGCTTTACCACGAACGTATGGGTCACCAGGATAAACTTCATGTGAAGGATGTAATATGGAAAGAGCTGAATGTGAAAACTAAGAATGATGGGACATTATGTGAAGGATGCATTTTCGGGAAAACACATAGGAAGAAGTTTGGTGTTAGAGAAAAAGCAAGTAGTCCAGGAGAACGCATACATTCGGACGTCTGTGCTCCGTTTCTACCTTCAGGCTCTAAGTTTAGATACTTTGTACTCTTTAAAGACGAATACACTCGCTATCGATATGTCTATTGTATGAAACAGAAGTTAGAAGTCCCTGCAAAGTTGCGAATGATGTTAGCTGAAGCAAAGGCAGTTGGACACACGATTAAGGAGTTTCTAAGTGACAATGGACAATGCGGAAGTCAAAAAAGAATTACAGAAGTACGGAATACATCAACGGTTAGTTATGCCCTATACTCCAGAACAGAACGGGTGCAGTGAAAGAGAAAACCGTACGATTGTTGAAATGGCCAGAGCAATGATGTGCATCATTGCTCATGAAGAGCTTCCTCAAAAACCGTGGGCAGAGTTGGTAAATACAGCGACGTATATTCTGAATAGAACAGGACCAACTTCTGTGAAACACAAGTCTCCGTACGTGTTGTGGTTTGGGAAGAAGCCGCAAATCAAACATTTGAGGATCATTGGTTCGACTTGCTACGCGCATATTCCGAAACAGAAAAGGAAGAAGATGCAGAAGAAAGCAAAGAAGTGTTACTTGGTTGTCTATGACAATGATGACGGTTATAGACTCTGGTACAGAGAGTCGGATACTATAGTTAGAACCAGAGATGTCACATTTGATGATAGACCACTGGAGACTAATTTAGGAAGTGAAGAACCTGAGGATACTGAACGTTCACAAGTAACAGAGACAGCTGACATAGAAGTTCCAATATGTAAGGAAGGAACGACATGATAATGAGATACCGAAACCAGTCACAGCTGAAGAAGACAGAGGAAGACCTATTGAGACAAATAACGAAGGCAACTATTAGAGCGGTGCTGAGATTAGCAGCTAATGAAGGGATGGCACTACAAACTCAAACTCAAATATGTTTATTTC
This sequence comes from Euclidia mi, assembly GCA_944739405.2. Lineage (NCBI taxonomy): Eukaryota > Metazoa > Arthropoda > Insecta > Lepidoptera > Erebidae > Euclidia > Euclidia mi. The sequence goes on from OX123192.2 coordinate 66,991,559, forward strand.
CATAAAAATGTTTAAATTTTTTGGACACGTCAGAAAGTCATACAAATAAAAAAAAAAAAAGTAACTTTAAATGCATATTAACATAGTTGAGCATTGAAAAAAATGCCTGTTCAGAAAGTAGAGCCTCGTGAGAAGAATCAGGCAAGAAACTCCGGGCCACTCTTTTCTACGTCTTGATTCTATACAATTTAAAAACTTAGTAACTACATTGAATTTTTCATAAGTATATGAGCTGGTGTGTCTATAATGTTGTTGTCAATTAATAAGGCTTTTTTAATAATAATATAAAAGTACTTACTAGCATAATATAGACACAATAACTCACACTCACATGAAACTTAACACTAATCAAACATAAGTAGCCTGTGGGACCGAGCAAATTAATCCCAAGCATTTTTATCTTCAATATAATCTAGCACTGAATAGTACCCTTTTTGACAAAGTTTACGTTTTATAATCTTTTTGAATTTATTATAACTTAAATTTTGAATATTGCTTGGCACTTTATTGTAAAAGCGCACACATTGGCCTTGAAAAGATTTTTTTATTTTCTCTAGCCGGGTAGCCGGCACTACTAGCTTACTCTTATTTCTAGTATTCAAATTGTGGATATCACTTTTCTTTGAGTATGAGGCCTTGTTTTGGAATAAATATATTAGGTTGGAATAAATGTACTGGCTTGCAACTGTTAAAATGTTTATTTCCTTGAATTTATTCCTTAACGAAGCCCCATAATCCAAATTATAAATTGCTCGAATAGCTCTTTTCTGCAGAACAAAGATGGTCTGAATGTCGGCAGCATTTCCCCACAGGAGAATACCGTAGGACATTATACTATGAAAATAGCTATGATATACAAGCCTGGCAGTGTCAATGTCAGTTAACTGGCGAATTTTCCTGACTGCGTATGCTGCAGAGCTGAGTCTATTCGACAATTTACTAATATGTGGTCCCCATTGCAGCTTAGAATCTAGTGTAATGCCTAAAAATTTGGTGTTATCCACAAGATTCAACACATAATCCTTAACCTTTACTGAGGTGTTCACTTGTTTGACGTTAGGCATCAAAAATTGAATACATTTAGTTTTTAGTCTATTTAAAAGGAGGTTGTTAACCTCAAACCAGCGAACCACCTTTGAGATAGCAATGTTTACATCGTCCATATCAATTTGCTGTCGTTTTAATTTAAATAAAAGTGAGGTATCATCAGCAAACAGTACTATCCCGTGCTTGTCATTGACGAGGTGTGGTAAGTCATTAATATAAACTAAAAATATAAAAGGACCGAGGATTGAACCCTGTGGGACGCCCATTTTGACTACAGACCCATGCGAACGCGTCCCGTTGACATCAACTCTCTGAATCCTTTTACTCAAATATGAAGTAAGAAGATGCAGAGCAGAACTACTTAAACCATAGTGATATAATTTCCTGATCAATGTATCATGTTCTACACAATCAAAGGCCTTGGACAAATCACAGAAGACACCTAAAGCATCATGTGAATCCTCCCAGGCATCAAAGATATGTTTTACAAGCTCAACACCGGCATCGGTCGTGGAGCGCCCCTTTGTAAAACCAAATTGTTTAGAGTGTAGAAGCTCGTTGTTATTAAAATAACTTTGCAGTTGGTCTAGTATCAATTTCTCGAAAATTTTGCTAAATGTGGGCAGCACAGAAATTGGCCTATAGTTGGTGGGGTCTGATGTGCTACCTGCTTTGTACAAAGGTATTACCTTGCTATCTTTCATAAGATCAGGAAATACACCACAGTCAATACACCCCGTGGTGCGCTAGCGATCAGTCGTGCACAGCTTAAATATCTACGTAAATAATTTAATTTGAAGTAATAAAATGAACAATTCAAACGAATAAAATCAAAACAAACCAAAATTCCGAGAATTTTAGGCGCGCACGTGCAATTTTAACGCTGGCCAAATTCACAAGCGGTAGCGATTAAAATTATTTGTGAGTGATTAGTGACAATACAGTTTTTTTTTTGTACTTCGTTTCAATTGTTTGGTTATGAAAATAACAAAGAACTCCAGATGCCAGTGCAAATAAACCGTCCCGTTTTCGGACTATCTTATCTGTGCCCATAATTTCAATAACTTTACAACTTTAATTTTATTTTTTTTGCTTTCTCCGCTAAAGCTTATGACTCAAACTAAGTGTTCCGTCCGTCGCGATAGCCACCTGCGTTTCTGTTGCCAAGTGACATAGTTACCTATAATTTTTATTTACTCAAAATGTCTTCAATTACTGATATATCACCTGAAATCCTTGCTGGTATAGTCTCGCGGATGGCGAGTATGGAATCTGAAATACAGTTTTTCCGCCAACTGCTATCGAAGCAAGCGGAACTTATTCAAATTCAAACCGAAGAGATCCGAAGCTTGAAATCGGTAATTCTCAATAAGTCACCATTGCCCGCGGTATCCAACTGTACTGCTATACCAACGACAGGCAAGGGCAGCCAGCAAAAAGCCCTTCCCATCCACACTAAAAAGAAACTAAACAGAGTGAAGAACCCATCACGAATAGCGGCTGCGACAGTTAGTGAAGACTCACCTAATTACGACCAAGTTGCTGAGCTCTCTGAATCGGATTCGGTCCCTGAAACCACATTGCAAGGACCGTCTAATGAAAAACCAAGTACCCACCCAAATGTCAAAAATGGTGATGATCTTTGGACGGAAGTTCAACACAATAAGCGACGCGCCTTACTATCACTGCGCTGTACTGCCGGTCCATCTGTGACGTCACTAAAAGCGGCTGAACCGCGTAAACATTTTCATTTATGGAATATGCTTTCAAGTGCGGACGAAATCAAGACATATCTAAATGAGCTTTCCCCAGAGAGAGCTATTACCGTAGAACAATTGAAAACGGCCAACCATTATAACTCGTTCAAAATAGGAGTGCCAGAAGATTGCTACGAAAAATGTTTTTCGGTGAACGTTTGGCCTGAAAACGCGCGCGTTAAGAAATGGATAAACTACAAAAAGCGCGCACCTAGCTCGCATAGCCAAACGTTTCGACGCGATATCGGCCAGCAATGAGCCGCGCACAACAACATCAACGCAGATAAATATATTTTATCAAAATGTACGGGGGTTGAAAACCAAACTTCGCGTATGGTATCCCAGCTTATTGCTTTCTGAGCATTTACTTGTTGCTGCGACGGAGACCTTCTTGGATGGCTCAGTGGGCGACGCCGAGATCGTACCTGATGATTGGAGCTTGCTCCGCCGCGACCGCGCCACCCGCGGTGGCGGAGTCCTGCTTGCTGCGCGACCGGGCGTCACCATGCGACGCCGACCAGAGCTTGAATCGGAGCTCGGAGAAGATCTATGGGCATGTATCACTCACCTAGGTACCTCTCTTATTGTATGTGTAGTTTATATTAAGCCAAGTGCCAATGACGCCATCTATATGAATGTGTTTTGCAAAATTGAATCTTTTGTATCTCAATCTAATTGTACTTTTTTAATTACTGGTGACCTAAATATGGAAAGTGCTTCTAACAATATTAAAAATTATTATTGTTATTTTTTAACCTATTGTAATCTAACTGAACATAATAACATCGTTAATTCTCATGGAAGTATTCTCGATGTCGTGTTGGCGCGAGAGTGCATTGGCTCGCGGTCGCGATATGTGTGCGTGTGCGAGGGTGAAGGGTTCGTACCGATCGACCAACTGTACCATCCGGGGCTCGAGATAACGCTAAGTCTTCGATCGCACACTGACAAAACGACCGAATTTCTACAACCGAGTAATATTGCAGTATCACACGATTGGAATTTTAATAAAATAGATATCGTATTATTTAGTTCATTGCTTGAGGAAATTTCTTGGCAACCTGTCCTTGAGAGCGATGATGTATATTCTGCAACTGACGCTTTCTATAAGATAATTTATCAATTATTTGATCTTTGTGTTCCTAGAAGGAATAGGCGTGCTACAAAGTGCAAAAGATATCCCGTATGGTTTGATGCTAATATTATTAAAGATATCAGTTTGAAATCTAAACTGCACAAGACCTGGTTGAAGTCCAGATGTATAAATACCTATAGATTATTCTCGGACATCCGTGCTAGCCTAAAGACTCGTATAACTGCCGCATACAAAGCTCATATGATAGCCATTGAAGAAAATTTACAAAACAATCCACAACGTTTCTGGGCTCATGTACATAGCCTTAAATCTAAGGGTGGTTTTGAGCCTAGTGTCACCTACAAAGACACTGTGTGTGTAGGCGTGGGAGCAGCTGAAGCATTCGCTAATTATTTTTCTAGTGTATTCCTAAGTGATCTGCCTGCACTTGACTGCAAGACATGCGTCGAGTACGGTGTGCATGGCGGTTATGTTTCCATACCTACTTTGTCACTTCGAGATATAAATCGCGGCATAAACAAATTAAAATCGAGTAGCTCGATTGGTCCAGATAATGTACCTACTTTTTTACTCAAAACTTATAAGAAACACTTCATTTTTCCACTTGGTCATATTTTTAACCTCTCACTTAAACATGGCAAATACCCTACCCAATGGAAAATTTCCAGAGTTACCCCAATCCCTAAGAATATTAATAAGATATTAGTAGATGAATACCGTCCCATAGCAATCTTGTGTGCTCCTGCAAAAGTATTTGAATATATACTACATACAGAAATATACAGACAGGTAAAACAGTTAATCGGCGATGAACAGCACGGTTTCAGGCCAGGTCGCTCTGTCAATACAAATTTATTATGTTTAGTTGATTACATCTCTGGTGCGATGGATCGTAGGCTACAGGTTGATGTAATTTATTTTGATTTTCAAAAGGCGTTCGATAAAATTGATAATGACATACTACTGCATAAATTATCGGACATCGGATTTACCCCGAATCTACTTGCCTTCTTCGCTGATTATATGAGAGATAGACTTCAGTACGTAAAACATGGCATCTATGAATCACAACCATATCACACTCGATCCGGTGTTAGCCAAGGCTCAGTTCTTGGCCCTCTTCTTTTCCTAATTATGATCCATGACCTTCCGAAAGTGGTGTGTGCCGCTAACTGTCTTTTATACGCAGACGACCTTAAACTATTTCTCGAAATTAGTTCCCCTAGCGACTGCATTCGTTTGCAAAATGATATTGAACTAATTCATAAATGGAGTATCGCCAACAAAATGTTATTTAATGTAAATAAATGTAATGTAATGACCTTCTCCCGTAAAAGAAAACCAATTGTTTGCGATTATACACTGAATAACTTATCCATAAATAGATCACACCATGTTAAAGACCTAGGAGTAACTTTTGATACCGGTTTAACCTTTCACGAGCATGTATCTGATCTCGCTAAAATAACATACAGTCGGTTAGGCTTTGTACTACGCAATGTCAAGGACTTTGCCAACCCCCAAGTTATTAGAATACTTTATAACACCTTAGTTAGAAGCAAGCTCGAATCCAGCGCATGTGTTTGGAACCCGCATCAAATCAAGTACACGCAGATGCTTGAAAAAGTACAAAAGGCCTTTTTAAGGTCGCTTTACAAAATGTGCTATGGATACTATCCATTTCTATATCCGACAAAATTCCTTCTCGGTCAGCTTGGATATAACTCGTTAGAAGTGAGAAGAACTTTAGATCAGCTTACTATCTGCTGCAAGGTGCTAAGAGGCTCTGTCGACTCACTTCAGCTACACAATTTGTTATGCACGTTCTTTGTGCCAGATGAACCCGGAGTGTCGTCAAACAGGCGTGGTCGGCCACACAACCTCTTCCACGTGTATCCCAGTCGTACTGTGGCAAGATCTAAGTCACCGCTAGTCCGTGCGCGCCATCACCTCAATGCACTTCTCGCCGCCAACACAGACTGTGATATTTTGGTGGATAACTGGACATCTATTGTGACTGTCTTCCAGCGGTATTGTGAGAACATAATCGACCAATGGGACAGATGTAAAAGGAATGACATCCATGATGTAGACATAATGGAAATTTAATTACTTCTTACTTACTTACTTTTATTTATTTTTACTCTTGGTGTTGATTTATTATTACTTTTCTATTTTGGTCTGTATTGTATCACGTGTTTGTGTTTTGTTTGTATTACCTAATTATGTATATGATTTGCGTTTGTTTGTATATACTTGTGAGATATTTGTAAGTGGTGTACGCCGTTTTTATCTCAATAAATAAATAAATAAATAAAAATAAATAAATAAATAAATACACTTATTAAATATTAAAGCTAATCTGTTAGCAGCTAAAGCAATAATGGACTTGGTAATAGTAACGGAATTTCCCCACAAGTCTGCAGTCTTCTTTAAATTTATAGTATTAAAAGCTTTTATAACATCATTTGAATTTATATACTGAAATGAGAAATTACTATAGGTTGTACTCATGTTTTCTTTTAAAAGAGATTCCGCTGCATTGGGTGATGAGTCCAAAGATCTAGTAGTAATAACGGGGATATCAGTAAAAAAACTTTCAAACGCCGATGCAACTTTTGAGTCTGATGTAATAGTGTCGTTATCAATGTTCAAACTAAGTTTTGAACTTTTACTTTTAACTTTCCCAGTCTCGCTGTTTATTTATTATATTCCATGTCATTTTCATTTTATCGTCACTACTCCTAATCCTTGAACTCAGGTAAAGAGACTTAGCTTTCTTGCAAAGTTTCCGAAATATCCTAGCATAGTTTCTAACATAATCCTGAAATTGTTCACTTAAATTAAAGTTTCTCTCGTCATATAGCTCATACGATCTCTTTCTACTTTTGTGAAGCCCAGTTGTTGCCCATTCACAGAAGGTTGCATTACCTCCAACTGTAATCGTTCTAGGTGTGAAAACCGAATTAAAGTCTGTACAAAACGCTTTGAAAAAGCTATTATATAACAAATTAGGGTCACCTTCATCATCTAACAGTGACCAGCTAGTCATTAGTTTACTTTGAAACCTAGCAAAACGAGTTGCAGTTTTAGGTATTACAACTATATTTTGCCTAGAAACATTCTTACTGTTATCATTAAAGGAGATCTGCTGTCCACAATGGTCTGAGTCTAACTGTCTAATAATTTGCTTGTCTCTTACTATGATATCTGTAAATATATTATCTAGGCAAGTAGATGTAGAGGAAGTAACTCTTGTGGGCTCTAAGAATAAGTTCTTCAGATTATATGATAGAAACAGCGCTTTCAATTTTGTACTAAGACTACTATCCTCCAATGAATTTACATTAAAGTCACCACACACAACAACATTTTTATTTATTTTTGCAACTTTGTTTAATATCTCATCCATAATACGCTCGAAGCTATCATACAATGCTGAAGGAGGCCTGTATACACTTATTACAATAAATCTCCTCAGTTCCACACAGGCTACCTCAGTAGTTCGCTCAACAGACAGACTTAAAATATCATGACGCTCCTTAAATTTAAGTTGCTTATTAAGTAAAATCATCGAGCCACCATGTACTGCTTGCTGCCGGCTAAACGAGCTTCCTACTATATGATTACTGAAATTGAACATGAACTGGTTGCTTTTTAGCCAATGTTCAGTGATGCAAAATATATCAACAGCATTACAGTTCATAAACAATTCCATTTCTAAATCTTTATTAATCATACTTCTAATATTCTGATGTACTAATTTAATCAAATTTTTGTTATTATTATGTTTAAGTGTATTAGTCAATGAGTTACGAGTAATCTTATTATAGCTAGAGGTGTTCTCTATTGTCTCAGAATTTAATTTAAATTATTATTATTATGAATGTCAATAATGGAATTGTCATGTACTCTAACAGTACTTGGGTCACTGTATAAATTAAATGCTAATAATTTAGCAAGTTGTCGTTTAAAAGAGCGAGAAAGATACATAGTATCTTTTGTTAAAATAAAATTACTTTTAATAAAAGTATTAGTGTCAAAGAATAAAATTTTGTCATTATGACGATATGTACTATTATATAATAATAGATTTAATTTACTTATCTGGTTGTTTTCTTTATCAGATAAGGTCTTAGAATAAGGAAATGCACAGACTATAAAATTGCACCCCACTTTAGAACTTCTATCAGTCATTATATCCGATAAAGCTAGTATATCTTTCCTAGTAACTAGTAAGCTATCACCATACATAATAATAACCGTAGAATGTTTATTTAATTCTGCATGTTTTAACTTATTAACTAATGAAGACATTCTTTCTCCTGGATAACAAAAGTTTTGTAATGGACGGTTAGTGTAACTATCTATTAAGCTACCCAAACCCACTCCCAATTGGTCAGAAAACATCAATACAGTGTTACTACTATGAGTGTCAAGTGAACATATATGATTTGTTTGTAACAAGGCATCAGAACCGGAGTCATTGTATATTTTATGAGGTTGTTCTAGTACTAGACTACTTTCTAAATCATTATTTAATTTTGAACAATTTAAGCAACATTTTTTGTTGGCTATAGAGAGTAGTTGTTCTAGATTCTCTCTACCAACTCTAGAAATCTCATCATATTTTAATATGTATTCTTGAGTTTCTTTCTGGTGTGTTATTGCCATTTTGTCGAGCTGTGCAGTCAGTTTTGATATGTGTGTTTGTAGCTCCTGAGTGTGCTGATCATATTATAATCTACTACTGAGTAATTGTTCATTGCTAGCCTCAAGCTTCGACATCAATGACTCCTGTTCCTTAACCAAGTCATGGTTAATTTGTGATAATTTATTTACTTTATTTGACCCCTTGTGACTGGATTCAAGTCGCTTTATCAATTTATTTAATTTTGATAATTGCCTAAATTTCCTTTTGGTTATCAATTTAGATTTACAGTTGCACTTACATTTTACATTCTTAATAACACTAGCATTACCGCTCATTACCTCTGAAAACAGGTTCTTGTTTGTTGTGGTGTTGAGCGTCTGGATTGATTCCTCTTGTGATAAAATTGTTGTTTGGGCTTCATTCAGACTCGCCTCCAACTCCATAATTTGACTGAGTTGTCTAAGGTAGGTTTCATCACAGCTACTGTAGGACCTAACTTCCTCCTGTAGTCTGTCTCGTTGGTCCAAGATGTCCATGTGTTCAATGTGGAGTTCCGTCAATTGCGCCTTCAGCTGGGATACTTTATCATTGACATATTTAATTTCTTCTTCGCTATCAACACGTTCCTTCAATAGTTGACTGTTATCTTCTTTATATTTCTTTAATTCTAACAGCGCTATCTTCAAGTTGTTCTCTGTTTCCTTAGCAAGTGCCTTGCGGGTCATCATGTTTGTAGACATGCCTCACAAATTACCTAAAAAAGGAAAAACAGGTGAATACTTTGAAGAAAGATAGGTATTATGTTAATATACAAGAGTGAATATATATAATTAGTACCAAATAAAAGAGATAAAAAAGTTATGAGAATTATAGATTGATGTAGGTATGTTGAAAATTAGTTATGAAAATTAAAAGAAAGGTGTAAGAATGGTAATTTGGCTATTAAACTAAATAATGGTTTAGATTAATATGGTTTGTTGAACAACTCTTATATCAGTATCAAGTAGGTAGGATAATCCTTGCTGATGGCTGTACTAAATAACTAAATCTAGGTAAATATCTAAGATGGTTGTACTTAATAACTAAATCTAGGCAGACAATCAATAAATAATTATAATAATGTATACTTAATTAATAAATAATTACATATATGTATATGAATGTGAAGTGTAAGTGTAGTTTGTGCTTGTATGGGGCATTTGTTCAGTCCTCGATTTTGCTTCCACTTTTGTCAAGCAAAAGGAGACAGAAACTGTGCCAGTGTATGATGGACGAAGCTCACGTTCAGTGAGCCGAGTAAATATGTGTTGAGGAGTGTAAGTTAATAAGTAAAATACTCCCCGGGTTTAAGGATGATGATTTGAATTCCGTCCGTTGCCACTGGGTAGTTGATCTGTCCGCCAAGAACTGTCTGCAGCGAGGTTTCAAACAGCAAACGATATTAATGAAACATAAGCGTTTAATATTGATTTAAACTTAAATAAAACTTTAAAATCACGGAGCTACGTAATTTTACGTTTGACGTTTTCAGTGTTGCCAGATGTTTTTTTTTTTTTTTTTTACGTCACTACGTTAGTTTGACATCTGTACAGCCTTTTTATATGGTTCGTTGACTGAGGAAGAGATATTCATGCGGCAACCGGAAGGATATGATGGTGGTAGCGGACGAGTATGCTTGCTTAAGAAAAGCTTGTATGGGTTAAAACAGCCTCCACGATGTTGGAACACGACGATCATAAACTACTTCAAGGAAATTGGCTTTGAAGTCAGTGAAGCTGACCCCTGCCTGTTTAAGAGAGAGAGAAATTATTAGTTGCTTTGTACGTCGACGACGGTCTTATAACTGGTTCAAATGAAGGACTAATTGATGAATTCATTAAGGAATTGAAAAAGAAGTATGCGATGACTTATAAACCTGTATCGTATTACTTGGGTATGGAGGTTGAAGTCAGAGAAGGCGGTGATATTAAAATACACCAGACTTCTTATGTAAAGAAAATCTTGAAAAGATTTGGTATGGAAAATTGCAAACCAGTAAGCACTCCTATGGTAAAGGACCCCGTACCACAGGAAACAGAGAAGGTTGATGACTACTTTCTGAAGAATTATAGAAAAGTAGTAGGTGCTTTTGCTTATCTGATGGTGTGCACAAGGCCTGACTTAGCATATCCTGTCAGTGTAGTATCCAAAAGCTTGGAAAACCCGACTCACACGGATTGTGTTCGGTTGAAGCGCATGCTAAGATATCTACAGTACACTCCAGATATGGGAATTCTGTATAAGAAGGATTACAGAAGAGGTGTTCTGGAATGTTACAGTGATGCAGATCACGGTGGAGATCTGACAACAGGCAGGTCAACTACTGGAGTTGTATGCATTTATGCTGGAGGCGCCGTGTCATGGTTGAGCCAGAGACAACCCAGTGTGGCTATTTCCACTACAGAAGCCGAGATTGTCGCAGCTAGTGAGGCAGCGAAAGAAGGCATTTGGCTAGCTCGTCTAATGCAATGACGCAGATGGAGGCTTCACCTGTTCTCTATGTGGATAACGAAGCGGCTGTGAGATTAGCTGAGAATCCTGAGTTCCATAGAAGAACTAAGCACATTCGAATACGCCACTTCTTTGTGCGAGAACTGGTGACTGCTGGAGAAATGAAGGTGAATAGGATCAGCACTGAGAAGCAGCTGGCAGATCTCTTCACAAAGCCACTGGCTAGGCCGAGGCTTATCAGCCTACGAGAACAGCTAGGTCTACACATCGAGAGAAGGTGTTAAAGTAGCGATATGATATGTTTCTTTTTCTTCGTGGTGCTTTTATGCTATGATTTTTGATTTTGAATGTAGAATGTCACTGTTGTTTACTTTAGTCAAGAATGTCATAGTTTTTTTCATTTCTGTCTTGTCAAGAAGCATGGTAACCAGATTACATATATTTTCATGTCTGCAAAACTAATATGTTTTATTAATCTTCCACTCGTCAAACTTTAAGTGTAAACGGTAAGAGTTGAATTGAGACAGTGAACTGCTTAAAAAGGTTTATTATATAATTGATATTATTTACATTACGATTCAGAACTAGCCGTTCGTTCGTTTTGCCTATTTTGTTAAAATGTGATTAAATTAATTGACTGTTGTGTTATCGGTGTAAAAAGTATAAATGTTGCTAAGGACTTCTACACGTGAGCAATCTAACCGTCTAACGGTTAACAAAATACAAGCGCCTTTCGGCAGCACCATAGCTAGATACGACAATAGTTTGCCCCACGTAACCAAGATAGCGAAAACATCAACAACACATCATCAGCATCTACAGATCATAAACCTTGAACCACCGGCACCATAAAACGTAACACTACACACGTATAATTAAAGTGATCTAAACTAAACGTACACATCATCATCAGCCTTTATCAGTCCACTGCTGGACTAGGCCTCTCCTTTGAAAGGAGGAATTGGCCTACTATACCACGCTAGCCAAACGGGTTGGTATAGGGTTTGTATCAAGTTTTCCTTCTCTTACAGTGTTGTTTTCTGCATAATATGCTCCCTCTGTCGGCTCTTACGACACCCATGGGATGATATGGGGTGATGACAATCCTTATTCTTAATCCGGCTTCTGCACAGCTATTACTCATGAGTAATAGCTGTGCAGAAGCCACAATGGCCCATTTCCTACCGTGACATCGCTACGGGATATAATAAGGATATTTAGTTATGTAAACATCCTGAAAACTTACTTTGTAGATGGGGACGGAGAGAAATAGAACGATGATATTTGAGCGATACTGCTGCGAAACGTTTTTGTGTAGAATAAGTGTTATCGTCGTCAGGAGATTAGCAGCGCTAGATGATAAACAGTGAAAAAGTTTAGAAACGAGATATTCAGTAAACTATCTACCAAAAAGCAGAACAAATAAATAAAGAAGACATAGTTTTTTTCGGGTACACAAATTTTATTTATGATGGTAAGCGGTCAGTAATTTTTTTAAATGAAATAAATCATCCATATAAGCACAGTTATGCTAAGAACAAGCACACTCTACCTCAAATAACTTTAAATGGTTTATAAGACCTCATGATAAAAACTGTCATTTTTCCTCTTTTCAAAGACGTCCACTTTTATGTGGTATGGCACTGAACGGAGGTACCGAACTGTTTCGTGCCTTATTGTCTAATAGGGAAGATGTTTGAAATGTTTCTACAGCTTGGGACCCTGTCATTAGGACGATGAAACTCAAGAACAAAGTTAGCAGAAGACATCAGAACACTGTGAACTCATTCTGCGTAAATAGTAACACCAATAGTTGAACAATGTTCGGATCCTTTGTGATAAAATCAGTCTTCCGTGACCAAGACTCCTGTTAAGTAATCGAAACGTATTGTAACCAAATATGTAGCTTCTAGATCACTCGGTTTAAATTTAATCTTAGTTGAAGCAATATAAGATTATGGCGATAAAATCAGTAAACTGTAGTTTAATCACTATGATAATAGATAGTGTCACTATCTATTCATAGTCTGTTATTAAATTGTTTCATATAAACTGAAAATGGTATCTTCAGTTTAGTACCATCTCATGAAATCTAGAAACAAGACTATGAATTCGTATCGAAACACAGGAACTAACGGTTGGCATCTAATATGTAGAAAGGGTTTCGTACAGTTGTACGAAACACAGGAACTAACGGTTGGCATCTAATATGTAGAAAGGGTTTCGTACAGTTGTACGAAACCCTTTCTACATATTAGATGCCAACCGTTAGTTCCTGTGTTTCGATACGAATTCATAGTCTTGTTTATAGATTTCTATCTCAGATGAGATGGTACTAAACTGAAGATACCATTTTCAGTTTATATGAAACAATTTAGTAACAGACTATGCATAGTTCCCTACATAAACATTGGAGACCATTTTCATATTTTTTTTTTATTTTTTTTATTTTTTTTCCACAATACACAATGACAATGTTTTGCTCCATAGCCATTCACTCAAACCTCTCGGGGCTTATGTGTGAAACGGCGAGTCGTATTACATACACATTCGTAAGATATTATAACTAAGTAATTACATGATCTTTATACATTTTGCGCCAAATAAAATTTCTTCAATTTATACTTAAAACTTTTCGAGTTTGTTTTATAAATATTTTATAATTAAGTTGAAATTTTGTTTAGATGGTATGGAATAATATAATTTTCAACTCTTGTTCCGTATACATTATTATATTTTGGTAGTTGGTACTTATTTTGAAATGATATACATCTTAAAAAGCTTGACCTTGTGTTTTCAATTAGAATATCTGGTTTCCTAGTTTCTACAAGTGTAAAAAATTTAATTTTATTATAGACGTTCATCACATTACAATATTTGAATAATTCGTCATAATTATTTTTATATTTGTTTTTTATGTGTTTGGGTACAATTATTTTCAGTATTTTTAATTGTAACATGTAAATATCAGATAGGTATGTTTGATGAGTTCTGCCGTAACTGCTTAACCCATAGTTAATAATGGAGTCTGCCAGTGCCATATATAGCATTCTAAGTACTTTGAAGAGTAATTTGCATTTCAATACGCTCCAATGATATGGTATGATACGTTCCAATGATAGACCTTAATTTGTTACAAATTTAATCCTTATGTGGGCCCCAGCAGAATCTGCTATCAATTATTAACCCTAGGTACATATGATTGTCGACCACCTCTAGTACTGGACATTGGCAACTAATAAATGAGCTATTATGTAGACAAGAGTGTTCATGAGCTTTAACGGCTGGTACAGTACAACTTTTATTGTGAGATGAACGTATGTGAACTATTTTTGTTTTAGATGCATTAATCACCAGCCCAACGTCATGAGCCCATTTACATAGTTGGTTGTATTCTATTTGAAGAGCTTTCTGCGCCTCACAGAGCTTTTTGTTAGCTACAAGAATACACGTGTCATCAGCAAATTGATATACTAATCCAGTGACTATGATATTACTCATATCGTTAACGTACAGGAGATACTCAGTCGGCCCGATAATTGAACCTTGTGCTGTTCCTTGAGTTGTAATATTTTTGTCACTATACTCGTTGCAAATTTTTACAGAGGTCTGCCGGTTACTATGATAGTTTTTTAGTAGTTCTAGAAGTGGTCCCTGTATGCCATTTCTTGCTAACTTGTCATAAAGCACATCATAACGTAGCATATCAAACGCCTTGCTAAAATCAATAAATAAAGCCAAAACATGCATCTTATCATTCAGATATTCATTCACCTCATCCGTAAACTCACACAATAATTGTGTCGTACCCTTGTGTTTCTGGAATCCATATTGTTTTGTATTAATTATTTGATTTTTTTGTAGAAAGTTGTTTATCTCATTGCATATGTATCGTTCTATTATTTTATCTATGCATGACAATATGGTAATGGGGCGGTAATTATTAATGTCATCACGTTTACCCTTCTTGTTTACTGGACGTATAATTCCTATTTTCATCAAGTCGGGATATATACTAGTTTGCAAACAACAATTAATTAAGTGCGTAATGACTGGGACTAATTTATCCGAAACACATTTTAAGTCCCTGGCTCGGATTTCATCGTAGCCTGGACTTTTTTTGTCATCCATTTGTTTGATAATTTGTGATATAGTCTTTTCCTGTGCCCTATTGATTCTTATCGTCCTATCAGGAATAATTTCGTACGATACTTTATCTAGAAGAGGTACATCACAATAGTTGCGTGTGTTTATAATGTTTTTATTGAATTCTGACATAAATTTATTCGCCAATGACAGTGGATTTATTCGAAAAGTTGTGAGCAAAATTTGCTCAATACATTGCATTATTTTGCCAGTTAAACTGTTCACAATATTCCAGATTTTCCTACTGCTATTGAAATTTTAAGAAACTTGTGACATTACATATTTATTTTTCAAATATTGTGTGTATTTATTTATTTTATTTCTATACTTATTATATAACAACCTTTTATTTGAGTTATATTTATCTTTCAACCAAATATTGAAGAGTTCATCACGTTTTTTACACATATTTTTAAGTCTTTCATTTGCCCACACGCATGTCACACGTTTACTAGAATTTGTTTTAGTTATCGTGTATTTACATCTGTCATATATGTTTTTATAATTGATATGTATGTATTTAACTATATCGTTTGGGTTTGTATATTGAAGCGGTATGGTCCAGTCTATATTATTTAATACATACTTAAATTGTAATTTGACCTTGATTTTGTTTTCAAATTATTATTGTAGAAATGTTCCGTAGGTTTTTAACAGATTTCGATGAAAGTAGGAGTTTCTCAGGGCGATTGCATTTTTTTTATATT
Organism: Euclidia mi; assembly: GCA_944739405.2. Lineage (NCBI taxonomy): Eukaryota > Metazoa > Arthropoda > Insecta > Lepidoptera > Erebidae > Euclidia > Euclidia mi. The sequence goes on from OX123192.2 coordinate 67,007,456, forward strand.
TGTTGCTGCCATTCATATTCATCGAAAATGATTTAGTTAATTGGAAAGCTTTGCACAATTTGGTCCCACCGAGGTTAATATAATATTTGACGTTGCTATTTTTGCGTAATACTAGTGCCCAAATGCTTTATTTAAGAATGAGTAGGTATTTATTTTATCGTAAGATCTTTACAGGCATATACGTTCCAAAAAACTCTCAGGCTCGAAACAACAATGTGCGGCTCAGACAAAACAATGTCTCGTCAGAAAATCGATCACAACACGCGGCGCAGTGCCAAGTGGCAGGCATCCGTTTAAACCACTATGCCAACTGCCATGTTATAACCACAATATAATTACAACACGCTTTACTTACTTTACCTTGTTAGTGTATGTGGGTCAAATCTTGCAAACTGCTTTAGAAATGTATTATCCCACAGCTCTAATTTGCATGTTGGTTCTGTTCTATGGTAAGCAGGAGTTTGATTAAAGCAATTCGGAGCTCTAAAGCACCGAACTTGTAGATATAAAAGTGTAGAGTTTAAAAGATTATTTTATTAGTGTATATTTTATTTTCGACTGCACGGTTGACGTAGTGGTTTAAGAGGCCGCCTCGCCGCTTGACTGTAACCAGAGTGTTGTGGGATCGATTCCCACTCGAGAACACTTTGTGTGATCGATAAATTGTTGTTATTGGTTGCTACTACGTGTCAACCATATAATATATTAGTCTATGGTGTCAACTTTATGACAGTCAGGACCGACGATTTAACGTGCCCTGAGGCACAGGTCAATAGATAATAGGTGGGTCCACACAGACCGAGCAGCCTCGCGAAGCATTTTCCGCGCGAGGCTGCTCGGTCTGTGTGGACCCGCCTAATTACCAATTCAGCCACGCGACCAACGATATGCGACGTTTTTCCCGCCTAATATAATGCGTTCCTTTGATAATGGTTGTCATAAAAAATATGATATTCAGTCGCGTCCAGATTTGAAAATGACCTCGATGTTTGTAGATAATAAGGCTAAGACGAAACATCTACAGAATAAGAACAGATACCGGAATCACGGTAATATAATCTAACAGTATTGTAACTCGGCCGTCTCTGTGAGTTATATACCTACAGACGCGCCGTACTCAAACCAGCGGTAGGGCTGCCCGCCTCAAGTATTTTAATTACATCTACCTACTTGACGTTTTTTCTGGTTTTGTGATTGTTCATATTACTTATATTTTTATTCAAACAAATGAAAATGTAATGAAATAGAAAGGGTAGAATAAAAATGCATATCGTTTTTTTTGATTATGTGATGTAATTTAAAAAGCTTACAATATTTATATATTGTTAATTTAAATACATACAATATTTACACATCTGGGGGCACGGCAGTGACCCCGCCAAGTCGAGCAAAAAAACGGCACGGCCGTACCTACCATCCTTTTCTCGAAGCAGTTCAGGCCATTTTAGACTCCCTATATATAATTGTGGATAAAATTATAAGCCTGATTTTTTAGTAACCAAGCAGACATTGTATAAAAATTGTATCTATATTTCAAATTTATTTCAATTTGAACCAGCAGTTTAAGAATTATAACGAGCCAAAGTTTCTTAATTTTGTCACACACTGACCGATCATCAAAAGTCTAAGGCCAAAAGTCTTAGAAGTCTAACAGACATAGAAGCTTCAAATTTAGTATACAATTAGTGTTTAGTGTATGAATGAAGGAAAAACTCAAATATTTTTCAATTGGTGTCCAGTTTTAAGATACATAAACTGCATAAATAATTGGAAAAATTGTAGTGTCTGTTTGTAATATTAAAATAACCGCGTTTTACTAAATGCATATGGATGTATACACGGTACATATACCGAAATGACATTTTTTTAAATTTTGTCTGTCTGTCTGTTTGTTCTCGCTAATCTCTGGAACGGCCGGACTGATTCTGACGGAACTTTCACTGGCGAATAGCTGACGTACCAAAGAGTAACGTAGGCTATAAATTAACCAGGTATGTGAAGTAGTTCCCTCAGGACTCGGGTGAAACCGCAGGAAACAGCTATCCTATATAAATATATAGGATTACAAAATTACATTTGTAGTTAGGGCTTTAATTAAGAAAATTCGTTGTTGGGGTACAAGAAGTAGAAGATAAGTACCGGTAAGGACTAAAGTAGTGTATCAACAAAAGGTAATGAGATCCTATTAAAAACAATTGTCAAAAAAACTAAGTCGCGCTACCGTAAAAAGTTGTGAGATCCATGTAATACCAAGTCGGTTAATTAAAAATCTTTAATGTTTTATATATTATTATATAGATTGTCTTGACAATCGCACTAAACAATCTAATTTATATATGTGGTACTTATGAGATATAATATATATTGTGAGTCAATCTATTTAAATAAAACATAAAAGATTTTTAACTAACCGACTTGGTATTACATGGACCTCACAACTTTTTACGGTAGCGAGACTTAAGTATTGTTTTTTATGGGATATATAATACCCTTATAAATTACTTACTGAAAAATATTTGCGCCTTGACTGAGACGTTCTAAACGCTTTATTATTAAATTTGAAGGTATAAAAAATCCGCATTCGGATAAAGAGTTTTATCAGAAATAATTTTGGGAAACATTGACAAGGAGTAGAAAAACGAATATCTTTCACTTGGTTATAGATACCTGCAGCTACTTTACAATTTATATGTTTAGTTTTAAATGACGTTCTAAATATTTCCTCCATTTTTTCGACATATGCCACGAAATCATTGCTAGGTACTATTAAAAAGGTTTGGGCACTATCCTTACTGTAGTCCCGGTACATTAAATACCGGCTTTCAGCGCTGAAGTTGTGGATACTTTGATCCGGCTTTACGTACGACTTTAAGGCCTGACAATCATCTTTTTCCATATAACGCTTAAGAAGATACCCACAAATATAAAAAAGTGAATTTTTTCGGGCATGTCTAGCTGATTGTATTCAGAACTCGTAATTTGTACGCTGGCAAAATCTTCATTGTCTGTATTTAATATTTCGTTAGTTAGTATAATAGAACAGCTACTATTAACTTCTTTAGGAGTTGTTTGAACAAGAAGTGTGCCAAAATCTTTTGCACAATTTCCTCCTTTTGGGGGTTTTATAATGTTACAGAAAAATAAGTTTTTAAATGCCGACGCAAACTGTCTACATGTTGGATTTAGAGCCGTGCCATTTTTTGTTCGTATCTGACCGAATAAATTTTCTAGAGCGTCTTGATTGCATCTCCTTGTCATAAGAAAATTGTATCCTTCAACCCGCAAGTCATCAAACAAGAGCATTAGCGATGTGATAGTTATTTGGAAACCTTCAATGAATCTAACACTAGTAGTGTGGTCACTGCCTTTTTTTGGGTTTATTAATTTTAACTCTTGGAAAAAACTTATCATCTGTTTAAAAAATGCCTTTTGTGATGCATCGCCTTTATACGCTCTTTTAAATTCATAACTATTTGACAAATTAGATGAATTCAAGGAATCGAACAAATCGTTCATCATCGTTAAAAAGTTAGCGGTATCTCTACCGGATTCATCAATTACATTATTATCTATATATGTACGAATGCCATTCGCAACGGACTTACTAAGGAGTTGTGTTGCAAAGCAAACCTTCATTTTTTCAAAGTTTGTAGGTTTAATATGACTGTTTGTAAGCTTAGGTGCAAGTCTCAAATTTTTTTTAATGTCCTGATTATAAAACTGTATAATATGGTCATATTTTGCTATTGAATTTCCGAAGTGAAAATCGTATTGCATAAGGTTATTCCGAACATTTTTAATTAAATGCGGTACATCAAAAATGTAATAAATTTTTCTATCATTAATAAAAAAATAAGGTTTTTCAATAGATACTGAAACTGATCTTTGCTTGGAAGCTTTCCATAAATCAGACCCTTGGTCAGATACAAAAATACGGATGTAAAGACCAATTTCAAATAACTGTTGTAAAACTTTATCTATCCATGTATTAATTTCGTCATGGTTTCGACACTCTGAAAGTAATGCGTATGCTATAGGCTGTTTATACTTCACAAAGATACCACGAACCATTATCACGAACGCATTTTTAGCCGGTTGTGGAGACTGTAACCCTTCAATTTCGTGGAATCCGGTAATTTTGTCGTCTTTAATATTAAAGAAAAGATTTGCTTTTAAAGACATGGCATCAATCATAACTGAACAATGTTTTTCTTGTTCTGTCATTTATGTAACTTTCGCTTTAAGCACAGACATAGCTCTTTCATTAATTTCAGTTGTGATTGGGAAGAAATGGTTGTACAATGTTGAAGGACAGGGAAAACACAACTCACTTTGCAAAAATCGGTAGGCTTGTGGGCTTATGTAATATAAATTTAAGCAAAAAATTATGTAGTCCTGGTCGTATCGATTGCCGGTACCGTGTTTTTTGAGACTGTTTTGTGCTTTTATTATGAGAGCTAGTTTGCCGTTCAAAAATTTATCGCAAAGTCGATGAAAAGTTCTTTCTTCAGACTTTTGAGACTTATTTTCAAAATCGTGTAGTTTTATTTTTTTTCTACATTGGACGAGTTCATACTTCAATTTTCGTTTCCTTGGAGTGTTACTAGAGAGTCCCGTTGAGGTTTGAGTATGACTGTCTTTCGCTACATTTTCATCAGTCTGTGTACAAATACAATGCTTATCCCCAATCGTCAAATCAGTTTGAGTTTGTTGGTCGTTTTTCTGAGGCTCTCCTGGAATGGTACTTTCTAAGCTTGGCAGCATCAATGATGGAAGAGCATTCATTTTCAATTTTTTTAGTTTTGATTTTTGTTGTATGTCATCCACATTGAAATGTTTCTCACAAATACGGTAAGCGGGAAAGGTAGTTTTATTTTTTAAATCATCTCGATGGATCAGTTGCAGCCATTGAAATCGTCTGAAAATAAATTAATTTATTTTTATTCTGGGTAAAAAGTAAACTGCAGTCGCCGAAGGCTACAAAACTAAATCTTTTACATAACTTCAACACCTACCTACTGAGCCAAAATGCAAGTACCTAAAATACGTCCTTAATAACTGACGAGTATAATTATAACTTTTCATCGTAAATTAACGTCCCTATTACTCGTAGTACAGCACAGAGCAACTTGAAATAACAGTTATTTGGTCACCCATCCGATGTCCAACCGCTTTGAACATTACTTAACGTCAACCATCTAATTGCGTATGCCATATAATATATATATATAATATCTATTCATTGCCAACTGGTTCGATAACACTACATAAAATCTACCTTATCATTTTAATTTCATAACGATATTACGTTTAATTCAATATGTATTTCCAAAAACCTATAGCTCGGGGTGCTTTAAAATTAAGCGAAAAATTATGTACTTAAGTAAGTACCCTAAGAAATTACCTATTAGTTATGTAATAAGCAGATTTCCATTGGCTTCCATTTTGAAAATTACCTTGTAGGTATTACTAATCATAGACAACAATGAAATAATACATTGTCCATAACGCAGGTAAAAGTGTCCTGCTAGTAGGTATACGTTATAACCGCAATATGTTTTAAAAATAATAAACATACTAATATATTAAGCTAATCAAATTACGACTTTATCACGCTAAAATTAATTACCGTGTTAGAAGGTAGGTGTGAAAAGCGTAGTTTTCATTTAAAATAAGGTAGTAGTATAATACTAGAACTAGCAGCAACCATCGTAATTTGTAAAAAAAAAACATTGTATAAATAGTCTTACCTTACAGAGTTTACAGGTAATTTAAAAAATCTTATAGTTGGGTGAGTTATCGAAGAATTTAAACAACCAAAAACAGCACAATATAATCTATTCGTCTTCGCCATAATAATTATTTGAATATTAGAACACTGTGCACTGGTACAAAAATCATCACCGTCTGTTCGTCACTGCGACACGGTGCGAGCTGCGGCACGAGCGACCGCGGCTGTGGGTACTTTACGCTCAGTGTAAATGGGTACTCTTCTCGAGGCGCGTAGGTATAACTCGAGTTTCGTGCGTTTGTATGGAGTTACAATACTGTTAGATATTATTACCGTGCCGGAATCGTTCTACGAAATTGAGAATGTCTGCCAATTAGTGTCAGGTTAATAAACTTTATATACTTTATTCAGCGGGATAGTAGTTCACATTAAATAATAAAAACAAATACTTATCTACATTTTTCTTTTTATTTTCGTGTGACTTGATGGCCAGCTCGATATCGATGATTTGAGGCCATCTGAAGGTCTCCGATATATCCTAAAGATTGCTATAATGAGGTAGATATCGGTACTGTTATGCGTACTCTACGAAACACAGTAGCGCTGTGATATATATGCCACAATAAGCGATCACTCATCAGAGTGCAACCTCTAACACCGTTCCTTTACTTTGCCGATCAGTTACGAATGGAAGTCAAGCTGAGAACAATACATAAAATATGTCCATAAAATGATTCATCAATTTATTATCTAATGTTACTACAGTATACAGCTGTTCTACAGTTGTTATAATTCTTTATCGTGGTAGAGTTTAAGAATATTCGATTCATGTACACTCGGACTCCTAATAACAATATGGTGATCACACAAAGTGTTGTCTCGTCAGGGAATCAAACTAACAACACTCCGCGCAAGTTCTGAATGGCAAAGCGACCGTTGAAACCGAATCGCAAACGGCCGAATTAAAAAAATATGAATGTATTTTCATACTATCCCTTGTGATCCTTTCCGTCATTGAGCTTGTATTACATGTACCATCATCATCATAAGCCCGGTATATATACTGTCCTACTGCTGGGCCCGGCCTCGTCTCTCTATGAGAAGGATTAGGCCATAGTCCACCACGCTGGCCAATTGCGGGTTGGCAGAGTTCACGTGTCTTTCGAGAATACTATGGAGAACTCTCACATATGCAGGTTTCCTCACGATGTTTTCCTTCACCGATAAGCAAGCAAGCACTTAACTTCGAAAAATCATTGATGCGTTCCGTGGATTCGCACCCGATGCGTCGTTTCTCGGCAAAGACATAAATATTCCAAGCACCATTTATTATACCTAGTTGGTCTCGCGGCATAAATGTGCACGTGGGATCGGGAGGTCCCGGGTTCGATTCCTGGGTCGGGCAGTGTTATTAGGTTTTTCTGACACGAAATTCTCAGTAGCAGCACGGAGTCTGGAAATGTGCCCGGTACGGCAATAGGTCGCCCCTTATTACGTGGGACTAAAGTATATCTGGCGAAAAGTGGGTGTAGAAATACACCTCTGCCTACCCCTTCGGGGATAAAAGGCGTGACGATATGTATGTATGTATGTACCATTTATTATATCAAGGTAGAATTATCGCGAATGTAAATTAGATTGAAGAACAAGTTATTTCAGTAAGATTTTGACGAATGACAAGATGTTTTTAGATTACACATTACTCAGGTTATATAGATATTTGCTGTTGACCGCATACAGACAAAATAGGCATATTTTATATTACAGAAATTAAAGCTTTTATATAATATGTTTTCTGCTCACCACAAAAAATATAAAGTGTAAGAATTTATTTTGGAATATTTAATGTTACAAGGCCGTTATTAGTATATTATGTAGCGCTCATACGAGACTTGGCTTGCCCTTCGTAACTGATCGGCAAAATTAAGCAACGCTTTCACAGGTCACCACTTGGATGTGTGACCGTGTGCCATTTAATTCTGAGCGCTACTGTACTTGAGAGGGCACGTAAAGTTCACTCGGTCCCGGTTTTTGTCTAAGGATAAGGATCGTTAGGCCATGTCGGAGGCCTTCTGGTGGTTTGAAAACTCCGACACTAGACTGGAACACAGAATCACACGAAAATCAAGTATAGTATAGTTACAATACGGACAACTTATTGAATTGCCTTTTATAAAAGTAACTTGCTTATGATATGAACCATAAAAACCGGCCATGTGCATATCGAGCCACAGATAATGTAGGGTTCCATAGTTCCTTATCCAGTGGCCTGAAGATAGCAGGACTCAAGGACATTATTCTTTAATTCATCGCTCGCAAGTAAGAGTGTAAGTTAATTGTCTATTGCTTTCTTTTAATAGCCTATATTGTCCCACTGCTGGGAAAAGGCCTGCCTCATATCTTTCCTTGCTTAAAAATGACGCATGCAATACAGAGCGAGGGATTCTTTGCAATTGGTGGTTTTCCTAGATATTTCGCAAACGTATCCCTAAATAAAAAACGGTTAAGTAAACCCCTAGTATTCTAGAAATACTTATTTAAAGATACCTCATTTAGGTTTATGGGAGGTACCAGTAAAATTTATCAAGCAGTTTGTCCGCGTGTACCCATTGCATAACACTATGCCCAATTTCAGCTCTCTAGTGCTTATAGTTTTGCGTAAAACGTGGACGGACAGAGCGACGGACGGACATGGCGAAACTAAAGCGTTTCTTTTAGTTTACTAAGGAACCCTAAAAAACGATATCGTGGATTATTACAATTAGTTTACATTACTCTGTAACTGCTATTTTGTTTTAAGTTTCTGTGTCTCCCGTTCATACTGGCCTCGATACATTTTCATAATTACCCATTCTGTAAAAAACATTACTAAATCGCAAGTATCACCATGATATTTTATTTTTATCTTTCCTTAAATCTCATAATCCCAGCCGCAGTTAATCACGCAGAGTTCAAGCGGAAGCTTAAGAGAAAAAAACTTAGGATATTTTTACGTATCAACGCTCTCCTTACTTATCCAAATGATTAATGTTCGGAAACTCCGCTGGTTCGTATAGCTGAACCTAAATCACCAGTTTACATGGTCAATCAAAGTTATTCTGAACTTTCACATGAGAATTTTGTTGCTTTTTTGACTGGATGACTTTTCTTTTTTAAACTATGTAACTGTAAAAGAATGGATGGAAATGTTAATTGTTGAGAATTATGTCATATTTTTCAGTCTTATTTGTTTTAATCACGGACTGGTGGTGTTGAATTTGTTATACTGCTTGTACACACAAGATCAGAACTGTGCTAATATAGCCAATAAAATTGTAGAAACAGCCGCGATTTAGTTTTTGAGACATCGTTTTTTTAAGACATCGCTTTCAAGAGAAAAACAAACAAACACAAAGACAAATATGGATACGAAGAACACCTAAACTCGAAAAACTATACTTTATGTTAAAATCAATAAATATCGTCTCAGCATCTTTTGCATCTTTTACATTATGTTCATAAGTACAACTACAATCTTTTGAAAATTCAGCTATACTTTGGACTTGAACGTGATATTATAATTCAAATGAATTAAACTTTTCTCAATGCTTGTAATTTTACAAACTAGGATTGTGTTTTTTAATAAAATTATACAATGTGACGTGTCGCTGCAATAGTGATATTATTCAATACACAGGTGGGTTAGTAATCAGTAAATAAAAACTATAAAATAATTTTCACGAAAACAGAAAAATACAAATCAAATAAATATTAAATAAGATGTCACGCTTCGCTTTGACAACAAAGGAGGTTGCCCGTCATTTGACTTATTTTATGCATTAGGTGATATTTATTTGTTTGTTTCATATTTTCATAGTAAAATTATACTTACTTTCTATAAATCTTGTACTATCACCAGCATAAATCTTAAAATTTGCTCCAAATATGTTCTTCGTTCATTGTAAGCTTATAATATAAATACAAATGCCTTTGAAATTAAACAGTTTAAGGATTTTATCGCGTTATATTGGTTTCACTTGTTATTACATTTAAACCGAATGATCTAGAAACTACATTTTTATTACTAGCCGACGTTTCGAATTCTTTACAGGATTCATGTTCACGGCAGACTGAGGTGGTATTTGTCTTTGTCTTGAATTTAAAAGTTATCTCAAAGTACCCGAACATTTTTCAACTATTGGTGTTACTATCTACGTAGAATGTGCTCACTGTGTCTTGATGTCTTCTGGTGACTTTGTCCTTCTTGGGTTTCATTAGCCTGATGACAGGGTACAAGGGATAACATTCCAACCATCTTCCCTATTGAAATTAGGGTGTTTTTTAATTTACAAATGCCTGTTTGCTTCTGACACTTTCTTATCTTTACTACTTTAGCGATGAACATTTTCTTACTTGATACTTGATGGCACGGGCTGTTTCCGCAACTCCACGTCTTGGCGTGTATTTTGCGTGCGGTGGGAATGGTGTCGTCATTCGAGCCACCCTAGCTCTTCGAAGAAGGCCAGCAGACTCTTGATGTGGCCCACGGCTTCCCTCAGGGTGGGGGTGCGTTTTTCGTCAGGTACTGCTGCCTGTACTGTGCGACCTCAGGGCAGTCGAGGAGCAGGTGGGCTGCCGTCTCGTCTGCTGCCATACAGGCCCTGCACAGCGGGCTGACGGTGATACCTATAGTAAATAGGTGTTTATTTAAGAATCCGTGCCCTGTGTAGGCGGCCGTGACTGTCCGCAGTTGTTGTTTGGACAGCCGGAGGATTTGTTTGGCTATCTTACCGTCTACTGCGGGAAGAGCCTCCTTGGCCTGCCTACAGGTTTTAATACCAATTCAGGACTGGTTGGGTTGGGTCCTGGTCCTATTTCTTACCATGTTCTTGTATGCAAACACACACTAAAAATGACACGGAAGGGAGCACAGGGTATCCATAGACACACAACCCAAAGCTGTGGACAAAATCTAGCTAATCATACTTATATTTCTTTAAAAATACAACTCCCACAATAGGAATAAATCCTGTGTTGCGAGGGAATTTATAAACATCCAACCAACGGACACAATGAAACAGACTTGAAACAACAATTTATGGATTACACAAAGTGTTGTCTCGTGTAGGAATCGAACCCACAACACTCGGTACAGTGGCGAGGCAACCGGTTAAACGACTACACCAACCGTGCAGTCAATGGCATACTTGTTTAAGTTCCTCATACTCTAATACTTAATCGGACTTACAAAGGACGCAGAAAATTTAATCAACAATTTTTCGCCACAAAATTCCACCTGAACGTTTTCCATACACAAAAAACAAACATGTTACACACGCGTTGTTTTCCTTTACCCCATACATCTTCTGCGGCGTTCATTAATCTAATAATTATGCCCGAGGGCCTACATACATACATAGGTACATGTGTAAACACTTATCCTTATAAGTGAAGTATGAAAAATATTGGAGGGAAATGTGACCTTATTTTTTGGGCACCCTAGTGTGATAAAATACGTGAAGATATGGGCGATGGTATAGATAGGTACACTAGCTTTTACCTTCGTGATCTACAATAGATGCATTGCTGTTTTTAATAAACCTACTTTGCGTTAGAAAATTTAGAAGGTGTCTCCAGGAACCTCAATGTACAGATTATAAACAGATTATAAATTCCTATGGTTTTATACGCTTAGAGTATTTCTTAGCAAATTTTATACTTTGGAGGACTTCAAATACATTAAAAAAATAGAATCAGAGACTCCTAGCCTACGATACGGAATAAGAATATGTGAATTTCACAAGTATCGCCTAGTCATCTCATATGGGTATCAAATCTACAATCATTGAACATCTACAACAGTGTGATGCTGTCTTCGCAAAATAGATATTTGAGACAATCAGCAAAGCTGCGCGTCGTATTATTACAATCAACATTTACAATTTACACCAATAATTTAAAAACACCTTTTCATTTTTTGCAACGATTGAATTGAAATCAAAATAAATAATTGGTAGGTAATTTAAATTTTATTTTGTGACAAATAACTTTTGATTATCCTACGATACCGAAGGCTGTATAAGGAAAAGTTTATATCTGGGGGCACGGGAGTGCCCCCGCCAAGTCGAGCAAAAATGCGGCACGGCCGTACCATCCTTTTCTCGAAGCAATTCAGGCCATTTTCGACCCCCTATCACTTCGTTGTGGCTAAAACTAGAAGCCTGTTTTTTGAGTACCCAAACAGGCATTGTATAAATATGGTATATTTCAAATTTCATTTAATTTGAACCAGTAGTTTAAGAATTATAACGAGTCAATTTTCGTGATTTTGTCACTCACTGACCGATCATCAAAAGTCTAAGGCACTTCTAGCAGACATAGAAGCTTCAAATTTAGAATAAAATTAGTGTTTGCTGTATGAATCAAGGAAAAACTAAAACATTTTTCAATTTCAGTCCAGTTTTTGACATACTTCAACTGCATAAATAACTTTGTAATCCCATATTAACATATAAGATTACAAAATTACGTTTGCAGTTTGGGCTTTAATTAAGAAAATTCGTTGTTGGTGTACAAGAAGTAGAAGCTACCGGAAAGGGAAACCGTAGGACTATCTACAAAAAGAAATGAGATCCCTTAAAAAAATACTTGTCAAAAAACCAAGTCTCGCTACCGTAAAAGGTTGTGAGATCCATGTAATACCAAGTCGGTTCATTAAAAATCTTAAATGTTTTAAATAAATAGATTGACTTGGCAATAAAACTTGACTAAAAGAACCTCGAAACAGTCTGGACAGACGACTTACCGAACTCGCTATAACTTTCTCAACCATTCAACTACGGTACATTGATACGCGCAATGTAACAATTAATGTAGAGTACACCTATTTCCTAGTCAAATTTATAAAAAAAATGAATATTCTGGCCTTTATAAGCCGCTACACACAATATAATTATATAAAAAATTCGGGCAAGTGCGAGTCTGACCCGCCGCGCACCGAGGGTTCCGTACGCATTTTACCTTATTTGAGGTTGGTGCTAATTACGCTAGTCCTCTAAATCTGTATGAGCGCCCATACAACTTAGAGGACTATCTTAAATGGAGTCTACTATGTATGTAAGGGGACACCCTAAAATTTTTCCTTTATTTGTGCTGTAAGACCTTGTGCTTTAGGCCAAATTTCGTGATTCTAGTTCAACGGGAACTACCATATATGTTTTCGACCCAAAACCTATAGAGTACTTAAAACCAAGGTCTTACAGCACAAGTAAAGGAAAAATTCCGAAAATTAAAAAAAGTTGAAAATTCAGGTTAATTTTGGTACTTACATGTTTTCGCAAAAATATAATTTTGACCATATCTTTTTATCGGGTTGACCCAGGATCCTGATTTTTTACACCTAATAGGCACCATAGACCTCAGTATAAAAGTCTAGTATAAATTTCAATTTGCTAGGTCCACCCGTTCCTGAGAAAATTGGTGGTGACACACGGACATACAGACAGACAGACGGACAAAAAAGTGATATTATAAGGGTTCCTTTTTGTACCTTGTGAGGTACAGAACCCTAAAAACAAACATCCCACCTTAAAGCTCTACTTAGCCTTAGCCTTAGCCTTAGCCTATCAATCGTTTGATCCCCCATTACTACATTACGAGGCTCCTACCAGCCACCATATGACTTTAAGGCCTTTGATCTAATCACCACTCACTCAATCCCAACATTATTTAAAAATCAAAAGTACAAATTAACGACATTAAAACGAGCCTTCAGGCTTCAATCTAAGCTGAAAATGAAAATGTCAGGCTTTTTAGTTGCAATAAAGGAAATAAGGCGTTTGTTGAAAAGGAATGCCACGGATGTATTATATTTAGGATTTCCGTTTCCCGTCGCCGCTATTTTTGAATGCAAAGTTCGAACCGAGATGCTGTTTTGTTATTTTTGATTTTATTTCTTTATTTATTTTTCTTTTTTTAAAGATAATATTTATTTTGATTAAGGGCCAGAGTTGCCACCTCTAAATAGAAATTATCATTGAGATAAATTTACAAATAGAACAATATTTTTATCATGTTACGTACAAAGTAAATTCTTAAAAAATAATATGAATTTTTTAATCTAAATTCTTGCGGGCATTTAGTTCGTAATATTTTTACAATTTTATTGATAAAATATTAGGATAAGGTAATAATATAGCTCTAGAAATACAAATATACTTCATCACTTTTGTATTTCTAGATCTAGTCAGGATATATTAAGGCTATTTAGAGGTATATAACTATTTATATGCTTATATGATATATCAAAAATTTATCGTTATGCCTAACATCATCATCATCGGCCCTGTATATTAAATGTCGCACTGCTGGGCACGAGCCTCTTCTCACTATGAGAAGGGTAAGGCCATAGTCCACCATGCGGGCAAAGTTGGCAGACTACACATGACTTTCGAGAACATTATGGAGAACTCTCAGACATGCAGGTTTCCTCACGATGTTTTCTTTCTCCGTTTAGCAAGTGACATTTAAATTTTTTTATATTGTACCTAACATAACGATAAAAAAACATTATATCACTTGCACCATTTGTAATAGTTTGTGCACAATTTACCTGTATTTTGTGACAATAAATTAAAACAAACTAAATTAAAATTATAACATGGTTACGTCTGTCATGTCCGTCGGATGTGTCATCATAACGTGACCTCACCTTTGATATTAAACTTTCATCATGACAAGTGTTAACCTTGCTTTATTTAACTTTGTAGACAAAGATCCTGTAAACTGAACTAGAAAGCAAAACTCGTATAGATTAAATGACATGTCTTAAATGAAAATAACTATTATTAAATTAAATTTAAGAGATGAAACTTCAAATTTATTAGGCATATAATAATTATGACAGAGATTTACTGGATGTGTAACGTGTACTTAGACTATTCTGCCATAAATTATGTAAAGTAATCGTCAAAATCGCAGAACAAACTGGTTGGTTTACGACCTACTGTAAAACGTAAAGATATTCCAAATAAAGGCTACTTAATTAGAGCACAGTAATATTTCTGTTTTTGCAGGGCATTCAGAAGTCTTAGTAATTCTACATTGTCTGCAAAAGCGAAAGCGATATTAGGGAAGAATGCAAACTTTTTTGGATCTAATATACGGCAACATATCCAGAAATAACCCACATGACGTCAAATCTTGAATTATTAAGCAGAGCGTATAACCATTATCCTTCTAGCTAGTCCCAGTCGTAAACCTGGCTCCGCTTTCTAGTCTAACATGATTTGTCTGAATATTAGCATTTTTACAGGCGGGAAGCGGAGATCCGGCAGGCAGTGGGCCTGTCTGTCCTCCGTCACCCAAAGCGGTAGCGATGTTCCATGGTACTATTATATAAATAGATACAAACTAGCATCATGTTCGTCACATAAAAATTTCGCTAAGCAGCCACGATCACTAACAATAGTAGCAACAAGCAAAGCTCTTACTGCAAGGCTTTTTCAATAACTATAAGGATAACAAAAACATTTACAATAGAACTTAAAGAAGTGGCAAGAAATTACTCATACATTAAGACTTTATAATTTCGACCGACAGCCCATTAGGCCTATCCAGTACACTCCCACATCTTTGTATAAGAATCGTTTCAGCTGCATTAGTACCGGAGGCCTACACAGAGGGCCTTAGGGTTCCTTTTAATAGATTTCCCGATCTCAGTTTGTTATACAGAGGGAACCTTTTTTGAGGTACGTTTGACGTACAGCCGTGGTATGCAAGTGGGAAGACCCGAAGTCGTTGACGGAGTGACCTAATTTTAAAAAGGCTGGTTACGTTTTGAAATTTAAATGTAGCTACCGCAAGACACTATATAATTATAATGTAAATTACACAATCCACGTCATATTTTTGTTATTTTGCCACACTTTCATTTCCCAAACATGACTTTTATCACATTTTTTACTAAGAAAACGTTATTTCTTTACTAAAGTACTTAATATATAAGTACAGATCTTATAGACATCGTATGGGTGGATATCGATTTGTAAAAAGTACAGGCAAATCTGTAAATTTATGGATTGTTTTTGAGCATTATATATGCATTTGAAATGTTCTATTGTCAGCTGAAGAATAATATGTAAGTAAAAATCCCCTGTGACTAGCATCGAGCTTAGCTGGTAAGAACGTCGGACCAAAATAAGTTATCGCTTATAACATTATCTATGAATTGAGCAGTTAGCCGGATAATTATGACTGTATCACTGGCAATAAGCAATAATAAGGAAATTGCCTTTATTTAGTGTCCTAATCAAAATCAAAATCCCTAAACGAATATTCTACAAATCATTTTGATTTTACATTACTACGTTTGTGAGTTTAAGTTACAATTGTATAGAAGCGACAATATTTCCTTATAACGTCACAAATTATATTATGTTTGTGCTAAGAACCCTCTCAAGCGCCTTTCAAGCATTCAGAAGCTTTTCATAAGATATTTCTGTGAATTTGACTCCCAGTATACAGAGTCGCCGAGTCGAAGCATTTATATTGAAGTCATGAATATTACATGGTAGTGACTGCGACAATAAATCTTATTGTGTCATAACTGAGTACAGCATCCAACGGACTACTATCCCGTTGATTCATTTGGTTACCACGACTGGCTAATACCTTTTGTATGGCATTTTATGGAAATCAAACAATGTAAACCTAATAATAATTATTCAATTTAATATCAAGCCATTTCAGATTGAACTGATCCTGGTAAAACTAGCAACAAATAGAACAAGGAAGTTAAAAACACGGATCCAAATACAATAAGGTAATTGAAAGACAGAGAAGACAGTATTCAACACGAATAAACGGCATCGCACGATAAAGCAATACATTTTACTTTCACGTATGACGTACATTATGTTTACCGTCAAAATAGTGACGGCGCCACATTTGGAAGCCGTTCCCGCGTAATTCTTTAACAATAATCGAATGCAAACAAAACCTTGATATTGGCGTGGCAAACGCAAATATTGTGCGTAATTCAACGTGTCTCGTACACGTTACTATTGGTAAGGGTGCGTACGGATATGGCTTAGTGTTTGTACCTGATTTGTATAAGACAGTTGTTTTTTTTTTCAAATTTTGGTCGATATAATGATGAATAGTATTGCTTATACAAAATTTATTATTTTCTAAGACAATGCCAAGAATATGCAATTTGGCTGGAAGATGGATGGATAGACGGAAATAAGGCGATTGACGACCAAAGTAGTTAAGCCACCATTTCAAGTATTATTCGTTTTTGAGACCACAAGCGAAGAGAGAAAGTATTTGTAATAGTACGCAGATGCTATAAATGTGAAAAAGCTTAATTTTGAATACATTACGATTGTCAATATAAGCCAAAGATAAAATAGAAAAACGGCTACTTTTATCAATTTATTCATTTAATTTGTCTCAAGAAATATACTATATACATAAAATATATATCACTAGAAAGTATCCCTCAAACAAACGAAACTTAGGCCAGATTCACGAAGATTGACCTTTTACCATGGACCACCTAGTAGTATGTGCCTTCTGTCATTAAAACGCACGTTACGATACATATTGAACCGTCAGTACTATCAACCTACTATTATCTTAATATATAAAATCCTTGCGTTACTGACTGACTGACTGACACGCTACAGCCGAAACTATTAGGCGCAGGAAGCTGAAATTTGGCATGTATGTTCCTTGGGGACCGTAGGGGTGGACTAAGAAGGGATTTCCCGAAATTCCCACGGGATCGGCCAAAACGGGTAAATAAAAAAAAATGCAGGCGTAGCTGCTGGCGTCCTCTAGTCTGTATATATAAAATCCTTGCGTTACTGACTGACTGACAGACACGCTACAGCCAAAACTATTGGGCGCAGGAAGCTAAAACTTGGCATGTATGTTCCTTGAGGACCGTATGTGTGCAATAAGAAGGGATTTCTCGAAATTCCCACGGGATCGGTCAAAACGGATAAATTAAAGATAAAGATTAATTAAAGTGCAGGCGTAGCTGCTGGCTTCTTCTATTCCACATACAGTATGCCCAATAAGAACAATACAGGGAAGATTGTGATATTCCGATAGTATAGGTACTATTGACAGTGGAGTCAGCGAAGCGAAAATCTTATCTTTATGATGGCACTAACAAACCCTGTGACCCTTGTTTTAGACGGTCGCTTTGTGAAGGAAAATATGTCTGAACGGATTAACGCGTGTCGGCAGCAATAGGTGAGATTGAGTAAAATTTATTAATGGAGATAATAGGAAAGGAAACAATGAGCAATATTTGTTGCTGACATATGAAAGAAAGAAGGAGGGCGACGACCGCAGTTTTGGTTGGACCGGTGTTTTATTTTTGGAGGTATGGTGAGAGGATCTCACGTATATCTCGTATAATACACATGACAAATAAGCTCCTCGTGGAGGTGGAAACTTGGCAGTGGAACCTAAGTGTATGAAAAGGCGTGCGTTGTCACGCGCATTGGCCTAGGCAAACGGTGTTTAAAAGATATTCTCTAAAAAGACCAGTCATTCACAAAACAGATTTTTCTGCTCTATAATTTATGTAAATTATAGAGCAGAAAAATCTGTTTTGGGAGCAGAGAAGCAGCGATAGCCGAGTGGATATACCAACAGACTGCCATGCAGAGGGTATCGGGTTCGAATCCACGGCGCGCACCACTGACTTTTCGGAGTTAAGTGCGAATTTAATTGTTAATTATCGCTTGTGGCGTGCCTCGGAGAGCACGTTAAGCTGTCGGTCCCGGCTGTCATGAAGATCTTTGACAGTCGTTACAGGGCGTCAGTACCTTCTAAATAAACTGACTCTAGTCTAAACCATGGAATATCGCTATTCCTTCGCGTTGCGGAGGTCAGACAGGCAGTAGCTCTGTGGAAAAGCTTATATTCATCCAAATCCGGATAGACTAGTAAGCGGACCCCAGATTGAAACTGGGATAACGCTAAGAGAAAGAAGAAAAATCTGTTTTAATATACTCTTATTTATAATCTGAGAATGAGAGTGTAATGAGAATTAAAGAAGTAACAGACATTTCTGAAAATCTTATTAAACTGTCACTGGTCAGGCTTTCGGTTGAATATGTTCTGGAGTAGAGAAAGAAAACTTTTATTATGTGATCATAGTCATTTTTTCTTACTTTTTGGTTTTACGACGATACACCATAATATAATCTTATATTATGGTTACAGTTATTTTTTAAATCGCAAACATTCAAGGCTACAAGAAACAGTCAAACTTCTTTCGTATTCATAGTATTATTATGTTAATTTGAACATTATTAGTAGGTTTACCCTTGAAGTCTAAAAACTATATTTGGGCGTCATAATCAATTCTCGATATGGCTAAAATAACTATCAACTACCAACAGAAATGATAACCTAACGAGTGTATAAAGTTTGCTTCGTTCAAGAATTTTTTGTCCATGATTTATGATGTTACATGGATGTTACCAATCCGACGTATAACCTAGTCTATGGTTAAAGTTTGTTAACCTTGCCTCACTTTGTATACAAAGATGCTGACAATTGTACTAGAAAGCAAAAGCGAATACTATGAAGAAAATGGAATATTATAAAAAGAAATGATTAAGAAGAGCCCTCAATTTTAATAGGCATATTATATGCCAGAGATTTACTGAATGTGTAACGTATACTTAAAGTATTCTGCAAGCCATATTACTTGTAAAGTAATCGTCAAAATTGGGACAGGACAAACTGGTTGGCTTACGACCTAATGTAAAACGTAAGGGTAGGTTTTCCAAATAAATGCTCCTTAATTGGAGCACAGTAATATTTCTGTTTTTGCAGGGCATTTAGAAGTAAAGTCTTAGTAACCCAGACTTTTCTGCAAAAGCCGAATAGATATTAGGGAAGAATGCAAACTTTTTGTATCCAATATATTGCAATACATCCAGGAACCACTCACATATCGTCAGACCTCGAATAAGGCAGAGCGTATCATCATCATCCTCCTAGCGTAATGCCGGTCGCACCCCGGGGTCCGCTTACTAGTCTAACCTGATTTGACTGAATAATATATTTTCGACAGAGTGACTGTATGTCTGACTGTCTGAATATTAGTGCTTTTACAGAGCGACTGCCTGTCTAGACCCGGCAACCCAGAGTATAAGAGAACTCCACGGTTCAATTCTATAATAAGTAAAAATTACAGATCATCAGCACACATTTTTCGTAGAAATTTTTCTCCCACTAACAACTACACAAAAGGACAGTTTTTATCTGCAAGGATTCTTCAATAACTACAAGAATAACGACAAATAAATTCTAAAAACCACGGCTAGATTACTGTATATTACAATAGAATTGTAATAAACGTTAAGACTTATTAATGTACATTCAGAATTTACAATTTCAACCGACAGTCTATTAGGCCTATCCAGTCCACTCTCACATCTTTGTATAATAATCGTTTCATCTGCATTAGTAGCGGAGTCCTACAGAGGGCCTTAGGGTTACCTTTAATAGATTTCCGGATCTCAGTTTGTTATACAGAAGGGCTCGGAAACCTTTCTTGAGGTACGTTTGACGGATAGCCGGGGTACGCAAGTGGGAAGACCCAAAGTCGTTGGCGGAGTGACCTAATTTTAAAATGGCCCGTTACGTTTAGAGGCAAGACTCTATATAATTATAATTTGGGTTAACAAATCTACTATATTTTCCTCTTCTCAAACGGCTCCGTCATGAATTTCTCCTAGGATAAATGTTGTCCTTTACATTGCTGAAATACCATATGTACGTGTGTGTCTTTGACTTTGACTTAGATTTTGACTTTTATAGGCAAGTAGAGAGACCGACAGACTGCTACGCGCACGCACCAATGACTTTTCGACGAAGAAAACATCGTGAGGAAACCTGCATATCTGAGAGTTCTCCGTAATGTTCCCGAAAGACATATGAAGTCTGCTATCCCACACTTGGCCAGCGTGGTGGACTATGGTCTTACCCTTCTCGTATTGAGGAGAAACACGTGCCCAGCGATGGGACAGTGTATATACAGGACCCATTATGATGATGATTTGTCATTTTATAAAAGCTTAGGTACGTAAACCAAATAAGAATTCAATTTGATGTCCAGATTTTCTGGACGTATACCGTGAACATTAGACATTTTCTGGTTCTTAGATCCCTGTATAACTAAGAACAAATAAAACAAGGAAGTTAAAAACAAGGATCCAAATACAATAAGGAAATTGAAAGACAATAGACGAACGGAGGACAATATTCAACACGAATAAACGCCAACGCACGATAAAGCAGAACATTTTACTTTCACGCATGACGTGCATTATATTTACCGTCAAAATAGTGAGGGTGCCACATTTGGAAATCGTTCCCGCGTGATTCCTTAACAATAATCGAATGCAAACAATCGAATACAAACGTCGAAAACGCAAATATTGTGCGTAATTCAGTGTGCGTAGTACACGTTACTATGCTAAGGATGCGTACGGGTATAGCGTATTGTTTGTGGCAGAGCTTTTCTCTCTTTTCAAGAACCGTCATCAAGGGTTAACTTTGTGACCCGTATCATGATTAATAGTTACTTATTAAAATTGATATGCTTATTTAAAAACTTGTAAATAGTAAAAGGTTGAGCGGATAGCAAATTTGTTGAAGAATGGATAGAATCATGAATTTGAAATTAGCAAAGAAGTATTCAGAATAGCACGCTGACTCTACAGTACTAAAACGACTGTTGTATACCCTTTTGGCTAATTAAAAGATACATTTGTCTTTAAAAAGTACACCGAGATATTATTTAAACATCATCATCAAAGAAAAAAACCTAGGCCACTTTCACAAAGATTGACATTTCTTCCTATAAAACGCTCGATGTTTTTCCACATTTCACCTTCAGTACCATAATACACAGGAGATTGTGATATGCCGATAGTATAGATACTATTGACTGTGGAGTCAGTGAAGCGAAAATCTTATCTTTATGATGGCACCAATAAACCCTGTGACCCTGAATTAGACGGTTGCTCTGTGAAGGAAAATATGTCTGTTCGGATTAACGCGTGTCGGTGGCAATAGGTGAGATTGAGGAAAATCTATTAATGGAAATAATATAAACGGAAACAAAGAGCAATATTTGTTGCTGACATATGAAAGAAGGAAGAGTATATGTAGCGTTGATTGATAAAGATTTTCAGTAGCAGTGCTACATGGATCTTAAAAGACTAGATTGACTAGGTCTGTACTTCATTGTCACAGCAAATAGATGTGTAACAATATCCTTCATGAGTGACAGTGCGGCACCCTAAATCTCTGGGCAAGAAGAAAAATACTGATTATGTGGTACCCCACTGAATAAAATAAATTCAGTACGTGACTTGGGCATTTTACTTGATTGTAAACTCTGTTTGGACTTACATATTGAAAAAATTGTAAATAAAGCATATAAGATGTATGGATTTATAATGAGATCCACTCATGACTTTAAACGGACCTCGTCTTTCCTCTGTCTATATAAATCACTAGTCCGCTCTCAGCTTGAATACGCCGTCCCCATCTGGACCCCGTACTATAAGAAATACATTGATTTAATAGAAAATGTACAACGCAGATTTCTTCGTTTTAGATGTCACAGATCGTATTTGCCGTATGACCAGCTGCTTAGCAGATACAAACTCTTAACGCTCAGTCCCAGACGCAAACAACTAGAAGCAATGACCCTATATAATATTGTTAATGGCAACTTTGACTGTATCGATCTGAATAATGTACTCTGTTATGCCGTCCCTAGGACTGTTCACAGAAGGCAGGTGCGAGCGGGTACGCTATTTGCAATAGGTACCTGCCGATCTAATACTGGCCAACGTTCACCAATCCGGCGAATGGCAGCATCTTATAATAAAGAATTTGAACACTTGGACATATTTACGTGCTCCATGAAATTGTTTCGAAGCCACTTACACGTTCTTAGATATGTGACTTTATCTTATCTCATCTTGTTTATTATTGTTTTTTTTCTGTTTTACTAGTAATAATAACTGTCATACACGAATAACTATTCCCTAGTATTTTTAAACTGTATTCAATTGGTAATCTGTGAACAGCGCTGTAGTATGTGTATTATCCCCTCACCTGATACGGTCGCGGCGGCTATGTTGCCGTAATTTGATCGCCGAATTGAGACGTGCCGCGGCGCGATTTGAGTGGGTCACATATTTAGCATTTTATGGCCTTTCTGTTTATAAATACCTGACACATTATATATTGATGGAATCCTTGATAAATTATCTATAATGTTACAGTACAACGGTAACATCATATCGTACTGTGACCGAACTGTATTCAAGAGAAAAATAAAAATGTAATGAAATTGGGTAAATTCTGACTTTCTGATGAAATATATAAAAAAATAAACAAATTGTTGTTTTCTCTTTCCTTTTTATTTAACCTGCTATTATAAAGGAATATGCATATTGAAAAACATTTACACCTTTTCATAATAATATCTAACGTAAATCAACAAATTCCATAAGCGGTTTTTGTCGTTTTCATACCGTACGCGTAAAAACTGCATAAAAATGTCTGAACTTTGCACCTTCACTTTGTTCAACATATTTCATTAAACTCATGAGATATATATATATTTAGAAAGCTTGTTTGATGGTTAAAAGAATCACAATAAATTTAGGCGACAGAATTGCATTAATTTTAAACAAAAGGTAAATTAACAAGACCCTCGTTTTAGGCGGTCCAAAGCAGGGCATATTTAAAACTATGCTCATTATACCAAAATCAAACCAAAATACAAAATAAAGACTTATGAGTCTTAAAGAGTATAAAAGGAGCTTTAAATTTCAACAAAGGAAAATCTTATAGTTATTGTAAATAATTATTAATTAAATAAAAATTGCAGTAACAAAGGACAATGACTCGGCCTGACAGCCGGTCATAAAATGACCGACTGTTACCTGCATTATATTTTTCGTGAATATTTAGAAAATACATGAATTTAAGGACTTCTGCATATTATATACTATTTATTTATGAAATTATTCAAACAATACAACAAAAAAAATACCAACAAGTGCAGTAACAATACGTAAAATCATATAAAATATACGGGTGCGGGGCGAATTGGTTCTTACCTAAGGAAAAGTGTCTTTAATCTTAAATTACACTACGAATATTATCAACTTAAACATAAAACGAAAAAATAGTTACTAAGGCATGATTAAATTGCTTCGGACTGATGCTGCAGCGTTTTTTTGGTATCAAAATTTATTATTGCGACAGGACACGCACAGCGACGCGGGAACTTTCTTTTGATCAGACGAAACTTTTTTTTTTTTTTGGAGCATGTCTGTTTTCGTTTACAATACGCAAGGCGTGTTATTGTCCTACCAACCTAACGCAATCGCAAGCCGCTACAAATCGGTAAAATAGAGAAAACAGACTTGAAATGCGAACATAAAAAATGGTCATAATATGACTACGTATCAAAAATCGCCCTACTTTCTTCGGTCATAATATGACTATAGATCAGGTGAGGGGTTATTTAAGTTAATATGTTATTATGTTGTAAAATCACATAGTGTAGCTGTTTGTTGTTCCTTTTTTAATAAAATAAAATAAAAATAAAATGATAGGCGACAACCGCAGTTTTCTCATTTTTGGTGACATAGTGAATGATAATGGTGTGTGATCTTGTCATGTGTATCGTGTATAGCACGCAAGACTTATAACCTCAGAGTGGCTCATCGTGCCTGTAGGTGACTGGGCAGTGGAACCCAATGATCAGTTCTACAAATGCACGTCTTGTCACGCGCATCAGTCTGGGCAAACTGTTTTTAGGGTTCCGTACCTAAAAGGTAAAAATCGGAACCCTATTACTAAGCCTCCGCTGTCTTTCTGTCTGTCTGTCTGTCTGTCTGTCACCAGGCTGTATCTCATAAACCGTGATAGCTAGAAAGCTGAAATTTTCACAAATTATGTATTTCGGTTGCCGCTATAACAGCAAATACTAAAAATAAAAAAAATGAAAATATTAAGGGGGGGTCCCATACAATAAACGTGTTTTTTTTTCGTATTTTTGCTCAAAATTACTAACGGTAACAGGTAGACGCTTAAAATTTTCACGGAATATGTAGTTGTATATTACCTTTAATAAATAAATAATTAAATTAAAAAAAGTAAATAATAAAGGGGGGCTCCCATACAACAAACGTAATTTTTAAGCAATTTGTTACTCGATCTTAATAAACAAGTAGAAACTTAAAAAATATTTAAGTATATATACAACAAACGTGATTTTCTTTTATAGATGATGGTACGGAACCCTTCGTGCGTGAGTCCGACTCGCACTTGCCCAATTTTTTAAGGTTGTTCTGTAAAAATCCCAGTGGTAAATAAATTATAGAGCAGAAAAGTCAGATTTAATATACTTTTATTTATAATCTGAGAATTACAGAGTAATGGAAATTAAAGTAGTAAAATACATTTTACAACATCGTATTTAACCGTCTCTGGCCAGGTTTTTGTATGAGCCTGTTCTTGACTTAAGATAGTAATTACATATGTACTTTCTTATTTTGTAAGTTTTGTACTTTGTTTTACAAGCAAGCGTGTGAAATGCTCGAGATATCTACCTATCCGTGTAAAGGACGTGTATATGACAAACTGGCGTGAGAAATGCATCGATGTTGTAATCATTAGAAAAAATATGTTGTCACTTTGAGCCTCAATATCTTCTCCTGAAGCAGTAATTTCCCAGGTACGGTGCCGTGGTAAAAAATGATTGTAGTGATTGGTACAATATGGGATTTAATTTTCTTTAAGAGTCTTTTTAAACCATGTATATACTCAATTTTACGACTATACATGGGAAAATCTTTTATTAAAGTTACCGTTTTTGAAACATCGCAAACTTTCGAGGCGTGCCGCAAGAAACAGTCAAACTGCTTTGCTTTCATATTCATAGTATTATTATGTTAATTTGAATATAATTAATAGGTTTTCTATTTACCTAGAAATCTGCAACTATTTTTGGGAGCTATATTCTATAAACAATAGTCTGGTAATATGCCCGGTACGGCAATTGGCTCGGCCCCTATTACGTGGGACCTAAAAATTCATGGCGAAATGCGGGTGTAATATTACACCTCTGTCTACCCCTTCAGGGATACAGGCGTGAGGTTATAAAAAAAATATAAATAAAAATAATCAATTTTCGATATGGCTTAAAATAACTACCAGAGGTATTTGCATAACCTCACAAGTCATGAGTGTGTAAAGTTTACTACGTTCAGGAATGTATTTGTCCATGATTTACAATGATATTATAACAAAAAGGTAGATACGTTACCTACGTAGTAATCAATCTGTAGAAACGGTACACTAACGCACACATCAATAACTCCATATTTTATTTTATTTTCGGTTGACAAGATGTGTCAGTTTCATTTTAACGCCGGCTCGCGACGTCACACACATATGTCAGACTTGCCAACTGTAAGCCAGTTTAGCGTCCTGCTTTCGGTACGCCTATAACATATCTACTTCTTTTTACTTTAGAACATCATTGATGATTTATGATGTTGCCAATCCGACGTAGAGCCTAGTCTATTTGGTTAAAGTTTTTTACGCAGGCAGTTGTGAAATGTCTCATCAGCAGCGATAGCCTAGTGGAGATACCAACAGCTGCCATGCAGAGGGTATCGGGTTCGAATCCACGGCGCGCACCAATGACTTTTCGGAGTTATGTGCGTATTGAATTGATAATTATCGCCCGTTCCGTGCCTCGGAGAGCACGTTAAGCCGTCGGTCCCGGTTGTCATGAAGATCTTTGACAGTCGTTATAGGTCAGTACCTTCTCAGTAAACTGACACTAGTCTTAACCATGGAATATCGCTAACCCTTCGGGTTGCGGAGGTCAGATAGGCAGTCGCTCTGTGGAAAAGCTCATATTCAGCCCAATCCGGTTAGACTAGAAAGCGGACCCCAGATTGAAACTGGGATAACGCTAGGAGAATGATGAGTTGTGAAATGTCTCATATATATTTGAGTAGTTTGAGTCCGTCACTTTGCTTGCGTATTTTGATAAAAAATATGGTCGAATTAGTTGTGGGTGTTCGTCCAATTAGTGGAAGATGGACTGACAGGCTTAGTGATCGTGCCTGGTGGACTATGTAGTTATTACATGATTTAGGATAGTTCTGTGGTGACCGTTATATGTCGCCAGTTTTCAGTGGCTTCGCTATTGTACGATAAATAGTCTCAGTTGTTGCTATCGATACAAAAGTATACAAATAAGTGTGAACAGCGGGATAACAGCCCCACGCTATTAACCCTGCTGTACAGGAATGCCTAAATGCTAAGGGACTAATCTAACTTGTTAACCTACACTATCCTAGAGTCGTAGCCTATCACCTATAATATCCTATCCTAGTTATCCTAATCCTTACACCTATATGTATCCTAAACCTATCCTAACTTGTACCTAGCGTATAATGCGTATAGGCTTGGTGCTTTGTGGTATTCTGTGATACAGACCAGCACTTATACGCACCTACTACTAGGTCCTTAACCTATGGCACGTACTATCGTGGTACTACTGTGGTATGCTGTGATACAGACCTATGATTCGTACGCGCCCAAAAATCTAATCCTATTTGTCCCTACAAATCCCTAGACCCTAGCCCTACCATACGTATTAATATATACTTATATAGATAGGTGCGGGATATCTGCCACCGGAGACCGGGTTTAGTTGGTTTAGTGGAAATGGTTTTCTGACGGCCAACTCGACAGACTCATCGAGCTGTTCAGTACTGATGGCTAAAGGTGTCTTGGCCACCGTCAGAGGTGTGGGAAGGATATTGAGTCAAAGTCAGATTGAACTTGTGACTGGTTTATTTCTTAAACTACATGATCTTATATACTAAACTTATCCTATGTACACACACGCAACTTTACGGTTGTGTGCTGTGTGTGTAAGGTGCCATCTCAGCGGTATGTACCTTAGGTGAGTACGTGATTTTCTCTTAATTGAATAAAAATCACGAACAATAATTGTTGCGGTAAAAACTCATGTATCGCTGAAATGGCATGTTCATGTGTGAACAAAGGGTAAATAAATTTTATTTTTTTTGAATTTTCACTTGTATATATTAATTAGTTTTCTTAAATTATTTTAAGACTTAATTTAATTATATTGTTATTTTTCTTTTTATAGTCTCACGCCTGTTTCCCCGATGGGGTAGGCAGAGGTGTAAATATTACACCCACATTTTGCCAGATTTATTTTAGTCCCACGTAATAGGGGGCGAGCCTATTGCCGTACCGGGCACATTACCAGACTCTGCGCTGCTCCTGAGAATTTTCTCGCGGAAAAACCCAATATCACTTTGCTCGACCCGGGAATCCAACTCGAGACCTCCCAATCCCACGCGCACATTTATGCCGCGAGACCAACGAGGCAGTTTTTGAATTTTTTGAATTTTAACTTGTATACAACATGTAACAAGTTTATATGCACATCCTGAAAGTACTTTGTTCAGAATCGGCAACTGAATCCATTTCCGTCGTTTTTAATATTGTTTATTTTTAGTCTTAAAATAATTAAAATAACGTAAATTGTAGTCACTCATTTTAAAAAAAATGTTGCTATTCGAAAATAAACCTTAAATCAAAGCAGAACGGCTTATTTTTAAATACATTTGTTAAATGGTTCCACGTTGACTTACACAAACGCACACATTAATAAAACACAATAGACGGCAAAAGACAATAGCACACAATTGACCACCAAAATGTCTATCATCTATCTTTCACTAACGTAGGTAATAAACAACGGGAAAGAGCGAGACGTAATGTCTCGCTCGCGCTGGCGCATGACAAGCACAGCTGGCGATGCGCTTAGACATGTTATGACAAGTACAACCGGGCATATCTATCTATCAGTGAGTGCTGTGAAAACCTTTTTAAAAGTTCACTTGTTTACAAAATGTGTAATGGTGTATAATTTAATAATTATCAACAAGACGTTGCCGGTGTGGAATGTTCAACATCATCTTGATGTTGACTTGACACCCCTGGACTTTCTCATTGTGGAGAAATATTAAATCACTAGTTTATTGTGACGAGAGAAAAAGTGGCGAGTAGTTAATTAATTAAGATACTAGCTGCTTTTGAAACAGTGAAAAGATGTGATTTGTGAGGAAATAGTGAACCGCTACGTGGACTAAAGAAATGTTATTTAAACCTGTAAGTTATTTTATTATTCTATTATTTTAACTATTTAGATTCACAAGACAACTTTAAACACGCCGTTCTTGTTTATTTCTCTAATTGATATTCTTTAACTTTGTCGATCATTAATGCTAACTAGGTATGATTAAGTTAAGATAGTCACAATAGTCACTTACGATGTTAAGAAACAATAGATCGTGCATATTAATAACAAACAGTAAATAATTCGACTGTCCACTCCATAGCCTAAAAGTGTGATGGAAAGAAATACTCATAATATCTTTGGTAATATCAACAGTGGCCGACAAATTGTTCAAACATCATTTTTGTAAACCCCACTCTATCAGAGTGTGGTTTACAGACTGAATTTCATACATTTTGTTAAATCGTATCGTGTTTCGTTCCTATCAGATTGCTGTTGTTTGTTTACCATAGAAACCGTTTCATTTGTGTGCGTGCGCAGATTTACAGTGACCACGATTTTCACTTTTAATTGAGTTAATACTTTCTTTAAAAAAACATTATTTACGCAAATAAAAAAAATATTTCAATGCATGCATTATGATTGTAACAAGGTTTTCTAATTGGGGTGTCTGAGGATGTACGTTATTTCCATTACACGTTGTATATTTATTAGCTTTTTTTATTTTTTTAATACTTAATTTAATTACATTGTTATTTAAATAATTATTGGATAATAAAATATGTACGAGTACGAATAAAAAATAAAAAAAATAATTGAATATCAGCCCTGTTTGTGAACTGTCTCACTATTGGGCAAATATTTCTTCACTTCATAAAAAGGATTTAGCATTAATCCTTTTTATGACGTGAAGAATCTGATCTAAATACTTACAAACTTTCATCTTCTATTTCAGCCTGCTATCTTTGGAAAAGGAAGGAGCCTATGATTAATCCTGTTTTTCCAACTAAATTGATATTAAATTTCATCAAAATAGGTTAGGTGATTTAACTTTGAAAGCGTAACTCACAGACTGACAGATTTTCATATTTTATAAGTATAATATTAGTATGGCCTCATATATATCTTTAGTGATTAAATTACTCAGAAACTGGGTATTGGCTTTATTTTGGCCGTAACTTTGGACTACATGGCTCATGTTTGTCTGTCTGAGGATAGGAGAAATATGACTTCGTACTAAATTGTTTGCCGTACGTTTTACGAGGCTTTGACTACCTCATTGATTTCGTGCATTGGCAAACGCGACGGGACCTTTTGGTTAAACGTTGAGTGAGCAAAGAAGTATATTGCCGATCCGGTGGCTTAGTGGGAGTGTAACAGACTGCCACGCTGGAGGTCACGGAATTGATTTCCGATCAAGTCAAATATTTGCACACGGGCTTTTATTAAGTTTGTGTCTGGTGCACATTTCCTAATTTGGTAGCAATGTGTATCATATTATAACTAAAATGTAATGAATTCTAGAATTATGAACATTTCCAGTCTACTAATTCCGGCGGCACAGAGTGCGCACCGCGAAGCAGTAGCCCCACTACGAGATATTAATGGATACAGCGGTGGTTTATGTGAGTATTCCCCAAAGCTTGCAGAAGAGACTAAAAGCGAAGCAACGGAGTTCGCGTCCGAACTATGTGGCGTCGAAGTGATTCAAAAGTATGTGATTGTAAATTATACCAATCATTTACTACTAGTACAGCTGCCATATATTCGTGATCAGTAAAATTCATCAATATTGTATTCTAAATACAAATTTATATATTGTACGTGACATCCGAATTACAGATTGACATTAAAGAGTTTAGATACTTGGATATTTGCACTATTCCAACAGAACTCTTGCTAACAGTGTGACAAAAGCGCGAAGTCAATATAAATAATGTCCTAAAGATAAAATTATCAATCTACCTTCCGGTTTTTATACACATAAAAAAACTATTTATTTGTCACAGACACAGAAAAAGTACAACATAAAAAAAGAAACAAAACGCAAGGCATAGCATTAGTCTGTGACAGATAGGTACACTGTGTACTGTGACAGATATATTGTAGCCGACTAGGCAAAAGCAATCATTGAGTTATAATTTTGTATCGCATCAGCTACTTTTGAACATTGACATAAATGCACAAACATGCAAAGATAATAATATTTATTGAATTATCGTTTTGTATAACATCAGTTACTTTTAAACATTTGACAGAAGTTACAAAAAACAAAATACATGAGAGATGAAATTTGGCATTACATATACAAAGACTGCCTCTGTGGCCCAGTGACTGCCTCCGTGGTCCAGTGGATAGCGTATGCGTCTGCTGATCGGAAGTCTCGTGTTCGATTCCCGGGTCGGGCAAAAGTGTTACTGGGTTTTTCCAAATTCTCAGTAGCAGCACGGAGTCTGGTGATGACCTAAAAATTCATGTCGACATGTGAGTGTAATATTACACCTCTGCCTACCCCTTTGGGGATAAAGGCGTGAGTCTATAAAAAATATATATTAAATATGCAATTGTTTATCCCATTCAGCTGTTTTTCCGTAAAACATCACATATTAAATTACTGGGGTAAATAAAAAATAAGTATTGATAAATTATTTGCCTCATGATTACGTGGCCTCAGTTTCATCATTTACATTTGATTTTACTGTTGACTAGTTTTGAACATTCTTTTCACTTCTTAGTTCTGATGTGAATTGAGTTCATAACTTTTGGAGTCAAACTGGTCACGAATATATGGCAGCTGTACTAGTAGTAAATTATTGGTATAATTTACAATCACATACTTTTGAATCACTTCGGCGCTACACAGTTCTGACGCGAACTCCGTTCATTAGTATTGAATTTCTGATTTTGATCATCTACTTTTGCTGTTGACTGTACCAGCTAGTTTTCTATAATGAACTAGGACCAAAAATATGTTGCAGTGTTTCAAGTTCGTATGGCGCAAATAGCACGAAGCCGTAGCTGCGGCACCTTTATTACAAAGTGAGTGTCTGCAATATAATGATTTTCATCTGCCTTGACCCTGACTGCTAATTCGTAGGTTGTGGATTCGATTCCCACCAAGGTTTTTGTGTAATGAGCTCGTTGATTTATTCTGCGTTCGGATGTTATCATGTAAAATCACTGTCAAACATCAATTTAATTTCAGAAATTTATATTAATAGATGTGAAGTTAAGATAATCTGCTATAGAACATGCTCTGCTTAATTTGGAATCAGTTGACTGTGTGCAAGTCATACTGGGGAATAATTTTAAAATCAACACATGTTGGTACTTACCGTTTGATCAACTAGTTATTGGCATCGATTACCGACAAAAGTATTAATATTTTTTAGTGTAGCACTCTCAAAAAACCAGACGAGTTTTTGCCATCTTTCAATCTTTTATAGCGTAGTAAATAGTTATTACAAACAATTTTGCCACTATCAATGTAACATCGGCCAAGGCTTTTGCAGATTCAGCAAATTCTTTTTATGGCCGTTTTAAGTGAAAATCAAGGGGCCGTTATATCAACGGGATCATTCCACAATCTTGACACTTAGATTAGCAACGTTAATTCCTCTGAAAATGGTAGATGCGGAATCACTTTGGTTGTTATATTTGGAAACTAAATGAGCCCGCGGTTATACCCGCTTTATTAAGGATTACTGCTCCGCTCTTGCCGCTCTTAGCGTGATGTTATATAGCCTATAGCCTTCTTCGATAAATGGGCAGTCTAACAGGGAAATATTTTTTTAAATCGGACCAGTACTTTTTGAGATTAGAGCGTCCAATCAAACAAACGAACAAACATACTCTTCAGCTTTATAATGTTGGTATTATAGATGTACCATTCCTTACAGCCTTGATTGTACCTCTACAGCCTTGCATAGTCTATTGTTAGCTTAAGGCTCTCCTAATTTCTTTCACAGCAGCACTGGCGCTAGCCAGACGGATTGGTATAGGATTTGATGTCGAGTTTGATGAGAGATACTAGGGCGATAACAATCATCATCGAGCTAGCATCGTTATCCCGGTTTTATTCGTGACTTATATTGACACTTTACACATACATGGACTTATATTTAGTTTCGCTAAGTGCCTCACTCATACTCCTACATAATTACTTAGTGGGATACCTTGCGAACAACTATTCTAAGTAAATAAAATATAGACATGAATATAGAATATAGAATCGACTAACGAGTGTGGTCGCGGAGAGAGGAGAGACTAATGAGAGCTCATCGCCGTCTTATGGAAGTGCGGGTTTCGGCGGTTTATTAATATGCACAAGTGAGTGTAGATGCCAAAACCCGCACTTCCACAAGACGGCGCTGAGTTCTCATCAGTCTCTCCGTGACCACACTTGGTGCAAGACGAGTGAAACGTCGGATATAAATAGGTATTTATACCTTAAATAAGTTAATTGTACGCGATTAAGACCCGCTAATTTATTTTGTATGATATAGAACCTCCATCGATTTTTAAGTCACTTGAAAATAAAGTTGACTAGTCAAGTCACTAAAAGGTCCAACGAAATCAAGAGGCCGCAGTTTATTTAAACTTAAACTTGTATTATACAGAAGTGTCTTCAAAGAGTAGGGTTTCTTGAAATGGGACGAAATAGGGTCTCCGTTGTAAATCATTTCAAAGGTCTGAAACGTAAGCGGTAGGCGAAGTGAAACGTTACGACAAAACGAACAATGTATAGAACAGAGATGTTCGTAGAATTGCGATAACGGTATTCTGTACTAGTCCTAAAAAGCCTTAAGATTTATTTTACTAGTGTCCTCAGTTTTGGCAGGACAAGGGAAACAGCTTTTTGTTCTATAATATTAAGCAGCGATCATCTAGTGGACAAACCAACAGACTCTGGGTCTCGGGTTCACACCAATGACTTTTCGAAGTTATGTGCGCATTGAATTATTAAGTGAATGAGTTTGTATATTAAGGTACGCTGTTTACAAGAGATGGTAAGAATGTAGAAGATATTGAAAGAAGAGTTAATGCAGGTAATAGAGTGAATGGAGCTCTAAAGGCGTTTATGAATAGCCAAAACGTGTCCAAAAAGGCACGTTTGGCTGTGCATAAAGGGGTGTTAGTACCTATTCTTATGTCTTCTTTTTCTGCCTGTTCCCATATTACTTGGGGTCGGCGCAGAATGTTTTTCTCTTCCATTCTCTCCTATCAGACGTCATCTCATCATTCTCCCTTTTCATTCATGTAACCCTTCACACAATCCATCCATATTTTCTATGGTCTTCCGCTTGCCTTATATCCCTCAACTCTCATCTTCATCACCTTTCTAGTCACATGATTTTCATCCCTCCTCATCACATGGCCATACTACGATAGACGATTTCCTTTCAGCTTTTCTTGCACCGGTGCAACTTTCAGACTTCCCCTAATAAACTCATTTCTAATTTTATCCATCCTTGTCAACATCCTCATCTCTGCTACATGCAATCTTCTTTCATCCGTCTTCTTCAAGGCCCAGCATTCCGATCCATACATTGCGTCAGGCCGTATTATGGATTTGTAGATTTTGCCCTTTAACCTAAGGGGCATCCGTGGGTCACAAGTTGTTCCTGTGACCTGTCGCCATTTCATCCAACCTGAGTTGATCCGGAGCGTGACGTCGCGGTCTATTTCCCCGTCCCCTTGAATAAGTGACCCGAGGTACCTACTCTTATGTATGGTAGTAATAGTTTGGTATGGCGGAAGAGTCATGAAAGTAGAATAAATGATGTAGAAATGAGAGCACGCAGCACGATGCAGTTTCTCTGACTGACAGAGTAAAGAATTTTGTGATAAGAGAGTGTTGTGGTTGACAAAGCTGAAGGCTGAAGATGGCAGAATCGTATTGTCCAAGCCTGAGCTCTTGGAGGAGATCGAAAGTTTCTATGGACAGCTATACGCGACAACGCAACAACCCGCAAGCACTCCAGCGTCAAACCCTATAGCTGGATTGACCCGATACTATACCGAAGATATCCCGGACGTCAGCATGCACGAGATTAGTGTGGCTCTCAAACAGCTCAAAAACAACAAGGCGCCGGGTGATGAGGGAATTACGAGCGAGCTTCTGAAGGCGCGAGGTGCACCCGCTAGAGAAGCCATTCGGAAGCTATTTAATTCCGTCATTCTCGAGGGTAAAACGCCACAGGCGTGGCACAGAGGTGTGGTGGTGCTTTTTTTAAGAAAGGGGATAAAACCCTCTTAAATAACTACAGACCCATCACACTTCTGAGCCACGTCTACAAGCTGTTTTCGAGGGTCATCACGAATCGTCTCGAGAGCAAGCTAGACGACTTCCAGCCTCCCTATCAAGCCGGTTTTCGTAAAGGCTATAGTACCATAGACCACATACATACGCTGCGGCAGGTTAAACAGAAGTCCGAGGAGTATAACCAGCCCCTATGCTTGGCGTTTGTGGACTATGAGAAAGCCTTCGATTCGATCGAAACCTGGGCGGTGCTACAGTCTCTCCAACGGTGCCGGATTGACTACTGATATATCGAAGTGCTGAAGTGTTTGTATGAAAACGCCACTATGTCAGTCCGCCTCCAGGACCAGAGTTCGAAACCTATTCAACTCCAGCGAGGGGTGAGACAGGGGGATGTCATATCCCCGTAACTGTTTACCACTGCGCTGGAGGATGTTTTCAAGCTTCTGGACTGGAATGGACTCGGCATCAACATCAACGGCGAGTACATCACTCACCTCCGATTCGCAGACGATATCGTAGTCATGGCTGAGACCATGGAAGACCTAGGCACAATGCTCGATGGCCTCTGTAGAGTCTCCCAACAAGTAGGTCTTAAGATGAACATGGACAAGACGAAAATCATGTCGAACGTCCATGTTGTACCTGCTCCTATTCAGGTTGGGAACTCTACGCTCGAAGTTGTCGACAAGTATATCTACCTGGGACAAGTAGTCCAATTAGGTAGGTTCAACTTCAAGAAGGAGGTCAATCGTCGAATCCAACTCGGTTGGGCAGCGTTCGGGAAGCTACGACATATCTTCTGGTCAGATATCCCGCAGTGTCTCAAGACGAAAGTCTTTGACCAGTGTGTGTTGCCAGTGATGACTTACGGATCAGAGACGTGGTCGCTCACTATGGGCCTTATCAGAAGGCTCAAGGTCACTCAGAGGGCGATGGAGAGAGCTATGCTTGGAGTTTCCCTGCGAGATCGAATCAGAAATGAGGAGATCCGCAGTAGAACCAATGTCGCCGACATAGCTCTCCGGATAGCCAAGCTGAAGTGGCAGTGGGCAGGGCACATAGCTCGAAGAACCGATGGCCGTTAGGGCAGAAAGATTCTGGAGTGGCGGCCACGTACCGGACGACGCAGCAGAGGTAGGCCCCCCGCAATGTGGACCGACGATCTCGTCAAGATCGCGGGAGGCGGTTGGATGCGGGTGGCTCAAGACCGGTCGGTGTGGAGAACCTTGGGGGAGGCCTATGTCCAGCAGTGGACGTTATTTGGCTGATATGATGAGTGTTGTGGGGTAAAAGAAGATGTAGTGACAAGCATCGAGAAAGGTATGCTAAGATGGTTTGGGCACGTGGAGAGGATGGATGATGAAAGACTGACCAAGCAGATATATAGGGCAAGTGTGGAAGGGCCAGGACGAAGGGGAAGACCTAGGCGGACGTTCTCTGACCAGATTGGAGACATCCTAAAAACAGGACAGGTGAGAAGTACACTGAACAGAAGAGCATGCATGAGGAATCTGATGGGAGTGAATGAAGCAAGAGAGATATGTCAGGATCGTTGCAAATGGCGTTCCGTAGTCTCTGCCTACCCCTCCGGGAAACAGGCGTGAGTCTATGTATGTATGTATGTATGAATTATTAACTGTCGTTTACCCCGTACTACGCAGATTGTTGAAGGTTGTTATGGAAAGCTTTGAATATACCAATTTTGTAAGCTATAGAGATAGCTAGGCTTTTCTCTTTTTTTGAGCAGACGGATCGCTTGAGGGTAAGCGATTGCCGTCGCCCATGGCAAACTGATCAGACATGTTGGAAGTCTGATGTATAATTTCCCTTCTCTTCCGCAAGATGCTAAATACCAAATTTGCTATTACTAAATTTGCTTCCTGAATGTTCCTTAGTCGGTACGGTATGAATGGGGTAGTGAGGATACAAACTGTCACTACTAGTGAAACATTATATTCTTAATCCATCATCACACATAGGCTTCAAAAGTTCACGGTAGACTAAAAATAACGTTTAATAATAAAAAAATCGTATGTTATTTTCTTCGCGCTGCAGATTTTCCTAAACACATCTCAAGTGAGCACATAAAATCGCTTAGAAAGCTCAGTGCTTTCTTATAGATAGTTCGCCAACGGAACCCATAAGATGTATGGTGTCTGTTTGTTATCGCTCCCATATGTTGCAAGGGACAAATAAGGGTCGTCTTAATGGATTTTTACGTAAAATGAAATCTTATTTGTCATTTTATAAGCACCCATGAAAATTTGTTAATGTATCTGTTTGAAATCTAAGAATATTTTATTATAATTAAAAACGTAGTATCTATTTATATTCTTTTGTAATTTAAGCATGAATATAAAATATATATATCACGGATTTGATAAGAGACAGATATGTCATTTGCGTACAATTATTTTCACAAGATATAGAATTTGAAACCACCTCTTAAGTATCGCAATTTATTCAGTACTTATCTGCCGCGACGTCATCGTAATTGTATATTCATAACCATTGTAGAGTTTAGTATTATCATGTCCTCTTATACACATTTATTCATCATCATCATCATCGGCCCTGTATTTAAATTGTCCCACTGCTGGGCACGGGCCTCTTCTCACTATGAGAAGGGCACGGCCATAGTCCACCACGATAGCCAAGTGCGGATTGGCAGACTTCACATGTCTTTCGAGAACATGAAGGAGAACTTTCAGACATGCAGGTTTCCTCACGATGTTTTCCTTCGCCGTTTAGCAAGTGATAATTAACAATTTAATACGCACATAACTTCGAAAAATCATTGGTGCGCGCCGTGGATTCTAACTCGAGACCCTCTGCGTAACAGTCCGTCGCCGTCGGTCTCTCCACTAGGCTATCGTAATTTATTCAAGATATTCTGAAATCGTATATTCCGGATTGGTTTATTACACTGTAAGTATTGATATATCTATGAATGTGTGTCAATAATGAGTGTATGAAGAATCACTCCATAGTATAAAACAAAGTCTGTCTTCTGTCTGTCTGTCCCTATGAATGCCTAAATATTAAAAACTTCGCAACGGATTTTAATGCGGTTGTTTAATACTCGTAGGTATAATGATTCAAGAGGAAGGTTTATATGTAAAATTGATGTGGGCGAAGCCGTTGGCAACGTCCTGTAAATAATATATTCAACTAGCGGCACACACATTACAATTAATTTACATAATATTACATGTACTATAACCCTTATAAAGGCGATATTGAAGATCTTTAAAAGTTAAAAGCAGAATTAGGCGAGGACCTTGAAAAGTTTCAACATCGTATCCAAAGTTGTTCAACATTAAACGAGCATTTAGTAAGCAACGGTAAGAACAAATTAATACACATACACATGTGCAATTCAGTTCCAAATAGTTGAACAGATTAGGGTGTTAACCCACGACCTTCAGGCGAATCAACCCAAACTCATTAAAGAATTGAGTTAACCGTCTAATTCATACATATTTAGCATTAGGGTTAATGGAATTAGGGAAATTATCTGACGATCCTTTGCTTTATAATAGTTGCGTGTACAATGTTTTATATCACTTCTCTTGGAACAGATTTGGGATGGGAAAACAAACCTTTAGTTAATGTTTGAAATTGTTACTTTTGCTTTGATTCTCGTGAATTTTCTATTTTGTAGTACCACGCTGAGCCCGCTTGGTATATTATTTGCTGTTTAAATGAATTGAAAATGTTTATAGTAGTATTGACTAGTTTGTTTGCCCAGTTAGAGAGCCTTAAAAGCTGAATTGTGAGCTTGATTCTCGTCAAGGACAACTTTTTGTATGATAAGTACGGTCATATGTTCTCAATCTCTATGTAATTTATTAATATGCACAAGGAATATATAATCATGTTTGTCAGAAGAACAATTATCGTATTTTATATGACATCGAAACTATATTTTGAACGAAATGCGATTAGATCTTGAATTGACTCACAATAATTGGTATTCTGCTAACTTAATGTCATTCTCGTCCTATTTGACAAATACAGTTCGACGATATCAGTTTGTTCAATTAAAGATCTAGTCGCGATATCGGTAACGGTTCATTTAGAAGAATACCATTTATGAAATAAGTATAACACTGACATTATCATCGTCATCATCAGGCTGCCGTAGTTCACTGCTGGATATAGGCCTGTCTAATGGCTCGCCACCGAGCCCGATTTTCTGCTCTTCGTGTTCAGCCGCTGCCAGTAATAATGTTCTAGAGTGAAGACTGCACCTTGGCAAATAGAGTGTAGGAAGCCCTTCGGCAAGGTGGAGTGACTGACAATATATCGAAGCTGAATTTTGAACAAATTTTAATTACGAGAATTGGCCCTTACTTATCTAGTTACCATAGTTACTATTGCATAGTACAAACTTTGCCAAATTTGCAATCAGTTAACCGATCGTGTGAGTGTGAGAGCAGTAGAATTTATTCGCAGATTACGCAAACTATCTCGACTTAGATTCGAATCTACAACTCTACGGCTTAGTAGCGAGATGACCACTTAAATCATTAGCTTCTCTACATTCAAAATATGAATATCTCATTCAATTTTCTTCTCAGTGATATATCGCTAGGCAAGTTTCGAAGCTCAATTATATAGGGCATCTATATCTCGAATGGAACTACTAGCGGCAATGTTTCAAGCTTCAGAGTTCCTGTTACGATCGTATACGGGTCTAGCATGAGTACTGTGTGGCTTTAGGTTAGATTTTAGTGTGTATGTTGAAAGAGAGTGTAAGGGATAACGGTGTTTTGTGTCATGTGGTTGAGGTGTAATATCAGCTCTGAATGCCTATTCTCGTTTATAAGACACTGTATTTTAAATGAAATACGATTTAATTTTGAAATAACTTACAATTGGTGTGATATAATATTTTAATTTCACTATAGTCTAATAGGCTTGTGTCCACTAAGAATAAATCGGTTTGATTGTAGTATCTATAGATTCATTATGATTTTAAGATCTCAATAATGTTTATTATTTACTATAAAAAGGTAAGATTAAATAGATAATTTAGAATTCTAAAACTAAAAATAATGTATTTATTCTTGTGGCAGTGAACACCAATCAGAGAGCATTACGTCGAACAGTACGTCCGCCATTCATGTTGTGGACGTTTTGGTAGTAAATACTTTGGTATAAAACGTCAAACTTTGTACCTGTCAAATCGACTATATCAAAATAAAAGTGGGTACACCAGACCAGACTTCATTCACGGTTTGTTTTGTTTTGCACTTTGTGATACACTCAACCGCCTTGATGGTTTACAGCGTTGTCGTGTCAAATTCAAAAAGGTTTTTAAAAAGCCGTAACTGGTAATGTTGCTGATCGATTTTTGAAGAAAAATCAGTTATTTCGGTTTAACATCTCATAAAGGAACGAATCAATCGCTAATTACATTTTAGGAGACAAGCCTATTTGAGACATAAAGATCGACGTAGACACATAGTTTGGCACTTTTTTCTATTTACGATCTAATCTCGATATATTTCAATCACCAGTTAGTTAACAAGAATACTATTTATGACCCTAAGGCCCACTTGCACAACGATTCTTAAATTGAATTAAGATGTATTTAACGAGAAATAAAATATTAAACACCACTAGCGTCTTGCACAACGAAAAATTTGTCGAGTAATATGATTTAGGAACTGTCAAAATTAATTGCCGAAAATCGGCTGTTTAGTGCCTAATTTCATTTAAGAACTGTCACACTGATGTTGGCATCTTGTCATTAGCGACGAAAATTATCAATAATTATATAACTGGACCGGACGACGCAGCAGGGGGAGGCTTATGTCCAGCAGCGGACGTCCCTAGGCTGACATGATGATGATGATGATATAACTGATAACAATGTACCTACTTGTGTTATTGTTAACCCTAGAATCCTACACTATTTGGCGCACATGTCATTCCTACACTGGGGTGCTGGAACTCCCCGTACTAAAATGACTGTAATCCTTAAAATAAAAACAACAATTCATGAAAATACGTTTTATTACACACTAGTAGACGCCAGCGGCTTCGCACGCACATATTTTCGAATTTCCCGTTTTGCCTGATCCCATGGGAATTTCGGGAAATCCCGTCTTAGTGCACCCCTACGGTCCCCAAGGAACATACATGCCAAATTTCAGCTTCCTGCGCCTAATAGTTTCGGCTGTAGCGTGTCTGTCAGTCAGTCAGTAACGCAAGGATTTTATATATTAAGATAATCGGTAACTTGAGATCACAAATCAGCCTTATTACACAAAGTTAAATGTAGTTTGAGCAACAGCGCTTGTTGGATTTGGTCATTTTTTGAGGATCACTGCAATATACTAAGTTGGCATCCGGTGACGGTCCTCCAAATGTTTCTGTATCAGTTCCAAACCTAATTTCAAAACTGTCTGCTGAAACTTTATATTTGGCTTATTATTTGATCTTGAACACTTGTAAAGAACCCAGGAATTACAACTGGTCCCAACTTCTATTTATTCCTCGCCAGATTTGTGGTCTAGAATAGAGCTTATTTCTTCGTAATTCAAACCTCTGACAGCCATCCGAAACAAAATAAATAAACTTCATTGAATTTTACCTTCATAATATGTAAAAATATCTGCATTTAATTCATTTAAGACTATTGTTTTAATAAATAATCAAATTTAATAACTTATTATATATAAATGCATCAATCGTAATCTTAATATATAAAATCTTTGCGTTACTGACTGACTGACAGACACGCTACAGCCGTAACTATTGGGTGTAGGAAGCTGAAATTTGGCATGTATGTTCCTTGGAGACCGTAGGGGTGCACTAAGAAGGGATTTCCCGAAATTCCGACGAGATCGGCCAAAACGGGTAAATTTAAAAAAAATGCAGGCGTAGCTGCTGGCGTCCTCTAGTAAATAAATAATCTTACGATTTTACTACACTGGGGTACTGGCGTACCCCACAGCACTTTATACAGGCGACCACACAACGCGGTCCCTCGTCGCGGTATTGAAGTAACGCGAGCGGTTGACACCAGACTAAAATACTCCGACGCGCGAATTCGTGGATATTAAAGAAATTGAGATATTTAGAAAACAAATCGGTGTGGGGTGCACATGCACCCCATGTAGGGTTCTAGGGTTAATGCTCAAAAGTTTCTAGTTATTATTTGTCAATTGTCATTTCGTTGCTAGGCGACGACAATGCGTTTTGTTTTATGCTCAAAGTATATATAGTCTAAGGTTTTATGCGAAACCATACGCATAACATAGTTAAAATCGTAACAAAAAGGCTTCATGCCATGAAACAAAACGTAGAAACTACTTTACAGACCTCATAAAATGTTTAACTAAATCTAAGCGTTGTTGTCGTTGTGCAAGAGGGCGCTAAATACTTTTAACTTAAATTATTTTATGCTGTTAATTCTGTTCAACAAATTTAAATTATGGAGTGACTTAAATCAAACGTAACGCAAGTGGGCCTGAGACTAGATCGAAACTTTATTTTAAACAAAATATAATTAGGAGAAGTGGCCTTCTGTTTATAAATTGTCACACTGTGGCACGGACCTCTTTGCTATAATTATTAACAAAAAGATAAGTCATAGTCCACAACACTGACTAAGCGCTGGTTGCCGGACTTCACAGGTCTTATGAGACAGTGTGGAGAACTCTCAGACATGCGGGATTCTTGAACATGTTTACCTTCACTGCTTAGTAAGCGATAATTATTTGTCGTACTCGAATAACTTGGAAAGTCTGCCAACCCGCATTTGGCCAGCGTGATACAGAATGGCGTTATTCCTTTCATGGTGAGAATTGGCCCCTGGCTAGCTGTGGAAAGTTTATATTCAGAGCTGAGGTAGATTTATTAATAAAATTAGCAGTTAACATAAAAAATTCAATGCGGTGTGCAATTTATCCACAAAAATAAAATAGAAGTGTCTGTGATTTTAAACTATGTTTTTGCAAGTGCATTGGAGAGGCCTATACCCAACAGTGGACTATGGCAGGCTGATGATGAAGATGTTTTTGCAGATGCTGTCACGTTATTGTGTATGTAACTATGTAGGTATACATGATACTAGGACATACACACAAAATTGTTTATAAAAGTACTTAATTGAGTCATAATTTTTTGTGAGTGATTTCCTACATAATTCAGTGATGGTGCTGTTGAGATGCAGAGTAAAACGCGAGTAAACCAGCAAGGGATAGCTAGTATATTTTGTAAACGACTTAGCACAGGTAGGAAAGGTCGTTAATAAAATACTTATTTATTCCATTTGCAAAGTAAAAAAAGATTTAAATATTTGTTTATACGATTATTTTTGTATTTTTTTGTAGTGAGGCTGTATCCTCATGACAACAAAAAGCAGGAGCGATAGCGACAGCGGCGCGATTATCTAGAACGAGTGCCTACGACATCAATGACTTGGCTTTCTGTCCTCGATGCAAGGGACTAGTCCCTTGCATCGAGGACACAGCCATACAGATTCGAATAATTTTAATGTTCTATACATTTTGGAGGACTTTTTAAACTCTGGCGCAAAAAGTGGGAGAGAGGTTTTGAAACGAAGTATTGTAAAACCTTGTAGGTAAGTAATGATATAAAAATGTTTACTTCATAATTACATTGTTTTCGTAATCCGGCCTATGACAAAATAATGATGTTTATGTTTTAAATAATTATACTAGTATGTAACTTTACGCTTACAACAGTAAATTGTGTACAGCTTGGAGTTCTTGTATTTTATGTGAACGTCTGTTTATTTTACAAAAAAGAGCTAAATAAAAATGGAGCATAAATACTAATATTTTGGCCAAAACCTCTACATACAACGCCTAGTCTGAACAAATTTCTCCGGCCATATATTTTCCCTCGAGACGGGTGTCAACACATCCAACCTCGAAACAAAATACGCACAAGCCGTACTAGGCGAAATATTGTATACACATTATTACGAAGCTTAAATATTTAGATTTAGGACCAGGATAATGAGGATTTATTATCTCAGATTTATTTAAGTGAGAGTTATTATTACGTATTTGTATCTATTCGTGGCTACGCGTATCGCTACAAATTATATACATATGTATAAGCTTCATTACTTTATTATAACGTACGAGGTTTATTTGTAACCTCTGTCGTGTATGTGGTGGTTATCGCGATGGAACATGGTCTATGAGGTACTCTTATATATAAGCCCCATTACTACAAAGTTTCATCAAAATCTGTACAGTAATTCTAGTATGAAAGAGTATCAGACATCCCATATATTAATACATCCATTCTCATACACTTTCGCGTCTTAAATACCTGGTAGTTAGGTTGTTATAACATATTATGTTGGGCATACCAAAAGAAAAGTATTTCAACTTTATTTGCCAAAGTAACGCATTTTAGACGTAAGAACTTGTGTGTAAAGGCCGAATATTAGAACAAAGAAAAGTCAGTGGTGCGCGCAATGAGTTTGATCCCGTGACTCTCTGCATAGCAGTCTAATAGCCTGACCACTTATC
Source organism: Euclidia mi (assembly GCA_944739405.2). NCBI lineage: Eukaryota > Metazoa > Arthropoda > Insecta > Lepidoptera > Erebidae > Euclidia > Euclidia mi. Next base: position 67,052,158 of record OX123192.2, read on the forward strand.
TTTGCATCGTTCCACAGAGAGACTACCTATCTGACCGCTGCCACCCATAGTCATATCGATATTCCATAGTTTAGACTAGAGTCAGTTCATTCAAAGGTCACGACAACCGGGACCGAAGGCTTAACGTGCTCGACGAGGCAGGGACGTCAAAAGACATAAGAAAAGTCAGTGGTGTGCGCCATGAATTCGAACCCGATACACTCTGCGTGGCAGTCTATTGGTATCTTGACAAAGATATCGCTATAACAAGGACAAGGATGTAACTTTGTTAAAAGCATGTCATAAAATCGTCAAATACATCACAACCAATATTACTCCACAAAACAATCTTTTAGAGAGAACAAGTTTATTTTACCAGACGAACGTCATAATTACACAAGACGTTTTTGGCTTACACAACAACAAACACTCAATATTACAATCATTATTTAAGTTTTAGCTCAGAACACGTAATAGGGAACGATAGTACAAAGCTAGGACAATTTCAATTTAAATTAAATTTATTTATTTAAAAAAGGACATACACAATACATATCTCTTCGACTCGACATCGATCTTAGTGTTACTCACGACGCCAAACTAATATATGAATCACATATTGATACAATTGCTAAAAAAGCTAGTAAAGCTTTAGGTTTTGTGATAAGAACATGCACATGAGTAGATAAACGGAACAGAGACAAAGCTTCATACAACAGCGCGAATCGGTTGCACTACTACAAGCACGCGGCGCATGTGTGCGTGACCACTGGCCGCTTGTCGTGTAAGCGACGAGACTGGAAAAACCGGTTTACGTAGGCACAGGCAATTGACAATCTCAGGGTTATTACGACACACGTTGTTTGTTTTGTACGTTGCAAGTTTTAATACTTTTATGTAAAAACGTGGTATTTTATTATTAATAATGGTCGCTTGTTGTACTGTGTGTATGAATAATACTAGAAGAAATAATTCAGTCATTATAAAGATTTTAACGATGGTAACGTACAATTGGGTTTTTTAATTATACCTCCTGATAATTTTATCGCATTTGCTGAATTGGTCGAGCAAAAGTTTCGTGAATATTTCGATCTTGAAATAAATATTGTTAATATTGGCACCGAAATAATTAAACGTATTAAACATTGTAAATTCGGTATGCCTTGTGAGTGTTTCCCATTGGATTACTTAAAAAAACTATATGTTAGATTCAGAATTTACCATACCATTAAAAGAAATAATAAATTATAAAAAAATAAAAATTATAAAAAGACAATTATTAGAGTAAGTAATTTGTAAAGGTTTCTAACATAATAATAAAATTATTTGACAAAAGTTTTGTTTAATTTTTCTTAACCTATTGTGACAACCCTATCAAAATATGTAACAAATTTACAAGCTCTTATCACATATGAAGCTTTGTCTCTGTTCGGTTTATTTACTCATGTGGAACATGTTCGCAATTCAAGAGTATTAAAATATATAAAATTCTATACTGTACACTTGTTCGCAGCATCCTCGAGTATCCCTGTCAAATTTGAAATCCTCAATATGTGATACACATAAATAGATTGGAAGTAATACAGCGCAAATTCATGCGATTCCTTCAATACAAGTGCAACACTTACGATCATTGTTACGAAGCTAGATGTAAAAGACACCATATTCTTCCTTTGAAGGAAAGAAGAATAATAGCGGATGTATCACTTTTTTTCAAAAATAGCTCAGGCTGAAATCATTTCCCCGTATTTATCGTTTAAAATAAACTTGCAAGTTCCTACACGATCGATGTAGCATTATAACCCTCTTTATGTGAGTCACAGTGCAACAAACTACAGCCAAAATTTTTTTTCCCAAGAACAGCAAAGTGTATAAATGTACTGGTCAGCGGTTCTGAAACTGATATTGACCTATTTAACACTAAATCAACGAAAATTATGCATATGCTTTCTAAAAGATGGTTTGAGTCGGTTCTTTAATTGTGGTTGGAGTGTATGGAACGTATAAATAAGATAATTTATCTTTCAAATATATCCCCATTTCTTTAAACTAACGTAATGCCATGATTTTGTCATAATTAATCGAACCCTAGAATAAACAGCGTAATATTTATAAGTGAAAACATGTTTTAAGAATTTTATTGTGATGTTATATGAGATATTGTAACTGCTTGTTTTCCCAATAAAATAAAATAAATAAATAAAAATATATACACGCAACACCGTCTCTGGTCCCAAACTATGCAGAGCTTGTACTATGGGTACTAGAAAATGGGTTGACATACGTATTTTTTAATGAGATACATACCTTATGTACTAACATACATACAATATACAATTTTTGTTAGTAAACATTATACATATATACTATATTAATATTGCTTCACTTACGACCACGATACAATAAGGCTGTATTACACAATGTTATAAAGATTTACTCGTAACAGATCCATTAATAGCTATTACTAGCTTTTGCCCGCGGCATCTTTTGCCTCCGTGGTCCAGACTTCCTCCGTGGCCCACTGGATAGCGGAGGCATTTGCTGCTCAGTAGGGATCCCGGGTTCGATTCTTGCTTCGAGCACAGTGTAACTGAGTTTTTTCGAATTCTCATTAGCAGGACGGAGTCTGGTAATGTGCCCGGTATCGGCATTTGGATCGCCACCTATAAACCTCCTAATGGGGACCTAATAATTTAACAGCAAAATGTGGGTGTAATATTACACCTCTGCCTACCCTTTCGAGTATGCACGTGTGAGTCCGTTTAAGGTGAAAATTGCCTATCGGGATTTAAACTATTTTCAAAAGAAAGACCGAAGAAAGACTCGACTTTACTTCAGTTTCCCTAAAGATGTTAAAAATCGAATTATTAGGAAATTATTAATTTAGCTGTTCGCCTTTCTAATATAAGGAAAATGATTATGCTAGAAGAGCGCTTATGTCGATATTGGAATAAAATTCACACCTGCAAACGTTCAGAGAAGTTCAATTTGGCAGAGACATTTGAGACATTCTAATCCATGCCCAATTCTATCTGCAGAAATGACATCCTCAGTGTCTTCTGGAATTTTGCGATTACAATTTCTCGATCTTGTGATGTACATATTCCTGCATTTTTCAGGTTGCACAAAAATCATAGAGAGTGTCATAACCTACTAGTAAACTAAAATGTGGATTATCTCTAAACTGCGCTAAGGGAGTGCCCGACGGGCAGCCATCCTATGTTTACGTGGAGAGACGGTTTGGTCCGTGGCAATCCGATGGACCTAGTCAAGTTACGTATCTATACGCCAGTACCATTAGCTAGAATTTAACTTATAACTATGTGTATATGTTACCGTAAAAGGCTTAAGATTTACCAGATTTTATTAAAAAATTCGGACATTTACCAACTCATACATACATACATACATACATAGACTCACGCCTGTTTCCCGGAGGGGTAGGCAGAGACTACGGAACGCCATTTGCAACGATCCAGACATATCTCTCTTGCTTTATTCACTCCCATCAGATTCCTCATGCTTGCTCTTCTGTTCAGGGTACTTCTCACCTGTCCTGTTTTTAGGATGTCTCCAATCTGATCAGAGAACGTCCGCCTAGGTCTTCCCCTTCGTCCTGTCCCTTCCACACTTGCCTTATATATCTGCTTGGTCAGTCTTTCGTCATCCATCCTCTCCACGTGCCCAAACCATCTTAGCATACCTTTCTCGATGCTTGTCACTACATCTTCTTTTACCCCACAACACTCTCTTATCACACAATTCTTTACTCTGTCAGTCAGAGAGACACCACACATACTTCTCAGGGCTCTCATTTCCAAGTCATGTTGGTAAATGTCCGAATTTTTTAATAAAATCAAAACTAAGTTGACGTAGGTTCTCTTCTGCCTCTAAACCCAAAAATAGGAGATCTGTGTAGCAGGGCTCCGTCAACTTAGTGTTCTTTTGTTCAAAAATTCGAACATTAACCAACTCATGTTGGTAAATCTTAGGATTTGCTGGTTAATCTTAAGATTTACCGTACTACGGGCTTTTTCAGTAACATATCTACTAATATTATATATGTGACAGTGTGTTCGTTTGATTGTCGATAAAAAGGAGGTTAAAAAGTAACAACAGAATTCAGCGCTTAGTGCAATTGAGTAGAAAGTTTCCCAAAAAACATAAATATTAATGCCACATGTGAAAAAATTCTTACCTTTTTTAGCTTTCAGCAATAATATTCCCGCATTTCCAGAACATTTAGATTTTAACAAACTCGCTATTCACTTGAGTTTTCACTCCACGAGGATTGAAATATTTTTGGACATTAAAAACCGTCCGATGGGCAAAAGTTTTAATCACTGTTCATATTAATGCCCTGTGGTGGATATTACGAGAGGAATACGGGTGTGAATTTGTATTCAAGGCTAGGTAAGCGCTAATATGCCGCCATTTTGTTTTTGTTTTATGTGCTTTATTGTTTTGTTCCAGCGATTTATTGTTTATAACTACGACAATTATTTTGAGTAATTAACACCAGTGAGAAGAGAGTAATGAAAGGCTGGTTCACAGCAGAGGCATTAATTATAAAACGAGGCTAATGATGAATTCTAGTATTATTTGAAAGGGTTAGTCAGAAGATAACTTATGTATCATATCTCTATATAAATATTTTACCAATTTAACTAGGCAAATTAAAACTCATGATGTAGGCATTTCATTTAGCAAGCGAAATTAAATACTTTTATGTACAGTTTACCTCATTCTTAGGACTTATTGATAACGCTTCCAATGCCTTGACTATTATACGTTTCATGTTGCTAATTATTACACCTACAGTTACATGAGTTACAGCTTTAGTCATTGTGACCACGGCGCCTAGTAGTGTAATATGTGACAAAACTTCGGAGCAAATATAGGATAATTTTTATTTTTCAAATTTAATCACACGACCAGCACCCGAAACATTAATATAAGTATACGTACCTTTTTTAAAACGCGTGTTATTCGCGAAATATAATAAATTTAAGCTATCGACTATTACCGACGCTTCGCTATAAGTATACTAGACTGTCTCCACCGGGGACTATTTTACAACAATTTCTATAAATCTTCTTTTAATGCTCCACTACACACAAACTCACATGTCAGATTTTAGCATCTTGCTTATGTTCGACTGAACGTTTTCTTAGGACAAGAATCACCGGAGAATTTTGGGCGCCAGTTGACACAAGATTTATTCTGTGGTCCGCGGTTAAGTGCTGGATCTCTTGCTCAGTAATATAAAGTGTGGAGTTAAAGCGTTGGAAAATTGTTTGTTTTATGTTTTTAGTACATGCGTGGCATTTCGCCAGTGATTGTATAAAGCCGTAGGAGTAGGCGTGTGTTAAACCATTGCAGAGACTTTTGGCTTTAGTGCGGATTGTGCGACAAGTCTTTTTATGTAATAAGAGGAAAACGTGCAGCTTGATCCCCTGATGGTAAGCAGTTGCCGCCGCCCATGGACATTTGCAACATCAAAGGGGTCACAAATGTGTTACCAGCCTAGGGGATCCGGAAAGGAAAAGGAGGAGGAGCAAGATAAGAAAAAATAATTTCGTCGCTCGAAAATAGTTTCAAATAGAAGTGAGGTAGTATCGTAACGGTCGCATATTGTCTTACCAGATAAAGCACTAAGGACCTATATTTTCTTTCGTTCTTTATATTAGGTATATATTTTGCAATACAAAAAAAGCAACTATAATTTTTTTATACTTTTTTATTTTATTTCTGTGATCTGTTTCTTTTGACGAAGGTTTGTATAGGAGAAATTGCTTTCGTCGATTAGAAATTATATTTCTGGGTAATTTTTTTTTATTGTAAGCTTATTAAAATTTATTCTATCAGAAACAAAACATTTGCGGATCATGCAAAGTATTAAATCAGATTTCTGTAGCTTTCTGCGTCTGTACAGCAACGCAGGGGCAGGTTATCACTGAGATGGGTGATAGCTTATAGTGGCATTTACGTCAGAGTGCTACCATGCTTTGGAGTGGTGCGTGAATAATTTATCCTGGTTGTTGTCTTAGGACAAGAATCACCGGGGGACTTTGAATGCTCTACATACTGACAGAAAATGGTGAGGAACAAGATTTCTTAAATAAATTCTTCGACTGATACATATATCTCAAATGGACACCCGGCAAATACGTTGCAGGACAAAATGGAATCAATGCGTGTTATTCGCGAAATATAATAAATTTAAGCCATCGACTATTACCGACGCTTCGTTATAAGTATACTAGACTTTCTCCACCGGGGACTATTTTACAACAATTTCTATAAATCTTCTTTTAATGCTCCACTACACACAAACTCACATGTCAGATTTGAGCATCTTGCTTATGTTCGACTGAACGTTTTCTGTCTGTCAGTCAGTAAAGCAAGAATTATATATATATTGATACGTTCTTATTACTAAATTTAATAAAAAGTAAATAAAAATAATAAAAGGAACGGAAAAATAATATATTTTAGTCTGCGGTTTTTTTGAATAATCAAAGTTAGGAAATAATCTATTTAATAATATGCAAATATCACAATACCTTTTAAATATTGCTTTACTTGCACGTAATCTGTTAAAAAATGGATCAAGGATTTATTTTGTACCTTTTTAACCAATAGAGCATCCATTTCAACATCCGACAACTCTGTATAAAAATAAAGTAATACCAAGCTAAGCTGATTGCTACAAGGGGAAGCCAAAAAGCAAATGTATCTTGAAATTTCTAAAAGAAAAATACATAGTAAGAATTTTGGCTACAATGTATTTTCTTGCCAAAAATTTTCAGGTAGTTATCCTTTCTGGAAAATGAACTAACTAACTAACACAGAGTAAAGCCAATTTATTTTTGAAATTACTTTATTTTACAATATTTTAGTCAGTAGTTTATTTTTGTTGATTGCAAGATATTTCTTTTTTGTATAACATTGACTTGTTTCACTTGGTATCTAACCTAGCTGTTGCTTACAATAAATTATTTTATACATCGGAATTATTTGACATTTTTCTTAACCCTAAAAGAACACACAGCAGTATTTTTGATAATCTCGAGTTGAAACATCCCATTCTATCTAATGCCTAATAAATTTTAAAATATTCGTTGATTCCGTCAAATAGTAATAAAATGGTAGATTTCAGAGAACACAAAAAAATCTGCAGTGCCATCGTAAATGGTTACAGATTTCAAAAGATAAAGGTATACTAAGGTCATTGAGATTAACTGAGTTACCACACTTCGGCCACCTTTCCATATTTCACCTATCTTGCATCGTGCATCTTGCTTTGCTATTCGTGCATCACCTTTATTTCATCCCATATTTTGGCCTCAACCGAACATAACGTTAAATAAATCGCTAGCAAACTCACGTGTTACGAGCACAATCAGACCGTCAAATTATCATAGATTACAGCATTCAAATCCACAGAACATGCGTTACACAGAAATTTGCAACGTCAACGTACCATTTAATCCTACGTATATTATCGTGGAACAGCTTCTGTACCATGGTATCCAAGTTGACCTTTTAATTATGGCAATACTCGGTTAAGCCAGCTTTTTTAGATTAACGCTATAATTTTGGGCGCCGGTTGACACAAGATTTATTCTGTGGTCCGCGGTTAAGTGCTGGATCTCTTGCTCAGTAATATAAAGTGTGGAGTTAAAGCGTTGGAAAATTGTTTGTTTTATGTTTTTAGTACATGCGTGGCATTTCGCCAGTGATTGTATAAAGCCGTAGGAGTAGGCGTGTGTTAAACCATTGCAGAGACTTTTGGCTTTAGTGCGGATTGTGCGGCAAGTCTTTTTATGTAACAAGAGGAAAACGTGCAGCTCGATCCCCTGATGGTAAGCAGTTGCCGCCGCCCATGGACATTTGCAACATCAAAGGGGTCACAAATGTGTTGCCAGCCTAGGGGATCCGGAAAGGAAAAGGAGGAGGAGCAAGATAAGAAAAAATAATTTCGTCGCTCGAAAATAGTTTCAAATAGAAGTGAGGTAGTATCGTAACGGTCGCATATTGTCTAACCAGATAAAGCACTAAGGACCTATATTTTCTTTCGTTCTTTATATTAGGTATATATTTTGCAATACAAAAAAAGCAACTATATTTTTTTTTACTTTTTTATTTTATTACTGTGATCTGTTTCTTTTGACGAAGGTTTGTATAGGAGAAATTGCTTTCGTCGATTAGAAATTATATTTCTGGGTATATTTTTTTTATTGTAAGCTTATACTTATTTAGAGTACAATAAAAAATCTATTCTATCAGAAACAAAATATTTGCGGATCATGCAAAGTATTAAATCAGATTTTAATCAGACAGAAAATGGTGAAGAACAAGATTTCTTAAATAAATTCTTCGACTGATACATATATCTCAAATGGACACCCGGCAAATACGTTGCAGGACAAAATGGAATCAATGCTGCAATAAGCATTTTATGGTAACTAATTGTCTCATTTGCTTAGTTACACGGCTAGTGAGATTTATAGTCCTACATGCTATAGTGCAATACATGGTTATAAATTGCCTGTCTTCCTTTAAACCGTCTAGGTCTACTTAAAAATTGGCTACAGAAATTAACGAGTTTCATAGTTCTTAAAATGTTAGCCTTTTGTGGTTAACTTAAAAACATCATAATATAAATTTAAACGAATCTTTTCATAGTTTAAAAATTTTTAACCATGATTAAACAAAATTAAACGGAAAAATTAAAACAGTTAAAACTCTGCGTTGGTACAAAAAACTCAGTGCTCCACTTTGCAGGGTTAATTTAGATAAAAAGTTAATTCAAAATGTTAATAGCATAATGTCCGTTGTTTTGAACGCAAACGGATACGGGTAATGAAGTGAGCACGTGAGACGTTAAGGGTTAGCAAGATGCTAAGATATTGTTTGTTTTGTAGGGTTCAGTTATGAGAACCGAATGCCGATGGCGTTGCACAGTGAGATAGATCCAAGTGAATACAATAAAGGTAGATGAGGAGACCGCGGTGAATCTTTTGTGTATAGGCCGAAATTCATTTAGAAAATACTTCCTATATTAGGCCCTTAACTCAATAGTAAGTTGGTAACTGGTCGAGATAGGCCTGCTACCATGTATAGTCAGCGAGACAATAATTGTATTTTTTTATTAGCCTAGTAAAGTGTCCCACTGCTGGGAAAATGCCTCTCCCTTGGATCGCCATGCCTGTCCTGTTATATGTCCAGGCAGTTGCTGTCAAATGTATCCATGTCGTCCCGCCATCTCCGTTTAGGTCTGCCGCGTCTTCCTCGACTATCATAGGGCACCCAATTGGTAGCTAAATGAATCTATCCATTTGGGTGCATACAGCAGATGTGTCCAGCCCAGTCTCTCTTCAGTCTGGTAGATTTTAAGCTAACGGCAGCTATGCGTATCTTGGAACTTAGCGTTGTGTTTCGGACATGGTCTGTCCTTTTTAAACCAAGAAAGCTACGTTGCATAGTTTTTGGTAAATCTTCAAATGGGACTAGATATTATACTTTTAGTATGATAGCCGTGTAAAATTTCATGTAACATTTAAAATAAATAAATAAGTAGTAATCAAAATTTGGTAAATTATAGAACTATGGCAGTAAGCATTTAAGAATACGAATTTAATAAGGTGGAGTTATAGCTTGTCAGAACTCACTTTTGATAGAAACTACTAATCGAATTGTAAAATTATTCCCGTCCCAATTATAAGACTAAGTAACCTCTTTACATTACGCGACACCCATAAAAAGCCGAGAAAAGAAAATAAAAAAAGCTAAAGATGAAAGGTGTATTGAAGAGTGGAGAAGAACCTACTTCTGTTTTTTTATGAGTTCAGCTATCCGAGAATTTATCTGCTCCAAACTCTCAATAGACAATCAAAGTCTAAGATTACTATGTAACTCTTTGACACCATTATTTATTTGTAACTCTCTCAACCATTGGAAGTGAAATCAAATTGTTTCAATTGTCACTTTATTTTACTATATCGTACTGATTCAATCATTGCCATAAATAAATATACCACGGGTTTATTTTACACTTTAAAGCAGTAACTTTCATTTTGTAAAAACGTTTCCACTAAAACAATTTATTCTGCAATGGCTTTATTTTCTTTTTATTTATTGTTTCCGTTTAAATAATAATGTCGTTTCATATCTTTAACAAGTATAAGATAAGTTTTGTAATTTCAATTGTACGAAACATAAAATCTTAAGGTGCTGATAGACTTAAGCGTTCATTTGTAACAGAACATCGAGCATTCACCGTTAGTAAATTTGTCGATCTGAAAAATGAACGAAGCCTACGAAGCAAATATCGCTTTGAAAATTTTGATGATCTTTCTAGCGTACGCTCTGGTCGGTTAAAAGCTCGAAGCAACTTTATTGTTCTTTCGCAGAACGCTCGCTAAAATGCTCTCGTCTATTTTTTGTAATGTTATATTCGCAAAAATGTTTATTACAAGTGAATGTTTAAGTTTATCAGCACCTTTAGAAGTAAGTAGAATTTTATGTAAAGAAATGGCTTGTCTACATAAAAATGTTCTGTTACATTTTTAGTTATTTTAATTAACCTAGTAAATGTATTATGTCTTACAAAAGGTATTGTATTAAAATAAAATGAAATTTAATATACAATATAGAACGTTTTATTCTTAACCCTGGGAAACCATAATTTTAGATGAAATGTCAATAACCTCTTTCGGAACCCAGCTCATTAAATTATCGTTTTGATTACACATTTGATTGTCAAAATACTAATAAAACCTCGTTTCAGTCCTTTTTGTCACCACGACCGTTGCAGAACGGTCGAAACGTCGCAGAAAATAGCAGGAATTTATACCTTAAATAAGTTAATTTTAATAAACTCATATTATGATGTATACAAATCGCAAAGTTTAGAATCGATTAAACGTATATTTTATTTGATAGATACATTGGCCAATACAAACTTTACATAATAAGTCTCTCATAAATAAACATTTGATAACAATCTGAATCAAATTATGGTTCAATAGACCTAGAAAAATTTCAGCACAAAATACTAATTTATATGTATTTTATGAGTGAGATAAAAAGTAAAGTAATTAGCTTTTGCTGAGAATTACTGGTGAAACCGGTAAAGGCACAGAATTGCGAGCTATCTACGGGCCGCCTGATAATGTGGTAATTTATATTAATTTATGAACGGCTCTTAAAGACCGCGGTTGAGGGTTACAATTTGATATTCGGCTTCTGTATTTAAATAGTGTGTTGTACGGTGTTTTGAAGTATTACTGAGATGTTAGGGATTATGTATAGTACCTATATAACTAGAAATGTCTGGTTGTGCAAATTATAAATAGTTGTTTCTGTAAAAACATGGGCTCCAGTAAAGAATCATAAGAAGTATGATTTACGGCCATTTTCAATATTCGAACCATAGATAGATCTGTAGATTTAAGATTCGTGTTTGACATATTTTGTATCGAGCTTATGTCAAAAACTGTCAAAAGCGAATCTAAAATCTACAGATTTATCTATAATTTGAATATTGAATTCCGTAGTTAATCGACAATGAACGGTAAAAATTTAAAAATTGCGATCTGTCTTTGTTAATTTTATTGTTAGGTTTCTTGTTTATAATCGTGTATATAAATCTATTTTGGATCAGTTTATCTTTTGTGTGTTTGTCCTATTTTAAAATAATTATTTCCAGAAGTAATTTAAGGCGTTTCCTAATCTTTGTGGCTAATAGTAATGTAGTTGATTAAAAAAATGTTACAACTATTCAAGAATTCGAAAAGAAAAAGCAAAAGATTTTTTTTCTTTTCAAATTCTCGGTTGATATGTACCATCGCTAAAATCATAATTTATCATTGTTTTCATGGCACTGGTTCTTTTGATTGGTCTGTTGGTCTAGTAGGTAAGACGCAGGCGGTGTCTCTGATTCCAACCCAGGGCAAACAGTTGTATGAGCACAATCGTTTATTCTGTTTCTGGGTGTAAATGATCACAATGACATATATAATTATGTAAGTCTTTAAAAATGATATTAAACATACCAATTTTCAATTATCTATTTGTCAGAGGATAATATTAATAGTTCTGCTATGCTAATAGAGTACAGCAATGTGAACAGGGCCGTTCCGACCCAATGCAGCGCCTGTGTGCCGAAATCTATGAAGCGCCTGTGCAGTGGCGTAGGGCGGATGACCTTTTTTTTTTTAGTCGTTACCTAACAATTCCGGCCTAAATTATTTGCCCCTCCTACGCCACTGCGCCTGTGTGCGAAATCTGTGAAGCGCCTTTTTTGGCATCCTTTTTCGAAAATAAGTGTTATAATTAACGCATATCTCGGCGCGCGGCGCCCCTGTCACCCTGGCGCCTGTGTGCGCCGCACACATTGCACATAGGGAAGGTTCGGCCCTGAATGTGAAAGCATGCATCTATACACCAGAGTGACCTTTGATCATCAAATGTCATCACCCTCAAGTACAGTAATAAAAAGCAATGTCGCCTAAACTTAGGCGTGAAAATAATAGCCTCCCATGCATAAAACGAACAATACTAGTACATATATTTTACGATTATTGCTAAGGTGACATTGCTTGACAAAGGGATCTAGGTATTTTCGCCTATTAATCTTAAAGTTCAAGTAGATGGAGTCTATACGGTTGACACTCTCTGGTTGAAGTATAACATAGTATAGATCGCCTTTAAAAATTAAGGTATATCAAGTTAAGGTAATCTATGAGGGCATTAGAGAAAAGCACTGTATAATTTAGAATTTTATAATTAGTATAGTTTAAATAAATCCTCATATTATGTTGGTATGGTTTTCTCCTGGGCAGATTTTTTTAATGAGCAGTGTATCCATTTTTTTCTCTTTGTACTAAAATTACAGTTTAATTTTCTAAGTATGTGACTATAATAAATTAAGGTACTTATGTAAATATATACATAAAATCTGGACTATGACTTCACAAGTAAGTATTTTGAAAACATTAAAGAGAACTCTCAGACATTTCTCACAATATTTTGCTTCACTGCTTACGAAGCAATAATTAACAAATTAATACGCATATAAAGAAAGTCAACGGTGCATGCAGTGCGTTAAGCCCGAGTCTCTGCGTAGTAACTAGGCTATCGCAGCTTCTTGAATAATACACTACAACAAAATAGTACACAAAATATCATCACCAATATTGCCATAAAAATAAAAGTGCGTACCCATAACATTGACCTCTTGAGATATTACCAACCCGTGATAAATGCGCGTCTAAATGAAAATACTTTTGTGAGATTACCGAACATAGAGAGCCTACCCTTAACACACTTATATTTGCAAAAGATTTCGTTTTGTTGCCGTCATGCGAGCTGTTATGATGGATTGTAGAGCTCATTAGTAGATCTGCTCATGACCTTCAATTAGTACGTATTTCTTACTGATATGAGGTATTTTATAGTGTAGAAATATAGGGCATTACAGAGCACCTTACAAAATTTAAATTGTTATGTAATCAGCAAAACCTGGCGATGAAAAAGAGTGACAGTGAGTTTTATTGCCCGTGGTTCTACGCCTTTGCCTTGCGAACGTGGCAGTAAATGAAAATAGAGAAGCTTTAAGTAGTAGTTTTTTTTTAATTTGACGCTCATAAGGCAAGTGTCACTTTGTGATTTAAATGAATAAAAGATTTTGATTTTACTTTAACCGTTTTTTATTCAAGGATCGTTTGCGAAATATTTAGCAAAAATCACCGATTGCAAAGTGTCCCCCCACCCCCTATTTGCTATTTAGGTAAAAAACTATGCTAAATAATTGCTTACATGATGAACTTTCAAGGAAAATTATGATGGCTCATTAAACTCTACTAATGATCGAGTAATAATCGCTTATTTTATCCCGAGCACATAACATTGTCATCATAACATCGTCTGTAGAATGCATTACCGTTACATATAAGACAGGCTCAGACGATAATCAGGTTCAAATCCTTTGTTAAGGAGTACTATCTATCATTATGATATTTCTAGTTTCTTCCCGTTCTACTAAGTATATATGTATTTAATAATAATAATAATAATAATAATAATAATAATAATAATCGCCATACAGGACCAAATTATTGAAACACGAAATTATAAAAAGCACATAATCAAAAGCCTACACAATGACTCTTGCCGCAAATGTAATAGCTCCTCAGAAACCATTCAACACATAACAGGTGCATGCAAAGCTATAGCCCAAACGGATTACAAGCACCGACATGATCAGGTAGCCAATATCATACATCAAAAACTTGCACAACAGTACAATTTCATAGATTCTATAACAGCCTACTATAAGTATAATCCTAAAACTGTCCTTGAAAATTCTACAACCAAAATATACTTTGACCGAGCCATCCTTACCGACCGTACCGTTCATTACAATAGACCTGACATCACTCTAATAAACAAAATAACTAAGACAGGATATCTCATAGACATTGCCGTACCAAACACACATAACATTCAGAACACTATTGCAGAGAAACTAAGTAAATATATTGAACTTAAAGATGAAATCATACGCTTATGGCACTTACAAAAAGTAACGATTATACCGATTGTTATCTCAACAACAGGAGTAATTCCAAAACAATTACACCAATCCCTCAAGATTTTAGATTTACCACCACTCACCTACCACTTATTGCAAAAAGCAGTTATACTCAACACATGTAGATTGGTAAGAAAATTCCTACAGTGCGAACCGGACAGTACCCAACCCCTAACAAACAATATCACCATCCACACTTCACAAACTAACACACATAACATGTCTGATGCTCACTTGGCTTAGGCCCGTGCCATCAGTCTATCACCGGATATTTCCGAGTACACAAAAGATAAAACTACATAATAATAATAGTAATAACTGCTATAGAACCGAATGAATTTTATAAATATTTAGGCTACCACCAATTAAAAGGACTAGACCATAGTAAATTAAAATTATCTTTAAGCAATGAATACAAGCGCAGGGTTCACATATTAAGTAAAAGTCAATTAGCCGCCAAAAGTTTAATTAAGGGGCGGCACATACCTGACCGAAGATGCGTCGAACGTATCTTCGGTCGCGTCTATTCCGTCAAATGAATCGGTACACATCTGACGGAAAATGCGTCGAGCGTATCTGCACACATTCGCTGAAAGCGTGGCTATTATGCACACATATAAGTTTGTTCGTGCAGGGTCGTACTCAGGGCAGGTCAATATTTTACTGTCATATTCTTTTACCTAATCATTTTTCGTGTTCCCTGATGTTATGTAGTCACCGAAGTCCTGTAGTTATTTATATTGAAATTCGAGTTTGGCTATTAAAAATATGTCGGAATTCGAAGATTTTTTATAGTAGCCAACACGCGTTATTTGAATATAATTATATCCTATTTAGGTATGGAGGTTCAAAAATAAAAGACGATAATACGATTTGGTTATGGGTTTTCACAAAACTTATACAAATGATATAGAAGGGGTTACAGACTACAGTTGCAGAGCAAGACACAATTTTTTTTCTATATAGGTATGTATGGAAATTGTTCCCGTGGACGTTTAGCACCTCATACCCAAAAATTGGCCCTCGATCCAAACTAGCAAATATATGCGTACACTCATAGCACATACTAACACTACATTATTCTAGATATTTCGTTTCTGAAAAAATAAGTAAGGTCTGGCGGCCCTGGAATCTTACGATCTTAAAATCACCGATCTGGGAATGACATGGATATGGTATGTCCAATACCTACGAATTTAGCGTGCACACCTACGAAACGTTGGGCAAATAAAATGGATGCCATTTGGGTTGTTCTCCAGAGCCGGTTAGAGGAGAATAAAACTTTTTTGTAGTAAGTTACCTTTGTTAGTTTAAATCTTTTGCCAGATTAGTTTATTCCATAATGCAAATGTGGGCGAACATCGCAAAGCGAAAGACGACCCTTGTATGAAACATGTAACAAAATATTTTCTAAGACCCAATATCGGTTTTTTAGACATATTTATGCACAAAAACAAAATTATTATGTTCGATAGACAACGATTTCACAGCAGATGTACCACAAACCTTGGCGAAAAATATGGTGATAGTGGCACGAATGACATTTCTAATAAAATATCGTCATGATTAATTTATTTAGTAAACTATGGCTATCTCTTTTTTCTGACAGAGATATCCCTAAGACAAAACGAGACAACACTAAGTTTGGTGGCTATATGTGGATTTCGTATATTATGTGTATAAAAAAAATCATAGCGAAATGTGGGTGTAATATTACACCTCTGCCTACCCCTCCGGGGATACAGCCGTGAGTCTATTAAAATATAAAATATAATAATAGCATATATTATTAATAATGTAATTTTTCTATATGTACCTACTATTTGCCCTCTCCATTTATATTCCTTACTCAAAGGTCAAAATTTACGTGGTGCGTGGTGCGTGCGACGTCGACGGATAATCCGTTAGTACGCTCGACGTACTAACGGATTATCGGTCAGGTGTGAATGGTTGAACGTTTTTCTATACATTTGCATGTATTGGCGTTACGCGACGGATAAAACGCGACGGATCTTCCGTCAGATATGTTCCGGCCCTAAAGCTATCAACACATACGCTGTGCCCATATTGACGTATTCGTTCGGTATCATAAAATGGACAAAAACAGACATCAACAATATAGAAATAGGCACAAGAACCATCCTCACTAAGCACAATTGTCTACACCCAAAATCTGCTATTGAAAGGATGACCATCAAGAGACATCAAGGGGGACGAGGGCTTATAAATATACAAGCATTATGGGACACACAGATATCAAAACTCAAAACTTTTTTTCACAGTAAAGTCAGTAATAGCCAAATCCATAGCGCAATTGTTAGCAATGACTTCTACCTCACACCATTCAACCTAGCCCAAGTAACTGAAGCAGATAATATTGACACTAACGTAGATAATTTGAAAATAGAGCAGTGGAAAAAGAAAGTGCTACATGGCCGACACCCTCACGACCTTGACCAACCACACATAGATAAAATAGCATCGAATAAATGGCTCACTCTTGGTAATCTTTTCCCAGAAACTGAAGGTTTTATCATAGCAATCCAGGACCTAATCATTAATACGAAAAATTACAGAAAATATATTATTAAAGACCCCATATTAACAGACGACAAGTGTCGAAAATGTCATAGTCACTCAGAAACAATTCAGCATATTACTAGCGCTTGCCCTAACCTTACGCAAACAGACTACACACATAGACATAATCAAATTGCTAACATTATTCACCAAAAACTAGCTCTAAAATATCAACTTATTCCGGGCACACACACACCATACTATCAATATAGCCCTAAACCAGTTTTAGAAAACAGCACACATAAAATGTATTATGATCGCGCAATATTAACTGATAGAACAATACATTATAATCGTCCCGATATAACCCTACAGGATAAAACAAATAAAATTACCTATCTCATCGATATAGCCGTACAAAATACCCATAATATCCTAAAAACCATTTCTGAGAAAATACACAAATACACAGACCTTAAGGATGAAGTTTTAAGAATCTGGAAACAAGAGAAAGTTTACATTATACCTATAGTTTTGTCAGCCACTGGCGTTATCCCGAACCACTTACACAATAGCCTGAAGCTCATTGATCTGAAACCCAACACCTACATACAACTCCAAAAAGCTGCAATACTTAACACCTGTAGACTTGTTAGGAAATTTTTACAGATAGACGAACAGGATATTAACACCGCACAGACATAATAAACACTACAACCGTGCCATTTACTTGACGGTAGTCCGTAAATGCCACGTAATTCTACCAGCTCACGCTGAGAAAATTAAATAAACAGAAAATAATAATAATAATAATAAAACCCCTCTGGGGCAGTCGTTATCTCATCATGAGACTAACGCAATCTCAGAGAATAATACCCGTGAAAGAGAAACAAATAATTATAATATTCTACCACATACACACATCACCATGTATTCCCAAGCTAAGCAGAGCTTGTGTTATGCGTACTAGATAATGGATAATAACAATAATATTATTTATGTATGTATATCTATGTATTTGTATGTCTATTGTCTTAGTATTATATAACCATATATATATATATATATATATATATATATATATATATATATATATATATATATATGACGGCGCGCTGATTATTTAAGAATGATTTTAAGGTTTAATCTAACCATAAAAGTAGTCTTTAGAAATTGTTACTTAATTTATCGATGGTTGTAATCGGTTACTCGATTAGTAGTAAAATAAAATTGAGAGCGGGTAACCCCGAATAGAGTAGTAGGTGGCGCCAAACGCGGTGACAGTCGTCCATTACTCTGACAGCTGTTGCACCGGGCGGGCACGTGCTAAACTATTGGCTCACAAATTCATAATCGTGTTTCATCCTCCATATTTTATTGTATTTCGTGCTAAATTGTTATAAATTTGAGCAATACAGCGCGTACAAGTAAAGTAGTGCTTTTATTTTGAATCTCTTGCCACCATTGCGCCCACAATGGAGAAAACCTAGAAAAGGTAGAAATCGCTTTTAGCGATAAGGCCGCCCATCGTACTGTATCTTACATACGTAAATTTCTTTAAAATATTTGTATAAGTGTACAATAAAATGTATAATAAATAAATAACGTAAGGGCTAATACGGAACCCTACATTGTGCATGGCTCGACGTACACTTGGCCGGCTATTTTAATGATCTGACTGGAAATCGAAAAAGGGCTCATAATTAAGATTTTAATTCTAATATAACTCTACTCTATTAAAACTCTACTATTACGCTCAAGTCAAACATTTGTGTACGTGAACATGGATGTTTGTCTTGGTCTGGGTGTTTCTATGTATAATATGTATGTATTTACAAAAAAGTATATATGTATGTTTATCCATTGTCTAGTACCCATAGTACAAGCTCTGCTTAGTTTGGGACTAGATGGTGTTGTGTGAATGTGGTAGAATATTATTATTATTATTATGACAGCCTAGTTGACGCTAAACACTATTCAAAACTCACACTTTTGTCATACAATTAACTACATTTGACTTGTATTGAAAGCAAAATAATCAATACCGTTGAAGCTGATATTCTATTATATCTGGTTAGACTAGTAAGCGAACCCTGCGTTACAAGACCCAACCGGGATAACACTAGGATTACGATGATGAATACCGCATCCCATAAGCCAGGATATATTTTATTTATTAACAATTTACTTCACATTTCATATTCCAAATATGTTTAATCAAACCAATCCACAGCCATAATTACCACCAGTATTGAATAAAACATTTTAAAATATTCTTTCACAACGGTATTCCGTTCACAAAAACGTAAAAACTTCCATTCCACTCCCTATTATCAGTATCTTGAATGATAAATCCTAATCTTGTGGTTGAAACAAAGCCGTGTAATGTAAACGATACGGACGTGACAGGTAAAGGAATGCCGCGGCACTAGGGGTGAGAAAAGTCGGTAAAATATGTTTGTCATGATAAAGGCTTAGAGGCGAAAATTGACTACCCTTTCACTTGTTGTCTTTGAGGGATATTGTGCTTTGTTGGGTATGGTGTGCGTTTATGCTTGCTCTGGCTGTTTGTAAGGATACAATTTAGTGAAAGTAAAGAAGGTGGGGTTAGGTTTGTTGGTGGAAGCAATCGGAACAGTGAGAAGACGATACATATTCTTATAACAAGTTCCCTTATAATTTAAGAAGCATATCTATAAATAAGTTCAAAATTATTGTTAAAGCGAAATTATGTTCAAAAGCATACTATAAAATATCTGAATATAAAGGCGACCAAAACGCTTGGGATTGAGCTGTTCTAATTCGACACACAAAAATAATTGTATAAAATGCTTTTTTTTAATGACGTTTCGTCAGTACTTGCAAAGTTTATACGAAATAAATAAGTATTTCATTTCATTTCATATATTGTGTGAAGAATTTCTACCTCAATAAGTTAACATACCCAATATTGCTGCTGTTTCAGCAAGAGCCTACACATTTTTACGGGAAATATGGATCATGTTATATCTCACAACTTTTCTCTTCTTTACCAAAAGTCGGCCATGCAGAGCGTATCAAGGCGAAGAAATTATGCGTATTTATACAGTTTGTAACTTGTCTCGTACTTCGGGAAGCACACTTGTCACACGTATCTTTGTAAATTCTGAATTCAGTCTAAGATACGGAATTTTACTATGTTATTGAGTTGTGGAGACACAAACTGCTACATAGCCAGAAGAACGGATGGTCACTGGAGTAGAAAGAGTCTGGAGTAGTAAGTAATAGTAGATTCGTAGTCGTCTTTCAGCTGATATGATGACAGTTACCATATTTAAAATTTTCTACAGTGTAGGTAGTACGTTTCTAGCTAAGTCGTCTCAACGCCAAACTGTTTTTCTAAAACTATTTCTTAGCTGGATTAATATTATAAGAAACCACAAGTCTGGTAAGACTTCATTTAAGACTTAGAAATACATGTTTTTGAAATAAATCCTTTTCTCGCGTCTGGCATGTGAACTGACCTAGATGATCGTGAGTTATTGCTAGCAAACTGTTTTCTGAAAACTAATTCTTCGCTGAAAAAATATTATAAGTATCCGCAAGTCATCGGTAAGACCTTATTTCAGAATTAGAAATACATGTTTTTGAATAGAAATGAACCCTTTTCTCGCATCTGGCATGTGAACTTACCAAGATGACCGTGAATTATTCTTAGAAATGCGAGTCATTTACAACGCTGTAGTTTGCTGTTAGGCTGAAATTTCTTGAGTTTCCATGTGGCCAATGTTTTCTTGTTTCTTGGAAACTGAGTTAAGTGAAAAGATATGGGATCTTCAACTTCAGACTTTGGTCCTGTACCTAACACACATGACTATAGCTGTGTCACGGTGGATTGAATGAAGTTTATGTATAAACGTCGTGATATCGTATGCAAAAATCATTCAGACAAACAACTGACAAACAGACGACGTGATACCAAAGAAAAAGATATTCAAAAGTTGCAAAACTTTGGAATTATCCTGTTTTTGGTGTCACGCTAAATACGCCAAGTAAGCAGGTCTCTCTCCACCATCAGCTCAAATTGAATTCACCTCAAAATAAGACATTTTGAGCAATTGTTTTAATTATATGAAATCAATCAAATCTTAGAAGTAATCATAAGTTGTATCAATCTATTTGTTCTGAATTCAAGCTCGAGTTACCAAACGTTAGGCAACTTCAACACTATCACAATGTTGTGTACATTTGTGTCAATGTATTTAAGTAACTTTTTCTCTGATAATCAACAGATCATATCCTAATATTATTTATTTATTTATTTATTTGGAGGTCCAACAGCTTATTACAATTTGAGTTACAGTTTCAGTAAGCACCGTTATTTAGGCTAGTTTGGTCCACGTAGTGACGGGTTAAGGATACCTACAAAGTGTCACTACCACATTTCATTCTATCGCTGTTGTCGCAAGAGACGACTAAGAAAAATACTCGAAGGAATTAATAATATCTTCGTGAAGAGACGGAAATCGTTATAGTAGGCCAGATTCAAATCCTCCTATTAACTGACAATATAATTGTGACTTAAATTACCTAGTTTAGACCAGAAATAAATTTGGTTGTTGTAAAAAGTTATATTTAACGTGACCTACTGTAGGTTTTACTTGTTATCAAAAAATAGCCCAATATATTCAGCTCTATATGTAATAGGGGGCGAGCCTATTGCCGTTACTGGGCACATCACCAGACTCCGTGCTGCTACTGAGAATTCGGAAAAACATAGTAACACTTTTGCCCGACCCAGGAATCGAACCCAGAACCTCCGATCAGCAGTCGCATACGCTATGCACTGGACCACGGAGGGAGTCTAAATAATATCCTTTATATTTAAGTATATTATCTGATCGAAAGGTATTGGGACTAGTGCCACCTTTCTTCACCGTAAAACCTATTTAGGAGTAATTGCCATAGAACACACCTAGTTTCAAAACTCGTAAAGTTATATTACCTTGTAACCCACCCCACTTATCAGAGAGAAATCTTTATGAAATTAATACAATAGGTAACTCTAAAAGGAAATTTAAATAATTCTAGTTTCTGAACACGGCACTACTTGCTTGGCGTTGGCTATCGCAATAACCTATGAGCTATTCTGATGTATGTACAAGTTTAGCGGTAGCTACATACAACTGAGGCCATCTAGCGAGCGACGATGAAAGGCTCAACAACAATCCGGCGACATCTATCGGATACAATGCGACGGAAAAACAAAGTGCTGAATCGCGCAAGCAGAGTTTGCCCGCCGAGTTGTATATATATGTGGAAGCGTCAGGAGGGCTCTCGGTGCTGTCTTCGTAGGTTTTCTCCATCGTGGGTGCAATGGCGGCAAGAGATTCAAAATAAAAGCACCACTTTACTTGTACACGCTGTATTGCTCGAATTTATAACAATTTGGCACGAAATACAATAAAATATGGAGGATGAAACACGATTATGAATTTTTGAGCCAATAGCTGTTTAGCACGTGCCCGCCCGGTGCAACAACTGTCAGAGTAATGGACGACTGTCATCGCGTTTGGCGCCACCTACTAGGTACTCTATTCGGGGTTACCCGCTTACACGTTACACGTTTTATTTTACTACTAATCGAGTAATCGATTATAACCATCGGTAAATTAAGTAACAATTTCTAACGACAAATTTTATGGTTAAATTAAACCTAAAAAACATTCTTAAATAATCAGCGCGCCGTCATATACAACATCTCAAATACGTCCGTTGGACTGACAAGTCCACCAGGCACGATGACCCAGCCTGGTTAGAGGATCCTCCCTCTAGTTGGAGGAACACCACGCCTTTATTCCTCCTCACAAGCTATATTACCCATTGAAAAGCATTTGTGTAAAAAATACAATCATACCTTCTCGCAATCTTGCGCGTACTTAATATTAGTGGCATTATTCAGTTATTTTCCTTTTCGTGTTAATGTATGGCCACTCTCAACGCCCGAAAGAAAACCAATCGCATATTTTATCTTTCAATAAACATAAACCACAGCATTACATTTAAATTCAAACCAAAAAATGAGCCCGATTTCTCAGAAAATAAGGATGGCATTTAAGAATATTCAATCCACTCGAATTCTGAGAGAGCTCTACCAAATACATTTATCCATTTATACGTTAAACAACGGGACAGAACCGCAATTTGTGGAGTCCATGAATCTCCATAATTGATATCTGTATATAGCATTGCGAAATTAATATTTACTTGGGTCGAACTCGATTTACTAACTAATAGTTTCTTACCAAAGTGTACCATTGTTTGAAGAAAAATTTCTGCGCTGATTGGATGAAGCCGTTAAAATAGCGATGAGGCGAAAATTCTGAGAATCTCCAATTTCATTATTAATATGGAAAAGGCTGTATCTTCTTTGTTTATAGTTGAATTTCTTTTGTTACATAGTATTCAAATATTTTGACGTAATATTCTTGTATTTATGTCGGCATAAGGGGTGGTGTACCTGCAACTACAGGGAGGACCTCTGACCAAAGTAATTGTAACTGATGGAACTTGTACATGATTATAATTATGTAGTTATAGCGTACGGTCCAGGTTAGCCAGAAGATCTTAGATAGTCGTTATGGGATTTAGTACCCTCTATGGCTCTGACACTAGTCTAAGCCATGGCATATCGCATTTTTATTGGATTGTGAATGTCAGACGGCAGTCGCTCTATGGAAATACAAAAAAATCTCTTATATCCAGTGACACTACAAAGTAGATCCCGCGCTTCAAGGTGAAAGTCTCGGATGCAACCGTCGCAATGCTAAGACGACGATGATGATAATGATACGTACTATTCCGCGAGTAAAACAAAACAAATCACAACCGACACTTAGAAACTAGTACAACATTTTGACGATCTATAAACAATGAAAACATAGGTAATACGAAATAAATATTAAACGTTTCATATTTTTTTAAATTCTATTGTTAGTAAAACTCTGATTCGAAATATTGATTGATTTTTATCCGTAACAATAGCTGTACTATTTTAATAACAGATTTCGAATTCTAAGAATTTCAATAATATAAGCTCGACTAGTTATTTGAATATTTGAAATGAATATAATTTTGAATAAAACCTTTTTTATTTATTACAGTTGTCATTATCATCTTTTAGTATGTACGGGACAACTTGAAATGATACGATTGATATGAGTTGATAGAAATTAAGTTTATTGATATAAAATGATTAACAAGATTATTAATAATTGCTTATGATAAAATGATAGAAAATGAGTACACGCGACGATGTTCGAACACGAACTAACTTAGGATTTTACTTAATATGTAATGCACGCGGCGCGGCGTAATATTGCTGACAAACAGAATTGTACGGTTATACCGTACATGCTCCCGGGCACGGGAGATGAAGATACTTAAATGCTAATAAGATAAAATGATAAAATAAATAAGTATCATAATAAAGTTTAAATGAAATTAAATTTAAATTGAAAGAAATAATGAAAGCCTAGTGTCTCTAGATTTGTCACTATTAAAGTTTTTCATCGATAATGATTTTACGTAAAATAGGCGACGTGGCTTTGTTTTGTTTACACGCACTCATAGCATTCGATTGCTCACTTAAACACATTGCACGCGCATTTATAGCATCCGGTTGCTCACTGACACACTGAACTGATTGAACACTCATAGCACTCTGTAGCTGGTGGTCCTGCCTCGGTGCGCAGACTGGTGCGCTGCGCACGCGTCTCGCGCGCCGCCACGCATACACCACGGCTGCTGCCGCTGCTGCTCCCAACATCAAGTATATCACTGTGTAGTGATGTACGTCATGATAAGAGATAGAGTCCGCTAGAACCTCCTTCGCTTTCAGTTGCTCTAACTGCTTTTCGACTCGACCGATCAGGTGTTGTCGCTCCACACGGTCGTGGTCGGTCTGTTTGTCGATTGAACTTATTGGTATTGACAAGTTGATGATGTTATTGATTGGTGGAATGTCTATATTGATAATATCTGCCTTAGCTTTTAGAGAATTTGTCAGTTGTTTATGTGAATAAATTGTATAAACACCGCCTTTGATAACACACTTGTCAATAAGTGTAATAATACCGGTGTTAGTTAATTGCTCTGCCGTAACTTGATAATCACATATCACTCGCACGGTGCATTGTCCACAGCAGAAATATAAATAAGTATTCAACTTATTAAGTGCAGCCCAAGTGTTTAAACAGATCGTGGAATCGGTTTTACATTGGTTCGAATGCTGATCTTTAACACAACGATTTTCATCTGCTTGCATTTGATAAATTGGATGTTTTAAGGGACATATATGGGATTCACTATCATAGAGTATACAAGTCTGCAAGTCATTGTCTGATATAGGTATGTAGGAGTCCTTCCGTATGTTTAGTGCAAGACGACTTGCGATAGGAATGATGCGGATCATATTTCTGCCAACTTCTCGCGGAATTGGAATTAAATTGTATAATTCGTAATTATCTCTGCTTACTAAAGGAATCTTTACTTCAAAAAATATAAACCTTTGTATGACTCTCGCTCTGACCTTGAGTAAATGATACATTTTTGAAAGATCCGACTGTAAACTGTCTATTGGAAGGGTCAAATCTTTTGATATCTGGCTGCTTATTATGTTCAGTTCTTCCTTCAGCTGTGCAGGTGTTAACAAATGGAAGTTTAATCTTCTGTCGTAAATGGTTATGATAGTGTCTACTAACGTCTCCTGGATACCTTTAAGATTTATTAGGGCGTTATTGGCAATTATAGACGATATACTGAAGCTGCTTTGCATATTTGACTCAGCTTCAGTTCAGTTTTCAGCTTCAATTATTGACGTTTGATTTTCCCATAAGGATAGTAGGTGTTTTTGATTGCTTCTAACCAGTTCGATATCCTTCTGATTCTGCTGGGCAAACTCCTCATCCAGTACACCGAACAAACTGTGCGCGATGTTACCTATGCCATTGATAAGGCCACGCTTACGTCTTACACTCAGTGTAAATTGCTGATCGAGTAACATTCCACTGTAATGGTCAAGTTCAGCACACCCGTGACGTAGCTGTGTGAGGATTACGTCACATTGTGATATGTTTGTTGTCTTTGAACATATGTTTTCTAAATGACTAACATATTTTTTGAGTAAATCGAATCCCTGCCAGTATGGTTGCATGTCCTGATATACGATTAGATTCCACTCATCTCTTTCCAAGCGCATTTCCGAAAATGTATCAAAATAAATGCTTTGATTTGAACTCAAACTTGTTATCTTGTAAGCACATCTTGCGGGTGTTATTATTAACAATAAACATAGAAGAGCCAAGTAAATAAAATTGCACGCACGGGATTTTCGTCATTTTTGGCGATTTGATATGTTATTTGATGCTTCAGTTGTAGGTAATTGATTGTCTTGTGTTGACTTTTGAGTCTTATCGTTACTGTTTCCATTTACAGGTTCATTTTCTGTGACCGGCAGTAGTGATAACTTGTTTATTGGTCTTTTTATAATACCGTTTTTAGTTTTTAATGACACCACACTTACTAGGCCGTCTTTGCCGGAATGCTGCTCAATAATCCTTCCGAGGGCCCATTTTCCGGACGGTAGATTCGCGACGTTAATGATAACTATTTACTACGCGCGGATAATTGACATATGTAGGTATTCAGATTTCCACCGTTTCCAAATGTCATCAAACGTTTTTTGTACGAGTTGCCACCTTGTTCTTGCATCTCTTTCAGTTTCTATGATAGTAAGAGTTGGCCCCCTGCCTCGCTAGAAAATGAGACGGAGTTAGGTAATCCATGTCATTCGGGTCATCACTTAATACGCATAACTGCCTAGAATTTAGGCACGATTCTAATTGTGCTAATAACGTCGAGTACTCTTCGTAGGTCAATTTCTGATCGCCTACTACGCGTTTGATGTGATGTTTGAGGCTCTTTACAGCAGCCTCCCAGAGTCCGCCTGCGTGCGGCCAGGAAGGCGCATTGAAGTGCCACTGGATTTGCATATCAGTTATTGCTGTGTAAAAGTCATTGTCAAGGGTTTTGTGAATGTTGATGTATTCCTCTTGCAATGCTCTATTTGCACCTACAAAATTTGTGCCATTGTCGCTGTAAATATGGTTAGGAGACCCTCTTCGGGCGGCCATTCGCTTTAGGGCTGCTAAAAAGGAGGATGAACTAAGATCTGAAACTAGTTCAAGGTGCACAGCCTTCGTCGCCATACACACAAATACAGCGATATAACCCTTTGTGGTCTTAATGCCTCGTCCCTTACTTGCTTTCACATCGACGTAGCCCGTGAAGTCAACGCCTGTATGCTGGAATGATCGTGCTGGATTGCTTCGAGACATAGGTAGGTCACCACAGAAATAAATAGAAATAGAATGGTGAATGTCACGTCATCGCGTACATTTCGCGCGTGCCACATTTCAGCAAGCCCCGCCTACAGTGACGTATAGATAGTGAGGGGACACTAAGGAATTATTATCGATGTGCGAGCTGTGGAAAATGAAATTATGTTATTGTTTATATAAAATGTTTTATTATGAATAGTTTGGTTAAAGTATACTGTTATAAAAATAAAACGTATTTATTTAGTTAAAAATCTGTAGGTATTGAAATCTTACAAAACTTTTGACTATATTATAGAATATCTATACTAATATAATAAAGCGGAAGAGTTTGTTTGTTTGAACGCGCTAATCTCAGGAACTACCGATCGGATCTGAAAAATTATTTTTGTATACGATAGCCTAGTTATTCCAGAAGGCTATGGGCTATATAACATAACGCTTTCACCCTTTGTGGCCGGGCAAAAGGCTAAAAAGGCTAAAAGATAATGTCGGCTAATCTCAGGAACAAGCAGTCGGATTTTAAAAATTGATATTGCCTATTATAGCCCAATTATGCCGAAAGGCTATAGGCTATATAAAATTACGCCACAACTATTAGGGGCCAGACAAAAATAATAAATTTGCTCAAACGAGAAGGGGGAGGGTTAGGTCAAAGGCAAAAAAAGGCTTAACGAATAGGATACAATCTATATGGATATCGTTTTCGAGATTTTCGGGACGCTGATTAAATAATATGAAATTTATTTAGTGATTCAAGATGGCGTACGGAATATCAAAGATGGCGGATGAGAAAATTTTAAAAAACAATATGGGTATCGCCTTCGATATTTTAACCCTTTTTATGGCAGTGGCCACTATATTGCCACCAATATTAGAATTTTTTTCGGGAAACTTTTTATCTTTCTGGTGTTTATTTTTTACTTACTAGCAAGCTTGAGATGTCCTGTCAACGTATATTTTTTGTTGTGTGGAAATTGTCAAATTCAATTGACACTTTTCAAACTTTGAAGGGTAAAAACCGGTGATTTTGTGTAACGTGTAACAAATCTAGCTTAATCTATAAAATTTTGTAGCGCTCATAGCGAGACTTGGCTTGCCGTTCGTAACAGATCGGCAAAGTTAAGCAACGCTGGCACGTAAAGCTGTCGGTCCCGGTTCTTGTCTAAGGATAAGGATCGTTAGGCCATGTCGGAGGCCTTCGAGCGGTCTGAAAACTCCGGCACCAGAGATGACCACACACTCACACGAAAAACAAAAACAAAAATATAAAATTTTGTGGGAAACTGGTACGAGTTTGCATTTATTTCAATAATAACGTTTGCTATTTGTACGATCGAGCAGTATTTTGTAAAATTATGTTTATTATTTTGATACAATTTTGTATTAACTGGTGGCAATATATCTGCCACTGCCCGTGTAGATAATAATATTACAGTGTTTACTGCAGGTGAAAATGCCGAAAATATTGTCTGATGACGACAAAGAAAATGCACTGGACGAGTTATTTAGCTTACCCGACGACCCCCGACATTTTGGAGGACAAAAAGAAATAAAAAGTTGCATTAAGAATAAACCTCATTTTATTTTCATAGTCTTTTACAGGCAGTGGCAGCTATATTGCCAACAAATTTCCCAAAATTTTCTCGTCGATTTTCACGAAGAAAAAAATACATAAGGCATTCATAACATATTGGCTTACAAAATCCGTTTAGTTCAAATTTGTAACTACCCTAGTTTCCTCGACCTTATAAAGGGTTAAGGGGTGGGGAATCGAAATACAACATCTATTTCGTGATCAAAGATGGCGGATGGGAAAATAAAAAAAATCCATATTGGTATCGTCTGCGATGTTGAAAGGGATGGAGAATTCA
Organism: Euclidia mi; assembly: GCA_944739405.2. Lineage (NCBI taxonomy): Eukaryota > Metazoa > Arthropoda > Insecta > Lepidoptera > Erebidae > Euclidia > Euclidia mi. The sequence goes on from OX123192.2 coordinate 67,081,509, forward strand.
AATACAACATCTGTTTCGTGATTCAAGGTGGTGGATAGGAAATAAAGATGGCGGACGGGATTTTTTTAAAGTCGATATGGGTATCGTCTCCGATATTTTAAGGAATGGGAAATTCAAAAACACCATCTATTTCGTGATCAAAGTTGGTGGAAGGGATTTTTTTTAAAAATCAATATTGGTATCGTCTCCGATATTTTAAAGAATGGGAAATTCAAAAAACACCATCTATTTCGTGATCAAAGATGGTGGATGGGATTTTTTTTTAAAATCAATTTGGGTATCGTCTCCGATGTTTAAAAGGATGGGGAATCCAACAACACCATCTATTTCGTGATCAAAGATGTCCCGTCCGCCATCTTGGATTCCCAAGTAGATGTCATTTTCGTGACCAGAATCCATAAAAATCCCGAAAATGATAGCCATATTAATTTTATTAAAAATGTCCTGTCCGCCATCTTGGGTTCCCAAATAGATGTAATTTTCGTGACCAGAATCCATAAAAACCCCGAAAATGGTACCCATATTAATTTTATTAAAAATGTCCCGTCCGCCATCTTGGATTACCAAATAGATGTCATTTTCGTGACCAGAATCCATAAAAACCCAGAAAATGATACCTACCCATATTAATTTTATTAAAAATGTTTCGTCCGCCATCTTGGATTCCCAAACAGATGTCATTTTCGTGATCAGAAAGCATGAACATGATGCTTGCTTTCTATAAGAGAGAGAGAGAGAGAGAGAGAGAAAGAGAGACAGCCAGAGACATAATAATTAATTCGAATTAATATTCCTTTTATTTATCGATAAATTTTAAACCGGTTAGGTTTAAAATTTATCCTATAAACCGAACGTCAATCCCTAGCGCGCGCTGACCAATCACAGCTATTTATTTGACCCGTGGCCCCTGATTTGTTATTGTTTTTGGCATCTTGTGAATATCGCGTATCTCGCCGTACATTGCGTGTTTATTTCATAAATATGTCAACAAGTATCGTATAATTCAAGCAATGGAAATTTAACATAACGAAGAAAATGAACGATGATGTTCTTATTAGACAAACATGGTAAAAGTAGCCCACTTGGTTTGAATCTCAATAATCTTAACTTTTACTCAATTTAAATACTTACTGGTGATATGAAATGCCTCCCTTTTCCATATTTTTGCATCACTTTTATTTTTACAATTGGAAACTGCACAATATGGCATATTCGTAACAAATTTAATGTCTTTTTACCTCCTGAGCGCGCGAAAGGGAGTCGCGATGCGTAAAGCGAATGCGTTCGAAAACACATGCGCTACAGTGCAATAGTTTGGCACGCGCGCCACGCCCGTGTCACCATTCTATTACTATTTATTTCTGTGTAGGTCACCCATCATTTGTGTATGCAATAGGGTTATGACGCCTGCAAGTCACACAATTACGAACGCGCTTCTTTACAGCTCGAGTTCCTCCTATGATCCAATACTCTTGACGCAGCCACGCCAATGTTTAACGAGCTCCGCCATGGTAAGTCATTTTGTGGCCTTGATCGATTAGCAGATCGGTAAGATGACCGCTATGCGGTATGATAAGAGGATGCTGCATGTTTTGATTTATCCTTGCATTGCTTAATCTACCGCCTACTCTCAACAGTCCGTTTTTATCTAAATACGGATTTAAATTTAGTAACTTGCTTCTTGCTTCAATTCGGCTATGCTTTTGTAGATTTTTGATATCCTCAGGGAACTCACAATATTGATAGTGCTTGATAAGAATGTACTTTGCTTTTCTTAACTCACTGATTGTAAGATATGACGGCTTATGCTTTGATATTGATAGTGCTCGTAGTATCCACGCAAGAACACGAGTAAGTTTTGTTATATTGCTATACTTGTTCAATAGGTTGTCAATTACGTCATTTGATTGTTTTTGTATGGCAACGTTAATTTGTGCAGATTCTCTTAATTCTTCGCTTGTGTTATATACCGGTTGGGTCTCCGAATTTTTGATTGGGTTAAATGATGATAACTGATTCGGTCCATGCCACCAAAGCGAATGATCCTTTAGCTGCTCTACGGACATGCCTCGGCTAGCACAATCAGCTGGGTTCTCAGTGGATTTTATATAACGCCAGCTTCCTGGTGGTATGATTTCGGTCACTTGCTTGACTCTGTTTGCCACAAATGGCTTCCAGCGGTTGGGGTCGCCCTGGAGCCATCCCAGTACTGCTGTTGAGTCCGACCATGCAAATATCGTAATATTGTGCCCGATAAAACATTGTGTAACCTTGCTGATTAGTTTTGAGAGTAATAAGGCGGCGCTTAACTCCAATCTGGGTAGAGTAATGCTTTTGCTAATTGGAACGAGTCTTGTTTTGCCTGCCACTAATATTACAGATGACTTTTGATTGTCGTTTTGGTTTTTGATTTTACAATAAATTACACATGCATAGGCCTTTATCGACGAGTAACAAAACCCGTGTAATTCGATATCTGTGTTATAGTTTGTTTCCAGCCATCTAGGTATCTTAAAACTATGTATTCCCTGTAAGTCTTGTGTAATTGCCAACCAATCCTTTAATATATTTTCGGGCACTTGATCGTCCCATTGTAATTGCAGCTCCCAGACTCTTTGAAATAAAAGTTTTAGCTTCGTTGTTACCGGAGACAACCATCCTAAAGGATCAAAGATTTTTGATATCTCTGACAAAAGTGTTCTTTTAGTAACCGGTTTTGAAGATGGTATATCGATTTTACTTTGGAACGTAAATTGATCTTCGTTTGGATGCCAACGTAATCCAAGAGTTTTCGTGGACTCATGGTGCTTAAAATCAAATGCTTTGCTTGAACAGCTGACATCCTCAAGTAATTCTTCTCTGTTTGACGACCATTTTCTAAGGTTAAAACGCCCGGACCTCAAAAGTGCTATCAAGTCCTTCTGTAGCTGCTTTGCTCCATGTAAACTGAAATGACCCCCTAAATAGTCATCAGTGTAGAAGGCTTCTTCCAGGGCTTCTGCTGCTTCTGGATATTTGGACCGCTCATCGTTTGCTAGTTGTTTCAGCGTCATCATTGCTAGAAATGGCGCCGCTTTGGTACCGTAAGTGACGGTTGTGAATTCATATTCACGTATATTCTGATCAGGCGTGTCACGCCAAATGATCTTTTGATACTGCAAATATTCTTTGTGACAGAATATTTGCCTAAACATTTTTTCCAAATCTGCTGTAAAAGCGAATTGATATCTTCTCCACTTTAAAATTAATTTTAATAAATCCTGTTGTAAATTAGGACCGCTGTACATAAGATCGTTTAAACTAAACCAACTTGATGTTTTCGCTGACGCGTTGAATACCACGCGCAACGCGGTAGTACTTGAATCCGATCTTATTACACAATGGTGTGGCAAGTAACAACTTAATGAATGTTTATTCGTACTTTCTTGCATATGACCTTATGTAATGTATTCGTTTATAAATGATTTATAGTTTGTCTGTATGTTAGGATGTTTTGATAATTTTTTCTCCAAATGATAAAACTGCGCTAGGGCCTTTTGCTTTGACTCTCCTAATTTTTCTTTGATATCTGGTTTCAAGGGCAATTTGACAACATAACGACCATCTTCTCTTCTTTTTGTTTCTTTCTTGTACTGTAGCACGCACATGTAGTCTTCTTCTGACAGTTCAGTATTGTTTTCAGAGATATCCTCAATCGTCCAAAACCTCTGAATGTTGTCTATGTTGTTTAGAACAACATTACACTGATAGGAGCGAACATTGCCACACAGGATCCAGCCTAGGCGCGGTTGCTGAGCCACTAACTGTGAATCGTAATCTTTGATGATGCCGCTCATGATGATCAAAGAGTAAACATCGGCACCTAATAGAACATCGACCGGACGACTGATATTGTATTCGGGATCTGCTAATTGGATGCCTTCGAGGCAATCCCAAGTTGGCTTCGGGAATGATTGATTTGGTAAATTGCCTATTAAACTTTTCATTATGAATAATTCGCCATGGAATTTAAAGTCCTTTTGAATTGCTGATGCATCAACTTTAATCACGCCCTTGCAGTTGCTTTATTTAGCGCCTACTCCGAAAATAACTCCTTTGCATGCTTGACGAGGGAGGCCTAGTCTTTGGGCGGCATTTTCGAAAATCAGGGACATTTGTGATCCTTGGTCAATTAATGCTCGCAAATATTGATACGAGCCGTTTGCGGCCTTGATTTTTATTTGCGCAGTTGCTAATAAAGTTTCTAAAACATTTTCATTAGACACGTGTGTGACACTTTTACATAATTCCTTTTTATTTGATGAGCTAGGTCCGGCATCGGCGCTATTGTAATTCAAGGTGCAACTATCGTGTAGCAGCGAATTATGATTTCCTTGACACTGCTTACAGTTTTTCTCAGAAAAACATGCCTTGTTTCTATGGTCATAAAGACAGTTTTTACATAAATTTAATTTATGAACAGTTTCAAGTTTCATTGCCGGCGGCGATTCTAGAAATTTGTTGCAACTAAATATGCGATGATTTTCATTACAAAGTGGGCACCTTTGCGGCCCCGGTTGATGTTTTTTAGGGGCGGAATTATTGTTAAATGATTTGTTATATGCATTATTGAAAAAATGCTTTTTAGGGTATGATTCCTGAACCGACTTGCTCTGTTCTTGTTTAGATGTGTCTTGCTTACGCCGAGAGGACTCTAGGGAGGTAAATTTGTTTTCCAAAAACTCCATGAAATCACACAATTTCGGCAAATCTCGGGGATTCTTTAATAAGTCGATATAGTCATTATGACTCTGCGCATCTAGCTTTTGAGCTAGTATGTATACCACTATTGGATCCCAGCTTGATATATCCACTCCGAGATTTTTAACTGCATTCAGACACTCGTTAGTAGTGTCATACATTTTCTTGATAGGTGCTGCAGACTGTTGTTGTAAAGTAGGCAGCGAGAAAAGATTGTTCATGTGCAAGCTAAAGATTAACTTTGTATCGTTGTATCTGTGATTCAATATGTCCCAGCATACTTGATAGTTTTCAGTACTTATGTTTAAGTGCTGAATTAATCTCTCAGCTTCGCCCTTAAGTTTGCTCTTCAGAAACTGTAGCTTTTGAGCATTCGAGAGTGATCTGTTATTGTGTATGGACTCAATGAACAAATCCTTAAAAGGAACCCATTGATGATAGTTTCCGCTAAATACGGGTATGTCCATATTCGGCGTGCTTTTTTCGCGATGGCTGACCGACCACATTTTGCTGTTGAGCGACCTTTTCATATTGATGTAAGTCATTTCGTAAGCTGAAAACGTCTCTTCATATGAGTCGTCTTTACCGTCGAGCTCGCCTTCCAACTCCCAATGAAGCGAGTCTATGACCAACCAACGAGCTTCTAATCTCTTCAAGGTGTCTTCGAATTCCCACTTCTCGGATATGGCAATTACGTCGATACTATTGATAGTCCGCGTAAATGCTTTGAAGTTGATTGCTTGTTTTTTCAACAATTCATCTGTTTTGCTGTTTGTACCCTGGCACTTTAATTTAGGCAATTGAACATCATCGCGAGGCTGGCCTTTGACGTCCGAACTGGATGTCCCCGCCAAAGGCGTTGCTGGTCTCAGGATCGGAGCAGCTGTTGCTTGCTTCATAGCCTCACGTGTAGAGATGTAGAATTCTTTCGCTTGCATATAGTGGTTCGCCGTAAAATATTCATGAGATTGATCAGCAAAACCACTCATTGTTATATGATTATTCTGGAACTCATTCCAGTAGGCGTCAAGATTTTCAACCCGCCGCTTTATGTAATCGGGAGTCCGGCGCTCATGCCCAGTCTTTTTAAAGTTGACTAAAAGCTGCTTCACGGCTACCATGATTTGATTTTGGTTTGCTAAAAGGTCTTCCATCGTTTAGCTCATGATGAAGTGAGAAATAAAAAGGTAAGATCTTACTTGATTTGACTGCTTACTGCTGATGACAGTGCTCCCAAGGCTGGTACGCTGCTGTGCTCCTCCTTGAAGCGCACTTTCAATATGCTGATAGAACGATAAAGTCCACAGTTGCTAGCCCGGAACCACTCACACGAATTATCACAACGTCTGTATTAGACACTCGCGGCAATGGTCCAGTTCTTACGGTTCACGAAGGACCATGAAATTGTACGGGACAACTTGAAATTATACGATTGATATGAGTTGATAGAAATTAAGTTTATTGATATAAAATGATTAACAAGATGATTAATAATTGCTTATGATAAAATGATAGTAAATGAGTACACGCGACGATGTTCGAACGCGAACTAACTTAGGTTTTTACTTAATAAGTAGTGCACGCGGCGCGGCGTAATATTGCTGACAAACAGAATTGTACGGTTATACCGTACAGTCTCTCCTTTGAAAGGAGGTATTGGCCTACTATACCACGCTGGCCAAGCGGGTTGGTATAGGGTTTGTATCAAGTTTTCCTTCTCTTACAGTGCTGTTCTCTGAATAATATGCTCCCTCTGTCGGCTCTTACGCAACCCATGGGATGATATGGGGTGGTGACAATTCGTATTCTTAATCCGTCACCACACGGACAATATATTGGTGCATTAGTGAATGTTGATAAATGTTTCAACAGTTGTAACTTTAACTGGGTAAGCAGAAGTATTGTAAGTATTATTCAACTAAAAGAGTCATAATGGCTATCAGACAATTGGTACTAATACCTACATCTATATCTATATGCATTTGGATGTTTACACGGTACATATACCGAAATGAATTTTTTTTTTAATTTTTTGTCTATCTTTCTGTCTGTCTATTTGTTCTCGCTAATCTCTGGAACAGCCGCGAGCGATTTTGACGGGACGTTCACTGGCGGATAGCTTATGTACCAAGGAGTAACTTAAAGCTATAAATTAACCGGGTACGCGAAGTAGTTCTCTCAGGACGCGGGTGAAACCGCGAGAAATAGCTTGTTTTTTTAAATATATTATTATGCCTAACTCACAGCCAAAACTACTGGGCGAAAAAAAATTGGTAAGTATGTATGTTCCTTGAGGACCGTGCGACACTAGGAAGGGATGTCTCGAAATTAACATAGGAACAAGCAGAAACAATTAAATTAAATAATAACGACAATGACGCAAAAGACACAAAATTAATCACACAAAGATGAACACATAGGAATCGAACGCAATATCTACGGTTTGACAGTCGGGGTAACCACTAGCTCAACAGTGCCAGTCAGTATTGTTAAGGGGACTAAACACAAGTTTTATAATGCTTTAAAGTATATGATTCTACGCAGTTAACACAATAAGAAAAATATATGATATTCTTCAGGATATAATCTAGTTAAGTAGTGTGTTGAAAACATAATAAAACTAACTTTAATCGATTGAAAAAAATCACATAAAATACCTCTGAAAAATATTTTAACGAATAAAAACCATATTAAAATGCATACAATCATTCTGATTTTTTGACAAATTATTCAACAAGCAACATACTAACGAAATATTGTTTTATTGTTTTAATCCAATCAATACATTTTCTGTAATTAATTTATTTTATGGTTTGTAAAAAGTTCTGAACGTCGTCGTCGCGCTTCTCTTTCTTATGTATACAATCCGGTTGTAGGCGCCTTAATCTGTAGAAGACTAGCTAAGTTCGCTATTACACCTGCGTTATTTAGAGCCATTGCTATAGCTAATAGCCTATAATATATATAGCCTTCCTCGACAAATGGGCTATCTAAAACAAAAATAGACTGCCTCCGCGGTCCAGTAGATGGCGTATGCGACTGCTGATCGGAGGTCCTGAGTTCGATTCCCGGATCGGGCAAAAGTATTGCTGAGTTTTTCAGAATTCTCAGTAGTAGCTGGTTGATGTGCCCGGTAACTGCAATAGGCTCGCCCCCTATTACGCGGGACCTAAAAAAAATCATGGTGAAATGTGGGTGTAATATTACGCCTCCGACTACCCCTCCGGGGATACAGGCGTGAGTTCCGACGTTTCGCTCGTCTTGCACCGAGCGTAGTCGCGGAGAGACTGATGAGAGCTCAGCTCAGGATTTCATATTGAAACGTCATAAGTAGCATAGAAGAGGTAATAACGCGTAACAAGTTACCGTCTAACGATGCGGATACACTTAGACAGGATGTTGCCGTTATTTTACGCAAGTCAAAGCCGCCTAAACCCAATATTTCCACAGAAGAGCGTCAAGCACTAAAAACGCTGCGTGATATCACGAATATTTTAGTGCTAAAGGCCGACAAGGGAAACACCACTGTGGTAATGGATACTTATGATTATGACTGTAAGATAAGGAATCTGTTAAGTGACACATTAGTATACAAGGCAGTGTCATATAACCCGACCGCCAGAGTGACAAAACGCATTCGTGCCTTAATTAGGTACCATAAAAACTTATTTGCGGTAGAGTGTTTGATTGAACGGTTACATAAACCTCAAATTGTGCAGCCGCCTAAGATGTATGGCTTACCCAAAGTACACAAGACCAACGTACCTTTGCGACCTATAGTTAGTCAAATAAATTCATCCACATATACATACATACATACATAAGCAAGGTACTAAAACCGTTAGTAGGCAAGACGCACTCTTTCCTGAAGCTCTCTCGTCACTATAGAAATTATCAAGAGCACGAAAAAGGAGCCAGACGAGGTGATGGTGAGTTTTGATGTGGAGTCACTATTCACCAATGTTCCAATTCAAGATTGCCTTGACGTCGTAGAGAGGAAATTAAGGGAAAACGGTCTGTCTAACGAAAACATCGTTCTACTTAGGAATTGCTTGGATGGAAACTACTTCCTATATCGTGGACAACATTACCTCCAGATCGATGGAGTGGCTATGGGTAGCCTTATAGCACCGGTAATGGCCAACGTCTGGATGGAGCACTTTGAGGAATCCATAGACATGCAGGCGTCAAATGTGAAACTATGGAAAAGGTATGTCGACGGTATCTTCTGCATCATGAAAGACAACAAGCAGGACGTAGAACAATTCGCAGACAAATTGAACTCCATACATCCAAACATCCGATTCACATTCGAAATGGAGGTAGACGGATCGTTACCCTTTCTCGACGTTAAAATGACAGTGAGAGATAATGGTGCCCTTGTACACACTGTATATAGGAAACCGAGACACATCGACAGGTATCTCAACGCGAACTCGGACCACCATCCGCGGCACTTGGATTTCAATTTCAACCGGGAAGATGGATATAGACTTTTGGCTACTTGGAATCCAGTCATCAGCAAGTGTAAACACCGTCGCAGTGATAAATCTCAACAGTGTGTAGACGCCATTAGTGTTGTGTGTCAAAGTACCGACATTGCGAACTTAAATAAAGACCAAGTGAGGGTAAGTGCCGAAACCCGCACTTCCACAAGACGGCGCTGAGTTCTCATCAACCACGCTCGGTGCAAGACGAGCGAAGCGTCGGAAACAAATAGGTATTTATACCTTAAATAAGTTAAGTAAACGCGATTAAGACCGGTTAAATTATTTTGTATGATGTATACAAATCGCGAAAGTTTAAAATCGATTATTTTTTCATGTATTTGTATTCTGTTATAATAGTATATACACCCCTTAAAATATTTTGTAAATTCAAATTAACACAATTCTTTATATAAGCTGTCCTACTGCTGAAGAAGACCATTCGTCTTCTTCTTCTTTAAAAAAAATCGAAAACACAATAGAGAAATCTTAGATATGCAGGCTTTCATGTGATGTTTTATTTCAATGCACTTAATTTCGAAAAGTCGATGGCAGGCGCCGTGTTCTTGAAGTTTTGAATCCGATACTCTCTGCATGTTAGTCTGTGTTGGTATCTGCACTAGTTTATCACGGCCTCAATAAACGTGTCAATAAAATATTCTATTGTATAAACTACTATAAAACATGGCTATTGAACCGTAGCGTCAGTTTAAAACGTACTATCGGTCTGACATAAAATAGGACAGTACACTGTTATTTACCTGACAATATAGCGCATAACATACACAGTAACGCGCAGTTACGGGTTTCATATAAATAAAGCGAGTGTCAAATATTTTTATAGATATGTATGCTTAGTTTTTCGCAGTCCACTGCTGAACAGCGTTGTGAGTCAATAGGAGGATTGGCCTTCTATAACACGCTGACCAGACGGGTTGCTTCTCGTTGCAAAAATAATATTCGCTTTGTGTATTTTCCTCTATCGCCTTATTCGACACCCATGGAATAAAATAGGGCACCGACACTTTGTATTCTTACTCCGTCATCACCCGGAAATCGTGACAAGGCGTTTGGTAATCGTGACGTTACAAAATAATATGTGCTATTCTGACGTATATGTATAAGCAATATTAGTGCCAAGTTTCGCCAAATTGAGTTCAGTAGATGGTTTCTCCGCTAGGCTAAAACATGACTTCATATCTATGTTAGTAGGTAATAATCTGTTGCTTCCTCATCATCATATCAGCCAAACGACGTCCAGTGCTGGACATAGGCCTCCCCCAAGGTTCTCCACACAGACTGGTCTTGAGCCGCCCGCATCCAATCGAATGCTCGCAATTCTGGGAAAATATCGCCCGGACAAGGATAAGTCACGTCGAAAGTAACAAAAAATATGTTCTTTCAGGCGTTGTTTATTTTTTTTGCGACTTTGAAGGCTTTAATTGGGGTGGTTGTTTCTTGGAAGGCTTTTCTTTTGTAATGATATTGTTGATGCGTAAAATGCGCGTAGAAATTTGAAATGAAAATTACGATTGGTTATGAATTGGATGGACAACATTGTAAGGTTGAAGGAAAATCTTTAGAAAATTATTGTGTATAAGTGTAATTTGTAACAATAGTTTAAGAAATGATTTACAATTTAATAATTATTTATACCTAATGTTAATATACTTTGGATTTTAATTAAAATTTGCATGTAACAGATTGACAAAATGTATATGGCTCCAATTATATATTTCAACTTATGTACCTACATTTTAAGCAAATAAAAAATTATTATTATTATTATTATGGATATGGGCAAAAAGTGTTACTGGGTTCTTCACAATACTCAGTATCAGCCCAGAGTCTGGTGATGTGCCCGGTAACGGCAATAGGCTCGCCGCCTATATTGTAGCTTCCTCATAGACAGAAATTAATTTGAAAGACCTAAATATTTACTTTAGTTGATAATTTTAATGTGCATTTTCTGTCTCTACGATAACACGATCATAGAGTCATATGCCGTTACGAACAGACACCTTAGGTATAAACCTTTAGCAGAAACAATATTGAATGTGTTCCAGCGAGCTACCGTTGAAAACTGTTACTCAAAATGTTGAACTGTGATTTCAGTATACAGATGTTTTCCCCTTACGGATCATTTAAGCCAGGCAGTTCGAAGCTTTTGTTCGAAGCTGCTTTCTCCGCTACCCGTCACGGCGGCTCAAGGCAACAATAAATAGATTCAGTAGATAAACCTTTTTTTAGTTTAGGCTATAAATAAAACACTAAGGTATTGCCTTGACTAGAAAGATATTGATTCAAGTGACTAGATTTGCTTATTCGTGTGTAAGAGTATACTGCCGTGTTGGTAATGCAATATTTTTGACTGCCTCGTTGGTCTCGCGGCATAAATGTGCGTGTGGGACTGGGAGGTCTCCGGTTCGATTTCCGAGTCGGGCAAAGTGTTATTGGGTTTTAGCAGCTCAGAGTCTGGTATTGTGCCCGGTACGGCAATAGGCTCGCCCCCTATTACGTGGGACTAAAATAAATGTGGCGAAATGTGGGTGTAGCAACATACCTCTGCCTACCTCTTCGGGGTTATAGGCGCGAGACTATGTATGTATATTTTTTTGCAATGAGGATGTTGCCTTTAAATATATAAATGGATTTACCTCTGCCTACGAACACAGGTAAACATTATATTCTATGTAGTAAAAAAGTAAAAAGAAGCCGCAAACCTTATGACGAATATCATCGCTGCACTTTAACTAATCTTAAGGTACGGTCGTATAAACGGGCCGTATAAAATGAATACCATGTTTGTATACAAGTCCCTAAGTGACCATGAGATGTGAAAAATGCTCGCAATTCCGGGAAAATATCGCCCGGACAAGGATAAGTCACGTCGAAAGTAACAAAAAATATGTTCTTTCAGGCGTTGTTTATTTTTTTTTGTGACTTTGAAGGCTTTAATTGGGGTGGTTGTTTCTTGAAAGGCTTTTCTTTTGTAATGATATTGTTGATGCGTAAAATGTGCGTAGAAATTTGAAATGAAAATTACGATTGGTTATGAATTGGATGGACAGGCATTGTAAGGTGAAGGAAAATCTTTAGAAACTTGTGGTGGGGGCGAATCAAACCAACATTTGCCCATATAACATTAATAGTCAACAGCTGACTGACTGAACATATGGTGCAGTGGTTTAAGTGATTATTTCGCCATTTCAAATTTTGGATTGAGTGTTGTATTATGCGATGTAGCATCATAGAGCGATAGCCGAATGGAGAGACCGACAGATTGCCACGCGGAGGGTCTCGGGTTCAAATCCACGGCACGCACCAATGACTATTCGAAGTTATGTGCTTATTAAATTTTGTTAATTATCGCTTGCTAAGCGGTGAAGGAAAACATCGTGAGGAAACCTGCATGTCTGAGAATTCTCCATAATGTTCTCGAAAGACTTGTCAAGTCTGCCAACCCGCACTTGGCAAGCGTGGCCGCAACTATGACCTTACCCTTCTCATAGCCAGAAGATGCCCGTACCCAGTAAGTATATAGGGCTGATGATCATGTTGTATTATTGAACCCATACGAAATAACACTTTGCGTGATTCACAATTTGATTCGAGTCTAGGTGTACTTGTGTCCATTGATTGAATGAGTATACAGTCCCCCGCGATACAGATTTATTCCTAGTGCAGGAGAAGTCACAAAGAATCATTCAATACTAGTCGCTGGAAAATATTTCTCAAAAGCACGCTAGAAACGTTCCTTTAAAAAATATTCTTTGATCGTTTGCATAATTTATTCTGCATCTTAATATAAAAGCTATGTACAACTAAATAGGTATCATTAGCGGATAATCTGTCGACGGCACAGCATCTCAATGGATACGTTTCTCATTAATCTAAGAAGGGATCTCTAATCTCACTCACAGATCTTAAAGCTCGTCAGTGATGAGCGCTTAAGCATTTTATAACATTGCTTGCATAATGTTTATCGACGATCAAATATCAAAGTGATAGTTCAAAGAGACTTTAATTTAGAAACGAAACTTGAAAATGTTTTTAATAATTATGCATCATCATATATTAATATATTGTTTAATGAAGAAGGATGAATGAAGACATCGTGTGGAAACCAGTGTGTTGAAAGTTCTCTATGACGTTCTCGAAAGAGTCTGCCAACCTGCACTTGGTGTCAGTGTTGTGGAATATTGCCTAACCATTCTTATTATGAGAATATTCTATTTGACACTTTATCGGTATCGCCTCTAGGCTATCACTGCCATTCCAAATTACAGTTCTTTAGCGCAAACAATTTCGTTTCCGATTAAGCATAGATGATTTGTTAGATGAACGAACTAGGTAAAACTACAAAGTATATACTGGTGGTATAACTAAAGGGTATTATTATTACGGAACCCTAAAAAGCAACCATCGCTAGAGATCATATTCACGATCGCATCTATTAAAGTTCCGCTACCTCAATATACAAACACTTTCACCTAGTACATTAAGGTTATTCAATTCATTTTGTCACTGACAAAATACCTTCAAACATAATGTGCTCTTTGTAAGCTAAAGTACCGCCCAAGGGTACTGCTATGAGCGTACAACAAATTGCAATATTTAAGCCTAACATAAACATTAGTGGTTTTTATAAAGCCCCCTTTGATATAAAGGGAGACGAAATTACAAAGGTTTATCCGCAGATGAGTTTCTTGGGTATAAAAATTCGTCATACGAAGTTTATTTTTGTGGATTCTAAAGTTTCAACTAGCTGAGCTTGCGATTACATCTGTTATTTAGGGCAATTGCGCCGCACCCGTAGCTTATAGCGTGATGATGGGCTATACAACGCAAAAATATTTATTCAAATCAGACTAATAGTTCCTGAGCGTGTTCAACCAAACAAACATACAAACAAATTCTTCAGCTTGTAATATTAATATAGATTCTAAACTTTACCGCGATAGCTAGTGAAGAGACAAACAGACTGCTACGCTGAGACTCTTGGAATCAAACCGATGGTGCACACTATTGACTTTTCGAAGTCGTGCGCGTATTTAATTGTAAATAATCGCTTGACAAATGCAATAAAGATATCGTTAACGTGAAGAAACTTGTATATATTGTAATATTAACCTGACCTTTTTCATGATTATGGGAAAAAGCCTATACTCAATTGTGGGACAGTTTACATACGAGACTGATGATGACGATAATTATAATAAAAGCTGCCGTAACTACTGAATTAGCAGGTACAAACACAAAAAATGTTATATCAAGATGAACGTTATTTTTAAAGCTTTTGCTAGAATTTATAATCCATCATTAATAGTTATAAGAATTTCAAAACGCGATATATTTTTACATGCTAAATTTCTTATATAAAATACTTTTCATCCATTTAACAGATGAGTAAACAATATTAACGTAGATAAATATTACACTTTTACCATACTTTTATGGTAATAAGTTCTAGAAATCGAAACAACTGACATAGCTTTTGCTCACAGCTGCTGTTGGAAAAAATTTTCTTCCAATTCTAGTCAGTTAGCTTATTCAACTCATACAATATTGAAATATAATCATAGCACCGTATGAAATAATAGCAGTGAAAAATATTCCATCGGATTTTAATAAAACATTATAAAGTCAAAGTCAAACTCAAAATCATTTATTCATCTAGGCCACAAAGTGACGTTTATGAACGTCAAAATTTAAGTTAATTACTTCATGATTCTACATTTACTGCCACGTTCGCAATGCAATAGGTAGAACCATGAGAAAGAACGGGCAATAAAACTCATGGCCACTCTTTTCAAACAAATATAATGGTTGTCCATTTTATTTTTGTATGGAGCTGCAACTGTTTCACATTGTAGACATCTACTAGTTAAATTTTTAGTAACTATTGATATCATAGTCAAGCAGTAAATGATGTTCATATGGTAAGCCTCTCAAAGTAAATATGGTGAAACAGGAGCATCCACTTACGTCTTTTTAATGTAGGCAACTCGCGAACATGGTCAGAACTATGGTGGAAGTGAATGAAGCAGAAAGTAACGGTATATGAAACCAAAGCAATTGACAACCTATTAGTTAGCCCATGACCACGAGTTACCCATATTTTACAAATCCGCAAAGTTATAATGAAAGTGTAGAACATGAATGCAAAATATTGTATGAAATGAGAATATCGTAATTACCTACACTATAAAATAAAACTACTAATTATTGATCTAGTCAAAAGCGAACAACTACTTCCAAGTACACCTGTCATCAAAATAATCCTTCAAACTGTAATATGCCTTATTTATAAGATTATTTTTAACTTCTGCCTGAAACGGACTTAACGGCAAGTCTAAAATATGAGTTGGTATTTTATTGTATATGCGAATACTGAGCCCAATAAAAGAGCTATGCGTTTTGTTGCGTATTTAATTGTAAATAATCGCTTGACAAATGCAATAAAGATATCGTTAACGTGAAGAAACTTGTATATATTGTAATATTAACCTGACCTTTTTCATGATTATGGGAAAAAGCCTATACTCAATTGTGGGACAGTTTACATACGAGACTGATGATGACGATAATTATAATAAAAGCTGCCGTAACTACTGAATTAGCAGGTACAAACACAAAAAATGTTATATCAAGATGAACGTTATTTTTAAAGCTTTTGCTAGAATTTATAATCCATCATTAATAGTTATAAGAATTTCAAAACGCGATATATTTTTACATGCTAAATTTCTTATATAAAATACTTTTCATCCATTTAACAGATGAGTAAACAATATTAACGTAGATAAATATTACACTTTTACCATACTTTTATGGTAATAAGTTCTAGAAATCGAAACAACTGACATAGCTTTTGCTCACAGCTGCTGTTGGAAAAAATTTTCTTCCAATTCTAGTCAGTTAGCTTATTCAACTCATACAATATTGAAATATAATCATAGCACCGTATGAAATAATAGCAGTGAAAAATATTCCATCGGATTTTAATAAAACATTATAAAGTCAAAGTCAAACTCAAAATCATTTATTCATCTAGGCCACAAAGTGACGTTTATGAACGTCAAAATTTAAGTTAATTACTTCATGATTCTACATTTACTGCCACGTTCGCAATGCAATAGGTAGAACCATGAGAAAGAACGGGCAATAAAACTCATGGCCACTCTTTTCAAACAAATATAATGGTTGTCCATTTTATTTTTGTATGGAGCTGCAACTGTTTCACATTGTAGACATCTACTAGTTAAATTTTTAGTAACTATTGATATCATAGTCAAGCAGTAAATGATGTTCATATGGTAAGCCTCTCAAAGTAAATATGGTGAAACAGGAGCATCCACTTACGTCTTTTTAATGTAGGCAACTCGCGAACATGGTCAGAACTATGGTGGAAGTGAATGAAGCAGAAAGTAACGGTATATGAAACCAAAGCAATTGACAACCTATTAGTTAGCCCATGACCACGAGTTACCCATATTTTACAAATCCGCAAAGTTATAATGAAAGTGTAGAACATGAATGCAAAATATTGTATGAAATGAGAATATCGTAATTACCTACACTATAAAATAAAACTACTAATTATTGATCTAGTCAAAAGCGAACAACTACTTCCAAGTACACCTGTCATCAAAATAATCCTTCAAACTGTAATATGCCTTATTTATAAGATTATTTTTAACTTCTGCCTGAAACGGACTTAACGGCAAGTCTAAAATATGAGTTGGTATTTTATTGTATATGCGAATACTGAGCCCAATAAAAGAGCTATGCGTTTTGTGCAAACGAAAATACGGAACACATAATTTATGTCTATTTCTATGTGATATTGTGTATGTCACTCTTCATTTTATAAGAATTTATATTTAGTCTTACATGCATAACACTTGCTTAAATATATTGTGACGCTACAGTAAGAATACCAATAGTTTTAAATTTTTCTTTGAGTGAGACTCTTGTCTTTAACTGGTTAATGGCCCTAACTGCCCGTTTTTGCAATATAAAAATATTTTCGATATCAGCAGCTCTACCCCATAACAATATGCCATATGACATAACACTAGGAAAATAACTAAAATAAACCAATCTAGCCGTATCGACATCGGTCAACCTACGAACCTTCTTAACGGCATAAGCAGCTGAGCTAAGTTTTCCTGAGAGATATGTAACATGCACTCCCCATTGTTACTTCGAATCAAGTGTTAATCCTAGAAATAATGTGGATTCAGTTGTTTCGAGTACATCGTCATTTAAAACTATGTTAAGACCAAGGTTTCTGACATTAGGCAGAGCAAACTTAACATATTTTGTTTTTTTTGGCGTTCAGTACTAGATTGTTTACATTAAACCATTTAGTCACTTGAATGAGTGCACTGTTTATTTCGTTGAAGTGTTCCTTATTTCTATTTTCTTTAAATATCAAAGAAGTATCGTCAGCAAACAGTACAACGTCACAAATGTTTCTCAAGTCAAAAGGTAAATCGTTTATGTAAACAAGAAACAAGAAAGGCCCTAGGATGCTGCCCTGTGGCACTCCTAAATCAACAGGTAAGCCACTGGATTTTGAGCCTTTTATTTCAACACATTGGATCCTGTCACTTAAGTACGACTTAATGACATCCAATGCTTTAGTCTGGACGCCGTAATGTCTAAGCTTGCACAAGAAAGTCTCATTGCAGACACAATCGAATGCTTTCGAAAGGTCGCAAAACACACCAACAGCATTTTGGGAATGCTCCCAAGCACTGTAGATATGTGAGTAACGCTACTCCTGCATCTGTTGTCGAGAGACCCTTGGTAAAACCATATTCCTCACTATGAAGGAGGCTGTTTTGATTAAAATGTCTTAGTAGTTGCTTGAGTATGATCTTTTCAAAAATCTTACTAAAAGCAGGTAGTATCGATATTGGCCTATAATTACTAGGATCAGTCTTACTGCCGGATTTGAACAGAGGTATTATTCTACTATGTTTCATAACATCTGGAAAACTGCCAGATTTAATACACTTATTGAATAAGTTGCTTAAATAAGGAGCCACTACATCAATTATACTTGTAACCTTAATCAATTAGACTCTAGAGTCTTAAAATTATTTATAATATCGTTAGAACTAATACAATGGAATTTAAATATTACTTCACATTTTCCTACACTAGACTATAATAGGTTTTCTGCGACTATAGCTGATGATTTTAATTATCTAGTAGTAGTATGTGGTATTGTAGCAAAAAAGTTATTAATTATATTTAATGTGGATATACTTTATTTATTGATATCAAATAAGTACATTATTATTACCCAAGTTTTGTATAAATTACCATTGTAGGATTATAGTGTATCGAACACTGTGAGATATTCGTTTATATAATTGTATTTTTAATTATTAGAATTATTTTACTATGAACCTACCACTAGTTTTAGCATAACTTATGCATAGAGTATATTCATTGTTTATATTTAAAGATAAATACTTAATTTTGAAAACTAGGTACCTATCTAAACATCACAAGTAGTTTATTATCAAGGATACCTTGTCAGAATTATATATCTTCAATTGCATTAAAATAATATCCAGACATGTAGAAAATATTCGAATAAAACGATGGAAATAAAATTGTTAGTTAATATTAACATTTCCAAATATTGGGAAAACTATTTTGAGTTGCTTTTCATGCCTAATGAAATATGACCAAAATTCGTTCAAATAATTTGAATAATGGTTAATGGTATCGCGATTGGAAAAGCATCTCAATATTCAAGTATCGCTTTCGAACGCGAATATCTATATTATATTTCAATGTTCCGGTATCCAAAAGCTGATTTTACAATATCTGTTACGACCGAGGCCATAATAATTCGAGTTCGGAATAATAAACACGAAATTGAAAATGAAACAACAATAAAACGATTCGAAGGAAAATTACACCAAATGAAAAGCTTAAAAGGAAAACAATTTATTATGATTCACATCACACGATCATTATAAGAGCTCAAAAAAATACAAATCAATAAAAATATTTTGAAAGGCATTTCTGTAAAGGAATATAAACAGATTAAAGGTAGAGGAAATAGTGCGATTTGAATACGCTTGTATAAATAATATTCAGGCGTGTATTTCCGAGGATAGATCTCGCGCAAATATTGATATGAGACATTTAGACATATGAGAAGCCAGACTTCATCCTGACATAGAGTGGGCATTACCATAAATCTTCTTTTATTTATTTATTTATTTAATACTTTATTGTACACTATGTTATGGACATTTAAAACGGAATCGTTATTCTTTTAAATATATTACAATGGGAAGCCTTATCGCAATCAGCGTTTTCTATCATGCAACCTTTGGATGGATATTATTGGTAGGAAAGAAATAGTAGTTTTAAGTGTACCAGTAAATTATGATTATACTTTAAATATATACATTAATATAATAAATACAACACTAATATACCTACTCATACATAAATAATACAGAAACAACAATATTTAGTAATATGAGAAACCAGACATCATCCCGACTTAAAGAGTGGGCATTTCCAAAAATATTCTCTTAGTCCTTTTCTACACTGCCAAGGAGCATGCATAACTTGTGTGTGATATTTTATTATAACAGTGGTGAGTGTTTATTTTTCTTCATCCTAATGTTATATTTTTCTGCATAAGTTTGTTTTATCTTACCGTCTATACTATGAGAGTCTCCGCACTATATAGTTACGTGCGACAATAATTATATACTGTCTACACTAATATAATAAAGCTATAAAAATAGCTATACAAAAGTTTGTTTGTTTTGTTGAACGCGCTTATCACATGACCCACAATTATTTCGAATTATAATATTTGGCTGATTTTAATAATTATTATTCTTGTGTTGCATAGCCCATTTATAGAAAAAGGCTATAGGCTATATAACATCACGTTATGAGATACTGGAGTGGAGCAGTCACCTTAAAAAAAGCGGATGCACCTGTGGGCTCAGCTAGTTTGTACATAAAATCTAAGGCTAAAGATACCATGGGTAAAAATATTCTTAAGGGATGTTTTTCTCGCATACCACTCAACTGTCACTTAATTCTGAAGGGGACTTTGTTCAGCATTCTCAACAATTTCCTTCCAAACGTCATCTTTAATCATTCGAATATTTAAACTCAATTTCCGTTTAAAATGATGGATAGCTGCCTTTGTATTTGCATAAGAAAACGCTGACGAAGGAAATCCATGGTCTTTTTTTAATTGATTGAACCGAAGATAAAAATGGGTATAATTACGGAGATTTCTATGGTGGTTGAGATGAATGCGAATGAATCTAGATTTAGCTTCAATTCAGCTGCTGAACTACGAACTAATTAGTGGCATGTAAGGTCTTGCAGACCGTTTTATGTTTGACTTCGGCAGTTAATATGTGAGAAAGCATAGAAGCAATTTCCAAGTTCCATTTAAAGTAAAGACGAAAGAATGATTTATTTTGCACACTACAAGATCACACCAGACATTATCAATAAAAGATAGATATTAATTAAACAAAAATAATGATACACATATTTTTGAATATTTTTTATGTATTTGTAATATACCCCTAAAACGATTTCATGACGTTCTGCAAGACTTCAACAAGAATTAGTCCAATTTGGCACAGGACAGAAATACTTGGAATAGTATAAGGGAGACCTTTGCACAGCATAGGGACAGTGTAGATATATCTCTATAGTAAATATAATTATAAAAGGCATGTATTTAATGCGGCGACTAAGTAAAGCAAATACAAGTTTCAAAAATAATTAGAGTGGGTACCATATACCTATAATGGGTTGGCAGCTAATAGGAAGTATCGTAATAAGTAAAATGTAGCATATTAATATGTCAGTAATAAGCTTCGTTTTAATTTAAACTAGCAGCGTCTTTTTAGGGAACTGAATTAGTATCTAAGCGGAAACTTGATGATAAAAAACAGAAAATG
This sequence comes from Euclidia mi, assembly GCA_944739405.2. Classification (NCBI taxonomy): domain Eukaryota; kingdom Metazoa; phylum Arthropoda; class Insecta; order Lepidoptera; family Erebidae; genus Euclidia; species Euclidia mi. The sequence continues at coordinate 67,102,717 of OX123192.2, forward strand.
GACATTTATAAATAATAAAATATTTGCGAAATGATCTTGTCTTAAATGAAGTGTTTCGTATAAGTAACTAAGACGCTTCAGTCTTTTAAGCTAAAGAAACTTAACATGACCTACCTACTAACATTATTAGTCGCCAAGTCATTATTTATAGCTCCTTGGCTATTATTTCAATTGACTTGTATAGTTTATTTGCTACCTAAACGCAGCTGCTAGTTTTAAGTTTTTATAACACCCTTAGTTTTGAATCTTATTTAATATAATAGTCACGAAAATATTTAATGGCTAGCAACTTATTTTATTCGTTGCAATCATTTAGTCACCTTTTAAGTTATTAGTCACTCGGAAAATAATAAGCTATTATAAAGCAAGGACTTGACAAGAACAATATACAGTACAATACAATATCAGAGCCAATGTAATACCAGATATAGTGCTGGATTTTCAATTTATCAGACAAATTATTAAAGAAATCCCTTATTTATTTAAACTACATAATGATTACGTTCCAACGAATGTAAACACATGATCACAAGACACTTTGTATTTCGCAAAATACTCGTATAATAATTTTTCATATGAGCAGGGTTCAATTTCAAACTAAATTTATATGTATAGTAATAAAGCCGTATAAGTTCCGATAACTTTGTGCGTTTATTAAGAATATCATAATTATTCTATTTCATTGACTATAATAGCTGAGCTCATGTTGTAATAAACTTATATATAGCTCGTGTGTTTGAAGTCAGTGTTTTATTGAAAAGTATGTAGTCAGCCCAAGATATAGAAGTTTCCGTTTACTTATTTAAATATTAAAGTGTTATTTCAAATACAAACTAACATAGAGTCACGCCTGTTTCCCGGAGAGATACTGACATACCTCTCTTGCTTCATTAGCTCCCATCAAGTTTCTCATGCTTTTCTGTTTAGGGTACTTCTGGTCTGTCCTTTTTTAGGATGTCTCCAATCTGGTCAAAGAAAGTCCGCCTAGGTTTTTTCTATCGTCCTGTCCCATTCACACTTGCCGTATATATCTTTCAAATATGGCATTTTATGTATATCGACTTATCACAGCATTACAACATGACGGAGGATGATTGTGCGGATAGCTGGATGTTTGTTACTCTTTAAACTTCTGAACAGATTTTGATGATTTTTACATTTGTATGACTATAAGTCATACAAATGTAAAAATCATCAAAATCTGTTCGAAAATCGTTCTGAAATTTCTATTCTGGTGTATACACCAGAATAGAAATTTCAGAACGACAAGCCACAATCTACTAGCACCACGCTGGCAAAATCTATAATATTATAATAGAACTTTACATCTTGTTTTTTACATCATCATAGTCCTAGCGTTATCCCGGTTGCATCCAAGACTTACACGCCTTGGAGCCCGAGGTCCGCTTACTGGCCTAACTAGATGTGCCAGAATTATCAACTATTATCTTCTTTTCCACATCCACTTATACTAAAAACATACACAATACTAAAAACAATCCTATTATAGCGTACATTAACAAGCCAATACCATTACTATGTATTTTCTCAAACAAACGAAGCACACAGTAGTTACATAAACATGGGTGTACAATGTTTGTCTCCACAAACTATGTAGAGTCCAACTTCTAATAAAACGTCAGTGTTCAGACGCTATCAATTTGCGCTTAGTGGTCGCCATTTTAAATCACGCTTAAGGGCAAGGCCGCACGAGAGCTATTTTGTAAGACGTGAGTAAATGGCAGGAATTCATTTGTGCGTAAATAGGAAAGTGAAGTCGCCTAACTTCGGTTCCTATCCACATTTTAGTATTACTTTTAGCCTTACTTCTCTAAGAATATCACCACGTGTCAAAGGTTTGATGGAAGAAAATTCATTGTTGATTTAAGGACGTCTTAACATTGCACATACTTCATGACGTCTTTAGATGTATTTGTTTGTTGTGTACAATAAAAAAAAAAATTAAAGTTTTACCTTACTTTTTATTTTTCTTAAAAAGATATCGCTCGCACTAAGAAAAGGTCCTGTGTCGCAGGTGACTTTACAAACATTATAACAACGGACACAGGACCACGCAGATTTGAAAGAAAGATTTTTTTTAACACAATGTTTTGTCTCCTGTGTGGATCGAACTCACAACACTCGGCCCAATGCTAAGCAGCTAGGCAGCCGCTTAAATCACAATTCATGTCTTGTTTTGTAACTGATGCTTAACTCGGTTGAGCACAATTTTGGTGAAATACGGCGCGATGGTTAGCATAAAACTAATTGTGTGTTACTGCACTTACAGTAAATGTATGACACGGATGCAGCGCAGCGTAAGCGCTGCGACTCATTTTACGTGATTTACAACTCGTCAAATTATGCTCGTTTGGCCTCACTCCATACAACTTTTATATCACTGAAAAACAGATGTGTTTAATTTAATCTCAAATCAATAACTGTACTTTGATCTGACGTTAACCTAAAACCAATATTACCAATGGTAATAAGTAACAATTTTTACTTATTACGATTAGCAACTGCTTTGGGTTGCGAAGGTCAGACAGACAGTCGCTCTGTGGAAAAGTTAATATTCAGCCATATCGGGTTAGATTAGTAAGTGAACCCCAAGTTAAAAATGGGATAACGCTAGGTGGATGAATAAGTAAAACCCCGAAAATAATGTACTGTTACTATCTTTTATATAGAATTCGTTCATATGGTAAACTTTCGGATTTTTTGTAAAAACTGCGATTTAGCATCATCTTACCTATATTATACACATTTTTTTATTAAACCAGGCCCATTTGTGATTTGTTTGCGATATGTATGGACTCACTACCGAAATTACCGAATCGACTTATTGTTTACAATATTTAGCCTTACGAATTTCACATATGTAGCCGTAATATAGTTGGAAAATGCTACAGACACATAGTCGTATATTCATTTCATTCTGAGCTCCAAAATATTATAGCTATAAGCCTTCGCTTGATTCCATCCCATTGTCGCGTCCACTTAAACTAAGTGTTCTTGATATCAAGCACTCTCAACTATCTATTGGATTAAAAGCTTTCTTTAACCGAGTACGGCTAGGGAATATAATAACTAGAATTTGCCTGCGGCTACGCCCGATTGGATATCGGTTATTTGGACAAATGCGCTATTCTGATGAATAAGCGGTGTTATTATAAATAATGATTCAAATCCGTTCTATTATTGCAAATCAGAAAATTTTTGACAGATGTTTGTAACACTTTGATGAAAAACTATTGAATGAATTTAGATGGCACTTTGCGGTAATAATGCATAGGTTTGACATTTACTCAGCCTTGTTTAGTTGCCGGGATGGCGCTAGGACTCATTAGTCAGAATATGTTGATGACTGACTGTTATAATGCATCAAATCAAATCAAAAACGTTTATATGGTTTAATATGGTATCTTATAGCATCTCATACATATCTCATGCTGGTCACTGGTCTCTTCTTACTATGACAAGGACTAGGTCCTTGCAAGGTTATCGTTTGCTAGTCTTTCGGGCAATGTACCACGTACGTTTGTTTCTAGTATCCGATATTTTGGTACTGGGCTGTGCCTGTTTAGGACCATGTTCTCGGATGTATTGCGAATCCAACGATGTTAATGAGAACGAACATTTAAATCAGTACACAGCGTGAAGGCCAGACCCACCGCAATGTTCCAGACTATACCTAAGTTTTTCGACTGCTTCAGCTATGAACATCCGCAACCCAAAGGAATCACAAGTACCTATGTGACTTGAAACATGTTCTTGAAATGAGGTAGGGCATAGGAGGAGCAGCGTCGGTTGAGGAAGAAGGGAAAGAGAATTAGGCCTCCGGCACACTTACCGAATGAAATGCAACTGTATTTACTGTTAGGTACTTTATGTCTATATTTTGTGAGCCTGTGTACATCCCTAGTCGAGCCGGCATATACTGAAGGTATGCAACTGTATCCGCAAACTCTAACCATTCACTAAATTACCTGCTTAAAATAAAACTGTCATATCATATAAATATTCTAAGCGGTCGCAAGGCTTGCTGACTTGTATCTATCATTATAAACCCTTCAAGGTAGGTAGACCTATTATGTCAGTTGAATCGCTCGCATTAAGTGCATCGATCGAACGCAAGTCGTTGAACGCATGCAGAGATTACGGCAAACTAGGTAGCGACAGTAACTGACTTAAATGATATAGCTAGATATTAAACTTGACTTACTTATGGTACGTTACAGTTGAAGGTAGTACTAAATTATTCTGGAGCCTTAATGGGGTGCGTTAAAGTTAGTGTTTTTGTGTATCTTTTAAATATTGTGACCTTTTTCTTTCTTTTTCGTGTGCGTGTACATCCAACTTTGTCTTATAGACTGCCTGAAGGCCTCCAACATGGCTTTACGATTCATATGGAGACAAGAACACATGAAAGCTTTCGATTCCTACGGGATCTATTGTACTAAGGCACTGGGAATATCGAAATAAAAATACATTTAACACGAAATTTTATCGCGATTGCAATATATTGAGTCCACTTCCTGGCCACAAATGGGTTTGCTGCCTGCCTATGTATATGGTAAAGAAATATACTCGTTTTTAGGGTTCCGTACCTAAAAGGTAAAAAACGGAACCCTATTACTAAGCCTCCGTCGTCTGTCTGTCTGTCTGTCTGTCTGTCTGTCTGTCTGTCTGTCACCAGGCTGTATCTCATAAACCATGATAGCTAGATAGCTGAAATTTTCACAAATTATGTATTTCGGTTGCCGCTATAACAACAAATACTAAAAAAAAAAAATAATAAAAAATTAAGGGGGGGTCCCATACAAAAAACGTGTTTTTTTTCGTATATTTTGCTCAAAATTACTAACTGTTACAGGTAGACGCTTTAAATTTTTACAGAATATGTAGTTGTATATTACCTTTCAAAATAAATAATTAAATTTAAAAAAAGTAAATAATAAAGGGGATCTCCCATACAACAAACGTAATTTTTAAGCAATTTGTTACTCGATCTTAATAAACAGGTAGAAACTTATAAAGTATTTAAGTATACATACAACGAACGTGATTTTCTTTTATAGATGATGGTACGGAACCCTTTGTGCGCGAGTCCGACTCGCACTTGCCCAATTTTTATAAATGTTGTGAGTAAATTTGCTATGCTATAAATGAACCTTTTTATGAACGATATATACAGTCTATTGTTCAAGTGTTGTATACGATGAAATTGCAATATAGATATATTGCAATTTCATTTTTTAGGTTAAACCAGTTTTTTACCATTTTCCAGATTCAAAAGTATTATCATTAATATCAAGAAACTTTAGAGTCAGGAATAGGCTGCCGAATATACCTACCCACAGACTGTCACTAGTCTTAGGAATATTAGCCTTGTCAGAGACTGTCATCTGAACGCCGCAAGCCAAAAAAAAATAGCAATATTCCATTGCTACGGCCAATGTCCGTTGGTATATTCAAGAGTCCTGATCCTGACTCTTCATACTGGTTATCAAAAACTTTAATAGCAGTTGGAATTGCATAAATATTGCGAATCTTTTGCTGGGCATATAGGCCAGTGTGGTCTCCAAGACTCGGCTGCTCTATCGCTCGTCGGTCCTTTTGCAAACGTGGCCAGAACATTGCCACTTTAGCCTGCTTATGCAGCTAAGTCGGTAACTCCAATTCCTTTCCGGATGATCTCGTTATGAATTTTATCATTTAAAGAGACTGCCTCCGTAGTCCAGTGGATAGCGTATGCGACTACTGATCGGAGGTCCCGGATTCGATTCCTGGGTCGAGAAAAAGTGTTACTGGGTTTTTCTGAATTCTCAGTAGCACGAGTCTGGTGATGTGCCCGGTAACGGCAACCTTTTACGTGGGACTTAAAAATTTATGGCGAAATGTGGGTGTAAAATTACACCTCTGCCTACCGCTTCGGGGATACAGGCGTGATCTATAATAAAAAATAATAATAAAAGAGACTTGATAAATCTGTGATTGACTACGTTTCAGCACCGTATGTCATTACTTTGTTCAGAATCAAAGAACGCGTCTCCATATTTACGTCATATACAAGTAAGAACTGCGAAATTGCAAAGTCATTCTTCTAAAAATAAATACTTCTGAGAGTTCATTTCCTTTCTGATTCCTTAAACAAGCAATCATGCGACTTCTTGGCAGGTTTCCAATTCAAACGTCGTGCTGTCATAAAAATATGTTTACGGTTGGAATATTTATATCGCTAGTGGAACCAAGCTTATTAAATTGTTTATTATTGCTTGCTAATAAGCGAAGGGTATTCCGCCTTCTCAAAGGGTAATCTCCAAAGTTTCGTGATGCAATCTGCCTGCGAGTTGATGTTTTCGAAAGACTCGTGAAGTCTGCGAAACCACATTTTGCCAGCATGGTGGTCTATGAATAAGGCCTCTCAAGTGATGAGAGAAGACCTGTACACATCCGTGAGATAGGATGGATTATAAATGATGGTCAAGAAAACTTCACTTTTAGTCTTCTAGTGGTTGGTGACCCCGACTGCAAGCAAACTCTTTTTCATCCAGCACGAAACTTCGTGTTTTCATTTACATTCTCTGTGTTAAGAGCACGATTACTTGTTCTGAATCTCTAGGCGCTCCTGCTCACCTAACGAAACATACTAATAGAAATACATCACATCTGTCGGTTAGTATAGTAGTAGAGACTTACTGATTTCAGAATCAGTGGGTCGGCTCGACCAGGGAAGGACTACCCTCTAACATAATAATGACATAAACTATACTTTAACGTTCCGTTTGGTAAGTAAGTGTCGAAGGATCCATCCTTTTCCATTCTCTTTCAGCCCGCTCCTCCTCCTTTTCTCTTCAATCCGGGACTATACTCACGATCGATATTTAGCCCATCCTCGCCATTGGTAGCGGTTTGGTTTTCGTCCACAGTCGTGTCTTTAAGCCGGGACTACCATTTACCATCAGGTGGGCCACTGCCAAAGCAGCGATAGCCTACTGGAGAGACCGACAGACTGCTACACAGAGGGTCACGGGTTCGAATCCACGGCGCGCACCAATGACTTTTCGAAGTTATGTGCGTATTAAATTGTTAATTATCGCTTGCTAAACGGTAAAGGAAAACATCGTGAGGGAACCTGGATATCTAAGAGTTCTCCATAATGTTCCCGAAAGACATGTGAAGTCTGCCGACCCGCACTTGGCCAGCGTGGTCGACTATGGCCTTACCCTTGTCACAATGAAAAGAGGCCCGTGCCTAGCAGTAGGACAGAATATATACAGGGCTGATGATGATGGGCCTCTGGCTCATCTGTTACCACTGTAAATAAAAAAGGTCTTCAGTGAGTGGCTAGTATTATCCCAGTCTGTCTACCATTACTCCGAAAAGACTATTCATATTATTAAAGTGGCATGATAAAATATTCCTGAGCTCTGAAAAGTTTGAAATAGTGAGCGGATTTGTCCCATAATTTTTAAGCTAGGATGAAACCTGGCATGAAAAATTGGCACTGTACCCTGTGTTAGCATTTGCGTGAGCCTAAGGCTGTATATCAAACAAAGATGAACGAGGCTGGTAAGCGGTGCTGAGTGGCGTTTAAAATAGTGTAACCTAGTAGCTGAAATTTTCCTCCAACACACAGTCTACACGTACAACTGTACACAGCTCATCTTTGTTAGCTATATAGTCTACCAGTAAATCCAGTTGAATCTAGAGGCTTTAGGGTGTTTTATCTGTTAAGCTGGTTGGTGCCTGTATACCTGTACAATACAACCCCGAAACTATAAAAATACGCGATAGAGCAAAGCTGTTACATAAACCACAAATTAGATTTAAAAAAATAAAGATATCTCGTTGCAACTCATACACGGTTTACCAATTCCAAACAGGATAGAGCCATTGAGCACTATGGTAACCAGATAACTTATAAAAATTAACTTATTTTCTTTCAAATACATAAGTATTTTGGGCTAAACTTCAGGTCCTACGGGTCCGCACACGTAGATGACGGCTATCGCGACAAAAGGTATTCGACGTTTAATCCGAAAACTTTTATACAAATCCGTTTAGTAATTCTCGTGTGTAAGCGTAAAAACCATACATCCATCGATATATTTACCACAAAAACTTTCGCGTTTATGGTCGTAGGGTTAAACACATCTGATCAAATGATAGTGCCCACTGTTTTCACTAAAGTTTGTCCAAGATTTGAATCAAAGTAAAAACCTCCTACCAGGGCCACAAACCAACAAACCATTGAAAGAAAATGAATTACGCAATCGTTCGATATAATCATAATATCCACAGATTTTTATATACACATTGTAGCTTTATTTGTTATTGTATTTAGTATTGGATTGAACTTGCCCCATCCATCAACCCGATGTAAACACCCTTGGGGCAACATCCTCTTTTACCCCTAAAACTACAAAAGTCTTGGCTAAATTCTATTAATATATTGAAATACAAAGAGATTTCCCATGTTTTTATATAACAAAGATAAAAATACTTTTATTATAAGAGTAAGAAGTTATTACATATATTTTTATGTTGCAAACAAGCATTTTAATATACTTAGTATCTAAGGTATCGGACTGGGTTAAAATACAAAACGTGTTATTAAAATACAAAAAGAAATTGTAAACACAGTATCTTACTTATATTTTAACCTTTCTCATATACTAGTTACTTTCATAAGCGTGGCACAAAGAAAACATCGTGAGGCAACGCATGTCTGAGAATTCTTCATAATGTTCTCGTAAGATATGTGAAGTATGCCGTGGCCAGCGTTGTGGATTGTCTATCCCTTATCATAGTGAACTAGGCCAGTGCTCAGTAGTGGGCAATTTATATACTGGTCTGATGATAATGATAATATGCGTGGGACTCATCAATTGACGAGGTTATGCATCGTTTACAGAGGTTAGTTGGAAGGGGACTTTTGTGGCGTATCTGATGGTATCACTTTGACTTTGGGTCACAATCAGCCATTGATCCTGCAACTTCTGACTCAACACTAGCATTAAGATTACCAAGCTTTAAACGGGAACTCAGTTCAAATATACGTGCTTACCTAGTTAGCCTTAACAAGTATACACCGCCAATAAATAACCTAATGCATCACTACAGCAGCGTAAAGACCTAAAAAGCCGCTTGCTACCTAAACATGAGAACAGTTCATATTTCACTTTGATCGGGTCATACTTACCTACATTTCCTTTTGAGCTTGCTTGAAATTTATTCAAAAGTGGTTCTTCGAACAGATGTTTGCCATGTTCACGTAGGAAAGGTTTCTAAACAAAATATTTGTGGATGCTATCTGAGAACGTTTTGTTGGGGCATTTTTTGTGTAAGTTGTTTTTCTATGAGATGTAGGTGTCGTTATATGAAGTTAGTTTTGAGTTTGTCTCTTCATTGTGACGCTGATGGCTTGTAATGTGTTTACTGTGATGTATGGGCAAAGAATGTGCGCTGCAGAATATTTTCGTGCTTGTCGCAGATGTTTTTTTTATGATAATTATTGTGTTATGAAGAGTTAAAGTTTGAGAGTTTGGGAAAGAGTTGTTATCTGTACTTTAGTTTGTATAACAAACTTAATATTTATTGTGTACTAGTTCTTGCCTTATTTTCATAGTCCTTTGAAACTTTCAACCCGTATTTTACCCGAAAAGACCTCGAGAAGGAATTATGAAAAAAGCATTGCTTGGCGTATGCCTACTATACAAAAGAAACTCACTGTCCAATTTTTTTTAATATCGGCTTCAGCAGTTTAGATTGTGAAATGACGTGACAGCAAAGACAAGTACCTATAAAGGTCTGTAAGATTACTAGCTAAGCTAATTTTCTGTCGAATCTAGTTAGACTACTAAGCGGGCTCCTGGGATCCCAGGCTGCATCCAAGACTGTCTAGTCTTTCGGGATAACACACTAGGACGATGTTGATTACCTTAAAACATGGCTGCGAATGTGTTTTCGCTACAGAAACGACAATAATATAATTATGTATAGAATATGGTTCGCGGCACGACTTGCGGCTTACCAAGGCGCGGTGCTTGCCGCGAGCGCTGCATTGGATCCACTGCGTAGACCTATACGTAGTACCTATATGTAATAATATGTATGCCTTCGGCTTTACGCGCTCTATGTCATCGACAGACATGGACAGCCTGAGACTCTTCTAACGCCTTACGATTGCATTTATGATTTATAATCTGGTACCCTTAACATTCAAACCCATAGTCAACTGAAATAAAAATACACTGTATAACAAGATACTACGTTTCAAAATCGCATACAACATTCTATTCAAATCTTACAACAGCGCGATTTTATATTAAACCTCAATATTATCAGTACCTACCCAATGCCATCATTTTAAAAAGCTAGCCAATATTTCGGACCTTCTTCTTTATGAAGATATTATAAGGGTGTAGGTCGTAAATGTATGAAGTGATAAAAAGTAAGCAACGATCGACGATTAAACTATACACTGCGTTACTGCGCACTGTTTTACTGCGTTGCCCTAATAAGTAAGAAAATTACTTTTATGATGGAATTAAGTTGTCCTTGGAGAATATGAAAATATATTTTCGTAATTAGCTTCATTTTGGATACTGTATGAAATGACATTAGGAATAGCCTAAAGGGCATCATGCAAGGCATCATGTTTGTACAGAATTTAAAAAGTATATGTCAAGAAGAATGTATATTATGTATTATTGTAATGTCTTTGGTTTTAATAATGAGAAACGGAGAATATCCTTGCTTTTTATTATATACTAGAGGACGCCAACAGCTACGCCTGCATTTTTTTAAAATGTACCCGTTTTGGCCGATCCCGTGGGAATTTCGGGAAATCCCTTCTTAGTGCACCCTTACGGTCCCCAAGGAACATACATGCCAAATTTCAGCTTCCTGCGCCCAATAGTTTCGGCTGTAGCGTGGCTATCAGTCAGTCAGTAACGCAAGGATTTTATATATTGAGATAAGAAAAATTTAGAGAGATAGGTACTGTTTTATGGTGTAGTAATTTTACATGAAACCTGGCTAAGAGAAAGTGTGTAAACAAAACAACGATGTAACCATTTAAATTTTAAACCATTGTGTCATACGTGAAACCTTCCTGTGAAATGGTGTAGAAAGAGTAATAATTTCTAGGTTCATGGATATCATCTACAAGGATATTTTCGTGCGACTCGAAGATTAATAGTGTCATTCAATAGTCAACTAAATTATACTGTGCATCATCATCATTATCATAATAATTCTTGATTTATTGTTTTTACGATGTATCCCACTGGATTGCTGTTTTATTATCAGATCTATCCCACAGGCGTTTTCTCACGCAAATATCTGATAGTCTGTACTTGGACAAGGTTATCAGATATTTAACACATTTATGTACCTAATTTGTGAGATACACTTGAAATTATATTTCTCTTTCTTGTCAGCGACCTTTTCCTATTTCGAAGATAAACATCTTGAACTAAAAATAGGACGAGTCCTCTATGTAAGTGAATCTAGTCCTTATTGCATTTACTTTAAGTAGCCTTTTCTTATGTTCCGACTAAGTGTCGAAAACTTGGCTCAAGTTAACTATTTTACATATACATTGAGCTCAGTATCGATGAATATATAGGTGCTGCAACTTTCAAACACATTACCGGTCTGTATACTGTTTGTGTTTCAAACTTCGCCTACAACGAAAATCTTGTTAAGGCGTTCGGACAGGGAATGAAGTTTAATAAAAGATTGTTAAAAGACGCTTGATGGAAACGCTTTGTGATAAGTTGTGATGGACGAACCAGTGGCTTACTTGGGTATAAGTCGTAGCCCTGATTTTGTTCTCATCATCATCATCCTAGTGTTTTCATTTATTTATTTTATTCATTCAGTATAGCAGCGATAGCCCAGTGGTGTACGTAACGGACTGTCGAGACAATGGTCTCGGGTTCGATCCCCAGATACCCCGGGCACACACCTCTGACTTTTCGAAGTTAAAATACATAAAATAAGCCTTTATTGCTGTTCGTTTTACATTACCAACTATTTTGTAACTCAGTGACGGGTTTTAGTTTTTTTCACAGCTTGTCTTGCGACAAAGGCCTCCTCTAAAAATTTCCAGTTTGTCCTGTCTTTCGCTATCCGATACCATGTTAGACCAGCTACTTCCTTGATGTCGTCCTCCCAACGTTTTGTTTGCCGTCCTTTACTTCTTATACCGTCTCTGGGATACCACTCTGTGATGATTTTTGTCCATTTTTCTTTCTTCTCTCGCAGCATATGCCCTGTCCATTGCCATTTCAGTCTTTTATATAATGTTTTTGCGTCTTTGAATTTCGTTTTATTCTTTATGTTGCTAAGTCTTATGCTGTCCATGCTGTATGCATTCCATTTTGACATACGTTTATTTTATTTATTAACTGTTCTGTCAGTGCCAATGTTTGACATCCATATAGTAAGCAGGGTAGAATGCACATATCGTAGACTTTTGCCTTTAATCCTATAGGCATGTCTTTATTTTACATGATATCGCTGAGTGACCAATATCGTTTCCAAGTATTCGCAATTCTTCGGTCTATTTCTTTCTGCATGGTATTAGTTGTAGATATTAGCTGTCCCAGGTAGATGTATTCGGTCATTTTATTTCTTCAATGGCAAGTTCTAATTCAAGTAGTTTCTCTTCAGTTCGCAAGGATCTAAGATTAAATGTAGCTATATTGATATCTGTGTCTTGTGTGCTTTTATATTTTTTTTATTTATTTATTTATTTATTTATCACATCCATACATACCACTATCATTACAGGATAACCCATTGCAATAGTGTAGCAACAAAAAAGTAAAACAATATACAGTAACTATACCTATAACTAAAAACTTATATTAGAAAGGTAACAAAAAGCGGCCCGTGTGAGTTCACTCAGTGAGCACGAAAACAAATCTACTACATCGGACAGTGCACTGAGCGTCCGCATTGCCCTCGTAAGCGGTGCGCTCTGCAGCAGGTTGGTGCGCGCTCGCACCACCGACGACAGCGGCGGTCGTCGCCGCCGCTCCGCGTACCCATCCGGAACACACAGCCCGATTGTACGCAATACGCCTGGGTTGTGCACTTTGCCACGTATTATTTTAAATAGATAGGTAGTAAGAGCCACCTCTCTTCTTACCTCCAGTTTGTAGTATCCTACCATGCCTAACACAAATAGTGTCGGGTACAAAAGTGGATATCCTGGATACGCCCCATACTTCTTAGAATATAAAAATCTAGTAAATTTATTCTGAATGCGTTCTAACATTAATGAATATTTTACTTGCTATTAATTACTACCCCTTCGGGGATAAAAGGCGTGAAGTTATTTTATGTGTTATTTTATTCGCTCACCAACAACTGTTAATAGTATACAGTACAATTAACTTAATAATATAATCAAGCGTCACAGTTATTTACAAGTAAGCACCACGTTGATGATATAGCAAGGACGTACATTTTTTAAAAATATAATTGTAATAAAAAATATCAATACTACTTACAATGTCTACAATAACTGTTTCAACTTTAAAAATAAGCATAAAACATTTACTTACTTAATTAAACCCAAACTACAGATCATTAATTTGCGTGTGAATTAATTACCTTGTTGCAGCCAAGACAAGCACTTTGGCACCCTCCCTTTCTGTTATAACCAGATTTAACGTAATAGAGGAAAGAAGTAAAGTATAATAATTTATCAATTTGAACTACCCTGGTCATTAACATTACTTACAAAGTGGCTTACCGTATAATATGTACCAAGTTTTTTTTTTCGAGTATCTGATTTCTCGGCGATGTTACAAGCGCCATGATTGCGGATGTTCTCACTTACATATATATCCCTAAAGATAATTTAAAACAAAGAGTACTAGAGTTAAAACTAAGGTTGTAATGGAACTCCGCATCTGGCTCCGTAACGGCCCGGTCACGACCTACAGCGACAGGCGGCAACGGCGGAGATTTCAATGTACCTACATGGCGCGCTTTACTCCGCCGCGAACGCGCGCCCCAGCCGATGTCGCGCCAGAGTAAACGCGCCATGGACACGACAAGCGACACAACCGAAGAGAAATTGGGCGCAGGACCAACGGCTTAACGTGCTTTCCGAGGCATGGGGGTGTGACACCGCCAACTTCCTGATGCCGAACTTTTATTGGATAATTCCTAACAGAAAACCCCAATTTCATTTTTTGTTGGACCTGGGAATCGAACCTGAGACCTCAGTCGCTAACACTGCCGCAGGACCACAGAGGCAGCAAGATACCGGGCACATTTTAAGTAAATGGTAATTATCGCTCGCTTAATAATGTGCTCGGTAGATACCGGGCACATTATTAAGCGAGCGATAATTACCATTTACTTATAATACTCATATATTATTTAAATTTATAGACAACGGTAGACTAGTGAAGAGACCAACAGACTGCTACGTAGAGGGTTATACCTATTTTTTATAAATGTAATGTTATGCGTATAAAATAGTTACTTGTCTCTTGCCCCGTGCCTTGGCGAGCATATTAAGCTGTCGGTCCCAGCTGTCTTCAAGATCTTTGACAGTCGTTATATCTCTATATTAATATCCTTGAATATACTGACTCTGGGTAATGCTATGGCATATCGCTATCTACCTACATATCTATTTGCTGCCTCTGTGGTCCTGCGGCAGTGTTAGCGACTGAGGTCTCAGGTTCAATTCCCAGGTCCAACAAAAAATGAAATTGGGGTTATCTGTTAGGAATTATCCAATAAAAGTTCGGCATCAGGAAGTTGGCGGTGTCACACCCCCATGCCTCGGAAAGCACGTTAAGCCGTTGGTCCTGCACCCAATTTCTCTTCGGTTGTGTCGCTTGTCGTGTCCATGGCGCGTTTACTCTGGCGCGACATCGGCTGGGGCGCGCGTTCGCGGCGGAGTAAAGCGCGCCATGTAGGTACATTGAAATCTCCGCCGTTGCCGCCTGTCGCTGTAGGTCGTGACCGGGCCGTTACGGAGCCAGATGCGGAGTTCCATTACAACCTTAGTTTTAACTCTAGTACTCTTTGTTTTAAATTATCTTTAGGGATATATATGTAAGTGAGAACATCCGCAATCATGGCGCTTGTAACATCGCCGAGAAATCAGATACTCGAAAAAAAAAACTTGGTACATATTATACGGTAAGCCACTTTGTAAGTAATGTTAATGACCAGGGTAGTTCAAATTGATAAATTATTATACTTTACTTCTTTCCTCTATTACGTTAAATCTGGTTATAACAGAAAGGGAGGGTGCCAAAGTGCTTGTCTTGGCTGCAACAAGGTAATTAATTCACACGCAAATTAATGATCTGTAGTTTGGGTTTAATTAAGTAAGTAAATGTTTTATGCTTATTTTTAAAGTTGAAACAGTTATTGTAGACATTGTAAGTAGTATTGATATTTTTAATTACAATTATATTTTTAAAAAATGTACGTCCTTGCTATATTATCAACGTGGTGCTTACTTGTAAATAACTGTGACGCTTGATTATATTATTAAGTTAATTGTACTGTATACTATTAACAGTTGTTGGTGAGCGAATAAAATAACACATAAAATAACTTCACGCCTTTTATCCCCGAAGGGGTAGTAATTGATAAAAGCACACAAGACACAGATATCAATATAGCTACATTTAATCTTAGATCCTTGCGAACTGAAGAGAAACTACTCGAATTAGAACTTGCCATTGAAGAAATAAAATGACCGAATACATCTACCTGGAACAGCTAATATCTACAACTAATACCATGCAGAAAGAAATAGACCGAAGAATTGCGAATACTTGGAAAAGATATTGGTCACTCAGCGATATCATGTAAAATAAAGACATGCCTATAGGATTAAAGGCAAAAGTCTACGATATGTGCATTCTACCCTGCTTACTATATGGATGTCAAACATGGGCACTGACAGAACAGTTAATAAATAAAATAAACGTATGTCAAAATGGAATGCATACAGCATGGACAGCATAAGACTTAGCAATATAAAGAATAAAACGAAATTCAAAGACGCAAAAACATTATATAAAAGACTGAAATGGCAATATGCTGCGAGAGAAGAAAGAAAAATGGACAAAAATCATCACAGATTGGTATCCCAGAGACGGTATAAGAAGTAAAGGATGGCAAACAAAACGTTGGGAAGACGACATCAAGGAAGTAGCTAGTCTAACATGGTATCGGATAGCGAAAGACAGGACAAACTGGAAATTTTTAGAGGAGGCCTTTGTCGCAAGACAAGCTGTGAAAAAAACTAAAACCCGTCACTGAGTTACAAAATAGTTGTTAATGTAAAACGAACAGCAATAAAGGCTTATTTTATTTATTTTAACTTCGAAAAGTCAGAGGTGTGTGCCCGGGGTATCTGGGGATCGAACCCGAGACCATTGTCTCGACAGTCCGTTACGTACACCACTGGGCTATCGCTGCTATACTGAATGAATAAAATAAATAAATGAAAACACTAGGATGACGATGATGAGAACAAAATCAGGGCTACGACTTATACCCAAGTAAGCCACTGGTTCGTCCATCACAACTTATCACAAAGCGCTTCCATCAAGCGTCTTTTAACAATCTTTTATTAAACTTCATTCCCTGTCCGAACGCCTTAACAAGATTTTCGTTGTAGGCGAAGTTTGAAACACAAACAGTATACAGACCGGTAATGTGTTTGAAAGTTGCAGCACCTATATATTCATCGATACTGAGCTCAATGTATATGTAAAATAGTTAACTTGAGCCAAGTTTTCGAAACTTAGTCGGAGCATAAGAAAAGGCTACTTAAAGTAAATGCAATAAGGACTAGATTCACTTACATAGAGGACTCGTCGTATTTTTAGTTCAAGATGTTTATCTTCGAAATAGGAAAAGGTCGCTGACAAGAAAGAGAAATATAATTTCAAGTGTATCTCACTAATTAGGTACATAAATGTGTTAAATATCTGATAACCTTGTCCAAGTACATACTATCAGATATTTGCGTGAGAAAACGCCTGTGGGATAGATCTGATAATAAAACAGCAATCCAGTGGGATATATCGTCAAAATAATAAATCAAGAATTATTATGATAATGATGGTGATGCACTTCGAACGATAGCGATATGCCATAGTATTACCCAGAGTCAGTATATTCAAGGATATTAATATAGAGATATAACGACTGTCAAAGATCTTGAAGACAGCTGGGACCGACGGCTTAATATGCTCGCCAAGGCACGGGGCAAAAGACAAGTAACTATTTTATACGCATAACATTACATTTATAAAAAATAGGTATAACCCTCTACGTAGCAGTCTGCTGGTCTCTTCACTAGTCTACCGTTGTCTATAAATTTAAATAATATATGAGTATTATAAGTAAATGGTAATTATCGCTCGCTTAATAATGTGCCCGGTATCTACCGAGCACATTATTAAGCGAGCGATAATTACCAATGTAATTGGCGGCGAGCCTATTGCCATCTGGCAATAGGCTCGCCGCCTATTACATTGGGACCGAAACATAGCTGGCGAAGTGTGGGTGTGTAATACATCTCTGCCTATCCTTTCGGGGATAAAGGCGTGAGGTACATTTTAATCTATGAATACAACTAAAAGAAATACTTTCTACTGAACAAACCCTGATCTGGTTTTACCACCGATAATATAATTTATGGGTACCTAACTCTTTTATATTAAGGCCGTATTTTTTACGATATTTCTTCCTCTGGCATTTAAATTTGTATAGAGAATAGTTTATTATTTCATTTTATAGGTAATAATCTATTGTAGTCTATGTATTAAGGGGCCTTATTAGAATATAAAATTTGGAATTATAATAGGGTATTTGACTAAAAAAATCGAATTAGTCCGTCAGTTAGATTATCGAAAAATATTGGAGACGTATTTTTTGTTTTATCGAATCAGTAAAAAAATACGAAGATAGAACGCATCAAAGATGGAGAAACGTATAAGAGTGGGGGGTTGTAACGTCACTTGCCAGTAAAAAGTGTACTGGCAAGTGACGTCACACGAGTTTTCAGCGAAGTTTGTCGTGTTAATTTTTTGTTTACGCGACTAAAGAAAATATACGTGTCCAATATTTTTTGGAAATCTATCTGACGGACTAATCTGATTTTTAAGTCAAATACCCTATTATGTAAATAAAGTTTATATTCATTTTTAGTCTTGATTTTTAGAGTACGGTAGTAAATAGCCACTAAACAGTTGGCAGACGGAAGATTTTTATGTTATAGGCAAATGTTCCAACGGATCGCTCTACCAAATGAATTTAATTTATTGCTTGAGTATAATATCAATAATTATTAACTTTTGCATTAGTAAATAACCCACAATGTGAAACACTTGCAGCTCCTTACAAAGATAACATGTAAAACCATTATACTGGCAGTTAAAAAGAGTGGCCACGAGTTTTATTGCCCGTTCTTTCTCGTGGTTCTACCTATTGCATTGCGAACGTGGCAGTAAATGTAACTGTAGAATCATCTAGTAATTTACTTTAATTTTTGACGTTCATAAGCGTCACTTTGTGGCCTAAATGAATAAATGATTTTGACTTTGACTTTGGCTTGATAGAAGGCCGATCTCACATTGGGCGTGCGCGTTCCTTGAGCGGGCGCGAGGCGAGTGCCCGGAGTGCGCAAGTTTCAGTATTTTGATCACTTCGTATGAATGTGTAGCTAAAGGCAGCGATAACCACATGTTAAAGAAACACGCAATGTATAACGGCCACTGCCGTCAAAAGGCCAAACGGTCAGTGGCGCAATTTTTCAACCACAATGGTATTCCTCCATCCGATTCCATCAAATGGCGGAGCCACGGAAATTGCGTTAGCATTACTCCCGTGAACTGGCTTGAGCTGCTTATAAGTCTTACATGTGCAATTAAAAGTTATACCTTTCAGCAGTAAGTTTTTTGGCATACCAAGAGAAACTGCCTCCGTGGCCCAGTGGATAGCGTATGCGACTGCTAATCGGGGGTCCCGGGTTTGCAGCGCGGCGTCTGGTGGTGTGCCCGGTGGCAGTAATAGGCTCGCCCCCTATTATGTGGGACCTACAAATTCATGGCGAAATGTGAATGTAATATTACACCTCTGCCTACTCCTTCGGGGATTACAGGCGTGAGTCTATAAAAAAAAGCAAGAGAAAAATATAATCTTATTCATACTCTAAGCCTTCTGATCCATTTAGCCATACAAGTAACTTTTCTTCATTACATTAGACAATTTGTGCTCAAAAGATTTTGTATGGCACTACGTTAGTAATGTAACTGGATTAGAATTAATGCGGGAACTTAATAGATTGCTTTTGTTTCCTTATCTGAGGGGACGTTGAATACAGAGGAAAATAAAAGGCAGACGAAATGTTATTGTTGTAGTAGAAAATATATGATGTGGATGTGTGTGTGTATACATTCGTGTAAAGTATATCTATGAGTTAGTTATAGAGATGGGTAGAAATACGTTTTTTGTGTTCTTAAATAGACAAATATATTCTATTATTGATATAAAGCAAAAAAAAACAACGATTAAAGTACGAGGTATTGTATTTGACTACACGTTTGGCGTATTAGATCAAGCGGCCGCTTTGCCGCTTGACACTGAGCCGTGTGTTATGGATTCGATTACTACACGAGACAACACTTTCTGTGATCCATAATTATAATCCAAACAGTGCGAGAATTCTTCTCAAATTACCATGACTCCATTTTGCCTAAAACAATTTAATATTCATTCGCTCACAATCACACAAAATACCAATTTTAAGTCTCGCCCAGAAAGACTAAAAAAAAACTATTACATCATTACAATTATCATAAGAAAATACAATAAATACTACAAAACTAGCTGTATGTTAATACATACATATCGTCACGCCTTTCATCCCCGAAGGGGCAGGCAGAGGTGTATTTCTACACCCACTTTTCGCCAGATATACTTTAGTCCCACGTAATAAGGGGCGAACTTATTGCCGTACCGGGCACATTTCCAGACTCCGCGCTGCTACTGAGAATTTCGTGACAGAAAAACCCAATAACCCTGCCCGACCCAGGAATCGAACCCGGGACCTCCCGATCCCACGCGCACATTTATGCCGCGAGACCAACGAGGCAGTCGTATAGGGTTTGATGTCGAGTTTTCCGTCTCTACTCAATGATGGTATTTGCATCGTGTTAGCCCTTAGTCGCCTCTTACGACACCCGCGGGAAGATAGGGGGTGGTGACACTTGTATTCTATGCCGTCAACCACACGGCATAAATGATTGCTAATTTCAAGTAATTTCATAATTGTAGAAAGACAATTCTCTCACAAGGAATAAATTCATTGTCGTAAGGAACCTAAAATCTGATTTTGAACCGGAATATGCGAGCAACTAGCACATTCCTGAACTATCACGTATACGTGCTGAAAACAGCACATACTGCTGTAAGCAAGATGTATGTACGTATGTAGTCCTGAATATTTTTATCTTCATCAATAATATTCATCATCATCATATCAGATGAGTCGTGACAAGGTTCTCCACATAGACTAAAATTGAGCCGCTTGCATCCAACCGCATTAAATCGTCGACCCACCTTGCGGGATTCGTAACCCTGCTGCGTAATCCGAGGCCGCTATTCTAGAATCTTCCTGCTCCAACAGCCAACGGTTTATCGAGACTTGGACGCTGCCTATTGCCTTTTAAGCCTGACTATTCGAAGAGCTACGATGTAGGCCATATAGTTCTCCTGCAGAACATTCTTACATTATTTTTAATACAAAATAAATATCTCTGTCACCGTTGCGTAATATAAGGAAAAACGTGACTACTTTTGACTTTACGCACAAAAACATGTGGCTGAATAATTTTGTTAGATTAAATTCCCGTCTCAATAGGCTACTCCAATTTGAGTGAAAGCCTAAATTTAAGTAGAAGACCCGTCGTATCTACCTTTCAAATCATTCAATAAATTCTACCCTTGGTACTTGTAATTCATGATTGACGTCATAAATTTGACGTACTAGAAAATAAACGTACTTACATGTGAGATAATATTATATTTGTTACCGGAAACGAATGAAACCAAGAAGTTGTATACATTTCTAGGCAATATGTACCACTTTCAGGAAGTGTGGATTGGATGGATTATTAATTTTAGGATTTTTTTTATTTTCTAGGAATTGTTTACAATTTGGAATGATTCTAGGAAATATATAAACTTTCTGTGAATAAAGTAAAATCTTAACGCCTTTAAAAAAATATTTTTATATACGATAGCCCAGTTATTCCGGAAGGCTATAGGGTATATAAAATAACGCTTGGACCCTTTGGAGTTGGGCAAAAGGCTAAAAGATAATGTCGGCTAAACTCAGGAACTATCAGTCGGATTTTAAAAACTGTTATTGCCTGTGATAGCCCAATTATTCCGAAAGGCTATATAAAATTACGCCACAACTTTTAGAGGAAAAAAAAATAAAATGGTCAAACGAGAAGGGGGAGGGTTGGGTCAAAGGCAAAAAAAGGCTAAACGAATAGGATACAATCTATATGGGTATCGTTTTCGAGATTTTCGGGACGCTGATTAATAATATGAAATTTATTTAGTGATCCAAGATGGCGGACGGGAAATCAAAGGTTGCGGACGAGAAAATTTTAAAAATCAATATTGGTATCGTCTGCGATTTTAAAAGGGATGGGGAATCCCAAAACAACATCTGTTTCGTGATTCAAGATGGTGGATGGGAAATCAAAGATGCGGATGGGAAAAATTTAAAAAATCAATATGGGTCTCGTCTCTGATGATTTAAGGGATAGAAAATCCAAATATAACATCTATTTCGTGATCAAAGATGGCGGATAGGAAACGATTGGGAAAATTTTAAAAATCAATATGGGTATCGTCTCTGATGATTTAAGGGATGGAGAATCCAAATACAACATCTATTTCGTGATCAAAGATGGCGGATAGGAAATCAAAGATGGCGGACGGGATTTCTTTTAAAGTCGATATAGGTATCGTCTCCGATATTTTAAGGAATGGGGAATTCAAAAACACCATCTATTTCGTGATTAAGATGGCGGATGGGAATTTTTTTAAAATCAATATGGGTATCGTCTCCGATGTTTAAAGGGACGGGGAATCCAAATACAACATCTATTTCGTGATTCAAGATGGCGGATGGGAAATCAAAGATGGTGGATGGGAAAATTTAAAAAATCAATATGGGTATCGTCTCTGATGATTTAAGGGATGGTGAATCCAAATACAACATCTATTTCGTGATCAAAGATCATCATCATCATCATCATCAGCCTTTAACAGTCCACTGCTGGACTAGGCTACTATACCACGCTGGCCAAACGGGTTGGTATAGGGTTTGTATCAAGTTTTCCTTCTCTACAGTGATGTTCTCTGCATAATATGCTCCCTCTGTCGGCTCTTACGACACCCATGGGATGCTATGGGGTGGTGACAAACCGTATTCTTGATCCGTCACCACACGGGATAATCAAAGATGGCGGATAGGAAATCAAAGATGGTGGACGGGATTTTTTTTAAAGTCGATATGGGTATCGTCTCCGAAATTTTAACGAATGGCAAATTCAATATTATATGAAAATCTATGTTTGTTTGTTCATCATTTATTTACTCTGATAAGAGATTAAAGCGCTAAGTCAATGGTAACTTTGGAAAAGGAGCTTGGAAAAAAGGGAATTAAATAAAAACTCTTAAAAAGGCGATACGGAGTTCGCTGGGTCAGCTAGTATACAAATAACTTAGAAAAGTTAGGTGTGTTTCCGGGGTACCTGGGGATCGAACCCAACTCCATCGGCTCGGCAATCCGTTACGTACACCACTAGGCTATTGCCGCTTTTTATAATTAACTAATTACATACATACATATGTATGTATGTTTGGGATATAGGCGTGAGACTATGTAGTCTCACGCCTATATCCCCGAAGAGGTAGGCAGAGGTATATAGCTACACCCACTTTTCACCAGCTTAATTTTAGTCCCACGTAATATGGGGCGAGCCTATTGTCGTACCGGGCACATTACCAGACTCCGAGCTGCTATTGAGAATTTCCTAACGAAAAAACCCATTAACACTTTGCCCGACCCGGGAATCGAACCCGAGACCGCCCAATCCCATGCGCACATTTATGCCGCGAAACCAACGAGGCAGATAACTAATTATAAAGTATTATTGACCTCTGTTTTTCTCCGACGTTTCAATCGCCTTTCAAAGGCCGTGGTCGCGGAGGGCCTGACAGAGTTTAAAATCGATTGCCCATCTATTTTATAACCTACTTTTTAATAATATATGCAAACCAAATCAATCGTTATGTAAGTAGATAATCATAGGCCTACATTTCAAACGTACTGTAAAATTCCTAATGATACGAGTACAATTCAACGCAGCCTTTGAGCGAACGAGTATAAATAAAGGAATTACTTATTCTTTTACCCCGAAACGTTTTTACGTAAACTTTATTGGTTTCCAATTGAGGAAAAACAGATCTATAGGTATCTGATTATTTTTACGACTAAAACGTATTGACATCAAAATGTTACAACCCCTTTATCATCGCAGGGGATGAAAATCTATTGCGTTCGTATTCTTGTATAGGCTGAGTGATAAAAAGCAGGTCAAGCGTGTGTTGGTCTTCGCACGATGTGGTTCCGTAGCTGCCTTTACTTTGTGTACCTACTCAAGCATAATATTCAATTTATCGCAAAAGTAATTTTAATTTTGTTGAACCAGAGAGAAAAACACTCCTTACTTTGTGAAGTGTAATAAGACGTGATATTTTTCATCGTTACTTAATTGCTTTGTAACTTAATAGGTTGAATAGACCGAAAAGAGAAATTGTATAGGTCTGTTGATAGCGCTAACCGCTCTGTCTATTGTGAATAATTGTTCATACAAAATATTTCGCAAAGTGTTCACTGAATAGAAAATTGTCAAAGAAAATTCTTCGCGCTATCAATCGATAAAGTTTAATATTGTTTAGTTTTGGTGACATGGTGAAAATGTTTTGCGGTACAAATGACAGGAGTGTAAACACATACATCTCCTTGACTTGTTATGTTTATTATAGCCTCCGAATAAAACCACGGAGAGACATGATAAAACTACAATGGTCAAAGTCAAAATCATTTATTCTTCTAGG
The DNA here is from genome assembly GCA_944739405.2 of Euclidia mi. Lineage (NCBI taxonomy): Eukaryota > Metazoa > Arthropoda > Insecta > Lepidoptera > Erebidae > Euclidia > Euclidia mi. The sequence continues at coordinate 67,126,933 of OX123192.2, forward strand.
CAACAAAGTGACGCTTATGAACGTCAAAATTTAAGTTAACTACTTAACGATTCTACATTTACATTTACTGCCACGTTCGCAATGCAATAGGTAGAACCACGAGAAAGAACGGGCAATAAAACTCATTGCCACCCTTTTCAATTAAATATAATGGTTGTACATTTTATTTTTGTAAGGAGCTGCAACTGTTTCACATTGTAAGACATCTACTAGTAAAATTTTTAGTAACTATTAATATCATACTCAAGCAGTAAATAATGTTCATTTGGTAAGCTTCCAAAAGTAAATATGGTCAAAAAAATATAATTTGGTAAAGTAAATGTGGTCTTTTTAATGTAGGCAACTCGGGAACATGGTCAGAACTATGGTGGAATGGTTCTTTGTCGTTCACAACGGAACCCGAAAGAAACTTATAAGCTGGCTTTGTTGAATAAACAAAACGATGTCAAATAAATGTAAGGTTTGTTATTTACTTCGCTACGAAAAAGGTAGGCTGTTTTCCTATCTAAAACGAAAATGACGTAACACTGCTGTCTGGTGGTAAACGATCAGTCGCCGACATCGGTTAGATACCTATGTCATTTATTGCATATGCAACTTTGAAAACTTAATAAACTTTTCATTACTAGGGTGTCTGGGAGACTTAACGTCACCATTTATGATAATATGACTAAACCACGTCAGTACTTTTTTTTTTAGTCGTTACCCCAAGAATTAAACGTTAACTCTAGTAGTGCTGAGCTAGCGGCTATGTTGTTTAATTTTTTTGTACATTGTTCTTAGGGCAGCTATAGCCTAGTGGAGATACCAACAGACTGCCATGCAGAGGGTATCGGGTTCGAATCCACGGCGCGCACCAATGACTTTTCGGAGTTATGTGTTGAATTGTTAATTATCACTCGTCCCGTGCCTCGGAGAGCACGTTAAACCGTCGGTCCCGGTTGTCATGAAGATCTTTGACAGTCGTTATAGGGTGTCAGTACCTTCTCAGTAAACTGACACAAGTCTTAACCATGGAATATCGCTATCCCTTCGGGTTGCGGAGGTCAGACAGGCAGTCGCTCTGTGGAAAAGCTAATATTCAGCCAAATCCAGTTAGATTAGAAAGCGGACCCCAGATTTAAACTGGGATAACGCTAGGAGAATGATGATTGTTCTTAAAATTGAGTTTTGGGTGTCACCCCTTTTTTTGGATGGATGGGACCCCAAAAAGGGTGGCACCCGGGGCGAACCGCCGCCGCCCCGCCTTCCTACGCCACTGCCTCCTACCCTCACCTGTGTGTAGATATATGTAAGTCTCTCGACTGTTCTTAAGTTCTTACAATCAAGTAGACATCGCCCGCGGCCCCATCAACGTGGGACGTTTATAGAAAGATTCATTTAAAAAAAAAACCTCTCTTAGTGCTCCCCTGAGCTCCCCAAAGAACATATGTATAATTATGTGAAATTTCAGCTTCATGCGCCCAGAATTGTCCGTTCAGTCATTAAAGAGAGCATTTTATGTACATTGATAATTATAAAACTTTTCCACTGATATCACTTTGTACCTCTAGCAGAGAAAAAAGCGGCCTTATAAATATTAAAATTTAGATGTTACTGGATACAATTATTTACCCAGACTCTTTTGTGTACTAAAAATAGGTCAATCTATTAATATCTAGATCTAACGTAAATAATTAAGACATCAACTTTACATTATTTCTGGCAAGTTACTGTCTAAAATACCTTTATACCAAACTTCGTTCTAAATAAACCTAAAGTACTAATCATTTTAGAATTATTTGCTAATTAATCAACGTTTGACCTATTTTGATTCATTGAAAAATATTTCTAGAAAGTTAGGTGCTTAAGGATTTATCTTAAAATCATTAAGAGACAGAATTTGTTCAATCGTAACAATGTTAATGTCGTGTCATGTGATGAGCCAGTTCAGAACTATGATGAGATGGATTGTTTGCGTAGATTTAAATAAGTGGACACGGAGTGAATGAGTGAAGAAAGAATGACGAATCAGATCTATAAGGCAAATGTGTATGGGCAAGTCGGACGCGGCAGACCTTCTCGGACATTCCTCGACCAAATTGACGTCTTAAAACCGGCCAAGTGCGTGTCGGGTCACGCGCAATGTAGGGTTCCGTAGTTGCCCATAATGACTTGCTGCAAAGGGTATTAATGTACAACAAATCTGACAGTTCATTTTGCTGAAAAAAATATTTTAATAACACTATTATAAGAACCTAAGTTTTGTTTAGAAAAATACTAGGTATGTATCCAGTTATGTATTGTAAACATAAAATGTGGTTTCCAAGATATACTACTACTATACATACGTCTTCGTCATCTTTAAGATTAAGCCAGCGCGCCCAATGTAAACTCACAGAAATAGGTATTTATAAGTTAACCGACCATTACTCGTAAACTAGTGATATCTACTTAGCCGTGATAGTTTTCCTTTTAAATTCGTTATATGTTCTATATTTGTGATTTTTTTCACCTCTTCCAAATTAATTTCTTCTGTCTAGATTCATGTCCAAACAAAGCAGAAATGTTGGTTAGGGGCAATGTGAATGAGTGTGATGTGCTTTTTAATTTTAAATATATTGACACCAATGACATACTGAAGGTATTCAAGACGCTCAGTAATAAAAAATCTGTTGACTTATGGGGCATTTCTGTTAAACTTGTGCGACAAATTATTTCTAGCTTAGCTCCATATTTAGCTGCAATATTCAACAGATGCGTAGATACAGGAGTATTTCCTGATCTAATGAAACACAGTAAAGTAATACCATTATTCAAAAAGGGATCAAAGAGCGACCCTAGTAATTTTCGGCCAATTTCTATCTTGCCTGCTATTAGTAAAATTTTTGAAAAGATTATTTTGCATCAACTAGAGAGCCACTTTCACACAAATAATTTATTTCACAGTGAACAGTATGGCTTTACTAAGGGTCGCTCCACCGTTGATGCCGGTGTAACTTTGTTAAAGCATATTTTTAATGCTTGGGAAAACTCGAAGGATGCCATTGGTGTTTTTTGTGACCTATCAAAGGCCTTTGACTGTGTGGAACATAATACGCTTTTACTTAAATTGAAACTTTATGGTATTAGAGATACCGCACTCAATCTTGTTGCCAGCTACCTTAATGATAGAATTCAGTATGTAGATGTTAATGGGAGTAGGTCTCTAGGTTTGCCAGTAGGAATGGGCGTTCCACAGGGCTCTATCCTCGGTCCATTTCTTTTTTTAATATATATTAATGATTTGCCGTTCTTTGTACAAAATTTATGTGATATTGTTTTGTTTGCCGACGATACGTCACTAATTTTTAAAGTTGATCGTAATTTAAGTAACTTTGATACCGTCAATAACACTCTTGCACAAGTATTAGATTGGTTTTCGACAAATAATTTGGTACTCAACTCAAGCAAAACCAAATGTGTTAAATTCTCTTTGCCTAATGTCAAAAGTGTTCCTACTAATATAATTTTAAATAAGGAAACAATTCAACTAGTCGAATCAACCGTATTCTTAGGTGTAACTTTAGATTGTAAGCTTCAGTGGGGCGCCCAAATATCCTGTCTCGCAGTAAAACTTAGTTCTGCAGCGTTTGCAGTTAGAAAAGTTAGGGAATTCACAGATATAGATACTGCTAGACTAGTTTACTTTAGTTATTTTCACAGCGTAATGTCTTACGGAATAATGTTATGGGGTACAGCTGCTGATATACAGACTATTTTTGTCATTCAAAAAAGGGCCATACGTGCAATTTATAAGTTAGGTGCTAGAGATTCTTTACGTGATAAATTTAAAGAAGTAGACATATTGACAGTTGCATCGCAATATATATATGCTAACTTAATGTACATTAAGAAAAACTTAATTCTATACCGCAAAAATAGTGATTTGCACAACGTGAACACAAGGAATAAACATAAACTGGTGGGAACTAACTACCGTCTACATAAAGTTCAGAACTCATTTGCGGGGATTGGTATACGATTTTTCAACAAATTGCCTCTTGAAATAATGAATTTACCCATGCACAAATACAAACGGACAATTAGGAACTTTCTTTTACAAAGGGGTTATTACACTATTAAGGAATTTTTAAATGATAAGACACCGTGGGGATAGGCTTAGGCTTGTTTAACTCACGATTATTTTATTTACATGTTAAGTGGAGGTGCCTCGTGAACACATGATTTTTTTTGCAGGATTTGGATATTTTTATGATTTGTTGAATGTAGTTTAACATTATTTATCTCTGATCATATCATTGTTCACTTGTCACCTTCACAAAATTCTTTCTACATTTGCATTCCTTCACGCGTTCCACTAACTTATGTTAATAATAACGATCTGGAAAATGGAGGTAATTGGCGGTCATGGTCAGTATACCAACAGATTGTTTCTTACTGCTGGTTCGTATACCGTTGTCGTCATGCTCACTAAAATGTCATTTCTTGTGGTGGCGTCGTGTGTCGGGTCATCCCTGTCCCTCTAATATGGCGAGAGGGATGATGGCTGGCACATGCGTCATACTCGTGAACGGGTGCTACTTGCGATGACTGGTCGATGACGGTCTTGCGGGCTGGTATTAGATTTTAATATTTAACTGCATCATTTCCATCATGGTTCTGATCACTTTCGCGGATTGCCTGCATTATTAGGTATATATAATGTAAGTGGATGCTCCTGTTTCACCATGTCTATTCTGAGGCTAACCAAAAGTATTATGCTTGAGTATTATGATGTACAGTAAATATATACATACAAGTGATATAGAAGGTGTAACAGTTGCAGCACCTTACAAAATGTAAATTGTGTATAATGCAAAACCTGGCTTTGAAAAAGAGTGACCGTGAGTTTTATTGCCCGTTCTTTCTCACGGTTCTACCTATTGCTTTGCGAACGTGGCAGTAAATGTAAATGTAGAAGCATACAGTAATAATGTTTTAAATTTGAGTATAAGTAATTATTTTATAAATTTATTATTTTGACGTTCATAAGCGTCACATTGTGACCCAAATGAATAAAGGATTTTGAATTTGAATTTGAATTTAATAGTTTAGCCGGCAGAGGGGGGGGGGGACACTTGAGTCTAACAATTTTTTTCACTTCAAAGCTTGATATTTGACAAACCGATCACTTGATCGAAAAATGATTTGAGCAAACTAATAATATTTTTTTAAAACCTATCCAATGATACCCCACATGATGGGGTACTCAACCAAAAAAAAATTCAGCCCTACTATATATGTAGGGGAGATACCCTTAAAAAAAATATTTTCCTATATTTTATTCTACAGTTATGTTGCAATATCTTATGTCTATATTCATGTCAAATATCAGCTTTCTAGCACCAGGCGTGTTTGAGCTAGGCTGCGGACGGACAGACGGACGGACATGACGAAACTATAAGGGTTCCTTGTGGACTACGGAACCCTAAAAAACGGCAAGGTCCGAAGTACCCGAAACCGGCGAGCATGTATGAAAAGAGTAATGAGTGTAGAGGAAGCGCGTGAGGTTTGTAAGGATAGAAGCAAGTGGCGTTCTGTTGTCTCTGTCTACTCCGACGGGAAAAAGGCGTGAGTACATATATGTATGTATGTTAAATAAGTTGGCTTTTTGGTTTTGAGCAAACGGCAACACCCTTTCCCATCCAGTAGGTCATCTTTTTTAAAATTTCTTCAGTTCGTTGATAAAGCGAATCAATGTCCTACACCAACCGTTTCGCTTTAATCGATTGGCCTTTGAGCTTTATTTTGCTCATTTACTTTGTCCATCATACTTGATTTTCCCAATTTGCACCTCAAGCTTCTCTATGTCCCTTTCTCTTATATTGTACTATTATTATCTTATATCTCAGTCACTTCCGTCAACTTGACCTAGGGCATATTACTTCAATTTTCACGGTTAACTGCTTCAGCCATTGACACTTAGCTAGATTCTTCTGCCCACCTTTGAAAATACAGACATGAATCTATTTATACATACATATAAATATATAGGTACTTTCACATAATAATTGGACCGTACATAAATTGTACTTGAATCGTAAGGTGAAATTCTTCTTCCACACAATTTAACTCGCCTAAAAAGCTTTCTCAAGAACGAAATCAGACGATTTATTGTTGTTTTCATTGTCAATGGTTCAGATGTACGAGCGAAGAAAATGGAATGGCTAAATATTATATTTGCTCGCCATTGCTAAAAATATTGTCTTACATTCCAGTAAAAATATTGTATAACATCTCTCTTATACCATATTTTACTGGATTTGTGAGACACAATATTTTTTTTATTTGTATGGCTGTGATTATTGCGTTTAGGTCATTTTCACTAAGATGTGCAATCATTTGGCGATTTAAAATAGTGCCATGATTCTTTTACAAGTTCATTGTTTCTGATGGTTATAAGATGTTGTTGACGTGTACATGCATAATTATCACTGTATTGTCAGATCACACGTATTAAGCTGCATTATATTGTAGCTGGACAACTACTCATTTCAAGTTACACCGAAATTAGAATATCCATTTCATATTCATTTACGTCTACATCGCATTCAATAGCCACATTATGCAAATGTACACATATTTATTTCAATATTAATACCAAATGCCGTGAAAACAAATTGATTATAAAATCGCCGAATGAAAATCGAAAATGCTCACGTAAATATTTACAAAAGAATAACGTAAAATTTTATGTCATAAAAAAGTGTTTTTATGTTAAAATTTTATGTAAACAAAAGTCAACAGGAATTACAAAGAAAATAACTATTCTCAAGCGGTATAATTAAATCGAGCACATGGTATCCTGAAGAGTCAGTGATATTTTAATATGGCTTATCTATATATTAAAAGAATTTGTGTTTTATAATACGAGTCGGCCAGCCCGTTCTACGCAACCGATTCGCATGTTTTTTTTTTTAAATGAAAGCTCTCGCTGCATAGATTTGTCATCAAGTATTAGAAATTAACTTACTTGCACATTCATCAAGTTATATGCAAAAACAGTTTTCTCCCATACATTTTGTACGTTTTCGTAGCCGTAGTCAATGACTTTCTGCTTCTATATATCTGGTTCTCATTGAGGTAGGCGTTTCGTTATAGGTCTAAAACACGCGCTGAAAAGAGCTCTTTCATTTGATGGTATGCTCATTTAAATTGGGTAAGTTTGAAGGAAGATAGGTGTGGACATTGAACATATTTTTCAATATCTTAATATATAAAATCCTTGCGTTACTGACTGACTGACAGACACGCTACAGCCTAAACTATTGGGCGCAGGAAGCTGAAATTTGGCATGTATGTTCCTTGGGGACCGTAGGGGTGCACTAAGAAGGGATTTCCCGAAATTCCCACGGGATCGGCCAAAGCGGGTAAATTTAAAATAATTGCGGGCGTAGCTGCTGGCGTCCTCTAGTTTTCCTATAAATTTCTTAAGATTCCATTGCTTTCTCTCTACATGGACGGTTCTAAATTCAAAAATATTTTTATGGCATCTAATAAGTTCCTTGCGGTAACTGCCAGGAAAAAATGTTATGCCTCCTTAAGGTGACCTTGCCTTACTTTCATATGGGTGTGAGTGTGGTGGTGTGTAAATTTATATCCGATGTTGGTCAAATTATCACTATAGTGAATTATCGCTGATAGCAGGTAATATTCCCCGAATGTTACCAGTTAACCCTTAATGTTGGGTGAACTGATCTCTGATGTTGAGGAATTTTCCCCTTTTTAGGGTTCCGTACCTAAAAGGTAAAAAACGGGACCCTATTACTAAGCCTACGCTGTCTGTCTGTCCGTCCGTCTGTCTGTCTGTCTGTCTGTCACCAGGCTGTAGCTCATAAACCGTGATAGCTAGAATGCTCAAGTTTTGGTACAAATGGTAGTTTTGATAGGAATAGTAGTTTCAGTAGGAATAGTAGTTTTGGTAGAAATGGTATTTTTTGGCAGAGATGGTAGTTTTGGTAGCAACGTTACTTACGATTGCTACCGAAGCTACCACTCCTACCTACCAAAACTAAACCCGCCGCATGATTCACAAAAAAGATGTCTGAAACAACTCAACGGCAGGTACTATTCATGATATTCTTTCAGCCGAAATTTCGAAATTAACATTTTCATGGTAGTCCTCCTGATTTGTTCACCATTCTCAAATAAATAAAAAGTAATTATTACTTACAGATAATACGAAGCAACCTATACCAACCCGTTTGGCCAGCGTGGTATAGTAGGCCAAAATCTCCATACGGAGAGGCTTCAGTCCAGCAGTGGACTGCAAAAGGCTGTTGATGTGAAGCACACGAAATGAAAAAAAAAGGTTTAATTATTGTTCATCATCAACAGCCTTTTGCAGTCCACTGCAGGACTTAAACCTCTCCTAATGAAGGTTTTGGCCTTCTATACCACGCTGGCCAGACGGATTGGCATAGGGTTTTTACATACATACATATATAGACTCACGCCTGTTTCCCGGAGGGGTAGGCAGAGACTACGGAACGCCATTTGCAACGATCCTGACATACCTCTCTTGCTTCATTCACTCCCATCAAGTTTCTCTTTCGAATTTTCCCTATCTTAATTTAGCAGTAATGAAACCTTTTTTTCTAAACAATTATATTAACTTTTCTGAATAATGTCGAAATATAGTTCGTTTTTGTCTACTGACATGACGCATTACATACAGTATTCTACCTACCGTGTGAGTAGATAAAGACTATATACAATGTACTCATCATACCTATATGTAAGAGCTTTTTTATAATATTAAAATATGCTGTGGAGCAGCACGGGTCCTCTAGTATGACTGAAATGATTAAAGTTTTCTTTAAAACTGCCGTATTGAGATCCAGCCAAGCTTTAGGTAATTTGTTAAGTAGTACTAGAATCATGCCAAAAAATGAGTCAAATAATAGTAGGTTGCTCTAAGATCAAACATTTTTTTACAGCTTCTTGTAGTCCACGGCTGGACTAGAGTCTAATTTGATTTCCCAACTTCACAGTAGCACAGTGAGTCAACAGGAAGATTTGGTCTACTGTACCTCGCTGACCAGACGAGACAGTAGTCAGTAGTAGTACAGGGTTTCAATTAATCAATCAGCCTATCGCAGTCCACTGCTGGACATAAGCCTCTGCTATTCGCGCCACAGTGCAGGGTTTAATGTCGAGTTTTCCATCCCTGCGCAAAGATAGTATTATTTATTCGCGTATTTTCCTTAGTGCCTCTTACGACACCCACGGAACTAAATGAGGTAGTGATATATATTATACTAGCTTTTGCCCGCGGCTTCGCGCGTGTTAAATTCGGGTAGCACAAATCTATTTTCAGTCTCAAGTTGTGTGAAGACACTCCTGGTTATTCTAAAGACTTCAGAAACTCTATAGGGTATTCATGACACTATATATTGTACTTAAGTACCATAATATCTAACGAAAGGAACATAATAACATCGCCGTGCATACAGTCAAATGCCAAAGCCATGTTCCAATACATGTCCAATATATCTATAAACACTTTCGCATTTATAATATTAGTAGAGAAAATAATTTCAGCCGCTTAATTTAAGCGTAGTATATAATTATTAGTTTATATATGCGAACAATGTAATCATCGTGCACAATATGACATTGTGTATAATGTGTCAGTACTGACAGATAGATATACGCACATGCGCACTCAGTTATTAAAGCGCATGCTTTCTTACTTCCAAGAGGTAAATTTGTACCGTACAAACTTCTAGCCTCCCTACAATCCCTCCCAGTTTAATTTTTGCATCTTATGGTAGCCTATGTCCGTCTCCATGGTCCAGTATATCTCTATATAAAATTTCAACAAAATCAGTACAGCCGTTTTAGCGTGAAAATGGAACATACATACATACACACTTTCGAATTTATAATATTATATTATATATATTTATATTCTAAATGATATAGGTAGTGATATTAATGATAAGATTATAAATATTCTTAATCTGTCACTACAAAGACATGGTCAATTAAAGAAACGTAGATACAACGTAATCTTTATGGCAAATGAAGTCACAAAAATTAAGACCTAATTAAATACATGCGCTTATGCCTCTGATCAAGTGATTATATTAAAAAGTGTGGGTCAATGAAGTCTATGGGTGATATTTTGCGATTTCATTCGCATCATTATCATCAGCCCTGTATATTATTATAAGCTGTGCCACTGCTGAACAGGACTCTTCTCACTACGAAAACGGTAAACCCATGAAACACCAACCTGTTCAAGTGAGAATTAGCAGACTATAAATGTCTTTTGAGAACATTATGGAACAATATTAGATATGCAGAATTCATCACGATGTTTTTCTTCATCGTACCGCAAGTAATAATTAATATTACATATAATTTGTTTTTGATGTGGCCTCGGTTCGGGCTCTCAAATGCATGTATTCGAGCAACCGTTCGATCAAGCGACCAAACCAAAATAAATGTCGACACACCTTACAACATTTTTATTAGCCTCTTTCCTATATAAGCAAATCCTAATACAATATTATAATTTCTCATGCCAGCCTCAATATTCTGTCTTCATTATTTCACAGGGAAAGGAGAAAGACCAAATACGGCCTGTAGCGGCCAGAAAGTTGTGAATCGTTGAAATTAAACATATAATTTTTAAAAATTTTGTATCGTTTTCGTTTCTTGATAGAGTATCGGTGAAAGAATTTAGTTTTTAAAGATTAATTATTTTGAATAAGCTATGGTAATAGCCGATGAATGTCTTATGTTGCCAGCATTAAAAATAAAATGAAGTATGTTAGGCAGAAATTGTTTTAAGGAAATAATATTTTTATTACTATATTAGAAAACAATATATTTTATTTACTTTATAAGTATATTTGTAAAAAGAATCAAGAAATATATAATTTATTATACATTCCATAATTATTAATCGGTAAAAATCGTTTTGTTTTTTAATCGATAGTAGAAATATTTTTTCAAACCATTTGCAACACTTTTTTTATCTGTTATGCCATTCGTGTTTCTACTGTGTATCGTAAATATTTACATAAATAAATTCAATAATAATGATCAGTACCTTCTACCCATGCTAAGAATATGCAGCGGTGTTTGTGATTGTGGTTAGCTTTTTTGGACGTGTATACATAGTACGAGGTTCCCTAGTACACAGGTGATTATTCATTATTATTGGCCACTCTTTATGTAGTTTTTGTTTTTTAAGACGCAAAGACATACTTTTATTTACATCTAGGTATTATATTTATGTTAAAATTCAATTTTGAGGTATATTTAGTTGCGGAATAATTTCCATTTCAAATATCTCGTATCTTATTTCCACCAAAAGTTATTTAAATAGAAATTATACAGGTTAATAGAGTAGTCATTTATCTTCAAAACACACATGGTGTTGTGTTTGGCCGTGCCAGGCCCATAATGTATGGCCAAATGGTACATCTCCTTTCCTGTCAAAAGCAGACGTACCATTAACATGCTCAAGGTTTATTATTTATGGATTATTTACGTCAGTTACCTTCTGAAAATATATTCGCAGTTATTGGATTATGATTACTTTGTTTTCTACGGGTTAAATTAGTTTTAAGTTGTTTTAATATCTTCTGAGAAGTAAGACATGTTAAAGATTTTACATTTAAGGAATTTTAATGTATCGTAGAATGTTACATATTCTGCAAGGCTTTAAAAACCTTTTTATTCTGATTTATGTATGAAAAATAGTGTGATAAGTTAAACGTGTAAGGAGTAAATATATCTACGCCTATAATATATCAGTACATTTATTCATAAATAGATGAATTATTGTGGGGTGTGTAGACTTAAAACTTGAGTTTGTGCGTACGATCGCAATTAGCCTGATAAACTCGTGGTTATCAAAGGTATTTCTACCTAAACCTCACGTTAAGTTAGTGTGATTACGTCTTTTTCAATAGCATTACATTAATAAGGAAGACTCATTTACTGTTTGAGATTTTTGAATGGAATAGCATAGCTGAATCCAGCTGCATAGGCGGTGAAGGGAGAATTGCTCTTTCAAAGAGTAACGAAGTAGAATAATGGTATTGATCTATCTATCTAAACGTCACGCCTGTCTCCCATAGGGGTAGGCAGAGACAATGGAACGCCAAATGCACCGGTTCAAATATACCTCTTTTGCTTCCTCGACATTCATTATACTCGTCATGCATGCTCGTCGTGGGGTACTTTTGATTTGGCCCTTTCGGAGCACGTCACCAATTTGGTCGGCGTAAGTCCTCTACGCAACATCTCCCTACTCGATATACTCCATTAATTCTTACTCGATACACTTCTTTCGTAATGGTATTGATATCGCAGCATTGTTACGCGGCCATAGTTCTAGCGTTGATAGGATTAAGACATAAAAATGATAAACTATATACATAACTCTCAGCCAATAACAACTTTTTTATTTGTTCATAAAATAGTCTACGGACGCAAAACTATTCACGTAAGTCGTAACATAGTTAGTGAGAGACCAATATTATTTAATTTAAACTTTTGCTTAAACGAAACAACAGTTCCGAACAGTTTTAATGAGTTACGTTTTGTTTTACAGACCATAAAGTTCAGCCGACAATTTCTGACGATCTTAATTCAATTCTATAGTCGTAAAAAGTACACAAAATGTCTTCTACATTCCCAGAATTTGGTGAGGCTAGAAAGGAGCATTCAGGTTATAAGGCTGAAGTTTAGGATGCAATTGGAATAGCGCTGGAATTACGTTGACCAATGGTGTCTATGACACTTGGCGCTGTGCATTAAGCCGAAGAGCTCAGATATTTACATAGAGGCGCATTTCTTATTGACGCTCTGAAGGCAAACTTTCTGTGCTTCAAATTGCCGATGGGCGGCGTGGCAGTCGCGCTGTGACAGCTGTCTCTACGAGAGCAGAAGAGAAGACGAACATTCCTCCTATGTATCTTAACTACTAGAGCAAGAGAGACGGAGAACGATGCCAGCGCCGCCAACGGTGCCAACTACGAACTAAACTGGAAACAGTTCCACTTGGAATTGACACACGAAATCCTTAAGAACTGCGCTTTTATGTTAATCTGTATATTCTGTATATTATATTGATTAGGTGCCCAGCCAAGCCTCACCGGCGTAGGTGCAAGCGCGGATGCAGTGTGAAATTGAGAGACAGAATTGCCCTAACACAAGATGATACACGTTGTGAGTCGCGCGCGCTGGCCTGTCGGAGTGTACATTTTGTAACGAACCATACCAAATTTACGCGAAATACAGTCCGCTCTCTCATCTCTCATCTTTTACTTGTAAATGGCATTTGCAAACGGGATTAATTTAGCTGTTTACTTCTTATCTGGCAAGAGTTAGAATTACTGAATGGATTTTGTTACCATTCCGTAAGTTTAACTCTTTGCTGAGACTGTGGTTTCTAGGCATAGTTCTGAAAATATCTGTTGAGAATTTCCTGGTACTGAAATGTGATCAAAGACGTTTCTAGAAACAGGTCTGCAACGTTGGCCTAAGAACCCAGATTCCAAAATTAACTTAAAGCACAGCGCTTTACCTATCTGTATTGCAGGTAGCTTAACAAACACTCATTCAAACGAAACAAAGATTACTCAGAACGAAGCAACAATTTGTGAGGCAAAAATATCATCAATCTTAAAATCGGGAATAATGAAACCTTCACTAATGTGCATATGCAAACCCGCATCAAAACAAACAAAAATGGTAGTTATTAAATATTTTCAATTAAATTTCGCATTTCGCTCACGAATTGAATACTATAAAACTATTTTGTATCCTGCTACAATCAAAATGTCATCTAAATAGCATATCCTATTAAATAGGTTTTAGACGAAAACTCAACCTTGATAGAAACTCGATATCGGACCATCCTCATTTATATTGATCAAAGACGCGTCACACCCTTTGAATACCCTTGAAATAATACTATTCTGACCTTCTTCGCCTAAACAAATGAATCAGTTCAACAACACATTGGCTCAGGTAATTAGTAATTACATTGCATAAAATAAAATAGGTAAAGGGACTTACATGAATATGCAAAAGCTAATCCAATTTCGTCAATCGACCAAAACATCCTTGGATATACGGCGCTTAGGTCGACCTACAGATATATCAACGTATTGGCTATGCCTACGGTCCTCTGTTGTATGGTGTGTTTGAGGAATACCTCTAAGTGAAGTAATATTATCCTACTAGCAAACTGTATTCCGGGTTTCACTTGCCTTACACTGAATTGTGGCAGTCGTAGTATATGCTTCCTCAACGAAACTGAGCTTACTATGGTCCATACAACGGAAATCAAAGCCTTTTAAGGAGGGGATCTTTTATAAGCTTCTTCTTTTTCAAAGGTCTGTCTACAAACTAAGATCTTAAGTGTAAAAAAAATATCAAACAATACTTTCAGTCTGTATGACACCAACAGCACAATATAAAATACTGGTAGTGTTAATAACAATAAGAAACGAAGTAAAAAACTACAGCATTCTTTTTTATTTATTTAGAATCATACTGTCAAATAAAATAACAACCTGTTCAAATAACGAAACTTAAAAAACGCAAAAGTTATGCAGATTCGACTGCCTCTCACAAACTAAAAACAACAATTTGTAAAAAAAAGTTGCATCTCAATCGTCTCTTCTCACCTGAATCGTGTCCTCACATTAACCTTCATGCACACTTTAGCTTAGTCCATACTCAATCATTCTTCCAAAACGTAATCTCATCAGAAAACTAACGACTTATTTCAACAAATTCTACTCTTATCTAAAACATACACAGTTTTCCCATTACTGTAAGCACAAGTTGAGATGCACATTCTATACAAAACTACATAGAAGACTAACGACCTACTCGCGATGTTTCTTCAACGTCTGCCAAGTGATAAATGATCTTAGCCTGAAGGCTAACACTGTGACTTAGATTCGAACTTGACTTGCCTGACTGAACTCAAATTGTATTTTACTTTTTAACATATAAGATACATTCTAGAATTCTTGTAAATTTTGCAGAATAGTATGCTGTATGTTATTAATGTAATACTTGTTTAAAGTTAAAAGTATACGTACCACTTGAGATAAATATATCTTTCTTTTTTGGTATCGTGTTGGAATACTCAGGCAGTGGGTACATGTTCCTAATAGTAGATGATCAAATGTACTGATTACTACTTGAATGCTTTTACCTTATTTACCTTTAAGATTATGTATATTTCGAGATATTATATTGGAGAGGCCTATATGCAGCAGTGGACTATGGCAGGCTAATGATGATGATGACGATATTTAGAGATTACTACGCGTTATACCTACTGAATGATTATTTAAATAGCGTACAATTTAACTTACATCAAATTATATCTTCCATGAGCAAGCAGTTATCGATTTTCACATTATTAATAGTTTCGATTTTAGATTTGTCACAAAAATTTTACTAACAATTTCATTGTTTAAAAAACTGGTATCTACTGTGTGTAAATATTTACCTTGAACTGATTGAATTTAAATTAATGTCTGCGAATACAAGGAATTTAGAAATAAACAATGCGTTAAATGAATGGAATGCTTAAGTAAATTTCGTCTTTAGTTCGTCTGGTCTTTTGATGATCGAGTATTTGGCAAATTGTTGTTGCGAATTTTCGCCTTCACCTTTTTCACCTTCTGACGCATTAAATGGAATTAATTATCTGTGGTTCGGCGATACACCGAAACCGTAGGTAGGTTCTAGGCGACTTGGGAGGGAAATGGACTGTATACAGAGGATAGCGGTTCTTTGCCGCCTAGGAGATGGATAAAGGGAGAGGTGATTGTGAGTGGGTATAGGATATTTCAAGGATGGAGGGCACTTACCTTATACAACCTTCTTCGTTTCCGTAGGGCAGTCTCCTGGTGGTTTCGTGATGCAGCTGCTTGTTTTCACTTCAATTCACCGTCACTCCCACTTGCGAGCGGTTTATATATGTGGTAATAATCACATACAGCGATGCGGCGCGATACGAACGAGACGGCGTTCTCAGCAAGCGGAATGTTCTGGACTGTCCACGCGTCGACAATCGCGGCGACGAATCAGGTGAAAGGCAGTGCCTCCTCCAGGGAGTGGGGTAGAGGGAGACGGAAATATGGTATCGCTCACACTTGTACGTGGAACGATTGATCTTGATGCGATTAGTTATATATAGGAAAGTAGATGGCGCTACCATATCCCCCCGGCCCTAAAGGGTTGCCTTTAAAAAAAATAGAATTGAACTTAGCTATGTTGGGTGTACTACCGCATAACCCATCAATAGGCTAAGACAGCGATATGACAATAAAATTAATCTAAATTAACTTTAGCGAAAACTACAAACGCAATTATAGCGAAAACTACTAACTAAATACTTAAACTAAGAGGTAGGTCCAACTTCAGGCTAGATCTCACTGAGTTGGAAGCGGACGCGAGTTAATCAGTGCCTCGACTTGTGCAAGGACAGTTAAAGGCTCTTCGTAAGAGAGGATCTGTTGACCTATAACTTTGAAGAGATGCGTTTTAATTACTTTGACCATGCTTGCCCAACATCCACCGAAATGTGGTGATGCTGGTGGAATAAACTTCCAGTCAATATGATCTATGGAAAGTTCTTCCTGAAGACGAGTACGATAACCCGCGACGTGATTGAAACAAGTAGCGGGAACAAGTTCAATCAATTTACTAACGCGGTTGGCGACAAAAGTCTGCCAGCGATGAGGAGAAGAATGAATCCAAGCGAGCACTACTTTGGAGTCGGAAAATGCGTATATTTATTAATAGAGTAGTGGGGCAAAACTGTGTCTTGAACCTTGTGGAGCAACTGAGACAGCAGAAGGGCCGCGCACAACTCCAGTCTCGCAACCGAAATGGTTTTAACAGACGAGACCTTAGACTTGGCACAAACTAACTGCACCGAGTAGTTAGAACCAATGCGGACTTGCAGATATACGACTCCGCCGTAAGCACGCTCGCTGGCGTCAGCGAAACCTATTAAGTTGATGGTACATCCATCTACCAACTCAAGATGACGCGGAATAGTAATTTGATTGAGCGCGGTAAGCTCAATACAAACTGGCCCCAAGCGGCGACAATATGGTCAGGGGGTGTTTCATCCCACTCACACTTTGATAGCCAAAGCACTTTGATCAAGAGCTTGGCGTACAAAATTGTGGGAGCCACAAAACCCATTATGTCCCATAGTCGAGCCACTGTGGACAGCATAGTGCGTTTGGTGCACTTATCATCTGGTGGTGAGACGTCAAACCGAAAACTATCACAGGATTTGTCCCAGCGTAAACAGAGAACCTTATGCGGTACAGACTTCTCAAACTCAATGTCTGGAGAAGCTTTATGAGAATCTGGTATGCGTGCGAGAACCTCCTTAGAGTTGCTTGTCCATTTGACAAGATCAAACTGGCCTCGCTTGAAAAGCTGAATAAGCTCTTCACAAAGCGAAATTGCTAGCGGAGCGGGTATGACATTACAGGCAATGTCATCTATATACAAAGCGGATGTGTAGTATAGTATAGTGTAGCGTAGCGTAGCTTAGCATAGCATAGCGTAGCATAGCATAGCATAGCATAGCATAGCATAGCATGGCGTAGCATAGCATAGCATAGCATAGCATAGCATAGCTAATTAGTGCTTTATCTTACACACAATTTTAGCACCCACCTTGATCTGATGAAGACATAATACAATGAGAAGTATGTAACGTAGGTACGGTACCCATAATCACCTACCCAAGTACCGTCTCAATAGCGGGCGGTAAATCATATCGCTCACTACGTACTATTTCAGTTAGTAGCAAGTGCGAAAATATTGAAGCTCCGATCAAAAGATCAATGCCTGCCGGATTCGCAAACTCCGCGTCGGCTAGCGGCAATGACTCGAGATGAGTGAGTGATGCTACGTCTACATTAGCGTTCGGCAATGCGTCCGTGATACGCTCCACGATAAGCGAAGAAATGTTAAAATTAATATTCCTATCAAAACGCGAATGTATTTTAATATCTACGGAACCCCTGCAATGCTTTTCTGATCCGCCTATCCCTTTGACGGTTGAGTTAGTATTTTTAAAGTTATTCCATAATCCGAGGCATTTGAAGCATTCCGATGTTATTAGATTGGTCTGAGATGCGCTATCTAGCAGACAACGTACTATGTGCGGCGACCCATTAACATCATATACGATAACTTGCGCTGTCGCTAACAGTACCGTCTTAGACGCCGTACACTGCGTTTTGGCCCTGCGCGGATCATTATAGATACGCGAGTGCCGTCCTCGCGTGCGCGTCGCCCGCGCAATGGATGTCATACACAACGATACTTCGCCCTCAGACGCGGAAGGCGCAGCTCCCGTGGTCTGCACCTGCGGCGCAAGTGTGTCAAGGTTAGCGGCTTGGCTTGACAACGGGTTATCTTTATCGAAATGTAACAGTGTATGATGTTTTTGATTACACGAGCGACATCTCGTTCTACTGGAACAATTACTCGTTTTATGTTTTATGCTTAAGCATTAATTGCTTAAGCATAAAACATAAAACGAGTAATTGTTGCAAGCTTTGTTATCTTTTACACATTTAAAACGAGCTGTTGCATTCTGATTATCGAAGGCGGGACACTTGTATAAGTGGTCGTGCACTATATTACTGCACAGACACTTCTGTGAATTATTACTATTAGATTCCGAACATGTAACGTAAGATTGTGGATTAGGGACCGAGTTATCATTACTATTTCGCGATTTATTCAACCTTTGTTTGTTGCTGTTAGTGTTAGACGGGCCAGGTGAACCAGACTGCGTATTATGAAATATTCGACACTGATCTTTGATGAACGAAATAAAACTATCTAGTGTAGGTATTTTATCATTGCGTTCCGTCATCTCGAATGCGCGAATTGTATCAGTGTCAAACTTTTTTAAAGCGAGTTGAAGCAACATAAAGTCGGAAAGATCTTCTAATTTTAAATTCCTAAGAGAATTAACCGCGGTTACGAAGTTATCAATAAACAGCTGGAAATTCGAGACAGACGCGGTACCGGACAGTTTAAGATTTAAAGCTTGGTCAAAGTACGTAGACGCTAGGACGCGCGTGTCTTGATATCTGTCAAGTAGTGACTGAAATATGACCTGATAATTCTCAGCACTGGGTGTGACACCTGCAAATACGGACTGGGCCTTCGGTGACAGTTTACCTATTAAATAGTACAACCTGTCAACATCTGTCAGAGAACCATTATCGTGCACTGTAGACTTAAAACTCGCATAGAATAACGGCCAATTTCGTTTACCTCCGTCAAACGACATAATCTCGATTGGCGGTAATCTCGGTTTGCGGGCAACGGGCTCTGCCGAACATTTACCCTCCAATTGCGATTGTATACGCTTAATAATACAATAAAGATCTTCGAATGAGGTATACGCCTGATAGTTCGGTTTTTCATCAGGATTGATAGAAAGTAATCTTGCGTTATAATCGTCTAACAACTTATGAAAATCTGTTCGAATACTATCTACTGTTATACAATAACTGAGAAATGCTTCGCTATTACTGTCAGATATAGATGCGGTTTTTGATCGTTCATAGATGTTTTGAATGCGCTCAAATAGAATATTGCGTTTTGCTTCTAAGATTGTCATCTCTTTGTCTTCCGACACGCGTGACTTCTTTTGTTGTGACATGCTTACGTAAGTATAAAATAATGAGAACGAAACAAAATAAGAATATCTAATGTACCTATTATTTTACCTAAGTAAGCTAAGTAGGCAACACTTTAGAGCTGAGGACTTAAAAGTTGCTTGAAATATGAGATTTATGAGACAACTATGATAGTTCCAGAATTAATAATTTAATAAGTAGGTAGCTACATAAAAGTTTACCTACTGAATGCGGGCGGAAATAACCATGTGACGGTTATGTGAATATATTAGGAGTATAGCTAGGTGCTATAACTGCCTAGGTATAGCGGTATAAAGTATAAAAACGTGAATGAATCCGACTCGTATGGATCAAAAAAATGGTTCGGCGATACACCGAAACCGTAGGTAGGTTCTAGGCGACTTGGGAGGGAAATGGACTGTATACAGAGGATAGCGGTTCTTTGCCGCCTAGGAGATGGATACGGGGAGAGGTGATTGTGAGTGGGTATAGGATATTTCAAGGATGGAGGGCACTTACCTTATACAACCTTCTTCGTCTCCGTAGGGCAGTCTCCTGGTGGTTTCGTGATGCAGCTGCTTGTTTTCACTTCAATTCACCGTCACTCCCACTTGCGAGCGGTTTATATATGCGGTAATAATCACATACAGCGATGCGGCGCGATACGAACGAGACGGCGTTCTCAGCAAGCGGAATGTTCTGGACTGTCCATGCGTCGACAATCGCGGCGACGAATCAGGCGAAAGGCAGTGCCTCCTCCAGGGAGTGGGGTAGAGGGAGACGGAAATATGGTATCGCTCACACTTGTACGTGGAACGATTGATCTTGATGCGATTAGTTATATATAGGAAGGTAGATGGCGCTACCAATCTGATAGTCAGTTTCGAGCCGTAAAACTGCTGATTTCAACACGATTGGATCGACTTTGATAGTATTTATAAATATATTAACATAACAATGTTTAACAACATGAATCAGTTGACGCAGCATTACTTATGTGTAATTATAATTATATTTTAAAATAAGGAATAGCAACTCTGTATGTATACTCAAATAGGCAACAAAAATGACCTATGTGAACGGAAGTAAGATGACAGTCTGTCTTTATTGTGACTAGAGCGTGCAATTTGGGCTTCCAAGTATTGGATGATAACGGGATAATCCTAGGATGATGACGCCTGTACTTTAAAACAAATTCATAAAAAAGCGAGCGAGTGCGAGCCTTTCACCATCATTATTTATTTCAAAAACTTAAAGAAATTCTGTAATTGGCACCGATTCAGTACCAAATTCTACATTAAGTACGAATATTCTATCATGTCAGGATCAATGCCAACTTATGATTAATAGGCTACTTATATTTCCACCAATACTCACTAGGTAAATTGAAAAGAGCAGCAACAGTGCCTGATCCAAGAAAATGTAATAATCCTCTACCCCACAGGGGAAATGAGCACAATACTTCCAATTTGCGAACCGTCTTATTGCCCCGACAATAACGTCAGTATCGATCATGAGACGGTAGTTGAAGCAATTTTAATAAACACTTGCTGAGCACGCGGTTACACTCGCGATATTTGGGCTACTTCGATGCATCCAAGGCTCATAGCGTGATGATATACTTACATTAGCCTTAAAGCCTTCATCATCAGCCCTTTTATACTGTCCCACTGCTGGGCACGGTCCTCTTCTCACTAAGAGTAGAGTATGGCCATAGTCCAGTTTTTATAGCCTTCCTCGATACATAATGTAATTATATAATCTAACACAAAAAAAATATTTTTTCAGATAACCGCGTTTTACCAAACAAACAAAATCTTCAGCTTCACGAAATGAGCATAGAATAAAGAAATCATTAAAATAAATCATCTTGAAATGGGAACACCTTTTACGAAACAGAAGAATTGTAATGCATTCAAGACAAAGTCTAAGCTGAGACATTTTAATCGTATCGAGCGAAATATTTCAACTGCTTAGTTTCTCAGGAGGATTTTAAATAGTGTCACTTTCAAAGTAAAACATCAAATAGCACTTAGTACATTTCTAACACCGCGAAGCACTCTACAGACTAAAATATTTAACAAAAAGGATATCCAGACTCAAATAGCACTTCGTTTTATATTTAACTTAATGTCACATTTCTATGTTAATCTGGAGAAGATCGAATAAACTGGAATAGGAGGTCGACTTGAAATCTAATACCACACTGAAAAATATTACTGTTAAGCTTTGTGCTATAATTTAGTTTGCCTACGCTGGAATAATAATATTTTTGAGATTCGGCAAATCGTAAAGGACATCCTAATTTCGTAATAACAGATTTCGGCAAATACTTTACAATGCCTCTGATAAATGCTTCAAAATAAATTTGTAAAGACGAGCATTTTCAAATTAGCTCATTATCTTTAAACAATATCCAAACAGAAATAACAATTTCCTATTCTAGGACAATATGGATGAAATAAGCGTTTTGTAGCAGTAGATAAATCGTTAGGACTTGTAACAACACTGTGTGCCGTAAACAATTCTCGAAGGACAATACGGACGTAGTACAAACACGTCTCCAAGCTGGACAAATGAATCTTCACTATTCCCAGAGATAGAATGCTGTTCTAGCTATTGTTTCCCACTATTATTCTCAACGTTGTCCTAACTGCATAGGACTTGAGTGCCCACTCACACATTCACAGCATACACACCACCAATCCAATTTCCAAGCTTGTATAATAAAACCATACGTACTCCACTACTTTGTGGAACTTCAACAACAATAAAATAGAAAAGGGTAACACGATAAATAAATAATAACATTCAACTGAACTAAAATACTGTTCAGAACTGCTGAAATTCTTTTTCAGCAAAAATAAAGTGCTTTTGAACTCAAAATGTGGTACTCAAAAGTTAGAATGGAATTGTGACGACTGCGCCGAGGAGCCATTTAAAACCAGCCTGTAAACTTCTTTTCTTAAAGTGATGTTATATTTCAAAGAGTTTTAAATAAATTCCATTTGATTTTTGACAACCCATGAGCTCATTAAGGGACACAGTGTGAAGTTACGACGGTAAATCAAGTCTGACTTTACATGCAAAATTCGGCTCGGAATTTAGCGCAATTTGGATTTATTGGAGTCGTTTAGGATGAAAAATTGGTAGATAAGATTGCCGTTTGCTAATATGAGTTTAATTAAATGATTTTATTATTTGTGAGATTGCGAGAAAATTGTTTTCTGCTTAACTTAATTTCGTAGAAGTGAAAAATATATAGATTCTTATACTAACTGGAGGGTAATGGCTCTTAAGCAATTTAGATTGCCCCTGACCAGCCCAGTGCTCTGCGTAAAGGTGTTGCGATGTAATTGATATGCCAAAGATTGATTGACTTGGTGATTGACAATACCGCTGTTAATCGTAGTCAATCTAATTATTTGTGTCTTAACATATGTACATAACATTATTAATATTTATCTTGTTATAAACATGTTTTCGATCTGCGAATATAATAAATATTTCATTGTATATTTAGGCATGTAACTTGGTTTCTCTTTAAAATTCAATACATATACAAATCGTTTTTAACAGGAATTTCATAAACATATTATTGGTTTATTCAATTTTATGTTTGATGGTGGTGACATTTTTAATTTAAATGTATAATTTCCATCAGCGTGGAAAATGTTTCTGATTTTATGACATTTTATAAACATAACATAACTTCACGCTTTCTCCCCGACAGGGTAGGCAGAGGAGCATTACACAACCAAATTTCGCTATTGCGACGCCAACGTGCACGGGGCGAGCCTGTTGCCATTTACCGGGCACATTATTAAGCGAGCGATAATGAAAATTTTTAACACACACATTACTTCGTAAAGTCATAGAAGTGTGCCCGCTGCTTATTGATATTTTATATATAAAAAATAAACAAAGATTATCCAGAGTCGAAACAACAATTTGTAGGTCCAAACAAAGTATTGTCGCAAGAACTGATAGAACCACTACGCCAAACGTGAAGTCAAATGTCAAAATAATATTTAATAGTGAAATGGAACAAATAGGAAATTCTGGCGTTTCAATAAGTGAATATGTTCACCAAAACAACGCTGCTAACAGTCAGGTAATCGTAAATTCAATAGTGTCTATTAATTTTACATTTAGTTGGAGTGAATTTGATGTTATCGCTGAAACTATTTAGTATACAGCACAAATAGAAACTATCCCTATCCCTGCTAATGTTATAAATTCGAAAATTCGAAAGTGTGTATGTATGTATGTTCCGTTTTCACGCTAAAACGGCTAATCCGATTTTGTTGAAATTTAATATAGTGATATCTTGGACAATGAAGACAGACATAGGCTACCATTTAAATTAAACTGGGAGGGATTGTAGGGAGGGTAAAACTTTGTACAGCACAAAACCTCTTGGAAGTAAGAACGCATGCGCTGTTATAATAGAGTGCTGCGTATGTGCTATCTGTCAGTACTGTCAGATCATACAAAATGTCATATTGTGCATGGCTATTACGTTGTTTGCATATATAAATTAATAATTATATACTACGCTTAAACGGCTGAAACGATTTTCTCTACTAATATTGTAAATGCGAAAGTGTTTATGGATATATATATTATATTGGACATCTATTGAACATTTTACTGTATACAAGGTGATGTTATTAGGCACCTTTCGGTAGATAATATCATGTATACTGACTGAGTTACTTTGTATCCAATAGAGTTTCCACTGTCTTTAGAATAATTAAGAGTCTTCATACAACTTGAGACTGAATGTAGATTTGTGTTACCCCGAATTTAAGGCGCGCGAAGCCGCGGGCAAAAGCTAGTTACTTATAAATAATGTTGTTTTGGCAATTTCAGGGATTTGTCATTACAAATTAATTGTTGTTTTATTCAAAAACGACCTATGTACTAGCAGTATAATGAATTCTTCTGGAAGATTCTATCCTTTTTAATTGTGTTTCAATCAATCTTTTCAATTTCTATTCATAAAATAGATTCAATATTTTGTTAAAATTATGGCAGAACTTATACGAGTAAACATTTAATTTAAAACTCACCAACAGTCACATTAGCGCTAATTTTTTATTGCTTGATCTTACAAACGTTAATAAAGAATGGTCAACATATTTGCAATAATATTTTTTGATCACTTATAGTGTTATTGCGTTCGAAAATCAAGACAAAAAACTCGACTCCAGTACTTATCGGTAAGTTGGCTGCTTAAAACACCCCGTGAATTCGAACCCGATACCCTCTACTCGGCAGTCCGTTGGTATCTCGACTACGTTGGCTTGCGGTTAGCATAATTCTCTAAGCAATTTAGAGGCGTTACGTTGTTTTAAATACAAATATATGCAATTTTAACAACTTTTATAAACTCATAAACTAACATGATGATCTGATATTTTACATACACGAGAATACTTCAACACTTCTCACCAACACACATGCCAAATACACCACTCAATAACAAACATTTTATGCAGAACAATTTTTGGCATTATTTGAAGCCTAACGCCAAACGGCATATTTTGAAAAACATCGTCCAATATAACAAAAAAAACAGGGTTGTCCATCATCGCACGTTGATTTATTAATTTCATTTCAACGCTCTGACCCAGTCAGTTGAAAAATAGCGAATTGATTATTCTTGTTTGAAAAAATAAGTAGGCCTACAGGCATCAAAATAAATGGAGCATATGGGTCGTGGCTAAATTGCTTTTTAAATTTGTCGTCTGCCAAACAGCCAGTTTTAAAAGTTCTAATTAAAAAAATTTGGTTCAATGCAATAATTTTGCCTTTGTGAGTAAGAGTATGTTCTGGAAATAGTGAGATGAGATTTTGAAGCTACCTAGGGCTAGACATATTATATCTGGGTTTAAATAAATGTTTCAGAATATCACAGCGCTGTAAAGATTAAATAATTCGATACCTCCTATTCTTGGTCCATATGAGACATAGGAGGGCAGGATATAGATGTGTTGTGAAGAATAGCATAATTCTATCCGTCCTTATCAAATGGTTATCTTGAAGTGTATACATATGAAGACTTCTTTAAGAAAAATAGTCAACATACAATGTTTAACCTCATAAATTTAAAAAGCTCTAGCCACAGTTTGTCAGTGACGTCCAACCCCAGTTAAAAACTTTAAACTATTATTTTCATTCATTCACCGTTAGGCTGCAAAAAAATCAAGCTTCTATGTCAACGCAATCAAAAGACAGAGCAATATAAGCATAATTTCAAACTCGCGACTACTCGCAAGGGAATCAAAACCTACAGGGTACTTCCCGTGAACTCAAATTCTTGAAATTTGGTACGAAGCAACTTCTTATATCACTTATATAGGAAAAATTGCGAAAACCGTAATTTTTTAGTTACAGCATATAAAAAAATATTTTTAATAAATTTATTTAATATTTTCAAACTCGCGCCTACTCGCAAGTGAATCAAAACCTACAGGGTACTTTCCGTGAGCTCAGAATCTTGAAATTTGGTACGAAGAAACGCCTTATAGCACATATAAAGGAAAAATTGCGAAAGCCATAAATTTTTTGTTACAGCATATAAAAAAATATTTTTAATAAATTTAAAGTTACTACCCCTTTCTCTTGAACGCGTAGAGGTAAATAACTGAAATTCATAGCAAATACTCAGGTATATAACACCGTTAGGCTGCAAGAAAATCAAACTTATATGTCTACGCAATCAAAAGAAAGAGCAATATAATCATATTTTCAAAGTCGCGACTACTCGCAAGGGAATCAAAACCTACCGTGAACTCAATATCTTGAAATTTGGTACGAAGCAACGTCTTATAGCCCAGATAAAGGATGCGGAAGGCTGAGGACCGTGTGCTGTGGTGCGTGTTGGGAGAGGCCTATGTCCAGCAGTGGACTGCGATAGGCTGATTGAGATTTCAAATAATTACATAGTCTTCAAACCTTTTTGCTAATTATTCTGTACTTTATAAGTATTTTTGTAACAGATTTCTAATAGTCACTAAAACTTTGTAAATCAATAACTTTGATAAAAAATCTTACCATCATTCATCAGCAGACTTTTGCAAGGCTGCTGCAAGGCTGGTATAGGTATTTAAGTTATAATATAAAATAAGTGATATATGTTAATATAAAATAAAGGATGACTGATTACAAACGACAAAGACCCCTTTTTCTTTAATTTATGCTCCTCCAGCTTTCCATACTGTAATGTTATGGATTTCATTTGGCAATAAAAATACCATAACTATGACTGGTGAACTTTTACTTATATACCTACAGGTTTGTACGGAACCCTCGGTGCGCGAGTCCGACTCGCACTTGACCGGTTTTTTTATATCGTCACACTTATATCCCCGAAGAGCTAGGCGGAGATGTAACATTACACCCACATTACGCCTTATATGTTTTTGATACCATGTTATAGAGGGCGAGCTTATTGCCGTTACCAGGTACAGTGCCGGACTCTGCGCTGCTACTCAGAATACTACAAACTCAGTAACACTTTTGCCCGACCCTGAAGTTGACACCGGGATCTCCCGATCGGCAGACGCAGACGCTATACACTGGAACACGGAGGCAGTCTCCAATAAACTTCTTTTTTGTAATACATGCATCATATACTTGGACACACTCCGATCAAGACAAACATCCATATTCACGTACACAGATGTTTGACTTGACCGGAAATCAAACCCGCGACCTTCGGTGTAGCAGACGCTTATACTCCCGCTACGACACCGGGTCGTCAAAACCAGTGATCAATACTTGCGTTATTGTTGGGGCAAAAAGCTGCCAAATTGGAAGTATTGTGCTCATTTCCCTTGAGGGGTAAGGGATTATTAAATTTGCTAGGATCAGAAACTGTTGCCCTTTTTTCAGTTCACCTTGTTACCGCATTTGGATGAAGCGTGTGTGATACTTTGAGTATTGCTTCACACTGCCGATTAATTCCTGTGTTGTGACGAAAAATTAGTTGTTCGTAACGTTGAATAAAGTTTGTTCAGTACAAAGCAAACATGTCCCGAAAAACAATTTAAAACTTTCTCATGTAGGAAGTTTTAAATCTTACTTCGGGATACGTGTCACGTATCTTATTGAAGAAATTTGTAACCACGTGGTTTAAGTAGTCCCTTACGTATTCGGCTGATTTAGAGGATCTGTTACACTGAATTTGTAAGATAATGTTTACATTTCGAAATACATCATCTCTCTACGGTAATTTTTTTAAAAGTAATATGTATGTAATTTTTTTCTGTAGGCGACTTATTGCCAACTTTAATGGGCCGTTTGCTCTTTATACTATCACTTTGAAAATAGTCCATTAAAGAAAAAAGTCTGGTAGTCTGTGTGTCTTTCAATGCCAAGAAGTCTTGGCCATTGCCAAGAAGTGCCGTCATGTTTCTAATTAAAAAAGCAACTGCGTTATATTTTTGTCTAAAATAAATATAAAAAATATGTTTCTAAGCCTTAATCTGATCAAGATTTACTCGAGTTTTACTCAATTCAATATTATATTACGAAAATGCGTTGTGGCCGTCTTCACAAAACCTCACAGCTAGATACTAGCAGAAAATATATTTTATTCAAACAATGTAATGCGATCCTAGCATCTTAGCATTAATTACAGTCCAGACATGTGTGAGGATTAAATATATTTGAGCTATCCAGTTTAAGGACAATAGGGTTACAGATTATCTGTATATAAAAAATTATGTGCATAGGGTTCCCACCAAGAACTTAGGGTCCCAAGCCAACCTCACCTGCAAGTGGTGCACCTGCCGATCAACGGACGAGGCTCTGGCAAACAAAATATCCCGATTATAGATTATAAAGTCATTGGTGCGCGCCGTGGATTCGAACTCGATACCCTCTGCACGGCAGTCTATTGGTATCTCCACTAGGCTATCGCTGCACATTCAAATGTCAACTCCTTGCACCCAATAGTTTCGGTTGTGCATTGTCTGTCAGTCTGTCAGTAACGCAATAATTTTATATACATACATACATAGACTGACGCCTGTTTCCCCGAAGGGGTAGGCAGAGGCATATTAAACGCCCACTTTTCGCCAGTGTTTTGATCCCACGTAATAGGTGGCCTATTGGGATATTTTGTTTTTTAACCAACGGCGCAAAAATAGGAGCTTTATAACTTGAACTGTGCATCGTAGTGCATAAACGAATGGACTGATAATAATACTTTTTTTAAAGTTGACGTCATCTTTATGCTGACACTGATCTTCGTAATATTATTTCAACTGAAATTCAACATGAGTTCGAATTATTTTGTCAAGCTTTACTACGCGTATTATGCTTTACGTTAAGCCTTGTTTAAAACAAATCGCTATGCTTAATTACAAAATCCACTTCGAATTAACAACTGGATTTAAATTCTCTTTGTGCAATTTAGATTTATATTAAAAGGCTTTAAAGTATTTTAAGTGCTTACTATGTTGTATAGTTTAAGCTGTGTTAATGCTGATAGAAACAATGCATTTTTACAATCGGCTGTATACTAATGGTTTTAGCCTGCGGTTACACCCCCATTAGCTACATAATAAATTTAAGTATTGAATCTGGGACCTATCCTGATAAGCTTAAACCTACTATCATTAAACCTTTTTAAAAAAGACGATACGAAAGAAATTAAAAATTATAGGCCCATAGCTCCTATCCCAATAATATCCAAGATATTTGAAAAATGGATCTATAGATCCATAGATGGATACTTGAACAAACATAATATACTTGTAAAAGAACAAAAAGGATTTAGGAAAGGTCATTCGATAAATATGGCAATATACAACTTCCTTAATGATATCATAGCTAACATGAATGATAGAATCCCAATATCAGCAGTATACATGGATATGACCAAGGCATTTGACTTGGTCAACCATGACTTACTGCTGAGCAAATTAAATGCATTCGGAATAAGGGGTAATGTGTTGGCACTCATAAATTCTTATTTAAATAAAAATTATTTTTAAATAAAAAAACGACTTCAAAAACACTAAGGAACTAAAAAACTAAAAATAATTGGTTTTGGAGCAAACATTTTTGGAGTCGGTGCCAAGGCAAGTATTTCTAATCTGATTATAAAACCTCTACCCATTTTTTTATAACTTTCGTTGCTGATAGAATAGGTAGTTTGTAATTTAGTAACTTTTTGCGTAAGGGCTTGGCACCGACTCCAAAAATGTTTGCTCCAAAACCAATTATTTTTTGTTTTTTAGTTCCTTAGAGTTTTTGAAGTCGTTTTTTTTTATTTAAAAATAATTTTTATTTTTTGCTTTTTAGTGGTTTACTAATAAAAATAGTAATAGGTGGTAAGTAGGTACATAGGATAGTGTAGGTGGTACATGATGGGGAGGCCTTCCTTACGTGCCTCAATTCTGAAATGTAGACCTGTACCTTTCTGGCAATTTCAAGGTTTTTTTTTTGTTTTCAACTAACTAGCCTAAACACGTTCGTTTCAGTTCCATCATCAGATCCCGGAAATCATCCAAAACCAAATTGTTTGCCAAGACAAAAAAAGGGCCTAAACACGATGAGATTGCGTTATTGTTTTACAAAGATCCCTTGGCCACCTTCCTGCTCTATCATCAGAGTTTGGTAAATATTCAGCACTAAAGTCCATGTAAAGACGAATTCAACGAGCTCAAACTCAATGGGATTGCGTTTACGTATTACAAAGATCCCGTTGCCAACTTCCTGCTCCATTATTAGACCCTGGAAAACATCCAGCATCAAAGTCTATGTAAAGACGACTCAAACGAGCCCAAACTCGATGGGATTACATAATTGTATTACAAAGATCCCATGGCCACCTTCCTGCTCCATCATCAGACCCTACAATACATCCATTACCAAAGTCCATGTAAAGACGAATCAAACGACCCTAAACTCGATGAGATTGGGTTATTGTATCACAAAGATCTCATGGTTACCTTCCAACTCTATCATCAGACCATGGAAATCATCCGGCATCAAAGTCTATGTAAAGACGACTCAAACGAGCCCAAACTCGAAGGCATTGGGTTGTTATCGTCAAATCGCTTCAAGAGTGCTTATAAAATTTGAAGAGTTCCTTCGATTTTTTCAGGATTCCATGATCAGATCCTGTCCTAATGATCATGGGACCAACTAATAGGTATACTCTTTCAATCAAAATAAGAATTTTCGAAATCGGTCCAGGCGTCTTAGAGAAATCGGGGAACATACATAAAAAAAATATTCCGACGAATTGAGAACCTCCTCCTTTTTTTGAAGTCGGTTAAAAATAGAACACAATGTACAGAAATAAGTGGAATATCTAAATTTAATAAAACCGTTATAAAATATATATCTAGTGAGCGAATAATATCTTGTGGAGTGCCTCAAGGCAGTGTGCTAGGGCCTTCATTATTTTTAATATATATAAATGACTTTCCCCGGAATATACCCTATCCTATGACATTTTTTGCTGACGATAGTACTATAATTGTTAACGCGACATTAATAGTATGGACTTTGAGACTGACATAATCAATGCATTGGACCAAGCCGTTAACTGGTTAGAACAAAATAACGTAATTATAAATTTAAATAAAACAAAACTAATTAATTTCCGTCAAAGAGTAGCTAATTTGAAACTAAATATAATATTTAAGAATGAAAATATAGAAGAATTTGCAAATATTAAATTTTAGGCTTAACAATCGACAATCAACTTAATTGGAAACAACACTGGTTACAAAGGTCAGTAAATTTGCTTTTGCCTTGTATAAATTAAAAAAAGTTGTGAATCAAGCAGCGGCAGTCACTGCATATTATGGATATGTCGATTCTATATTACGCTACGGAGTTATGTTCTGGGGCAACTCCTGCAATAAGGAAACAGTGTTTAAGTCACAAAAAAGATGCATTAGGGCGTAACTGATAGCTGTAAACCTTTTTTTTTTAAATCTTTATTTGTTAAGGGGTTTTTATCTTAGGAGATACGCAAACCCCATCGTACCTTTTACATTGGTAAATTTACATATAAGTACATGAACAATTTATAGAGTGGCATAATTTCGTATAAAAAACTATGACACTCTATAAATTCAGCAGTAGCAAAAACAGTTAGCCATCCAAACTAAAAAGATGGAGGTCACAATTGAAGACATGTTATTAAATGACACAATTTTTTAGCAGCTTCTGATGTTGGAAGTGATAAAATTGACTGAATTAAGCCTACATCAAGCTTATTAAGTTTTAGCTCCTTCAAGAGTAACTCCCTCTCACTTTTGTTCCGGACACAATCCATCAGCAAATGTTGTACATCTTCAATCTGATTACATATTCTACAGTTTGGAGAGTCAGTTTTTTTCATAAGGTATGCAAACTTTGCTGATGGATAGTGTCCAGAGCGCAATCTTAGAATCAGCTTAATGTGACTTCTACTTAAATTACAATTGACAAACCATGGAACACGGATAGGGTTGCTTTGTATTGTTTGGTACCAGATGCCTTTCTGTTTAGAAATATTTATAAAATACTCTTTCCAGGAATTGTAACAAGATAAATTAAATTGGGGTATAAGTTCCCAATAATCAGGTAAATAATTAAAAGCAACCCCATTTAATGCAGACAATTTAGATATGCGGTCAGCCTCTTCATTGCCACTCAGTCCAATGTGAGCTGGAACCCATTGCAACTTAACCCCTATATTATTTCTGTTTAATAAAATATTTTTTTTAAGAATATCATATGCTATCGATGCACCTCTGAAAGCAGAGGCGCATCGAGCAATATGTTGTAGAGCGCTTTTACTATCTGATAGAATAACTACTCTGTTTAAATTTTGATTTATAATATAATTTATTGCTTGGTAAATTGCAATGAGTTCCAGTGACATGATAGATACATTGCAGCCTACTTTAAATCCAAAACCATATTTTAAATTTTGGTCAAAGATACCTAGACCTAAACCCTGAGGTCCTTTCGAGCCATCAGTAAAGATTTTGTGCCAGTTGCCATACATTGTATTTAGTTCAGCTAAGACATTATTTACTAATACGTTGGAATTGTACATAGACTTAGAATTCTTTACACATTCAAGGTCTAATTTAATATTACTTTTAAGATCAATAGCTGAGGTCCAGATCTCCAAATTAAACATTTGAAGTATATCAGTTGAAACTATATGTGTTTGCCTTAAATCATTATAAATTTTAATTAATAGAGGAACTTTTTTGTTTCTCCAATAAGTATTATTGCATAGGTCACTCAAATCCGATAATAAAATAACTGTAAGGTTATTTGACCATGACATTGTTTTTATAATATATTTGTAGGCTAAATACTCCCTTCTCAGATATAAAGGAGGAATACTTAAATCAGATTCCATGACATGAATGGGAGAGCTTTTGATATATCCACCCACAATTCTAAGGGCCTGGTTTTGTAATTTATCTAACTTTGAAGTGTGTGATTTAGCACTGCAATCATAGAGGAAGCACCCATAGTCTATTCGGCTACGAATTAAGGAAATATATAAATTACGTATATGTTTTGTATGGATACCCCATGAGCTACCGGCTAAGACCTTAATTAAATTTAAAAATGTTGTACATTTATCAAGAGTTTCATTTACATGTTTACCCCATCTCAAACTCCTATCCAGCCACATGCCAAGATATTTAATGCACTCTGAAGAGACTAATACCTGCCCATTTACCTTTAAAGAGGGAAGTATTCTGCGTCTACCTCGACTAAAAACACAGTAAGTAGATTTATTTGGTGACAATTCCAAGCCAAAGCTGTAAACCTTATTTTGTATTGTTAAAAATATTGAATTTACCTTGTTTATACATTTTTGAAACTGCTTTATTTGTCAAAAAGAATATGCATTTATTTAGAAAAGCGTCTGAACAGCGACACAAAATGATAAGAAAAGAATACAGACATGAGCTATGTGTTCGTCCTTCAAAGACCGCCTTAATGCACAAAAGTATACTCTGTATGGCCCCAAAAATATTTAATAAATTACCAAATGTAATAAAAGATTTATCTATAATTCAGTTTAAGAAAAAATTACGATATCTATTACAAGAAAAATGTTATTATACCATTGACGAATTCTTTAATGATAAATTTTAAGTTGACATTTCTATTTATTTATTTCTGACTATGTGTTTTTTATAATTTAATACAACGGGAGACATTCAATTTTACCATTGACGAATTCCTTAATGATAAGATGTTAATATTTGACATTGAAATCCATAATTTTATTTTATTTCTATATAATTTTGTATTATTTTATCGTTATTTATTATTCCCATTAATTATTGTGAATTCTTATTGTTGGTTTC
Source organism: Euclidia mi (assembly GCA_944739405.2). Lineage (NCBI taxonomy): Eukaryota > Metazoa > Arthropoda > Insecta > Lepidoptera > Erebidae > Euclidia > Euclidia mi. The sequence goes on from OX123192.2 coordinate 67,160,993, forward strand.
CCAAATTATGTTGTTATGTTGCAATTATTTGATTTTTATATATTTTCTGGACTTATGATTATTCTGATATTATTTTTAAATTAGTAATTAATATAAAACTAAATGTGTAACAGTGTACACCATCATGGTAGATTTTTGAGATGCTGTCAATTGTATTAAGACCACATGTAATGTGTAACCAAAAATCACACTAATAAATGAATTTGAATTTGACGAAATGTGGTTGTAATATAACACCTCTGCCTACCCCTTTGGGGATACAGGCGTGAGCCAATAAATAAATCATATTATGTTTATGAAAACTCTCGTCTCGATGGGTTTACGCGAATAATACACATTGAAATAAAATTAAACTACAGTTACCAGATTTTATCGCGGTATTTTTACTGAGATTACATTTGAACAGAATTATCAAGAAACTTATTATTTCGTTTAGTTTACGGGAACCGTGGTCACGTAATACTGATGTGACATTTGTCTTGGATGTTGAAGTTATTTCAAAGTACCCAAATATTGTTCAACAACTTGTGTTACTGTTTACGCAAAATTACATCAGTGTTTTGATGTCTTCAGTACCTACTTCTTTAGTTTCATTAGACTGATAAAACCCATGACGATTTAGATCATTCAATTTAGGTGTAATCTCAGTAAAAACAACATATCGTGGTAAAATCTGTAAAGTATAGTTTAATTTAACGTTTTGCTAAGATTCAGATTTATAATATGGATACGTCTGTACGAAAACCGAAGTAGTTTAAGCGGCCATCTTGCCGTTTAAAGCGGCGTCGAGAATTGTGGCATCGATTTTTAATAAGACAAGATTTCGTTTCTTGTTTGACGCTGCCTAGTGAATGTAATTTTCCGAAAAGCGACATAGGATTTATTTCTAGCGTATGAGTTGTAATTTTTTGATAAAAATATTTTTTTACCACTTACAATCGTTTACATATAAAATAACTACGTTAAAAACAACCGACTTCAAAAACGAAAAAGTGAAAAATAATAAAGATTTAACATTAATTAAATACTACCTATTATTTATATGTGCTATTTACTAATAGGTTTGAAGTCGGTGCCAAGCCTTAAAACAAATAACAATATTTTAATCACTTAAATGAATACGAGCAAATTAATACAAAGGAATGACTACTATAAAGATAAAGATGCATAAATAAACCTAATAAAGAGCAATTTGATCTTAATATTATAAGTAGCTTCAGTTAATACGAAGAATAATGAAAAAATAAATACGAAAATGTATTGAACAGAATGTGAATTCATGTGAATTATGAAATGCCTTCTTTAATTTAAAGGCTTTTGAAATTTGATTTGGCACCGACTTCAAACCAATTAGTAAATAGCACATAAATAATAGGTAGTATTTAATTAATGTTAAATCTTTATTATTTTTCACTTTTTCGTTTTTGAAGTCGGTTGTTTTTAACGTAGTTATTTTATTTAATACTTTTTAGTGAACCTATTGTTGTATTGTCAACTAGTTATAGGTAGACCTACAAAAGGTGCTGCGCGCCTTAAAATATAGATCTCAAGAAACGGGAACGGATAAAAGTAGTCTTGTCTGTAAAAATGCTCTTCGGGACACAGTTTTACGTTCTTGTGAGACTATTAAAGATCCTGAAAAACTTTTGTTGGCCAGTAAAGCATATATATGAAATCACGTTAACGTCAAGAAACTCTTAAACAGTATAATTCTAGACTCGGTAAGATCCAAGAGCGTCTAGCGAATGAGCCTTTTGAGCAGAGAGCTAATAGACTTGGTCTCATTAATAATCGACAAATCATGGCATTACCGCATGATTTACGTCTTTGAAGTCAACATTATCATCATTGTGCAATTCAAATAGATTTTTGTAATTACTGAGTTCGTATCGCCACCTTCTGACTCCTTCATCGGACGAGAACGAGCCCAAACTCTACAAAATTTTGTCAATAAATTACTGAGTTCCTATATTATCTATTCCTATGGCCACCTTTCGAATCCATCATCAGAGCAGCTCTATGTCATAATAACTTTTCATTGTCATCAAATTTAAATACGTATACAAAACCCAACTCCCGATGTCTGACATATTTTTTTATAGACTCACGCCTGTATCAGAGGTGGAATATTACATCCACATTTCCCAAAGAAAGAAATCGCCAGAAGGCTGATCGATGCTTCCCGTGACCAGAGGGCTGGTTTATATCTCGCTGAGAGAATAAGCATTGCCATTCAATGTGGCAATGCTGCCAGCCTTCTGGGTACGCTACCGCTCGACAGCGTTGCGGAGGAATTTAATTTTTTATTATATTTTATTTACTTTTCTTTTCATACTTTTGCTTTTTTATAGTTTAGGATAGTTTAGTTATATAATTAGTTTTATTTTATTGTACATTATAATGTAAATCCTACTTATAGACCAATTATACTTTAGTTTATTTAAAGTCTACCTAAAATAAAACTAAAATATTTGCCAAATATTCATAAACATTTTCCAAATTTCATAAAAACCAAAATCGACTAACTATTTTGATTGGGATTTGAACCCATGCCTTCAGAACGTAAAGCGGATGTATTATCAGCACGGTCATCGCCTTGTTATCAATTAGTGGCGAATTTAGCGACCACTTGACAGAGTGCTTACGTCATCTAACTTAAAACTGTCATTTCCAAATAATGAAATAGTCTTCAAACCTTTTTGCTAATTATTATGTTTGAGTACCGGCCAGTTTGTCCTGGGTCGACGCATAAAGTGTAGACGTCAGTAGTCCTTAGTGACCGTAGTGATGACAATTTGACATGACACCAGCCGTCACAATTATTGTTCATAGGAATTTCAGCCTTAAGGATAGGTGAAAATAAATAAAAAAATGCTCATAAAATAAAAACTACTGGGCCTACATGAATAAAATTTTTATGGGACCAATTCGAAACTATTGCGCATCAAACAAAATTACGTCGACGAAAATCAAACAAAAGAATTACGTAAATCGGTTCAGAAACCTCGGCAAAATCGGTGTACATACATCGAAAAAAATATATATACCGGCCGAATTGAGAACCTCCTCCTTCTTTTTTTGTTTGAAGTCGGTTAAAAAGGAGATGTTACTTATGCCTGCACTACGTAAAGTGCATAGAAAACTGAACTTTTATTTGTTTGATGTGGGTTGCGATACTACGCTAAGTGATTTTGAATTTCAACAAAAACGATATAGAGTAATGAAAAAGTTACGATTACAATGGGTTACTTTGTGGGTTCCTGTTTAGGTATATTTTAATTTTGAAACATTTCCTTTATAAGAATTCAAAATATAAAACACGTACTCAAAACAAATGGCATTCACCATTACAATCAACATACTTATACGAACGATAATCACTCCACAACTGCAAGTACTGCTAACCCCCATTCCACAGCAGATTATTTACAATTTTTGTTAGTTTTGAGCGTGGGTTTATTTGTGTCCGTTAATTATTAATGTGCATATTTGTGTCCGTTAATTGAGCAGCCATAGCCGAGTGGTGAGACCGACAGACTGCTACGCAGAGGGTTCGAATCCACGGCACGTATCAATGACTTTTCAAAGTTAAGTGCGTATTAAATTGTAAATTATCGCTTGCTTATCGGTGAAGGAAAACATCGTGAAGAAACCTGCATGTCTGAGAGTTCTCCATAATGTTCTTGAAAGACTTGTGAAGTCTGCCAACCCGCACTTGGCCGGCGTGGTAGACTATGTCCATACCCTTCTTATAGTGAGAAGAGGCCCGTGCCCAGCAGTGGGACAATATATACTAGCGCTGATGAAAAAAAATTGACGTGTACGTATTTCTGCCATATTCTAAGATTCATGAACGAGAATGATCCTGATTTCTTGACAAGTATTCAGCCAAAGTGTTGCCCCAATCGAACTTAGGACACTCGGGAGCCAGGCGGCTTCTTTAACTACTATGCCATCTCATCAGCAATTTTGGTAGCCCAACTGTATATTCTAACTGCAAAGTAAATATATGTAAACGTTCATAGTCTGCAACGATAATCGTTACAATAATTTTAAGCCTACACTTTTACAAGTAAGTTTTCTCATGCCAATTTTCCGTTCAAACTTTTTATCAGATCATCTTTGAAATAGCTGCTTAAACCCTTTACTCCTCCGCACTAATACGTAGGTATAACAATGTAACGCACTAATGAATTCTAATAATAAAACACACATGTTCATATGAGCTTAACGAGAAACACTAAAGTTTTACTGCGATATTTGCGTGATGTCCAATGTCAGTATGACGACAAAGTGACGGGATCAATACTCATGAAGGCGCTTGTACACGCTAAGAAAATCTACCGTGTATGCTTTAGTTAAGACCGAATCATCATATATTGTTGACGACAGGACAGGAGGCAGTCGAAATACTTCTTCTTTCGACTGTCTTCCTGGTCCAGTGGATAGCGTATGCGATGCGTATGCTGATCGGAGTTCGGGTTCGATTCCCGGGCCGGGCAAAAGTGTTACTGGGTTTTTCCGAATTTTCAGTAGCAGCACGGAGTCTGGTGATGTGCTCGGTAACGATCAAATGATGATGAGGAAATTAATCTGAATATATAACATTCTTATTATATTGACTAACAAATCATCACAGTGAATGGTTTAAATACATTTTATTTTACACTAAATCATATGATATAGGTGTATCGCTATCGATTATTTACCAACACCCATGAAGATTGAACCCCAAATAGGTCTCATCCGTATTGAAACAAAAAGGTTCAAATCAGAATAGCCCGTTCACTGTTTCTTGTTTGTATCTTCTTAAAGTCGAAATTGAAAAATAAACTCTATAGTAAATATAGTATAGTAAAATCTATGTAGCTTTAAAATGAAATTATCAAGAAGATTATCCTAAATAAAATACTATAAGTACTAAAATATAAATAAATATACATTTTACTTAGATACATAAAATAAATACATAATTTATACAAATACAATTAAATATATATCAATATACTAAATAATAATTATTAGATACAGTTTATACAAGTGATGAATACGATATGAGCCACAGGAATGGAGCAGTAAGCTATAGAACTTGTATGTTTGTAAAATCCCCGACGACACAGGCTTTATTCTTGGCGATATCTTTTCAAAAAAGAAAAATACGAGTCAGTATGACGACAAAGTGACGGGATCAATACTCATGAAGGCGCTTGTACACGCTAAGAAAATCTACCGTGTATGCTTTAGTTAAGACCGAATCATCATATATTGTTGACGACAGGACAGGAGGCAGTCGAAATACTTCTTCTTTCGACTGTCTTCCTGGTCCAGTGGATAGCGTATGCGATGCGTATGCTGATCGGAGGTCCCGGGTTCGATTCCCGGGCCGGGCAAAAGTGTTACTGGGTTTTTCCGAATTTTCAGTAGCAGCACGGAGTCTGGTGATGTGCTCGGTAACGATCAAATGATGATGAGGAAATTAATCTGAATATATAACATTCTTATTATATTGACTAACAAATCATCACAGTGAATGGTTTAAATACATTTTATTTTACACTAAATCATATGATATAGGTGTATCGCTATCGATTATTTACCAACACCCATGAAGATTGAACCCCAAATAGGTCTCATCCGTATTGAAACAAAAAGGTTCAAATCAGAATAGCCCGTTCACTGTTTCTTGTTTGTATCTTCTTAAAGTCGAAATTGAAAAATAAACTCCTTCCTTTTAATTCTATTTAAAACCCGTTTTCACTTTAAGAATAGCACGAAACGAAGTTTCAGTATCAAACAACAAAAATATATTAAACTTGATCGTCTTTTGAAGTCGTTTCCCAACAATTGAAAGGGGGCAACAGCTTCAACTTTGAGAACCGTTTCCGGCAATTTCCTTTGATAGAAATGTCGTTAGCAATCGAATTATACTGCAAATACAAATTCTAGGGTTTGTTTGCCAGTTTGAGCTCCAATTGCGTTGTAAGTTATGAGGCGAGGTTTTATCGATATCGATAGAATCGGTCATGTTTATATTTTTTGTAATATTATGTTATGTTGAAATTACTGTGAGCAATCAATTTATACGGCAAATACAAATTCTAGGGTTTGTTTGCAAGTCTGAGCTCCACTTGCGTTGTAAGTTATGAGGCGAGGTTTTATTGATATCGATAGAATCGGTCATGTTTATATTTTTTGTAATATTATGTTATTTTGAAATTACTGTGACTGTTTTAGAACGCTCATAGTAATGAAAGGTGTAACTGATAATAAGATTTAAGTTTCTTATTTTGCTATATAAATCAATTTTAAGTTATATTCTGTAATACATTTTAAAATCTATAAAGTTTAACTTCGTTTTTGTAACCAGTGTGTGTTAACTATAACCTATCTTTGCCAATGTCTACATTTTTCTATTTATCATCTACATAATAATCCTTATGTTCACATAGAAAAAGCATAAATAAAAAGACCTTAAAGTGTAGCTTGTATATCCATTAGACTACAATTGCTGCCTATCTACCTCGTACTTTGAAATGCATAAAACAAGAAGCTATTATTTTACAATCGTTCACAGAACCATTTTTATACTTTTACCTACAGTAATCCACGTAAGTTAATAAAGTTATAATACTAAACGAAACAAATTATAACATCAAGCTTGTAACATGGGCGTTTTAACCGCCCTTCCAGGAAAAAGTCCTTCTACACATGAGTTTAATTCTGTTTGTATTAAATTAAATATTAATATACAAAACGCTAACGACGTGTAATAACAATGTTTTATAGGTTCATCCATCCATGATGGAATTATTTAGGTTGAATTAGTGGTACATTTGAAAAGCTGTTAATAAAAAGGAACATATAGGACGCCCTATTAAGTTTATTGTGAGTGAAGGTAAGAAAAGGGAGACCTCAAGTAAATATACGTGCTTATACTATAGATCAACAAAAAGGTAGATATAGCATAATATATACTCTATCGCGTAAATTTTAATTTCGCGTTTTCTCGAAAAGTATGTTCTTAGCCCACGATGTAAAAGATGGTCGATGCAGTTTATTTATTACCTATTAATACTAATATTATACACTGAATACTTTGTTTTTTTGGTTGAAAGCGCTAATCTCAGGAACTACTGGTTCGGTCATTTATAAGAAAGGCTGTAGGCTATATAACAACACGATAGATAGATAGATAGATAGATATATTCTTTATTGCACACCAAAGTTAATTACATTTATTCAGTGACTTAAAGCTAAGTTTCATGTACAAACGGCGGCCTTATCGCCAGGGGCGATCTCTGCCAGGCAACCCTGGGATGGACAGGAATGATCAAAGCATTTTTGTGGGTATGGTGTAGCTTTAAAATGAAATTATCAAGAAGATTATCCTAAATAAAATACTATAAGTACTAAAATATAAATAAATATACATTTTACTTAGATACATAAAATACATACATAATTTATACAAATACAATTAAATATATATCAATATACTAAATAATAATTATTAGATACAGTTTATACAAGTGATGAATACGATATGAGCCACAGGAATGGAGCAGTAAGCTATAGAACTTGTATGTTTGTAAAATCCCCGACGACACAGGCTTTATTCTTGGCGATATCTTTTCAAAAAAGAAAAATACGAGAAAAATTAAAGTGAAACCGCGGCCTGAGTTATGTTTTATACAAACACAATATGTACATACTAATTTAAATATCGATATTACTAAAGCACATCACTATTGAAAATATATCGGTAGTTTAGTGTACGTAACAGGTGGATGTTGTAAGTTCTAATAGCTTGCGGTGAGCTTGTAGATAGTTTTCAATGAAAAGAGACGATTTTAATTGCGGTTCGGCTGCGCTAGGAACCGGTTTGGAATATTGTTTTTGAAAAATATTATGCATTTGTGACATAAAAGGTAGTGGAGCCTTGCGGATTTCAGCATGAATGGGTCAGCTGGAACAGGGAAGTATTGCCCTCTCACAGAAGATCGACGTAAAGTAACAGTACCTAAACTGTTGCGTTTCGTTCGGTGCGTGAGAGTGTCGGAGGCCCTATCCCCTATTCCTTCTCCCTCATCCTACTCCTCATCCTATCCCTTTTCCCAACCTCAAGGGGCGGCAACGCACTTGTGATTCCTGTGGTGGTGCTTGTGTCCATGGGCGGCAGTAATTGCTTACCATCAGGCAATCCATCTGCTCGTTTGCTGCCTATTACCATAAAAAAAATGAAATTAAAATACAGTTCACCGATTTAATCGCGATATATTGTTTTGACTGCGATAACATTAAAGCCGAATAATTTAGAAACTACTTACATTTTTTTATTTATAACTAGCCGATGTTGATTTCTTTACAGAAGTCCTGGTCACGGTAGACTACGTTTAGAATGATCACCATTTGGATGGTGAACAGTGGTTTCCAGTCTTTGGTCTTAGATTATTTTCTTTTCCTTAAATCGCACTTTGGATAGAAGCCTTCTCTGTGGATTTTGGTTGTTCTCCAAATACATTCCGCCTTGTTTATAAAACATGGACTAAATGTTTTTCGAAGATTAGTCATCGCCTCATATGTGAAGAAGTAATTGGATATTATATTATGTTGACTTATTCGATATTTGCGAAGCATCTCTTTCTAAAATTCATTGGAATATCTGTAGAAATGTAATAAGTAACTTTTTTGATAGACGATCCAAAATAGTGTAAATTTGATCTGAGAAATATATTCTCAAGATACTATCAAATATGTTGAGAATAGATAGCAAACTTGACATCAAACTCATCTGGCCTTCAAATCCTCTTATTGAACCACGATGCTATTGTGGCGAAAATTTGAAGAAGAACACTCGCTATCACGTGGCATATAACGGCAAACGTGTGACTTCATTACATGACCTGACAGCTGCGCTGCTGAAAAACACTGTTCTAAGAAAATGCTTGTGACATACGGACAGACAGATATAGCAAATATATAAGGGTACCGATTTTTCGCCATTTTGGCTACGGATACCTAAAATTTAATAATTCAAACTAGCTGTTTCTGGACAACATCTATTTGGGATCCAGTCTGCATACAGTCGTGCACCAACCATCAAATATAAAAGCAACATACCAGTGACAAAAGGACCACATGAACTGTATTATCCGAAATGACATGCAGTTATAGTATTTTCGCTGTATAATGATATGCATGACAATTCATCACTGACAATTATAGTGATGTAACCTAAGGAAATTTAAGCGATTATTTATAAATATCGAATTAATTGGCAAACGACATGCAATCATACGTAGTTACCGATTTTACATCTTCGAAATAAATTCATATTAAAAGTTATTTGTGAATGTGTTTTGACAAATACATTCACAAATAAAACGCAGTAATTTTAAAATATTTTTTTTTATTAATTGTCACTGTCACTCGAAATAAAACTCATATCTGAATCGGAATCTTCTCCGACTGAGATAATTAATTGCTGATCTCAAATTCGGTCGAGGTGGACATATTTATCCCAGTCTGTAAATATTGTTTAATTTTATCAATGTAGGGATTTCGTATTGCCACCACATCGGAACTATCTATGTCGGTTATTGAAGCTTTATGCTCACGTTTCTTCGAAGTGGACAGCTTCTTGTCTTCAAAACTAGTTTCTCCAAATTTTTCTTTGATTCTTCGAGAAACTGAAGGCTTGCCGATGTCCAGAACTGCCGCAACTCTGTACACAACACGGTCGATCGGTATTACTGGGCTCCCGTTTGCACGCTCTCGTCCAAAGAAGGTCCTCAAACGAAGCGCTAACTCACGGCTTTGAGAGTTTAAAACTATCTTTTTTGTTGTTTTTGGCATTGTACGTACCAGATAAAACACAACAAAAAAATAAAAAATAACACGCCAAGCAGGCAGAATCACAAACCGCATACAAGGCGCTCGTACTGACGTATTCGATCACAAGATGGCCGCTCCTATTCATCGATTTCATGTCGATTCAATAGTGTCAATCTCTACTGACAGAGGGTTCGTTTCATGCATCTGACATTTTGAGGATTATATTTTATTATATTTAAATAATTTATTTACAGTTAATAATAATTATAAAAATAGAGAGAGACATACTAGTATCCATTTACTTTGTAATTTTTAATAGATATTTTTTTAATAATTGTTTTTTTTTGCCAATTTATTTTCATAACTTGAAAGTAGTATGCGTGATATGTAAAATGAGAACTGTCATGCATATCATCATGCAGCGAAAATACTATAGTAAACTTTAATGGAAATCTCAGCTATAGATTTTAAAGAGAGTTCCAAACACCTCACTGGCACTTTACGGCTGAGTAAAATTGTTGCCAGAAACTTCATTGCAATTTAAAATGCTGCAGCTTTGGGTAACTTTACGTAACTTTACGTTAAGCATTTTCAGGAAACACAGACTTTACGGTTATATGATGCTACGGAGTTTTGAGTGTATCTCGTCATTACTTAGACGTTATAAGGCTTTTAAAAACGGCTTATTTTTACATTTGATGTTTGGTTGGATTACAAAAGTGGCTGCATCTCACTTTTTTTACTCAAGTAAAAAAGTGAGATCAATCCTCAAGGTCGATACATTAACATAACATAACTTCACGCCTTTATACCCGAAGTGGTAGGCAGAGGTGTATTACACACCCAAACTTCGCCAGTTATGTTTCAGTCCCAATGTAACAGGGAGCAAGCCCATTGTCATCTACTGGGCACATTATTAAGCGAGCGATACTTAACATTTTTAATACACACGGACTGCCGAGATAATGGACCTACTTTTCGAAGTTTCGAAAAGTAGGTCCATCGTCTCGGCAGTCCGTTACGTACACCATTGGGCTATCGCCGCCTGCGGTCCAGGCAATCAAATAAAACTCTCATAATTGACCTCAAACCTGTATCTACATATAATATATCTTATATCACGAGACCAACGAAACAGTTTATTAAAAAAAAATACATTCTTAAACGTTCCGTTTTCCTGTTCCCTTAGAAATTCACCTCAAAAAAGTCTCAGAGAGGCATTTAAATTAAGACCAAAAACGCTGTCTTGGAATTCTTCAAACAATTTAACAACACCATAGGGACACGTACAATGTTCTACTGTAATAGCTTTGAATGAAAGAGGATGTTTAAAAGATTTCGAAAAGTAGATAATAATAATAATAATATTCTACCACATACACACATCACCATCTAGTCCCAAACTAAGCAGAGCTTGTACTATGGATACTAGACAATGGATAAACATACATATATACTTTTTTTTGTAAATACATAAGATAATATCATGTAATGGGATTTGATTGTTAAACAGTCGGTCCCGGCTGACAGGAAGATTTTTGACAGTTGTGATAGGGAGTCAATTCTCAGAAATACAATAATTAATGACACTAGTCTAACGGCCATTTTCAATATTCGATCCACACATGGATTTTGAGATTCGAAATTCGTGTTTGACATATTTTGTATGGAGCTCATGTCAAAAACGAATCTAAAATCGACAGATCTATCTATAGTTCGAATATTAAATTTCGTAGTAAGGCAGAAAACATTGACCTTTGGGTTGCAGAAGTCAGACTTAAGTCGCTCTGTGGTTGTCATTGTCAGTTTGAACTAATAAATGTATATCAAATCTATTATTAGATAATGAATTAATGGTCACTAAAAGCAGGCTTTTAACCATCAGGATAAATGAACTTGTGACGAGAATAACTTAGTGTCTTTCTTATATGAGGATCGAACACGTAACTTTCGGCGAAGTTCTAAACAGTGAGAAGACCGCTTAAACCACTACACCATACGTGTAGTCAAATTCTCTATTTAAGTGTTATATGCTTGATTGTCCGAACTAATATTCACTTTGACATATTATATGTCAGCGGTTTCACTGTACTGTAACATAAAAACGTTACCAGCTGGCATACCGATGACATGAGATGTCCAAATGTTTGGCAGTGATTGCAGTTATTGCATATTAAATTTCACAATACTACGAAGTGAAAACATACAATAAGCATTTGACAAAATCTTTGGCTCCATACGATGATTGAATATTTTATTTTTAACTTCTGCCCGCGATTCTAACACCAGATGGTCGGTCCACCTTTCAGTCTACCCCTGCTGCGTCGTCCAATACGTGGTTGCCACTCCAGAGCCCTCCTGCCCCAACGACTAGCGGCTTTGCAACTTCAGCTCGCTCATTATTCGGACAGCTATATCGGCGGTTAAAAAAATACTATATAAATACATAGACATTCATGACCTGCCAAAATGCAAAACCAAATGAAAAGACCACATTTCCATAGCCGCATATTTCAGTCCACCCCATATCATCCCATGGGTGTCGTAAGAGCCGACAGAGGGAGCATATTATGCAGAGAACAGCACTGTAAGAGAAGGAAAACTTGATACAAACCCTATAGTCCTTATACCAACCCGTTTGGCCAGCGTGGTATAGTAGGCCAATTCCTCCTTTCGAAGGAGAGGCCTAGTCCAGCAGTGGACTCTTAAAGGCTGATGATATTTCAGTCCACTAAAAGCTATGAAACCAGACTAAACTACTGCAATTCCAACAAAAAATGTATACTTTTACTTATGTTACTAAAAATTCATTATATTCGAACTTAAAAGAACAATGGATGTTTTATCTTTTTCTTTCTGAATGTACCTTTTATGGACACTGAAATGAGAGTCGGGTGAAAGAAAAATACTAAGAACCGTAAAAGATTTAAAAGTAATATTTTTATTAGGATGTTGGGAACATTTGAGAATTAAGCCACAGTACATAATAGCTGTTCTTTTTTATTGCACTGAAGTTCGGTCACAAAGGAATTTTCTTTCAGGGCTGTTTAGATTGTAGGAAGCTATGATTTTCTGTGAAATTGAGAACTGAAAGTTGTTCAAAATATAAAAGCTATGTATTTTTATAAATATAAAAAGTTTTGTTCTTTTCCTTATTTGTAAGTATAATTTCATTTGAAATAAAATTTAATTTAGTACTTTTTCGTACCTTCACTGACTAGGCGTACATGTAGAAAGGGGATTGTGAAGCTTATGCCATCTAAAGATTTGTACATCTAAATATAGCTTTTCATGTATGTGTAAAGGCACAGTTAGAATGTCAATTCCTTTAAAGCAATTCGCTGAGATATTCTCTTGAACCCATATCATAGATCCCACGGATAGCCTTTTTTGTCGACCGGTTGGCGCAGCGGGAGTGTAAGCGACTGCCACGCCGAAGGTCGCGGGTTCGATTCCCGCTCAAGTAAAACCTTTGTGTGTGTGAATGTTGGTCTTGGTTCAGGTGTTTCTATGAATAATATCTATGTATTTACAAAAAAAAAATCTATGTATGTTTATCCATTGTCTAGTACCCATAGTACAAGCTCTGCTTAGTTTGAGACTATATGGTGTTGTGTGAATGTGGTAGACATACATAGGTACATACATAGACTCACGCCTGTTTCCCCGAAGGGGTAGGCAGAGGCATATAAACGCCCACTTTTCGCCAGTGTCAATACACTGGCGAAAAGCGGCAATAGGCTCGCCACCTATTACGTGGGATCAATTCCCACGTAATAGGTGGCGAGCCTATTGCCGCTTGCTCGGGATATTTTGTTTGCCAGAGCCTCGTCCGTTGATCGGCAGGTGCACCACTTGCAGGTGAGGTTGGCTTGGGACCCTAAGTTCTTGGCGGGAACCCTATGCACCCCTAATTATATAAATATATAATGTGGTAGAATATATATTTATTTAATATAAATATATTTATATTTGTAATATAACTATTGAAGCGCGATGGGCTGCCGCCCACTATAGTAAGAAATTGTTCAGCATTAAACTACGAAAGAGGCAAAAATAAGTCAGCCAGAAATTACGTCAGTAAGTAGTATTATTTTTGTAAGTGAAAGAGGAAGCAGAATTTAATCTACTGGATTAAAACATTCATACTATTTCTTTCTTTAAAAAGATAACACACGCTTTTATCCTATAGTGTATCATGTTTTGTAAGGTTTCTGCCTTGAATTTTTATAATGCTAACTGTTGCTTGCTTTTCTTCAATAACATAATTTATTCTCGTTATTTTTCTATGAATGTGTTATTTTTCTATTTCTGACCGTTTATAGAGGTTTTCTCCATTGAACTGCATTAGTACAATTTGCTTTATATAATTTGTTGATTATTCATGCTTTGTTGGATGACTGTCATATATATACTGACTGACAAGGCTAAAAAGAATAGGCATCTTCAACAACTTCCGCACTAGCAATAAATCCTGTGACGCGGGAGACTTTACAAACATACAACCATTACTGCTCGGTTGACGTAGTGGTTGGTTGTATGTTTGTAAAGTCCCCCGCGACACAGGATTTATTCCTAGTGCGGGAGACGTATTATTTACAAAAAAAAACAGACACAATGGACACCCAGACTCGAAACAACAATTTTATGTATCACACAAAGTGTTGTCTCGTGTGGGGATCGAACCCACAACACACAGCGCAGTGTCAAGCGGCAATACCAGACACAATAAAAAATCTATTATATTGTCTCGCACAGATCTGTGCATCGGCAGTCAACGAGTTAAACCACTACGCCTACAGTCTGCAGTCATTCTTTAGCACTTCTTTGTTGCAATTATTTTTTCTTAACATTTCTTTGTTAAACACTGTATTATGGGAAGGAGCTATTCTAAATGCGTTTCCAGAGGCAGCCATACATTTTCCCATTACTCGTTTGTTGGCTGAGACTAAAGAACCTAAAATAGAGCCTTTGTTTGTTTAAACAGTATCCAGACTGCTTTAAACTAGGCGTTTAATTACAGACTGCCTCCGTGGTCCAGTGGATAGTGGATGCATCTACTGATCGGAGGTCCCAAGGTTAGATTCCCGGGTCGGGCAAAAGTGTAACTGAGTTTTTCTGAATTCTCAGTAGCAGCACGGCGTCTGGTAATGAGCCCGATAACGGCGATAGGATCGCCCCCTATTACGTGAGACCTAAATATTAATGCCGAAATGTGGGTGTAATATTACACCACTGCCTACCCCTTCTGGAGTACAGATTAGAGTCTATTAAAATATATATACATTACAAGAGACTCCATCATCATCATCATTATATCAGTCTAATATAATACATACTTGTGCACATTGTAAATAGGCGTCCCACAAGGCTCTCCACATACACCGATCTAAAGCCATAAATGATTAATTAAATACCATTCCTTTACGGTCCTATTATCTGTCTATCCGATCATAGCTATAAAACCTATCATAGATACATACATACATAGCCTCACGCCCATATCCCCGAAGAGGTAGGCAGAGGTGTATTGCTACACCCACTTTTCGCCTGATTTATTTTAGTAGTTACCGGGCACATCACCAGACTCCGTGCTGCTACTGAGAATTCGGAAAAACCCAGTAACACTTTTGCCCGACCCGGGAATCGAACCTGGGACCTCCGATCAGCAGTCACATACGCTATCCACTGGACCACGGAGGCAGTTACTTTGTGTATTTTAGTCTTTAATCCTTCTACGATACTAACGAAAAGAAACAGGGTAGTGACACTTTGAATTCTTAATCCGTCACCACACGAACTATTATGTAGATTAGCGAGACCAGAACCAAAAAAAATAATCATATAATAACATAAATTTTGTCTGTGTGGTGACGGATTAAGAATACGGAATGTCACCACCCCATATCATCCCATGGGTGTCGTAAGAGCCGACACAGGTAGCATATTATGCAGAGAACACCACTGTAAGAGAAGGAAAACTTGATACAAACCCTATACCAACCCGTTTGGCCAGCGTGGTATAGTAGGCCAATTCCTCCTTTCAAAGGAGAGGCCTAGTCCAGCAGTGGACTGTTCGAAGGCTGATGATGATGATGATGAACATAAATATTTCGTGTACAGTGTCATTGATATCTAATGCGTGCGTACGATACTCTTGAATTAATAAAGTAAATAGCTAAAAATGTTAAAGCTAGAAATAGATTGGCCTGACGGACGTTTTATTCGACCGAAAATCGTTGTGAATGCACTTTGGCTCGATGCTACCTTGCAATTTTTATGCAATTAAAGTAGCTAACAAGTACACTGGCCGTTTTATGATAATGGTTTGGATAGAGAGGCTTTAGTATAGTGGACAGACTTAAAAGGGGCAATACTAATACAAATTATAGGGTTTACGTCGTGGTGAACCAAACTTTCTTGATAAATCAATGAACTAAAATAATTCTCTCTTTTAAACACACTGTGTGAGAAAGGGCTCGGCAATCTATAAGGCTTGGCAAATAAAGTTGTTACTCATAATGCCGTGTTTGCCATTCGAACATACACTCTTACACACGAACACTTTGATAGTTCACACGAATTGACATATCTCCTAAATCTACGCAGTAGGTATTGTAAATCAAAATTTTACTATTACTTTACACGTACAACATATTGATTGGCGAGGTCACGGATACTGAGGTGATATATATTATCTTGAAAGTAGAAGTTATCTCAAGGTACCCTGAACATTGTTCAACTTTGGTGTTACTATTTTACGCAGAATGAGGTGTCCTTATGTCTTCTGGTATCTTTGTACTTCTTGGGTTTCATGAGCCTGAAGACAGGGCCCTAATTTGGAAGAACTTTCCAATCATCTTGTTCGCATGAACAACACACACACACAGACACACACACACACGCGCGCGCACACACACACACACACACGCACACGCACACACACACACACACACACACACACACACACACACACACACACACACACACACACACACGCACGCACACACGTTCTTACATTATAATTTAATTAGGTTGTAACGTTTGTCTCCTATTAAAATTGTATTATCATTTTATATCACTAGCACTTGCTACTTAATAGACTTATTGTATTCTATAATTATGGAAGGCACAGACAGCTGTCATACAGTTTCAATACTAGTACGGCTGTCAACGTTCGACATATCAAAACGAATAATTTTAAATTGAAAGTTCAAATGTTTCTGTTTTAGTGATATGTAAGCAAAACCATGTATATGTTTGAGACCAATAATACATACATAACGTCACGCCTTTTATCCCCAAAGGGGTAGGCAGAGGTGTATTTCTACACCCACTTTTCGCCAGATATACTTTAGTCCCACGTAATAAGGGGCGAGCCTATTGCCGTACCGGGCACATTTCCAGACTCCGTGCTGCTACTGAGAATTTCGTGACAGAAAAACCCAATAACACTGCCCGACCCAGGAATCGAACCCGAGACCTCCTGATCCCACACGCACATTTATGCCTCGAGACCAACGAGGCAGTCGTATAAGGTTTGATGTCGAGTTTTCCGTCTCTACGCAAAGATGGTATTTGCATCGTGTTATCCCTTAGTCGCCTCTTACGACACCCACGGGAAGATAGGGGGTGGTGACACTTGTATTCTATGCCGTCAACCACACGGCATTACAGACCAATAAATATTATTATATTATTATTATATCTTCCTTATTGAAATTAAGGTGTTTTTTTATTTTCAATAGCCTCACGGATCATCCGTGGAAGAAAGCTGCGTTTTTTGGAAGAATCTGTGGTTCATCGAATCCCAGATTGATTAGTTGTTGTACATTTTTACTTGCACTTAACTACCATAACGACTGTCAAATATCTCCATGACAGTTGAGTCTGACGCATTTTTACATCTTAGACACCAAAAACAGACACATCCATAGACATTTTAGATGCAATGCTTTAAAAATTGCACGCACACATCTTTACCTACATATACATGAGCATATTTACACGGTGCACCAAGCCAGTCTTCTGCATATATTTATTTTGCGGTACAGCACCCATGTTATTGTTTTGAACTGCACTTAGCGTTCTCTTCACAACTTGTGAATTATTCATAAACTGTACTGATTGTGTACATTGTTGTGCCAATGCTGACTAAATATGGAGTTAAATTGGAGTCTATCGTTTGGTCTGTTCCTCGAGCAAGATTTCAATATGAGGGAGGCCTAAGACGCAAGGCTGTAACAATTTTAGGAGCCTTGCAATTGCTAAGAAACAAATTGAATAATATATAATAAAGAGATTAAGTGATCTTTGCCGTAGAGAGAGAGAGAGAGAGAAAGAATTTTGTCTGGCTGCTCTAAGTTCTTGGAATATTACATTATGTATAATATGTACGTATTTACAAAAAAAAAAGTATATATGTATTTTTATCCATTATCTAGTACCCATAGTACAAGCTCTGCTTGTATGAATGTGGTAGAATATTATTATTGTAGAATATTATTAGTCTAAGTCGCAAGTACAATGTGCATCCGCGATCATGGCGCTTGTAATTGTGCACAAAAATCGGTATCAACATATTGTATAACCCGAAAGAAAATATAAAACTAATATTAAAGACGAAAGTTTAAATTTATATTAGATAAGAAAAGAAAAGCACATTTACTCTATTTATGAAGGTACATACAACATATAAAAGGATTAATATCTAAATGGTTAGTATAAATACGATCAAAAATATGCAGCCCAGTAAAGTGGAAGTAAATTTGTTATTTATAAACGTGTTCTTGGAAATAAAGATTGATTAATAGATATCAAGTTTCTCCAAAAAAATAAGACAATGCTGACATGTGTAACACTGATATTATACCTACCTTTCACCCCGAACTAAGCCGACTGCTGTTCCCAATATATGAGAGATTAAAGATACACATTTGACAAAATTTTGTATGGAGCTTATACTCGTATTAAACTAGAGAATGTCTACAGCCCGCACATTTTTTAATTTAAATTGTTCTGCCCGATCGCATAGGAATTTCGGGAGATCCCTTCTTAGCCCCCCTACGGTCGCCAAGGAATACAACTGCCAAATTTCAGCTTCCTGCACGTAACATTTTTGGATGTAGCTTGTCTGTCAGTCAGTCAGTACCACAGGGATTCTATACATATAAATATGCGTATCTGATCTCAAAAGCCATAGATAGATCAGATATTGAATCCGGCGGTAAGCCGAAACGTACAAATAGATTAGATAGAATCTATAATTTCTAGTCTAATAGTAAAATCTAGTATTAAGTCCCCAACAATAGTAGAAATATTAATAATCTGAGACAAATAGTTACTTGTACAAAATTGATTCACTCACAATGCTTGTCATAGGCAAGCACTCTATATTCTATTGTTCATGACAAAAGCATTTGAATTTAAATTAATGTTGGTTGTTATCAAAGTTGCGCTTCGAATAGAAATAGATTCTAGAATTATCTAAAGTTCTTAAGAGCATCGTTTATAGAGG
Source organism: Euclidia mi (assembly GCA_944739405.2). Classification (NCBI taxonomy): domain Eukaryota; kingdom Metazoa; phylum Arthropoda; class Insecta; order Lepidoptera; family Erebidae; genus Euclidia; species Euclidia mi. Next base: position 67,180,344 of record OX123192.2, read on the forward strand.
ATAGTAGCTAGTTTTTCGCACACAAGCAATTTTATTTAAGTTTGTAACAGATAATCTTTTTGGATGATTATAACGACAGTGGCCTTTTGAAATCTGATGAAAATTTTTGTTTTTTATTAAGTGAGCTCGTTTAAGGTAAATATAGCAGAAGCATTTAAGGTAAATATCGCATAAGTTAGTGTTACGCTTAAATTGGCGTTTTTTTGATTACCTAAAGTATTCTATAAAAGGTTGTATTTTTTGTGTTCTTGAGTTTAGTAATGATTTTAAGAAGTTTGCTAGCTCCATGCTGAGATGTTTTTAGACTTTAGGAATATGAATAGATCATTTAAGTCGATATTTTGCATGTCACAAATTAATAAGCGTATATAGTATATCTTTTTTAAACAATCAATTTATCTACGATCACGACCGATTCTAGCCGATTGAAACGTCAAACAAAGTTATATTTTCCGCTAAAAGAAGTTCGCAATTCTATTTTCACCATCGTGTACAAAAGTCTTGATTATTCTTCTATCTATCTTTCTACCTAAACGTCGCGCCTGTCTCCCATTGAGGTAGGTAGAGAGAGAAGTATGTTTGAATGCAGAATCCTCCGGTTCAAACATACCTCTTTTGCTTCCTGGACATTAATTAACCTCGTCATGCATGCTCGTCGGTACTTTTGATTTGATTATTCCTCTGGTTCTAAAATGTGTAAGTAATTATTCACTGACATACACACATTAGACACTGACACTTCTGACTTCTTAGGTGCTGCGAGTGTCCTTGGGTGACGGTTATCGCTTACTGTCAGGCGATCCGGCGATCAGTCAGATTATTTGCCTCTTATCGATATACTTATCTTACTAGAGGTTGCCCGCGGTTACACCCACGTTATTTAAGGCTACTACTCTGCTCCCGTCGCTCATAGCGTGATTTTATATAGCCTATAGCCTTTCTCGATAAATGGGCTATCTAACACTGATATTATTTTTATTAGAGATAATTTTTCAAATCGGACCAGTAGTTCCTGAGATTAGCGCGTTCAACCAAACAAACAAACTCTTCAGCTTTATATATTAGTATAAGATACGAAAAAAAAATATATAGTACACACATAAGCCTCAGTCCATTCATACATTTTGCGTCTCTGTGCGCTGAGCTCTTATAAATGTGCATACATCTTTGAATAAGCGGACTTGCTTTCTATTTTCTTATTATAATAAAGCAACACACCAACCCACTTGGCCTTTGCTAAGAGGACTACACTTAGGTAATACGAGACCACATCGCAAAGATTAAGAATCGGGACTTGAATATTAAACACCTCTTCGCATATATTATATGAAATACAGTAAAGACTACCTGTCTCTTTTTAAAATACATATCACCTGTATTTTAAAAAGAGACAGGTAATCTGTGCCGTATTTCATATGCGTGGGTTAATAATTTCTGTCTAGACATACTCATACATTTTAAGGATTACGGATTAAGAATATAAAATATCACTACCTCATTTCATTTTGTTGGTGTCGTAAGAGGTGACGAAAATACACTGAGCAAATAATATTCTTACAAAGAAAGGGTTTTTTTTTACCACTTTCACTCAACATCTAGTCCCAAACTAAGCAGATCTTGTACTATGGGTACTACATAATGGATAAACTTACATATATACTTCTTTTTTTGTAAATACATGCATATTATACATAGAAACACCGAGACCAAGACAAACATTCATGTTCACGAACACAAATGTTTGACTTGAGCGGGAATCGAACCCGCGACCTTCGGCGTAACAGTCGCTTACACTCCCGCTGCGCCAACCGGTCGTCAAAGTCGAAACCAACTCTGTACTAAACCGTTTGGTATAGTAGGCAAAATCTTCCTATTGACTTACAGTGCTACTTTCATTCTTGCTCGCCGGTTACGGGTGCTTCGGACATTTCCGTTTTTAAAGACGTCTCCAATTTGGTCGACGAACGCCCTAAGAGGTCTGCTGCAACCGACTTGTCCGCACACATGTGCCTTATATATCTGATTCGTCATTCTTTCTTCATTCATTCGCTCTACGTGTCCAAACCATTTCAGCATTCCTTTCTTAATCCTTGTCACGACATTTTTCAGGCCACATGAGAAAACTAACACATAAATAAAACGTATAAAGCCAACCATAAATAACACCCAAAGCAACAACACTAACAAAAGTATAAGACCAAAACAAAAAAAAAACATTTGTACATTTCCCCTCTTAATTTAATGTTCTCTTGTAGGTACAGCAGGCAGCCTTTTGACACACTTTTAACGCTTTTAAAATCACAATCGATTTGACGGCGTCGGTTGCGCAAACAAAGTTCAACATGACGTTAACATGAACCCGTGTGAATCGTAAAAATGTACTCAATGGTTTCTTGTAAAGTGTTTTGGTTGTGTCACTACTGATTTTGTTGTATGCTTATTTTTTGTGGAACATAGTGTTTATAAACATTAAAACTTCGTAGTGATATCGAAAGGCAGCGATAGTCTTGTGGAGAGACTGACAGACTGCTACGTAGAGTTTCAGTTTTGAATGCTCGGTGCGCACCAACGAATTTTCGAACTTTGAGTGAAGTGCGTATTAAATTATTAATAATTATCGCGTGCTGAAGGTAAAACATAGTGGCAAAACCTACATGTCTGTGAGTTTTTCATAAAGTTCGCGATATGGATAGTTCGCCAACACGCACTTGGCCGGCGTGGAATCCAATGGCCTTACCTTTCTCAAAGTAAGAATAGTAAATTCATCATAATCCACCTGCGATATTCCACTGCTGAATATAGGCATCTCCAATGTCACGCCACTGAGCCCGAATTTCGGTTCTTCGTTTCCCACCGCTGGCAGCCACTTTGCGTATCTAATATTAGAGCCTAAATTACTGGAGCTACCGAAAGATAAAATTTCGATAGTGATTTGCTTATCCAACGTGGGCATCCAGTACATACATACATACATAGTCTCACGCCTATATCCCCGAAGAGGTAGGCAGAGGTATATTGCTACATCCACTATTCGCCAGATTTATTTTAGTCCCACGTGAGGCGAGCCTATTGCCGTACCGGGCACATTACCAGACTCCGTGTTGCTACTGAGAATTTCCTAATGGAAAAACCCAATAACACTTTGCACGACCCGGGGATCGAACCCGAGACCCACGTGACCCAACCCCACGTGCACATTTATGCCGCGAGTCCAACGAGGCAGTCACCCAGTAAGACAAGACATTTTAATATTATCACCTCTTACTGAGCAAATCAGGGTCGAAAATCTGCCTGAAAACTCGGGCAACAACTAATCTAAAAGCTCAAAGCTCATGAGAAATCCCTATATTCTTTCACAAAATATTACAATGTAATTAACGTCAAATATTGGGTCACAAACCGGTTTAATATTACACCTAAAAGCACCTCAATGTAATACCCTGATTGCTTATACATACATTACGTACACAGAATTACATGTAGTGATGTCCATTCGTTACAATACGTATCATTACATACCTAATATTATATCGATATTTTCGACAGCGCTACGTTGATGGATATTTCAGATCTAGTTTCGATATTTTTCTATTCTGTATTTCCATCAAGTCTTATATACCTTTGGTATATGTTTCTCGATTACGTAATAAACCACAATTTTACCAGATACTAGGTTGCGATCGTTGCTCCGCCCGGCTGAATATCACTTATCGCTACAAATGGTGGGCTTTGTGTTATTTTAATGTTCATGCTACGTTACTTACTAAACATTTTATCAAATTCTATTACACAGCTTTAACATAATAAAGCAATCAATGTGAAAAAATAACGAAACTATGCACAATAGGGTAGATTTCAGTTAAAATGCAAAGTTTAAATATTTAACGAAACTTATAAAAATATTTGCATTTCGCAATTTTTTTGTGGGTGACAACAACTTACGTGGGAGGTATGGAAATATCAATCGAAATAGCCATCTCAATTATCTTACCTATTTACATTAAAACCCTCATTGTAAAACCGCCATACAGCATGTACGCTAAGATGAGTATTTAAAAATCACCTTCTTAGTGGAAAACTAAAGCTTGTAGTCTTCAGTAAACAGGAGAAGCTGTGCATGTATTACATTATACACACCGTTTTGTATCAGACATTTATAAAAGTTGAGCAACTTGTTGCGTTATAGTTTGAAACTAAAAACATTCAAAACTTTTCATACAGCAGTCACTATAACGTAATTTGTTGAAAGTTTTACGTGCAACCCTCTACATAAATGGATTTACCTATATACCTGTTTAGACTGCCTCGTTGGTCTCACGACTTAAATGTGCGCGTGGGATTGGGAGGTCTCGGGTTCGATCCCCGGGTCGGGCAAAGTGTTATTGGGTTTTTCCGTTAGGAAATTCTCTGTAGCAGCACGTATGTGCCTGGTACGCCAATAGGCTCGCCCCCTATTACGTGGGACTAAAATAAATCTGGCGAAAAGTGGCTGTAGCAATATACATACCTTTGCCTACCTCTTCGGGGATATAGGCGTGAGACTATGTATGTATACTATGGATTGTAAAAAAAAAGAATTGTCGTTTATAAGCGTTGCTTTTGTAATCTATATTGACGACCGGTTGGCGCAGCGGGAGTGTAAGCGACTGCTACGCCGAAGGTCGCGGGTTCGATTGCCGCTCAAGTCAAACATTTGTGTGCATGAACATGGGTGTTTGTCTTGGTCTGGGTGTTTCTATGTATAATATGTATGTATTTACAAAAAAAAGTATATAGGCTGTCACAAGACCCATCACCAAGCCGACGTCTACTCGTTGTGGACATCATGCCAAGTCATACTAACAAAAATTAATACCTGGGAAACGATCTTTTTCTTTGAAGTTTTCACATTTTTAAACCGAAGTTAAAACCGGGCGCGTGCAATGCTCGAAATACCTACTTATGCATGGGGTCATAGGCAATCTAAAGAACATATTGGCGGTGTGTATGCATCGATTTTGTACCTAATTAGAAAAATTCCATACTAGCTTTGGCCCTCAATATCTCCTGAACCATTAATTTCCCAGGTATGGTGCGCAAGTAAAAAATGTTCGTAATGATTGGTACAATATGGGGTTTCAGTTTTCGTTAAGGGTCTTTTTACACCCTGTATATTATGTATGTTTATCCATTATCTAGTAGATATCCATAGTACAAGCTCTGCTTAGTTTGGGACTAGATGGTGATGTGTGTATGTGGTAGAATATTATTATTATTATTAATAAATGAGTTTGAATTGAATTGAATTGAATACTTTTTTAGGGTTCCGTAATCCACAAGGAACCCTTATAGTTTCGTCATGTCCGTCCGTCTGTTCGTCCGCAGCCTAGCTCAAAGACGCCTGGTGCTAGAAAGCTGATATTTGACATGAATATAGACATACAATATTGCAACAAAACTGTAGAATAAAATTTAGGATTTTTTTAAGGGTATCTCCCCTACATATATAGTGGGGCTGAATTTTTTTTTGGTTGAGTACCCCATTGTGTGGGGTATCATTGGATAGGTTTTAAAAAAATATTATTAGTTTGCTCAAATCATTTTCGATCAAGTGATTGGCTTGTCAAATATCAAGCTTTGAAGTGAAAAAAATTGTTAGACTCAAGTGTCTCCCCCCTCTGCCGGCTAAACTATTAATTTGGAAAAGGTGAAAAAATCACAAATGTAGTACATACAACGAATTTAAAAGGAAAACTATCGCGGCTAAGTAGAAATCACTAGTTTACGAGTAATCGTGGGTTAACTTATAAATACCTATTTCTGTGATTTTACATTGGGAGCGCTGGCTTAATCTTAAAGATGCCCGTTTTTAGTCCCATGTGAAACAGAAGTTATTATCAATAATGACCATTATAGGCAACTACGGAACCCTATTGCGCGTGGCCCGACACGCACTTGGCCGGTTTTTAATTAAGCATTTGACGGCCCGGTGGCGTATCGGGAGTGTAAACGACTGCCACGCTGAATGTCGCAGGTTCGATTCCCGCTTAAGTCGAACATTTTTGACGTACCCATATGTTTGTCTTGGTCTGGGTGTTTCCATGTTTAATAAGTAAGTATGTATTAATGAAAAGCAAATGTATGTTCATCTATATGTCTAGTACCCATAGTATTAGCTCTGCTTAGTTTGGGACTGGATGGTGTTGTGTATATGTGATGGAATAGATAGTATTGTTTATTTTATAAACACAAGGACACAACATCATAAGCTTCTTAATAATCTATCCCACTGCTGGGCAAAGACCTATTCTCACTATGAGAAGGGTAAGGCCAAAGTCCACCTGGCCAGGTGCAAATTGGCAGACTTCACATATCTTTTGCGAACATTACGACAGTGTAAAAATTTGTGACCCAGTTACTCAGTCGTACTTAGATATTCATTGGATCACTAGGTATTGAGATAATTATAATTCATGAAATTAGAGAGTTAAATAATTTTACATTTTACGAAAATTAATGAAATGTCAACAGTCACAATGTCAACAGTGATACATCAAGTAAGGAATGTGAATAAATTATATCAATTTAAGAGAGTTTGTTATTATTACAAGAAAATGTGAGTTCCATAATATCACAATTATATGACAAAAGTCATAATTTATTACAAAGAAAATTAGTAATACCGTATATTTGCTAAAATCTACCAAATCTCGAAATTTTGTCATTTTTTTTTATGCCCATGCACTCAAAACACCTTGCATACTAAATTTAAACTCTAATAAGGGCCTTATTACAAAATGAGGTTTAAATATAAAATCAGGTTTAATCCTTGGTTGCCATTTAAAAAAGGGCTTTTTGAATAAGGTAGTTATTTATTTTGACGCAACGTTTATTCCTAAGAATTTTAGTCATATTGTTTTAACAAACATGTGCCTATCGTCTAGGTATAATCAAATTTAGACAGGTCAGTCTAGGTTTAAACTTCGATTTATTTTTAGACCATGTTTTGTAATAAGGCTAAGGTAACTATGCACGCAACAAGCCCATTCGTTATGTCAATAAAAATGTATTATAATCTCAAAAAAAGAATATATAAAAATCTCGTGTTCTTTACGGTCATTAATTATGCAATTGCGATATTTTAAAATATAAAGTTTGATACTGGTATTGATGTCCAAAATTATCGGTATTAAACGTTTTGTTGCGGTTGTTTGTTACGGGTATCCGATATTCCAACACTGTTACAAGTAAACTGATACTGATAGTTCACGAAGTTATACTCGAACCACTAATCCGTGGTACATATCCGCTTGCTTGCCCGTGTTATATGGCATATAACAAAATTCAAACACTAAAGTGCCCGTGTTATATGGCATATAACATCGCATCTCAGTCTACTTTGCCCGTGTCATACTGTATATGACATGGCTCCCGCGGTCGAAAGAGTGAAATATACTCGTCTCTGTCGCTCTAGGGCTTAGTTCGTATAATGTATCTTGTTTCTACGTTAAATTTCCCGTCATACTAATCCCAGTCGAGTTTCGACTCCATAGAGAAATTAAAAAAAAAAACGTTCGTTGTCAATGTTGTCATTGAGTGTTGAGTCGGTGCGGAATGTGCGGAATGTGTGAGTGTATTTGTGCTGTTTTTTTCTGTTAAATTTAGTTTTATTCTTTAAGATCTATTTTGTTTATCAAGGTATGTAAATAACTAACACGTATATATAATAATTCCAGCATAAAATATAAGATTTGACTTTTTTCGAGAACTTAAGAAGATTTTGGCGTGCAACAGTGATTTTACTGAGAGCATGGGAACTGTTTCAGAAATGTTCATATTACTCAGAAGTGGTGAATGCTATCCGTATGATTTCTTTTTGTTTTAAAAGAATATGAGACTAATTATTTAGTGTTTATTTATTTGTATGTTTAAAACTGTTATTTGTGCATTATATGGCCTTATCAAATTTAACATAAATTACGCCGCGCGGCGCCAGGTAATGGTTTGGAATCAGAGGCCTGTAATTCATAAATATGTATAAACAAGTTTACTTTTTTATTTTTATCTTATTATGTAATATATAAGTAACGTAATTAAATATTAAAAACGATATGTTAGCGCTTTAAGTTTTGAGGTATGAACTTATAAATACAAAGCGAGCTCTAAAACGCGCTATCTCAATTTCAAACGAGCATCACTCGACACCAGAGTCGTAATCTAAATAAACAAAGATAACATTGTATAGTTAGTTTCATAAAAAACATAAATAATATAACACTTGACAACCTTTCAAATCAAATTGAGTCACAAAGACCGATTGTGTGGAACCCGACCCGCGCGCCGAGGCGATAAAAACGCGCGGGCATTTGATCGTTATCGCTTTCAAGTGGCCGGGCAGAGGGGCCGGCGTGGGTTGCGGCGCGGAGCAAGCAAGCGGTTATGGTCTCGAAAGACAATATAAAATTAGTACCTGTAGGCTAACCTCGTTGGAGGTTACCAATGAGGTTTGCTACAATGTTACAGGCCGCCAAGAAGAAAGACATTCCAATAGCGAATACCGGGCTCTGGCGAGGTGAGCACTGTTTGAATCGTAGTCAACGAGGTTAGCCTAGGTACAATAAAAAAATAAAAAGCAACCGAATTCTTCTCAATTCGGTAGTTTTGGGGTTTTTCGGTTTTGGAGGGACGCTGACGTCCCAAATGGGAGGAGGAGAACCTCCTCCTATTTTAAACAGCTGAATTCCCCTTAGTGAGTTAAAATTTTTGTTAAAAAAGCTGATATAAATGATATGTATCGATAGCGATACTCATAATATCGACATACATCACAACACTAAACTTCTACATTACGTTCAGCCGGTAGCTTCCTCCGAGCTTCATAATAGGTATCACTTGTCAATTAAGTTTACTTCAAATAGAAATTCCATTAGTTTCCTTGTTTCATGTGTTGTTACGTCTTATGTTGTCGTTAATGGGTTCAAAACTACGTGTATTAAGGTGACACACGTCATCACAGTTAAGATCAGCGATACCTTAGTGGGGATGCCAACAGACCGCCATGCAGAGGGTATCAGGTTTAAATCCACGGCGCACACTACTGACTATTCGGAGTTATGTATTAAATTGTTTAGTGGTTACTCCGTGCATTAGAAAGCACGTAAACTCGTCCGGCCCAGCTATCATAAAAATCTTTGTCGTGTGTCAATAAAAAAGTATTTCATTGGATGACTGTAGCGTGCGAATACTTTTATTTATTTATTTTATTTTAAAACTCCATATACACAATGCGTATACAAGGTGGACTTAATGCCTTAGGCATTTTCCGCCAGTCTACCTTAGGGTAGTGCAGAGATTAAAGGTAGGTGTATTTTACAATTAAATTGAGACTGATGTAGTTTTACTTAAATATAATACAAAATACATAAATATATAATATACACAAATATATACTATACACAAATATATACTATACATAAATATACACTATACATAAATAAATATTATGCATACATATTTTATAATAATACGAAACAAATACCTTGATATGAACGAATGCTATGCTACTTCTGCTAACTTTTCCAATAGCAGTGCTTTAACTTTTGATTTAAAGCCATACCTGGTAATGGACGTCCTGACTTCGAGAGGGAGGCCATTCCAGAGAAGGATAGCTTGTATAGAAAAAGAAGAGTGAGTGAAATTGGTAGTATGAGGAGGACAAAGAAGGAGAAGATTGTCAGATGAACGAAGGTTTCGGTCGTGAGTTGAACAAAGATACTGTAAATGCTCACTTAAGTACTTTGGGGTATTAGAGGACATAAGGATAGAATAGAGGGTTATGAGGGCACGCAAACTGCGTCTTTGACGAATTGGAAGCCACTTCAACTGAGAACGAAAAGTAGACACATGGTCATACTTGCGAAGATTGAAAACGAATCGAATGCAGTTATTGAGAAGACGGTCAAGTTTGTTAAGAAGATCTGCATTCAGGTCATAGTAACATACATCACCATAGTCGAACAAGGGAAAAATTAAAGCTTGCACAAGCAATGTCTTAGTCGTGGACGGCAGAAAGTTCCTCAACCGATAGAGAGTGCGTAGGGTACTGGTAATTTTTTGGCTCACTTGCGTCACTTGAGATTGCCAATTAAGAGTGCTATCCATATATAATCCTAAGTTCTTGACAACTGGACACATTTCTATAGTAGTGTTATTATAACTAAGTTTCGGGAGAGATGTAATGTCAAGTTTTCTGATAGACCATTGACTACCTAATATAATTGCTTGACACTTGCTTGGGTTAACAGATAGGCCAAATTTTTCCGACCAAGTTTGTAAGGCGGCTAGGTCTCTGTTAACCATGTCTATTGCTACCGAGACGTCATCGATTGTAGCCTGAGAGTATATCTGCAAGTCATCGGCGTAAAGATGATAAGCGCATTGAAGATTAGGTGTTAAGAGATTGATAAACAGAAAATAAAAGAGGAGAAAGAATACCGCCTTGAGGAACGCCAGAGCTATTGTCACACCACCCCGATGATGAATCATCTAGGCGGACCGACTGCTGACGACCTCGAAGATAACTTGAGAACCAATCCAGAGCATCGGATGAGATTTTTGAGATGGGAAAGAAGGGATAAACGGACATCGTGACTGACGGTATTAAAGGCATTAGAGAAATCGATCAAAGCCAACACCGTGCCTTTGGTGTTCTCCATACCCTCCCTAATATCGCCAGTCACTTTGAGGAGGGCGGTGGTAGTACTGTGACCAGGACGGAAGCCAGACTGGAAAGGACTTAACAGGTTATTTAGGGAAATGAATCGGGACAGTTGTTTTTGGACACAGGACTCGAGGACTTTGGATAGAAAAGGCAAAATAGAGATGGGACGAAAATGATTAGGAAGAGAAGCATTTTGGATTTTTGGCAAAGGAATAACGTAAGCCTTGCGCCAAAGGGACGGGAAGGTGCCAGAATCGAGGGAAAAGTTGATGATGTGGGAGATAGCAAGGAGGAGATGGTCCAGGATGGTGGTAATCATGCGACGGCTGATGTTGTCGCATCCTACGGCATTGGACTTGATGGAAAGGATAATCTTTTTGATCTCATCCGGTGCTACTGGAGAAAAGTGGAAGGATTCAATATCGGGGCAAGGTAAAGCAGCCACGTAGCTAACCGTGAGACGCGAGGTTTGGTGATCCAATGTAGAGGAAGTGGTGAAATGTCTATTGATATCATCCAAACCGAGCGTCCCACAGATGTCAGCACGCCGCTGCTTGCCGATACCTAGAGTTCCAAGGAACTTCCAGATATCGGCTGGGGATGACGAGGAAATATTTGGAGAATATGTTGGCGTTTAGCGTTGCGAACCATCAGGTTACACCGATTTCTTGCAGATTTAAAAAGAAGCCAGTTATCTTCGCAACGCTTTCTCTTATATTTTCGGAATGCCCGATCCCTCCGCCTCATTGCCATGCGCACCCCTCTCGTAATCCAGGGTGCAGGTGGCCTATTAACCTTTACCTTCCGTACGGGAGCATGAACATCATACAGTTTGCAGACAGCAGTATTGAAGATGCTAACTTTCTCATCTACCGTAGCCGCAGATTCCATCTTTTCCCAATTCAGGTCGGCTGCATCCTGAAGGAGTTTGGTTACATCCATACGACTAAAACAACGCTTGTGCAGGACTTTGGGAGAGGATTTAGGAGGTTTTAGGCGATAGGAAAGGAAAATAAGGTCGTGACGGGAAAATCCAGGAGCAGGATGTTGACCATGAAAGGACACTAAAGTAGGAGTGGATGTGAGCATTAAGTCAAGCCATGTGTCCTCCCCATTAACATTGTGGTGAGTGGGCTGTAATGGCAAAATGTGGAGGCTGGCTGACTCAATGATGTTAAGGAGTTTACGGGTACGGCTGGAATGGTTGGAAAGGAGATCGGTATTAAAGTCGCCCATGATGAGGTGATGTTCGTACTCTGACCCTAAAGATTCCAGTATCGGCTCGATACTGGAGAAATAATCGACGGTTGGTGGACAATATACGACGCCAAGCACAGCTTTGGCACCTTTGACATTAATTTCAAGGAACAAGTACTCCGCAGGTGAAGAAGTAGGTGAAGAAGAGGCAAGAATTTTATAGGGTATAGTACTGCAGAGGTATATTGCTACACCACCCCCTCTCCTACCGACACGATCATTCCTTATTAGGATGTAGCCGGGGAGAGAGTAAGATGTAGAGGGAAGATCTGGTTTAAGCCAACTCTCTGAAATCAGGACGGCGTGAATATCTACATCAGAAAAACTTTCAAGCAAGTCATTGTGGTGGCTAGGTATGCTTTGCGCATTAATGTGGCAAACATTGAACATTAAGCCCGATTTCTGCGCAAAAGTGTGTCGTAAGCAGTCCCCCAATGTGCCATCAACAGAACAAAAGCACTCGTTATCAGAGTTGGAAGCAGATTCATTAGCAGATAGATAAGCATCGCTATCAGACAAATTATCCATAAACTACAAATAAAATATATAAATAACAATAAATAAAATATATAACTTATACTATTAAATTAAATGTATGATACAAAATATTAAGGTACAAAGACAAAATAATACTATCTCTGCACCACCCGCCAGCTCACACAAATATTTAGTAGAAAGAAAATGTAGTGAAACGTTATTACTGCTAACCTAACACAATGTACAACGAAACGTAATACACACAATGTTTCCGAACGCAACTATTTCAAGCGAACTTAGTTTGACAACATTGACAACGACACTTGACATAATATGTTAGAAGTGTGAAGTAAGTAAACAAAGTAGGTAATCTAATGACTTTTCTGTAGTAAAGCAATAATAATGTGGGTAAAATAAAATAGATAGCATAACACCTATATAACTATGGTCACATCTAAATATTAACACAATAAATGTAATGAATGCCAAAACAACAAGACAAGTCGATACTAGTGGCAGACACAGTTATTTACGCGCCTTGGAATTCGCGTTTGAAGAACCAGTACTCACTGCGACGCCACATTCGCCCGCTGATGCCAAACCGTCTACTTCTCTGGGATACTTCGCCATCAGGGAGTTGAGCTGCTCCATTGTTGTGAACTTATGGCGGCTACCATCGGACGATTTCGCCACAATTACGCCGTCTTGAGTCCAGCAGGCCCGCATTCCAAAGTGGTGACGTGCTTTTCCGAACACTGCTTGTCGTGATCTCGTCAGGAACTCCTTCATCGACACTGCTGTACCTTTCAGCTTCATCTTGGCTCTCCAAACGGCCGATCTAAGATCCGCTTTCTCAAACCAGACCAGAATCGGTCGTCGACGGTCACTGGTGGAGGCTCCAATCCTGTGGCAATTGTTGATGTCAGCCGATGTTACATCAGGGAGCGCCAGCTTATGCACTATTTGCAGCACAGAGGCCCGACAATCCTGCTTCTCTTCTTCTGGAACCCCAAGAAAAATCAGTGCCTTCCGCCTGTGCCTCGTCTCCATCGCGTCGAGTGTATGGGCGCATTCGTGGATTTGCCGTCTCAAGAGGCCAAGCATTGAAAACATAAGCTCCCGGAACGTGCGGAACTCCTCCGCTACCTTAGCGACAGTCTCCTTTGCCGGACTACCAATGTGAAGCTGTGCCTCAAGTTCTGCCATCCTCCTTGAAAAGGACTCTTCAAGATTATCCTGTGCCGTTCGGATGTCAGCCAGTTGAGACATTATGAGTTGAAGTTGTTTTTCAAATAGTGTGCAATCTCAAAAATTTCTGAAGTGCTGGCAGGTGGTGTATCTTGCAGGATTAAGATTACATATGCAATAATACTTTTGACAATGTAAGTACACTGTATTTATGGCTTATTGTACACAATGTAACCAAAAAAATATCACTTAATTACTTTTATTTAATAAAATCAAATCTTTGCTCTTTACAACATGTGTTACTTTTCTGACACCTACCGCCGAAAACTTTTGACTTCAATAACAGCCTCACGCGCTCTGTTTGGTAACACCTTAACTATGTGAAGGGTTAAACCGTGTAATAGTTCAACATACTGGGCAAGGCAGCGATAGCCTACTGGAGATACCAACAGACTGCCATGCACAGGGTATCGGTTCGAATCCACCGCGCGCTCTGCACACTGACTTTTCAGAGTTATGCACGTTTAGCCGTTGGTCCCGGTTGTCATAACGATCTTTGACAATCGTGATAGGGCATCAGTACCACTAAATAAAACTGATACTAGTCTAAACCATGGAATATCGCTATCCCTTCGGGTTGCGAACATCAGACAGGCAATCGCTTTGTGGCAAAGCTAATATTCAGCCAAATCCGGTTAGACTAGTAAACGGATCCCTAGTTGAAACTGGCAAAGTGCGGGTTGGCAGACTTCACATGTCACTACGAGAACGTAATGAAAATCATAATAAGCTTTTAGGCGTTTAGCAAGCGATAATAAAAATAACATAAGTACATCACTTCGAAAAAATGACAATCTCTCCACTTGGCTTTGATTGAAAATCATACATACATATGCTCACGCCTTTTTTCCGTCGGGGTAGGCAGAGACAACAGATCGCCACTTGTTTCTATCCTTGCAAATCTCACGTGCTTCCTCTACATTCATTATTCTTTTCATACATGCTCGCCGGTTGCGGGTGCTTCGGACTTTTCCGTTTTTCAAGACGTCCCCAATTCGGTCCACGAACGTCTTACGAGGTCTGCCGCAACCGGCTTGCCCATACACCTCTGCCATATATATTTGATTCGTCAATCTTTCTTCACTCATTCTCTCCACGTGTCCAAACCATTTCAGCATTCCTTTCTCAATCCTTGTCACGACATCTTCTTTCAGGCCACATCGCTCTCGTATTACTGCAGTCGGAATTCTGTCAATCAGTCTCACACCACACATACTACGCAGTGATCGCATCTCAACTGCGTTAATTCTGCTTTCATGCTTTTTCTGCCATACCCAACACTCACTTCCATACATCAAGGTGGGCACCAGCACTCCATTATGAACCGCCAATCACGCCTTTTTTGGCACGGTTTGGCCGTTCATAAAGGCATGCAGCGCTCCATTCACACTGTTCCCCGCTGTCACTCTCCTTTCAATATCACCTTCACATCTTCCATCTCTTGTAAACATGCTTCCCAAATATACAAATCTTTCAACTTGTCCCACATTTTCATCTTCAATCGTAATATTACACTCGGTCAATCTTTCATCCTTCTTAAACACCATCACTTTCGTCTTTCTTGCATTAACTTTCATACCTTTCGCTTTAAAACTCTCGTTCATGCAGTCCATCATTTGTTGCAACTCATTCGCCGATGATGCAAGAATGACTTGATCATCGGCGTATAAGATACACTTAACACGCAATCCTACCATATCAATCCCGCAATCAATTTCCCTCAAATCTTTCATGCAGCTATCCATGAATAAGTTGAACAACCAGGGCGAGGCTGGACACCCCTGTCTGACACCTTTAGAGATGTCAAACCAGTCCGTATAGGCACCATTAATTCGGACACAGGCCCTCGAATCCCTATAAAGAGATTTTAGAGCCCTTATTATAAAGTTGTCCACCCCATACATAGACAGCACCTTCCATAGTTCCTTTCTATTTACCATATCATAAGCCTTTGCCAAGTCTATGAACGCGCAATATACCTTCTGGTTTTTTGCCAGACATTTTTCGGTAACGCAGCGCAAGGAAAAGACTTGATCCGTACATCCCATTCCCTTCCGAAATCCCGCTTGCACACCCCATATCTTGTCATTAGTCACATTTACTACTCTATCAATCAATATTCTGGCATACATTTTTCCAACAACACTAAGAAGGCTGATCCCGCGATAATTTTGACATTCCTGCTGCGAGCCTTTGCCTTTATAAATTGGAACAAGCACTGCCTTGGTCCAGTCATCTGGAACTGGGCCCTGTTTCAAGGACAGATTAAAAAGGCGATGCAGCAGGTTTACTGTAAGTCCCTCGCCAGCCTTCAAAATTTCAGACGTCACTCTATCGCACCCAGCAGAGTTTCCTGACCTCATACTTTTTAGAGCTTTCATAATTTCAGCCTTTCTAATTTCGTCATCCGGGCCCACACACGCATCTTCTATTATCTCTTCTCGCTCTATTTCACTCATTTCTTTCTCAAATAAACTCTCAAAATATTTTTCCAGCAATCCAGTATCATTCTTTCTTCATTCATGACCTCACCTTTTTCATTCCTAATCACTTTCATCAATGTATTCATATTCTTCCCTCGCGCTTCTTTGACGAGTTTCCAAAACAGTTTTATATTGTCTTGGAAACTTGCGCCGAATTGCTTCTCATATTTCACCTTTTTCTCATTCTTCTTCCTCTCTATACATTCTTTAACTTTAGCTTTCACACACCTATACTTGTCTTTCATTTCTTTAACACGATCTTCAATCATACCACCACTAGCTCTATTCGTTGCCTCTATTGCTAGGATATCCAGCCATGCTTTTTTCTTTTCCTCAACCATACTTCGAATTTCAACATCCCACCAGTCAGCTTTTTCACTTTTCTTACTTCTTCTTTTACTCACTCCGCATACGTCTTCAGCACATCTCACTACGTTGCTTTTAAATACCGACCATACATCGCTCACACTTTCCTCATTTACATCACTCCATATTGTATCCAGCCGTTCACTCATAGCTTTTTGTATATCTCTTTCACACGCTGCTCTTTCAATCTTTCCACTTTTTTACGTACTAACTCAGTGGTACACGCTTTAATTCTGTGCCGCCAGCGTTTGAACAGACCACTAATTCTACTAATGACTAAATAGTGATCAGTGCCAACATCAGGTCCACGATACGCTCTAGTATCTACTACTTTCATTCTCATTCTTTCATCAACTATCTCAAAGTCTATCATGCTTCTTACCACAACATTTCCTACCTTCTTTTGCCACGTGTACATGTGTATTCTTTTGTGCTGAAACCACGTATTCGTCACTGACAAACCCATCTCCACACATACATCTAACAAGTATACTCCGTTCTCATTCACATTCTCATCTCCAAATGCCCCAAGTACATTTTCATACCCATCGCGCTTCACTCCAACCCTTGCATTAAAATCTCCAAGCATGACAATACGTTCATTCGCCTTACGCAATAACACTACCTCTCTCATTTGTTCCCAAAATTTCGCTCTTACCGCCTTGCTATAGGAGGAGTCTGGAGCATATACACCAGAAATAGAAGTATCAGGCCTACTTTCATCCGGACCCAGATAAGACGCGGACTTACGTACTCATACTCACGCATGCATTCTGCCATTCGCTCTGAAAGAATTATACCGACGCCTTTACTGCCATGTTCTTCATCTTTAACCCCCGACCAAATCTCTGTGAACGGGCCGCGCGTCAGCATGTCTTTCCCCTTACGCTTTGTCTCATTCACACACAACACATCTAGTTTTCTTTCATTCATTACTTCGTAAACATCATCCATCTTCTCATTCATTCCTCCTCTAACATTTAAAGTCGCAAAACGGCATTCCGTTGCCCACTTTCCGCCCCGACGCGAACAATTCCGCATAGGATTTAGATGGTTTTGGCGTGACGTATGGCGAATATCGTCGCCGCCTACAGCTGGCAGGTTGCTCCCCCCAGAATACGAGGAGCAGCCTCGTCATGTAACTACAGGACGAGGAGGGGATTCTCCGGCTCCGCCGGTACCCCCCTGGGGTAAACTTACAGAAACATTACCTACAGGCATGATCACGTCGGTTAATTATTTGACTGTATGTTCTCTTTAGGGGTTTAACAGTCAGTACCTATCGGCGGGGCAGACTGCCGGGTTTGTTTCAAGTTTTCCTTCTCTATGGTTAAAGACGTCAATTTTATATTTGATGATAATGCGTCAGTCGAAATACCTTAGTCGCCTTTTACGACACCTCGGTAGGAGAGAGGGAGGGCTATTCTACTTCGCCGGACACCACACGGCACTGTACTCCGCCGGTCACCACAAATCATACTTTTAAATTATCTGGCGTGGATCACAATTCGAATGAGGAACAAAAATTCTGATAATAGCAATACTGAATGTTGAGTGTAAATATTCGATTTTCGCTATATTATGGACATGACAGTTGCTTTGTACTACCGATATATGGTAAAAACATGCTTTGAAACGAGTCCGTGTTTCGTAATTTTATGGTCGTGAAAACTTAAAACACTATTTCACAACAATAAATACCTTGTTCTAAATTCTACTTTAAAACATAGCATAGTTAATATCACTTCGACATGATAATATTGTTACCTCTTTATACTTAATGTAGTCAAGGTATAACATCTTTCAACTTGATAATCTTAAGGCTTTGTGACTTATACTTAGAAGCAGGCTTTGACTAAGCAATTTAGATTACATGATGAGCTAGGTATAAATTAAATGTTTATTTAGAATCGGTATTTACACAAATAGGTGAAGCGAAATTTAATCTACTATGACGAACTTGTATGTAATCTTCTATTTTAATGTCTGCTTATTTAAGTGCTCTTGTATGATATACGAGTATCAAAATGATGTAAAGTTATAGGCACATTGACACCATAAGCTCATGGCTGCATCAGGCATTTTGGTACGCACTCACCTTTTTTTAAGACAAGTCCCCCACTTCTAAATACCTAAATCCTGTGTCTCGGGGGACTTAACAACAAACATCCAACTAACGGACAAAATTAACACCTAGACTTGAAACAACAATTTATGGATAACACAAAGTATTTTCTCGTGTGGGAATCGAACCCACAACATTCAGCGCAGTGTAAAGCGGCGAGACGACCACTACGTCTACCGTGTATTCAACTTGAGAAAGCTCTTTGAGATGCGTAATTTTTTATGCTACTGGTCACACCATTAAAAGAGGCCCGTGCCCAGTAGCAATAAAATTTACCTATATACAGAACTTATTATTAAGAGCGTTTAATCCGTTGGAGGCGATTTTGCGGGTTTTTATTGTTCTATTACGTTACGGATAAATAACAATTAATGGAAAAGACATAGAAAATATGAAAGTTCAGTTCTTTATTAAGAGAGTGCTAAAGAAAAATATATGGGTTACTATAGTAAATATTTTAAAACGGATGAATTTAAAAAAGTCATTTTCGTAATTTCTGTAGTTTAGGCCAGCATTAATGGTCGCTAGTGCTATGAAAACTTATCGTTCTAAAATTCTGTAAATGTAAACTGTACGAGCAAAAGCTATACAAGCGAGTCCTTAAAAAAGAAATTGTACTTTCATTCATAATTTTCAAGAAAATCGGAAATCAAAACTGCATTATGCTTAATTTTAGCCCGCAAATACGCATTTATATCTAAAAAAACTACTGTGATTATTAAAAAGATATATACATATTTAGAAACCTTAAGATTCATTTTAAGTCATATACAAAAATTGGAATCTAAACTTTTCGTTTGTAATTAATATGATTTTTTTAAAAAGACCTATAAAGCTCGAAGCGCGATGCTATGTCCGCCATTCAGCGCTGAGCGCTCTCAGAGGACGGACCTGTCGCTCGCGTCCGCGTCCGCCATTTTACGTAAATATTGCATTCCAAAACGTTTATAGCGCGGCTAAAGCTTCTTGATCCTTATTTTTTTTCTTAACGTATTTTTTTTATAAATATGAAAAGTAGATGTACTTAACTTTATTTATGTATTACGTATTAAACTAGTGTGTTAGTCAAGACATCTGGAGTCTAGTGGTTACTGGTTAGTATAGTAGCGCGGTCAACTAGGGGTTGGGCGAGACTGACAGAAACTAATGAAAAATAGAGTACCATGTATGTTAATTATAGAGTACATACATGTTACTTTATTATTGACACGATTTTTTAAAAATCAATACGCAATAAATAATATTGCTCAAAGTAGCATATCTATTCTAAAATATTAAATTATTGACTAACAATGAATAATATAACAGATAACTAGCTAATACATTGCATAAACATTTCTAGGCATAGAGAATTTACGTTGTCTGTGAATGAAATCGTCAGAATAAACTTAAAGAAAAACCATTAAACGTTACGGTAGTCTGAAAACACAATTTCTTTTTAGGTATAAATAATTTTCTGCCATCTGATATTCTGCACGCGCTTTTTCGAGATGCCGGCAGCGAGAAGAGCGTTGCGATCCTATAAACTTGTATTTAACTTAACACCAACCTTTTTGATAACTAAAAATTTAATTTTGTCCTCTGATAAAAAGATGTTAAGCCCAAGCTAAGACTACAGAACAAAAGGCAGACGGAGCGCGCGGAACACTTGCGTGAGGCCACTAAAGCAAATACAAAATTGAAAAGCGAATACAAACTCGGCTCAGTGCGCTGCGAAGCATCGCACAGTTCACACGCCACGATCACGATCCAGCTTTTAAATTCATAAAATGCCGTCTTGCGTTTTTAAACATTGTAAAAGTTGTTTTCAAAAGCAAAAACGGGAAGATGGAATATATTTTTACAGATAACTATGGATTATTTGACTGTTTTATAATATTATTTCGATAAAATTCGTATTTTTGCAGAAAATATGTAAGTGTTGCCAGTTTACGTCGACACCGTTTTTCCTGAATTAGGGAAAATGCACTTGTCAATTGATTATGTAGGTAATAATTATTGTCATGTTAATGAAAAATACATTAACGTATTGTAAAAGTATATTGTAGATTATCTTTTTTATTATAAATATAGTAATATAATTTCCATTAGTATTATACATTGTTTTGAGTTCGATCCCCATATACTATACACTTTGACCTTTGTTACAGAATAAATCTTTGTACCGTTCTTATGGCGTAGGGAATAAGTATCAAAATCGTACTGCAACTGTTAGCTTGACTTGGCACCGTGTGTACATTACGTACAGAAACAGAAATTATTGATTGCAGCCATTATTTATTTTTAGTTGCATTTTTTTTATGACTTATGAATCATAATATTCATAATTTGTTGTGTGCATGACAAAATGTTTTTAGCTAATTAATATTTAGGACGCAAGCCTATTGCAATTAACCAAACATTTCCATATACTATACTGAGAATTTCTAAACAAAAAATAAACAACATATTCGCCGATCTAAGATCTGAACCTCATGATTGGTATTCGTAAATATATGTAGTTGATATTATATAAGTATTTCTTCTGTATCGAGGCTATGAATCACAAAACATAATCTATTTATTTCTCAATTTACGAATAAAATTAGTTAAAACTTAACTCGGTAACTAAAATTTGTTAAAAAACATTTAAGAAATGTATGTATAAAAGGATACTTTAATGGTATCTTTTATTTGAATAATTTTCACAACAGCATTACATATTAAAAGCATTAATTAAATCCATGGTAAATTCTTCAAAACCGCAAACGAATATAAAATATTACCTATGTAATATTATTATATTCGTTTGCAAAAACTATATGTAAAATAGTGGGAGATTATTCATAATCTGGCAACTTTACACACACATAGACGCGCGTGTCCGTACAGTGCCAGTCGCCAAATGTCACGCACACATAGCGGTCAACGTGCCTCACTTAGTTGGACGAATGCGCTCTATCTGGTTCTTGTTTGTTAAATCTGTGAGCCCAAGAATGTATCATTTCAATGAACTAACGCCAAATGCTGACACACTACGCGTCAGTATCTCAAAACATTAAAAGATCCTGTTGACAGCGCATAATATCTATAAAAACCCGATCCATTGACATATTAGTTTCCAATGACATATATCTATGTACTGTTGCGCTCATTGATTTGTTTTTTTTTGTTTTTGACAGAACTATCGCTAAGTCACTTAGTAAAAATTCTTGGTTTACAAAATGTCTATGTTCTCGTGGCACGGACTCTAGATGATAATGACATTTAAATTAGAAGAATATACCAATTCTGAGTCAATTTAAAATCTAATCTCATTTCGTTCAATATATAATTTCAATGTCATATAAAATACGAGAATTGGCCTTATCTATGTAAAATTTTATAAAAAGAGGGATTTATATCATCGCACACTGTTTGAAATAATTTTAGGTGAATATATATTGTACAATTACAATATTTTGTAAATACAAATCGACATATTGTAAATTTTTTTTCATTAATTAAGTATTTATTTTTTCTTTCTTTTAATTAATTAAGTATTTTCTTTTACCCGACTCTTTTGGTTTTGTATTTTGTGTCATTCGTGGGTTTTCATGCATTAATAACAAAATAAGTAACAATTATGTAGATGACAATTATAAATTATTTCTATCATATAATAAAACTGCCCCAAATTATTATAAATAGTCGTTGTTATCCTGAGGAACATCATCCTACAAAACAAATATGTAATAGGTATCTATCTTTATATGATATCTTTAAATGCATGTGCATTGAAAATAATTAATTTGAATACTTTCACATCATAATCGACGTATTACATAAACGAATACTGTTCATGTATGGCAAGAAGGATCAAGATTATTATTCCACGCGACATCGTCATAGTGCGCCGGGTCTCGCATCCGCGGTGCGCGGGCGACCGCAGTACTATAAAAACCTAAACTCGAGCCGCCGCTCGAGGCGTATACGCTCTTAACAAGACTAGTCAAGTCCTGGGTTCGATTTCCGGGCCGGGCAAAAGTGTAACTGAGTTCTTCCGAATTCTCATTAGCAGCACGGAATCTGGTGATGTGCTCGGCTTGCTATTACGTGGGACCTAAAAAATCATGACGAAATGTGGGTGTACTATTACACATCTGCCTACCCCTTCGGGGATACGGGCGTGAGTCTATACAAAAATATTATTATATTTTCACAAAAATAATAATTATTGCACTCGCGGAAATATCACATTTCAATTTAAGCGATCCCACTTATTTTATTGTATTTCATTTTATTTTAAAACGTTCATTTGTATTCTGTATCAATGCGTATTTCATTGGCAGCCACGGTTGTCGAACGGACAAATATTTGACCAAAACTTTAACCTTTTGGACCACAATATAAGTTGGTAGGAAAATTGATTTGTGGGAGCAATGAAATGGTTTGTAATTCGAGTCGCATAACTGGAGATTTTCTTTGTATGAGTTAGGATATGAGTATTGTTGATATTACTGAAGAATATGAACAATAATTAAGTACATTTTATTCGGAGTGGTTTGTTAGTCTTGTTGTTCGTGACCCTGACTTTGCTTAGCCGGAGGACCGGGGTTCGATTTCAACATACACATACATACATACATATACTTACGCCTTTTCCCGTCGGGGTAGGCAGAGACAACAGAACGCCACTTGCTCCTATCCTTACAAACCTCACGCGCTTCCTCTACAATCATTACTCTTTTCATACATGCTCGCCGGTTTCGGGTACTTCGGACATTTCCGTATCTTAGGATGTCTCCAATTTGGTCGACGAATCGTTCGATTTCAACTAAAGGCAAATCTTTTTGAAATTAGTATCACATTGAATCAATTGGGTATATAAATGCAGGTTTATCCTGCATTCAGATGTGCACTACGCTTCTGCATAATTGCAAACATTCCGTGTTCTTCTTCTTGTCGTATCAATGGCGGTTTTAGATGACAGACGACCAGTATTCTGCTACAGCTATAGCGTTGTTTGTGGCCTTATACAGCTCAGCCAAAGAGCATTTAATCGGACAGGAGGGGCAAGAAAGCAAATGTGGCATGTCCTGCCTTGTCGCTCCACAGTCGCACCGGACAGAGTCCTCAGCCACATAGCCCCATCTACACAGATTGTATCTGCAGCGACCCACTTGTGTTCGGAGTCGGTTTAGGGACTTCCAGGTGGACCAGGGCAGGTCCTGCCCTGGGGGAAGCTCCTCTGTAGGCACAATGTAGGACTCAGGAGAAGCGTGTTTTTCATGCCACAAGTTACGGCGTGCCTCAGCTGGACTGTCTGTAAGAGGTTTCGTGTGGCTTAGAAAACTTTTATGGCTCCTTAGGCGGGTTGACACTGTTTCCTTATTATGGAGTGGATGTCGAGTGTCCGTCTCTTGTTTCAACTTCTCGATGGAACACGCCACACTCCTTCTCACCTCTGGAGGTGCAATACCTGCCAGAGGGTACACCATATTAAGCGGTGTTGGCTTCAGGCAGCCTGTTATTATACGGCAGGTGTTGTTAAGTGCAACATCTACTTCTCTTGCATGTGCCGAACGGTGCCACACTGGGCACGCGTATTCACCAGCAGAGAAGCAGAGTGCAAGTGCCGATGTGCGAAGCACGCGCGGTGAGGCCCCCCAAGAAGTCGAAACAAGCCGGCTTATGAGATTGTTGCGGGTGTTAACCTTCATTTTCGTTTTACGACAGTGCTCTTTGTAGGTCAGAGATCTATCAAGGCTGACCCCAAGGTATACGGGATTAGCGCAGGATAAGATGTTGTTACCTCGCCAGCTAATCTTAAGGTTTCGGCCAGCATGTTTATTGCGTAGATGAAATGCACAAGATAGCGTTTTATTAGGGTTGTGTCGAAGGGCATTCTCGTCATAATAACGGCCTAGATCGTCCAAAGCTTTCATTAGCGTGTCTTCGGCGTCCTCGAAGGTACTCGTTTGAGTTGCTATTGCCAGATCGTCAGCGTATAAAAATCTTTCCGTTCCGTGTGATGACGGATTAAGAATACAAAGTGTCGTTACCCCAGTTTATCCCATGGGTGTCGTAAGAGGCGACTAAGCTAAATCATCCTCTTAGCGTTATCCCAGTTTTTAATCTGGGGTCCGCTTCGTAGTCTAACCGGATTTGGCTGAATATTAGCTTTTCCACAGAGCGACTGCCTGCCTGACCTCTGCAACCCGAAGGGGTAGCGGTATTCCATGGTTTAGACTAGTGTCAGTTTATTTAGAAGGTACTGACGCCCTGTAACGACTGTCAAAAATCTTCATGACAACCGGGACCGACGGCTTAAGTGCTCTCCGAGGCACGGGACAAGCGATAATTAACTATTCAATACGCACATAACTCCTAAAAGTCATTGGTGCGCGCCGTGGATTCGAACCCGATACCCTCTGCATGGCAGTCTGTTGGTATCTCCACTAGGCTATCGCTGCCTAGCGACTATACTTAATACACACAGCAAATAATATCTCACGGAAGAGACGGACAATTTGATAAGAAACCCTATGCCAACACGTCGTATAGTAGACCGAACCCTCATATTGCCTTACACTGCCATAGTAACGCAAATTACGAGAGGCTTATATCCAGCAGTAGACTACAAAAGGCTAATGATAAAAATAGCAACAAAGGCTATACTAAAACAAAACGGAGAACTGAAACAAAATTTTAAAGTGCTACTTTATTTCATGAAACTGTTATACTTTTTATTGCCGAGCAAAGAAATGTAAAATTATGATTGACAGTAAAATATTTTGTAAAACACTTTATTTCAATGTTTATTAAAAACTTTTCAAATAAAGATATCCATTTAAATTAATGCGAGTTATTTTTATTCGAAAGTACTTTTATATCTTTTAGATCAGTTTCTTTGTTGTTTAAATTATTCTTGTTGAAACTTTAGTAGAGGTATCAAAATATACTACTTTGCATATTACGGGGTTAATTAAATCGAAGTCTAGACAATCCATTGTTAGAGTAATTTGCTACATAGGGAAAACTTTATTTTTCTTATAATTAATAAATAATAAAATCTCATCTCATCTAAATCTCTTAATAATAGCTTTTAGTCTCCACCATTTTTCAGCATTATCAAAATTTAAAAGGTTTATTTCCATAAAGATATGCAAAGATTAGGACACGCCAATAATAATTCAATAATGAAATAACACACCTGTCACGAGTAACAGTAAATAACCTTGTTTATAACAAGGCTATTTGGTCGCTTGTTCAGAAATAAGTGGATTTATCTTATATTATTAAGCATCAGACAGGATGTTCATGTAGGTAGCAGACGAGCAATAGCCAGCTAGGCAGGCTTCACCGAATCAAGCATTGAATGTCAGAACTCGGAATCAGATGTCTGATCGAACTTTGTCTAATTAAAAAGTTAAATTACTTATATATCAGTTTTACTCTCCCAAATATATTTTCTATTGAATTAAATATGAAACTATAAAATTCTTGCGTTACTGATTGACTGACAAACAAGCTGCAGCCAAAACTATTAGCTGACATTTGGCATGTACATATAATATGTGCCTAGGGGACCGTAGGGGTGTTCTAAGAAATTTCTCGAAATTTCCACAGAATCGGGTACGAACGGGTAAATAAAAATGAGCGGACAAAGCTGCGGGCATCCTCTAGTTATAAATAAATAATAGGTAAAAAGGGATAAACACTCCGGACAAAGACTTACTAAAAACAAATAGAATGTTTACTATTAAGGAGCCAAGTACCAACCAAAGCAGCCAATAAACAAGACGTGACGAGCCTATTCTGAATAAAGCTCCCCTTCACAAAACATATTATCTTTTCAATCCGCGCTTTTAAAAGCGCTTTCATGTCTGACACGTACAAATGCAGCGGCAAGGCGTAAAAGATTAATTATTTAACAAAACGATTGTTCCCTTTTAAACGGGTGACCATCTTTTAATTTCACTGGCTGAAAAGGCTTTATTTTTTGCTCGATTTCAGTATGTGAAAGTGAAATTTGAAATGGTGTGCGGATTTTCAGGGTCATGGATTTTTATGAAAGTGGCTATGAACGAATATTTGGTGGAAACTTACGAGAGATTTTAATATTTAATAGAATTGTTCGTTTGTTTCAGTGAATTAAATTGTAAATCTCTCTTCTCTCAAGCCATAGAATATCGCTATCCTTTTTGGGCTATGGAGGTCAGAGGACAGTCACTCTTGGGAAAACTTGGTATTCTATTAAATGTGGTTAGACTAAAAGCAAACCTTGGTCTCTAAGATGAATGTCATGGATGCAACGGCAACCAGTAGAATATTAGGATGATGATTATCAAACTGTTCATAAATCGTTGACCAACCATGGTAACATCATAACTGTCACTATATGAGTACGAGAATTTCAATATGGGTTTAGTAAGCATTTATTGAAATATGAATCTACTTCAATATTTAATATACTTTCCTGGAAATATATTTTATCGTAACATTCGTCTACTTTAGATAAATTCAGACATATATCCAATGTTTCATCTATTTTCATGGAATCCTTTTATCATGATTTGATTGATTCAGATTTACAACAAATTTTGCATTTTATTAATTGCTTCATAGTGCGTTTTATTAATGAAATATTTGTTTGTATTGTATCTAAAACTATGAATAGAGTATATATAAGGTTGTTGTATGTTCTCGTATAAAAAATACTATTACAAGCCACGATCATCTAGCCTGGTTGTAACGGGTTCTGGTATTGAAACGCAGAAGAGTTCGTTACATGGTCTGAAGATCCTTCATCTAATTTGAGCACATCAATTCTTCCACGTGGTAATTTGACCGTGGCACCTTTCGATATAATTTACAGGAAGGTTTTACATTTTTTCTATTTTTCGTCACTTCGTCACAAAATGCATCGCATTGCTGCGCACTAGGAAGCAAGGTTAGGCTTACAAGTAATAAATCTTTTTTGATACAAGCCTACTTATAGTAATTTTTAAGAAGTTGATACCCTTCTATATCTTTGATTTTACCCGACTACGGCGAAGCCAAAAGGAAGGGTAATGTTTTTGGCAGTCTATGTATATATGTTTGTATGTTCCACTGTAGCGCCTAAACTACTGAACCGATTTTAATAAATGGGGTGTCAAAAGATTTGTAATAATGGCCCGGTTGATATAGGCTATATACATTTTATCAAAATTTTCTGTTACGGAATTAATACCTCAGATTCCGACCTCAAAAAAAATAGAACTGGGATAATCATTACGTGTTTAGTATCAAAAGAAGGGTATTTGTGAGTACATTACAAATATGTACATAAATTATACTATTTGAGTCAAAATATAAGTTTTATACGCGGTTCTCTTTACAATCCGCGCGGTACAGACGCTTTGAGTTACCTCCTATTTTTCTTTCTTGCTTCCTTTAAATGTGCCAATGTAAATATTGCACGGTTAGTTTACATGCCTTTGCCCTGGATACGGAAAAGGATTAAATAAAAAAATAAGTTTTAAAACTTTAACCCGACTACGTAAAAAAGGGTCTAAAAAGGACAAAACAAGTAAAGTATAAGTACAGAAATGCTCAAGCTAGAGCCGTGGTCGCACCTATTGTATACTAGTGTACATGAAATTACCTGCCACGTTTGTCTATTGCAGGTTAAGTATTCCTGGCACCCACACATTAGATAGGTATACAAATAGGTGCGACCACGGCTCTAGCTTGAGCATTTCTGTACTTATACTTTACTTTTGTCCTTTTTAGACCCTTTTTTACGTAGTCGGGTTAAAGTTTTAAAACTTATTTTTTTATCACAATTGTAACCAAGAATTTGTATTGTTTCAGGTGCGGTGCCCGCGACAGCGATGTCTGTGGAGAGCCAACGATGTCTCTGCTTCGTGGTGCTGCTTATACATATTGTCACTGGCGCTGGCGAAGGTAATAAAGAGTTTTTTTATATGAAGTCACGCCTGTATCCCCGAAGGGGTGGGCAGAGGTGTTACATTAGGCCTACATTTCAGGTGCGTGTTAACTGAGGAACCACATTGGCATTCAGCATAATAAACTTATAAGATTTAGTAGTAAATTTTAAACAATTGTAGCAGAAATCTGGGCATTGGTAAAAAATATGTTAAAACCTACAGCCCATAAAGTGTGATTCCTCACCACACACCATAGGTGTGTGAGGACTGAGGCTAATTGAGGGAAATTAATAACATGGCTGGCTTATGAGCCAATAATAATTTTAATTCCCACGTAATAGGGGACGAGCCTTTTGCCGTTACTGGGCACATTGCCAGACTCCGTGCTGCTACTGAGAATTCGATAAAAACCCAGTAACAGTCTTGCCAGACCCGGGAACCAGACCCGGGACCACCCGATCAGTAGACGTATACACTATGCAATCCTCTAGACCACGTAGGTCGTATATTCAATCATTTATACTAGTATTATAATCCTGAAGAGTATTTTTGGTTGTATGCGTAGTCAGAGGTAGTACACCCTTGCTGATTGCAGCATGAATGGGCCGGCTCGACTGGGGAAGTACTACTCTCTCACAGAAAATCGACGTAAAGTAACAGAACCTTTACTGTTGCGTTCCGTTTGGTAAGTGAGAGTTCCAGAGACCCATTCCCGATTTCTTCTGCCTCATCTCACTACTCTTCCTATTCCTTTTCCTAATCAAAAGGAAGGCAACGCACTTGTGACTCCTCCAATGTTGCTTGTATCCATGGGCGACGGTAATGGCTAACCATCAGGCGACCCGTCTACTCATTTCTGACTATTACATAAAAAAATCTCCGGATCTACCAATAATATTTTTATCTGATATGGCTATAGGTTATATAACAATCACGGTGTATGTATCATATTTATGTATGTTTATACTTATGTATATTATGTATGTATGTCTCTCTCTCTCTCTCTTCCTGGCTATTAATCCCATATGGTGGTGGGGTCAGCCTTCCCTGTCAATCTCCTCCATGTCGCTCGGTCCTCGACATGTTCCTCGGATATCTGGCACTCCTTCATATCTCTTGACACTACATCTCTCCATCTCGTTTTAGGTCGGCCTCTGGATCTTTGACCGGGGAGTTGTAATGCCAAGTTTCCTACGTATTCCGGTGGCGTCCTTTTTACGTGGCCATACCATCGCAGCCTACTCTCCTGCATTTTGTCTGCAATGTCGCGTACTCCCAAGCTTCCTCGCACGAACTCGTTGCGGATTTTGTCGAGCTTGGTTACGCCGCACATCCATCTCAGCATCTTCATTTCGGCACTTGAATGGTATGCGCGTTCTTTTTGGTACATGGCCCATGTTTCACTACCATACGTAAGAACTGGTCTAATTATTGATTTGTAAACCAAGCCCTTGAGTTTGACAGGCATTCTGTTGTCATAGATGACGCCAGTCACTTCTCAGTCTATATATACACATTATGTATGTATGTATTATACTTTATATACAAGTTAATTAATTAGTCTTATAAACCGATTACTTTGGTTGTCTTTTAATTGCACCACACAATTAAATTAAATACTTACATCGTTCCTGTCTACCCAAAGGTTGCCTGGAAGAGATTGCTATGAGCGATAAGGCCGCCTTTTGTACAGTTTATATTTTTTTGTAGCCATTATGTTTTAAAATGATTTATGGTGTACAATAAAGAATATTCTATCCATCTATCTTTCACGGTACGAGCCACAAATGCGGAGCAGTAGTAATAAATAACGCGGGTGTAACCGCGAGCTCATGTTGTGTTGTGTATAAAGTTAAAGCATAAAATGCTTACTGCAGCCGCACTGGTGACAAACACAAATGTTTGGGTTACCGTTATAGTAGAGTAAAGAAAAACGTTTTGTGACTATGAAAGAGTCAATACCATACAAAAATGTATGATATCAGATGCCTTTTGTTTAGGCTGCCGTAGTTTACTGGAAGACTTTCCACTTATGTAATAATTATAATATTCTACCATTTTCACACGACACAATCTAGTCCCGAGCTAAGCATGTACTAGCTTGTACTATGTGTAGTAGACAAAGGATCAACATACATATATCCTTTTTATAAATATCCTTCTTATAATAAATACATACATATGTGTCTAATAAC
The DNA here is from genome assembly GCA_944739405.2 of Euclidia mi. Classification (NCBI taxonomy): domain Eukaryota; kingdom Metazoa; phylum Arthropoda; class Insecta; order Lepidoptera; family Erebidae; genus Euclidia; species Euclidia mi. The sequence goes on from OX123192.2 coordinate 67,211,090, forward strand.
ATTGAAATGCCAAGACCAAGACATATCTGGTATCAAGCTGATATTTTGTCATATCTGGTTGGATTAGTCGGTAAGTGGTTGCCACGTGGTGAATACCACACACGCAGTCGGTAATGACTGGAAAATGTGGTCCGTGTAAATTAGACTATTCATCTTCATACATATTAGCGCCAGCCCGCATGTAGTTGAGGTACATGTTAATAGCTTCTAAGACACCTGGTAAATTCGATGCTGGCTTGTCTTCGGTATTAACGTCTCTACCGGTCATTTTCGGATTATTGTCTTTGCTCCGATCATTATCGGTGCAATATCGGTGGTTTATCGAATTGTCGGTATCTTGTCGAGCAGCTGGCTTATATGCTAATGTCCCTGGCATCTACCAAAATACCTACATTTCGTTAGTAGGACGGCATCTTAGTAACAAGCAACGTATTTCTGTTGGTACAATACTTGTGCATTGGAAAGCAATAATAACATTGTTATGATAGTTTCTGTGTGGGATATGATATAAGTATAGTAAAATGGTTATAAATAATTCTGTTTTATCTCCGACGTTTCGTCTAAATTACATAGGTGGTCGTGAATAGATTTATAATTTTGATCTCTCGTAGCATCTAAAAGTATAGTGAATGGTAATCTGTTAATTTTAAGATATCAGATCTTAATCTATCTTAATATATCTAAAAGGTCTTAGAACCGTAACCTTGTTATTTTGTTAGACAAAATATTTAGAGTTTCAGTTCCATTCATGATTATAGAAACCAGAGCCTTACTGATTTCAGAATGAGTAGGCAAGCCCAACCGGGGAATGAACTACCTTTTCACAGTAAATTGACGTAACCTAACAGTATCTAAATGTTCTGTGTTCCGTTTCGTTCTGTGAGTGAGAGGGAAGACCTTTTAGTTCTCCCTCATCCCGCTCTTGTTCCTTTTCCTTTTCCTACCCAGTGATAATCTCTTTATTGCGATTAAAATATTATGCATTGGAACTGTTGAGGACAAAAGACACAAAGACACGAGAACAATAACACATAAAAAAACAGTAGGTATTTGCAGATAAAGTAAACGATTTATTTTCAACCATCGGCATCTACTCAGTTAGTTACTGAAATGTCGTATCTAAAATAAACAACCAATTAAATATCAGTTCAGTTTGAAAATGTACATACATAGATATAACAAATGTAATCTAAAAATATTGTCACTACAGTTGTGACACGTTTTGAAGAGCTATTCATGTATTTTACACACACGACAGTTAAGTCGATCCATTACGAATGTTAGAATAATATACCGTATCTTTTTTTTCGGATCTATATCACCTAATTATTTGATAACTAGATTTCGCCCGCAACTGCGCTCGCGTAAATTATATACCTAAACAGATTTTTACACAATATTCACAAATTTATGGTGTGATTTCTGAGATAACTCAGAAATCACACCATAAATTTGTGAATATTGTGTAAAAATCTGTTAGGTAGTTTTTGAATTTATTGTGTATATACAGACAGACGTAACAGGGCTGCATTTATTAATAACATGGAAAGATACATGTGTACTTACGTAGACTCAAGCCTGTTTCCCAGAGGGGTAGGCAGAGACTACGGAACGCCATTTGCCCCTTACATATCTCTCTTGCTTCATTCACTTCCATCAAATTCCTCATGACCCTTCTGTTTAGGGTACTGTTTTAAGGATGTCTCCGATCTGGTCAGAGAATGTCCGTCTTGGTCTTCCCCTTTGTGCTGTCCCATTCACACTTGCCTTATATATCTGCTTGGTCAGTCTTTCGTCATCCATCCTCTTCATGTGCCCAAACCACATTAGCACTGCTTTCTCGAAGCTGGCCACTACATTTTCTTTTACATGGAAAGATAAAGTTGAAATATCTTATACTTGCCTAGCAGCCGTGCTCGCGAGATAACTTTGGTAAATTTGGAATCAAACTACATAGGTATAAAAATCTTAATTATCATTGCTAAACTGTGAAGCAAATGACTTTTAAGACACACACAACTCTCACTGGGTTGGCTTATACTAAGAAGACATAGAGCAAAGGTAATGATGATGATGATGTCCTCCCGACCGATTTTGGCGATGACGGCTTGTCTTTATATGAGACTTGCCAACTACGCGGTACATATTATAGTGCACAAGTGTGTGCTCATACACAAGTGCTATCTCTATTCCCTCACTCTCATAGTCCAATGGGACGCCACATGCGACACGACTGGAGATAGATTGGGCGCTGGACCATCGGCTTAACTTGCTTTCTGAGGCACGGAGGCTTAACACCACCAACACCCTGACTCCGAACTTCTATTGTATAATTTTATTTCTAATGGAAAAACCCAATATCACTTCTTTTTGTTTGACCCAGGAATCGAATCTGAGACCTCATGATTCGCAGTCGCTAACACTTCCTCAGAACCATAGAGGCAGTCAAGCTAAATATAGTCTGTATAAGAAGAGTAGCAAGCCCAGCAGTGGGACAGTTAAATATACTACTGCTAACGATGAACATAACATGTAATTTCAGAAAAAATGCTGTATAATTATGTATTATATTTCACTTTAACATTAATAAGCATAAATACAACAAGTACAAATCACAAACAGTAACTGCATTTGAAATAAATATCCACGAGGTCGTGGAAAACAACATCTGTTTCTGTTTTTAACAGTTTGAAAGGATGTGTTCATATTAAATATTCGATATTCATTCTGTATATTTTATCAATTATTTAATAGTATATTTATTTTTGTGTATTCAAATGACTTATCATATTAATGTCATTCATCTTAATATATAAAATCCTTGCGTTACTGGCGGACTGACAGACACGCTACAGCCAAAACTATTGGGCGCAGGAAGCTGAAATTTGGCATGTATGTTCCTTGGGGACCGTAGGGGTGCACTAAGAAGGGATTGCCCGAAATTCCCACGCGATCGGCCAAAACGGGTAAATTTAAAAAAAATGCAGGCGTAGCTGCTGGCATCCTCTAGTATTTTATAGAATTTTTATCATATTTATTGTATTTTCGTACGTTTCTTTTTTAAAATTGAAATTGAATTTTGAAGTCTATTCTGAAAATACGTTTTCATTATTTCTGGCTATAATAATCATCCTTCTGGCTTTCTCAACTATTACATTTTGCTACGCCTTGATAGACTAAACATTCCGAACCAACGCTTCATAAGTCTACATTATAATATTTTTGATAGTTTTATCTTACTCGTATCTACAAAGGTTATATATGATCAATTTTACTCCAGCAAAATCAAACTCCATCACGAATTCTCACTGAAGCGAGCCTTTGAACACACGCGAACGCTAAACGCAATTGACCGTCCCTCTGTAAAATCCTCTAGGGAAGGCCTCTCAACAGTCAATCGATCAGGCGCTGCCTACGTTAGTAATTATGTCAATATCCCCTCGGACTACACTTTAACTGTCCAGTATCGTAGAGAGAGGTTCCAGTTCAATAATAGACGGTTATCGGCCAATTTTCACAGCTGTGGTAATTTGCTTCCGTGAATCGATTATAAGATGGCGTCGGTGAGTTGGATGAATATAGTAAAGTTTAATGTGGTTTGTTGGATAGAATTATTATTGAAGATTTCATTGTATTATTTGTTTAGCAAGAACTCTGAAGAGTTAATACATGTTATACGTGCAGCAGTACCTAAGCTCCGCGTCACCAGAACATAGATTTTTTGTAAACACACATTCACAACCTTTGTTTCAAACAGGTGTATTTTAGATTTTATACTTTAGCGAACATTTATACTTTTTGAAAAGGCATTTCTTTATCAATGCCTAATTATGCTAGTAAGTATTTAAATGACTACAACTATAAATAAACTAGCTGACCCAGCGAATTCCGTATCGCCTTTTTAAGAGTTTTTATTTAATTCCCTTTTTTCCAAGCCCCTTTTCCAAAGTTACTATTGACTTAGTGCTTAAACTTTTATCATTTCAGAGTCTTTAAATGATGAACAAACAAACATAGATTTTTATATAATATTGAATTCCCCATTCCTTAAAATATCGGGGAATACCCATATCGACTTTAAAAAAAATCGCCATCTTTGATCACGAAATAGATGTTGTATTTGGATTCACCATCCATTAAATCATCAGAGACGATACCCATATCCGCTTGCTTGCCCGTGTTATATGGCATATAACAAAATTCAAACACTAAATTGCCCGTGTTATATGGCATATAACATCGCATCTCAGTCTACTTTGCCCGTGTCATACTGTATATGACATGGCTCCCGCAGTCGAAAGAGTGAAATATACTCGTCTCAGTCGCTCTAGGGCTTATTTTGTATTATGTATCTCGTTTCTACGTTAAATTTCCCGTCATACTAATCCCAGTCGAGTTTCGACTCCATAGAGAAATTTAAAAAAAAAACGTTCGTTGTCAATGTTGTCATTGAGTGTTGAGTCGGTGCGGAATGTGCGGAATGTGTGAGTGTATTTGTGCTGTTTTTTCTGTTAAATTTAGTTTTATTCTTTAAGATCTATTGTGTTTATCAAGGTATGTAAATAACTAACACGTATATATAATAATTCCAGCATGAAATATAAGATTTGACTTTTTTCGAGACCTTAAGTAGATTTTGGCGCGCAACAGTGATTTTACTGAGAAGATGGGAACTGTTTCAGAAATGTTCATATTACTCAGAAGTGGTCAATGCTATCCATATAATTTTTTTTGTTTTAAAAGAATATGAGACTACTTATTTAGTGTTTATTTATTTGTATGTTTAAAACTGTTATTTGTGCATTATATGGCCTTATCAAATTTAACATAAATTACGCCGCGCGGCGCCAGGTAATGGTTTGGAATCAGAGGCCTCTAATTCATAAATATGTATAGACAAGTGTACTTTTTTATTTTTATCTTATTATCTTATATATAAGTAACGTAATTAAATATTAAAAACGATATGTCACCGCTTTAAGTTTTGAGGTATGAACTTATAAATACAAAGCGAGCTCTAAAACGCGCTATCTCAATTTCAAACGAGCATCACTCGACACCAGAGTCGTAATCTAAATAAACAAAGATAACATTGTATAGTTAGTTTCATAACAAACATAAATAATATAACACTTGACAACCTTTCAAAACAAATTGAGTCACACGAACCGATTGTGTGGAACCCGACCCGCGCGCCGAGGCGATAAAAACGCGCGGGCATTTGATCGTTATCGCTTTCAAGTGGCCGGGCAGAGGGGCCGGTGTGGGTTGCGGCGCGGGGCAAGCAAGCGGATATTGATTTTTTAAATTGTTCCCATCCGCCATCTTTGAGTTCCCATCCGCCATCTTGAATGACGAAATTGATGTTGTTTTTGGATTCCCCATTCCATAAAATATCGGAGACGATACCCATATCGACTTTAAAAAAAATCCCGTCCGCCATTTTGATTTCCTATCCGCCATCTTTGATCACGAAATAGATGTTGTGTTTGGATTCTCCATCCCTTAAATCATCAGAGACGATACAAATATTGATTTTTAAAAATTTTCCCATCCGCCATCTTTGATTTCCCATCCACCATCTTGAATCACGAAACAGATGTTGTATTTGGATCCCCCATCCCTTTTAACATCGCAGACGATTCCAATATTGATTATTAAAAATTTTCCAATCCGCCATCTTTGATTTCCCATTCGCCATCTTTGATTTCCCATCCGCCATCTTTGATCACGAAATAAATTTTATATTATTAATCAGCGTCCCGAAAATCTCGAAAACAATACCCATATAGATTGTATCTTATTCGTTTAGCCTTTTTTTGCCTTTGACCCAACCCTCCCCCTTCTCGTTTGAGCATTTTATTATTTTTGTCTCGCCCCTAAAACTGTGGCGGAATAATTGGGCTGTCATAGGCAATAACAATTTTTAAAATCCGACTGCTAGTTCCTGAGATTAGCCGACATTATCTTTTAGCCTTTTTAGCCTTTTGCCCAGCCCCAAAGGGTCGAAGCGTTATGTTATATAGCCTATAGCCTTTCGGAATACCTGGGCTATCGTAAACAAAACGGAATTTTTCAGATCCGACCGGTAGTTTCTGAGATTAGCGCGATCAAACAAACTCTTCCGCTTTATTATATTAGTATAGATGTCGTTTTAACTGTCTAAGAAATATAACTGCAAAAAGTATTTACATATACAAACTACTTAGTACTAAGACATAGTAGTAGGTACAGTCCGTTCACAGTTATTTTACCTCCGACAGATCGGCTGCTCTACGGAAAAACAAAGTAATTGCAGTCAAGCAAAATTATCAGGAGGAGCAAAAAACCGAAAATTACGGGGCGGAACATATCTGACGGAAGATCCGTCGAACGTATCTTCGGTCGCGTATATTCCGTCAAATGAGTCGGTACACATCTGACGGAAAATGCGTCGAGCGTATCTGCACACATTTGCTAAAAGCGTGGCTATTATGCACACATATAAGTTAGTTCGTGCAGAGCCGTACTCAGGGCAGCTCAATATTTTACTGTCATATTCTTTTACCTAATCATTTTTCGTGTTCCCTGATGTTATGTATTCACTGAAGTCCGGTAGTTATTTATATTGTAATTCGAGTTTGACTATTACAAATATGTCGGACTTAAGAGATTTTTATAGTAGCCAACAAGCGTTATTTGAATATATTTCCTGTATAGGTATGGAGGTTCAAAATTTAAAGACGATGATACGATTTGGTTACGGTTTTTATGAAAATTTATACAAATGATATAGAAGGGGTTACAGTTGCAGCGCATGACACAAAATGTTTTCTATGTAGGTATTTTAATATATAAAGTTTGGAAATTAAAATTTAATTGGATTTATCGCCTGTTCTTTCTCATGGTTCTAACTTCTACGCCTCGACCTCGCATTTACTGTAAATGTAGAATCTTTGGTAAAAGTGGATTTTGGTTACAAATCGTATTCTTCATGTTTTATATTCTATTTCTTTTTGTTTAATAAGACAACTCCCGCACTAGGAATAAATCCTGTGTCGCGGGGAACTTTACGTACATGGAGTCCCATAGCAAAAGTCATCATGCCAATAAAATATTAATAATAATGGCATGATGGATCCTAGCTTTTAGGTATGACGTGCTTAATGTTACTAACTTTTCTTAAATTCTCAGTGCTGGTTTTTAGGTATTTTTTAGAAAATATTATTAAAATTATAAATAATTCTGCCAGACTCATTACGACGGCAGTAATTCCCGTAGACCTTTAGATCCTCATACCTAAAAATTGGCCCACGATCCAGGCTAGCAAGTATGCGTACACTCATAGCACATACTAACACTACATTATTCTACACATTTCGTTTCTGAAAAAATAAGTAAGGTCTGGCGGCCCTGGAATCTTACTCTACTACGCGTCACTCAATTTCACTGATCTGGGAATGACATGGATATGGCATGTCCAATACCTACGAATTTAGCGTGCATACCTATGAAATTAGCGTGCATGGCTACGAAATGTTGGGCAATTTAAAATGGCTGCAATTTGGGTTGTACTCCAGAATATAATCGATATAGATATGGAGCCGGTCAGAGGAAAATAATACATTTTTGTAGTAAGTTACTTTAGTTAGTTTAAATCTTTTGCCAGATTAGTTTATTTCATAATGCAAATGTGGGCGAACATGGCAAAGCGAAGGACGACCCTTCAATCAAACATGTAACAAAATATTCTCTGAAAGCCAATATCGATACTGTGTCGCTGAGAAAGTACCGGACATGAATGGCACCACACATACGGTAATAAAACACACAGCCTGAAGCACTGATTCATCTGGTTTTTAGACATATTTATGCACAAAAACAAAATTATTATGTTCGATATACAACGATTTCACAGCAGATGTACCACAAACCTTGGCAAAAAATATGGCGACAGTGGCACGAATGACATTTGTAATAAAATATCGTCATGATTAACTTATTCAGTAAACTAGGGCTATCTCTTTTTTCTGACAGAGATATCCCTAAGACAAAACGAGACTACACTATGGCTTTATGTCGATTTCGTATATATGTGTATAAAAAAAATCATGGTGAAATGTTGGTGTAATATTACACCTCTGCCTACCCCTCCGGCGATACAGGCGTGAGTCTATAAAGATAAAAAATATAATAATATATGTGTATAATGTAATTTTTCTATATGTACTATTTGCCCTCTCCATGTATATTCCTTACTCAATGGTCAAAATTCACGTGGTGCGTGGTGCGCGCGACGTCGACGGATAATCCGTCAGTACGCTCGACGTACTAACGGATCTTCGGTCAGGTGTGAAAGGTTGAACGTTTTTCTATACATTTGTATGTATTGGCGTTACGCGACGGATAAAACGCGACGGATCTTCCGTCAGATATGTTCCGCCCCTACAAATTTAAAACGTACTGCCGACAACTTAAGTACTTTTGTTATTTTATAATTTGTAAAATAATTAGTTCTATTTGTTTCAAAGTAATTTTTTGAGTAATTATTGAAAACTTTCCTTTCAATTGAAAAAATATTTTTCTATAGACATAAAATTAATTTTAAATAAAAAGAACAATTCAGTAACAAAGTAACTACAGTCACTTTGTTTTTTAAATAATTTAAAAAGAGATGGACAAGTTAGGTTTTAGTTTTAATAACAAAGCAAATGCATTTCATTGTTTTTTAACAAAGATAATAAAGCCATTTAACCATTAATATATCTACTATAAGATTTGTTGGCTTTTGCTTTTTATGAATCACATAATTTGTAAGAATTGTAAAAACTAGTTCATCTTAGGATTTATTAAGATAAGTGTCACTCAAGGAATAGGGTATGTTTATTATAACAGTTACCAAAAATAAATTCCAAAATCATAGATATAAGTTATAATCATATAATGAAGTATTCAATCAATCCGCCTATCGCAGTCCACTGCTACACATAAGCCTCGCCCAACACGCATCACAGTACACGGCCTCAGTCTTCCGCATCCAGTCTGTCTCAGCCACATTTTTCAGGTCGTCGGTCCACCTAGCCGAAGGCCGCCCTACCTTACGCTTGCCGAAGCGTGGTCTCCACTCTAGGATACGCTTGTTCCATCGGCCATCAGTCCTTCTACAGTTATGGCCAGCCCACTGCCACTTGATCTTACTGATTCTGTGAGCTATGTCGGTAATTTTGGTTCTTTGTCGGATAACTTCGTTTCGGATTTTATCCCTCAAAGAGACGCCGAGCATAGCCCGTTCTATAGCTCGCTGCGTGACTTTTAGTTTGTGGACTAGTCCTACTGTGAGTGTCCACGTCTCGGCACGGTACGTCATAAGAGGTAGGACGCATTGGTTAAAGACTTTGGTCTTCAGGCATTGCGGTAGGGGCGAAGAGAAAACTCGACGTAGCTTGCCAAACGCTGCCCAACCCACTTGGGTTGGGCAGCGTTTGGCAAGCTACGTCTCAGTAGGATCCAGTTGGATCTTGCGGTCGATTTCTTTCTCGAAGTTTTTTCAACCAAGCTGGACTACTTGACCAAGGTAGACATACTCTTGAACAACTTCAAGCATCGATCCGTCGACATAAACCGGTCCCGGCACAATGTGTTCGTTGAACATTATATTGGTTTTATGCCGAAAGGCTCGTCGAGAGGCTTCATTTAGGCTGTGCAGCATCTCACTCAGCTCTTCCAGACTCTCTGCCATGATGTCGATATCCTCGGCAAACCGAAGATGGGATATGTACTCGCCATTAATGTTTATGCCCCGTCCAGTCCAGTCCAGCGTCTTAAAGACGTCTTCGAGTGCGTTGGTGAAGAGCTTAGGGGATATTACAACCCCTTGCCTCACCCCTCTACGCAACTCAATGGGGCTGGTTTTACTGTCCTGGAGCTGGACAGTCATAGTGGCCGTGTCGTACCAACATCTCAACACCTCGATGTAGCGCCAATCGATGCAACACCGCTGCAGAACTCCCTCGAGCTTGGAGGTTACAGTTTTGCCATCCGCAGTATTGAGTTTCGACAGATGAATTCTACCAAGCTGGCGAGCGAAGACTTTGGTGCCTCGATTCTGTACAATCGCATCAAATTAATATATTATACTTCCGATCAGACATAATGAAGTCTATCTCGTTCCTTGTCACAGTATCGGGGCTTCGCCATGTCCACTTTCTATGAGGCTTCTTCTTGAAGAAGGAGTTCATTAAGCATAGCTCCTGGGACTCCAGAAAGTTGACCAGCATTTGCCCCCTGTGATTTTGGCGCCCCAAGCAATAGGGCCCGATTTTCCTTTCGCCGCGTTCTTGTACTCCCGCTTTGGCATTAAAATCCCCCATAACAACGCTGTAGTGTGTCTTGGTGGTATGATGTAGAGCCCTAGCAACATCCTCAAACATGGCTTCGACTATGTCATCGCAGTATGTCGAGGTCGGCGCATATACCTGTACCACCTTCAGAGAGTACCGTCCTGTCCGTGACCCTTAATATGAGGTACGCTACCCGTGTCGACACACTGCTGATTTCTACAACGCTGTTAGTGAGAGATTTGTTAACGAGGAAACTGACACCGCCCTGAGAGGGCTGATCACCTTCTCGAAAGTAGAACAGATTGCCTGAATCAACGGTTATCGGACAGATTATTAACAAATTGAGTAGTATTTCTTATAGACAACCAAATCAAAACAGAATAATAGGTACTACTTTATGTATGCCTACGATATATTTCGTAAATAGGTATTTACAAAATGTAAACACACAATACAAATAATTGGACATTTGCACTTACATTTGTGCTAACTGTACCATAGTTCTCGAACGTAAACTGTGGCTATTTTGCATTTCAAACATTTTCTAAACAAAACACACAAGAATCACAAGCCTCGGCAAATTAATGACACGAAGTTGTAAGTGTTGTAACTGACAAGTTTAATTGTGGGAAAACTGACATTTGAAAGGTGATAAAACCGAGTAATGTCAAATAATTTAAACATTTGAAATTTACAAATGAACGACAGCATAGTAAAAACCAAGTAAATGGGATATAGTAATAGCTTGAAGTGATTTACAATACAGAAACAAAGCAACTGTTATTCAGTTGCTTTGTTTTACATTTGTAATTTTACTTGCTTTATTTTTACGTTTACAAAATTGCCATTTTGACCATTTTTAACAATCCGAAAACAAAGTAAAGTTGTTTGATTTTCTTATAACCAGATAAAGGGGCTTAAAAATAAATTTATATCAAATGAAAAGCCAATTAAATCATTTCATAACGTAAAAACAATGTAATCGACGTGCAATTACTTTGTTTTTGCTTAGACATTGTGGTTTACTTTGTTTTACCGTAGATATGTTGGACAAGTGCCTGCAGTTACTTTATTTTACAAAATTTTATTTCCGAAAATAAAGTCCGTTATATCCAAAATGCTCCAAATATGTAAAAAAACTGATTTTGAAAAATATGTTAGTTGCTTTGTTTTTCCGTAGCACAGCCGAGATGTCGGTGTTTATTTTCTTTATGTTGGAATTGTACTCTGTGATGACATGAATGTAATATAGGGTTTCCCGTGCATAGCATTTTACCCAATATTAGTGGAAATGCTTCAAAAATTCAAATGCCTGAAGCTCATGGCCGCAAAGTGGTTAGATTACCGTCGTACCACTGCGAGCTAAACGCAATTAAACTTATGTGGAGTCTCATTAAAAGGCGAGTCACAAGCAAAAATTTAGGACAAGAGGCAACCAACATTGTGAATTTAGCTGAAGAAGCTTTTCAATCTATCACTGCAGAAGACTGACAAAAACAATGCAAACATGAGCGCCACATTGAAGACAAGCTTCGTGAAACAGATGGGTCTACGGATGCTGAAATGGACAGGATCATAATAGAATTAAATTCTGAGTCTGATACAGGATATTATGACAGCAGTTACGAATCATCATAACATTGGCAGTCCACATGGATCATTCTTATAGACTCACGCCTGTTTCTATGCAGGGTAGCCAGAGGTGTAATATTACATCCACATCATTCTTATTCAAAATAAATATGAAAATTAAATTTGCAGTTTTTGTATTTGATACTTTTATTAGAACCTCACGTTGGCGTAATTATGATGCCTTTACCTTTATGTATTAAATAGACAACATTTTTATTATAACTACTTATCTTCATAGGAAATTAGTTACTTCGTAAGAAAATAAATGTATACATACATGCATATAGCCATGCCAATATCAAGAGGTTTTGTTACAAACATTACTTCCAAATATTTAATACGATCGCTTAGGCAATAAAAAAATAAGTACATTTTTAGCAATAATGTATATTTAAAATGGGAGTATTATATACCAAATATAGCAACACAACGCCCAGGTTGGCCAATCTAACAGCTAGAGGTAAAATAACTGTGAACGGACTATACTCAAAATGTTTTATGTCAATATGTTATCCGGTGACGTTTAGCTTGAGGGGCCACTATGGCGACTGCGATTTGTCTGTCAGAACCATTAGAATTTAACAAAATACTCGACAATCCGAATTTTGCGGATATATGTTGTGGACTCAAAATCTTTATTTTTTAATGTTTTATTATTTAGGTAAGGTTTCGATGTACTCCTTGACGAAATTATTAATGTAAGATTTGACACTGCGATAGCAGCACAGTCCGTCGGTTCCTATGTGAAACATTCCAAAATCCACAACTACTTACAAATTAAAAATTAAGTAAAAAAATTATTTTCCAATGGACTAAATTGTGAATCTAAACCATTCTCAAGTCCCCATGAACACACACAAAAAATTTCATCAAGATCAGTCCATTCGTTTAGGAGGAGTTCAGTGACATACACACGCACACTAGAAATATATATATTAAGATAACAAAGGTAACTAGGTAGTACATCGCATTAAAATTTCTTTCTTGTGTATGAATGAAGACACTGCTGACATCTAACGAAAACTGATAAAACTACGATGACCTGAAATTTTTTCCTGCGCTTTCAAAAATTTACACTATGCATGTTCTCAGCAACATCCTTCGGACCGTGCTGGTCCATCAGATACATGATATATAACCCATTCAGATGATTCAATCTTAGTGGTTGGCACACTATATCTCTTTGATCCGAAATCGTACGATAACCACTGTAAGTAGATAAGTGACTAGATTTGTCAGTGTTCAAGCACTTTTAAGTTTTACCACGACTGTACTAACAACGTTCACACTCATGAAATTCATCCTGCAGGTCGCAAAATACAACTTGTGTTTTGGATTAGTTGACAAAGAGGTGCGAAAACAAGCCTTCCTTTTCTGAAACAAAACAAGACCGTTGTTTGTTTCGTCTTTGTTCCTATTGTTTCAAAAATAATAAAACTTTTGAAACTAAAGTAATTTTTCGTAACCTCGTGATCGTCTTTTCAAAAGTAAGGACAAAACTAAAGTATTTAGGAAGTACGTAAAAGAAAGTCATCTTAAGAGGTATTTCTTTCAGCAAAGTGAGCACAAAGTAAGCAAAATGCTATTATGCACTTGCCACAATATTATTGTGTGATATGCTTTGTAAACTTTAGACACTGTTTTATGGCACAACACTCTTTATAAAATAATTAACATTCTGCAGGGATTCATTATCATAGTATTACATTTTGAAACTCAAAGAGCTCTCTCATGTAATGACATTTCGTCTCATCAGCCTATTGCAGTCTACTTATCCTACCCACCCATTGTTGGACGTAAGCTCAGCTCGGGGTACCACAACGCCACAAGACCTCTAATTTTTTCGCCGTTTCAAGTCCATTTTGACTACACTGATGACTTGCTAAAACATGTCCTCCATCTGAGAACCTGCGCTCTCCACCGACCATCGGTAATATTATTTATTTGTAGTATTTGTCCCTCATAGAGCTATATTACTTCTACCTCTAGATGGCTAAATTAATGCGGACTGCATCTGAATTCAGTAAACGTCGCAGTTTTGGCATAGTACTATTAATTATTCTGTGGTTTTGGTATGTCGACATAGCGCTATCCTGCTTCAGATAGCACATTAAGCAGTCCGTCCCGATGGTCTCGAATTTATAGGTTAGGAATCGCGAGGAATTCAGACAACCATTATTATTATCATTACAGAGTTGTCATTAGATTATATTTCAGTGTTGGCTTTACTTTTGTACGAAAATAATTTAATGTTCCTAAAGCACATTAATATTTATAACTATAACAACAGTAGTCTGTTATAAAGTCTGAAGAATCCGCCACTGAAATCTGTATGTTTGTTTGCTTGAACGCGGTAATCTCATGAAGTACTGGTCCGATTTGAAAAGTTTTTTCAGTGTTAGATAGCCCATTTATCGAGGGAGGCTAAAGGCTTCATAAAACCTCGCTAAAAGCCACGGGTGCGGAGCAGTAGCCCTAAATAACGCGAGTTTAATCGCAGGTCTATCTAGTCAACATCTACACTAATATTATAAAAAGGAAAAAATTGTATTTTTGTTTGTTTGTAATGGATAAACTCAAAAACTACTGGACCGATTTTAAAAATTCTTTCACTATTAGAAAGCTACATTATCTGCGAGTAACACAGGCTATATTTTATTTTAGAAAAATAGGGGTCCGTAAGATATTTGGGCTTTTTGGGTACGCGAAGTAGTTCCCTCAGGACGCGGGTGAAATCGCGGAAAACGGCTAGTCATATAATAAAAAGCATATCTTTGATCTTATCTCCACAATTTTACTCCAAAGGAGTAATTCAACTCTCATTTCCGATTTCATTCCTTATATCTACCGCATAAAATTAAGATCTGATTTATAAGTTCCTATCTATAATTGGACAACCGTCTTCTGTGTCGGTGCCAAATTTCTCCAGCGTCCATAGTTGGTAATAAACTGAGAAAATGTCATGGGATAGATAGACATCAGAGCAATCCCATAAAACGTTGTAAGTTAGGATGTTGGCTTGTGATGTCCGTAGTTAGGATTGTGGGCTTGTGTGCGAGGCTTGGCAGTGTGAAATGCTTAGATCCTTTGCACACGAGGCTACGTAAATCTTCATTATACTAGTTTAGTAGTAGTTTTGAAGGCAGCAATAGCGGAGTGGAAATACCAATAGACTGCCATGCAGAGGGTATTGGGTTCGATTCCACGGCGCGCACTTATGACATTTCGGAGTTATGTGCGTATTGAATTATTAATTATCGCTTGTCCCGTGCCTCGAAGAGCACGTTAAGCCGTCGGTCTCGGTTGTCATGAAGATCTATGACAGTCGTTACAGGGCGTCAGTACATTTTTAATCCACTGACCACCTATGCTGACCCCAGATTGAAACTGGGATAACCCTAAGAGGATGATGAGTAGTGGTTTTGTAGTTTGTAGAATGTAGCTTGAGCTCTGTGACAGATGTCACTAGTGCATATACAATGACTTTCGTTGCATCGTCGATAAAATTCTTAATGTTTTAAATAGTAATTGTAGATTATAAATTAGTAAAATCTTTGAAAATCTTATTGTATTTAAATAAATATGGGTTTCGTCAAATTAAAAAAAGCTCTTAATTGACACACAGAGCAAAGCTATAATTATATCTTTTATATCCTTAAGAAGGTAAAGGTGTGTTGTATACTACAGATGTTGGGAGATGGCAATGAATCGCAAGATGTGAGTCAATTTGGTCACTACCAGCGCCATTCGGTGTCCGTGACGCGCCACATGTCATATCCACACGCTATGACACGTCTTCCTTCGTAAAAATTGTAGCAGCTGCTGACGGCTAGTAGCGGCGACCTACCGGCGGACTGGCCTCTAGTAGTGGCTACCCATCATCGTCATTAGCGCTCATAGTGAGACTTGGCTTGCCGTTCGTAACAGATCGGCAAAGTTAAGCAACGCTTGCACAGGTTACCAGTTGGATGGGTGACCGTGTGTGGCATTTTCATCTGAGCGCTACCGTGCTTCGGAGGGCACGTAAAGCTGTCGGTCCCGGCTCTTGTCTATGGATAAGGGTCGTTAGGCCATGTCGGAGGCCTTTGGGCGGTCTGAAAACTCCGACACCAGAGTTGGCCACACACTCACACGAAAAACAAACAAGCGCAGTGCTGTATGATGTGGAGCGCAACCTTCGTGGCTGTGAACGGTGGTCCATTTGAACGAACCTTTAATGATTGGGAATTACTTCTCTTTCATAAAAAATGTGTATTGTAGTGACGAACAGGTCTCGCGCGGCATACGACGGTGACGCGATATTGTGAATAATGATATCATATATTTAAGCATCATTGTGTACGAAGGTTTTCCACATAGCCACATCACGTACACATGCGCAACTACTAGCCTAACTGCGGATACAACATAGGCAAGTCTTAACTTACTACTTACACTAGGCCAGTTTTCTCCATAAGATATGATTAAGTCAATATAATTTATAATAGTCGTTCGCTTCTATGATTGCTTAGCATACTATGCGTTTTTGAAAGGACATTGTCTGCACTAGAGACAAATCCCATATAATAATAATATATAGTTTATTCAAGTAACCATAGACTCATTTTTGTTAGTAACATTAACTTAACCTATGTTAGTTAAAAGCACACATTACAAAATTATCATATTCTAAAAATTTCCATGGGCAATTGCACAGCAGTGATTTACGTACCGGCAGTCAAACCTGCCCGCTATTATCTTCAGAAGGCTGTTGGAGTAAGCCCACACTCTGCGCACCAGGGATGCAGACCTTTTGCGCATTGTGGTATAGAAACAATCCACACGCGCTTCAGCGAACATCCCTGATGCGCAACAAAAGCGAATAGAGGACACGAAATTATTTTCTTACTGACCTTATTTGCTCGATACGCGTCTACTTATTTGCAGTGCCTCGGTTTGGTTACGTGGTTTAATCTCCATGCAAACTATCTTTACAAAACAACTGGTGATAGCAATATAAATAACATATGGGGATAAAAGCAAAGGGCTTACCTGAAAGCAAATAATTATCTTAGTTTGCAATTCTAGTAGGTTGATATTATTGTCTCTCAGCCTTAGGCGTAAACATGATCATAGATGCAATGATATTACAAGAAAAAGGTAGATACGTTAGCTACGTAGTAATCAAACCGTAGAAACGGTACACTAACGCACTCATGGATAACTCCATATTTTATTTTCGGTTTACAAGATGTGTCAGTTTCACTTTGACGTCGGCTCGCGACGTCACACATACATATGTCAGACTTGCCAGCTGGCTTATGCGTCCTGCTTTTGGTACGCTTATAACATATCTACTTCTTTTTACTTTTGTAACACCATTGCATAGGTGACACTTCTTTTTACAAGCTTTTATTTACTCTCACCTATCCCGATGTCTGTAATAAAATCTTGCAAGAAACGTTGACCGTTTGACCCATTTTCCGGTTTTCTATATAATACTATATTATGAGGTTATGGAGCTGATCTAACGATTGAGATGGAAGGTGGTCATTGGAACTTTTTCTTAAGTACTTTGATCCTACATGTTTAGCACATTTGCAAGCTTGTTTAAGAAAAAAGTATGCTTTACTCTTAATTTATTATTTGAAATTCAAGTAGGTAAGATTTTATTGGTTTATATCAATTTAATAATGATCTTCATTTGGCTTAACAGTATATTTCTACACAGGACTGATTCATATTTTCTCGTTTTAGTTCCATTTGTTCTTTGGTTCTAGTGCTTTCATAGTCAAAAAGTAGCCATTAAGCGGTTCCTTTGAGGTTGTACGAACGGTACAAATTGAAACGATTGTACTAAAAACGTATCAGTAATTGCTGGTTTAATAACTTTCATTTATATCAAATTTCATATTTGCTAAATTAATTGGACACTTTGTAAGAAACATTTGTAGATTACATTTAACTTTGCATGAATTTATTTTGTTATCTCTGTCTTTAAGCACTAATTTGTTGTTCTAGTGGCGAGTGACCCTGATTTTAACCAGTTGTCCTAAGTTCGATTCGTACTCAAGTCAAATCGTTCAGTGATGAGTAAAATCACTCGCTTTGTTTCTGTGTGTAATTGATTTATAACTAGAGAATGTTCGCTATATGTATTACATTGCTAAAATATATGTACATAAATATATACACCCGTGCCTCCGAGAGCACGTTAAGCCGTCGGTCCCGGCTGTCATGAAGATCTTTGACAATCTCCTCTACCTCTATGAATGTAAATGTAGAAGAATTAAGTAATTTAATGAAAAAAAAATCACATTCATGATTGTCACCTTGTTACGTAAATTAATAAATGATTTTAACTTTGACTTCTAAATAAACTAACACTAGTCTAAACCATGGAACATCACTATCCCTTCGGGTGACGGAGGTCAAACAGGCAGTCGCTCTGTGGAAAGCTAATATCCATACAAATCCGGTTAGACTACTAAGTGGACTGCAATGGGTCAAGTGGGAAAATGGGTTAACGCTAGGAGGACGACCGGTATATACACAATTCTTCCATCAATGAGTGACTGAAAGACAACGCACACCCGTATTGCAAATAACAGCAAAATAATAGTTGCTTCCAAGACCACTACTTGACATTGATATGTAACTTCAACAACAATAGTTTTTTCTATCGATCAAAACAGCTACTTTTTATAACAATTTAATTAAAATAGAATTATAAAAATAAAATATTCAGATGCAATATTCAAATCAACAAACAAATCCATCACAAACCGTTACCTTACCGAAACTCTTTGCATTCTAAACCAACCACTCCTGCCTACTCCTTTAAACGTGAACTCAAAACTACTTAGCCCCGAGCATTTTAGAATCCATTTCTCCAAATGACCCTACCATCTGGTCCTCGAAAAGGCACTAAATGAAATCGGTGGGTTCAGAAGGAATTCCTTTAAAACGGCTACACATTTTTTTCAACGAACTTTTGCTGGATTTAAAACGTTTTATCTCTATTTTAGGGAATGGTTTTGACGTTTTAGATGTTTTAAATGTTCCTAAATTATTTCGTGGATGTTCTCTCTTGATTACTGTTGGATGTTGATTCAAAGGTTGTGGACATTTTGGGATCACTTCAAAGAAAATCGTTTAAAGTAATGAAGTCATTTCTCGGTAGTCGTTGACTTTGAGAGATATACTATGAGTAATGGAGTAAGACTCACGTTGAATTCTTGGAAAACATTGGAGTTTTAGTGACTGCCTCGCAGTTTAGTACTGCGCCTAGTGTTTTGGGTCAATCACGAAAGAAGACAACACTATTGAGTAATAAAAAAAATGTTTAGAGACTGATTGTAATGTGTGTCTATTGTATGGATATGTGTAAATATTTTGCCGTAAATTTATTTAGTCCTTGTGTGCGAAGGGTCTTCCCCGTGAGATCTTGTCATGGTGAGGGGGCTTAGTAACCGTGGCTTGGACACCCGCGGTGAAGCTAAGTGAGATCCCCGGAGTGGACGCTCTGCTTGGGCTTGGAAGGGGCCTGCACAGGATGCGTCCAAAGGTGCGGGTGCGGGGACAGTTCTGGCTGTCGCTCGCTGTTGGGCGCAGTCGCGGGAGGAGAGGCGTGTCGGTGTTGCGTTGCCGCGCGCCCTATGTCCCGTGGCCAAATGGGGGCGCACCATTGTTGCGTCGCGGTGGGCCTGCAGAGGAAGAGGAGATGCGATGTTGTCAGGTTGCCGTCCTCCCTATCCTCTGCAGTCGCTGGGTGTTTTGGCAGCGGAGCCCAACCCTGGATTCGCCGCCAAAGAGGTTGTGGCCTTCGGGCTATCCGCCGGGGTGTCAGGGTAGAATGCTAACGCGACCCCCTGACCCCTGGCGCCCCCAAAATGGCGTTGAAATATGCGCTGTGGTTTTAGTGGGTATAACGACCTTGCACTCCAGCCGTCGAGTCCCATATACGTGCGTAAATGCATTGCCACAGCGAAGAAAAAAATAAATTAAAATAAAGGTGTGCGAACGGTCGGTAAAATCTACACGTGTATAGTGTTAACAAAACTCTGCGTCAATTCTGTTGACAGAAAGCACATACATATTTGAGCAATAGATAAAACTGATGAAACCCTTGTCACATGTATATCAGACCACTGCATTAGGCAGATTACATTGAGTATTAATCTCTGACTATAATTTGGATTTAAATTGTACCTACTCGTTACGTGGCAAAATGAGGTTTGGTCTATTACGTAATGCCTAATAGGACTTTTACAATTGAAATAATGTTCTTTGTCATTGACCTTTAACTCGTAGGAATATAGTCTTATCCCTGCTTGGTTTTATAATATACACATACACATGCACATTGTGGAAGATTGGCATGAATCGTTACTAAGGGAAGTTGAAGACATTACGATAGCTTTTAGTACTTAAAGGAGCTCCTTTGAAAGTCGACCATTTATCCAACAACGCCCTAAACTAAATTTTTGAGAAGTGCTAATCTTCGAGTGTTTTTTTTACCCACCCAGCAAAAACGCAATATAAGCTAAGTTAATTTTAGCAAACATCCTAAAATTAAACTTAATGTGTCCCAGGATGGTAATTCTTATCCACATTCATAACAAAGTCTGGCCCGCACGTATAAATAATCAAAATTTTAATTACGTCCACCCAAAAATAGATCACAATCTGTAGGGGGACCTCCACATTCTAAATTAGTATTCAGTCTTAGTTTTGTTTGAGATAGTTCTAGTAATTTAGCTCGGACTATAATGTGATTCGCCGTACTTTTGGTACGCTAAATATGTTTATACGTTGCGTTGCTAAGAGCAAGTACTGCTTTATTCGGTGATGTAAATTCTATTGCTATTTTATAAATGCCGAAGTTTGTGGGGATGGATGGATGGATCTATATAGGTAGATGGATGTGTGGATGGATAAAGGGAACATGGTATGGACGGATATTCTTTTGGTTGGATGCGTGGATGGATGTATGGCAATTTGTATGATTGTATGTATGGATGGATATATGTATGATGCATGTATAGATTTATGGATGTATGGGTAAATGGATGGATGGATAATTTGTAGAAACCTGTAACTGCATATACATAATCAATATATTTTTAAAAACTTGGTTGTCTTTTGTTACTGAAAAGCTTTTTTTCCTTCCGCGTCTCCAGGTAAGGCTATGTTTGCAAATGAAGTGCAGAATAGAATTTAGTGCTAATGTTAAAAAACTAGCACGGATCCGTAATTCTTATTAAAATTATAAAATTGTATCAATGTATTACGAAGTATCATGATATTATTCTTTCATAATAATAATATCATGTTTTTGGAATTTGCATTCCGTTGAATTATTTCGGCCAGGTTACAGCGTTACACGAGACGTAGCCGCGTAGTCAAAGTCAGGTACCTGCAAATATTTCTAGGCTCGGCACCCAAAACCACTTAAGTCAAATATCATTGCATGCAAAAAAAATACAGAAGGTTTTATTTGATTAGTATGAAAAAAATGTACTATAGTTTTTGTTTTTATTATTTATAATTAGACATGAATATGAACTAGTTACACATCAAAATATGTATATTTAATTCTTCTTTCTCTTAGCGTTATCCCAGTTTCAATCTGGGGTCCGCTTACTAGTCTAACCGGATTAGGCTGAATATTAGCTTTTCCACAGAGCGACTGCCTGTCTGACCTCCGCAACCCAAAGGGATAGCGATATTCCATGGTTTAGACTAGTGTCAGTTTATATAGAAGGTACTGACGCCCTATAACGACTGTCAAAGATCTTCATGACAACCGGGACCGATGGCTTAACGTGCTCTCCGAGACACGGGACAAGCGATAATTAACAATTCAAGACGCACATAACTCCGAAAAGTCATTGGTGCGCGCCGTGGATCCGAACCCGATACCCTCTGCATGGCAGTCCGTTGGTATCTCCACTGGGCTATCGCTGCCTCAAAATATGTATATTTAATTAAGAATTATTATTTACGGTAATATGAACATCGAAAATGACGACTTTAGTGATTATTACCATACTATAATTACTTTGCTTAATTATTTTATATTATAACAAGAGGATTCCCACACCTACGCTCAAACTTTTTAGTTTCAATTTAACCATTTCTGCCTGATACCGTCGTAATTTCTAGAAATTCCTTCTTAGTGCATCCCGCCATTCGGTCTCCGAGGAACATACATGCCAAATTTCAGCTTATGATTTCAGCCGAAAGATGTTCACTGCTGAGCATAGGCCTCTCTCAAGGCTTTCCACATGGACTGATCCTGAACCAACAAGATCGTCAGTCCGCCTTGCGAAAGGTCTGCCTCTGCTTCGACGTCCGGTGTCTGTCTGCGTCTCCAGAACCTTTCTCCTCCAACGTCCATCGGTTCTTCTGGCTATGTGCTCTACTCTGCCCACTGCCACTTCAGCCTGACTACTCGTAGAGCTATGTTGGTGACTTTAGTTCTCCTGCGGATCTCTTCATTTCTGATTCGATCTCACAGGGAATCTCCGAGCATAGCTCTCTCCAACGCCCCCTGAGAGACTTTGAGCTTTCCAATGAGGCCCATAGTGAACGGCCAAGTCTCCGTTCCAAATGACAACACTGACTTTCGCCTTGAGACACTGCGGACGATATCGGACGAGAAAATATGCCGAAGTTTCCCAAACGAGTTGAATTCGACGATTGACCTCTTTCTCGAAGTTGTCCCTACCTAACTGGATATTTGCTTCCAGGTATATTATATGCTTGTCGACAACTTCGAGTGCAGCGTTCCCAGCCCGAATAGCAGCAGGCACGATATGGACGCAAGATATGAATTTCGTCATGTCCACGTTCATCTTAAAACCTATTAGTTGAGCATTGTGCCGAGGTCTTCCATGGTCTAAGCCATGACTACGATATTGTCAGCGAAACGAAGGTCGCAGTCCAGAAGCTTCAAGACGTCTTCCAGCGCAACGCTAAACAGTTTCGAATATAGAACATCTTCAGCTTCTTGCACCCAATAATAGGCTATTTGACAAGATTTTGAAACCTAGTTAAGATTCTTAAGTAGCGCATAAGGAATCCATAAAAACTTGTTATTTTAATTTCTGATATGTATTCATCTCATAAATTCAAATTAAAACATCATTTTTTCAATATCCTGTCAAAACGATACTTTGAGCAATATGGCGTCGCACGGGCGTCGATGACTTCACATGCTCGGTGAAAGGTAAACAAATGCGTTAAGATCTTAATGTCATCAAGTGCTGGATGTTTGAATTGAACTTCTGTTAGATTTTATCAGTGATTTTTGTATAAAAATGAGTTACAAATGGTGTGCGGTGCCAAAATGTACAAATACCTCAATAAAAACGCCAGAAAAACTATTTGTAAGTGTTCCAAAGGATTTTAAATTACGTAGAAAGTGGCTGCAACTTGCTCGAAGAAATCCTAAAGACATATCGGCGAAAACAAATATTTTCTTCTGCGAAGATCATTTTGATGTGAGTAAACGTAGAATTAATATACTTACGTAATAACTGATTATGGATAAATGTTTGTTTTGAAGTTTTAATAAGCATACTTACCTAAATGTTTCTTGCCTTGCCTCTAGGTTAGAATGTTTCCGTGTTTTCTATTGTTTATGTACGTTAGTATTATACTAAATCTATGGTTTATGCAATGATACGCTAACAAACTTAATAAACTTGTTTATTTTACTGTGTGGAAAACTAAGTAAAAAGTTTTGAATAACTTCTTCTTATGGTGGGGTTGTTGAACAAACTTTTGACAATGCTTTCCACACCACCGAGACCTAGAACCTAGAACACTTCTCATGTAAGCTGGTTATCTCACGATGTTTTTCTTCACCATGATGATAATGGCAACATGTCTTGTATTTATACATGAGACAATATTACACTAGGCTATCACAGCTAATGGCTGACTTGCTTGTTTGTTACAGATGGAAAAAGACATGGAAAATTACTATCAGTACAGAATGGGTTTCAGCCAGAGAATAATAATGTTGGATAAGGTTTTACCCTCTAAATTTAATTGCCAGCCAGGTCGCAATAAAAGAATGTATGATGCTGATACTTCCCGGACTGCATTTGTTAAACGGCAAAAAATGGAATTGCTTCAAGAATATGAAGTTACCCAACCACCAAAATTAATCATTGATCAGCCTACTGCCATAGTAGGTGATACTTGTATAATGGGTATGTAATCTTAACTTCTATTATACTTTTCAATATTAAATTAATAGGTACATCACCGGTAGACACATAAATGAAAAATCTTTTTGTTCTACATTAATGTGTTTACATTTTGGTTTATTAGAAATTGGGACCAAGGTATAAAACATTGATATCTTAGAGCTTGGACCCAGTTATGCAAAGAATTATATCATGTAATTTCCAGCATTTTTCAAAAATTAATAAATGTTTTATCTTTTCAGAATTACCTCAAATATGTGACAAAAGTACATCAACAGAACCAATTATAACTGTTAAAAAATCAGTGCAGTGTAATCAAGTTAATAAAAAGGTGCACTTTAGGAGCAAGCAAGTGCAAACAAGGACCCGGACACGAGATACAGCTGTATCTCCATTTAAACCTTCCATTACATCAAGTTACACTTCTCCATTCAAGATTAATCCATGTCCTTATCGTGTAAAGCCATCAGCATCTTTAAGTCATGTAAAGAAGAGGATTGGGTTTATGGATGATGACAAATCAGAGAGTGATGTATCATTATATAAAGATAATCCATTATTACAAGATTCATCATCACTTGCAGCTACATCATCAAAGATGTCCGATTCCAGTACAAGCATTACATGCAATGAAGAAATAGATAAAATGCAATGTTTGCAGCATACTTTGCGCTTAATTGTAAAAAAGCCAATGATGTATATTGGCATCTCTGTTGAATGTTATTTCATAGTAAATTTAATTCATAAATACACACACATACCACATGAACATATATTAATGTGTTAGAAGAAAATTAAATTAAATAGTACTTTTTCAGAACTTGAAGATAATTTTGGGTTATCATTATCATAAAGCAGTAAAATATTTCTTAAAAATATTCCTTTAATTTCTAGTTTTTTACGCCCATTTATTGTAAAGTTAAATAAGCATTCCATCAGAAAGACTTTACCTGTTTCATTTAGACACAAATATTACAATGTGAGCTGTATAGTAGATTGCTTAGAAATAGACATTCAGAAGCCTTCCAAAGCCCTATTTCAAGCATTAACTTGGTCAGACTATAAAAAAAGTAATACTGTCAAGTACTTGATATCTTGCACACCAAATGGTTTGATCAATTATATTTCCCCTGGTTTTGGGGGAAGAGCAAGTGATATTACTATATTAGAACAATGCAACTTTTTAGACAATTTAGAACCAGGTACTGTCATACTGGCCGATAGAGGTTTTAAGCATATGGAAACATTACAAAGTGGTAAAGGAATAAAATTGTTAAGGCCACCTAGTGTAACTTCAGGCTTAAAGTTGTCAAAAGCAGAAGTACGCCAGACAAAAATTATTGACAGTTTAAGAATACACATAGAAAGAGTTATAAGACGTATAAGAGAATTTCACATGCTAAAACAACACTCTGTAATAAATACCAATTTCTTGAGAGTCCTTGATGACATTATTGTAATAGCATGTGCACTCATCAACTTACAAGACTCTCTTATAAAATAGGCAAGTTATTTTTTGCAGAAATGTAATTAAGTTTTTAAATAGTAGATATTTGGTGATGTTATTTATTTGCAATCAAATTAAAACTAACATAGCTAAATGACTATTTACACATAAAATAAGACAATAATTTCTATACTTAAATAGCTAAAAAAATACGTTTAAAAAAAAAGAAAGGAAAAGAAAATTTAGAGGGCGTCATGAAAATCCTCCACATCGCCGTCAATTGGGAGCGTGCCCAGAATGCTGGCAGCATTGCCACGTTGTATGGCAATGCTGATCTTTTGCACCAAATACAGGCCAGCCTTCTGGTCACGCGAGGTGTCGACCAGTCTCTTTGAGAGATCTCTAAAAAGAGATCGCGCACTTGGACCCCATGGTCCCAACGTTTCGACTCCAAACGGCTCAAATACATAATCTCCTATTAGATTTATGTATTCGCGCCGTTTGAGAGTCTCCGCTGTAGCTGCAGCAGCGCCCGCACAACCCGCTGTGCTAGGAAGATGAGATGGCGCAAGGGTGTCGACACAAGTTGCGTCCCACACCAAAGGCCTATCCAGCTTCCACGGCAGTAAAGACATACCGTCTGGTCTTTTGCCATCGTCGCGTGCCGAGCCCTGAGGTTCAAGTTGGGCTGGAACGCCAGCGGTGACAAGAGCCCGGCGAAGTATGTCATTAAGGTTGGCGTGTCGTGAAATACGACCTGCGCTCCTGCAGCATGACAGACCATGGTGACCAAGGCTGTCGACAGCCTCTCCACAGTGACAGCGATGTGGAGAGACACATTGCGCACCTAAACGAAGGCATGAAGCTATGCGGAAAGTCGTATCGTCCAACATGGTACCTATGTTGGGCGATGGCAGTGCCTGAACCCAAAGACCCGACTCCCACTTTCCCACAGCCAGCAAACGAGCACGCTCCGCAGCATTGGACGACGTACTTAAGAGATTTTCTCGTACCACGCTGCAAAGGGGCCCGTCCCACTGCCTCTGTGAAGATGGATTTCGGGGTAACTCGGTGCTTGGACAAGCCATTCTCCAAGCATTCATGGCATCGATCTTACACGGCACCTCAGGATCGACCAGTGTGGGTGCTAAAATTTTCCTGGTCAATTCTGCAGTGCCGTGGACCGAGGACAGGAATGCTGGTAAACTTACGTCGGAAATTTTGCGAACGCCAAGGCCGCTCAGGCGTACAGGTAAAGACGCCTGTAGCCACACTCGGTCGTTCAGGTTCAGATTTAGAATTTTGCTAAGGGTAATTTGATGGGTATTTCCAAAAAGGGGAAGATCGAAGAGCGTGTGTAAATTTAGGCACAAAAAGACAATACTTGATAGTAGTAAAAGCCGAATGCATATTAATTTTGAGTAACCGGTCTGAAATATCACTAAAATTTTGAATTTTTTCCTGTATAAATGATTCGAAACCTTCGTCTAATATTGGGGACCCAAGGAGGCGAAGAGAACTTTTTTAACGTGAATAATTTTGGGAGCCAGATATTGAAATTTAGAAAGTATATGTGATTGGTCTAAGTTATTGTTAATAAAAATTTCGCATTTGCTGGGATTAAGTTCTAGGCCAATGGATAAAAATTTTGACTTTAGAAGTGCCAGGTCTTGATAAACTACGTCTACATCACCTGCAAGGGTTCCGTCATCCAGGTACCAGATGTTAAATTTTAAATTTAGTTCTTTGATAATTGGGTGAATGGCCAAGCTAAAGATTAGTGGTCCAAGCGGGTCGCCTTGTTGACAGCCAACGGCGGATTCCAAAACATTTTCCTTATATATCAATTTTGAAGGGTGCCTGTAACACTGCCAAAGAAAACTAAAAATTTCGGGTGTTTCTAATTTAGCTTGTGTCAACAAGGTGTCCCTATTAACCGAGTTAAAGGCATTCTTTAAGTCTACCTTCAGGACAACCTCACCTTGATTACAGCCAAGGTATGCCGACAGGGCATGTATGGCAGCCTCGCAGCCCCCTTTGGATCCAAATCCAAGCTGTAGGGGCTGAAATTTGCTGCCTAAAAGGGTGTTATAATGGCGGCAGCAAATCTTGGCTGCCATACGCCTGAACGTACAACCAACGGCAATGGGACGAATGCCACCGTCGCGCTTCCGCAAGGCGCACAGATTTGCGCCATTCAAAATATCGACGATGGCATCGTTCACATTGCCGGAGAGCATAAGGTTCATTAAAGCCGTAAGCTCCCTCAAAAGTGAGTCGCCGGCCGACCCGGCGCTTGCACACACAAGGTCCTTTAAATGTTGTGGTGTTAAACCGTCGAGGCCACCAGCAGACCCGCTTTGGAAGGAGCAAACGGCCGCAACCACATCCTTCGCTGTAATCCTGAGGCAAAGTGAATCAGAGTCAGGTGGGTCAGGAAAGGAAAGATTGTCCTGTGGCGCTGGATGCTTGCTCTGGAGACTCGCGAGTGTGTCTGCAGAGGAAGGTGCCACCACATCGCTGCTAAATAGGAGCCTAGATGCTCCTCTGATGTCACCTTCCCTCAGTTTGTTTTCTACGTGGTGGTAGATGGTACTATTGCGGTATGGTTTGGGTGAATAGTGGTATAATTTTGACGCCGAATCATTACAGTTTTCTTTTGTTTTCGTTGTAAGTGTTTTTTTTTTGATAGCCGATCATCTTGTGCGTGTAAGCTGCTGTGCCAATCCAAGAGACTGCAAGTCGACTTACAGTGTTTTTGCTTAACAGGGCCCAATCAATTCCCTTAATTCTGTTTAGTACCCGTGATCAATCATTGTTTCATTTCAATGGTTATTTTGCAAGATATAGCATACAAAAAAAACACTGTATTACGTTTAAAATTACGTGTAAACACGTAAAAAAACTGTATTGAAGAATACAGTATTTTGCCTAAACAACGTGCGTATGCGCGTTGCATGATGCGTAAGCCGAGTCGAACTCAGTATTGCTATCTCTCTCTTTCCTGCGCCATTATTACTTGTTTTCCTTGTTTATCACGTTAAAAAACAGTTCGGTTTATTGTAGTCGTGTGCTGCGCAAAATATAAATGGGACCACAGAAACCCACCAGTGTTGGGAACAGAGACCAAGCCACCGGTGGTTAAGGCCTCAGAGAGAGGAACTTCTACACAATGCGCGCCGTGTCGAGAAGAACCGCCTTCTGAATCAAAGACTTGATCCAGCTGCAAAGTGCGAGCCTCTTTAGATGTTGGTCGAGGCTCTTGGCGATTTATAATTCATTTACCGATACAACTATCGGCACAATAATCGCCGAATTCACATCCCACATGTTAACAATCTCGTGAGCTAAGCCCAAATATTTGATCTCGTTCTCTTTTCTGCTCTCACCAGATTGTCGTCATGCGGTATGGTGATATTGACTATCATTGCGAGTCGCTCTGCTCGGTGAATCACTACAATATCAGGCTTATTGGCTACAATAGTCCTGTCTGTAATGATAGGCCGATCCCAGTACAACAATGCACGACCATTCTGGGTCGGATACATATCTGTAGTACGGTATCTCTGAACCAACGAGATTATATTAAAGGGCTAGTTGCTGATGGATTATCCTGCCCACTTGGTTGTCTGTGCAAATAGGCGCTGATCGTTGGCAAGACTCAAACAACCGGACACTTTATGCGTGAGGGATTCCCCGGGTTGGTGACATGTCCGACACATTTCAATCGTCCCATCCCTCAGAATATACTTCCGGTAGTTGTTTGTCATGACAACTTCGTCCATAATTGCAAAGACAAAACCTTCGGTTTCTCCAAAGAGTTCACCAAATCGTGGCCAGCTTTAAAATTTACATCTTCTCCATATAAGGCTCTGTAAAATCGTCCATGCAGCTCCTTGCCCCTCCATACTTCCCGTCGGTCCTCAGTGCTAAGTACTGCAGATTTGTGCCAGTTCTCTTTAGCCAGAGTGCGGGGGTAGTTAGCGGGGTAAGTCCGGTATCAACTGCGACTACATCGCGATTCACATCCACACTCATCTGCAGAAAATTTCCTCTGAGGTTGCACAGCTCGCGGTTATGGAGGTTCTTTGCACATAAAGGGCCTCGACCCATGTACAGCCTCATCACCGACGAGCGTGGATGATGATACAAGATGCAGTCAGCATTGAACGGACTTTTCTATCCAGGGTATTTAGTTCAGTTTGGGTCCACCTGAGTATGCCGAAGGAATATATTAAGACTGGCATGGCCCATCCGTCGCAGGCTCGCACCTTGTTGCCACCTGATAAAAGACTGTTGAGTTCTTTTTTCAGGCGGCCAAAGAAACGAACCTGCAACTTCTGTTTCATGTCAGTCTCCAAAATATTCAAAGACTGCGCCATACCTAGGTATTTCTAGGTTTCGGTAAGGGAGAGGGATCTAAGTTGTATGGAATCTGAGAGTTGTATCCCTGCAGATTCCATAATCCTGCTTCTCCTCATATGCATGACCGCACATTTATCCACACCAAATTCCATTCTGATAGAATTACTAAAGGTTTCGGTCACCTCAAGTAATGCAGTCACTTAGAAATTGTTGGGGGCAAATAATTTCAGGTCATCCATGAAAAGGATGTAACATGACCTCCTCTCCTTAACCGATAGCCTAGCTCTGAAGCCTCTAACAAGGTACTTAGGGAGTTCAGGGTCAAGCAAACCACAAAGAATTCAGGCTGTGGCCCTGGAATATAGCTCGCTCGATCCTTATTGGAGCACCGCAACCCAAGGTCGATCGACACCCTGAATAGCGCAATACGGTCCTCCATTGCCCCATACACGCCCTTAAGAAGGTACATACGTACAAAAATCATACCGATACGACAGATCTGCCGTGCTTGTGATAAACACAGTAAGTGCCATGAAGACAGTTTAGAGAAAAACGCGCTTAAAGTTTTTTTCTTTATTTTTAGCATTTCTGCTTTAATATAGATAAAATCTAAGTTCTTACAAATGTATAACGTAAATATAGGCATGTTTTATAGGTGTTCTATTTTATTTTTTAACTAGTCGACGCCAGCGGCTTCGCACGCACATATTTTCGAGTTTTCCCGTTTTGACCGATCCCGTGGGAATTTCGGGAAATCTCGTCTTAGTGCACCCCTACGGTCCCTAAGGAATATACATGCTAAATTTCAGCTTCTTGCGGCGAGTAGTTTTGGCTGTAGCTTGTCTGTCAGTCAGTCAGTAACGCAAGGATTTTATATATATAGATTACATGTGACAAATGTGTTGTAAAAAATATATTTATGTTAAGTAATGAAGAAAATAAATAAAAACATTTTCTTATTATTACTACAGTAAGTGTGTGACTTACTGTAACTATCTTTAGTTGTAGGTACATACTGTAACAATGATTATGAAATAAGATAAATGTTTAAATAGAATAACAAATATGATATTTTTTGCTTACAGTAACTTAGGCACTTACTGTAATTATAGCTAGAAGAAATATGTAAAATTACAGCATCCCTCATAAAGCACCGACACCAACTTTTAATTAAATTTTCTTTATTATTTGTAAGAAAATGAAACATAACTGATGTTATGAAATCACAGTTTAATAAAACAAGTACAAATAACTTTGTGAAACTAGAAAATTTTAAAATCAGTTCTATTATTTAATTATTTATAGCATTAAAAATGGCTTACCGTAACCAAAGGTAATCATTCGTATTTGGACAAAACTTTTTCGTGCATGAAACAATATTAAACAAACGTATCACTTTCTCTAAAACATAACACGTTTATAGTTTTTCCATAAAACTCTTATTAAACTATTAGTTGTACTTCTTTGTACACAACGAAAAACATAAAAAGACAAAGGCACTTTAATTTCTGATAAGGCTTATTTACCTTTCAGAACGAGAAAAAAGTCTTCATATAAATTATGAGATCTTAGTTACACTAACTAAAACAAATCAGTATTACAAATTATTCTTCATCAGTCCTATCATTCATTTAATTAGTTTTATAACCTATTTGTAGAAGTTTAAAAATACCTTAAAAGTGTAGTGTACTAGTAAAATGTAGACTTACAAATATATTTAGTTAAAGTTACAATAAGAAAGTTTAAGGGTTGTCTATTGTTTACCCGAAGATTATATATCATAATCTCATATTCCCGAATTTCATTTAGGTACCCAAATTTCATTTGCCTGAATGTTTTGTTTGCCCTAAAAGACATGACATACTTTTAATTGCCCGAAACTTAGATACCATAAGATACGAGTGCCATACGTATTGTTTTTCATGTTTTTAATTGTCATAATAATAATTAGACATAATCTTTAAACGCCATAATGATTATCTTAATATATAAAATCCTTGCGTTACTGACTGACTGACAGACACGCTACAGCCGAAACTATTGGGCGCAGGAAGCTGAAATTTGGCATGTATGTTCCTTGGGGACCGTAGGGGTGCACTAAGAAGGGATTTCCCGAAATTTCCACGGAATCGGCCAAAACGGGTAAATTTAAAAAAAATGCAGGCGTAGCTGCTGGCGTCCTCTAGTTAGACATAATATTTAAATGGGTATGTATCAAAATCCCGAATTTTAAAAGACCGAACTTTAAAATACCGATGGATGAAATCCCGATAGTTGAAACGCCGAATGGTTCTTTGGTCGAAAGTTTAAAATCCCGAAGTTTTAAATCCCGAAAAATAAATTAAATATTATTATCTACAGTTAGTGCCTGAGGTTAGGTGCGAAGAACTCATCATCATCAGCCTTTAATAGTCCACTGCTGGACTAGGCCTCTCCTTTGAAAGGAGGAATTGGCCTACTGTACCACGCTGGCCAAGCGGGTTGGTATAGGGTTTGTATCAAGTTTTCTGTCTCTTACAGTGATGTTCTCTGCATAATATGCTACCTCTGTCGGCTCTTACGACACCCATAGGATGATATGGGGTGGTGACAATTCGTATTGTTAATCTGTCACCACACGGACAACGACGCGACGAACTAAACGCCTTAAAAATCTTAAAATATATACAGTAAGTAACGCACTTAAATTATTTGTTCTAGACAAGTCTACACATAATATGAGGTATTCCTAAACATAATCACAGTAAGTTCCACTTGCTGTTGTTATGCTAAGGTAATGCAATAGTATGTTTTATTCCAATTACTTAATATAGTAACGACAAGTGCCACTTACTGTTAATATGTTTAAGTCGTACTTGGTGTAATAAAATCGTAACTTTATAATATTTATAGTAAGATTGCTTACTGTAGTAAAACCTAGGTAAATTGATTTAACTTTATGCAAAAATCAACCGTATGTGCCCATACTGCATTCATAATAAGTGCACCTTGGCGCCTATCGTTTCTTACTGTAATTATGCTTAATCTTATTTCTTGATGTAAGCCACATTTTCAAATTCTGAATATACAGAATTGTAGATCTCGATCTCTACTTTCTGAATATGTACTTAACTCAATATCGACAAAAATGTGACTTACTGTGATTATCGCATGGACGGCAGAGATATACTCTTAACAAATATCTTTTTGAAAAACTATATGCTTTATACAGTGATATGGCATATTGAGAGACAAGAGATTAGACAAGGACAAATACTGTATTCTTTTTTACAGTGTTTTACCTTGTTAGGAATATATAAAAGTTCAATAAATTGTCTTGTTCATAAAAGTTGGTGGCAATATCCTATTTCTATAATAAAATTAATAAAAAAATATTACTTGGCTATATACTAGAGGTGTACACCTAATTAATAAATGCATAACATTGCAAAATATTGACAAATTACCTGAAAAACAGGCTAATATAAATAAAAACATAATTTGTCAAATATCTCAAAACCGGTTTTTGAAAGTTACAATGTGTTGGCTTGGTAGAGCAGTAAGATTCTGTAGGGAAAGGTGAAGAGTTGCTCCCAAGCCGTTACTGAATTCTCCCGTACCACAAGACCTATGCACATTGCTAGATTTTGAGCCACTGAAGGCATTGCGCCACGGGAAATTCGTTTAATAACTGGAATAGATTTTTTTAAATTACCCAAATATTGCCAAAAAGGAATTTCGCAGGAGACTGTTTGCTCTGTGTTTATAATAATAATAATAACTGTTTATTTCGGATAATAAGAATCCATATGTTGTTAGTACAATTTTTCTTAACCTAATGTTAGTACTTAATGTTATAATGTGCACTGCACTGGATACAACACAATACCTAGGTATGTAACTGTATCCAGTGCCTTAACATTGGGAAGTCCCATCTATCGCATAACGCGCTCAGAATGCTGTGGGAGCTGACACGCATTCTGTGTAATATTGATGCGCTACGCTTGCGGATGATGGCATGAAACCCATCAACCGACGCCTCCGCAAACATCTGTGAAGCACTACAGAAGCGTGGCAGCCCCATGAGCATTCTGAACGCGTTATTATACTGGACACGCAATGCACTGTATGCCCACCGCGTATATTTGATCCACAGATTGCAGGTGTAAAAAGTTTGGCAGTAAGCCCTAAAAAGAGAAATTTTAACATCTCTTGTGCATTTTCCAAATCTGCGGATCAACATATTGCTTCGGACAGCCAAAGCTCTGCGTTCTCTCTCTATGTCTATGTTATCATTAAGGTCATCGGTGACCCAGTGAACCAAGTATTTAACCTCTGTCACTCGTCTTAGTGGAGTGTTCGCAACTGTTACTTGTGGCACTTTAGAGTAACATTTGGTGCCCGCCTTGAACACTAACAGCTCACTCTTTTTGGCATTATACCTGAGTCCCTGAGCCTCCGCATAACCCTCACATAACTGAAGAAGTTGTCTCAGTGCTCGGATCGAGGGGCTCAGCAATACCATGTCATCAGCGTAGCTAATATTATTGATGCAGACGCCATCAATATGACAACCAACCCTGGTATTGCTGAGCTCCACAATCAGCCGATTTATGTACACATTGAACAGACGAGGTGAAGTAATACCCCCCTGCCTTACCCCGCAGCTCAACTTGTACACATCCGACAACTCCCCAGCCCACCGAACATAATTCATTTGATTTTTGTACCAATACTTAAGAACAGAAATTACCTCTTCGCCTACGTCACTTTCTTGGTGTAGCATACTCCACAGTATGTCGTAAGACACCAGGTCGAACGCTTTCGATAAATCAAGAAAGCATGCATAGACCGGCGTCTTCCTATCAGCATAGTACTGAACTGTCTGTTTCAGGCACAGTATGGCAGTCTCTGTGGAGAGCCCGGGTCGAAAACCGAACTGGGCATCGTGTAGACTTATACGACTTGCCATATGCGCGTCCAACAGACAGTCCAGCATTTTAGCTGTAACCGTAGCTAAAGAAATTGGCCTATAGTTGGCGGGATCTGCAGTATCTCCCGTCCTGTTCTTAATTATTGGCACAACTATCGTTTTCATAAGATCGTCTGGTAAGAATGAGTGACTCATACAAAGAGAGTAGAACATACTCAACACCCTCGGCAGATGTACACCAGCGTATCGCAGGTGTTCAACGCTAAGGTGATCATGTCCCGGAGACTTACCTCTCACCATGCCCTTGATTACATTTTTAACTTCTTTGGCGGAGAATTTAACTGTCTGTTCCGAAGACATGGTCATGGACTTAGCGCCCAACACCGACGACATCACTGGCGCCGTAGACACCAGTGGCGAATCAACTTTAAAATGCCTAACAAACATATTAGCTATCGCTGTGGGATCACACTCACCTGCCAAGCTCACTGGGAGACTAGGCCTGGGGTTCATTTTATTTGTGGATTTCCAAAAATTCCCAAAATGTTTTGATTTGTGGTGTTCAGCTAAAATGTCTAATCTTATTTTAGTTTGATTGTTTCGACACCACTTTAACTTAGATTTAAACAATCTACGCGTTTCACGCATTCTTTCATAAATATATCCCACAGTCGGGTTATTATGAAGATGCCACATTTGAAACGCAAGCCGAGCCGCACAGTGAGCGCTTTTAACATGTTTATTCCAGCCTATCAGGGGTTTGTATTTTATATTCTTTACACATCTTGAACTACATTCCGCAGCCCTCGACAGGCATTGAATAATTTTATTATACAGAGTGCTTATTACAACACGATGGTTGGGATCATCACATATCTTATCGGCACAACTAGTTAATTCTAAAGGAAAATCTATTTCTCGTAGATAAGAATGACATAATTTCCCATACAATTCAATTTGTTTGGAGTCTCTATCCCCCCATATAATTTCATTTTGCATAGGTTGGTGTACTACAATGCTAGGTTTAATTAGTTGTAAGTTACATGTTATTTGAAGGGGCATATGGTCGGAACAATAACTGTCATACAATACCTCAGCATTAACTACCGTCTGCCGCGCAGTCTCAGTCACCACGCAATGGTCGAGCCAGCGCTTGCAGCCGTACACATCACTAACAAACGTATAACTATTAGATGGCAACAGTTCCACATCTGCACAGGTCCACTTTTGCTCCGTGCAAAAATTGTGCAGTTCATCATAAAAAAGCTCATTTATATGCGCATTAAAATCTCCTAACATAAAAACAGATTGTATGTTGCTATTTTCTATTATTGCATTAATTTCACTTAAAGTGTCAGAAAATTCGATTAAATTTTCATTACAGTCAGTGGGCATATATACGAAAAAGATGAGTAATTCGCGTTCTAGTAACTTCACTTTAAATGACGCTAGCCGTACACTATTACACTGCACAATCGTCACCGATGAGAACACACTCTTCCTCCATAGCAGCGCAACACCGCCATAAGGTCTTCCTTTCAAAAGACCCGCTGAGGTATCCATAACAGAAGTTCCAGTATAGGCGAAGTCATCATGTATGTTACCCAAAATCGGTAATTCATCGGGCGTTAACCAATGTTCTTGTAAAGCTATAATATCAGCTGATACACATAGACGCCTAATACATCCAACTGCCGTTTTTACATTCTTACAATTAAAACTGGTTATTTTTAAAAATCTATCCATTCTTATTGTAAGTATTCTGCGTCTGCCCAGAGGCTTTATAATTCTTCTTAAAATATATAAACCGGCGGTATGATATACCGTCAGGCCAAAACTCATCATTTAGGAATAAATCCTCACTGGTTCTAGGAACGAATATTTTATAACTATTGTATTCTTTGGCTTTTTTCATGTACATTTTTTCAACAGTAACTTGTAGATTAGATTTATCCTTAATGTACATAATAATATCTTCTTCGGAAACCCCTTTGTCGACATTATAGATATAAATGGGTAATTTTATATCTGCCGCTTTAAACTTTTCTTCCGAGTTCACAATTGCCTTCCCTTTATTGCCTTTAAATCGCTTATTTCTCTGAACTAATGTCCAGCCATCGTTCGATTTTGGTGGTTGTTCAGTAGCAGTATTAGCACTTGACAAAATCGCACTCTGCTTCCCAATGTGCGCGACACTCGAAGTGTCCGTGTGTCCCCTCTCGGCCGGCCGCTCGAGCGCTACCTGTTTACGACGTGTCATCGCGCTGCTCGCTGCCGCGGCGTAAGTTTCTGTACGACTACCGCACAAACTTTTTTCTTGTCCACCCTCTGTCCGCGGAGATAATAATAACGGTCTCTCAGGAGACATGTAATTATCTGAGGTAATGGACTTAATCGACTGTGGACTATTTAATACACAACCACCTCTTTTATTGTTGACGTAGGAATTATTTGTGTTGATATAAGTGGATTTATCCAGCACACTTTTTACCGATTCCAATTGATCTATAGTTGCGTATTGCTCTATTACTCGTTTGATTTCATTACGCATCCAGAGCATTTCTTTGAGAAGAGTGGTCACATCAACATGATCCCAAAGTACCGGAGGAAGTTTTTTGAGGTCCCTTGCGACAAAGACCGGTAATATCTCGGGTTCGGCTTGTTTGATAAGACTTATAATATCGTCTATGTCCCGGCTCTTCCTCCCATCTCCCCTCCTGTTTACCATACGTTCCCGTTCGCTTTCAGGTACCGAGTCAAACAACATAATCTTTGCATTACGTATGTCTTCTTCGGTGTAAGCGCTAACGCATATGCGACTAACACTTTCTTCATCCATGATGTCTAGTCTATCACACACGAATGCAAGTAGCTCGTTTATAACAATGTTGCACTTTGAACATTTTAACATTTGCGATGTTGCGGCCATCATTATACGCACAATGCTTTGGGGTGTTGATGTACTGGGCCCAGAAAGCACATTTTGGCGTTTATAGACTTTACCAAAATGTACTTTTAGGCCTCGCTCACCTTTAAAATAACGTTGCTGGGAGCAAATGGTGCAACGCACCAGCGTAGCTGATGTGCTAGGTAGACTGGCACCTATTCCCGCAACACTTTTGCCACCGTTATTAGACATAATACGGAAAAACTTACGAAATATTGTATACACTTAAAATAACAAACTAAAAATAAAAATTATAAACACAAATATACAACTTGACGTTTGTCACGATCAAAAGTTTTTAAATTCTGACGCGGTGGTTTGCGGCCGGTGCCGGCGGCCAGTATGTTGGCAGAGGCCGGCATAGTGCTTCATCGGCCAACCCATAGATTTAGGATATTTTTCGCTGCGCTGGCCAACCAGCCTTCCACGCCTGCCAGCCTGAGATGGTTAGTTTTGCTATTAGGTATAAGTTCCTTGGCTCCAGCAGATAATGTAGGTAAGATGCAGTAGGCCACGTAAGATGAACTAATTGGTCTTAAAACAGGTTGATGCTTCAAGGTATTTTATATAATATATTGATATTGCCTGCCAGCTAGCAGGTAGAGAGATGGGCAGTACGCTAACGCAGTAAATGTAGTAACTTACCCACAGCTGGGATCAGGATACACGTAGAATGTATAAAGATATAGCGGTACAGAATAGAGTAACGGTAGTAGGTTAGTGTAGAGTAGCGGTGACGGCCTCTCTGTCGGCCCCTTTATATACCGGCCCTCCATCAGCGTTGGTGTCGGCGCATTACCAAATAAGGCAAAACTTACGAGCGCGGACGATGGCTTTCTCTGATTGGCCGAGCGTATGGGCGGTACTGTGACGCAACGCAGTAAGTACCGGACATACGTTAAATATATTGTTTTCTTCGGCTACTGTTGGGTTCATAATTGAATAGGGAAAAAAAATCTTGAAAAATTATTTTCCGGCTGATCTGACAGACGTCATGTTTTTTTATCTCACATGTTTTTTTTTGTCGTCTAGTTTTTAAATTATTTAGATTTAACTCAGATGAAGAGATTTATATTAAATAGATTTAAAATAAATGCTATATTCGACTATACATATATTATTGTTATAAACATTCACTTATGGTAAATGAATGCTATTTACCTACTTGACATTAAAGTTTATTGTACCAAGTTCCCACTGCCATTTAATATGCTACTTATATAATTTGAATATATTATTATTATTATTGTCTGAATTCAATGTAAACTATTTAATTGTTAAATTACGTGAACTCTAATTTGTAACAGATTTTGTTCTGTCCTCACAGGGTTCATGTTTGAAGCATATTTATACTATGTAACACAGCAATAAACAACTATATTATGTATTTCTCCTGTCTGTAATGATAACCATGAACAACTGGCAATAAAAACATATGTATCCTTACCCTACTATTATGTTCGTGGCAAATAATTTTATATGTTTTGTTCTGGGAATTCTCATTATTACTTACAGGAATAATAAAAGATTTTAAAACATTTATCAATCTTATTTATTTTTACTACCTACTCATTGCATACACTTTGCATTAGTAAGTGGATAAATATTTTCACGCCAAAAAGATGCAATATTTCTTAACAAATTACTTGCATAGTCCTTGTCAAAATGTACTAGGACAACATCAACCTTTTTTGATTTTTCATAGTCGGGGTGAGCAACACAAAAGTAACCTTTGGTCAGATTGGTGACAAACATCTGTAGCTGTATCTGTGCATGGTATTTGTTACATATTTTTCCATTATTAATGTAGTTATTTTTTGTAATTTCACTTGTTGGACATTTTACTTCAACAACAGCATCTCGACAGATGCCATCTGGAGTGGCTGCTATCATTGGGTACTCTGGGGTGATAAAAACAGTCCACAGGACTTGATTTTATGTTTCAACATTGTTTGGGCAGTTTTAATTACTGACAATTCCATTCTTCGGCCTCTCTTCATAGCAGACGTGTCTGGCATTCTCGCGCCCATTATGGCAGCTACTAATGATCCGTCAGGTGTTTGACAGCGACTGGCTTCATATGCCTTAGATGCTGTGATACGAGCATATCGTAATTCATACCACAAAGGGCTCTTATGTTGGTTTCTGGTTCCACTTGCAATTTGATCCAGAGTATTCTTATCTAATTTTTGTTGCAATGTTTCTAATAGTAAATCAATATTATTCTTAACATCATCACTTGCTTGTATAAGGCAATGGTGAAAAGAAAACTGTCTGACATCAGTGTGTTTAAAATCTGGCTCATATTTAAGTAGTTCACAATTTGTGATTTTCTTCTTCTTTGCTTCCCGAAGGAACTCATCATAAAGCTCAGTGTTTGTGACATGTTGTGGAGCCTTCTGTGTGCATATCTGTTCAACAGTTATATATTTTAAGGTAGTTCCTACTCTGGCGAGCTTTGGTTTCTTCCAAAAGCATTCGACCTCAGTGCAGGAAGGTTCCTCCGTACGACGATGGGTCCACATCAAGAACGCAACTGCGTGCTTACAGCCACCAGCTGAAGCTGCACAATCCAAGCACTGGCAACTAACGACTTCATCCTTTGTTTCATCTATAACCATTGTAATATTATATGAACTAGCTCGCACTTTATGCTCAGGACAAATCTTGCACTTTAGTGTGCAAAGGCCTGATTCACGACGCAGTTGCACATATCCAATCGCATCATCCCCATAGGATTCTCTTGCAGACCTGCAAAGGTAAAAAGGTTTTATTGTTGTAAACACGAAACTTGCTCAATATAACCTCAAATTTTAAAATGAGTTAGTCATGCATGGTAAGGAGTGTTACATAGGTGTCCACCACAAACTAATGATAAAATGTAGGTAACTTAATAAGGTATTATCATACTCACTGTGCTGTTTTCACATTTTTGAGCTCTGGAGCACAAAAATCAGCATTATTTTTAAAAAATGCTCCTACCATTATAGCGTCTACTTTAGGTAGGTTTCTGCTGTCTGCTTTTACGAAATTATTATCCATGATTGAGAATAATTATTCATACATGAAAGCAAAATAAAATACCACTCAATAAAAATAGAAAATATCAAGATATAGTTTCGAAAACTTTGTTATGAAGTCACTACAGTAGAAGTTCACAGTGGTTCACCAGGCATGTGACGTAATCGTAGAGTGGCCAATCCTGAGCGTTTTATGTCACGCGACAAATGTCAAAAAAATATAATTTTAATTATTTATTTTAGATAAGATAAATAATATATTAATGTTAAGATACCCAATCACGTCTTTTTAGCTCATATTCTATAAAAATGACACCAATTATCATCATATTTTTCACATTGTCAAATAGCCTATTTTGGCTGTGCGTTTTCTGTCGGTCAGTCAGTCAGACAGTAACGCCAGAATTTTATTTATACAGATATTGATACAAAATTTTAATCATGTTAAACTGCAATTGCTTCGTAATCATTTTTTATATTTTAATTCAACAAATCTGCTAAAATTGTAACACCGAAACTATAGTGCACTAATGCGTATAAAAATAATATGTAAATAGTATTTAATGTTAGCCACAATGTTCATCAGCTTAAAAATATTATTGACAACAATAACGCATCACTGTTATCACTTGATATATTGAATTAAGTCAGTTAGCTGAAGAGTTATCACGCCGGCAAAAACTTATGTCACACTTAAATGGTTTATGTCGCCGTTTGATTTGTTGATGTGACTTACGTTATATTGTACGGCCGACTATTGCGACTGAATGAAGTGATGGAAACTGACGTGATTTTTCAGCCGACGGATAATGCAAAAATACGTTCTGGATATTTTTGCCATTTTGACCAAAAATTGACGTAAATGCTTTTGGTTTCCGTGACTAGATTTGTCACTCATATAAAGATATTTTCAAATGAAAATTCTTTTATGTCATTTAGGATAAGGAGTCATCATCATGTCAGTTTAAAGACGTTCACCACTAAGGTTCACCACACTGACTGATCGTAATAAGGAGTAACACTTATAAATATTTTATCAGATTATGCATCCTGGTACAGAATAGAGACAAATAGGTCCATGAGAACGCATGCAATACATGTCACTCTTTTATATCCATACATCAATCCTCCCAGACTTTCACGCTAATAAGTAGAATGCGTTTACTTAAGTCACAAAATTATGAGATTAAATATTATGAGCTTCAAATTCTGTGCATTGAGCATTAAGGCCTATAATTGTACTTGGACCATCTTTTAGAGATGAAACTTCTATAATTGAAACATGTTAGC
The DNA here is from genome assembly GCA_944739405.2 of Euclidia mi. NCBI lineage: Eukaryota > Metazoa > Arthropoda > Insecta > Lepidoptera > Erebidae > Euclidia > Euclidia mi. The sequence goes on from OX123192.2 coordinate 67,253,222, forward strand.
CATTGCCAAAAAAATAAATAAGGTCTGAAGGCTAGACAAAGCTAGACAATTTTAACTCGACGTTCAGGTCTCAAATTCAACTGTCGGGTGTACGCTAATATGCATTAACAGTAATTCAAGTTGATTATTATTCTCTGAACTAAGTGAATTTCTATCGATTCTGTAACACAGTTAAAGTCTCTTTGAGAACGGTACCCAACTCTTGATCAAATAAATTCGTTCTTACGTTATAGGGAGTTGTATTTTAGGTGTGGTAGACAACGACGATATTTATAATTTGAGAGACAAGTATGTAGTTATTTAACGAAATATGGATAGTAAAGGACCAAATAATCATAAACAATATTTAAAAGATTTGGACTTATGGCGTGCAAAAAACTGGCTACTGCAGACCTACATATCGGGAAAAATCAAATTATAAAAAATCATGCGGCCTTTCACAGTCTACTTTTGGACACAGGCCACTTCTTATTTACGTGACAATAGCTCATTGTGAGTCAATAGGCAGATTTGGCCTACTAGACCACGCTGGCAGCACGGGATAATATTATAGGGTCATAAAATAGATATCGTTTTCCGTTGCTTCACTATATTTTGTTTCGTTTATGCCTCGCCTCTCACAACACCCACGGAATGAAATCCACACGGGCAATATGACTAGCCAAAAATAATTTTGATATGATTGGTCTCCATGTTAAGAAGTTCTGAAATATTTATCCATTTAATTCAAATCTACCAAGATTTCACCGAGCGATATTATCCACACTTTTTTAAAATTGTCTCTTCATCAGTACCGTCTGGAGCGAAAATTAAATTTCGTTAAGTAAATGTTTTCAACATGGACACCAAACTATTGAGACAACGTGAATGAGATTTGAAAACGAAGTGAATTTAATTTACTTATTTAATTATAACGTAGTGGAGAGACCCACAGTGTGCTACGTAGACGGTGTTGGGTTTAAACCCACAGCACGCCCGACTAACTTTTCAAAGTTACTTGCGTATTTAATTGTTAATTACCGGCCGGTTGGCATAGCGGGAGTGCAAGCGACTGCTACGTTGAAGGTCGCGGGTTCAATTCCCGCTCAAGTCAAACTTTTGTGTGCATGAACATGGATGTTTGTCTTGGTCTGGGTGTTTCTATGTATAATATGTATGTATTTAAAAAAAGTATATATGTATGTTGTATCCATTATCTAGTACCCATAGTACAAGCTCTTCTTAGTTTGGGACTAGATGGTGTTGTGTGAATGTGGTAGAATATTATTATTATTATTATTGAATGGGATTCGCTGAACATTTGCATTAATATGGGCACAAAAATGAATGTTTGTCGTGGTCTGGGTGTTTTTATGTAGATATTATGCATGTATTTGCGAAAAAAAAAGTAGGTATAATAAAATTATGTGTGATTATCCATTGTGTTCATCATAGTACAAGTGTCATCATGTGAGTCATTCAGGAGTATTATATTATATCCATCACAAAAGCACATGGTCTATCTTCTGTCCCGAAGCTTGTATGACATAATTCGCAAATTGCTCCATAAAACCAGTACCTGAAATGTTTAACTATACAAACTGCAACACACTAGCCTCAGACAAACTAGGTGCTGAAACCCATTCTCCTTTTAACACCTACAAAAAAGCATACCATAAATTGCCACTAAGCTAGTCTAGCACTGCTATTTTACTAAGTTGTTACTAGATTCTCGGTACGAGTAAAACTATGAAACAGCACTGAACTGTTACGACAACGATATAGCAATTTGTGTGTGACTATCATTTACGAAGTTACTTGAACATTTTGATTCCGGGACAGCTTTTGAAAGATAAGGTATCGTCTGCCTCGTGGAAGACGAAATGAATTTAAAATAGTTTTACTACATTATTATTGTCAGTGCTATGCATACCGTATTTGTCGTATATATCAGATGCAATGCCTTGCAAATGTTTACCTTAAATGTATAAATATATATGATGTGGTTGTGCTAATAAATAAATAAAATAAATTCTGGCTTGACGTCGTAGGGTATAAATATGCTTGCCAATCGACTAGCCACCAGTGATGCTGAAGACCGTGCGAAATACAGCGTGGAGGAGCTCTCCAAGGCATGTGTCTTGAATCACAACCGGGACAGCACTAGGATGATTATGATGATGAGCCTACTAGACTAATAGTATGCTACACAGAGGGTCTCCAGTTTTGATAAACTACGCCATAAACGGTGAAACATCGTGAAACTGCGTAGCTGAGTTATTCATAATGTTCTCAAAATACGTGTGGAAAACAAATTTTAATTAGGACCTTTGCCGAGCAGTGGGATAGTATATAAATAGTACTGATATTATAAATTATGATTGTTCTTTCTAATTATTTTTAATCTCGTAATTATTTTAGTAGGTGCTCATTTTTCAATAATCTTTTCAAGTAATATTTATATTTCAACAGTTGAGGTATCCATAGTAGCATCGTGATAGTATGGCTATGTGCTATTAAACAAATTTTAATAGGCCTCCTCTAGTGCACAACTGCACACAAAGGTTTGCATTAAAACAAAAATATTTTTTAAATGTCGTTCTGGGTATAAAAATACAGGGCTTAATTATAACTTTAAAAAAATAAATATTACAATAAGCTTCTCACACCTGTGTTTAAATTAATTAAATTTTAAACCAAAATGTCAGTTTTTAGAAGTACATTTTAAGTGCCTTTGTAAGTATTGTCATAATCATTGGCACTTCTTATATAATTACCCACTGCTGGGCACGGGCCTGGTTAGACTTCAAATATCTTCTGAGAATATTGTGGACAATTCTGGGAAGTGCAGGTTTCATCATGATGTTTTCCTTCACAGTTTAGCAAGAGGTAATTAACTATTTATGAACTACTTTAGCTGAAGTAAATTTTGTTTTAAAGCGGAAATGTTGCAGTCCTCTCGTTTAATTCAATTCTAACGCAAAAGGACCAATTAGTCGACTGAATATTTTACTTGCATTTAAGACATCTATTATATATTTATAATGCTTGGCTGCTTTAGGAGACAGTGATAGCCTAGTGGAAAGACCATTGTTCTGCTACAAAGCACATACATACTGCTATTTTGTAAAGGCTTTTCGGAGTTAAGTGTGGCTTAAATTGTTAATAATTGCTTGCTAAAGTCGTGTTTTAAGGGATTAATAATACGGAGTGTCACTACTTCATTTCATTTCGTAGCTGTCATGATATACCTATATACATGAAGCAAATACATGGTATCTTTGGGAAGAAACGGAAAATTCGACATCAAACTTTATTTCGACCCGTCTGGCCACTGGCCAGCGAGACAAAATTCTCCTATTAACTCACAATGTTATTGTGACGCAAATTAGTAGAGACATATGTTCCGCAGTGAAATGCAAAAGGCTGCATGATAGAGGACTGTAAAAGACTATAATTGAAACGGTGAAAAAAACTTGGAAGAAACCAGTTGAAAACATTTGCAGTCTGCCATCACACGCTTGGCTAGGGCGGTGGACTATGACCTAACTCTCCCCAAAATGAGAACAAGTGGGACAAATTGTAAACAATGCTGATAACTACTCGACTGAACATTTGTCTACTGGTTAATGGCCCTGACTGCTACACTAGAGGTCGTCGCTTTGATTCTAAGCCAGTCAATTTTTTTTTATGAGCACGGTTTTTTGTTGTGTGTTTAGGTATAAATAAATTTGCTATAATTTATTTATTTAGAAATACATAAGTATGCTTATCAGTTATCTGGTCACCATAGTAGAAGCAGCTTAGTTTGGCATTAGACGACTATAGGATGCTCGCAGCAAGGCCTAATTTATTTTTAAGTTAACCGTTTCCTCCTGATGCCGTAGAATTTTAGGAAATCCCTTCTTAGTGCACTCCTACGTTCCCAGAGAACATGTACATGGCGAATTTAAGCTTCGTGTGCCCAGTAATTTCGGCTGTGCGTTGTCTCAGAGACAGTCTAAGAGACAACGAAATGACACAACAAAATGTTATATGAACAGTTTCACAGATTACAAGAAATGTAATCATTACACAAACCTCCTTTATTGTACGGATACTTTCATATTTACTTTCATACTTTATTATGATGCGACAGTACTGACAGATAGCATAAGCGCAGTAGGTACTCAATTATTACAGCGCATGCGTTCTTACTTCCAACAGTTAGATTTGTGCCCTACAAACTTCTACCCTCCCTACAATCCCTCCCAGTTAATTACAACTAATAAATTTTATTCTAAATTGCAACTAATGGTAGCCTACGTGTGTCTCCATGGCCATATTAAATTTCAAAATAACGGTTCAGCCGTTATAGCGGGAAAACGGAACATACATACATACACACTTTCGAATTGTTAATATTAAGTAGGGATTAGGCAGCTACCACAAAAAGCAAGTCGTTGTCCATGATGTCCGTTAGTTGTATGCTTGTAATTTCTTCGGGAAAAAAACAAATAGAATATAAAAATAACGTAAACGGTGCGTAAACACACACAGCGCATAGATACATCCGGCTCGTATATGTATGGCGCGTGTCGTATACTTTGGATATACGTACACCACCCGCTCCTTTCCTCCATGTAGTAAATATCTCATATTTTCCACACGTAAAAAAAAGGAAAGGTCCCTAATTATACTCGCTTTTATGAACAACTTTTCTACAAGCACATTGTAAAAATCAAGAAAATAAAATCAACTGTTTTTTGTTCATTTTCACTGGTTGAAATTCAGTCTACTAAGGTATACTTAGATGTTTTTCTCGAAGTCTCCTGGAACAAAGGTTTTTGATAACGAGTGGTTTATTGTGAAAAACCTTGCAAGGTTTGTAGAAGGCATACAAAGAATAAAATATAAAAACATAATATAGATTATTACTTGTACGTATATTTAATTTTCGTCTTTGGTATATTTCGAAAACTTTATATATTTTTCTTCTCTTTGATAGTAGAGCCTCAGAGATTTTAGCATGAATAGCGGCTTGACTGAGAAGTACTACCCAGTAAGTTGGTCTGATTTGAATACTTATTTTTGTGTTACCCATTTATCAATGAAGGCTATATGCTAATGTGGATCAGTAGCCTTAAACCGCACTAACCGCGGACTATGTTAGTTAATTAAATACCAAAAATATAATATGTGTTAGCTTTATAGAATAATTTGTACCTCTTTTATCAGTTATTGTGTTGTTGGAAAATTTCACTGTTATGCATGCATTATTGTGACGCGCGTACCAAGGTACGTTTCTGTATCAGTAAACATTATGTTTTAATCCATTATTTCGCTTTGTACAAAATATTTTGTTTAATTGATTACTGACTGAAATGGATTTGTAAATGTTAGCTAGCTTGGATAAATCTTAATATATAAAATCCTTGCGTTACTGACTGACTGACAGAGCGTTACAGCCAAAACTATTGGGCGCAGGAAGCTGAAATTTGGCATATATGTTCCTTGGGGACCGTAGGGGTGCACTAAGAAGGGATTTCCCGAAATTCCCACGGGATCGGCCAAAACGGGTAAATTTCAAAAAAATGTAGGCGTAACTGCTGACGGCCTCTAGTGTATTGCTAAAAACATAATATTGTTAAGCACTTGTAGAGGCAAGTTTAAATCAAATAGATACAAAACAAAATGTGATTTATTTTTTTAATAATAAATATTTCGTTTTGAGTGCATTCTGTTAAAATATTTTACTATCGGTTGACTTGTTGAATAATTTGAAAAGCGAACATTTACCTTTCTTTCTTTTTAGAACTGATCTGGTTTTAACTTTGCAGATTGGGATTGGTATCTTAGTCTAACCATATTTGAAATCTCTTAATGGAAAGAAATATAATAAGTACATTTTTGTTTTAGCTGTTTGCGTCAATGCAAATATTAATATTCGAAAACGCAATTAACGTTTATTTTAGACTCTGGTAAACCTGACAGGAATTTTCGTTAAACATGGTTTCATAAAAAGTTTATTTGACTTTGACTATTTATAAATGAAATTGCTACTTCTATGGGAAATCTCACACGAAATTTACTGCCGCCGGTTTGTATACCAATGTCATTAATAAAATAAAGGACAACGTAGCTGACAAAAGGTAAAAAATGAACGTAACATGCTTTATGCTTCCGCATGGAGAATAGAAACGACTATGATATAAGCAAACGAACATTAGTAACAATAACTTAGCATTGTATACACGTGGCTTCCGACCGAGACAGAGTCCACACTATGGCATCAAGAAAACTTATATACTTACATGTCGCACACACATACAAACATACATAGACTCACGCCCGTTCCCCGGGGGGTAGGCAGAGACTACGGAACGCCATTTTTTGCAACGATCCTGACATATCTCTCTTGCTTCATTCACTCTCATCAAATTTCTCATGCATGCTCTTCGGTTAAGGGTACTTCTAACCTGTCTTTTTTTAGGATGTCTCCAATCTGGTCGGAGAACTTCGGTCTAGGTCTTTCCCTTCTTCCTGTCCCATTCACACTTGCCTTATATAACTTCTTGGTCAGTCTTTCCTCATCCATCCTCTCCATGTGTCCTGTATTTTCTCACTTGTGAGAAAATAATCTTGCAACAGATTTTTCCTGGGGTAGAAATCATATCATAAAGACATAAATACATATTTATTTCTGCATTTTGGTTGTTTACAACACATATACATGTCAAAACCCTATTCTAGATGATGCCGGCTTTTCCTAGCTAAATGACTTCTTGAGAAGAAAGGTCGAAACAAACTCAGAGTCATTGCTTTTTTTGTCACTTCAATTTCTTTAGTCTTTTCTTCATCTTTTAAAGTCCACACAAAAAAAGGGTTTAGTATGCAAGTACAATGCAGGAAATTATCTGACGCTTTTGACTGACTCGGTCCATTGATGGCCCGCATTCAACAGCAATCGTACGGCTCAACCTTGATTGAGGGAGCCAGCACGATCTGTATCACTATGCCTCCACGCCATCAGAAGGTGTATGCATAAGCATGTCAGCCTAAGCCATCAGACAGGTTGCCACAACTATTTGTTTATATGTTTAATAATGCCCACATCGTACTCACAACTTTACATGCTAATACACAGTAAAATACATGTTGCAAACAATAAGTAAAAATAATAAAAAATTAAACAATAAAATGTCATATATTTAAAATGTCAGAAAATATTATTGAATGTCAATTTAGGAATAATAATATATTACTTAAGTAATTTTAAATGTCAAAAGAAAATAAATAAAATAACAATGTCGAATCAAACAATGTCAAACCAAAATAAATAAAATTACAAATGTCAAATTAAAAATGTCAAAATGTAAAAATATAAGTATTACAAATGTTAATAAAAATATCATGTCACTAATTTCAAAATGTCAAAATTCATAATTTTTAAACTCAATTCCAGGCATTTTTGTCTGCTAAATAATCTTTAACTGTGTAATAAGCTTTTGAACACAAGCTCTGTTTAATAAATACTTTGAATTTATTAATTCTTAGTTCCTAAATATTGCCTGGAATTTTGTTGTAAAAACGTATGCTTTGACACTTGTATGAGTTACTTATTTTTTGTAGTCTAGTTTAAGGAAGAACAAGTTTGTTTTTATTTCGTGTATTTAAATTATGAATGTCCCTGAATTTAGAAAACATATTTATATTTTTCCTGACATATAACAAGTTCTCATAAATGTATTGAGATGCGACAGTCATTATCTTAATTTCTTTAAATTTTTCCCTCAGTGAATGCCTTGAACCAATACTGTAGATTGCACAAATAGCCCGCTTCTGCAGTACAAACACAGTTTGAATGTCAGCTGCGTTGCCCCATAATAAAATGCCATATGACATTATGCTGTGAAAATAACTAATATATACTAATCTGGCCGTATCTATATCAGATAACTGACGAATTTTGTAAACCGCGTACGCTGCAGAGCTAAGTCTATTCGACAACTGACCTATATGTGGGCCCCACTGTAGCTTAGAATCTAAGGTTATGCCTAAGAATACGGTGTTATCTATAAGATCCAACTCTTCTCCATTCAAACATATGTTAGGTTTAACTTGTTTTACATTCGGTCTTGAAAATCGTATAAATTTTGTTTTTCTTTCATTTAACAGTAAATTGTTAGCTGTAAACCATTGAACTTTAGAGAGAGCGTTATTTACATCGTCATTATTTAATTGTTGTCGTCTTAGTTTAAAAATAAGTGATGTATCATCAGCAAATAACACTATCTCTTCATTATTTTGCATAATGTATGGCAAATCATTTATATATACAAGGAAAAGGAATGGACCAAGAATTGAACCTTGCGGCACTCCCATTGTAACCACTGAACCCATAGAAACTTTTCCATTTACCTCAACTCTCTGTATCCTATTACTTAAATATGATGTTAGGAGATCCAAAGCAGTGTTCTTAACTCCACAGTAATGTAATTTCCTGATCAATGTTTCATGAAACACGCAATCAAAAGCCTTAAATAAGTCACAAAAGACTCCCAGAGCATCATGCGACTCCTCCCAGGCATCAAAAATACTATCTAAAAGCTCAACTCCAGCATTGGTAGTTGAGCGACCCCTAGTAAAACCAAATTGTTTTTCATGTAACAGCTTATTGTTATTAAAATGAATTTGAAGCTGACCTAGAAATAATTTTTCAAAAATTTTACTAAACGTGGGTAGCACAGATATTGGCCTATAATTTGTGGGGTCAGATGTCCTACCTGATTTAAATAACGGAATTACTTTACTACTTTTCATTTGATCAGGAAACACCACAGTCAATGCATCTATTGAAAATCATTGCCAGTTCCGGTGCTACTGTGTTGATTATGGATTTCGTAATCACAACAGAATTGCCCCAAAGATCACTAGTCTTCTTCAAATTAAGGGTATTAAAAGTTTTTACAATATCTCTGTCAGTGACATAACTAAAACTAAATTCAATGTTACACCTATTGACATTTTGTTTCAATAGAGATTCGGCGTCAGTAGGGGACGAGTTGAGGGATTTAGTGGTTGAGACTGGAATGTCTGTGAAGAAATTTTCAAATGCTGTGGCAACCTCAAAATCTGACTTTAATATCTTTTTATTTAATTGAAGAGTCGAGTTGAGATCGTTACTTTTAATCTTGACCCTTCCAGTCTCATTGTTTATAATATCCCACGTTGCTTTTATTTTATTGTCACTGTTTTTAATTTTTGATTTTGAATAAAGTGTCTTAGCTTCACGACAAATCTTTTTAAATAACTTGGAATAATTTCTTACATATTGACAAAATTGTTCATCATTTTTATTAATTACTTTCTGTTCATATAATTCGTAAAGCTTATTTCTACATTTATAAATTCCAGTGGTTGCCCATTCACTGAACGATGTAGTACCAGCAACTGAGATCCTCTTAGGGACAAAGATAGAATTGAATATAGTACAGTACATGTCAAAGAAAGAATTGTACAACTTATTAGGATCGTTATTATAGCATAAGTATGGTAATGTACTTGTGAGTTTATCTTTAAGTCCCTCCAGACGACGCAAAGTTTTTGGCACCACACTCAATTCCTTTCTACCTACTTTTTTAGACTGCATAGCAAATATTATAGATTGTCCACAATGATCTGATGGTAATTTGTTAATTATTTGCTTTCTAACTGGTACAATATGTGTAAATATGTTGTCTATACAAGTAGATGTCGTGGAAGTTATCCTGGTGGGTTCCAAAAATAAGCATGTACGATTATATGACTTGAACAAATTCTTAATTTTGTGGCAATTCAGGAAATCTTCTAGTAAATTAATATTAAAATTGCCACCTACTATTATAGATTTATTTTGTTGGCATAGCTTCCGTAACACATCATCCATGACACTTTCAAAGTTATCATAGCAGGATGATGGTAGCCTATACACACTCAAAACAAGAAGTTGGTCCAACTCCACACAGGCTATTTCAACTGTCCGTTCAACAGAGAAACTAACAATGTCACTACGATTCTTAAATTTAAGCAGCTTGTTAACTAAAATCAACAATCCACCATGTATTGCATTTTGTCTGCTGAACGAACTACCAACTAGATGGTTATTAAAATTGCACATGAACTGGTGATCTTTAAGCCAATGTTCTGTTATACACAAAATATCGACGCATTCACCGTTCATGAACAACTTTACTTCTAAATCTTTATTTGACATACCTTGTATATTTGGATGTACTTGTGAAGTAAATGAATTATTAGTTGAATCGGGCTTCTTCGTACATACCAGCCCATTATTAGTGAAAGTGTCATTGCAAGAGGTATTCTCTATTGTCGAATTATTTAATTTAAATTAATAGAAATGTCAGACTGTGTAGCCAAAATACTTGCTGAATCATTATAAATGTCATTTTGTTGCTGTATAGGGGCAACACGTTTATTAGCCAAATTCTTGGCTGAAATGTCAATACAAAATGCTAGCGACTCAGCTAGTTGTATTTTATAATAAGAATTGAGGGGCCCAATTCTGCTAAATAAATATAGTTTCAACATCATGTAAGTGTCATACTTACGTCACAAAAAGCGTATTCTTCTAAATTATCTGATAATTGAACGAAGTTGTAACGAGATCGTAAATTGAAACAAGTGTCAAAATATGTATCAAAGACAATTTATTTCAAATTATACGATACGATTATATTGGGTCTGTGTGTTATGTATGCAGATGATGCAACAATTTTCATATGTAATGATGGTTTAAATGACGTTGAATATAAAATAGAAATAAATAATACACTTAAAAATGTAACAAACTGGTTAAAATCAATTAACTTAAGTGTAAATTTCTCCAAAACAAAGCTCATGCAATTTAGGAATTATAAAAATAAGCCATCACCGCTTAATACATGTGTATCAAATACAAATATTGAAGAGGTGGAGCAAATAAATTTTCTTGGTGTTACAATAGATCACAATCTAAATTGGAAAAGTCACATAACAAAAGTAAACAAGAAAATTTCAAGTTACACATATGTATTATCTATACTTGTAGAAACTACATCTGTATGTACCGCAAAAGCCACCTATTTTGGTTATGTGTATCCGTTGCTGACCTATGGAATTACTTACTGGGGAAACTCTTGTGAGATCCAATCTACATTTATTTTACAAAAAAGATGTTTACGTATAATCTATAATATGTACAATACTGATTCACTACGCCTAACTTTTAAAGAAAAGGGTTTCCTTACTCTCACATGTATTTATATATTAGAGATATGTATTTTTGTTAAAAATAACATGCAGTTCTTTAATCGAAAGTGCGATTCTAAGCCAAATGTACGTAGTAAATATAAACACAATCTTGACTTGCCACGAATACACAATATGATTTTTTATAAAAGCACATATATTTCGGCAATAAGAATATATAACCACTTGCCCGTCGATATAAAAGAACTGGATGCAATTTCATTTAAAAGGGTACTAAAAAAATGGTTAATGGAAAATGCATTTTACTCTGTAAATGAATATTTTTCTAAAAAATAGATAGTTTTCATTTTGTTATACTTTTTGCAACGCCCGAATGGGTAGACTGTTGATACCAAAAATTATTGTTAAACAACATTGTAAACACAGTTTAAGCAATAAATGTCTTTGTCTTTGTCTTTGTCTTTGTCTAGGTTATCAGAATACCGCTTCTGATTCCATTCAAAATATTATATCAATGTCATATAACAATAGGAGTATTGGCCCCCAGATAACAAGTATCTTGCGTCAAATGTAAAGCTTTACTAACATAATTGTTAGAGTCAAAAACATGAAATTGATCGTTATTGTATGACCAACTACACAAATTTATATGAAGACTATGTCTAATATTATTTTCTTTCTGTGGCAACCCTCTACTGAAAGGTAAAGTGAGCATAATAATTTGATTTAAATTTAATTCACATAATTTACTGTAATAATAGAATAAAAGTCTTTTATTTGAAGATCCTCTTTTACCAAGTAGAATCAATAAAGTTGTATCCTGGTCAAAATTGAAGTTAATAATTTTATATAAAATAGCAATGGAACTTAACCCAGGCAAACAGTAGTTTATCACTAACCCACTATATGTGTTCGCCAACAACTGACCCATACCTTTTACAATCCCATCACTAAATATTATCACTTTATTTTTATTTTGTAATATAGTTTTACTGTCTACTTTGTTATTTTTTAATTTATTTAGAGTGTGTTTAATATTTGAATTTGTATTGTTTAAAGAACTATTTGGCAAAACCGGGTCACATGTTAGCAATGAGCAAGCTGGCGAGTGTTGGTGGTTGAACGGGATGTCATTGTTCAATGGTATTGAGCATTTGTTACTATTTGATGCCACCAACTCATTCATTGCCAATATGTACTCTTTCATTTGTAGTTTAGAGTTTTTATATTTATTTGTCATTGATACTAATTTGTCACTAAGATTATTTAATTCTACCTGCAAATTATTTATTTCTAATTTATGTTTCAAATTATTTTAGTGATATTTCTGTGAGATTATTTTTAATTTTTCAAGAGTAAGTAATCTTTCCCTATTTAACTTAACATTTTTTATGAATAATTTTTGTCTGTGAACTAATTTTTGGGTCTTTTTATCGCCGTCGAACTTTGCGCTCAGAGTCACAACTAACAATCTATACTAATATTATAAAGCTGAAGAGTTTGTTTGTTTGGTTGAAAGCGATAATCTTATAATATAATAATTAGGAACTACTCGTTCGATAGGATTTCGTGTTGAATAGCCCATTTACCGAGAAAAGCTGTAAGCCATATAACATCACGCACTGTCGGTAACTTTGTATCCATTACAGTACCTCATTCCGATTCCATATCCTTCAGAGGAACTCCAAGCAGCTTTCCTTTATCTAATGTGTATTTGGATGTTCAAAGTAAGACGTTAATAAAACTTTTTCTTCTTCAGTAGCACCGGCAAGAACTTCTGTGCAACAACATAAATATAATTAACAATGTAATTAGCTCTATCTGTATTTGCTTTTAAGAGCTTTCAAAATACGCTTTCAGTTTTAGTAATTAAGTTAATCTTAAGGAAATTGGAGCCATATTTTTGAAAAGGGCACTGATTTAAATGTGTCGTTTTGTTTTTTATTTATTTAATCACAAACATTTTTTACATTGTGTTTGATATGATTACATTGATATGTCATGGTAGAATTATACGAACAATAAAATAGATTATTAAGAAACAAATACAAAAACAAAGCAAAGAAAATACACAAAAAGCAATATAAATAGATAATAATCAAAAACAAATAAGCAGTTATCAATATTAATAAATTAGATTACAATCATTTATGTCACTTTAACTAAAAAAAAATAAAAATATTGTATACAGGTGATTAAAACATAATAGTAATAATGTAATCTAATAAAATTGGCAATAAGTAGCAATTCAATGAAATTAAAATTAAATAAATGTCACAATTATAGAATTTAATACAAATAAGTTCAGCAATTAATAAAGGACAATGGCAGAATTTGGTCTGGGTTTGTTGCGGCGATCTTAAACTTCATATGAACAAAACAAATTGTTATTTTTTTCTACGATTTTTTATATTTTCACTTTGTCTCGTTATGGTCGGAGTATTTTATGATGATAAAAAGCATTCCAATTGATTACGAACTAGGTAGGTACCTACCTACTTTATTATTTGATTGTTGCCATAGAGTATAGACAATGGTGTGACAGGAATAGACGTTTAACATTGATCCGTATCGATAATTAAATAAGTAATCGATACGATCGACCTTTATAGAATCCGTTTCTTTTTAAATATAATTATTACAATACAGTAATTTAATCTTTAATCAAAATTATATCAATAAGCTAATATTTTTGGAACAAAACTACTTTTAAGTCAAGTAAAAACGTCACAGCATCGTTTAAATGTTGTATCGATTTCACATAAAATCGATTTAAAATGTGCAGCTCTGCTTTTGTCTATGGCTGTGACAGTTAGTTGCTACAGAATCCTTTTGCGTTTTGATGTCAATCTGACATATGTCATTTGATAATTCAAACGTACCTACATCATTCGTTCTTAACTAAAAATTAAAACACTGGTATTTTCTTTTTCCAGGTTTCCCGAGTGAATATAGAATCATTTATAGACTCTGTTACTTACGCCGATTTTTTTAATATATTTTTTATTACTGTACGTTTCAATTTAAATTATTTAAATTCAGACATTTTGATGTATGGAGATCTGCCAACATGTAGTTTCGTAATTTTGGTTAAAGGACAATCCTTTAACCAAAATTACGAAATTACATGTCATTAACAGAATATAAACATCTCTCCTTCTTCTCTCTTGTATAGGAGCAGCTTAAATTCGACTGGCAATTTATTGAAAAGTTTAATGGACATGTTTTGTCTTTTGTTTTTAAAATAACATTATAAATAAATAACTAAAAAATCTTATGTATTCTCCCAACAAATACACGTAGTAGAATCAGATTTTACAGAAATCATGGTAGGGAGACAGTAGCCTATACTAAGTAGGAACTTGTGGTACAGGACTTTTGGTACAGAATGTATGAATATACAGTTTCATACAGGATGTTACTAAAGTGGTGGAATCAATCTAATTTTTCTAAGTACATACATAGTCTCACGCCTATAACCCCGAAGAGGTAGGCAGGGATGTATTTCTACACCCACTTTTCGCCAGATATACTTTAGTCCCACGTAATAAGGGGCGAGCCTATTGCCGTACCGGGCACATTTCCAGATTCCGTGCTGCTACTGAGAATTTCGGGACAGAAAAACCATTGGGTCGGGCAGTGTTATTGAACACTGCCCGACCCAGGAATCGAACCCGGGACCTCCCAATCCCACGCGCACATTTATGCCGCGAGACCAACGAGGCAGACGTATAGGGTTAGATGTCGAGTTTTCCGTCTCTACGCAAATATGGTATTTGCATCGTGTTATCCCTTAGTCGCCTCTTACGACACCCACGGGAAGATAGGGGGTGGTGACACTTGTATTCTATGCCGTCAACCACACGGTTTACAACACAGGTAACATTTTTCTTAGTATAAATGTAGATATCTGCTTAGCAATAACATAAAATAGTCATACATTATTGATACATTGAACGTCAAAAAAGCTTTTTGGCATTTCACGATATTAATTATTTTGGAAGTATAAGAGCAAATATGAAATGTTCAATATTTTACCCATAAGTGATGTCTTTTCGCAGATTACAATGTTGCAAGGAATTGCATGACATTGTGAATGTCCTGAATGCACGATTACGTAATGGATTAGGCGTTCGTCTCGCTACTACGCTACTTTGAGCGTTATAGCGTCTAACTGACAGACATAGACATT
The DNA here is from genome assembly GCA_944739405.2 of Euclidia mi. NCBI lineage: Eukaryota > Metazoa > Arthropoda > Insecta > Lepidoptera > Erebidae > Euclidia > Euclidia mi. The sequence goes on from OX123192.2 coordinate 67,268,622, forward strand.
GGACAAACAGTTTTGTTAACCACAAATTATTGTACTGAGTCAGTGTATTTTTTTAGTTTGTTGTTTCAATTTTTGTAACATTTTCTGCAGCCAATACGGCGATTGCCTAATTTAAAACAAACTCCACTTTTATTCCATCGACGATTTAGGTTTAAACATCAATTTTTGTGCGTTGTTTTTAAGGACATGGTCCTATACTTATAATGAAAGCAATCTCATAGAGATTGTTTATGTACTAAATTACTACGTGAACAACTTTGACTAAGACGGTTCTTTGCCTTGATCAGCGTGTTATTTTGTAGGATTTTTGTCTTTGCCTCAACAACTATCTTTATTACATTCTTTGTCATACACGTGCGACTTACAACCACTCAGAGACAAAGTAAACGCTATAGAAAAAGTGGATAAATATCTCCACAAAGGTAATTGTTAATATCATCTCTTTTCATTGTACGTTCCTCTTTCTGACGTACTCCAACCTTAACATCAAAATAAACCTTAGCGGGATTCAAAAATATAAATGCCAAATCTTCTTTGTAAGTTTCAATTTTCTATTGAAGATGAAAGGAAATGGGCTATTTGAGTTTGTCGCTGTGAAGAATTTCGGTAATACATTCTTGTTTAGGTGAAATAGCAATCTGGTGATATTGATCGTTTGCTGTGTTGTAGGATGGGGAATTAATAAATGGAAATGACGAAGGGATAAAATTGCTTACGGGTCGTTCAAAGGTTTCAAGTTATGGTAATAACTATAATATTATTGCGGTGCCCTTTATGGGGTTTACAGGTCATAAGTGTTTAGATGATTACAGTAGTTGAAATGCTAAACGGGATTGGTACATTACTGTAGGACATGACAGGGTCCTTTCAGGTTGTACTTACAGGTTTTGGTAGAGTTATCGGGGCCTAACTGTGAACTCTTAAAAAGGTCGAAGCCAAATAATATTCTACTGTAAAAGTATATAATAACGTTCATCTTTCTACCACTCTAGAAATAGTCAATAGTGTTGCTAGGTTGCTTAAAAACTTATTTTATCATCTGATGTTTAACTATTATGATGACAGCATAAATATTTGTCTTTAACAACACCAAAATTAATACGGTGGTATAGTCATCTTCATATTGTGATGCCGACTCTACAAAACACTGCTTATGAAACAGAACCACTGCCTTTTCTATTAAAAGGTAGAGCAATTATTTTCATTCTAGTAGAACTCTTAGCTTCAGAAACATAGTAAATGCACTTTGGGCAAGCTTCTGCCGCATAAGGATTTTTTGCTACACAACACAGAACCATGCTCTTCAATATTGTCAACAGCATGCACAAGATTATTTGACTTGCTCGTCTTACACGGATGAATATTGGCCCATTTTACGGTTATTGTGCACAGCCTTCCTTCTGAAGGTCGAGTCTCACATTTCACAGTGATCAGCTTTCGCTGTAGCGAACGAGGCCAATTTGTGTTATTTGACGCCATTTTGTTCCCAAATTTCTTGAGAGTAATCAATCTTGATATAATTTTACTATATTATACTTTGTTATGACACCCTCTCTCGTGATATAATTATGAAGTAATATGATATTACTTCCTTGGTCTAATGTCATGTGTTTGGAGTTTCGGTCAAGGGATATAACATTTGTGTTCTCAGCAGTATCGTTTATCTACTCATGTGGCAGTATTACACATGCTGCCTCTGTGGTTCACTGGATAGCATATGCGTCTGCCGGTTAGGAGATCCCGGGCTTGATTCCTGGGTCAGACAAAAGTGTCACTGAGTTTTTTCAAATTCTTAGTCGGCAAGTCGGCAATAGGCATGCCCCCTATTACGTCGGACCTAAAAAATCATAGTAAGTATGGCAAAATGTGGGTGTAATATTACACTCTTGCCTACCCCATAAGAAAAAAAACCGGCCAAGTGCGTGTCGGGCCACGCGCAATGTAGGGTTCCGTAGTTGCCCATAATGACTTGCTGCAAAGGGTATTAATGTACAACAAATCCGACTGTTTATTTTGCTGAAAAAATAATTTTAATAACACTATTATAAGAACCTAAGTTTTGTTTAGAAAAATACTAGGTATGTATCCAGTTATGTATTGTAAACATAAAATGTGGTTTCCAAGATATACTACTACTATACATACGTAGTACCGTAGTACATTACATACCAAAGTACGTAGATCTTTAAGATTAAGCCAGCGCGCCCAATGTAAACTCACAGAAATAGGTATTTATAAGTTAACCGACGATTACTCATAAACTAGTGATATCTATTTAGCCGTGATAGTTTTCCTTTTAAATTCGTTATATGTACTACATTTGTGATTTTTTTCACCTCTTCCAAAGTAATAGTTTAGCCGGCAGAGGGGGGGGACACTTGAGTCTGACAACTTTTTTCACTTCAAAGCTTGATATTTGACAAACCAATCACTTAATCGAAAAATGATTTGAGCAAACTAATAATATTTTTTTAAAACCTATCCAATGATACCCCACATGATGGGGTCCTCAACCAAAAAAAAATTCAACCCCACTATATATGTAAGGGAGATACCCTTAAAAAAAATATTTTCCTACATTTTATTCTACAGTTTTGTTGCAATATCTTATGTCTATATTCATGTCAAATATAAGCTTTCTAGCACCAGGCGTCTTTGAGCTAGGCTGCGGACGGACAGACGGACGGACATGACGAAACTATAAGGGTTCCTTGTGGACTACGGAACCCTAATATAGGCATGAGTCTATAAAATAAAAATACGCAATGTAAGTAAAGCGCATTTTTAATGTACTATGAGATTCTTTCTTACATAGTACTCACCAAAACGTTGAACAAATCTAGGAATCGAACAATTATAATACTGGCTCTGCTTCGCTATCTAATTTTACAGGCATAAAGGATTGCACATGCAGGTGAACGGATGCACAGGAGCGTGGAATTGTTTGTAGTCACGAACTTGTGCTCTAGGGGCTAGTTACCTTTGCAGATATAGATAATATAATCCAAAAGGGATTATATCATGATTTATTTGCATAAAAGATAAGCTTAGAAAACATAACCTCTACGTGCAGTTGGATTGTAATACTATAAGGAGAAACAAATTGAATTTTATTAAAGTTTTGTTTTAAACCAAACGCAAAGAATCGCGGGTTTAAATTCATTCCGTTCACCACTGTGCGTATGATATTGTTAATTATTGCTTAGCAAAACGGTGAAGGAAAACATCGTTAGGAAATTTTCATGTCTGAGAGTTCTCCATAATAGTTTTTGAAAGATGTGTGAAGCCTGCTAACCTACATTTGGCCAGCGTGTTTGACTATTGGTTTACCATTCCCATAGTGAGACGTGGCCCGTGCCCAGTAGTACGTCAGTTAATATAGGATGTGACGAAACCCATCACAAAACCGACGACGCCGACGGCGACGCGACGTCTACTAATTTTGGAAGTCATACGTACTGAGCAAAAATAATAACTGAGAAACTATTTTTTAAAGTATTATATATTTTTGTAAAGCGCGTGCCTGCAAAGCTTAAAATACCCTCTTATCCATGGGTGCATAGGACATCTATAGAACAAATCGGCGAATTAAATGCATCGATTTGAACCTAATTAGAAAAAAAAATTGGTGATTGCAAGCCTCAATGTCTCCTGAACTAGTAATTCCCCAGGTATGGCGCCGAAGTTAAAAATGTTTATAATGATTTGTACAATATGGGATTTCAGTTTTTGTTAAGGGTCTTTTACACCCCATATACATGGCTGATGAAGATAATAAAGTTTTATTATTTTATTTGTCCGCAGGTCCATCATCCCCTATACCTTCATATTCAGAGAAACCCGATGAGAACGAGCTGACAGTATCGTTCCCGCCACTAGAAGATCTCTACAGTCACACGCCTGAGAAACACTTCGGTACAGAGAACAACACTGTTGTGACGTCACAGACTGGCTCTACCGCGCTACTGCCTTGCGTCATACGGAATATTGGAGATGGCATTGTGAGTACTGAATTTTGTATACGTTATTCATGGCTGTTCCTCTGTTTGTGTGTTAGAAGATACAGTTTAATAACTATTTTACCAGAATTTATATCATTTTTTGGATCAACTTAAACTTGTTCACAAAGGTGTGAATTATGAGCTTATAAAAATATTGACTATCGCTTGTCTCCTGTCTCAAACAGCACAATATTGAGAAGATGGTTCTGGCTAACATGTTTGACACAGGTTATGGAAAGTCGGTACCGCAGAATATACAAAATCTGGTGTATGGCTGGCTATACCTTTGAATGCAGGTCAGTCGCCTGTCGCTCTCGGGAAAACCTGATATTCTGTTAAGACTAGAAAAAAAACCCAGGGCACCATGATGAAAGTCTTGGATGCAACCAGAATAACTCTAGAACGAGATACAATAGAATAAAGAACACTATTTGACGCATAACTTTAGATGATTAGAAAACTATCCTTTTAAATTAAACCATATAATCTAAATGTATAAAATCCTTGCGTTACTGACTGACTGACAGACACGCTACAGCCGAAACTATTGGGCGCAGAAAGCTGAAATTTGGCATGTATGTTTCTTGGGGACCGTAGGGGTGCACTAAGAAGGGATTTCCCGAAATTCCCACGGGATCGGCCAAAACAGGTAAATTTAAAAAATTGCAGGCGTAGCTGCTGGCGTCCTCTAGTGTTGGATAAAATGCTTCTTGCTTGAATACAAGTAAAATTTGGTATGTTATTAGCGTGCTAGAAGTGGAATACCATAACTTAAAAAGTGTTTATTTATAAAATATAAAATTGTACTAGCCATAGGCCAAACAACATTTTCAAGAATTTTGTTTGTATATGATAATTTTATACTGTACAGTATTTATGACATTTACTTTATTGCGTAGGTATTTTTTTTAATTATATAGTTAAATATGAAAATTGAAAAGTATAGTTTGGAATCACTATTCTCATTTTTTTTTCATTCACAATTCTGGAGATTAGCTCATACATGCGTATACCAGTAGCAGAGGATAGGCGGGAGGTTTTTACTTGCTTGTAACAATAATATAAAAGTGTGGATTTAACTATAAAGCGATAGGTTGCAATAGTTGTAAACGACCTGGGGCCCAATTTCTCAAAATAAATATAGTTTCGATATCATGTCAGTGTCATACTTACGTCACAAAAAGCGTATTCTTCTAAGTTATCTAACAATTGAACGAAGTTGTAACGAGATTGTAAATTGAAACAAGTGTCAAAATATGTGTCAGCGACGAACTGTTTATTTCAATTTATACGATAATGACATTCGGTTATCAGAATACCGCTTCTGAGTCCATTCAAAATATAATATCAATGTCATATAAAAATAGGAGAATTGGCCCAGTACATTTAAATCTATGATTGGCCCCCTGATTGCAGTTCATAGGTGCATGCCGGTGGCAACAAGCAAGAATGGCACAGCGCCAGAAATGAAACTAAAATATTGCACCGCATTTCTCAATTTCATATTAAGTAGATACCTATATAATAATTCTAGAAAGTTTCCAACATAGTCAAGCATTTTAACTATTTAGGGACTAATAATATGTACTCGTATTGCAGGTGCACGTTATAAAAAAAATAGTGTGCAGCCACGGTAATAAAAAAATACAAGTCGCTGTAAGTCGCTTATTAAAATAACTGGAAATAGATTTACTCAGCCCACAACTATTTGTTCTTGTAATTTGAAGCAAGCATTTATCATGTTTGCTTCGAAAGAGGATTAATTAAAAGTAAAAAGTTTAAAAAAAAAAGTTTCATATGCGCTAAACATAATTATGTAGAAGATCAAATTTAATACAAATCAAGCGAGCCCAGACTTCATGGGATTGTGCCGTTATATTACGAGGTTATATTTAAGGCAAAATAATACTTTGTATGGTTTACAAATTGTTTGTTGTACCTATTGTTGTATTACCTACTTTGGTCCGTTGACTTACTACTTGAAAAGACCTCGGGATTTGTGACTTTTGAAGCCATATTTTCTAAAAAATATAGCTCATGAGCTAAATAGGCATTAGTCGTGTTACCTACATATAATACAAATACCAAAGTTACAATTTTGTAAATTAACTAACCAGTAAAATGAATCAGTAAAATTGACTTTCGTAGAATCCTAAAAATTGCCTGAACTAATACTGAAATAGACACCCTTTTTTATGAATAAAGTATACTGTACATTATATTCGTAGCTTTCTCTATAATCAGAACGACAAAATCAAATAGATTAACAGTTCTTTCTTCGCAACAAGCTGAAAGCATATATACATACATACATAGACTCACGCCTGTTTCCCGGAGGGGTAGGCATAGACTACGGAACGCCATTTGCAACGATCCTGACATACCTACCTCTCTTGCTTCATTCACTCCCATCAAGTTTCTCATACTTGAACTAAAACTAAAATTATCTTCCTTTTTATGTTTAAAGCATACTGTACATTAAATTCGTAGCATTCTCTATGATAAACTGTCAAAATCATAAAGATACAGTACTCGCCAATCTTTATGGCCGCTCTGAATGTAGCCATCGGTACGAACTTGCGCATGGTACAGTCGGGTGGACATTTCATAACCAAGATTTTTTTTGTAAACGTTGTTAGTTTAGCTATATTATATTATTTAGTTACATATTTAATCAAATTCGATTAATATAAATTCAGTTAGGTGAATGGACTTCTAAATAAAAAACACATTGGTTACGACAAAAGATTTTTTTTTAAATCTTTATTTGTAATGGGGCTACACCTTCCATAAAAAATCTTCCATACTCGTAGATGGTACCTCATTTGAAGAACTTTCTTCGTCACTTTCTGCACTTCGGCATCTCCATCCTCTTCCTCCGATTCATTTTCGCTCACGTGTATGATAAATTGATCGGTAAAGTCATCTATCACAACATCGTTCTTTTTATATTTCACCTCAATGCGTCTAACTTTGTCACATAACGCAATCCATTCATGTTCACCCATTGTAAATATATTAGTTTGAACTATCTGTGCCTAATGGAAGGAATGAATTAAGACGAACAAAATAATTTTAGTTCTAAATGTTGACAATAGATGGCGTTGTGCAATTATTGTCATTTTTTTCTGAATTGCGGTGTTAAGATTATCCGTGGATTAATGACGCTCTCCAGTTATTGTTTATTAATTTATTTTTCTTTCTTTCTTTTTTCTAGACAACTCCCGCTCTAGGAATAAATTCTGTGTCGCGGGAGAATTAACAAACATACAACCAGCGGACACAATGAACACCCAGACTCGAAACAACAATTTATGGATCACACAAAGTGTTGTCTCGTGTGGGAATCGCACCCACGACACTTGGCGCAGTGTCAAGCGGTAAGGCCGCCGCTTAAACCATTACGCCAACCGTGTAGTCAAATTAATGGATTAGTTATAATAGGTATTAGTTATAATTAGGTATCTGTACCAGTGATGGACGGTTTAAGGTCGATGAAGTACGTATAAAATTTCCAAAAAAAAATTTACGGCCCGATTCTTGCAATGGCTGTAGATAAATTTGGTTATGGTTTTTTAGCATCTAATAAGAGAATACTACATTCATTCTAGTAATTTCCATAAAAATAAAATTACGAACAAAATTGGCTTAAAATTATCCAGTAATGGACAAGTCATACACCAATGATTGACACCTAGTTATGGACAGTGTTCCGGTATTGGACACCTAGTAATAGACACTTGATAGATACAAATAAATAAAAATATTGCTTGCTTAGAAACAAATTTTATTTGCTATTACGTATTCTAAAATAAAAGTTCTTATTAATCATAAAATAAAGTACTGTAAGAAAGATCTTGTTTGTAGTACCTACAGTAAAGGAATGAACCAGTGATGGACACCCCAGTAATGAACACGTCTGTCCATTACTGGTAAATAGCTTTATAAAGTCATGGAAAAAAGATATTTCATTGACTTCGAGAAATAAATCTAGAATCGACTAAAATCTTTAAAAAAATTCCCTGCACTAGTAATCGACACAATGTCCATAACTAGGACATGTCATAATAACAGGTACTAGTCATGGACATAGCAAAAAAAAAAACAATCCACATTGCTGTTTGCAATACATTTAATTAAGATCGTTTGGAAAAGAGGTTAATTCAGCCACAAACTTATTATTTATTTATTATTACCTTAATTGAATCGACAAAAAAAACTCATCAGCAACATACCTCGCTATCAAACTCACTTAAAAAACGATATCATTGGTGACACGCGCTGTTTATCTTTCCACCAGTTTGAAACTGAAGCACAGTCATAAATCAGCTGTCAATATTTTGACACTTTAATCTCTTTTCTCTGTGGTAAAGTATTGCCAGGTATCAAAAGCATTGTAGAATCCTTATTTTTTAGGACTCAATCAATAATGTTCATAACTGGTACGCTGTCCATTACCGGTGCACTTACCGCATTTAGGTGTGTGCCCTAGTGTGTCTCTATGGTGCCTGTGTTCATGTGCATTGGGAATTACTGGCGCTGAATAAAAACTATGGATAGCACTTTAACCTTCATTTATTGTCCGAAAAGTCCCAAGCCTATCCACGTTCGTACCGACCGGGCAGCGCGCAGTAACTGCCGGTGCCGCTAACATACTTCTCGCTTACACACAATACTGCTGATACATCATATCGTTCATACTTACAAAGTCCCTACACAACACCCCCCAATTTTTTACAAAAAATTCAAAATAGAAACACTAAACTAAACTTAAAATTAACACGTTAGGTACATACATACACGTAACACAATGTAACAGTTAGGATGTTGAATCATAACATTGCGATTAACACTGTAGGTACACGTATTACATTACAGCTTACGCGTAGCTGGCTGGCTTAGACTGCTGAGGTGGCGGCCGTGGGGCTCCCGCGGGTTGAGCAGCTACAATTCTTGTAAACATCTTCGTCATCCAGTGTCGAATGCGATACCAACAATATATTATTACGGCCAATAACATAAAAACACCCACGAACCCTGTCATTACGGCTATAGTTATATTGTACTTGTTCATTTCAGCCTGTACTGCACCATTTTGGGCAATGATCACTTCTTCTTTCCTATATGTTTTTCCCATTTTAAGATAAAAGTAAATTAACTTTCAGAGATGTTACTTGAATGAAATATATTAGCGTTATAAAATTATAAAATTACAATATGAATCTATTTTAAGACATGGCCTACTTACAGTGTTTATCGCATTGTATGCAGTTCGATGCTCATTTCGCATAATTAACAAATACTCATTTCACAATCAAACGATATTACTACATAATTCGAATAAAATAATAAGTAGGTTCTAACTGAGTGTAAATAACTATTTCGTAACTTAATATTAAGGTACACATACATTAGACTGTAAGTTAGGTATAAAGGTATGCGTCCATTGTACTGCAACTTTTTAGGTAAGTATTATGAGATACAAGTATTAGACCATAAAGTGTTGTTTTATTTACTGACTACATTTACCAATTAAATCTTACTGGGCGTTTGATTACACGTCCCAATTTCGATACTTTCTTAGGATACATATTCTTATCGTTACATTCTAATGACTTATGTTCTATGATTAATTTATTAACGTTGGCATTCGGTTCGCTATAACAATCATTGTCCGTATGTTCGCTAACATGTTCGTTCAATATAAACGCAGGTTTTAACCTGTCGACAGATATATTGACAGTTCTATTAGGCAACTGGATGGTATATACTTTACCTTTTCTGTTCACTACGCGATAAGGTCCGTCGTATGGTGGCGTCAGGGGTCTGCGTACTGCGTCATTTCTAATAAAAACATAACTACACTTATCTAATTCACTATGTACAAATAATGTGCGCGAGTCTCGCAACTCTCTTGATACTGGTTTTAACTTATTTATATTAATTCTTAACTGGTCTAAAAATGCATAATCCGTTAAGTTCCGATTATCCGAGATGTTATAGAAATCTCCGGGTAAACGGAGCGTTTGACCATACATGTACTCGGCAGGACTTACACCATTATCGCTCCTAGCTACTGTACGCAATCCTAATAAGACTGTAGGAAGCTCGTCGTACCATGAAGTATTATCTGTAAGTCGTGCTGTGACAGCTTGTTTCATACTCCTGTGCCATCGTTCTATAATACCGTTTCTTTGCGGTCTGGGTGTAGTTCTGATTTTTTTAATGCCTAGTAATTTTAACAATTCGGTAAACAGATTACTTTCAAACTGGCGACCTTGATCGCTTGTTGGCTGTTCGGGCACTCCAAAACGAGTTATCCAGTTATCATAGAAAACTTTGGCTACAACTTCGGCAGTAATTTCATGTACCGGGATGGCTTCCGGCCAACGCGTATATCTATCTATCATTGTAATAAGGTATCTATGATTGTCTCTAGTAGGTGGCAATGGTCCTACTATATCTATATGTACATGAGATAAACGCTTAGATTCTGAGAACTGTTGACCTTCCGACACAGTATGCCTATTAATTTTCGATTTCTGGCATTGAATACATGTTTTTGCCCATTGGCCAAAATCACGGTTCAATCCCGGCCAGAAAAATCGGTTTGCTATTAATTTGCGAGTCGCTCTAATGCCAGGATGACTTATTTCATGTACTGTTTTGAATGCAAATTTCCTATAGGATTCGGGTATATATGGTCTACACGTATTAGTAGAATTTTCACAATAAATCAATGTATCACTGTGTGGAATGAGAATTTTCTTTAGAGAAATATTGTCATTCTGTTCAGTTAATAATTGTTTTAACTCTGCGTCCGTTTCCTGTGCTACTGCTAATTCTACGTAATCTATAGACGTTGGGCACTGTATAGTCTCGATGCGCGATAACGCGTCTGCAACTTTGTTGTTATCGGCCTTAACATACTGGTAGCGCTATCTACCTTCCTATCTATAACTAATCGCATCAACATCAATCGTTCCACGTACAAGTGTGAGCGATACCATATTTCCGTCTCCCTCTATCCCTCTCCCTGGAAGAGGCACTGCCTTTCGCCTGATTGGTCGCCACGATCGTCGACGCGAGTGACAGTCCAGAACATTCCGCTCGCTGAGAACGTGTCCGCTATATCGTATCGCGCCGCATCGCTGTATGTGATTATTACCGCATATATAAACCGCTCGCAAGTGGGAGTGACGGTGAAGTGAAGTGAAAACAAGCAGCTACATCACGAAACCACCAGGAGACTGCCCTTCGGAAACGAAGAAGATTGCATAAGGTAAGTGCCCTCCATCCTTGAAATATCCTATACCCACTCACAATCACCTCTTCCCGTATCCATCTCCTAGGCGGCTAAGAACCCGCTATCCTTTGTATACAGTCCATTTCCCTCCCAAGTCGCCTAGAACCTCCCCTACGGTTTCGGTGTATCGCCGAACCATTTTTTTGATCCATACGAGTCGGATTCATTTACGTTTTTATACGTTATATCGCTATACCTAGGCAGTTATAGCACCTAGCTATACTCCTAATATATTCACATAACCGTCACATGGTTATTTCCGCCCGCTTCAGTAGGTAAACTTTTATGTAGCTACCTACTTATTAAATTATTAATTCTGGAACTATCATAGTTGTCTTATAAATCTCATATATCAAGCAACTTTTAGTTCCTCAGCTCTAAAGTGTTGCCTACTTAGCCTACTTAGGTAAAATAATAGATACATTAGATATTCTTATTTTGTTTCGTTCTCATTAGCTTATACTTACGTAAGCATGTCACAACAAAAGAAGTCACGCGTGTCGGAAGACAAAGAGATGACAATCTTAGAAGCAAAACGCAATATTTTATTTGAGCGCATTCAAAACATCTATGAATGCTCGAAAACCGCATCTATGTCTGACAGTAATAGCGAAGCATTTCTCAGTTATTGTATGACAGTAGATAGTATTCGAACAGATTTTCATAAGTTGTTAGACGATTATAACGCAAGATTACTTTCTATCAATCCTGATGAAAAACCGAACTATCAGGCGTATACCTCATTCGAAGATCTTTATTGTATTATTAAGCGTATACAATCGCAATTGGAGGGTAAATGTTCGGCAGAGCCCGTTGCCCGCAAACCGAGATTACCGCCCATCGAGATTATGTCGTTTGACGGAGATATACGAAATCGGCCGTTATTCTATGCGAGTTTTAAGTCTACAGTGCACGATAATGGTTCTCTGACAGATGCTGACAGGTTGTACTATTTAATAGGTAAACTGTCACCGAAGGCCCAGTCCGTATTTGCAGGTGTCACACCCAGTGCTGAGAATTATCAGGTCATATTTCAGTCACTACTTGACAGATATCAGGACACGCGCGTCCTAGCGTCTACATACTTTGACCAAGCTTTAAATCTCAAACTGTCCGGCAACGCGTCTGTCTTGAATTTCCAGCTGTTTATTGATAACTTCGTAACCGCGGTTAATTCTCTTAGGAATTTAAAATTAGAAGATCTTTCCGACTTTATGTTGCTTCAACTCGCTTTAAAAAAGTTTGACACTGATACAATTCGCGCATTCGAGATGACGGAACGCAATAATAAAATACCTAAACTAGATAGTTTTATTTCGTTCATAAAAGATCAGTGTCGAATATTTCATAATACGCAGTCTGGTTCACCTGGCCCGTCTAACACTAACAGCAACAAACAAAGGTTGAATAAATCGCGAAATATTAATAATAACTCGGACCCTAATCCACAATCTTACGTAACATGTTCGGAATCTAATAGTAATAATTCACAGAAGTGTCTGTGCAGTAATATAGTGCACGACTACTTATACAAGTGTCCCGCCTTCGATAATTTGCATGCAACCGCTCGTTTTAAATGCGTAAAAGATAACAAAGCTTGCATTAACTGCTTAAGCATAAAACATAAAACAAGTAATTGTTCTAGTAAGACAAAGTGTCGATCATGTAATCAAAAACATCATACACTGTTACATTTCGATAAAGATAACCCGTTGTCAAGCCAAGCCGCTAACCTTGCCACACTTGCGCCGCAGGTGCAGACCACGGTAGCTGCGCCTTCCGCGTCTGAGGGCGAAGTATCGTTGTGTATGACATTCATTGCGCGGGCGACGCGCACGCGAGGACGGGACTCGCGCATCTATAATGATCCGCGCAGGGCCAAAACGCAGTGTACGGCGTCTAAGACGGTACTGTTAGTTATCGTATATGATGTTAATGGGTTGCCGCACATGGTACGTTGTCTGCTAGATAGCGCATCTCAGACCAATCTAATAACATCGGAATGCTTCAAACGCCTCGGATTATGGAATAACTTTAAAAATACTAACTCAACCGTCAAAGGGATAGGCGGATCAGAAAAGCGTTGCAGGGGTTACGTAGATATTAAAATACATTCGCGTTTTGATAGGAATATTAATTTTAACATTTCTTCGCTTATCGTGGAACGTATTACGGACACGTTGCCGAACACTAATGTAGACGTAGCATCACTCACTCATCTCGAGTCATTGCCGCTAGCCGACGCGGAGTTTGCGAATCCGGCAGGCATTGATCTTTTGATCGGAGCTTCAATATTTCCGCACTTGCTACTAACTAAAATAGTACGTAGTGAGCGATATGATTTACCGCCCGCTATTGAGACGGTACTTGGGTATGTGATTATGGGTACCGTACCTACGTTACATACTTCTCATTGTATTACGTCTTGTTGTTGTTCTGCTCTTCAAGAGATCAAGGTGGGTGCTAAAACTGTGTGTAAGATAAAGCACTAATTAGCTATGCTATGCTATGCTACGCTATGCTACGCTATGCTACGCTATGCTACGCTATGCTACGTTATGCTACGCTATGCTACGCTATGCTACGCTATGCTACGCTATGCTACGCTATGCTATGCTATGCTGCGCTACGCTATGCTATGCTAAGCTACGCTACGCTACACTATACTATACTACACATCCGCTTTGTATGTAGATGACATTGCCTGTAATGTCATACCCGCTCCGCTAGCAATTTCGCTTTGTGAAGAGCTTATTCAGCTTTTCAAGCGAGGCCAGTTTGATCTTGTCAAATGGACAAGCAACTCTAAGGAGGTTATCGCACGCATACCAGATTCTCATAAAGCTTCTCCAGACATTGAGTTTGAGAAGTCTGTACCGCATAAGGTTCTCGGTTTATGCTGGGACAAATCCTGTGATAGTTTTCGGTTTGACGTCTCACCACCAGATGATAAGTGCACCAAACGCACTATGCTGTCCACAGTGGCTCGACTATGGGTCATAATGGGTTTTGTGGCTCCCACAATTTTGTACGCCAAGCTCTTGATCAAAGAGCTTTGGCTATCGCAGTGTGAGTGGGATGAAACACCCCCTGACCATATTGTCGCCGCTTGGGGCCAGTTTGTATTGAGCTTACCGCGCTCAATCAAATTACTATTCCGCATCATCTTGGGTTGGTAGATGGATGTACCATCAACTTAATAGGTTTCGCTGACGCCAGCGAGCGTGCTTACGGCGGAGTCGTATATCTGCAAGTCCGCATTGGTTCTAACTACTCGGTGCAGTTAGTTTGTGCCAAGTCTAAGGTCTCGCCTGTTAAAACCATTTCGGTTGCGAGACTGGAGTTGTGCGCGGCCCTTCTGCTGTCTCAGTTGCTCCACAAGGTTCAAGACACAGTTTTGCCCCACTACTCTATTAATAAATATACGCATTTTCCGACTCCAAAGTAGTGCTCGCTTGGATTCATTCTTCTTCTCATCGCTGGCAGATTTTTGTCGCCAACCGCGTTAGTAAATTGATTGAACTTGTTCCCGCTACTTGTTTCAATCACGTCGCGGGTTATAGTACTCATCTTCAGGAAGAACTCTCCATAGATCATATTGACTGGAAGTTTATTCCACCAGCATCACCACATTTCGGTGGATGTTGGGCAAGCATGGTCAAAGTAATTAAAACGCATCTCTTCAAAGTTATAGGTCAACAGATCCTCTCTTACGAAGAGCCTTTAACTGTCCTTGCACAAGTCGAGGCACTGATCAACTCGCGTCCGCTTCCAACTCAGTGAGATCTAGCCTGAAGTTGGACCTACCTCTTAGTTTAAGTATTTAGTTAGTAGTTTTCGCTATTATTGCGTTTGTGGTTTTCGCTAAAGTTAATTTAGATTAATTTTATTGTCATATCGCTGTCTTAGCCTATTGAGGGGTTATGCGGTGGTGTACTACCATACATAGCTAAGTTCAATTCATTTTTTTTTTAAAGGCAACCCTTTAGGGCCGGGGGGATATGGTAGCGCTATCTACCTTCCTATCTATAACTAATCGCATCAACATCAATCGTTCCACGTACAAGTGTGAGCGATACCATATTTCCGTCTCCCTCTATCCCTCTCCCTGGAAGAGGCACTGCCTTTCGCCTGATTGGTCGCCACGATCGTCGATGCGAGTGACAGTCCAGAACATTCCGCTCGCTGAGAACGTGTCCGCTATATCGTATCGCGCCGCATCGCTGTATGTGATTATTACCGCATATATAAACCGCTCGCAAGTGGGAGTGACGGTGAAGTGAAGTGAAAACAAGCAGCTACATCACGAAAGCACCAGGAGACTGCCCTTTGGAAACGAAGAAGATTGTATAAGGTAAGTGCCCTCCATCCTTGAAATATCCTATACCCACTCACAATCACCTCTTCCCGTATCCATCTCCTAGGCGGCTGAGAACCCGCTATCCTTTGTATACAGTCCATTTCCCTCCTAAGTCGCCTAGAACCTCCCCTATGGTTTCGGTGTATCGCCGAACCACATACTTTATGTCCGTTGTAAATTCGCTTATGAATAAAAGCTGCCTTGTACGTCTAGGTGTTTCACAGTTACTTACAACTTTATTAAATGCATAAATTAACGGTTTGTGGTCCGTATACACAATCAATTCTCTGCCTTCGAAAAGAAATCTAAAATGTTTTATTGCCATGAAAATTGCAGTTAACTCTCTATCATAAGTTGAGTACTTCTGTTGAGCTGTAGTGAACTTTTTTGAAAAATATCCTAGTGGTAGCCATTTATCATGTATCCACTGCTGTAATACTCCCCCTGCACATTTATCCGATGCATCTGTCATCAGAGATAAAGGGACATTTGGTACTGGATGCGATATCATCACTGCATTTTTTAAACTGGTTTTACAATCTTCAAAAGCTTTAATAGAATCATTTGTCCACTCTATTTTAGATCTATCTTTTTTCTTAGCACCTTTTAAAAAAATATTTAAAGACATTTGGTGAGCTGTGGCATTTGGTATATTAGCTCGATAAAAGTTTATCATTCCTAAGAATTTTCTTAATTGATCAACAGTTTCCGGTCTGGGGTATTCTACAATAGCCTTGACCTTATCCCCAAGGGGTCGTATTCCAGCAGTTGACACTTCATATCCTAAAAATTCTATATTAGATTGACCAAAAACAGACTTAGATAAATTAATAGTAATACCATATTTTTTTAGACGTTCAAATACCATTCGTAAATGTAATTTATGACTTTCTAAATCCCTTGCGATTACAATGTCATCAATAAAATTAAATAGAAAATCTAGGCCTTTTAAAACGTCATTATTCATGAATCTTTGAAAAGTTTGACTTACATTTTTCAATCCAAAATTCATTCGCGTAAACTCAAATAGCCCAAAAGGTGTGATAACTGCAGTTTTCTCTACATCTTCTGGCGCAATTTCACATAATGATAAGCTCTATTTATATCTAATTTACTAAATATTTTCTTACCTACTAATATGTACGTGAAGTTATGCAATCTAGGTACGGGGTAGCGATCTGGTTTGGTGATGGCATTCAGACGCCTGTAGTCACCAACTGGTCGAATTTGTCCGTCCTTCTTTGCTACTATGTGAAGTGGGCTGGCCCACTCGCTCTTTGATGGCCGACATATTCCCATTTCCTGCATTAGTTGAAATTCACGTTTTACCTTATGATAGCGGTCCGGTGGAAGTGGCCTCGCTCGTGCATGTACTGGCTTGCCTGTGGTCTCAATATGATGGTATATATCATTCTCCGAAACACGGTCCAAGTCTCTGAAAGTAGCCGGTTTAGTAATCACTGAATATTCAGACAATAAATCATGGAATGGGTGATTATTACCGATAGAACTTAAAGAGGTTTCATTATAGTTAATAACCTTGCCAAACGTTAATAAATGAGTTGTCTTATCAATAAGTTTGCGTGAGCTTAAATCTACTAACAAGTTATGGTATTCTAAAAAATCAGCACCAAGTATTGCTTGGCTTACGTCTGCAATTACAAATTCCCAGCGATACGGACGCCGTAATCCTAAATTTAAATTTAACACTTTAGTACCATACGTTTTTATTTCACTATTATTTGCCGCAAACAATCTATAACTAGAGCACTCACCAGATAACTTTTGTTTACGTGACACAGGTATTACCGATACGTTAGCGCCAGTGTCCACTAAAAACGCAAGTCTTTTTTCTCTGTCGTAAACACTAAGGCGAATGGTTCTTTCCGGGCACGAAGTCACCCACCGCTACTGACTGTACCCGTCCTTGTTTTCCGGCGTTTTCCACGCACACGGTTTTTCACAGGTCCTTGCCCTGTTTCGATACCAGAAGTGGAATTTGCAGAGCCAATCCGGATCGCCTGATGTCATGGACTTCGATCTCGGTCTTGAATTCGCCCTGCCGTAGCCACGTCCGCGACCTCGGTAAGGGCTGCGACGGTGCTGGTTGACCTCATCTCGTAACGACGCTACTTCCACGTTGAGCTTGTGCATCGCTGTCAATATCTCCGAAACGGGCACCTGACTGCTGCCGTCCGCGTTGCCTAGTGTAGCGCACTTGCACGTGCCAATCGTCGCTACTTCACCTCCGCGTATGTTTTCCATGACCTTGTCCGCGATATTCGCTAGATTCTCCAACGTCTGGTCCTGGCTGACCGTAAGTACCGTTCTTACGGCAGTGGGCAATCTCGCAATCCATAAGCTGTGTAGCGTTTCCTCTGAAGCTTTCGCATTCCTTCCCAACTCTCGCATTCTCCTGAGTAATTGAGATGGTTTCTGCGAGCCAAGTTCCATCTCGCCAACTAGTTTCTGGAACTGTCGTTCTGCGCTCCCTTCATACACTTTCAACAGTCGTTCTTTGATAGCCTCATATTTGTTCGCTTTTGGTGGATTAATCAATATGTCGCTCACCTGCTGCATAGCGTCTCGGCCCATCTTCGTGACTACAACGTTGAATTTCGCTTCGTCACCTTGTTTTTGCGGTGCCAGCATGCTCTCCACCTGCGCAAACCACAATCTCGGCATGTCGGTCCAAAATTCGGGAATTTTGGTAGACATCGTGATAGCTGCCAACTCGGATGCATCATTTCGTGGCGACGACGGTGATTTCTTCTCGTAATAATCCTGCGACGCGCCCTCCATTTTGTAACTGTCTTTATGGCACGAGATTGCACAACACAATGTCACTTTGCACGCCACGTATTTAAACTATAACCAATGCAAATACGGTTCGGGGTCACCACTTTTGGTGTGTGCCCTAGTGTGTCTCTATGGTGCCTGTGTTCATGTGCATTGGGAATTACTGGCGCTGAATAAAAACTATGGATAGCACTTTAACCTTCATTTATTGTCCGAAAAATCCCAAGCCTATCCACGTTCGTACCGACCGGGCAGCGCGCAGTAACTGCCGGTGCCGCTAACATACTTCTCGCTTACACACAATACTGCTGATACATCATATCGTTCATACTTACAAAGTCCCTACACGCAGTTGGTTGGATGTTGTTGGTCGTTAAATTGTTTTGGTAGCTGTATAGTACATACTATATCTTAATATTTTTAGCGGATCATATTTGACGATTTTGGCTGTTCTTTTCTTGGCATATTTTGGATTGCATTTGCTTTGTGTCGGTTTAGTAGTTTTGGTTATATAATACAAAGTCATCGGTCGGTCGGCTTTGTATTTGGCATTTGTTTTGATTTTGTTTGGTTTAAGCATAGGTTTTGTCGGTTCGACTTTTTTAAATTGGCTAAAGAAAATCTGGACGTTAATGGAGAAGTTGAAAAATGTACTGTCGTCCCGACAGTACATTCTTCAACTCGTAACGAAACAAACAAGCACTCTCTTATTTAATGTGCGGAACACAAGATAGAGCGATGGAGGTGCGTCCAGACATCGTCAGATATGTGGTTAATGACTGGAGCAAGTTTTCAATATGACCCACAGGAAAGTTAATAACTACTTAACACCTGACGAATATTTTGCTGATATGATGAAAAATCAATTCAATTAACTATATAATCGGGTTAACATCGCAATATTATTATCAGTTAATTTATTGATTTATTTATGACAATGACACAGACATTCTAACTGTATTTTGAACCAATATAATTACGAGAATTGGCTTGGGCCAGTTCAAGACGCGGTCACCGACCTAATTGGCGATCTTTGCAAGCGTTGCTTAACTGCGCTCATTACGAACGACAAGCCACTACAAACCACAGTACAGTGTATACACGACATTCCCAATAACACTTTGCTCAAACTGGGACATCCGATTGGCAGTTGCGATTCCACTTACATTGTGGAGTGCCGAAGTTCAATTTGTTTACTGTAACTGCGTGGGTGAAAACGTTAGGTGAACATGTTCGGGTTTATTAGTTCTAGATGTTGATAGATATAGTTTATTTCTGCTAAATTTTGATATATACAGGTTATTAGTGACATACTAAGGTTAATCCTCGTCTGTTTATATAAAATTATTGCATTACTGACTGATAGACAACGTACATCCAGAATCGCCGCAAGAAGCTGATATTTGACATGTTTGTTCCTTGGGGATTGTAGGAATGCTCAAGAATAGATCACTCGGTATCGGCACCAAATATCATCATCAGCCCTTTAAACTGTCCCACTGCAGGGCACGGGCCTCTTCTCACTATGAGAAGGTTAAGGCCATTGTCCACCACGCTGGCCAAGTGCGGGATTGACAGACTTCACATGTCTTTCGAGAACATTATGGAGAACTCTCAGACATGCAGGTTTCCTCACAGTGTTTTCCTTCACCGTTTAGCAAGCGATAATTAACAATGTAATACGCACTTAACTTCGAAAAGTCATTGGTTTGAGCCGAGGATTGGAACCTGAGATCCTCTGCGTAGCAGTCTGTCGGTCTCTCCACTCGGCTCGGCACGAAACGATTGAATTTAAATAAAATTTGCGGGCATAATGGGGTAATTTGCGGGTGACGGATTAGCACCGTTTTTCATTCTAGGATTTCGTAAGAGACGACTCAGAAATACATGAAGCTAGCCAAATAGTATATTCGGGAAGAGACGAAAATATCGGCCACAAACGTAATGCCTCACATACAATATATCATCTACTAGTAAATGGTGAATATTTGTGGCACTAATACCCGGCACACGTTTAAACCTTCCAGATTGTGTACACAATAAACACGGCGGGCAAAGCCTTTGCAAAGTTTTTCTAACACAATAAGATCTTCCAAGGTTGCTGGCACCTATCCAATCTGCAGATTATTTTTTGTTAATGCTTGTAGCACTGTCTTCCTGATAAAATGAGATTACTGTAGCATTGTATAATAGGAAGCTTCCAGCGCCATAAGAAATAGCTGTGTTGATTCTCGTAGAAGATAAAAAATAGTCTGTTCTTCTATTTAGAGTATTTCATCATATTTAATTATCTAAAAAGTGAATATATCTTTGATACATTTTCATTAGCATTTTTATACAAAATATGTTTATTCGTCTAGACTTAATAAATTTATAGTTTAAAAAACACTAGAAATCACGGTTTTATAAATGCTCGTAAAAACAAAAAATAAATTATAGATCGTTCAAGTTGTCTCTATTTCTGGGCTGAAGAGTAAACTATGTGCTTTCAATTATAATATTTGATTGTAAAAGCGTGGGGCGCTGGAACAGGAAAAACGTTCTCGTTTAACTTGTTCAAAAATCAAGTGAACAGATGTTACGGGAATCAGGTTACACAGATTGGCGCTCTAACTGGAGTTGCAGCACGAGTAGTAAGTGGCTTTACATTTAACAGTCTGTTTAAAGTACCAGTTTGTCGAACTCAGATAAAACATGCGCCATAAGCGAGGAAGACGACATTCACCGAAATTTTTAACACCTCTTATTTCAGGAAATTAAGTACATAAGGGTAAAGCTTCAACAGTGGCAAAATGTAGAGTTCTTGTTAGTGGACGAGATATCTTTGGTTCCCTTTGGTAACTCTTTGGCGGCATAAACGTTATGCTCTTGTGCGACCTCATGTAGCTTCCGCCAGGAAGGTAGTATTAATAATTGTTAACAATAAAGTCTTTCCTGTTCCAGCATCCCACGCTTTTACTATCAAATATTGTAATTGTAAGCACATTGTTTACAATTCAGCCCAGAAATAGAGACAACTTGAACGATCCATAATTTATTTTTTATTTTTCGAGCATTTATAAAAGCGTGTTTTCTAGTATGTTTTAAACTATTAATTTATTTTATACTTTTTGGTCTTTGAGAACGAAATATTTTTAACATTTATACAATTATTTTAAGTAGGCGAATGAGCCCGCATCCTCTCCATCTCCGCTTGTGCGTCTGTATTATATGGTGTTTTATCTGTCTGCTTATAACAATCGAGATCTTCAATCAGGAGACCACTAAGTGATTTTACTATACTCAGAGCCACATGGCACATACGCCTGTCCAGCCGCAAAAGTACGGGACCCTAACTACACCACTGCGTGGTCTACAATATATTATTGGTTTGTTATAACCTTGAAACCTGGTCGTGTTCAAAGTCTATTGCATGGCCTTTCTCACAAGTGCAAACACGACTATGGTACGATATTCCATCATGGAATGTCAATGCCTATCTTTCAGCTTCATCATCAGACCTTGAAACCTAATAGTGGCCAAAGTTCATTACAAGACTTTTCTAAGAAATCCAAAACAGCTATGATACGATTTTCCGTCATGAAGTTCCAGTTCATGTCTTCCGACTCCATCATCAGATCAGTTTGACAGTTCGTATTGTCATCAGAACTACATACAATTGCCAATTTTTATTACGCTTGACCCTTGGATATGGTTAAATTAATTAGCTTAGATTCCATTACATAGTTATGGCTGCTACACACAGTGCCGGTGGCATGAGCCGCCGGCTTTTGTCGCGCGGCTCATGCCGCCGGCTTTTGGCGGGCGTCGCCGCGTCGGTGCCGCCGGCATCGGCCGCAGAAAGCTCCCGGGCATCATTCCAGTTGTATAGAATGTAGGGTTGCCAACTTTTTTGCCAAATTTTTCAATCTTTAAACAATTAGTTTTTAATTACCTTAATTATTGACGTTCTTTTTCTTTCTCGCCACTTTCGATTTATCACTGAACTCTTTAATTCTGAACTTCTGAAGTGGCGAGGACGGAGACGGAGATATGATTTTAAGTATAAATTTCCTCCGTGTTCCAGTGGATAGTGTATGCGACTGCTGATCGGAGGTCCCGGGTTCTATTCCCGGGTTGGGCAAAAGTGTTACTGGGTTTTTCCAAATTCTCAGTAGTAGTACGGAGTCTGGTGATGTGCCCGGTAACGGCGATAGGCTCGCCCCCTATTAAAAGGACCTAAAAATTCATGGCAAAATGTGGGTGTAATATTACACCTCTGCCTACCCCTTCGAGGATACAGGCGTGAGTCTATACTATTGTCAATTGCCTTTTTCTGTATAAAATATTTACCATCAGTGGTGAATTTCTTTTATATCTCTTTGAGCCCAAATAGTTCCCATCATCCATTTAACTTATGTGTAACATTATACAGATAAGTATTCATAATTAGTGTTTGGTTTTACACGTCACGGTTGGAAGTAAAGTATTTTCATATACTTTATTTGTATACAAAAGTATTAAGTATAATTGCCAAAAATAAAGTAACGTTATTATAAAGTATGGTTGACAACCCTATTAGAACGACCACAAACAAGTAGCAAGTTGCAACCCGCGGCCGGCCGGCGGCCTCCCCGCGCGGCCATGCCGGCGGCTCATTCGTGCGCTATAAAGTCTTCTACCTTCCAGTCAAAGTCTCATTTGAATCGGTTCAGCCATTCAAGCGCTTACCCCGGACAAACAGAAAGACAGACAGACAGACAGACATATATGTTAAAAGGGTTCTATTGGACTTAGAATCATGTAACTAACTATATGTACTTGATAAACATAGTTAATTTGAAATCACAGACAGACACTTTAATTTTATTTATATGTATAGATGTATACATGAGTGGAAGAATTAAATACTCGGTATCGCAAAAACAGCGCCATCTACCGGGTCAAATTGAGGCCTTATGTAGCGCTATAAAGTCTCCTACCTTCCAGTGAAAGTCTCATTTGAATCGGTTCAGCGATTCTAGAGATTACCCCGGACAAACATAAAGACAGACATAAACGTTAAAAAGGGTTGTTTTGGACTTAGAATCGTGTAACTAACTATATGCACTTGAAAACATATAGTTATTTTGAAATCACAGACAGACACTTCAATTTCATTTATATGTATAGAAGATATAACCTTGAAACCTGATCGTGTTCCAAGCCCATTACATGGCCTTTCTCACAAGTGCAAACACGACTATGATACGATATTCCATCATGGAATGCCAGTGCCTATCTTCCGGCTTCCTCATCAGACCTTAAAACCTAATCGTGACCAAAGTTCATTACCAGACTTTTCAAAGAAATCCAAAACAGCTGTGATACGATTTTCCATCATGAAGTTCCAGTTCATGTCTTCCGGCTCCATCATCAGATCAGTTTGACAGTAACATATTATTGTATTGTCATCAGAACTACATACAACTGCCAATTTTCATTATGCTACGACTCTTGGAAGATGGTTAAATTAGTTACCTTAGATTCCATTACATAGTTATATATATTATAGTCCTCCTTATCGGTTTCGATTACGGCGACCGAAGGCAATTCCTTTTAATTTCGAGCATGTGCTCTAATATGGCTCGCAAGTCCAAACTTAGTCTTGAAAGTCCGGTTACAGGAATGGCAGAGTAACTGGCCTGCGGCATTGTAGGTATAGACATAGGAGATTTTAGGTCTATCCTTACGTATTTGGCGTTTTACGTCAAGGTCTTGGAGACGTTTCTCTTCAAAGGATTTTATCTTATTAAAGATGGTAGAGCGCCATGTCAATCTGTGTGAGGCGATTTCCTCCCAGTTTGCAGGGTTGATGCCGCAAGTGTTCAGATGCTTTTTGAACACATCTTTATATCGCCTGCGATATAAAGATGTGTTCAAAAAGCATCACACCACGTTTCCGTTTGCCGTCAGCTAATTCAGAATAGAATACGGCTTTGGGCAGGCGATGGTCTTCCATGCGAAACATGTGTCCACACCATCTGAGCTGGCTTTTCATAAGGAGAGCTTCCATACCATAAACTTTGGAACGACGCAGGATTTCCGTGTTGGACACGCGATCTTCCCATTTTGTTCTTAAGATGGACCTAAGACATTTAAGGTGAAATGAGTCCAACTTTCTTATATCCGATCTATATAGACACCATGTCTCTGCGCCATATAAGAGGACCGGAAGGATTAACGCTTTATAGACGCTGATCTTTGTCTCCAGTTTCAGGTCATGGGACTTCCAGACTCGATCATTTAGTCGTCCAAAGTTAACGGCGGCGCTGGCTATGCGTGATGGTATCTCCGTAGCTAGGGTGTTATCTTGTCTGATGTGACTTCCTAAATATTTGAAGCGTGTCACTTCTTCTAGCGGTTTGCCATCTAGAGTCAGTGTTGCCTTATCAGCTTCGAATCCCCGTGGTGGTTGTTTGAGGAGCTGAGTTTTGGAAGTACTGATAACCAACCCAAATCGTTGACAAGATTTGTATAATGAGTCAACGTAGCTTTGGAGCTGAGTCATATCATTGGACATGAGGCACACGTCATCAGCATATAGAATCTCCAATAATGAGAGTTTTTGGATTTTCGATTTAGCTCTGAACCTTGATATGTCGAATACTCCTTTTTCAGACCGGACATTAAGTTGGATTTGGCCCCGACTATCTTGCAGTGCGTCTCTAATGACTACAGAAAAATAAATTGCGAAAAGTGTGGGTGCCATTACGCAGCCCTGCTTTACTCCACTCGTAACTTGGATCACTTCGGAAAGTTCGTTTTCATGTTGAACCCTTGCTTTCATGCCATCGTGAAACTGGCGAATGAGGTTAACGAACTTCTTTGGATATCCGAATTTCGCGAGTACAAGCCAAAGCGCCTCCCGTGGAACTCTATCAAATGCTTTCTCCAGGTCCACAAAACACATGAACAGAGGCTGTTGATGTTCTAAGCTTTTTTCCTGGAGGTGCTTTACCACGGCTATGGCATCGACAGTGCCTCGGTTGGGACGAAAGCCACACTGACTCTCAGGTAAGTGTTTCTCAGCTGCTTGGCTAAGACTAGGGGTCGCAATACCGAATCATTTAAGCAAAACCGGTATTTTCGGTACTGGCCCCCGACAAATACCGGTATTCCGGTATTTTCGATATTTCTGAGATTAAAATGAACTTGGTAAACATAGTTTAATAAAGTACGTTTCCGGAGGAATAGTATGTAAATGATTATATTTCCTAAAATCAAATTAATTTCACTAATCATTTCCTCGTTTACATATTTCTTTGTTGACAACTTTCTAAAAATTTCACAATTTTACGGACTTTTTTTATTAATTCTTTGAAATTAAATTCTTTGTTTTGATTAGTTCTACAATTACAATTACCTACAACAATTCTCGTTCTTCAGTTACAAGAAAACCATAATTATCATCTTCATCATCATCATCGGAAGCAAAGGTGTCATTATTCTCATCGACTTCAGTTTCAATTATCCGAGATTGGCAATTTTCTTTATTTTGTACAAGACATCTAAGTATGGCAAGGTACTGTTGATGGAGTATCTATCATCACGGCCAAAGGCTACCACTACAGTAGCACCGTCAGTTGTGGTACACCTTACGTCGTGTCTCAGGGATAATTCGAATGCTAACAATCTTTTCTCCAGCAACTGCAAGCAAGTTCTGGCTGGCATACTCCCAATAACTCTTACAAGGCCGAGATTGACAACATTGGCGAACGATGCACATCGACATTCATAAAACGTCGATTACTTGAACTATTCCATCTAGAGTCACCGAGACCTTAATTCCGTCATTATTTAGTTTTTGAAGTTGGTTTATTAAATATAATTTTACAATTTCACCGTGCTTCTTCACAATATTTTAATCGAATTTGATGATGTAGGCAATTTCTGGCCACATTGCGCCAGATGTCTTTGGTCATTTGAAGTAATAAAACAACTGAAAAGTACTTGTAAAATAATCTGTTAATTTCTATTTAGATGGTTCTTTTTCTATTTGTGTTTTATTTATTTTTCTAATACCAAAAATACCGAATATCCCGGTTTTTGTGAAATTAAAACCGGTATTAATAAGATCAACATTTGGCCCGGTATCCCGGTATTTTCGAAATTCGGAATCCCGGTTTGCGAACCCTAGCTAAGACGTGCATTAATAATGTGCGCAAGGATCTTACCCGCACTAGAAAGAAGCGATATGCCTCGGTAAGAGCTGCAGTCAGAGATATCTCCCTTTCCCTTATACAGCTTGCAAATCACCGCATCTTTCCAGTCTTGAGGCACCTGCTCTTGTCCCCATACTTCTTTGACAAGATGGTAGAGTCTGTTCATTATGTTTCTTCCGCTATATTTATATACTTCTGAAGGTAGTTGGTCAAAACCGGGAGTCTTTCCATTTTTGAGACGCTTTAATGCGTTCGCAAACTCTTCAAAAGTGGGTGGGTCATCCAGGTTATTATTTACTGGCAATTCTTTTAACGAAAGTATATAGGCCAGGTCAACATTGAGCGCATTCGGGTTTAGGACGTCATGAAAATGTTCTGCCCAACGCTTTAATACATCACGTTTATTTGTAACTCGATGCTGCCTGTCTTTTGAGTACATTGGTGGTGTTTTTCGTATCCTCGGGCCATAAATAGCTTGAACAGTTTCGAAAAATTTACCAGACTGATGTGTATCAGCAAAATATTGCAATTCAGCTGCTTTTTCTCGCCACCACGTGTCTTTCAGTTTACGAATTTTATGTCTTAATTGACATTGAGTCGCTTTCACGCTATGTGGATTTGTCTGCTTTGAGTTTAGTACCATTCGGTACGTGTCCACTAAGTTTCTAATCTGTGGATCTGCAGCGTCGAACCAATCATGATTCCGCTTTTGTTTCGTACCGATAATGCGAAAAGTACATTTTTGCAGATGCTTAGCTAAAGATGTCCAATAACTATTTGTACTAGCATTCACAAAATGTGGCGCATTGGTAGCAAACTCTGTGTCCAGCCTATTGCCGAGTTCTGCTGAATTGATAAGCTTAGCATAGGCTAGCTTAAGTGGGATTTGGTGAGGTGCTCGTCGTGGTGCTTTAAGCTGGATTAGCATTTTAGATTTAATAAGACGGTGATCAGTCCAACCAATTGCACCGCGCATCGCTTTGGTGATGTGAACATCACGAAGATCTTTTTGGCAAACAATTATGTAGTTTAATAAATGCCAATGCCGTGAACGTGGGTGCATCCATGATGTTTTATATTTATCGGGAAGTCTAAAGCATGTATTGGAGATGGCAAGATCAAATTCTGCACAAAGTGTTAGTAGTCTAAGTCCATTACCATTGCATTTGCCGACCCCATGCGTGCCCAGTACACCTTTCCAAATGTCATTTTCCTTCCCAACGCGAGCATTAAAATCTCCCAACAAGATGATTTTATCGTGTTTTGGTATGACTTCAAGGGCCTGACAAAGTTGTTGATAGAATGCCTCTTTATCCTCATCCGGTGAAGGCAATGTAGGGGCATAAGCGCTTATGAGATGTACAAATTTTGTGTCAGTGATTGGTAGACGTAGAGTCATGAGACGGTCATTGATGCCCTTAGGGAGTTCACTCAGATCTCTAGTCAGACCGTTACGAATAGGAAAGCCTACGCCACTGCTCGCCCTCTCACCAGAGGGACGTCCGCACCAGTAATATGTGTAACCGCCTAGTTGTTCACATAGCACTCCGCTGCCATTCAGATGGGTTTCGCTGATTGCAGCTATATCTATCTTATAGCGACTGAGCTCTCTTGCTATAAGAGCAGTTTTCCTCTCCGCGCATAAGTTATGGTCGCTATCAAGTAAAGTTCGTACATTCCATGTAGCTACGCTGAGTTGTCGTGATTTTACCATAATCGAATTTAATTGTTTCTTTGGACCGCATTTTGACGATGTCCAGGTGCCCGCGGCCTGGCACCTGGGAAAATGGGTGAGACGAACTATTTTTGGGCCACCTTTTCTAGGCCCCTCCCCTGTGCAGAGGAAAGCAGAGCGATCCTAAATAGGGCTGCTTTGTCGCCAATGGTGCTGCCGAACCCTGAACCCCGTCTCAGTCGGCTCAAGGAGCGACCACTCTCCACTGACCGCCTACGTGCAGGATGTTAACTAAAGCCTTGGCACATCGTTACCGCGGCCCCATCGCCAACGTCCCATCGCCGCAGGGCTTTGAAGACTCCAATCCGGAAAGAACTGCCGAGGTCATCTGCGCGTGAATTTATTTAAAGTGGACAAGCGGTTGCGCAGGTGCAAGCCCACTCTCTCGTTCCCTCCTCCTTTGCCCAGTGGACCGGGAGACCGATACGACTGGCGGAGGTCGGAATGCAGTGAAAGACCGTAAGCCACTATATGGATCCTGGCGAACGCCCTTTAGGTTTTTCACATTACCCATAGTTGTAAAAAAGATTCACATTCATTATAATATCAACGCACATTGTGTACATTGGGGCGATCACCCAGAAAACTATGACTGTTCATAGTCCCCTTCACTAGGTTTAGCCCACAGATGGACGTGGTTTCCCGGGGTGTGGCCGCCGCGTACACTACGGCTTCTTGGAGCCACTAGTGAAGATTTTGTGGGGAGGTCATCAGATGGTATAAATGTTAACAATATGGACCCCACTACACCCCAAACATAGTTACATACACGACGACCTAATAAAAGCGTGTTAAAAATAGTTTAAGTTTTCCTTTGATAGTTTCATAATCAGTATCAGCCCTGTAATAATCTGTCATACTGCCGGGTACGGGCCTCTATTCATTAACATATTAACCCATCAAACTGGCCAAGCACTGTTTTGCAGACTAACATAGGTTAAACAGTTTTGATATAGAGGGTTATATGATATGTTCATTAGTTTGACTAGATCCTATCGTATTGTAAGATAAAGGTTTCAACAGTCTGAGGCTGCAAAGAAACTGACAAACACAGAGCCTCATTTACAAAAAAGGCCTAAATATACTTTGAAGTTTAGTTCAAGACTTAGCAGTGCCACTTTTATTAAAACAAAAGTAATGTTAAATGAGTATGAAGTATACGTCACTAAAGTAAATTGGGAAACTGTTGAGTTCAAATATAGAAAGTTTTTTAGGAGACGCTCATCAAAGTCTATAAAAAATAATTTACCACTGTTAGATTAGTTCCTGATAAATAAATAACTGAACAAATCGTAACTGTTTTGAATACATATGTAATATAAATTACCGATTCTGAAATTATCTGTAAGATAGCGCCTATGCTGTGGTAGTGAAACTGGATCAAAATCTGGTGTAAAACTCAGTTCATTTTAGTCGAATATTTTCAAACTTTTGCTATTAGTATACTTATGAATATGACGGACTGCGACCGCTAATATAATAGAGTAAAGATTTTACATATACCAGTTATGGTCACATAAATATTTACAGTTGTTTTAACCTTTGCAAAACTAATAATAAAGTTTAAAACCGGCGGCATGTACAGACCAATATTTCTTTAGCCGAGAGTAAAGTTGGTATATTTCCCAATAACCACTGGAACAAAATAAATAGGTATATCACTTTTATTTAACATACGTAACTCAGAGCCGTTACATTAATATTGGTAAGCACATAGACATTAATTGGCGATACTTTTTGATATCACGCTCAGCCAGACAAAACAAATTATTTTGTAATTTATGTGTCTCCGGCGATAAACCCGCTACGTAAAAGTACATATTATTGTACGTATAAATTAGACTCACCCTAATTGACTACAAAAATAACATTTCCCTTTGTGACACACCACAAAAGTAATAATAAAAGCAGGTTTTATTCCAAAAATGGTACTAAACCGCAAGAGTTTCTTTCTCAGGAAAATAAGGCCAGTATTCGGATTTATTCCATTTCGAAAGTCCCTGAGGGTAAGACAACGTAACGATTTATACTCCTATGTACTTATGTGCTCCTAGTTACTTTACCACGACTATGTGCAGTTTGGAGTTCAAGTATTGAATTTCGTAATTGGGTGAGATGGTTCAAAATTATTTAAAAATATGTAGAGGTCAATTATTTACGAGGTTCACTATGCTAATGCAAAGTTGATAGATGGGTACTAAATTTTCATTTCTCTGTGTTTTGCCAAATCCTTTGACTTCTACTTGACTATGAATAGTTATTGGATGTAGCCTAGGGCGACTGACAAGTGGCGAAAAATCATTGAAATCTTGCTGGAACACATCTTCTTTGAAGCTAGGCTTTTTTCAATTCTGATCCGGAGGACTTATTATGGCGTCTATAGAACTATATCAGACACTATACCACATTGGCTAGATGGGTTGGTGTAAGAATTGATGTTGTATTTTGCTGTGGATTTTGTAATTTCCTAGAGATACTATTGCCTTCGTGTATTTTCCATAGGCTCTTATGACATCCACGGAATAAAATGGGGTAGGAAAAGAAAGAATGGATTTCTTTTTACAGAAAATTGACATATTACAATATAGTGCGAAATAAAGGAACAGAAAATTACAATTACAATAACACAATAGATAAAAATTAATATACAAGTAGTAGTGACAATTTGTATGCTTAGTCCGTCATCACACGAGACTTAAACAAAAATGCAGTAAAATTATTCCGTCAACTACAGGCAGAAAACTCATAGTACTTAAGGGTATTCTGGGTTTAATATCTTAGTATGAACGTGACCGCAACCGCTGTTAAGGACCAAAACGTAGCAATTAATTAAATCATGAATTTATCATGTTGAGTAAGTAGATCTTAAGTTAAATTAAGTTGAGCATTTAATTTTAACCCTTATCATTTTCGAGAGACTATTTTTTATCTGGATGGTTAAAATTGTCATTTCTATTATCATTCTTGTATAATCTCATATTTGAAAAAAAATCAGGGCATGACAGGCACATGCATGGTATTCTTTTTCTTCTGCCAGTTTTGATTTAAATATTTCAGAAATTCATACGACCCGTCACATTTTATGCATTTTAATTATAAATACTGTAAACACAATGTATACTATAATATATGAGTGCTGCTTTTAAAATATGCCGAAGAGGCATTCGGTCTGTCCAATCAACGGTTTTTTAAATGTTTGCACCAGGAAAATTCTCATGTCAGTGACTTTCATAATATTGGTGAGATGATAGGAGAATGTAGACAGTGAAAGAGGTGGAAGATATTAAATTGAGGAATATACACGCCGAATTGCAGCTGCTTGCACCCAGTAGTTCTAGCTGTTCATTATCTGTCAGACAGATTTAAGGAAGTCTAACCGCTCAATCTAACTATTCAGTATAATTCAGTAAGTAACAAATTTCCATAGAACTACAACAGTATCCCATCCCACAGTTTCATCGTCACTTCAATCATTGCAATAGTCAATCCGAGAGATTGTCACAGTCTCTTTTCAAATGCTATTTCATAATGGATTGCCCTGAATGCTACATTCAGTTGATTATAATAAAGTTCATCCATTCTCAGCTAGACTGAATACTACGCTCTGCATAATTTAAAGATAATCAGCAACTATACTAATATTATAAAGCTGAAGAGTTTGCTTGTTTGTTTGGTTGCTTTAGAATTTGGAACTAAGCATTGAAAAAAATCTAGGAGAATAATTATGCTTCTCCTTGTATGATAAACTACATAGGAACTAAAGTTCCCAAGATTTTTAAGTGAAAGAATAAGGACTCAAGTTTTTTCTTGAAATTTAATCTCGAAGAAGTAAAAAATTCTAAAGAGTTCATCTACAGCAACATAAAAGCCATCTGAATCACATTTTTAAACGAAATAATCTTTACAGGACTGGACGTTAAAAGTAAGATTCGTTCAGAAACGAGACGCCGGGATCTATGAGTTTCAAGTGTCATCACATCCCCCTACCAGCATTTTTCTGAGGCTTGACGTCGTCGGTAAGTGGACTTCAACGTTTTTGTAAGTTTTATTTTATTTAGAGTAAAAAAGGTGGTGTATTTGAAGTTATTTTCGGTTTGTTGTTCCACTTACTACAATTATACTTGGATACATCTGTACTTAAGTTGTTCTTTGTATTTGTGTACAAAATATTCACATTTTTTCTAGTAGAGAAATGTACTAAATATTGGAAATTGAATTGGTGCAACTACATTTTTGTTCTTATACTACTAACATGTTCTCTTTAAAGAAAAAAAGAAGCAAATACGATGCCCGAATTTACTTTGTATAATTTACATGTACTTTACTTGAAAGAGATCCCAGTGCATTATAACTCTGAACAAAAAACGACAAAAAGAAATATCAAATCCATTTTACATGAATTCATTTTACTTTTGAGTAAAGTGCTGTACGTGAACATAAACTTTAAATTAGTAATCGTCGAAAAAGCCGAACGGTCACAAAAAGTTTCTTACTCGCTTCAACCGGAAATGAATCAATTTAAAGCATGATGTAGTTTGTCTGAGATTTTAAACCCGAGCTTCACATACCAAACAGGATAAGTTTGTTTTGACAAAAACGTTACGTAGCATCGCTAAAACTTTATGAGCAAAAAAAATTCGAGCCCAGCTAATACTGTTAGTCAACAGCTTTACGGAAGACCGACTAAATAAACCGTACTCATTTTTGTCTGTGGCTTTGTCTTCATAAAAAACATCTTCGTATATATATATACCGTCTCGTGTGGGAATCAAACTCACGACACACGGCGAAAATCTAGCGACTAATTCCGGCAAAACCAATTCATATGCGTATGCCAACATTATCATATGACCATTTAGACATGGTTTCTAGAAGCAGCAGTCTATATTATGCTTTGATATGTCAGGCAAAATTTTGTCGTTCGAAACTGGATTATTTCATAAGACTCAAAGAAAGGGTTCCTGTTGATTTCCCTACCAGTTCTGGTCAAAAATGGTCACATCCTGAATTAGTAGTGAAAAGAAAACGTTTTGAATGTTTAGTTTACACGAAGAATAACATTTCATTTCATCACCAGACTCTATGCTGCTACTAAGAATTCGGAAAAAACCAGTAACACTTTTGCCAGATCCGGGAATTGATCCCGGGACCTCCGATCAGCATTCGCATAGGCTATCCACTGGACCAAACTCCAGTCCATAAGACAGTATGTATATTTATGTTTATATACTTGAAATGAAGTCAGCTCTGCACAATTGTACCAAAATTTATCTGAACATAAGCGTACTTTTGAATACATTTGATGTGAAACGTTGGACCATTTCATTATGCTATTAATGTGTTCATTGTAACGTAGTCCATTGTCCATAATTATACCGACTTTTACAGTACTTTAACAGTGCTAGACTTGTCCATTAACTTCAGTTATGAGTAACTGCAATGCGAATTCAGTATTCTGTATTTTACTATCAACTAGTTTATATTTAGCCATAATAAACCTAAATAAATTCTATTCTGTTTTCTGTTTGTAGAAATGTTCTACGTATTTAAGTCTTCATTATTTCTACCTAATCAACCGCGTTTGCATCAATGCCAACTTTACTGGCGACTGCATTACGTATTCGTATAATAAGCTTCTAGTTTAAAATATAAATGAGTAATTTATTCATGGGGAGAGGCTTTTGCCCAGCAGTAAGACATCATCATCCTCCTAGCGTTATCCCAATTTTCAATCTGGGTTCGCTTACTAGTCTAACCGGATTGAGCTGAATATTAGCTTTTTCACAGAACGACTGCCAGTCTGACCTCCGCAACCCGAAGGGATAGCGATATTCCATGGTTTAGACTAGTGTCAGTTTATTTAGAGGTACTGACGAACTCTAACGACTGTCAAAGATTTTCATGACAACCGGGACCGACGGCTTAACGTCCTCTTCGAGGCACGGGACAAGCGATTATTAACAATTTAATACTCACATAAGTCCGTAAAGTCATTGGTGCGCGCCGTGGATTCGAACCCGATACCCTCTGCATGGCAGTCTGTTGGTATCTTCACTAGGCTATCGCTGCTTAAAACTCAGCAGAAAAAAAAGAAAGTATTTTTAACTACTTTCTTTTCATTTTCAGTCATTAGAAAAAATACATTAATGTAAGGACATAAACTAGACCCTTGAAGAATTACTTAAGGCCAGCATTTTACTTTATTGACTGTATCTTTGAATAATATATCCTTATATATTAAATTATGTTATGGTTAAAGTATGAAATTACCGTTTTATTGTAATAGGTATTTTGAATTGACATAGAATCTTCATGGTTTGAGGTTTTTGAATGAAACTTTTTTCACATGGTTTCTATGATGTTCTTCTTTTAAAAATGTGAAACATTTTAATATCGACATTCCATTGCTTTTGTTATTTGACTTAGGCAATAAAGATGGATACTGCGGAAATTCGAGTGATTTTTGATTACGAGTTCCAATGCGGAAGTAACGCGGCAGAAACAGCCAGCAATATCGATTTTGCGTTTCGAGAGGTGTCTGCCAATGAACGCACCGTGCGATTTTAGTTTAAACGCTTTCGCGATGGTAACTTCGATGTGAAGAACGAGCCACGAGGAAGACCGCCCACACAGGTAAATAACGATGATTTAAGAGAGATGGTGGAAGCCGATCCTGGTCAAACTACCCAGGAATTAGCGGCATGGTTTAACTTTTATTAGCTACTTTTTATAGCTAATATATTATTCAGATATAGACGACAGAGCTCTATATTTAGTATCATTACATAAAGATGGCATTGCCGCAAATACCGCAGCTAACGATAATTTTCAAGATATTTTCTAGGAGAATTTTCGATGAATAAGCTGTCAAAAGCCTTTAAGAATTCTATAGAAGCTAGTGCATCGAACAATACTGAAATCAATGTGTCGCATATAATCACTGATATGAGAAATTGCAGTTGAAGTGCCAATACTCCCCACTATAAAACCAAGATTGGAAGTCGCGAAGGATATATTATTTTATTAATAATTGTAAGCTTTCTTACAATTATTTTACGTTTTGGACGAAAATTTTGAAAAAGATTGTAAGCAGCGATATAGCCTAGAGAAGAGACCGACAGACTGCTACGCAGAGGGTCTCAGGTTCGAATCTTCGGCTCGCACCAATGACTTTTCGAAGTTAAGTGCGTGTTAAATTGTTAATTATCGCTTGCTTAACGGTGAAGGAAAACGTCGTGAGGAAACCTGCATGTCTGAGAGTTCTCCATGATGTTCTCGAAAGACATGTGTAGTCTGCCAACCCGCACTTGGCCAGCGTGGTGGACTATGGCCTTACCCTTCACATAGTGAGAAGAGGCCCGTGCCCAGCAGTGGGACAGTTTAAGGGGCTGATGATGAATGTAAGTTATTCTTAATGTTTAAGCCATGCATAGTTTCAAACAAATCTGCTTACTAAAGCTTTCTAATTATAAAGTTGACCGGTAGAGATACAGACAGAACGAAATACAGAGGGTTTGTATCCGAGGCATGCATCACCGATTTAAGTTATGAGTGTATTAAATTAGTAATTGCTGCTGATCCCGTATGTTTGATAGAAAGTTAAGATATAGGTATCGTCAGCTGTCATGTAGTAAACAATATTTTTAAAATTCTTAAACACAACGTAAAATATAATCATCCAAGAAAGTAGAAGTTACGTTGTATATTAATATGCATTTGTTAAGCCTCCATTGCCACGTTTTACGTATCCTATCAATGTATATGTTGTGAAACGGTTAAAATACACCTTAAGTGATCCTTTTTATCTCAAGATCACCGGAAGCCAAAAACTTACAAAGTTCTTTATTTGCATTGTCAAAGGCTCCTGTTACCAACCAACAATACGAATGCTATTGTCTAGTTACCTACAAGCAGACGTATCCAATTTTGATTTGTAGCAGAGTAAGCATCTAAATCCAAGATGCCACCTGTATTAGACGCATTTTATGGCTAACGAGACAGTGTCGTTGTCGACGAGTCACGTTTATTGACAACTGATCGTACTACTATTACATTTAGAGAGATATTGCATCAGCAGAGAGTGATTTTGAATCATGTGAATCTGGTGCTGATGTAGCATAGTGTAAAAAGTGTGTCGCAATAGGTTCAGATTTAGAAAGTTCAAAGAAACCAACGTAACACAGCAATATGTTTAAAATAAATATTGTTATGAACACAATTCTGAAAAAGAAGTAGTGAGTTAATTGATGTGATCATAAGAATGAAATTTACATATCAGCCAAGAAAAAATAACGAAAACTTAAGAGGAAAAGTTCAGAACCCAATATTCAATTGATAATTTTATCCCCGTTTAATCGTGTTATTCTCTTATTAAAAGTCCTGTGAACCAATTGTACTTTTTGCTAAAACTTTCGCAGACTGGTGTTTGAGTAAAGCCGGAACAAACGGAACGAAATTAAAAAATAACTTTACAGTTCAGTGAGCTCGTAATATTTACTAATCTAGATCTCCATTATTGAACTTAAAACACTTTGCTAGTTTCAATTTAATGAAAATATATGGGTATTTTATTAAAACTGTAGATTACTTTTTTGGATGAGCACCGAATTTAAAAAGTTACGGTAGTTATTTATCTTTGTCTTTGACATGAAAATGACTATGCTGTATAATAAAGGCAATTCTTCTGAAGGTATTATCTTCTATTTATGTTTTCTGTTATAGATAAGTGTGATCTGTAGATAACGATAATGGACAAAATATTGATCTAATTTTGTAAATATATTTACTATTCAATTTAGATAACAACAGCACCATTATGTAAATTGAGAAAATTTTATCTCAACAACTACGGTAGTTGGAAATTAATTTTCTTAAATAAACAGAGCAAAATTACTACTAAATGGGAACTACATTCTGTTGAGTTTATGTTTTTTGTACGGTGAGCTAGACATGGGAAGGACTACCTCAACGATGATAGAAAAAATTCAAATTATTTATTTTCGAATTATTTATTGAAACTGGAATGGCTGAACCGATTCAAATGAGACTTTCAATGGAAGGTAGAGGACTTTATAGCGCTACATGAAGGCTACAACTTGACTCGGTAGCGCTGTTGTCGCGATACCGAGCCTTTACTTTTTCTACTCATCTATACATATAAATAAAATTTAAGTGTCTGTCTGTGATTTCAAAGTAGGTAACTATGTGTTTTGAAGTGCATATAGTTAGTTACATGATTCCAAGTCCTAAACAAACCTCATATCATTTTTGTCTGTCTGTCTTTCGGTTTGTCCGTGGTATACTCTGGAATGCCTGATCCGATTCAAATGAGGAAGATAGAGGAGAAGGTAGAGGAATTTATAGCGCTACATATAGTCTACAATTTGACCCGGTAGGTAGCGCTGTTGTCATGACACTTATTTTTGTATAATTATATATAAAAGCAAAGTGTCAGTCATCTTTAAATCTGAAAAATCGCCAGCTGTATAAAGATTAGATTTGGCCGGAAACTTTTTAAAACGTAACTTTTTTTCCGCGTGCGAACCCGCGGGTACCTGCTAGTGTTGAATAAATCATTATTGAATTATCGATCTTCTAGTTTCATAATACTTGTCAGTCTGCACTACCAGTATCTACCCTGCCAGTTAGTACCCAGTAACCCAGTACCTACCTTTTCTATCCTACCATCCAGGAAAATACCATCTGCATGACAGTCTGTTGGTATCTGCACTAGGATGTGACTGTCTTCTGACAGTGGTCAAATGATTGGCCTCTAGATGCAAAACTTACAAACGACTTGTACTCGTAAAACCGTGATAACATTCGCTTGATCATAAGCAAACCTTATTAAATCAACAGAAATGTTCTTCCTCATTCACTGCGATTCGCCTTCAAACACGTCTCATGGGGATCGTATCAAGTTGTGCCCGCCCGGCCGCGGTTACATATCGCTATTTAACTCACGGGAATGGCTCTAGTGCCATCTGTCTATGTTATACGTGATACGCTTGAAGACGTACATATTGATATTTATAGCGAATCTCTTTACAGTAAAACAGATAAAAGGATCGATATCATACTAAGGTAATGTAGGAATAAACCGTATCAATATTGTAAGAAATGGCACGTGTTATAGAAGTCTTAATATTTTCGTGGCTGGCAACGGCTGGACACGAAAAGCAGAAAATCGGACTCACTGGCGTGCCATTGAGCAGGCCTATATCCAGCAGTGGACTATGGCAGACTGATGATGATGATGATGATAGCAGACGAATACAATAATGAACTGCTAAAAAAATGAGCGACATCTAGCGGTCGACAACGAAACTACGAATACATGTAACGACTGAAATTCACGCTATTAGGATGTAACGGGTTCTGGTATTAAAACGCAGAAAAGAGGTTCTAGATGCGTTTATTGCCGAGTATGTCTCACTTCCCTTGCACGAGTATGACCGACCAACAACACGACACTGGCCTGAACACTAAGGGCTGCAGTCTCCCACGCTGTTCCCTCCGGTAGTGTGTAGGCAGGCTGCGCGAAGGCTGCGCGTAGCGGTAGATCCTCGCAGGCCGTTGGTTCAGCTGACAGGCGCCGGCGGTGCGAGTACGATGAGCAGGGCAGGCCAGACTCTTCGGCAGAGGTGACGCCGAAGGCGATGCAGGAAAGTGTAGCGGTCTAGGAGCGTAGCCGGAGTCGTAAGGTGAACCTGGAACCTGAAACGAAACAGCATTAGGAAAGCCACAACCAATACAGTCAGGCAGGCGGCGTCAGCCGGCCTCAGCTAGCAGGTAGAGAGATGGGCAGTACGCTATCGCAGTAAATGTAGTGACTTACCCAGCTGCTGGGATCAGGATACACGTAGAATGTATAATTATAGATATAGCGGTATAGAATAGAGTAGCGGTAGTAGGTTAGTGTAGAGTAGCGGTGCCGGCCTCTCTGTCGGCCCCTTTATATACTGGGCCCTCAGCGTTGGAGTCCGTTCATGACCATATTTGGTCAAGCTGCGCGAGCGCGGCCTTAGGAGAGGGTTTTGCGTGACTAACAGGAAAAATCCAACTAGCTGCGTTAGGTCTACGAGTCCGCTACTGTCCAAGCTAAGACGGCATATAGAAAGAAGGAAGGGAAAGTCTTATACGGTTTGTAACAATTGGTTAGGCGTCATAGTGTATAAGTTATAAGTCCTTTATGTGCCAAAACCCAATAGAATTTCCAGACGCGTCCGACAACTCGTAAACGAGAGGCGATTTTTTATTAATCACTGTGCACTTCACGAATTTAGGGGCTAGTTTCTTACAGAAATACTTAACCTTGTCGCTCTGATAAAAAGTCCTTTTCCACACAGTGTCTCCCACATTAAAATCAGCTGGTTTACGGCGTAAATTATACGTTTGGGAATTCCTAGCATGAGCTTGAATGAGGAGTGCCTGAACTTTGTCAAATATGCCTGATAAGTGACCTATGTTTTCTGCGTAATCGTCCCTAGGTATGTATACTATATCATCAGCGTCCGTGTCGACATAATGTGAGCCGCATGGAACTAATTCACGTCCATAGACTAAAAAACTAGGTGTATAGCCCGTGACTTCATAAACTGCAGTATTTAATGCAAACTGCACCTTAGGTAGGAAAGTGTCCCATAATCTCTGGTCATTTCCTACAAACGCCGCTAAGGTAGAACCAATGGTTTTATTATAGCGTTCGACCGTATTCACATGTGGGGAATATTTAGGAGTATAATGAAGATTAGGGATTTTTTACTTGCGCAACATAGCTTTTAAAGTAGCACTTACAAACTGTTTACCATTGTCCAATATAATTGTAGATGGTATACCATGAACTAAAAATATTTTTTCTTCCAAAATATTAGTTATTATTTCAGCAGTTGCGCGCCTGATAGGAAAAAGTTGACAGTATTTACTAAAACAACAAGTTACAACAAAGATGTAGGCGTTTTGTTTTCTTGTGACGGGTAATGGCCCCACCAAATCTACACTAATGGTTTGGAAGGGTCGTGAACACACTTTGGGTCGTCCCATGGTTCCCAATAGTGCATGGTTCTGATGTTTGTGCGCGATACAAGTGTCACAAGAATTAATGAACTTTACCACGTCACGGCGCATTTTGGGCCAATAGTAACGCAGTGCTAAGCGCTTGTAAGTTGTAAAGAAAACGAAATGCCCCGAAGTGGGTTCGGCATGGTTCTCTTATATGGCATTATTTCGATCAGAAGAAGGTAGTACTTCTTTCCATTCGAACTCCTTACGTAGCATACACCTAGATTTTATCAAACGATACAATTTATAATTTTTAATAGAATAGTCTGGATAGTCATTAGGCGAAGATAAACAACCATTGTAGGTGGCTGAATACCATTGATCAGTGTCAACATTAGGGTCATTCACGTTATTATTATTCGCGTTAATTATATTTAAAGGTAGGGATCGTGATTACGCATCGGCTATAATATTATCTGCGCCGCGCCGATGCTTTATTTCGAAGTTAAAGGCTGACAGACGAACCGACCACCGAGCTAATCTACCAGTCGGGTTGCTCAAGTTTAGGAACCATTTCAGTGCAGAATGGACAGTATACACCACGAACTTTAACCCGTTATCTAAATAACAGCGCCAATATTCGAGGGCTGTTAGAACTGCTAATGTCTCCCGTTCTGTTTTATACTGTAGTTTTGTTCCTGTGCATTTAGTGACCTACTCATGTAAGCGATTGGTAGTTCCACGCCATCTATTTCTTGTGTAAGCAATCCACCGATGCCACTCGCACTCGCATCTGTGTGAACATGAAAAGGTTTCTCGTAATCGGGACACGATAATATTGGTGCGGAGCTTAACAATTGTTTTAGTTTACAAAACGAGTCATCAGCTTCCACTGACCACTGAAATGGTGCGGCTTTCTTACCGGTAGAGGTAATTTTGTTCAAAGTACCGGCAATAGTACTAAAATTAGGTATAAATCGCCGATACCATGATGCAATGCCTAAGAACCTTTTGACTTATTATTTATTCTTAGGCGTAGCATATTGAAGAATGGCTTCCACCTTACATGGGTCTACTTGTAATCCTTTAGAGTTTACTACGTAGCCCAAGTACTTCAATTCATCACGGAAGAATTTAGATTTTTCTAAGTTAATGGTAAGGTTGGCCGATTTTAATTTTTCGTATACTTTATTTAATAGTGACACATGAGCATTAAAAGATGGCGATATAAGCACGATATCATCTAAAAAAACGAATACAGAGTTTTCGAACTCAGGACTGTTCGTAAACAAGTAATCCACCAAACGCTGTTGTGTCGCAGGCGCATTCGTTAAACCAAACGGCATAGTCACAAATCTAAATGTTCCTCTAGTAGGCACATAGAACGCAGTCTTATCACGATCACATTCGCGAAGAGGCGTCTGCCAAAAGGAATTAGATAAGTCTATACACTACTTAGATATCTAGCGTTCCTAAGGTTGTCTAAAAGTTCGGATGCGTAAGTTAGTTTGTACGCGTCTTTTTTAGTAATAGAATTAAGTTTCCGACTATCTAAACAAAACCTTAGTTTACCGTCCTTCTTAGGCGTTAGTAAAATCGGTGACGACCACGAACTTTCGCATTTTTCTACCACTCCCAATGCAAGCATTTCGTCTAATTCGTCAATAATTATTTTAAATTTCGCCGGCGGTAACCTATAATATCTTTGGCGTATCGGCGCAGAATCGCCAGTGTCTATTGCATGTTCTATTAAGTGAGTACGTCCTAACCCGGTTTTTCCAGTAGAAATCGACTCGTATTGCTTTATAATTAACTTAGCCGTTCTTTGTTGTGACTCACTCAACTCACTAAAAGATTGCAATACGTTCGTGTTACTTAGCTTATTTTCACTTAACACACTACACGGCAATGTTTTAGACATGCATACGGATGCGATATGGTTAGGCAGTAATTTAAATAGTTTCCAGAAATCGATGCCTAAAATTAAATTACTTGTAACTTCTGGAATAATATAAGCTTTCAATAAGTGGGTTTGATTATTAAAAGTAGTGGGCAAGTTGATAAAACCGCGCGGCAATAATATATTTCCACCCGCGGACCGAATGGAATTAGTGTTGTGACACTGCTGTATTTCTAACCCGGTTTTAGTCATTAACTCCATATGGGAGTTGTTACCTAAAATTGTAATGGCTGAACCGGAATCGAGCAATCCACAAATAGGTAAACTGTTAATCGTTACGTTAACATAGGGCCGTAGGCCATTTTTAGGTTTATTATCCAGGATCAAGGCGACGGAATAACTAGAGAAATACACTTTTAGAGTGTTTAGCCAATTTCTCCAATCATCTTTGTCAAAATTGGTTGAATAGGTTGTAGAACCTAATTTAGGCTTTGACACGCCCCGACCCTGACCAACTAGTTTTTTAGTTTCGTAGATTTACAGTTCGGGCAGTTAGGGAATGTCACATCCCTACGGCCGCACTTGAAGCAAATTGCAAACCGATTGCGTTTGCACTCATTCAAACTGTGATCATTGATACGGCAGCGCGGGCAGTACTTGGACGTGACTAGAGCGACAAAGCTAGGTTTAGACTTAGGATTGCTAGGTTCGTTGTTCTCAGTGTATTCGGGTTTTCCGGGCGTAGTGGCAACGGGATAATTATTGAAGGAATTATTACGCGCTCGGTTATTAGGTTTGTGACTGTAAGCTAGGTCTGGTGCCAACGTGTCGTTACTATAATACGGTTTGCGGAATTGAGAGTTCAAACATTTCATCCGTTCGTAGTTTAAACATAACGTCTGCAGTGTTGCTAAACTGTCTATTGAAGATATTGACGGAGCTAGCACTAGCGAGTAGCATGGACGTATGTTATGCAATAGAATGACTAACTTTTCGCGTTCGGACAATCGCTTTGACGGTGACAGCCTAGCGAACAGCTGATTCATTATCGAGAGATAAATTATTATAGTTTTGGTAGCACCTTGAGTACGTCGGCGGATTTCATTTAATAACCGGTTGTCATAATCGTACGGTGTGAAATCGTCTATTAATTTAGTGGTGAGTTCTTCCCTTGTATTGAAATATTCTTTTAGGCCGCGGTACCAGTGAAGTGCGTTACCGGTGAAAATTTCGGCGGCATACGATAAAATTTTAGTGGAAGGTAGATTACGCGCGGTTTGGAATTCGGTTACGCGTTGTAGGAACGCTCGGACGCATCCCGTACCGTCGTATTTTAGCTTGGACAGTTCGCTAACTTTCAAATGCTCGCAATGCAATACTGGGGCTAACACCGCCTGCGTCGAGGTAGATGGCGCAGGTCGGACCTCAGCCACAGCATAAGCTGAGCGAACACCTGATTGTTCAATGGCGGACAGCTCCGCCGAGAGCTTGTCGAACCGGCTGCACAATTCGGTAATACGTTTTGAATACGCCGTAGGACGTTCCATCCTACGGAGTCTGTGGAATAAGTGGTTGTGCAGTACGGTAGACCTCCTAGCTAGCGAACCTAGGTTCGCGTCGTAAGAAATGGATAACGAATCCACTCGCTTGGCCAGCTCAGAGACGGCCTCGCTAGCGCCCTCGAAGTCTACCGTGATGGCTAGGCCAGACTCCAAAATATCATCATCTGGAATGGCTTCCAGTAATTTAGGAAGCTGCTTCCGTAGACCTAGTACAGAGGTAGCCGGCTCCTCACCTCTAATCGCAACCTCGTAGGCTAACTCGCTTTTATTTTTATTAAAATAACGTTAGCGCACACGCTGCAGACTATAACAGACATTATTAATCGTGCAATTGTAACGTCCACAGTACCCGATACATGGAAGATAGCTAGTGTAAGACCGATACCTAAAACATCTAACCCTACTAGTGTACAGGACTTACGGCCGATAAGCATCTTGCCCTGTCTTTCTAAGGTCTTGGAAAAGGTTATAAGCCGACAGCTTACCGAGTTTTTGGAAAGAAACAATATTTTACCTTCACTACAATCGGGATTTAGACGGTTTCGGGGAACCACCACGGCCCTTTTAGATGTTACGGATAATATTTTGGCTGCCCAGGACAAAGGAATGTGCACTATTCTGGTTCTGTTGGACTATTCCCGCGCGTTTGATGCCATAAACGTAAATTTATTATTATCCAAGCTACGCTTTTATGGATTTGACAACAGCACACTAATGTGGTTCAATAGCTACCTGACTAACAGGATGCAATTTGTGGAGCTCAATACTACAGATGGAGCCACTCTGACCTCGTCACTTGCCTCTTCAACGAGAGGTGTGCCGCA
Organism: Euclidia mi; assembly: GCA_944739405.2. Taxonomy (NCBI): domain Eukaryota; kingdom Metazoa; phylum Arthropoda; class Insecta; order Lepidoptera; family Erebidae; genus Euclidia; species Euclidia mi. The sequence continues at coordinate 67,313,292 of OX123192.2, forward strand.
GGGCTCAATTTTAGGGCCTATACTTTTCAGCCTTTATTGCGCGGACATCAAGAACTCAATTAAAAAGTGTAACTATCATATTTATGTGGATGATGTTCAGATATACTTATCGTTTAAGGTTGGAGACCTTGGAAAGGCTATACAAGACTTAAATGAAGATCTTGAGCGAATAGCCATATGGTCCGAGAGTAACTGCTTGTTGTTAAATCCATCAAAGACGAAATACATTACATTCGGCACGAAACATAATTTGAGTTTGTTGCATTCGCCAGTCAACCTTCATCTGAGAGGGAGTCCGATAGAGCGAGTGTGTGAGGCCCGGAATCTGGGACTGTTGGTGGACTCTGACCTTCGATTTGAGAAGCATATAGGTGATGCGGTACAGAACTGTTTTTATAGGCTAAGACTATTGTATAAAATGCGTCCCTATCTGTCGGAGGAAATGCGTGTACAGTTAGTTGACTCATTAATATTAAGCAAGCTAAACTATGCGGATGCTGTGTATGGTCCAAGGCTCTTAGCGCGTACAGACAGACAGATACAGAGGGTGCAGAATGCGTGCGCACGTTTCTGTTTTTCAATGCCATTTAGAAGTCATGCAACGCCATATTTTAATGAAAACTTGGTCTTGAAAATGAAATCACGTAGGAAACTGCATTTGGCTTGTCTCATGTTTGGTGTCATTAAATTAAAACAACCGCAATATTTATACGACAAACTCAGGTGGGTGACAAATAGAAATGAAAGCAACAGAAAGTGCTCTAAGCAATTATCAATTGGTCTTCATCGTACAGAGGCATTTAGAGGAAGCTTTCGCTATGCTGTTTCAAAATGTTGGAATAATATCCCCCCTCCATTACGTGATCTCACATCATTACCCTCATTCAGGAGAAACCTAAAAAAACATCTTATGGAAAAGCAGCGGAAACTGGGTAACATTGAAATGAATGTCTCCTTAATTTGAAATTAAAGTCAACTAAATAATAATTAAGATTAGGTAACTACTTAGTATAATCAAATAATTATGAATATAATTGCGACTATTATAATCAATATAATAAGTTCGTGACATTTCGTTCGATTTATATTATTTATATTATTACATTTCATTATATATATATTATTTTTTATTTAAGGTATACGATATTATTTTTATAACTCCTGACATGACTTTCTAATAATTGTGTACATAAACGTATTATAATATAATAATTCAATAACTCGTGACATTATTATAAACTATAATATTTTACTATTTTATTAATACGATTCTTATACTTATTGTTGACAAATAAATTGACATACCATTAAATTTACTATGGAAATATGATATGATTAAGTACATAGTTATACATAGTTGTTATTGAAGTTAATTGTTTTAACTTACAATTATGCTTGTCAATACTATTCCATTTCAAGAAGGTTCATATTCTGTTTGCCATTATTGTGAACGTACGCTGTGGGTATTACGTACGCTGACGCTGTGTGAGAAACTCGTAGGAGCAACCTGAAACAAATATAAATAAGATGTTTTTTTTTAATCTCCTGCCGCTCTAAGTCTCGCTCTCCGTAGGTACACCGGAACAATTAAGATATAATGTAACTGTACTTACCGTAATGGTTTGGTTCATGTTTTATTTATTTTACTTTTTTTCACACAAGTTAATGTACTGTCTGCAACTTATATGTATGTATACACTCGCATATTAATAGTTTACCGGACGCTCGCCATATGCGAGCCTTATTCTATGGGAACGGTACGAGCAGTTTTGCCGGCTGTGACGCGGCGACTGGCTGATGGTGAAGGCTTTGTTTACAACACGCCCGCGCCTTCCGCCGCGCCGCCCCGCCTTTCTGGCCGTAAGATCATAGCGCGCGCGTCGCTATTCGACTTAACCAGCATTGCACAGCACTTTTAATGTTCATATTATGTATTATTCATATAATTATACTATTTAATACACACACACTTTTATATCCATATGTATTAATATTTATGTTTATAGTATATGTACTATTTTATCTAAATACGTATCATACCTATATATTTACTTTATTTGATGTGATGTTTACGTTTTATTGTACCTATCTTTTATATATTTACTGATATCACATGCGTGAGTCACTAGAGGGACTGGTTGAAAATCGGCGCCAGGCATTCGCCTAGCATATGCTGAACCAGGTCCATTTTTGGCTACACGCAAACACCTACCTCTGTCTTTGTTTTATTTTGTCATGTATCTCTTTCTATTCTTATTATTTTCTTGACTTGTTTAGTTTCTGTTTGATTTATTTTCTTCTTCTTTTTATATGTATGTTTTCTAAATTGTTTCCTTATTTTTTGTACTTACATTTTTTTTTGTTGTTATGTGTATGCCAAAAATAAATAAATCTTTATCTTTATCTTTATCTTTATCTTAATCTTAATCTTAATCTTTATCTTTATCTTTATCTTTATCTTTATCTTTATCTTTATCTTTATCTTTATCTTTATCTTTATCTTTATCTTTATCTTTATCTTTATCTTTATCTTTATCTTTATCTTTATCTTTATCTTTATCTTTATCTTTATCTTTATCTTTATCTTTATCTTTATCTTTATCTTTATCTTTATCTTTATCTTTATCTTTATCTTTATCTTTATCTTTATCTTTATCTTTATCTTTATCTTTATCTTTATCTTTATCTTTATCTTTATCTTTATCTTTATCTTTATCTTTATCTTTATCTTTATCTTTATCTTTATCTTTATCTTTATCTTTATCTTTATCTTTATCTTTATCTTTATCTTTATCTTTATCTTTATCTTTATCTTTATCTTTATCTTTATCTTTATCTTTATCTTTATCTTTATCTTTATCTTTATCTTTATCTTTATCTTTATCTTTATCTTTATCTTTATCTTTATCTTTATCTTTATCTTTATCTTTATCTTTATCTTTATCTTTATCTTTATCTTTATCTTTATCTTTATCTTTATCTTTATCTTTATCTTTATCTTTATCTTTATCTTTATCTTTATCTTTATCTTTATCTTTATCTTTATCTTTATCTTTATCTTTATCTTTATCTTTATCTTTATCTTTATCTTTATCTTTATCTTTATCTTTATCTTTATCTTTATCTTTATCTTTATCTTTATCTTTATCTTTATCTTTATCTTTATCTTTATCTTTATCTTTATCTTTATCTTTATCTTTATCTTTATCTTTATCTTTATCTTTATCTTTATCTTTATCTTTATCTTTATCTTTATCTTTATCTTTATCTTTATCTTTATCTTTATCTTTATCTTTATCTTTATCTTTATCTTTATCTTTATCTTTATCTTTATCTTTATCTTTATCTTTATCTTTATCTTTATCTTTATCTTTATCTTTATCTTTATCTTTATCTTTATCTTTATCTTTATCTTTATCTTTATCTTTATCTTTATCTTTATCTTTATCTTTATCTTTATCTTTATCTTTATCTTTATCTTTATCTTTATCTTTATCTTTATCTTTATCTTTATCTTTATCTTTATCTTTATCTTTATCTTTATCTTTATCTTTATCTTTATCTTTATCTTTATCTTTATCTTTATCTTTATCTTTATTTAAAATAAAGTATTTTATGGCGTGTGAGCCCATTGTGTATGAAAGAGTACCGCGTAAGTATACACTACACACTACAATTAGTGCGCAAGCGTTCCGCCCTTACAAATGGCCTACTTTACGATAAGGCGTAAAAGTTCGACCGTTAGGACTAATTAGAAAAAACGTTAGATTCCAATTTGCGAACTATTACGTAGTAGGTAGTTACACTAAAAGGTAGACAATTAGTATAGCAATACGTACCGGTTCGCTGTAGCCGCACCTCCTCGCTTACAATAATGGAGACCTGCTAGATGAGAACTCGAGCACGGAAAGCGAGACAATAACCCACGTTGGGCGCCACTGTAACGGGTTCTGGTATTAAAACGCAGAAAAGAGGTTCTAGATGCGTTTATTGCCGAGTATTGTCTCACTTCCCTTGCACGAGTATGACCGACCAACAACACGACACTGGCCTGAACACTAAGGGCTGCAGTCTCCCACGCTGTTCCCTCCGGTAGTGTGTAGGCAGGCTGCTCGAATGCTGCGCGTAGCGGTAGATCCTCGCAGGCCGTTGGTTCAGCTGGCAGACGCCGGCGGTGCGAGTACGATGAGCAGGGCAGGCCAGACTCTTCGGCAGAGGTGACGCCGAAGGCGATGCAGGAAAGTGTAGCGGTCTAGGGGCGTAGCCGGAGTCGTAAGGTGAACCTGGAACCTGAAGGGAAACAGCATTAGGAAACCCACAACCAATAGAGTCAGGCAGGCGGCGTCAGCCGGCCTCAGCTAGCAGTTAGAGAGATGGGCAGTACGCTATCGCAGTAAATGTAGTGACTTACCCAGCTGCTGGGATCAGGATACACGTAGAATGTATAATTATAGATATAGCGGTATAGAATAGAGTAGCGGTAGTAGGTTAGTGTAGAGTAGCGGTGCCGGCCTCTCTGTCGGCCCCTATATATACTGGGCCCTCCATCAGCGTTGGAGTCCGTTCATGACCATATTTGGTCAAGCTTCGCGAGCGCGGACGATGGCCTTCTCTGATTGGCCGAGCGTATGGGCGGTACTGTGACGCAAATGCGGTAAGTACCGGACATACGTTACAAGGAGTTTCACGCGCAATTATTGTTACCTATCTAAAAGTTCTTTGTAATAACCATTAGGCCACGGCCCACCAGGCATGGTCTTCTAACCGGGTCCAGTCTTTTGTTTGATAAATATTAGTTCTCGATCCTCCACAGTGTATTCGTCATTATCATCAGCCTTGTTTGTAATCTTACCCACTGTTGGACACAGGCCTCTTATAATTATAAAATAGTATTTTCCATAGTCCACACTAACCAATTGCGAGTAGGCAGACTTCACGTGTCTTTTGAGAACATTATAAAGAACTTTAAAAAATTAAACCTGTATAATAGGGTATTTGACAAAAAAAATCGAATTAGTCCGTCAGTTAGATTATCGAAAAATATTGGATACGTATTTTTTGTTTTTTCAAATCAGTAAAAAAATACGAAGATAAAACGCATCAAAGATGGAGAAACGTCTAGGAGTGGGGGCTTGTAACGTCACTTGCCAGTAAAAAGTGTACTGGCAAGTGACGTCATACGAGCTTTCAGCGAAGTTTGTAGTCTTCATTTTTTGTTTACGTGACTAAAGAAAAAATACGTATCCAATATTGTTCGATAATCTAACTGACGGACTAATTAGATTTTTTTAGTCAAATACCCTATTGTCTGCAAGTTCTATATAATATTCTTCTCTGTCCTACGTGGTTTATGTCACCAGTACAGATGTCTTTTACGTCTTCGTTGCTCTTACTAGATCTGCATCTTGTATGTCTTATAGTGATTAGAATAATGGGTAGATATATGAATGTTATTGAATGCAGCGATAGCCGAGTGTATATACCAACAGACTGCCATGCAGAGGGTATCGGGATCGAATCCACGGCGCGCACCAATGACTTTTCGGAGTTACGTGCGAATTGAATTGTTAATTACCGCTTGTCCCGTGCCTCGGAGAGCACGTTAAGCTGTCGGTCCTGGTTGTCATGAAGATCTTTGACAGTCGTTACAGGGCATCATTACCTTGTAACTAAACTGACACTAGTCCAAAACCATGGAATATCGCTATCCCTTCGGGTTGCGGAGGTCAGACAGGCAGTCGCTCCGTGGGAAAGCTAATATTCAGCCAAATCCGGTTCTTTTGTTGCTAATTCACTGAAACCTACCCGCGTCTCTGGTTTTAAGGCGAGGTTGCAGTACAGTGCGTAGCTCGACCTCACCCCCCGCAAAAACAAAAACACGGCGGTGGCGTCAGCGAGTGAGCGGGGGGAGGGGAGGGGAGGGTTTCGTGTGTGCGTGTGCCACAGCGCAGCGTAAAAAAACCGTAGATGAGTTATGCGAACTTCAAAAGTGGCACATTAAAAACTGACAAATTCATGACAATTTTTTTTTCTAAATGTCTCATTTGGCTTTAGTCGCGTACGCGCTGCGGTCGGAAGCGCTCGCTCTTTTACTCGCGTGTGTGTACGTTACATTTAAAAATGCCGTCGTGTGTAATGAAATTTTGCTAAAGTAGTTAAACTATAGTAGGAAAATGACTAAAAGTTATGGAATCACTTCTCATTCATGAGTATTACAATATTACAACGTTTTATTTTCAATTTATAATAAATTCAGTATCACAAATAATAGAGTGAATAAAAAATTGACATTTAGCGAGTGTAAAAGAGAAGCAGTATTGTGCGTGTTCAAACACTAAAAAACAAAGTATCCAGATGGGACATTCGTAATAATAAAATACTGATGTGTGTTTTTGTCAAGTAATAAAAGTGATTTGAGGCTGAATCAACACAATATATTATTATTATAGAAATACAAAATCATACGTAAGTTACAAACATTGACGGATGATTAAAGTCCATTCTCTTGGTCTTGTTTTTCTCCTTTTAGTATTAAACAACTAAGTAGATTGTACTGCACAGTTTTCGCTGCCGACCCACCGTACCCCTGGCAGTACCCCTGGGGGTATGGTGGGTCTTTCAAAGCTTAACCGTACTCCCAGATAATATTGTTGTGTAATTAGTTTATTAATTTCAGTTCGTTAATTTCAAGTTCTACTATTTTGTGGGATCATTCCCAGTATAGTAGCAGTATTGAACAATTCTATGATAGAACTGTCCTAATTCTATTAGCACAACTTGATGAGGAGAACAGAACTAATGGGATAAGTAATAGGAAATGTCCCAGTCTAGTTCTATGTATGTTTTTACAAGGGTATTCAATAGAACTACTGGGAGTGATCCGTAGTGTCACGACATCGCGCTCATATATCCGAATACATATGTTTTGTAGACGTTCATTTGTTTAATGTGTAAAACAAATGAACGTCTACAAAACAAATGAACGCCTACAAAACAAATGACTTACAGAAAGTGATCAGCTATCGATAGTGATTGCAGAAAACAGGTGCATGCGATTTTCAACCTAATTGACATTAGTCCGAATTCATAATTTTATTACCCTAATATTTATTGCCAGAAAGCGAGAAAAAATAAAAAAAAAAGTTTGTCATGAATTGTCAATAAGGTCGAAAATCGCATGCACCTGTTTTTTGCAATCACTATCGATAGCTGATCACTTTCTGGTAGTCATTTGTTTTGTAGACGTTCATTTGTTTTGTAGACGTTCATTTGTTTTGTAGACGTTCAATTGTTTTGTAGACGTTCATTCGTTTGACACATTTTTATAAATACATATTTATTCGGATTTGTGAGCGCGATGTTGTGACACTACCCTTGTAAAACATACATAGAACTATTGGTAAATTTCCTATAACTGTTTCCCATTAGTTCTACTCTTCTCATCAAGTTGTGCTAATAGAACTAGTGGGAAAAAAAGTATCACTAGTTCTATCATAGAACTGTTCAATAGAACTAGTGGGAAGGATTCGACAGCGCAAGGATGATGATGATGACGGGTCTTCAACAGTACCACAGACTATACCTATAATATACAAAACATTATAACCATTAGCAGTAATACCTAAACGTTTTATTCTCTAATTTATCTTCTTGTTGCACTATATCATCGTACTAGCGCTTGTCTTCGCTTGTCTAAAAATACAAAAACGTAAGTAGTAAGTCATTATCATACGAGAGATAACACTGTCCAGTTTAATGTCCACGTAGCACGTTGGTATAACACTAAGAGCATTTCAGCCAGGAGTACGGTTAAGCTTTAAAAGACCCACCATACCCCCAGGGGTATTGCCAGGGCTACGGTGGGTCCGCAGCGCACAGTTTTTATATTAACGTACTGTTTTAGGTTTCCATTGAATGAAATGTACTTTTTTAATAAATGTTATAAATAAATCACATCGACTTTTTATTTCCCTACCTTAAATGAATTAATCAAATTTACTTTGAGGCGAATTGAATTTACTCAAGACAGACAAAATGATCATGTCGCATCTGAGTCAAATTATTGTTTGTGAAACGGTCAGCATGATGTCTCAATGCGCTTCGGTCCAGAGAGTATATGTTTATCTCTATTTCGCGCTTGCGATTAGATGTGCTATCTCACTTACACTTCTTATCTAATTCTTAGTGTGTCGTTTTGACATATTTATATTAGTGTGCGTACGCTTTTCGCGATGCGTGCGACTCGTAAGCTCCGTCATGTTACCTTGTCAGTAACCTATCTACGGTTTCTTACTAGTATGTCTATGGTTTGAACGATTGAGTTTGGAATACGAATTACTTTGTACTTTTGCGAAAACGTACATGCGGGGGTGGAGGGGGATTTTGCGGAGCAACGACGTACGTCCGCCCTCAATCACGCCTAGACAGGCACTGATGAACGGCCGGCGAGCGATATAATGCCAACATTTTGACTATTTTTTTTCTTGGAGAAAAATGATAACGAAATTACGAAATCTGTTTTTACCATTTATTTTAAAATAAAGAGCTGTTTCTATTGATAATACTTTCATATAAATTCATTATGGAATCTCTAAGCAGTACACGTTTAAAATTGTGATTTAGTGCCATGTTTGAAATATTTTTTTATTGAACCAATCATTCCAAATCGTGTTTCTATCTTTACGATTTACTAGAAGATATGTTCAACTTTTATACTTTAATTTTTATTCATTAAAAATATCATAGTTCATGGGACTTTCAGACGTTCAAAAATCTTAAAAAGTACTGCAACCTCGCCTTAAGTATGTCTCGAGGGAAACTTATTAAGTGTTGCACACAGCGTTTCGAATACATGTTGTTGTCAGTCTCACAGAAATAGCTCTAATGATGTCTGTCTTTGCATTATGAACAATATTGTATTGGAAGAAAGACAAGCTTGTAGTCTAGACTGCTGAAGAATAAGTACTATATAGTATGGCTGCGGTGGCCGTTGTTAGTATAAGCTAAGACTGCAAAGCACGAGGTCTCTGCATAGCGTTCTCCTGACCAAATTATCCAATATTAGTTTAAAGTCAGGGAGTAGTGTGAAACATGTTCTCTTTCTCGTAAATCACTTAAGTTGTTGGTTCTGTGAGGAGTCTCTCTTTGTTCTTTGTCGTAATACTTTAATAATAGACAACACAGTATTACTAGCCGCTACGACCAGATTCGGTCAGGCAAATATTATTTTTATTACTTTATAGTATAGTTTAAAAATAAAATGCTACATTACACCTTCTTTCGTCACTGCCAAGATTGCTCTAATTTACCTTTTTATCTTTTGTAATGTGAATGATATTTTGTGTTCCTTTTTTTTATGAGAAAGTAAATGTTTTTCCTCTTTCTTTGTTACCGGAACACAAGCGCTAAGCGAGGCTAGGAAAATACCTATAAAGGTATACTTTTAATGGATATTTTTAGCACGTAGAGTACCTCCTTAGGAGAGAATAAAGATATTCTAATCAGTTGAGCGACTATAAAATATTTGCAAACGGCTCTACAGCGTTATCTTAGTAAACTAGTCTACAAACACTTACAAAATTATCTCAGTAAATACTCAAACTGGAGCACGAGATTTTCTTAAGTCTTTACGCACATTATTTTGTAAATAATGTGCGTAAAGACTTAAGAAAATCTCTTAATATATTTTAGAATTTAGCACTTCGACAGTCTAGCTAGGTATTGCCTCTTCAGTTAACCTAAAAGTCTTGAGCGAATTTACTGTCTTTCGATTCCTTCAATTTGCTTCTGATTAAAGTCGTTGCGGATTCAAGAACAATTTTTCTTTCGTGAGGCTTTCGTCCTAAATGGCGTCTTGAAATTCAAGTCATTTATTCATATAGGTCGTAAAGGAACACTTGAACGTCAAAAGATTTGTCTCGTTTTATGTTGCTTTATAGGTAATAGAACTTTGTCGGTCTTAAAAGGTACGATTTGATGTGTGTAAAACGTGTCGTAAACAAGTTTACACGTTTTTACTACGAGTTGGTAAACTTGCTGTAAAGAGATAAAATTGTGGGAAAACCGATCCTTGTGCAAGACCCCGAAGGCATAAAGTAGAGTTGCCACTTATGTATATAGCATGCGAGTGTCACTGCTGCGGGCAACTTACCGTATGCAGTTATACACACTTGTTTGTCACATTAATTTCACAAAAAAGAATAAGCGAAGCGATACGCATAAAGCCAGGTATCTCCTGCCTCATTAATATGAAACCATAGATATAATATATACTAACGTATAGATCGGTGATGCGAAAGAGAAATAATATAGAAACTAGTATGTTAGAGCGAGATAGATAGGCGAGACCATTCACGTACACGCTGTTGGCCTGTATTGGCCCAACGTTGATTGTGAACGGAACAAAACTCGCTTAATTTTCCAAAATAACGTGTTTATTTGTGAAATCCAGGTGTTATACATACAAGACAATTATGGTAACGTGTGCAGTACCCGGATGTAACTCGTGTAAGAGAGAAAATCCCCAGAATTACTCATTTCATACGTAAGTACCGTTGAAAGATTTAATGTTCTTATTGCAATATTTTACAACTCTGAAAAGAAATATATGCACAAACCGATACGTTATAATATCACATTTTATTATATTTATATTCTGAATGCAAAAAAAATAGATAAAAGATATTATAAAATTCGTGAATTTTTACTATTTCTAACCAAAATTACATAGTGATTGACGTAATGTCAAATAATATCGATAAGAAAATATTGATTTGTAACTTGACTGACAAAGGTTGTATACCGTCCATAATGTTTTAAGAAAGAAATATTATTTACTTTTACGTTCTCTACCCATATGTCGTCGTTATGAATATAATAAAAATAAATTAAAATACTTATTTCAGATTTCCTAAAAATTATGAGGTCCGATTAAAATGGCTTAAAATGATAAACAGAGAAGATTGGGTTCCCAAAAAATATTCATCCATATGCAGCAATCACTTTGAAGAAATATGTTTTTCTAATAGGGGCTCTCAAAGAGTAAAGCTGCGCTCAGGTTCAGTACCCACATTATCTTTGCCTGTAAGTTATTTCCTTATTATAAATGTCATTGTTTGTTAACTGATAAAAAACTATATTATTCCTTTGTTGAAATATAAATGGCCAATTAAACTGCGAGGAAAACTAAGGAATACATAGAAGTACGAATATACTTACAATTTTAATACCCAGGCATTTAATACCCAGGCAAGTAGGTGATTCAGGCGTCAAGTTACCTCTGACTAATAAGTCAGAGGCAACTTGACGCCTGAATCACCTACTTGCCGCAGTGCGGGTGCGGGTCTAGATTTCTCCACCAAGGTTATTAGTAAGTTATATTCATTTATTTGCAGGTCGCAATAAAGCCGATACGTAAAGCGTCATCATATGTCTTCAGAGATATATCGCCGGTCCCTAGCACTTCTGTAGCGAACGTCCTGGATAATTCTCCAAGAAAGAAAGAAATGTTAAAAACAATTGATAGTCTTCGAAGACGATTAAATATTAATAAAAAAAAACTCAAAAATGTTAGAGCACAAAAAAAGCGGCCCTGCAAAAAGGTAATCAAATTATATCAAGTGATAAAAAACCTAGAAAGTCTTCCATCGCTTCAAAATGATGTTGGTGCTGAAATAGGGTCTTGTTCAAACGATTTGTTACAACATCTGATTGATAGAGTGACTTCAAAAAAACTAAATAAAAAAAAATGTAAAATATGATTTACCACTGAAGACATTCGCCCTTACGTTACATAGTTACATAGCCCCAGAGCGTATAATTACATGCGTAAAAAAATCGATTTATGTCTCCCACATCCTCGAACATTAAGATGCTGGTATCAAAGCGTAGACTGCAAACCAGGCATAACGAAATTATACTTTTAATTTATTTCCATTTCTTTAACAAAATGCCTCTTTTGTCCTCATTAAAAGGATAGTATTATCATATGTGTGTACTAATCAATCAAACTACATAATTATAATAAGAAGAGATATCCCCCGTGGCTCCGGCCCTGTGTGGCTTTTTGCACCATGGGAGTGAAATTCCCAAAAACCTCTTAGTGCTACCTTGAACTCCTTAAAGAACATACTTGCCAAATTTCAACTGCCTGCGACCATGACAAGTTTCGGCCGTGCGTTGTCTGTCAGTCAGTCGGTCAGTAACGGAGTAATATATTATATATACAGAATATTTTCATCATAATATTACTATTACCAAAATTAAATAAGAATCGCTTAAAGTCATTCGAACACCATTATAGTTCTATTTATATACCTATTCAACATTACTATTCTTATACACAACCGTTTGAGGAAACAATTTGAGCGCAAAGTAATTCCAAATCAATAGTCCCAAAATCGCCGTTACATCTTTATGCCTGACAAAGGTTCCGAAAATAAATCAATCTACCTTCGAAACAGATTTGATATATGTATGTATGTATTGAAGTAAATGTGATCAAAACGCTCGCTGGAACTGTATAGAATGGAATTTGAACAGTGGTTTGATCAGAATAGGGTGAAAATTCAATTTATGTCCTCATCATCTTGTGTCACTGCTGACGTAGCTTCTCTGAGCTTCGAGTCGATAATACGAGAAAATATTCGTCGGCTTTCGCTTGACAGAGTTGACTTGATTGCTCTGAAGGCTGTACTTTTATTTTTTTATGTCACGTAAGGCTTTTTATAAAACAAGAACTAAGTAATATAGTTCGAAGTTTAGTTCTATGTTTAGCTGTGTCAAAGTAAAATACGTTACGTTTTCACAATTGTTGCGAAGTTTCTGTTCAGTTTTGTTGCAAATGTAGATTTAATCCCATAAAAACAATACTTGTCAAAAATACCAAGTCTCGCGACCGTAAAAAGTTGTGAGATCCATGTAATACCAAGTCGGTTAATTAAAAATCTTTAATGTTTTCAATAAGTAGATTGACTCGGCCATCGCATGAAAACACAATATATCTCATATGTAATACACACATACATTAGATTGTTTAATGCGATTGCCAAGTCAATATATTTATTTAAAACATTTTGATTTTTAATTAACCGACTAGAGAATTAACCGATTAGAATACTAATCGTATTCTAAATTTAAAGCTTCTATGTCTGCTAGAAGTGCCTTACTACGAAATTCAATATTCAAACTATAGATAGATCTGTAGATTTTAGGCTCGTTTTTGACATAAGCTCCATACAAAATATAACACGAATTTCGAATCTCAAAATCCATGTGTGGATCGAATATTGAAAATGGCCGTTAGACTTTTGATGATCGGTTAGTGAATGACAAAATTAAGAATTTTGACTCGTTATAATTCTTAAACCACTTGTTCAAATTGAATGAAATTTTTAATAAATCCGTGTTTATACCATGCCTGCATGGTTACTAAAACATCAGGCTTCTAGTTTTATCCACAACCACGTGATAGGGGGTCGAAAATGGCCTGAATTGTTTCGAGAAAAGGATGGTACGGCCGTGCCGCTTTTTTGCTCGACTTGGTGAGGGCACTGCCGTGCCCCCAGATAATAGTACCGGTACTCCTAAAAGCTTCTTAATCCGATGGTTTTGGTTTGAAACGCCCATGGAGGGCTTAAATGGTCTCATTTATAGATATGTATTATAAAGTATAAAATAGACAAGAGACTTATCAGCTATTAATATACCTTAGGTGATATTTAGAAAAATATTACTGGCTAAAGTACACGCTAACGTATCTTGCGGCCAGTCTATTTTTTTATCTATCCATGGATTTAGCTACTAGTGATACATAATTTGTATCGAGCCTATGTCAGAACTCGAATGCGTAGTTGCACGATTTCTATTCTGCGATTATTTAGCATCAATAGAATTGAATAAAATAAGCTCTTATATTTTTGTCACATTCGATTTTATTTCGCAATACGCCCAGGTGATATTTACGGACGTCAAACAAAGAAAGTTATTAATTTCTATGAATTCTGTTTCAAACAATGCGATGTCAATCCGTTTTCCAATAATCATATTTTCAGCAGAGAAACTATTTATTGTCAAAAACATACTCCATATTGGGCTCGTCTTGTGATGACTCTGATTTCTAAGCCGACGGTCAGTACATAATATGGAAATGAGCTCAGTAAAATTATTAATTGTTGGTTGTATTACCGATAAGAGCTAGCTCTTAGATGAAAGAACTTGATTTAATATTATATGAATATTAGTCTTGTCCTGAGGGCCGACTATCTGGTTAAGATCGCGGGAAGCAGTGAGATGCGGGTGTCTCTGTGAGGAGAACCTTGGGTAAGGCTTATCTAACTGTGGACGTCTATAAGCTGACATGATGAATCGGTCTAATTACTATAAATAGAGGTTCTATTTAGTTTGTTATAAATATACAGGTTTGTAATATGATTTAGCAGACTCAAACGCAGTTTACAATAGCATTATTAGCTGCTATTTATTCATTCTGTGGTCTGCTATTGGTGTGGTCACGGCTTTGCAAGTGACAGTACAATTTATTTCACACTAATTAAGCGACTTTTTCTCGGATTTGTACAAGTGGGTCATTTGGATGTCGAACCCTAGAAGCAAACATAAATCACATTTCTTTAGAACACGCTAAGAGCGCTAGAATTAAAAAAAATTAGCTTTATGGCATGTCTTAAGTTGTCCCGTAGTGCCTATTACGTATTTTTATCGCCGCCTTTACACTGTTTGCGAAAGACAGGTTAACGGCCTACTTTTTATACTTAGGTATGACAAAGATAAAGGCCAAAAGAACAGTGATAAACCACTGCGTACTTAAACGTTGTTACGTTGCGTGAATATGGCTACAAACGTACCTATCTGGCAAAGTCGCGTGTTTATATTACTTGAAGATCTTTACTCTACTTCCCAACTTGCTTGCTCGATTTGTTTGGCTTCGCTGCTACAGGAAGTCGATGGACAACGCGGTAGTTTTAATAAAAACACAGGACAGTGAGGAAAGTAACATCTAACTCCCTTGCAAAGTTGGTAAGATTAGCGCAATGAAAACTGCTTCGAATGTGTGTCCATTATATTACATTGATAAAACTATATAATAATAAGAACAGGATTGTTTTATAAATACAGATAAGCCTCTACACTATTCTCTATACCTGTCTCAATAGATAGGTAATGAGTCCGTGATATGGGTTTTTCCACTTTGAAAAAAGACTACTAACCAGATTTTTCTTTCACAGGTACCACAACAGCAGAATGATAAACTATGACGTGGAACGTGGCATAAACGTCACAACGGACCCGAACCATCGTCTATCAGACCTACTGATACCGGCCGCGAGCGTATCGCACGCGGGGAACTATACCTGCGTACCGAACAACGCGGTACCTGCTAGTATATACGTCCATATATTTAATGGTGAGTAAAATTTATCCCTACGTTGTGTCTAGCTACGGATGTTGCCTCAATCTAGCCTTGATTAGTCCTCAATACAATTGATCTATTCCTTATTACGAAATTGTAATATAATTTAGATAAGTTGCGCAAAGTGCAATTTTATAGATGTATTTGCTGACTGCCTCCGTGGTCCAGTCGGTGCTTCCGGGCTCGATTCCCGGGTCAGGCAAAAGTGTTAAGTACTGGGTTTTTCGAATTCTCAGTAGCAGCACGGAGTCTGGTGATGTGCCCGGTAAGGGCAATAGGCTCGCCCCCTATTACGTAGGACCCAAAAATTCATGGCGAGTTGTGGCTGTAATATTACAACTCTGCCTACCCCTTCGGGGATACAGGCGTGATTTAATAATTAAAAATAAAAATATTTAAATGATAGATACTTGGTACTTTTTCAGCCAAAAACGAATGAAAAGATTTTTATGAAACTATGCAGTTATATAGGTTACTAGCTTTTGCCCGCCGCTTCGCGCGCGTTATATTCTGAGTAACACAAATCTACTTTCAGTCTCAAGATGTGTGAAGACACTCCTGATTATTCTAAAGACTTCAGAAACTATATGGGGTACAAAGTAACTCGGTCAGTATCCATGACATTATCTACCATTATCTACTGAAAGGTACATAAAACATCACAATATATCTCTATAAACATTTTCGCATTTTTAATATTAGTAGGGACAATCGTTCCAGCCGTTTAGGCTTATTATATAATTATTATTAGTTTATATATGCGAACAATTTTATGTAATAGGTCGGGGCAAAAGTAATAATAATAATAATAATAATATTCTACCACATTCACACAACACCGTCTAGTCCCATGGATGTAATGCAACAAAGTATTTTATTATTTCGAATGTATTATAAGTTATCAAACCTCTTTGGCTGTACTGAATGTAACTGGCTGGTTTTTCAACGTGCACAATATGACATTATGTATGACGTGACATTACTGACAGATATGTTAGCACATGCGCAATACTCAATTATTAGCGCATGCGTTCTTACTTCCATGAGGTAAATTTGTGCCGTACAAACTTCTACCCTCCCTACCATCCCTCCCAGTTTAATTTTTGCAACTTATGGTAGCCTATGTCCGTCTCCATGGTCCAATATATCTCTATATTAAATATCAACAAAATCGGTTCAGCCGTTTTAGCGTGAAAACGGAACATACATACATACATACATACATACACACTTTCAAATTTATAATATTAGTAGGGATATCTACATCAAAACATATATTTTGAACCCTCAGCACCTTACGTCACGAAATCCGAAACCCACACTAACAAAGCCTAGTCAAAAATAATTTTCCTATTTTTATAATTTTGCACGAGAATTTCCTACCCTTTTAAAATATGTAAAACGAGTGCGACATTATACAAATGTGACATCAATATCGGCGGCTTTATCACTTATATTTAATTCATATCAATCACCATGTTCGAATTATAAGCCCGTTTTATTTATTGTTAAATGGTTCTTCTTTGGCCATTATTATAGCAGGCAATAGGTATTATTATAAAACACTACGCTTCACCTGCGGCTCCGCCCTCGTCAGACGTTTTTATCCGCTTAGGTGATAAATTTCCAAAAATCCTTTATGCTCTGCTACACTCCAGGGGAACAAAGTTATAGGCCAAATTTCAGCTTCTCAAGCTCAGCAGTTTTGTTTGCGCGCTGTCAGTCAGTCATTTAATTTTGCTGGACCAATATGACCTTCAAACATGCAAGAAAAGTTTGTACCCCTTTTTAAAAGACCGGAAACGCATTTACAACTCTTCTGATGTTGCAATTATAATACGTAGGCGTATATTTCAGTTTTATTAAGTGTAGGTATCCGGGCAACTCTAGCAACGCACTTTATTAGCTTTATAGTAAAAATCAGCGCGTATCATTAAAACTTAAGGCGCTGTTACACCTCAGAAGCCGTGAAACACCTAATTTTTCGTCGCGCATATAGCCATAACGGTACATATTACAACCTAGCAAAAAATAGAGCTTAAAGTCAAAAGTCTGAACAAAAGACTTTTGAAAGAATTTTTCATGTATGTAAAATAGAATCACGGTAAAAAAATCACAAAATCGAGGCAGAAAATAATCTTTCGTCTCACTGTTTGCAATATTTTGATCGTAAGCTGTCATATGTTTTTTAATAATATTGTAGGAAACCTAATGAACTAAAGAATTACCTAATTTATTTTCATATTATACGGGTATATTTTGTAAAATAAAATAAAATCTGCCAAACGTCTATGATTTTGACGCTCGGTAGATCCCATCAATATCAAACGCTTCAGCAATTTAAACCTTAATAGCATAAGCGGTGTACTGAGTGTCGGTTGCTAGTTTACGCCCCGCCCAGACCTCATCATTCGGCTATGAGCCCTGTGAGAGACAGGTCATGTCGCTTGCGTCTCCGCTGCACGAAATTTTACGTAAACCTGTTTGTTATTGTAATACGCCGATTTGAGTTCGTAATTTCATGTTTTATGTTATAGACTGAATACTTTGAATCAAATAGGCTTTTCATATAACTATGGGCACATATAATTAGGACCTAAGTTTATACTCTTGTTGCGTTTAATGTGTTATTGTTTCTGTGCTTATGAATATATAATTAGAAGAATAAAATATGGACAATTAGAGAAATAAAGTTCTACGAAGGATTTGTACAAGAAAGCGTCGTAATAAAATAGAAATTCATCCATGGCCAAGTGATTACGAAATATGTAACATTTTTACACAAATTATTTTCATAAGAGTCTTATATGACTGACTATGTTATAGATTATCGATAATTATATAAATTATATAATTATAATATAATTATATAAATTATTCTCACAATACATAGCTGCCACAGTTTTCAATTTTTGAAAGAGTAATAACATAAAATCGAATCATTTTATGTACTTATATTTCAAATACATTAGCTTGTCAGAGCGCCTGGAGCGCTAAGATGCTGCCACATCGAACAATAAACAGCGCTAATATGGCGCTCCGTAATCCGCACACAAGCGGTAACGAATGTTGTATTATTGTGTTGTGAACATAAACCTATTTAGGTACATCGGGTAAAACTTTGATTATTCATAAACTATTAGGTATGTATCAGTACATCTAATATCTTTTAAATTTCTAAAATCAATCATTTATAAGTAAGAAAGTGACTTCTCTGTTTGCTATAACACAAAATATAGTATTTTTTTAATATAAAGTACTTAACTAATTATCTTTATTGTAATTACAGTGAAGTTAAAGATAACAGTTCTGCAACGTCTTATATACATTTGACTGCAGTCATTCCTAACACGATTTGTTCAAGAGCTAGCCAAGAAATGCCAAACATTTTTTTAACAAATTTGACTCAAATTCCGTAGTAATAAGCAAAAATTACAAGAGTGATAGCAGTGACTGGTTCGAATTGCGTAAGAATATGTTGACAGATTGAAATTCTGGTATAGTGGTGAAAAGTAGAGATAACAGCAGTAAAGCCAACTTAGTAAAAATTATTTTGTACTAATAAAATATTTGCAATGTAAAAGCAGTTGTGCATGGAGTCTAAAATGAACAACTGGCTTTGCAATAACTGGCGAAGCAAGAAAATGTAACAAGCGAGCCTTGTGGATTATCCGTTTAATGGTGCCACGCCAGATGGATTAATAGGTCTAAACACGATTGTGGAAATGTAATGTTGTATAGTTGCCTATAAGAATGGCCTGAAGAATAGTATAAGAGCAAATAAAAGACAAATATGAAAAAATGATAAAAAAGTGAACTGACTAGTCTAAACAAATATTGTAATTGTTATTACCAAATTCAGGGGCAACGCCACCTTACACGCAAACAAAAGTGTTTATTTGCTGTGTGGAGTGGCGAAAGTATACCGCTAAAAATAGAAATTATAGAAAGAGATGATGTTTTCAGGGAGAAGAAAATGAAAGAAAAGCTTGTGGCGTTTTATATGAATTGGCAGTTGCATGAAATTGTTGATTCTCGTCAAACTCAAAAGATGGCATTGCGAGATCACGGAGAGGAAAATGTTTCATCAGTGCTTGAAATTTCTACAATACCAAGCCGTAAAAGGAAAGTAAATGAAACTGTGCCTCGTGAACAACAGCAAATAATAAGTATTGAAGCCTTATTACCTCACATACTGTCTTTGACTTTCGATGAGAATAAAGAAAACCTGCCGGGTTGTAGCAGACAGCTAACTTTTGATGAGCTGTAAACTCAGTATTTCGTTCATAAATGATAAATGAATATAAATAAATATCTTTTAATATTTATTTTCTTTGAAACAACACATATTTGATGCGAAAGAAAATTTTTATATTTTTCCACACAAACATGTATGAGGAGAGCTAACAAAAAAGCAGTAACTCAAATTCTAATTCTATAATTTTCTAAGCGACATAGCAGTATCTCATGAATAAGGTATATCCACATATATTTTTGATATTTCATCTATTTTGAAAAATAATAATGGGTTGGGTTTCGAAACGAGTCGCCTGAATTTGAGGGTATTGGTAGTGTAGGGGGCTTAAGGGAGTTCGTTTTAATCCCCTAAAAGTAATTTTGGCTGCCGGAGTTGCGTCTAAATATTTTTAAATAATTTCCAAAATTTCACAAATACTTCGTCAATTATGTAAAATGGAACGTAGTTTTTATACTTTAGTACAGTTTTACAAATGTAATTTTAGGTTTTATGTGAAAAACGTGAAACGAAACGCAAAAGCGCCATCTTGGACTGATCATATTGACAGCTTATGTCAAATTTGTGCGTCATTGCTTTCGAGTGCTTAGGGTTAGGTGCGACTGTAATAAGTAACTAAATAGGTTATGTTAGGTTTTCTTTTGACCCTTAATCCGAAAATAGGAGCCCTTCGCAGGGCTCCGTCAACTTTAGTTTATTAAACTAGTGTGATGAATGTGGAAGTTGGCAGTGCCATACACACCGATGTTTGGAGATATTTTTTTTTCAGAGGAAACCAAGTATTTCCGGCAAGTGAAAATGGTGAGGGGGGTTTCGAGACCTCCCCTCCTCCCCCCCAATCACTCACAACCCCTCAAAATGGCGACGTATATCGAAACTTTTACCATAATAATTATACCTATAATAACACTAAACATCCATAAATTAATAAAATAAAAACAACTTTTACTAAACTTCAATTATCTCGTAACTCGCTTTAGTTGAGTTACGGCTTTTGCGCTTAGTAAGGCAGTATTTTGGTTTTTAGGGTACCGTAGCCAAAAATTTAAAAAACGGAAACCTTATAGATTCGCCATGTCTGTCTGTCAGTCCGCCCGTATGTCACAGCCAATTTATTGCAAAACAGATTTGAAAACTGGCAGGAATGGAATTAGATGTAGGTATTCTATGAACTGCTTCACTATTTTTATACAAAAACAAAAATAATAATGGCCTCTCCATACATGGAACTTACTTAATTATTTTTATCATCTTACGGCACGTAGGTATTTACCTACTTTCGTCAACTATTAATACCTATAACGTCTGATGTAAACAAGTTTTGCTCATGGCTGCACTGAGAACAAATATTGCGCTATACCTATATTGTACAAACAGATTGATGTATGTAATATAAATTTTAATATCAGTATCTCAATTCAATATGCTAAAACGTTTTGCTTACGATTTTGAAATATTGGAATACGGATGTCGCCAGAATACGGCCGCACGCGACGAGAATAAAGGGGGGCGCCCCGCAGTAGACGGAGCTAAGCTCCCTTCACCTCCCCTGCTTCACCCCTTCATTTACCAAAACAGTCGCTTAGAACAGCGCCTTAACCAATCAGGCTAGGTATATCCATGCTTGACTAAACCAATCAGGTTATATTCATGGTTGTGTTTAATTAAACTCAAAGTTTGAGACCTAAGAGAAGCTTGCAAGGAAATGCAGGTCACGCAGAATATTGATTTCAAAAGTTAACCAGAGCTGCCGCCATGATAGCCGAAGTTAGGTATCTGTTTGATATAAAAGTTTTTATAGCTCTCACAGCGCGACTAGGCTTGCTGTAATAGGTCTCTAAAGTTAAGCAACGGATGCAATTCTCCATTTGGGTGGGTGACCGCATTTGGCATTTACATTTCTTACATATTATGTAATAATGTATTGTATGTATGTTACTCTGTATATATCATAATTAAAATAATCATATATGTACATATACCATTCCTTGTTGTTGCCTTTTTAATTATTTTTCCTCATGTACCCGTGTGTCGGAGGGTCGGGTATCGCCGAAGCCTTCCTCGCTAACCCCTGACGGTTATTGGCCCGCCAGATGGTCAGGCGGGCCCGAACAAAACCCCCTAGGCGGCGGATGAAAGTGTTGGGCTCCGCCGCCAAAACACCAAGCGGCCGCAGAGGATAGGGAGGACGGCAACGCAACACCGCATCTCCTCTATCTCTGCGACCCCACCATGACGCAACGATAGGGCGCGCGGCAACGCAACACCGACACGCCTCTCCTCCCGCGATCGCGCCCGACTGCGAGGGACAGAAGAACTGTCCCTCGCACCCGCACCATTGGACGCATCCTGCGCAGGCCTCCGTCAAGCCCACGCGGAGCGTTCAATCCTGGGATCTCGCTTAGCTTCACCGTGGGTGACCTAACCACGGTTACTGAGCCCCCCCACCACGACAAGGTGGAGATCCAACGGGGGGGACCTAGTATCCATAGTACAAGCTCTGCTTAGTTTGGGACTAGATGTTGTTTGTAATAGTGTCTGTTAACATCTTAAGATACTTATAAATAAAAAAAATATTGATTTGATTTGAATTTCGGAGGGGAAGTAAATACATGGAATATCGCGTATGCCGAGGCAAATTCCTTTCCTTTCCGAAAATTCCCTTTGAATACGAAGGGTATGGCAAGAATATGACAAATATCACTTTTCCTTTTTACTAGAGATTACAATGCGGTATTGAAACTGGTTACAATAGGCCACTTCGTTTTTGGAGTTGTTGGCTTGTTTTCTAGTTTGGTCGACTGCTTAGTATGAAAATTCCGACACTTTAATCCTCAAGTCCCAGGCTCGTAGATATAACAACTTTCTTTAGGATGAATACCATAGTACGTTCATCAATAATTTTAGTAGGATTCCATCGCATCCAGTGATAATTCAGCTTAACCTGCCACCATAAAGTTGTCCAGGAGCGCTGATAACTTAGTTATAAACTTTGACATCATGATGTTGGCCACATCCACGTGAAATGTGGTTTAATTTAACTTTATCAAAGTATTTTAATTTAATCTTACATTGAGCGTACATGAATTTAATTCAGCTTGCTGTCAAGGTAATGTTTTACTGGATGCAACGCAATTCCGGATAGTAGCTATGCGCTAATAATTGAAATTTTCGAATGTGGAAGTCATTCGAATGCTTTCGGTTAGTTATATACATTTTAATGAATATTTTTTTTATTTACTTATAGACTCCCGCCTGTATCCCCGAAGGGGTAGGCAGAGGTGTGATATAACATCCACATTTCGCCATGAATTTTTAGGTCCCAGGTAATAGGGGCCGAGCCTATTGCCCTACCGGGCACATTACCTGACTGAACTGCTACTGAAAATTTCCTAACGGAAAAACCCAATAAAACTTTGCCTGACCCGGGATTCGAACAGGCAGTCGTGCCGTTTTAATTAATATATCGTAAAGTATTTCTTATCCTGCATCGATCGAAAGGTATTATTTTAACGGTCCCAAAGACAACAAGCATAAAAGAACGACAAACTTGGTTTACGAAAAAACGAATTTTCAATGAAAAAAAATCCACTAATTTTAAGGCAGAAATAGCAAAAATAGATTGGAACTCTGTTATCTCAAATGATCAGAACGTAAATGCCAATTATGAATCATTCCACAAAATAATCAACACTATACTAAACACTTGCATCCCCAAAATCCATGTTAAACTAAAAAACAAAGTGAAGAAATCGTGGCTTACCGCAGGCTTAAAAATCTCTTGCAAGCACAAACGTATGCTGAAAACATTCATTTCTGTTAACAATGACCCTACGTTAATAAAATATTATAAGAAATATGAAAAGCTACTCAAAAGGACAGTTTCACAGTCAAAAAGATTACAGTATATCCAGAGAATTAATAAAAGCGAAAACATTTCAAAAACCATGTGGCAAATAATAAAAGAACGCACCAACGAAACCTCAAAAAGAACTAAATCAAACATAAAATTGACTTTACATAAGAAAACAACAGAAAACCCTAACATTGTAGCAAACATCTTCAATGATTTCTTTATTTCAGTAGGAGGCGAGCCTGGCAGACAGTCGGGTCGTGCAGTGATAAATCGCGCTGAAAACTCTATCTTTATTCAACCCGTTGATCCTCGCGAGATGTATACAATAATAAAAAACTTAAAAAATAAACGCAGTTTCGGTTACGAGGAATTCGCAATACCACTTACTCTTCTTATTAACCAGTCATTTTCAGAAGGAATTGTGCCGGATCAACTTAAAATCTTTGTTATCAAACCTATACACAAGAAGGGGCTCCACACTGACTGCACTAATTACCGCCCAATATCGCTATTGCCTACATTTTCTAAGATTTTTGAGACTGCCATGACAACACGGTTATATTCATATTGTGAAAACTTTAATATATTCCATGACAGCCAAAATGGATTCAGAAGAAATAGATCCACTACAAAAGCAGTTTACACTTATATACAACAAACTTTAAATATTATTAATGACAGGAAATATGCAATAGGAATACTTCTGGATATGAGCAAGGCATATGATCGGGTCCAATACAACATATTATTAAGAAAATTGGATGGAATCGGTATACGAGGTACTACTCTAGATTGGTTTACATCTTATCTAAACAATCGAACACAGTATTTCGAAATAGAACATCACAACTACGATACCGGCGAAATTTCAAACGTTAAGTCCAGAAAATCAAAAATAGAAAATTCGATTCCTCAAGGTAGCGTACTCGGATGCATTTTATTCTTGATTTACATCAATGACTTGCCTAAAGTAATTAATACTGTAAGCGTCCTTTTTGCAGATGACATTTCTCTAGTATTTCCATGCAGTAACATAGACGAACTACATAACCGTATAACTCATATTTTATCTGATATATCAACTTGGCTAACAGAACATAACTTAGAACTAAATATCTCAAAAACTAAACTCACGCAATTTAAACCCTACCAGAAACGTGCTATAACCATGGAAAATATATTATTTAATAACAATAAACTTGAATGCGTAGACAATTTCAAATTACTAGGCCTACATATTGATTCACATCTAAATTGGAAATCTCATATACAAAACATCACTAGCAAATTATCATCATTTACATACGGTCTATATGAGTTAAAAAGAACTTCTGACCTCAAATCAGCGAAAGCTGCCTACTATGCATACGCTCACTCGTGGCTCCGATACGGAGTTATATTATGGGGCAATAGTGTAGACGCGGATAAGCTTTTCAAACTCCAAAAGCGATGTATTAGGATTCTTGCAAATATAGATGGAATGGAAAGTTGCAGAAAACATTTTACGGAGCAAGGCATTCTAACACTTATATCAATATATATATTAGAAATATGCATATTTGTTAGGAAGCATATGTCCCTGTTTACTTTAAATAAAGACCATTTCACCCAATCCCGTAACCTTAGACACCAAAATAGACTAGCATTACCAACATCTAGCCTGTCAATATTTCACTCAGGACCGTATGTTATGTCGATCAAAATATACAATAAAATACCGCAAGAAATAAAAGACTCCAAAGATAACAACATATACAAAAATAAACATCAAAAATATCTATTAAAAAATGCTTTTACACACTGCAAGAGTTTTTTGACGAAAATACTTACAGGAAGCAATACCTCTTAGCATAAGACAATAGGTACAATGTACTGAATAATTATATTAGCTAACTTCAACAACATTATAAAATAAAGTTGTCAAGATATATTACTTATATATATATAACTAGTTATAGATACCTACGTATACCAACGTAAATTTGCTGTGCCCTAACAGGGTTGCATGTTGATTCTAAATTTATTATTAATTTAAGATCTTTGTACTTACACATGAAAGTAATAAACATTTTGAGTTTGAGTTTGAGTTTGATTCCATATTTTATTCTTTAATTCATCGTTTTTTAAATACAGCAGTGGAACGAGGGTGGGTAAAGTCACAAAAAACTCTTCGCAAGCCAAATGGTAGCGATGTTCCATGGCTTAATCCAGTGTCAGTATTCAGTAGCCAATATAAAAAATGTCATTATAGCTGGTACCGACGCAATAGTTATAATGCATCCGCTCTGAGCCGAGAGCTGAAAATTCAGGGCTGTTGCTTTGGACCTCATACAGCTTCGTACGGCAGTCTGTTGGTATATCCACTAGTTTATCTAAAATCATCCTCTTAATCACCAACAGTTGTTAAGAAAACAAATAGTTCACTAAACAGATGACCCTTTCCTAATAGGATTGCCGCCACCAAAATTGCTTGACTTGAACATTTTATTTTAGAGGTCGATACCCTATTACTTTCGGAAGGACGAATAAGTTCTTAAACTAACAAACCTCGTTCCCGAAAACTACGAGACCATTATTCATTCTGTCGTTTTCTCAGAACGTACAAAAGTAGCCGACCTTAACCCAGATCTTTTACCTACATTACGTCCTAACTATTCAATTCCGTAGGCTGGTTAACGGCTGCGTCTCAAAAGAGGCTCTACTACCCTGAAGAAATCGAGTCAATCAGGTGCTCATTGAAACGTAAATATTTCAAACTTGAAGTCACGCACTAAGGTGAAAAATTGTGGCGGTTGTGTAGAAAATTTGCTGATATTTTCTCATTTATTTTGTCTAAAAAATGTTGGTTAGTTATCAAAAGGTGGACGAGGAGGTTGAGAAAAAAATGAGTTTAGTTATTACTTCTGTGGTCGGAAATAAATGCTAATTCTGGCGCTGGTTTGTTTTTTCAATAATTTCGTCTATCGTGGCTTGTTTAGTACCTAATGAATCTTTTACAAAACCGATATAACTACATTTATGTCAATTTGTAACGATAGCGAAGTATAAAATCTTATAATAAATAGTTTTTTAGAATAAATACGTTTAACCTCGTGTAGTACAATGTGCGCGTTCTATTTTATATGTAAGTGGTTGAAAGTAATTAGAAACTAGTAGAATTTTTTTTTGTCTCACGCCTGTATAGGTAGGCAGAGGTGTAAATATTACAGCCACATTTCGCCGTGAATTTTTAGGTCCCACGTAATAGGGAGCAAGCCTATTGCCGTTACCGGGCACATTACCAGACTCTGGGCTGCTACTGAGTATTCGGAAAAACCCAGTAACACTGATCGAACCCGGGACCTCCGATCAGCTACAGCTGGTTTTGCTGTCGGCTCATTTATTATTGCTTTATAGTATATTTTTGACCTAAATGACTGAAAGAAAACAGGAAATCTAGTACTCGCTTTCTAGAAAAAGAGATCTGGTAGAATACTGGCATTTCCACCGAGTAGCTGCAGTTCCACTCCCGCAACTCAAAGAGAAAGCGATATTCTTTGACTGAAACCAGTGTCAATATATCCAAGGGAAACAACTTCCGGCTAAACAACTCACAACTGTCGAAGATTTTCATCACCGTCGGGATTGAAGGCTTTACGTGTTCTCCAAGTTGTCACTTCCTATTTTATTTTTTTATTTTTTATGTTACAGGAATATTTCCGTGTTGTAATAATTATTTATGTATTTTCGTATATGTATTATACTTCATAAAATATTTTTGCTTATATTATTGTAAAGCTTTAAATACTTACTTTGTAGTAAAAATAACTATTTGATTACCATGTCTGAAATTAAAAGAAATATCGGTTCATACATAGTAATCGAAAAACTTTTAGAATAAAATCTGTTAGATTTTTCAGCCTAGTGCGTAACATCTATTTAAATATTCGAAGACGGCGATGAAATATTTTTCTCCGCGAATAAATCTAATGACGTCAATTTACTTAAATCTCCTGAAATCGGAAAGTGATAATAGCTTTTTCGCTTTTGATAACTGTGACAGTGCCTTTGAAAGGAAAATTAGAAATTATTGGCAGAAATGTTCAAGGTCTTTAGCCTTGGTATATTTTTAGAGATTTTACTGTTCGGGCTCGATTTGAATAAATACTTTGATAATGAACTGCTTGAAGTCATGTTGATTTATGAGTTGTGTTCGTTTTACTGTCAGGGTTGGTACCCTTATGATACAAAACTTACAATATTTTCCAAATACAAGATATAGTTATAGACTGATAGATAGATAAATACAGCGCTATCGTAGCTGCAAGGAAAAATCTTTTTTTAATATTGTGCTTGAACTAAATTGTCTGTCAGAGTTAGTTATCTTACACTGACCAATTTTTAGAAAACATAGTCAAGAATTATCCATTTTTTTCTCGAAAGTCATGAAAAGTCTGCCAACCCTTCTCATTGCGAAAAGAGGACGTGTCTAGCAGTGGCATAGTTTATATGCAGTTCTGATAAGCATGAGAGTCTAATATTTCCTAAAAGCTCTCTGGTGTACACTCTTTTTATATTCATCATCATCATCGGCCTGCTATAGTTTACTGCTCCCAGGCCTCTCCAGAGGCACTGTAATATGTATAATTTTTAATTACTTTTCAATTTAATGTATCTTTTAATGCTATCGTTTCTTCCA
Organism: Euclidia mi; assembly: GCA_944739405.2. NCBI lineage: Eukaryota > Metazoa > Arthropoda > Insecta > Lepidoptera > Erebidae > Euclidia > Euclidia mi. The sequence goes on from OX123192.2 coordinate 67,341,508, forward strand.
CAGGTGAAAACCCAGCAGCTATGCAGTCTTCATCGCCGAGTTTTGTCAGCGGCCCTCACACTTTCTTATTACCAACTCTCATCAGCCTCAACCTCAACCTAATACGGTGACAATTTCGTTAGCTAAGCATATGAATATGTACCCTATATGTAATAGCTAAAGGTTATTTTGCGTGGAGTGACTTTTATAACCTTCATTGGTGCAAAGAAATTTGTGTATGTACCCTAAAATCCCCGGAAATTATATTATTGTATTACACAAACAAAATAATAAAAGTAATAAATAATTTTGCTGATACACTTGCAATTAAGCATCAACCAATAATAATATGTACATAAAACTAACCATACCGTTGTAAATAATCATTCTAACAAATCGGGCATGTAATGTAGGTAAACTGGATTTACTTTATATTTATGTTTTACCTAAGCGTCTCCAGCAACTCATTTGGAAGGGGGTTTACGGGACAATGTCAGTAGTTAGGATCTTTTTGTGACCCAAGTTCCAGACCCAGTTCTATTGAGGAAGATTTTTTTATTGCCCACCTATTATTTTCCTTTCGGAAGAAAGTTTATAGGTAAATATTATCTTATTATCAATAAAATGCAAATGTTTGTGCCGATGAGATCATGGATGTATCGATGTTTTTTTTTACTTTAACGAAAAAACTACTTAACGGATTTTGATGAAAGTTGGCAGCAATATAAGTTATGCATAAAAAAACTGAAGCTAACACAATTTGCAATTAATACTTTTAAACTTTCGTGAGTTGTAAAGTCGAACAACTTCCCGCTCGACTACCATAAGAGCGAGAATCGCTCAGCAAGACATCGTCCTTTCAGTGCTACTTTACACGCACATTGACACTCGTATACAAAGCCAGTTTCTAGTGTGCCTCGACTGTATGAGCGAGCCAAGGGATTTATTTTTTCAAACTGGTTCAGCGCCGACATGTTTGATTGTACACAAAGTAATATTTTTGTAACGGGTCTATGTCGCGTACCCACGGCTGGTGTTACCCATGAAACGTCGTGGGAAATATAATATGTATTTTACCTTAATTTTTAAATAATTACGCGACTAAATCGTGATCATCCTCCTAGCGTTATGCCAGTGGGTCCCGGGGTCCGCTTTCTAGTCTAACCGGATTTGACTGAATATTAGCTTTTCCACAGAGTGACTGCCTGTCTAACCTCCGCAACCCAAAGGGATAGCTATATTCCATGGTTTAGACTAGTACCAGCTTATTCATAGGTACTGACTCCCAATAACGACTGTCAAAGATCGTCATACTTTACTTAATCTTTACTTAATGCATTGAGTTAAAAAAGGCTACAAGAACTTGTTCACACCAATTGCTTAGTTTTGTTCATGTTTACAGTATGTGGCAAAAGTTTGGCGGCTCAGTACGCAAGTTTGAACCTGAGCGAGGCTCGCTATTCAAGCGAGTTGGCAGTCAATTTCATATGCAGATAGTACTCGGCAAAGTTTCATTCATCGCAGCGTATCACCTTTGTCGGACAAGGTCCAGAGTTAGTGGTATTCAAAGTTTTCAAAGGTCTAATTACGGTACTGTAGGCAACTGAAACCTGGACACTTAATTTAATATTTAAATATAGTCCTCGCCGTGTCCAGTTTGTTTGTATGAAGGATTTGCTTACTCACGGTAAGCAAATCATTCTCATACAAAAACGAACGATTTCATAACATAACTTCACACCTTTATACCCGAAGGGGTAGGCAGAGGTATATTACACACCCACACTTCGCTTTTAGTTATGCTTCAGTCCCAATGTAGTAGGGGTGAGCCTATTGATATGTACCGGGCATATTATTAAGCGAGCGATAATTAACATTTTTAATGCACACATAATTTCGAAAAGTCAGAGGTGTGTGCCCGCTGTACCTGGGGATAGAACCCGAGACCATCGTCTCCGCTACACCACTGGGCTAATTTCGTATAAGGCAAAAATTTTCAGAATCTAAAGGAAAATTAAACATCTGTTATGCGCGAACAAATACAGAATTATATTTTAAAAGCAATTCGCCAAACTACTCTAATTGAGTACGAAAATGTCAAGTAATCCGATCTCAACTTATTAGCCATTACGTCCAACGTTTGCGTAATTGCGTGGTATAATTGCTGCGAAAATGAATGGAGATGAGATGGCCCATCATATTTGTAATTACCGTTGTACACAGAGTGACAAGGCAAACAAAAAAAGGTTCAATTATGTCAAACCCGGTTAGACAAGAAAGAGGATCCCAGGTTCTAACTGGGATAACGCTAGGAGGATGGATGGTCGCAGCGACAAGTAAAGTTATACAGTTGCTATACGATTTTAATCAGTATTTTCTGCTCCATAAGAACGGTACAAAGGTCTAAGTGTCCAGCTTGGTGTGTTGACATGTGTACAAGCACTACAAATATGAATGAAATGAAAATTTGCTTTATTTGCAACTCCAATGTAACAGTAACAATATAGTGAGAAAGAGAAAAAAGAAAAACAGTTTTTGGATCGCAAATACCTGCGTCAGTATAAGTTGCAGAATCAGGTGAGACTGAAACACTGATATTCCCGCAGGACCTATTTACATACATACACCCTCTTACTTATAAACGTTAGTCAAAATTTAAAACGACTGCTGAGAGGCTGTGTAACGTATGCCCAGTACTTACCGCGTTGCGTCACAGTACCGCCCATACGCTCAGCCAATCAGATAAAACCATCGTCCGCACTCGCAAAGCCTGACCAAATATGGTCATAAACGGACTCTCAGCCTGATGGAGGGCCCGGTATATAAAGGGGCCGACAGAGAGGCCGGCACCGCTACTCTACACTAACCTACTACCGCTACTAAATTCTATACCGCTATATCTATAATTATACTACTTCATTCGTGTATCCTGGTCCCAGCTGTGGGTAAGTTACTACATTTACTGCGTTAGCGTACTGCCTATCTCTCCACCTGCTAGCTGAGGCCGGCTGACGCCGCCTGCCTGACTCTATTGGTTGTGGCTCTCCTAATGCTGCTTTCCTTCAGGTTCCAGGTTTACCTTAAGCTCCGGGCTACACTACCTAGACCGCTATACCTGCTGCATCGCCATCGGCGTCACCTCTGCCGAAGAGTCTGGCCTGCCCTGCTCATCGTACTCGCACCGCCGGCGTCTGCCAGCTGAACCAACGGCCTGCGAGGATCTGCCCGCTACGCGCAGCCCTTCGAGCAACCTGCCCTGCACACTACCGGAGGGAACAGCGTGGGGGACTGCAGCCCTTAGTGTTCAGGCCAGTGTCGTGTTGTTGGTCGGTCATACTCGTGGCAAGGGAAGTGAGACAATACTCGGCAAATAAACGCATAGAACCTTTTCTGCGTTTTACTACCAGAAACCGTTACAGTGGCGCCTACGTGGGTTATTGTCTCGCTTTCCGTGCTCGAGTTTTCATCTAGCAGGTCTCCATCATTGTAAGCGAGGAGGTGCGGCTACAGCGAACCGGTACGTATTGTTGTACTAATTGTCTACCTTTTAGTGTAACTACCTACTACGTAATAGTTCGCAAATTTGAATCTATCTTTTCTTTCTAATTAGTCCTAACGGTCGAACTTTTACGCCTAATCGTAAAGTAGGCCATTTGTAAGGGCGGAACGCTTGCGCAATAAGTGTAGTGTTTAGTGTTATACTTACGCGGTACTCCTTCATACACAATGGGCTCACACCCCATAAAATACTTCCTGCTAAACAAGAACGAGTTAGCTTACGAGGTCGCGATTACAGGTGAGCAGTAAGCAGCTCCCTAAATTACTGGAAGCCATTCCAAATGATTACATTTTGGAGTCGGGTCTAGCCATAGCGGTGGACTTCGAGGGCGCTAGCGAGGCCATCTCTGAGCTGGCCAAGCGACTAAATTCGTTATCTGCCTCTTACGACGCGAACCTAGCTAAGAGGTCTACCGCACTGCACAACCACTTATACCACAGACTCCGTAGGATGAAACGTCCTACGGCGTTTTCAAAACGGATTACCGAATTGTGCAGCCGGTTCGACAAGCTCTCGGCGGAGCTGTCCGCCATTGAGCAATCAGCTGTTCGCTCAGCTGATGCTGTGGCAGAGGTCCAACCTGCGCAATCAGCTGTTCGCTAGGCTGTCTCCGTCAAAGTGATTGTCCGAACGCGAAAAGTTAGACATCCTATTGCATAACATACGTCCATGCTACTCACTAGTGCTAGCTCCGTCAATATCTTCAATAGACAGTATAGCAACACTGCAGACGTTATGTTTAAACTACGAACGGATGAAATGTTTGAACTCTCAATTCCGCGAACCGTATTATAATAACGATACGTTGGCACCAGACCTAGCTTACAGTCACAAACCTAATAACCGAGCGCGTAATAATTCCTACAATAATTATCCCGTTGCTACTATAGAGGGTACGTCCGAATACACTGAGAACAACGAACCTAGCAAACCTAAGTCTAAATCTAGCTCTGTCGCTCTAGTCACGTCCAAGTACTGCCCGCGCTGCCATATCAATGATCACAGTTTGAATGAATGCAAACGCGATCGGTTTGCAATTTGCTTGAAGTGCGGCTGTAGGGATGTGACATTCCCTAACTGCCCGAACTGTAAATCGACGAAACCAAAAAACTTATTGGTCAGGGTCGGGGCGTGTCAAAATCTAAATTAGGTTCTACAACCTATTCAACCAATTTTGACAAAGATGATTGGAGAAATTGGCTAAACACTCTAAAAGTGTATTTCTCTAGTTATTCCGTCGCCTCGATCCTGGATAATAAACCTAAAAATGACCTACGGCCCTATGTTAACGTAACGATTAACAGTTTACCTATTTGTGGATTGCTCGATTCCGGTTCAGCCTTTACAATTCTAGGTAACAACGCCCATCTGGAGGTAATTACTAAAACCGGGTTAGAAATACAGCAGTGTCACAACACTAATTCCATTCGGTCCGTGGGTGGAAATATATTGTTGCCGCGCGGTTTTATCAACTTACCCACTACTTTTAATAATCAAACCCACTTGTCGCGATTTCTCGCGATTTGTATGTAGTCTTATAATCTTGCCCGGCGGGAGTGTCGCGATTTCTCGCGAACTGTATAGTGTATACAGAGCAGATAACTAACCTCTGTGAATACTTAACCAACCTCTATGTAAGTACTGGCCACAACCGACGGTTCTACGTTTGAGGTTTGAACTTAATATATGAAGAATACGAAATCACTTTATTACTTCATAGTATTGACATTGACATTGTCATTTGAAATATTATACTGTGTAAAATTATATGAGAAATGGAAATACCTATAGTAAATGTATTATTAATAAATATGTTGTTTGATACTATATTAGTTGTGCTGACTACATGGATATCACAAATGGGCGCTGGAGCTAAGTATTTAGTGATTCCTACTGTTTGCGAGTAGCTAGTGTTGTAAAGCTAATTATATGGGATCCTATTGTTTCTACGTATCTAGAAATTGGTAATGTATTGTATGGTAATTCTGTATTGTAATAGTAGAGATGTTTTAGAGCTCTGCTGAGGATAAAGACGTTTATGCCTCAGTGGAGAAAAGATCGGAGACGTCCGATAAAAGGGCGGTGAAATACCGACAGTTAAAATACCTTGGCAGCGGTGAAATATCCGACAGGTATAGAGTTATTAAAATACCTTGGCAGCGGTGAAATATCCGACAGGTATAGAGTTATTAAAATACCTTGGCAGCGGTGAAATATCCGACAGGTATAGAGTCATTAAAAGACCTGATATCGGTGAAAGATCCGACAGGTATTACGTTATTGAAAGACCTGACATATTGTAATTGGCAGTTATATAATTCGTAATTCGTACCATAGAAATTGATAGACCTGCAATGCTAGACTGCCGGACAGTGGAATCATATAACCTTTTAACCTACAGGTCGCACAGAAATAATCGAGGAGGAACCATACTGACAAATGATTGGCATCGAGGTCAAACAGAGCTATCCATGTGATGTCTACGTTGTGAGATGTAAGTCAAACCTTTCATCCATACACGCATATTATTCCAATTGCAATGCATATCGGCGTTCAGTTACAAACCCCTTAAGCAACATTATAACGCGCCGAAATGGTGGAGATGCTGGGATCTGATGATCCTCATTTTAAAGGCAATACAATATTATATCTTATGAAATAGCGTGGCGGATGGAATGTTTTGAAACTTCAAGTGACATTTAGTGGAATTATTTTCAAATTTTAAATTTGGAATAAAGAAATAATTTTAAACAATTCAAACAACATTTGTCAGTGTGGAACTTCAGTTTCAAACATTATGTGAACTACAATTTTACCAATTCGAGATTATTGGTAGACAATAATTTGAAACAGTTGGTTTACCATATTACTTTATAATTTTATGATATTTTGTTTTGTGAGATTTCGTGTTGTGTGGGATTCACTACCGGCATATGCAGTAAGTAAAAGGAAATAGAATCAATAGATTATTGAAATTTTATCTTAAAGGTATAATACTAGATTTGTTTTTAAATTTAATACTTATTTTTAGGTACAAAATTGATCAACATTGATGGTATACTACAATAATGGAGAATATAATGTTAAATCGTTTGTCTGTGATTGCTAAAGAGATACAATCGTTAAGTAACGAGTATGTCAGTCTGTGGTCCATAACGGATGAAAATATAAAAGATGCACGTATAATATCGGCTAAACTTAAATCACTTCTGTCTCGCTTCAATACTGATTTGAACAGTTACTTTAATATAAGTCAGGAACCTAATGCTGATGAAATATCGAATTTAACTAACTACCAATTACAAGGAGAGCAAGCATTGGCTGAATTAGAAGTAAAAATTCAAATGAAAAATGAAACCTCAACAACATCAAATGAAACCTCAACAACATCAACGAAAGAAAATGGAGCATTATGTTACAGTAAATTACCTGATTTGAGTTTACCTCAATTTGCTGGAAACTTATTAGAATGGCATCAGTTTTGGGATCAATTTGTTTCTAATATGTCCAGAAGGAGACTGAACGATGTTGATAAACTACTCTACCTTAAAAGTTCTTTGATAGGCGATGCGGCAAGACTTATAGATGGACTGACTATAACCAATAAAAATTATCAAATTGCGGTTGATATACTTAAAACTAGATATGGTAAAGAAGGTGAAATAATTTACGCCCATCATAAAGCTCTCTCTAATATCAAGAGAGCTGTAGGAATAGATGAGTGCAGACAAGTATTAGATGAAGTGGAAAGACACATGAGAGTTCTTCAATCTATGGGAGAGGATACTGAGTCTACGACTATGAGATACATGATTATGGAAAAATTTCCTCAAGAGATAATATTTGAATTGAAAATGAGAATAGGGTCTGATGAGTCCATTGACAATATGAAAGAACAGCTGGCATTAATAATTTCAACCAAGGAAGAAGCAAAAAGGATAATTAAAGGAACTACACTAGAAAATTCTCAATATACTGTTCAAGCATTATACAGCAAAACAGAAAAGTCACAGAACGAGCAAAGAATTATTAATAATAATCAAATTAAACGAGATAGGAGGAATAAAACTCATAACTTCAATTTAATTAAACCAAGAAACAATCAAAATTATCAATGTAATAAACGAAATTTTCACAACAGACTAGATGAAAACAAGATGGAGTTTAAAAGAAAGAAGTTAAGCTGTATCTTTTGTGGTAATGACCATTTTAATGATAAATGTAGACAATTTAAAACTCTTCAAGATAGAACAATTAAATTGAAAGAAAGTAACCGATGTTTAAATTGTCTTCAAGTGGGACATATGTATAAGCAATGCGTATACAACAGACCTTGTTGGCATTGTGGTAAATCAGCAGGACATAATAGGGCGTTATGTCCCAAGAGATTTAGCGAAGAAGAGTGAATGGGAATCTACAAGCACTATGCACATTGTGAACAGCTATGGTTCTACGATGTTGGTAACAGACACACTTCATTTGAGATTTAATTTAACAAACAAAGTTGTAACCAAAAGAGGCGTTTTTAAAAGTTATTGTTTCTGTCTACGACCCATGTAGGTATGTAGTGCCTGCATTACTACCAGTAAAATTATTTCGGCAAGAGTTGTTGAAACAAAAGATAAAATGGGATACAAATTTATCCACTGAATTATTGGACAAATGGTCATGCATACAAATGATATTGAAAATCAAGAAAACGCATTTACTAAAGCTTATGCAGCAATGGTCTATGTAGTTGGAAATAACGTTAAAAGTTTCGTCATTGGAAAATCACTTCTGGTACCAACCAAAGACCAAGATAACTTGAAAGTACGACTTAAACTGTTAGGGGTATTAACAGGAAGCCCTTTAATACAATATGTTGTTAAATATATTCAAATTCAATTAAAATTACAAAGCAATTGGTATGGACTGATAGTCAGACAGTTATAGATTGGTTCAACTCTAATAAATTACTAACACCATTCGTATCAAAACGGACTGATGAAATTAAAAGGAATAAAAATTTTGTCATGAGACATGCTTCTTCTGAACGAAATCCTGCAGATGTAGCCAATCGATCTGCGACGTCACAAGAAGTTAGACACGAGTGGTTGAATGGTCCAGAATTTTTGGTACAGGATCCAGCTAGTTGGCCTAAGGACAGAAACACAATTTCGACATTTCTCGTTGAGGAGGGTCTCACGAATAATGTAATTTTAGAACAAGATCATATTAAAGAAGACCAGAATTCAAATATTAGTAAACCAATTTCAAGTGAACATCCAGATCAACTAGATTCCAAAGTGATGAAAATAAAAAGAATCCAAAGGGAAACAAATCAAAAAAGGAATTTAGACAGATGCGGATGGCATACTCAGATGTAAAGGACGTCTTATAAATACGGATTGGTCTTGGGACAAACGTTATCCCATATTGATTCCAAAAGAGAGTGAATATTTAAATAGTATCATATTGAAACCCACAAATATAATTACCATGTTGGTACAAACCACACACTAAGTATTATACGTGAAACGTATTGGATTCCACAAGGAAGGGCTCAAGTTCAACAGAAAACGGAACAAGTAAGAGATGGATTTGCTTGTTCACGTGTTAAGCCGTTCGAGCCATATACCTGTAAGTTGTTGTGGTTACCTTAGACAACGCTTTATAATTCAAATTGATATCTGAAATACTATCCAATGCATATTGTGTGGAGAATAAAATTCGATGGAGGTTTATTCCTGAACTAGCTCCTTGGATCGGATTATTATACGAACGACTAGCCGGACTAGTGAAACCAATAAATAGAGGCTAGAATAGATACACGACCTTTAACATGTGTTGATAACGAAATAGAACATATTCTTACGCCATTGGATTTCTACAAGCTGACAGATATAATATAACATTACATAGAGCACCTTAATTCAAGGGTGGAGAAATCTCTGGTAATGTTAGATGAATTCAAAGAAATGTTCACAATCGATACTTGCAAGTCTCAGAGAGAGATATAGTCAATCCTATATACCACTCTCTTGTAATCTTACCCGGCGGGAGTGTCGCGATTTCTCGCGATTTGTATGTAGTCTTATAATCTTGCCCGGCGGGAGTGTCGCGATTTCTCGCGAACTGTATAGTGTATACAGAGCAGATAACCAACCTCTGTGAATACTTAACCAACCTCTATGTAAGTACTGGCCACAACCGACGGTTCTACGTTTGAGGTTTGAACTTAATATATGAAGAATACGAAATCACTTTATTACTTCATAGTATTGACATTGACATTGTCATTTGAAATATTATACTGTGTAAAATTATATGAGAAATGGAAATACCTATAGTAAATGTATTATTAATAAATATGTTGTGTTGATACTATATTAGTTGTGCTGACTACATGGATATCACAAATGGGCGCTGGAGCTAAGTATTTAGTGATTCCTACTGTTTGCGAGTAGCTAGTGTTGTAAAGCTAATTATATGGGATCCTATTGTTTCTACGTATCTAGAAATTGGTAATGTATTGTATGGTAATTCTGTATTGTAATAGTAGAGATGTTTTAGAGCTCTGCTGAGGATAAAGACGTTTATGCCTCAGTGGAGAAAAGATCGGAGACGTCCGATAAAAGGGCGGTGAAATACCGACAGTTAAAATACCTTGGCAGCGGTGAAATATCCGACAGGTATAGAGTTATTAAAATACCTTGGCAGCGGTGAAATATCCGACAGGTATAGAGTTATTAAAATACCTTGGCAGCGGTGAAATATCCGACAGGTATAGAGTCATTAAAAGACCTGATATCGGTGAAAGATCCGACAGGTATTACGTTATTGAAAGACCTGACATATTGTAATTGGCAGTTATATAATTCGTAATTCGTACCATAGAAATTGATAGACCTGCAATGCTAGACTGCCGGACAGTGGAATCATATAACCTTTTAACCTACAGGTCGCACAGAAATAATCGAGGAGGAACCATACTGACAAATGATTGGCATCGAGGTCAAACAGAGCTATCCATGTGATGTCTACGTTGTGAGATGTAAGTCAAACCTTTCATCCATACACGCATATTATTCCAATTGCAATGCATATCGGCGTTCAGTTACAAACCCCTTAAGCAACATTAAAACGCGCCGACACCACTTATTGAAAGCTTATATTATTCCAGAAGTTACAAGTAATTTAATTTTAGGCATCGATTTCTGGAAACTATTTAAATTACTGCCTAACCATATCGCATCCGTATGCATGTCTAAAACATTGCCGTGTAGTGTGTTAGGTGAAAATAAGCTAGGTAACACGAACGTATTGCAATCTTTTAGTGAGTTGAGTGAGTCACAACAGAGAACGGCTAAGTTAATTATAAAGCAATACGAGTCGATTTCTACTGAAAAAACCGGTTTAGGACGAACTCACTTAATAGAACATGCAATAGACACTGGCGATTCTGCGCCGATACGCCAAAGATATTATAGGTTACCGCCGGCGAAATTAAAAATAATTATTGACGAATTAGACGAAATGCGTGCATTGGGAGTGGTAGAAAAATGCGAAAGTCCGTGGTCGTCACCGATTTTACTAACGCCTAAGAAAGACGGTAAACTAAGGTTTTGTTTAGATAGTCGGAAACTTAATTCTATTACTAAAAAAGACGCGTACAAACTACCTTACGTATCCGAAATTTTAGACAACCTTAGGAACGCTAAATATCTAAGTAGTATAGACTTATCTAAGTCCTTTTGGCAGACGCCTCTTCGCGAATGTGATCGTGATAAGACTGCGTTCTATGTGCCTACTAGAGGAACATTTAGATTTGTGACTATGCCGTTTGGTTTAACGAATGCGCCTGCGACACAACAGCGTTTGGTGGATTACTTGTTTACGAACAGTCCTGAGTTCGAAAACTCTGTATTCGTTTTTTTAGATTATATCGTGCTTATATCGCCATCTTTTAATGCTCATGTGTCACTATTAAATAAAGTATACGAAAAATTAAAATCGGCCAACCTTACCATTAACTTAGAAAAATCTAAATTCTTCCGTGATGAATTGAAGTACTTGGGCTACGTAGTAAACTCTAAAGGATTACAAGTAGACCCATGTAAGGTGGAAGCCATTCTTCAATATGCTACGCCTAAGAATAAAAAAGAAGTCAAAAGGTTCTTAGGCATTGCAACATGGTATCGGCGATTTATACCTAATTTTAGTACTATTGCCGGTCCTCTGAACAAACTTACCTCTACCGGTAAGAAAGCCGCACCATTTCAGTGGTCGGTGGAAGCTGATGACTCGTTTTGTAAACTAAAACAATTGTTAAGCTCCGCACCAATATTATCGTGTCCCGATTACGAGAAACCTTTTCAAGTTCACACAGATGCGAGTGCGAGCGGCATCGGTGGGTTACTTACACAAGAAATAGATGGCGTGGAACTACCTATCGCTTACATGAGTAGGTCACTAAATGCACAGGAACAAAACTACAGTATAACAGAACGGGAGACATTAGCAGTTCTAACGGCCCTCGAATATTGGCGCTGTTATTTAGATAACGGGTTAAAGTTTGTTGTGTATACTGACCATTCCGCACTGAAATGGTTCCTAAACTTGAGCAACCCGACTGGTAGATTAGCTCGGTGGTCGGTTCGTCTGTCAGCCTTCAACTTCGAAATAAAGCATCGGCGCGGTGCGGATAATATTATAGCCGATGCGTTATCACGATCCCTACCTTTAAATATAATTAACGCGAATAATAATAACGTGAATGACCCTAATGTTGACACTGATCAATGGTATTCAGCCACCTACAATGGTTGTTTATCTTCGCCTAATGACTATCCAGACTATTCTATTAAAAATTATAAATTGTATCGTTTGATAAAATCTAGGTGTATGCTACGTAAGGAGTTCGAATGGAAAGAAGTACTACCTTCTTCTGATCGAAATAATGCCATATAAGAGAACCATGCCGAACCCACTTCGGGGCATTTCGGTTTCTTTACAACTTACAAGCGCTTAGCACTGCGTTACTATTGGCCCAAAATGCGCCGTGACGTGGTAAAGTTCATAAATTCTTGTGACACTTGTATCGCGCACAAACATCAGAACCATGCACTATTGGGAACCATGGGACGACCCAAAGTGTGTTCACGACCCTTCCAAACCATTAGTGTAGATTTGGTGGGGCCACTACCCGTCACAAGAAAACAAAACGCCTACATCTTCGTAGTAACTTGTTGTTTTAGTAAATACTGTCTACTCTTTCCTATCAGGCGCGCAACTGCTGAAATAATAACTAATATTTTGGAAGAAAAAATATTTTTAGTTCATGGTATACCATCTACAATTATATTGGACAATGGTAAACAGTTTGTCAGTGCTACTTTAAAAGCTATTTGCGCAAGTACAAAATCCCTAATCTTCATTATACTAGTAAATATTCCCCACATGTCAATACGGTCGAACGCTATAATAAAACCATTGGTTCTACCTTAGCGGCGTTTGTAGGAAATGACCAGAGATTATGGGACACTCTCGTACCTAAGGTGCAGTTTGCATTAAATACTGCAGTTAATGAAGTTACGGGCTATACACCTAGTTTTTTAGTCTATGGACGTGAACTAGTTCCATGCGGCTCACACTATGTCGACACAGACGCTGATGATATAGTATACATACCTAGGGACGATTACGCAGAAAACATAGGTCACTTATCAGGCATATTTGACAAAGTTCAGGTACTCCTCATTCAAGCTCATGCTAGGAATTCCCAAACGTATAATTTACGCCGTAAACCAGCTGAGTTTAATGTGGGAGACACTGTGTGGAAACGGACTTTTTATCAGAGCGACAAGGATAAGTCCTTCTGTAAGAAACTAGCCCCTAAATTCGTGAAGTGCACAGTGATTAATAAAAAGTCGCCTCTCGTTTACAAGTTGTCGGACGCGTCTGGAAATTCTATTGGGTTTTGGCACATTAAGGACCTAAAACTTTTACACTATGGTGCCTAACTATTTGTTACAAACCGTAGAAGACTTTCCCTTCCTTCTCTCTATATGCCGTCTTAGCTTGGACAGTAGCGGTCTCATAGACCTAACGCAGCTAGTCGGATTTTCCTTGTTAGCCACGTAAAATCCTCTCCTAAGGCGGGCGGTATTGTAACGTATGTCCGGTACTTACCGCGTTGCGTCACAGTGCCGCCCATACGCTCGGCCAATCAGATAAAGCCATCGTCCGCACTCGCAAAGCCTGACCAAATATGGTCATAAACGGACTCTCAGCCTGATGGAGGGCCCGGTATATAAAGGGGCCGACAGAGAGGCCGGCACCGCTACTCTTCACTAACCTACTACCGCTACTAAATTCTATACCGCTACTACTTCATTTGTGTATCCTGGTCCCAGCTGTGGGTAAGTTACTACATTTACTGCGTTAGCGTACTGCCTATCTCTCCACCTGCTAGCTGAGGCCGGCTGACGCCGCCTGCCTGACTCTATTGGTTGTGGCTCTCCTAATGCTGCTTTCCTTCAGGTTCCAGGTTTACCTTAAGCTCCGGGCTACACTACCTAGACCGCTATACCTGCTGCATCGCCATCGGCGTCACCTCTGCCGAAGAGTCTGGCCTGCCCTGCTCATCGTACTCGCACCGCCGGCGTCTGCCAGCTGAACCAACGGCCTGCGAGGATCTGCCCGCTACGCGCAGCCCTTCGAGCAACCTGCCCTGCACACTACCGGAGGGAACAGCGAGGGGGACTGCAGCCCTTAGTGTTCAGGCCAGTGTCGTGTTGTTGGTCGGTCATACTCGTGGCAAGGGAAGTGAGACAATACTCGGCAAATAAACGCATAGAACCTTTTCTGCGTTTTACTACCAGAACCCGTTACAGCTGATTAGCAAAAACCTTACCTACAAACCCTGTTTAGCGTTTAGCAGCCACTAAGTGTGATGTTCAAATAGCTGTCAAATCTTATATCGTAGTACTTTTATAATATTTTATATTTGTCGAGTTGATTAGAAATATAACCATGTTTGTGTCGTGGCATGTATTATAATCAAGCCGAGAATAGATATGTAAAAATATAATTTGCATTATTTTATCCAATGAAAAAGAACACATTTCCATTTTAATACAATGTCAAAATGCAAATTTCCTTCTATCTCGTTACCTGTAATATTATACGGTATCTACAACCCTTAATAGCATTTTTCTTTGTTTGTAACTGTCTCGTAATTGGTGTAACAAAATGTATGCTTATGTGCGCGCTTTTTAACTGATAGGTCTTTAACGCACGTCTAATGATTTTAATCGAATAGAATGTCTAAAGTAGGTTTCGATACACGTTTCAAGTGCGATTGTCAAGTGCTGAAATAATATTAATAATAAAATTGATCTGTTAAAACTGTTAGAATCTATATACTTTACTATATCACAAGTAATAATTAAAGATACAGGGAGAAATCTCGTTACTAGGACATAAAAAAGAATCCAGTACCAACTCATGAACAATTTTAACTCCACTCATCTTCGCTCATCTCATCCATACATTAACAGGCCCCTGCTTTACAAGTACATTCTGTTGATAACTACTGCAAGTCCATTATATTCCAGTAATTTTAATGGAGTCACTCTCTGTAATTTCCTTCAGAATTGTCACAATTACTACGCCAATTATTCCGGTCTGGCAACACTTTACGAAGCAAATTTCGAGAAGCATATTCCGCGAAGCGTTTTTGTAAAATCTTTCACGCTTTTAATTTTCGATTTAATGTTTGGGCGTTGCGCTAAAGTTTTTAAATTTTATTACAAAAAGGTTTTGCGTTGTAAAAAGTAAATTTGGGGTGCGTTTTGAACAGCTTGGGAGTCTGGTACTTTTGTTATTGGTGATAAAGTAATAAAAGAACATTGTTTGTGCTGCTTTTACAAATTACTTCAATCTATACTCTAGAGCCCGGCTTTTTTTGCAAATAAAAAAAGAAAAGCTTACAGCAGTACAGCCGTGAACATGGCGCTTGAAACATTGCCGAAATATCAGTTACTCAAAACAAAGGTACGTGGTATATATCCCATAGGAACAGTAAAAAGTAAAGCTTGCTTAATGATTTTGGTACTCAGCCAATCGATCAAGTCAAGTCAAGTAAGTATAAGGGGCGGAACATATCTGACGGAAGATCCGTCGCGTTTTATCCGTCGCGTAACGCCAATACATACAAATGTATAGAAAAACGTTCAACCTTTCACACCTGACCGAAGATCCGTTAGTACGTCGAGCGTACTGACGGATTATCCGTCGACGTCGCGCGCACCACGCACCAAGTGAATTTTGACCATTGAGTAAGGAATATACATGGAGAGGGCAAATAGTACATATAGAAAAATTACATTATACACATATATTATTATATTTTTATAGACTCACGCCTGTATCCCCGGAGGGGTAGGCAGAGGTGTAATATTACACCCACATTTCACCATGATATTTTTTATACACATATATACGAAATCGACATAAAGCCACCAAACATAGTGTCGTCTCGTTTTGTCTTAGGGTTATATCTATCAGAAAAAAGAGATATGCCTAGTTTACTGAATAAGTTAATCATGACGATATTTTATTAGAAATGACATTCGTGCCACTGTCGCCAAATTTTTTGCCAAGGTTTGTGGTACATCTGCTGTGAAATCGTTGTATATCGAACATAATAATTTTGTTCTTGTGCATAAATATGTCTTAAAACCAGATGAATCAGTGCTTCAGGCTGTGTGTTTCATTACCGTATGTATGGTGCCATTCATGTCCGGTACTTTCTCAGCGACACAGTATCGATATTGGCTTTCAGAGAATATTTTGTTACATGTTCGATACAAGGGTCGTCCTTCGCTTTGCCATGTTCGCCCACATTTGCTTTATGAAATAAACTAATCTGGCAAAAGATTTAAACTAACTAAAGTAACTTACTACAAAAATGTATTATTTTCCTCTGACCGGCTCCATATCGATATCGATTATATTCTGGAGTACAACCCAAATGGCAGCCATTTTAAATTACCCAACATTTCGTAGGTATGCACGCTAATTTCGTAGGTATGCACGCTAAATTCGTAGGTATTGGACATGCCATATCCATGTCATTCCCAAATCAGTGATTTTGAGTGACGCGTAGTAGAGTAAGATTCCAGGGCCGCTAGACCTTACTTATTTTTTCCGAAACGAAATGTGCAGAATAATGTAGTGTTAGTATGTGCTATGAGTGTACGCATACTTGCTAGCCTGGATCGTGGGCCAATTTTGAGGTTCTAAAGGTCTACGGGCATTGCTGCCGTCGTAATGAGTTTGAACAGACTCGGGTCAATATTTAATTAATTATTGGTTAATTATTTCTACTAAATATAATTTGGCCTAGGCACCGTTATTTGCCTTTCTATATAATTAGCATAATTAAAAATAATCGCAATATAATGTAAGTAAATGATTTTATATACATTTCAGATAGCCAAAAGATGAAGTACCTTCTGAAAAACGTATGGTATAGCTATAGAATATAGACTGCACGGTTGGCATAGTAGTTTAAGCGGCCTCCTCGCCTCTTGACATTGCGCCGAGTGTTGTGGGTTCGATCCCCACACGAGACAGCACTTTGTGAGATCCATAATTTTTGTTTCGAGTCTGAGTGTTCATTGTGTCCGTTAGTTGTATGTTTGTAAAGTTTCCCGCGACACAGGATTTATTCCTAGTGCGGGAGTTGTCTTATTAAACAAAAAAAAATAGAATATTAAACACGAAGAACACAATTTGTAACCAAAATCCACTTTTACCAAAGATTCTACGTTTACAGTTAATGCGACGTAGAGGCGTAGAAGTTAGAACCATGAGAAAGAACAGGCAATAAATCTCACGGCTACGACTTTTAATTTCCAAACTTTATATATTAAAATACCTACATAGAAAACATTTTGTGTCATGCGCTGCAACTGTAACCCCTTCTATATCATTTGTATAAATTTTCTTAAAAACCGTAACCAAATCGTATCGTCGTCTTTTAATTTTGAACCTCCATACCTATACAGGAAATATATTCAAATAACGCTTGTTGGCTACTATGAAAATCTCTTAAGAGCGTTTAATCCGTCGGAGGCGATTTGCGGGTTTTTATTGTTTTATTACGTTACGGATAAATAACAATTAATGGAAAAGATATAGAAAATATGAAAGTTTAGTTCTTTATCAAGTGAGTGCTGAAGAAAAATATATGGGTTACTATAGTAAATATTTTAAAACGGATGAATTTAAAAAAGTCATTTTCGTCATTTCTGTAGTTTAGGCCAGCATTAATGGTCGCTAGTGCTAGGAAAACTTATCGTTCTATAATTCTGTAAATGTAAACTGTACGAGCAAAAGTTATTCAAGCGAGTCCTTAAAAAAGAAATTGTACTTTCATTCATAATTTTCAAGAAAATCGGAGATCAAAACAGTGCATTTCGCTTAGTTTTAGCCCGAAAAATTTGCATTTATATCTAAAAATCTACTGTGATTATTAAAAAGATATATGCATATTTAGAAACCTTAAGATTCATTTTAAGTCATATAAAAAAATTGGAATCTAAACTTTTCGTTTGTAATTAATTTGATTTTTTTAAAAAGACCTATAAAGCTCGAAGCGCGATGCTATGTCCGCCATTCAGCGCTGAGCGCTCTCAGAGGACGGACCTGTCACTTGCGTCCGCGTCCGCCATTTTACGTAAATATTGCATTCCAAAACGTTTATAGCGCGGCTAAAGCCTCTTGATCCTTATTTTTTTTCTCAACGTATTTTTTTTTATAAATATGTAAAGTTGATGTACTTAACTTTATTTATGTATTACGTATTAAACTAGTGTGTTAGTCAAGACATCTGGAGTCTAGTGGTTACTGGTTAGTATAGTAGCGCGGTCAACTAGGGGCTGGGCGAGACTGACAGAAACGGACCGTTAGATATAATACCTTGCTGCAAAAATCAAGTGGCAATATACAGTATAAACAGGTGCAGTAGTTAGACGCATTTGATCTTTGATGGGTGACCATGGGATTGGCTTGCAGAGCCTATATCGCAGGTTTATTTTCGTACAAACTACATAAGTTAAGGTAAAGTAACTGACATCACGGTCATGGTATGGATGGGTGACCGACCGATGAATTTACAGAGCCCATGTCTGAGGTTCTTAAGGAGGGCAATATTATGCTTATTTTTAAGCTAGGGCGCGCCGCCGTTAGCATGATACCAATGTAATAGGTTTTTACCTAATACGTACTATGCAATGCAATTAAAAGCACACTTGAATCGAATATTATCTTACAAACCGCCGCAGCTCAGCTGATCCCCACGAGCTCGCATTGCAGGTACCTAACACACACAAGCACACGTACCTACCGTGCAGTCTTATTCTGCATCAGTTAACAGTTTTGAGACTCAATTCTTCTAACTATATTTGTTCAAAATGCAGTTTCGATCTAATGTCAGTGTCATACTCATGTCACAAATGGTATTCTCCTAAATAAACTGATATTGGAATGTTATCGTGACTAGATCGTTAATTGAACAATGTCATCATCATCGTTCTAGCATACCGTGGATTCGAACCCGATACTCTCTGCATAGCAGTCCGTTGGTATCTCCAGTAGGCTATCGCTGCCTGTTGTTAATTAAACAATGTGTCACCGTCGAACAATAGAAGTCAAATTATAGTTGGTGCCACGAGAAGATAGATTTTTGTAAACAAACATTCAGGGCTTCACAACCTTTTTTCAAACAGTTGCGTTTTAGATTTTATGCTTTTGAACAGTCTTTTTTTTTTTCAATGCCTTATTATGCCACTATGTTTTTAAATTTATATTGTTAAATTTTACTGACATAAAAATATTTGATTTTGTGTTTTAATGGTCGAATGTTCATAAATTTGCCGATTTTTTGTTGTTTTGCACGTAATCATCTGTAAATTAATGAAAAGCAGAGTTTACCGCCTCCGTGGTCCAGTGGATAGCGTATGCGACTGCTGATCGGAGGTCCCGGGTTCGATTCCCGGGTCAGGCAAAAGTGGTACTGGGTTTTTACGAATACTCAGTAGCAGCCCGGAGTCTGGTGATGTGCCCCGTAACGGCAATAGGCTCGCCCCCTATTACATGGGACCTAAAAAAATCATGGCGAAATGTGGGTGTAATATTTACACCTCTGCCTACCCCTTCGGAGATAAAGGCGTGAGACTATAAATAAAATAAATAAAAAATAAATTAGAGTACCATGTTTGTTAATTATAGAGTACATACATGTTACTTTATTATTGACACGATTTTTTTCAAATCAATACGCAATAAATAATTTTGCTCAAAGTAAGTAAAGTAAAGTTCTAAAATAATAAATTATTGACCAACAATGAATAATATAACAGATAACTAGCTAATACATTGCATAAACATTTCTAGGCATAGAGATTTTACGTTGTCCGTGAATGAAATCATCAGAATGAACTTAAAGAAAAACTAATAAACGTTACGGTAGTCTGAAACCGCGATTTCTTTTTTAGGTATAAATAATTTTCTGCCATATGATATTCTGCACGCGCTTTTTCGAGATGCCGGCAGCGGGAAGAGCGTTGCGATCCTATAAACTTGAATTTAACTTTACACCAACCCCTTCTTGATAACTAAAAATTTTGTCATCTGATAAAAAGATGTTAAGCCCAAGAATGTATAATTTTAATGAACTAACGCCTGTTGACACTCTAGGCGTCAGTACCTCAAAACATTAAAAGATCCTGTTTGCAGCGCATAATATCGATAAAAACCCGATCCATTGACATATTAGTTTCCAATGACACGTATCTATCTACCGTTGCGCTCATTGGATTTGAAATTATTTGTTTTTGACAGAACTATCGCTAAGTCACTTAGTAAAAATTATTTGTTTACAAAAAGTCTATGTTCTCGTGGAACGGACTCTAGATGATACTGACATTTAAATTAGAAGAATACCAATTCTGAGTCAATTTAAAATCTAGTCTCATTTCGTTCAAAATATAATTTCAATGTCATATAAAATACGAGAATTGGCCTTATTTACTATCTAGGTAAAATTTATAAAAAGAGGGATTTATATCATCGCACACTGTGTGAAATAATGTTAGGTGAATATACATATATTGTATAATTACAATATTTTGTAAATGCAAATCAACATATTGTATATTTTTTTCTTTCTTTTAATTAATTAAGTATTTTCTTTTACCCGAGTCTTTTGGTTTTGTTTATGACCAAATTTCCAAATATTGTAAAAAGAGTAAATACTCTTTTTACTAGAACATATACATACTTTTAATACATCAGTTCACACACATTGAAAAAAAAAACAAATAGTTACTTTTGAAATGTCAATCCAAAAAGTATGTATATGTTTTACTTTTTAGTATGTACGAAATATTGTAAAAGGAATACATTTTAAAAAAGATTATAATATGAAGGTATATAAGGCCAAGAAAATCGAAATATTGTTAGTCTTCGAAAGGGGCTCAACCAGGACACAGTCTTCAGCAAGCCTTCAACTGAGGCTCATAGTACAAAGTCTCCAACAGAGGCTAGTTCAACAGAGTCTTTGAACGGAGCTCAAAGAGTTCACAGTCTCCAACAGAGACAATAAACCAGTACAGCAGTAAATGTGGTTTAATTTATAGTTATCCCATCTAGCTGTCCTTCTAGGACAACACAGATCAAATGGTCTACGCTTCCAGCGTTAACATATTTTGTATTTAGTATCATTCGTGGGTTTTCATGCATTAATAACGAAATAGATGTATATTTGAAATGTGACAATTATGTAGATAACAATTATAAATTATTTCTATCATTATTATAATAAAACTGCGCCAAATTATTATAAATAGTCGTTGTTATCCTGAGGAACATCATCCTACTAAACAAATATGTGATATCTATCTTTATTTGATACCTTTAAATGCATGTGCATTGAAAATAATTAATTTGAATACTTTCATATCATAATCGACGTATAACAGAAACGAATACTGTTCATGTATGGCAAGAAGGATCAAGATTATTATTCCACGCGACACCGTCATAGTGCGCCGGGTCTCGCATTCGCGGTGCGCGGGCGACCGCGGTACTATAAAAACCTAAACTCGAGCCGCCGTTCGAGGCGTATACGCTCTTAAGTCCGACATATTTTTAATAGTCAAACTCGAATTACAATATAAATAACTACCGGACTTCAGTGATGACTACATAACATCAGGGAACCCGAAAAATGATTAGGTAAAAGAATATGACAGTAAAATATTGAGCTGCCCTGAGTACGGCCCTGCACGGACAAACTTATATGTGTGCATAATAGCCACGCTTTTAGCAAATGTGTGCAGATACGCTCGACGCATTTTCCGTCAGATGTGTATCGACTCATTTGACGGAATATACGCGACCGAAGATACGTTCGACGGATCTTCCGTCAGATATGTTCCGCCCCTAAATATATAAAAATTGTGCGCAGTAAAATTCAAAATCGGTAAAAGCTATGGGAGAATAATTTGACAAACCAAGGACTTCATAATATAGGTGTAAGATATGTAAATCTACAAGTAAATGTTCTGACACACCCACGAGATCAATAAAACTTTAACACTTGAAAATTGCTTAAAAGAAATATGATACTTTAAATATTCCAGTCGACAAGAAACTTACGATTCCTTCGAGAACATTCCATCAGACCTAAGTGTTTTGAAGACTTATTTTATTTGAAAACTGCGATAATGAGCTATAGTATTTTATCATTATTCTAGCATTATCCCGGTTGAATAAGAAATAAGGCTAAGATGTTCCTTGGAGTCCGGTAGACGCTATAATAGGCATTTAAGTTCATAAAGTCATTGGTACAAGACCCGCTGCGTAACATTCTGTAATTCTCTCTCCATTTGTTTTGTTTCTTTATGTCAGGTACAATATTATAGTTGTGCAAAATCATGATTTCTACAGTACAATTATGTAATATAGGTACTCAATTTTGCATCTAAAAGGTTAGTAGCGATTATGTTATCATGGTTTGTAAGTTCGTTGTTCGTTGTAAGATTCCGTTTACGTTCACAGGTTAAAATGTAATCACATTTTAACCTGTGAACGTAAACGGAATCTTACAAACCATGATAACATAATCTCTACAAAAAATTTGCATGATATTTTGCATTTAAATGCTAATGTGTTTCTTCTCTGAATAAATTGTGCAAATTTTATATGATTTTTCTTTGTACTTTATTCAAACTAACTTGAAGTATCAAAAAATTAAAACTACTGTAAACAGTTATTAAAAATTATGTAACGGGTCCGAACCTATCCGAACCCATGCCGAAACGTCGGGACAAATAGAAAGGTATTTCATCTTTCTTTTCGTTTATTAACACGATTCAGACCCGTCACATAATTTTTAATATGTGTACAAATCGTGGTAGTTTAAAAGTAGTTATTACATACTGTAAACAGCTTTAGAATTATCGTAAACATTATTAAAATCCACTTACTACACTACCCAGTGTACCAGTCAGTAAAGTTTCAAACACTGCGATACTTTTGGTAGTTTACTTTATAGAAATAAGAATTGATTGCTAAAGGTAATAGGATTTGATGTCTTGTAAAGGACAAATTAAATGCTGGGTTGGAACGGTTAGTGATCTTTACGCCACGCCTTACATGCAGTATTTATCTAATAAATTCATGTCCCTCGAAAGTAACAAAGCCATTTTCACAAAACTTATTTTATGGTATAATAAATACCTTTTGAACTGATATTGTGCATGCAACATCATGGTCTTTACTCAACTGTTTCTGACTTACCTACGCAACCAGTCCAAAACATAGAAACAATTTTTCCAAACCTCTACAAATTCGATCCATTCAATCGACACAGTATATCAGACGCCTAAATTATACCTTCACTTTGTTTCTAAATCCGACAAAGAGGGTTCCTTGTATTGGCTATGTAACAGAAACTGCAATCGTTTATTTTACTTCTGGTAAAGGCAGGCTCATGTAGCTTTACGAATTACGCAGCTTTTTCTTTACTTTGAATCAAAGTAAGGCCTTTCTTGAATGTATGACTGGGATTAAGTTTAGATATTGGAATAGGTGTTGTGTCTTAAAATATTAAAAAAAAAAACTAATTAATATATTCAAGGGAAAATTCAAATAAATGTGGTGTCTAATTTGAATCTTTCACGTGGAAATATTGAAGTTGATGTAATTTGACTTTCAAAATGATACGTACTCACAAATAAAAATGTTAATGTTTATAATCAAGAAAGGTTTTTAAGCCTATATTAATTTAAACGCACATAAAAATGTATATTTTATAGTATATTTGTAGTAAGACAAAATAATATTTTGGAAGTATAAACTTCCAAAATATGATTTTGTCTTACTTGAAAATGTCATATAGTTGTCGAGACCGTCCTCTTCCTTATATGACACAGCTGAAGTAAAAAGTTGGAGTTGGGTCGTATCAAGAGGTCAAAGAAAGGGCAGAAAACCGAAGCCAATGGCAATTGCTCAACCGACAAGAGTTATCTAGCTCTTTAATGAAAGAAGAGAAGAAGAACTTAAAAATGGAATCCAAAACCTTTGTGTATTACCTCTTTTGTTTTTTATTAGTTTAGGATAGTTAAGTTTTTTAGAAGTTTAATTTTTTGTAATACATGTTATAAGAATGTATATAATTGCGCAGGTAGAATAGTAGTTAAATTTTAAGGTTGAGTTTCCTATTTAAAAATGTAAATAACATACCAAATAAACATAGTAAATATAATTATTTTTCATCTAATCTTAAATGAAAATGAGAATACATGGGATAAATAAATATTAACCGAATGTTATGTTTAATGTTGTCTCGCTAGACATGAATTTTAATGTATTTCATTTAATTACGAAAACATTTATGAATACAATTCAAAATCAGCAGTTTCTCAGAACCGTTTTGCAATCGCTTGAAACTAAAACAGCGATGTTTGTTGTGAGGTAAATAACAAGTAGTGAAACTTAGTGCAATATTCAGCGTACTGAATACAAACTAATATATTATTTAGCTAGTATCATCATCTGCATTTTGGCAAGTGTAGGATGTGGGATTTTTCAGATGTGGATCTGCAACGCAATTATCATTTACGTCAGATACTACAGGATACACGCACCTAAACGCTCGCACATGTTATTTAAATATAAACGCTTCTGCCCCATGCTGAAGAAATTTTGAGAAATCCCTTCTTAACTCACTCCTACACTCCTCAAAGAAAATACTTGCCGAAATTCAGATTCTTAGGTCCTATAGTTTGGGTTCTTCTTTGACTATTCATGATTCATAATTCATGAATACTCAGAAGTTCGTGTCTATACAAAATTATATAAACTTCTAGAGCTATTCCGGCAAGAAACAAACTTCCTTCCCTGCTGCTGCGACGAAAGATAATTTCTATGGGCTTTCGGAACACTAATTGGCTAGCTCCAAGTCCTACAACGATCAGCGAAAGGCTGTGTCGTCTACGAACTAGTCGTTGCCCACAATAGTTAATATGTGAATTTAGAGCTAGTATGTGCGGTGACGGATGAATAATAGAAACTGTCAGTACCCCATTTTATTTTGTTAGTGTCCTAAAAATAGGCAGAGGATAAATACACCAAACACATAGGATATATGTAAAAAAATTGAAAACTCGGCCTGTATTAACTCGTCTGGCCAGCGTAGTATAGTAGGCCAAATCTTCCTACTGATTGACAGTGCTACTAGTCATAAAGAAAATTACGAGAGCCTTAAATTCAGCAATGGACTGCCGAAGGCTGTAGAGAAAGTCTTTCCCAAAGGAGGGCAAATATATTTTTCAAGAGCAGAGCAAGAACATAGCTGTTCAATTGTACAATTGTTCGCTGACTAAGTCTTACCACGCCCTTCGCCGTCAATTCCATTCGTACAATTACAGTCTCCAGCTGATTGGCTTTTCATTTTTATTAACCTCTGTTAAATTTTCTTACTATCTAATGTTCAGTGTTCTAACTAGATCTCCAAATGAACTACTCTATTACTCAATTATATAAGTGTCCAAATTAGGTTAGAAGTGAAATGAGGTTAAATTAAACTTTCTGCCTAAGCCTAGTAATCTATCAGATAATATCTTCTCTGTTATAAAGAATCCGTTCATGATCTTAAAGAAGTGTGATTATTTTCGTCAGAGTCTTTTGCAGTCCACTGCTAGACGTAGGCTTCTTCTAATTTGCAACACAGTAGAATTGTGAGTCAATTTATTTATATACGACGCTGGCCAGACGTTGATGTAGGGTTTTACGTCGAGTTTTCCGTCTCTTCACGAATATTTTATTTTATCCGTCTATTTTCTTTAATCGCCTCTTACGGCACCCACAGAATGAAATGGGGTAGTGACACTTTGTCGTCACACGGTTAACCATACAGTGAGTACAATCTATCATGTTTCTATCTCTTTCCCCCATCAGACGGACACGTATGTTCTTCAGTGTCGGGACCTGAAAACATTAAATTTATTTCAACAGATTTTATCACGGTTCGTATTTTATTTTAACGTTTGTTACGTTTTGAACAAGCTCCATGCTTTTTATGATCGCCTGGGGACTTGTCGTTTAAAGTTTCTGTTTTATCATTGTTACCTTTGGAGATGGAATTATTTGTTTTGAATGTTGGTTTGGGATATCACTTTCGAGTTTAAATGTCAGTTTTAGTTTAACACTGACACTGTGGAATAATTCGTACTTCAAGCAATTCTATCGCGATGATATTGAAAAGAAAATTAAAAAAATGGGATCGCCGTCAGTACTGATATTTAAAATGGACAATATTGAAAAAGTTACTAACATATACATCAAAATCTGTCGATGATTCAAAATTCTTGTATCTTGTTTTGTGGGTTCCTATCATTTCGTAAGTTGGTATTGGACAAAAAGTGCGACAGACGAATTTTTTTTATATATAGGAGTTTTTTTTGTAAGTCTCATATTGTACCTACACTCACGAGTCCAAAAACTTTAATGTAAAACTAATTTCTATTTTCAAACAATGCAGGCTTAAGCCTGTTCTTCATGAGTTCTATTCGCAGTATAACAGTTCTGAACGACAAAGAACAATGCCCATTTCTGCCCAGTTCGGAACTCATGAACAGCACAATAAAGTTTCAATTAGTTGTTGAATAATCATTTTTATTTATAACTTAATTTTTAGACATTACTAAATGTGTGCCGAGAAACTTATTCAATAAATAGGTTTAAAAAGATGTGTTAACGTCTAAATAGCCAACACGTAATAGATCAGAAATTGCCAGTAAATAAATCATAATATTAAATCGATTATCACTTCTTCTTTATCGATTTTACGTTTTCTCTACTCAAAATGATTTGAGTTAATAGCAAATCTGTACTTGGTCCTTAATCATTTAAAATATGTGTATTTTAAGGTATATATGCGATTAACTACAAATAAGTTTGATTTTGAACCAAATATATAAATAACCTATGTCCGAA
Source organism: Euclidia mi (assembly GCA_944739405.2). NCBI lineage: Eukaryota > Metazoa > Arthropoda > Insecta > Lepidoptera > Erebidae > Euclidia > Euclidia mi. The sequence goes on from OX123192.2 coordinate 67,368,599, forward strand.
ATCCATATCGATTAATTAATATCATTTAAAACTGTAAAATGGCAACACATTTTTGACTCTTATCTAAATGTCAATAATGTCATATTCAGTTTATTTTGTTTGTTACCTATTTGTTTTGCTCGTGCACATTGTGAATTCATGCTTTTTATGTTTTTGGATCTTTTACGACTTCTGGGTTTGTCTTTCGGATTTCTACCCTTACCAAATGATTAATTCATTCCTTCCTACGCAAAACTCCGAAATATTTTAACTATCCTAATAAAAGTGGGTACACACCTAATGTTTTGTGAGCATATAAAAGTACTTCTTGTAATAAATCTATGAATGTGATGGACCTCTAATCAATCTCAAAATTCTAGTTTAACACTCTTTTATTGAATGCAATAACAACTACTACGATTTTTGACTGTCCACAACTGGGCCGGCGTCTCTAAGAAAAATGGGCATTGTTCTTTACGATTACTTACCTAAGTCTACATTATTATTTTGTGTCACGTGTGAATATACATAACACATTTATCTTCATAAGGTAATTTCACGTACTAACTATAAAATGTCATTTCACGCAAAAATATTAATGTAAAAAACTGACTTTTAATACTATTTAATATAATTAATGTATGTCAGCAGAAGAGGAATATTTTATAGTAACTGTGGCTTATATTTTACTGTATGATATGGAAGATATTTGGTCGAAATTTTGTACAAAATTTTGTTAACACTCATTCATAATGTAAACATGTAAATGGAAATATAAAGCTCATGTTTTTTTTCTGTTATGCCTGTATAATTCCAAACTTCATTTTGGTACCTAAGCTTAAGCATAACTACTTAGTGCTACAAAGGTTTCCGACTTGTTTTTTTTTTCAGGAATCAGCTTAGATGGACAACATTCGCATGGCAAAGATACGAAAGAACAATCTCCAGCACAGCACTATACGAGTATTATAGTTCAGATACACTAGCGCAATTACTTGTAATGGACATTTTTTCGCATGTTACATTAAAGAAATACAAACGAGAGTGTTTAAACGAGCATTCTATCGTGCATTCTATTTTTAGTCTCACGCCTGTATCCCCAAAGATGTAGGCAGAGGTGTAAGTATTATACCCACATTTCGCCATGATTTTTTAGGTCCCACGTAATGAGGGCGAGCCTATTGCCGTTACCGGACACATCACCAGACTCCGAGCCGCTACTGAGTATTCGGAAAAAACCCAGTAACACTTTTGCCCGACCCGGGAATCGAACCCGGGACCTCCGATCAGCAGTCGCATACGCTATCCGCTGGACCACAGAGGCAGTAATGCATTCTAAGCATAGCGAAAGGACAGTTTTACTTCGAGGTTTTCGCCGATTAGAGCATTTACTAGTGAGATCGTGAAAATGTGTGAATAGCAGTGTTCGGCTCTGTACGTTGTTCAGTTCAACAAAATAAAGAACGGTGAATGCTCGCTGTTTTGTTACAAGTAAATGCTCAAGTGTATCAGCGCAATTTGCCATGTTTGTGTTATTCAGGATTGTAAAGTAAACCATAATATTTTTGTCCCCTGGTTTATTTATATAGAAACTAAATTACTTGTTCAAATATTGTGTGAGTGAGATACATGCATTAAAGATCAGGTCTATTTCACGTCATAATAAATATTTAGTATCTTTATCTGATTACTGATTCATCTGTCACTCACATAATTCGTAATTAGTATTGTACATAGTACATTATGGGCTACACGACTATTTACTGCATGTCAACAAAATTCATCACGTTTAAAACATTTTCAACGTTTTTATTTTACTAGTGTAATATCTGATAACAATGTTCTATATAATCTTAATATATAAAATCCTTGCGTTACTGACTGACTGACAGACACGCTACAGCCGAAACCATTGGGCGTAGGAAGCTGAAATTTGGCATGTATGTCCCTTGGGGACCGTAGGGGTGCACTAAGAAGGGATTTCCTGAAATTCCTACGGGATCGGCCAAAACGGGTAAATTAAAAAAATGCAGGCGTAGCTGCTGGCGTGTTCTAGTAGAATATAATTTGCTATGTTGAACTGTTACAGCTTTTTAAAAAGCGTTTACTGTGAATTCACAAAGTGCTTCATATAGTATTATTTATATGTGTTTCATAGAACAAGACGTATTTAGAAGGCGTTTTGCTGAATTCAGCACTTTGTAACGCTGCTATTTTTTGTTGTGTTTATAAAATAAATGAAACAATATTCAGCAGAAAGAGATCTTCATCTCATAGGAAAAGTAACTATCATGATGTTTTATAAGTTTTCGGAGTGACAGCTTTATAGACCCCGTGTGCGTAAACTCATCATCATCATCATGGCAGCCTAGAGACGTCCACTGCAAGACTTAGGCCTCCCCAAGGTTCTCCACACAGACCGATCTTGAGCTGCCCGCATCCAACCGCATAATCACATCACATCATCACAATCATATGATCCGGGTAATCACATATGTTCCTGTACATAATTATATGTGTAGAAAGAACGCCTATAATTATGAATAGGTATGATATTGATCGATACTTTCTAAAATACACTACTTAAAAAAGAAGCATTACAGAACTCGTAATTAATACCAGCAAGCGCTAATCGCCATTGTAGGTTCTTCACAGAAAGATAGAGTAAAATATTAAGACCACAACGTAAGCAGGCAATGTCCTTTGAGTAACAGGAGACCACGTATCCTGGCTGGCTTTGCCTCAATAATTCAAGGCAGCAAAGGTGCTAGTAAGCCCATCCGTTTCATAATGCGTACTTCCCACTGTGCGTGGTTTTGTTGACTACCGCGCGCGCCACCTATGCTTGCGGTGTAACTTCATCGCGTCCGTCCGCTAACCCACACACCATGGGAAACTGGCTTTAGAATTAAAGTAAGTGTGATACATTTCGGTTACCTGCGTATAATACAAATATAGACATGAGTTTTATTATTTCATTCAATTTACACTCTTTGAACAGAACACACACGGTTGAAATGGCTTCAAAGCTGCTCAATTTCAGGTTCATACAAATAAGTATACACGGTTGAAGTAATTTGCAAGTAGCTGCATTTAAATTTAATTCAATAAATATTATAACAGTTTGAAATACTCCAATAAAATTAAAATTGCCAGCCCATTGGCACAGAATTTATGCACACAGCGCAAAAAACTAGTTATAGTGTTGTTTTTACAAAGCTTTTTGTTGAACGTCAAGGCTTGTTACAATTTGTCTAGTTAACAGATTTAATTACATTCGTAATTTGTTACCACTATACAAATTTTAGAACCGTTTTTAGTACAATAGTGTCGAATTTGTGTCTGGGCACCTGGGCTACATTGTGATACTAAAACAGCAACGAGTAACCAAAACACACGAGTGATTTGTGGTCGACACAAATAGCCAATAGCCGCTACTATTTTCAGCTCCTTGCTTGCAGTAATGACTATAACTTGAAACCTTCTCCATTCGAGAAATACAACTATTGGCGAAGCTAAGATTCTAACTAGCGACTCTAGCGGCGAATTTGGAAGTTGTCCGGGTACGACACTTTTGACAACTCAATATAATTATCACTATAACCTCGAAGCAAAGTTGTATTGAAAGCTGTGAAAAGTGTCGTACCCGGACATCTTCCAAATTCGCGTCTAGAGGCGCGCGGATAATCTTTGCATCACCATTTGCACTGCACGCTTCACGAAAAAAATAAAATTAATATGAATATACACAAATATTTTTTGTTTTGTTGACCTCGCTTATCTCTCTGGAACTACTGGTTCGATTTGGATAATTATTCTTGTGTTGGATAACATATTAATCGAGGAAGGCTAAATGCTATAATTATAACATCACCACGTCAACAATCTATAACCACGGCTGTAACCACGGTCTCAGCTAGAAATTAATAGAAACTTAGGGGAGGGATGGAGGAGCTACCTACGTGTTTGTGTGGTAATTTTGCTGGTGATAGCGCTCATAAGTAGCAAATAATGGCATGAAGCGACCACAGGCAATACTGTGCGCGGTGATTGTAAATCAATGTAAAATATATGAAAACTGCAGTCCGCAGCTTGACAGCGGCCTTTTGTGACTATCATGTGTTTATCATCATGGTTTATTGAGCCAGTTATTCTTTACATGAAATGACAAACTTGTTACACATTGATTTGGTATTAAAAACACTGTAAAGAAACATCATTCAAATACAATAACAAATTTTACAAAAGATCTAGAACAGAGGGATTTAAAATCCACTGATACAAGCCAAATTATAGTTATTATTTTCCATAGACCGGTGATTCTTTTTTCAATAACTTAAAACGATAACATCTAGATCGTTGTACCAGCTACGCTTTTACAAGACTATAGTATAATTTTAAAATAAAAGCGTAGGTAATCATTATGGATACTTTTACAAAACACCTCTCTGAAAAAGACACTCCAAAATACATCATGTCAAAAACGTTAGGTAATGTGGCATTAATTACATTTCAAAACATTCAGAGTTTTTGTTTGTAACATCTGTACAAATAAATTATGCTAATAAAACATTCAGCTGAAAATTATTTTTGGTAGTAGCTATCTATAACTGTATATTTTAAATATAATATTTCTGTCACGCATTTATATACAATATCGTCAATCATGGTAATAATCCATTTGTAAAATAAACCAACTTTTTACTCATTGTATTGTAATAAACTAATATTTAAGCTGTATTTTATTTAAATAACAAAGAATCGGAAATTGAATATGAAAATAACTGCTATATTATAACGTTGTTTTAACGAATAAATATCACTGTTATTTTTATCTGTTGTTTAAGAGCGATTATTCTCGCAGTCACCAATAATACTGTTTTCTATATTAAACTTATTATTATAGTTTTAAAATATTTCTAAAAACCTAAGTGATAATTATAATTTGAGCTCAATCGAATAAAAAGTACTTGAATAACAACCAGATAACTGTTAATTTTTATAATGTAATATAACATAGTGCTTTTTATGTGAAATGTTATTTATTAAACCAAGATGTTATTATTTTTTGGACGGATTTTGTTGAAATTTATTCCATATTAATAAAAAATGTAAATAAAATTAGTGTATATGTGATATAAAGCTCATAAATCACTGTTAATATTTGTAAATACTATAATGTATTAGTGTTTAAGTCGAGCCGCGTATAATAAAAATAACTGTTCATTTTAATGTTTGGTTTTATTTTATAATCAGCCATAAGTAAGCGGTGTTGGTTATTACAGGTAGGTTAAATTTGCTGCGGTCACTAAATCTGCGGTCGATTTAACCAAGCCTATACGTTCAGCGATTTTTTATGGTTTTCGAGTTGGTTAATTTTTATAAAGATGGGTAATTGCTGATAAATATTATGAGAAGTCAGCGATAGCCTAGTGGAGTGATCGACGGACTGCTAGGCAGAGGGTCTCTGGTTCGACACCACAGCGCGCACTAATGACTTTTCGAAGTTATGTGCGTATTAAATAGTTAATATTATTAAAGCTTGCTAAAACGGTGACGGAAAACTACGTGAGAAAATGTACATGTCTGAGAGTTCTCCATAATGTTCTCAAAAGTGATGTGAAGTCTGCCAACCAAGAAGTAGTAGTGCACACTTAAACATTAACTTTTAATAAAACGTGTCTGTGTGGCGACGAATTAAGAATATTAAGAAATGTCACCACCCCATATCATCCCATGGGTGACGTTAGAGCCGGCAGAGGGACCATATTATGCAGAGAACAACACTGTAAGAGAAGGAAAATTTGAAGCAGACCCTATACCAACCCGTTTGGCCATCATGGTATAGTAGGCTAATTCCTCCTTTCAAAGGAGAGGCCTAGTCCAGCAATGGACTGTTAGGGGCCGATGATGAATGATGATGAACGAGCCACTCCAGTGTTATACTTTCACGAGCCAAACTTGAAGCACCACGCTTCACCTAGTTTACACCCCGATTTACATACCAACGAGCGTATTAATATTACAAGAGCAATACAGCATACCTAAGTGTATTTTTATTTCAATGAAAACATAATTGTTACAAGAAAATGCTCATTCACCTTGAAAATACGCCGAAAGCAACATTCGCAGGGAATTCTTAAGAATTGTACAACATGACATTTACATTATACGATAGTGTTCAAATCACTATTTGTGAAGCAATTGCAGGAAAACAGGTACAAACGAATATCGTGTACCATGAAATTTCTGGTCTGAAAAAATCTGTGAGGAGAATAATTCCGGCATGAATTCTAAGTTTATTAATGTAGCAGTGGGTGGTAAAGATGATACCGAAAATCGTGTGGGATTGCGGGGAGCGGTAGATGCGGGTAGCTTAAGATCGGTCCGTGTGAAGGGTCTTAGGGAAGGCATATGCAGTCGACGTCTTTCAGTTGAGGTGATAGATGATGAAGACAGTGTTATTTGGAATGGAATCAAAATGTGATTCCGCCTTAAAATACTGTCATTACTCACCATTTCAGTCCAAGATACAACGAACGCCAAACGTCCCTTATTTTGCAGTAACTCTGGTGCAATCTGATGTCACAACTTTGCACTAACCTTTGCTATTAGTTTACTCTTCTGAGTACATGAACATGTTAAACTCAGTAGTAGTGGTACATTTGTCTACTTTCCCATAGGTGCGACCTTACGTCAGTTGACTATATTTGTTGTATTAAATTGTTAATTATCGCTTGCTTATCGGTGAAGGAAAACATCGTGAGGAATCCTGCATGTCTGAGAGTTCTCCATAATGTTCTCGAAAGACATGTGCCAACTCGCACTTGGCCAGTGTGGTGGATTATGGCCTTTCCCTTCTCACAGAGAGAAGAGGCCCGTGCCCAGCAGTGGGATAGTATAAGGCTGGGTCTCCACTAGGCAACATTTGGCGCGAGACACGTGACGCTCAACATGCCAGCTGGCGCGCAACATGACGCGCGGCTTGTTGTTTGTTAAAGAGCATCGTTAGTTGAGCATCAATTGTTCTCGAGTGGAGACGTGACGCGCAACAATGTCAGTAGTGTGGTGTAACGAACGAGTGCTCAAATTAATCGAGCTGTACCAAAACCATGAATGTTTATGGGATACTGCTCACAGAGACTATAAAAATAAATTAAAAAACCTTTTCTATTCGATGCATTTTTAGATAAAATTATAACCACTGCCGCTGAAATCAACACAAGTTTCTCTGGCGCCATGTTGTCGACGACTGACGTAAAGTAATAGATGTGTAGACAGACAACGTTGTTCAACAAAAGTTCCGCGCTGACTTTCAACATGTTGGGCAATATGTTGGGCAACATGCTGTGCAACATGTCGCGCGCCAAATGTTGCCTAGTGGAGACCCGGCTTAAAGGGCTGAGGATGTCAGTTGACTAATATGAGAATCAGTTATCATTGTCGACCGAGCTTTATCTCGGTTCCATCCAAGACCTTCGTTCTGGAGGTAAGAGTTCGCTTTATATTCTGACCAAATCTGACTGAATATTAGCTTTTCCTGCAGAGCGACCACCGTCGATATGTATTGGGTAAGGCAAGTGTCGGTAGTCCCGACGCGACCACGACCGAAGCAAGTCGGCCGAAATATTGGCAAATATGTATATACGTAGTGTAAGGGACGGTGTATCGAAAACCGATACCAATGATTCATTACATGATACTGAGGCCATAGGCGGTCGAATTTTCCGGATGAAATTCATGAATTTTCCGATTTTTTTTTTAATTTTTTGCCATATTATCTAATGATGTGTGAATATATTTTTGTCAAATTCTAAGAATTAAACATGTACATGGCGCGTTTACTCTGACGTGACATCGGCCGCGGCTCGCGGCCGCAGCACAGTAAGCACACCAGTACATCGTAATCGCTGCCGCTTCCACCCGCGGCTGTAGGGCCGTAGCAGCTGATAGTGCGAGTTTTCGTGTTCCTATTTTATCATCGCATTTTTTAAAAAAAATTTCGAGTTCTTAGATTTTCTCGGAAAATTTGACCGCTGAGGGCCTCAGTATAATGTACTGTATCACTGGTATCAGGTTTCGGTACACCGTCCCTTACAACCAGTATATTGCGTTGCGAGTAAGACCCGCTTGATAACCTTATATAATGTATACTAATCGCGAAAGTTTAAAATCGTTGCTTGCCTGGCAATCTGATTCTATATACTAAGCAATCGCCCTGACCAAAGAAATCAATAGTTTCACATAAATCTAATTACACCTTAAATCAGTTAATATTTTGCTACAAGCAATACCATTCACAATTCCAAAACAAGTAATTAATATCTAGATTAAACTGTCAGTCAAAAAGTAATTAATGGTGCCTGTAATTCTAAGTGTTGTCGGGCACTGAAATCTATTTACCTACTTTTAGCTGAACGCAATCAGTTTTAAAACTTAAGCCCGCCATCTTGAGTTTTCAGAAACTCATTTCATTTTATTAGAATTAAGGTGATAGAGAACAAATAGTAAGAGGTTAAAGTGTAGGGCTGTATTCACCAGAATTGTTGGAGACTGTTTAGCATGTGTGCTCAAGGTTAAAATGAGAAGTCTACGCATAGCTACATATACTATCACTACTACACTACCATAATTTTATTTTCAAAAACCAGACTGTAGTTTCTTAACTTACAGGCAGCAATGGTTATGTATGTACAATCAACTACAAAAGTCGCTACACATCTCAAAATGTCTGCTGAAATTTTTATGAATTAAAAGTTCTCAATTATTAATATTTATTTATCAATTATGCTTTCGGTAAGTTTTCTTTGTCCAAAACCCTAGTTTAGTTGGTCGTGGGTTTTCCACACTTTTAGGCCATTTAGGCCATCGTGCGTAAGTGGTGACTTGATTGACGCCGACTACTCACCCCACCTTAGCTCCTTCCAGAAAACCATTAGTTAGCTAGTGTCGTTTAAAGCCTAATATTTGTACGCCAACATTGGCAGGACACAGAACTGCACTTCTGTTATTTCGCAACATCTAACAAATAAATATAATTTGAATTTGAAAAAGCCTCACACATGGTTCTGGAGGGTTGTTCAGCAGCTTTGCCCGTTAATCGCTCACACTTGTGCAGAGCAGAATGACATGAGCGGATGTTTCTTCAGTTTCCATGCAGCCCCTGCACAGTAGGCTGTCCATAACGCCTATGTTGAACAGGTGCTTGTTGAGTGGACAGTGGCCGGTTATTATGCCTGTCAGATGCTTAAGTGTTTTTCTATTTGAATGCAGCAGCTTGTGTGAGAGTCGCTTGTTCAAGCCTTTTGTTTGACTGCATTCTTTTATGTCTGCCCACTGTTTTTCGTGTTCTTATGTGGTTCTCTCGCGTAGCCATGTTTTCAGTTGGCTTGCCGGTATCGGTACAATCGGCTCGGGTCCCATTATCATTGTGTCCGATCCTTGCCGTGCCAGTTGGTCTGCGGCGTCTTTGCCTGCGGAGTTGCTGTGGCCTTTAATCCATTGCAGCGTAACCCGATTCTTCTCTGCAATATTTTGCAGCTCTAGGTGGCATTCCATGATGAGGCTGCTGTTAAAGCAGTTGCTGCCGAGAGCTTGTAGTACTGAGGCACTGTCTGTGATGATGCGTATAGACAGGTCACTTACGTTTCTAGACGCGATTGCTGTTGCGGGTCTTGTGAACCCAACACACTCGGCTTAGAATATGGTGTTAAGAGTACCAAGGGATGTTGAGATATTGATATTTAAGTCATGGGAGAATACGCCCGCGCCTATCCCATGCTTCGTTTTTGAGCCGTCTGTGTATACTCTGACTTCGTGTATACCAGAGCTGTCTTTGTGTTCCTCCTGTAATTGGATGCGATATTTTTTGTCAAAAACAAAAGTTTTAGGGATAAGATCGCATACGGCCTCTAGCATCGGGATCTCTTTGGTTAAGGTCCCTTTTCGTTTTCCAAAACCCTACAAGACATTGATAATAATTCTTAGAGTTGATATAACCATCAAAAATCACATAAATGAATATGAATTTATGTAGCTGATTGCTCATTCTATATGCTTATATAACCACCATTGTAGAAAACTCGTAACTTTAAAACGGTGACTCTTTCTACAGAGACAGATTACATATGTGACGTCACCTTGAAACGCAATAAACATAATACAATAAACGTGTTTTTCGAGCGAAACTTGAAACAAAATTTTATAAAATAAAGTAGAAAAAGGCGACTAACGATTTTGCCATAGCGCACTCTTTCAAATGTCATTGCATTCTGTGAAAAAAACTTTTTACTGTTCACACTACTGCTACATTCTACTGTTATAACTAGTTAATGTCTACTGGATAGATTTTCTGTGCTAGATAGTCCAGTACAGTACTATAAGCCAGCATAAATTCAACATCGGAGTGAATTTTGACGTAGAAATCATAAAAAGTAATTTAACAGGAACTAATTAACTTATTAGGCAGTAGGCCATTAATCTCGAACAAGAAACGTTCAGTCATTTTTCACTAGAGTCAACCTAGGCCAGTCATAACTATATTACATCAGTTGACCGAAATCTAATGTAACCACTTTCATAACTTAGAATGGCGACTCCTTCCACAGACAAATGACACACTTACAAGTCACGCAGAAAAGAGAATAAAATAAACGCCTTTTATCACAAATGAAGCTTCAAACATGCTCTTAAATAAAATGAAGTACAAAAAGGCTATTCAAGATAGAAGTTTGTCGAATAAGCTTTTGGGTTAATGAAAACTAAATAGTGTTGGTGTTACTCATCTTTTAACATAGTGAAGTTCTGTCTGCGCGCTTTGAACAATATTGGCTTTGTGGTTGACTGGTTAAAGTAATTTAACACGTTTTTAAAATGGAACTAAAATGTTTCAGCATTACTGTCACAGCGTAAAGAAACAGTTCCTTTGAAACGAAACTTTGAGTGAGTGCGATGAGTTTTCAGAAGTACTGTGAATAGTGGTTAAAAAGCATTTCTAACTGGAAAAAAGAGTATTATTTACCGTCAAAGAGAAATTAGCAAGATTTCCATTTACCGTAAAAGTACCTGATCCTTTGCAGATGAATGAAAGGATAATATACTAGCCAATTATAGCTTAGAGAGCTTTCACCTTTTTTTCTTCTGACATAATTACTGAGAGATTGTGAACAGTAGATATGTATTAATAGAAATCGAATGGTACTGATATACTTGAGCATTCATCTGTAATGTATTCTTGCTAATCTAATCTAATACTATAATATATAAAGCTGAAGAGTTTGTTTGTTTGGTTGAACGCGCTAATCTCAGGAACTACCAGTTCGATTTGAAAAATTCTTTCAGTGTTAGATAGGTCATTTATCGAGGAAGGCTAAAGGATATATAACATCACGCTACGAGCCACAGAAGTGCAGCAGTAGCCTTAAATAACGCGGGTGTAACCGCGGGCATCACCTAGTGTTACTTAAGCAGAAAAATGAAAAAGAGTGTTCTAGCCAGCATTCTATCGAGTTGTCTGGCGAGCGTTCTAGTGAAATGACAGTAAATTTGCTTCGATGTTTTTAGTAGAGCGTTCACTAGAAAGATAATGAAAATATTCGTAGCGATGTTTGGCTCCGTTCGGTGTTCAGTTCGACAAATTTAAAAACAGCGAATGCTCGATACTATTTTACAAGTGAATGCTGAAATCTATCAGTACTGGATGAATTTTGCCCAAAAGTAAGTAAAAATGGAAAAATATGATATAAAAAGTGAAACATCTTAAGCATCGGCGTGATTTAAAACATAATCAAATTAAAATGCGTGACGAAGTTTATCTGCGTGTATATTACAAAATGCTGAATAAAATCTTAAAACGACTTCAAATACTCCTCAACTGAATATGGTTTGTTTTCTAGAAGCAACATTTATTTTGAATACACTGCCAGCTTACAGAACGTTTGACGAGAAAGGAAGAAAGTGTCCTAAATCTGGCCTCCAACTTCAAAATAATTTTGGGCGTGTGTATATTACAAAAAAGTATATACGTACGTTTATCCATTGTATAGCACCCATAGTACGAGCTCTGTATAGTTTAGGACTAGATGGTGATGTGTGTATGTGGTAGAATATTATGAAAAAAGAATGGAGTATTATTGCACAGACACTGAACTGTGCGTATTAACTCTTTCTTACTGGGTAAGGCCTAAGCTTCAAAGCAGCCTTCAATTATAGTGTCTATATTTTTCAGTTTGTACAAAATAAATTCAGAACCTCAATAATCTACAGGACTTGAATATGCTAAAACAGCTTAATGTGTTTACAATAGTCTGGCACATGCTTATGTGTACCCAAAATCTAGTCACTTAAATTAAGTAGGTACATAGAATATACTACAGAAAGATTTATTTTTAAACGACTCCATTTGAAAAAGAGGATTACTTCCTAACATAAATTTATCGTTTTTAGGGTTCCGTACCTAAAAGGTAAAAATCAGGATCCTATTACTAAGCCTCCGCTGTCTGTCTGTCTGTCTGTCACCAGGCTGTATCTCATAAACCATGATAGCGAGAAAGCTGAAATTTTCACAAATTATGTATTTCGGTTGCCGCTATAATAACTAATAGTAAAAATAAAAAAATGAAAATATTAAGGGGGGTCCCATACAATAAACGTGTTTTTTTTTCGTATATTTTGCTCAAAATTACTAACTGTAACAGGTAGGCTTTAAATTTTCACAGAATATGTAGTTGTATATTACCTTTAAAAAAAAATAAAAAAAGTTTATATTAAAGGGGGCTCCCATACAACAAACGTAATTTTTAAGCAATTTGTTACTCGATCTTATTAAACTGGTAGAAACTTAAAAAGTATTGAAGTATACATACAACTTGGCCAATTTTCTTTTGTACTTTAGTTAGTATTGCCTGCAATTTTTTGTCGAATCGATTAAATTCGGTGAGAAATGGATTCATTCTTTAAAAATAGATCGAAATAAGAGGTTTGGTTGTAGTAGCTACTGCAATACATACTAAAAATAATTTAAAATTTTTAAGTGATTTTTCTGCTCAGTGTAAAAAAAATTTTTGTAAGGTTTGAGTTCTATTTTGCACTAAGACGCTAGTCGCAATATACAAGAATATAGTGGAACGTCAGCTTTTGCGTATAACCCCAATAAAATATTTTTTACCCGATGAATGGAATTTACATCAGATTTCTAATGTGCGGAAGACACGTAATGCTGTCGGTCCAGGTTGTTGTTTCAGGTCAAGAGTCACTAGGCCATGTCGGGGCCTTCAATCTGAAAACTCCGACACCAAAGTTGGCCACACACTCACACAAGGAAGAAGAAGACCCGATGAAAAATAACCCAAACTTTAGTTTACTCCGAACAGAATAAGTTCATATTTATACAGCGCGACAGACGTACAAATGAATGACTGTATGTGTGCCCCATCTCACCCCGTCTGACTTACAAAACGCATTACACGCTCAAATTAATAAAGTAGTAAGAAGTGACATCCACCATGATTAATTGTCGTTCGCTGTAATAAACTGACAGGCATATGTAATAACTGTCGGCCAAAAGTGTTCTTAGTTCGGGAAACATCCATTTGATACTGCGCTCCATATCGAGTTAATACCAGTTTACGCTGATCTACGACAGAACTGCGAATGTATACAATGAAGGGTCAAGATATGCTGGATTATGTTACACGTGTATTTTATTTACTTCTATAATAATATCTTGAGAAATGTTCTTAAACTCCCACGGCCGATATAAGTCCTGTTGGTCAGTTTCTAGACTTGAATAATTTTTCAGCACTATGACCTGTTCTGAGAATACCATGATTACATTTTCCCCTCCACATCTTAGCTGGCCTTAGGTCGGTTTTCCTGTCACGCCGATCGCACGCCGACGGTCAATAATGTCAATATGTATGAAATGAGTCGCGCTGGCCGCTCAGCGCTGTCCGCCGTCAGCGCTGAGCGGTCAGCGCGACTCAAAGCTAGTACTTTATACGAGGGGAGTTCAATGTATTCTCGGTATAGGTATGAAGGAAAAGGCGGAAAATACTGAATAAATTTTATTTTTCAATATAGTCCCCTAACATCTCAATACATTTATTTGTTCGTGAAAGTAACTTTTCAATTCCCTCCGAAAAATATTTTTCTTCATGGCCCGAAAAATGTTCATTTATTGCTCCCTTCAACTCTTCATCGTCCGAAAAATGCTTTCCACGAAAGTCTTTTTTAAGATTAGGGAATAGATATATAATCACTAGGGGCCAGGTCCGGACTGTAGGGTGGATGGTTGATTTCTTCAAATCCTTACTCCCGCACAGCAGCCTGGGCAAGGCGCGCCTTGTGAACCGGCGCGTTGTCGTGAAGCAGCAACACACCTGCGGTTAATTTTCCACGTCTTTTTTCTTTAATTGCCTCCTTTAAATTACGCAGGGTGGTTGCGTATGATGCAGCAGTAATACTTTGACCTTTTTTTGTGTACTCGATTAGCAAGATTCCCTTAGAATCTCAAAACACCGTGGCCATGAGCTTTCCTGCGGACAGAGTGACTTTGAACTTCTTCGGCGGGTCTGATCCTTTTTTGTGCCACTGCATAGACTCTTGCTTGCTCTCAGAGTCATAGTGATGAACCCACGTTTCATCACCAGTAACAATCCGATCGAAAATACTTTGCGGATTTTCACCACAGAGGTCCATAAACTCCTTACAACAGTCAACTCGCACTTGTTTCTGTAGCGCGGTGAGCATTCGCGGTACCCATCTTGCACTGACCTTTGACAAATTCAGGCGCTCATGAAGGATTGTGTGAATGGTACCCACGGATAGCTTAGTCATTTTTGCTAATGTTTTCACTCTTACACGGGCATCTTCAAGTACAAATTTTTCGACTAATTTGACGTTTTCTTCAGTAGCGGCACAAATTGGCCTACCAGCGCGGGGGTCGTCTTCAATGCTCTCTCTACCCCGTTTGAATTCACTTGACCACTTTTGAATTGTAGATAATGCAGGCGCAGAATCTTGGTAAACAGCCACCATTTCATCATGGATAATTTTTTGAGATTTTCCTTGTTTTGTGAGGAATTTTATCACTGCACGATGCTCGATTTTTTTCATCATTGTCGAATCAGTCATCATAGTTGTCTTTTCGCAATGATATCTTGAATACTAATGGTGGCAATTAAATGAAATTTTGTATTTATACCCTCAAAGAGTGTCATTAACTAATGTGATAATTAAATTACCCTTATCATTAGTATATCACCTCGATACCGAGAACACATTGAACTCCCCTCGTACATATTGACCCATCAGCACGGACCGCCGGCGCGCGACCAGCGTGACAGGAAAACCACCTTAAATCTTTGAAAAGTCAACAGAGAAGATGGAAACTTACTATCCAAACTACGGTTTCCATTTTATTTTGTGTAACAGGCGGTAAACGAACATACAGATCGCCTTGATGATGATGGTAAGCGATTACCGTCACCCATGGACACAAGCAATTCCAGAGAAGTAAGAAGTGAGTTGCCGGCCTTTGGATTTTGAAAAATCATAACAGGGGAAGTGGAATGAGGGAGAAATAATAGCGTATGGGGCCTCCGGCACTCTCACTCACCAAACGAAACGTAAATGTACTGCTACTGTTACTTTACGTCGATATTCTGTGAGAGGGTACTTTTCAGATCAAGCTGGCCTTTCATGCCGAAATCAGCAAAGATCTACTACACATAAAAAATCATCATAATATTCGGTAGCAAGTGGAAAAACTGAAGCTTGTATTTCTTTTTCCTTATATTTTCCAAAATTCAGCAAGTCTCAAGAGTCTGGTCTTTCTAATTTATGCGACTAACTGCATCCCAAATAACAGATCTGATTCCCCTTCAAAAAATATGCAAACTTCTAAAACATCTGGCTTGCCAAACTTGCTGAAATTTACATTTGTGTCACAAGGCGTTAAGGCATTCGAATTGCGGTATAATGCAAACGGCTAGTTTTATAAGGGGCTATAAAATATTAGCTTTGTTTGCATATTTATGATGAGAGGAGAGTTAGGGTGAGGTCAGATGTACGTGTTTACTGTATATGGCAGTTGGTAGTGTCTGCTTCGCTTGTTCCGTGGTTTGTGGTTGTTTGGCTGATGTGACAGATTGTTGAATCGAGCAATGTTTTAGCTTTCTTTTAATATGATTTTATTTGCTTGGTTTCAGTTAATCAATAAATCAACGTTACGGCATGTTTGAGCATGGTTTTCACCCTTTTCAAAAGTCTGATTGAAGTGAAACTTCCCACACTTATCAAGTGCTGATGATAACACAATAATCAAAAGAAAACACATTTTCTACTTTTTCGTATTGTTTTCAATTAAAACGTGTTTTTCAGTTTGAACTTGTACTGTAATTTTAATTACAGATTGTTAGTGTAATAAATCATTTTAGAATAAGCAAAAGTAAACTAAAGTTTCTCGGTAAGGTAGTACGACGTTCCAAGAAAAATGTTCTTAATAAATCATATGTTTTCGGGTCACCCACTCTGATAATCAGACATTGTACAAAATTATTCTCTATATACCTCTCATATATACCTATATCTCATATATACCTCTGCCTACCCCTTCGGGGATAAAAGGCGTGAAGATATGTTATGTTATGAAGATATGAAATTTAGGGTAGACCAATGAAACAGAAGCTTGCTACAACATACAAGCCTCAACTATCAACCTAACGCCCACCGAAACCAGAGATTTCAGATAAGCTTTTTTGTAGTTATGGCTGTTTATGACCCATTTACGACCCTTTAACACTCTAATTTGAAAATATAAAATATTTTTAAACAATAATCGTAAGTACGTAAACACTTACGATATTTTTGTTTATTAAAAGTCACTCGCGTAAAAAACCACTTAAGAGGCTACCTCGAAGGTAAAAACATCGTGCAGTGGTCATCGCTAAGTGCTAGCTATAAAGTTGAATGTCGCACGATTTTTGACATGGCATGCCATCACAAATTTGTCTGAAATCTTATTTCGTTCATAACTCAAGTAATAATAATAATAACTGTTTATTTCGGATATTAACAATCCATATGTTGTTAGTACAATTTTTTTAACCTATTGTTAGTAATGTTATAATATAATGTGCACAATAATCGTTTTAGAAAAAAATCTTTCGACCAGTCTCTAATAAACTAGCTCTTCTTTCGGTGAGTAGCAATTTCAAGGCGAAAAGTTAAGTACTTTTTTAAATATCCTAAAAAATATTTAGAGAAAGCATGTTTTGCATATTCAAATTCTATCGAGCGAAAATCTTCCAATCGTGTTTCTGTCCGAGCAGTCCCTAGATAAAGACCTGATCAATAACACTTATATAAAATTTTCACTTTGCTGGTGTGTCTCACTGCTTCAAAATCTGTAATCAAATAGGGCATACACTTTCGAGGTAGCGCCTTAAAATACAAAAGTGACTTCATTTGAACATTATAATTTCTATGAGGCTTAATAATTGATAACTCATAATGGACCTCGACGTTTTTATCGGCTTCTAAGATAACTTCTTCATTTCAGCTGAACGACGCCGAAGTTGGTAATACATTCACACCAATATGAATGAATAAAGAACAAATATGCTTCAATTTTTTTCACTATGATCGGAAAAAAATTGCAACAAATGCTCCGCACCAAACAAAAAGTACCGTAACAGAAGCACGCCGAAGTTTCGCAATGCACTCTGAGGATAAAAGGAAATCTCAGTACTAACGTTTTATACATTTTTTTTCTTATATTATCCACCTCTCGCTCTTATATACTATGTTTATATCTTCGTCCGTTCCCGCAATCCTTTTATGTACGTTGCTAAGGAAAGATGTAAAGGAATAAAGTCTGCGTACTAGGAGTGAAATAACAAACTCTGTTTTTATTGCCTTTGGATTTGGCTTTTAGATGAGATAGTAATCAGCGTTTGGTCTGTGTAGGAGAGGAATTGTAAGTTGTCATTCACAGTGTGTATTGAGGGTTGGTACTTATGACTAATACTGATCTAAGCTCTGGAATATCGCAAATCCTGTGGAAAAGCTAAATATTCTGCCAAAACTGTTTAAATTCGGAAGCAGACAGACTCTAAGGCGAAGGATTGGGTGAAACCGGGATAGCGCTAGGAATCGACCTGGTATCAAGCTTTTCCAAAGAGTAATAGCTGTCTTGACGACCAAACAGAAATAGTTACATTCTAATAATATTCTATCAGAGTCAGAAGGTGTTGAAGCAAAAGACTCTCATAAGTCTTCATAATAGCCTTGACCAAGGAATGAATGTGTTCTGTAAGGCCAGGAGTAGGTACCTTTACTTTTTGTGACTGGTCACCCATTTTTAAAACAGAAGAATTCAAATGCGATCACGAATTGATACATTTACTGGGATAATCTTGAATGGAGTTTACAGCACCTTAGAGAGATTAGCGATCGAATCTACAATAATTGCAACA
The DNA here is from genome assembly GCA_944739405.2 of Euclidia mi. Taxonomy (NCBI): domain Eukaryota; kingdom Metazoa; phylum Arthropoda; class Insecta; order Lepidoptera; family Erebidae; genus Euclidia; species Euclidia mi. The sequence goes on from OX123192.2 coordinate 67,387,054, forward strand.
TTGACCATGATTGCCAAACCCTTAGACTATATATATTAAGTTATAGACGGAGAGATCCGCATGCAAGACCATCACTAAAAGGTCTGACATAGGTGACCGTGTGGCCACCCATTATCCGTCAAAATTTAATAGAACTTCATATGAAACTTTGAGATTTCGTTCATAGACATTTTGATTTATTCGTATATAGATTGTGACGCATAAACTTAGTGACGTTATAACTTTATCGACACTTTTATTTTACAGACTAGCTTCGGCCCACGGATTCGCCGATGTGGGTGACAGTATTGCAAAAGAAGGTAGCCTTTGCGCTATTGTGATGTATAAGCTATACTGCAATATTTCTTTAAAATACTTTTCCACGATAGAGCATCCTCAAAAAAATTTTCGTTTATTAAAGTTTATTTGTAAAACCATCAGCCGTATTTGCACAGACACAATCAAGTGGTGAAGATATCCATCAACAAATAGCCCTTAAATATAATCTTATTGGTTCAGAGGTACCGTACTACAGGTATGCGCCCGACCCAGTTCTCAAAAAAATGGTTGTGCATTGTTGTCCTGCGATAGGTCTCTCATTACAGACAGGCTTATTGCCAATGTGTCATTGGCTTAATTGTCAGTGACTTTTTCTATTTTATCCTAAATAAATGTGATTCAATATGTGTGAAATATTTTATTTAAAATTGACCCTGAAGTTAAATTTTATTTCTAATCTGATAGTTAACTCACTTATTACTGCAGCCTGCTCTCGATTGGTGATTTAATATAATTATGTAACTGAGCATACTGGGTTCGGGCCTCCCTTCAATTTGAGAAGGCCTGATTTGGTTTGGAAGATTTTAGACAAACACTTGACGATCGTGATAATTTTCTAAATAAAAAGCATATAACTTCCAAAAGTCTGAAATACGTAACGTGGTTTTGTATTCGAAAACCATTACGTGGTAATGATCTCGTCATTGACCCTATAATTACATATAGGTAGTGATTATTAGTGATATTATGAATATCAATTGCTTTATTCACCTTGAAAAGGTAATTTAAAAAAAAATCTCGTAACTTATTTACTAGTATTTTAGTATAAGGTGGATTTATTCACATTTTTTTTCCTTATCTGATGATTTATCAACATTCAATTGATATTCATTCTGAGTAAACCAAATCTAAGGATTTATTGCAAACATTATCGATATTTTATCGAAATTCATTTTGAGTAAGCACATCACTAGTCTAGTTAAAATTAACGACAATTTCGAAGATTCGAAATGACATTTGTATATTTATCTTTCTCTTACATGAGAAAAAAATCATATGTCAGAGTGAAGTAGATATATTGGGTAAGGTTGCTATTTTAATGAGGTCTCTATTACTTCCTTACTTTATGGCCAAACCAATGCCAATGAATACAGATTGTAAATATCTATGCTCTATGCCAATGCCTTAACATTGTCAAAGTCAAAGTCAAAATCCTTTATTCATTTAAATCACAAAGTGACACTTATAAACGTCAAATTTAAATAATAATTACTGTTTGCTTCTACATTTACATTTACTGCCACGTTCGCAAAGCAAGGGCGTAGAACCATTAGAAAGAACGGGCAATAAAACTCACGGTCATTCTTTTTCATCGCCAGGTTTTGCATAATACATAACAATTTGCAAGAGAAAAAAGGTGACTAAAATAATAGGTATCAAAGTGTACACAAATAAGCGACTTTTAAAAATCTTGCTGTTTGAATACTAGCATAATTATTTAACAGTACCTAACTTATATTTTCCAGTTGCCTTGTGTTTCGCGATGAAGATTAACAATATAACCCTCTATACGGTTGGTTTCAATATTCGATCCATCCATGCATTTGGACATTCGGGATACATGACTGTGTCAAACATGTATCTCGAATGACGAATATCTATTATGTCAAATATGTATCTAAAATCTCAAAAAAATTGACAGATCGATTATTGAATTCAGTGGTTAGTGGACTCGAAATTAGTACTTCAGTTCGTCGTGATTTATGTGCCTTCAAAATTTCTCTAGAAGGCATCTTAGTTCGGTCCCCTTTCTTAAACCGATGAAAAAAAAGAAAAGGTCTTTAGTCTTGTGCAAAATGATTCAATTAGGAGGAGCTCGCGCCGGTAATGCAGTAGATGAGTATCTAATGCACGGCTTATCGATTGACTGATGCCATTCCTTTACGATGAAGCTGCCTTGCCACACAAATATTTACTTATTGGTGTGAAACTTTAACTGAGTATTTGATGAAACGGGTCTGTAGTCACGTAAAGATTAAAGAATAAAAGAGAAATAAAAACGACAGCGCAAATAATTCAACATCTTGTACTAAAATATGCATGTTCCTTAGGTACCTAAGGAGGAGGAGTAAATAATTAAAACACGGCTGACAAAAACGAATGCTCCTATATTTAAAGTGAAAACGAAATTTAACGTAATCCTTGCTAGCTAGCTATTCGCTCCAAATATCCTAAAGCCACTTCTGGACTAGTAGCACTGTGACTCAATAAGAGTATTTTTCTGACGCTGACCAGAAGGGTTGTCACAGGATTTAATGTCGAATTTTTCAGCTCTTCGTAAAGTTACAATTTACTTGTTTATTTTTCATAGTTGCCTCCACCTCTGGAATTAAATCGGGTAATGACCTTCTGTATTCTTTATCCGTCGATCCGTCACCACACGTACACTACGTCGTAAACTACTCCTCAAATCAGACACTAACACTAACTGCATCTCTATCACACTAACGTAAACTGACAGTGAGGCCTATATGTAACAGATTCTACGTCTCCAGACGCCCAGTAATGAGTTAACAATACGCCTATAGTAATTGAGTTTCTCTATAGGAACTTGATATTACAACTGACTATTGTAATAGACGTTTGATTTGAGGAGATAACATCATTAGTGCAATTAGACTAGATTTTGGGCGTGGCTTTGCATGAGGATGAAAATATATGTTTCCAATTAAATAAAATATTCGCTTTTGCTGCTAGGAAAGAAAACTTCAAATAGTGCAAATACCTCAGATGCAGATTTTTTGCCAGTAACTGTGGTTATTAGCCGTTTGAAAAACTACTGATATTTTATTCCGAGATAACTCGAAGCGCTGAATCAAACGTTACTAGAGGGCTAATCTATTATTGCCCGAAGACTCAGCAATGCTCAGCATTGTCGTAAGGCGTGGCAATGTCATGTTATCGTTAGTATGATCACTTTGTAAATACCTGTAAATATTTTTATTGTCATGCGTGTAACTTTGAGGGGAGGGATGAATGTATGGATATTTTTTACTCTTTAACGTTGAAACTTTGCAGTAATATATGTAGCATATAGGTACATCATAATAACTTATGAACCAGGTACCTTTTTACGCGGGCAAAACTACAGGCAGAAACTAGTACAACTTAAACCAATATAGGTTCCAAATATAATATTGTCATACTGTTCATAAAAAATAAATTCATTTGTGTCACCCTAATAAAATTCTTAATTTAAATTTAGCTGATTAAAGGTAAATACATCAAGATACGAGTATATTAATTTCTGCATTTTGGTTGTTTACAACACTTATACAAGTCAAACCCCTATTCTAGACGAAACCGTCCAAGCTAAATGACTTCTTGAGAAGAAAAGCCGAACACAACGAACCGACAAACTCAAAAGTCATTGCTTTTTTCCTGTTATTTCATTTTCTTTCATATTTTCGTATATATATACTTTTGAAGTCCAAATATAGTGGGCTTAGCTGCGAGTACGGTATCTATTTAATACATACAGGTAAACCACATGTCTAATCTGATGCAAAGATTAGTGTTATCTTGTCACATGTATCGTCAAACGATTTATTGCACGGCATTGTCTCGCATCTACAATCTACATACTTACTGTCTGAGTACGCATGTAGCGTTGATATCTACTCACTTGCTTTTGCACTGTGTAGTCAAGATTATATGGCAGCGATAGCGGAGTTGGGAGACCGATAATGTGCTACGCAGGGGATAAATGATTCAAATCCACAGTTCGCACCAATGGCTTTCCCAAATCATGTGCTTATCGCTTACTAAACGATGAAGGAAAACATCGTCAGGAAATCTGCATGTCTGAGAGTTCTCCATAAAGTTCTTGAAAGCCATGTGAGGTTTGCCAACCCGTACTTGACCAGTGTACTGAACTAATGGCCTTACCGTTCTCATAGTGAGAAGAGGCCCGTCCCCGGCAGTGTGACAGATTATTATCATCATCATCAGCCTTGCACGCTGATTATAATGATAATCAGCATCATAAATACTCCTATATCAAATTAATTCTCCCGACTACAGCATGGATACCTCGTTCGAAAACATAAAATGGTAAGTTTATATGGTTTATAAATCTGTGTGGGCAAGTTTGTTGTCTGGCTTGCAAATTACTGAGAATACTAATAATAGAAGTAGGTATTGTGTGGGTTTTGCGAATTCAGTGTCTACGAGATTACAAACAAACACAGCACAAAGAACAACAAATACAGAACCCCTATACCTAGCAAGTGAAACAAAAAAAACACAACTCAAGTAAATACCCTCACTCATACATCAGATCAAGTAAAATAAAACAAATAACTTAATGTAAATAAAAAGTGCAACCACTTTTCTAAAATATATCTCCAAGTGAAAAAACGTTGGCATGCCATGGGCATATTCAACAAAAGTAACTCTTTTTGGCTTTCTGACAATATGTACCTAATGCTCCATTTACCTTTTAACGACCGACCTGAGCTTTGGAATTGCATGATTATATTAAGCATTTATTCACGAAGGAGAAATTAACGTAATCATGCTTTATTATTTAATAAAATAGTTAATACGTTATCTCGTTCTATATTGAGCGAAGTATCTTTGTATCGCTGGCTGTTATCCGTAGGTCATCTATTATTATACTGAAGATGGTTACTATAGCAAAAGATAATTGTTTAATGACTCAAGTAAGTGCACAGCATTATGCTGAGTGCGATCGAGTTATTGCAGATTATTAATTGGATGAGTAATGGGTGAGTATTAATTAATAGACTGCTTGCGGTAAAACGTGACCTATGTCACTTTCCAGCCTCCTAACCATCTCGAACCAAAACCTAACTAGTAGGACAAACAAACAAAGAGCACACTATCGCATTAATAATTAATATGGATTAACCTCGTTTCGAATTATTGATATAATAATAGCTTATTAATTAATATGAATGAAGAAGTTATGTTTCGGTCCCAATGTAATAGGGGGCGAGCCATCTATCATAACTAGCGAAGTGTGGGTGTGTAATACACCTCTGCCTACCCCTTTTGGGATAAAAAGGCGTGAAGTTATGTTATGTCATAACATAACTTCACGCCTTTTTATCCATGAAGAATAAATGAAACATTCATAAATGAAGAAGTTAATGAGCCACGATTTATACGTGGACTGACTCAACGCGCCAACGAATCGATTGCAATGAAATTTGCGCCTGTAAACATGTCTTTGATATGCATTTACATCAAAGATTGAAAAATTGTTGGTCCCAAAAAATAAAACTTATGCCACGCACCATTTGCAAGTTCGACATCTGGATGGGAACTTATCCGCTTACTACATCATTTACCGCTTTCTCCCTAGCATCACCGTGCTTCGAAAGCCTGTGGCATGAGGCATCCAGTCTTGAGAGAAGAATCGGCAGATAGCAGCGAAAGTCAAGTGGGAGCGATTCACTAGACTATCGGTGGGATCGACTTGGCATGTAAAATTACAGTATTCTTGCACACCACCCCCTCCAACTTCTTTGCAGATGAGCAATCGTCACGGACAAAATAAACCAAAACCTTTATATACCATTCTCACAACTTCAATAGTGACTGCCCCCGTGGTCAAGTGGATAATAAATACGTCATCTGATCGGGAGATCCCGGTTTTTATTCCCGGGTCGAACAAAAGTGTTACTGGATTTTGCCGAATTCTCAGTAGCAGCACGGGGTCTAGCAATGTTCCCGGTAACAGCAGTAAGCTTGCCCCTTATTACATGGGACCTAAAGTTCTTAGCATGGCGAAATCTGTGTGTAATATTACACCTCTGCCTCTTTGGGGATACAGGAGTTAATGTTTAAAATACCTACCTTAAATGGTTTTGTATCCAAAGGCCTCAGGAGTTGACCTCAATTTTTCAAAGCACCAGAATCCCTCTCACCATCAAAGTAAAATAAATGAATTAGGTTCGTTTGAAACAAGTAGGTATAAAGTAAACAGGGAGGAAACGAAGCGCGAGGGGCGCTGTTGACACATCTAATTAATGTTCTAAAAGAGCGGATTTGATTGGCCAGCGAAATACTTTTGATAAGGCTGCTTGTACTACACGTCAAGCTAGAAACATTGGCCTTTGTATCGTTCTTATGATATAGGAAATAAGTATTAAAATTGAAGTGCAACTGTTTAGTGTGACTTGTCACTGTGTCATACAAAATAATTTATCGGATCTTAATCACGTAAAATTAACTTATTAAAAATCATTAATAATAACAATTAATAAACAATTTCTTCAGAAAGAAAATTAAATAGTACATTTTGATACACACTTGAAAGTGCAGCTTATTACACTATTCATATTTTTTTTAAAACGGCAACTCCCGCTTTAGCACTTAATCCTGTGTCGCGAGGGACTTTACAAACATACAACTGTCACCATGTTCACCCAGACTCGAAACAACAATTTGTGAATTACACAAGTGTTGCCTCGTGTGGGAATCGAACCCACAACACTCGGCGCAGTGTCAAGCGGCGAGGCGGCCGCTTAAACCACTACGCCAACCGTGCAGTGCATTCATTGAACATCTGTGTCTTAACTAGTTAAAAAAATATCTGTGATTCAGACAGCAGCGCTCTTTCTAAAGTGATAACATATTGATAAGCTAATACCTACATGTTAATCAATAATAACATAAAGATAATAATAGTAATAATAAACCCCTCTGGGGCAGCCGTTATCTCATCATGAGACTAATGCAATCCCGGAGGGCAGAGTAACAGCTTTCAAACATCACCTTCATCTTGTGATATAAACAAAAGATGTATTGCAAGATGAATAGAAAGCTTACAAACCGCAGGGCAGCTTTGTGGCGAGCTGAATGTGTGTGGCGACACTGCGGTCCCGAATACTTCAGAGAGTCGGTCAGGGCCTCGTCTCCGGTTTGACTTTATTGGCTGGTTGGAGTTGATGCCCAAGAGCGCCCGCAGGACTCTCAACTCTGGCTTACCTTGGTCGGCCGGCCAGAGGGAAGTCGCACGAGCTATTTGCTCGGGGGTGGAAGTGTCATTTTCAAGGGCGTAATTACGGGGAAACCCGCTCCGGGTCACGACCCGCGATGGCGAAACCGGTGCCGCACCGCTCTACACCCCTAGCCACTCGCACCGGTGTTGCCCTCTGGCTGCCTTTATGGCAGACTTCGTTTACCATTGTGGCTACTTAGAGAGGGCCCATCTAGTGAGTTGGCGAGTCACCGTCTGCCCCTTTTCGTATAGTACGCTATAAGAGTACTTAGGGCAGACGCCGTTTTTCATCCATAGTTTTCATATTCACTTATCCATTGAACACCCATCACAATAGCCCAGAGTCATTAGTTTCCCTACAAGTAGCAATAGTCCTACACCTGCTACGGCTAATCCGTGGCTGTACTTCATAGTGCAGTTATGGAGGCTCCTCAGCTGTAGGTGTCCCACCACATTCCAGATTAAAATTCTCAAAGGGCCTCTGCGCGTTGGACCTATGTCTCCGTGTACGCCTGCCAAAGGGCCTTGTACTTTTTTAACATCATATGTTAGAAAAGTACGCGTGAAAGAGAAACAAGTAATAATAATAAATTTGTGTAGTGTAACTTGTTTAAGGTATAAATACCTATTTGTTGCCGACATTTTCATCGTCTTGCACTGGTTGTGGTCGCGGACAGACTGGTGTATAATTATGATCTGTATAAGTAAATAGAATCTGACAGACAAGACAACGTACATCCTACTGGGCGTAAGAAGCTAAAATTTGGAATAATTGGATTGCGTAGGGATGCACTAAGAAGGTATTGCTCAAAATTTCCACAGAAGTCGGATAAAAAGGGCGAGCGTAGCTGCGGGCATTCTCTATATATATATATTGCTGTTTTTTAGTTTTGTACTTAATGATGAAGGAAAACAGATCGTGAAACGAAAACACTTGAGAAATTACGAGTGGGGCCTTCCTGGTTACAGGAAAAACGGTTTTGACTGGCTTATTATGACCTCTTTGAAGTACACAGAATTAAGATCTCTCTAATCGTAACTGGCTGATATTTTTTGCAGATTCGTGTCCCGCCTTTTTATCGGTGATGGTGTGTAAGAAAACATGAGTAAAACCATTTAAAATGTAAGCAGTGATTAATATATGTACATTATGAATATCTGAATACATTTTTAGTTCTTTTGACAACCTTCTACTGTTCAGGTCATGGTCATGTATATAGATAGGTACGATTCAAATAAGCATATCCACACCACGCATCTTTTGTTATTATTTGTCGTACTCCTACTTTCAAGTTCTCTCTCATTATATCTCGTATTTGTTCGCCTATTCTCTCTTCTTTCTTAATTTTTCTTAGGATTTCTGTAGCGTAATAAGCAAAGCAAAACAAATAGATTCAGAACGCCCTATATTCTTAGTGAAACTTAAAAAGAAGACTCCAAGTAGATACGCTTAAACCTCAGATCAAGTATATCAAGTGAAGGCACCATTTTCTATTATTTATATAGTATATGTCATTTTGTATATAGTATACATATGTCAATGAAGAGTTGGTGTGCCTCACCATAGCGTTTTGTCACATATTATTAACGGGCTTCCTTTCTCCCACTGGCTCCACTTGCAATATCGTACTCGTCGCCGCACTGTATTTACATTTTCCTTATTCTGATAATAGAATAAAAAACCCTTAAAATATGCACAGCTGCCTGCAGGTGTTATAAACTCATTAGGTACACATTATTAAGCCCCTGAAGTTATCTCCAGATATTTCAGTATGAGTGTGAGTTAAATATTTATATCTCAATGAAGTTTTGTCCACTAGCAACAGTTAAAAGTTTACCGTGCTACGATAAAGTTTACCGCAGTGCCGGTTATCTTTTTGAAAACTCTAATTAGCCAAGTTGTTTGTTGTTTTAAACTAGAAGTTCAATTTAAAAAATAAACTTATTAACTGTAATTTCCCGAGTTGTGGAGCCATGTTGGTTTTAGCACGAATGTACGTAATGTATTAACTGGGGTGCCAAGTAAAGCTTACAAGTTACAGTAGGATTTTGACACTTATTTCCTAGACCGTAAGAACAGGTTCAGAGGTTAAAGTGACTAACTTGACGTGTAGACGTGTGTACTATCCAACCGTAGAGAATATTGACGAAAAGTTATTTAGTCTATACGGGTAAGTGCCATTCGATAAACTTTCTTACTTAGCACTAGCTCCCAGTTTCATTCACGACAATTGAATAGTCGCATCGCGTGCTTTGCTATGATAACCTCTTAGAATTATATTTACTTTTATCAGCTCTTATTTGTTAATTGATGTTTTATTATTTATTTGAAAGAAATAAAATAAGCTTCTTCAGAAAAATATATTCTTTACGGTGAAGAGGAGGGAAAATGAATGGAGCTAAAGTATTTGGGAAGAGGACAAAGAAAGCTTCACCAATTCCTGCCTTTCGTTAGTCTGCTTTTAAGTAGCCTGGTTGCCTCCTAATTTATTTAAAAAAGACACAATGAACCAAACAATCTGGCCAGCTGCCACAGTCAAGTAAAACGTTCACGTAACGTAAACAAAACGGCTGTTTTTTCCTATTTCGGATGCAATGGTCAACAATAAACTCAACTAATTAGTTCGCCAAGATAACTATAAGTAGCAAGTTGGAAACTTCGTTATACTTCGGTCTACTTACACGTCTATGATTGCGGAACTACGTCCAAGTTGTTAGGGGAACTATACTCATGTCGTGTACTGCTTTGTACTTAGGTACAATTGGTTTGGATTTTCTTTGAGCAAAGGCGGTTAGACTTAGATTTCGAAAAATATTTTTGTAATATACTAATCGCTATTGTGCTAATTATTGTACGTGTAGTAAAGTTATTTCTAGAGATTTCTTGTGGTGTCATGTGTCAATCGGCATGTCTATTTACGTGTTTGTTTTTAATTATTTTAGAGCATAATAGATGTCCATTTTGCCTCAGGAGCCACATTTTCAAGATCATATGTTAGATTCCTTTTTATTCTTCTTTACTGGATAAAATAGACGAGGAAATGCTTTGACGTTCTTAAATGTTTACAATTCGATAGAACACTCAATCCTCTCTACTCTGTAGGTATGTACCTATGCTATTGAACTTCACTAAAGAAGATAATTTTTACTTTTTAGAATAACGAACAGAAATGTGGTCCAAGTACAGTAAAATGCTGCTCTAGTCAAAAACATGTACCCATCTATACATCTATACATATAAATAAAATTGGAGTGTCTGTTTGAAATATTAAAATAACCGCTTTGCATATACATGAACGATTGCAGCATAATAACAATAGCTTACTTTAGTACTTGTAATAGCATAGCAGGTTGAATAATAGTCTCGTTATAAAATTTTGCAGTCATAACACCACATACATATTATACACACATTTAAACAAGAAAAACACTACACAAACATAGAACACATATGTCACAAACTCACAAGTTAAATTACTAATAATTATATATTTCACTGTAAAATTATGGTTCAATCCATAAACTAAGGAACTGTTCAATTCATACGCAAACTTTGATGCCAATGCCATAGGCCATAATCGTAGATAAAGATTGACACTATGCTTGCTTCGTCCAGAAACTGGACAGAAGTAGTGTCAATGTAGTGGGTAAAGAGTATATGTATGCACTTATATATTAATATTATTAAAATAAATTGTAGCGGTTTTTTTGTAATTAAATGTTAAAGTTTCTTTTATCTTTTTTTATGTTCGTAAGTTTTATTTAAAAGTTTTTTTCTTTTTTATTTTATTCATGTTTGTGATTCCGTGTCGTCACTCAATGAACCTCTCAGAATACCAGCGCTGCGGCAAAGTTTGTCGCAGCATTGGCTGAGGCAGGCTCCAATTTTGGCCTCACTAATGCTTTTCTATCAAATTCTTGTACCTATAAGATTAAGTAGATATTAATTTCATTTTTATTGCGTTGAGGCACAAAAGAAACATTTTCTTTCTTTCTTTCTTATACGTATACCGAAATGACATTTTTTACAGTTTTTGTCTGTCTGTCTGTTTGTTCTCGCTAATCTCTGGAACGGCTAGACCGATTTTGACGGTACGTTCAATGAATATCAGCTTATGTACCAAGGAGTAACTTAGGCTGTAAATTAACCGGGTACGCGTAGTAGTACAGCAGTCTCATTTTATAAAATTATTTTTAGACTTTAATTATTCATTGTCATATAAAGAAAATAAGTCTTTTTCTAACAGGATATCATTAAACGGCACTTAGATTTATTAATTGAACTACGTCAGCATTTATTTCCTAAAAGCAAACGGTTTAAACGATCAGGCAATATATTTATATGGACATATTCAGAATCACAACGTTCCTTTTTCCAAAAAAATTGGGTACTCAAAAAGCTCATACATTGTACCTACGCGTAGCCTTCGGGACATATGATAGGCAGCTAACGGATCAAATATCTACGTGGGACAAATATATGTTTCTATTCCCATAGGACCACGTTCAGACTGGTCGGTCAATGATTGGTAGGTATTAAGCGAAACTAGCCAAGCCCACAGTTACACCCGCGTTACTTAGTGCTACTGCTCCACATCCGTGGCTCATAGCGAGATGTTATATGCCTATAACCTTCGTTGATAAATGGGCTATCCAAAACGAAAGGAATTATTCAAATCGGGCCAGTATATTCTGAGATTAGTGCGTTCAAACAAACAAGCGTACAAACAAACTCTTCAGCTTTATAATATAAGTTTAGGTAAATAATTATAGCAGCCATGACCGTTATTTCACAATCGACTGACTTTGACCTTAGAATTTAGTAATTTAGCACAAGTATTTAGAGTAGTTGGGGTGGTTAGGCATAGTAACCAAACTTGTATATGAAGCGAAGCATTAATTTGCTCTTCAATAACATTTTCTAATATCAATTTTAGTTTATTTCTACTTACAGGACGAGTCTGATAGATTAATTGATTGAAAACAACTACAACTAACAACTTGCTATAGTAGGAAAACTAATTATTTGAAAGTTCCTAAAACGATATTAAAGGCAGTGACGGTTGTTAATATTATAATCCAGTCGAAATTTTGGAGAATAAAGGAATATTTATAAGTATGTTAATAAAGAGACAATGACCCGATAACTAGACTAGTATATCTATTATAAAATGTAATGAATAGCAGTAGCAGTAAGTTAGAGTCGGTGACTAGATATATAATTAACTTCAGACGAAAATAACAAGCATGAAAACATACATTTAAGCTTCAGCACTTAACATGGCGGGGCATGAAATTGTTTCCACAATTTGCTGGGACAAAAAGAATGGACAGGCAACAGTGTAACAAATTTCATTAAAATTTTATCAATAATTTCATTTGAAAAATAGCAGCACAGTAACACAAAGGTTTGAATCACTTGTCCCGAAAATATTAGAGTGATCGAACCTAAAATACACAGGTTACTATCATATACATCAGTAGTAGGCGATAGCTGTGTCGCTGGTTACGCACAATAGCCCAATTTAGTGGCTAAGTGCGGAAAACACCTGTCCAACTAACTAACTAATCATATACATCTCAAAAGTGGCAATAAAGTAGCTGATACAGATTTGTAATATAAGTTCGTTTTAACCATATCGTATTTGCGCATTTTATGCAGATCAAGTGAGTGCTTTGAGGATGAGGTTCTGAATAATATAAATGAACCTACTGTTTTTCTCTTTTACTCATACACGGTTAATTGATTCCGAATAAGACTGAATTTTTACTATGGCAACTGATACACATCTCTTTTCTTTAAATACATAAATTTTTTCATCGTGTCCCTGATACAGGAAGCGTAGGCAAGTATCGAATATAAAATATAAGGTTCCAATAATAGATATCTCTTGCGGGGAACTTCCGAAAAATCTAGTACAAACATCATCCTCTAAGGAACAAACGCTGTGATCCAATAACACTCAGAGATCTGGGTTTGATTCCCAGGAGAATATCCACGACATTACTCGTTACATCGAACCAAAGACGAAGATTTTATTGCACGGAACATAAAAAATCTGTCTAACTGTACCAACTCTTAAATAATTTTCTCTGAATTTCTAACGTGTGTACAAGTTTGGTGTAAAAATGACACTAAAGCCATTTTCATGGAATAAACGTCTGAAATATTTTGCAAGCGGCGTTTATTAGGTACACTGTTACGTCATAGAGACAGACTCTCTACGTCTCTATCAACTATGTACGGACAGATATAAAAATGCGATGCGTGGGTGGTACATCCAAAATGTTGTTCCTATAACAGGGGAAAATGCAACAATCCTCCTAATTTGAAGAACTAAACTAACTTAATTAAAGCGGCGAAGTGGCCGCTTGCATGGATTCATGTAGTCGCATTCCGTGCTGGAAAAACAGGATAGAAGTCAAGCCTCTCCTATTTAACGCCACAATAACATTTTGAGGCAATAAGAGGATTTGGCCTACTATGCCACACTAGCCAGACGGGATGGTATAGGGTTGATATCGAGTTTTCCGTCTCTTCAGTCAGATATTATTTGCTTCTAATACTTTTCTCAGTCGCCTCTTACGACCCCCACGGAATGATATGGGGTAGTGACACTTTGTAAGTATTCTAAATCCATCACCATACGGAAATTTAAAAATTATTTTCCGCTTATGACTTAGACCACACACAAATGCGGTAGCGGGTTAAATCCCGCGGGCAGCGTGTCGTTTACCTGCTAGGTCCCTGGTCATTTCGACTCCATGTTATTTTTACCCGGGTGAAATACGGTTAACCGAATAGCCTTTGACATTCGAACAGTTGGGACATTTTTCACTCTGCTAACCAGTTTTAGTTCGCAATTAGGGGCATTAGGGCGTCAAATCAAGTCACTCTACTAGTGCGAATTGCTTCCTGTAATACCGCCACTGGGACTAAAAAGATATTCGTGCTCACAAAAACTTCGGAATAACGTCAAAAACAGTAAGAGCGGTTTCAGACTCGCGTTTTATACGCGGGTATAAGCTCATTTTTGGGAGCATGCACGTTTTCATGTAGGCGCATATAGGTGCGCTCTTTAGCACACGCGCACTCGTACGAGCGCTAACGCGCTTCAAAGCTTGTAAAAGCGCGAGCGGCGAGAATCCTTGTTGATACTGACACGATATCATTACCGTTTCGAGCGAACACACCAAAAAATGCCCGTTTACGCCAGTCCGGTTTTTTGAAGCTTGTAATGTAGCGCACGTGTAAGCGCGTATGCTAAACCGACCGTATACGTGCAGAAAAATACGCTTATCTGAAACCGCCCTAAACAACTTTTTCCAAATGCCCCAATCTCTTAATCCAACATACAAAATAACGGCGATCATGTTTGGATCGAAAAACAAATTCGATATTTACTAATATTTGACCGATAAATAACGTCAATTACATTATACTGTTGTAAGGGGACCAAAAGGATTCAAAGGTCGGATTGCCTCAGGTGAAACGTGGGTGTTTACAGTAAACCGCTTTGTATGTAAATAAGTTTTAATAGAATTTCTACGAATCAAAATTATTTACATTAGGGAGGATTTTGCTAAAGGATTTCTGGTGAAAAGGATAAGACGGTTGTCTATTGTTTACCCGAAGATTATATACCCTAATCATCATATTCCCGAATTTCATTTGCCCGAATGTTTCGTTTGCCCTAAAAGACATTTATGACATACATTTAATTGCCCGAAACTTAGATATCATAAGATACGAGAGCAATACATACGTATTGTTTTTTATATTTTTAATTGACATAATAATTATTAGACATGATATATAAACGGCATAATGATTATTAGACATAATATTTAAACGGGTAGGTACGTATCAAAATCCCGAATTTTAAAATACCGATGGAAGAAATCCCGATAAGTGAAACGCCACATGGTTGTTTGGTCGAAAATTTAAAATCCCGAAAGTTCATTTGCCCGAAAGTTTAAAATCCCGAACAATAAATTAAATATTATTATTAACAGCTAGTGCCTAGGGTTAGGTGCAACGATCTAAATAAATAGGTTATGTTAGGTTGTCTTTTGACCTTTAACCCAAAAATAGGAGCCCTGCGAAGCAGGGCTCCGTCAACTTAGTCCCCATTCTTCACACGAGTGTAATAAATTGTTGTTCCTTTAGACGCCCTATAACAACTGTCAAAGATCTTCATGACAACTGGGACCGACGGCTTAACGTGCTCTACGAGGCACGGGACAAGCGATATTATTAACAATTGAATACGCGCATAACTCCGAAAAGTAATTCGTGCGCGCCGTGGATTCGAACCCGATACCCAATGCATGTCAGTCTGTTAGTATCTCCACTAGGCTATAGCTGGCTTTTTTCACTTTTTATTTCCAGTGCTACTTTTTTACTTTATCAGAGGTATAACTGGTGCGGCGTGTGAATGAATAGAAGGAATCGCTTGAGAACAGCGATCTGAAAATAAACGTGGCGAAGACCGGCGACTTGGCCTGCAACAGTACAGATCCCGCGTCAATTCGTATAGGCGGAGACATTGCCGAGCGAAAGGACCTGGTCAAGTACCTGGGATCAGTACTGCACGCGTCTGATGACATCGATTGCGACGTCAAGGCACGCATTTCGGCAGCCTGGGCCAAATGGCGTGAGATGAGCGGTGTCATTTGTGACCCCAAAATGCTGGTTAAGCTCAAAGGACAGGTCTATAAATCCATCATTAGACCTGTCCTGTTATATAGCAGTGAGACGTGTCCTGTGCTTGAGTGACACAAGCAGAGTCTGCGTGTCACGGAGATAAACATGCTGCGCTGGATGTGTGGTGTCACGCGGAAGGACCGCATTAGGAACGCCCGCATCTGGGGTAGCCTTTATGTCCGTGACATTGCTGACAAACTACAAGAGTGTCGTCTACGCTGGTATAGCCACGTCTTACGTCAACCGGCATCTTACGTGGGTAACAAATGTCTTGCCATGCTACCTCTGCCAAGCCCCGGTAAACGGGGAAGGCCAAAGAAATGCTTGCTTTACGTCGTAAGGGATGATATGCGTGCCAACCAACTAACCACCAGGGATGCTGAAGACCGTGCGAATTGTAGGAGACGCAGCCGGAAAGCGGACCTCGAGCTCCAAGGCGTGGGTTTTGGAGCGCAACCGGGACAGCGCTAGGATGATGATGATGATGAACTGGCACCTGGGAGTCAGAGTTTAACAGTATTT
Organism: Euclidia mi; assembly: GCA_944739405.2. NCBI lineage: Eukaryota > Metazoa > Arthropoda > Insecta > Lepidoptera > Erebidae > Euclidia > Euclidia mi. Next base: position 67,403,571 of record OX123192.2, read on the forward strand.
CTACTAACAATGGGGTGCGGTATAAAGTTGTTCAGAGCAAGCCATTTCAGATACCATGGTTTGTTAATGTGATAATAAACTATGGTTTGTTAATAATAACAACATTATAGACACACCAGCTCATATACCTATGAAAAATTCAATGTAGTTATAGGTAAATTCACGAAAGTTGACCACAAATGGCGGCCGTCGCGCATATGTACATTCGTGCACCAATGGCGTTGCTCCATTCTTGACGCATTTAGGGAATGCGTCAACAAAGGAGCCACGCCATTGGCACTCCACCCGCGCCTCACCCCGCACCTCCACGGGTACCTAAAAAATGATTTCCGCGCAGTGGTCATCTTTCGTGAACCGACCTATACTAAGTTTTTAAATTGTATAGAATCAAGACGAAGAAAAGAGTGGTCCGGAGTTTATTGCCTGATTCTTCTTACGAGGCTCTACTTTCTGAACAGGCATTTTTTTTCAATGCTCAACTATGTTAATATGCATTTAAGTTACTTTTTTATTTTTTTATTTGTATGACCTTCTGATGTGTCCAAAAAAATTAAACATTTTTATGGAAATAAACATATTTGAGTTTGAGTTATGTAGAAGATTAATTTTTATAGCTTGTAGATTGAGATCAGGTCACATGCCATTAAATAAATTTGAGTATTTGGTTAGAAAAACGGATTCACCCAATTGCTTGTCATGTCATGTTGTTGAAGATGTACATCATTTTCTAACAGAGTGTATACGGACAGATAGTCTGAGAGCTCAAGCAAAATCTCAGCTTAAACTAAATGTATATGATGTTGGAATATTCTAAGTATTTTGTATAATCCTACGTCGGAGGCAGCTGTGGTCTTATATAAACTAATAAGTAGATAAGTTAAGTTGTACTACACAGGTAGTTTTAAGACTATAGGCACATATACTTTCTGTATTATGTTATAAGTTTATAGGACTGACATAGTCAACTATAGCTCAATGTCCTTATAAAATAAAGAAAAAATAATAATAATAAGTTTCAATTATGCAATAAGAAAATAATAATAATATTCTACCACATACACACATCACCATCTAGTCCCAAACTAAGCAGAGCTTGTACTATGGATACTAGACAATGGATAAACATTCATATATTATACTTTTTTTTTGTAAATACATACATATTATACATAGAAACACCCAGACCAATCCACGTTCATGTCGAATCGAACCCGCGACCATCGGCGTAGCAGCCGCTTACACTCCCGCTGCGCCAACCGGTCGTCAAAATATAATTCACTTTATTTCTTTTGTGACTGAATCAATAAGTACTTAATAGTACCTATTAATTTATTATTACGGTTGGGCAGCGTTCGGGAAGCTACGACATATCTTCTCGTCCGATATCCCGCAGTGTCTCAAGACGAAAGTCTTTGACCAGTGTGTGTTGCCAGTGATGACTTATGGATCAGAGACGTGGTCGCTCACTATGGGCCTTATCAGAAGGCTCAAGGTCACTCAGAGGGCGATGGAGAGAGCTATGCTTGGAGTTTCCCTGCGAGATCGAATCAGAAATGAGGAGATCCGCAGTAGAACCAAAGTCGCCGACATAGCTCTCCGGATAGCCAAGCTGAAGTGGCAGTGGGCAGGGCACATAGCTCGAAGAACCGATGGCCGTTGGGGCAGAAAGGTTCTGGAGTGGCGGCCACGTACCGGACGACGCAGCAGAGGTAGGCCCCCCGCAAGGTGGACCGACGATCTTGTCAAGATCGCGGGAGGAGGTTGGATGCGGGCGGCTCAAGACCGGTCTGTGTGGAGAACCTTGGGGGAGGCCTATGTCCAGCAGTGGACGTCGTTTGGCTGATATGATGATGATGATGATTAATTAACAGTAGAATTTAAAAAAATTGGCAAGTGCGAGTCGAACTCGCGCACGAAGGATTCCGTACCATCATCTATAATAGAAAATCACGTTTGTTGTATGTATACTTAAATATTTTTTAAGTTTCTACCTGTTTACTAAGATCGAATAACAAATTGCTTAAAAATTACGTTTGTTGTATGTACCCTTTATTATTAACTTAATGATTTTAATGATTAATTAAAATTTTAATGATTTATTTTGAAAGGTGATATACAACTACATATTCTGTGAACATTTTAAGCCTCTACCTGTTACCGTTGGTAATTTTGAGCAAAAAATACGAAAAAAATCACGTTCCTTGTATGGGACCCCAGTTAATATTTTAATTTTTTTAATTTTTAGTATTAATTGTTGTTATAGCGGCAACTGAAATATATAATTTGTCAAAATTTCAGCTTTCTAGCTATCACGGTTTATGTGATACAGCCTGGTGACAGACAGACAGACAGACAGCGGAGGCTTAGTAAGCGTCAGCGCACACCAAGAGCAGATCAAGGCAGAGCATTTTGTGAAATCATTGAAAAATTAATGTTATGAAAATTCCATACACTTCAAAACTGAATACACGACCAACTTGATGCTCGACCATGCTCGAGCTTGCAAGTAAATGTTCGAGTATGCGTTCTACATGCGCGAGCGTGCTCGAGCCGCCGCCGCCGCACGTAGGTACTTTTTAATAATCTATGCGTGCAAAAGTATCACTTTCTAAAATTGTGCTGTTCAAGTGTTTTAAAGTATTAGGCATGACACATGACAACATGTTACAAGAAGCCGAATCATAATTACTCATGCTATTACTAGGTAAGAGAGTAAAAAGACGGCATTTGTGATGTTTACTACAAGAAAAATAATATTTGAATACAAATATGAAAAGAAAATACATTGAATTATTATAAATGAATATTTTCAATTAATTAATAAACCAAAGACCAAAAATATAAGAACAAACATAAAATAATCCTTAAATAGTTTAAATTTCTGGTGCAAATTGTCCACAAAGCAAATCGTCCACATAAGTTTTTTTTTATTATTTTGCAAAATTGTACTTTGGATACTTCGACTAACTGGTCAATATTCGTCGTGTCCTTAAAATGTTTCAGTACCTATTGTATCGGTTTTTCAAAAAGCGACTTTTTCAATTACGCCAAACCTCAATACGTTTTACACGTACGCGACCGCCATATATAAAAAAATCAAAATAATTACTTACGGCGGATAACGGCACAAAAAAATGGGAATCTTGGTAGCTTGGTAAAATGAAGTAATGGATAAAACACACTTCACGACCAATCCACATCAATCACAATAGTACTACTCTGGTGTAAACGAATTTATTTCTACATTTTTGTACTATTTACTAATATTTTTATTACATCAATATCTCGACAGTAAAAAGTTTGGTATCGAAATAAATATGAAATAATAAAGCCACACCTGTCCGCTCAAGTTCCATATTATATCTATTAAATAAATTCCCTTATAGAAAAAATTAAGTGCCTTGAAACTTCGTCGCTGATTGGCAGACACACGATGTGCAATCTGACGCGTGGACGAGTTGTAACTTGCACACTTATTTGTAAGTTCAAAATTACGCGATTTGCTTAGACAACGAGTGTTTTGATTTGTCTGGCTATCTGAGTATTTATTAAAATAGAACATAATCCATTTGTATCGCCTAAAGATTATAACTTTTGCACGCATAGATTACCAAAAAGGAGCTACGTGCGCCGGCGCCGCCGCGTGGCGCCCGCGCTCAGTATGCCACAGCACGAAGACTGCGTGGACGTGCGTTTACTACTTATGGCGCGGCCGGCGTCAGTTTGAAATCATGGACGAAGAAAAGTTGATCAGTTGGGTGCAGCGTTTTGGACCAGAGCATTTTCAACGGAACTTGCTCACGGAAGGGCGAGAATGCCGCCTGCATGGTCGAGCAATCAAAAGTTTGCTCGACCATGCGCGAGCATTTTGCAGTTCGGTGTGCGCTGACCCTAATAGGGTCCCGTTTTTTACCTTTTAGGTACGGAACCCTAAAAAAGAATTTGATTTCTGTTAGATATTATTAAAGTCCTGGCATAGTCTAATCAGATTTAAACCGAATATTACTTTTCTACAGAGCGAGTTCAATCTGATGGCTGCAACATCATTATTCTTAAAATCAATTTTCTTTCTAACATCTCTAAATAACTTATATATATATTATCATTATCAGCCTTTAACAGTCCACTGCTGGACTAGGCCTCTCCTTTGAAAGGAGGAATTGGCCTACTATACCACGCTGGCCAAACGGGTTGGTATAGGGTTTGTATCAAGTTTTCCTTCTCTTACAGTGCTGTTCTCTGCATAATATGCTCCCTCTGTCGGCTCTTACGACACCCATGGGATGATATGGGGTGGTGACATTCCGTATTCTTAATCCGTCACCACACGGACGACTTATATATATATAAACCTGATTAAAAATTACAGCAAATTAAAATACTTTCTAATGTTTAAAAAGGGTATTTCTCAAAAGAAATCAACCAAGTATACAATAAGAAATTGTACTTATTCCATACATTGTCAACGTCATTAAACTAACTTCTTAAAGAAATTAATTACAATTTTTTAAAGGCAACACTCACATCGGGGAGATGGGCCTCGTTAGCCTTGGTTGGCAACCTGTCTAGGAGAAGGAAAACTCCGAATTTAAACCAACTTTCAGGGAGCATACCCGAAACAAAACCCCAATCTAAGGTGTGAACCGACCCGTGCCGAGGGATTCGTGGCCAGAGGGCAAGCTGGTCGTAAACGGAGGGTGCCTGTGTTGGTGGTCACAGGGCACAGCTGATATTCCGCCTTACCCCCGTAAAGGGCTCTGCGGGGATGGACCGTCTAGATCCCTAAATCTCGTGGGAACGCTATGGGAACAAAAACTTATTCTTCTCCATACGGCGGCGACGCGGTTCGCAACCCGTCACGTCTCGTTTCCCGCGAGGGCGAAAAGCGGCCTACGGAAAGCAGGTTTGCAACATTGAATGTTGGTGGAGGAATGAACGGCAAATTGGATGAAGTATGTCAGATGATGGATGATAGAAAGATTGATGTTCTTTGTGTGAATGAAACAAAAAGAAAAGGGTGTGACACCACCAAGCATGGTGCATATACGGCGTATTGGTCTGGGGTAGATAGTACCACCAGAGCCTGTTAGGGAGTTGGTGTAGTACTGTCTGCGCGAATGAATGAGTGCGTAAAAGAGTTTGAATGTGTAAATGCTAGGCTACTGTGGATGAGAATGAAAGTAGGACTTACTCGTCTCTTTATTGTGGGGGTGTACGCCCCGGTCAATATAGTTACGGGTTTGTCACAACATGAGCAAGACGAAAGACAGGAGTTTTGGGAGAGTTTAAGAGAGATTTTGAGGAACTGCAAGGATAATGAAAGATTGATCTTGTTAGGGGATTTCAATGGATGGGTGGGAGTAAAGCGAGATGGATTTGAAAGGGTGTTAGGTGCATTTGGTGATGAGAGTGTGAACGAAAATGGAAAACTACTGCTTGAGATTTGTTTGGAGTGGAGCCTTTGTGTGACAAACACCATGTTTGATCATAAAAGGATACATATGTATACGCGAGAGGCGAAAAATGTTAGAAGAAGTATGATTGATTTTGTGATAGTAGATGAACGATTGAGAAATAATGTGTTGGATACAAGAGTATACCGAGGGATCGGCATCCACACAGACCACTTCTTGGTGTTGAGCCGGATAAGTGGGCTCTTTAAAGGATGGCGACACCGAGAACGTAATGAAAATAGGGTCTTGGAAAGAATAAAAGTAGAAAATCTACAAGAGAAAGATGTGAAAGATGAGTATAAACGAAGATTGATAGCAAAATTTGAGAGGTTCGATGGCATAAATGATATGGAAGAATTATGGCAGGCCTTTAAAGAAGGGGTAGTATGTGTAGCGTCTGAAGTATGTGGTATGATCAAGAGAAGGAAAATACGAAAGGTTAAGAATACATGGTGGGACAAGGATGTACAATCAGCAGTGTCAGAGAAGAAGAAAGCTTGGTCAGATTGATTGGCTGCCAGAACAAATGAAAGAATGGGAAAAGCAACGAGTGTAGACATATATGAAGCAAAAAAGGAGTTTGTTAGGTCAAAAAAAAATAGTGAAAGAAATGGTTAAAAGGAAAAAAGAGGAAAAGAAAGATGAGTTTGATAGCAGATTATCTGACGATTTCCAGAGGAACATTAAGTTTTTCTGGAAATCCGTTCGTGCAGTTCGAGGAAAAACTCAATCCTCAGAACACACATCCATCAGAGACGAGAATGGAAGTATAGTAAATGGTGAATTGGGCGTGCTGAAGAGATGGAAAGAGTATTTTGAAAGTTTATTCGAAAGAACGGCGATAGAGACACCGATAGCTGAAGTGAATTGTAATGATAGCAATGATGAAAGCGTTATTGGCGTGGATGAGATCGTGAAGGCACTGGGAAGTATGGAAGTAGGTAAGGCTGCAGGATATGATAGGATTACAGTCGAAATGCTGAAGGCTGGACAGGGCATCATAGTTGGTCAGTTGCAGCGGTTATATAACTTGTGTTGGAACACGGGCCGAGTACCTAATGACTGGACCACAGCTGTAGTTGTGCCTCTTTATAAAGGAAAAGGCTCGCAACAAGACTGCTAAAACTATAGAGGCATTAGCCTTCTCAGCATTGTTGGCAAATTGTATGCAAAGGTACTTATTGAAAGAGTTATGGAAGTAACCGACAAGAAAATATGGGATGTACAAGCGAGATTCCGAAAGGGTATGGGATGCACGGATCAGGTCTTTTCCTTGCGAAGCATAGCCGGAAAATTTTTGGCCAAAGGTCAAAAGGTCTATTGCGCATTCGTGGATTTGGAAAAGGCTTACGATAAAGTGGTGAGGAATGAAATGTGGTCGGTGCTGTCAATGAATGGGGTGGACAGCAGCCTCATTCGAGCTCTGAAATCCCTTTATGAGGATTCTAGAGCTTGTGTGAGGATAAACGGGGCATACACTGACTGGTTTACCATCGATAAAGGTGTTAGACAGGGATGTGTAGCGTCGCCGTGGCTGTTTAACCTCTTCATGGACAGTTGTTTGCAAGATTTAAAACATAGTGACTGCGGATTAAGGATCTATGGGTTACTCGTCAAATGCCTCCTTTATGCTGATGATCAGGTAATACTTGCATCTTCAGCGGAGGAGTTGCAGGAGATGGTAGCAATCATGCATGGTGCGTTAGAGAGGAAAGGAATTAAAGTGAATGTAAGAAAAACGAAAGTTATGGTTTTTGAAAAGGAGGAATGCGTTACGGCTTGTAATGTTTGGATCGATGGACAGCGAGTGGAACAAGTGAATGAGTTTGTTTACTTAGGTACGTTGTTTACAAGAGATGGTAAGAATGAAGAAGATATTGAAAGGAGAGTTAATGCAGGTAATAGTGTGAATGGACCTCTGAAAGCGTTTATGAACAGTCAAAACGTGTCCAAAAAGGCACGTTTGGCTGTACATAGAGGTGTGTTAGTGCCTACCCTTATGTATGGTAGTGAAAGTTGGGTATGGCAGAAGAGATTTGAAAGTAGAATAAATGCTGTAGAAATGAGAGCACTGAGAAGTATGTGTGGTGTGTCTTTGACCGACAGAGTAAAGAATTGTGTGATACGAGAGTGGTGTGGGGTAAAAGAAGATGTAGTGACAAGCATTGAGAAAGGCATGTTAAGATGGTTTGGGCACATGGAGAGGATGGATGACGATAGACTGACAAAGAAGATATATCAGGCTAGTGTGAATGGGGCAGGACAAAGGGGAAGACCTAGGAGAACGTTCTCTGACCAGATTGGAGACATCCTGAAAAAAGGACAAGTCAGAAGAACCCTTAACAGAAGAGCATGCATGAGAAACTTGATGGGAGTGAGTGAAGCAAGTGAGGTATGTCAGGATCGTTGCAAATGGCGTTCCGTAGTCTCTGCCTACCCCTCCGGGAAACAGGCGTGAGTCTATGTATGTATGTATGTACACTCACAGGAGAAAAGTCTTAGGATCATAGAGCATATTATATTCCTGTAACAGTTGCCAGTTAACAAAATGTTTGCTTTAAGGCATCAAATTATTGTCCAACAGTAATATTAATAATGTATAATCACAAACATTATTGACCACCTTGATCAGGAATTGGAGTACTTTTTTTCAATTTGGTAGAAGACTGAGCTGTCACATCACTTGTCATTGTTTGAACAGTGTTGACTTAAAGCGGTCACCTTACCTTAAGTACCTACACAGGACAACATTATGTTATTTACAATTTGGTTGTTTGTAGTATTTGTATCAATTTATTTTATGTTTATTACGACCAACATACAGAAATCTTTCTTAGGATGTGCATTATTTTTTTCTTTACATAAAAAAATGGGAATAAATATGTAAATTATATTATTTAAAAGCCACGTGTGCATTAAGTACTATATTTTTTTTATCTGGCCATAGAAGACACAAATAGTTTAAAACTATTAATCATGGGAGACTTAACCAACCTACAGTCGTAAGATAAAACAACCTGAACTGTACAACAATTTGTAGAGCAGTTTTACTCACAAGTAGCAGTATTTAACCACTGCAACTTACAAAAATAAAAAAAACTATTTTTGATTCACTGCATTTAAGTTTTGAGCCAAAAGATACATAAAAAGCAAAACAATTTAATCCTAAACAGAAAAGAAATACTCTCAATTTACTTTATCATTACTTTAACTATTCTACCTTGTTTTTCCCTAGGTATTCCATGTTTCACAGTCATATGACGTTTCACAGTCTCAGTTTTAGCATAAGTCACACTACAAACACTACACATATACATATACATTCTCTCGTGCACATTATTGCAATGAGCGAGCAACTCTCCACGTCTATAGAATTTTCTAGGGCAGTACATACATTGATGTGTCTTCTCCATATGACAAAGTAAATGATTCCTCCATATAGCTCTTCTACGGAACGTCAAGCCACATTTCTCACAAGTAAATGGTCTTTCTCCGGTATGCAGTCTCAAATGTTCAATTAAAGTTATTTTACGAGGTGCTTTGTATGGACAATGATCACACTGCAGGTACGGTCCGATACCATGTGTTGCTATCTGATGCATATGCATTTCTCCCAGCACTGGGAAGCCTTTTCCGCACTGATCACAGATGTAGCGGCAACGGCTGTGCCTTTGCATGTGGTGGTCATAAGTCAAACCATTGGCAAGAACCTTATGGCATATCTCACAGATTAGATTCCGTTCATTTCGTGCGCGATACTTTTGCTTCTGTTTTTTATTTCTTTTGAAAGTAAGCCCACTTGTCTCAGCATTAATAATATCTTGAATTATGTTTAAAATGTTGTTTATTTCATCTGAGAATTCCTCTGGTTTTTCTTTGAAATTTTCTATATTATCATCATTGTTAAAAATATGGTTGAAGTCATAGAGTTCATCTCTTTTGTCGTCACATATTTCGGGCTTATCATCTTGGGCAGTAAGGTCACTTTTATCCTTTAAAATGTTTATTGTCTTGTCTTTTTTATTCTGTATATCACTACTAGAAGATTTGACATTGGTCTCAGAAGGAAAATATTTGGTAAACAAGATATAGGGTAAACAGTATAATGATTGGCACCCTAAGCGGTTTCTACTACTAAGTAACAAATTCTCAGGAAAATACAAATTCAATAATATTTTCTATGGTTTTGTCGGAATTGTGTTTATATGGGTATTAATAAAAATAAAACATCGTATTTAATAAAGCCGTTTTATTAGCATAAAAATATGCTCAAACTTATTTCTTAAGAAAAGTACAATCATTGGCACCCTGGTATAGTTATTGGCAGTACCCAAAAGGTACAATCATTGGCTCTGTTGGCCTAAGGCCGTGATACCCAGACAGTCTTAAGACTTGATATCCGGATCTTTATACATGTATTCTACGTAGGTATATTTATGAACGTTTATGTAACCTTCTAATATTTCTAACATCTTAATATATAAAATCCTTGCGTTACTGACTGACTGACAGACACGCTACAGCCGAAACTATTGGGCGCAGGAAGCTGAAATTTGGCATGTATGTGTTTGGGGACCGTAGGGGTGCACTAAGAAGGGATTTCCCGAAATTCCCACGGGATCGGCCAAAACGGGTAAATTTAAAAAGAAATGCAGGCGTAGCTGCTGGCGTTCTCTAGTAAGTCTATATTTGAGAGAAGTTTAGTTCATTTACCACGTTTTATATCTTTCTTTCGCCATATTTTTCTAATGTAGCTCGTTTTGTCTCTTAGATACATTGTAGTCAAATGAGTCCTGTTTCAGTTTCTCACAAGCATTTTGTTCGTAATATTTTTGTCTATACTAATTTCTTTGTTTTAAGCGTTATCTGTCCTGATTTCTGGGTACTTTGTAGAGAAAGGTTGCTATCTCTGTACGACCGTATCATAGTAAGTTGGGTGTAAATGCGAAGAAATTTACAATCTAAAGTTGTTTGTACGCGAATTTGACGGAAAACAATCAAAAATCTGAAAAATATATGATTCTTAAATGTGCCAGTGACTATGTTGTTGAACAATTCTTAAGTATAGTCATTGGCACTACCGAAAAAGGCGATCCATCTATTTTATAGCGCAATACTAACGTTTATTAAGCTTTAATGAAGATAACAGATACAAATAAATAGGTACTTTTGTGTAAAATTAATTAAAAACATATTTTTTCGCTTCGGAAAGTAACTACCTAACCTAAACATTTCATTAATTTTTTAGCCAATTTTCCTAACATATTTTAAAAATAGTTTTTAAGGAAAAATGGTTCATAGTTAAGATTTAAATATTTGTTCTGTGTATAAAAAATAGGTTAATCCTGCTTATGAATGTATTTCTGTGACATAATAGTATAAGATTTTCCTAATAATCAGGATAAATCAGCAGAGTGCCAATCATTGGGGGGGTGCCAACATTACTATAGTTTACCCTAATCACATACTTTTCTTTGATGTTTTGATGCGACTCTTTTTTTGCTGTCGTTGGAATTAATCAGCCGTTTAGTTTCTGGTTCGTAGATTCACACTTTAGTTTGAAATAAACTGCATGTTTCAATAATACAACACACTTTTGACACATAGCACAAGGCATTTCATCGTCTTTTTGTAGTAGAACATTGATGAGAATATTGACAGCCTTGCCAAAGCAACTAAGTCCGTCATTACTAGAATCATCAATTAAAGACACCATTTTCTCTGCACTACTTTGTGATAAACATATTCGGCATATAGTTTTGTACACATTATCGTAATCATCCATTATTTTCGTATTAGAAAACAATAATAAACAAATTTTCTAACCAGATCGGGATTGTTTACAAGATTTTGGCACTTGACAGTGACATGACAGGTAGCTGGCAAGAGATAACAAAAAGTACGTTTCGTTTCTTCACAATAATTTTAATACCGTAGTATCCTTACTTTGAGGTAGTGTCATGCGAAAGCACCAGAAAGCTCAAAATAATAGAATAATTTACTAGGTACACTAAAGTTTAAGATAATATTATATTACCAAATATTTAAACATCCATATTTTCTTTCACAATATTACTATTATATCAATTTTGTCAGCTAATTTGAGAGGGTTTTAGTGGGTTTTGTTTAAATCTGACAACGGCAAGTGAATGAAGTATCAAAGAAATTATATATTCAAAAGAAAATTGTTTTTGTTGGAATAACGTTTTGGCCGATTTTTAAACTAGACAGCCGAGTTCTTAACAAAAGCAGAAAAAACCCGGCGGCGGGTTTCTTCTGCTTTTGTTAAGAACTCGGCTCGTAGGTATTTTTTTCACTATTACAAAAGTGGACTATAATAATTTGTACCATTATCGAAAGGTAATGAACCCTTGATGTTGTTTATCTAATTTTACAGTCAAAAAAGTAGTACATATTTTTTGAATAAATTCATTTTAATTTTCAGAAAGTCGTCCAATGATATAAAATTTCGTCACTTGGGACCCTCTATTTTTAAAATTTTGAGATATTTTGACCGAATTTTCATTTAGATCAATGGCTAGTAAACAAGCTTTCCAAAAAGTAACAGTTGAGAGCCAAAAAGTGAATACCTAGCTTTTTTAATTTCGATTATTTTGATGACAAGGTGAACATTTTCAAAAAAGTCTTTAAATCTCGATATCTCAGAAACTGTTAATTTTGGCCCCGAGTTGACGAGGGTAAATTTTTTTTTATTTAGAAACCTATCAAATTGACTTCACGCTGCCTGATGGTAAGCTGACAGTGAAGTCCTATTGGGAAGGTCACCATCCCCAATTGCTGGTTAAGCAATGTGACATGACGGCCTTCACTTTGACGGCCTTGAGAGATGCTTTTTCACGCCCCGCTTAAAGGACCCAGGATCAAGGGAGGAAGGAAACAAGTAAGTGAATTTGTTGCAAATGGCCTCAAATATGAATACCTTTAATGAATTGGTCGAATTACCAGACTCCATGTATAATAATATATTCATAAACAATAAATAACAAGCCGGAAGAATTGCGCGCGGTAACACTGGCTACCCAGGGAGTCGGTGGTACCCAGAGGGTATTTTCTATGTGGCTCCCCCAGGAGCCGGCGCGGCGGGCTCGAAAGGTTAAATAAAATTCTTGGGTTATTGACTGACTGACAGACAGCGCACAGCCAAAACTATCGGGTGAGAGAAGCTCTAGCATGTAGTTATCAGGCAGAAAAGGTTAAATCATCATCATCATCATCAGCCCTTTATACTGTCCCACTGCTGGGCACGGATCTCTTCTCACTATGAGGAGAGTAAGGCCATAGTCCACCACGCTGACCAAGTGCGAGTTGGCAGACTTCACATGTCTTTCGAGAACATTATGGAGAACTCTCAGACATGCAGGTTTCCTCACGATGTTTTCCTTCACCGTTTAACAAGCGATAATTAATAATTTAATACGCACATAACTCTGAAAAGTCATCGGTGCGCGCTGTGGATTCGAACCCGAACCCTCTGCGTAGCAGTCTGTCGGTCTCTTCACTTCATTATGGCTAAAAAAAAGAAAAGGTTAAATTAAAAAACAAATATGCGGCTGCAGCAGCTGAGGACGCCCTCTAGGTAGTTTATTTAATTTTATATAATAATTCACTACTTTTGGAATACTTCTATTGATAAATATGTACATACATACATACATAGTCTCACGCCTATACCCCGAAGAGGTAGGCAGAGGTGTATTTCTACACCCACTTTTCGCCAGATATACTTGAGTCCCACGTAATAAGGGGCGAGCCTATTGCCGTACCGGGCACATTTCCAGACTCCATGCTGCTACTGAGAATTTCGTGACAGAAAAACCCAATAACACTGCCCGACCCAGGAATCGAACCCGGGACCCCCGATCCCACGCGCACATTTATGCCGCGAGACCAACGAGGCAGTCGTATAGGGTTTGATGTCGAGTTTTCCGTCTCTACGCAAAGATGGTATTTGCATCGTGTTAACCCTTAGTCGTCTCTTACGACACCCACGGGAAGATAGGGGGTGGTGACACTTGTATTCTATGCCGTCAACCACACGGCAAATGATAAATATGTAATTTTTTTTTGTAATTTAGGTATAATGTGTCTATTACTTTATGATCTGTACAATTGTTGCACGCTGTGTAGCGGCCAAATATGTGGAACTATATAATTTTTTATAACTATGTAGCTACTAATATGGTAACATATTTGATGCAATAAATGTTTTATTTTTCATTATATTATAGGCACTGATGAAATGTATAAAATCAATTTATTAATTCAAATTTTAATTTTTATAAATAAATAAGTACACTACACCAAGTACGAAAAATAATAAGAAAAAAAATGAAAATGAAAACTTAAAAATCGCAACAAAAATGTTAACTAAGTACGTATTAAGTTCCTTTTAAAATAAAAGAGAACCGCCTTCAAAAAATCGACCCACTGAAAAGTGCGAAATAATGTTTAGATGCGCTACCCCTAATCCTCTCAAATTTCCTTTCGAATTTCTCCCAAAAACTAATTACTAAATTAAACTAAATACTTAGTTTTCGAAGTCGGTGCCAAACCAAATCCCTCTAAAATCCTATTGTTTGGCGCCATCCTTTCCAAACCAGCGCATTTTTTCAGGCTTTATTGATTTGATACATTCGTGGTATTGTTTTCTCTGTTTGCCTGTATTCTTTTTGTTTTTATTGGTTTGGCACCGACTTCAAAAACTAAATATTTAGTTTAATTTAGTAATTAGTTTTTGGGAGAAATTCGAAAGGAAATTTGAGAGGATTAGGGGTAACGCATCTAAACATTATTTCGCGGGGTTGAGTGGGTCGATTTTTGAAGGCGGTTCTCTTTTTTTTCAAAAAAGGAACTAAATACGTACTTAGTTAACATTTTTGTTGCGATTTTTAAGTTTTCATTTTCGTTTTTTTTTTTTCTTATAATTTTTATTTCATACTTTTTAGTGTTAGGAACTTCGTTCGTTTACTTCAGGTTTTGTGTTAACTACTCTTTTATTTATTTCACACTTTTTAGTGATAGGTACTCCATTTACTTTAAGTTTTGGGCTAATTAATAGTTTGTTTATAGATAGATTCTTCAATTATTTTAGTGATAAGTTTTCTGCTGGTATCAGTCTGTAATCATGACTTTGACATAGGTACCTACTTTTATTCTGTGTGCCTATGGGCTTACAAAACAAATGCGGCGGACTTCTACATACTATTTTCTATAGCCGTACTTGAATTGGCTGTGAGCTCTCGTATTATGCTCCGGAGAAATATGTCAATAACGGATGGCTTAGCGAATGGAGCAATGGGTGTTCCTAAAGGATTTAAATGTCCAGCACTAAGAAGAGATCAACTTGAGCCAGATGAACTACCTGATGCCATTTTGATATTATTTGATGATCCATCAATAGCATTGCGTCTTAAAGATGATGATGGATACATTTCCATAGCTCCAGTGACAGCGACCTATCAAGGCATCAAGGCAATCGCGGTTATGGTGATATCGAGAGGCGGATGTATTGAGTTGGGTTGGCAGAACAAATTACTCAACCATCCCCACGACAACAGAGCCTTAATTCTTTCACCGACTTTCTTTGTTTTTAATTGCAGAGACATAGACACGTAAACACACACACACACACACACACACACACGCACGCACGCACGCACACACACACACACACACACTATGGTTCATTTCACTTCATTCAGACACTATAACTGCACCTAGGTACTCGATGAGGGTTTTAAACAAATACCACAGAATATATAATTAGTACCTACGCGCGACGGTACAGACATTTCACTTCCAAGTTTAGGTATGATAAACGCAAGCGTCCAGTCACCGGAATAGTCTCAATAAGCTGGCACTCGCTCGACTTCTCGCACACGCAGCGCACGCATCCGCGAAACAAAAGTAAACAAAAATCTCGCTGCCCGGCCCCCGCCGCTAGCCGACAGCCCTACCAGATTGAAGCGAGACGGCAGTCAGTTATTGTACTATGAACGGTATACGCAATGCAAAAGGTTGAAATAAGGTTGTTTTCTAGAATAGTAGGTAAATAATTTGGGGATTTTGCGTCGCTTGTATGGAAGTGAGACAGGCCTGCAAATACATGCACCTTGCATGTTCGACGTCATAATTATCCACTTATTTGATATGACCCATTTTCAAACTACTCTACTCCGTTTCGCTTATGTGCTTTGGCAGTATCTTACATTGGCTGAGACAATACATTTAAATATCAATGAAAGGATGCTATTGCCGAGATGCGATTGTCCGTGTGGTGATGGATTAAGAATACGAAATGTCACCACCCCATATCATCCCATGGGTGTCGTAAGAGCCGACAGATGGAGTACATTATGCAGAGAACAACACTGCAAGAGAAGGAAAACTTGGTATAAACCCTATACCAACCCGTTTGGCCAGCGTGGTATAGTAGGCCAATTCCTCATTTCAAAGGAGAGGCCTAGTCCAGCAGTGGACTATTAAGGCTGATATGATGATACGATGCTATACGTAGTACCTAATATAATAAAATTTAGGATGGTATATGAATAGCAATTAATACCTGTCGGAGTTAGATAATATTTATAGTAGGAACCTACCTACGCACGTGCCTACTTTTTAATTGAGTCGCGACAAATTGGCAACAGTTTTGGTAACTTTCTATGCAGTTCTATGAAATACGACAGAAATCTTATCCTATATGTAGAATATCATGCAATCGCTTCCCGCGAACTTAACTAGATTCACTAAAGAACTACATAACTCATAGATACATCTATACATTTAAATAAAATTGGAGTGTCTGTTTGTAATATTAAAATAACTGCTGTTTACTAAATGCATAATTATGGATGATATACACGGTACATATTATCGAAATGTCAAATTTTCAATTTTTGTCTGTCTGTCTGTTTATTTTCGTTTATCTCTGGAATGGCTGGACCGATTTTAACGGGACTTTCACTGTCGGATAGCTGATGTACCAAGGAGTAACTTACGCTTAAATTAACTCCCTCAGGACGCGGCTGAAACCGTGGGAAACAGCTAGTTTGCTATATTATTATTACAGCCAAAATAAACACGGTACTCATCTTGGTTCAAATAAGTACCTACTTACCCTTGAGAACTTAACACACGTGTTCACAAGATAACATACATATATAAATATAGGTACCTACTCGTATATACAAGTACCTAGGTATCGTGCAACAACCCTCAAACAAGATAGTATAACAGAACATTCAGAGTAGTTCTAAAATTTAATTAAGATAATGATAGCTCACTAATCTACAAACAGTCTTACATAACACACTGCGTGGTGTCAAAGTGCCATTTAACGTAACCGAAGATTAATGTTACCTTCGGGTTTAAGTTTTCGTGTTCTTAGCTTTATAGGGGAATTATTTTTTGATGTAATATAAGTTTATGGTTGGAGCACACAGTGCATACCTACTGACGAAATGGAGATGCTCAGGTGGGAAGTGCAACTAAAATTGATAAAATACGAAACCAACACCTAAGACGTTATTTTCAAATTACACGTATCATGGACAGAATTACCGAAAATCTCCTCCATTTGTAACATATCAAAAGACGCCAACAGAATCACATAATTAATGTTCCCTAAGCCTACGTAACACTAACGCGACAGAGGCCGCCCACACGTGGTCGTATTTGATAAAGAGAGACCTCGAGAAAGCCCAATTGCTTAAAAATACAACCAAAGATATTTTGTATTGGGCAGAAAAGAGAGTAGCCCCATCCTCAATGGCACCAGGAACTGAAGAGGAAGAATACGGTTGGCACACGTGTCATAATGCGTTGACAAATCGGTATCGTCGTTTCCATGTCTGCATGGCAATCAAATATGATGACGCCAATCCGATCTGTTTCAGAGGCTATGTGATAGCGTAGAGATATGTGAGGCCATATGATATATAGGTTCCTGAATCCTGTCTAACACTAATTAGGTAAACATAATAAGGAGAATTGGCGTTCCTAATGATGAAACGTAGGCAGATATTATATTGCGTAGGATGGGATAAATCATATTAATGTCAGGTTTTAAACTACATATGTACATCGTAGGTAGTCAGGTAAAGCAAGCTTAATTAATAATATAAGTTTCGTCTAAATTAGTACCAAAATGCTCTTGATTTAATTTGAAAACATCTCATTAAATTAATATTATTTATAAAAGCCACTACATTTGACACTAATTTGCGACGCAAAGAACGCAAAGTGTCTTACAAGAGACTTACTAAAGATTCCAATAACCTATTTATTTTATTACACGTGTGTGACATGTCTCGAGCATGCATTCTTTTCCTTTTGTCCCAAGTATACAAGTCTTAAAAAGCTTTATGAATGTTTCAGGGCAATAACCTCTTTAAGATACAATATTCTGTTTTACGTGTTTTGGCTTTCTTTGAAGACATTTTGGACGGTAAACTGGTCTCTAGAACTAAGACGTCTAGCGTGTCAGCTCTAGAGACAGAAAGTTAATAAAAATATCTCAACGTGCACTTTGTTTCGTAACCTGCGTGTCTGAGAGTTCTCTATAATATTCTCGAAAGGCATGTGAAGTCAAAGGCGTCCATGTGGTGACGGATTAAGAATACGGAATGTCACCACCCCATATCATCCCATGGGTGTCGTAAGAGCTGACAGGGGTAGAATATTATGCAGAGAACGCCACTATAAGTGAAGGAAAACCTTACCCTTCTCATGGTGAGAAGAGGCCCGTGCCCAGCAGTGGGACAGTATAAAGGGCTGATGATGATAATGAAGTATATTGGAGGCAGCGCCGTAACTAGGGCTCTATTACCGCTACCCAAGTAGGTAGGGCGAAAAACTGACCCAATTAAAGCATATAAAAATTTTCAAGGGCGAGTTTTTGAAACTCACACCAGTCACACCAGATGCATGCAATGCTAGTTATAATTGGAGGAGGTGAATAAACAATGAATTACGAAGAGTTTGGGTTCAGCTTTTAATATTCAGCCCATTACGTCGGTCACATACGTGTTACAAAGACATTTATTTGTGCAGTTTGGTTGTTTAGAACACTTATACAAAACGCTATTCTAGATAATGCCCATTTCCCTAGCTAAATGACTTCTTAAGAAGAAAAGCCAATACAAACTCAGAGTCAATGCTTTATTTCGGTCATTCCATTTTCTTTCTTTAGGCTACAGTGCAGTGGTAAGAATACTAGGCAATAAACGTGTTCTTCAGAACTTTCTTTGTCGTGTAATCTTCCAAGTACCTACATAGCAATGGTGTGATAAATGCGCGCTATACATAAACAGTACAAATTACCCTACCATAAAAGCTACTAGGCACTAATTAGTTTACAGAGTGTTTTAGTAACACACCGCGCAATTTGTGGCTTTTTGGCTATTGTTGAGTACTTGATGCTTAATTAAATAAATGGGTATGCTTTAAGGTAGTATACGACTTTGTTCATGCTTACCTGAGCTAAGTGTTTTATTATAAAGATGTTTTTTTTTTCATTATGAAGATGATTGTAATTCGTAAATGTGGGTGCAATATAACACCTCTGCCTACCCCTTGGGGGATATAGGCGTCAGAATATATAATTGAAATAAAAGTATTTTTTAACAGCTTTCGTCGTGATGTTGGATTTAAGCTCCTCCTCATTTGCTTCACAGTAGCACTGTGAATCCGTAGTTGATTATGTACGTGAAATAAATATTAATCGTGCCTTCTACCACAGATTACTGAATAGTTACTACGTAATTTCTACGATCATTACTGTTAAACTTGGCTACTCAGGTGATGCAGTAGTGGGAACGAGGGTCGGACTAGTCCCTAAAGAGAGAAAGTTTTGCAATTCGTATACATAATAAGTACTATTTGATTGACGGATTTTAATCGCATAGGTATTCTTTTGAAGTGTATAAATACCTCATTTTGGCCCAACGTTGCGGTGTGAATCTAAGATCCGGCAATAAAGAACGTAAAATGTATTGTTATAGTATATTCCACTAAAACCATGTGGTTGACGGCATAGAATACAAGTGTCACCACCCCCTATCTTCCCGTGGGTGTCGTAAGAGGCGACTAAGGGATAACACGATGCAAATACCATCTTTGCGTAGAGACGGAAAACTCGACATCAAACCCTATACGACTGCCTCGTTGGTCTCGCGGCATAAATGTGCGCGTGGGATCGGGAGGTCCCGGGTTCGATTCCTGGGTCGGGCAGTGTTATTGGGTTTTTCTGTCACGAAATTCTCAGTAGCAGCACGGAGTCTGGAAATGTGCCCGGTACGGCAATAGGCTCGCCACTTATTACGTGGGACTAAAGTATATCTGGCGAAAAGTGGGTGTAGAAATGCACCTCTGCCTACCCCTTTGGGGATAAAAGGCGTGACGTTATGTATGTATGTAAATCATATTATGTATACGTGTCGAGGCGGCGACGATCGTAACTGTTAGCTATACCAGGAGCCAGAACTAATCTTATGGCTAAAACACCACTTGTGCATACCATCCACATTATTATTAATAAGTTACACGACAGAACAGATGTATTTGTCAGTAATGTGAGTGAAGTCACAAGGATTTTATTAAATATTGTTAGTTATAATTGTATTAGAGTATAGTAGTTAGTGAAATAATATACATGCCACACTATCGCATTAGGTTTAAATCCTGTAATGATAGTTGTTAAGAAATATTCAGTAAATAAATAAATGTTTTCAGAAGAATTACCAATTCGCTTAATCGGCGAAGAACTTGAGAGACCTGCAAGCCCAATCAATTAAAGCTTTTTGATGTTTTTGTTACATCTCACTCAATAAACCAAGGTAGACGTAGGTTTATTGAAAAACATTTGGCGATATTTGTACGACCAACACTTTAAAGAATCATGAAAGCAATGGTATGTACTGCGAGATATATCTCCGTCCACCTTATCAGGCTACAAAAACATAGGTACTAGAAATAAGACAACCAACGTATTTATGCATCAAACGCAGCGGTGGAACCACTAACGTTCAAAGTTCAAATTACTGATGCCCAATTTTAATCCAGGAACATCCCGGATTACGCGAACTTTGCGCTTATTTAAGTAATGAATCAACTGAAGCGTTGCTTGATTCAAATTTGATTATTCGCAGAATACAGCTTTATGATTTTAGAGAAACTGTTGAATTTCATGAAATTTTGTTTTTTGAATTACAAATTTAGTTTGTCGAAATAAATAGTCGGAGAGCTGGCATCAACTTTGGCATTTGAGGCAAGCGGAAAACTTATCTCATAGCTCTCCTATTACACCCCAACAAGGAACTGAAGACCTGGATGGTGAGTAGCGGGGCTACAGCAAATCCGTTTTTTTTTGACAAAAATGTATTTGAGTAGTAGTTGAATGTTTTAAAATTGTTCAATAGTCAATACTTTATTACTGGTAGCGCCATCTACCTTCCTATATATAACTAATCGCATCAAGATCAATCGTTCCACGTCTAGTGCGAGCGATACCATATTTCCGTCCCGCTCTATCCCACTCCCTGGAAGAGGCACTGCCTTCGCCTGATTCGTCGCTGCGATCGTGGACGCGAGTGACAGTCGAGAAAATTCCGCTCGCTGAGAACGTGTCCGCGATACCGTACCGCGCCGCACCGTTGTATGTGATTTATTACCGCTTCCACCAAGGAAAACCCGCTCGCGAATGGTGAATTGAAGTGAAAACAAGCAGCTGCATCACGAAACCACCAGGAGACTGACCTACGGAAACGAAGAAGGTTGTATAAGGTAGGTGCCCTCCATCCTTGAAATATTCTATACCCACTCAATCACCCCTTAGCGTATCCATCTCCTAGGCGGCGAAGAACCGCTATCCTCTCTATACAGTCCATTTCCTTCTCCAAGTCGCCTAGAACCCTACGGTTTCGGTGTAAAGCCGAACCATTTTTTTGATCCATACGAGTCGAATTCATTTACGTTTTATACGTTATATCGCTATACCTAGGCAATTATAGCACCTAGCTATACTCCTAATATATTCACATAACCGTCACATGGTTATTTCCGCCCGCATTAGTAGGTAAACTTTTATGTAGCTACCTACTTATTAAATTATTATTTCTGCAACTATCATAGTTGTCTTATAAATCTCATATTTCAATCAACTTTAATTCCTCGGCTCTAAGGTGTTGCCTACTTAGCCTACTTAGGTAAAATAATAGGTACATTAGATATTCTTATTTTGTTTCGTTCTCATTAGCTTATACTTACGTAAGCATATCACAAAAAAAGAAGTCACGCGTGTCGGAAGACAAAGAGATGACAATCTTAGAAGCAAAACGCAATATTTTATTTGAGCGCATTCAAAACATCTATGAACGATCAAAAACCGCATCTATGTCTGACAGTAATAGCGAAGCATTTCTCAGTTATTGTATAACAGTAGATAGTATTCGAACAGATTTTCATAAGTTGTTAGACGATTATAACGCAAGATTACTTTCTATCAATCCTGATGAAAAACCGAACTATCAGGCGTATACCTCATTCGAAGATCTTTATTGTATTATTAAGCGTATACAATCGCAATTGGAGGGTAAATGTTCAGCAGAGCCCGTTGCCCGCAAACCGAGATTACCGCCAATCGAGATTATGTCGTTTGACGGAGATATACGAAATTGGCCGCTATTCTATGCGAGTTTTAAGTCTACAGTGCACGATAATGGTTCTCTGACAGATGCTGACAGGTTGTACTATTTAATAGGTAAACTGTCACCGAAAGCCCAGTCCGTATTTGCAGGTGTCACACCCAGTGCTGAGAATTATCAGGTCATATTTCAGTCACTACTTGACAGATATCAGGACACGCACGTCCTAGCGTCTACGTACTTTGACCAAGCTTTAAATCTTAAATTGCCCGGTGCCGCGTCTGTCTCAAATTTCCAGCTGTTTATAGACAACTTTGTTACCGCGGTTAATTCTCTTAATAATTTAAAATTAGAAGATCTTTCCGACTTTATGTTGCTTCAACTCGCTTTAAAAAAGTTTGACACTGATACAATTCGCGCATTCGAGATGACGGAACGCGATAATAAAATACCTACACTAGATAGTTTTATTTCGTTCATCAAAGATCAGTGTCGAATATTTCATAATACGCAGTCTGGTTCACCTGGCCCGTCTAACACTAACAGCAACAAACAAAGGTTGAATAAATCGCGAAATAGTGATAATAACTCGGTCCCTAATCCACAATCTTACGTAACATGTTCGGAATCTAATAGTAATAATTCACAGAAGTGTCTGTGCAGTAATATAGTGCACGACCATTACTATAAGTGTCCTACATTTAATGATTTAAATCCAATTGCTCGTTTTAAATGCGCAAAAGATAACAAAGCTTGCATTAATTGCTTAAGCATAAAACATAAAACGAGTAATTGTTCCAGTAGAACGAGATGTCGCACGTGTAAACAAAAACATCATACACTGTTACATTGCGATAAAAATAACCGGTTGTCAAGTCAAGCCGCTAACCTTGACACACTCAGGCAAGTGCAGAACACGGTAGCTGCGCCTTCCGCGTCTGAGGGCGAAGTATCGTTGTGTACGACATCCATTGCGCGGGCGACGCGCACGCGAGGACGGCACTCGCGCATCTACATATAATGATCCGCGCAGGGCCAAAACGCAGTGTACGGCGTCTAAGACTGTTCTGTTAGCGACAGCGCAAGTTATCATATATGATGTCAATGGGTCGCCGCACATGGTACGTTGTCTGCTAGATAGCGCATCTCAGACCAATTTAATAACGTTAGAATTGTTCAAACGCCTCGGATTATGGAATAACTTTAAAAATACGAACTCAATAATCCGAGGGATAGGCGGATCAGAAAAACATTGCAAAGGTTCCATAGATATTTTAATATCTACGGAACCTTTGCAATGTTTTTCTTACATTCGTGTTTTGATAGGAATATTAATTTTAACATTTCTTCGCTTATCGTGGAGCGTATCACGGACGCATTGCCGAACGCTAATGTAGACGTAGCATCACTCACTCATCTCGAGTCATTGCCGCTAGCCGATGCGGAGTTTGCGAATCCGGCAGGCATTGATCTTTTGATCGGAGCTTCAATATTTCCGCACTTGCTACTAACTAAAATATTACGTAGTGAGCGATATGATTTACCGCCCGCTATTGAGACGGTACTTGGGTATGTGATTATGGGTACCGTACCTACGTTACATACTTCTCATTGTATTACGTCTTGTTGTTGTTCTGCTCTTCAAGAGATCAAGGTGGGTGCTAAAACGGTGTGTAAGATAAAGCACTAATTAGTTATGCTATGCTATGCTATGCTACGCCATGCTATGCTACGCTATGCTGAGCTACGCTACGCTAAACTATACTATACTACACATCCGCTTTGTATATTAATGACATTGCCTGTAATGTCATACCCGCTCCGCTAGCAATTTCGCTTTGTGAAGAGCTTATTCAGCTTTTCAAGCGAGGCCAGTTTGATCTTGTCAAATAGACAAGCAACTCTAAGGAGGTTCTCGCACGCATACCAGATTCTCATAAGGCTTCTCCAGACATTGAGTTTGAGAAATCTGTACCGCATAAGGTTCTCGGTTTACGCTGGGACAAATCCTGTGATAGTTTTCGGTTTGACGTCTCATCACCAGATGATAAGTGCACCAAACGCACTATGCTGTCCACAGTGGCTCGACTATGGGACATAATGGGGTTTGTGGCTCCCACAATTTTGTACGCCAAGCTCTTGATCAAAGAGCTTTGGCTATCAAAGTGTGAGTGGGATGAAACACCCCCTGACCATATTGGCGCCGCTTGGGGCCAGTTTTGTATTGAGCTTACCGCGCTCAATCAAATTACTATTCCGCGTCATCTTGGGTTTGGTAGATGGATGTACCGTCAACTTAATAGGTTTCGCTGACGCCAGCGAGCGTGCTTACGGCGGAGTCGTATATCTGCAAGTCCGCATTGGTTCTAACTACTCGGTGCAGTTAGTTTGTGCCAAGTCTAAGGTCTCGTCTGTTAAAACCATTTCGGTTGCGAGAGTGGAATTGTGCGCGGCTTTTCTGCTGTTTCAGTTGCTCCGCAAGGTTCAAGACACAGTTTTGCCCCACTACCCCATTAATAAAATACACGCATTTTCCGACTCCAAAGTAGTGCTCGCTTGGATCCGTTCTTCTCTTCACCGCTGGCAGACTTTTGTCGCCAACCGCGTTAGTAAATTGATTGAACTTTTTCCCGCTACTTGTTTCAATCACGTCGCGGGTTATCGTACTCGTCTTCAGGAAGAACTCTCCATAGACCATGTTGACTGGAAGTTTATTCCACCAGCATCACCACATTTCGGTGGATGTTGGGCAAGCATGGTCAAAGTAATTAAAACGCATCTCTTCAAAGTTATAGGTCAACAGATCCTCTCTTACGAAGAGCTTTTAACTGTCCTTGCACAAGTCGAGGCACTGATCAACTCGCGTCCGCTTCCAACTCAGTGAGATCTAGCCTGAAGTTGGACCTACCTCTTAGTTTAAGTATTTAGTTAGTAGTTTTCGCTATTATTGCGTTTGTAGTTTTCGCTAAAGTTAATTTAGATTAATTTTATTGTCATATCGCTGTCTTAGCCTATTGATGGGTTATGCGGTAGTACACCCAACATAGCTAAGTTCAATTCTATTTTTTTTAAAGGCAACCCTTTAGGGCCGGGGGGATATGGTAGCGCCATCTACCTTCCTATATATAACTAATCGCATCAAGATCAATCGTTCCACGTCTAGTGCGAGCGATACCATATTTCCGTCCCGCTCTATCCCACTCCCTGGAAGAGGCACTGCCTTCGCCTGATTCGTCGCCGCGATCGTGGACGCGAGTGACAGTCGAGAACATTCCGCTCGCTGAGAACGTGTCCGCGATACCGTACCGCGCCGCACCGTTGTATGTGATTTATTACCGCTTCCACCAAGGAAAACCCGCTCGCGAATGGTGAATTGAAGTGAAAACAAGCAACTGCATCACGAAACCACCAGGAGACTGCCCTACAGAAACGAAGAAGGTTGTATAAGGTAGGTGCCCTCCATCCTTGAAATATCCTATACCCACTCAATCACCCCTTAGCGTATCCATCTCCTAGGCGGCGAAGAACCGCTATCCTCTCTATACAGTCCATTTCCTTCTCCAAGTCGCCTAGAACCCTACGGTTTCGGTGTAAAGCCGAACCAATTACATTTTAAATTAAAAAAAGATAAAAATGCTCGATAATGCAAAATTCTATAGGGACTTATTGCTTTATTTGCCAATAGGTAAATTTATGAACATATTGATGCTTTATGATGTTAATATTTAATGTAAAATGTTCACGTGTAACGTTATTTTAGTTTTTATATATTTTATATAAATCCGAACTCAATTTATAAACGTACCGGGTGGCGCAAAAGTAATGACCCTATAGAAATTCCTTATAATTATATATTTTTTATGACATCTTCTGTCTGATATTGAAAATTTTGTAGTAATCAATTGTTAAATTCACTAAAAATAATCATGAACCGCTTTACTCCCCAATAACGTGGAATAATCGTGACAATGTTTTACGGAATAATTCATCAGTGATAAAAACACAACGTGAATTTCGTCGACGATTTCCCCACCGTCCGGTACCGGTTGGTCGCACTATTTGACGCTTTGCCACACGCTTCGAAGGATTTTTTTTTTTTTTGATAATTAGGGATGCTGATAGGCCGTGTTATCTCTCGTTTTGGCAATTTGCCTTGGCCTGCTAGATCACCCAATCTCACCTGTGCAGACTTCTTTCTTTGGGGTTATTTGAAATCTCAGGTGTATGTAAACAAACCACAGAATCTAATAAAACCAAGAAATAAGAAACATATCACAGGAAGT
Source organism: Euclidia mi (assembly GCA_944739405.2). Taxonomy (NCBI): domain Eukaryota; kingdom Metazoa; phylum Arthropoda; class Insecta; order Lepidoptera; family Erebidae; genus Euclidia; species Euclidia mi. The sequence continues at coordinate 67,429,971 of OX123192.2, forward strand.
GTTACGGCTAGTTATGGAAAATGTCATAAATAGGGCTCAAATGTGCTTCAACTCTGGAGGTCAACATTTAATAGATATCATATTTAAATCACAATGCAACTAAATTTCATGCCACAAATATATATATTTAAAAAAACTAATCGTAGTTTTCTAATTTACAAACGAAGCTGTAGCTGAACCAAATAGGGTCATTACTGTTGCGCCATCCTGTATAACTGAATAAATAAACTCAAACTGAAACTTTGAAATTATAATACAAAGAAATGTTATCCTTATAAAGTATTTTCTCTACTATTTAATTCAGACGCCAACAATTAGCAAACAATATTGAATTTTATTAAATAAATACTAAAAATTTACGGTTTTAAATTAGCTTCATTTATTGAATCCCGCTTCATACAACGATAGTTATTTTGTATTTCATTCTACTCTGTAGACACATCGCGACAACGCCAATAAAGTACCTTTATATAGGTCATAAATAAACTTACCTTAAAAATCTGCTGTAAAATACCGTATTTTAAAGCCGATGTTTCCCCTCACTAGTTACCACGTATGACGCAAGTGGTATTACGCCCAAGAGGCGCTCCAGTTACGCACTGATTTAATGTGGGCACACGAACGTGTTTAATAAACTTGTTATATGCCCTCGTAAGGGTTTGTACAGATATCGTGTTAGGTTTATTAGCTTGTTCTTAGCCTTAGGTTTATTAGCTTGGCAATTTTATTTTTGGAAGGATTTAGTCTACTTTACAGCCTTTTACAAGTTACCGCTGGACTTAAGCTCTTCCTAAGTTGCTTCACAGTAACTGTAGCACGGTGAGTCAACAGGAGGATTTGAAGACAATGCTGGGCAGACGAGTTGGTATAAGGTTTGATATCAAGTTTTTAAGAAAACTATTAGACAGTATTAGATTCGACTATTTTCAGACGACCGGTTGGCGAAGCGGGAGTCTAAGCGACTGCTACGCCGAAGGTCACGGTTTCGATTCCCGCTCAAGTTAAACATTTGTGTGCACAACATGGATGTTTGTCTTGGTCTGGGTGTTTCTATGTATCATATGTATGTATTTACAAAAAAAAGTACATATGTATGTTTATCCATTATCTAGTACCCATAATACAAGCTCTGCTTAGTTTTAGACTAGATGTTGTTGTGTGAATGTAGTTAGAATATTTATTATTTATTTAAATCACCATACCTCACGTCACCACCCCATATCATCCCATGGGTGTCGTAAGAGCCGACAGAGGGAGCATATTATGCAGAGAACAGCACTGTAAGAGAAGGAAAACTTGATACAAACCCTATACCAACCCGTTTGGCCAGCGTGGTATAGTAGGCCAATTCCTCCTTTCTAAGGAGAGGCCTAGTCCAGCAGTGGACTGTTAAAGGCTGATGATGATGATGATTTATCTAAGTCGTCTCTTACGTCCTCCATGAAATTGAGAAGTGACCTTTAGTATTCTTAATCCGTCACCATACCAGTATAATGAATAAAAGCAAATCACTGATAAATTTTAAATCTCATCTCGTGTCAAAAGGTCTTCGCAGAAACGACATGACTTTAAGGTATTTTATCTGTATATTAAAGAATAACACAATTGAACCCGTGACCTCGTTATTACCAAGTTTTAAAACATTAGGGCACTTAGAAAGAGAAAAGAAATGGCGTGCACTTTCTTCAAAGCAAATGACAATAAATATATCTAGTTATAGACCTACTGGTTTTACTTCCAAACACAAAATAACAAAATAATATATTTTCTTTCCATTATTAGTTCACGTTCACAATGAACCAACCCTGGATTCATCAATAAAACGAACAATGGTGGTCGTGTTCTTAAAACCATTGTTGCACCCCATCTATTATTTTACTGTAAAGGTTCATTCACAACTAAGCCACCGGTAGCAAAGGGGTCAAAATTATAATTTGAAACGTTATTTTCATTGCAGAAGTGCATATGCTTGAGAATGGATAAGACCATCCTAGTAGGATGAAAAGCCGTGCATTGAGGTATTTATGCCATTAGTATTACGAGAAACGAAAAGTTTTTGCCAACCACTTGATATTCAAATGTTTGGTCAAAATATCAAATATTTTTAAATTGCATTTAAATTTCATATTTACTTAGTATCCGAATTGCTACTGAAGGTATTAATTATTGATTTTCCATTTTAATTGAATATTTCTGCATTCTGATTGTCTTCGTTGCGGTATGACTATAATGTTACCGGGACTTGTCAAAACAATCTATACTCTATGGACATGAATCTAACAACACACTACACGGTCAGTAGTGTCAATTATGTTGGGAGCAGACCGCGCGATGTTGCGCAGCACTGGCAAAGCAATCACATATAATGCCACCACGTCGTGAGCTCGCTTAAACAATATTGAGCATTTCAGCTACTAAGATAAGGTTTCAAATCGTATTGTATTTTATTTTCTTTGGCAATACGCTCCCAACCGTTGCTCTATGTATGAGTTGAGGCTTATATGTTTAAGGGCCTTGACGAACTTGTGCGAGCGGTCGTTTCTCTTCGAAGTGCTTTTACCAATGTTTGTTTTGAAGTCGAGATGACAAAATAAGGCGGGTATTATATTTGAAGAGCGATGTGACAATTATGGTCTTTGATGGGGTTTCTATTGATTTTCTACCTTTTTATTTACATAAGCTTTACTTTTCATTCTTAATATTGCGCAAAAATTTGGTAGTAAATTGGTATAGGTCTCAAATTGAGTAAAAAGTTAGATACAACATGCCTTAATGTATTGCAGGTAAAGTAGAAAACTGGCACGAGGCAAGGGATAATAAGCAATTTGATACGCTTAAGATAATTCGTATTAAATTATATTTAGACCTCACTCGTGCGGGTTTGAACCCCTCTCTTATTTATATGTATATTATAATATAAAATTCTTGCGTTACTGACTGACTGACAGAAAATGTACGCTAAAATATATTGGGCGTAAGAAGCTGAAATTTGGCAAGTATGTTCCTTGGAGACCGTTGGGGATAAAATCTATAATAATCAGATGACGTCTGATAGGAGAGAATGGAAGCAAAATACATTCTGCGCCGACCCCAAGTAATATGGGAACAGGGCAGGCAAAAGAAGAAAGAAGAAGATAATCCTTGGGGACCGTGCACTTAGATTTTTTTTTCGATATTCCCTCGGGATCGAGTGTGAAATTGCCGGTGTAGCTGCGGACATCCTCTAGTATTATTATAAAAAGATTGAGTACAGATTATCGTGTTTTATAATCATCTCCTTAAAGCGATGTAGGTCAAACTAACTTCCTCATAAAAATATTTTGTGCCGCCAAAATCCATAAATCTCATAGAAATCCATAAGTAGTTGCTGCAAATTTAACTCTGCAGAGAGCTATTCATATATATATATATATTAAGAAGTAATTAAGAGAAGTTGGGTCAAAACCGATTCAGCACTTTCAAACTCGGCGAAAGACTTATTAAAATTAATTATCGAGTCATCAATGGTGACGAGAGTTTTCATCTGGTAGACTTTGGTTTTGAGCTGAATAAAGTTTTTATGTGTAGGCCGTCTATATGGGCGCAAATTAATATATAATGATTATATTGTTACGAAAATGTTAATAATATTTAAGATTGATATTTAAATAACTATTTGTGAACACAGAACTGAGAACTTCACTACTTTACAATATTAGACACTGTATTGGCTGCTTAACTGTTTATAAAGATTGGGTATTTAATTTATCGCTTAATTATTAAGATAACTCCAGAAACTTTCAAAGTAAAATCAATTAGTATTAAATAACATGATTCTGACACTTATTATTATGTTTTCGGTAATAAATAACATGCAATTATATTTACATCCTGTTGACAGCGCCATCTGTTGACCGAATGTTGTAAAGCAGAGTTTGGCTATTAAAATAAATTTGTTATTTGTATAAAATAAATAATTTGGTGTTGTGCAAAATTCATTACAATATTAATGTCGATTTTTGAATAGTTTATAATTAATCGTACAGTAATTTCAATTATATGTTGAAAAGGAGTTGTTAAACGTTACATTAAGTGTAATGACGGTTAGTTTATAAAAAGGACTGTAGTTCGCATTTTAATTCAATTCTGTGCTAGAAATCAAAAGATAATAAACCAAGTAATATTACGTGAGTGTTTTTATTATGGAGTCTGGAGCTGGACACCATAACCCTGGCGCATCGCCGACAGCAGCGGTTGGATAAACGCCCCCTAAGAGACTTCAGAATCTACGGTTGGCGCGAGAGTGATGGGTCTCTTGGCTTGGCCGCCATTACCAATGATGACCTGAAGACTGATGCGATAAGCGCTTGGAAGCCGTGTTTGGCGCTAGTCAACCCTGATCGGAGACCACACGGTGTGTCGGAGTTATGGCGAGTACGTCTACACTTCACGTGAGGCCACGTGCGAGCGAGAGCGACAGAGCGACTACGACGGGATGCACGCACCGGGGTGTGCCGTGGCGTGAACGCTGTTCTGCTCCGAGTTCTACCAGAGGTTGCAGATGCGGGTTGTTGATGCACTGACCAGAGGTATTTATCCAGAGCTGATTTGATTAGAGTTTTTGAGAAACATCCTAATTTTATAAATTATGGTGCTTACACGATTACCTACTGTCCCCGTAAGGATTACCAGATAAAAATTATACAGTCAAAATTACGAACGTTACACCCCAAATAGAACTTATAGGTAACTGTTGTTTATCCACGTTTGGTATATAGCAGTGCTATTGTGCTTATAGTCATGTTATGCCGTCGGCTGGGGCTCTTGTCTGTTTATTGATCGTTAGGCCATGACGGAAACTTTCTGTAAAAGTTACTTATCTACATAAGAAAGAGAGAAAAAAGCTTTGTTATGTGGTTCTACTAATATAATTATTAGTAAAGAACGATATAACTGCCCTTTTCAAGTTGAAGCTCTAATATAGATCCATTGTATAAATTACCTGATTTGCTTTCAGTTTAGATAAGCTAATCGATGTGCTGAATATGAATGCAATTGGTAGTCAATAGGTTATCCCAATAGTAAAACATTATAGGAATCAAAACATTATTTATAGCCCTTGGTTACACATTACATAAGGCTAACTAACTGCATTACTTATGGCTAGTGCTGGCGGCGCGATTATATGAAGCCTCTCTTGATAAATGACTTTCCACTACAAAAATGATTAGCATAAAACCAGTAGTTTCACAGATAAGTGCATTCAACAAAACAAACTTCAGTTTTATTATATTAGTACAGATATAATTATATTCAGAAGGTAGATATGAAAATAAATTTGTGATACACATTTTTAAAGTTAGTATTTGTAAAGTTACAAAATAGGTTTTATTATATATTTGTGGAATCTGTAGGTGCCTACATGATTTCATTTTAACATTATGTTGAAATTGTTACTGTCAACTTGCAGCTCAAGTTAAGGTTATATAATAAGACAAGAGAACCCGACATATCTTAATATTTGTCGCTTAATTTTATACCTGTATAGAATGATTTGTTCCGACCATGATAAGTCCTTGCTTAACCCAAATTACTGAAGCTAGAAACCTGAGATCTGGACAGTAATTACTTTATGGACATATGCACTCAGGTTATATAAAAGTCCATCTCTAGGCATTTTAGGTTGAAAGTCTTAAGGCAGGTAACTGCTAATCTTTTATAAATAACAAGCCTTAGTGTTTTACTTGGTAAATACAATTTATTTTATTTGTGAGTTCATTTGCAAAGTTAGTTGCTTCTATACTTATTCAAGATGACAACCAGTGATAAACCAATAAAATATAGTGCTAACCTTATTGCTTAGCTCTTGGGGAATACAAGACAGTTAGGAATATGATTATTAGGATTATGATAAGTGGGTTTAAAGAACATGATGTGAAAATCCATATTATCTTTTTTTCCATTTAGCAGTATTTATTCTTAGCAAATAAAAGAAATTGTATGAACTACTCATGCTTTATCGCTAAGTCAGTTGTGATTGGTCAGTTTAAGTTTATTTATTCGGATAAACAATTATTATTTGTGTATGAATTGATAAGAATTACATTGGCACCACATGTTAACAGTTTAAGGTAAATATTAACATTATTTGGAAAATTCCCTTAAATATAATGTCAAATAAAATTAAAGTTGAATTACATAATGAAGGAGGGGACGAATGATAAATGGAAACATTCATTTCAGAAAGAAAGGTCTATTTGAATTATTTATAAAATACCAATATCTGAGTGGCTTTATTAACTTTTATGGTTTATTGTGGTAAATTTCTTAACTGAGTGGAATCATTTTTAGAAATAAGACAGCACTAATCTTGCTTAGTAATAGCGGTCGCTTGTAAATTTCTCTTTTATGGCTCAGTTGGCAAACAGTTCAACAATTTCACAGCTTGCACTATGCCTAAAAATATTCAATATTGGATTAAACATATTCTTACATGAGTAATAAAACTGTTTTATCAAAACTGCAAAATATGGGTATCCTGATAACTTTATATTTGATTATCTAAAATGGCACTGTCGGACAGAACCTGAGAAAATTCAGATTGTCTTTTGTATTTTACCTTATGCGTAAAATATGGGCTCCAACACTGTTGTAGCTAAGATAACTATAGGTTGAACATGCCTGATATATAGATATAGCTTAATAGACCGGACCACTTTGTAAGAGTAGAATTTTATTTCATCTACAGTTACGAAGGTTCATGGAACTAATATTTGGGTGGGAAATGTTGCCCACCACCTGTCTTTTGAGTGTTGCAGGTTGATGATGACATCCTAGCAGATGACCTGACCTTAGTGTGAAGAGAGGATGGACGAGCGATCCTTTACTGATTGGTATGTATGGATGACGGTGGCCCGCCCTTTTGACGTCGGTGGTTTTGTGTGTGGGCTACGCGCACACGTGCCGCATGGGTGCTGTACTGAGCTGGAGTCAAGCATTGTTTGCTAACCTTTGTTGATCAACATCAACAACTGTATGAGAAGCTTGACCGTATTCGTCAGATACCGATTTACGTGGGGGGTCCTCTACCTCCTCCACTGTCGTTGTCGGACCTATGTAATTGCATTGTATTGATATAACTGATCATGACGAACGATGATGATTATTTTATGTATATGCATTGATGTGTTTATGAAGCAAATTTTGCATTTGTGTTTGTGTAAAATTTTATTTTTCCTATCCAACATCCTTCCCAAAACGCTGGCTGGCCACCATGCGTATCCTTGATCCTGGTCTTGTTGGCTAGATCCCGTGATGGGTGATGCCGTGTGTTGGCTAGATCCCGTGATGGGTAATGCCGTGTGTTGGCTAGATCCCGTGATGGGTGATGCCGTGTGTTGGCTAGATCCCGTGATGGGTAATGCCGTGTGTTGGCTAGATCCCGTGATGGGTGATGCCGCGTGGGCTAAATCGACCCTATGTGGGTGATGCCGTTTGTGGGCTAGATCCCTATGTGGGTGATGCCGTTTGTGGGCTAGATCCCTATGTGGGTGATGCCTGTGTGCGCTAGATCCCGTAATCGGTGATGCCACGAGTTGGCTTAGCCATGGGTAAAGCATTGTTTGTTAGATCCCGTGATGGGTGACGCATGCCACAGGCTAAGATCCTATGACTAGGTGAAGCCTTGTAAATAGCTTTAAGTTCATTCTGTATGATAAACGCTTATTTATGTAATTTTTATATTCATTATTTTTGTTTGTTATGCTGTTTATTCTGTAACCGTTACCTAAATAGTCAGCGCGAGGAGCGCGCTGGATCAGAATGGCCGTATGGGCGCAAATTAATATATAATGATTATATTGTTACGAAAATGTTAATAATATTTAAGATTGATATTTAAATAACTATTTGTGAACACAGAACTGAGAACTTCACTACTTTACAATATTAGACACTGTATTGGCTGCTTAACTGTTTATAAAGATTGGGTATTTAATTTATCGCTTAATTATTAAGATAACTCCAGAAACTTTCAAAGTAAAATCAATTAGTATTAAATAACATGATTCTGACACTTATTATTATGTTTTCGGTAATAAATAACATGCAATTATATTTACATCCTGTTGACAGCGCCATCTGTTGACCGAATGTTGTAAAGCAGAGTTTGGCTATTAAAATAAATTTGTTATTTGTATAAAATAAATAATTTGGTGTTGTGCAAAATTCATTACAATATTAATGTCGATTTTTGAATAGTTTATAATTAATCGTACAGTAATTTCAATTATATGTTGAAAAGGAGTTGTTAAACGTTACATTAAGTGTAATGACGGTTAGTTTATAAAAAGGACTGTAGTTCGCATTTTAATTCAATTCTGTGCTAGAAATCAAAAGATAAAAAACCAAGTAATATTACGTGAGTGTTTTTATTATGGAGTCTGGAGCTGGACACCATAACCCTGGCGCATCGCCGACATCTACGTACTTCTGAAGGAGAAGCGAATGTTCTAGTTATTAATTAAATAGTTTTTGCCTGCGGATTTGCTTTGCCTGAGGTTGGTGATTGGCACAAGTGGTAGCTCATGTGCTATTCTGATCAAAATCCGTTCAGTAATTATTGGATGAAAGAATAACAATAAAAAATACACATCCATTCGTCCTCGCAAACTTTCAAATTTATAACATACATACATACATAGTCTCACGCCTATATCCCCGAAGAGGTAGGCAGAGGTGTAATATGACACCCACATTTTATAATAGTAGTAACATTTGGTCCTTGGTACTCTGTATACTCCTTAGAATATTTTACTCATCAGAAACTCGTGAGATTAACCACTTTCGTCACCTTCTGCTTCATATGTAGATAGGTAATCGGATACAAAACATACACGTACTGAGAGGACGCTAAACCACCGCTCCCTTTTTGGCATTATTATATTATTATTAGCTTTTGCCCGCCGCTTCGCGCGCGTTAAATTCGGGGTAACACAAATCTACTTTCAGTCTCAAATTGTGTGAAGGCACTCCTGATTATTCTAAAGATTCAGAAACCCTATAGGGTACAAAGTAACTCGGTCAGTATCCATGACATTATCTACCGGAAGGTACAAAATAAGATCACCTTGCATACAATCAAATGTTCTTATACATGTCCAATATATATCTATAAACATTTTCACATTTATAATATTAGTAGAGAAAATCGTTTCAGCCGTATAGGCGTAGTATATAATTTATTAGTTCATACATGCGAACATAATCACCGTGCACAATATGACATTATGTATGATGTGACAGTACTGACAGGTCATTATGTATGATGTGACAGTACTGACAGGTATCCGATAGCCCATGCGCAGCACTCAATTATTAGCGCATGCGTTCTTACTTACAAGAGGTAAATTTGTGCCGTACAAATTTCCACCCTCCCTACAATCCCTCCCAGTTTTATTTTTGTAACTTATGGTAGCCTATATCCGTCTCCATGGTCCATTATATCTCTATATCAAATTTCAACAAAATCGGTTCAGCCAGTTTAGCGTGAAAACGGAACATACATACATACACACTTTCGAATTTATAATATTAGTAGGGATTTTTTCACTAGATCTGAGCCTACTTCTTACAAAACAAGCAAAATGAGAGTAGAAATTCAAATTGCCTTAAGTTTTTATTTATTCGAAGAAAAATAATTTAAACCTTTTCGCTATTTCCCTCCAATCTTTAGCATACCATCCTAAATCACAATGGCCCATACTCCTTTCTAAGGAGGCCTACTTTTCGGCAGTTTAATAGACTGATCGGACGTCCCCTGATCTCTAACATAATACATCTGAAAGGTTCAAAAAGGTCCAGTATATGGAATTTCATTATGGCGACGCCTCATCCAGTTGGATTTATAACATCCTATGAATTTTCTATGAAATTTCTCTTTCCTATGAGCATAGAAATTGGTTGCGTCTGGAAATTCTGACGATATTGCTTGGATAAAGTTAGGTTACTTGTGGTATGGTATTTTTATGTGCACCAATAATTGATACTTAATATAATAATTTTATTAATACTAAAATAAATAATAGGGAGAACAATCACTTATTTATTACATTTATATACTAGATCGTAATTTACTAGAATCTGAATCAAAATTATAATTCAGATTTTAATAAGCAGAAAGTGAATGCAAAACCAAAATTTGAAGTTGGCTAGCGCCTATATTGATACATTCAAATTCAAATTGTTTATTTGTGATATATGGCTATTACAAATATTATCAGTTGTTACAATTGGGGTAGTAAGGTATCACCATATTTCAACCAGGTAGGCATGCAAAATGTTACTTAATTGTGCAAAATACAACTTTTCTGTTTATACTTAACATTTAACAGTAGTCCACCTAGGAGAAAAGCGGTTTAATACGTCTATATTATATTATCATTGAGTCAAAATTCAAGTGACTATATTATCTCAAGAAGTGAATATTTTATAATTACAATAAATACTAAACAGAAATTATATTAAAAGCAAATGTATAACTATTATGTTAACATGTATGTTATTACTACAATTTAAGAGTTAAATTTGAAGGGTATAATTAACGCATAATTAAAAGTTAACGCTGGGTTAGAGCGGTGCTATTGCAAAGAGCACCTAGACTCCAAGCAATTTATGGTTCACACGGAGTGTTGTCTGTTGTTGGGATTGAACAGACGACTCACAACGCAGTGGTTTTAGCAAAGTGACTATCTAAATAATTACGCCATCCTCTATAGTTTTTTTGCAGTCTACTGCAAGACTTAATTTGCTTCACACTAGCATTGTGATGTAATGGAAGGAGGAAAAAAGGAGGATTTGATATAGTAATACCACGCTTGCCAGACGCATCGGTAGAGGGTTATGTGTCAAGTATTCCATCTCTTCGCAAATATACTATTTTCTTCATGTATTCCATGCTTTACTGAGTAGCATATTACAACACCCACGGAATAAAACGATGAAGTGATATTTTGTATCAATTCACTACGCCACATGTGAAGTCAAATAAATTTAAAGCAGGTGCTTTAAATTTATTTGACTTCATGGTGCTTCATCAAAGATTTACCCCAACTCAAAGCGTTCCAGTGTACCGTGTCTTACTTAAACTATTAAGAAGTCTTCTGATCTATGCAAAATATTTTAAGGGTATCTACCCTTAGTATATTAAGGGGGGTTAAACTGTCAAGGGATTTTGCATAACCCTCTATTTACCTTGAGACATTCTTACTGTGTGATTCAGTGTAGGTTAGTTTGGTTAACATTTTGGAAGGCATCTTGTTTGTCTTTTTTGTTTGGTGATATGTTTACATAATAGTAATTATTATACGACATGAGGTATTTGGTTTTAGGATCGAATAAGGTGGTATTTTATCTGGATGGTATTCAATCGTTATGTCCGAGGTCGTTATTTTGATTCCCAGTCAGGACAGATCATCAATAATAATTCTAAAAATGGAGTTGATTATGGCCAGGTATAAGGTTTGATGTCGAGATTTCTGTCTTTTCTCAAATACATTATAGGCGTAATTTCTTTATTCACCTCAAACGAAACCAAGAAAATAAAAAGTGGCAGTTTAAAGTGTAACGTGTAACAATGTTATTCTTAAACCGTCTCCACACAGAGTGAATAAACGACACTATAATTATTTACTACCCACAAGTTGGACAAGTTGCTAGCAACGCCCGTATGTCTCGCAACAAAGGGGTTCCATGTATTACCCATCTCAAGCATCACAGTGGATATTAATTAACAAGAACCTCAACGTAAAATAATACAGTAATATAATTATTGTCAGGCAATAGGCAACGAAAGAACATGATTGTATTGTTATAATTAGGTCCGTTTTATTCAAAGCTTAATATTCGACTACAGTTTTGCTGTTATTATTTTCTCACAATAAATAATAGTGGAGCGTGTTTTGAAACATAATTGACCTGTTCAAGTTAAATATGGCGTAATTTTATTTTGAACGTAAATAACATACCACTTATCTGGGAAGGTTCACCCTTGTTTGGTATTACAACTTTTGATGTAATATTACTAATTCGAAGAAAGTTTCAGAAATTAATTAATTTTTATAATTTCGATTAACATAATTTTCATTTCATCGAATATTTATTTGCGATGACAACATTTGCGCTATTGATCAAAAGGTATAGTGTTCATTTGATGTAATGTTCAGGTGGTATACCATGTATTTTATCGAATCTTCCATTGGTGTAATGTAATGCCGAAAAGAAAACATTGTAAATATTTGCAAATTTAAATATTATTATCAACAGCTAGTGCCTAGGGTTAGGTGCTACGAACTAAAGAAATAGGTTATGTTAGGTTCTCTTTTGACCCCTAACCACAGAATAGATAGTACACCCTAACCCAAAAATACCAACTTAGTCCTCATTCTTCACACTAGTTTAATAAACTGAAGTTGACGGATTTTCGGTTTAAGGGTCAAAAGAGAACCTAACATAACCTATTTAATTAGTACTTGAATTACAGTCGCACCTAACCCGAGGCACTCGAAAGCAAAGAAATCATTATAAGTCTAGTGAAACATTAGTTTAGATAAAATAAGTGCATTTGAAAATACGGTCAAATGACATTATTTCAAATAAATAAATATGCTAAATATAAATCTACCAATTAATTATTCGGTCAAATGAATAATTATATGAAATGACTTTATTGTAACCAAAATTAGCCGGAGTGATTATCGACAAAACGTTGTTATACCAAACAAGGGTGAACTATCTGGTAGCACGGTAGTGCCCCCGCCAAAACGATATATTTTTAATGAGATGTGTGAAGTTAGGTTGGTAGAGTTAGCACGTATAGATTTATGAGATGTGATATCTTTTTCACACGATAAGCCATATGCAGACGTCTTGGCAGCATTTATATGTAATCAAACACACACTCCCTAACAGCAGCGCTCTGAAAAATAAATAACTTTAACTGAGGATTGAGATACTTTATGACACAATTTTGCCCAGTTGTTATTTGATGTATACGCACAATTTTGATAAATACGTTCAGTTAATTGTGCGCGAAAGAGTAACAAACATCCATTCATGCATACTTCCTCACAAAATTCCACATTTGCAATGCTAATAACATGAAATGTATATTTTACTCGGGATACTGCCTTTTCACCGAATATTATTTGGCCGATTATCACTTGCCAACCAACGTTTCGCCTATTTTTCACTTTGACGACTAACGATTGTCAATTTTTTTTGGTAGAATTATTTTTAAGTTGACTATTGTAATGACAAAAAACGTTTGAGGCATTTATCTTTTGTCAAATTATTAGGCCAGACAACTTTTAGACGAATAACGTTTCGTCTGTTCAGGTGATGTTTCGGGCAGTTCAGGTGAAATCGAAAGGAATCGGTTAGGTTAGGTTAGGTTAGTATGCTGATAAACAATGCACGTCAACTGAAACAATGGCTGGTTAGGTTAGGTTAGAACTGCGACCACAACGCACGAGCCGAGCGAGCGAAGCGAGTGTGCCGCGACAGCGGCCGGCAAAGTGCAAGAACCAAATCGCTTTTATTTCACTACACAGGGCATTTAAATATGCTACATCGGTTAGGTTAGAACGGCGACAGTAAAGAGAAGACCAAACGTTAAGTTGGCAACTGTGAGGTTGGGAAATAAAAACAAAATTATATCACAAGTTGGCAAATGATTATTCTGCGAAATAAAATTCTGCGAAACGTTAGTTGGCAAGTGATAATCGGCTGAACAATTTTCGGCGAAAAGGCAGAGATCCATTTTACTCAGCTATCAACATATCTGCAGATTCAAACGATAAAGTGCTTATGCACTTGACATCTCATCGATGACTCAAGCTTGTCAACTTGAAACAATCTTATTGAGACATACCCATACTTGTCTTGTCTGAGGCACATCAGACTTAATTATAGTACTACCTAGTACCGACAAAACCTTTGTCGTACATTTTATCATCATCATCATCTTCCTAGCGTTATCCCGGTTGCATCCAAGACCTTGGAGCCCGAGGTCTGCTTACTAGTCCAACTAAATATGACAGACTTTTCAATCAGCCTGTCACACACTTAATCTTGGCCGTTAAATACACGTCTACTTTTCTTGCTTAGTAAAAACTGGGTACTCGTCAATTCATAAGACACTTTGACCCTTGTACCGTCCTTATGGTTTAGAAAATAAGTGTCAAAATAGTACTGCAACTGTACTTGGCGCTGTGAGTACAACCGCTATAATACAACCGATAAAATACGCAACCCAACTTACAAAAACTAGGAATCCTTACAATAAAACCTAACAAGAGAAAAATATTTGGTCCTTAAATAACGCCATATGGCTTATACAAAAATGTATATCCCATTGTAAATCCTGTACCGTTTCATATTCGGCTGCCATTTTAGCTAAACGCCCTGTGTACGTCAGGATGGCTGGACCATGAGAGATTTTGGAGGTTTGAACAATACCAAACTTTCGTACCTATTTTATACTATTTGGTACCAGACATCAAAAATTTTGTACCTCGCTAAAGAGGGAAAACTATTACGAGGAAAGTGGCCAGCCATTCTGACTTCAGAATGGCTGGACCAAACCGGTGTCACCTAGTTATAGGCGTTATAACTAATTCATCTTTTCGTTAAAATATAGTACCTAATTGGTACCTGAACATATGTTTTTCTTATATTTTTTCGATAAGCCGTAAATAAGTTACACCTACAAGAAGAATTCGCATTTGCCCGGTTTTTCTACCCGACTGCGGCGAAGCCCAAAAGGAGTGTTATTTAAGCCAGTAGTGAAAAAATATTGTGAAATTGCATGGAAAATCGAAATACAATCAAAATAGTAACAATTTTATTTTCCCATACAAACTGTTCCTACCTATCAAAAATTTTATGCGTGCGTTCCGAAGGGATAGGTAGTAGGTAGGTAGTGGGTAGGTAGTGGGTAGTAGGTAGGTAGGTAGTAGGTAGGTAGTAGGTAGGTAGGTAGTAGGTAGGTAATAGGTAGATAGTAAATAATAAATAATAAAATAAATAAAATTTTATTGTGCCAAATAATTTGTTTACAGAAAGTTGTGTTCAGAATCTTCTTTTAAGCAAATAATGCTTGTAGTAGAAAACTCCGCTCCTCCATATTTTACATTGCGTGATAATTAACACAATAATTTTGAACTCTAGGATATTATTTTAAATACAAAATTATACTTGCACTGTGTGTGTGTGTGTATGTGTGTGTGTGTGTGTGTGTGTGTATGTGTGTGCGTGTGTATGTGTGCGTGTGTGTTTGCGTGATTGTGTGCGTGTGTGTTTGTGTGTATGTAATATATATAATGTATGTCATACAGCGTATTGTAACAATGCTTCAGTCTCCTCATATATAAGTGGTTTTATCCATTCAATTAGTGTTTCTTTGCACTCATAATATTTTTTTGTGTGTATGTATATCTTTTTATTTATACTGTTATAAAGTTGAGCTGATCTTTTGTTATATTGCATACATCCAAATTTGGTCTTTGTTGAGGGTATATCCGCTATATCATACTTCCTTCTTTTCGACCTTAAACCCACATTAAAAGGCAAGGACTTATGCTTCTTTAACACCGTTTGAATGATATACAACTTGCTTACAGAGAGTACATCACTAATCTGATAAAGGCTCACCGTAGGAAATCTAAGTTTTTTTAAATGCATTATCTTAAGGAGTTCCCGTTGTGCACGTTCAAGTTGTATAAATTTTGTTTTTGCTGCACCTCCCCAGATCAACAGATTATTTATTTTATTATTTATTATTTACTATCTACCTACTACCTACCTACTACCTACCTACCTACTACCTACCTACCTACTACCTACCTACCTACTACCCACTACCTACCCACTACCTACCTACTACCTATCCCTTCGGAACGCACGCATAAAATTTTTGATAGGTAGGAACAGTTTGTATGGGAAAATAAAATTGTTACTATTTTGATTGTATTTCGATTTTCCATGCAAGTTCACAATGTTTTTTCACTACTGGCTTAAATAACACTCCTTTTGGGCTTCGCCGCAGTCGGGTAGAAAAACCGGGCAAGTGCGAATTCTTCTTGTAGGTGTAACTTATTTACGGCTTATCGAAAAAATATAAGAAAAACATATGTTCAGGTACCAATTAGGTACTATATTTTAATTAAAAGATGAATTAGTTATAACGCCTACAACTAAGTGAAACCGGTTTGGTCCAGCCATTCTGAAGTCAGAATGGCTGGCCACTTTCCTCGTAATAGTTTTCCCTCTTTAGCGAGGTACAAAATTTTTGATGTCTGGTACCAAATAGTATAAAATAGGTACAAAAGTTTGGTTTTGCTCAAACCTCCAAAATCTCTCATGGTCCAGCCATCCTGACGCACACAACGCCCTCGAAAGGACGACCCAAACGTGATTCGGTTGGAAAATATGAACATATATGTTAGAAGCGTATTTGGGTTAAAAAAATATATCGTGATGTCGAAGATTGTATGCTTAGTTATGTAGAACAAATCGGTTGAAAATATGTACAAGACTACTGGTTTTTGGAAAGCCTACTGTCCAATTCTAATATTATCAGCCAGGTTTATAGACTAGCCCACTGCTGATCACAGGGCTCTTCTCACTATAAGAGGTTTTAGTCCATAGTTCACCACGCTGGCCCAGTGCTGGTTGGCAGACTTAAAATGTCTTTCGAGAATATTGCGGAGAACTCTCCAACATGCAGGTTACCTCACTATGTTTTCCTTCACGCTTAGGAAATTTCAACTAATGATAATTAACAATTAAATACGCATATAGGTATATATCATCCTCTTATCGTTTATCTTAGCGTTATCCCAGTTTCAACCTGGGGTCCGTTTACTATTCCAACCGGGTTTAGCTAAATATTAGCTTTACCACGAAGCAGTCGGCAGTCTGTTGGTATCTCCACTAGGCTATCGCTGCCTTTTTTTAATACAAATACATACTTATATAGGCTATCGCTGTGTTCGATCGCTCTTTCTAAATTGTGGTACTAAAATTGAACACGACGTTTTTCAACCGTTTGAATTAAATTTATGCATGCCACTTATGGAAAATCGTCAAAACCCGGTCGGAATCCCACACGAGTTTCATACAGTTTTACGAGATACTTTCTTGTATGTGTAAAAAGGTATAGGTACCTATTAACTTTTTTAACTTCTCATAGTAAGAAGAGGCCCATGTCAGTGGTTTGATTCAATGGCAACATCACATATGACACAAGTCAGTTGCACGTTCTGTTTTTAATTAATGTTGATATAGGATCTCTGCCTTTTCGCCGAAAATTGTTCAGCCGATTATCACTTGCCAACTTAAGTTTCGCAGAATTTTATTGCGCAGAATAATCATTTGCCAACTTGTGATATAATTTTGTTTTTATTTCCCAACCTCACAGTTGCCAACTTTACGTTTGGTCTTCCTTTTATAGTCGCAGTTCTAACCTAACCGATGTAGCATATTTAAATGCCCTGTGTAGTGAAATAAAAGCGATTTGGTTCTGGCACTTCGCCGGCCGCTGCCGTGGCACGCTTGCTTCGCTCGCTCGGCTCGTGCGTTGTGGTCGCAGTTCTAACCTAACCGAACCAGCCATTGTTTCAGTTTACTTGCATTGTTTATCAGCATACTAACCTAACCTTTTTTCTTTTTTTTTTTCTTTTTTTTTATTGGTAAGAGTCCGGCACACCCCGCCGTCTACCCCTGGCAGAGGATAGTCCAATGAGCATTTCCTCCACGATAAAAAAAAAAGCATACTAACCTAACCTAACCTAACCGATTCCTTTCGATTTCACCTGAACTTCCCGAAACATCACCTGAACAGACCAAACGTTATTCGTCTAAAAGTTGTCTGGCCTAATAATTTTACAAAAGATTAATGCCCCAAACGTTTTTTGTCATTACAATAATCAGCTTAACAATAAATCTACCAAATGAAACGTTGTCATACAAAAAATTGACAATCGTTAGTCGTCAAAGTGAACAATAGGCGAAACGTTGGTTGGCAAGTGATAATCGGCCAAACAATATTCGGCGAAAAGGCAGGATCCCGTTGATATACTTTCTTAATATTTTTTATTTTATTTTATTTATAGACTCACGTCTGTATCCTTGAAGAGGTAGGCAGAGGTGCAATATTACACCCACATTTCACCATGAATTTTTAGGTCCCATGTAATAGGGGGCGAGCCTATTGCCGTACCGGGCACATTACCAGACTCCGTGCTGCTACTGAGAATTACCTAACGGAAAACCCAATAACACTTTGCCCGACCCGGGAATCGAACCCGAGACCTCCCAATCCCTCGCGCACATTTATGCCGCGAGACCAAGGAGCACTTTCTTAATATGTTTTATAAAAACGAAAAAAATATTATTATTACTCATGTATTCATCATTACTCAAATTTAATTTACTTTTTTAAATATATCACTAACAAAAAAAAATACATTTAAAATATAAAAAAACCGTGGGATCCCACAAGCAACGGGCACAGGGTCCAAGCTGCCGGTGGTTAGGGCTCCAGAGACAGGAACTTCCTCACAATACGTGCCGTGTCGAGAAGAACTGCCTTTTGCATCAGACCCTTGACCCAAGCACCCAACGCGAGCCTCTTAAGGTGACGATCGAGGTTCTTGGCTATTAGGCCATTAACCGTTACAACTATCGGCACAATAATTGCCGAGTCCACATCCCACATGTCGACAATCTCGTGAGCCAAGTCCAGATATTTAATCTGTTTGTCTTTCTTGGCTTTCACGAGATTCTCGTCATGAGGAATGGTGACATCAACAATTATTGCGAGGCGCTCTGATCGATCTATCACCACAATATCAGGTTTGTTGGCTACAACAGTCCTGTCTGTGACGATAGATCGATCCCAGTACAATGTGACATGGCGATTTTCGAGAATTGGCTCTGCCACATACCTGTAGTACGGTACCTCGATGTCTACAAGTTTGTATTTCAGAGCAAGTTATTATTTTTTATTTTAAAACTTCTTGCACATAATTTAAAATTATTGCACAAAGGCGGACTTAATGCCATTGGCATTCTCTACCAGTCAACCTTTGGGTGGTGCAGAGACAATCATAGTAGGTGCATAAGAAAAACGTAAAGTTAATTAATAAATATGAAATATGTAACGTTATATAGGAAACTAATAATATAACGAACAATATAATAAAATCATATAATAAATACATATAATTATAATATATATACGAATATAAACTACACAAATAAATACATAGCTATAAATACATACGTTACTTAATATTATGTACAAATATGTATAAAATAACTTATATACAAATATGCCTACTGTTGTGATTCTGTCAACTGTTCCATGTATCGCCTACGTACTCTAGCCTTAAAACGTTCACGAGACGAAGACATCCTGATCTCTGGAGGGAGTGAATTCCACAGATGAATAACCTGGATGTTAAAAGACGAATGGACAAGTGTGGAGCTATGGGAAGGAACCAACAGAAGTAGATTATTTGTGGAACGAAGGTTTTTGTCATGTCCACTGCAGAGATATTGAAAGTGAAGAGTCAGATAAGAAGGAGCGTTTGGTGAGTTTAAAAGAGAGTAAAGCGTCGTTAACGTGCGCAAATTGCGCCGTTGGCGGATAGGCAGCCATCGCAATTGGGCACGGTAAGAGGAAATATGGTCGTATTTACAGAGATTGAAAATGAACCGAATGCAACTGTTGAGAAGTCGGTCAAGTTTATTGAGCAGATCTGCATTCAGATCGAGATAACATACATCACCATAGTCGATAAGAGGGAAAATTAAAGTTTGCACAAGCATTGTTTTCGTCTTGATTGGAAGGAAATTCTTAAGGCGATAGAGAGACCGCAGGGAACCCGTGACTTTCTGACTGGCACTCGCAACTTGAGAACGCCTGTCAAGAGTAGTATCCAGGTGTAAACCTAGATTTTTCACACTAGGGCTGAAGGGAATGTTAGATCCGTTGAAAGTAATAGGTGGCAGAGAATTTAATTTCACTTTGCACATCATCCTTGAGCTTCCTATCATGATGGCTTGGCATTTAGTTGGATTTACTGATATGCCGAATCTGTCAGACCAATCCTTTAATGTGTTTAAATCTCGGTTGACTTCGTCTATGGCAGTGAAAAGGTTTTCTACTCTTGCCTGGGTGTAGATCTGTAGGTCATCGGCGTACAGATGATACGCACAGCGAAGGTCATACGTAAGAAGATTAATAAATAATGAAAAGAGAAGAGGAGAAATTATACCGCCTTGAGGAACGCCAGAGCCAAGGTCTCGCCAGGTTGATGAAGTTTCATCCAGGCGGACTGACTGCTGACGTCCTCGAAGATAGGAAGAGAACCATTCCAAAGCGTCGGAGGAAATCATAAAGTGGGAAAGGATGGATAAAAGGATATCGTGGTTGACAGCGCCGAAGGCGTTTGAGAAGTCCACCAAGACCATTACTGTGATCTTGGAGTCCTCCACACCCGACCTGACATCACCAGTTAATTTGAGCAGTGCGGAGACAGTGCTATGTCCGAGTCTGAATCCCGATTGTAGTGGCGAAAGAATATTATTTTCGGCAACAAACCCGGACAGTTGTTTGTGGACGCATGCTTCAAGCACCTTCGACAGGAATGGGAGAATAGAAATGGGTCTAAAATGGGAAGGAAGAGAGGGATTGGAAATCTTCGGTAGTGGCCGAGCTATAGCTTTGCGCCACAATAATGGAAACTGGCCGGACTCCAAAGAAAAATTGAGGATATGGGTGAGTGGAAAAAGGAGAGAGTCGAGGATGACGGCGACCATATGACGACTGACGTTGTCACAGCCCACCGCCTTGGATTTGATAGACAGGACCACTTTTTTGATCTCATCCGACGGAATTGGAGAAAACTTGAAAGAATTGATATTGGGGTGCAATAATCCGGACATATAGTCCAAAACTAAACGCTTTGCAGTGGCATCCAGAGTGCTAGCAGTAGTAAAATGACGATTGATGTCATCTAGCCCAATAGTTTTAGGCAAGTCCATATGCCGATGCTTCCCAATACCAAGAGTACCCAAAAAATTCCAAATATTGGCAGGTGAAGACGACTCAATATTTTCTAGAATGTGTCGGCGTTTAGCATTGCGTATCATCTGGTTGCACCGATTCCTAGCCGTTTTAAAAGAGGTCCAGTTCAGATCACAACGATCTCTCCGGTATTTCCGAAAAGCACGGTCCCTGCGTCTCATAGCCGTTTGAATTTATTATAGCGCAACTCATAATGATATAAAAATGAATCACGCTTACATGCTGTAATGAAAGTTGTGAAACTAAGATTGAACTTCGCAATCTAAGGATGAAAAATAAAGGAGTCATGAAGTTACTTTAATTTTCTGGTCCCGTGAGATTATTAACTTCTTATATTAGTTGGCAAAGGCCAAGGCACTAAACGCAGTGGCGGGCGGCAGGGATTTTGATGTACATGCCTCGCTTTAATCCGCCGCGGCCGATGTCGCGTCACAGTAGAACGCGCCATGGTCTTTGAAATCGCTGCCGCTGTCACTCTCCGCTACACTTCTTGGCTCGGCCGGCCCGGTCTCGACCAGCAGTGGCGGGCGGTCGTCGGCCATCGTCGTCAGCCACGGCGTGTGACTGCGGCGGAGTAAAGCGCGATGTACATCGAAATCGCTTTTCGCTGCCGCCCACTGCTGTAGGTCGTGACGTGGTCGTGACCGGGCCGCTAAGTACATCGAAATCGCTTGCCACTGGCGCCCGTCGCTGCCGTTTGTGCTACCGTAACGGCCCGGCTATAACAGCCTACACCGGCGGCGGTAGCGCCGAGCGTATTCGATGTACATGGCGCGCTTTGCTACGCCGCGGCGACCCATGGCGCCTCGGAGTAAACGAGCCATGTACATACACCGAAATCGCTCGCCGCTGCCGCCACTGCTGTAGGCTGTGGCCGGGCCGTAAAGGTTTACTTAGTCGGCGAAGGAAGCGACTAATTTATTATGACGAAGTTTCATGCATATTTTTATGCTCCTATAAGCTTGAAGGATAAAAGATGTGTCTCATCTTGATATCGTGAGTTTCGATTTAAGGTCGTTTGGAAGTGTCTAGATTATTACCGCTTGCTGGATATGAGTTATTTTGTAATGAGATTTTAGGCATAGTAACAGTCTTAGTATGTAATAATAATATTATCGTAAATAAGCGTGTGGTGCTTTTTGTGTGAATGGGAACATCCCATGCTTGTTTAGTAAAAAAAACTGTAAATTTGTTATTTTGTTATTTTTATTTTTCAAGCATATATTTTGTTTTTTTTCTTTAACTATTCTTTATATTGTAATTTTTCTTTGTTTATTTTTCGAAATAATTCTATTTGCACCAGTCCTTGTGTTAATGTGCACGAAGTGTCATTTCAATTCGATGGATGCTTTAAAGTGGGTGGAAATCACTGGGGGAGCTTCAAACTTTTTATATACCTAACGTCATCGTCATCGTAATCAGCCTGTCATAGTACACTGCTGGGTAAAGGCATTTCCAATGGCACGCTACAGAGTCTGATTTTTGGCTTTTCGTGTCCAGTCGCGGCCAGCTACTTTGCGTGTATCGTCACTCTACTGGTAGCCGACGTCCACTTCTAAATAACGCAAATAGTGTGCTATATCCAACTAATATTTGAAAAAACCTTAGAAACAAATCTGTTTACAAGAAAAAAAGGAGAGAAATCTCAAAATACCTAAGTGCCCGGATAAACGTTACGGCATCCCGGATATGTTGAGTTTACGCTTCGCTGATATATAATACACGGATGTACCTGTCCGGGTAGGATTTCCAATTACTTTAACCCGAAATAGCCGGGTATGTGTCTACCGGAAAATAATATTTGATATTACTCGTAATCCGGATAACCGGGCCCTGAAATAGTGTGCTCATGTCCTTATTTTCTTTTAATGTGATTGTTTTCTTCATGTGTGCTGAGATTTTGTTGCGGAAGATGTTCTGAATGTTATTTTTTTACATATTATTATGCTTACTGCCTCTGTGGTCCATAGATAGCGTACGCGTTTGCTGATCGGTTCTGGGTTCGATTCCCGGGTTGGGCAAAAGTGTTACTTAATGTTTTCCGAATTTACAGTAGCAGTTGAGGGAATAAAAAAATTATGCTTGTGCGTTCATCGATTTCATCATACAGCCTTTTAGAGCCCACTGCTGGTCATAAGCCTCTCCTTAACGAGGCATGTCTTAAGTTTTGTCGTTTGAAGAAAAAATAAAAAACTGGTTAAGTGCGAGTCGGACTTGCGCACCGAGGGTTCCGTACAAACCTGTAGGTAAATAAGTAAAAGTTCACCAGTCATAGTTATGGTATTTTTATTGCAAAATTAAATCCATAACATTACAGTATGGAAAGCTGGAGGAGCATAAATTAAAGAGAAAGGTGTCTTTGTCGTTTGTAATCAGTCATCCTTTATTTTATATTAACATTATCGCTTATTTTATAATATAACTTAAATACCTATACCAGCCTTGCAGCAGCCTTGCAAAAGTCTGCTGATGAATGATGGTAAGATTTTTTATCAAAGTTATTGATTTACTTTACTACTAAGCTAACTAATCTAACTGATTAAGTATTTTTAATAATAATAGTATTTATTTGCGATGAAAATAAAACTAGGGTGACACATAAAATAAAACAATCATCAATATTCTTAAATAAATAACAAAAATAATTAAGGGGCGATAGCCCAGTGGTGTAGGTAACGGACTGCCGAAACGATGATCTCGGGTTCGATCCCCAGGTACCCCAGGCACAAATCGCTGACTTTTCGGAGTTACATATGTGTGTATTTAAAATGTTAATTATCGCTCGCTTAGTAATGTGCTCTGTAGATGGCAATAGGCTCGCCCTCTATTACATTGGGACCGAAACATAACTGGCGAAGTGTGGGTGTGTAATAGACCTCTACCTACCCCTTCAGGCATAAAAAGGCGTGAAGTTATGTTAAGTTATGTAAATTTAACCTCTGGGACGCTGGCGGGACATACGTATGTCCCAGGAAAATTTGTTCCGTCCAGTGCTTGCGGGAAACACGTATGTCCCGCAACGACAGCGCCATATTTCACAACTTTTAAATGATGTTAAAATAATTCCACCAATAAGATTATGTCCCACTATTGCAAAGTATGAATATTCTTTCCAATTCTGCATTGTAATTGGTTGTCATTTTCATAGGCAGTTTTTGCAAAAATAACGACTGAAAATTGTTTACTACAAGTTTGACTTCGTGCGCGTTAGAGTGACAACAGCTCTGCTTTGAAAAACGTGTAGCGACGCAATCTCGTAATTTCACTAAACTTATTATATATCATTGTATCATTACACTCGGAAACTAATCTTGTTTTCTATAAAACATAGTTAAGATATGATCATTGTTTAAATTATAACGAAAAACGATTTTCAAAATATCATTACTAAAAATGGCGGCAAGTTGGAAATACAACCGTTCGCGTTTCAGTTTTGTAAGATTAGGTAGTTAAAAAAGTCGGTACTATTACTCATTACCTTTCTTATTTATCACAAATGATTGAGTAAACAATAATAAAATACTAAACTTATGATTTTGATAATTACGAAAGTGTATCTAAATCGGCACAGTTTCGCGCGCGACTATGGCGGCCGTTTCGTACACCGATTATGTGTTGAAACTTTAGTAGATTTATATAAATATTAGTGAAGTTGTTATTAACTGTTGATTAAATTCAATAATTAACTAAGTAAGGTATATAAAGTGCTGTGAATAATTGCTAAATATTTGTGAGATTGTGTGTGTTGAAAGTATTATTGGAGAGGACTTTTTCGTATTTTCGAGTTTTATTTCAACGAACTGCAGAGAAAAGGTATTTATACATTATATATCTATTATAAGTTTGTAAAACATATTTCAAGGATGCCAAAACCGTCATTATTTTTGTCATACGTTTAAAACTAACTGAGATATAGGTAACACAATGACGCCGGTCAGTTGTTGCTCGGTCAAGACGCAAAGCAGCCTGCACTACCGGACATTTTTTATTTTTCACGCCCTGCGTTGGAGGGGTTAAAACATATAAAGGAAATGAAAATTTAAAAGTATGGAATTAAGTATCAAATTTGAACCAGATCTGTAAATGGAGACTGAAAATTTTATGAAAGTACCACATTGAACATTGAAGTTCGAAAAAACGTTATCTATAAAGGTACTACTTCGTGTTGTGCTAGTGTTTATTAACGGAAACATGTTTATAGATGAAAAATATGTGAAAATTCCATATTGGGGATTCATTCTAAAATCAATATTGAAGTCTCCCACGACAATCAGACGAGAACATGAATTATACCTATTGAGGTTGCTGCCGTATATTGTTGTATTTATGCATTTTATTGCAACATTAATTGGACATTGTGGTGACCTATATACAGTTATCACTCTGACATTAAACATTTCGAAATGCAAACATTCACAATGGCCGTTTGCAGCGTCTGGGTTATTTAAAATCTCAATCAGCCTATCGCAGTCCACTGCTGGACATAGGCCTCTCCCAACACGCACCACAGTACACGGTCCTCAGCCATCCGCATCCTTTATCTGGACTATAAGACGTTACTTCGTACCAAATTTCAAGATTTTGAGTTCACGGGAAGTACCCTGTAGGTTTTGATTCCCTTGCGAGTAGACGCCAGTTTGAAAATATGATTATATTGCTCTTTCTTTTGATTGCGTAGACATATAAGTTTGATTTTGTTACAGCCTAACGATGTTATATACCTTTTTTATTTTTTTGGTTTCGGGTTGGAAAATCCTCATGGAGTCCCTCCACCCTGGGGGATGGGCGAAGGGGACTATCAGACTCTTACTGACTAAAAACCAACCCGTGTGCCTCATGTACCCGTGTGTCGGAAGGTCGGGTTTCGCCCAAGCATACATCGCAACCCCTCGACGGGTATTGGCCCGCCATATGGTCCGGCGGACCCCGAACAAAACCCCCTTGGCGGCGGATGATGGTGTTGGGCTCCGCCGCCAAAACGCCAAGCGGCCGCAGAGGATAGGGAGGACGGCAACGCAACACCGGGTATAATTTGGTAGCTTCTTATAGCAGGGATAAACAAAGGGGTGGCACATGCATTCTATTGAAAAATGATATTACTGTTAAAGAGTTATTATTTATTAAACACCATGCCGCACAAAATTGTTTTGAAGCATGTGGCATAGAAATTATGAGTCATAAAATAATAATAATATGCCTCTATAGAACTCCCTTATCAGACCCAATGTTATTTTTAACAAAATTAAACAATTTACTAAATGATATTATGAGAAAGTACAGATTTAAAATACAACTACTTATAGCAGGTGACTTAAACATTAATACTTAAAAAAAAGGTGTTGTTACCAGTGAATTACAAGCTATATCAAACAATCATAGATTAAAAATTCATATTGATGTTCCAACTCGAAAACATTCCTGCATTGACCATATATTAAGTAATATTCCAAATGCCACAGCATCAGTATTACCACTTTACCTTTCAGACCATGACACTGCTCAAATGCTAAGCGTTCCATTAAAGTGCCAAACACAAAAAGTATCAAACTACTATGTTTTTAAAAGAGACTTTAACACTGAAAACGTAAAGAAATTTAAAGAATGTCTACAACAGTTATCATGGGCAGATGTCTACGATAAAAATGATGCAAATATGGCATTTACGAACTTCCATGAACATTTTTGTCTATTTTATCATCTTTGTTTCCCAAAAAATCGAATAAAAGTTAATGTCAACAATAAAATAAAGCAAAACTGGATAAGCAAGGGCTTGAAACTAAGCTGCAACACAAAACGTCAACTACGATACAGATATTACAAAGACAAAAATGCTTACAATAAGACGAAATAAAAAAAATGTATTTATAACTCAAAAAGGAACTCAAATATAAAACTTATAGCGAAAAGTGACAAGAAATGTAAAGCCACATGGTCAGTAATAAAAAATGAAATTAATGCATATAATCGCAGGTACAGTATTGATATTCTAAAAATAAACGATGTAACACTGACAAAACCGACTGATATCGCATCGTCATTTAATAACCATTACATCAATCTGAATCAAGAAGCGATGCAATACAAAATACAAACTTATGATAGTAGAACTCAGAGCCAAAACGTTCATTCAATGTTCATTTTGCCAATGTCGGAAAATGAAGTCAAACTCGAAATAAATTCATTGAAAAATACTTTTTCGGAAGGCTATGATGAAATAAATACTAAAATCCTTAAATCATGCTCCGATGAACTTATTAAAGTAGTAACATTCTTAATTAATTTATCATTCTCGACTGGAACGTTTCCAGACGCCTTAAAATCGTCCATGATTAAGCCCCTTTTCAAAAAGGGAGAACGTAGTAATATAAATATTTATCGCCCGATAACATTAATACCAATTATATCAAAAATATATGAGAAATGCATGCTTAAAAGGCTTATAACGTACTGCAATAAATTAAATATAATCCATACAGACCAGTACGGATTTCAAAAACAAAAATCCACAACGCTTGCAAAATTTACACTTCTAAAGGAAATATTGACAATAATCACTTTACTACGGGATTATTCTTTGACGTATCCAAGGCTTTTGATCTCGTCTCGCATAGCACTCTTCTGATAAAACTGGAAAGACTTGGAATTCGAGGCATAGCACTAGAATGGATAAATTCGTTCCTTAGCAATAGACAACAAAGGGTTGTTATTAATAAAATTGATAAAGATCGTAATATGACACCGCATTTGTCTGAAAACCAAATTAACAAACATGGTATACCGCAAGGAAGCGTTCTCGGCCCAATTCTATTTGTATTATATATAAACGACATAATAAATATAACAAACCACAAGTGTGTCTTATTTGCCGATGATATATCTATTGTGGTGACTACAAATAAAAAAATAAATACCGTACATGATCATGAATTTGACATTAATAATACTATTGACAAACTTATAGACTGGTTGACATTACATAATTTAAAAATAAACTTGGACAAATCACTATATATACAATTTAATAAATGCTATAATAATAAATACAATCTGACATTAAACATTCCAAAAATTAAACAAGCAACACAAACAAATTTTTTAGGAGTAACGATAGACGAAGACCTAAACTGGAAACCAAACCTTGATAATATATCAAGCAAAACTAATAAATTTGTATATGCTTTAAAACATATTAAAAAAGTAACTAATACAAAAACAGCTATTATATCGTACCGCGCATATGTAGAATCTGTTCTTCGTTATGGTCTTATTATGTGGGGAAATAGCACAGATTCAAATAGAGCTTTCGTAGCGCAAAAGAAATGTCTTAGGGCTATATACGGTATCCAACCTGACGATTCTTGTAGGCCTATATTTAAAAATATCGGTTTGTTACCACTACCATCGCTGTATATTTACGAAATTTGTATGTTTGTAAAAAAGCATAAAGATTATTTTAAGACAGTAAATGACGTAAGTTGTAGAAATCGGCGTGATCCAAACAGGCTTATAATGAATGATATCCCAAGATCAACAAAATATAATAAGAATTGCTTAGCAATGTGTGTACGTATTTACAACAAAATTCCTCATTCGCTAAAACAATATAATACACATTTATTTAAACGTAAGCTACAAGCTTGGTTGAATCAACACAATTTCTACAGCATTAAAGAATTTTTTGAATATAAACATTAAATATTTCTTGTAAATATTTGCATGCTATATATGTAGCTAAACATGTAAGGACTCATATATCTTTTAACATCTGTAATACCATGTTTTTATGCAAATAAATATATTATTATTATTATTATTAAAACACCGCATCTCCTCTTCCTCTGCGGCCCCACCGCGACGCATCGAATGGTGCGCCCCCATTTGGTCGCGGGAGATAGGGCGCCCGGCAACGCAACACCGACACGCCTCTCCTCCCGCGACCACGCCCGACTGCGAGGGACAGACAGAACTGTCCCCCGCACCCGCACCGTTGGACGCATCCTGTGCAGGCCCCGTCAAGCCCACGCGGAGCGTCCCCTCCTGGATCCCTCTAAGCTTCACCGCGGGTAACCAATCCACGGTTACTGAGCACCCCCACCACGACAAGGTGGAGATCCCACGGGGGGGGAACGATGTTATATACCTGATTATTTGATATGAATTTCAATTTAATACCTCCACGCGTTCAAGAGAAAGGGGTGGTAACTTTAAATTTATAAAAAATATTTTTCATAAATGACGTAACAAAAAATTTACGGTTTTCGTAATTTTTCCTTTATATGTGCTATAAGGCGTTGCTTCGTACCAAATTTAAAGATTCTGAGTTCACGCGAAGTACCCTGTAGGTTTTGATTCACTTGCGAGTAGGTGCGAGTTTGAAAATATGCTTATATTGCTCTTTCTTTTGATGGCGTTGACATAGAAGCTTGATTTTGTTGCAGCCTAACGGTATTATATACCTGAGTATTTGATATGAATTTCAATTTAATACCTCCACGCGTTCAAGAGAAAGGGGTAGTAACTTTAAATTTATTAAAAATATATTTTTTTATATGCTGTAAATAAAAATTTACGGTTTTCGCAATTTTTCCTTTATATGTGATATAAGACGTTACTTCGTACCAAATTTCAAGATTCTGAGTACACGGGAAATACCCTGTAGGTTTTCATTCCAATGCGAGTTTGAAAATATGCTGCAATTTGCAGCAAAAACGGCTTTATCTTTTGATTGCGTTGGATTTGAAGTTTGATTTTTTTACAGCTCTACGGAACCGTAGATTTGAGTATTTAGTATAAATTTCAGTTTGATACCTCCACGCATTACTGAGAAAAAAGGTCTTGACAGACGGACGGACAACAAAGTGATCCTATAAGGGTTCCGTTTTTTTTCCTTTCGAGGTACGGAACCCTAAAAACACAACTAGAACCTTATAGTACTTTTTATTGTTTTTCAAAGTATTCATCACGTAGCTTAATACACTTTTCCATTCGCTCAAACTAGTTATTATAACATTTATTCCACTCTAAAGTGGGAGTGTTCAAAATGGCTGACTTGAAAGCGTCAGCTGCTTCTTCACCGGACTGGAACCTTTGACCATGAAGAGTTTTCTTAATTTTAGGAAATGTAAAGAAATCGTTAGGGCTTACGTCAGGACTGTATGGAGGATGGTCAAGAATTTCTACTTTTTCCTGCTCCAAATACTCAATCGTTTGACGAGCGCTGTGTGAGCTTGCGTGGTCGTGGTGCAGGATGATGCGTCGCTTTGAGTTTGATTTTCGATCTTCGGCGGTGACTTGTGGTAACCAAACTGTGGTATACCACTCTCCGTTAACCGTTCTACTGTCTTCAAGTGCAATAGTCGCAACATGGCTGATTTTCCAACGAACGTGGCCACCATCTTCTTTGAAGTGATTCGAGAACGTACAACTTTAGTCGGCTTTGGCTCGTCCTGAAAGACCCAGATTGTAGATTGTTGTTTGGAATCAGGATCTTAGGCATAGATCCAAGATTCGTCACCACTGACGATGTGACGATGTCGTAAACGTGATTTGACTCTCCTCGGTTGAATCTTTGCAGAGTTTTCTTACACCATCAGACGCAGGCCGCCTTGTGATCGTCGGAAAGTAGATGCGGTATCCAACGGCAAACTAGCTTTCTCACACCAAGCACTTCATGCAAGATCTTTTGAATGGTTGTCCCTGAAAAGCCAAATAGAGCTTTTATCTCTCGATGCGTCACATGACGATCTTCGAGAATTAGTTGTCTCACAGCAATGATATTATCTTCAGTGAAGGCAGATTTTGGGCGTCCATCACGAGATTTGTCACTAACACCAGTATGTCCACGCTGGAATTGTAAATACCAGCGTGCGAAAGGCCGCAGACGTGGGGTTTCATCACTGAACACAGATGTTAGCTCTTCAAAACACGGAAGCCCTGTCAGGCCTCTTTTAAAGCTTAAGAAAATTATTGCACGAACATTTTCTTTTGAAAGATTAATTTTCGTACGTAACCTGACAGATTCCAATCGAGGCTGTGACTAAACAATAGCATTAATCCTAATACTTTCAACTGTTTTGAGATTTAAAATTTAAACACATTTAAATATAGAACAGTTCCAAATTCGTAGAATTCAGAGAAAAATGGAAACGACAGAACTTAAAAGGCATGCCTAGTATTTGCTTATGGGAATCGATGATCGTAGTGCCCAGACGCCTTCGATTGCCTACTGCGGCCACTCCATGCCT
Source organism: Euclidia mi (assembly GCA_944739405.2). Lineage (NCBI taxonomy): Eukaryota > Metazoa > Arthropoda > Insecta > Lepidoptera > Erebidae > Euclidia > Euclidia mi. Next base: position 67,461,345 of record OX123192.2, read on the forward strand.
GATATTAAAATCAGGCAATGTGATGTTTGCGTGACACTGCGATCTCTCGATGTCCGGAAAGCCAGTGCACCTGACGGAATTCCAGCGGTTGTGCTTAGGAAATGCGCAGCCGAGTTGTCTCCAATGCTTACACGCCTGTATCGCCTATCATATGCCTCCGGCGTAGTGCCGCAGGCTTGGAAAGAGGCAAACGTACAACTGATTCCCAAAAAAGGGGATCGTTCTGATCCGGGCAACTATCGACCCATTGCTATCACCCCTATCCTCTGCAAGGTGTTTGAATGAATAATCAACAACCAACTCATTCGCTACCTAGAAAATCACTCTCTAATCAGTGATCGTCATTATGGCTTCAGACCGAAACGACCAACGGGTGATCTTCTAGCGTATAACACTCACCTTTGGGGTGAGGCGATGGACAGGCATGGGGAGTCGTTGGCTATTAGTCTCCACATCTCCAACGCCTTCGATAGAGTCTGGCATCATGCGCTTCTTTCCAAGCTTCCAGCCTACGGCTTGCCGCCTCGATTGTGCAACTGGGTTGCCAGCTTCCTGCATGAGCGCCGTATCCAAGTCCTTTGTGACGGTGAGTCATTGAAGTTTCTCCAGGTGAATGCTGTTGTGCCTCAGGGGTCCGTGTTATCACCCACGCTTTTTCTTCTGCATATCAATGATATGCTTACTTTTGGGGGCATACATTGCTATGCAGATGACAGTACGGTACATGGGCGATATCTCGGAAACCCTGCGGCTAAGCAAGCCGATACAGAGGAGTATAGGCGAACACTTGTTGCTGAGCTTGACTGGGTTTTGAATTGCATCTCGCATTGGGGTGATGAGAACCTGGTCCAGTTCAACGCCAACAAAACATAGGTGTGCGCATTCTCAGCTAAAGTATCTCCATTCCTTCCCCATCCCTCTCTTCTGGACACTCCACTACCGATTCAAAACAGCCTCAATATCCTGGGTATGGACATACGCAGAAATCTCAACGAGAAAAACTACATCGAGGGTGTCATCAAATCCGCATCTCAGAAACTCGGAGTCCTGAACAAGGTGAGGAGGTTTTTCACGCCGGAGCAGTTGTATCTGTTATACAAGACCCAGGTTCACTCCTGCGTGGAATACTGCTCTCACCTTTGGAATGGCTCCGCTCAGTACTTATTGGACGCCCTCGATAGGTTGCAGCGGCGTGATGTTCGTATCATTGGGGATCCAGAGGCCACTAAGACTCTTGAGTCACTGCAATTACGCAGAGGCGTGGTCTCAATGGCTGTCTTCTATCGCATTTATCACGGTGAGGGCTCCGAAGAGCTCTTTCAACTAATCCCACCCTCTCCTTTCCTATCCCGAACGACACTTGCTGGATTAAGGTGCCACTCTTACACGGTAGAACAGATACCGTCACACACTAAACGGTTCGGCGCCTCTTATCTCTGCCGTACCATTAAGATGTGGAACTCTTTACCAGCCCACGGCCCACGTGTTTCCTTCCACTTATGATCCTGGGTCCTTTAAGCGGGGCGTGAAAAAGCTTTTCTCAAGGCCGTCAAGGTGAGGGCCATCATGCCATAATGCCATGCTGGCTGCTGGGATGATTGCCATCACTATGGGACTTCAATGACTGCTTAACATCAGGCAGCATGGAGTCAATTTATTCGGCAGCAATAAAAGAAAAAAAAAGGCGTGAGTCTATGTTTGTATGTACAAACCGCGAAAGTTTAAATATCTATTATGCTACGCTAGCCAGACGGGTTGATTCCGAAAATTATCATAATATATCACGTAAAGACAATTTTTGCTAACTTAACTTGAATTAATATCTAGCTTTACACAGTAGTCAATAAACATTTTAATTTTAAAGTTACCAGCTAAAATAATTGAAGTTGAAGACACGTAATGAACTTTAATTTTAGCTTAAATTGATAGAATTTTTTCTAACCGTTGGAAAGTCACAAATTAAGTCTGGCTTAGTTAAGTCACGAAATTAATACCTCCGTTTTTAAGCGGTGATAGCCCAGTGGTGTACGTAACGGACTGCCGAGACGATGGTCACGGGTTTGATCCCCAGTTACCCCGGGCACACACCTCTGACTTTTCAAGGTTATGTGTGTATTAAATTGTTAATTATCGCTTGCCACGTGCCTCGCAGAGCACGTTAAACCATCGGTCCCAGCTGTCATGAAGATCTTTGACAGTCGTTACGGGGAGTCAGTACCCTCAAATAAACTGATACTGGTCTAAACCATGGAATATCGTTATCCCTTCGGGTTGCGGAGGTCAGACAAGCAGTCGCTCTGTGGAAAAGTTGATATTTTGATAAAAGTTGGCAGAAGAATCTGAATAATTTGTATATGTATATAAATATATAGATATTTATGTATATAATTATATATTTAATATTGTTATTCTTAGATATGTATAGTTTAGATATAATTATTATTTATTTTATATAATTATTTTATAATCTTGTAGTATCAAATGTATGTATGTATTTTAAACTATGTATTTGTGTACTAGATCTATGCTAAAAAGGTCTTTCTTCACATAATTCTGGAATACACCCACTTTTAATCTCTGCACCACTCTAAGGTAGACTGGGAGAGAATGCCTACGGCATTTAGTCCGCCTTTATACGCTCCGTGTATATAATTTTTTTTAGATAAAAAAAATAATATTCTGTTATATCTAGTTAGAAAAGTCATTAGTGCGTGCCGCGGATTCGAACCCGATACCCTTTGCATGGCAGTCTGTTGGTATCTCCACTAGGCTATCGCTGCCTGACGAATACAAAGTATCATTTCTTCATTATAAGCCGTGCGGATGCGTGTCATAGCAGGCGATTTAGAAAAACTTTGAAAAGAGACGACAAACCCGTCATCGACCCTAATACCTACGAGTCTAGTCTTGAGACAAGAGCGAGAGTAGGCCAAATCGTCCTACTCTCAATCACAATCTTGACTCACAATGCTATCATGAAGTAAATTAGGAGAGAACTATGTCCTGCAATGGCTTGTGAAAGGTGGTCTGATAATGATCTGATTTACTTATATCATATAAAAGCTTGCCTGGACGAGACGGCTTTCAGAAATAAAGCCACCATTTAGAAATAATACTTGCCAGAATACCAGCGCTACGGCAAAGTTTATCGCAGCATTCGCTGAGGCAGGATCCAATTTTGGCCTCACTAATGATGTTCTTATATTATTTTTGTTACCTTTTTTTTCTCTCTCTTTGTATGAGAATTTAGTGTACAAAAGTGTCATGTGAGGACAAAATAAACGTTTTCTTTTCTTTTTCTTTTCTTTAATATTATATCGAATTTTAAGTCATTTTATAAATAGGTATTTGAGTTGACAAATACATAATACGATTACCGACTTATTTTATAAAACGTGCAGTAAATATTATTTTGGTGTGAAATAATGTGTATTATCAGACAAACCCAATGCTTCTACAAGTAATTATTCACCCAAACACGTTTATGTAACAAAATGTAAAACACATGGACAGCAATAAAACTTTCAATTGATTGTTTATGCATTTGTTACTCATTGAAATATCCGCTGTTTACAATTGTGGTCAAATAATAGTGGAACATTTAAAATTAAATTGAATAGCTATGAAACCAAAATAAATCACGAAAAAATCTTCTAAAGTAGGAAGTTAAATTTTAAAATTGTTTTGAAATGGCACATAACATAACATCCCGCCTATATCCCTGAAGGGATAGGCAGAGGTGTATTATTTACACACCCACACTTCGCCAGTTTTGTTTTGGTCCCAATGTAACAGGGGGCCTGTTACCATCTACCGGGTACTTTATTAAGCAAGCGATAATTAACATTTTTGAGGCGCACATAACTTCGAAAAGTCAGAGATGTGTGTCCGGGGTAGCTGAGGATCAAATTCAAATTCAAATTCAAAATCCTTTATTCATTTGGGTCACAATGTGACGCTTATGAACGTCAAAATAATAAATTTATAAAATAATTACTTATAGACTCTACATTTACATTTACTGCCACATTTGCAAAGCAATAGGTAGAACCATGAGAAAGAACGGGCAATAAAACTCACGGTCACTCTTTTTCATCGCCAGGTTTTGCATAATACACATAATTTACATTTTGTAAGGTGCTGCAACTGTTACACCTTCTTTATCACTTGTATATATTTACTGTACATAATAATACTCAAGCATAATACTTTTGATGTTCATTTGGTTAGCCTCCTCAGAATAGACATGGTCAAAAAGGAGCATCCACTTACATTATATATACCTAATAATGCAGGCAATCTGCGAAAGTGATCAGAACCATGATGGAAATCTAATACCAGCCCGCAACACCGTCATCGACCAGTCATCACAAGTAGCACCCGTTCACGAGTATGACGCATGTGCCAGCCATCATCCCTCTCGCCATATTAGAGGGACAGGGATGACCCGACACACGACGCCACCACAAGAAAGGACATTTTAGTGAGCATGATGACAACGGTATACGAACCAGCAGTAAGAAACAATCTATTGGTATACTGACCATGACCGCCAATTACCTCCATTTTCCAGATCGTTATTATTAACATAAATTAGTGAAACGCGTGAAGGAATGCAAATGTAGAAAGAATTTTGTGAAGGTGACAAGTGAACAATGATATTATGATCAGGGATAAATAATGTTAAACTACATTCAACAAATCATAAAAATATCCAAATCCTGCAAAAATCATGTGTTCACGAGGCACCTCCACTTAACATGTAAATAAAATAATTGTGAGTTAAACAAGCCTAAGCCTATCCCCACGGTGTCTTATCATTTAAAAATTTCTTAATAGTGTAATAACCCCTTTGTAAAAGAAAGTTCCTAATTGTCCGTTTGTATTTGTGCATGGGTAAATTCATTATTTCAAGAGGCAATTTGTTGAAAAATCGTATACCAATCCCCGCAAATGAGTTCTGAACTTTATGTAGACGGTAGTTAGTTCCCACCAGTTTATGCTTATTCCTTGTGTTCACTTTGTGCAAATCACTATTTTTGCGGTATAGAATTAAGTTTTTCTTAATGTACATTAAGTTAGCATAATATATATATTGCGATGCAACTGTCAATATATCTACTTCTTTAAATTTATCACGTAAAGAATCTCTAGCACCTAACTTATAAATTGCACGTATGGCCCTCTTTTGAATGACAAAAATAGTCTGTATATCAGCAGCTGTATCCCATAACATTATTCCGTAAGACATTACGCTGTGAAAATAACTAAAGTAAACTAAAAAGCAGTATCTATATCTGTGAATTCCCTAACTTTTCTAACTGCAAACGCTGCAGAACTAAGTTTTACTGCGAGACAGGATATTTGGGCGCCCCACTGAAGCTTACTATCTAAAGTTAGACCTAAGAATGCGGTTAATTCGACTAGTTGAATTGTTTCCTTATTTGAATAGTTATTTGTGCAACAAGAGAGCAAAGTTGTTTTTTGTTTCGAGTGCTGATTTTGAGTCCCGAGCAAGCGAAGGATTCTATGATTGATTCACGAGCGTAGCGAGTGAATCAAAGTTAGAATCCTGAGCGTGGTGAGGGACTCAACAGCACGAGATACAAAAAACTTTGCTCTCGTGTAGCACACATAACTTTTCACCACAGCAGTGAGAACACATATTACTTAGGAGACATAGAAATGAACAGGAATAGATTGAATTCTGCATAATCACTTGTTGATTTAACTCTTCTGGTGTTAAAGTACAGTCATCATCGCTAGTTTCACTCATCTTTTAGATTATTTTATATATTAATATAATTTAACACGTTACGCTATACCTATTATATATATTTCGCTGATGCTGATAGCATTAGCGAAATTTTTATTCCTGCTACTTTTTAAAATCGCGTTTTAATACCGCGTCTCTGATGTTTATTTTTCAAATGTATCATTTTTGTAATTCTAAATAAAAATGTATTGGTTAGATACAAATTTTATACTATTAATTAGACTTATTTTTATTAAAATCCAATAATAAATTAAACATTTAAAGTAATTTCTTTATTACAGATATCTTTTTTTTTGCGTTTCCGAAGGTGTTTTCTTTGAGGTCGAATTCCAAAATCGAATTTCGAATTCGAAGGGGTTTGTTTTTTCACTCAATTTTTATATGCATGTGAAAGAGACAGAGCACAGTAAAATTCGAATGTTTCAAATTTATGGCTGAACAATGTCAATTCGTGACACTGAAGATTGAAAAATTAAAAAGCTACTTTTACTCACGCTCGAATCAAAATCGCGTTTTGTTCACTGTTGTCTCGCAGCAAAAGCGGCATGTTTGAGCTGCTGTGGTGAAAATTATATTAGTAGGAACACTTTTGACATTAGGCAAAGAGAATTTAACACATTTCGTTTTGCTAGAATTTAGTACCAAATTATTTGTCGAAAACCAATCTAATACTTGTGCAAGAGTGTTATTGACGGTATCAAAGTTACTTGAATTGCGATCAACTTAAAAAATTAGTGACGTATCGTCGGCAAACAAAACAATATCACATAAATTTTGAACAAAGAACGGCAAATCATTAATATATATTAAAAAAAGAAATGGCAATTGCCACTGGCAAACCTAGAGACCTACTCCCATTAACATTTAGATACTGAATTCTATCTCTAAGGTAGCTGGCAACGAGATTGAGTGCGGTATCTCTAATACCATAAATTTATATTTATTTCTGCATTTTGGTTGTTTACAACACTGTCAAAACCCTATTCTAGATGATGCCAGCTTTTCCTAGCTAAATGACTTCCTGAGAAGAAAGGCTGAAACAATCTCAGAGTCATTGCTTTTTTTGTCACTTCAATTTCTTTAGTCTTTTCTTCATCTTTTAAAGCCCAGACAAAAAAAGGGTTTAGTATGCAAGTACAATGCAGGAAATTATCTGACGCTTTTGACTGACTCGGCCCACTGATGGCCCGCATTCAACAGCAATCGTACGGCTCAACCTTAATTGAGGGAGCCAGCACGATCTGTATCACTATGCCTCAAAAGTATCAATTTACGTAAAAGTGTATTATGTTCTATACAATCAAACGCCTTTGACAGGTCACAAAAAACACCAATGGCATACTTCGAGTTTTCCCAAGCATTAAAAATATGCTTTAACAAAGTTGCACCGGCATCAACGGTGGAGCGACGCTTAGTGAAGCCATACTGCTCACTGTGAAATAAATTATTTGTGTGAAAGTGGCTCTCTAATTGATGCAAAATAATCTTTTCAAACATTTCACTAATAGCAGGCAAGATAGAAATTGGCCGAAAATTACTAGGGTCGCTCTTGGATCCCTTTTTGAATAAGGGTATCACTTTACTGTGTTTCATTAGATCAGGAAATACCCCTGTATCTACGCATCTGTTGAATATTGCAGCTTAATATGGAGCTAAGCTAGAAATAATGTGTTGAACAAGTTTAACCGAAATGCCCCATAAGTCAACAGATTTTTTATTGTTAAGTGTCTTGAATACTTTCAGTATGTCATCATCAGCCTTTAACAGTCCACTGCTGGACCAGGCCTCTCCTTTGAAAGGAGGAATTGGCCTACTATACCACGCTGGCCAAACGGATTGGTATAGGGTTTGTATCAAGTTTTCCTTCTCTAACAGTTATGTTCTCTGCATAATATGCTCCCTCTGTCGGCTCTTACGACACCCATGGGATGATATGGGGTGGTGACATTCCGTATTCTTAATCCGTCACCACACACACATCAGTATGTCATTGGTGTCAATATATTTAAAATTAAAAAGCACATTACACTCATTCACATTGCCCCTAACCCACATTTCTGCTTTGCTTGGACATGAATCTAGACAGCTGGTTGGGTTCACTGGTATGTTTATGAAGAAATTGTTAAAAGTCTGAGCAACATCAGTTTTCCTAGTAATAATTTCACCATTAAATTTTAATTCATAATAGTTATCTACTAATTTAGCTCACCCAGTCTCATTGTTAATAATGTTCCAAGTAGTTTTAATTTTGTTCTTGGATTCTTTGATTTGATAGCTTAAATATAAGGATTTGGCTAAAGCACATGTCCTCTTGAAAACTTTTGAATAATTTCTAACATATTGAATAAATTCATGACTAAATTGTATTTCTTCATACCATACAGATCATACAACCTAGCTCTACTTTTGTAAAAACCTACTGTTGCCCAATCACAAAATTTTACTTTAATGCTTCTTGCAAATGTCTTCTGTTTAAAAATGTTATTGTACTCATCATTAATAGTTTTAAATAAGCATTTATATAATTCATCGGGATAATCAATGGTTAAGTCAATGCTGGCGATCTTGGCAGCAACATCATTACTAAAGTGTTTGAGGCGAGCAGAGGTCATTGGCCTACATGTAATTTCTTGTACTTTAGGGGTTGTATTCATTAAAATTACAACCTTTCGCCCGCAGTGATCCGATGTCAAGTCAGTAAAAACAGCCTTACTTAAATAAAGACAATTGCAAAAAACATTATCTAAGCATGTAGAAGAATGTGAGTTCATTCTGGTTGGTTCAGAGAACAAAACATTTAAATTAAATGAACTAAATAAGCTAACTAACCTAGTACCAATTGGTGATTTTTCTAACAAATTGACATTAAAATCGCCACACACGTTTATAGACTTCCTACTAGAAATTATGTGTTTTAAAACATCCTCTATAATGCTTTCAAACTGAGTGAAGTCGCTTTGTGGTGGACGATACACACACACTATTATATGTTGTTCAAGCTTAACACAAGAAATCTCAGCAGTGCGCTCGATAGAAAGTTTAGCTATATCCTTACGTTCTTTACATTTCAAACTATTATATACATATATTAGAGAGCCACCACGAATAGCCTTCTTTCTTACGAAGGTATAACTGAGTAATGTTGATTGTTAAATATTAATTGGTCACCTCGCAACCAATGTTCCGTAATACATAAGTTATCAATCTTATGTTTATTTAAAAATAAATCTATTTCTAATTCTTTGCCAGATAGGCCTTGTATGTTTTGATGAACTAAGTTTAAAACACACGAATGCCCATCTGTTGTCTCATCTAATAGTTTAAAATAATAGGTGTGTCAATACTACTATTGGTATAACTATCATCTACCAAATTCCTAAGTACTCTAGTAGTACTCCTGTCAGTATATAAATTAAATGCTAATAATTTAGCAAGTTGTCGCCTATGTACATAAGAAAGATACATAGTATCTTTTGTTAAAAAGAAATTACTAATAAAAATATTAGTGTCAAAAAATAAAATACTCTCACTATGACATGTCCTATTGTATAATAATAAATTTAATTTGCCTATCTGCCTGTTTTGGTCATCTGTGAGAGGATATGAATAAGGCAATGCACAAATAATAAAGCTACATCCTATTTTTGTGCTTAGATTTATCATTAAGTCTGTTAATTCCATGAGACTGTTTTTGGAGACTAATGAGCTGTCACTATATAATATGATGACAGTGGTTTGTGCATTCAAGTCGGCATTCTTAATCTTATCAACTAGGGTACAAGACTGTGCTCCAGGTGAACAAAAGTTCTGTGCTGGTCGTTCAGTGTGATGATCAATTAAGCTAACCAAACCCACGCCCAGTTGGTCTGAAAAAAATATTACATTCTTATTGTCAGTCTTTACTGGATGCAGTTTGTTTTGTGTATTATACTGATATCCATGTGCATTCAATTCTATTGATTCAGCAGGTGTAGTCACACACTTAGTTGTACAACTGGAACAGTAATTACTAGAGTTAGGTAATGAGATAAGTTGTTTTAAATTTTCTCGACCAACTCTTGAAATTTCTTCATATTTTAATATGTACTCATGAGTCTCATTCTGGTGTTCCATTATAGTCCTAGTGAGTTGAGCTTGTAGATTTTATATTTGTGCTTGCAACTCACTTGTGTGTTGTTCGTATAATAACCTACCAGAAACTAATCCTTCATTTGATTCTTCAAGCTTTTATAAAAGAGACTCACACTCTTTATTTAATTTACAGTTATCTTGTGCATACTGACTCAATTTGGTAGACCACTTAGGACCAGATTTAAGTTTCTTAATTAATTTATTTAACTTAAACAATTTTCTAATTTTATTCCTACTAAAACATTTTTTGAGACAGCTACATTTGAGAGCTTTTAGCACATTAATTTTGTCACCCAGGAGCTCAGAGAATAAGTTGTGAGTAGCTGTACTGTTAAAGGCCGCAATTGTGTCTTCTAGAGTTGAAATTCTGCCATAAGCCTCATTGAGACTTGCTTCTAACTCAGCGTTGCGGCTAAGTTGTCTGGAGTAAATTTGATTTGATTTACCTCGGACATTTCTTTAGGTGTTGTAGAATACGATGGTTCACACTTACGCCAACATGGGGTTCCCTCCTGTTGATCACGTCGAAGTCGTTTTGTGGCCAATGGTTCATCGTCAGAGCTGTCATCATCACTGTTATAATTATTATTGTGTACAAACACTTCAATGTTCCCGGGAACATCTTGAGGTAGTGAAGCAGTCACCAAATCTTCATCAGCTCCTTCTTCTTCATCCGTCACAACACTAGGAGGTGTTGGTATTATGGCTACATCATAGTCAGCATCAGAGTCGCTGTCTTCAAAAATAGCTTGAACAGCTTCCTCTAACCCCTCGTAGTGGTTTACAGACGTAAATCGTTTTGAAGACATTGTTAGGAAACTGAAACAAAAATAAAGGTTTTTCTTATATGTATGTTGCCGCTGTACTCTGCCGAGTACAGCAATGTTTGTTACAACAAAAAAGCTACTATTTCATACAAATTACTTACACAATGTTAATAATTTTATAAAATGTTTAATACTAGACAGAAATATTTTAGTTTAATAACTTGGAAATGACATTTGCTTATTGTAAACAGTGATAATATACACTTACTCGTAGCAGCGTTCTGTTCCGTTGATATGTGATGCTCACGTCGACACAATTTTAAATCTACCCTCACAAGATATTAATATTTTTTTAAAGTAATCTCTTGACAAGTATAATTACCCTCCAAAACTGATAAAACTGTTTAAATTTAAAACATATGTTACAAATACTTACTGTACTCAAGCGAGTACGGCGGCTCTAAATGGGTTAATAGTTGACTGTTGTCATCCTTGTACTTCTTTAACTCAACCAGTGTTATCCTTAATTTATTTTCTGTTTCCTTGGCCGTTGCCTTCCGAGTCATCATATGGGTAGACATTGCCAAGGATTACAAATTACCTAAAAAAGAAGAAAACAGTTAAGCAAAGTCAAAGAAGAGAAGAGATGTGATGGGGCTTGATTATTATTAAATAGACTTAGACAGAATAAATAAGAAAAGTTACAAAAGAAAAAGGCAGGTATATTAATACAATAAATTAAATTAATTGTTTGTAAAACTAAGAAATTGAGAACAATTTAAGTAATTTTAATACTTGAAAGTAATTATTTAATACTTTTACAAGGTTTCTATGGAAATTTCTCAGCTGATGTACTTAATCAACTTTTTTAATAAAAAAGTAATTATACAAGTTGGTACCTACAGGTTTAAACCAATAATAACTAATTAACACAGAAAAGTACACAAATATATTACAGACAAGAATAAATTGTGTAGTAATTGTGAAGTGTATCTGTAGATTGTGTTTGTCTGGGGCTGTTGTTTACTCCTCGATTTTGCTTCCACATGTAATCAAGCAAAAGGAGACAGAACTGAGCCAAATGTGTGTTGGACGAAGCTCACACGGGGGTGAGCCGAGTAATTCGGTGTTGTGGAGTGTTTGATAAGTTTTAATAAGTATTATACTCCCCGGGTTTCAGTCGTAGCAGATGTAAATTCAAATCCGTCCGTTGACACCAAGTCTCTGTTCTGTTCGCTCGTAACATTCGCTGTGTGGTTATTATACTTCAAACACAATAACTTATTATCACTACTTTATCGATATATATATTAAATAATATGGTAAATAATCAATTAAAATTACTTTAAAAACTTTAATAATTACGGAGCTAAAAAAATGACTAAAAAAATGATCGAACCTGAGACCATCGTCTTGGCAGTCCGTTACGTAAACCACTGGGCTACCGCCGCTAGTCTACGTTTGAAATGACTGCACACATTACGTAGTGGTTGTCTCACCGTTCAGCATTTATTTTGTTTTATGTGTTCAATCTTCACACGAGGCACTACTTTGTGTGATCCACAATTTGTTGTTTCGGGTATACTTTGTATTGTATTCGTTGAATTAATGTATTTATGTACATTTATTTTTTGAGTACGAGTTGTCTTTTCTATTACAAAGAAAGAAAATACTTGTATTGAACTTTACTTAGCTTTCAAATAAGCGTTCTTGTAGAGATTTTTGTCTGGTATTTTTAGAAATAGAAAAGATCTGGATTGGTCGCACAATAAAACCATTTAAGCACTACAAAAAGTTAACACATTCATAAAGATAAATGTAATTTCATTGAATGAAAAATTGTATAAATTCTCTCAATTCACCAGCCATGTTTTTATGGCACTTATGAACATCACAAAACAATTCTAAAGCATGTTCACATACAACCCAACAATAAGTGAATCACAGAAATATTTCACCCAAACAGTGACCGCGCACCTAACAACCCGTTGTGCTAGCGAGGTGACCACTTAATCCAATGTGGCTGCACATCTGCGCAGTTAATAGGCTTTTACTGCTAGTAAATAAAACGATTTGCATTGGAAACGACCGCCACGAGAATTTGCTCAAACTGCGTACTGCTGATTGCTGCAGAATCAAACTGAAACAATTGTATTTAGTCATTGATTTCACGGATTTTTTTATGTAATAATACCAAAAATAATGTGCTACGAGAGAGTTCTCGTAGTCGACTTTGCCTCTTTTTAGATCAGATAACTAGGGTAGAGTTACCCTAGTTATGATCGAAAAAGAGGCAAAGTCTGTACTATAATAATATCCTTGGACGATTCACTGCAGAACCTGTGCTATGGTAGTCAGATAACTGGTACACACTTATATTATGAAATTCTTATCCATTGTGGATAAATTATTTTTCTTTATTATATTGTTATTTTTTTTTCTACATACAAAATGAACCGACAGGACTCAGCTGAAGGCCAATAATCCAGTTAAAACACGATTGATGTTCCAAGTTCCAGAGAGCCTTTATTCACTATTCCCTACTACTGTAAATTGGACACAAAAGGATTTGAACGATTTGTTCCTAAATAGTTAAAATGTTTTTGGCAGTGAATGAAAAGGTTAATTTTGACTAGACACCCCGTTTGGACAACGAACTTAAGATACCTGCTCAGGATCATTGGAATAGAAAATACACAAAAACTTTGATCAAACATCGCTAATACAGTCTCGCACCTCCAAAGTCAATACTGAAAGAAACCCAACTTAATATTTCATCCACGTCACTTGACATCATTGTTGAAAGTAATCTAAAACCTGAGGTAGTGACAAACACACGACCTTTGCATTAAAGGATAAGAAAATCTGGATAAAATTTACTTTTTGAACCTCTTGTCCACTGGACCGATTGTAACGATAAGAATTCAATGAAACTAAGGCTTTGATATTTACGGCCAGTGCCTAAAGTGTACGGTAATATTGGAGGCGGTAGGGAGGAAATCTTATTGTACTCGTTCAGGCAGGCATAAATATTCACTTGTGATACGATGGAAACTACGTTGCTGTGGTGTGAGCAAATTATATATTGAGCAACCTTGCAAAGCATTTCCCTTTTATGAAGGCTTTTAGTCAAATAGTTTGCGATTACTTCTTGTCAAATAAGTGTTACCAAATATTAGTGAGCAAATAATCAGTATATCTATTACATCAGCTTACCTGCGTTCGATTACTAGTGTTACGATAGCTTATGATGGATACGACATTGGAAGTATGAACTTTACATTTATAGAACGAGATTCCTCTCCCCAGTGAACTTCTATAAGCCGATGTCAGTAGTTATCTGCTTCCAATCAATCACTATTGCTTTACTGTGCCTTTTCTATTACCTACTATTAAAATTCAGTTTACCTTTCACTGCGTGAAGGTCCAATTTCCACAATCTATGTAAGCAGTAGATTTATCCTCAAAATAAACATTAACTAGATTAATACTCCGTTTATGAATGTCCTATAATTTATGCACATTTGTGTTTTTGAGAAACTAAGGGACAAAAATAAAATTATAACAAACAGTCACTATATGCCACACAAGTAGCCGACATCTCATCCCTTGTATACCCGAATAAAACCATTCCATTTTAGTATCGCGCCAGTGTTCAACAACCCTAAAACATGTTTATTTGTTCGTACCTCGTTATTTTGATTTACACTGACAATACGCGAACGTGTGTTGCCGTTTTTTTCACCCACTTTCTCAGTACTGGCCCGAATAATGATGAATTTCATTTTGTGAGGGAAAAAATATATCGTGTATTTCTCCTCCTAAGTATGTGAAGGGGTTCCCTTGTTAGTTTGTACTTTGCAAATGTCATGTTGTTTTGTTTAACTATGAAAACCCAAACCATACCGTAACAGTACTATCTACCACCACGTAGAAACCAAACTAAGGGAAGGTGACATCAGGGGAGCATCCAGACTCCTATTTAGCAGCGATGTGGTGGCGCCTTGCTCTGCAGACACACTCGCGAGTCTCCAGAGCAAGCATCCAGCGCCAGGGGATAATCTTTCCTTACCTGACCCACCTGACTCTGTTTCAGATTGCCTCGGTATTACAGCCAAGGACGTGGTTGCAGCCGTTTGCTCCTTCCAAAGTGGGTCTGCTGGTGGCCTCGACGGCTTAACACCACAGAATTTAAAGGATCTTGTGTGTGCAAGCGCCGGGTCGGCCGGCGACGCGCTTTTGAAGGAGCTTACGGCTTTAATAAATCTTATGCTCTCCGGCAATGTGAACGATGCCATCGTCGATATTTTGTATGGCGCAAATCTGTGCGACTTCAGGAAGCGAGACGGTGGCATTCGTCCCATTGCCGTTGGGTGTACGTTCAGGCGTTTGTCAGCCAAGATTTGCTGCCGCCATTATAACACCTCCATTTCTTGTAAATTTCAGACACAACAGCTGGGATTTGGTTCCAGACGGGGCTACGAGGCTGCCATACACGCCCTGTCAACATACCTTGGCTGTAATAAGGGTGAGGTTATCCTGAAGGTAGACTTAAAGAATGCCTTTAACTCGGTTAATAGGGACACCTTGCTGACACAAGCTAAATTAGAAACACCCGAAATTTTCAGTTTTCTTTGGCAGTGCTACAGGCACCCTTCAAAATTGATATATAAGGAAAATGTTTTGGAATCCGCCGTTAGCTGTCAACAAGGCGATCCGCTTGGACCACTACTCTTTAGCTTAGCCATTCACCCAATTATCAAAGAGCTAAATTCAAAATTTAGCATCTGGTACCTGGATGACGGGACCCTTGCAGGTGACGTCGACTCAGTTTATCAAGACCTGGCACTTCTAAAGTCAAAATTTTTATCCATTGGCCTAGAACTTAATCCCAGTAAATGCGAAATTTTCATTAACGATAACTTAGACAAATCCGATATACTTTCAAAATGTCAACATCTTGCTCCCAATATTACTCACGTTGAAAAAAGTGCTCTTCGCCTCCTTGGGTCCCCAATATTAGACGAAGATTTCGATTAAATTATACAAGAAAAAATTCAACATTTTAGTGATATTTCAGACAGGTTACTCAAAATTAATATGCATTCGGCTTTTACTATTATCAAGTATTGTCTTTTTGTGCCTAAATTTACACACGCTCTTCGATCTTCCCCTTTTTGGAAAAACCCATCTGCACTCGCCCAAATTGACAAACTTATACAAATTACTTTAAGCAAAATTCTAAATCTGGCCCTGAACGACCGAGTGTGGCTACAGGCATCCTTGCCTGGCCGCCCAGGCGTCCTTGGCGTTCGCAAAATTACTGACGTAAGCTTACCAGCATTCCTGTCCTCGGTCCACAGCACTGAAGAATTGACCAGGAAAATTTTAGCACCCACACTGGTCAATTCTGAGGTGCCGTGTAAGACCGATGCCATGAATGCATGGAGAATGGCTTGTCCAAGCACCGAGTTACCCCGAATCCCATCTTCTCAGAGGCAGTGGGACGGGCCGCTTTGCAGCGTGGTACGAGTAAATCTCTTAAGTACGTCGTCCAATGCTGCAGAGCGTGCTCGTTTGCTGGCTGTGGGAGAGTGGGAGTCAGGGCTTTGGCTTCAGGCACTGCCGTCGTCCCACATAGGTACCATGTTGGACGATACGACCTTCCGCATTGCTTCTTGCCTTCGTTTAGGTGCGCCATGTGTTTCTTCACATCGCTGTCACTGTGGAGAGACTGTCGACAACCTTGGTCACCATGGTCTGTCATGTAGCAGGAGCGCAGGTCGTATTTCACGACACGCCAACCTCAATGACATACTACGTCGGGCTCTTGTCACCGCTGGCGTTCCAGCCCAACTTGAACCTCAGGGCTTGGCACGCGACGATGGTAAGAGACCAGACAGTATGTCTTTACTGCCATGGAAGCTGGGTAGGCCTTTGGTGTGGGACGCAACATGTGTCGATACCCTTGCGCCATCTCATCTTCCTAGCACAGCGGGTTGTGCGGGCGCTGCTGCTGCTTCAGCAGAGACTCTCAAAAGGCGCAAATACATAAATCTAGTAGGGAATTATGTATTTGAGCCGTTTGGAGTTGAAACGTTGGGAACATGGGGTCCAAGTGCGAGATCTCTTTTTAGAGATCTTTCAAAGAGACTTGTTGACGCCTCGCGTGACCAGAAGGCTGGCATGTATTTGGCACAAAAGATCAGCATTGCCATACAACGTGGCAATGCTGCCAGCATTCTGGGCACGCTTCCAATTGATGGCGATGTGGAGGATTTCCATGACGCCCTTTAAATTCTGCTTTTACTTTTTTTTAATGTATTTCCTTTTATTTGTTAGTTATTTAAGTATAGAAATTATTGTTTTAATTTATGTGTAAATAGCCACTTAGTTATAGTTAGTTTTAATGCAATTATAATGTACCTATATTTGTTTATGAAATAGTCAGTTGAGTAATAAAATATTCTCTATATATTGAGTCAGATTTAAAACTTGACTACAACATGACTTCCCTGGTCTGAAGCCGGCCTGCTCGGGAATGAGTTTTGGGTCTATGTTCCTACTTAGGCGATTCAGTAGTATTTTTTCCAGTAGTTTGAACGGATGTCATAGAATAGAGATTGGGCGAAAGCTCTTTGCATCATCTATTATGCTACGCTAGCCAGACGGGTTGATGCTGAAAATTATCATTACATATCACGTAAAGACAATTTTTGCTAACTTAACTTAAATTAATATCTAGCTTTACACAGTAGCCAAGAAACATTTCAATTTTAAAGTTACGAACTAAAATAATTAAAGTTGAAGACACGTAATGAACTTTAACTTTAGCTTAAACTGATAAAAATATTTATAACCGTTGGAAATTAACAAATTAAGTCAGGCTTAGTTAGTAGTCACAAAATTAATACCTCACTTTTTTATGCTTTCTTTTCATTTTTTGTCTTTCGAGATATATACTACATGCCTTTATTTTAAGAAGTGGAACTAAATTGTCCCGCGGCTTCGCCTGGGTGTCGGCTATCGGCTATTTGACGAAAGGTATCGTACCTTAGATATATCTTAGTACCTAATTTTTAGTAGTTTTAACATGAAAGAATTCCCAAAATCACATTTGCATTAATGATCCGTGTAGTGTACGAATACAAAGTATCATAATCTCCCTAGCATTATCCCGGTTGCATCCAAGACTTTCACGACTTTGAGCCCGAGGTCCGCTTACTAGTCTAACCACATATGACAGAATATCAACTTTTCCACAGAGCGAATAGATATCGCTATCCCTTTGGGTATTCCATGGTTTAGACCAGTATCAGTTTATTTGAGGGTACTGACTCCCCATTACAACTGTCAAAGATCTTCATGACAGCTGGGACCGACGGTTTAACGTGCTCTCCGAGGCACGTGGCAAGCGATAATTAACAATTTAATACACACCTAACTTCGAAAAGTCATTGGTACGTGCCCTGGATACGAACTTGATACCCTATGCATGGCAGTCCGTTGGTATCTCCACTAGGCTATCGCTGCCAACGAATACAAAGTATCATTTCTCCATTATAAGCCGGGTGGGTGTCATAGCAGGCGACTTAGAAAAATACAAGATGCCAGTAGTATCTTTGAAAATAGACGAAAAAACAGTCACATACCCCTGTACCTACGAGTCTAGTCTTGAGACAAGAGCGAGAGTAGGCCAAATCGTCTTACTCTCAATCACAATCTTGACTCACAATGCTATCATGAAGTCAATTGTGACTGCACGGTTGGCGTAGTGGTTTAAGCGGCAGCCTCACCGCGTGACACTGCGCCGTTTGTTGTGGGTTCGATCCCCACACGAGACAACACTCTGTGTTTCTTCTTCACAAATTGTTGTTTCGAGTCTGGGTGTTCATTGTCCGTTACTTGTATGTCTGTAAAGTCCCCCGCGACACAGGATGTAGTCCTAGTGCGGGAGTTGTCATTGTATAAAAAAATAATTAGGAGAGAACTATGTCCTGCAATGGCCAAAGGCGGTCTGATAGTGACCCGATTTATTTATACCATATATTATGAAAGCTTGCCTGGAAGAGAAGGCTTTCAGAAGTAAAGCCACCAATAACAAATAAATAATAGTAAGTAGGTATATCGAATTTTAAGTCATTTTATAAATAGGTATTTGAGTTGACAAATACATAATATGATTACCGACTTATTTTATAAAACAGTACAGTAAATATTATTTTGGTTTGAAATAATGTGTATTATCAGACAAAACCAATGCTTCTACAAGTAATTATTCACCCAAACACGTTTATGTAACAAAATGTAAAACACATGGAAAGCAATAAAACTTTCAATTGATTGTTTATGCATTTGTTATTCATTGAAATATCCGCTGTTTACAATTGTAGTCAAATAATAGTAGAACATTTAAAATTAAATTAAAAAGCTGTGAAACCAAAATAAACCACGCAAAATCTTCTAAAGTAGTTAGTTAAATTTTAAAATTGCTTTGAAATGGCACATAACATAACTTCCCGCCTTTATCCCGTAAGGGATAGGCAGAGGTGTATTATTTACACACCCACACTTCGCCAGTTATGTTTCGGTCCCAATGTAATAGGGGGCCTGTTGCCATCTACCGGGCACATTATTAAAAAGTCAGAGATGTGTGTCCGGTGTAGCTGAGGATCGAACCTGAGACCATCGTCTTGGCAGTCCGTTACGTAAACCACTGGGCTACCGCCGCTTGTCTAGATTTGAAATGACTGCACACATTACGTAGTGGTTGTCTCATCATTCAGTTTATTTTGTTTTATGTGTTCAATCTCCACACGAGGCAATACTTTATGTGATCCACAATTTGTTGTTCCGAGTATACTTTGTATTCGTTGAATGAATGTATATAAAATCAATGATTTATTTTTATAGTAGGAGCTGTCTTTTCTAAGAAGAAAGGAAATAATTGTATTGAATTAAGCTTTCAAATAAGTCTTCCTATAGAGTTTCTTGTCAGTTATTCTTAGAAGTATAAACGATCTATATAGGATGAAAAATAAAATTAGACGCACTACTAAGGAAAAGTTTTCGCATTAATAAATATACATTTCATTTTATTTGATCCTAAGTAGGATCATTCTCATTGTACCAGCAATCGTTTCATAAAAGTTGTAAAAGATTTCACAAAACAATGTTCACATCCAACCCGACAATTAGTGAATCACAGAAATATTTCACTCAAACAGTGACCGCGCACCTAACAACCCGTTGTGCTAGCGAGGTGACCACTTAATCCAATGTGGCTGCACATCTGCGCAGTTAATAGGCTTTTACTGCTAGTAAATAAAACGATTTGCATTGGAAATAACCGCTACGAGAATTTGTTCAAACTGCGTACTGCTGATTGCTGGAAAATCAAACTGAAACAATTGTATTTAGTCATTGATTTCACGGATTTTTTATGTAATAATACCAAAAGTAATGTGCTACGAGAGAGTACTCGTAGTCGACTTTGCCTCTTTTTAGATCACAGAACTAGGGTAGAACTCTACCCTAGTTACTACTACGAACTAGGGTAACTACCCTAGTTATGATCGAAAAAGAGGCAAAGTCTGTACTATAATAGTATCCTTGGACAATTCACTACAGAGCCTGTGCTATGGTAGTCAAATAACTGATACACACTTATATTATGAAATTCATAAGCATTGTGGATAAATTATTTTTCTTTATTAGGTATATTAATATTTTTTCTTCATACAAAATGAACCGACAGCTCTCAGCTCAAGGCCAATAATCCAGTTAAAGCACGATTGATGTTCCAAGTTCCAGAGAGCCTTTATTCACTATTCCTTCTTACCTAGGCACCAAGACATGATGCTAAGCAAGACACTGTAAATTGAACACAAAAGGATTTGAAAATTTTGTTCCTAAATAGTTAAAATGTTCTTCGCAGTAAATGAAAAGGTTAATTTTGACAAGACACCCCGTTTGGACGACGAACTTAAGATACCTGCTCAGGATCATTGGAATAGAAAATACACAAAAACTTTGTTCAAACATCGCTAATACAGTCTCGCACCTCCAAAGTCAATACAGAAAGAAACCCAACTTAATATTTCATCCACGTCACTTGACATCATTGTTGAAAGTAATCTAAAACCTGAGGTAGTGACAAACACGCGACCTTTGCCTTAAAGGATAAGAAAATTCGGATAAAATTTACTTTTTGAACCTCTTGTCCACTGGACCGATTGTAACGATAGGAATTCAATGAAACTAAGGCTTTGATATTTACGACCAGAGCCTAAAGTGTACGGTAATATTGGAGGCGGTAGGAAGGAAAACTTACTGTACTCGTTCTGGCAGGCATAAATATTCACTTGTGGTACGATGGAAACTACGTTGCTGGAGTGTAAATTAGGTATTGAGCAACCTTGCAAAGCATTTCCCTTTTAGTCAAATAGTTTGCGATTACTTTTTGTCAAATAAGTGTTACCAAATATAAGTGAACAAATAATCAGTATGTCTACTACATCTGCTTACCTGCCTTCGATAACCAGTGTTACGATATCTTATGATGGATTCGACATTGACATCGACTTTACATTTATAGAACGAGATTTCTCTCCCCAGTGAACTACTATACGCCGATGTCAGTAGTTATCTGCGCGCAATCAATCACTATTGCTTTACTGTGCCTTTTCTCTTACTTTTCAAATTCAGTTTAATCTTTTACTGCGTGAAGGTCCAATGTCCACAATCTATGTAAGCAGTAGATTTATCCTCAAAATAAACATTAACTAGATTAATACCCCGTTTCTGAATGTCGTATAATTTATGAACATTTGTGTTTTTGAGAAACTAAAGATCAAGAATATAAAAATATTTTTAAATAAAAAAGAAACAACTTCAAAAAACACTAAGGAATTAAAAAATAAAAAATAATTGGTTTTGGAGCAAACATTTTTGGAGTCGGTGCCAAGCAAAGTATTTCTGATCTGACTATAAAACCTCTACACATTTTTATATAACTTTCGTTGTTGATAGAATAGGTAGTTTGTAATTTAGTTACTTTTTGCGTAAGGGCTTGGCACCGAATTCAAAAATATTTGCTCCAAAACCAATGATTTTTTATTTTTTAATTCCTTAGTGTTTTTTGAAGTTGTTTCTTTTTTATTTAAAAATATTTTTATTTTTTGCTTTTTAGTGGAGTGGTATACTAATAAAAATAGTAATAGGTGGTACATAGGATAGTGTAGGTGGTACATGATGGGGAGGCCTTTCTTACGTGCCTCAATTCTGAAATGTAGACCTGTACCTTTCTGGCAATTTCAAGTATTTTTTGTTTTCAACTAAATAGCCTAAACACGTTCGTTTCAGTTCCATCATCAGACCTCGGAAATCATCCAATACCAAAGACAAAACAAACGAGCCTAACTACGGTGATATTGCTTTATTGTATTACAAAGATCCCATGGCCACCTTCCTGCTCCATCATCAGAGTTTGGTAAACATTCAGCACTAAAGTCCATGTAAAGACGAATCCAAAGAGCCCAAACTCAATGGGATTGCGTCTTTGTATTACAAAGATGCCATGGCCACCTTCCTGCTCCATCGCCAGACCCTGGAAAACATCCCGTACCAAAGTTCATGTAAAGACCAACAAACGACCCTAAACTCGATGATATTGAGTTACCTTCCAGCTCTATCATTAGACCATGGAAATCATCCAGCATCAAAGTCTATGTAAAGACGACTCAAACGAGCCCAAACTCGATGGGATTGCGTAATTGTATTACAAATATCCCATGGCTACCTTCCTGCTCCATCATCAGAGTTTGGTGAACATTCAGCACTAAAGTCCATGTAAAGACGAATCAAACGAGCCCAAGCTCAATGGGATTGCGTCTATTGTATTACAAACATCCCATGGCAACCTTCCTGCTCCATCATCAGACCCTGCAAAACATCCAGTACCAAAGTCCATGTAAAGACGAATCAGACGACCTTAACATTGATAAGATTGGGTTATTTTATCACAAAGATCTCTTGGTTACCTTCCAACTCTATCATCAGACCATGGAAATCATCTACCATCAAATTCTATGTCAAAGACGACTCAAACGAGCCCAAATCGACGGCATTGGGTTGTTACGGTCAAATCACTTCAAGTGTGCTTATAAAATTTGAAGAGTTCCTTCGATTTCTCAGGATTCCATGATCAGATCCTGACCTGATGATCATGGGACCAACTAGGAGGTATACTCTTTCAATCAAAACAAGAATTTTCGAAATCGGTTCAGGCGTCTTAGAGAAATCGGGGAACATACATAAAAAAAAAGATTCCGACGAATTGTAAACCTCCTCCTTTTTTTTAAGTCGGTTAAAAATTATTATAAACAGTGACTATATATGAGATGTCGCCTACTTGTGAAGCACAAGTAGGCGACATCTCATCATGTATATCCTGATAAAACCCTTCCATTCTACTACCGCACTAGTGTTCAACAACCCTAAAACATGTTTGTTTGTTCGTACCTCGTTATTTTGATTTACACTGACAATACGCGAACGTGTGTTGCCGTTTTTTTCACGCACTTTCTCAGTACTGGCCCGAATAATGATGAATTTCATTTTGTGAGGGAAAAAATATATCGTGTATTTCTCCTCCTAAGTAGGTATGTGAAGAGGTTCCCTTGTTAGTTTGTACTTTGCAAATGTCATGTTGTTTTGTTAAACTATGAAAACCTCCTTTTGTTGAATTTATTTTCTGAAAGGGGAATATTATTGGTGTCAAGGCGTCATATGTAAATTGTGTTTTCATTGTTATCCTAGGAGACAAGTAGTATAAATATATTTGGTATATATTTGATATTGTAATACCAGAGTTGGTCACACACTCACATGAAAAAAAGGGGCATAGGTGAAATTCAAGGACTATATAATAATATGTATTCGAAAAATCTATTATAGTATTAAACTCTCGCAATGTTATACTCCTTATATTTTATTATTACAAGAGCTTAACCCAGATACATACTACAGCGACTATCAGATTTATCTCCCGCTTTAGCTTTTAATGGTGTGGTAAGCGTAAATTGCAAGTTCTTCAAGACATGATTAAGGAACGAATTTTTCAGACTGCCATAAAGACACCGTTTTAAGTACGTGTTAAACCTTATAAGTCTTGAAAATGATAGCATTCATAGCATGTCTTGGCACGCTGTTAGTAATAGATTGGCAATGTCAAGAAAAACGTACACAGGTCGCCACTTGGATGGGTGACATTTAGGTATATTATTTAAATCAGACCACTACGAGGCTTCAGAGACCGTCGGTCCCGGTTCACGTCATAAAACAAGAATTGTTAGGCTATGTATATTGTCAGAGGCCTTTGGGCGATCTGAAAGTTGCGACACCAGAGTTGGCCTCAGGCTCACACGAATAATAAAGAAAGAAATGTCTGATCAATAACAATAAGGTATGTTTCAAAACCTGTGCAAATAAAGGTGCAAAAGTAGTTTATTTCACTTTCTAAAACGGCTCATAATACAGATCTTGCTAATAAAGTGAACTAATTATTGAACTTCATCTTATACTCAAGTAGACGTCGACAGCGGCTTCGCCTTTATACATATAAACATTCCTCTTGAATCATTCTATCTATTAAAAAAATGCATTAAAATCCGTTGCGTAGTTTTTAAGATTTAAGCATACATAGGGACAGATAGACAGAGGCCAGACTTTGTTTTATACTATGTAGTGAAGTGCACGCTGTAACTAATGGGGCAAAGCTCTTGAGATTACTTGATCGTCCAAGACGTCTTGTCACGATACACTTAGGTGTCAAATTCTGAGGTGATTAGGTAAGTATGGATAATGACGTAAAGCACTAACACACAAATATTTAGTTGTCGTAGAAGACGACTTTTAATTAAGTTTTCTTTAGAAAATCATATAATTAAATAAATGCAAATCGACACTATTAAATGTAAGATTATTACTTTGATGAAAGTCTCTAGTGGCATTTAAAACAAAATATAATGATATTCGTAAGTACACGGACAAAATAATAAGACTCACAAAAATGTTTTGTCGACTTTCACCATCTATAAATTATTTTTCCCGCCGATATAATCAAATAACAACACGTAAAATATTCAAGAAGCCTTCCAAATATCATCAACACTTTCCTACCATGCATCAGAAATGTGATTTTTCATTTATACTCGCTTACGCAGCGATATTATAATTTTGTTTGGGGAAGTACAAAAGAGAGAGCGTGTAACAAGGATGGGGATATCCGAATAAAGTAGAGCAAATACGGAAGTGGGACAGAGACAGGAACAAAAGCCGGAGACGAAATGATCACTGCGTCGTGCGCTAACAACTTCGTCAGCGTGCAAACAGGAATAAGGAAACGTGTTGAGTTGTTAGTGGCATTTTATTTTTAAGATATTTCATTTCTATCATATATTATTATGACCTCAAGAAATCAAAAGAAAAATTCTCATAGATGTATGATATATTTTTCATAGATTATAGTGATAGTATAGCGAAGAGACCAACAGACTTCTAAGCAGCTAGAAATCATGCTCAAAGCCAATTTGCGAAGATATATTATATCTCTATTAAGATTCTTATTTATCACTCGCTCAGACATGAAGAAAAATATCGTGAAGAAACCTGAGAGTTCTTCATTATGTTCTAAAAGGCATGTGAAATCTGCGTATACTTAGCCATCGTGGTGAACTATGGTCTCACTCTTCTTATGGTAGGAAGAAGGCCGTACCCAGTGGTATTGTTAAATTATTGCTACTATTTTTTATCGACTTAAGATTAGCTTTTGAATCGACTCAAGATTGGTATTCGACTAGGTTAATAATAGGACATTAAATATTAGTCCGGTCTCGACAGACTATTAAACGGACATTGTAAATAGTCAAAGTTCAAACTAACAAACGTCAGTTGCATATTGCTATGAATTGTCAGTCATTGTCAGATCAACATGTCATCAGAACGAACTTTGGTCAACATCGCATCAATTGGATGGTTACGGTTATATATTTAGGTTAAATCGTGACTGCGTTTTGAAAAAAATGTTATTACGTGAATTGGACGCAAAGTTTCTGCTGTATTATCTTTTTGTGAGTCTTGAAGAAGATAATAAAGTTATTCTCGACATCTTTCTACAAAAGTTATTATGTCTCACTACATTCAAAAGCTTTTACGGACTGGACTTCATTTTAAATAACTATAATAATATATTTATGTTTTCCGTAAAACTTCGAAAGTGCAACAGATAGTCAGACCAATATTTTCACATTTATAATATCAATGATAGTTTTTGTTCTCCTTAACGTATAAACAAATCATTTAGCTTCTAATTTGTTACATCTGCCTTTTAGTAACCGTATTCTCTTAGTAAAAACTCAATTAAAGTAATAGTAGGTCCATTGTCATTGTCATCATAATGATCGGACCTACAGATGTCCAATGCTGGACATAGACCTGCCCCATGGCTCTCTACACATCAATCTTGAGACGCCGTATTCAACCGTTTCCCGCAATTGCAACAAGCTACCTTTAAATTTATATTTAGCAAGCAAGTCCTCACAGAAAATCTTATGAAGAAGCCTTCTATATCTATATTGTCAAATTTGGTTAAAGCGCAGTTATACGCAATAGTACCATATTTTGTACAATATTGACAAAATAAGCGCGGACATAGTATTTTTACTTCCCGATACAAGATTCCTGTGATATTTAGTGAGGATTTTGGACAATAATATTAGGTAGGTCTTTGCCCTTACTGTAAACATTGTTTTAATTTATTTAAAACCCTATGTCCCGTCCCACTGCGGGCCATAGGCCTGACGTTTATTTCGCTTTTGGCTAAATGAACAGTGCACTCATAATACGACACACAAATAAAAAAAAAATAAAGAGAGAGAATATTTGAATTTAAATCTTTGAATTGTATTTCAAAATATCTGTTTTATGATATAAAACACCGTCAAACCGAGTCATCAACGGACACCGGAAGGATAATCAAACTCAAACTCAAAATCCTTTATTCATTTAGATCACAAAGTGACACTTATGAACGTCAAATTTAAACATTATTACTGTATGCTTCTACATTTACATTTACTGCCACGTTCGCAATGCAATAGGTAGAACCATGAGAAAGAACGGGCAATAAAACTCACGGTCACTCTTTTTCATCGCCAGGTTTTTAATAATACATAACAATTAAACTTTTGTAAGGTGCTGCAACTGTTATACCTTCTATGTTACTTGCATATATTTACTTTACATGATACTCAAGCATAATCAAGTTAAATTTTGATGTTCATTTAGTTAGCCTCCTGAACATAGACATGGTGAAGCAGGAGCATCCACTTACATTATGCACCTAACAATGCAGGCAATCCGCGCAAATGTTCAGAACCATGATGGAAATGATGAAGTTAAATATGAATAAAAAATTATACCAGCCCATAAGACCGCCATCGACCAGTCATCGCAAGTAGCACCCGTTCACGAGTATGACGCATGTGCCAGCCATAATCCCTCTCGCCATATCAGAGGGACAGGGATGACCCGACACACGACGCCACCACAAGAAATGACATTTTAGTGAGCATGACGACAACGGTATACGATAATTCAACGCTAGCCATGATCCCATTTCATTTTAATACCCACTTGTAGAAAAAGCTAAAAGATAATGCTAGTAATTTTCAGTATTTAAGCTTGAGCTCATCGCTGTCTAGTTTCTAGGTCTTAATGTCGCGTAGAGCCGCTGCTGTAATTATTGGAACGACAGTCAAGAACAGAGATGGTATGGAGTAGAAACGCTATGCTAAAATATTTTACTTTTGTGGAAATTGTATATAGGCATAATTGTGTAGGTTCTAATGTTAAATAATGTTAATCAAAAGAAAGTACCGTATAGCAAATTTTAAACTAAGTTAGTTATTTTCCGTGGATTAAGAATTTTAAGTCCCCACACAAGTTCATTTCCCGTAGGTGTCATAAGAGGCGACTTATGAAAAAACATTAGGAAAATAGTCCCTATTTTTGGGAAGATACGGAAAACACGGTAGCCAAGCCCTATACTAACCTGGCTGTCTAGACAGAATAGTACCTATAGGAGGCTTGGTCCTTTTATTAACTGACGCAATTTAAGAAAGGATTAAGTCCAGCAGTAGACTGTAAATAAATATTATCATTTAAAACAGTCATCCATAGATCATATTTATCACAGCAATAATTTAGTAATTCACTTCAATTTTGAACTTCATAAGCGTCACTCTGTGGCCTAGATGAATAAATGATTTTTTACTTTTGAACAAATACGGCTCATTTCCTTTTTAAAAGCTGAGTATCTCTTATCATCAAAGAGCATCTCGATAGTCATTCAATTCAAAATGTGCTGTTTGTATTCACGGTGTTCAATCATTTTCGATTACTCATGCTTTCAATCGCTGCATTTTACGACTTGATTTGGATTTAGGCGGACGAATAGGTGATTGACTGCCGATTGACTCATCAGGAGTTGCGTTTGTGATAATGAATGTGGATTTAAGGATTAAAATAAAGATTGCAATGAACTTTATTGTACACCGAAATTGTAAGCAATTTCATTTGATGACCCCGCGGCGTAGTAGGAGTGTGAAAGGTTCGATTCCCACACAAGTAAAAAAAAAAATATATACCTATATAATATATTTAGTAGACTACTTTCCGTCTAGAGAAAAATAATCATTTTGATATTATGTTTCTTCTTATTGGACAACATTTAGAAACACGACGGCAACATTCGATAACTTTTAGAAACAATCTATGAAGTTACCTCGAGTATTTTGTTATAGAATGTTGTGCTCTATCATTATGAAACATTGGTAAAAAATAAATAAAAGTAAAAATGCGCTAAACATATACGATCAAAGTATTCGTCCAGCTGCTCTTTGCCGACCTGTATGGGGCTACAAACAACCCTGTAGCTGTGGCAGATTACTGGTCACTCATAATTTAAATCACCCAGAGAAGACGAACACGTACTATAAAAGTTTTACCGCCACCATCGTTAGGCCACCTTCCATCATCGGATCAACTCCATGACACCATAAAGTTACATTGTCACAAAATACACATGTAAGTACGTAAAATTTCAGCTCAATGGAGAACTGAGAAGTGGGTCTAAACTTGACAAGATTGCGTTACAGATACCGGGACGGGTGTAAGTTGATAAGAGCTTGTAAAAATACTGCGCTCCATCTATATCAGCTATAGTGATTACAAAAAAAGCCTATGACATAGACTTTACTCCTCATCATAACCATTATCTAAGTTTATACTTTTGCACAAAATAATTCAATATAATTTACCTTTACTTAACAGCCAAATATCTATACTTACGGTCATCACTCGTTTAAAACAAAGCTTTTAATTGCCACCAAAGACTTGCCATCTCAAGTTTCGCTGAGACAGCGAATCTTAAGACAATACATTGCGAAACTTTGCTCGAAATCGATCGAAGGAATAAATTACAGGCACCCAAAACACCTTAAAGGTAATGAACGGAGACATCAATTAGATCAGCCATCTTGGAAAATGTATTTCTTTTTAAATAATACAAAGTGATGGTTGTAAAGCTTGCTGTATTCTATTTGGGTTGTATACTAATTGGGATGATTATTTGATTTCTTAATTATACTTTTAAAAGTGACGTCATATTGTTTTTTTATACATATGAAATTATAGTAAGAATGATTAAGAGCGTATCGGGATTCGTAGTCTGTATAGTCCCCTTAAAAATTCGAAGACATATCATCGCTTTTTTTGTCTTCAACGTAGAAACCCAAATACAAAAACACCCTATTTCGAAACAATAATTTATAGCTCACACAAAATGTTGCCTTGTGTGGGAGTCGAACCCGTGACACTCGGCGCAGTGTTAAACTACGTATTACCGAGGTAATTCTGAGATGAGAGTTTAGTAAACTCGTAGCAAATTGTTGGAGTAAGCTCAAAGCCATCTTGCGCAATGAATCAAAACGCGTAACTATATGTGAGATGAATAAGTTGTGCATGTTAACGTGCTGTATCAAATTAAAAGTGTAAACATTTCTAAGGAAACCGTTAAAAAAGAAGACGTAACTACATATTCGCAGAATATTATTATTTAAATCAGAAATTCTAGAAACACATTACTGTATGTTCTTTTGAAATAATGTTATACTCAACAGTACATATTTGAATATTTTTTAAGTATTTCTTAATAACACAGAATTCGTTATTTTCGCAGTAAGTAATAATACGCTATACTACTATTTTGATGAATACGATTGCGCTTTCTTTCTCATGGTTCTACGCCCTAACATTGAGAATAATGTAAAAGCTTACAAATATGACGTTCATTAAATCGTTCATTATCGCTTGTCCAGTGCCTCGGACAGCACGTTAAACCGGTGGTCCCGCTTGTCACGAAGATTTTTGACAGTTTTGTCTTCATAGGGAGTCAGTACCTCTGAATGAACTGGCACTAGTCTAAGCCATTGAATATCGCTATCCTTTTGGGTTGCAGAAGTCAGACAGGCAGTCGCTCCGTAGATAAGCTTATGTTAAATAGAATCCGGTTAGACTAGTAAACGGAAACCAGGCTGAAATTAGGATAGCGCAAAGAGGAACAAAGAAATAATAAGCGTCCTATTGAATCCTAAGTGAATAAATGATTGTGACATTGACTACAACTATTACCTTCCAAGACTTGTAATATTGTCTGATAAGTATAATAAGCAATTTTCTTTGATTAATTCTCGTAAGTCGGAAGGATAAGGCGCTTGCTTATATGAGCTACTTCTCATTTTTGCCCCTTACATTAATAGAAATGAAGATATGGTTCGGTATTAATCTGTGTCACTAAGGGCGTTTTTCCTGTTACGGGTATTATTGCCGCGTCTGAGCCTCCGGCGTTCACTCTATGCGCTGTATGATAGCAAATGTCAAAAAATATTAACAAACAGAATTTTAACCAACAAAAAATTTGAATATTCCAAAAATCTTGGATGGGAACTATGCTCCTCCAAAGATTAAATTATATTTTCAACATCGTTTACATTAGACTGCCTCCGTTGTCCAGTGGATAGCGTATGCAACTGCTGATGGGAGGTCCCAGGTTCGATGCCCGGGTCGGGCAAAAGTGTTACTGGGTTTTTCCAAATTCTCAGTAGCACCACGGAGTCTGGTTATGTGCCCGGTAACGGTAATAGGCTCGCCCCCTATTACGTAGGACCTAAAAAAAATCATGGCGAAATGTGGGTGTAGTATTACACCTCTGCCTATCACTTCGGGGATTACAGGTGTGAGTCTATACCTATACGTTTACATCAGTTTGAGAACCTCCTTTATTTAAGTTGGTTAAAAATAAAAGGTAATGACAATTTATTACTTATATATTACGTTAACAACACATAATTTGGCGCACATCAAGCGAATCATCGCAACAAGCCTGCGTACTATGTACTTAGATGTGGATTGCCCGACAGAAACACGTCTTTCCACTCCGGCCATACACGAAGTAAAGTGTACTGTTGAATACATAAGCAGGCTAACTTACATATTGTACCACCTGCACTCTATGGCACTGAGTATCTTAAATAGTATTT
This sequence comes from Euclidia mi, assembly GCA_944739405.2. Lineage (NCBI taxonomy): Eukaryota > Metazoa > Arthropoda > Insecta > Lepidoptera > Erebidae > Euclidia > Euclidia mi. Next base: position 67,492,679 of record OX123192.2, read on the forward strand.
CATTTGTTTTAATTATACAGTTATGTATAAAACGTGTTCTGAGTCTAGTGTAACTTCAACTTTATGTAAGAAGATTTAGTATTGTATTTTAGGCGCCTCGGTGGCGTAGCGGAAGCGTAAGCCACTGCTACGCCGAAGGTTGTGGGTTCGATTCCCGCTGAAGTTAAACATTAAATTTGTGTGCATGAACAGACTATATGTTTATCTTGGTCTGGGTTTATATGTAAAAAAAACAAAAAAAAAGGGTATAAAGTGATAAATAATAAATCCCAACAGTTACACTTCTTAAAAGATCCTTTTGAAGCTTTCTGTCTCAATGTTATCCTCAGCTTACCTCAGATTGAGGCAGCGTGCTTATTTGCGCTGCCTCAGGCTATCGGCTATGTCGAGTGAATACATTGTCTTTAAGGTAATAAGAATTTGGAAAACACCGTTATTCGTAACACATTACGAGGTTCGGCTCTTACTTTGAAATTGTCAAACTTCTTAACATCTATATTTACTCGTAGATATGATTTATTAAAGTAACCCGTTTTCTCGCCTTTCCGTTGTAAAGTTACAATTATAAACTCCCATTCACCACTTCAAACAAATTTTCAGCTGGGTAACCTCAAACGTCCAACTTGACCGCAAACTAATTGAAGATCTTAAATAAATTAATAACCAATACCAATAGGATTAACACTCAGAAATTGGCGTTAATTTTGTCATCGCGAAGTAAATTAATTTCAATTTAATAAGTTTTCACAATTATCGAGTTGTAGATAAAAGGAGAAATTTAATTTAAATCGGTAAACGGTCCAAGGTATAATTATCATTAATTTCAATACAAATGTTATAAATGGGACAATGTATTGGTTGGTTTGTCCTTCTTTCACCCTAAAATTAGCAAACGGATTTTGGTGAAACTTTTCCGTAATATGATATAGACACCAGAATATCACATAGGTTACCTGTTGTCGCGATGACCCACACTCAAAGGGTGTAGCCACGGGTGAAATCTAGCTTCCCATACGGTGGCAGGCTTTAAAAGACAAGTAAAGAAACATAAGTAAATATAATAATATTTCAGTTCTCAATACATTCGTAACGTTTCATCATTTCATCATAATTTCATCATAAGTGCATCAGATTCACTATTAAACCAAATTATGCTTCAAATAAAAAAAAGATGAATCAGTCTTCGAGATCGAGACTTCGTTAAATCATATCGCGTACAAGTTGTATGTATAAGAAGATGGAAATTGAGAAATGAGACATGAATAACTTATCAAAACTAAAACAAGGAGTGAGACAACAAGTGTATGAGGGTATTAGTAGTCAAAAATATAGGTAGATTCATGTTTCACAATTATATAGGAATGAGGGTAAAAATATACACTTACCTGTAAAAAAAGCCTGCTGCTGGGCAAAGGCCTGTTCTCACTATGAGAAGGGTAAGGCTATAGGACACCTCGCTGGCCAAGTGTAAACTGGCAGACCTCTCATATCTATCGAGAACATTATGGAGACCTTATAACAGACAAGCAGGTTGCCTCAAGATATTTTCAATCACCATTAATCAACCGATAGTTAACCATTTATTATGCACTTAAATTTGAAAAGTCATTGCTGCGCGCCGTGGATTCGAGCCCTAAACTTTGTGCGTACAAGTCTGTCATTTTCTACACTATGCTACTAGTATAGTATTATATTATCTGTGACTAGGCTATCGCTGCCTGAAATTCATCCCAAAATAATCTGTTCAACGTAGCTTAACTTTGCCAATCTATTTCGAATGGGAAGTCAAGTCACGCTATGTGCGTTATAATTTCAGAATTCTCAATACCAGAATAGGTACCAATCACTTCACAACAGGTCAACAGAACTAAGTACCTACCACGGCATTAAATAGTTCGAAAGCAAGTCTATAATTTAAGAACTGTGAGTTTGTGAGTTCTCATTTGAATTGAATGAGAAATTATAATTATGTTACTTAGTAAGGCGGATTGTAAAATATTCATCATCATCAGCCTTTAACAGTCCACTGCTGGACTAGGCCTGTCCTTTAAAAGGAGGAATTGGCCTACTATACCACGCTGGCCAAACGGGTTGGTATAGGGTTTGTATCAAGTTTTCCGTCTTCACAGTGCTGTTCTCTGCATAATATGCTCCCTCTGTCGGCTCTTACGACACCCATGGGAGGATAGGGGGTGGTGACATTCCGTATTCTTAATCTGTCACCACACGGACCGTGTAAATTATTAATTGATCTAAAGTCATTAACGTAATACTCACAAATGTGAAATGTGAGAATCGATGTGTGGATGTTTGTTGTATCTTTCACACAAAAAATAGTTTAGGAATATAGCCAATTCATCTAAATTTTACGCCACAACATTACGTAAGTATCAAGACAACTGAAATGATCAACTATTCAAAGGTGTTAAACAAGTTGGCAGCATCCAAAGATTCATTCCACGTAACTTAATAGGTATTCTCATACAAAGTTGAGCTTCAAACTCATACAAAACTTGGGCACCAACTGCTGAACGCTTAAATACGTGCAGATGTGCATTTACGTCTACGTCGACGTTTGTATAATATATATTTGCTCCTTGTTTGTATATTTATTTTAAACTACTTTTTCTTTCAGCTTAAGAAGTTTGGTTGTATCCCATCGATATATAATATGTACTAATGTTGTATCCAAACTCGAACGTTGAACAATCTTTAACTGCATCCGGTTAATCTGATGCTTTAAACTTTTGATTCGTTCGTTTTGGGTGGAGTTTCGTCGCAGACTTCGGATGAAAGGAAGATTAAGTGTTTTGATGTTTGTTTGTTTTATGCTTAGGTTTGAATCAAAGATTATGTGATGTTGGCAATTTTGGTGAGTTCAAGACTGATAAAGACATACAGTTAGCCTTGGCGCCACCACCAGACTACAAAAGCAACCTTGAGTTAGATGGAGACCAAATACACAAATAGGGTTAGTAATGGCGGTATAAAAAATGTTTTTTTTGATGAATGATTATTTTGGTATCAACAAATATTTCTCGTAGTCTCGTGTTTAACATTGGCCTGACCACTGGAAGTCTTAGTAAAGAAATAATGAAAAAGAAACGTTGTATCACATACAACTTCGTCATGTGTTAGTTTCCAATTTCTTTCGCACGATCTGTTTCGTCAGACCAATATTATAACTATTAGTATATCGCCGCCTGTACGCATTCACTACTAAGAAATTAAGGTACTGTTTGCTACCAAAATCAATAAAACATGATTTGGTCATGTTACAAGTCCATATAAAGCAAATTTTCCGCTTGACAAAATGACGTCACTAACGGATGAAAGTGGATGCTCAACTAGGCCACTCTCCACTCCTCCTGATTTATGTCTTTCGTTTAATCACCTCCTGCAACGTAGAAGGTTTATTTTACGAGAATCGTATTTCGCGAATTTATGCACATCGAAATTTGGGTCAATTTTTTTCATTCGAATGAAGGGACGAGAACATCATTTGTCGATCGATGTATTGTCGAAGTAATGAGTCCTCGATATTTCATTAAAGAGGAATTATTTTTGAGTCGGGATTTATTATTTGTTTTCAGATTGTCGTGTCTATAGGAAAATGCGTTTACTGCGATTGTATTGGTAAGAGATTGCCAAAGGGCAGTGTGAATTTGAAATTGTGTTTTTTATTAAAATGTGTGATGACGTCGACACCTCTTACGCTTATTAAAAGAGATGAGACAATTTCAAGAAATTGATGTTTGCTGTATACAAAGATAAGAACCAAAGGCATTAAAATATTTCAGTTATTTGGCATCGCATTAAATATGTCGAGAAAAGGACCGTCTAAAAAATAAGTTCAACAATAGAACAAGTTAAAGAAAGTGGCAGTACAAAACCAATGGTCAAGCTAACAGGAAACGTACTCTGGAATGAGTTGAAAAAGACCTTCTTTTAAATCTAGATTTCACTGAAAACAAAGTAAACTTAGGCGTAAATTATGTTTATCAGAGTGAAGGGAAATAAGCATATGATATTTCCAAATTCCTTTCCAAAGGATTTTATTTTACTTTGGTAAATTTTGAATTGGCAATAATTCAATGCAGCTGACTTTTTAACCTATTGATACCGACTCTGCAGAAAATAATATTAGAATGAAATGTGAAAATTATGTAATTTCTTCGTTAAGTATAAGACACAGATGCAATAGAAAAATATTATTTTTCTTTGTTAATAACCTGTACTCAAATTAGACTTTGTAGAATTACAAGTGTGTATAATGTCTAGAACCACTATACATGACTATACTAACCATTGAATTGAAAAGGGTAATTATTTCAACAATGGGAACCAAAAAAACAATGTTCTAAAAAGTAAAACTCTTACTTACGTAGTTTTAAACAAAAACATTATGGCACTTGAAAATCATTCATTTAAAAACAGAACAATATTTTATATTTTGTAATAGTTGATCGGAGCTCCCGGGTTCGATTCCCGAGTCGGGCAAAAGTGTTACTGGGTTTTTCCAAATTCTCAGAAGCAGTACGGAGTCTGGTATTGTGCCCGGTAACGGCAATAGGCTCGCCCCCTATAACGTGGGACCTAACAATTCATGGCGAAATGTGGGTGTAATATTACACCTCTGCCTACCCCTCCGGGGATACAGGCGTGAGTCTATAAATAAATAAATAATAGTTTTAGACTACTCATAAAAAGCAAAGCAAATACATAATAAACAATTAAAATAATAAAATAAAAGCCAATTTTCTTGGTATAATTCTTACAAATATTATTCTACTACCGCAGAAAGCAACAGCTACACGAAAATATACAATTCAATAAACACGCCGCTTCTTAGAAGGCTCTCCAAGCTTGTTGCCACTAATTGTTATATTTCCTCGTATTTTTCTCAAAAACAAGGGCATAGCACCTCAAGCTTTATTTTCTTGGCATTTGCAAGGTCTTCTTCCTAGAATGTAATATGTATTAGGTTTTATTATTTTCGTGGAAATCTGTCGTCTCCTTGAGTTTTAAATGAATCTCATGCACGTGTGAATATAGGTATTTGGTGAGTAGATAGACGCTGACGTTAGATGCTGTCTTCTTCCTACTTCATATTTCATATACACTGCCTCTGTGGTCCAGTGGATAGCGTATGTGGCTGCTGATCGGAGGTCCTGGGTTCGATTCCCGAGTCGGGCAAAAGTCTTACTGGGTTATCCCGAATACTCAGTAGCAGCCCGGAGTCTGGTGATGTGTCCGGTAACAGCAATAGGCTCGCCCCCTATTACATGGGACCTAAAAAAATTAATGGCGAAATGTGGGTATAATATTTACACCTCTGCCTACCCCTTCGGGGATACAGGCGTGTCTTCTTTCTTTCTTTTTCATATGATCATGTGACTAACTTTGGTGTTTATGTTTATAGAAACTCGCCGTGGAACATGTTGAAACGTTTCTTATCCTGAGACAAGCACCGGAACCGACGGCTTTATGTAACATCCGAAGCATGATAGCGTGTTGAAGTAAATGCCACACAACCGATTAGGCCGACCTCACATTGGGCGTACGTCTTCCTCGTGCGGGCGCCCAGCGTGTTCTTTGCGTTCACTCTGTAGTAGCGCTCATAGCAAGACTTGGCTTGCCGTTCTTAACAGGTCGGCAAAGTTAAGTAACGCTTGCACAGGTCACCACTTGGATGGGTGACCACATGTGGCATTTACATCTGAGCACTATCATGCTTCGGAGGGCACGTAAAGCTGTCGGTCCCGGTTCTTGTCTCAGGATAAGAATCGTTAGGCCATGTCGGAGGCCTTCGGGCGGTCTGAAAACTCCGACACTAGAGTTAGCCATACACTCACACGAAAAACAAAAAACAAACAACAAACTCTGTAGTACAAAATAAACGCCGAGCGCATGTCGGACTGATGCCGGATGCACGCCCCATGGACACAGGAGGCTTTACTATTCCAAATGGTGACTTATGCAACCGTTGCTTAACATATCGATTTATTACCACCATAACATTATACATATAAAGTCATGTTTATTTATAAGCGCTAAATTTGGAATAATTTAGTTCAGAGATAGTGACTGGAGATAAAGCCTACTCGAACCACCAGCTACTTATACGGAAACGTTAATGTATGATTAGGTATATTTTATTTATTTTTTTATTTATGCTTTATTGTACACCAGAAATATTACACATGACATCATACAATATAAGCGAAATACAATGGGCGGCCTTATCGCTTATAGCGATCTCTACCAGGCAACCTTTGGATGGAAATATTATTGGTCGGAAAATAGTGGTAGTTGTAGGTGTAACAGTCATAATACTTAGAATACATAGATATCTCTAAACACATACATATATACTTATTCATATACTCTACTCTATATACCTACATACAAATACATATATACATATACATACATACAAATACATATATATACATAAGCATACAAAACATAAATATATAAAGGACATAATTATACACACATGAACTATAGCAATGCCTCAATTATAGAATATTTTAGAATGAACTGTAAACTATAATGAAAGATAATATTCCTTCACTAAGGATTTAAATTTAGCTACGGTCTTAGCTTGCCTAATGTGCAGCGGTAATTTATTCTACAAGCGAACGGCAGTTACGGTGAAGGAATTGTCATAAAAAGCCGTGGAATGTACCGGCATTTTAAGCCTCAAATTTTCTGATGACTTTAAATATCTATTATGTGTATCATGAAGGAACTCAAATCTTCCTTTAAGATAGGAGGGAGTTGAAGGGTTAAACAGTATATTATACAGTAAAGTGAGAATGTGAGCATTCCGGCGATGTCGAATTGGTAACCACTTGAGCTGCGTTCGAAATTCTGAAACATGGTCGTATTTGCGCAAACCAAATACGAATCGTATACAGACATTTTGAATTCGCTCAAGTTTATCTAGCTGGTTTTCGGCGAGGTCTAGATAGCTGACATCTGCATAATCAATAATGGGTAACAGAAGAGACTTAGCGAGCGCAATTTTAGTAGCAGTGGGCAGAAAGTTTCTTAGTCGCCTCAGTGAACCAACTGAAGCAAACACCTTACGACTCACTTCTTGTATCTGCGGTCCCTAAGTAAGAGTCGAGTCGATAGTGAGACCCAGATTTTTTACTTTGTCTTGTATAGGGATAATCGTGCCATCAAACATTATATAAGGGAGTAGTGACCAGTCAATTTTACTTTTCATTCTAGAGCTACCAATAACAATGATTTGAGTTTTGGTGGGATTAAGTTTAAGCCCAAAAGACTTGCTCCACTTGCTGATTAGTGCCAAATCACTGTTAATGATATCTAAAGAATGTGACATCTGCGACAGTGTTGACTGCGTGTATATCTGGAGATCATCTGCATAAAGGTGATAGGATACCTATTTTTAGCAATGTAATTGGCTTTTAATCCATAAAAACTGTATTGCTGCCTGTTCAACCACCAAAACAGTTGATAAATTCCACCTTACCTCAAAAATGTATCCTAAAATAAACGATTAACTTTCTTTACTCCATCAAAAAAATTAAAATACCGAAAATGTATGGATACCGAAGGATCCGCATCGTCCCTTCAAAAATTTTTATTTTTTGTTCCAGTAAAAAGCAAAATTAACCTCTTCACGGTTTTATATTTAAGATGTTCAAAAGCTGTTAAATTCCAGCATGCAGGAGGCATCATTAATAGTACCTTAACTGGACCGCCAATAAAGCTTGACATGATTTATTTGGACCCGTCGAAAACGACTCGTTTAGACAATTTAATTAAATTGACCCTCAATTTTTTGGGGCCACGAAATTAGAGGGATGAGCTAATAGCGCTATATTGTTGCTTCAAACTTTAATCAGTTTTGGGAAAAGACCCTTCTATGTTTCAAAGCTCTGGATCAGTTTTTTATAGAGTATTTAACGTTTAAATTAAGATGAGTGTTTGTTTGATGTTGGGCTTATGAATTTTTTTACATTGTGTGGAAATATTTTTGGATTCATACGTTACATTTAGCAACTCAATTTTTTTACTTTTTGGCAATGTGCCTTGTAGATCTTTAGAATTGTGTCGTGGTCTATACACAAAAGAATATATAATTACCAGATCTGAATCTCACAGTTACTTGTAAAAAGAGATGACATTTGTTTGGTCCCAAGTTAATTTGTCCCGTATTTCATGTCACGAACATAATTCGCCTATGCTTGTTTTTATTGGGAAACCAAAATTTACAAGTCATTTATAAGACTTCGTCAATTCATGATATTCGAACAGACACAGCCATATTTTTAGCTAACTGTTTACTAAAACATGTTTAGTTTTTTATTGGCTGGAATGCAGTACGCGCGAGGAGGGATGATAATAGCTGCTAAGCTGGGAATTGTGCCTGTTCGAGCCGGGGACTTGGAAACTGCTGACGGAGAAGATCTTTGGGTCAAGCTGACCGTTAGAGGAATTATTATATCTGTGCGGTCTATATTCCTCCAAGTGCCGCGGATTCTGTGTATTTTGAGTGGTTTTGCAAACTGGAATCCTTTGTGAACAATTTTAAAAGTAATATATTTATAATTGGTGATATTAACCTCAACAGTGCTTCAAAATCTGTCAACAGCTATTTCGCATACTTCCTTTCATTATGCTTGATGTTTGATAATAATAATATACATAATGTTTTTGGCGGCAAATTGCATGTCGTCCTATCAAGGGATATTGATTGCGCTGTGCAAGTTCAGCCCGCTGAGGCTGGTGGCATTGTAAACGTTGACTCATATCATCCATCCCTTGACATTAATATCAAACTTCTTACGACGTTGAGCAAAGAGAAGACCGGTCCGAGTAACCTCGACTCAACAACCGACTGGAATTTGTGTAAGGCTGACTTTCATTTACTTTACGAACTCATGTCACAGACTGATTGGAGCAGTATCACTAGGGCCACAGATGTACCGTCCGCTGCTGGTGAGTTCTACAGAATACTATATAACATATTTGATATTTGTGTACCAAAAAAAAAGAGATCTATATCTAATAGAAAACGTTATCCCGTCTGGTTTTCCTATGATATCATTAGAGATTTAAAGCATAAAATTAAGCTTCACAGACAATGGAAACGTTACGCCGACCCTAGTGTGTATTTTGCATTTTGTAATATTCGATCTGACTTAAAAAAATTTATTGATTGTGCATACAAGCAATATATTGCATCAAATGAAAAGTGCATTAGACATAATCCATTTCAATTTTGGCAGCACATCAAAAGTCTTCGGTCCAAAGGTGGCTTTGAGCCTACAATAACCTATGATAAAAAAACGTTTACCTGCGTCACTACGCAGCGAATGCCTTTGCTAAGTATTTTTCTAGTGTGTTTTTGCAACAGAGCCCCAAACTGGATGCTGATAACATATTACCTGTCGCAGCTACAACTCACGGAGGCTACATACACATTAGTAACTTCACTATATCTCAGGTTAAGGTTGGCATTCGTAAATTAAAACCGCGGAGCTCAGTCGGTCCAGACAAAGTTCTACCATATACATTAATTGGCTGTGTGGATTTTCTTGCTTTCCCATTCACTTACATAATTAACTTGGCCCTTCAAAGTGGCATATATCCGGATCAATGGAAGGTATCCCGCGTTACTCCGATACCGAAAACCAATAATAAATCCTCAGTTGAGCAACATCGTCCAATTGCGGTTTTGTCATGTCCAGCCAAGGTGTTCGAAACAATTGTGCATAAAGAAATTTACCACCAATTAAAAGCTTACTTGTGTGATGAACAACACGGCTTCCGACCCGGTCGTTCAGTGGAAACAAATCTGCTGTCGCTCGTTGATTTCGTCTCAAAGGGTTTGGATAGGGGGCATGAAGTAGATGTTCTTTATTTTGATTTAAAAAAGGCGTTTGATGCCGTAGACAATCGCATCTTACTGAGCAAATTACAAGCCATAGGATTCACACCAAAGCTTCTGCATTTATTCGCTAACTATCTCTTGAACCGGAAACGATTTGTTGCTCATTGATGTTTTCTTTCAGGATCATATCACACGCGATCTGGAGTGAGCCAAGGATCAGTTCTTGCTCCATTACTTTTTCTTTTAATGATTAATGATCTTGTCAATGTAGTACAATATGCCAAATGCCTGCTTTATGCGGACGACTTGAAGTTAGTACTCGAAATTACTGAAAATCGCTCTCGCTTGGATCTCCAAAGTGATATTGATCGAGTCTTACAATGGAGTCTAACAAATAAATTGTTTTTCAACACCAGTAAGTGTTACATACTGAGATACCTGAGCTCTTGGAGGAGATCGAAAGGTTCTATGGACAGCTATACACGACAACGCAACAACCCGCAAGCACTCCAGCGTCAGACCCTAGAGCTGGATTGACCCGACACTATACCGAAGATATCCCGGACGTCAGCATGCACGAGATTAGTGTGGCTCTCAAACAGCTTAAAAACAACAAGGCACCGGGTGATGACGGAATTACGAGTGAGCTTCTGAAGGCCGGCGGTGCACCCGCTAGAGAAGCCCTCCGGAAGCTATTTAATTCCGTCATTCTCGAGGGTAAAACGCCACAGGCGTGGCACAGAGGTGTGGTGGTGCTTTTCTTTAAGAAAGGGGATAAAACCCTCTTGAAGAACTACAGACCCATCACACTTCTGAGCCACGTCTACAAGCTGTTTTCGAGGGTCATCACGAATCGTCTCGAGAGCAAGCTAGACGACTTCCAGCCTCCCGAACAAGCCGGTTTCCGTAAAGGCTATAGTACCATAGACCACATACATACGCTGCGGCAGGTTATACAGAAGTCCGAGGAGTATAACCAGCCCCTATGCTTGGCGTTTGTGGACTATGAGAAAGCCTTCGATTCGATCGAAACCTGGGCGGTGCTACAGTCTCTCCAACGGTGCCGGATTGACTACCGATATATCAAAGTGCTGAAGTGTTTGTATGAAAACGCCACTATGTCAGTCCGCCTCCAGGACCAGAGTTCGAAACCTATTCAACTCCAGCGAGGGGTGAGACAGGGGGATGTCATATCCCCGAAACTGTTTACCACTGCGCTGGAGGATGTTTTCAAGCTTCTGGACTGGAATGGACTCGGCATCAACATCAACGGCGAGTACATCACTCACCTTCGATTCGCAGACGATATCGTAGTCATGGCTAAGACCATGGAAGACCTAGGCACAATGCTCGATGGCCTCTGTAGAGTCTCCCAACAAGTAGGTCTTAAGATGAACATGGACAAGACGAAAATCATGTCGAACGTCCATGTTGTACCTGCTCCTATTCAGGTTGGGAACTCTACGCTCGAAGTTGTCGACAAGTATATCTACCTGGGACAAGTAGTCCAATTAGGTAGGTCCAACTTCGAGAAGGAGGTCAATCGTCGAATCCAACTCGGTTGGGCAGCGTTCGGGAAGCTACGACATATCTTCTCGTCCGATATCCCGCAGTGTCTCAAGACGAAAGTCTTTGACCAGTGTGTGTTGCCAGTGATGACTTACGGATCACAGACGTGGTCGCTCACTATGGGCCTTATCAGAAGGCTCAAGGTCACTCAGAGGGCGATGGAGAGAGCTATGCTTGGAGTTTCCCTGCGAGATCGAATCAGAAATGAGGAGATCCGCAGTAGAACCAAAGTCGCCGACATAGCTCTCCGGATAGCCAAGCTGAAGTGGCAGTGGGCAGGGCACATAGCTCGAAGAACCGATGGCCGTTGGGGCAGAAAGGTTCTGGAGTGGCGGCCACGTACCGGACGACGCAGCAGAGGTAGGCCCCCCGCAAGGTGGACCGACGATCTTGTCAAGATCGCGGGAGGAGGTTGGATGCGGGCGGCTCAAGACCGGTCTATGTGGAGAACCTTCAGAAAAGCATACGTAGAAAAAGGTAAAACTAGAGCCGTGATCGCACCTATTGTATACTAGTGTACATGGAAGTACTTGCCATGCTGTTTAATGGACATGTTCCTGGCACCCCATAAGGTATACCTACAGGTATAAGGTTTCATTCAAAATTGTATTCATTTCATATATTCAAATAACATGTCTGTTTTATATTATTGAAATACGTAGAATTCTATATCTGTTATTAAAATAGTACAGCTATTGTTACAGATGAAAATCAATCATCTCTTTATTTTGAATCAAAGTTTTAGAAACAATAGAATTGATAAAAAATATGAAACGTGTAATATTTATTTCATATTACCTATGTTTTACATTGTGCAAAGATCGTCAAAATTTTGTACTAGGTATTAGTGTGGGTAGTGATTTGTTTTATTTACTCACGGTATAGTGCGTATCATCATTATCGTCCTAGCATTATCCTGGTTGCATCCAAGACTTTCATCTTGAAGCCTGGGCTCCGTTTATTGGTCTTACCGGATATGATAGAATAGTTCTTTTTTCTATAGAACAACTGTCGTCTGAACTGCCTGGGTCAGGCACAGCCATAATAATCCATGGTTCAGACCAGTGACAGTACATTCAAGGATATTGACTCCCACGGTCTACCACGAAAGATCACCTAGCCTAGACACACGACCACCCTCTAGTCCCTTACTCCATAAACACAAGTGAAATTTAAGCCGAAATATTCGAAAACCATGTTACTAAAATGAACTATAAACAACGAAGATACTGCCTTTTCCATATTAATAATCAAATTAAAGATTTTCAGAATTTTTGCACTCATCGCCATTTTAACGGCTTCATCCAATCAGCGCAGAATTTTTTCTCCAAACAATTTGGTAAGTAACTATCAGTTAGTAAATCGAGTTTGACCCAAGTAAATATTAATTTTGCAATGCTATAGACAGAAATCAATTATGAAGATTCATGGACTCCATAAATTGCGGTTCTGTTCCGATATTCTATGTATAAATGGATAAATGTATTTCAAAGCATTTTTCGTGCTGCATTATTAGCAATATTTTAAACTTTAAATTAGAATACAATATATTCTTGAGCTGTAATTCACGAACCAAAGGAATTCAACTCGGAGAAGGCCTTTGTATATTATAGTCAAATAGTTATCGTTAAAAAAAATTCATCCTTCTAGATATTTTTCAAACTGCTTTCTTCTTCTTCCTCGGTCCCTCACTGCTGAGGATCGCGACCACATATTTGTTTCCAGTAGGAGCGGTCCAGTAAGGCTCGTTACATGCTGCGGCATACCGCCTTCTTGATCGTGTCAGACCATCTTATAGGTGCCCTACCTTGAGCACGTCTTCCATTAATGTGACCCAAGATTATCTGCTTCTCCAAACAGTATTACCAAGTTCAAAAAGGTTCCAGCATATGTGTCACGTTAACTATTTAATTTGTATCTCATGTTTGATACAAATAGTTACAACCTTAAAAAAACTGTATCTAACTATTAAGATGACTACAAATTTAATGGATAAAATACTATTTATAAAAATATTTTGTTATAATTATAAATAATTTAAATAAAAGAATATCCGGGTCCTACATATATCATGGTGGCTCTACCCATAGAAGATCGCGCACCTGTTTCCATACGGACATGTAACGGTACTGTCCCAAAAAAGAAAGATTTCTGCATGAGTGAGGTTTCCATCGAGACCTTTCCATCGAGAAAATCGCCCTCGATATTTGAATCTCTTAAATTGCGGTGGCGGGCATTTTTCTTTCTGGCACAAAGGTTACGAAATGTTGTCCCGATTGGCGTGGCTGCCAATCTTCTGGACACGTTGAGTTTTAGAATTTACAGTGGCGTGAAAAGTATTACTGCAGTTTTTTTTGTACCTTTACTTTACTTTTTGATCCTGTTCCGACAGAGACCTGTATTTTTAAATAAGTGAACTACGTGGAACCAAATACCTACAGTTCTACCACAAATAATACTGCGTAAAAGTTTCATATTACAAAACAGGTAGTAGGTTTTTGAGTATTTTACGTTTATTTTGACCAGATTTTAAATCAGTGACCTTTATAAATATTAAAGAAGACTTGACAAGAGCTTCAGATATTATATCAATAAAGCCATATTACAATGCTTACTGCGGCCTGTACTTATAGGCGTATGTAGTACTCATGCCCCAATTCTCCAATTCTAGGCTAGACACCTCAGAAACTTAACACCATTGTTTATGAAGACCTACATCCAGCCTGAAAAATAACCTATATATTTAATGCAAAGGAAGACAAACCAGCAAGCTGTTCACCTGATAGTCAGTGATCATCGCCGCCCATAGACACCTGCAATGCCCGAAGGATCATAAGTGCGTTGTCGACCTTTTAAAAAAGAATATGCACGCTTTTTTAAGGTTCTAATTTCGAATTGCTTTGGAAATACTGCTGCAGATAGCTTGTTCCACAGTTCTTTAGTGCTTGTTAGCAATGCAGTTAGCAAAGCATTACAGGATTGCCTCAAAACGCCACAAGTATTTTGTCCAAGTGGCTGGTACACTATCCGATCATTAGCAATTTTATTCCCATTTAAAACTGTCGCGGAAGCGATTGGTTTGTGACAGATTTATTTGCGACGCCCGATGAGCTTAATTACGCAGCAGAGAATTTAGGGTACCGTAGCCGAATAATAAAACTGTTTTGTTTGAACTTACCAACGTTTTCTCAGAATGAAGTAATGAGTTTTATTTGATAAGAAAACGTTTTAAATTTCAAGTTAACTGTAGATTTGCCTGTTTGATATTTTTATTAAAGCAACTGAGTTATATTCGTACTTCGGTGGGGATGTAAAGTTGTTGGTCTCACTTTTTGTATCAGAAGGCCTAGCCAAATGGCTTTAATGCTAGACGAATAGAATAGATTACGATAAACAATGTATGGGATGCATCGTAAGCTTATATCAGTCCCAAAAATTGACTATAGTATTCTATTCTATTCATCTAGTGTTTTTGCTATTTGGGTGGGCCTTCAGGACAGGAATCGTTACAGTCGGAGGCTTTCGGGTGGTCTATAAACTTTGACCTAAGAGTTGGCCACACATTAACATGAAAAAAAGAGAACATAATAATGCTACAATGCTACTAATATTAACAACGCGCAAGATTGCGAGAAGGTATGATTGTAACTTTTTACGCAAATGCTTGTCAATTGATAATATTGCATGTACATACAGTCGAACAACTTCCCGCTAGACCACCATAAGGGTGAGAATCGCTCAGCAAGACATCGTCGCTTCCAGTACTACTTAACACACACATTGACACTCGTATACAAAACCAGTTTCTAGTGTGCCTCAACTCTATGACCGAGCCAAGGGATTTTTTTTCAAACTGGTCCAGCGCCGACTTGTTTGATTGTACATCAGAATAGCTTATCCCATAAAAACAATACTTGTCAAAAATACCAAGTAAAGTTTTAAATAAATAGATTGACTCGGCCATCGTATGAAAACACAATATATCTCATAACTAATATATAATTATATAAATTAGATTGTATAATTCGATTGCCAAGTCAATATATTTATTTAAAACATTAAAGATTTTAATTAACCGACTTGGTATATGGTATATGGTACATGGATCTCACAACTTTTTACGGTCGCGAGACTTGGTATTTTTGACAAATATTGTTTTTATGAGATCTCATTTCTTTTTGTAGATAGTCTTACTTTTGTCCTTTCCGGTACCTTCTACTTCTTGTACACCAACAACGAATTTTCTTAATTAAAGCTCTAACTGCAAATGATCGGTCAGTGAGTGACAAAATTAAGAATATTGACTCGTTATAATTCTTAAACTACTAGGTTTTAGATATTTAGTTTCTAATTTATTATACTTAGAAGCGAACATTGACTATCGTTAAAAAAAACACTTTGTGTATTTTAAACAGGATTATTTTAAAAAGTAAATCGATGGCATACATATTTTATGACTTTTCACTGTAGAGGGATTCTATCTACACCGAATTAAATAAAAAAAACATGTATCATAGTATAAAAATATTTAATTACACGCATACGATTAGCACGTAATCACGGAGCGCGCGAAACAAAGAGTGGCATTTGACATTATTTTTTCGTTCCGGTTTAACGATTTTAAGACTCGCTTCGTATTTTTAGCATGAAGAAATGTTCAATGATTTGAATAGAACAGAGAAAAAGGATTTAAAACATTACGCAATAGAAAGAAACAGTAAATTCAGACCGAGTATAGCGCTGTAACCAAAAAGGGAAAATAGTCACTTGTGCGCGGTCTACGGAATTTCGAAAAAGGGATTATAGTCACTTGTGCGCGGTCAAGCGGTTAAACAGGATAAACAATGAAGGCGGATGGCAATTGTCCCAATACCTGTCGATCAGATAATATACTTAAATATAAAGGATATAAGAATATTTAAGAGCTCAGTGAAAAACCGATAATTCAGACAAATTTGACTATACTACTGCGCGGTCACAAGATCCTATGGCGAATGTTTTAAATACAACCAGGATAACGCTAGGACGACGATAAAACACAAATGTACGTCTCCGTTGACGCATAAAAACCAGAAATATATCTTCACATATAACGTTACTTTTTAACAACCTTCCCTTGTCATCCATTCGTAACGAAGGCAAATTTAACATAAGTATAAAAACCGCGGAACTCCTTCGAATATCCGAAAGGATGCAAAGGGCCTACACCTTGTAATAAAAAGCCGTAACGGTACTACAAAAAACCCGGTAAATCTTATCATACATACGCTTCTCTGACACGTAACAGATGTGGCTCCACTTAAGAATGCGTAGTAGAGTATACGGCGGGCGTGTGTCGATAAAGATATTTTTTACATATAGAGCTGAATATATTGGGCTATTTTTGATAACAAGTAAAACCTACAGCAGGTCACGTTAAATATATTTTTTACAACAATCAAATTTCTTTCTGGTCAAAACTAGTTAATTTAAGTCACAATAATATTGTCAGTCAATATGAAGATTTGGATCTGGCCTACTATAACACTTTCCGTCTCTTCACAAAGATATTATTAATTCCTTCGAGTATTTTTCTTAGTCGTCTCTTGCGACAACAGCGATTGATTGAAATATGGTAGTGGCACTTTGTATTCTTAACCCGTCACTACGTGGACCAAACTGGGATAAGCCTAAATAAGAATAGGATATGATCGGTGGATTGTCAGAGAAAAAGTTACCATAGATATATATTGACACAAATATACACAAAATTGTGATAGTGTTGAAGTTGCCTAAAGTTTGGTAACTCGAACTTGGATTCAGAGCAAATAGATTGATACAACTTATGATTACTCATTTATTTATTTTATTTTTTATAATATTCTACCACATTCACACAACACCATCTAGTCCCAAACTAAGCAGAAGCTTGTACTATGGGTAGTAGACAATGGATAAACATACATTTATACTTTTTTTTTGTAAATACATACATATTATACATAGAAACACCCAGACCAAGACAAACATCCATGTTCATGCACACAAATTATTAGGTTTGATGGATTTTATTTAATTGAAACAACAGCTCAAAATGTCTTATTTTGAGGTGAACTCAATTTAAGCTGATGATGGAGAGAGACCTGCTACTTGGCGTATCTAGCGTGACACCAAAAACAGGATAATTCCAAAGTTTGTGCAACTTTTGAATATTCTATTCAATAACAAATGACAATCAGACGACGTGATACCAAAGTATCACGTCGTCTGATTGTCATTTGTTTGTCTGAATGATTTTTGCATACGATATCACGGCGTATATACATAAACTTCATTCAATCCACCGTGACATGGCTGTAGTGATTTGTGGTAGATACAGGAGCAATATCTGAAGTTATAATAATAAATAATAATAATAATATTTTATTGCCAAGTAAATCATTGTAGTACATTACATGTTAAGTAGTTACAGTATCAAGTAGTTTACTTACTGTTTTCCTAGCTAGGCTATGAAATAGCCTGTATTAAGGAAAAACAGCTCCAAACCCGCATTAATACAAAATACATAATATTTAACGACACTAGTTGCAATATAAAAGAAGGTATGTAAACTACAGTTTTAACACTTTTTGTATAACATGCATTATTAAGACAATAGGTGGAGATATTATGCAAAAATTTATAAGTTGGTGTGTGTGAGTGTGTGTGTGTGTGTGTGTGTGTGTGTGTGTGTGTGTGTGTGTGTGTGTGTGTGTGTGTGTGTGTGTGTGTGTGTGGGTGTGTGTGGGCGCGTATGTATGTGAGTGTATGCAACCGTATCCAAAAAGGCAAATAGAAGCTATATATCAGGACAAAGCGATTAGCATATTTTCTGTCTCATCGTAATTTTTATGCAATAGGTAATTTAGGACGGCCGACTTACAATCATGACTAGGTAAGTTATATATATAAATGTGCCTGTTTATCTGGTTGTAGAGGTAAGGTCCCAGGTAATAGAAAAATCTTTTAATGAAAGAAAAATGCATTCTAGGTATAATACAGATGTTATCCCTGCGACGCTTGGAAGAATGTATGTATGGAGTCTTGCGATGTTGCAACATTACAGTGTGAAAAACGTAAATTTGTCGTACATTTAGAATGTTCCAGTTTCTATATAAATCGTCAGTCGGGTACAACATAGGACGAAACGTGGCTACTTTTAAAACTGCTCTATGAGCAATCTCCAATGATTTGAGAGTTGTTTTATGAGTACCTCCCCAGATAGAAATACAATAAGATATTATAGATTTGCAGAGGGCATAGTAAACACTACGTATGATTGTAATATTAGCGACGTAACGAAGCGATCTAAATATAAATATAAGCTTGCGAACTCTAGACGTCAGTGCTTCTACCTGAGGTTTATAGTTTAGGTATTTGTCTAAAATAACGCCGAGATACCTGATACTGTCAACAGAGCTTATGTGAGGACAATGACAATTTATTACAGAGTCATTCAAGCAACTATGAAATATTAAATCTAATGGGGTATTAGGCAGGGTGGTGGACGAGATAGAGTACGTTAAAAATTTTGTTTTTGCAACGTTCAGAGTTAGAGCATGAGAAGATAACCAATCCGCTACATTGTTTAAGCCGGCTTGGGACGTTTTTTGTAGCTCAGTCCAGGAATCAGAAACAAAGGTAATAGCCGTGTCATCAGCATATGAAGTGATTTTGGAATTAGGGATCTTCAAATTACAAAGGTCATTAATAAAAATTAGGAATAGAGATGGCCCGAGTATACTTCCTTGTGGAACACCAATGGATATAGGAAGCTCATCACTAGTGTAGTTACCTATCTTGACCATCTGTGTACGATCTGTGAGGTAACTTTTGAAGAATGCTAACTGTGGGCCTCTGACACCTATTCTTTCCAGCTTCAAAAGAAGAGTGGAAATGGGAACAGTGTCAAAGGCTTTGGCAAGGTCTAAGAAAATAGTCACCACCTTTTTACTGTCATTTAAATTAGTGACTATGTGTGCTGTCAATTCCTGGACGGCGTCTGAAGTAGACATGTTCTTCCAAAAACCGAATTGGTTGGCAGAGAGGATATTGAATTTGTCTAAGTAGCTAACTAGTCTAGTATTTACAACCCGCTCCAAGATCTTAGATAATCCGGTGAGTACAGCTATTGGACGATAGTTAGTTACTAAAGACCCGTCTCCACCCTTAAAGATGGGATGTATAATGGCCCTTTTCAGTGCTATGGGGAAAACTGATAAATCAATACATTTATTAAATATATGGCTGATAACTGGCGCAATAATATTAGAATACCTTTTTAAAAAAATTGTGGATATTTTATCCCACCCGGTTGCTGCATTTGATCTAAGAGCGTTTATTATATTTACTATCTCACACGGGCTTATTTCTTCAAAAACAAAAGAATTAAAATTTGGAAAAGTAGAGGTATAGTTAGTTACTGGGATATTCGACTTATAAGTAATTTTATCTGCAAGGATTTGTAATATTATATTAATTTTTTGTAATTTTATCAAGTTGAAGAACCCATATCTGTCACTTAGCTTAGTTTCCAAGAAACAAGAAAACGTTGGCCACATGGAAGCCTCTAGAAATTTCAGCCTAACAACAAACCACAATGTTGTAAATGACTGGCATTTCTAAGTATAATTCATGGTTTTTACATGCCAGACGTAAGAAAAGGGTTCATTTTCATTCAAAAACATGCATTTCTAATTCTGAAATAAGGTTTTACTGATATCTTGCGGATGCTTATAATATTTTTTCAGCGAAGAATTAGTTTTAGGAAAACAGTTTGCTAGCAATAACTCACGGTCATCTAGGTCAGTTCATATGCCCGACGCAAGAAAAGGGTTTATTTCAAAAACATGTATTTCTAAGTCTTAAATGAGGTCTTACCAGACATGTGGTTTCTTATAAAATTAATTCAGCTAAGTAATAGTAAAAAAAAACCGTTTGGCGTTGAGCCGACTTAGCTAGAAACGTACAACCTACACTGAAAAAAATTTAAGTATAGTAACTGTCATCATATCAGCTGAAATACGACCACGAATCTCTACATAGACCGATACTGGGCCAGCCGCATCGATCCGCTGCCTGCGATTCCAATAAGATCACCAGTCCACGTTGCGGGAGGCCTCCCTCTGTTACGACATCGGTGCGCGGCCGCGACTCCAGACTCTTCCTACTCCAACGATCATCCGTTCTTCTGGCTATGTAACAGTTTGTGTCTCCACAACCCAAAGGCGTAGAAAAATTCCGTATCTTAGACTGAAGTCAGAATTTACAAAGATACGTGTGACAAGTGTGCTTTCCGAAGTACGAGACAAGCTACAAACTGTTTAAATACGCATAATTTCTTCGCCTTGATACGCTCTGCATGGCAGACTGTTGGTAGAGAAGAGAAGTGTTGAGAATTTAACATGTTCGATATTTCCCGTAAAGTAATGTGTAGGTTCTTGCTGAAACACCAGCAATATTATGTTAACTTATTGAGGTAGAAATTCTTCACACAATTATAAGAATATGTTTTAGCATTTACTCACTGTTCCAATTGCTTCTACCAACAAACCTATCCCCACCTTCTATATTTTCACTAAATTGTATCCTTACAAACAGCCAGAGCAAGCATAAACGCACACCATACCCAACAAAGTACAATATCCCTCAAAGACTAAAAGTGAAAGCGTAGTAAATTTTCGCCTCTAAGCCTTTATTATGACAAAACATATTTTACCGACTTTTCTCACCCCTAGTGCCGCGGCACCCCTCTACCTGTCACGTCCGTATCGTTTACATTACAAGGCTTTGTTTCAACCACAAAATAAGGATTAATCATTCAAGATACTGATAAAAGGGAGTGGAAGATTTTACATTTTTGTTAACGGAATACCGTTGTGAAAGAATATTTTAAAATGTTTTATTCGGCAGTGGTGGTACTTATGGCGGTGGATTGGTTTAATTCAACTTGTTGGGAATATAAAATACGGAATAGATTATTTAAAAAAATATGCCGTGGCTTATGAGACGAGGTATTGATTCATCTTCGTCCTAGCGTTGTCCCGGTTGAAATGAATGAATTCTAAGAATTTGTGTCCAGGGTCCGCTTACTAGTCTTACCAGATATATGATAGAATATCAGCTTCAGTGGTATTGATTATATTGGTTGCAATTTTTGAGATCAAATGTAGTCAAAGGTATGTCAAACCGTTTTATTACATTTAATCTGCATTGCTGTTGGTCTTAATCTAGATATTTAAAAGGAATCGTCACTCATCACGATACCTCGAAAACCACTGATGAAATTTGGGAAGGGAATATAAATATAGTTAGTGTTTGCTAAGAATGGATTTTTTGGAAAGAGCTGGATGAAGGGGGAAGGCTCTAGCTAGTTAGTATGACAGATAAGATGTTATAAATTTTAGAAATACATAATTTTTATCCGCGAGCCTTATACTGTCCTTCAAGATTCGCCACTGTGGTAATAAAGAGGCTATTTAAAGTCTACATTACCTTTCTACCAGAATCATTTTCATAGAAGAGAAACAATTGAAAAGGTATTGTCCAAACAATTCACTAACAAAATGAACCCCATTTTTATCTCACTTGAAACTACCTTTTAAAACCCCACACTATCCAATCAAAATACATTGCAAAGCGCCACAACATTGGACGTAGATCGAACATATTGCACCTTTACTTTTAACTTTACACTTCCCGTGTGAATAGGAAAGCGCTCTTTTTCCAGCTCATTGGACGGATCCGTTTGTCGGTGAAAGCATAGGAACCGATCGCGACTGAACTTTGCGGTAACACAATCGTGGCATGACAGTGGTCAAACGCGTCTTTGTGAATCGGTTAGTGAATTGTAACCTACTATTTGAACGTAGTAGTGGAAAATCCATGAATAGTGTTATTTCTGTTATAATATAATATATACAGTGGCGCTGGTGTCGAAATACCAAAAATAACGGAGGTGAAACTATGTATACATAGTTTCACAGCCACGTAAAATCCTCTCCTAAGGCGGGCGGTATTGTAACGTATGTCCGGTACTTACCGCGTTGCGTCACAGTACCGCCCATACGCTCGGCCAATCAGAGAAAGCCATCGTCCGCACTCGCAAAGCCTGACCAAATATGGTCATAAACGGACTCTCAGCCTGATGGAGGGCCCGGTATATAAAGGGGCCGACAGAGAGGCCGGCACCGCTACTCTAACGTCGCTTCTACTATAACTAAGCGTACCTACTGACCCTACGTCGTATTTACGTGTATCCTGGTCCCAGCTACGGGTAAGCACTACATTTATTGCGTTAGCGTACTGCCCATCTCTCTACCTGCTAGCTGAGGCCGGCTGACGCCGCCTGACTCTATTGGTTGTGGCTCTCCTAATGCTGCTTTCCTTCAGGTTCCAGGTTCACGTTAAGACTCCGGCTACGCTCCTAGACCGCTACACTTTCCTGCATCGCCTTCGGCTTCACCTCTGGTGAAGAGTCTGGCCTGCCCTGCTCATCGTACTCACACCGCCGGCGTCTGCCAGCTGAGCCAACGTCAGCGAGGGCCTGTACCGCTACGCACAGCCTTCGAGCAGCCTGCCTACACACTACCGGAGGGAACAGCGTGGGAGACTACAGCCCTTAGTGTTCAGGCCAGTGTCGTGTTGTTGGTCGGTCATACTCGTGGCAAGGGAAGTGAGACGATACTCTGCAATAAACGCATCTAAAACCTCTACTGCGTTTTTACTACCAGAACCCGTTACAGTGGCTACTATACACGGTTATTTTTGGTATTTCGACACCAGCGCCACTGATCGGGTCAAAATATAATCTATGCATCTGTACATCTTCTATACATCTATACATATAAATAAAATTGGAATGTCTGTTTGTTATATTAAAATAACCGCTTTTTAGGGTTCCGTAGTCCACAAGGAACCCTTATAGTTTCGTCACGTCCGTCCGTCTGTCCGTCCGCAGCCTAGCTCAAAGACGCCTGGTGCTAGAAAGCTGATATTTGACATGAATATAAACATAAGATATTGCAACAAAACTGTAGAATAAAATTTAGGAAAATATTTTTTTAAGGGTATCTCCCCTACATATATAGTGGGATTTAATTTTTTTTTATTGAGTACCCCATTATGTGGGGTATCATTGGATAGGTTTTAAAAAAATATTATTAGCTTGCTCGAATCATTTTTCGATGAAGTGATTAGTTTGTCAAATATCAAGCTTTGAAGTGAAAAAAAAATTATATTCAAGTGTCCCCCCCCCCCTCTGTCGGCTAAACTATTAATTTGGAAGAGGTGAAAAAAATCACAAATGTAGTACATGTAACGAATTTAAAAGAAAAACTATCACGGCTAAGTAGACATCACTAGTTTACGAGTAATCGTCGTTTAACTTATAAATACCTATTTCTGTGAGTTTACATTGGGAGTGCTGGCTTAATCTTAAAGATATACGTAATTTGGTATGTAATGTACTACGGGGTTAAACGTGAACCCGTTTTTAGTTCCATGTGAAACAGAAGTTATTATCAATAATGGCCATTGGTAGCGCCATCTACCTCCCTATCTATAACTAATCGCATCAACATCAATCGTTCCACGTACAAGTGCGAGCGATACTGTATTTCCGTCCCTCTCTTTCCCACTCCCTGGAAGAGGCACTGCCTTTCGCGGATTCGTCGCCGCGATCGTCGACGCGAGTGACAGTCCAGAACATTCCGCTCGCTGAGAACGTGTCCGCTATATCGTACCGCGCCGCATCGCTGTATGTGATTATTACCGCATATATAAACCGCTCGCAAGTGGGAGTGACGGTGAAGTGAAGTGAAAACAAGCAGGTACATCACGAAAGCACCAGGAGACTGCCCTTCGGAAACGAAGAAGATTGTATAAGGTAAGTGCCCTCCATCCTTGAAACATCCTATACCCACTCACAATCACCTCTTCCCGTATCCATCTCCTAGGCGGCTAAGAACCCGCTATCCTTTGTATACAGTCCATTTCCCTCCCAAGTCGCCTAGAACCTACCTACGGTTTCGGTGTATCGCCGAACCATTTTTTTGGTCCTTCGAGCCGGATTCATTTACGTTTTTATACGTTATATCGCTATACCTAGGCAGTTATAGCACCTAGCTATACTCCTAATATATTCACATAACCGTCACATGGTTATTTCCGCCCGCATCAGTAGGTAAACTTTTATGTAGCTACCTACTTATTAAATTATTAATTCTGGAACTATCATAGTTGTCTTATAAATCTCATATTTCAAGCAACTTTTAATTCCTCAGCTCTAAAGTGTTGCCTACTTAGCCTACTTAGGTAAAATAATAGATACATTAGATATTCTTATTTTGTTTTGGTCTCATTAGCTTATACTTACGTAAGCATGTCACAACAAAAGAAGTCACGCGTGTCGGAAGACAAAGAGATGACAATCTTAGAAGCAAAACGCAATATTTTATTTGAGCGCATTCAAAACATCTATGAACGCTCAAAAACCGCGTCTATGTCTGACAGTAATAGCGAAGCATTTCTCAGTTATTGTATGACAGTAGATAAAATTCGAACAGATTTTCATAAGTTGTTAGACGATTATAACGCAAGATTACTTTCTATCAATCCTGATGAAAAACCGAACTATCAGGCGTATACCTCATTCGAAGATCTTTATTGTATTATTAAGCGTATACAATCGCAATTGGAGGGTAAATGTTCAGCAGAGCCCGTTGCCCGCAAACCGAGATTACCGCCAATCGAGATTATGTCGTTTGACGGAGATATACGAAATTGGCCGATATTCTATGCGAGTTTTAAGTCTACAGTGCACGATAATGGTTCTCTGACAGATGCTGACAGGTTGTACTATTTAATAGGTAAACTGTCACCGAAGGCCCAGTCCGTATTTGCAGGTGTCACACCCAGTGCTGAGAATTATCAGGTCATATTTCAGTCACTACTTGACAGATATCAGGACACGCGCGTCCTAGCGTCTACCTACTTTGACCAAGCTTTAAATCTCAAACTGTCCGGCAACGCATCTGTCTCGAATTTCCAGCTGTTTATAGACAACTTTGTTACCGCAGTTAATTCTCTTAAAAACTTAAAAATAGAAGATCTTTCCGACTTTATGTTGCTTCAACTCGCTTTAAAAAAGTTTGACACTGATACAATTCGCGCATTCGAGATGACGGAACGCAATAATAAAATACCTACACTAGATAGTTTTATTTCGTTCATCAAAGATCAGTGTCGAATATTTCATAATACGCAGTCGGGTTCACCTGGCCCGTCTAACACTAACAGCAACAAACAAAGGTTGAATAAATCGCGAAATAGTAATAATAACTCGGTCCCTAATCCACAATCTTACGTAACATGTTCGGCATCTAATAGTAATAATTCACAGAAGTGTCTGTGCAGTAATATAGTGCACGACCACTTATACAAGTGTCCCGCCTTCGATAATCAGAATGCAACCGCTCGTTTTAAATGCGTAAAAGATAACAAAGCTTGCATTAATTGCTTAAGCATAAAACATAAAACGAGTAATTGTTCCAGTAGAACGAGATGTTGCTCATGTAATCAAAAACATCATACACTGTTACATTTCGATAAAGATAACCCGTTGTCAAGCCAAGCCGCTAACCTTGACACACTTACGCCGCAGGTGCAGACCACGGTGCCTTCGCCCTGCACGCCTCAGAGCGAAGTATCGTTGTGTACGACGTCCATTGCGCGGGCGACGCGCGGGCGAGGACGGCACTCGCGCATCTATAATGATCCGCGCAGGGCCAAAACGCAGTGTACGGCGTCTAAGACGGTACTGTTAGCGACAGCGCAAGTTATCGTATATGATGTTAATGGGTCGCCGCACATGGTACGTTGTCTCCTAGATAGCGCATCTCAGACCAATCTAATAACATTGGAATGCTTCAAACGCCTCGGATTATGGAATAACTTTAAAAATACTAACTCAACCGTCAAAGGGATAGGCGGATCAGAAAAGCATTGCAGGGGTTCCGTAGATATTAAAATACATTCGCGTTTTGATACGAATATTAATTTTAACATTTCTTCGCTTATCGTGGAGCGTATCACGGACGCATTGCCGAACGCTAATGTAGACGTAGCATCACTCACTCATCTCGAGTCATTGCCGTTAGCCGACGCGGAGTTTGCGAATCCGGCAGGCATTGATCTTTTGATCGGAGCTTCAATATTTCCGCACTTGCTACTAACTAACATATTTCGTAGTGAGCGATATGATTTACCGCCCGCTATTGAGACGGTACTTGGGTATGTGATTATGGGTACCGTACCTACGTTACATACTTCTCATTGTATTACGTCTGGTTGTTGTTCTGCTCTTCAAGGGATCAAGGTGGGTGCTAAAACTGTGTGTAAGATAAAGCACTAATTAGCTATGATATGCTATGCTACGCTATGCTATGCTATGCTATGCTATGCTATGCTATGCTATGCTGAGCTATGCTATGCTATGCTACGCTATGCTATGCTATGCTATGCTATGCTACGCTATGCTATGCTAAGCTACGCTACGTTACACTATACTATACTACACTTCCGCTTTGTATATGGATGACCTTGCCTGTAGTGTCATACCCGCTCCGCTAGAAATTTCGCTTTGTGAAGAGCTCATTCAGCTTTTCAAGTGAGGCCAGTTTGATCTTGTCAAATGGACAAGCAACTCTAAGGAGGTTCTCGCACGCATACCAGATTCTCATAAGGCTTCTCCAGACATTGAGTTTGATAAGTCTGTACCGCATAAGGTTCTCGGTTTACGCTGGGACAAATCCTGCGATAGTTTTCGGTTTGACGTCTCACCGCCAGATGATAAGTGCGCCAAGCGCACTATGCTGTCCACAGTGGCTCGACTATGGGACATAATGGGTTTGTGGCTCTCACAATTTTGTACGCCAAGCTCTTGATCAAGGAGCTTTGGCTATCAAAGTGTGAGTGGGATGAAACACCCCTTGACCATATCGTCGCCGCTTCGGGCCAGTTTTGTATTGAGCTTGCCGCGCTCAATCAAATTACAATTCCGCGTCATCTTGGGTTGGTAGATAAATGTACCGTCAACTTAATAGGTTTCGCTGACGCCAGCGAGCGTGCTTACGGCGGAGTCGTATATCTGCAAGTCCGCATTGGTTCTAACTACTCGGTGCAGTTAGTTTGTGCCAAGTCTAAGGTCTCGCCTGTTAAAACCATTTCGGTTGCGAGACTGGAATTGTGCGCGGCTCTTCTGCTGTCTCAGTTGCTCCGCAAGGTTCAAGACACAGTTTTGCCCCACTACCCCATTATTAAATACACGCATTTTCCGACTCCAAAGTAGTGCTCGCTTGGATTCGTTCTTCTCTTCACCGCTGGCAGACTTTTGTCGCCAACCGCGTTAGTAAATTGATTGAACTTGTTCCCGCTACTTGTTTCAATCACGTCGCGGGTTATCGTACTCGTCTTTAGGAATAACTTTCCATAGATCATATTGACTGGAAGTTTATTCCACCAGCATCACCACATTTCGGTGGATGTTGGGCAAGCATGGTCAAAGTAATTAAAACGCATCTCTTCAAAGTTATAGGTCAACAGATCCTCTCTTACGAAGAGCCTTTAACTGTCCTTGCACAAGTCGAGGCACTGATCAACTCACGTCCGCTTCCAACTCAGTGAGATCTAGCCTGAAGTTGGACTTACCTCTTAGTTTAAGTATTTAGTTAGTAGTTTTCGCTATTATTGCGTTTGTAGTTTTCGCTAAAGTTAATTTAGATTAATTTTATTGTCATATCGCTGTCTTAGCCTATTGATGGGTTATGCGGTAGTACACCCAACATAGCTAAGTTCAATTCTATTTTTCTTAAAGGCAACCCTTTAGGGCCGGGGGGATATGGTAGCGCCATCTACCTTCCTATCTATAACTAATCGCATCAACATCAATCGTTCCACGTACAAGTGCGAGCGATACTGTATTTCCGTCCCTCTCTTTCCCACTCCCTGGAAGAGGCACTGCCTTTCGCGGATTCGTCGCCGCGATCGTCGACGCGAGTGACAGTCCAGAACATTCCGCTCGCTGAGAACGTGTCCGCTATATCGTACCGCGCCGCATCGCTGTATGTGATTATTACCGCATATATAAACCGCTCGCAAGTGGGAGTGACGGTGAAGTGAAGTGAAAACAAGCAGGTACATCACGAAAGCACCAGGAGACTGCCCTTCGGAAACGAAGAAGATTGTATAAGGTAAGTGCCCTCCATCCTTGAAACATCCTATACCCACTCACAATCACCTCTTCCCGTATCCATCTCCTAGGCGGCTAAGAACCCGCTATCCTTTGTATACAGTCCATTTCCCTCCCAAGTCGCCTAGGACCTACCTACGGTTTCGGTGTATCGCCGAACCAGCCATTATGGGCAACTACGGAACCCTATATTGCGCGTAGGCCCGACACGCACTTGGCCGGTTTTCTTTTCTAAATGCATATGGATGTATACACGGTACATATACCGAAATGACATTTTTTACAATTTTTGTCTGTCTGTCTGTTGGTCTGTCTGTCTGTTTGTTCTCGCTAATCTATGGATCGGCTGAACTGATTTTGACGCGACATTCACTGGCGGATAGCTGATGTAACAAGGAGTAACTTAGGCTATAATGTAACCGGGTACACGAAGTAGTTCCCCCAGGACGCGGGTGAAACTGCGGCAAACAGCTAGTAGTCTATATGTAGCCCCTTAAAGTTCCGTATTTTTCAGTGAAAGCCTTCTTTTTTTTTAAACACAACTCCCGCACTAGGATTAAATCCTGTGTCGCAGGGATTTTACAAACATACAACTAACGGATAAAATTCAAACTTTATTTGTACTGTAATGTCCTACATTTTAACAATATAAAATACCTCATTTCAGTAAGAAATACGTACTAATTGAAGGTCATGAGCAGATCTACTAATAAGCTTCACAATCCATCATCACAGCTCGCATGTCGGCAACAAAACGAAAACTTTTGCAAATATACTTAAGTGTGTTAAGGGTAGACTCTCTAAGTTCGGTAATCTCACAAAAGTATTTTCATTTAGACGCGTATTTATCACGAGTTGGTAATATCTCAAGAGGTCAAAGTTATGGGTACGCACTTTTAATATTATGGCAATATTGGTGATGATGTTTTGTGTACTGTTTTGGCTGTAGTTCACGTTTTAAGATGCAGTGATAGCCTGGTGGCGGGAATACATACAGGTAGACTGCAAGTTTTACAAAACTTAATAAGTATATTAATGGCGAAGGGCAAAAAACAAGTAACCATATAAAGCATTATTAAAACATGTTAATCAATGAATATAATTAAATTAAAAAAATCTAAATTTACAAGCGTCTATAATTCTCTACTCCTGTGATTCACAATGTGGAGGAACATGCTTTAATGTTTGATTCATCAGGCTGAACTTAACAGTGATTCGGGCCGAAATTGGCAAAAATACCTATATTACTTTGTTAAGCAATGTCACCTTAGCAATAATCGTTAAAGTTATTTACTCGTATTGTTCGTTTTATGCATGGGAGGCTATAATTTTCACGCCTATAAGTTTAGACGACATTGCTTTTTATTACTGTACTTAAGGGCATGACATTTGTTGGTCATAGGTCACTCTGGTCTATAGATGCATGCATTCACATTGCTGTATTCTATTAGTATAGCAAAACAATAAATGATATTCTCCTGAGACAACTTACAGTCGGTCATCTGCCCCCAAACTGGGCAGAGGCTACTTTGGCAACCAGATACCTGATATGTTATGGATAAATTACACCCTGGCATAGAACAAATCATCGTGCTCATCATAGTGATCTTTGTGCTGCGTGTCAGTAAAGCAGTCACTAACTATTAGACCAACAGAACAGTCCAAGAATCCAATGCCATGAAGATATGTTCTGTATAACATATCTTTATGGTTTATCAAGAAGGTTCTTAAATATTTGCGAAATTTTTTTAATTAGTTACATCACATTTGGCCACAAAGATCATGGAACACCAGGTTAGGAGTTTTAGAAATAACTATGTTAAAATAGTAGAAACGTAATAAAGTTTCTAGCCAAATTCATTGACACGATGAGAAACAAAAAACCTAACAAACAAACTAAACATACAACAAGGTTGTAATTTGTAATTTTTACCGCCCAACATTTCAATTCACATTTTTTCTTAAAATCTATTGCGCTAATGTAACCTAGGATTTTGAAACAACTGTTTATCATTAGCACAACGAAACTTTTCTGTTACAATCTATATTTAAAACCTAATATCTCAACAATACTTCATAACACCGTACAACACACTAGTTAAATACAGAAGCCGAATATCAAATTGTAACCCTCAACCGCGATACTGGTCTTTAAGGGGACTACAAGAGCTAAACGCGAGTTTTATAATGCTTTAAAGTATATGATTCAGTGCAGTTAACACAATCAGAAAAATATATGATATTCTTCAGGATATAATCTAGTTAAGTAGTGTGTTGAAAACATAATACAACTAACTTTAATCGATAGAAAAAAATCACAAAGATACCTCTAAAAAAATAAGTTAACGAGTAAAAACCATATTAAAATACATACCGACTCATCCGCAGAACAAAGTCCGATCTGCATGGATCGCAATTTTCAGTAGAGGCTGTCGAAGTTCTTGACTTGAATAATTCCTTATAACTCTTATAACGAGAGAATTAAAATTATGATTTTTTGGTATGTTATTATAACAGCCCAGCCTAATTAAATGCCCTAAAGTGTATGTTTGTAGTCCTTTCATTGTAAGAGATAGTGAGTTACATATCAACTTAGGACGTTTTATGGCGGAAGAGCGAGTGTCCGTGGTAAACATCGTGCATTGTTTTGCGGAAACGTTCGATTTAAAAGACGTTCTATGTTAACAAAGGTTGTTTTTTGTTGGAATTTTTCATCCTTTAAGAGTCCTTTGTGAAAAATATAAAATAGAAAATTAAATACAATGTAATTTTTTGTCATTAAAACGTCTTAAAATAGTTGACAGAACCTTAGACGGCAACGATTAGACTTCTAGCATAAATGAGTAATTATAATTTTACTAACTAGTCACGTCGTATAATAGGCGGAGTAATTATATTTACTTATTTAAAAATAAATAAACTGTGTAAGTATGTACTAATATTTATTTAACTTAACGTATAATCGTATATACTTATTTAAAAGTAATCAAATTGTACATACATATATATAGAACAATTAATTAAAAAAAAATATTAAAAAATTGTCACAAAATTGCAACTACGTACCTTTCTACTGTGGGGTTCGGGCTTCACGAGAAATCACAAACTTATTTTGTAAGGACCTACTTAATATTAAATAAATGTATGACTCATCTTTACATGATCTGTATCATCACCTAAACCTAAAGACATCCTCTGCTGGACTTGGCATCCCCAAAGGCTATCTACACAACTCCAATGATGAGCCGCCTGAATTCCACCGCTTCCTGCGATCTTAACCAAATATCCTCTTCTTTATTATTATAAAGAAGAGGATATTTGGTTAAGATCGCAGGAAGCTCGGATCGGCTTGGTGACGGGTCTTTTTACACCGTGTATAATATTTTATACACGGTGTAAAAAGACCCGTCACCAAGCCGAAGTTAAGCTACACATCATGCTAAGTCATACTTAGCAAAACAATACCTGGGAAACGATTTTTTTGTAGACACATTTTATAAGCCGCTATGTAAAGTATGCGCGTGCAATTCTCGAGATACTTAACTATTCAAGGGTGCACAGGACATAATAACATTATATAGAACAAATTGGTGCGTCAAATGCATATATTCTGAACCTAATTAAAAATAAATATGGTAACTTTGAGCCACAATATCTCCTGAAGCAGTAATTTCTCAGGTATAGTGCAAGTAAAGAATGTTCGTAATGATGAAATAGAATTTAAACTTTCATTAAGGGTCTTTTTATACCCCGTATAAGAATAACAACAATCTTACATCGTTTTTACCTAGTGGTATGGCGTGGTGCCGAAACCGGTTAGGTTCTAGGCGACTTGGGAAGGATTAATGGACTGTATAGAGAGGATAGCGGTTCTTAGCCGCCTAGGAGGGAATAAGGGAAGAGGAGATGGATACGGGAGGAGGTGATTGAGTGGGTATAGGCTATTTTAAGGATGGAAGGCACTTACCTTATACAGCCTTGGTGGTTTCGTGATACAGCTGCTTGTTTTCACTTCACTCACGAGCGGGTTTTCCTTGGTGGAAGCGGTGATAAACACATACGGGAGCGGCGCGGTACGAACGAGACGGCGATACAGCGGTGCGGCGCGGAGCGGTATCGAGACGGCGTTCTTAGCGAGCGGAATGTTCGAGACTGTCCGTCGCGTTCACGATCGCGGCGACGAAATCAGGCGCAAGGCAGTGCCTCTTCCAGGGAGTGGGATAGAGCGGGACGGAAATATGATATCGCTCGCACTAAACAAGCGTGGAACGATTCATGTTGATGCGATTAGTTGTAGATAGGAAGGTAGATGGCGCTACCATATCCCCCCGGCCCTAAAGGGTTGCCTTTAAAAAAAATAGATACATTAGATATTCTTATTTTGTTTCGTTCTCATTAGCTTATACTTACGTAAGCATGTCACAACAAAAGAAGTCACGCGTGTCGGAAGACAAAGAGATGACAATCTTAGAAGCGAAACGCAATATTTTATTTGAGCGCATTCAAAATATCTATGAAAGATCAAAAACCGCATCGATGTCTGACAGTAATAGCGAAGCATTTCTCAGTTATTGTACAACAGTAGATAGTATTCGAACAGATTTTCATAAGTTGTTAGACGATTATAACGCAAGATTACTTTCTATCAATCCTGATGAAAAACCGAACTATCAGGCGTATACCTCATTCGAAGATCTTTATTGTATTATTAAGCGTATACAATCGCAATTGGAGGGTAAATGTTCGGCAGAGCCCGTTGCCCGCAAACCGAGATTACCGCCAATCGAGATTATGTCGTTTGACGGAGATATACGAAATTGGCCGTTATTCTATGCAAGTTTTAAGTCTACAGTGCACGATAATGGTTCTCTGACAGATGCTGACAGGTTGTACTATTTAATAGGTAAACTGTCACCGAAGGCCCAGTCCGTATTTGCAGGTGTCACACCCAGTGCTGAGAATTATCAGGTCATATTTCAGTCACTACTTGACAGATATCAAGACACGCGCGTTCTAGCGTCTACGTATTTTGACCAAGCTTTAAATCTCAAACTGTCCAGCAACGCGTCTGTCTCGAATTTTCAGCTGTTTATTGATAACTTCGTAACCGCGGTTAATTCTCTTAGGAATTTAAAATTAGAAGATCTTTCCGACTTTATGTTGCTTCAACTCGCTTTAAAAAAGTTTGACACTGATACAATTCGCGCATTCGAGATGACGGAACGCAATAATAAAATACCTACACTAGATAGTTTTATTTCGTTCATCAAAGATCAGTGTCGAATATTTCATAATACGCAGTCTGGTTCACCTGGCCCGTCTAACACTAACAACAACAAACAAAGGTTGAATAAATCGCGAAATAGTAATAATAACTCGGTCCCTAATCCACAATCTTACGTAACATGTTCGGCATCTAATAGTAATAATTCACAGAAGTGTCTGTGCAGTAATATAGTGCACGACCATTACTATAAGTGTCCCACCTTTAATGATTCAAATCCAATTGCTCGTTTTAAAAGCGTAAAAGATAACAAAGCTTGCATTAATTGCTTAAGCATAAAACATAAAACGAGTAATTGTTCCAGTAGAACGAGATGTCGCACATGTAAACAAAAACATCACACACTGTTACATTATGATAAAAATAACCGGTTGTCAAGTCAAGCCGCTAACCTTGACACACTTACGAGTACGTCGCAAGTGCAGAACACGGTAGCTGCGCCTTCCACGCCTCGCAATAATGAGATATCGTTGTGTACGACATCCATTGCGCGGGCGGCACGCACGCGCGGACGGCCTTCGCGCGCTTGTAGTGATCAGAGCAGTGCCAGGCCGCCATGTATGGCGTCTAAGACTGTTCTGTTAGCGACAGCGCAAGTTATCATATATGATGTCAATGGGTCGCCGCACATGGTACGTTGTCTGCTAGATAGCGCATCTCAGACCAATTTAATAACGTTAGAATTGTTCAAACGCCTCGGATTATGGAATAACTTTAAAAATACGAACTCAATAATCCGAGGGATAGGCGGATCAGAAAAACATTGCAAAGGTTCCGTAGATATTAAAATACATTCGCGTTTTAATAAGGACATTAATTTTAACATTTCTTCGCTTATCGTGGAACGTATTACAGACAAGTTGCCAAACGCTAATGTGGACGTGTCGCTCCTCACACATCTTGAGTCATTACCACTAGCGGATTCGGAGTTTGCGAATCCGGCAGACATTGATGTTTTGATCGGAGCCGCAATATTCCCGCACTTGCTACTTACTAAAGTGGTACGTAGTGAGCAAAATAACTTACCGCCCGCTATTGAGACGGTATTCGGGTATGTAATTATGGGTACCGTACCTACATTACATACTTCTCAATACGTTACGTCTTGCTGTTGTTCTGTTCTTCAAGAAAACAATATTGACTCTCTTCTCAAGCGATTTTGGGAGCTTGAAGAGGTTACCGCACCGCCCTCGATGAGCCATAAAGATCTCGAGTGTGAAGAACATTTCCGCGCTACCACTGTTCGTGACGACAGTGGCAGATACGTTGTGGCGTTGCCATTCTGTGGTGACCCTTATTCGTTAGGCGACTCGTACGCTGCTGCGCTCAGACGTTTCCATTGTTTGGAACGTAAACTTGATGCATCACCTAAGTTACGCAGCGCCTATAATGACGTCATTCGTGACTACATAGATAAAGGTTTTTTGAGTGTAGTTGTAAACAACGAGGGCAACTCTCTGCCCTCATATTATATCCCGCATCACGGCGTAGTTCGCGAAGATAAAACCTCTACTAAACTTCGTGTGGTTTTAGACGCTAGTTGTAAGACTACATCGGGTCAGTCGATTAATGACATTTTGCATGCCGGCCCCAATCTACAGGGTGATTTATTTAACATCATAATAAAGTTTCGTCTTTTCCAAATCGCTCTGTCAGCTGATTGCCGCCAAATGTTCCTCAATATCGGCGTTCGCGAATCTGACCGTAGATTTCAACGGGTCTTTTATCGTTTTGACAAGAAAGAACCTTTATCTGTGTATCAGTTCAATCGTGTTTGCTTTGGACTCAAGTCTAGCCCATATCACGCGTTACGAGTTGTTCGCCAGTTGATCGCTGATGAAGGCGATCACTTTCCCGCCGCAGCGGCTGTTGCCACTTCCGCTTTGTACATGGATGACATTGCCTGTAGTGTCATATCCACTCCGCTAGCAATTTTGCTTTGTGAAGAGCTTTTTCAGCTTTTCAAGCGAGGCCAGTTTGATCTTGTCAAATGGACAAGCAACTCTAAGGAGGTTCTCGCACGCATACCAGATTCTCATAAGGCTTCTCCAGACATTGAGTTTGAGAAGTCTGTACCGCATAAGGTTCTCGGTTTACGCTGGGACAAATCCTGCGATAGTTTTCGGTTTGACGTCTCACCACCAGATGATAAGTGCACCAAACGCACTATGCTGTCCACAGTGGCTCGACTATGGGACATAATGGGTTTTGTGGCTCCCACAATTTTGTACGCCAAGCTCTTGATCAAAGAGCTTTGGCTATCAAAGTGTGAGTGGGATGAAACACCCCCTGACCATATTGTCGCCGCTTGGGGCCAGTTTTGTATTGAGCTTACCGCGCTCAATCAAGTTACTATTCCGCGTCATCTTGGGTTGGTAGATGGATGTACCATTAACTTGATAGGTTTCGCTGACGCCAGCGAGCGTGCTTACGGCGGAGTCGTATATCTGCAAGTCCGCATTGGTTCTAACTACTCGGTGCAGTTAGTTTGTGCCAAGTCTAAGGTCTCGCCTGTTAAAACCGTTTCAGTTGCGAGACTGGAGTTGTGCGCGGCCCTTCTGCCGTCTCAGTTGCTCCGCAAAGTTCAAGACACACTTTCTCCGACTCCAAAGTAGTGCTCGCTTGGATTCATTCTTCTCCTCATCGCTGGCAGACTTTTGTCGCCAACCGCGTTAGCAAATTGATTGAACTGGTTCCTGCTACTTGTTTCAATCACGTCGCGGGTATTGAGAACCCCGCAGATTGCTTGTCTCGTGGTGTCACTCCACTTAATCTTCTGCATCATCCATTGTGGCGTCGTGGACCTTCTTGGATCTCCCATGATCCGTCAGAATGGCCCATGCAACCCTTTGACCACAGTGCAGAAGACGAAGATGTACCCGAGCGGAAGTCTGTTTCTTATCCCGTGATTGCTGAGGTTGCGGAGTCTCCCATCTATGCACTCGCACTACGCATGTCATCGTGGTCTAAATTACTCCGCGCCATCGTTTATGTCTATAGGTTTCTTAGGCACCTACCTAATGAGACTTTTGTATCAAGTACTGATCTGAAATTCGCAGAATGTAAGTTACTACGAGCTGTACAAGCTGTTCATTTTAGTAACGACATTCAAAATTTAAAGGACAATGTACCTTGTTCTCCCGCTATCCTTAGACTCAAGCCGTTTCTCGATGAACATGGCGTCATACGCGTTGGGGGTCGTCTGTCAAATTCGGATGAACCTTATAACTACAAACATCCTTGTATTCTGCCGCGACATGAATCATGTTGATTTTTATCACAAGAAGCACCTCCATGCCGCTCCGGAGTTGCTTATGTCCTTACTTAGGCATAAGTATTGGATTTTAGCCGCTCGACGAATAATTCGTCACAGAATACATAAATGTAACGTCTGTTTCAAATTTCGTCCGCGTCCGACTTTCCCTCCCGTGGCCGATCTCCCTAGCCAGCGCGTCAACCAGGTTGCTAAAGCGTTTACACACACCGGTTGTGATTACGCAGGACCACTGCAGTATACGCCAGTGCGTGGTCGAGGTGTTAAGAGCCGTAAAGCCTGGCTATGTATTTTTACATGCTTAACGACGCGCGCTACGCATATTGAAGTTGCGACAGATTTAAGCACGGTGTCATTCCTGGCAGCCCTTAAACGATTTCTCTCACGGCGCGGCCCTATACAGTGTTTCTACACGGATAACGGCACTTGTTTTGTGGGCGCAAGCTCTTATTTACGCGACCTTTATAAGTTTCTCAGGGAAGAATATCGTACTCGTCTTCAGGAGGAACTTTCCATAAATCATATCGACTGGAAGTTTATTCCACCAGCATCACCGCATTTCGGTGGATGTTGGGAAAGCATGGCCAAAGTAATTAAAACGCATCTCTCCAAGGTTATAGGTCAACAGATCCTCTCTTACGAAGAGCTTTTAACTGTCCTTGCACAAGTCGAGGCATTGATCAACTCGCGTCCGCTCACGGCATTGAGTAGTGACCCTGCAGAACCATCCGCGTTAAGCCCTGCACATTTTCTGAACACAGTGCCATTATCGTCATATCCGGCTCGAAGGACCAAAAAAATGGTATGGCGTGGTGCCGAAACCGGTTAGGTTCTAGGCGACTTGGGAAGGATTAATGGACTGTATAGAGAGGATAGCGGTTCTTAGCCGCCTAGGAGGGAATAAGGGAAGAGGAGATGGATACGGGAGGAGGTGATTGAGTGGGTATAGGCTATTTTAAGGATGGAAGGCACTTACCTTATACAGCCTTGGTGGTTTCGTGATACAGCTGCTTGTTTTCACTTCACTCACGAGCGGGTTTTCCTTGGTGGAAGCGGTGATAAACACATACGGGAGCGGCGCGGTACGAACGAGACGGCGATACAGCGGAGCGGTATCGAGACGGCATTCTTAGCGAGCGGAATGTTCGAGACTGTCCGTCGCGTTCACGATCGCGGCGACGAAATCAGGCGCAAGGCAGTGCCTCTTCCAGGGAGTGGGATAGAGCGGGACGGAAATATGATATCGCTCGCACTAGACAAGCGTGGAACGATTCATGTTGATGCGATTAGTTGTAGATAGGAAGGTAGATGGCGCTACCACTAGACATGGGTGCACAATATTTATAAATAATAGTAAAATACATCTAAATATTCACAAAATTGAAAATCGAGTACTCATACTCATATCAGTACTTAACTAGGCTGTCCTGTCAAATCTTATAAGACTACTAAGCAGAGCCTGGGTTCTTGGACAAAAAGTTGTGGCTGCTACCCTGGTAACGTTAAGATCATTATAATGACACATTTTATTACTTACTCTGAATAACTTGTGAGTAGCACAAGTCCATTAGGTCTTTATATTATATATATTTTTTGAAACACAGTTTTCATTGCATCATCGATAACGATCTTGTGCCTTTCAAGTCGGGTCCGCCTGCCCTTCCTTTAAAATGATACTTTTATCCTCTCTCATCCATGCATACATACATATCTCATCCATGCAGTCTATCAACAACATAATAATGTAATAATATGTATCTCAAAAGGAGTTAAAACAGCAAGTGCGTTAATAAATAGTTTAGCATATTTCAATTTTCTCGCAGTGCCTGTCTCTGGGAGCTTGTAGGAAATGGCAGACTACTTAAAAGTATCACTTAGTTTTCTATTATCAGAGCATAATATTATATCGCATGTCGAATGAATATGTATTTACAAAAAAGAGTAAATTTCTAGTAACCATATTACACATTCGGCTTATTTTGGAACTAGATGATGTTGTGTGCATGTCGTAGAGTATTTTTATCATTATCTATTAGTAGGAAACAGCATGGGTGTTAGTACTGAAACTAACTGGGTAACCTATAACCTGTGTTTACACTTCTAACTATTTGAGCCGTATTAACGATGAATTTGCAAAACTTAATAAATTTCCAAAAAAAATGAACTAGGTTGATTACTGTAGACACCTTCCGTAGACTAAAACGACATGATATTTGGTTTTGAGCTATTACAGATTCCTTTATTTTCTTTGTCCCGTCATGTTTGTATAGAATTTCTTCCCATATATCAGATTCACGACTGGTTCCTTTGTACCAGGAAGCAAAGACGATTCATGCCAGTTTATCCTTCATTCGTAACTAAAATATAAAAATTCTTTTGCACAAATATTTTTAACAAACTATTTTTAAGCGTTCTTTGAAACAATAAATTTTGCGATAAATTTAACTAATTTCTATTAAAAAATCTTTATAATTAGAGATTTTTTGAATTGAATAACGTCCTAATTGATTTAACGTTTTGAGTAACAACGTCACATCTTAACATTGAACCCACAAATTGTTTCACAGACTCCGGCGAAAACCGTCCTATTTTAACGTCAGACGCTAAAAACTTCAATAATTTTCGTAAAAAAACGTCTTAATATTCCATAAGGCCTCTACTTTTTGTTGCTCAATATTGCATAAAAATCGATTACTCTGTGAATATTAATTACGGTAATCGTCTTTTTGCGCCAGAGTTGCGTTTCTGAACAACTCCATCGAAAAACGTTCTAAATAATCATCGATCGCTGTTTACTATGAACTGAGTTAAAAAGTAATAAATATAACAATCTGTGTTAATTTAGGAACTTAAAGTTGTACATAGTGAAGTTATACTTATAAAACATCGTCACTTACCAGAATTGAAATCTTGATTTGGAAACGCGGTATGTAATTTTGAAAACGCCGAACTAAAATTAGGCTCTTCTGCATCTACTTGAATCATATTTAGTATTTTGCGAGATCCTGATATATTTAAAAGTATCCCTTTTTATTTAAAATACTGAATATATTGAATTTTTTAAAATATAATGTAAATTAAGTACAAAACACGAAAACGCCCCAAATTTCTTCTTCTTCCAATGAACATCGGCCGAACTGCTGATCGATCGCGGCGCTCGCGCCACCCGTACTCCCCGTGTCCCGTCCCATGTATACGTCGTGCGTTGTTGCGCGGAACAAATATCAGATGAAACGTTATTCGATTCTATATCTCCAAAAGTAAATAAGATACGAAAATTCTAAAAACACAGTTTTGTAGAGTTTGTATTCCTCATCTCATTTAGCTATTTAACACGATTTTGGTCTATGATCACATGGAGCTCTGTTCTACGGATAGGTCGATACAATCATTCTGATTTTTTGACAAATTATTCAACAAGCAACATACTAACGAAATACTGTTCTGTTCACTTCATTACCCGTATCCGTTTGCGTTCAAAACAACGGACATTATGCTATTAACATTTTGAATTAACTTTTTGTCTAAATTAATTTTGCAAAGTGGAGCACTGAGTTTTTTGTACCAACGCAGAGTTTTAACTGTTTTAATTTTTCCGTTTAATTTTGTTTAATCATGGTTATTTTTTTTAAACTATGAAGAGATTCGTTTAAATTTATATTATGATGTTTTTAACTTAACCACAAAAGGCTAACATTTTAAGAACTATGAAACTCGTTAATTTCTGTAGCCAATTTTTAAGTAGACCTAGACGGTTTAAAGGAAGACAGGCAATTTATAACCATGTATTGCACTATAGCATGTAGGACTATAAATCTCACTAGCCGTGTAACTAAGCAAATGAGAGAATTAGTTACCATAAAAAGTTTATTGCAGCATTGATTCCATTTTGCCCTGCAACGTATTTGCCGGGTGTCCATTTGAAATATATGTATGTATCAGTCGAAGAATTTATTTAAGAAATCTTATTCTTCACCATTTTCTGTCAGTATGTAGAGCACTCGAAGTCCTCCGGTGATTCTTGTCCTAAGACAACAACCAGGATAAATTATTCACGCACCACTCCAAAGCATGATAGCACTCTGATGTAAATGCTATCACCCATCTCAGTGATAACCTGGCCCTGCGTTGCTGTACACACGCTATGAGCTACAGAAATCTGATTTAATACTTTGCATGATTAACAAATGTTTTGTTTCTGATAGAATAGATTTTTTATTGTACTCTAAATAAGTATAAGCTTACAATAAAAAAATTAACCCAGAAATATAATTTCTAATCGACGAAAGCAATTTCTCCTATACAAACCTTCGTCAAAAGAAACAGATCACAGAAATAAAATAAAAAAGGTAAAAAAAAAATATAGTTGTTTTTTTTGCATTGCAAAATAGATACCTAATGTAAAAAACGAAAGAAAATATAGGTCCTTAGTGCTTTATCTGGTTAGACAATATGCGACCGTTACGATACTATCTCACTTCTATTTGAAACTATTTTCGAGCGACGAAATTATTTTTTCTTATCTTGCTCCTCCT
The DNA here is from genome assembly GCA_944739405.2 of Euclidia mi. Classification (NCBI taxonomy): domain Eukaryota; kingdom Metazoa; phylum Arthropoda; class Insecta; order Lepidoptera; family Erebidae; genus Euclidia; species Euclidia mi. Next base: position 67,534,481 of record OX123192.2, read on the forward strand.
CCTTTTCCTTTCCGGATCCCATAGGCTGGCAACACATTTGTGACCCCTTTGATGTTGCAAATGTCCATGGGCGGCGGCAACTGCTTACCATCAGGGGATCGAGCTGCACGTTTGCCTCTTATTACATAAAAAGACTTGTCGCACAATCCGCACTAAAACCAAAAGTCTCTGCAATGGTTTAACACACGCCTACTCCTACGGCTTTATACAATCACTGGCGAAATGCCACGCATGTACTAAAAACATAAAACAAACAATTTTCCAACGCTTCAACTCCACACTTTATATTACTGAGCAAGAGATCCAGCACTTAACCGCGGACCACAGAATAAATCTTGTGTCAACTGGCGCCCAAAATTATAGCGTTAATCTAAAAAAGCTGGCTTAACCGAGTATTGCCATAAATAAAATGTCAACTTGGATACCATGGTACAGAAGCTGTTCCACGATAATATACGTAGGATTAAATGGTACGTTGACGTTGCAAATTTCTGTGTAACGCATGTTCTGTGGATTTGAATGCTGTAATCTATGATAATTTGACGGTCTGATTGTGCTCGTAACACGTGAGTTTGCTAGCGATTTATTTAACGCTATGTTCGGTTGAGGCCAAAATATGGGATGAAAGAAAGGTGATGCACGAATAGCAAAGCAAGAGGCACGATGCAAGATAGGTGAAATATGGAAAGGTGGCCGAAGTGTGGTAACTCGGTTAATCTCAATGACCTTAGTATACCTTTATCTTTTAAAATCTGTCACCATTTAGGATGGCACTGCAGTTTTTTTTGTGATCTCTGAAATCTGCCATTTTATTACTGTTCGACGGAATCAACTAATATTTTAAAATGTATTGGCAATTAGGTAGAATGGGATGGAATTTCGACTCGCGAGTATCAAAATTACTGCTGTGTTTTCGTATGATTAAAAAGTGTCAAATTATTCCGATTTATAAAATACTTTATTTTAAGCGTGCGTTTATAGCGGCTATAGCCCAGTAGTGTACGTAACGGACTGCCGAGACGATGGTCTCGGGTTTTATCCCCAGGTACCACAGGCACACACCTCTGACTTTTTGGAGTTATGTGTGTATTAAAAAATGTTTATTATCGCTGGCTTATTAATGTGCCCGGTAGATGGCAATAGGCTCGCTCGCTATTACATTGAGATCGAAACATAACTGGCGAAAAATGGGTGTGTAATACACCTCTGCCTACCCCTTTGGGGATAAAAGGCGTAAAGTTATGTAAGTTATGTTTATTTTAAGTTATAGCTAGGCTAGGTTACAAATTCAAACACGTAAATTCAACACAGAAAAGAAATACCACGCAGGCAACAAAAAAACCTTCCGATTAAAATATTGGAAACTGAAATTAGGTATTTAAAAATAAATTGGCTTTATTCTGTGTAATATTTTAGTTAATTTGCCAGAAAGGATAACTACCTGAAAATTATGGCAAGAAAATACATTGTAGCCAAAATTCTTACTGTGTATTTTCTTTTAGAAATTTCAAGATACATTTGCTTTGTGGCTCCCTCTTGTAGCAATCACCTTAGCTTGGCATTTCTTTATTTTTATACAGAGTTTTCGGATGTTGAAATGGATGATCTCTTGGTTAAAAAGGTACAAAATAAATCCTTGCTCCTTTTTTTAGCAGATTACGCGCAAGTAAAGCAATATTTAAAAGGTATGTTGTTATTTGCATATTAATAAATAGATTATTTCATAACTTTGAATATTCAAAAAATTGCGCAGACTAAAAAATATACATTTTTTGTTCTTTTTATTAGTTTTATTTACTTTTTATTAAATTTAGTAATAATAAGTCTACTCGTTGTGGACATCTTGCCAAGTCATACTAACCAAAAATAATACCAGGGAAACGATTTTATTTTTGAGTTTTCACATTTTTTACACCGCAATTAAAAGCGCGCGCGCGTGCATTGCTCTAAATACCTACTTATCCATACATATTGGCGGGGTAAATGCATAGATTTTGTACCTAATTAGAAAAATTCCATACTAACTTTGAGCCTCAATATCTCCTAAACCAGTAATTTCCCAGGTATGGTGCCGAAGTAAAAAAATATTCGTACTGATTGGTACAACATAGGATTTCAGTTTTCGTTAAGGATCTTGTTACAGCCTGTAGAATTCTTGCTTTACTGACTGACATACTGACAACGTTCAGTCGAACGTAAGCAAGATGCTAAAATCTGTAAGTTTCTTCAAGAGCGTAGTGGAGCACTGAAAGAAGATTTACAGAAATTGTTGTAAAATAGGTCCCTATGGAGAAAGCTGATACTTATAGCAAAGCGTCGGTAATATTCGATAACTTAAATTTATTAAATTTCGCGAATAAGACGCGTTTTAAAAGAAAAGATATGTATACTTATATTTATGTTGCGGGTGGTGGTTGATTGATTAAATTTGAAAAATAAAAATTATCCTATATTTGCTGCGAAGTTTTGGCACAGATTGCACTACTAGACTCCGTGGTCACAATGAAAATAGCTGTAACTGATCCAACTGTAGGTGTAATAACATTGATAAACATGTCATGTATAATAGTCAAGGCATTAAACGCGTTATCAATAAGTCCTAAGAATGAGTTAAACTCTACATAAAGGTATTAATTTCGCTTGCTAAATGAAATGCCTATATCATGAGTTTTAATTTGTCTAGTTAAATTGGTAAAATATTTATATAAAGATATGATACATTGGTCTCTTCTGACTAACGCCTTCAAATAACACTGGAATTCATCACTAGCCTCGTTTTATAATTAATCCCTCTGCTGTGAACCAGCCTTTCATTACTCTCTCCTCCCTGGTGTTAATTACTCAAAATAATCGTCGTAGTTATAAACAATAAATCGCCAGAACAAAACAATAAAACACATAAAACAAAAACAAAATGGCGGCATATTAGCGCTTACCTAACGTTGAATACAAATTCACACCCGTATTCCTCTCGTAAAATCCACCACAGGGCATTAATATGAACAGTGATTAAAACTTTTGCCCATCAGACGGTTTTTAATGTCCAAAAATATTTCAATCCTCGTGAAGTGAAAACTCAAGTGAATAGCGAGTTTGTTAAAATCTAAATGTTCTGGGAATACGGGCATATTACTGCTGAAAGATGAAAAAGGGTTAGGATTTTGTGTGATGTGCCGTTTATATTTGATTTTCGTGTGCTATATAGTTGAAATGAGTCGTAAGTCCAATTTAACTTTTCATAGTAGTGGATGCTTACTGATTATCAAACAGTACCAATGCCACTTCAAAATGCATTGTTTAATTGGTAGAAGGAGAAGTGGCAAAATATTCAATAAGTAGCCTTGCAGAAACTACGATAAGGAAACTGCCAAGAAGTGCATTCCATGGGGCTCTTTACTGAGAGACGGAATGTGCGAATTCCGTCTCTCAGTAAAGAGCCCCAAGAGGTAATAATATAATACCAGTATTTTAATGTGAAAAATTGTCTACTGATAAAGGTACGTATTCTACACTAGACTTTGTCTGCGGCTCCGCTCACGTCGGTATCCGTTATTGTGACTTATTTTTAAGTTGTAAAAATCAGCTCATGTCTCTTTCTCTCTTACCCCTTATTATAGACAAACAAACAAACTGTCACATTTATATGCCATTTTGACTGCACGGTTGGCGTAGAGTTTATGCGGTCGCCTCGCTGCTTGACACTGCTTATGACTTAGTGTTGGGCGTTCGATTCCCAGATGAGACAAAATTTGTGTGATTCCATTATTGTTGTCCGTTGGTTGTATATTTGTTAAGTCCCCCGCGACCTAGGATTTATTCCTAGAGCAGGAGGTGTCCTAAAAATATATGTACAATATTAGTATGGATGCTCATAGTTACAGATTAAATTCTAACTAACGATACTGTAGTATATAATAGGTACGTCACCTGACTAAGACCGTCGGATTTCCACGGAGTCGCACCGTCTCTACACGTAAACATACGATGTCTGCCCGTCGGGCGCTCCCTTAACGCAGTTCAGAGCTTATCCACATTTTAGTTCACTGGTAGGCTACGAAGCATGTTATGATTTTTAAGCAAGCTGGAAATTACATCCGTGTGGTGATGGATTAAGAATACGGAATGTCACCACCCCATATCATCCCATGGGTGTCGTAAGAGCCGACAGAGGGAGCATATTATGCAGAGAACAGCACTGTAAGAGAAGGAAAACTTGATACAAACCCTATACCAACCCGTTTGGGAGGCCTAGTCCAGCAGTGGACTGTTAAACGCTGATGATGATGGAAATTGCAGGCATTTATACATCGCAAGATTAGCTCGCGGAATTGCAATTGAGAGAGCATTGATTTGGTAACATTAAGAATGTTATTTATTTCGCAGATAGGATTGGACAAGGATTAGAATATCTAGAGATGATGAGATTTCTCTACCAGTTTTTTTACCGCTATACAACGTTTATTGTTCTAGTAATCCTCTTGCAGTGCCGGAAAATCAATCTCGCCCCTTTGATGGGTGATCGTTTGTAGTGACAGTTACATCAGGGCGCTACCGTGCTCGGAGAGCACGTAAAGGTGTGAGTCCTGGTTCTTGTCTAGGGCCAAGAATCGTTGGGCCATGTCGGAGGCCTTTGGCCAGTCTGAAATCTCCGACACCAGAGTTGGCCACACACTCATACGATAAGAAAAATAACGCCTTACATTTACACTTATGTGGCTGTTATAGCGTTTGAACTATTGTTTAAATAATAACATGCAGAAAAAGCCGCGGGCAACGTCTATTATTGGCTATCAATTATTGATCTGTTCCATATTATTTTCCGTTGTACTTCCATCTTTATAACATCGTGTAACACTGTAACACTAATACAGCCTTATTTTTTATAGCTTTGCACTATCGTCCCTATTTCGTGATCTGAGCTAAAACTAAAATAATGATCGTAGTATTGAGTCTATGTTGTTGTAAGTTAAACAACGTCTTGTGTAATTATGACGTACGTCTAGTAAAATAAACTTGTTCTCTCCAATATATTGTTTTGTGGAGTAATATTGACTGAGATATCTAAGATGGCTTATTACGTGCTTTTAGTTAACTAGACAGCGATCACCCAGTGGAGAGACTAGCAAACTGCTAAGCAGATGGTCTCGGGATCAATCTCATGACAGGCACCACTGACTTTTCTTTACTCCAAAAGTTTGGCATGTGTTACACACAAGCAGCGATGACTTGTTGGCCAGCTTAGAAAAATAAAGTTAAAATACTTACAGTTTGCTAGCGCAAAATATGTTATAACAGTCCTACTACTAGGTATTTAAGACGCAAAAGCATATGTATATGAAATGTCTGGTATTTTTCACACTAGAATTGCTGAACAGATTTTGATGAAACTTTGTAATAACGGATCTCACGTTTCATTACGTTTTGATGCGATACTGACACCACATGGCGTAGCTGCGAATAGAAACAAGTACCTAATAATAACTCTTACATAAATAAATTCGAGATAATAAATCCTCATTACCACAGTACTAAATCTAAATATTTAAGCTTCATAATAATGTGTATTACAATATTTTGCCTAGTAAGGCTTGAGAGTATTTTGTTTCAAGGTTGGATGTGTTGACACCCGTCTCAAGGGAAAAGATACGGCCGGAGAAATTTGTTCCGACTAGGCGTTGTACGGCGGTTTAGGCGGCGTTTTTTCCGGCGTTGTAGGCGTTAATATTAGTAAAATGTATGGTTGCTTTTTTATTTTTTTTATTAAATACAGACATTTTTACATAAAATACAAGAACGCACAGCTGAACACAGTAACAAACTCTCTAGCAAGTGACATTATTAAATGTATATTTGTTTATTGTGGTTATTTTTAGGGTTCCGTACCTCGAAAGGAAAAAACGAAACCCTTATAGGATCACTTTGTTGTCCGTCCGTCTGTCAAGACCCTTTTTCTCAGGAATGCGTGGAGGTATCAAACTGAAATTTTTACTAAATACTCAAATCTACGGTTCCATAGAGGTGTTAATATTCAAACTTCTAATCCAACGCAATCAAAAGATACAGCCGATTATGCTGCAAATTGCAGCATATTTTCAAACACGCATTGGAATCAAAACCTATAGGGTACTTCCCGTGAACTCAGAATCTTGAAATTTGGTACGAAGCAACGTCTTATATCACATATAAAGGAAAAATTGCGAAAACCGTAAATTTTTAGTTACAGCATATAAAAAAATATTTTTAATAAATTTAAAGTAACTACCCCTTTCTCTTGAACGCGTGGAAGTATTAAATTGAAATTCATATCAAATACTCAACTATATAACACCGTTAGGCTGCAACAAAATCAAGTTTCTTTGTCAACGCAAACAAAAGAAAGAGCAATATAAGCGTATTTTCAAACTCGCGACTACTCGCAAGTGAATCAAAACCTACAGGGTACTTCCCGTGAACTCAGAATCTTGAAATTTGGTACGAAGTAACGTCTTATAGCACATATAAAGGAAAAATTGCGAAAACCGTCAATTTTCAGTGTCATCATATAATAAAAACATTTTTAATAAATTTAAAGTTACTACCCCTTTCTTTTGAAAGCGTGGAGGTATTAAATTGAAATTCATTTCAAATACTCAAGTAAATAACACCGTTAGGCTGCAACAAAATCAAACTTTTATGTCAACGCAATCAAAAGAAAGAGCAATATAAGCATATTTTCAAACTCGCGAATACTCGCAAGTGAATCAAAACCTACAGAGTACTTCCCGTGAACTTAAAATATTGAAATTTGGTATGAAGCAACGTCTTATATCACATACAAAGGAAAAATTGCGAAAACCGTAAATTTTTTGTTACAGCATATAAAAAAATATTTTTAATAAATTTAAAGTTACTACCCCTTTCTCTTGAACGCGTAGAGGTATTAAATTGAAATTCATATCAAATACTCAGGTATATAACATCGTTAGGCTGTACCAAAATCTAACTTCAATGTCTACGCAATCAAAAGAAAGAGCAATATAATCATATTTTCAAACTCGCGATTACTCGCAAGGGAATCTAAACCTACAGGGTACTTCCCGTGAACTCAAAATCTTGAAATTTGGTACGAAGCAACGTCTAATATCACATATAAAGTAAAAATTGCGAAACCCGTCAATTTTTAGTTACATCATATAATAAAAATATTTTTAATAAATTTAAAGTTACTACCCCTTTCTCTTGAACGCGTAGAGGTATTAAAATGAAATTCATATCAAATACTCAGGTATATAACACCGTTAGGCTGTAACAAAATCAAACTTCTATGTCTACGAAATCAAAAGAAAGAGCAATATAAGCATGTTTTCAAACTCGCGACTACTTGCAAGGGAATCAAAACCTACAGGGTACCCGTGAACTAAAAATCTTGAAATTTGGTACGATGCAACGTCTTATCGCACAGATAAAGGATGCGGAAGGCTGAGGACCGTGTACGTGCGTGCGTGTTGGGAGAGGCCAATGTCCAGCAGTGGACTGCGATAGGCTGATTGAGATTGAGATTTCAAATAATTACATAGTCTTCAAAGCTTTTTGCTAATTATTCTGTTTGACGACCAGCCAGCTTGTCATGTAGACGTCACTATGACATACGCGCTCTTTTATAACCGTAGTGTGGACTTGGTGTGGACAGTATAACATACTATCACAATATAATTATGGCTATAGTTGCATTAATTGTCAACGAAAATACAATTTAACATAGTATAATACCTATGCCTCCCGATGGAAGTTGTTTATTTCATGCAATAGCGTTCTCTATTTATAACACCACTAATTTTGAACAAACACAAATACTAAGGACCACAATACTTGTTTATATTTATAATAACTAGGACGAGTTTCATTTATATACATGCGATGCCCGGAGAGATTTTTCTCTTCACGACATGAGTACAAAGCTACGATGCTCTAATCCTCTAGCTATGGCGGCACTGCTGAGGTGAAGGCAGCAGGATGTTTGTATCCAGCGAGGTTCGAAGTGTATGAACGTAATACCGGTATTTTGAGGGGTGTATTTTGGCAGAGAAGGATATGCAATAAAGCGTTAACTTCTTTCGGGCAATTTATCATCAGGTCATTATGATTTTTGTTTGCCAATTGTGTGCGAAGGATTTCTTAATAATACATACAATCATATTAAGGTAAGCTTGGTAAAAAAAACTCTAGATTCAAAGGTTGGCCGTCCTAAACGCAATAGAAGTGGTCGTCCGAAAAAATCTGAAATGTACTGCTCAGAACAAGAACGGCCAGCTGTAGCGTTGCACAAATACAACAATATACGGCAGTAACCTCAATAGGTATAATTCATGTTCTCGTCTGATTGTCGTGGGAGACTTCAATATTGATTTTAGAATGAATCCCCAAAATGAAATTTCTACATATTTTTCATCTATAAACATGTTTCCGTTAATAAACACTAGCACAACACGAAGTAGTACAACTAAAGATAAATTTTTCGAACTTCAATATTCAAAGTGGTACTATTCCTACCTTTTTCAGTCACCATTTACAGGTCTGGTTCATATTTGATACTTAATTCCATACTTTAAAATTTTCATTTCCATTTTTATGTTTTTTTTAAATTTACATAACGTATCACATCTTTATATACATGACGCCTTTTTATCCCCGAAGGGGTATGCAGAGGTGTATTACACACCCACACTTCGCCAGTTGTTTCGGACCCAATGTAATAGGGGGCGAGCCTATTGCCATATACCGGGCACATTACTTAGCGAGCGAAAATTAACGTTTTAAACACCCACATATGTAACTCCGAAAAGTCAGTGATGTGTACCTGGGGTACCTGGGGATCAAACCCGAGATGATCGTCTCGGCAGTCCTTTACGTACACCACTGGGCTATGGCCGCTAACTTATATTTGTTATTTTTTTTTTATTAAGAATATTAATTATTGTTTTATTTTGTGTGCAAATAGTCACCTGGTAATAGTTTTATTTTCATCGCAAATAAATACTATAATTATTAAAAATACTTTATTAATATTTTTGTTACAGATTTCTAATAGTCACTAAAAACTTTGTAAAGCAATAACTTTGATAAAAAATCTCACCATCATTCATCAGCAGACTTTTGCAAGGCTGCTGCAAGGCTAGTATAGGTATTTAAGTTATATTATAAAATAAGCGATATATGTTAATATAAAATGAAGGATTACTGATTACAAACGACAAAGAGGCCTTTTTCTTTAATTTAGGCTCCTCCAGCTTTCCATACTGTAATGTCATTGTTTTCATTTTGCAATAATAATACCATAACTATGACTGGTGAACTTTTACTTATATACCTACAGGTTTGTACGGAACCCTCGGTGCGCGAGTCCGACTCGCACTTGACCGGTTTTACATTTTTATGTAGATGTGTGGCCAACTCTCGTGACCGAGTGTTTAGATCGCCCGAAGGCCGCCAACGTGACCTAACTTTTTTTTTCCTGAAAAATGAACCGGAACGCATTGCTTTATATGCCCACCGAAGCATGGTGGGGCTCCAATGTAAATACAGCTAACAATAACCCAACCAAGTAATGGCCAGTGCTTGACTTCGCCAATCTATTACGAACGGCAAGTTGACACATTATGAAATTAAATAATCTTATAAACGAATATGTAATTTTTATAAATGTACATACTCGTACCTACTAATTTGAAATGAAATCAATTCATTTTTCACTAGCAATTCCTTGCTAGTTCACTCGCAATATTCTCTTTATCTCAACAGCACCACCATGGAGTTATCTAGGCAATCACTCACAAAAATTATGACTCTATTAAGTATGTCATAGTATCATGTATATCTACATAATAAAATGATAGCACCTGTAAAAACATGGTTAGTTAAAAATCACAGACAAACACTTCTATTTTATTTATGTGTATAAATTGCACAACGCACTAAATTTTCGAAGATAACCGCTAATTTAATTATCATTCATCAGTTCTGTATATAAACTGTCCACTGTAGCCACGGGCCAATTCTCACTATGAAAGAGATGAGGACATGCTATACCACGCTGGTCAAGCGCTTGGCATCTGCCAAGTTTTCAGTGAGTTATTTTAAAAGCAAATCGCATTTCACTCATAATATGGGGTCGGTGTCTGTCCAAATTTTAGATTCGTCTTTCACAGCTTATATTCCAACCCAAACATGTCACAAAACACCGTTATTCCTCTTACTACCAGCATACATCCTAAAATCTAACCCAAAGCCACACAGAACTCATGCTAGAACCGTAAACGATCGTAACAGGAACTCTGAAGCTTGAAACATTGCCGCTATTAGTTCCATTCGAGATCTAGATGGGGATTAATTATATCATATATATGTAAATTATAATTGAGCTTCAAAACTTACCTAGCGATATATCATTAAGACCAAAATTAAATGAGATATTCAAGTTTTGAACGCAGAGAAGCTAATGATTTAAGTGGTCATCTCGCTACTAAGCCGTAGAGTTGTAGATTCGAATCTAAGTCGAGATAGTTTGCGTAATCTGCGAATAAATTCTACTGGTCTCACACTCACACGGTCGGTTAACTGGTAGCAAACTTAGCAGAGATTGTACTATGGTAACAAGATAACTAGCTACTTATAATATACTAGAGGATGCCCGCGGTTACACCCGCTCTGCTACTGCTCTGCTCTCGACGCTCATTGCGTGATGTTATATAGCCTATAGCCTTTCTCGTTAAATGGGCTATCTAACACTGAAATAATATTCAAATGGGACTAGCAGTTCCTGAGATTAGCGCGTTCAACCAAACAAACAAATAAACAAAGTCTTCAGCTTTATATATTAGTAGATATAAGATTATTTTGTACATATTTATAAATTACACAGAGAAAGAGGACTACCTCCGTGTTCTAGTGGATAGCATATCCGTCTACTGATCAGGAGGACCCTGGTTAAATTTTAGGGTTGGGTAAAAGTTTTGCTGGGTATTTCCGAATTCGCAGTAGCAGCATGGAGTCTGTCAATGTGCCCGGTTACGGCAATAGGCTCGCCCCCAATTACGTGGGACCTAAAAATTCACGGTGAAATGTGGGTGTAATATTACACCTCTGCCTACTCCTTCGGGGATACAAGCGTGAGTATATAACAAAAATAACATATGAATAATTACCACAGAGATATTAAAAAATACCATGTTTATCATACAAAGACTTGTCCTATACGAAAATCCAGCTCACAATTTACGTTCCCCCTGTGGGAGCTCCACCTTGTCGTGGTGGTGGGGGGGTCTCAGTAACCGTGGCTTGGACACCCAAGGTTAAGCTAAGCGGGATCCCGGAAGAGGACGCTCCATGTGGGCTTGGGTGAGGCCTGCGCCGGATGCGTTCAAAGGTGTGGGTGCAGGGGACAGGCCTGTCTGTCCCTCGCAGTCGGGCGCGATCGCGAAAGGAGAAGCGTGTCGGTGTTGCGATGCCCCGCGTCCTATCTCCCGCGACCAAATGGAAGCGCACCATTTGTTGCGTTGGGGAGGGGCCGCAGAGGAAGAGGAGATGCGGTGTTGTCAGTTTGCCGTCCTCCCTGTCCTCTGCGGCCGCTGGGTGTTTTGGCAGCGGAGCCCAACACCTTCATCCGCCGCCAAGGAGGTTGTGGCCTTCGGGCTATCCGCCAGGGTACCAGAGTAGAATGCTAACACGACTCTCTTGCGCCCCCAAAATGGCGTGAAAGTATGCGCTGTGGTTTTAGTGGGTATTACGGCCTTGCATACTAGCCGTCGATACCCACATATCCCCCCGCTTTTTATCTTGCGGGGGGTACGCGTAAATGCATTTCCACAGCGAAGAAAAAAAAAGCTCACAATTAACCTAGTAAGGCTCTCTAGCGGCTCCAAATGTTAGTGCACTACTATGCACTGTTTTCATTTATTTAAACAAAAAATAATAAACCAAGCGCCACGGTTTCAGCGTTTTACTAACAAACAGAAAATTCGCAACGACCAAGAAAATAAACAATTACAAACATTAACTAAAGGTTTATTTTCCCGTCCCAAATCTGTTCCAAGAGAAGTGATAATAAAACATTGAAAACGCAACTATTATAAAGCAAAGGACCGTCAGATAATTTACCTAATCCCATTAACCCTAATGCTAAATATGTTTGAATTAGACGGTTAACTCAATTCTTTAATGAGTTTGGGTCGATTCGCCCGAAGGTTGTGGGTTAACACCCTAATCTATTCAACTATTTGTAACTGAATTGCACACGTGTATGTGTATGAATTTGTTCTTACCGTTGCTTACTAAATGCTCGTTTAATGTTGAATAACTTTGGATACGTTGTAGAAACTTTTAAAGGGCCTCGCCTAATTCTGCTTTTAACTTTTAAAGGTTTTGAATATCTCCTTTATAAGGGTATAGTACATGCAACATTATGTAAATTAATTATAATGTGTGTGATGCTATTTTGCATACACTCATTATTGACTCAAAGTCATAGATAGATCAACACTTACAGTGTAATAAACCGATTCTGGAACTATAAAATGAACGATTTTAGAATAATTACCTTGAATAAATTACGATAGTATTTGTGTACTTAGAACAAATACAAAATAATAATAATATTCAAGATAGTTACGATGATGCAGTAATCAATTTATTGTGGTAGCCATGTAGGCAATAAAACAAAGGCGGTTTCAAAATCCATACTTTGCGAGAATAATTGTACGCAAGTGACATATCTGCCTCATAACAAATCCATGATATATATTTTATATTCATGCTAAATAGGGTTGTTTCTAACTAGTCAAATCAAGCACTCGTCAAAAACGACCTTTGCTAAGGGTTTTGTATGAAATATGACGTAGTGACGTTATAGTGTTTTGCTGTCAATTAGAATACTTATTATCAATAAATTGACGATAAAAAATGTTAAATTAGTTTTAACATTAATTGATCAATGAAACTACTATTATTTTGACATGTTTCGCTTAATAAAAATACTTGTATAATTTATTTCACTTGCAGGAAACTTCCCTATTAGACAGGCATATGAATAAATTACTACGTCTGTAAAATTATAATAAAATATTCTTAGATATCAAACTGACACATTAACAATTTTGTTTGGGGCTCATACTATAGTGACAAATAAGATTTCTTCCTACGTAAGAATCCATTAAGACGACCCTTATTTGAACCTTGCAACATATGCGAGAGATAACAATCAGATACCATACATCTTATGGGTTCCGTAGCGAACTATCTTTAAGAAAGCACTGATACTTTCTAAGCTATTTTATGTGGTCACTCACACAGGAAAATCTGTAGCGCGAAGAAAATAAGATACGATTTTTATAATACAACGTTATTTGATTATAGTGCAAGTTTTTTGGGGTATACATTACTCGACTGTCTCCGTGTTCCAGTGGATAGCGTATGCGTTGTCTGATCGCAGGTCCCAGATACGATTCCCGGGTCGGGCAAAAGTTTTACTGGGTTTTTCCAAATTCTCAGTAGCAGCAGGGAATCTGGTGATGTGCCCGGTAGCGGCAATAGGATCGCCTCCAATAGGGAATATGCATAAAATTTAAATTCGTCTCCTATATTCTTTTTTCGAATCAACGGCGGTAATAAACGTCAGATTATAATCTAAACGTATTTTTCCATTTAATTATTATTTAAACTCATAAAACATTGTTTTAAAATTGGAAAATAAAGGCGGGCAATTCAAACTTACAAAACGTGTCACCATTGGTCGAAACGAAAAGTGACGTCAGCTGGCACGGCATGCTGATTATCGGCGTCGATATTCATACTGTTTTAGTGGTATTTGCGAGAAGAATACTTTAAACCTGTGTTCCCGTGGTGATTTCTAATGAATCTGAGTTTAGTTGTAGTAAATCTAGGACTATGACTGAATCTGATTAAGTCAAAGCTCAATCCGAAAATCTACCAAAAATGGATACATTTACGATGACAGCATATGTTGTATCACATTAACATGCAAGGTACCTATTATTTTTGATATATTTTAGTCCGTAACATTGATTTTTATACATAAAATAAACACAGCGCGTTAGAATATATTAAAACATAATCAATACATACCATTCGTCATTGAAATCACTGCAGAACTCCTATTTAACGGATATATCATAATAATTGGTACGTTATATTTCGTAAAAGTTTGGTTTTGTTATTGGTAAAAGTTCACACACAAGTACGATAAGTTTTCTTACTTTTAGCACATATTAAGTAGATAAATACTTAATGGCTTTATGTAATAATAATGTTGTCCTCCGAACGATTCCGACCACGGCGGTTTATCTTTTTTAGAGATTAGCCAGCTGCGCAGAAAACGATATGATGTGTAGTACTATATTAGGAATAAGTTTAGGAAGGTTTTTATAGAAAGTTTATTTCAACTTTTTGGAACTAGGCTTGGTTGGTTTTAAACCGATTTTTTTACTGAATTAAAACTTACCTACTACTAATTCACGCTTCGTTGTATATAAACATAGCATAATAAGAATGCTAAATTTACCTCCACAAAAATATATTAACACTATAATTGAGATACATTACCCCTTCTCAACACTAAAGGTTTCGAATATTCACATCGCTTGGAATACGAAAAATCACTTTATCGGGTGTACTTTTGCTAGTGTTTTAGCACTTCGGTACCATACAATACTAATAAGAAGGTTTTTTAGCTTTTTCCATGATTTGTAAAGCAGTTAGAACTTAAAATACGTCTGAAGTAAATGAAACGCTTAGAGTTCACACTACGTGACGTGCCATGTGACGTAATCGAAAGCGCGCGTTAAATGGCGAAGTTTGAGCGGCTCGATTTTATTCAATGTTTTCAATTTCACTTTGCAACATAATTTGAATACTTTCAAACCTACTTATATTTTTTTCTGTGTTATAGTGATGAAAAAGATTAATTTAAGTCATAAAAGAAATCATACATATTCCCTATTACTTGGGACCTAAGATTCATAAGGCGAAATAAATATTACACCTCTGCCTACACCTTCGGGGATACGGGTTTGAGTCTATAAAGATATTTCTTACTATCAGTTAAGCTGCAAAGGCATCAACTATAGACAGTGGTATAAAAAATCTGAAGGCTTTTCAGGTCTAGTACTGAATTCCGTTATTACAATTTTACAAACGAACATCTCTGTACTATAAATTGTTCGTAACGTTTCCCTTCGCCTACCGCTTACGTTCCAGCCCTTTGAAATAATTTATAACGGAGACCGTATTTCATCCAATTTCATGAAACCCTACTCTTTGAAGACATTTCTGTATATTACAAGTTTTAGTTTACATAAACTACATCATCCTGATTTGGCTGGGTCTTTTAGTGATTTAACTTTATTTTCAAGTGACTTAAAAATATATGGAGGTTCTATATTCGACGTCTATATTTTATTTACTTAGAATAGTCGTAAGTTCGCAATGTATCTTACTAAATATTTATGTTGGAGTATGAGCGAGGCACGTAGCGTAAGTAAAAATACATGTCTGTGTAGTGGTGCTGATATCACTGAGCCCTCACTTGTTGCAGAACAGAGAGCATTCACCATTTTTGTAAAACAGAGAGCATTGCTACGAACATTTTCACGACCTTACTAGCGAATACTCTAATCAGCAAAAACGTCAAAGCAAATCTATTGTCAATTCGTAAGAATGCTCGCCTAAACGTTGGTAAGAATGCTCGCTAGAACACACTCGTTTGTTTCTCTGTTTTGTAACATTCGCAAGAATACTCATTACAGGTGGACGCTCAAATGTATCAGCACCATAAAGTGCAAAAAAATGTCACGAATGCAACCGGGATAATACTAGAACGATAATGATTATTATCGTCCTAGTGCCTCTTATCAAACTCGATATCAAACCCTATACTAATCCGTCTGGCCAACCCAGTGCTCAAGCAAATTAGGAGATGCTTAAGCCAAACAGTGCACTATGAAAGGCTATAGAAGTAGGTAGGTACAATCGAACAACTTCCTGCTAGTACACTATAAGGGCGAGAATTGCTCAGCAAAACATGGTCACTTCCAGCTTAAAACTGTAATTATTGGTCAAAGATACTATGGGCACGTGGTTTTATATAAGTGTGTGTGCCTCGACTCTATGAGCGAGCCAAAGGAAACATTTTAAACTGATCGACCGCCGACTTATCTGACTGTACAGTAACAGCAATTAGAGGCTGTAAGGAATGGCATTTTTAAATACAACCACTAAAGTGATAGCGCATCAAGCGTTTTCAGAGGAATTTACGCCGCTAATCTAAGTGTCAAGATTGTGGAATGATCTCGTTGATATAACGATCCCTTGGTTGTCCCTTAAAAAGGGCCATAAAAAGGATTTGCTGAATCAGCAAAAACCGTGGCCGACGTAATATCGATGGTCTTAAAATTGTTCCTTATAACTATTTACTACGCCATAAACACTATGATAAAATAAGAATCATAGGATTTGTCTTTTGAGAATAGTATTCTAAACAAAATGACTTTATTTATTTGCTTGTCGATGGTAATAGATCTAATCTAATGATAAGTGGTAACACTTGAGAATGTACGTCTTCATTAGCCTAGCTTTATCCTGATTGAATAAAAAAGCCTATAGCTAAATCGCGTTTCGGAATCTAAGCTCTAACATAACTGGTCCACCGCGTTTTGGGTGAATCAAAATTAACGAAGCTACTGCCATCTATTGTCTGTTTTAACCAAGTAGGATAAAAAACATTAAAAAGTTCAACCAGACTTTAGAACTTGTACTTGGCACTAAACTTATTTGTATAACACAAGTGTTAAAATAAAAAAAATATCAATAATTCTTGATAGAAGATCTCGACGAAATTTTAATACGATTTAAACTGGATCGGACAATCTCACTATAGCTATTTCTATACAAACGCAGCCAGCCAAATCAGAATATCTCTAGAAGTAACATACATAAAGAAACAAGGCTTCAAAGAATATTAATGTACTGTAACCACCGCGGCTTCCGTCGACAACCCATACAACGTGCGTTGCAATCAGCATACTTGACCGCGCCCCGCACTGATGTGTAGCCCAGGCCATGTGTCAATTCACGATAGTTTTACCTGTTTGAATTATTCACCAAAACCTTTCTCAGGAATCATACTATCCACTGATGAAAACCGTACAAAAATAAAATAGGTGCTTTTGGGGTTAACATGTTCAAACAGCCAGATAGGACGCCCGAGGACTTAATTTTGTAATGTTTAGATATGTACGTACAGTTAACATAAATTTAAAAACATGTACAAATATTCATCACCTACGTTTATACACAGTCCACAATTTACTTCCTTAATCAAAAGGAATTTGAAACGTCTCGTTACATTTTGTCTATGCACGAAATCAACGAGGTAGTCAAAGCCTCGTAAAACATTAGGCAAACAATTTATTACACAATCATATTTCTCCTATATTCATAGATAGACAAACATGAGCCATGTAGTCCAAAGTTACGGCCACAATAAAACCAATACCTAGTTTCTGTGTCATTTAACCGGTAAAGATATATATGAGGCCATACTAATATTGCAAAATAGGTAAGTCTGTCTGTCTAACTGTTAGCATTTCCAAGCCAAATTACTGAACGTAAAGTAAGTTGTACGTTTTGTTATAGAGTAACGTGCCAATAAATGCTACATAAAAAAAGACCTTCCTCTAAGGGCCTATTATAGGGGATAGAAGTTTGTATGAATTTGGGCAGTCATCCATTAAAATTATTTTTATATTTATTTATAGACTCACGCCTGTATCCCCGAAGTGGTAGGCAGAGGCGTAATATTACACCCACATTTCGCACTGAATATTTAGGTCCCACCTACAAAGGGGCGAGCTCATTGCCGTTACCGCGCACATCACCAGACTTCGTGCTGCTACTGAGAATTCGGAAAAACCCAGTAACACTTTTGCCTGACCCGGGAATCGAACCTGGGACCTCTGGTCAGCAGTCGCATGACTGCCTCCGTGGTCCAGTGGATAGCGATCCACTGGACCACGGAGGCAGTCAGACAGCTATTAAAATTAAGTCTCTGATTTTACATTTTACGCTTATCCCTTCTTATAAAAAGAAGAGGTCTTTGCCAAGCAGTGAGATAGTTCACAAATATGCAGCTGGGCTAATACTTGAATTTTCACTTGATTGTATCATTTTGTAATATTTGTTACTTACGGTGGCGAAGACAACCAAAACTAGCGACATCCAACGAACACTGACAGAACTATCTTAAATTCCGCTTTTCAAAAGTTCACGCACGCAGTTAAAAAACTAAAATTCTGCACTGTAGGCTACGATGACCTAGCGTGGTCATCGAATCCTCGCTCTAGCCGAAAAATACCCGCGCCTTGTAGAATTTTTATCAAGATACGCGAGCAAAGTCATGGACTCGTGCTACTCAAATATATATGAGACATGTTCACAATTGACTGCGTAAAAAACTTTAACCGTAGACTAGGCTATAGACGTCGGATTGGCATCATCATAAATTATGGACAAATAAATTCTGGAACGTGGCAAACTTTATACACTCGTGTGAGGTAAATATTTCTGTTGGTAGTTGATAGTTATTTTAAGCCATATCGAGAATTGATTTTGACTCCCAAATATAGTTTTTAGGCTTCTAAATAGTACACCTATTAAAAATGTTCAAATTAACATAATAATACTATGAATACGAAAGAAGTTTGACTGTTTATTGCGTCACGCCTTGAAAGTTTGCAATGTTAGAAAAACGGTAACCTTAATATAATATTATATGATGTATCGTCGTAAAACCAAAAAGTAAGAAAGAAATGACTATGTTAAATCACATTATAATAGTTTTCTTTCTCTACTCCAGAACACATTGAACCGAAAACCTGGCAAGTGACAGTTTAACCCAGATATTACGGGGAGAGAAAAATCGTGAATATACTGGTAATTTTTTGTATATTGTAATATTATGGTTCCATTATCAAGAGAAAAATACCAAAAAAAATTTGGACCTTTCGGAAAAGCTGGAAAATGGTGTTCTTTTAAAAGAACGCTAGTAATACGTACTACTGTCACATAGTATGGGGATGTGTTCAAGGTAAATGGAAAAAATAAACAAAATTATGTTAATTAAAATAATTGATAATCCCATGAGAAACTTATACATAGGTAGTTTATTATTATATTGTGTGGTACAACAAAAACATTTCTTTGGGTGTAAAGTAATTTTACACTTAACACAAAGAATTTTGCATTCTTGTGACAAATTCAACACCTAGTCTGCTTCTCCTGATATTTTATAATGTGGCCTATATTATCATAACGTGATTCCTTATGCAAGTTCTTGGAACTATGACCAAATTTATAATTTTCATTAATTTTGAAGGTCTCCAATATGCCAGTAGCAACAGATCTACAAAAACCCAAATGATCCTGCTCACCACCGTTTTTCTCTACAGTTGCCATGCGACAGTGATACAAAAGGGAAAAGTACCACTTTTTGCCACGGATAGATGTTCTATATAATCTTATATATTGGTCGGATCTATCAACCCCGCCCATATTATCGTTGTATGACTTTATAATCACTGGATGATCAATTTGTACATATTTCTTGTGTTGCTGCGAAAATCTTTTTATTTTACACACAGGCTGAACTTTGCAAGCTTTAGATGCCACCATGACGATATTGTTGTCATGCCATTTGCACAACAAAATCTCCTCAGCTCTAGTGGATCTAAATTCAAACGTTCCACGCTCTGTCTTTTGCATATCTTTGTTAGGGGGTAAGGGACACTTAGAAACTCGATTTTCCCTAATCGTACCAGTGGCATTCATGCCCCTTTGACCCAGTTCATCAATAATATGGACCGATGTAAAAAAATATCAAAATATAAATGAAAGGGTGCTGTATTATCCATTGAGCGCAAAACGTCAGCAAAACTAAGAATTACGCTTGCACCTAAACCCATTTTCTTGTAGTCCTCTGGAATGTCTGTTCCTTGACCTTGATAAGGATTAAACCAAACTATATAACCCAGGCGCGTTCCACCGACCCAAAATTTGTAGCACCAACTGATTGGTTTTGTTGCAGGCGAAGGAGCTGGTGCCCATTGCGTACCTGATGATGTACTCGCAATTGCGTAGCCTCTTTGCTAGCTGTGCCAAAGTTAGCATATCATCTTCGCTTTCGCTCGATAATTGTTCATTATCATCACTGTAACTAACTGTTGCATGTGCTCGCTACTGAGATCCTGGTAGATTTGATAAAGAAACCTGGCTTTCGTCACCTGAATCTTCATCAGTTAATTCGGTATTACATTTTTTTTTATAAAAAAAAACCTGTCAAATTGACTTCACGCTGCCTGATGGTAAGCTGACAGTGAAGTCCTATTGGGAAGGCCACCATCCCCAATTGCTGGTTAAGCAATGTGACATGACGGCCCTTACTTTGACGGCCTTGAGAGATGCTTTTTCACGCCCCGCTTAAAGGACCTAGGATCAAGGGAGGAAGGAAACACGTGAGCTGGCAGTGAGTTCCACATCTTTATGGTACGGCAAAGATAAGATGTACCGAACCTTTAATTTTAGTTCTCAGGTGGCCAAATAGACATGCTAGAAGGTATGTCATCATCGTCAATATGTTCCAGCTGTTCGATGATCTCAAACAAACGTAATCCTCTTTGAATTGATTTGAAGAAATAAAATAAAAAATATTAATTGATTTGTACCGTAATAGTAGTCCAATATACTAGCGTTTGATAAAAAGAACACCTAATTCGACGATAAAATTTTAACCTAAAATATTACTATTTCAAATAAAAAAAGTACCCAAAATATATATATATAACTAGCTGACCCAGCGAACTTCGTATCGCCTTTTTAAGAGTTTTTTTTTAATTACCTTTTTTCTAAGCCCCTTTTCCAAAGTTACAATTGACTTAGCGTTTAATCACTTATCATTTCAGAGCCTATAAATGATGAACAAACAAACATAGATAGCTGACCCAGCGAACTTCGTATCGCCTTTTTAAGAGTTTTTATTTAATTCCTTTTTTCCAAGCCCCTTTTCCAAAGTAACAATTGACTTAGCGCTTAATCTCTTATCATTTCAGAGTCTAATGATGAACAAACAAACATAGATTTTTATATACCTAATATTGAATTCCCCATTCCTTAAAATATCGGAGACGATACCCATATCGACTTTAATAAAAATCCCGTCCGACATCTTTGATTTCCTATCCGCCATCTTTGATCACGAAATAGATGTTGTATTTGGATTCTCCATCCCTTAAATCATCAGAGACGATACCCATATTGTTTTTTTAAATTTTCTCATCCACCATCTTTGATTTCCCATCCGCCATCTTTGATCACGAAATAGATGTTGTATTTCGATTCCCCACCCCTTAAAATATCGAAGGCGATACCCATATTGATTTTTAAAATTTTCACATCCGCCATCTTTGATTTTCCGTCCGCCATCTTGGATCACTAAATAAATTTCATATTATTAATCAGCGTCCCGAAAATCTCGAAAACGATACCCATATAGATTGTATCCTATTCGTTTAGCCTTTTTTTACCTTTGACCCAACCCTCCTCCTTCTCGTTTGACCATTTTATTATTTTTGTCCAGCCCCTAAAAGTTGTGGCGTAATTTTATATAGCCTTTAGCCTTTCGGAATATTTGGGCTATCATAAGCATGACAATTTTTAAAATCCGACTGATAGTTCCTGAGATTAGCTGACATTATTTTTTAGCCTTTTTGCCCGGCCTCAAAGGGTCAATGCGTTATGTTGTATAGCCTATAGCCTTCCGGAATAACTGGGCTATCGTATACAAATATATTTTTTCAGATCCGACCGGTAGTTTCTGACATTAGCGCGTTCAAACAAACAAACAAAAAAACAAACTCTTCCGCTTTATTATATTAGTATAGATAGATATGCGAACAATTTAATCAACGTGCACAATATGACATTATGTAGGTATGACGTGACAGTACTGACAGATATGCGATAGCACATGCGCAGCAATCAATTATCGGCGCATGCGTTCTTACTTCCAAGAGGTAAATTTGTGCCGTACAAACTTCTACCCTCCCTACAATCCCTCCCAGTTTAATTTTTACAACTTATGGTAGCCTATATCCGTCTCCACGGTCCAATATATTAAAATTCAACAAAATTGGTTCAGCCGTTTAAGCGTGAAAACGGAACATACATACATACACAATTTCGAATTATAATATTATAAGTAGGGATTATCAATGGGTTTCTTCTGACATGAAGGCCGCTGGGCGGCAGCACTGAGACTTAAGGTCCGGAAACCTGTCAAAACTTTCATCAAACAAAGAAGTATATCAACGCGCACGCGAATTTGAACTTTATGCAGCGGTAATAAATTACAAATTGACTCTACGTTTTAGTTAGAATACGTTTGTATGGAAGAAAGAAAAGGGCTGTTTTTAGGGTTTGCCCGTCAATTATTAGAATTTTTCTCGCCGTAAAAACCATCTTTGAACGACAACGAACATTTAAAAAAAAGAATTGGCCAAATTGGTCCAGGCGTTGTTGAGTTATGCGCTTACCAACACATTTTGCGATTCATTTTTATATTATAGATAAAGATAACAATATTACGATGCTAAGCGGTTTCTCACTAAATATTACGTAATTGATGTAAACTTACCTTTTATCCTTCATCCTTGATTTTTTTCGAAATAACATACTCAAAAAACACCGCTAAGTATAATTTATATGCACGCGCAATCACTTGTAAATCGAACAATGTGGTTTAGTTTCACGATATGTGACATAAACTTTATTCTGTTTTATCCTCAGTTTGCCAGAGATTTTTTTTCTCGAGGTGTTTCTTTAAAAGTGAGCTAGTACTAAGTAATAAGATTTTCAGAAATCTCTGTTACTTCTTTAATTTTCATTACACTCTCATTCTCCGATTATAAATAAGATTATATTAAAACTGATTTTTCTGCCTTATAATATATGTACGACTGGTATTTTTAGAGAATATCTTTTAAACACCGATTGCCTAGGCCAACGCGCGTGACAACGCATGCCTTTTCACATACTTAGATTCCATTGCCCAGTCTCCACCTGCCACGATGAGCTTATTTGACTTTTGGTTTATACGAGATATAGGTACGTGAGATCCTCCCACCATACTTCCAAAAATAATACACCAGTCCAACCAAAACTGCGGTCGTCGCCCTCTATCATAATATTTTTCTTCAGAAGACAAAAATACCAAGTAATTATAAAAAAAAATATATTTCATTATCTGGTAGGTACATACATATTTTTTACAGCATATACGAGTACGTGCATGCTTATGTTATATTCCACTGAAAAATTTAATAAAAAAACTTTATCAATAAACGCTACATTTATACTCTTCCTTCTTTCATATGTCAGCGACAAATATTGCTCATTGTTACCATTCCTATTATTTCCATTAATAGATTTTCCTCAATTTCACCTATTGCAACCAACACGCGTTAATCCGTACAGACATATTTTCCTTCACAGAGCAACCGTCTAATTCAGGGTCATAGAGTTTATTAGTGCCATCATAAAGATAAAATTTTCGCTTCGCTGATTACACTGTCAATAGTATCATATTCTTCCCTGTATTGTTCTTATTGGGCTTACTATTTGACGATAATGATACGCTGATGGTACAGAAGGTGAAATATGTAAAAAACGTCGAGCGTTTCATGGGAGGAAATGTCAATCTTTGTGAAAGTGGGTTAAGCTAGGTTTTATATCTTTGATGATGAAGTTTCAATAATTTCGTTGTACTTTTTAAAGACAAACGTATCTATTAAATAGCCGAAAGGGTATTCAACGTTTTAGTACTGTAGAGTCTGCGTGCTATTCTGAATACTTCTTCACTAATTTCAAATTCCAACATTATTTGAAGTGGTTGACATTATGATTCTATCCGTTCTTCAACAAATTTGCTATCCGCTCAACCTTTTACTATTTACAAGTTTTTACTGAGATCCGGAAAGCTATTAAAGGGAACCCTACGGCCCTCTGTAGGCCTCCGGTACTAATGCAGATGAAACAATTCTTATACAAAGATGTGGGAGTGGACTGGATAGGCCTAATGGACTGTCGGTTGAAATTATAAATTCTGAATGTAAGTCTTAACGTTTATTAAAATTCTATTTTAATAAACAGTAATCGAGTCGTGGTTTTAAGAACTTATTTGTCGTTATTCTTGTAGTTATTGAAGAATCCTTGCTGATAAAGACTGTCCTTTTGTGTAGTTGTTAGTGGGGGAAAATTAAAAAAAAAAAGTGTGATGATGATCTGTATTTTTTACGTATTATAGAATAGAACCGTGGAATACTCTAATACTCTGGGTTGCGCGGTCTAGAAAGGCAGTCGCTCTTTAAAAGCACTAATATTCATCCAGTCACTGTCAAAAATATAATATTCAGTCATATCAGGTTAGACTAGTAAGCGGACCCCGGGGTGCGATAGGAATTACGCTAGGAGGATGATGATGATACGCTCTTCCTTATTCGAGATCTGACGATATGTGTGTGGTTCCTGGATATATTGCAATATAAAACAAACTAACAAAAATAATATCTATATAAAACAAACAAAAATAATATCTATTCGGCTTTTGCAGAAAATTCAGGGTTACTAAGGATACTTCTAAATGCCCTGCAAAAATAGAAATATTACGTACAGTAATTCCAATTAAGGAGCATTTATTTGGAATACCCTTACGTTTCACATGAGGTCGTAAGCCAACCAGTTTGTCCTGTCCCAATTTTGACGATTACTTTACAAGATATATGACTTGCCTTTAATACTTTAAGTACACGTTACGTTTAATATGCCTATTAAAATTAAGGGCTCTTCTTCATCATTTATTTTTATAATATTTCATTTCATTCATAGTATTCGCTTTTGCTTTCTAGTACAATTGTCAGCATCTTTGTATACAAAGTGAGGCAAGGTTAACACTTGTCATGATGAAGGCCTTTTAATATGAAATGTGAGGTCACCCTGACCGTCGTAAACATGATACAATTTAAATTTAGTTTGTTTTATTTTATTGCTACAAAATACAGGTAAAGTGTTCACACACAATTTGTATCTGGTGTGCAAGTCAGTATGACTCTTTATTTTAGGCATTAGAATACATTGTAGATGTATCAAATAGACACCGAAACCTCTCGAAATTGTTAGTAATATACATATATGTCGATCATGATAATTTTGAACATTATCACTTAAGTAAATAAATAATAATATTCTACCACATAAGTATCACTATAAACATTTCTAAAGACTCTCTTACCTTGTTTCTAGTATAATTTTAATTTAAACACTATAACTAAACTGATATAGACTTTTTTATGGTAATAGGCGGCAAACGAGCAGACGGATCGCCCGATGGTAAGCAATAACCGCCGCCCATGGACACAAGCAACACCACAGGAGTCACAAGTGCGTTGCTGCCTTGCCGCCCCTTGGGGTCGGGAAAAGGGATAGGATGAGGAGTGGGATGAGGGAGGAGGAATATAGGGATAATAGGGCCTCCGGAACTTTCACTCACCGAACGAAACGCAACAGTTTAGGTATTGTTACTTTACTTCGATTTTCTGTGAGAGGGAAGTACTTCCTCGGTCGAACCGAGGAAGACGAGGAAGAACCTATTCATGCTGAAATCAGCAAGGCTCTACTACCTATAGCAGACTCAATTGAAATGCCTGAAGAAATTTCCTTTTAGCCTATGAACTTCTCAAAACGGCACTGTATGTTTACCCATTTCTATCAGCGATTGGTTAAATGATGGTATTTGTTTCTAAAGTTATTTATGGTCATTGATATTCATAATGCCCATCCCAATATATTATCAATAAAATTGTTCAATCAATAAGAGAACCATAAACATAATAATAAATACACAATTGCTAGCTCCATTTAAATGAATTTGTAAGTAGCATGATAAAAATATTATTCTATTTTTCAATTATTATCAACATTATTCTTATTCAGAGGTAGCAAGTCTGGCCTTTAATCAAAATAAATATCATTTTGGTAAAAAGAACAAAATAACCGTCAATAAAAAAGAAAATAAAAAATAAAAATTAGAACAAAGGTAAATTTAAACAGACAGACACAAACTTGGATAAGCAAAGGTCTTAAAAAAGCTGTAAGACTAAGAGATCCATAAGATACAAATTTTATAAACATAAAACTGAACACAATAAAAACATTTATATTGAATATTCCAAGTTACTAAGAAAATGTATTTATAACTCTAAAAAATTGGCAAACATCAATTTTATTAATAAAAAAGATAATAAGTGCAGAGCTACCTGGTCGGTCATCAAAAAGGAAATCCAGATTACTAATCCCAAACATCATATTGATCATATTAAAATTAATGGCATCTCTCTCACAAACCCAGTTGACATTGCATCGGCTTTCAATTACCACTTCATAATTCCTACACATCAACCGACACATTGTGAAAATGAAAGTAAAAATACCTTAAAAACTTCAGTTAACTCTATGTTTCTTACGCCAGTATCAGCAAGTGATGTTAAACGAGAAATACATCTGCTTAAAACCACCAACTCAGAAGGGCACGATGAAATTAATACAAAGGTTATTAAAGCATGCGCTGATGAACTTAGTAATATTTTGGCATATTTAATCAATCAATCTTTTTCACAATACATGATGTGTTTCCAGAGACTCTAAAGATGAATATTGTCAAGCCATTATTTAAAAAAGGAGAAAAATGTGACATCAGTAATTATCGTCCAATAACATTAGTGCCTATATTGTCAAAAATATATGAAAAATGTATGTATGCGCGTTTACTTAGTTTTTGCAATAAGTTTCAAATAATATGTAAAGATCAATTTGGTTTCCAAAAACATAATCTAACATATTCCTTAGCTGTATTCTCACTTATGCAGAATATACTGACAAGCATTAATAATAATTTTGCAACGGGGCTATTTTTTGACATCTCTGAAGCCTTTGATCTAGTTTCACACGATATCTTATTGGCAAAATTACAGAAAATGGGTATTAGAGGAACAACATTGCAATGGTTAACATTGTATTTAAGTAATAGACTGCAAAGTGTTATGGTAACAAAACTGGACGAAACTAATATAATGACTCAATACATGTCACAATATAGATAATTATGTAAACTGCGGCGTCCCTCAGGGGAGTATATTGGGACCTATTCTATTTCTATTATATGTCAATGACATTACCCATATTACCCATCATAAATGTATTCTATTTGCAGATGACATTTCCATTCTAGTAGCTTCAAATAAGAAAAATATAGGGTTTGGGTCCCGGAATGTCCCGTGTCTCGAAGTCTCGGGAGATTTCGTAATTTTAGCTGTCTCGAGTCCTGGGACTTTCTTGTCAAGACTCGAGACGAGACCAGGTTATCGAAATTGTTATGTAATTTATTTTTAATTCCAAAGAATTGAAGGAGCCTAGCGCCATCTGTTAGATTAATGAATAATTACTTGGTCTACTACGTAAGTATTGAGTAAACAACACAATAAAGGTGTTTTCCGTGTCACCATTGGCATAATTTTTACAGCTTAATAAATCGTACATCTGTAAATTTTCGTAATCGTTATAACTACAAATCTCGTTTATCAAATAAATAGCAATATAACAACTTTTCATGTTTCTCAACCAATAAAAACCAAATATTTATTTATTTATAACCGGCTGCTTATTCACGCAGTCGGTTATCGATAACAGCTGTTGTATATAATTATTTTGGTTCGTAATGGGTCCATAATTTAAATTTCATTTTTAAAACGTTTTACCAAAAAGTAACTCGAAATGCTTTAAGAAAGGCTTAAATCACTTAAAAAAATTGGCAAACATTTGAAATAAGATTCTTTTCTGAAAAGTTTCGAATTCCCGGGAATTCCCGGGAGTTTGACTGTAGGCTGTCTCGTGTCCCGAAACTTTGAAACTGTCGGGTATTCCCAAACCCTAGAAAAATAGCACACTTAATGACCACGAAACTGACATAAATACTACCATTGACAACCTATTTGATTGGCTAAATAAAAATAAATTAAATATTGACCTTAGTAAATCAGTATATATCCAATTCAATAAATCGTATAATAAAAAATCAATTTCAATTTAAACATACCAAAAATTAAGGAAGTAGCTCATAATAAATTTTTAGTAATAGTAATTGACAATAATTTGAACTGGAAAGAACATATAGAAACAATATCTAATAAAATTAATAAATTGTTATATGCACTAAGACAAGTTAGATACCTTCATATATAAAAACTGCTATTGTTTCCTACCATGCTTACGTAGAATCTGTACTGCGTTACGGATTACCTTTATGGGGCAATAGCACTGACCTCAACAGATTATTTGTTCCCAAAAGAAGTGTATACGAGCAATATGAATCATGTCAATCTATGTTTAAAAATCTCAAATTATTAGCGTTGCCTTCTTTATATATTTTTGAAATATGTAAAGACGAGATTAATTCTAGAAACCGAAGAGATGGAAATAGGCTTGTAATGGAACATGAACTAAAATCTTCAAAAGTTAATAAAAACTGTGTTGCTATGTGTGTTCGCATTTATAATTAAATACCCGGGGACCTGAAAAGTTTGAACACCCGACTGTTTAAAAATAAATTGTACGAATGGCTCAATGAACAAAATTTTTATAGTATTAAAGATTTCCTAGATTGTAACAATTGAATGATTATATTAATGTGCTTTATAATTACTTATTATAATTTTATTTAAATATTTGTATGAAAAATTCTTTATAATTACTTATTATATTTTATTTAAATATTTGTATGCAAAATTATTGCTAAACATGTGTGACATACTTTATTTTAAGACCTTTTTATACCATGTTTATGTGCCAATAAATGATTATTATTATTATTAACAAAACAGCATCTCGGTTCGAACTCTGAATTCAAAAATGGCGGCGACGGGAAACGGAAATCCTAAATATAATACATCCGTGGCATTCCTTTTCAACAAACGCCTTATTTCCTTTAGAGCGGTTTCAGATTAGCGTTTTATACGCGCGTATAAGCTCGTTTTTAGAAGCGCGTGTAGGCGCGTATAAGCGCACCTTTTGGCACACGCGCAACTCGTACGAGCGTTGACGCGCTTTTAAGCTCGTATAACTACCAACCGTCAGAATCCATGTTGACACTGACAAGACGTCACTACCGTTTCCAGCGAACACGCCCGTTTACGTGAGTCTGGTTTTTTGAAGCGCGTAATATAGCGCGCGTGTAAGCGCGTATGCAGAAACGACCGTATACGCGCAGAAAAATACGCTAATCTGAAACCGCCCTTATTGCAAATAAAATGCCTGACATTTTCATTTTCAGCCAAGATTGACGCTTGGAGGCTCGTTTAAATGTCGTTAAATTGTACTTTTGTTGGTTAAATAATGTTGGGATTGAGTGAGTGGTGATTAGATTAAAGGCTTTAAAATCATATGGAGGCTGGTTAGAGCATCGTAACGTAGTAATGTGGGATCAAACGATTGATGAGGTTAAGCAATGTAGAGCTTTAAGATGGGATGTTTGTTATTTTATTTAATTACTAGCTTTTGCCCGCGGCTTCGCGCGTATAATTCGGGGTAACACATATCTACTTTCAGTCTCAAATTGTGTGAAGACACTCCTGATTATTCTAAAGAGTCAGAAGCTTTATAGGGCACAAAGTAGCTCGGGCGGTATCCATGACAAATGTCAAAGCTATGTTTCAATACATGTCCAATATATATCTATAAACACTTTCGCATTTATAATTTTAGTAGGTAGAGAAAATCGTTTCAACCATTTGAGCGTAGTATATAATTATTAGTTTAGATATGTGAACAATGTAATTACCGTGCACAATATGCCAATATGTATGATGTGACAGTACTGACAGATAGTACATGCGCAGCACGCAATTATTCGCGCATTATTGCGTTCTTACTTCCAAGAGGAAAATTTCTGCCGTAAAAACTTCTATCCTCCCTACAATCCCTCCCAGTTTAATTTTTGCAACTTATGGTAGCCTATGTCCGTCTGCATGGTCCAATATATCTTTATATTAAATTTCAACAAAATCGGTTCAGCCGTTTTCGCGTGAAAACGGAACATACATACACACTTTCGAATTTATAAAATTAGTAGGTTTTTTTTAATATTTAACCTCTAGAGCCCACAGCGGCACAAAAACGTGCCAGTAAACAAGTATTACCGTTGAGCCCCACTGGCACAAATTTGTGCCACCAAACCCCGACCGATTTAGAACTGTATTTGTAGTAAAGATAAGTCTTAAAATCGTTTCTAAACGAATGTTCTCAACGGTAGATAATATTTTACAACCATAGACAAAGATAGAAACTAAAAATATTGTAAGCAACATATAAAAAAATTGTGTGAAGTTAGTACAACTGAAAACTGCGCCGCGCGCTATGAAGTTCGAGTTTGAATATTGCAGGAATCGAATACAGAACTCGCAAAATAACAATATGTTTAGATTACCAGTCTATTCATGAGCCAGTTCCCAAAATTTCGTGTAAATTGATCACACCCTTTAGTCAGAAATCAACATAATACAGCAATATAACTATATTCGGCAAGTACGACGATTTCAATAGGATATGTTTGTTTCTTGAGGTCTAATCAGAATCTTGTTTACATTGTATTTCATAGCCACATCATTGAACAACCCGACACCGTTTAGAGTGTGTGAATAGAAGCAACAGAAACGGAGCAATAACAGTTTTTGTGACCAGGGTCAGAATACGCTTACGATAAGAGCCCGCCCGCGGTGCTTGACGGATAGTTGACGTAAATAATGGCGGTCCTTGAGAGGTTAATACAGATCTCCTTTATTGGAGGGATACTTCCATAATCGTCGTTTTAACTGTTTAAGAAATATAAATGCAAAAAGTATTTACACATACAAACTGCTTAGTACTAAGACTTAGTACATAGTACCTATTTGGTAGTACTCAAAATGTTATCCGGTATCTGTGACGTTTTGCTAAAGTGGCCAATATGGCGACTGTGATTTGTCTTTCAGAACCATTAGAATTTAACAAAATACTCGACAATCCGAATTTTGGGTATATATATATTGTCGACTCGATATCTTTATTTTTTAATGTTTTATTATTCAGGTAAGGTTTCGATGTACTCCTTGACGAAATTATTAATATAAGATTAAACACTGCGATAGCAGCGCAGTCCGTCGATTCCAATGTGAAACATTCCAAAATCCACAACTATTTACAATTAAAAATTAAGTAAAAAAGCATTTTCCAGTGGACTAAATTGTGAATCTAAACCATTCTCAAGTCCCCTTGAACACACACAGAAAATTTCATGAAGATCGGTCCAGTCATTTAGGAGGAGTTCAGTGACATACACACGCACACAAGAAATATAATAATATACATTAAGATATTGTGTGTAGCGGCTTACAAAGGCCGCAGTACACATTGTTTTACTGTACTAGAACATTATTGTTACTGCACGAATGGCACTCATGAGGCAACACTTCGCGTAATCCACATACTGTTATACCGAGTCGTGGACTCGGAATAAATGCTTCTGTGTCTATTATTTGAATGTATTTGAACTCCTCCAAAGTACAAGATTTGTTTAGAAGTACTTTAAATGAAAAATAAATCCATGGGAATAATACTCTGCTCATAGATTTCCATGTAATTTAGGCACCCGGAATTTCTACCGCAAGGTAACCTACCTTTACCTACCTATAAACGATTAAAGTCTTTTAAAAAACTACAGTGCATAAGCAAGTATACTTATCTATACCATAGTCTATACCATCGCCTATATTTTCACGTATTCTATCACACCAGGGTGTCCAAAAAATAACGTCACATTTTCCTCCAATATTCTTCATACTTCGCTTATAACCTTATAAGGATAAGTGTTTACCTATGTATGTATTTAGGCCCTCGGGCATAATGATTAGATTAATGAGCGCCACAGAAGATGTATGGTCGTAAAGGAAAACAAAGCGTGTGTAACATGTTTGTTTTTTGTGTATGGAAAACGCTCAGGTGGCAATTTGTAGCGAAAAATTGTTGATTACATTTTCTGCGTCCTTTGTAAGCCCGATTTAGTATTGGAGTAAAAGGAACTTAAACATGTATGTGATTGACTGCATGGTTGGTGTAGTGGTTTAAACGATCGCCTCACTACTGGACACTGCGGCGAGTGTTGTGGGTTCCATTCCTACACGAGACAACACTTTGTGTGATCCATAAATTGTGGTTTCAAATCTAGGTGTTTCATTGTGTCCGTTGGTTGTATGTTTGTAAATTCCCCCGCAACACAGGATTTATTCTTAGTTCGGGAGTTGTATTTTTTAAGAAAAAAAGTATGATTAGCTAGATTTTGTCCACAGTTTTGGGTTATGTGTCTATGGATACCCTGTGCTCCTTTCTGTGTCATTTTCAGTGTGTATCTGCATACAGGCTTCTGCAAGAACATGTTCATCGCTGAAGTAAAGGTAAGAAAGTGTCAGAAGCAAACAGGCATTAGTATTTTTAATATAAGCTTACAATGAACAAAGAAGATATTTGGAGCAAATTTTAAGCTTTATGCTGGTGATATTTTAGCTTTATGCTGGTATAAGATTTAAAGAAAGTAAGTATAATTATGAAAATATGAAACAAACAAATTAGTAATTAAAACTTTCGTGGTCATTTTAACTTATTTTAAACTGTTTTTCGGGATATATACCACGTACCTTTGTTTGGAGTAACCGATATTTCGGCACTGTTGCAAGCGCCATGTTCACGGATGTACAGAGGGTATTGCGGGTGGATGAAAAATATCGGTTACTCCAAACAAAGGTACGTGGTATTTATCCCGAAAAACAGTTTAAAATAAACAAATTAGTATCACCTAATGCATAAAATAACTCAAATGACGGGCGTCAATCTCCTTTCACTGTAGAAACCAGTTGTCAAAGCGAAGCGTGACATCTTATTTAACATTTATTTGATTCGTATTTTTCTGTTTTCGTGAATATTATTTTACATTTTTTATATACTGATTACTAACCCATCTGTGTATTGAATTTGCAGCGGCCCGTCAAATTGTATAATTTCATTTAAAAAAAAATCCTAGTTTATAAAATTAGAAGCATTGAGAAAAGTTTCATTCATTTGAATTATAGTATCACGTTCAAGTCCAAAGTATAGCTGAATTTTCAAAAGATTGGAGCTGTACTTATGTAATGTAAAAGATGCAAAAGATGCTGAGCCGATATTTATTGATTTTAACATTAAGTATAGTTATTCGAGTTTAGGTGTTCTTCGTATCTATATTTGTAACGTCTCTTGAAGACGATGTCTTAAAAAACGATGTCACAAAAACTAAATCGCGGCTGTTTCTACAATTTCATTGGCTATATAAGCACAGTTCTGATCTTGTTTGTTCAAGCAGTATAACAAATTCGACACCACCAGCCCTTGATAAAACAAAAGAGACTAAAAAATATGACATGATACTCAACATTTACCATTTCCATCCATTCTTTTACAGTTACATAGCTTAAAAAGAAAAGTCATCCAGCAAAATAAACCTACAAAAATCTCATGTGAAAGTTCAAAATAACTTTGATTGACCGTGTAAACTGGTGATTTAGGTTCAGCTATACGAACCAACGGAGTTTCCGAACATTAATCATTTGGATAAGTAAGGAGAGCGTTGATACGTAAAAATATAAGGTTTTTTCTCTTAAGCTTCCGCTTGAACTCTGCGTGATTAACTGCGGCCGGGATTATAAGATTTAAGGAAAGATAAAAATAAAATATCACGGTGATACTGCAATTTAGTAATGTTTGTTTTATAGAATGGGTAACTGTGAAAATTTATTGAGGCCCGTATGAACAGGAGACACACAAACTTTAAAATAAATAGTAGTTACAGACAATTATCTTCTAAACCGTAGTATTTAAGTATTACACATACTTATAAAACTATGGTGAACTTTAATAAATAGCTACATATATTATAGTGAACCTTCAATGAAAATTATAACTTTTAATTAGATTTTACTAATTAATGAGTAATAGATGCCTACCACAAGAGTTGAATTGAGATTGCATCCGACAAGAAACCATGGAAAGATTTCGGGGAGGTCTTTGCCCAGCATGTGCCACTGCTGGGCAAAGGCCTCCCCCAAATTTTTCCCTTTCTTGTGTAGGCTATTAAAAAAACGAGTTATAGATAATTAACTTACACTTATACTTGCGAGCAATAAATTAATGAATGATGTCCTTGAGTCCTGTTATCTTTAGGTCACTGGGTAAGGAACTACGGAACCCTACATTATGCGTGGCTGAATATGCACTTGGCGGGTAATTTATGGTTCATATCATTAGTAACATACTTTTTTTAAAGGCTAGTCAAAAAATTGTCCGTATTGTAACAATACTTGTTATAAGAGATTATTCAATTTTAAATTGAAGGCTGTATCATCTATTTCAAAGAGAAGTCGGTCTTGTAACATTATACATTTCAAAATAAATTCTTACACTTTATATTCTTAGTGGTGAGTAGATCATAAAAAGATTTTATTTCTGTACTATAAAATTTGCCTATTTTGGTTGTCTGCCGTCTACAGCAAATGAATATATCTGAGCAATGTGTAATCTAAAAAACATCTTGACACTTATCAAAATCTTATCTTATCTAAGGATTTATATTTAAAGTCTGACTGAAATAAAGTGTTCTTCAATCTAATTTACATTCGCGATAATTTTGTTTATACCTAGACACATTTGTACGTAGGTGCTTGGAATATTTATGTCTAAGACGAGAAACGACGCACATTATATAAGTAGGTACGTGTAATACAAGCTTAAAGTTGGAAAGAATTTGTAGCGGCCAGCTACATAGCACCCGCACAACGCCATCTACCCAATGATGACGGAACTACTAAGACAACACTAATACTACGGCTACTAATGAGGCAGGAAGAATTCAAGCAGTCCTGAACCGCGATATCAACTTTCGCGAGCCAAGCGGCATATATACAAGTTCAAAAGTATGTCCGTCGGCCTGCAGGCCACCAAGCACGACCACCAAGCTTGGTTAGAGGCTCCTCCCTCTAGTTGGAGGAACACCACACCTTTATCCTCCACAGATTATTTAGAATTCTGTATATATATACAATTATTGCATTACTGACAGACAAGGCACGCTCAAAACTGTTGGCCGCAAGAAGCTGAAAATTGGCAAGTATGTTCCTTGGAGACCGTATGGGCGCACTAAGAAGGGATTTCCCTTAATTCCCACGGGATCAATTGGCAAGAAATTGTTAAATAAAAACAAATGTCCAGGTGTTACTGTGGGCATCCTCTACTTGTGTGATTAACATATTGTTATTAAAGAGTAAGAGCCCAGGGCCGTCAGACCTTACTTATTTTCTTAGAAACGAAATGTATAAAATAATGTAGTGTTAGTATCTACTATGAGTGTACGCATACTCGCTAGCTTGAATCGTGGGCCAATTTTTAGTTATGAGGTGCTAAAGGTCCACGGGAACAATTTCCATACATGTTCTTAATGCGCCCCCTAGTGTCCTCTACCGATAGCTAGATATTTTGCAAACTTTAAAGCGTCTGGTAAGAATTACCGCCGCCGAAATGAGTGCGTCAGTATTATTTATAAATTTTTAATAATATTTTCTTAAACATATATAGAAACCAGCACTGAGAATTTTAGAAAAGTTAGTACTATTTTTACCTAAATTAACCTCACCGCACCTCGTACCTAAAAAATGGCCCACGATCCAAGCTAACAAATATGTGTACACTCATGACACATACTAACACTACATTATTACATACATATATACATACATAGACTCACGCCTGTTTCCCGGAGGGGTAGGCAGAGACTACGGAACGCCATTTGCAACGATCCTGACATACCTCACTTGCTTCACTCACTCCCATCAAGTTTCTCATGCATGCTCTTCTGTTAAGGGTACTTCTGACTTGTCCTTTTTTCAGGATGTCTCCAATCTGGTCAGAGAACGTCCGCCTAGGTCTTCCCCTTTGTCCTGTTCCATTCACACTTGCCTTATATATCTTCTTTGTCAGTATATCGTCATCCATCCTCTCCATGTGCCCAAACCATCTTAACATGCCTTTCTCAATGCTTGTCACTACATCTTTTTTTACCCCACACCACTCTCGTATCACATAATTCTTTACTCTGTTGGTCAAAGACACACCACACATACTTCTCAGTGCTCTCATTTCTACAGCATTTATTTTACTTTCAAATCTCTTCTGCCATACCCAACTTTCACTACCATACATAAGGGTAGGCACTAACACGCCTCTATGTACAGCCAAACGTGCTTTTTTGGACACGTTTTGACTGTTCATAAACGCTTTCAGAGCTCCATTCACACTATTACCTGCATTAACTCTCCTTTCAATATCTTCTTCATTCTTACCATCTCTTGTAAACAACGAACCTAAGTAAATAAACTCATTCACTTGTTCCACTCGCTGTCCATCGATCAAAACATTACAAGCCGTAACGCCTTCCTCCTTTTCAAAAACCATAACTTTCGTTTAACTTACATTCACTTTCATTCCTTTCCTCTCTAACGCACCATGCATGATTGCTACCATCTCCTGCAACTCCTCCGCTGAAGATGCAAGTATTACCTAATCATCAGCATAAAGGAGGCATTTGACGAGTAACCCATTCATCCTTAATCCGCAGTCACTATGTTTTAAATCTTGCAAACAACTGTCCATGAAGAGGTTAAACAGCCACGGCGACGCTACACATCCCTGTCTAACACCTTTCTCGATGGTAAACCAGTCAGTGTATGCCCCGTTTATCCTCTCACAAGCTCTAGAATCCTCATAAAGGGATTTCAGAGCTCGAATGAGGCTGCTGTCCACCCCATTCATTGACAACACCGACCACATTTCATTCCTCACCACTTTATCGTAAGCCTTTTCCAAATCCACGAATGCGCAATAGACCTTTTGACCTTTGGCCAAAAACTTTTCGGCTATGCTTCGCGAGGAAAAAACCTGATCCGTGCAACCCATACCCATTCGGAATCCCGCTTGTACATCCCATATTTTTTTGTCGGTTACTTCCATAACTCTTTCAATAAGTACCTTTGCATACAATGCTGAGAAGGCTAATGCCTATATAGTTTTTGCAATCTTGTTGCGAGCCTTTTCCTTTATAAAGAGGCACAACTACAGCTGTGGCCCAGTCATTAGGTACTCGGCCGGTGCTCCAGCACAAGTTATATAACCGCTGCAACTGACCAACTATGATGCCCTATCCAGCCTTCAGCATTTCGACTGTAATCCTATCATATCCTGCAGCCTTACCTACTTTCATACTTCCCAGTGCCTTCACGATCTCATCCACGCCAATAACGCTTTCATCATTGCTATCGTTACCATTCATTTCAGCTATCGGTGTCTCTATCGCCTATCTTTCAAATAAACTTTCAAAATACTCTTTCCATCTCTTCAGCACGCACGATTCATCATTTACTATCTTTCCATTCTCGTCTCTGATGGATGTGTGTTCTGAGGATTGAGTTCTTCCTCGAACTGCACGAACGGATTTCCAGAAAAACTTAATGTTCCTCTGGAAATCGTCAGATAATCTGCTATCAAACTCATCTTCCTTTTCCTCTTTTTTCCTTGTTACCATTTCTTTCACTATTCTTTTTGACCTAACAAACTCCTTTCTTGCTTCATCTATGTCTACACTCGTTGCTTTTCCCATTCTTTCATTTGCTCTGGCAGCCAACCAATGTGACCAAGCTTTCTTCTTCTCTGACACTGCTGATTGTACATCCTTGTCCCACCATGTATTCTTAACCTTTCGTATTTTCCTTCTCTTGATCACACCACATACTTCAGACGCTACACATACTACCTCTTCTTTAAAGGCCTGCCATAATTCTTCCATATGATTTATGCAATCGAACCTCTCAAATTTTGCTATCAATCTTCGTTTATACTCATCTTTCACATCTTTCTCTTATAGATTTTCTACCTTAATTCTTTCCAAGACCCTATTTTCATTACACTCTCAGTGTCGCCATCCTTTAAAGAGCCCACTTATCCGGCTCAACACCAAGAAGTGGTCTGTGTGGATGCCGATCCCTCGATATGCTCTTGTATCCAACACATTCTTTGTCAATCGTTCATCTACTATCACAAAATCAATCATACTTCTTCTAACATTTTTCGCCTCTCGCGTATACATCTCGACGAAACAGTTTAGTCGATGCAACAGTTGTATGTATGCAATCGGCCTAAGACGTAGAATACTCAATAATTCACATAATTTAAGAAAATTTAATTTAAGTTCTCTAAAGCAAAGACATCCTTAGCAGGGATACAGACCTGTCCAACATCTCGTTTTTTAGTTCTAGTTTCTGCCAGCAAAAGATACTACCTTTCCACATACAAGGTGAAGTGAAAATAGTGAATATACATTTTTAGAGCAATTTAGAAATAAGGTTTTGTTTTACAGCAGTCTTGAGAAGGTAAGCTAAATTTGACCAGTGAAGCCGTAGGCTTGGCTAGTATAACATAAATATAGACACAGGTTGAGGTCAAGAGGCCTATCTCTCTCACTCTAAAGTGTCACGAATTTGTGTCGCATTGTATTACATTCTATAGACCGTCACCTCGAAAACGTCTTCTAACAATAAGTATTCATTGTGTTATCGTATTCTATGTAGATCTGAACAACCTTACAATAAGACCCAACATTTATACTTCGTATATCTGTAAGCAAAATGAACTTGGTAACACTTACGTATGATATTAATTTAATTTTACGACGAATATGGGTCTCTGAGACTCCTTTAAATTAAAATTGATAA
The DNA here is from genome assembly GCA_944739405.2 of Euclidia mi. NCBI lineage: Eukaryota > Metazoa > Arthropoda > Insecta > Lepidoptera > Erebidae > Euclidia > Euclidia mi. The sequence goes on from OX123192.2 coordinate 67,573,504, forward strand.
AAGAATTTTATATATTTTTATGTTTTGATCAATGAGGAATTTAATAACCTTCGTTATTATAGATCTAAGTTAATATTTTTGAAAATTTTATATATTAAACTTTAACGGCAGTATTTACATTCCTTAATGGGCTAGACAGAACCACAAATCCATCCCAAATAAAAATTTAAGTTATTACCACAAGTCGTGCCTAAAATTCAAAGGGACTAAGGCATAAATGCCATCTCTTGTACATTAGTGACACAGCAACAACTTATTTTACTGGTAGGAGTCAGTAAGGCCTATAACAGTTCTTAAGGGTTAAAAGACGTTTCATTTGAATACTAGGTGACGAGCCTATGCCTATGCTTACAATACATGAAAGCTTTGACAGACCTATAAGCTTACTAGGTATTTTGTACGTAGAGCTTCATAGACTACCGTAGCACTATAGCTACGGCGTAGGCCTTTGAATGAACCAAATCATAGAGGCACGCACAAGCGATACGTATGTGATCAAATTCATATATATATTGTTGCACTGAATATGCTTCTATCCATTACGTGTATATAATATACGAGTAAAACAAAACCTGCACCTAGTCCTTATGGTGACGGATAAGGAATAAAAAATGTCACTACTTCAATCCGTAGATGTAGTTAAAACCGACTAAGAAATACACGAAGCACGTAGTATCTTTGCGAAATGACGGAAATCTCAACATCAAACCCTATACCAGTATACCAACCTGTCTAGCCATCGTGACATAGTAGACCAAAATTTCCTATTGACTCTCAGTGCTACTGAAGCAAATTAGGAGAGAATTAAGTCGAGCTGTGGATCGTGATCGTGATCTACTGTACCGTGTCTATATCTATAGATATCGTGACTTCACAACGACGACATGTGGCCTGTGTGTAAGCAAGTTCTTCCACGTGCGCTAGTCATAACCGCTGTCATAAATCGACACACTTCCGTACCAAAGAGAATTGACGGTCTTTATGTATAAAGACTTATTTCTTCCAAAGTGTCCTGAAATTTATAATTTTATTGCTTGAGTTTCTGTAAGTATTTCTTTTTAACAACCAACAAATCTTTTCAGGACCTCCAGTTAGGTTTAAGTAATTGAATGTCGTGAAAGAGATGTTTCGCTTGAAGACACAATTAAGTTGCAATGTTTGCTATGTCTATCTGTCCGTGTGGTGACGGATTAAGAATACGCAATGTCACCACCCTATACCATCCCATGGGTGTCGTAAGAGCCGAAAGAGGGAGCATATTATGCAGAGAACAGCACTGTAAGAGAAGAAAAACTTGATACAAACCCTATACCAACCCGTTTAGCCAGCGTGGTATAGTAGGCCAATACCTCCTTTTAAAGGAGAGGCCTAGTCCAGCAGTGGACTGTTAAAGGCTGATGATGATGATGATGATGATGATGTTTGCTATGTCTACATCATAACATCAGTGACCCACTAAACTACAGGAAACCTCAACCTACATACCCTTTCCTTAAAATATACATGCAAAGCAAAGAAAACATTTCTCGCTCCGCAACCCCGAATAAAATTTGATGATCAGAAGCCATTTTTTAAATCGAGGCCAAAGTATATTGAACCTTCACCGTATAACTTAATATTTCAAGTAAATGCGAACAGTAATACGTCTGATTGGCGTTCTGTTCTGATTTTTATATCCGAGACTAATTCGCTGTTTATATTAAGCACCGTTGCGCTTGCAAAAACAACAATGTATTTTACGATTTTCATTTGGTATAACCGTGTGCACGCAAAATGCGTTATGTGATTTTAAGAAAAATTTTTTCGAAGTTTATTTTTCGTTGAGAATTGTGAGGTTATATTTAAAATTTTATAGAAAATAGGTAAGATTTTTTACTGTTTTTCCAATACCTAAGTTTTTGCTACGTAGATATATATATATATTTGTAGATGACAATGATATGCCCCCCCGTGGGATCTCCACCTTGTCGTGGTGGGGGGGCTCAGTAACCGTGGATTGGTCACCCGCGGTGAAGCTAAGAGGGATCCAGGAGGGGACGCTCCGCGTGGGCTTGGAGGGGCCTGCGCAGGATGCGTCCAACGGTGCGGGTGCGGGGGACAGTTCTGTCTGTCCCTCGTAGTCGGGTGCGGTCGCGGGAGGAGAGGCGTTTCGGTGTTGCGTTGCCGCGCGCCCTATCTCCCGCGACCAAATGGGGGCGCACCATTCGATGCGTCGCGGTGGGGCCGCAGAGGAAGAGGAGATGCGGTGTTGCGTTGCCGTCCTCCCTATCCTCTGCGGCCGCTGGGCGTTTTGGCGGCGGAGTCCAACACCTTAATCCGTCGCCAAGGGGGTTTTGTTCGGGGCCCACCTGACCATCTGGCGGGCCAATACCCGTCGGAGGGTGGCGACGAGTGCTTTGGTGATGCCCCACCCTCCGACACACGGGTACATGGCGGAAGTCGAGGTGGTTTTTAGTGGAAACACCACATACTCCTGCTCTTATTTCCCCCAAGAGTCGGAGATCCGAAGGGATTTTCCACCTCGTAAAAGAAATAAAAAATAAATAAAATAAAAAAAGATGACAATGATATTGTTTTTTTACTGTTTTCTTCCTATTAAATGTAAGAGAGACAGAGTGAAATAAGAAAAAATTATTAATGAATTATTCCTTACTATATACTTCCGATTAAGAAAATCTTGGCCATGCGAGAATAGAGGAGCCAAGATTTTGTATTTACAAGATTAATGAGTTTTCAAGGTTAAGAATATAGTAGGTACAATAAAATTAAGCATTTTAAAATTTTATTTTTGTATATTTTTTTTTGACAAGAAGCTTTTCATTTCAGTCGTTTTATCCAACGTTTTCTTCAAAATAAGTCTATAATTAATCTATGTATGTAAGCCGCCATATATTCTGCAAGCGTCAGTGCTTACAAGAAATAACGAATAAGGGGTTGTTTCTCTTTTAAATGGGGAAGGGTAACTTAATGGACTCTGAAAAGGCGCACAGTCGATCGCGAGGATTGAAGGAGTGATCTCAAACGAGATGGGAGGTAAACAATGTTTTGGTGTTGCAATTTGTAGGGCTTTGCTGCGTTCCTTTTTTCTGGTCTGTCGCTTTGTGATTTTAGCCTATTTGAGATGTTCTTCGACAAAGCTGAATCTTAATTGTGTAATTTATTTTAGGACTTGTTTGGTGACATTTGTGTGCATGAAATAATAATAATAATATTCTAACACATTCACACAACACCATCTAGTCCCAAACTAAGCAGAGCTAGTACTATGGGTACTAGATAATGGATAAACATACATATATACTTTTTTTTGAGAATACATACATCTTATACATAGAAACACCCAGACCAAGTCAAACATCCATGTTCACGCACACAAATGTTTGACTTGAGCGGAAATCGAACCTGCGACCTTCGACGTAACAGTCGCTTACACTCCCGCTACGCCAACCGGCCGTCAAATGATGAAATAAATAAAAGATGAAATAAATATTTTATTTCGACGCCTCCAAGCAATAACCCGGCAATCGCAAAATTTAAAATTTACAGGAGAAAAGATTTACTGATTTTATCAAATATCTTTTCAACGAGTTGGACTATTGAAGTCATTGATGGATTAAATGAAAGCTAATTTTTTGCGAAATATAACTGTGTCATTATTTTGAAAATCCTTTTATTGAAAACCTAGGAATTTACGAAAATAGGCGGGTCCACACAGACCGAGCAGCCTCGCGAGGAAAATGCTTCGCGAGGCTGCTCGGTCTGTGTGGACGTGGCTCGGTCGAGGAAAACGCATGTGCTGCCGCGGCCGAGCTTACCGTACGCCCGAGCTACCGAATTAGACACGTCCACACAGAACGCGCAGCCTCGCGAGGAATTGGCGCGCGAGGCTGCGCGCTCTGTGTGGACGTGTCCCGGCCGAGGCATGCGCGTATGCCGCCGCGGGCGAGCGGCCGAGCCATCGAGTTTGGATTTTTGTTTTGCCGCGGTCCGTACGCTGTTTCGTGCCTCGCTCGAACATAATAATCCCTACTAATAAAATAAATTCGCAAGTGTGTTTGTATGTTGGACATTTTTTTTTATAGACTCACGTCTGTATCCGCGTAAGGATAGGCAGAGTTGTAATATTATTACATCCACATTTCACCATGAAATGTTTAGGTCCCACGTAATAGGGCACGAGCCTATTGCCGTTAACAGGCACATCAGCAGACTCCGTGCTGCTTCTGAGAATTCGGGAAAACCCAGTAACACTTTTGCCCGACCCGGGAATCGAACCCGGGACCTCCGCTCAGCAGTCGCATACCCTATCCACTGGTCACTGAATGACGGAGGATACATTCATCATAACATTCTCATCTTTGACGCTATTTATTGTACCAATGATAATCCTTCAGTCTGTGCTTCGGTTACAGTATCCTTGCCTACAGTGCCTACAGACATTCATTTCTTATAATTCATTCTATGTTTTTTTCCATGTCTACCTATTCCATCCTTTAGGTATAACAATAATCGACGACCGGTTGGCAAAGCGGGAGTGTAAGCGACTGCAACGCCGAAGGTCGCGGGTTCGATTCCCGCTCATGTCAAACACTTGTGTGCATGAACATTAATGTTTGCCTTGGTCTGGGTGTTTCTATGTATATATTTACAAAAAAAGTAAGTATAAGTAAATATGTATGTTATGGCTTATGGCCCATTATTACCATTGTCTAGTACCCAAAGTAGGTACAGGAATTGGCGTCAGTCAGGCAGCCGGCTAGTAAAAACACATGCCACAACCCTATTGCAGTATGACCATTTCCAAGTACTATATTTATGAACAAAATTTAAAAATAAGAGAGAGGAGAGACCAACGATCTCACATTGATACGTAGACCGATAGATGGCAAATTTACCACAGAGTACCTTTGTATATAGGAGGATAGAGACGTCACTCAAGCTATTAGCGCTACCTGGCGATCGTTTCAAGCATTTTTTAACTATAGTAGGTATTTTATTAGATATTATTAGACAAATTTATTTTATTATGTGGTTCAATTACATATACATCCCTAAGTGAAAACCATGGTTTTCGCTTATGGATGTACATGCTACTGAACTGAAGTGTGTAACTGCGTACTGTAAAATTATATAAAATAAGACATTGGTTTAATAGCACCCTTTATTTTTCAAACGCTTTTTACAATATTCATAACATTTTTGTTGTATCTGAGATTTTTCATCATAGTCAATTCTGGACCCAGTTAAAACTTTATTGATGACTTTACACCAAGTAAAAATAAATAAGTTGGTGCATATTTCTTCAAAATTTTTTAGACTTTTTTATTCAAGATGCGTAAGTTCCTAATGCAGCCCTTCTGCGTGACTCCACTCATCCGGCGCAGCATATTCATCTCATTGACACGCAGGCTGTGCGATACAATCGCTGGTAGCTATAGTTCGGATAAAAACCTGTGTTGCACATTTTACTTTCATGTTTGATATTTTCTTTGAATTCACATGATATATTACTTTTGGCATTGACAATTTGATATATGCATTCTGAATTCAAACTTTATGACAACTACAATTTTGTTTTTTCCTACGGTGCCGAGGCTGCCGCGCTCTAGGCCGCGTTCACATCTATCTGATGTAATCTGTCGTGACGGCGTCTGTCGTGTCGCGACAGACAATATCCCGGTCTGCGACGGAAAAGGGGGGGGGGGGGAGGGTCTACAGCGCGAATTATGAGATTGGACTCAGATTAATTGTAAAAAAAAATACTTTATTTAATTATAACAGCTTAACAGTATATTTAAAATATAAAATAGCAATCGCTAATGTTAGATCAATGCACCTTCAGTACCACGAGATTTGAATAAATCGTCTGCCGCCATACGACTATTTTCCTCTTCTGATGATATTTCATCCTCCAAGTAAATTACTAAAACTAAATCAAGGTCATCGATTTTCTATCTTGGATACTTTTCATTTGACATTTGTTAAAAAAAATGACTGACGGTGTGTTAAAACGGCCGTGGAACTTTCTACACGTCGTTATCGTAAAGACGGCCGCCTTTTTGCGTCCGTAATATTATGGCCGCTATATGACGGCACCGCTTTCCTAGGAAACCAAAGCTTAAGGAGGGTTGGCGTCAGTCAGGCAGCCGGGTAGTGAAAACACATGCCATAACCCTATTGCAGTATGACCATTTCCAAGTACTATATGTATTTATGAACAAAATTTAAAAATAAGAGAGAGAGAGAGAGACCAACGATCTCACATTGATACGTAAAACCGATAGATGGTAAATGTACTATGTCACTCTAATTCACAAGTGGCAAAATACATGCACAATAATATCACATGAGTAAATAAACCGAATAGTATCATAGATTTTCAACTATATTTTCATGTTCTGAATTCAAACTTTATGACAACTACAATTTCGTTTTTACTACGGATATTTATAAACAGATGTTGCCGAGGCTGCTGCGCTTTAGGCCGCGTTCACATTTATCTGACGTGATCTGTAGTGACGGCGTCTGTCTTGTCGCGGCAGACAATATCCCGGTCTGTGACAGGGAGGGTGGGGTGTGGGGCCGGTACAGCGCGCGACACGACACGTCAGACAAATGTGTACTGTATGTCGTAAAGCGCCAGACGCGCGTATACAATTGCGCTATGGACGACGAACTAATTGACTTCTTTTTATAATATTATTCTTATACAGTACCTATAGACGAGCTAATTGAATACAAAATAATATAATCCTATGTAAATAATTTATGGATATAATTGGATATCTACTTAATCTGAATCGGATAATTCATCAAAAACATTGCGAAAGCGTGAACTCCACGAGAGTCAAGACAGAACTGATTCAAAACTGCGTCAGATCGCGACAGACGGCGACAGACAAATGTGAACGGTAAGTAATTACGACAGAGACCGTCACGAGAGATCTCGTCGGATAAATGTGAACGCAGCTTTATTCTATGGCCGCGCTCGTTCGGGGACCGTTTCCTCGCGCGGCAAATGCCTCGCGAGGCTGCTCGGTCTGTGTGGACCCGCCTAATAAATAATACCAAAAATGTTATACCTACAATTTTACAGTAATAGCATTTGCGGGATTATTGCAGTAATTTTTTCAAATAAAATATTTCATAACGTTATATTACGGACTTCTACGGCGTTATTTTATATTGATAGGCTGATACGTAACGTGTTTTTGCGGAGTTATTGCGGTAATACCAAATAATTTAAAAAACGGTATTAAAAAATAGCGTTATTATTACGAGGAACATTAGAACAATTATGTTATTATAACCACTCGCTACCGACTTTAAAAACATATGTATATGTAATATTAGAAGGTAATAAACGAAAAATATATCGATTATAAATAATATTCAAAATGAAATTTGACACCTTAATTTGACGCGAACATGTTTATTAATAAAAACAATCCAATAAATCAAATCATGTAATCAACTTTGAGCTACACAATCTCTTCAATTTAGTTCTTCTTCTGAAATATTTTTTTATTCCCGCTTCAGAAAGTAACCAAACTTAATACAACATTATGAACGGTGCAAGTTATGAACGTATGTTTTGTTAGCATTCCAAGGTTAATAAGTGATCCAAAATCTTGAATCTAAGTATTTGATTCTAAGAAAAAATGTTTTTATATTTATTAATAATTTCATTCAGTCCTTAATTAAGTTTAAACACAAGATTAAACCTTTATTAAAATGGGATTGGTAAATTAGAGAACTATATTGTGATCACGATAAATTTTATAGGTTCACTCATACAATGATATCGCAGCTAAACGAAATCGGCAGTGGTATTTTAAGTGTTTTCTTTATATGTATACAGTACACCCTTGCGTTGAAGAGTCACTTCTATCCAACTTAATCACTTGTGGGAGTTTTTAGATAAGTGTAGTGCCCATGATTCAATAAATTGTCGCAAGCTAGGAAATTTTCTGATAAGATGTGGAATGAAATAATACGCAGTAAAAACATAAAAAGATTGGTGCACAGTTGAAAGCATGTTCAGTAAATTTCATGTTTTAATTAGTCAATGTCAACTTTACAAAAAGTTGATATTACCAAAACCATACAATATAAAAGTTAAAAATATTACATACATACATAGACTCACGCCTACCTCCCCGAAGGGGCAGGCAGAGGCACACTAAATGCCCACTTTTCGCCAGTGTTTTGATCCCACGTAATAGGCGGCGAGCCTATTGCCGCTTATCGGGATATTTTGTTTGCCAGAGCCTCGTCCGTTGATCGGCAGGTGCACCACTTGCAGGTGAGGTTGGCTTGGGACCCTAAGTTCTTGGTGGGAACCCTATGCACCCACACACACAGTTAAAAATATTATACCAATTTAATTAATATAAAATATACATATAATCTACAAATTCTCAATCTTTAATGAATCTATTTGCCCAGTCATCTCTGCTATAAAATCGAACACTGTCTGTTGAGCCATATTATAATGAGTTGCATGTCGCCAATGGGTCTTTGGTCTCCTCCGTCTTAACCCAGGCGTAAATAATGAATATACAGTTACCATCTAAAACAACAATTAATGATAATAATGCTATTTTCTTGGGTTTACGGAAATTTTACACATTGAAATTAAACTACAGTTAGGGATTTTATTGCGTTTTATTGGTTTCTGGCGATAATAACTAGTGAAACCAATAAAACGCGATAAAATCCGTAAACTGTAGTTTAATTTCAATGATAATGATAATGATGTTATTATTAAGTCATACTGCAAGTTCTTTTTTTAACAATTTACTTATAAGGTTACTATGTACTTAAAAATGGTATATTCTGGCACAATAAAGTGATTGCCGCTTTTATCAATTCATCAGCATGTTTGATATAAAACACTTCTTAATTTAAGCTTAATACTCAAAGCGCTGGACGTCACAAGCTGCTTAAACAATGGTCACAATTCCTCATAGGACATAAGACCATTATGTACTTTAGAGAGGCGAAATCTTTTGATGAATTTTGCTTCGTCCAATGTAATGTAAGGATCCAACTGATTTCTAGCTTGGTGCCTTTGTTTACGACTCGGAGTGCTAGTTTTATTATCATATTACTATCACAAAAACCGAATAAAACTACACAGTGTTCTTGGTTTTTCTATAAACAAGTTCCACAATAGGAATATTAAAAATATGTTAGATTTAGTACACTTTTATAAAAGGTTTGACCCTAAAACCCAAAAAATCGACCCATAATTAACTCAAAATGTTTAAAATGCACATGCAACATCTAAAAGCCCAATTACAATTCTAACTTTTCAGTTTAAACACTACAAATTTTATTGTAACTTATATTGAATCGCAAAATTTGACAGTCAAGCGGTTCAGTTTAAGCTGACGAAGCACGTCATGGTACGGTCTATTTTAACAAACTAGCCGATGCCCGCGGTTACACCCGCATTTTTAAGGCTACTGCTCTGCTCCCGTTGCTTATAGCGTGATCTTATATAGCCTATAGCCTTTCTCGATAAATGAGCTATCTAACACTGAAAGAATTTTTTAAATCGGATCAGTAGTTCCAGAGGTTAGCGCGTTCAACCAAACAAACAAACTCTTCAGCTTTATATATTAGTATAAGATTAATAAATGGTTTAAGATTTCGGTTGAAACGCTATTCAACTCACAGCTGCGCCTCATTGAAACGTAAACACCATAATTGAGTCGTCATAAACAGGTCATAGTACGATATTGCGGTTCTATTTAGTGTAGGTCGTAAACTGAATCGCTATAAGAGGTCATGGTAAGCCTCCTACCTTGATAAAAAGAATAGTAACTCTGAGGAATAGCTTTACTTCTCCATAAACTCAAAGGGTCTGCATGCAAAGCTTTGCTTATTGGTATACGTTGGTGGTATGCGCGTTGCAACTGCACTTTATCCATAAATACAGCCGCATCTTGAATACTCGTACGCTTTCGTCCTCTTTGCGTAGCTGAGGTATATATATTAGCAGCTAATATCGAGCGTGGCGCAAATATCTGCGTGCAAGTCCAGCGCTCTGAATTCAACTGTGTACGTAAACAAACTTTACACACCAGGCCGATGGCCAAGGACACCTGTTGGGGGCGTGGAATTTATCTGTTATTGTCTATCTGCTACCAAAAGAAATAGACAACTGCATTTTGCAAACTATTGCGTGGGTAGACCAAAACAATAATATCTAGAACAGAGCTAGGTGTATTGAAATTTGGAATATATTGACCATATTGAAATAATACGTACATTAATGAGCCAATGCCAATCTTAAATAACATTGTTTGTGTATATTACGGAATACGTATTTTAAAATTATTTCAACACTAAACCCCATAAACACGTTTACCAAAGACTTCATGAAAATGATTTACGCCAATAACCCGGTTATCGCAACTTACCTAATTAAAATATAAATAGATTTTTCGTAAAGATCTGTAACAGGCTTCTTGCGGAAATATTATTGTGTCTAAATTCCCAACAATAAACATGTTTGTCATGATTTCTTTGAAAATAGCATTAAGAAAAATCTGAAAAAAATTGCTAAGGTGTATATATATATATATATATATATATATATATATATATATATATATATATATATATATATATATATATATATATATATATATAAGTGCATAGATGCCGAATTTGACATAACAGCATAAACCCCATAATAGGACATTACCGAGTTCTTGTTTGGGTGCATCGATTTATTCTTTTTATATTATGTTTGTTAGTGTATCCACTTTTTCTCATGAAGTTTACTTTCTGTTTTTTGATCAAGGGTCAAAGCTAACCTCCCCCGTGGGATCTCCACCTTGTCGTGGGATCTCCACGACACGGTCACAAGTCGCCACCTAATCGCTTGCCGACTCGCTGCGTTTTATCGGAATTAGAAGAGTTCTACACGTGCGGGCTCTAATGTTGTTCCCCAGTTAGGATAATTTATCGATGAACCGAATAAATCATTATTCATCCTATTGAACTACCTATAATATTATGAAAATCAAAGTTTTATGTTTGTTTAATATTATTAACTTGAAAATTTGTATCGAAAGATTTTGATTGCTCTTTCACGCAAAAACATTGCTGTTCCCTTTTGTTGTGATTAGCAATACGCCGTTATTACGAGCTTTAAATGGTTTAAAATTAAACGTATTACGGTGTTATAATTCTTAATTTAGTAAATAACACGATTTATCTCTGTTATCGTATAAAGTCAAAGTTTTATGTTTGTTTAATATTATTAACTTGAAAATTTGTATCGAAAGATTTTGATTGCTCTTTCACGCAAAAACATTGCTGTTCCCTTTTGTTGTGATTAGCAATACACCGTTATTACGAGCTTTAAATGGTATAAAATTAAACGTATTACGGTGTTATAATTCTTAATTTAGTAAATAACACGATTTATCTCTGTTATATACAAGACTTTGAAGTCCGTTTACTAGTCTAACTTGTCATTTATCTAATGTATTACCATAAGCCAATTTGATAAAAAACGTAAATAAATATTTTACTTGACAAAATGCATTTTCGCAAAAAAAATTATTAAGACTGCAATATATTTTAGGCAAATAAATAACTCACCAATTTAAACAAAAAAGTACGAATGTTCGTCATTTATCGATATAATATATGACGTCACTAGTAAGTCGCATCACTACATACATGGTCCGTGCATAATGCGCCGCACAAGCATGTGATTGTGGAGGTCTGTCCCCGGTCTGCTACTCGTTGACTACTTTTTGATTTACTCATCTATATAAATTTTACAAAAATAAAATATAAAAAAATAACAGTGATATCACAGTGGAGACAGCAATAGACTGTCACACCATTATCTTTAATTGGGGCCTTTCCTGAACATTATGGAGAACTTTCAGGTAACCAGGTATTGCAGGTTTCTCCACGATGTTTTCTATCACCACTAAGCAAGTGACAATTAAATATTTATTTAATACGCATGTAACTTCGAAAACACATTAGTGGAAAAACAACACAGATCCAAAACTATTGAGCACAAGAAGCTGAAATTTGGCATATATTCCTTGTGGACCGTAGGGGTGCATTAAGAAGGGATTTTCCTAAATTCCCTGAAGACTCCCTTAAATTAAAAATAAATGTTTCGGAGAAGCTGCGGGTACTCTCTGGTAAACTATGCAAAACCAACAAAACAGCAAAGCCGCTGCCTAGCATAAAAAAACGTGATTGAATAAAAGCAGGTCACAGGTACTGGGCGGCGTATTTCCAAAGCTATTTGAGTCACGAGTCAGACTCTAATACAATAGCTTTTGTTTGTGCATATTACTCGACAATACCTAATCTATTTCAGTAAAAAAATTGACTCAAATGGATTAGCTTTTGTGCCTTGATATTTTCAAAGAAAATACACGTACAAAACCTAGTACATTCATATTCACTCAAATAGATAAGCCTTTGTCGAGATATTTTCAAACATGGTTTTGGTTTGTTAGGTGCGACTGTATGTAATTCAAGTAACTAAATAGGTTATGTTAGGTTTTCTTTTGACCCTTAACCCAAAAATAGGAGCCCTGCGAAGCAGGGCTCCGTCAACTTAGTTTATTAAAAATAATTTAATTGGACATAAAGTCTACTTACTAATATAATATAAACTAAGTTGACGGAGTCCTGCTTCGCAGGGCTCCTATTTTTGTGTTAAGGGTCAAAAGAGAACCTAACATAACCTATTTAGTTACTTGAATTACCTACATGCAGTCGCACCTAACCAAACAACACTAGGCACTAGGCACATTGTGGTCCTAAACCTAGACCCAAATGGAATAGCATTTGTTGCTGCAATGTTAGAATGAATTTATCCTACAAATTCTACGCGATTTCGGTTCATTTCTGTACTAGAATAGACTAGGGTTTCGTCAAGTTTTTGTCAAACAAAAGCTAAGCCAGGTCAGTTTGCACTTTCACTCTAATGGTATAGGCTTTGTAAATACGCTACCGGGCGACGCTACTGGTAATTTAATGCACGCACGTAGAATAAAAATATCGCTGAATGCGTTTGATGAGTAAATTCTGAATGGAATCGTTGAACACTGCTGTGATAACAAGTGATACATTATCTACTACTGGTTGTAGTGTTGTGGATGGATTTGTGATTTTTCTTCTGCTCTTTCACATAAATTGCTAAACGGATTTCGATGAAACTTTGCGATATTATAGCTTTTATGTAAGAATAACATGACATTTTTTGCAATAGCCTGCTCTTTTATCCAAAAACTGCTGATCCGATTTTTATTAAATTTTGCGATATAACATTTGGAATAACATGACCTTTTGTAGCAATAGCCAACTGCCAAGTGCGCGGGGCCGCAGGCCTTATCTAGTTATAAAATATTTTCAAAAAATATTTTTGTATGCCAAAACATTATTTGTTGGTAATTCGTTGAATGTAACAGAAAAAAATGTTTTCAATTTTATTTAAGGTCGCTAAACAATAGTTTATTTAACGTAATTACCTAATTTCTAGGTTGTACCAGTTTTTCAGTAGCTCAAAACCTTGATATCAGAAGATAAAATATAGAATTATTTAGAGTTCAATAATTTTAGATATCTAGTGACTAGACTGATGGATTAAGAATACGGAATGTCACCACCCCATATCATCCCATGGGTGTCGTAAGAGCCGACAGAGGGACTATATTATACAGAGAACAGCACTGTAAGAGAAGGAAACCTTGATACAAACCCTATACCAACCCGTTTGGCCAGCGTGGTATAGTAGGCCAATTCCTCCTTTCAAAGGAGAGGCCTAGTCTAGCAGTGGACTGTTAAAGGCTGATGATGATGATGATGATGAGAGAACAAGATGTTGTCAGCAGCTTTGCCCGCTCCAAATAAATAGTAACCATCCATATTAGGAGGCAAATACGGAGAAGCTTAATTCCGGCAGTGGACTGCGGAAGGCTGTAGAGGATATGTCACTACCAGCCCTTCAACTGTCTCCATACCAAAAATCACATAGATGACTTGCTCCGTTTTGATGCAAAAGAAAAACAACCAAACATATTTTTGTATTTATAATATTGGTACGGATTGGTAATAAAAGCTTTTTCCATTTTTCATCTTGTGCATGTGTCAGCAGGCAACGATAGTCCAGTGGAGATACCAACGGACTGCCATGCAGAGGGTATCGGGTTCGAATCCACGGTGCGCACCAATGACTTTTCGGATTTATATGCGTATTGAATTGTAAATTATTGCTTGTCCCGTGCCTCCGAGAGCACGTTAAGCCGTCGATCCCAGTTGTCATGAATATCTTTGACAGTCGTTTTAGGTCAGTACCTTCTAAATAAACTGGCACTAGTCTAAACCATGGAATATCGCTATCCCTTCGTGTTGCGGAGTTCAGACAGGCAGTCACTCTGTGCAAAAGCAAATATTCAGGCAAATCCGGTTAGACTAGCAACCGGACCCCAGGTTGAAACTGGGATAACGCTAGGAGGATGCATGTGTCAGCGCTCTGACTATGTCTACGGCTGCAACGTATTTAATTAAATATAGTATGTATAGATGTGAGTGAGTCTCTGGCTGCTTAGTGTTCATAGTCCATATCCAGATCTTTCTTTTTTGTTAGTCTATGGTGTCCCACTGCTGGGTAAAGGCCTCTCCCCTGGATTTCCATAAATCGCAGTCATTGGCAATCTCTGACCAGTCGCCCTCAAAAGCATCTAGGTCATCCCACCATCTCTGTTTGGGACGTCCCTGTCGCCGCCGACCGCCTGGTACCCAACTTGTAGCTGCATGTGTCCACCTATCCGGGTGCATGCGGCAGACCTCGTGTCTGGCCCAGTCCTACTTTAGTCGGGCTGATTTGGCTCCTACGTCAGCTAAGCCCGTCTTCGAGCGCAGCGTAGTGTTACGGACGTGATCGGTCCTCTTCACTCCCAAAATGCTACGCTCCATGTCTCTTTGGCAAATCTTCAACTTGCACTTCTGAATCTCGGCCAGGGACCATGTTTGAGCACCGTAGGTTAGGATGGGTAGAATATACATGTCAACGAGTTTCCGCTTTAGTGATATTGGAAGGTTTCCCTTCACCATCCAGATCTTATCTGGATGTAAACCCTCTGGACATATAATATATTGTAAAATGACTACACATAGACATCATATCGAAGAAATATGGTTCTGATATTTTTAATATTATCTGTTTTGCTAAATAACATAGACATACGGTGATAATGGCCTCGGAGCAAAGGACAGCGGAGAAATTCAAGTTTAATATTTATTGTGATAGTTTGACTTTTTAGAACAATTTTCAATATCTAGTTGTCTAACGATCAATCTGGTCACTAAAAGGTTTTCAAAAATTACGAATAACATAGAAAATAATTTAGCGGGTCTTAATCGCGTTAACTTAACTTATTTAAGGTATAAATACCTATTTGTTACCGACGTTTCGCTCGTCTTGCACCGAGCGTGGTCGCGGAGAGACTGATGAGAGCAGACTGATCAGCGACGTCTTGTGGAAGTGCGGGTTTCGGCACCTATCCTCTCTGGGTCTTCATTTAAGTTCGCAAAGGCGGTACTCCGACACACTACACTAACGACGTCTACACACTGTTGAGATTTATCACTGTGACGGTGTTTACACTTGCTGATGACTGGATTCCAAGTGGCCGATAATCTATATCCTTCCTCCCGGTTGAAATTGTTATATTTCTTGATTTCTACCGCTTCACGTACTATTCTGGAGTAATAGTGACGATCGGTGGATAAGACTTGTGGTTGATGCAGTTCTATCCAGTGGTTCGGTCCAGACTCCAACAAATGCTCAGCTATCGCCGACTTGTTAATATGACGGTTTTTTACAGCTGCGATATGTTCCTTTACCCTTTCAGCGATTGTACGCTTAGTCTGCCCGATACATTAATTACCACAGCTGCAATCGACTTTGTAGACGCCAGGTGGTTGGAGAGGAACGAAATCCTTTGGTGTACGCAGATTGTGTGGAGAGCGGACTGTATACAGTATTGATGGAGTATTTCTTGAGTACTGTTCCAACTTTGTCCGTCACTCCCTTTAGATACGGCATGTAAGCGGGCACTCTGCTTACTTCAGGTTTACGCTCGTTCCTCTTCTGACAGAGTAAGTTTTTCTTGTATCCGTTGCACCTAAGTACCTCCCGAACATGTGACAGCTCATTATTTAATTGTTCAGGGTCACATAAATCATACGCTCTGTTCACTAACGAGGACACAACGGAATCCAAGTGCCGCGGATGGTGGTGCGAGTTCGCGTTGAGATACCTGTCGGTGTGTGTCGGTTTCCTATACACAGTGTGTCCAAGGGTACCATTATCTCTCACTGTCACTTTAACGACGAGAAAGGGTAACGATCCGTCTACCTGCATTTCGAATGTGAATCGGATGTTCGGATGTATGAAGTTCTATTTGTGTGCGAATTGTTCTACGTCCTGCTTGTTGCCCTTTATGATGCAGAAGATATCGTCGACATACCTTTTCCATAGTTTCACATTTGACGCCTGCATGTCTATGGATTCCTCAAAGTGCTCCATCCAGATGTTGGCCATTACCGGTGCTATAGGGCTACCCATAGCCACTCCATCGATCTGGAGGTAATTTTGTCCACGATATTGGAAGTAGTTTCCATCCAAGCAATTCCTGAGTAGAACGATGTATTCGTTAGATAGACTGTTTTCCCTTCATTTCCTCTCTACGACGTCAAGGCAATCTTGAATAGGAACATTGGTGAATAATGACTCAACATCAAAACTCACCATCACCTCGTCCGGTTCCCTTTTAATGCTCTTGATGATTTCAATAAAGTGGCGAGAGTCCTTTACGAAAGAGTGCGTCTTGCCTACTAACGGTTGTAGTACCTTGCTTATGTGTTTCGACAAACCATATGTGGGTGAATTTATTTGACTCACAATCGGTCGCAAAGGTACGTTAGTCTTATGTACTTTAGGTAATCCGTACATCTTAGGCGGCTGTACAATGTGAGGTTTATGTAACCGTTCAAATACCTCTTCCGTAAATAAGCTTTTATGGTCCCTAATTAAGGCTCGAATGCGTTTTGTCACTCTGGCGGTTGGGTTATATGACACAGCCTTATATACTAATGTGTCACTCAACAGATTCCTTATCTTACTGTCATAATCACAAGTATTCGTTACCACAGTGGCGTTTCCTTTGTCAGCCTTTAGCACTAAAATATTCGTGTTATCACGCAGCGTTTTTAGTGCTTGAAGCTCTTCTGCGGTAATATTGGGTTTAGGTGGCTTAGACTTACGTAAAACAACGGCAACATCCTGTCTAAGTGTATCCGCATCGTTAGACAATTAAGACCCGCTAAATTATTTTCTATGATGTATACAAGTCGCGAAAGTTTAAAAAAGTTTACGAAATTCCGAGCGCATAGTTCCTAGAACACTTTACTAGAATTTAATTAGTATCGTGGTTGGAGCAATCTATCTTCAGAGCAACTGCCTTATTTAAATCAAAATTGACATTAAAGCAGTTTTTATTAGACTTTCAATCAGGACTTTGCCCTGGTGTGCTCTCAACCTCAACCTATAGTGGTGACTACCATTTCGATAGTTGGAATCATGACAGTATTGACGGCTTTGATAATGCAGCTTATCAAGAGTATTTCGCAATATGCTAAGATGTTCCGGGTGTAAGGGCAGTATCCCAATTAGAGATATTATAGAGGACAATATCTTATTCAGCGATCAATATTAATGTTATGTATAACGGAGAAGAGTCCAGGCTTGAAGGCAATCGAGAAAGTACTACCTTTTCACAGAATATGGGTCTAAAGTAACAGTATTAATACTGCTGCGTTTCTGTCAGTGAGTGAGAGTGGCGGAAGCTCCATCTTTTCCTTCAACCAACCAATTTTCCGCTCCTACTCTTATTCCTTTTCTTATCCTGGTTCGCAACGTATTTTTGACTGCTCTGGTATTGCGGGTGTCCATGAGTGGCGATAATTGCTTCATCAGGCGATGCATCTGCTGTTTTGCCTCCTATTCCAAAAAATCTGCCTGGCTCAGTCAAAGACTCGCAATTGCCGATTTACTGGCACTCTTGATATAGTATTCATTTGGTGATTCCAAGAAACCATTAAAATTTATCGATAAATTAATTTTAACTTTAAGAACTTCAGCAAATTAGTGCTAACGAGTAAGATTTATTTGATATTTGAGTCCTTTCGAATGTCTGACCTGAAAACTATTTAAATATTGAAATTCATGAAATTTAATTTTAGATTAACGCCTCGTATTCTAGGTAAGGCTACCTCATTTCAGGTTTCGGCTAAAATACAAGTATTATACAATTTACACTCCACCTCTATCATAGCACCGCTGTTTAAGCTGCCATAAGATTTCAATTTTTACTACTGGTCATATTTTGCATCAATATCAGCCCACTGATATAGTTTTAGATAGTGATCGGATTTTCATTTTAGAGCTCGCTCTCGCTAACGGACAGTTCCAATATTCCAATATTCGATCCATCCATGGAATTGGCGATTTGAGGTACATGTTTGACTTCTTTTCTATGGAGCTTATTTTTTTATAGTCTCAGGCATGTATCCCCGAAGGGGTAGGCAGAGGTGTAAATATTACACCCACATTTCGCCATGAATTTTTAGGTCCCACATAATAGGGGGCGAGCCTTTTGCCGTTACTGGGCACATCACCAGACTCCGGGCTGCTACTGAGTATTCGGAATAACCCAGTAACACTTTTGCCCGACCCGGGAATCGAACCCGGGACCTCCAATCAGCAGTCACATACGCTATCCACTGGACCACGGAGGCAGAGCAGATGGAGCTTAGGTATGTCAAATATGTATTTCAAATCTCTAATCCAAGGATAGATCGAATAATGAATTCAACGGTAAGAAGGAACGTAATTTTCTCAATCCATCTACGGCTCAAAGAAAAATCCGTCTTATGTGAATTGTTTTATATGAATTATACTATTATTACATAATCGCACAATTATGTAAAACAATTTATTATTATGGTTTAATGTGCTCTCCAAGGAAGGGGGCAAGGAGTAATTCAATACGCACGTAACTCCGAAAAATTTGTGGTGCGCGCTGTGGATTCGAACCTGACAACCTCAGGCAGTCCGTTAGTATCTCCTCAAGGCTATCACTGCGTCTCCCGTCTCCGATTCGCCAACAAAAGGAATAGAAAAAAACATATTGTTATAACAAGAATCTTATCCACATAAATTGATCAGCTCGAAAGCCATTTATCCGAAGCCCTTCAAACTTAGACGATCTTGTATCACAAAATAATACAAGGCAATAAGCAATAATCTGCTTTCTTTCCAAACTTGTCGCGGTCAATAAAAAGTGGCCTTTATTTCTCTACAACCATATTGGCTTTCCTTGACTTATTGAACTTTCAAGGTCGGTGTCAGTTTAAGGTTATGCGGACGGTGCTGCGGTAATAAAAATGCAGTCCATATTTTCAATAACTTTTATGTGTGTATATCTTAATTTATACGAGCAAATAATTGATTTTATATTGATGAAGGGTTTAAGAGTTACTTGTTGTAAAACTTTGTAGATCGATACAAGAAAAATGTATTTTTGCCTTGCCTAGCCGGCTGGTTGCTTTTAATGCGTTAATTGAATAACAATAGTAATATGCGCTATGTCAATAAATCCTCTTAAAATTGTCTATTTGTTTTGTCAATTAAACTGTATCACATAACGACCAAAGTATTAGATTTATACCTATACTGTGAACTTTGTTTTGAGCATTATGTATATTCTCACGTGATCTCTGAATCTGATTTCTAGCAACTACGTTTAAAGCTATATAAGATT
The DNA here is from genome assembly GCA_944739405.2 of Euclidia mi. Taxonomy (NCBI): domain Eukaryota; kingdom Metazoa; phylum Arthropoda; class Insecta; order Lepidoptera; family Erebidae; genus Euclidia; species Euclidia mi. Next base: position 67,593,387 of record OX123192.2, read on the forward strand.
ATAAAGATTTTTGTAAACGTTCAAAAGTAAATGGATTAAGAAACCAATGTCGTAATCTATACTACTAACATATATTTGGACTCTAAACGAGAAAGGCCCTGAAGATGGTTAGATTACACCTCACTTAGCTCAATATTGATGACCTAAACTAGCTTTTATCGTAGCAATAGGCTTAATTCTACTCAAAAATATAATAGTAAGGCAGGCAAATAAAAAAAGTAACGATTAAATTTTTCGCCGCAACCATACCGCACACTGTACGTTACAAAAATGTTTTTACTCAACAAATGGCTGGTAAGATTGATTGTAGGCTCTGTATTTTCTGTATACTTAGTCGTGTATACTTAGATTTATGATAAGTCCCCGTTGGCAAGGCCACTGTAATGTTTCTTTTTGTCACTGCTCAAACAATCAATGTGAAAACGTCATTGGATATTGTTCGGCATGAAAGGGTGAAAGTTGAAAGATTGTACGATAAAACAACAGTAAGTCTTGCGTCGAAGAAGTTCAGAATGAAAATATATGTCACATGAAAGGTAGTAGAACTTTTGTTCTGATGTTCGCCGCGACACTTATTCAAATAGGAAATGATTTATTATTTTCGCTGCCAAAGTTTTTGAGTATCAGACAAAATATCATGACTGCGGTATAAAATATTTCATATCTATTGTACTGATAGTAGATGCCATTACTGCAAGTTTGTGACACCAGAGTACAGCAAAACCGCACCATGATAGTATTTATACTATCTGCACTAGAAACATTATTCATTTTATTTTATGGCGCTGATACACCTGAGCATTCCCTTGTAACAGAACAGTGAGCATTCACCGTTTCATGTTTTGTCGAACCGAACTTTTTCACGATCATTCTAGCGAACACTCTTAATTCAAATAGTCCGTAGAATATACAAATATATAGAAATCGCACTACAACATCAGTTTTACCCAGTATATGTATTTACTTCAGTATCACTTATAAATTATTTCTAGAGTAAGAGTAACATACATAAACAAATAATGTTTATAAATAATAAAATGCAGATTTTAATTTGAACAGGTAATAGGTAAATCACACAAGTGTCTGTTCCTACGTTCAAATTGATTTATTGGTGTTGAGAGTTTATCAACATTCTATTGAAATTAATTCTTAGTAAACCAAATCTAAGGATCTACTGTAAACATTATCGATATTTTATCAATATTTATTCTGAGTAATCCCATCACTAGTCAAGCTAAAATTAGTTACGAATTATGATAATACTCCCCTAGATTAAAATCATAAGTCAAAGTGAAGTAAATATATTGGGTTTAACCGCCATTGTAGCGCGAGTTCTATGTATTATCTATATTCTAAGACCCGCCCGAATATTCAAGCGAATGCTCGCTAAAACACACTCATTTATTTTGTAACATTCACAAGAATGCTCCTTACAGGAGAATGCTCAAGTGTCTCAGCGCCATAACATGTGTTATGTACATATGGCGTAGTAACAATACCGTTCTTTTAAACGAAGTCACATATTTTAACTGTCTTAAAATATGTGACTTCTTCCTTACCTCATTGTGGAAACACAATAGTACCCTTGTAATAAATTGTATATATTGATATATATTTAGATAAATTAAATAAACACAAAACAAAATGATTTTTTAATAGACCCGATTACGTAACAAAACCTAACCGTATTGCTGTGAAATAACCCTTCTATCGCCTCTTCATTTAAACCAGCAATAGAGTAAGCCGATCCAAGAAGAAAATTCTCTTGAATTGCTTTTTATCTAATAAAAAACTGTCGAACACAACTGAGTCCAATATCGGCGGCAGCTCAGCGCCTATTTGTAAACAAATTTAATGAATCCTTGGTCAGATTACCAGTTCAATGTTTAACTTAAAAATCTCTGCTTCACCTGGTTGACTGAGAGAGAATGCTTTTAGCATAAGTAAAGTATACTAATTCTTAATTCATTATTGTGCACACAAAATATTACAACAAAATACATGAAAGTAGTAAACATAATCTTAGTAATTTTATGTAGGTACACAAACGCGAGCTTGACTTAACTCGAGCACTTCTACTTTAATCTATAATATAAAAATGAATCGCAAAATGTGTTGGTAAGCGCATAACTCAACAACGCCTAGACCAATGTGGCCAATTCTTTTTTTAAAATGTTCATTGAAGTTCAAAGATGGTTTTTACGGCGAGAAAAATTCTAATAATTGCCGGGAAAACCCTAAAAACAGCCCTTTTCTTTATCCCATACAAACGTTTTCTAACTAAAACGTAGAATCAATTTGAGCTTTATTGCTATTGTATAAAGTTCATATTAAATCACAAGCACTCACTGGTGTTTAAACAATGTAGGTATGTTCCTAACGTCAAAGAGTCAATTTGTACTTTACTAATATAATAAAGCGGAAGAGTTTGTTTGTTTGTTTGAACGTGCTAATCTCAGGAACTACCGGTCGAATCTGAAAAATTCTTTTTGTATACGATAGCCCAATTATTCCGAAAGGCTTTAGGCTATATAAAATTACGCCACAAATTTTAGGGGCAAGACAAAAATAATAAAATGGTCAAACGAGAATTGGGAGGGTTGGGTCAAAGGCAAAAAAGGCTAAACGAATAGGATACAATCTATATGGGTATTGTTTTCGAGATTTTTGGGACGCTGATTAATAATATGAATTTTATTTAGTGATCCAAGATGGCGGACGGGAAATCAAAGATGGAGGATGAGATAATTTTAAACATCAATATAGGTATCGCCTATCAGGGGGGATAGGCGATACCTATATTTAAGGGGTTAAAATATCGAATTTTAAGGGGTGGGGAATCATCATCATCAGCCTTTAACAGTCCACTGCTGGACTAGGCCTCTCCTTTGAAAGGAGGAATTGGCCTACTATTCCACGCTTACCACGTTTGGTAAGCGTGGAATAGTAGGCCAATTCCAATTCCAATTCCAACCCGTTGGTTGGTTTAGGGTTTGTATCAAGTTTTCCTTCTCTTACAGTGCTGTTTTCTGCATAATATGCTCCCTCTGTCGGCTCTTACGACACCCATGGGATGATATGGGGTGGTGTTATTCCGTGTTCTTAATCCGTCACCACACGGACAGTGGGGAATCGAAATACAACATCTATTTCGTGATCAAAGACGGCGGATGGGAAATCAAAGATGGCGGCTGGGAAAATTTTAATAAATCAATATTGGTACTTAACGTCCGCCTTAAAATGGATGGGGAATCCAAATACATCTGTTTCGTGATTCAAGATGATGGATGGGAAATCAAAGATGGCGGGTGGGAAAAATTTCAAAAATCGATATGGTTATCGTGTCTGATGATTTAAGGGATGGAGAAATCAGATACAACATTTATTTCGTGATCAAAGATGGCGGATAGGAAATCAAAGATGGCGGACGGGTTTTTTTTTAAGTCGATATGTGTATCGTCTCCGATATTTTAAGGAATGGGAAATCCAAAAACACCATCTATTTGGTGATGAAAGATGGGGGATGGGATTTTTTTTTAAACAATATGGGTATCGTCTCCGATGTTTAAAGGGATGGGGAATCTAAATACAGCATCTATTTCGTGATTCAAGATGGCGGATGGGAAATCAAAGATGGCGGATGGGGAAAATTTTAAAAATCAATATGGGTATCGTCTCTGATGATTTAAGGGATGGTGAAATCAAATAAAACATCTGTTTCGTGATCAAAGATGGCGGACGGGATTTTTTTTAAAGTTGGCATGGGTGTCGTCTCCGATGTTTTAAGGAATGGGGAATTCATTATTATATAAAAATCTATGTTTGTTTGTTCATCACTTATAGACTCTGAAATGATAAGAGATTAAGCGCTAAGTCAATGGTAACTTTGGAAAAGGGGCTTGGAAAAAAGGGAATTTAATAAAAACTCTTAAAAAGGCGATACGGAGTTCGCTGGGTCAGCTAGTGTGTTAATAAAAGTAGTAAAATCGAGATTGAATTAAAATAAACCGGTCAAGTGCGAGTCGGACTCGCGCACCGAGGGTTCCATACAAACCTGAAGGTATATATAATTATTAAAAAAAATTAGGAAGTAACTAAACATTTAAGGTTTTCGAAATTTTTCCTATGTGCTATAAAACGTTCCTTTGTGCCAAATTTCAAGATTCTAGATCTACTGGACCTTTAGTTTTGATTTGAGCATTTGATATGAATTTCAGTTTTATACCTCTGCGCGTTCATGAGGAAAGGCTACCTTAAAAAAATGGTTTTATTATATGCTGTAACTAAAAATTTACATTTTTGGAAATATTTTCATAATCAGTGTTATAAGAAGAAGTCTCGTGCCAAATTTCAAGATTCTTAGTTCACGGGAATTACTGTAGGTTTTGATTCCCTTGTAACTTTTGAAAATTTGCGAGAATTTGCGGCATAAATTTATTATTATTTATTATTTATTTATCAGACTCACCAACAGTTTTAACAATAATTAAGTTCACAGTACACAATATTATGATGTCTCGTGCCAATTGAAAAAACTAATTATAGGTGAATACAGCTTTCAATAAAGTTAGTAGCAGTTGTTATGAAAAAAAAAATTAAATACAAAATATTGAAATTTTAGCTATGTCACATTATGGTGAAGTTATTGCAATTATAAACTTAAAGATTATAAAAATAAATTAAAAAGAAATGAGTCAACATAATTTGGTCAAGTTAAATTAGATAACATTATTAAATTTAAATAATACTTAAATTAAACTATAATTAAACTATAATAATTGTGCAATATTGCCATTGGTGAAGTATGTCAACTGTCGAGTACAATATCTATGATTAGTTTCTTAAACTTTGCCAGAGTATTATCAAAAATATCTACGTCTGCCGATATACTGGTTATGCCGTTATAATATTTTGATAATCTTACGATAGGTGAGTGCATACCTAGATTCGTACGTTATCGAGTTATATTCAAAAGAGAACAGGGGTGACGTGGTATTCTTGATGGAACATTTATATCGAATTTGCTGAGATGGTCTGGGCAATCGATTTTATTATTGAAGAGCTTATAAAGAAAAGCTAGATCCGAGATGTTGCGACGAGATTCCAGAGATAACAGTTTGAAGTGCCTAAGTTTATCTTCGTATGATTTGATTGAGCTGGTGATCCCAAATCTGAAGGCTATGTTTCGGATGAATCTTCTCTGCACGCTCTCAATCGTATTTATATGAATTTGATATGTAGGATTCCATGCAGCACTACTATATTCTAAACGGGTACGCACGTACGTGTTGTAAAGAAGCAGTACAGTAGATGGTTTCTTAAATTCTCTTGATGATCTAAGAATAAAGCCAAGTGCTCGAAAGGCTGCATTTGTCATTATATTGTAATGTTCCATGAACCGCAATTGATTGTCCAAATAAATACCCAGGTCTCTAATTGTAGTGACTTCGTCAAGTGTGTGGCAATGCATATTATAAGTGGTATGGATTTTATTACGTTTCCTGCTGAACTTTATATGGAAACATTTACTGTAGTTAAGATACATTCTGTTTAGTGTACACCATTGGCTTAAGCTGTCTATATCCTTTTGAAGAAGACCTGAATCATGTTCATTTTTTACCACACGAATCAACTTTAAATCATCGGTGAAAAAATAAGATGACGAGTACTTGAAGGCATCTGGTAAATCATTGATAAAGAAAATGAAGAAAAGAGGTCCCAAGATTGAACCCTGCGGCACTCCGGAAACAGCAATAAAAGTTTCTGATTCATCTCCACCTACTACTACTGATGAGGGTCTGCTACTGAAATAAGATTTACACCAGTTCAGAGCTGTATTAGTGATACCCAGAGATTGCAGCTTTCGCAAAAGTATGATGTGACTGACCTTGTCAAAAGCCTTAGAAAAGTCTGTATATACAGCATCAACTTGCAATCCTTGGTCAACAGCTGCAGTTATTTCAGAGACGTCGCTCACAAGATTGGTGTTAGTTGACCTATTAGTTATAAAACATGCTGCCTGTTAGACAAATAGCTCTTAACGTGATTGTATAATACTGGGTGTACCAATGATTCGAAGACCTTAGCTGGCGTTGATAAGATAGAAATAGGTCGATAATTAGAAACTAACTCACGTTTGCCACTTTTAAAAATAGGAACGATCCGAGCCTGTTTCCATATACTAGGGAATAATCCTGACTTAATAGAGGTATTGAAGATAGCAGAGAGAGGAGAAGATAGGGTGCGCGCACACCGTGACCAAAACTTTGGAGGAATGTTGTCTGGGCCAGCGCCCTTACCCAAATTTAGACTAGAAAGAGGTCTGGTTATAGATTCTTCACTTATGTAAAAATTGGCAATATCTGGACAAATCGAATCCGGTACACGATTGTCAGCAACTAAATTATCATCGCTGAAACAATCGTACTCGGACGAAAAATGTCTAGCAAATAGGTTCGATATTTCTTTAGTATTGTCAGCACTTACATTATCAAGACACATTTCTGAAGGGTACGATGTGTTATCCTTTCGAAGATTCTTTAAATGAGTCCAGAATAGCTTGGGTTCTTTTCTAATTGAGTTTTCTATATTTTGTAAGTATTTTTTATTACAAATTTTAATTAATGTATGAAATTCTTTTCTCAAATAGGTAAATTCGAGTTTATCTAAAGGATTGTGGTATTTTTTTAATTTTAATATGGACCTTGTATTTTTGTCTGAGCAATTTTATTAACTGACTTGAATACCATGGCAGGTATTTGCCTCTATAGGTTACTTTACTTCTGGTACATGTCTTTTGATATTTTCACGGATTATTGAATTAAATCTATCGGTTATACTATCCACATCAGTACACGATGAAAATTCGTTGTTCCAGTCGATACCATCATGGGATGCAATTATTCCTGAATAATCTGCCTTTTGATAATTGAGTTTAGTTATACGTTTACAATTATTTTTTCTACTTACTCCTATGACAGCGGCGAAAGCCTAGTGGAGAGACTGACGGACTGCTACGCAGAGGGTCTCGGGTTCGAATCCACGGCGCGCACCAATGACTTTTCGAAGTGATGTGCGTATTAAATTGTTAATTATCGCTTGCTAAACGGTGAAGGAAAACATCGTGAGGAAACCTGCATGTCTGAGAGTTCTCCATAATGTTCTCGAAAGACATGTGAAGTCTGCCAACCCGCACTTGGCCAGCGTGGTGGACTATGGCCTTACCCTTCTCATAGTGAGAAGAGGCCCATGTCCAGCAGTGGGACAGTTTATATACAGGGCCGATGATGATGACTATGATAGGTTAAAATTCAATAGCTGGATGAAATTTGTCTATTTCCCGAATAGGATTGTGTTCACGATTTATAAGCTCAGAACCATAGTGCGATTCAGGAACATTTCATTGTCATAATTAATTTACAGTCGACAAAATTATCCTAGTGCTCGATAGATGGCGACGTTCCATTCGGCTGAATCGCGCTATGGTTTCGTTACCGCGCTAGGTATATATAGCCAAACATATATTTTTTGTGTGTGCTTGAGGTCAATTGAAATAAAGCATAATAAGTTCAAGTTACAGTTTGGTTTTATTAAATAACCTACAACTAGTAGCTCCACCCACCTTCATACTTGGCCTCACACCAGAGAAGAATTAGTTCCGACTGAGTGCGAACTAATTCATTGGTCCTACAGAGCCGGATTGCTCCTAAGGCCTTTTTTGCATATCCCCTTGGTACTCGCTGTGGATCGCAGCTCAAACCGAGTACCGAGATCTCCGCAGCACATCTGCGTCGAGTTGCAAGACGCTCTCCATAGGAGGCGCTGCTGAGCTGTTCATACTGAGGTGCGAGTTAGCGGCGCAGGCGAGCGACAGGCAATACGCAGAGGTTGGACGCGGACGTCATAAGGACATCTCAAAGGCCTATAGAGGGCGCCACCAGCAGCGTTACACTCGAGTGAGGTATCTGTGAAGTGTAACTGTGAGTACAATTTACGTCATTTATAGTGGTCAATATTCAAGCAAATTTTAACTTTATATCTGAGAGCATATTTACTTAGTTTAATTTCTCAAGTGCCAAAGTAATTTTGACATCAAGAAGAGACTTAGAAAAATTCTTATTGTTGATTGAACTTTTATTGTGTTAGTTGTAAGATTTGTAGTTAGTATTGTGTGTAGACTTAGAATAATTAATATAAAAAACGGGGGAACGGGGACTCTATGCCCGATTTCCAACAACTGTATTATAATTTCTAAACACTTGTAAAATTTTCGGCTTTTGTCAGAACTTAGAAAAATATTTCTCATAATGGAAGGATTACTTAATGTGTTAAAAAACTTTCAAAGTGTAATTCAAAAGGGATTGGTCAACTTTAAAAAGAGTCCAAAAGATAGGTTGTCTATAGAGTTTTTAGAAACAAAGTTTGAACTATTGGAAAATGATTGGTGTTTGTATAAAGATAATCATACCAAGCTTCTAGAGAACTATGTAGATGTAGACGTTCAAAACTTGATAACCATGTATGAGTCCACTGAGGATACTTACATCACCTATAAGTGCTTATTAAAGACTAATTTAAAGAAATTTAAAGCCGAAGATGAGTCTGAAAAACCTATTTCCAAAGGTAGTTCCAAGTTTGGTAGTTCAGTGGCCAAGTTACCAAAAATCGTCATTCCTTCTTTCAGCGGCAAATATGCCGAGTGGACTACGTTTCGCGATTTGTTCGTATCACTCGTGCATAACAACTTGAGTTTAGATAACGTGCAGAAGATGCATTATTTAAAAAGTCATCTCACAGGTGAAGCCGAGCAGCTGGTAAGGCACACACCAGTGAGTGATTCGAACTATGTCCAGTGCTGGTCGCTGTTAGAAAAACGGTACAGTAACAAAAAATATTTAGTAAATTGTATTTTGAAACGTTTCTTCGCACAAAAACGCATGCACGTAGAGGCAGCGACTTCTTTAAAGGAAATGCTTGACACAACGAATGATTGTCTCAGTGCTCTCGCAAACTTAGACGTCAATGTGACCACTTGGGACGTCATTATTATTCATATCGTCACATTTAAGCTAGATTCAGAGACACGAAAGCAATGGGAATTACATGTAAGTACTAATGAATCTAACGAATTGCCCACGTATAAGCAGTTTTCTAATTTTATTGAAACCCGGTTTCGCGCGCTTGAATGTATAGAACCGAAAAGGTGGATGGCTCCACAAGTCAACAGTTCGCACACTTCCAAGGCATTAGTAGCCGTAAGTTCAAGCCATATGCGTTGTGAGTACTGCTCCGATACACACAAATTATGCTATTGTAAAAAATTCGCCAAACAACCTGTCAACAACAGGCGCGATTTCATTACAAAACATAACTTATGTTTTAATTGTATGGGCAGTAACCATATGGTTACAAGTTGCAAAAAACAAACCGCATGCAAGCTTTGTAACAAACGACATCATTCGTTGTTGCATCTCGATGCAGACTCACACAAAGACGATTCATTGAAACAAGCTAACGTCGACGCTAGTTCTTCAACTAGTGACGCGACAGTGGTATCTTGTTTTTCAAAAAATATTCTCATGCCTAGACAGGTCCTACTAGCTACGGCATTAGTAAAGGCAGAGTCCAAGACGGGCGACTACCACGTAGTAAGAGCGCTGATTGACCAAGGCTCTCAAGCCTGTTTTATTACGGAGTCAACAGTTCAGTATCTAAGTCTGCAAAAGATACCTGTTCGCGGAGTCGTGTCTGGGTTAGGTAGTGGTTCAGTCGTTGCACGGTATATGGTACGCCTGAACGTACAATCAAGGGTAGATCCCCAGTTCAATTTAAGCTTAAACGCCTATGTGCTAAACAAATTAACGTCGAGCTTACCTGATCGCTTTATTGACAGAAGTACTTTCGATTGGGTAAACATAGCGACATTAAATTTAGCTGATCCTCATTTCGATCAACCTAACAGGATTGATATTTTACTAGGAGCTGAGGTTCACAGTATCATCATGAAAAGCGACATGATAAAGAGTCCATCCAGCAATCTGATTGCTCAAAACACAACTTTGGGTTGGATCCTGTCCGGAGCTGTGGAAACCTATGTCAGTGTAGATAACACATGCAAAAATATTCAGGTGATGCATGCCCAATTCAGGGAAGATGATCTTCTGAAGAAATTTTGGGAGATCGAAGAACAACAAGTAGATAAAGGGAAGATACTTACCCCAGAAGAAAAACGTTGCGAAGAGTTCTACACAGCTACAACTAAACGGAGAGAAGATGGAAGGTATGTTCTAAAGTTACCTTTTAAGGTTGATGATCCTCCTTGCAAGGCAGGTGGTTCACGTCTTATTGCTGAAGCTAGATTAAGGTCTTTAGAAAAGCGATTACAAAAGAATCCTGATCTGAAACAAAAATACACCGAGGTAATACACGAGTACTTACGGTTAGGTCATATGAAACCTGTAGATGAGAACGATAGTAAGCAACATACAGCAGTATACTTACCTCATCATGCGGTTATACGGGATGATAAAAGCACAACTAAAGTCCGAGTTGTATTTAACGCATCTGAAAAGAATAAGAATGGAATATCATTAAACGACACTCTCATGGTTGGTCCGACCTTGCAGGCTGACTTGAGGCACACAGTCTTGAAGTGGAGACTACATCCTATTGGACTGGTGGCAGACATAGTCAAGATGTACCGTCAGGTGTACATAGCTGATGAAGACACCATGTTCCAAAGGATTCTCTGGCGTGATGAGCCGACAAAGGAAATAAAGGACTATGAGTTGGTAACAGTGACCTTTGGCACAGCGTCCGCACCATACCAAGCAGTTAGAACTCTACACCAAGTAGCGTATGATGAAGGGGAGAAATATCCATTGGTTGCCGATAAGGTATTAAATCAATTCTACATGGATGATTTTATGACAAGCTGTACAACTGTCACTGAAGGTGTTGCAATCTACAAGCAGATGAACGAGTTATTAGGAAAGGGTGGTTTTGTGTTACAAAAGTGGAACACAAATAGCAAGGAACTTTTAGCAAAAATCAATTCAATGGATATAAGCAATAAAGATAACACAATAGAGACCAACAGTACAAAACATATAGCTCAAAATGAAGAAAAGAATGTAGCTATTAGGCTCGATAATACTGTAAAAATATTAGGACTCACCTGGGACCGCAGCGAAGACACCTTTCAATACTCGGTACATCTTCCCACGCCGACCACTACAACTTTAACGAAGCGTTTAATTATATCTGATATAGCCAAGTTGTACGACCCTTTGGGATGGCTAGCTCCTACCGTGGTCCTGGCGAAAATATTCATCCAAAAACTGTGGCTGGCAGGTATCGGTTGGGATGACGCATTATCTACAGAGTTAGTTAGCGAATGGAGTACTTACCGCAGAGAGTTGTGCTTACTTACCTCAATTCGAATCCCGCGTTGGCTAGGCACCGTTTCTGACGATGATGTCGAACTACATGGGTTCTGCGACGCGTCCAAGGTCGCCTACTCCGCCGTAGTTTATTCGCGTACTATTGATGTAGCAGGTAAAGTAAATGTTTCGCTGTTGGTAGCAAAAACCAGAGTGGCCCCGATAAAACAGGTGAGTATTCCTCGTTTGGAGTTATGTGGCGCAGTTTTATTGTCTAAGCTTCTAGCTGAAACCGCAAGGGTTTTAAAGATCAAAGATGACAAAATCACAGCATGGACCGACTCTACCGTAGTCCTTGCTTGGCTTAGCAGTCATCCAAGCCGATGGAAGACATTCGTTGCTAATCGGACTTCTGAAATATTGACCACAATGCAGGCTTCTCAGTGGTTCCATGTTTCTACAAAAAATAATCCAGCGGACTGTGCCTCAAGGGGATTATTACCTAGTTTGTTTAGGGAAAATCAGTTATGGTTTTCTGGGCCTTTATTTTTGATGGAGAAAATAATAATTTACCAAAGACCAACCGGTTTCAAAACTGAATTAGAACATGCCGTGAAGACGTTCATGGTAACAACTGCGGAACCGTCACCGTTCGAAAGATTTTCAACACTACCAAGACTACTAAGGGTTATTGCGTATTGTAGGCGGTTCATGAAGAAAGGACAAAATAAGGGATATTTAAAGAAACAAGAAATAGAAGAAGCGTTAGAATGTTGCATAAAGGTGACACAGCTACAAACATTTGAACAGGAACTAAAACAGATACAAGACCTAGGATACTTAAAAACAAAAGCTAGTAAGTTGAAAACTTTATGCCCCTATCTTGATCACAAGGGCATATTAAGAGCGCAGGGTAGATTAGAAAGGGCACCACTAGATGAACAAACGAGGCATCCCGTAGTGCTGCCAAAAGCATCACATTTCACACAACTTCTTGTAACAGACGCACACATCAAGACACTGCACGGTGGTCCTCAACTGATGTTAAATTACTTGAGAACAGGCTACTGGATCATCGGAGTGAGACAATTAGTAAAACACTGTGTTAGAAAATGTGTAACGTGCGCAAAGCAACGAGCCCAAATAAATAACCCTATGATGGGTTCTCTCCCTTCGGTGCGATGTTCGCCAACCAGACCCTTTCTGCATAGTGGGGTTGACTATGCTGGACCCATCAATGTAAGAACAACAAAGGGTCGTGGACATCGTGCTTACAAGGGCTATATTTGTGTGTTCGTTTGCATGTCTACTCGTGCAATACATTTAGAAGTTGTGAGTGACATGAGCTCACAAGCGTTTATAGCTGCCTTCAGAAGGTTTGTGTCTAGACGAGGTCACTGCGCCAAACTCTGGAGTGACAATGGCAGTACGTTTGTAGGTGCCGCGCGAGAACTCCAGGAGTTAATTAAGGCTCAACCTACCATTGTAGAGCACTTAGAGGCAAACGGCACGGAATGGCACTTTATTCCCCCTCACGCGCCCAATTTCGGCGGTCTGTGGGAAGCGGGCGTCAAATCCACCAAGTTCCACCTTAAACGTGTCGTTGGTGAGTCTACACTCACGTATGAGGAACTTAGTACGTTTCTTACGCAAGTTGAAGCCTGTCTTAACTCGCGTCCTATAAGTGTGATTAGTACTGATGATCCTGGGGAGCCCATGCCATTAACTCCGGGGCATTTTTTAGTTGGAGAACCGTTGGTTACTGTACCGGATTACAATCACGACAGCTCAAGCATTAGTTCTTTGACAAGGTGGCAGTTTATACAAAGAATGGTAAGATCATTCTGGAGTCGTTGGTCCCGGGAGTATCTTGCGAATTTAATGAATCGATATAAATGGTCTACAAAAACTTCCGAACCAAAAATTGGAGACATCGTCTTAGTTAAAGAGGACGACTTGCCTCCAAGTCGATGGCTATTAGGTAGGGTACTAGAAAAACACCCCGGTCACGATAATGTCACTCGCGTGGTCACATTACGGACTAAAGGCTCTACTATTAAAAGGCCAACCAACAAAATATGTATTTTGCCTGTGGCCAATTAATTCTTTGTATGTATATCTGTGCGTGTTATCACAGTGTAAATTTAAATTGTAACTGTTTAATGTCATTTATTTACATTGTTTTGTGTTTTGTTTAGTTTAAGAGAACACTCATTTGTTTTATTTCGGTTGTTGGGTTCGCATGTCTCACATTTTAGAGATCACATATTCAACTTTTGTTGAAACTATATAATTATGTATTATGCTAGATTAAAAAAAAAGGACAACATAGATTATAAGAATTATTGTCAAATTCCCAAAAACCATTGTTTATGTGAAGGACATTCTGGCACTAAATGTCCTTGGTGGGCGGTATGTTCACGATTTATAAGCTCAGAACCATAGTGCGATTCAGGAACATTTCATTGTCATAATTAATTTACAGTCGACAAAATTATCCTAGTGCTCGATAGATGGCGACGTTCCATTCGGCTGAATCGCGCTATGGTTTCGTTACCGCGCTAGGTATATATAGCCAAACATATATTTTTTGTGTGTGCTTGAGGTCAATTGAAATAAAGCATAATAAGTTCAAGTTACAGTTTGGTTTTATTAAATAACCTACAACTAGTAGCTCCACCCACCTTCATACTTGGCCTCACACCAGAGAAGAATTAGTTCCGACTGAGTGCGAACTAATTCAGATTGAGACAGTGTTTGACTTTTATTTGCTCGATATCAGCTAATATTATTAAACTATATATATTATAATTACTAAATATATATATTATTATTTTATTATTAAACAACTGTATATTTTGATTGCGTTGGTTTAGAAGGTTACAGCTGAAAGATATTATAGACTTGAGTATTTGATATGAATTTAAATTAAATCTATGCGTTCATAAGAAAATTTATATGCTTTTTTATATGATGTATCAAAATGTTTACGTTTTTCGCAATTTTTCCTTTAGCTGTGCTATAAGACGTTAGTTTGTAGCAAATTTCAAGAATCTGAGTTCACGGGAAGTACCCTGTAGGTTTTGATTCCCTTGCTAGTAGATGCGAGTTTATAAAAAATTAGTAAAAATGCTGTTTCTTTTGATTGCGTTGAGATAGAAGTTTGATTTTGTTACAGCTTAAAGGCATTATAGACCCGAGTATTTAATATTAATTTCAATTTAATACCTTTACTCGTTCATCAGTAAAGGGGTAGTAACTTTAAATTATTAAACATATTTTTGTGATATGATTTAACAAAAAATTTACGGTTTTCACATTTGTACTATAAGACATAGCTTCGTACCAAAATTTCAAGTTTCGGAGTTCACGGGAAGTACCCTGTAGGTTTTGATTCCGTTGCGAGTTTCGACAACTTGCGGCAATTTGCAGCATAAACGGCTTTATCTTTTTCACAGCTTCAAGTGACAGTAGACTTGTCTATTTGAATAAATATCAGTTTGATACCTCCACTGGTTTCTGCTAAAAAGGGTCTTGACAGACGGACGGACAACAAAGTGTTCCTATAAGGTTTCCGTTTTTTAATTTTGAGGTACCGAACCCTAAAAATAAATAAAAGCAATGCTTTCTCACCTCACACGAGTTTCAGCTTTGAACATAATTATAGCATTATATTCAAAGCTGAAACTTTCTATCTAAAGCCACCGTCAGTGAAAACATTCCCTAAAGAGAACGTACCTTTTCTACATACGCTTCAATGCTTCGGGATCAAGACCGAAAAATTGACGCTCCGGTTCTCTCACACAAACTCGATTCACTAACTGTGAACGTGCACTCTCTCTTTGATAAACTACCACTTTTACTGCAATGGGAAACGAGGTTTTACTGAGCAAAATGTGGTTAGCAGACGCAACATTGTAAATGTATTACAGGTTTTCGGTATAAAGGAATCGTGTTGTAAAACGAACGAACGAACGAGTGAAATTGGTCTAGAGAATGATGATAGCTCTTTTATTAGGAACGTACAATTTACTGATAATATGATTATTTACTAGTAAGTATTATTAAATGATTGGCAAATTGGCATGATTATCATTCTAGCAGTATCCCAGTTGCTTCTGTAAGTCCATTTAATATTTTTATTAGATTTGAGTGAATATTAGCATTTCCACAGAGCGACTGTCTATCTGACCTCCGTACCTCAACAGTATATCGATATTCCATAGTCCAGAATAGTGTCAGTTTATTCAGAGGTACTGACCCTATAACGACTGTAAAAGATCTTCATGACAGCCGGCATCGACGGCTTAGAGGTGCACGTAGAGGATTTCAACCCTGCATGGTAGTCTGTTGGTATTTCCACTAGGCCTTCGCTACCTATATATTGTATTGTTTAGTATTCTTATAATGTATGAGTTTATTAAACACTCCACTGTGCCACTAAGTATATCTATCCCGAAACAATTTGTAACATAGTAAAACCCTGTTTGAATTCAATTAAATAAAATAAACAATTTTTAATTTATTTACTGAGTTATCCATTTATTATTCAAGTCTATATATAAAGAGCATTAACAAGTAAAATTACTTAATCAAAAATTACGTTAAAACATGGATAATACTGGCGGCATACTAAGTGCTAATTATAATAAACTATTACTACTAGACTAAATGATGATTTGTACGTCGTACGTACATTATCATCATTTAGTCCCAGACTAAGCCGAGCTTGCACTGTAGGTATTTGATATGGATAAACATACCTATTATAAATGTCCTTTTATTATTGTAAATACATACCTACACATTAAAAATAGACAAACCCAGATCAAGTCAAAAATCCATGTACACGCACACAAATGTTTGACTTGAGTGGGAATAGAACCCGCGATTTCCGTGTTGCAGTCGGTTAAGCGAGCCGGTCGACATAAAAGGATTCCTGTTTATTAAACTGTCCCAATGCTAGGCAGGCATTTCACTGCGAGAAGGGTTGGTATTAGGCCAATCATTATGAAATAACGCTTAGGTATAGGAAAAAAAATTTCACTATTATTATTATCAAAGAAGTTTATTTAAAGGATTTCATGTTGTAGGTTCCGTAGAATAAATAAGAACAGCCTAAAAAAATAAAGCGCCAAGTGACTTTTACATAGTTATTAATCGCTCGCTAACATGAGCTGGTAACAAGAAGTTTTTTGGTATGAATGTTCCAATATGAGTGTAGGAGAGCACTGAAAGAGGACTTTTGGAATATCCTCCCCCATTCGCCTAAGGAGGTTAAAAATATCCTATGCGAGCGAATCCGCGGGTAAAGTTTAGTCAATATATAGGTAAAGCCTCCATAACTCAATTTACAAAAACGAATCAAATAAATAAAAAAATCTTTAACTACTTATACTGTAGATAGAATTATACATGTTTACTTTGATCTAAGAGTTATTTGGTGTCTAATTCGTATTTGGATCTCTATTACCGTGACCCTTGAAACTGCTAACTATGATAAGTAAACTGGAGGCAAGCGTGTGCTAGGCTTAATGTAAGTGGTTCCGTAGAAAAAAGGAACATAAAAAGAAATGCAGTTAATTTTTTGACCAGTTTCCAGACCAGCATTTCTGGAAATACACTATAGACCAGATAAGTTAAAAATTCAATGGAAATCATATTATGCCACCTGAGAAGTAATTCAATCGGAACTTATCAGATAGTTGTAAAACTTGTCTTACTAGCATGTTTATCTTCTTGACTTCAAAAGCATAATTATAAGGTTCGAATACAAAATGCACCCAGGCTTGAAACAACAATTTGAGCATCACTCTGCGCACTGTTTAGTGGCGACATTACAGTTTTAATCACCAGGCCATTCTAGACATTATGTCGGCAGCCTTTGGGCGCTCTGAAAGCTCCGATACTCACACGAAGATTAGTAACTCAAATTTTAACTCAAAATGTTTAATAAATACATACAATTACCTTACAATATGGTTCAATCTAAACATTCAATTATTTTGAAAGATCAACCCTATTGCTTTTTATATAGTTTCTAAATCGTCTGCCCCAGAATTTTCCAAGCAAGAATTTAATGCCTATTTGAGTAGACCCTACACATTGCTTATTTAAACATAAAACAGTGACCTCAAAGCATTCATTTTTCTTAAACGACAATCTCGATATACCTTTTAACTCTTATAAGAAAGGCAATATGTACTGACCTTTAACAAAACCTACGCAGGTACAAACATTATTCATACTCCGATAACTTAGTACGGAACCCTAACAGGAGACAGAAGGAGAAAATACAAAGACTTTACGTGACCAAAATTCAATATGTGTTCTCTAGGAGGCGTACGTGAGCTGGGTATCCGACACCACTGTATATTGTGTGAGTTTGACTATGTGTGTATTTATGTATGCTAAGAATAATCACGGCAAAATTTGAAGTAAGGCAGTGCGAAGGAAATGTTATTAACTTGTCAGAAAGATGTCAAAATGTGACGCTTACTGTGAATATCTTAAAAATAGAACATAAAAGGTGTTGCATCTACTTAACTACAAGAAACTATAAGGCTTATAAAATTTTCGCATTTTATCTGACATTGACACTGTATTTTGAACGAAATGTAATTAGATTTTGAATTGATTCATAACTGGTATTCTGCAAATTTAATGTCATCGTCTAATTTGACATAATATAGTTCGACGTTGAAACCTAATTGTAGTTTGATACTTTGTTAAATTTACGATCTAGTCGCATTATGATTCAAATGAATATCAATTAATTTAAGAGAATAGTATTTGTGACATAAGTATGACTTTGAATTATTAATTACGAGAATTGGACCCCAGGTAACATTTTAAAGGATTTGTGCTTGGTGCTCGTGATCACGTGGCAGTTTCACGAAACTATAAGTCCGTCTGTGACCGACAAATTTAAACTTGAATACACGCTCCTGTCTTTTTACATAATATTTAATAATAGACGATGCCCGCAGCTACACATTTAATCAATAATTTATTTCCGACCCTGTTGGAAATTCAGAAAATCTGTAAGGAATATATATTCCAAATTTCAGCTTCTTGCGCCCAATAGTTTCGGCTGTAGCTTGTCTGTCAGTACGTTCGCAAGAGTTTTATGTAAACAGATGGTGGCCATAGTATACTACGGTGTATTCTCATACATGGTGTGATTTACATGTAATTTAACCAGCTGAAATCGAATGCGTGGATTTAAATACTTTAAAACGTCCATGCCTTCTATGCATACTGTGGCACCCAGTTTACGGTCGTGCGGAAACAGATCCTCACCAACATTGTAATTTAAAACCATGACAAAACAGAAGTATTTAAATAATAACAAAAATCACAAGGTTGACAGTGCATAGATCATAATTTGCTCTGTTTTGGGTCAGCCTTTACCAGTCCCTACCCACAAATGAGTCAAGAGCCCAGTGAAGGTAGTATACACGATTGCCAATATATTTACAGTGTAATATTACATCCACATTTCGCCATGAATTTTTAAGTCCCACGTAATAGAAGGCGAGCCTATTACCGTTACCGGACACATCACAAGACTCTGTGCTGCTACGGAGAATTCGAAAAAACCCAGTAAAAATTTGCCCTACCCGGGGATCGAACCCGGGACCTCCGATCAGCAGTCGCATACGCTATCCACTGGCCCACGGAGGCAATCATGGTAGCAGTGTGTCATAGTAGGATTACGGATTAATAATTTATTTATTCAGAAAAAAGGCACTAATATTTCAACGTGTTAAATGAATTATATTTAATGAATTATAACCCTTCATAACCTTCTAATTAGTGTTACACGAGACAGTATTCACTTTCAGCATTTCGACTAATTGGATAGACAATTAATGTTCATTTAGAATGTTGCATAGAACACAGGGCCTAGTAAAAGTACAGCTACGGTAAAACTTATCTTGACACGACTAGTCATCAGCACACTGATTGACCAGTTCTAAGTCCCCCATCAATCAGAGCGTTGGATATGCAAGAAATTGAGATGAGTCGTGAGGCATCTAAACTCGTGCTAAGTCCATAGGTTTGAATGATTAAATTCGCTTTCGACCGGAGGTTATGACAATGTGATATGAATGGATTATTAATATTGCAGAGGCTGTTAGGTGTGCTAATTAATTTAGCTTAGAGCATGAATGTAAACTATTTTTAAAATGATTTGTTTGAGATATGATACAGTAGAATTTAGGCATAAGGTTTATACTGATTGGCACTTTTCGACATGTTTTATAATTGAAAAGGACTAAGCTAGCACCTAAAATAAATAATGTATCGTAAGGAACTTTACAAAAATAGACACAATGGTCCGAAAGAACTAGCAGCAATTTGTAGAATTCAGGAATTGTCTCAACACTCGGCGCAGTTTTGAGCAGTGAACCGACCGTTTAATTTTAATCCACTACAACTTTCATGGCAGAAATAACAAAAGCAATTAAAAAGACCGACTTCATAAGCTTGTCGAAATATATATCGACTATAAAACTATGTAATAATATATGTATAACTCAAAAAGTATTTGTCAGATTTATTTGCAACCACACGAGGAACTTTTTTTTTGCGTGTGTTAAAAATTGCGGAAACTGAACTTAAATCTGTAGCAGCATTGTTAACATATTTGCCATCCTAAAAGAAAATCATATTCTAAGATTTCATTTTTATTTATTTTATATATTATTACTCAAATTATAACTTGCAAGACAAATTACCTAAATAAGGAATATTTTTCATTGAAAATTGTATACCCCTTTTTCGCGTTACCAAAACATGTTCTTATGGAAATCAAGAATCAGACTAATCGAATTATCCTAATTTCTTCAATTGATATTTTTATAATTTAAGTCTACCAACTACTGTTACTGTAATCTGTAATACATGAATGATTAACAGTTTTTCAAGGTAGTAGAGCCTTGCTGATTTCAGCATGAATGGGCCGGCGCGACCGGGGAAGTACTACCCTCTCACAGAAAATCGACGTAAAGTAACAGTACCTAAACTGTTGCGCTTCGTTCAGTGAGTGAGAGTGCCGGAGGCCCTATCCCCTATTCCTTCTCCCTCAACCTACTCCTCATCGTATCCCTTTTCCCAACCTCAAGGGGGGCAACGCACTTGTGACTCCTGTGGGGTTGCTTGTGTCCATGCGTGGCGGTAATTGCTTACCATCAGGCAATCCGTCTGCTCGTTTGCCGCCTATGTCCATAAAAAAAATCTGCCTCCATAGTCCAGTGGATAGCGTATGCTGATCAGAGGTCTTGGGTTCGATTCACGGTGTATGCGCCAGATAGTAATAGACGATGGTCCGGCGAAAGTGTTACTGAGTTTTTCAGAATTCTCAGTAGCAGCACGTAGTCAGGTAATATAATCTGGTAACGGCGACATAAAAATTCATTAGAAGGTGCAATAATCATTACACCTTCTGCTTACCGCTTCGGTGACATAGGCCATAAAAATAATCTTCAATCCTACGTTCTAACTGTACAATTTTTGCAGGTAAACACTATTTCCCAATCAGATCACGTTACCTAATCTTAAGAACCTTTCAGCATACATATGCATCGCACTACCATTAATACCGGAGCCAGTTCGCAAACAAGAAACAACGGGGTCTATATGATAATGTGATCGTCAAACAAAGTACCCAGGATCTACTATCTGTGTTCACTAGTACTTATATCTTAGTACTTAGCGTTGGGTTACATTGTGCAGGTAAGAGAGAAGTTCAATTTGAGAATGTCTTTAAAATTTATAACGGACTAGACTTCACCCGAGTGAATGATACACTTATATCATCTTCCGCAATTACGATACCTGTTGGTGAAAAGGGTACAACATTTTTGAGTTATTCATTGTTTTTGAGTTAATCGCGATCATACATACACATTTTCCGTGACGGCAATTTTATAATATTTATAGATATTTGTTCTCTTAAGCACTTGAAAATAATGTTTTTAAAAAGCGATGCACTGCCTCCGTGATCCAGAGATAACTCGGAACCTCCGATCAGCAGTCGCATACGCATGCGACTGCAGATCGGAGGTCTCGATTCCCGGGTCGGGCAAAAGTTTTACTGATATCCTTTTCCTAACCCAAAAGGCAGAAACGGACTTGTGACTCCTGTGGTGTTGCTTGTTTCAATGGGCGGTGGAAATCGCTCACCATCAGGCGTACGGTCTGCTCGCCTGCAACCTATTACTTACATATAAAAAACCTGTTGACATTTCTAGCCAAATAAAATTTAATTATATTAAGTAATAATATTTACCGTTCCATGATGGAACGGTAAATATAATAACTAACATAAGTAATACATATACGTGCCTACCTTTTAAAAGATGCGGTTGTCTGTACGCAATTATAAACAGATTTCTTCCACGAGCCTCAAAATGTTTACCGATATTGGAGAATTAACAAACTCCAGCGAGACGAAATCACGGAAATTATCAATTTAAACTTCTGAGCTCCATTTCCCCGGCGCGGCACTTAAAACTCTTTTAAGCCCGGCTTAAGCCGGCCGGTTATCTGTTTACTGGACAACTTACGTCCCCATAAGTTAAGTTTGCGGGTAGGTATAACAAAGTATAAAGAAAAATATGTTTCGGTCTACTCAAGGACATTGTTCCTATATCGTCAAGTTTTATAATTAAGGCTTAGGTATAAGTCCATAGATCAATATATTTAGATAATATTACTTCTTAGTTTTCCAGACTTCTTTATAACGGTTGAAGTAGCCAGTTTAAGGCCCGGTGTCCATATAGCGAACGCAGCGGAAAGCATTTTTACTTTCAAACAAATGATCGGCAAATGAATAATTTCTATGTTTATCATCAATATTTAACTGTTGATTTTACAATTTAATTGTTTATAAAATAAACATTATAAAACTTTGGGTCAGTTTTCCTGAAATAACAATATTTGATTTATTTATTTTTATCGACATTGTTCACATTCAGAAATAGTTCACAAAACAATTATCACCTAAAAGCTGTTTGTGTGTGTGCGTGTGGTAACCACTGTTTTGTTAATTGATTTTGGACTTTATTCAACGTTCGCATAATGTCGATAGTATTTTTTTTGGACTGTGAAAAACACGCTGCGCTTCGCTATACGTACGCCCTAAGAGGTTTTGGAACAATAATTTGGGTTGGACGTGTTTCGGGCTCCGATATAAAATGGGCCTCGATTACGTTTTGGGAATGCTAGGAGCATTTTGGTTGTTTGAAGAATCTTTGTAATGTGTTTGCGGGTACTACAATGACTGTTTTAGTTCAGAAATACGTGTATTTTACTTGCAAAAATATTAAACTGTCACGTTGGTTTTGAGGTTGGTAGTTGTTTATCTTCATGTATGATTATGACGGTAGGGAATTGTAGTGTAAATGCTTGGGTTGAAATAAACATTTATTGAGAGTAGGTTGGTATTAAATAACAATAGAAAAGCCTTACTTTAGATACATTGGCTTAGAAATATTAACGATCATATTTGGTTATGTTCTAGGTATATACAGCACTGCCCTGGTTATGGCACTGCATTCCGTATAGTCTGCCAATGACAGTTTTTTTTTTCAGCATGCGTATGTACATTTCATGGAATCATTGATACTCTAGCAGCGTCCAAATACCCGCTTCGAAATCAAACATGTGAGTATGTTGCATTAATTCCTCCTATTAAGAAGTATATATCTGTGAATATTACCCGTAAATATAAAGGGTCTATCGAGTTCAAAATTAGGTAAGTTCCAAGGATACAAACTTGCCCATTTCCGTGACAAGGAAAGGAACGCGATGTAAGTTATAATTCTTTTTCTAACCACAATAATATCCCGGTCGGGTAAAAATAGTACGATAAATAGATTTGCAAAATACATGTGCTACAATGATATTTTGTGACAATAATTAAGATAAAGAAGCTTTGCTGATAGGATAATGTTTAAAGTAAAGTTTTCTGAGATAGTCATCCTAGAAAACTCAACCAGATAATTCGGAAATTCAAATTGTTGGATATTATAGTTTAAAAAAAGACTGAATCGGTTTTTTTTATTACTGGTAGGCTAGCGTTTGACCATGATCTCACCTGATGTTAAACAATGTTATGGTCTAAGATGGAGCACGTTTACCTAGAAGGTACCTACTCACTCACGACTTGAAAACACACATGTTGTACTCATTAGGAAACACAGACTCGGGTAAAGAGTTCTACATCTTGGTGGTACGCATAAGAAAGGAAGAAGCGTCTTCTTCAATAAATTAATTACCTAATAATTATTTAAATTTATTGTGTCAGTATCAAAGAAAATTTTAGATTTCCCAATTAGAATTCATAAAAGTTTCTACCTTTACTTTTCACGTATAATTATAGTCGTACTTAATGGACAAAGATTGGTTTAACAAAATTTCTTGACCAGTGTTGCCTTAGAAGACATTTTATTTAGCTATGAAAAGTCATTAAAACTTTTTCCAACAAGCTGCCAGTCGTATTAACCCTCTGCAACTGACGTGCCTTAATTTTTACATTTTCACTGATGTGGTAGTACATGAGACACCATTTCAACATCAAATATTTTTATAGAATAAAATTATATGACTATTCTATTCATTTTTATTTGATTAATAGCCTGTATTTTTTAAGGAATGCACATAAAAAAAAGAAACAATTCGTATTTTCAAAATTAAACAGTCTTTATTAACTTCACACAAATCAGTCTGTAAATCTCTATGTAAGTGTTAATGACATAGAAAAAACATAAAATAAATTATTTTTTAATCTTAACTTTAAATATTTAAAACAATAACAGTTACAGTAATCAGTATAGGTAATATGAGATACAATCATTGGTTCAATAAAAAATTAGACTGGTTCAAAATCGTAGCTTTTTTGACCTACAAGTCCCAGCTGACGTTCTCTAACAGGTGGAAGAAGCAGAAGAAGTGCTTAGCCTAGGGTTGTTACTTGAGTCACCCATCAAACAAACAAATATATATGTTACTCAGTGATAATACATAACAAAATATAACATGAAGAAGTTTATGATAATATAGCATTATATTAGCTTTTGCCCGCGACTCCGTTTGCGTGGAGCTTAAACCCGCGATAACTCGACTTCGCGTTTACGTATCGGGATAAAACATACACCAAAATAATAAAAAATTTTTTTTAAATTGTATTAATGTTTTAAAATCCTCGCCATTAAAATTCCATAAATATATTCAATATACAGACATCAACAATTTTGTTATAATTATGTATAGACAAGTAGTTTTTAAAATCATCCCAATAATTTTTTTGTGTCTTCATTATAAACAGAAATACAAAAATATCCTCTTTTTCTAATATTATTATAGCTATCTAATAATCTAAACTAATATTTATATAATATATCAAGCTGAACAATTTGTTTGTTTATTAATTGTTTGCTTGAACGCGCTAATCTCAGGAACTACATACTGGTCTCATTTGAGAAATTATTTCAGTGTTAGATAACACATTTATCGAGGAAGGCTACATCTAGTATATTATATTAAATAAAATCAAATTTTAGGATGACTAAACTTATCTACTGATGTGGTTGTATAGGTGACCCTATGAAAATATAGCCATTTTACTGAGGTAGTAGTACAGTAGACACTTACCTTGACACTGACGTAGTAGTCTCTTGGACACCTTTCTCTCGCTACGCACATGAGCGCTTGCTACTACTACCTCCTGCGCGAAGACCGATGCGAAACCTCACCACAGTAAGGTACTGAGAGAGTCGCCACTCAAATTTGAACATTAACGCTAATAAACCGAATTTTATATTTCGCGGTATCTGTGAGACTACCGCGTCAGTCGCAGAGAGTTAACAAAAAAAAGTTTAATAGGTACCTAATTAAATCCGACTTCTTCATTACCCAAACAATAAAAACAACCCTTTATACAATAATTGTGACATAAAAAACTTCTTTCTTCATCCGTCAACTTCAAAAATTCATGCCCCCTTTGAAGTTGAATATGAATAAACAACAAAAAGAATTCCCTCAGCTTACATTAGTGCGACAAATCAAACAGACAAGTGCAACAGTTGCACTAGAGATTCACACAAAGCCAGGTGATTGTTAGCCACGCGATTGTAGAGACACTTCTACAGACAATGTGGTCACTACCAAGGGAGAAAGTCGGGTTTATTTCATTGTCATATTATTGAAGAGAAAAATGAAGCAGCGATCGCCTAGTGGAGATACCAAAAGACTGCCATGCAGAGAATGTCGGGTTTGAATCCATGGCTAGCAACAATAACCTTTCGGAGTTATGTGCGTATTGAATTGTTAATTATCGCTTGTCCCGTGCCTCGAAGAGCACGTTAAGCTTTCGGTCCCGGTCATCATGAAGATCTTTGACAGTCGTTATAGGGTGTCAGTACCTTTAATTTTTACGGTATTTATTAATACGGCTGGTTTCAATATTCGATCTATCCATGGATTTGGAGATTCGAGATTCATGTTTGACATATTCTGGATGAAGCTATGTCCAAAATGAATCCAAATTCTCAAACATTTTATAGAAAAAAAAGGTTCTTCCATCTAGAAGAAAGATTCTGAGACCAGAGTATATGATCGTGCGTTGTAAAGTATGTCAAAACTTAAGAAATCGCGCCCAGTACCAGTCATAACCGCACTTGGTCGAGAACACATAATATCATCGCCAAATTATGTAGTAGAGAGAGATTTAATTGGACAACTGTACATAATTGGCGATTTAAAATTTAAAGTCTCTACCTATAATTATATTTCTGACTAAATTGGTTTCAATACAAGACAAGTTCCTCTTGCCAAACTATTATGTATTTAATGGTTACTGCTTCCTAACCTGGCTACATAGAATATACAGTAGTGGAATTAAGAGTAAAAAGGAAGTTTCATTCTTAAGTGAAATAAATAACTTAGACATTTAATTAGTTTTTCATAAATGATTTTGAATTAGTCAAGAGTTTTCTTATAAATGTTATGGCATAAGACGAAAGCGAGCAGACGGATCTCCTGATGGTAAGCGATGACCACCACCTATGGACAGAAGCAGTAACAGAGGAGTCAAAGGTGCGTTGCCAGGCTGGAAAGAAAAATGAATAGGAAGGGAAGCGGAATGAGAAAAAAAAGAGTTGGTGCCTCAGGTACTTCTACTCAAAGAACGAAACGCAACAGCCGTGAAGATACTGTTACTTTACCTCCAGGTTCCTAGAAAGGTTAGTCCTACCCTGGTCGAATCGCTATCTTCATTCTGAAGAAAGCTACACAGTTAGTAACAAGAACATTTAATTCACAGTTTAAAATGGTGCATGCTGTACTTTCAAGCGATGGTGGCAGATTATATGTTTATTTTAGATTTTGTATTTATAAAATATGAATAGATTTGTAATTTCTAAATAACTTGG
The DNA here is from genome assembly GCA_944739405.2 of Euclidia mi. Lineage (NCBI taxonomy): Eukaryota > Metazoa > Arthropoda > Insecta > Lepidoptera > Erebidae > Euclidia > Euclidia mi. Next base: position 67,620,208 of record OX123192.2, read on the forward strand.
AACTATAAAGGGTGTCACAAGACCCATCACCAAGCCGAAGTTTACTCATTTTGGTCATCATGCCAAGTCATACTAAGCCCTTAAACCCGGGAAACGTATTTTTTAAGGTGACACATTTTTTAAGTCGCAATTATTGCGCGCGTGCAATTTTTCGAAATACCTACTTATCCATGGGTGCATAGGACATCTATAGAATAGATTGGTGGGGTAAATACATAGATTTTGTACCTAATTAAAAAAAATGTATGGTAACTTTGAGCCTCAATATCTCCCGAACCAGTAATGTCCCAGGTATGGTGCCGAAGTAAAAAATGTAAGTAATGATTTGTTCAATATGGGGTTTCAGTTTTCATTAAGGGTCTTATTACAGCCTGAATATTTTAGTCTATAGAGAATTTCACAACAAACAAGTTGATTAAAGATGTTAATGTAACTATGTTGTCAAATAATATATTAACCTCTCGAGCGCCAGGCCACCGTTTTACGGTGGACACTTTTACCCCCGATAAGCGCCCGCCGACCGTTATACGGTGGTCTCGTACTTGTTCCATTCAATGTTCAAATGAAACGCCAAAACAATGTTCGTCTCTTTTCAATGTATACCATTTTGAAGCGTATGAAACGATTGACAGATCTATGCAATAAAAATGCTTACTTTCAACGTCAGTAAAAACAAACAGTCAGCTAAACTCATCAGCTGTTAGTACACTTCGAGGCGTGCTTACACTATTTCGCTTCCAAATCAATTTTTTTTCCATATATTTCTTATTTTACGTATTTCAACTTATAGAATAGCTCATAAATAATATTATTAGAATTTTCCTGCCGCTATGAATGCCTCTAATTGGTCAATACATTCATTTTTCTACAATAACATGTATTTTACACATTTGTTTGATAAAACCGTTTGAATTACTTACGCTTGTTCACAAAGTTAGTTAATTCTATATACACAATAAAGCAAATTTCATGTAGATTCTAAATATATATATATGTATTGATTAGTATTCTGAAGTAAATAAACGTTGAAATCGGCATTTAAACGCTGCCCGCCAACTTTCATACATACGCTAATTTTGACGTGGGCGCTTATCGATTATATGACATTTGACGTTTTGGCGCTCGAGAGGATAAGTACTGTTACTTCTCATTACGACATTAATGAAAAGGAAGCGTCTCATTTCGGATACCAAGCAAGGTAACTGAATATCATCCGAAGCGCCGAATGCTTGACAGTTTTGGTAGGTACTACAAAAATATTGTCACGAAAGGAAACATATTCAAATATAAATGAATTGTATTTCCTTAGCAACTATGGTATTATCAACTTGTCCTTTTATCTATACATATAAATAAAATTAAAGTGTCTGTCTGTGATTTCAAAATAACTATGTTCTTTCAAGTACATATAGTTAGTTACATGATTCTAAGTCCAACACAACCCTTTTTAATATTTTTGTCTGTCTGTCTGTCTGTCTGTCCGTCTGTCCGTCTGTCTGTCTGTCTGTCTGTCCGTCTGTCCGTCTGTCTGTCTGTCTGTCTGTTTGTCTGTCTTTCTGTTTGTCCAGGGTAATCTCTGAAACGGCTGAACCGATTCAAATGAGACTTTCATTGCAAGGTAGAGGACTTTATAGCGCTACCTATAGGCTACAATTTGACCCGGTAGTTGGCGCTGTTGTCGCGATAACAAGTCTTTACTTCTTCTTCTCATCTATACATATAAATAAAATTGAAGTGTCTGTCTGTGATTTCAAAATAACTATGTTCTTTCAAGTACATATTGTTAGTTCTTCTTCTTCTTCTTGTGCCTCTTCAATCGTGAAAGTTGGCCGTCAGTTTCTTGTATTCGTCTCTATCTGCAGCCAGCCGGAACAGCTGTTCGACGGAGGCAATGCCGGTCCACTCCCGGATGTTCCACAGCCATGATTTTTTCCTTCGCCCAGCGCGTCTCTTTCCCTCCACTTTGCCCATCATTATCAGCTGCAGCAGCGTGTATCTATCATTTCTGAGCACGTGTCCGAGATACTGTATCTTGCGCCTTTTGATAGATGGCATCATTTTCCGAGACATATGAACGCGCTGAAGCACGGTTTCATTTTTGACCCTCTGTGTCCAACTTATGCGCAACATGTGACGGTAGCACCACATCTCAAATGCCTGTAGACGTCTTGTAGTGTCCTCTTTCAAGGTCCACGTTAGTTAGTTACAAAGTCCAAAACAACCCTTTTTAACAATTTTGTCTGTCTGTCTGTCTTTCTGTTTGTCCGGGGTAATCTCTGGAACGGCTGAACCGATTCAAATGAGACTTTCACTGCAAGGTAGAGGACTTTATTGCGCTACATATAGGCTTCAATTTGACCCGGTAGTTGGCGCTGTTGTCGCGATAACAAGTCTTTACTTATTCTACTCATCTATACATTTATACATTATACATATAAATAAAATTGAAGTGTCTGTCTGTGATTTCAAAATAACTATGTTCTTTCAAGCGCATATAGTAAGTTACACGATTCTAAGTCCAAAAGAACCCTTTTTAACATTTTTGTCTGTCTGTCTGTCTTTCTGTTTGTCCGGGGTTATCTCTGAAACAGCTGAACCGATTCAAAATAGACTTTCACTGCAAGGTAGAGGACTTTATAGCGCTACATATAGGCTACAATTTGACCCAGTAGCTGGCGCTGTTGTCGCGATAACAAGTCTTTACTTCTTCTAATCATCTATACATATAAATAAAATTAAAGTGCCTGTCTGTGATTTCAAAATAACTATGTTCTTTTAAGTGCATATAGTTAGTTACACGATTCTAAGTCCAAAACAACCCTTTTTAACATTTTTGTCTGTCTTTCTGTCTGTCTGTCCGTCTGTCTGTCTGTCCGTCTTTCTGTTTGTCCGGGGTTATCTCTGGAACGGATGGACCGATTCAAATGAGACTTTCACTGCAAGGTAGAGGACTTGATAGCGCTAGGCTACAATTTGACCCGGTAGTTGGCACTGTTGTCGCGATAACAAGTCTTTACTTCTTCTACTCATCTATACATCTATACATATAAATAAAATTAAAGTGTCTGTCTGTGATTTCAAAATAACTGTTCTTTCAAGTGCATATAGTTAGTTACACGATTCTAAGTCCAAAACAACCCTTTTTAACATTTTTGTCTGTCTGTCTGTCTGTCCGTCTTTCTGTTTGTCCGGGGTAATCTCTGGAACGACTGAACCGATTCAAATGAGACTTTCGCTGCAAGGTAGAGAACTTCATAGCACTACATATAGGCTACAATTTGACCCGGTAGTTAGCGCTGTTGTCGCGATAACAAGTCTTTACTTCTTCTACTCATCTATACATCTATACATATAAATAAAATTGAAGTGTCTGTCTGTGATTTCAAAATAACTATGTTCTTTCAAGTGCATTTAGTTAGTTACACGATTCTAAGTCCAAAACAACCCTTTTTAACATATTTGTCTGTCTGTCTGTCCGTCCGTCTGTCTGTCTGTCTGTGTTTCTGTTTGTCCGGGGTAATGTCTGGAACGGCTGAACCGATTCAAATGAGACTTTCACTGCAAGGTAGAGGACTTTATTGCGCTACATATAGGCTTCAATTTGACCCGGTAGTTGGCGCTGTTGTCGCGATAACAAGTTTTACTTATTCTACTCATCTATACATATAAATAAAATTGAAGTGTGTGACGTCGCTGTGACGTCGAGAGGACACCACCTCTCGGCCGCTTGCACCTCCGCCCCCACCGCACCGCGAGCTCCTATAAATATTGAAGCGCTGGCTGCATTCGGCCCTTTTTCTGGCGGCTGCGAGACGAGTTAAGTTAACCAACTCTCCTGGAGGAACCGGCAGCGGGATTCTCAACATCAACCCCTCCCATCGCTGAATCACGCGACCCTGTGTAATTTTTTATTAATTCTTAATTTTTTCGCTTGCTAAATGATGTCTAAAATTAATTGAGAATTAAATCAATTTTTATTATAACATTTAACCACGTTTCTCATTTAAACACACCCTAGTAGGGATAACGTAACAGTGGACACCTGAAAGGTCCTTTTTACGTTACAAGTGTCTGTCTGTGATTTCAAAATAACTATGTTCTTTCAAGTGCATATAGTTAGTTACCCGATTCTAAGTCCAAAACAACCCTTTTTAACATTTTTGTCTGTCTGTCTGTTCGTCTGTCCGTCTGTCTGTCTGTCTTTCTGTTTGTCCGGGGTTAACTCTAGAACGGCTGAACCGATTCAAATGAGACTTTCACTGCAAGGCAGAGGACTTTATAGCGCTACATATAGGCTACAATTTGACCCGCTAGTTGGCGCTGTTGTCGCGATAACAAGTCTTTACTTCTTCTACTCATCTATACATCTATACCGTAAAATGGGGTTACTTTCAAATAGCGGGGCAAATTTGATGATTACTTTTTATGGATGCTTTTTTCTTAAAATATCATTTTCTACGGAACGCAGGCATTTGATTTTTTTTTGTTGGCATCTTTGACTGTTCAGTTATCTTTCTTCAATGCGTGAGCGTTGGTGTTGATAACGTTACTCGTTTAAAAAAAATATTATTTCGTTTAAGTGCAAACCCAAGAAATAGTGTGCGGGATAACTTCAATGCTACAAAGGTTGGTATAATAGGCTAGTTGACAAAAAAAAAATTATAAGTCCGTCCTTTAGATTATTCAAAAATAAGCGATACATATTTTTTTATTTGTAAATTAAACCAAAAATGACCAAGATATAGCTGAATAAAGTTACGTATAACGTCACTTCGTGCTGCATTTTTTCGCACTAGATGACGTCACACATAACTTTAATGGGCTATATCTCTGTTATTTTTTATTTAATCGAAAAAAGAAAAAATACGTGTCCAATATTTTTTTATAATCTAAAATACGGACTAAATAAAATGTAATTATTTTGACCCTGGAAACTACCCTATTGTTGTCGTTTTTTTTTAGTTATTTCAAATGATGAAATGGTATCTTCCGAGTAAAATTAATTGAATAGCTTGGATAGATGGCCATATTTTGTTTTATTATGAGTATTTGTTCTTGGGTTTATTTTGATAGGTGGTACGGGGCAACATTGATAATAATCAAAGTAACCCCAAGATTAATTTAAACAAATCTCAATGTAATAAATACAGTTTATCAAAGATACCCACTTTTACAGATGAAACTGTGCGGAACTATAAAAAACGCCTGGTATCCCAATTACAGGAACTATACGGAAGAAACACTTGCAGAAGCGTTGCAAAAAGTTACTGATGGAGGTAAGTGATGTAAAAGAGTTATGAGCAAGCAAATTACGTTGATGAAAATAATCGTGTACTGATCTCAATTTTTATTCCACAAGACTGTTGATTGTGTAGTTCCTGATATCGTAACTAAATGTATAAGAAACGTTGATATTTTCTCTAATTAAAATTAAAAAGGCTGATTATTCTGAGTAATAATTTAGCGATGAAACATTTTTAATTTTTCTTTATCCTAGAAGTTTTGAGTTTTTTGAAGATTTTAAGTTTAGATAAGAAATTTAAATAGAAAGTTTAAGTTTAAATAGAAAGATTTTAGGCTTTATTTTGTATATGATGTTACAGGTTGATTGTTTTTTGTGTCATATATTTGATTATCCTAAAACGTTTGTTTTATTTTTCAACCTTGTAAACTGCTTAAAATCAGTTAACAATGTAACCCCTGTAATCAAAGACACCCGATTTTCAAATTGCTCTAATTTGAAATCTAAGTAATCAATATTTCTTTTTGTTTTTGCTTTTTATTCCTGTTAAGGGATACTATGATATTCTGTCGTAAAACGTGGCCTATCAAAATAACCCCATTGCAAGTATAAAGTTGAATCGACACTTATTGAATTTTTACGTCAAAACTATAAAAGCTATTTATTTTTTATTGTCCTATTATGATAGCAGGTCCCAAGTTGGCAATACATTATTTATTTTGTATTTTTCTAGCATAAACTGGCAAAGTTATGATCAATTGAATTTTAAAATTAATCAATGTATCTCCATTTTACGGTACATATAAATAAAATTGAAGATTCTATCTGTGATTTAAAAATAACTATGTTCTTTCAAGCGCATATAGTTAGTTACTCTTAGTCCAAAACAACCCTTTTTGACCTTTTTGTCTGTCTGTCTGTATTTTCATCAGCTCGATTACCAAGCATCCAATTGTACCTGTATATTATTATTATAGTGGCTACACCGTTGGTTGGTACTTTTTATCGTTCTAATAATGTAACAAAATAAAATATATTTTCTAAGTGAGTTGAGGTTCCCTAGTAATTCAAAGAATTGCCCGCAAACCCTATCTCGTTACAGGTCCAAGAAAAAGAAACACTGAAGTATTCCGTTTCTGTTTTCTAGCAATTTATTGTACAATTGACCCTCCGTGTAGTTGGGTTCATTAATTTTTTCAAGGAGTGTTTTGAAGTTATATCAAAGTGAGCTCAAACTAAATTTAGGTACCATTTTATTTGTATATGACTAAAGTATTTTTATTAAGTTCATAAGTCTCTTTGAGTTTTATTTGATTTTTACCTCACTAAAAATTATTTCAATTTATTTTTGTGTCTGCTTAATTTTTATTAAGTTTTGTACACGAGTTAGAAGAAATTACGACGGGATTTTTTTATTGGATGCCTTTTTCGTTGTTGGGTATGAAATAGTTTGAGTGTATTATTGATATTCTGTTTTAATGTAATCAAGTTCAGAATAAGTGTCTCATTGATAACCACTTAAGTACAGCGATAAGTATCATGCGAATATTCGTCGTCGCCATTGCTAATAATTGGTAATGAAAACTAAACACCTTCAGATGTGTACATTAATATTTGTGACGGCGTTTCACCGAGCACATTTCAAATGGGCAAATTCAGAATCAAATGGCAATTCAGAATTATATGGTATGCGATTGCTCCAAGATAATATTAGTATGACTATTTTAGACTAGTTTACACAAAACTTATACCGGTTGAAATTCGTTAAAAATAGTATTTCAATACTACTAGCATAATTATGCTTACAATGTAGTCAATACTTAAAACTTTCAAATATTTATTATGTTTTATAATACAAACAATTATAGAGATTCGGTACCTATGCTACACGATTTTGCTTCAAATATGTACCTTACTGGAGCTTTTCCGAACGCATATCGATTTCTTCTGTATTTTTAACCGACTTCAAAAAAAGGAGGAGGTTCTCAATTCGTCGGAATCTTTTTTTTTTATGTATGTTCCCTGATTTCTCTAAGACGCCTGGACCGATTTCGAAAATTCTTATTTTGATTGAAAGAGTATACCTCCTAGTTGGTCCTATGATCATCAGGTCCGGATCTGATCATGGAATCCTGAAAAATCGAAGGAACTCTTCAAATTTTATAAGCACTCTTGAAGCGATTTGACGAGAAGTCGGTTAATAACAACCCAATACTGTCGAGTTTGGGCTCGTTTGAATCGTCTTTACATGGACTTTGATGCTGGATGATTTCCGTGGTCTGATGATAGAGTTGGAAGGTAGCCATGAGATCTTTGTGATACAATAACCCAATCTCATCGAGGTCGCTTGATTCGACTTTACATGGACTTTGGTACTGGATGTTTTGCAGGGTCTGATGATGGAGCAGGAAGGTGGCCATAGGATCTTTGTAATACAAAGACGCAATCCCATTGAGTTTGTTAGGTTATACACGCTAGACACACTTAATCTACAAGACCAATGAATCACAATAATAATAAAACTACAGCTATATAAAACAAAGCTTCCATTCAGGGCTGCTATTAAAATTTCATCTGTGGTACCATTGTGGTGATCCAGCCATTATTTCAGCCGTTTTTCACGCAAGCGAATACGCAAACAATGGTTAGTATGCAAATGCACGTCAGCATCGTAACCGGTGTTCAATTTTGATTCATAAGCGAATGAAGCTGAAATAATATTGGCGTGTATATATTTTCATTAGCTGTCACTTGGAAAAAGATTATTTTTTATTTATTTTATAAAAGATAATTCCCGCACTAGGACTAAATCCTTTACAAATATACAACTAACGGACACAATGAACACCCAGACTCGAGACAACAATTTATGAATTACACAAAGTGTTGCCTCGTGTGGGGATCGAACTTACAACATTCGGCGCAGTGTCAAGTGGTGAGGCGGCCGCTTAAACCACTACGCCAACCGTGCAGTCAAGATATTTTGTGACACGAGAAAATTATTTAAAAGCTAATGACGTTATTTATTTATTCATTCATTTACTAAGCAATACAAACTTACAGTGGCGTCACCAAATCGCTTCCATGTATATGTTTACAAAATTATATTATTTATTTTAATAAATTTAATTACACCATTAAACATTTCAAATAAGATTAAACAGGGAATATAACAATTGAGCTTACATTATTGACATTATTTACATTTATTATTTTAGATATATAGATTATACTTAGGTACCTATATTTATTTTTGGACATTACTATTAAATACTATTCATTATGTTTACATTATTCCTTTATTGCATTACACCTTCTATTCTAATGTCATAGGCTATTGATATGTCGCGGATTTAATGCCTATAAAGATGACATCATTCATCACAGTTATATTGAAATATAATAATAGTAAATAATAAGTTAATGTGTGTTGAAATGTTGTACTGTCAGCGTTAAGCATCTTCCTATCAAGATTGTCTGCAACTAATATATTTATATGTTACTGTAAAAGCCTGTCCGTGTGATGACGGATTAAGAATACGAAATGTCACCACCCCATATCTTCACATGAGTGTCGTAAGAGCCGACAGAGGGACCATATTATGCAGAGAACAACACTGCAAGAGAAGGAAAACTTGATACAAACCTTATACCAACCCGTTTGGCCAGCGTGGTATAGTAGGCTTATTCCTCCTTTCAAAGGAGAGGCCTAGTCCAGCAGTGGACTGTTAAAAGCTGATGATGAGAGTAAAAGCCAGAAGTACGGTAAATCTTAAGATTTTCCAGTAAATCCTAAGATTTACCGGCATGAGTTGTTATATGTCCGAATTTTTATATAAAAACAAAGGTAAGTTGACGGAGTCCTGCTGCGCAGGGCTCCTATTTTTGCGTAAAGGGTCGAGAGGGAACCTAACATAACCATAGCAAATTTGGCAATTTGTCTTTTTTATGGACAATGTGTCAAATAATATAATTATCGAATATATGTTACAGTAAAAGCCCGTAAGATTAGGTGAGACTGTAACTCAAGTAATAAGGTTATGTTAGGTTCTCTTGTGACCCCCCGTGGGATCTCGACCTTGTCGTGGTGGGGGGCTCAGTAACCGTGGATTGGTTACCCGCGGTGAAGCTAAGAGGGATCCAGGAGGGGACGCTCCGCCTGGGCTTGACGGGGCCTGCGCAGGATGCGTCCAACGGTGCGGGTGCGGGGGACAGTTTTGTCTGTCCCTCGCAGTTAGGCGTGGTCGCGGGAGGAGAGGCGTGTCGGTGTTGCGTTGCCGCGCGCCCTATCTCCTGCGACCAAATGGGGGCGCACCATTCGATACGTCGCGATGGGGCCGCAGAGGAAGAGGAGATGCGGTGTTGCGTTGCCGTCCTCCCTATCCTCTGCGGCCGCTTGGTGTTTTGGCGGCGGAGCCCAATACCCTCATCCGCCGCCAAGGAGGTTTTGTTCGGGGCCCGCCGGACCATCTGGCGGGCCAATACCCGTCGGGGGGTTGCGACGTATGCTTGGGCGAAACCCGACCCTCCGACACACGGGTACATGAGGCAAACGGGTTGGTTTTTAGTCAGTAAGAATCTGACAGTCCCCTTCGCCCATCCCCCAGGACGGAGGGACTCCATGAGGATTTTCCAACCCGACACCAAAAAAAAAAAAGGTTCTCTTGTGACCCTTAACCCAAAAATAGGAGCTCTGCGATGCATGGCTCCGTCAACTTATTTTTCTTTATTAAAAAATTCGGGCATTACTCATGCTGGTAAATCTTAGGATTTACTGGGAAATCTTAAGATTTACCGTTCTTCCGGCTTTTACAGTAACATAATTATATAACTTATATTATTATCTAACTTATAAACTGTGCATACCGTTTGTTATAATTACACCAAAACATATTATCTCAGAATTAAATTAAAATATCTTGTACAAATAACACTGCCTCCATATATTATTACATTATGGAAATTTTAATCATTATAGTGAACTTGATCGTAAGCTGCACTTTGTATAAGAAGCAACCAATATAGATAGACATTCGAAAACCGCAATAAAACTGCACTCACAAATCTAGCGCTGAAAGCAAATCTCTAAGGATAACATATTTTCGTGGCCCTCAAAACTATAAAATAAAATCATTCCTACAGATATACATTGAAACATGGCGTAAACACACATAATCTGTCTTTCATCTCTAAATCGCTTCTTCGACCCGAGCTCCTATACATTTTAAAACAAGCCCCATACACTTGTCTGAAACATTTTCCAACAAAATCTCTATAAACCTTTTGAAATATTTAAAATTATTTTCGTATAAATAAAAGACAAACATACCATTATTTTTATTTAAACTTACTTAATATAAAGTAAGAACAGTAATTAAAAATTGTAGTGCAAGATAAAAGACTTAATAAGCTGAACAAGCTATTTGAGTGCAGTGTGGCGTAGAATTGTTTCTAATATTTGTTCTCAATCTTTGATTCTTATTCAAAACACAATTACAATGTCAATAACATAAACAATTGTATAGGTGGATAACACTAAATACAAGTTTTAACACTCTTTAACATCATCATCAGCCCTGTAAGTATATATACTGTCCCACTGCTGGGCACGGGCCTCTTCTCACTGTGAGAAGGGTAAGGACATAGTCCATTACGCCGGCAAAGTGCGGTTTGGCAGACTTCATATGTCTTTCGAGAACATTATAGAGAACACTCAGATAAGTAAGCGATAATTCACAATTTAATACGCACTAAACTTCGAAAAGACCCGAACCCTCTGCGTAGCAGTCTGTCGGTCTCTCCACTTGGCTATCGCTGCTATCGTTACTCGTAAACAAATCATGATTACTTTTGGATAAAAACGTTCCCACGGAACAAAAAATGACCCTTAATATCCATCTGTCTTTCAGTAGCAATATTGTTAATTGGTACAAAGTTATGCTAGAAATCATTTCATCAATATAATATAAGTATTACTTGGAGTGTCGGTAGTTCGATTTTCACACGAAACAACACTTTGTCTCACTCCACAAATCGTGGACTCCATTCTGAATATCATTTTCCTCCGTTGATTGTATGTTTCTAAAGTTCCCCGCGACCATCATTGATTCCAAGGGCGTGAGTCCTTTATAATAGAAATAATTATAATAGATTACTATATCCCCTATTTAATTGACGACCGTTTGGCGTAGCGGGAGTGTAAGCGACTACTACGCCGAAGATCGCAGGTTCGATTTCCGCTCAAGTCAAACATTTGTGTGCGTGAACATGAATATTTGTTTTGGTCTGGGTGCTTCTAGAAGCCCATACCATAGTACAAGCTCTGCTTAGTTTGGGACTAGATGGTGACGTGTGTATGTGGTAGAATATTATACAGGGTGTCACAAGACCCATCACCAAGCCGAAGTCTACTCGTTGTGGACATCATGCCAAGTCATACTAACCAAAAATAATACCTGGGAAACAATTTTTTTTTCAAGTTTTCACATTTTTTAAACCGCAATTAAAAGCGCGCGCGTGCAATGCTCGAAATCCCTACTTATCCATGGGGTTATAGGACATCTATAGAACATATTGGCGGGGTAAATGCATCGATTTTGTACCTAATTAGAAAAATTCCATACTAACTTTGAGCCTCAATATATCCTGTATTATTATACAGGGTGTAAAAAGACCCTTAACGAAAACTGAAATCCCATGTTGTACCAATCACTACGAAATTTTTTTACTTCGGCACCATACCTGGGAAATTACTGGTTCAGGATATATTGAGGCCCAAAGTTAGTATAAGATTTTTCTAATTAGGTACAAAATCCATGCATTTACTTTCGATATCCTATAACCCCATGGATAAGTAGGTACTCCGAGCATTGCACGCGCGCGCTTTTAATTGCGGTTTAAAAAATGTGAAAACTTAAAAAAAATATTGTTTCCCAGGTATTATTTTTGGTTAGTATGACTTGGCATGATGTCCACAACTTCGGCTTGGTGATGGGTCTTCTTAGAAAACTTGGTACGGTACAGTTAGGGGTAACGTAGTGTCAAATTATTGGTACAACGTACCGTTCTGGTCGTAAACTTGTGTGGTTTACTGTACTTAGAGTAGTTCTGGTACAACTAATATAGATGCTTTTTATTCTATCCGACAGAGAAATTGGAAAAGAAGTGGCGTATTTGTATTTATTTTAAAAGATGTTTGTGTTATGATTGCAAGAATGAAAGTTATTATTTTCATTCTTGCAGTTGAGACATATAATATTTGAGATAAAAAATAGCACCTACTTTACTCGCCTGCGCGCTGCTCGTGTTTGTAAGAAGGAATAAAAATATAGATACAAATTTCAAAACCACTTATAATTTTCAATAGGTAGTTTGGACAAAATTTTAGAGAGTTGTCGTCAAACTCTCTAAAACTTTGTCAGAAGAACGTTTCTAGATATGCTTCAATCTCTCTAATATTGAAGCAAATGCTTCGATGACTTTTAAATCATACTCTTTTAGGTACATATCATATTATATACATAACATGAACTATGCACATAAAGCCTATCTTAACTTGCCGTTCGCAATAGATTGTTAAAGTTAAGCACAGCTTGCACAAGTCATCACTTAACTGTCTGAACGCTCGTTAGACTCACTATTTTGTATTAAAATATTTTATTCAAAAGTAATAATCTAAAATCAAGGGAATTCTTTTCTTTTTTTCTCAGGAAAAGAAGAACTACAGATACCTTTCAGATCTCTCTTATGAGAGGGTATTACTTCCTAATTGCGGAGGCTCATGTACACTAATGGCTAGATAGAAGAACCTACAAGACTAGAACACAAACACGTAGTTCCATTAATAGTTTAAAAACTTCCTACATTATTATACTTATAACGCATAAACCTAATTTCACACTCGATGAATTTTGTTGAACGAGGTTCATGTGAGTCGAACCGCAAATATTGTTGGACTTAATGGTATGGAACTGCAACCCCCAGTGGGTTCAGTTGCATTTCAGACCTTACAGCTACTAGGAGAACTTGCAGTTTATAATATGAGCTGGTTAAACTAAATGAGTTCTGTGAGGTGACGGACAAAGAATACGACGTGTCGTACGAGACGATTAAGAAAATTATGCAAAACAAATGGCATCTATGGGAAGGGACAGAAAACAGTATACCTACTAATCCCTCTGGTTAGCAATTAAAGAAAACACACAAAGCAAATGGCGTTTTAGAAAAGAGACAAAAAACTCAATATCAAACTCTATACCAATCCATCTGGCTTGTAGTATCGTAGGTCAAGCTCTCTATTGATTCACAATTATATTTTGACTTTTTGACACAACTTAGAGAGGTCTATGTCCAGCAGAGGACTACGATATGCTGTATGAGGAACGAAATATATACATTTGAACCCAGTTAACATTCTTACCCCTATATTACACATTACTAGTAAAATAATAGCTAGTTATTCATAAAAAAAGACTCGTGGAAAATCAAATGACACCGCCAGCCATCAGAACAAGTGGTCTACATATATTTACGATGATACCAATGTTATATCCGTATGACAAATGCGTTCCGTGCCATATGTCAAGAAAAATAGTAAAGGTCACTCATAGTAAATATGTGCGTAAAAAAATAAAATATACCTATTATTATCTGGCGACACCCAGCAAACAGGTGGCAACACTTACTTTTGTCCAGGAGGGTTTGTACTAGTCTTGGAATAAGGGATCTTCTGACCCCGGGATTATGAAAAGCCCACCTCTTGCGGTTTCCTAAATAAGATTATGTATCACAAGAGGATTTAGTGCGGGGCAAATGTTGGGAGTATTGTAATTTAATGCAAAAGCAATTTGATAGCTGTTTTAAGGTTAACCGTAATCTAATTTAAAAAAGTCCTCTTTGTTTGTTAATGCATAACCAAGACTTATAGATTTTAATGTGAGTTTTACTTTATTGAATGTAAGCATTTCCTGGGAAAATAAATGTAGAGGAGGGCAATTGTACTTATCCTTAATTGGATATGTTTACTGTTTTAGATCGACACGTTTCAATAGCTTTGCATTACGGCTCTAGCTATGGCTAGTAACTAGAACGAATGCAAACTATTCTGAAGCCTACAGAACGTTACAGGTTAAAGTAAAATTATTTAAATAATTCTTAGACATCTTGTGATACCAAAATGCTCCGCAGAAGTTATGTGCGTATTCAATCGTTAATATTTGCTTGCCCCGTGCCTCAGACGGCATGTTAAGCCGTCAGTCCCAGCTGTCATGAAGATCTATAGCAGTCGTTATGGAGAGTCATTAGACCACTAAATAATTTGTAATTTTTCTGAACCATAGAATGTCACCATCCCTTTGGGTTGCGGAGGTCAGAGGGCAGTTGCTCTGTGAAAAAGCTAATATTCAGTCTGTAGTCAGTAGTTAGACTAGTAAGCGGACCCCGGCCTCTAAAGCAAAAATCTTGGGTGCAACTTATTTGTCGATCTGGTTGTAGAAAATAACTTCTTTGCGTCAGAATATCTTAAAAACGTAAATGAAAATAAGTTAATTTACCGACGTTAGTTGGTGTGCGTATACACCACAATCTCGGACTATCCCGCAACGCACACCACTAAACCAGTTATAGTGAATAGACGTTTTTGCACACATCAAGTTTCATTAAATACATGGCAGTACGTATCAGATTTTCGGGCGGTTCACCCAGTGTTTTTGCTACCTGTATATGAGCATGTTATCCCTCTTTGAACGTTCCTCGTTTATACGAATATTACTTTGATGGGATGGACGATGGACCATGTCGAGTAATGTCTGCAGCTTTTAAACGTTTAGGGCACCCCATTTATTTATGGATATAGTCTGGGTCACATCGCTTTTTATTTATATGTAGGTATGGCTGTTCGCATTATTTATACGATTTCAGGATGGAGGACTTTTTCTATTGACCTAGTACTTTGGATTTATTTGAATTAGTCCAAACAGTTTTTCAGGCCTTTGGAAATAAAGGAAGGTAGAGTACATATCCGATTACATAGTTCTAAATGCAAATGATTGTCGAACATGATTTAATTGACACTACGTTTTTCTCCGATCGCTAGTTGTTTGATCCTGATTAAAACAGCGTGGCTGTTATTGGTTTATAAAAAAAAACTATAACAAGAAATTTTATTTAATTCACAAAATATGCTTATAGAAAAATGGTTTCAAAGAATCCATTTCCAAATTAAAGCGTGATTCGCCGTTATAATTTTCTAATCAGTAGCAAAAAGGAAAGTCATAACTCAATATAAATTATACGTAGATGCCGATCTTTCCACCTAATATGAAGGTAAATCGGGCTTGCCAACCTAAATAACTAAACCGTGGTAATAATGCCATAGTACCAACCACACCTACGCGAAGCCACTCATTTTCACAACCTTTATTAAATGTCCTTACCCTCTAATTTACAAGTCCGTCAATTTCAAACCGTTGGGAATAAGAACATAGTTACATTTTACGAATAGTTTGTGACTGATTATAAGGCATGCTAGATAATCTTTAGCGAAAAATAAAACAAATCTGTATATCTTCTAAGACCGTTATCAATAACAACTTATCTTAATATATAAAATCCTTGCGTTACTGACTGACTGACAGACACGCTACAGCCGAAACTATTGGGCGCAGGAAGCAGAAATTTGGCATGTATGTTCCTTGGGGACTGTAGGGGTGCACTAAGAAGGGATTTCCCGAAATTCCCACGGGATCGGCCAAAATAGGTAAAAAAAATGCAGGCGTAGCTGCTGGCGTCCTCTACTCATACATAAATATTACGCTTATAAGGGTAAATTAGTACGAGTAATTATAGACTGAGTCGCAGAAAACAACCAAATTTTATTTAAAAACTTCCTTACGTTATCCAACTGACTATTAGACAACGCACAAATGAAATTATTTCCTAGAATCATCTGTCTTTGACCCTTCAGTAACTTTCGCTGTCAGATGAGGCTGTAATCTTACATCAAGTAGCGCTCAGAAGCCAATATGGATGTTAATGGGAACCAAAACACTTACTTTGTGAAGCTGACAGGTTGTTACATAGCCTGTCAAAATTATGCATAATTATGTAGAAATCATGTACCAAACATATAAGCATTTTATAGTATCGATACGGAGAAAAGAAATAATTCCCAGTATGGATTCGCGTTTGATACAGGTTGCTTTGTTTTATGTATATGAAAATCATTTCGTAACCGCGGTTCGTAAACAGTATGTTTAAACATTGGGGCACATAAGCTTTCGCGTTAATGATACAAGTTTATTTGATGGGTGTTAATCGCGTATATCAACTAATTAAAGGTATAAGTATATACAACGATCGTGGGGGCGGGAGTCCCGCCGCGATAACGACCATTGTAATCCGGTTGAAACGTTGGCAATACATAGGTATTTATGCCTTTCTTTAGTTGATGCGGTTTAACATACATACATAGACTCACACATGTTTCCCGGAGGGGTAGGCAGAGACTACGGAACGCCATTTGCAACGATCTTGACATATCTCTTTTGCTTCATTCACTCCCATCAGTTTCCTCATGCATGCTCTTCTGTTCAAGGTAGTTCTAACCTGTCCTGTTTTTAGGACGACTGCAATTTGGTTAGAGAACGTCCGTCTAGGTCTTCCCCTTCGTCCTGTCCCATTCACACTTGCCTTATATATCTTCTTTGTAAGTCTATCGTCATCCATCGTCTCCATGTGCCCAAACCATCTTAACATGCCTTTCTTAATGCTTGTCGCTACATCTTCTTTTACTCTAAATGAACTTGTATGGTGAATACAAATCGCAAAAGTCTAAAATCGATTACTTTTACCTTAATGCTTAACGCAAGCTTTCAATATTCTATGAATTTGGCAACTTGAGATAGATATTTGATAAACTGCATACAAAATAATTATGCTATATGGTTGTTAGTCATTACGCGCTTGAGATCAGATACAAAACTTAATAAAATCGCGAAAATTTTAAGTAATTATTGGGTAAACTGACTCTCGAACAAAAGTTCAAAAATGAAATAAATTGTTGCTTTCCCTAATGTTTACCTTCAAATTATATTTACACCTGCACAGGTTGTAAAGAATGTCAAAAGTATTAAAAATACGACTTTGAATTTTAACTGGTGGAAAAAGAAGACAAATAAATAAGAAATTAATTAGTAGATAAACTAGTCAATTAATAAGACAATATACAATTAAATAGTAAACAAGGTAAGGATAAATAAATAAATTATTACTTAGAAATTTTGTTACGTGAGTGTTGTAAGAGGTGGTAAAAGGAAAATGTACTATGAAAACAGTACCTTTGCTGAGGAACGGAAAACTAAGCATCAAACCCAATACGTCAGACCACTGTGATATAGTTATCCAAATCCTATATCCTTATTGACTCACACTTGTATAACTGGTTACTGCTATACAAATAATGAGAGGCCTATATCAAACAATGGAATGCCAAAGACTGTAAGATGAATATTTCACCAAGAATTGATGACGTTCAACCCTGCTTTGACAGTATATGGATATTAATTTTTGTAACCAAATTTAGCGGCGATAGTTCAGTGGTGTACATAATGAACTGCCGAGAAGATGCTCTCGGGTTGAACCCTAGGAACCAGGCGCACATACCTCTGACTTTTCGAAGTTGTGTGTATTATAAATGTTAATTATTGCTGGCTTAATAATGTGCCCGATAGATGACAATAGGTTCGCCCCTTATTATATTGGAACCGAAACATAACTGGCTACCTCTGCCTACCCCTTCAGGGATAAAAGCGTGAAGTTATGTTACCAAATTAAAGCTGCGCAAATAATCATAAAATAAGTCAAGAAAGCATTATGACAGTAGTTAGAAATACACCTCTTCGAATTCTAGTCATATTGATCGCTATTTTCATCCAATAAATACAGTGTTATATCAGTATACACAAAAAGGATTCTTTGAAAAACACTCGTTGTAAATGATGCCTTTATATTATATCAATTCATTCTCTTCGGGCCGACTTTAGAAAGCCCCCTTATCTCCAGTTACCTTCAATAAGGCTGCCACTGTTGTCCAGCGCAATACCTTTTATATTGTATAGGAATTTTAAAGGACGGCGTTACACCGTACTGTAAGCAAAAGAAAACAAACAATAAAAATAATATTAATATCAGATATAATAGCTATGTCGGTACATACCTATTAGGCCTGATATAAATATTATTGGTGGTGATTTAAGAGCCGCTGGTCTTAATCGCGTATATCTAATTGTGTGTGTGTTGTGTGTGGGTAGTTGATCAAACAACTGCTTTAGAATCAGCTGTTAAAACTTTTTTGAAATAAAATAGTAATTATAATTTAAATATAAATTTAATGTGTAAAATAGATAGCCAACATCAGGTACCTTAAGGCCCATTAAGTGTTATCTCCACCATAGCACAAAAACACTCACTCACTATGGAAGCTTCTTCACTCAATCTCCGGCAGTATTTTGAAGAATGGATGGCCAAATTAGAGGCAGATCTCCAAAAGACGTCCAAGACTTCCAACACAAGCAGCTTAGCGGAGGAATTTTCAAAATTCAAGGATTTTGTACTCCAAACTTTGAAAACTTTTTCTCAGCAAGTGGAGGTGGTTGCTCGTCAAGTCGACACTATGGAGATGCGCAGCCGCCGGAAAATGTTACTTCTGCATGAAGTAGAGGAGCAGAAGAATAAAGAGACAGCCGAGGTATTTGCGCAGGTTGTCAAGCAGCGGCTCAAGCTTGACTCCTTCACTTCTGCAGATATCAAGCGCTGCCATACAATGGGTCGTGAGCAGTCAAACAAGAAGCCGAGACCCATACTTATCAAGCTTCTTTCGTATCGGTGCGGGACAGCATATGGTATTGTTATGAGACCTTGAGTAAAGTGTTTTTAAAAAAAAGAAATTATTAATTGAAGGACACTTTATTTGACTTTCACTTTATACTAAGAATATACAAAATTTGGTTTTTGAGGCAAGTGTCACCGACGGGAGATGGAATCGAACTGACTTAATAAAAGCTGAAATAATAATGAAGAATCAAAAGTGCTGACTAAGGGTGTTAGGAAATAGGGCTGCACTACACTTTCATATACATTAGCTATATATAACAGCCCCCGGGGACAAGACTAAACTTACACCTGAATGGTGAAGTTTACGTAAAAGGTATAACAATTGTAGCTAATTAGTGTCTAATCTTAGGTGCAGAAGTTCTCGGGGATTCAGGAGCCACTTCTGAAAGCTCTTCAGCTTTTTGTATTTCAAGATTAGTTTTAAATTTTCTACTGAATATGCGTTGACACATGCTCAAACTAAAATATTTATATACTAAGAATATAATTAATATTAAAACTATAATCGATATTATAATGGTTGTGTAGGAATAATATTCCCCGTATAACACAATATGTCGTTTGTCAAGGACTTTGTCAAGATTATTAACAATCAAACTTGATGCCTTGTTATGTTCTGATACTATAGAGTCAAGGTTAACATTTTTTAAGTTAATTATTGGGGTGTTTTGCTTAAATTTCTGGTGAGTTTCCAAATTGCAACAGCTATCGTTAATTAAGTCAAAGTTGGAATATATTTGTTGAAACTTTATAATTTTGTTATATTTTGGAATTAGCCTTGAGTCCTTATAGTATGCTATACAATGTGTAGGGAGGCTTAAGATACCTGTGCCGGAAATTGTTATTTCGGAATTACTCAATTCATGACCATCAATTAATAATTTAGATTTTTCGCTTATTACATATATCCACTTATTATTAGTCAATTGTTGCCAAATTTCTAAGTGGCCTTGAAAGAATTTAGTTTCACATTGATTGGGTATAGATATAAGGGCTTTAGATATTATTGCCGATTCGCAGATCGGCGTAGCAGAACTAGAATATATGTTTAAAGTTTCACAAACATAATGAAAATTATATATTATCTTACAACTACTTAAACTATCTCATTAACAATAATAAGACCTATCTCTAGTTATACCCATGTACTTGGCTGACGGTAATATGGCAGAGAATGTGTTATTAACTATAGCTATTGGCAGTGGTAGGCAGTGATACAGATTGTATTCTTTGGGTGTTACTAATGGTAACTTGAGTACAAACACTATTTTGTTATCATTGTAGTAACTCGCGATTTCAGATGTGTTAAATAACATGTAGATATTTTCCAAAGATAAACTAATGGGTAATTGTCTATAGCTTTCCAAAAACCTGTAGTTTTCCACCAATTCAGCAAACAATTGTTTTGGTGTGATAACAGATGGGTATAAAATATTAGATTTGCTAAACATTATTCCATTTATAATGTCTTCAACTTGAAAAGATAATGTTAATAAGCTACTTTCTAATAAATTCATGATTTCGTTCATTTTTGATTTAATTGATAAGGTATCAGATAACAGTGTTAGATTTTTCTGATTAATGGATAGACTTTCAATTGCACTATTTAACTGTTGTTCATTCACATTAATTTTGTTTACTACTGTAATCCCTTTATAGAGTAAAGGGTAGAATTTGTAATTAAAGTATTTTCTTTAACTAATTTTGATAATTGAGTATGGTCATTTTCAACAGTTCTAATAGCATTGCTATATTTAATAGCATCGTCTTCATTCATAACACCGAACAAGTGTTTAAAAACTGTGCCGACACCACCAAACCACGCTGATCTTTTGGACCGATTTTCTAATAAATGAGAAATTGATTCAAAGTCGCGTATTATGTCGTGATAACGAATAGTTAAAGGTTGATGCATATTGTGACATTCAATCTCACTGAATACATTGCTTTGCTTACACAAGTACCGGGAGGTTCCTATCACACCGTTCAGATTATTTATGTGTGGCTGTATAAAAGAAATATCAATAGGAATTACTACACTAAGATAACCGTCTATCACTTTTAACCCTTGAGGTGCGATCAAACTAAAGGCAAAGTGCCACAAGTGCAAAGGGTCACGTTGCTGCAAATTTTCATTGGCATAGGTTACCGGAAAAAAAATAATTATGACACCTTAATATAATTATATCACATAAATTGCATATCATTGTGTTGGTTATAAAATCAGCTATGATAATAATAACATAAATTACTACTAAATACTCACCTTTCCGGCAAAACAAGCTTACAAACTTAGAAGTTTGTTATTTTTCACTGGTTCGCACAAACATTTCATCACATATTAATGAATTTCATTACTTGTTTGGTTCATAAACACAAAAACATTATCACATATACCTTTAGGTTTTCACACAATACATTATTTATTTGTAACAAATGAATCTAACGCCACTAAAAAAATTATAATCCGAACGCGTAACAAAAAGTTCGCCATGCCGGGCCGCCATGTTACTGTCGCGAACACTGTGGCTGTGAATTATTTATCATTTGAAACACGATAACAGTGAAAACGTACAACAATACTAGTATTTAATTGCTAAAATATGTTTTCAGATAAATAATCTGGGTACTTTTATGTCTTTCATAACTATTAAAAGAGTATTTATCATAAAACTATTACGAAAATAGCAAGTTTCAAGAGTAGAAATAGCCGTTCTTAAAAGTTTTTGCCTTTTATCACTGTATTTCTTGTCTCTGTCACGAATAATGTCACTTCACAATTAATATTTATTTATTTCTGAGTAAATCTATATAAGTATCTTTATAAAATATTCACCGGTTTCTTCCACAAGACAACTTTCATTATAAAGATCGCGGAACAAAACACAACAATGGCGGACGCTTTCGCAACTGAGACACAGATAATTATATTTCAATATTTTTTGGCACGTTTCGTTTCCCTCACCCTTCTAAAACGATTTAGTTGCATAGAATATGAACTATTCTAATAGTTACTACTTTCGTTTCTTGGTTTAAGTAAAACAATACGTAAAAAATCCGCGACCAATAGGACGACTTTTTAGAGCACGACCATGCGTGCTGTAAACACATGGGACCACTTGAATTAGAGCACGACCGTGCGTGCTGTAATCACGTGGGGGGTTAAAGATCCAACCGGATCAAAATATATACTGGGACTATTCGCCATGGGTTGTACGTAGTTTTCCTGTGCCAAGGACAGGGTACTGTAATAAAATAATACAAAATAATTAATAAAGGTGAATCTAAACTAACTAACTTAAGAGATGCGCCGTCGCGCGAGTTTGACCTCATCGTAATGATGGGTCACGTGATGTCTATTAATTAATAAGGTAAGGTAGTTTCTATTATTTATTTTTATCACCTTATAGGGGCCCTTCCATACTGGCGACAGGGCTTTTCGCATTCTAAGATGATTTTTCAGATATACATAGTCACCGACTTGATATTTAATGGGGCGAGTATGCGAGTCGTAATATGTTTTGGAAGCTTCCTTAGACTTTTGGATGTTCTCAGCGGCTTTATCTCTTGTGTATTTTAGTCGATGCTGAAACATTTTTACGTAGTCCGGGTAAGTAACTCCTTGAGCAGGTTCATATATGGAATTTGGTAAAAAGGGTTTGTGACCAAATATTAATTCGTAAGGTGAATAGTGGTTAGTGGAATGTATAGTTGTGTTATAAGCTAACATTGCTGTATACACGAATTTAGGCCAATTATCTTGGTTTTCGCAAACGTTAAATATTCCTTTAAAGTGGAATGACTCCGCTCGAGAGCACCCTGTGTTTGCGGATGATACGGCGAAGACCACAGTTGCTTAATTTTTAAGAAGGAACATGTTTCTTTAAATAATTCTGCTGTAAAATTAGTGCCTTGGTCGGTTAGAATAAACTTAGGTATGCCAAACAGAGATATGAAGTGAATCAGGCACTCGCTAGTCTCCTCAGCAGTGGTGCTTCTAATTGGGTAGGCTACTGAATATTTGGTTAAGTCATCCTGGAGGGTCAAGATATATTTTAATTTACCGGGCCCAGATTCGGGAAGAGGACCAACTATATCAAGAGATAGTCTTTCGAAGGCGGTAGTAGATGTGCTGGTGATTTGCATCGCCACTCTATTTACTTTACGTAAAGCTTTGTTAGTCTGGCAAGAAATGCAATTTTTGACATAAGTCTCAATATCGCTACGCATATTTTTCCAATAATATTGCTTAATCTTAGCAAACATTCTGTTAGACCCGAGATGTCCTGCAACAGGGATGTCGTGGTTTTCTCTAAGTATTTTTACAATTTTGCTAGGACAAGGATAGTATATTTTATTATGATAGATATGGACACTTATACCTGTGTTATGAAATAAATGAGCGAGCATGTTGTAGATTTTGACGTATGCATGTTTCTCAAAAGGGTTTTTAAAATCTGTAATACTTATACTTTCAGTGCGTTCTGCATTGTTTAAAAGATGGTTTTTAAGATTTTTTAAGGACTCGAATATTTCGTTATAAGTACATTCGTCAAAGTGATGTACTTTAGTGAATAGAAAGTAATAAAGTTTACTATTGGAGGTAAGAAGTTTGAATGAATGTAATGTTCTTTCTGATTCATTAAATGTTTTGGATTCTGTGCAGTTAGACAGTATTTCCTGAACGTAGGGAATAGATTCGTCGAGATCTAAAGAAGTTGGGATTATTATAATTTTATGTTGACTTTTTAGTAGGTTATCATTATGTTCGATAATTGCCGTATTATATGATGTAGTTAAAGACATTTTTAAAAATTTTTAATACGTGTCGTTAGGATCAGGCAGGGTTGGAGCTGGAATATTAATTTCTGGAGTTGGATATCGTAGGTTTGGGGTCTGTCTACTAGTAGATGGTTGTGGGTCGTTTTGAAATTCGGGGATTGGTTCAGGATTATTTGGTAGACGTTGAACATCTGGGTGAGCTTCAGGACTTGGAAGGCTCAGGGGACTAAAGTCATTGTTTTCTTGGTTAAAAGGGCTGAAGTCTAATGGGCCAAGGTCGATAAAGTCGTTTTCAAGGTTTTCAGGATGAACGGGGTTTATAGGATATCGTGATAGAGCGTCAGCTGCCGAATTTAATTTTCCTTTGCGGTATACAATTTCGTATTCGAATTCCCCTAGCTGTAGGCGCCAACGTTGTAGTTTGCTGCTTGGGTCAGTGTGATTAAAAAGCCATTTTAAGGGACGGTGGTCGGTCACGATTATAAATTTACGGCCAAATAGATATGGTCTAAAGGTTTTACAACCGAAAAAAATCGCCAAAAGTTCTTTCTCTGTGGTGCTGTAATTGGTTTCATTTTTATTTAAGGTTCTGGATGCGAAAGCTATAGGATTGTCTTTACCGACTTGACCTTGGGATAGAATTGTGGAAATCGCGTAGTTGGATGCATCACAAGTAAGTGTGAAGGTTTTCGTGAAGTCTGGGTATACGAGGACGGGAGCGGTAATTAGTTTATTATTTAGGCATTCGAAAGCTAATTGTTGTTCATTAGACCTAATGAAAGAGGTATCCTTTTTTAAAAGGGAAGTAAGGGGTTTGGATAATTTAGAGAACTCTGGAATGAATCGTCTGTAGTACGAAATAAGGCCTAAAAACGATTTTATATCTTTGGGACACTTCGGGATAGGAAAATTTTGAACTGCTTTAATTTTGTTGGGGTCTGGTTTAACGCCACTTTCTGTTATAACATGCCCTAGATAGCCTACCTCCTTACGCAGGAATTCACATTTGTCGGGCTGTAATTTGAGGTTAAAGGATCGGAGTTTTTGGAAGACGGCTGTAAGGTTTTGGATATGTGTAGATAAGTCATATGAGTAAATTACGATGTCATCCAAGAAAACAAAGCATCTTTCGCCTTGAAGACCCGTGAGGACATTATTCATTAGCCGCTGGAATGTTGACGGCGCATTTTTTAAGCCAAACGGCATCCTGGTAAATTCAAAATGGCCTTGAGGGACACTAAAAGCTGTTTTACAAGCATCCTGAGGCGCCATTTCTATTTGTTGGAACCCAGAGGCAAGATCGAGAGTTAAAAGTATTTAGAGTTGCCTAGTTGGTCGAGGATCTCAGTGATGTTAGGAATAGGGTATGTTTCTCCAATGGTGATGTCATTCAATTTTCTATAATCTATGACGATCCGCCATTTCTTTCGGCCCGATGCGTCAATCTTTTTGGGTACAATCCATATCGGAGAAGACCAGGGAGATATGGAAGGTTGAATAATATTTTGATCCAACATCTTTTGAATTTGTAACTGCACTTCTTGCTTATGGATTTCAGGGAAACGATAGGATTTTACATTGATAGGTTGATCAGAGGAGGTTTGAATTTTATGATGGATGGCTTGAGTAGAGGTTAACTGATCACCAGGTAAGTGGAAGATGTCAGAATACTTAGAACATACTTCATAAAGCGCATTTGATTCTTCTTCGTTCAAGTGGGATACACGTAAAAGTTTTAGGACTTCTTGGGTTCTATTTAAACATGACTGATTGGATTGTATCATGTGAGATGATTCATTGTCGAAGGGATGTAATGTCAGTTGAAGGTTGGAGTTCAATGTTACAGGTTCTTCTGATGTATTTAATACCGTAAGATTAATTCTATTATTGTTTTTGACTCTAACTAGACAATTTGCAATATAGAGTGTTTCATTAATGTGCTGGTCAAGAATAAGACCTTCTTTTAATTCGGGATTTAAGACTGAGCATTCTATGGTAATTTCAGATCGAGCAGGGACATGATATACAGGATGTGTAAAGTTAAGATTAATTTTATTTTTGGCAAGGTTCAGAACTTTACGATTATAGTCAACTGTGCACTGGAAATGGGTAAGTAAATTATTTCCTATTATACCGTCATAGGATAAGTATATTTTATCTACTACGTGGAATGTAAAAGGAATTGATTCTCTACCAAATACTAAGTTCATATTAAAGTTACCTAGAGTAGAGACGGTAGTGTCTTCATTATTATCTATACCTTTTAATTTTATTGTATCATTTTTTAGTTTCAGGTTGGAGTATGACTGGATGGAGGACTTTTTGACAAGACAAACGGAGGAACCGGTGTCTACAAGGAGCATCAGTGGTTTATCGGATACTGATGTTTGAACCAGTATATGAGGTAAGGACACTTTAGCGGGTTTGCAGGCTATTTCGTAAATTTGATCTTCCTTTATAACAGAATTTAGCTTTTCAGTATTAATATTCTTAGAAGCATCTTGATGGACTTTATTAGGATATTGATTATAACGTTGGACACTTATTTGGGGCTGGTTCCCCTTGTGGTCCTTAGTTTTGCAAATATGGACACTTGTTTGGGGCTGATTACCCTTGTGGTCCTTGGTTTCTGACATATGGACACTTGTTTGGGGCTGGTTACCCTTGTGGTCCTGGGTTTTGGAGATATGGACACTTGTTTGGGGCTGGCTACCCTTGTGGTCCTTGGGTTTAGAAGTAAAGACGCGTATTTGGGGCTGGTTACCCTTGTGGTCATTGGGATTTGAAGGGGTGCCGTTAACATTAATGGATAGCGTTAGGGGTTGTGATTTGGGTCTCACGAGACACCTCCGTGAGCCCATTACTCGTTTAAATGGCCTTCGTCGTGTCCTTGATTATCATCATAATGATAATCATTCTGGGTATCGTTGTTATAAATATTGGATTGAATTTCGGAAGGGTTATCATCGATATTTTCGTTTACGCAATTAACGCGAGCTGGTCCAGCCCTAGAATAATCTTGGTTATACTGCATTGGTCGTTGCTGAAATTGAAAAGAACCTTGAGGCTTAAACCTGTTGTTGTTGTATTCCCGTTTTTTACAGATTTCGAGGGTGTGCCCTGGAGTTTTACAATATCGACAAAAAGAATTTTGGAATATCTGATTGGGCTGCTGAGACAGGTGAGGCTTAGTGTTAACATTATGAATTGCAGGTCTGAACGTGAAATTCTGCTTTGGAATAGGGCGTTGTGACGTTGCATTATGGCTCGTTGTTGGCAAATTACGTTTATACAGCATGTTTAGTATTTTCTCTTCTGACACGGCTAAGTTCACTGCTTCGTTAACACTAGAGAGCTCGCGTGGGTGACATATGTCACCCAGGGTGTAAAAATGTTAAATAACTTTTGAACGAAACCTGACTCAGTGTAATCCTCTCAGGTATTCCTCAAGTACGAATCATCCCATGCGTCAGTAGTGCGCCATCACTGTAGGTGCATTGACGTGTACGCACTGCGTTTATAAAGTACGTGGGTGACGCATGTCACCCGCGCGAGCATTCGAGGAAGTTTTAGAAAAAGTGTATTTGCGATTGTAAATCAATTATACCCTCAAGTAAGTTATTTGTTACATTTTTATTTTACATGTTTTATGGTCAATAAATTGTAATTGACGAATCGGTTGTGTATTTACGTAAATATTATTGTTTTATAACTACCAAGTGATAAAATACACAGTCATATTGTCTTAGGTTATAATGGCGTCAACGTCGAGAGATTTGACTACAAGTAGATGCTTGGAGGAAGATGAAGGAGAGGATAGTGGTTCCGAAGAACGAACAACTCCAATTGGTTCGTCTCAAGTTTCAGATATGGAACAGGACAGTGATAATGTATCTGACGACGACGAAAATGTGCCTTTGTCACAGTTATTTGGTTATGAATCTCGCAATGGGACCAAATGGAATAAGTTTCCACCAGCTACAACTAAAACCAGGGTCCATAACATTATGACGAGTCCTTCAGGTCCAAAAGGTATTGCTAGAGATGTTTCAACTGCTGTCCAGTCTTATTTGCAAGAGGTCGGGTACGAATAGGTGAGACCGCACATTATAAAACGTATTTCCCAAGAAAGAATACCAAGGGCTGTAAAATTGAAAGCCAGGTTACTTTTAGGGCTGCCCGAGAACCCACAAGTACAAAACTCGCCAATACGAAGTGGAAAAGGACGGTGTGACTTCTGCAGTAGAAGAAGAGATCGGACCACATGCAAAACCTGTAGTAAATGTAATAGGCGTGTTTGTCCGAATCACCAAATCATAGTGTGCCCTAACTGTGATGAAATCTCTACTGAATTGGTATAACCCATTTCTAAACTTTATTATAAGATGATTTATTTACCAAATTAAGGTTTTGAAAAGAATTAAAGACTGACTTATCACGATAAGTCAAAATTATGTTAATTTTTATAGAAGTTTAATTTTTGTTCAAAATTCAATTTAACTTAAGCAATTGTTAAGTTTTGTTAAAGTATTTAGTTGATTAGTAACATTTTAACTTATTTATTTTCATCAAATTAGAATAGTAAGAAAAAATCCCATATTTAATGGGTGACATATGTCCCCCGCGCGAGCTTTCTAGGAAAATTTTTGACGCGAGCCCTCTAGTGTTAAGGGTTGAAGGATTCTTTCCGCGGACTAAGTTTGAAATATTTGGCTTAAGGCCAAGTAGAAAAGTGTGGAGGGCAAGGTCTTTCATGGCGGCTGTGCGGCCAACCAGCTCAGATTTTTTCTTATTAGACAAGGTGACTTCCGTTAACAATTTTGAGAGACAAGTTTCAAGGCGAAGTGCATACTGATTAACAGGTTCGCTTGTTAGTTGCCGGCATTATTGTAAATCTGTAAGTAGGTGCGCATAATGCTTCCTTTCTCCGAATTGTGTTTTTAAGAATTCTCTTAATTGGTCCCATGAGTCAAACTCCTTTATGGCGCAAGCGGTTTCGGCTTTCCCTTCTAATTGTGATAGAATAAATTTAAATAATATTGATTTCTGGGCTTCCGTGGCTAAGTTTATGGCATTGTCGCAATTATTCACAAAAGAATTTAATTTTTCACGGGTACCGTCAAAAGATTTTATGAATTTAAATAGGGTACCGATTTGAACTGACTCGCCCTTTTCTAATTTGATTTGGCTTTCCTTGACAGACATGGCTAAAAATAATGTTTGGTAAATACAAATACAATTAAATTACGATACGGTGTAATAGGCGGCCCACCGAGTAACTCTATATCGAATACGGTGTGGTCCTGATAAGCGCAGTTGCGATGCGGTCTGTTACTAAGAATTAGCTCGTGGGAATATTAGTTAAAGTACAATGCTTATAATTATAATGGTAATTTTACTATTGTGAATACAATTATGGCGAGATCAATAGTTTTTTAAACGCAACACTTTATTTACGCACTAGATGGTTTAGTTTTTAGTTGAAATTTGCCTATACACTTTCACAGAAAAATTATATTAAATGGTCACTTACAGTAGCACGCAGAGGTAGACAAACCGGTACATGACGAGTACGCCTTCCTTACGCTCAGGAACGCGATGCTCTCGATGACTGGAGAGTGGCCCTCTCAGGCTTTTGCTGTCGCGCCGTTTGGTTTTACAGGAACACGGAAACTGACGGTTTTCTTTCAGGGTCAGGACGTATTATCTCTTACAGGTGCAAGCCAGAGTTACTGGAGACACGGCGTAGTTAAGGTTTAGATGACCTTCAACTCAGGAGATACATGTAGGTATATCTTTTACAGGTGCAAGCCAAAGTTACTGGAGACACGGCGTAGTTAAGGTTTAGATGACCTTCAACTCAGGAGATACATGTAAGTATATTTTCCACTCGCAGAAACGATACGAATTTTCAGTAATATAATATTGTTCTCAGGATTCAGCGGACTACAACGGATATCGTCTTCGCAGGCACGAGACACTATAGAACAGGATAATAGGATAGCAGGATAATATAAAATGAGTTCGACGATTTTATAGAAAGTTTTGGATTTCCTTTATGACACTCGCGAAATAGTTAATTTTCACATGAATTATCGCGGATACGGAGACGAACCGAGGATACTCTACAAAGTATCCCACCACGCTGCCACCAAATTTGTTATGAGACCTTGAGTAAAGTGTTTTTTAAAAAAAGAAATTATTAATTGAAGGACACTTTATTTGACTTTCACTTTATACTAAGAATATACAAAATTTGGTTTTTGAGGCAAGTGTCACCGACGGGAGATGGAATCGAACTGACTTAATAAAAGCTGAAATAATAATGAAGAATCAAAAGTGCTGACTAAGGGTGTTAGGAAATAGGGCTGCACTGCACTTTCATATACATTAGCTATATATAACAGTATGCTAAGACCATACTAAAAGGAGCCGGTCTTACGCTATCGGAATTCCTGACCCGATCGAGACACACAGCGTTCATGGCAGCCCGTGAGAAGTTCGGTGTAGCAAAGTGCTGGACGAGAGAGGGCACCGTCTATCTTCTTGGCGCGGATGGGCAGCGACATCGTATTCTGTCCCTCAACGATCTCGATAAGGTCAAAGGCTCGGATACGGAGAAACCCGCTGTAAAGGCGACAACTGCGAAGACCAAACGGACTGCTGCGCCGAAAAAATAGGTTTTCTTAACTTTGTTTACGACCAGGTAAATTATTCTTAACTTCACTGTTTACCTTTTTCTAAATTATTTAAATTTAATGTGTAAAATAGATATATATAAATTTTTAATGTTATTTTAATTTTTTTTAGATATATGTAAAATAGATATAAACAAAGAATTCATACGACTTGAAAGAGTCATTTATAAGGTTGAAGAAAAACATCATTTCAACTTACTCATGTTACCGACTTATCAACAATAAATGTTTATGTTAGCGCGCCCATCTGGCGAGCGGCGGCGCGACATTTTGTTTAGAACGTGAGCGGTCAAGTGAATTCGGCGAATTGGCGCTAGCGGTCAAGCGGGTATAGTATGCTAAAAATATATTTATCAATAATTTCAGAACTACACCATCAAGTACTTTTGGATCCTTCTACAGTCATGAGTCCATTCCTAATGGTTGCCTGGAAGAAATTGCTGTATGCGATAAGGCCGCCAATTGTGCATTTCTTGTTTGTGCTCATTCTATGTATGTTTTCCTTATGTGGTGTACAATAAAGATATATCTAATCTAATCTAATCTAATCTAATTAGAAACTAAAAGTGATATACTTTTTATTTTTCTTAGGAATTATACCAGCCGTGGTCAAGGAATGAATTCTATGTCTATGTATTTTATAAACATAGACATCGGTTAATCCTGGGTAATCATGTAAAAGTCACAAATGCGTGAGCGACCTGGATAGGAAATTGAAAAGGACGAGGAGGGAGATGAAGAAGACGGAAAAGGGAAAAGGGCCTCTGGTACTCTCACTCACCGAACGAAACGCTACAAAGAAACATTTGTGTGCATGAAAAATACATACATATATGAAAAATACATAGAAACACCCAGACCAAGACAAACATCCATGTTGTCTTGGTCTGGGTGTTTCTATGTATAATATGTATGTATTTACCAAAAGAAGTATATATGTATATTTATCCATTATCTAGTACCCATAGTACGGCTTAGTTTTGGACTAGATGGAGATGTGTGTATGTGGTAAAAAAAAATCTATTCAGGCGTCGTGTATGTCTTACTGACTTCAACAATACAAATAATTAAGCACTGAAATTCTCCTGTTATCTTACGTCGATATTCGGTGAGATGGTAGTACTTCCCCGGTGGAGCAGAAAGTTTGAAAATATTTATTTTATTTTATTTTATTCTTTATGCACAAAAATAGTACACAGGTGGACTTAATGCCTAGTGGCATTTTCTGCCAGTCAACCTTTTGGTGGTGCAGAGACAGATGAGGTAGGTGCATTAGCCATGTGATGAAAAAGAGGAATTATGTATTAGATACATATCAATAATTTAGGTACATATTATATAGATGATGAGAGTGATGAGCCGATTCCTTAAACTTAGCAAAGAGAAGATTCCGTACTTTCGTTTTAAATGCATAACGGTTGGTGGCCATTCTGACTTCAGGAGGGAGCCTGTTCCATAGCAGAACAACCTGGACGACAAAATAAGAGTTTACAGAACCTGAATTATGATATTTAGTATCAGCCCTGAGATAATCTGTGCTACTCCTGGGCTCGAACCTTTTCTCATAATTAGAAGAGTTAGCCACAGTCCACCACACTGCTCAAGTGTAAGTTGACTTTATATTAATGTAACTGTGTCCGCCCGATTCAATTAGAATTTCATGAACCGACTGCCTCCGTGGTCCAGTGAATAGCGTATGTGACTGCTGATCGGAGGTCCCGGGTTCGATTCCCGGGTCGGGCAAAAGTGTTACTGTTTTTTTTTTAATTCTCAGTAGCAGCACGGACTCTGGTGATGTGCCCGGTAACAGCAATAGACTCGCCCCCTATTACGTGGGACCTAAATATTCATGGCGAAATGTGGGTGTAATATTACGCCTCTGCCTACCCCTTCGGGGATACAGGCGTGAGTCTATAAATAAAATAAAAAATATCATGAATTTCCTTCCTGCAAAGTCTCCAAAGTACATCAATGACAATAATTGCGCCCAATAGTTTTGGCCGTGTGTTGTCAGTCACTAAAGCAAGAATTTAATGTATATAGATTAGAAAAACATTTTGAATCTATGTGTGTATAAATCGTGTAGCTAGCAACCCACAATTTCCGCTATCAAAATCATTTAGGTATAAACTTCTAGAGCTACCACGACTTGTTATACTTACTTACGGAAGTTTTACAACACACGTTTAGACCTGCGATTGCTATAAATTAAGTAGTAACAGATCCGCCATTATTCTGAATTGCACGTCTTTATCAGCGAATCGAATACATTAGTCGTGTATTACACGCCCAATGGTTTTATGAACAACAGTTTTCTTGCTAACCGCCAGTTAAGCCTCGTAAAAATTAGGCAGCGTTGCAGAACGGTCGCAGCCCTTCGGTAGACTTCATTTACATTTGAATGTGGCCCTCTACCATTGTTTATACACCGTACTTGTTAAAGTCCCTCCTGAAGGTTTGATGTATGTAGGTTAGAAATTTTGGCTTTATTTGCATATTAGCGGTGTCTACTCTGGGTAAGCGTTGAAATTACTGTTCGTTGGGTGTTGGATTAGGGGATTAGGTTGGCTGATCTTAATATACGTTGGAGCCTACTGTTTCGCTTATCACTAACATAACTTAAGAGGGTTGGGTTATAAATAATATTCTAGCTGCTTTGCATGTTAGAAACTCTCTTTTAACTTCATTATATTATTAATTGAATTTAACTAGGCTATTGTTCTAGAGCTGAAATATTGACCGGCGTAATAGTGTTGTGGAACTTTAAATTGGGAAAAGGAGTGCAGTTATTTGATAGTTTGTTAAGTAGGATTTTCTTTATTAGTTTGGGATAAAAGCTATTTTCATGCAAGTTTATGGTGATTTTAAATTGATTCTTGTACGTTTTATTTAAATGCTTTAATTTACACTTAAAATTTAAAACAATACTGAACCTGCATTTAATTACTATGTATTTAGATAACTGATATATTCATATATAATCTGAATCGGTATAAATAAAATTCGAACAGCTCATGAGATCGGAAAGAAAGGTTTAAAACAAAATGTGTGTGTGTGTGTGTGACTATGGGCATCTATAATCCTCAAGTTCTAAATATTTCGATATTGCTGGCAAACTATATTTTAACAAACTTAGACCAACTATTAAGCTTTTCAATGTTTGTCCAACAGATTTAATAATGTGCCTGTTAACCTGAATTGTAAAATTGAAATTAAATTACTATTTGAAAACTCAACCATGGTTTACTATGGCTTTAGAGTTTGAATTACCAAATTTGCATTTAATTACAAAACCTTGAGTGAATTCGACTTTATAGGCCGCGATAAAGTTAATTAATCTCTAGTAATAGTGAAAAATGTTACTCTAGTTCTTATGGTTCAAATTAATATTGAAAAAGTAAAACCAAAATAAACTGTGATATACTCTGTAAATAGTAACTTTATTTCAATATTTAATAAAAGTTCTTTTAGTTTTCAAACTCAAATATTCATTTTAGAAAGGAGCTTCGTTCGTGTTTTCGTTATTATAGACAACATACTCAAGCAATTAATGTAGTTGTCAACGCACTCAAGTAAATAATTTAAGATACTACATATTTTTATATTTTTTATTTAAAGACTCACGCCTGTATCCCCGAAGGGGTAGGCAGAGGTGTAATATTACACCCACATTTCGCCATTAATTTTTAGGTCCCAGGTAATAAGGGGCGAGCCTATTGCCGTACCGGGCACATTACCAGACTCCGTGCTGCTACTGAGAATTTCCTAACGGAAAAACCCAATAACACATTCCCCGACCCGGGAATCGAACCCGAGACCTCCCAATCCCACGCGCACATTTATGCCCCGAGACCAACTAGGCAGTCATTATTACAAACGTAACAAATTTGGATTACCTATTAGTAGTAATAAAAAAAACAAAGCACAATACAACATAATAAGACGAAAAAACTGAAGAATTACAAAAAGGTCATTGGGCATATCTGACCCGCTTTGCGAACAGTAGCGGACATTAACCAAAATAGTTTTAAACATAGGGGAATTATATGAACTTTCAGCGCATATAATTGTTTGATTAAAAATCGTCGGAGAAAAATGTACAGGATCCTCTAAAAAAGAAAACAAACGGTATCAAAGGTTTTTATTTCATCTTATAAAGGCATAAAAATAATATCGAAATGAGCTAACGTTTAGAGATATGTTATGCTTTCGCACATTGAACAGGTTTGTTTTCGCACATTAAATAGCTGCGCCACATCACTAGCATTGTTTATTATCTGTCTTGGGCCATATACCAGGAAGCAACAGACGCACCCGCTGCCTTTTTAAATGATCTTATGATTGCTTTGGATCAAATTAAATAAAAAATATTTTAATGAATCAGCATTTAAATTTTCTTAGGTACCTATATCAATTAATTAGCGGACGCCCGCGACTTCTTCGGCCTCATTCAGTGATCCCGCGGGAATATCGGGATAAAAAGCCTATAACCTTTCTCATGAATGTGGCTATCGAACACAAAAAGATTTTTTCAAATCGGATCAGTCGTTTCAGAGATAAAGAGTATGGATATATACATAGATAACACTTGAATTTTTTGAGATTCCCGTAGCTCACATTAATGCGACTAATGCCATAGTAAATGAGAGCCATATTGAATACACTCTGCTATATTTAGTTTGTGTCCGCCAAGGGTATGGTTTCCATACTAAGGTGCCCATTTACCTTTCGTCTTACAATTACAGCAATCTGGTATCCAGCTCGGCGTGTACCAAACCAATAGAGACCGACGCTGATGATTTAATATCAAATTATACAATTACAAATCTTAACGCCTTTATCCCCGATGGGATAGGCAGAGGTGTATTACACACCCACACTTTGCCAGTTATGTTTTTGTCCTAATGTAATAGAGGAGGGCACATTATTAAGCGAGCGATAATTACCGAAATTTCGAAACGTCAGAGGTGTGTGTCCGGAGTAACTGGGTGTCGCACCCGAAACCATCGTCACAGCAGTTCGTTACGTACATAACTAGGTTATTGCCGCTTAAATTCAAGTCAGTTTTAAGCAGAAATTACTAATAGAACTCACCCAAAATGCACTGAAATGTACACAAAATATCACTTTCCCTCTCAAGGTTAAAGCCGGGTCTCCACTAGGCAACATTTGGCGCGCGACACGTGACGCTAAACATGTACGACAATGCTGCACAACAGCGCGCGACGTTGCCAGCTGGCGCGCAACATGATGCGCGGCTTGTTGTTTGTTAAGAGCATCGTTAGTTGAGCATCAATTTTTGTTGATTATGGTTGTTATTTTGTAGGTATTTTCTAACCCACCAACGTGTTTTTTTTCTTTTTGATGCATTTTTCGATAAAATGATAACCACTGCCGCTGAAATCAACACAAGTTCCTCTGGCGCCATGTTGTCGACGACTGACGTAAAGTAGTAGATGTGTAGACACACAACGTATTTCAACAAAAATTCCGCGCTGACTTTCAACATGTTGGGCATTATGTTGGGCAACTTGTTGTGCAACATGTTGCGCGTCAATTGTTGCCTAGTGGACACCCGGATTTAGTATACATTTACGGGAGGATTTCGCAAAATGGTATATTAATGAGGCGGAGTTAAGCTCGCAATATATTTAGGTAACACGACGCCACTGACGTAGCGTTTAGTTCAAGCGATTACAGCATTAATAACAGTCATTAGGCACGATTAAGCATGTGGCGGGCGTTTTAGTGTTGTGTGTGTGATGTGTTAATTTTGGAGATGTATAATGAGATGAGTTCTTTGTTTCTTTGTGCTTGAAGGGATTTTTGTCAGTAGGTGCCGGTTAATTTATTTGTTCTATTGTTTCAAGATGGCAGTGATAGGCTTGTGGGGAAGGAGACAATTAGCTTTGCAGATTTAAACCTCCAGCGCCTTCCATAGACTTTTAGTATTGAATCGATCTACGTCAATCTAGTTGTCTCCGACTAGTAATTAATCAGTATAATAAATGATTGTAACTAGCGCAATACGAAAGGAAAGAACATACTGTTTATATGATGCAGTATGGTTTTTAGTCTATTTATGACTTTAATTAAATAACTACTGGATACCATTAGTATAAAGGTATATTTTATTAAGCAAAATTTTACTAGACCTCTCCTAGTAGACTCGCTCGACATAGTAGTAGATCAAATAGCGAGTTCCACACACGGTTCATGAGTGAAATAAATATGTTTTTCCCATGGAAATAATACTGTATTTTAAAATAATTCCTAACCGAACTACTTACAACCATACTCAATTAAAAGAAAATCTGTAAAGTGAAGTGTACGATGGAAAAATGGAAACATCATTAAATTTTAAATGTATCGTACTTTATAAAAGAATAAAATATCAGTAAATATTTTTGGACTAGGCAAATCAAATACAAAATCTTTCTTTCTTTTTAACATTCCGATAGAAAATCTGTAAATAAAACAACATTGTAACAATCAATCTGACAACAGTTGAAATTGATTACCGTTTTATAGTTTCGGGCTTTGTATACATCAACTTTTTTTATTTTTTTATTTTATAGTAATAATATTTGTGTAGCTTACGTGGGTCGAGTAGAAATAAAGTTATATTTTATTTTAACGTGCGATAAAGAGCGTAAGCTCACTAGCATGTTTTTGCAAATAAAGATCGTAGCGCGGTTAGTCGCATGTGATAGCGTGGGCATAAGATATATGTATAAATACAACGTATATAGCCTTTTTGTATTATTATAGTTCTATTGGTCAGGTGTTTGGAAAATAAAAGATACAACTATCAAATCTTACTTTCATTTATTCAGCATGTCACAAGAGTATATTTTAAAATCTCAAGTTCTGATTCTACATTTACATTTACTGCCACGTTCGCAAAGCAAGGGCATAGAACCAAGAGAAAGAACGTGGCTAAGAAAACTCTTGGCCATTCTTTTAATAGTTGTAATTATCGTTTATAAAAGCGGTACAATCAATACATACTACTATATCGGATAGCAAGGTTGTGGGTAGTTCAATATTTCAAAAGTAACTATTACCTTAATACAATAGATTAGCATAATTCGTTTAGTAATATTCACCACAAATATATTTGCTATAGGTGTATTCAATATTTACCACTGAAATATTCACCACACGATGTATATAATAGACACGACTTGTATCTCAGCATATAATTCGACTCTGTAATATATGATACCCCAAGATCTGAACTTTAACATCTCACAACTGACGAAACCACCCACAATATCAATTATATAATTGCTACGCTATATTATTACATTAATTTTACATTGCCTATATTGACAATACTCTAAATAACACCACAATAACAATGAAGAATTGTGAAACACATTATTAGGAACAACACAATATAAAAACACAATAATATAAAAGTTAGAATTATATCGTACCTTAGTTAGCCGTTGCCGGGACAGAACTGAACAGAGTCTGTTCACACTTTATACTCTATTTACCCGTTTGACAGTGTCAAATGCCAAAACGACAAACCAATTTGTCTATTTTAGAATTGGCAACACTTGTTCGTCTGATGTTCACACTTCGACTGCCGGGAGACAACTGAGTGTCGCTCCGTAGCGATCTGACTTTTATAATAGTGAACAAACAACTCACCAAGTGGGGATATGACGTTTCGTCGCCACGTGCAGATTGAAATACAATGTTTTATTACAAAACTAATTCATAATGCATTTAATACTTAAAATATAATTATCTTAACATTTTATAGAAACATATATATGCACAATAATCAGAATTATCTATCACATGCGGTTCGCCACATTACGGTCAGCCGATAGTGCGTTCACGCTATAGAACTTGTAAAATGCACCTGTGCTGATTTTTTTTAGATATTGCTAAAAACAAAATGTTATGTAAATACATTAAAATACAATACAGACAGTTTGTTCAAATTATTTATCAACATTCGTTTACCCTCCTAAAGCCTTAACGAACTCACATCATGACGTAACGTAACTTAGAGCTATCAGCAGTATTAAGCCAACTCGTGGTATCTTAACGACTACTAATTTAGACATGAATCCTTATACGTAGTGTTTATCCTTATGCTAACAGAATTGAAGATAACCATGACTGTTAATTAACCTTTATCAGACTAATGATTGTAAGATGGTTGTAGTCATGTTATAGATGTCATAAATAACTAACTCCTCCTAGCGTTATCCCAGTTTCAATCTGGGGTCCGCTTACTAGTCTAACCGGATTTGGCTGAACATTAGCTTTTCCACAGAGCGACTGCCTGTCTGACCTCCGCAACCCGAAGGGATAGCAATATTCCATGGTTTAGACTAGTGTCAGTTTATTTAGAAGGTACTGACGCCCTATAACGACTGTCAAAGATCTTCATGACAACGGGGACCGACGGCTTAACGTGCTCTCCGAGGCACAGGACAAGCGATAATTGACAATTTAATACGCACATAACTCCGAAAAGTCATTGGTGCGCGCCGTGGATTCGAACCCGATACCCTCTGCATGGCAGTCTGTTGGTATCTCCACTAGGCTATCGCTGCCTAGATGTCATAAATATGTATCTGATTTTAGAGTGGAATGAAAGACGAGAAATATTTCTAATTACCAGCAATTGATAGCGTGTCATGACTTATCCTTCGTAGAGGATGGATAAAGTTTAGCAATTTATGTAGCATTTACATTATTGCGCTCATTTCCAGGACAGGAATAGTAATACCATGTCGGTTTGTGAATATTTGATACAAGAGTTGTTAATGCTCACTAAGTATTCGGGCAAATTTGGTAAGACAAGTAAGCGGATCCTGTGTTGCAACTGGGATCCCGCTAGGAGGATTATCATGATTATAATAACACCAGGCATTTGGTATAGCAGTGTCATTAATGTCAACTAGCTTAGCACAAGCTGAGTGGCTAGTAAGCTTTAAGTTTCCCCACTCATTGCGAGGTTCCTAAAGAGTTGATTAACAATCCGAGATTGCATTTCTCTCAATGTAAACAGATACTTGTTAATATTACAAATTCAAATTCAAATTGTTTATTTGCGATATATGGGTATTACAAATATTATCAGTTGTTACAATTGGGGTAGTAAGGTATCACCATATTTCAGCCAGGTAGGCATGCTAAATGTAACTTAATTGTGCTAAATACAACTTTTCTGTCTATTCTTAACATTTCATAATAGTCCACGTAAAAGAAAAGCGGTATAATACGTCTATATTATATTATCATTGAGTTAAAATTCAAGTGACTATATTATCTCAACTGAATATTTTATAATTACAATAAATACTAAGCAGAAATTATAATAAAAGCAAATGTATAATTATTATGTCAACTTATATGTCAAGCCTATATCAATGTCAGGAATAGTATGTCAATAAATATTTAATTAAATTTATATTATAGTTATAAAGGAGTTAAATTTATGTAATCAATAATGTCAATTTATTAGAAATGTCAAACTTAATCAATTATTTATAAAAAAATTGTCACTTAAATATTCATTGACCAAGTAGTAACACTTATTTAGTAATAATAATCTTATTCTATTTTTGAATGCATTATAATCTGAAGTTTGAAGAATAGATTTGGGTAATTTATTGTAAATACGTGATGCCATACACAATATACTTTTATTCAATAAAGCTGTCTTATTTAGTGGCATAGTTATAGTTAAATTATGTCTTTTACTATTTAGTTTTGTAAACAACTGAATGTTTTTCCTTACAAACAAAAGCACTTCCAATATATACAAACATGGGAGTGTTAATATATTCAGCTGTGCAAAAAAAGGTTTACAGCTTTCTGTAGGTTTTAGATGACATATTGACCTTACACACCTTTTCTGTGCCACAAAAACAGCTTCTTTATCAGTTGAGTTGCCACAAAACATGATACCATACCTTAAAAGAGGCGCAACATATCCATGATATGCAGTCAACACAGCTGCTTGACTTGCTATTTTCTTAGCATATATAATGCATATGAAAACGTATTGACTCTATTGCAAAGCATTTCGATGTGATTTTTCCAATTTAAAGAATTATCAATATACATCACCAAAAATTTCGTCATATCAACTTCGGCAATTTTTTTATTTAAACAAGTAATGTCCATGTTTGAGATTTTATTTACCCTATTCCTGAATGTCATAAAATTTGTTTTGTCAATGTTTAGATTTAAATTATCTAATGTCAACCAAGCTATAATATTATTCAATGTCAAATTTATTTCCTGTTCTAATTGCGGTTTGCTATCGCCAGTAAATATAATTGTGCTATCATCGGCAAATAAGACTGTATTATACTTTGTTACTTTTGGCAGATCATTTATGTAGATAATAAATAGTAGCGGACCCAGAACACTACCTTGGGGAACACCAAGTGATACGTTTCTGCTTTGTGAGGTGTGGTTAGTAATACTCGCAATTTTACTAGATGTACTTATGCTTGTGATCTGTGTTATTTGCATTCTATGGCTTAAGTAAGACCTAATTAAGTCATGAGCATTTCCTCTTACTCCATAGGCGTATAATTTGTTCAGCAATATTTTGTGATCGACATAATCAAAGGCTTGTGTCAAATCCATAAACAACGCACATACCTGTTTACCTTTGTCTAGGTTAGTTAGCACTGTAGTTAGGAAGCTATGTACAGCCATATCAATGGACTTATTTTTCCTGAAACCAACTTGCTCAGAACAGAATAAATTATTCATTTCAAAATAATTGTAAATACAATTGAACATAACCTTTTCAAAAATTTTTGATATAACGGGTACTAGTGCTATAGGTCGATGATTACATAAGTCATGTTTATAATTTTTCCTAAATAAAGGTTTAATAATAGTCAATTTTAACTGGTCAGGAAATATGCCATAAGCTATGGAGAGATTTATTATATGACTTAGGACATGTGATAGTGGAACTGATACAAGTTTTATCATTTTAGTTGATACACCATCATATTCAGTACTGTTTGTGCTTTTTAAATTTGATATAATTCTAAAGATATCTTGAGGTATTGTGGGATGCATAAATAACGATTTCAGCTGGTTAGGTATTTGCATCTCTTGACCAATTGGTAATGATTGATGGACTTTGTCAACGAAAAAATTATTAAAATGATTCGCCATTTGTGTAGGATCTTTTATGATAATACCATCAACATTAATGTGCTGTATTAGTTCATTTTGTATATTACGTTGGTGGTTGCGGATAACCCTCCATGTAGCTTTGGACTTATTAGTGGCTCTACATACATACATATCGTCACGCCTTTTATCCCCGAAGGGGTAGGCAGAGGTGTATTTCTACACCCACTTTTCGCCAGATATACTTTAGTCCCACGTAATAAGGGGCGAGCCTATTGCCGTACCGGGCACATTTCCAGACTCCGTGCTGCTACTGAGAATTTCGTGACAGAAAAACCCAATAAAACTGCCCGACCCAGGAATCGAACCCGGGACCTCCCGATCCCACGCGCACATTTATGCCGCGAGACCAACGAGGCAGTCGTATAGGGTTTGATGTCGAGTTTTCCGTCTCTACGCAAATATGGTATTTGCATCGTGTTATCCCTTAGTCGCCTTTTACGACACCCACGGGAAGATAGGGGGTGGTGACACTTGTATTCTATGCCGTCAACCACACAGCATAAATTAGTGGCTCTATTAATAAAATTGTCGTTTTGAGCCTTTTGTGTTAATTTAATAATGCGATTTAATCTTAGTGCTAAAGCTTTGTACTGAATTTTACAGCTATTAGTACGTTTTTTCCTGTATTCCCACAAAAGTTGACGCTTTCGTTTACAACATACTCTAATACCTTTAGACAGCCAGCGTGGTCGCACAATATTTGATTGCTTAACTTGTTTAAAAGGAAAACAGAGGTCATAAAACAGACCAAATAATTCATAAAAGTTTGAGAAAGCAACATTTGGATCCTTCGAAGTAAAGACCTCATTAAAACTTAAAGAATCAATACAATTTTGAAATTTGGTTTGGTTTTCTTTACTATAGTCTCGTACAGTGATGTACCAATCTTTGACCGAGGTATGCGGTTTAACTGGACATGTTAGCAGTTGTGCTGTATGATCTGAAAGTGCCAATTCAAGTACTTCGGCTTTACAGCTTCGTAAATTAAACAACATGTTATCTATGCATGTTCCACTTACTAACCGTGTAGGTTCATTAATACCTAGTTTCATATTATAACTATGCAAAATTTGTTTAAATTCAGTCTGTATGTTACCATCATTTAGGATATTTATGTTAAAGTCGCCGCAAACGATAACTTTCTTTTTACTATAACAAAATCGATGAAGTAGCAAATTTAAATTTATGAAAATCTTATTAATGTCCTGTAAATTTGACCTTGGCGGTCTATAGATGCATATAACATAAATATTGTATTCCGTTAAGTGATCCCTGAACAGTCTATGATTTGTTCCAATGAATAATTATTTATTGCAGGTATTGAATTAAATCTTATTGTATTTTTTACCATGATGCAAGATCCTCCGCGTCGTGTTTTCCTACAGAAATATGAACCAAGACTATAATTTACGACTTTAAGAGATTTTTTATCAGACACAGTCATATTGTGTTCAGTGAGACACAAAATATCAACATGTCTTCCTTTTTCGGCTTCAACAGAATCGATGGTTACCGTTAAGATATCGGATTTGCTCACTAAACCGTTTATATTTTGGTGAAGAATAGAAATATTATTACTTACGAAAAAGCTCACTACACCTTTTTGGAGTCGATACGATGCTAACATGTTCTAGAAATTGCTCTGTCTGTGTACACTGATCCCTTAAAGATACCGTATCATGTTCTGGTTTGTCATATTTATGTTTATTATAGAAGTCGTACTGCAGTCTATAGTTAATATGTAATATTTCCTTAAGAAGTAATTGAGATTTGTGGAGAGCAAGAAAATGGCGTCTGGGCAATACTTCACAATAATTCATGTCAACATACTTACAATGATTCAACTTGGTACACAGAAATTTTATCTCATAATTTAATTTACGTTCGTTTAAAAACTTATTGTAAGGCACTTCTGAAATTAAAATATTGGTATTGTTGTTACTAGTCAAGAATTGTTTTAAATTAAATATTAAATCATTGGGCTGCTTATCATTAGTACCACCTATAATAATAATAAAGTCATTTTTATTCAAAACACTTATCTCTTCCTTTGATGACTTCAGGACGTTTTGCATTGTGGCTCCTGATT
The DNA here is from genome assembly GCA_944739405.2 of Euclidia mi. Taxonomy (NCBI): domain Eukaryota; kingdom Metazoa; phylum Arthropoda; class Insecta; order Lepidoptera; family Erebidae; genus Euclidia; species Euclidia mi. Next base: position 67,664,108 of record OX123192.2, read on the forward strand.
TCCAATAAGTCTTGACCAAAAACTTGTCACCTACTAATTTTTGAAGACAATACCGTATTTTATATCCTTGTTGATCTGACAAGACTACGATTTTCCGTATATCATTTTCCGGGTTTTTTTCTACTGGCAGTATTGCTGGCAAGTCTTCTTTTATATTTGCAGTTTGGCAATTTTTATTATTTACGTCAGATTCTGGTTTTTTGTTGGACGTTCACGTTATTATATCTGCTTTCAACGACGATGTAGGATTGTCAGTACCTTCAATTTTATTAACATCCAAGGTTATATTTTTGTTATTATGTTGTACTGGTTTGTTCTTGTTGCGTCTACTAGGTGTCATATTTTTCCTACTAGGAGTTAAACAAATTTTCTTGTACGTCTCATTCAGTTTTATAGCATTTTGCAGATCAACTTTTAGACGAAAATTTTCACTGTTTAGGTTCTCTATCTCTGTGTGGGCACTCTGTAATTCGTCGGACAATGACTTAATTCGCTCATGCAGCTCATTTACATATTCACAATCAATATGAGAACTTTCATTTGGTATACTCAACATAGTAGTGTCGAGAAATCGAGATTGTTCAGAACTATTATTTGTAATATCTGCTAAATTTTCGCATGAGTTTACTTTGCCAGGACGACGATATGTTATATTTGTTTCTGAATCCATTTCAGTGTAAATTAATTTGATAAAAGAAATTGGTAGAATTATTTGGTAGAAATCTCAAATTGCTTTGTTCCAAACTTGGAGTTGATATGTCTCAAATGTGACATTTAGTCACAACTGGAACGCGCTCCAATTTTGATTGGTTGTTGGCAGTGTATATTTTCCTTACTTATTTTGAATGTTTTTTTCACAACGTTTCTTAAATTTAATAATTTAAGGACTTCACTAGTTTTTCTGATTAATAGTTGAAGCTAATTATATACATTTGGCGCAATCGAAATACTACTGCATTTGGGTAGTCAAAACACTGTCAGTATACTGCGGGCTTTCATAAAATTGTTTGTTATTGTTTTTGTACCACTTATCACTGTAACAGGTATTAGTCACAAACGATTCACTGCAAACTTTGTCACTGTATTGTCATAAACTTAACACTTATTATCATGGTCAATTACGCGATATAGTCACTTTTAATTATTTTATTGAAATTAAAATACGAGCAAGCTAATATACTTTAGGCAGGGTTGCCAGCCTATTCCAACAACAACGGCTTAGCAGAGACGTTCACAGAATACGATAGAAAAGTAATTGAAACATCCTCGACCCGAAATAACGTCACCAATTGTTACAAACCTTTTATTAAATTCGTTATGAACAGTCGCTGTAATGCGAAAATATGTTAATTGCGTTCGCCCAAATCAAGCTTAGCAAGAAATATTCTTTTTTGCATTTTGTTTGTGTAAAGATCATGATCACGTTTGTTTGAAATTTTGAGAGAGAAAGATGTATTCTTTATTCTCTAGGCAATAACTTTAGGACCGTTTAGGTACGTGTTTTAGAGTGGTGTGATCTATGAATGCTTTAAATTTTTCGTGAATTGTACATATAAGTTAATGTTTATGTAACAGATGTGTACCGCGTTATAACTTGATAATTATTTCTCAAAGTGAGTGAAAGAAGAACCTACCCCGTTGGAAGACTAAAAAAATGCGGGCCTGACATCCTAAGGGATGATGTGCGTGTCAATTGTCTAACAACCAGGGATGCCGAAGACCGTGTGATGTGTAGAAGATACAGCCGGATAGCAGACCCGGGCGGGCATGATCCAGGACAGTGCTAGGATAATCATGATGATGATTTTACTAAGTGAGAGATAATTTGATGGTAATATCTAGTTGCTAGTCTCGCCAGCTGGATCAACCCGTGTGGCCAACATGTTATAGTCTACGTACGTAAGAACTACGCTTCTTTATTTTATTAGGTACATTTCTTTTATAATAATTACTGAATTGTGAAATATTTTTGCGTTATGAGCTGTCATACTATCACAAGTTGTAAACCAGATAAGTGTGCCTTTATCCAAATTTGGGTTTAAAATTGTGTTTGACGATGAGGGTTATGCCTTTGCGACAGAAATACAATAATTAACTTTGATTATGAAATTTGAATTAAATGAATAAATAGAATAGGTACATCAGTTTTTTTTATTAAATAAGAGGCAAACGATAAGTCTAATACCTGATGGTAAACGAAAACCACCACCAATGGACATCCGCAACACTAGGAGACTCAGAAGTGCCTCGCCGGTCTTTAGGATGGGTAGAAATATAGGAGGAACAGCGGGTTACCTGAGAAGAAAAATGGCTCAATGGAAGTTTTTTAACTTGAATGACATAGCTGAAATAAAATATTTAGTCCAACAACATACCTACTCTGATATTATATACCCAAATATAATGTTAATTCCATAGGTACATATAATTATGCAGTACGCGATATAAATAACTGTTGTTATCTATATAAACTAAATTAAATTCTCAAGTTTCAAATGGACACCGCTATCCAAATAAATAAAATTGATGTTTGAACACGGTGAGCAGATTTTTTAGTATACAGGGTGTAAAAAGACGCTTAACGAAAACTGAAATCCCATAATGTACCAATCAGTAAAACATTTTTTTACTTCGGCACCATTCCTGGGAAATTACTGGTTCAGGAGATATTGAGGCTCAAAGTTAGTACGGATTTTTTCTAATTAGGTACAAAATCGATGCATTTAATATGTTCTTTACATGCCCTATAACCCCATGGATAAGTTGGTATTTCGAGCATTGTACGCGCGCGCTTTTAATTGCGGTTTAAAAATGTGAAAACTCAAAAAAAAAATCGAATTCTAGGTATTATTTTTGGTTAGTATGACTTGGCACGATGTTCACAACGAGTAGACTTCAGCTTGGTGATGGGTCTTGTGACAGCCTGAATGATTATGAAAATAAATATACAATTATTATAGCTAAAATACAATGTTTAAAATATCTCTGTGTGTTATCTGTTTTTTCTGCTTATCAGCTAAATTGCTTTTGATGGAAAGAATAGCTGACGCTACATAAAGATAAGAATCAAATTGGGGTGCCGTGCAAAAAATAAAACGAACGAAATATTTATCAGCTATGTTGTATTATGAATATTCTGCCTAAGAAGGAAAAGTAAGCTACAACCAATATGTGTCAAATCTTCTGGAGTACATAATTATTACTGGTGTTGAACGTCGAATGACGGAGATGAAACCAGATAGAAAGATAGATAAAACACTTTATTGTACACCAGTAAATACACAATATTACAATGGATTACATCAAAACCTTAAAACTAGTGGTACAAGGGCGGTCTTATCGCACATTGCGATTTCTTCCAGACAACCTAGTTCGGAAATATATATTAAACTAGAGGACGCCAGCAGCTACGCCTGCATTTTTTTTTAATTTACCCGTTTTGGCCGATCCCGTGGGAATTTCGGGAAATTCCTTCTTAGTGCACCCCTACGGTCTCCAAGGAACATACATGCCAAATTTCAGCTTCCTGCGCCCAATAGTTTCGGCTGTAGCGTGTCTGTCAGTCAGTCAGTAACGCAAGGATTTTATATATTAAGATATCAATGCTAAAATAGTGGGTAATGGCGTACCTTGTGGAACAGTGATTGTGAAAAAAAAAACAATTATAGTGGATGGGAGAAAATATTTGTATATCAGAATAATATGAAATATAATTATACTTATAAATGTAACATAATTAATAAAAATAATACCGTACATAAAAATAAATGTCAAATTTATAAATATAAATATGCATACAATATATATACCTATATTAATATATAAAATTATATATATACATATTTATAAATAAAATACTAATATTGATATATACACAAACAATACATGGATGAATAAATACGTAAACTAAACTGTATACTATGGGTATGTGTGTTTAACAGTCATGATGAATCTGCCATATAGTGCTTAGTGACGAGATTTTTAAATATGTTTAAGGACTTAGCCCGTCTGATAGATTCGGGCAACGCATTCCATAATCGTACAGCCTGCACGGTGAAAGCTTTTTCAAAGAAAATCGTTGAATATGTAGGGACTTTCAGTTTTAGGTTTTCTGATGATCGTAAGAACTTAGAATGTGTATTATGAAGATAATCGAACCGATTTTTGAGATACATGGGATAGGAAGGATTAAAAAGAATATTAAAAAGAAGACAAAGAATGTGAGTATTCCGTCGAAGGCGGATTGGTAGCCACTTGAGCTTGTTACGAAATTCAGAGACGTGATCATATTTACGTAAACCGTATATGAATCTTATACAGAAGTTTTGAAGTCGCTCAAGTTTATCTAGCTGGTCCTCATTGAGATCTAGATAGCTGGCATCGGCATAGTCAAGAATGGGTAGAAAGATGGATTGCACCAGTGCAATTTTAGTGGATATTGGCAGGAAGTTGCGCAATCTTCTCAATTATGCTGAACTAATATTTTGTAGCTGCACAGTCCAAGACAGCGTTTTGTCAATGTATATCCCCAGATTCTTCACATCATTACTTATAGGAATTACAACGCCACCAAAAGACACCTGGGGAAGCATTGACCATTGAACCTTTGTCATCATTCTGGAACTGCCGATAATAGTAACCTGGGTTTTAGCAGGATTAATCTTAAGTCCATATCTATTAGTCCAGTGTGTAATTTCAGCCAAGTCATTATTAATAATTGAGATTGCTGACGGCAAGTTGTCAACCTTCGCTTGAGAGTAAATTTGCAAATCATCTGCATATAGGTGGTAGGAAGAAGTTAAATTATTTGAATTGAATTGATAAAAATTGAGAAGAGTAAAGGAAATAAAACGTCGCCCTGAGGGACCCCTGCAGCGTTGTCGCACCATGGAGAAAAAATATCATCCAGATGAATGCGCTGCCGGCGTCCAAACAGGTAACTACGAAACCAGTCGATCACTGATGGAGATATGTTAAGAGAGCTTAAAATGGCGAGGAGAATGTCAAAGTCAACAGTATTAAATGCATTGCTAAAGTCCAGCAAACAGAGAACTGTTAGCCTGCCACCCTCCATGCCTGACCTTATATCGTCCGTAATGCTGACAAGGGCAGTTGTAGTACTATGACCCGTGCGGAAACCAGACTGAAAGGGATTGAGGATATTGTTTTTAGAAAGGAAGGAGTTAAGTTGGTTATGGATGAGACGTTCAAGGACTTTAGAAAGGAAGGGTAGTATAGATATGGGTCGATAGTCGGAGAAAGAAACAGGAGTGGATTTTTTAGGTAAAGGAACTATATGAGCCTCTTTCCAAGCTGTTGGAAACACGCCAATTGAAATGGAATGATTGAATATATGGGAAACAATAGGTAGGATCTCATCGAGGATAGGGAGAATCATATTGCGGGTGATACGATCACTGCCGATTGCGTTAGATGTTATGGACATGATGCTCTTCTTAACATCACATGCAGTAAACTGACTAAAAACAAAAGGAGTATAGTCAGGAGTTGGAAGCGATGAAAGATAATTTAAGGTATTCATTTTTGTTGTCCTATTAAAATCGGACGAAGCAGAGAAATGCTGATTGAGCGAATTAATATCAATATCGGAAGGATTCTTGTTTTGATTTTGCTTCCCAACTCCTATTGATCTAAGAAATTTCCATACTTTAGCAGGGTCACCATTTTGAACAGAACTATGAATTTGCTGGCGTTGTGCATCCCTACACAGCCTATTGCAGAGATTTCTAAGCTTTGTATACTTTTCTTTATTAGTTTCAGAAGGCTTGGATTTATATTTCGATTTTGCAGCTGCTTTTTTCTGAATAAGTATGCTTATTTCTTTGGTAAGCCAAGGCGATGGTGCATGTTTCAGTTTAATAGTGCGAATTGGTGCATGAATATCGTATAATTCAATAAGCTTACTCTCAAATATTTGAATTTTGCAGTCAATAGAGTCAGAGTCAAGTAAAGGTTTCCAATTTATTGCTTTGACATCGTCGCATAGACGTCCAGTATCCATACCACTAAAATTGCGTAGCAAGAGAGTTCTTGACTTTGCCTTGGGAGGACGAACTTTGTAAGATAGATAGATAAGATCATGGTAAGAAAATGCATCAGCATGACATTGGCCGTGCTTAGCGACATGACCAAGCGATGAGACGAAGATGAGGTCTAAAAGTGAGGGAGCAGAATAAGGGAAGTGATGAGTAGCATTCAGGGGAAGAATATGCAGATTACTAGAAACAGAAATAGAATAAAGAGATGAAGAGCGTGAGTCGTTCTTAAGGAGACAGGTGTTGAAGTCACCCATGATTATAGTTTGACTGTAAGAGGGAGATAGAGTGAGTAAGAGATTTTCAAAGGAGGAAAAGAAATCAATACGCAAAGAAGGACAATAATAAACCCCAAGAAGGATTTTGGTGTGATGCAGCTCGACTTCCAGGAAGAGATGCTCACCGGAATTGGATGGAGGCGGTTGTGAAGATACATTTACCACAGAGTAGGTAAAATAAGAGCGTATATATATGGCAACACCACCGCCACCACTACCAGTACGGTCATTTCTAATGAGTTGGAAGCCGGGCAAAGAATAAGAAGCAGAAGGAAGACATGGCTTAAGCCATGATTCGGAAACCAGTATAGCATGGATGTTCTTACAGTCAAAGTTTGCCAGCATATCAGGGAAATGGGCGGGAATACTCTGAGCATTGATATGAATCAAATTAAAGTTACTCGGAACATCAGTTTCGTTGTCGGAGCTCACTGAACAGTATTCATCACTATCACTATCGCAATCTAAACACAACATTATAATCAAAGTAAATAAATATATTTATAAATATATAAAATAATGTATTTTAAATAAAATAAAATAAATATGAAAATAGATACGATAAGTTAAAAATAGTCTTGCACAACCAAATTCTACAAAGTGCACCTGCCAGTTAAATAATAATGTACTAACAATTAATAGAAACAGCGTGGATAAAACGCAAACGAAAAAAAAAATTGGAAAACAAAAGGTGAGTATAATCCCAGGTAGCAAGAAAATAGAAATAAAGAAAAGAAAAAAAAAATTAAGTTACAAGTAATCTGAAATCTGACCACGTAAAACTACTGCGGCGTGTAACATTAGCCCAAACCAATGTGTATCCGAATTCTGAACGTAATATTTCAACTGTCATTTTAATAATAATTGACAATAGTGACGTCTAAAAAGTAAATTTTATGAGTATAAGTTAAAAGAAGTCGGTATTACGGTAATAATTGTGATATTAAATAAGAAAATAAATCTGAGAAGTGTGTAAGTTACATGTTAAAAATAAATCATGCGGGTAACACAAGTCGTAAACAGAAATAAATGTATAACCACCTACCTGGGATTACGTACAATATGAAAGAGGAAGATAACAAATACAAAGCACTATTTTTTTGTCGCAGCAGCTCTTCTCGATTTTGCCGGCTCATTTTTCGAGGAGGACGGCCCTGGTTTCGACTGGTCCACGGCAAGAAGATGATCAAGCTTTTGTACATCTACCAGGGAGCTGACGCGATGTCGCTCGCCGTGTGCACCTAGGACGTAAATGAGCCCTTCTTTTGTCCAGCATTTCGAGACCCCAAATTTCTCCCGCGCAGCCACGAAGGTGTCATGTCGGGCTTTGGTCAGGAATTCAGACGCTGTGATGCCGGAACCCTTGAGCTTTGGTTTAGAGAACCAAGCTTTGTCACGGACCAAGACACTCTGAAATTTCACCAAGATTGGACGGTGTCTATTTGGAGCTGAGGGTCTTCCCATGCGGTGACAGCGCTTGATGGAGCTTGGTGCAAATTCTTCGAGCTTCAAGTGGGACTTCATGATATCGGTAACTGTCTGCACCAGGTCCTCGTTCTTTTCTTCTTTCACACCATGGAAAAGTAGGATTTTACGGCGGCCTTGCATTTCCAGGTGATCCACAGTGTGCACCAATAACTGCACCTGTTGCTGTAGGCCCTTCAATGCATCCGTTACAAAAGTCCGGAATAAGGCAAATTCAGAAGCCAAACTAGCCAAGTTGGAAGGAGGGTTAGTGTTGTTGAGCAGTTTATCCTCAAACTGAGTCATCCTCTGGTGAAATGTATTGTTTAAGTTATCAATAGTGCTGTGTAATGCTTCCATGGTTAATTGTATGTACAGTGAATTTAGACAGGAGATAACTTTCACTGGCAGGTAGCGTGTTATAATGAACTATATTAAATCATAAAAATACTGAATTTGTGTTTAAATTAATTATTAAAAGATTATAAAAACGAGAGCTAAAATTTTTACTTGTGGTCACAACTACCCCCAACAAGATATGATTAGATATTATTTTCTTAGTCCAATAGTTCTACAGAGAATAGGATATTTACAGTTTCTCTTGGCTTCGCTCGTGTGGAAACTATCAATGCGGCATTTATCCTTTAAGCTTTGTAGTTTTCAAAAAATGCCCGTATACCATTACAATTCCTGTGGAAAATTCCACCAGATACGACAGAATAGCAACTATTCCACAGAGCGACTGCTGGCTGACCTCTGCAACCCAAGGGCAGGGCAAGCGGGGGCACGGGGCAAGCGGTTATAAATTAACAATTTAATACGCATTTAAAAGTCATTCGTGCGCGCCGTGGATTCAAACCTAATACCCTCTACATGACAGTCCGTTGGTATCTCCACTAGGCTATGGCTGTCTTTTTATTTAATATGATCTCATTTTTATTTTCTCATTACATTCACCAAAAGATTTGTCCATAAAACCATAGAAAACACAACATCCGCCTTTCCTCTCAGAGTGGTAAAACGGGTTCTTCAAATCCGATAAAAGGAATCAAATTGAAGGGGAAATTTTCTGATATTAAATTTATCGAAGGCTACGGCGTGTAATGATGCTTTTAGAACTTAATTAAGCTTCAATAATATAAGATTTTATTGGTTTAAGTAGCTTATGTTAAGAAGTATTTGGCTAGTTATTTTTTCGGTAGATAAAAATATGTTTAAGGCTAGTCTCACCACTCCCTGATACGTTCAAATGTTTCGGCACGTGATAAAACTGGCCTTAATTATTAGCACAACAAGTAATTTTGATATTTTTGTTTAATAATAACTTGATTTATTTGTGTTGTTTTAGAGGCCTATATCCAGCAGTGGACTATGGCAAGCTGATGATGATAACTTTTGTAAAGTACGAGTAAGTAAATACTTTACGAATTTCTTGCTACAACTTTTTAGGCAACGATGTCACGAGAACAACTCAAAAGTCCAGTCAAAAGTCAAAATCATTTATTCAACCAGGCCACAAAGTGACGCTTATGAACGTCAAAATTTAAGTTAATTACTTAATGATTCTACATTTATTAAGGCAGCGATAGCCGAGTGGATATACCAACAGACTGCCATGCAGAGGGTATCAGGTTCGAATCCACGGCGCGCACCAATGACTTTTCGGAGTTATGTGCGTTTTGAATTGTTAATTATCGCTTGTCCCGTGCCTCGGATAGTACGTTAAGCCGTCGGTCCCGGTTGTCACGAAGATCTTAGACAGTCGTTACAGGCGTCAGTACCTTCTAAAATAAACTGACACTAGTCTAAACCATGGAATATCGCTATCTCTTCGGGTTGCGGAGGTCAGACAGGCAGTCGCTCTGTGGAAAAGCTAATATTCAGCCAAATCCGGTTAGACTAGTAAGCGGACCCCAGATTGAAACTGGGATAACGCTAAGAGAAAGAAAAAGACTTAATGATTCTACATTTATATTTACTGCCACGTTCGCAATGCAATAGGTAGAACGAGAACGAACGGGCAATAAAAGCACCGTGGGAACGGCAGACTTACTTGTAACTAACTAATACGGTATAGTCTGTCGTACAATGGCAAAGAACACTAGGGCCATCTAACGGACATCGAAGGAACTACAAATAATGAATAAAGACCCTGAATCACTGTATTAAAAATTTCAAATGCACTTACCATATTTAGAATTTCGAATTAATTACCGCAATTTGGCGGTTTACCAGGTACGTTAATTGTGGTCAGACGAATCAAAAATCTCTTACATCCAAATAAAGAACCAAAATATACAATAACTATGTAGCCTACCTTTAAAAGTTTGCTTACAACTTATTACCAAACAAAATATCTAAATCATTACTCGGCAAGAACCCTAATTTTTTATTATAAATAGCCTCCGGTCGAGCAAAATGTTACCCGCCTTCCGCAGGTAAATTAGGCCTATTTGAAGTTTTAATACGGATTTAGGGCCCCATCTCCATTGGGAAGGTAATCGTAAATTTTGTTCCTATACCTACTTAATAATTATATTTATTGCTTGTTTTGAGACAAATTATGAGATGGTCCCTTGAAATATTAATTAAATAAAATTATGGATAGACTAGCTTTTGCCTGTGACTTTATCCACGTAGAGTCATTAGCTCGCATAATATAATTTTGTCATAGAAGGTTTTAGCTCTTAGCGTATCTCTTCCGAGAAACATACATAATTATTTGGCCACTTAGAGGGTGTTTCAGTTGCCAAAAAACTGTTTGAAGTTGTAGCTCGATTTCGTAGCTTCTGCAGTTTGCGCTATACGATTACATTGACATGATTCTGAGATGATCATTTTGTATTTCATAGATGATCAATTTGTATCCACTATCCTACTTATCCAGTTAGTACACTTTCATCAATATTAAAACTTTACTCTAAAAACTGAAGTATCTAATCTTCATATATTAATTTACTGCATTGTGTGATGTGTTAAAAATGTGTTACAGTAGAAATTGTTTTGGGTTCCAAAGCCATAGCATTTGTATTGAGTTGACAGGTGTATACTTTTTAAATATCGCTAATATACAGATAGACGGACACACCTTCATTACAATTTAATAAAGGTTTCGAGAACCGCACGTAATATAAAATAATCTCTCATTTTACGGATTAAACAGCTTTAGCTGTACTTATTATTTGGACTTAAAATTATTTTGCTTTATTTGTTTTCATGAGTTTGAAATCGATGTTGTACCTTTTATAAACAGGCGACTACTTAAAACATAATTCTAAAAGTATTTTTAATAGAACATAACATTACTTCACGCCTTTTATCCTCGACCGCCTACCCCTTCGGGATAGTATACACCCACACTCCGCCAGTTATGTTTCGGTCCCAATGTAAGAGGCGGCGAGCCTATTGCCACCTACCGGGCACATTATTAAACGAGCGATAAACGTTTTTAATACACACATAACTTCGAAAAGTCAGAGGTATGTGCCCGGCGTCACTGGGGATCGAACCCAAAGATCATCGTATTTTTAACATATCTTTAAAATTAATGCTTTCTACGTATGTTTGTGAGCCAAATGCACTACTAGACGTGAGTGCTCATATTATTTTACTGATGTTTATTCTATAATTACTAATAAAGAATTAAACTTATCCCAATTTAACTAGAATCGGAGTGGTGTCGCCTTTTAACAAATAATTCTTGATTGACCCAGGTACATCTGTAATGATATGTATAAATTTATACATACATACATAGACTCACGCCTGCTTCCGGAGGGGTAGACAGAGACTACGGAACACCATTTGCAACGATCCTGACATATCTCTCTTGCTTCATTCACACCAATAAGATTCCTCATGCATGCTCTTCTGTTCAGGGTATTTCTAACCTGTCCTGTTTTTAGGATGTCTCCAATCTGCTCAGAGAACTTCCGCCTAGGTCTTCTCCTTCGTCCTGTCCCTTCCACACTTGCCTTATATATCTGCTTGATCAGTTTTTCGTCATCCATCCTCTCCACGTGCCCAAACCATACCTTAGCATACCTTTCTCGATGCTTGTCACTACATCTTCTTTTACCCCACAACACTCTCTTATCACACAATCGGCAATCCTTTACTCTGTCAGTCAAAGAAACACCACACATACTTCTCAGTGCTCTCATTTCTACAGCATTTAATCTACTTTCATGACTCTTCTGCCATACCCAACTATCACTAGCATACATTAGAGTAGGTACTACACCCCTCCATGCACAGCCAAACGTGCCTTTTTGGACACGTTTTGGCTATTCATAAACGCCTTCAGAGCTCAATTCACTCTATTACCTGCATTAACTCTTCTTTCAATATCTTCTATATTCTTACCATCTCTCGTAAACAGCGTACCTAAATATACAAACTCATTCACTTGCTCCACTCGCTGTCCATCGATCATAACATTATAAGCCGTAACGCATTCCTCCTTTTCAAAAATCATAACTTTCGTTTTACTTACATTCATTTTCAACCCCTTTCTCTCTAACGCACCATTTTATTTTTTTATTTTTATTTTATTTTTAAAAAGACAACTCCCGCACTAGGACCGAATCCTGTGTCGCGGGGGACTTCACAAACATACATCTAACGGACACAATGAACACCCATGCATGATTGTTACCATCTCCTGCAACTCCTCCGCTAAAGACGCAGGTATAAAACCTGATCGTCAGCGTAAAGGAGGCATTTGACAAGTAACTCATTCATCCTTAATCCACAGTCACTATTTTTCAAATCTTGCAAACAACTGTCCATGAAGAGGTTGAAAAGCCACGGTGACGCTAGACATCCCTGTCTAACACCTGTCTCGATGGTAAACCAATCCGTGTACGACCCATTTATCCTCCCACAAGCTCTAGAATCTTCATAAAGGGATTTTAGAGTTCGTATGAGGCTGCTGGTCACCCCATACATCGACAGTACCGACCACATTTCATTCCTCACCACTTTATCGAAAGCCTTTTCCAAATCCACGAATGCGCAATAGACCTTTTGACCTTTGGCCAAGAATTTCTCAGCTATGCACCGCAAGGGAAAGACTTGATCCGTGCACCCCATACCCTTTCGGAATCCTGCTTGTACATCCCATATTTTCTTGTAGGTTACTTCCATAACTCTTTCAATCAGTACCTTCGCATACAATTTGCCAATAATGCTGAGAAGGCTAATGCCTCTATAGTTATTGCAGTCTTGTTGCGAGCCTTTTCCCACATTAAGAGGCACAACCACCGCTGTGTAATAATAATAATAATACCTCAATAAGTACCATGTGCTCAATCACGCAACATTGTATAACATTGAATAGACGAATAAGTGCCTGTTTACTCACGTAATTATCTCTACACAGCTAAATTGATTGTTGTTAGTGAGTACGTTGTATGCCTTGTTCCTAAGGATATTCATGAATAATTAGATTAGGCATATTATTTTAGGCTGCCAGGCTGTAACAGGTTGGTATATGGTAATGGGGTAAAAGTGTATTATTGAAAATACAAGATATACTCATGATTTAACACTTATTATACCGTTTTCACACAGGATACTAATTAGGACTTGTTTACCAATTCGACCATGAAAATTCGGCTAACTGGCCGAGTCAGGAAATCAACTTTTTTTAGTGTGCGTCTTGGCTGAACCCACTTAGTCAATTCGATATCTTGTATTCGTAAACTCAACTGACAGCGAAATGCATATCTTAATATATAAAATCCGTGCGTTACTGACTGACTGACAGACACGCTACAGCCGAAACGATTGGGCACAGGAAGCTGAAATTTGGCATGTAGGTTCCTTGTTGACCGTAGGGGTGCCTTAAGAAGGGATTTCCCGAAATTCACACGGGATCCGCCAAAACGGGTTATTTAAAAAAAAAATGCAGGCGTAGCTGCTGGCGTCCTCTAGTAATATATATGCAAAGTGAAGTGATTTGTTTCTCTCACATCAAAAATGGGAAGTAAATACGTTGGCATAGCACACATATAGTCCAATGAAAAGTTACATTATGGGTTGCATTTATTAGAGGACGCAATTTTATTTTAAAGATGTGTAGGGACGGCCAGTGTAAAGCTTGACCCAAATTTGTGGAGTCGTAGCTCTTGTCCCACAGTGAGTTGATGGTTTTGCTTGATTATCTGGTGAAGTATTGGCCGCACAAAGAACATGTGAAATACTTTTTTGTTACAAAATATATTCTCTTCAACTTTGGTCCAGAAACTTTTGTCGCAGAGCCAAAAATAAAAAGCTATATTTTTTTCAGCTCCGTTGTTTTTTCAGTATGATTGTGTACCCACTCTCTAAGGCGAGCCAGGCTTTAGCACAGGTTCTGATCAAGCACTGGAATGAAATTTTTGATGAAGAACTTTAGAAGAAAGTCACATTTATGTCGGTAATTCATCATTTTCTTCAAAGACTTATGATATCTCCAATATTATTTCTGCAGATTTCCCCAGAACATTTAGGCACTGCAGAAAAATGGCAGTATCCTCCGGCTGGGCAGAGGATATCTCATACCAATCGGTGATAACCGATTATGTAGTAGTTACTTTAGAATTGATCTGATCCACTCCATTATCTTAAACAACAAACATTTTTTCGTCAGCCATCCATTACGACTTAAACAAATAAACCAAACCCCATTAACTTCAAACTTTAAACAAAACCAAAACTGTAACCAAAAAATATTTCCGAATTCCGTTTTCAGCCCTAAAACCGCAGCCTTAAAGAAACAAAACAGTATTAATCACTAGAACAAATCCACACGAATATGTGTTGTATGAACTGCGACGTTGTTGGCTTTATAACTGTCAAGGTTATGCGTATGCCTATAGCGTATGCATCTGCTATTCGGGAGGCGTTGAATTCGATTCCCGGATCGGGCAAAAGTGTTACAGGGTTTTTGCGAATTCTTAGTAGCAGCACGGAGTCTGGTAATGGGCCCGGTTACGGCAATAGGCTCGCCCCCTATTACGTGGGACCTACATAATATGGCGAAATATGGGTGTAATTTTACACCTCTGCCTACCCCTACGGGGATAAAGACGTGAGTCTATAAAAAAAATCTTTCAAGCGTAGGTATTTTGAGATTTATTTTCACGTTGTCTATTACAGCCTTTCGCAGTGTACTGCTAGACTTTAGCTTTTACTTGCTTTACAATAACACTCTGAGTAAACAAGAGGATTTGGCCAACTATACCTTTTTTCTTTGGTGTCGGGTTGGAAAATGCTCATGGAGTCCCTCCACCCTGGGAGAAGGATGAAGGGGACTGTCAGACTCTTACTGTCTAAAAACCAACCCGTGCTCCTCATGTACCCATGTGTCGGGTTTCACCGAAGCATTCCTCGCTACCCCCCGACGGGTATTGGACCGCCGAAGGTGTTGGGCTCCGCCGCCAAAACACCCAGCGGCCGCAGAGAATAGGGAGGACGGCAACGCAACACCGCATTTCCTCTTCCTCTGCGGCCCACCGCGACGCAACGATGGTGCGCCGCCATTTGGTCGCGGGAGATAGGGCGCGCGGCAACGCAACACCGACACGCCTCTCCTCCCGCGACCGCACCCGACTGCGAGGGACAGACAGAACTGTCCCCCGCACCCGCACCTTGGGACGCATCCTACGCAGGCCTCATGCAAGCCCACGTGGAGCGTCCCCTCCCGGGATGCCGCTTAGCTTCACCGTGGGTGTACCTCAAACCCACGGTTACTGAGCCCCCCACCACGACAAGATGGAGATCCCACGGGGGGATGGCCAACTATACCTTGCTGGCCGGACGGGAAACGTATCATAACTCAGAAAAAATGTTGCTTTTATTTGGTATTTAAAATAAAATACTTATAATTTTGTTACGTATTTATTTATTTATTTAGACTACGAAGTTAGTAAATTCCTTTAAAATCTTACCTTAAATCTTACATATAAACAGATTACTGAGGCACTCTTCGGAAATAAAGCTTAACACTTAATTTTTAAACAATTACGAGATTGAGAACCGTTGTATGAATATCACTGTCGGCGTGCAAATTTGTTTGCTATATACTCTCTAGTACAACGTGCATATGTTTGCTTTTAGATAACATGCAACTTGTGAGAGAGCAGAATCTGAACTATTGAGGCTCAATTACATGCGGCTTCATTTGCAACTTGAATGAAATCTACAAATGAAGCCGACGAAGGTAGTAGGCGTTCGGTATATGCTGCACTAAGATTGCATTGAAGCCATCCATCGAACATAGAGATTGCCTAAAGGATAAAGCATTGCTGGTTTCAGTATAAAATTGTTGTCCTGGAACACACTAATCTTCCAAGACTATTGTTGTAAGTTGACATTCCGGATTTACCAGATAAAATGCTAAGCTAATGCTGGGAAAACTATCATAATTATTTAAATGAAAGACAACTACCGCACTAAGAGTACATTCTGTGTCGCTGGGGAGTTTACAAACATAAACGGACAAAATGAAGACATGGACTCGAAAGAACAATTTTTGGATCACACAAACTGTTGTCTCGTGTGGTAATCGAACCCACAACACTCGAAGTAGCGTCAAGTGGCGAAGCATCGCTTAGCCAACACTACGCCAACCGTGCAGTGATATATTATGAAATTTCAATAAATTACTTCATTTCCATTCTAGACCACATTGTTTTCCTATTTCCAAATAATTTGTGTCGCATAATGAAAAGCTGTTTTTAACTGTGAGTAGCGAAAACAATTTACTTTCAAGAGTGCTATACAAAATATATGTAACATGCTTGGTTTATTTAAAGCGAGGAAGTAAATTCAAAAATATACATTCCTTTGTTCTTTGAAGATGTCAGAAGCTGTAGTAAAATGGCAATTTATTTTGTTGATTGTGAGCTTGTTTTGGCCTGTTTGAATCTCGCTTGGACTGGAAATGTTGAGTAGTTTGTGGTGGTTTAGACAAGCGACACAGAAATTTGTCCAAAAGTGATGTTAAGAAGTATAGAATACCTACGTACGGCTGCCGGCAGAGTTGCCATTTTCCATCATCATCGTCTTAGTTATATCCTAGTTGCACAAAGACTTTGGTGCCCACGCACTAGTCTAACTAGATTTATCAGAAACAGCAGCAGCTTTGACACCTTCTCCATACAGAAACTGTCTTCTTATTACCACAATCCAATCTTCTTTCTCCTACCGTTATTCCAGTTTCAACCCGGGGTCCGCTTACTAGTCTAAACGGATTTGACTGAATATTAGCTTTTCGACGGAGCGACTGCCTGTCTGAGCTCCGCAACCCAAGGGGATAGCGATATTCCATGGTTTAGACTAGTGTCAGCTTATTCAGAGATAGGTACTGATT
Organism: Euclidia mi; assembly: GCA_944739405.2. Taxonomy (NCBI): domain Eukaryota; kingdom Metazoa; phylum Arthropoda; class Insecta; order Lepidoptera; family Erebidae; genus Euclidia; species Euclidia mi. The sequence continues at coordinate 67,681,264 of OX123192.2, forward strand.
CCCTATAACGACTGTCAAAGATCTTCATGACAACCGGGACCGACGGCTTAACGTGCTCTCCGAGGCACAGGCCAAGCAATAATTAATAATTCAACACGCACATAACTCCGATAAGTCAGTTGTGCGCACCTAGGATTCGAACCCGTATCGGGTTCGAATCCTAGGCGCGCACTACCTCTGATTGGCAGTCTGTTGGTATCTCCACTAGGCTATCGCCTGATTACCACAATCCAATTTTAAAGCGAAATTCTACTTACATAACGACTGTCAAAGATCTTCATGACCGCCAGGACCGACGGCTGAACCTGCTATCCGAGGCAATAAATACAGGGCAAACGCTCAATGGTGCGCGCCGCCAGTTTGAGACCAATACACTGTATGACAGTCGATTAAATCTAATTTGAATCTCCACTAGGCGGTCCTTGCCTCTATTTTTGGACATTTGATTGTATCAAAGAAAGTACAGATATTTTTTAGTCTCAATTGCATTTCATCTTAAGTAACGACTGGACCTAATATTAAATTTAATCTATACAATTCATATCTATACAAATCGCGAAAATTTTAAATCCATTTAATCTATACATTTAGTTTGCTACTAGAGAAATATTTTATACTAGCTGTGCCCGCGACTTCGTTCGCGTAAATGTTGGAATTTTATTAGCATGACATTTATGCTAAGAGTATATAATATTTATAACTTTTATATGTACCTAATTATATACCTAATATATATCTTTAGATAATTTCTTTATACACAACATTAACTGTTTTACATACATACATACATACATAGACTCACGCCTGTTTCCCGGTGGGGTAGGCAGAGACCATGGAACGCCATTTGCAACGATCCTGACATACCTCTCTTGCTTCATTCACTCCCATCAAGTTTCTCATGCATGCTCTTCTGTTTAGGGTACTTCTGACCTGTCCTTTTTTAGGATGTCTCCAATCTGATCAGAGAACGTCCGCCTAGGTCTTCCCCTTCGTCCTGTCCCATTCACACTTGCCTTATATATCTTCTTTGTCAGTCTTTCGTCATCCATCCCTCTCCATGTGTCCAAACCATCTTAACATGCCTTTCTCGATGCTTGTCACTACATCTTCTTTTACCACATACCACTCTCGTATGACACAATTCTTTACTCTGTCGATCATAGACACACCACACATACTTCTCAGAGCTCTCATTTCTACAGCATTTATTCTACTTTCATGACTCTTCTGCCATACCCAACTTTCACTACCATACATAGAACATGTAAATTATTTTTACCGATCATGTGAAAAACAACATGTTCGGATGTCGATTCCAGCTGTTTCAAGTGTCTGACCCTGTGATTTATTTAGAAAATACACACAGGACTACGACTATCCAGCCCTGCCGAAAGTAAGATAGCCCCGTTGAGTAATTCAAGAGGTATCTGAATTCAGGCCTCAGTCTCCCGCTCAGAGATTCCCACGTACGTGACGTGAGGAGTGGAACATTGGGAATAATAAGACACCTGTATAAGAACAGAACACGAACGAACGAAAGAAATCAAAGAAACACGATAACATTCAACAATCATAAACTCATAAGTAACGTCAAATACCCAATCCGAGTATGCCAACGACGTCGAAAGCAAATTATCCGAGAACCTGATCAATCCTCGGAGAATCTTAAGGCCCATCCACACGGCACAATTTTACCACTGATCAAATTTTCAATCGAATTGGCTTTGCCCGTCTACACTACACGACACAATCAAATCACTGATTTGCATTCCGTCCACCTGATTGGTTAAAATCTGGTGGTACCGCCCACCCGATGAACTTGAGTTGGACGACTGGCGTCTACACGTCTCGATTTCATCAAGTGATTTAGTCAAGTTGGACGTAAAATCGTGTCGTGTGGATAGGCCTTTAAAGGCCCATCCACACGGCACAATTTTACCACTGATCAAATTTTCAATGGAATTGGCTTTGCCCGTCTACACGACACAATCAAATCACTGATTTTCATTGCGTCCACCCGATTGGTTAAAATCTGGTGGTACCGCCCACCCGATGAACTTGAGTTGGACGACTGGCGTCTACACGTCACGATTTCATCATGTGATTTAGTCAAGTTGGACGTAAACTCGTGTCGTGTGGATAGGCCTTAACACCACCATTCAGAAAATGACTTCATTTGTCAACGCCATCTATGTTTACATATACAAACCGACCGAGATAGAAAATAATAATTATGGACTAATCGACAATTTATTAAAAAAAGGATCTATAGTCATTGTATTTATCATTTAAAATAAAATTTTGTAGGTAGTAGAGCCTTGTTGATTTCAGCATGAATGGGCCGGCTCGACTGGGAAAGTTCCCTCTCACAGAAAATCGACGTAAAGTAACAGAATCTAAACTGTTGCGTTTCGTTCGGTGAGTGAGAGTGCCCGAGGCCCTATTCCTTCTCCCTCATCCCACTCCTTATCCCTTTTCCCAACCCTAAGGGACGGGAGCGCACTTGTGACTCCTGTGGTGTTGCTTGTGTCCATGGGCGACGGTAATTGCTTACCATCAGGCAATCCGTCTACTCGTTTGCCGCCTTATGGTATAAAAAAAAAATATAATAATGAAATGATTATATAACTATTATAATAATTTGAAATAAGTACATGAGATTGACCGTTTAAATTAAGTCGACATTGTAATAAATTTTGACACAGAGACTTTTTGTTTATGAAAGTGCCGAATATCATACTCTATTATTTTTAATAAAAGAAAGATTCTCGACAATTATTGTCTTTTTTGCAAAAAACATTTATTTTGCTAGAAAATTATTTGAAAATAGTGACATCTATCGGTCGGTAAGTAGCCATAAAACACTTTGAAGGTACCTATTTAGACTAACTATACTTTTACTAACAAACTTATAATGATCATAGATGGCACCATACATATAACCAGTTTTGGATGATCCCTGTTTTGTTTGGGACTACGTACAAAGGAGAGGTCAAGCTGTACAACGAAAACCACTCAACCGATTGTGATGTAACATATACTATTTTATAGGTCTGAGTATCCTTTGTACATGAGTGAAAGTTTTATTGAAATCAATTTCGCCATTTTAGAGATCTTTAGCAACATAGGGAAAGACGTCGGACAGACAGACAGACATAAATTCTAAAAATTATCAAGTATTGTTTTTTAGCATTTTCCTAGATTTTTTAGCAAATTTTCGTCAAAATATCTTTAATGTACAGACTTTTTCACCTCTACAGTTTTATTATAGTATAGATAGGCTCTCATCATCATCAAATGTGTCTCTAGTAGCCAAATCCATGGATAGATCGAATATTGGAATCGGCCGTAAATTAATCTAATTTCGGTTTTGTTGGCAGAACTTTATTTTTAGGCATTCTAATTTTAACTGCAACAAAAACTGTCAAGGTCAAGTAAAAGTTATCTAAATATACAATAGTAAAATATGAAGTGTCTAATAATAACAGTATTACAAGAAATAAAAACATTATATTCACCTTTCAAAATGTTTCTTACAAGTACGTATCACGGAATTTAAATACCTAGGTGGGCTATAAATACGAACAAAAACAATTTCAAATTCGTACAGAAATAAAATAATGAGTACAAAATAGAACTGTCACGCGACGTTTTAACTAGAATATATAATAGAAAGCTTTCGTATTGTCTTACCGTTTCTAAATAAATTGTTCCAAGTAATGAAAAGTCGTCCAACACAGTGTGACTTCATAACAATTTGTAGGCGAATGCGGAGTGCACAGTGACTGCATTGTTTTACATATATTTTTTTGTGTTATCTTGAAGATCGATGGCTTTGCCTACTGTAGATTTTTTTATAATTTAATATTCTATCACATACACACAGGCCTGGTATGGACATGTTATGCGGAGAGATGAGATGTATGTAGGTAAAAAAAAGATAAATATGCATGTAGAAGGACGAAAAGGGAGAGGACGGCCAAGGAAAAGTTGGATGGACTGTGTGAGGATGGATATGAAAGAGAAAGGGGTAAACGATCGGATGACTGGTAACAGAGAAGTATGGAAGCGAAGGACATACTGCGCCGACCCCAAATAAATCACCCTCTAGTCCCAAATTAAACACCTTGTACCATGGGTTATAGACAATGGATAAATATACATATACTCCTCTTGGTAAATACATATATAAGTACGTAATAAACATAAAAACACCCAGACCAAGACAAAGTCATATTCACCCTACAAATAATATGTCTGACTTGACTCTTTTATCGCTAAGGGCCCCTTCCTTAGCGATAATAACAATCTATACATAAGTGTTGTAATTTTATTATTTTGAGAAATGTCTTTAGGAATTTTTAAATCGGTCTTATTAAATATTCTTTAAATAATTTATTTAAAATGAAATTAATTTACTTGAAGACTGCTCTTATTTTGAAATATATGAATAGATTTGAAAATGAGCCATCTTAAATTACTATATTCATATCACATGCCCTCATTATCACCCGTAAACTTTCAATACGAAGTCCTCCTTACACGAAGCTGTGTCGCCTTTTATTTCATCTCAACATTTCCATATTCAATAAGTATGTACATTTGTAATACTGTTATGCGGTTGGTGTTTGTTCATCATTATTATATTGCTGGTATCTTAGCTGTCGACGAATATCCAGAATAAATTACGTAAGTAAATATGGATGAATTTAGTACATATTGGCATTTGTCAATCTTTGAAAATAATAATAGGTTTACTAATTCATAAACAACTATATGAATGAAAAATTATAACTGCGGTAAGTTACGGTTAGTTAACGTAAATACTCGTTACTGCTGTTTGAACATTATCACGATAAAGTAAGATGCCGAGTATAAAGAATAATACTGCTCGTCACAAAATGATTTTCACCAAGTAGAAATCAAACTCACAACCTCCGACTTACAAGTCAAAGTCCTTTATCAATAAATCAACAGAACAGTCTAGCTAGACTTTATGATCGAAACTAACATAAAGGAATCGAACAATACCAGAGAAAACATTACTATGCTAAACGCCTGAAGATATTGATGCTAGACTGAAATCAAATTCAATTATTGTATTTATCGCGGCATGCCCTAGATTTCACTGCACAAAATACAAAGAGAATCTTTATGAAGGCAACTTTGAGGAGCTATATTTCTTTGGCAAATCATCAGCAGCAAATTATAAATCATAATCTATTGAAAGGACAAGCTGTACCACGTACTGATTCATGCGAGTGGTCCATGTTGCAAGATATCAGCGAGATTTTTTGTTAATGCCTAGTTTTAGTATCTCTGGATAGACAATATCTTCCAGCTTAATTGAAAATTATAAATAAATTTGTATGATGTCATCCGCACAATTAATGTATCCTGATAAAGCGGAGATGTCTATGTTTGTCACTCATAAGAACAAAAATCAATACAAGAAAATATGTGCACTACATGCACATACACTGCACTACAATTGAGCAGATTCCTGAATAACTAAAGGTAACTGATAATTATAATTATATATTTTTCTGGCATTATAGACTTGCCCAGCAGTAGGACATAAATTAGGCTTCTAATAATAATAAATAATTATAGAATAATTCATAGTGAGTAGATTCAAGTGGTCATATTAAATTGGGAATCCATCACTACAAAACTGAATACTTAAATTAGTTTAGTATTTACAAGCTTATAGTCATAATATTAGTAATAATACTGACTTATAGTCATAATATTAGTAATCATACTAATATTACGACTATTAGTCAGTTTTCCTAAAATAAACTATTTCGGAAGGGAAAATATGTCACAGAGTTTGACGTCCATTCCAGTAATGTGAGAAATTTTTTCACGAATTTGTTTAACGATCTAGCACCATAACATAAAATTATTACAGTCATCCTCAGTAAACCAAATTAATAAATAACCTTAAAAAATCTCCTCTCTCAAGCTTTGCATCATAATAAGATATTTTCTACCGAGTTTAAAGGAAATTGGGTTACCGTCGTTAATCACAGGATGTGACGGCGCGCCATGTACTTCCGGTCGGTCCTTACTCCGTTAGCTTTCAAACTCTCCTTTCAGTCTCTGGATACCATCTTTATTACGGTTTGAGGTTGTTAGTTTATATTGGAAGCAAAGAATGGACTTCCAGTTTGTGGCAGTTTGTTGGTAAGATTGTGGAGCTTTGTCTTATTTATTTGTGAAGATAGTTTTAAATCTTGTTATGACGGAAAGTCTTTATAAAAGAAACATTCAGTTCAAGTTATTTTATGATTTTTGGTCACAACAGGATAAAAAGAGCTTATTGAATGAATATTTTAATTGGAGCATTCATTCTGTAAAAGAAAATATCCAGAGGAGATAATTATACCTCAGTGACGATGGCAAAGAATTGCAGCTAACCAGTTTTGTATCGCATGTCAGTAGTTCAAAGATCTGGACTATTTTTGAAGATTATTTGCTATTTATCAGATATGTGTATTTCCTTTTCTTTAAAATTAGTTTTGTCTCCTTGCACATTACTCTTGGTATTACAATTTATGGTCACTTTGGCATCGGAAGGAAAGAATGGACTTCCAGTTTGTGGTAGTTTGTTGCTGAGATTATGGGGCTTCACCTTATTTATTAGGTGAAGATAGTTTTTGCCTTGTTATGTCGGAAACATTTCATAACAGGTGCATTCTAATTTTTTTGGGCTTTTTGGTCTCAGCGTCTTGTCTTTTTAAATCAAAATAGGCTACGAAAATTTCCAGAGAAGATCTCTAGTACTTCCAACTCAGTTATTTCGTGCTACATCGCATGACATATACATTCATGTAGTTCATAGGACAGGGTTGGTTCTAATTATTGCCATCAGATTAGTGTGATTTTTATCTTATTTTTAATTACAGGATGCCTGTGGGGAGCATTTTAATGAAGTATTTTAAGTTTTTTTATCACGGCTGTTCAGCACATTATTTCATAATAGATATTTGGATTGGAGTAATTAGCTTGGAATCTTTGTCTCACAGAGTATTAAAGAAGGTTGCTGTATCTAAAGTTGTAAGCCTAGCTGACTAGTAAGTAAGCTTATATTTCATGGCTCAGACCAGTGATAGTATAATCAAAGGTACTGACTTCTGATAGCGACTGCCAAAGGTTTTCATGACAGCCAGAACTGACCTATTGACGTGCTCTCCGAGGCACGATGACTACGCAAAGGTGAAATATTAGGCCCACACTTTACCATGTCATGAATTTGTAGGTCCCACGTAGAAGGAAGCGAGCCTATTACCGGTAACGGCAACTTTGCCAGACTCCGTGCTACTACTGAGAAGTTGACAAAACCCTCTAACACTTTTACCTCCGTGGTCCAAAACTGCCTCCGTTATCCAGCGGATAGCGTATGCGACTGCTGATCGGAGGTCCCGGGTTCGACTCCCGGGTCGGTTAAAAGTGTTACTGAGTTTTTCCGAATTCTCAGTAGCAGCACGGAGTCTGGTGATGTGCCCGGTAACGGCAGTAGGCTTGCCCCCTATTACGTGGGACCAAAAAATTCATGGCGAAATGTGGGTGTAATATTACACCTCTGCCTACCCCTTCGGTGATACAGGCGTGAGTCTACAAAAAAAACTTTTGCCCTACCCGGGCATCTAATCCGGGACCTCCGATCAGCAGACGCATCCGCTATTCTCTGGACCACGGCGGCAGTCAGGCTTAAAAATTAAATGCGTTCTTAACTGCAAAAAGTTGCGTCGTGGGTTTTTACCCGATACCTTCTACGTCAGTCTGTCGGCATCTCCACTACGATGTCTAAAATATAGTTTGACACGCGATAATAAAATCACGATTTATCTTAGAACTTACGTCCATCGTATGATTTATGTTGGTACAAACAAGAATTCGTATCTGGCATTTCTATACGTAACTTTGATTGACATACGCAACCAGCGATGCTGTTTTTTTGTATGTCACTCGCCCGCCATTCAGTAAGGGACAGGAGAATTAGTTATTAGTTAGGTACATTTTAAAGGTTCTTTTTATATCCGGCCACGTTAATCATACATTTTAACCTTCCTCAGGAATCACACTTGTATTGGTGAAAGCTGTACAAAAAGCCGTTCGGTAGTTCTTGAGTATATCGCTTTCGTCTAGACAGGTAGAAAGGAAGAGGTCCTTCATTTTATAATGTGTATTTAAGTATAGATAACATATATGTAGTACAATTATTTATAATTTTAGCTGTTACCCGCGTCTCTGGTTTCAGTGCTAGCTTTAAAATCATATAATTTTCAAACAATATTTTCGTACCCTAATTTATCCACTATAGGATGAAATAATAAAAAAGGCCTTCTTTCGTTGATGACCACATCATATAAAAAACTCACTAGGCAAATTAAATAACAGGGACTTTATTAGTTTAGGCTCTATGAGGATAAATATACCGGTCAGGTCAAAATAAAATCTACCAGAAATTGTAATCGATTTCCAATCATAAAAGTACCGAATAAATAGTATAAAGCTGTAGAAAATTTAAATGAAAAATGTTATAGAATTTCGCCTGTCGTCCTCAAGCATCAACCGCGTCATAACAGTGTTACTATGTAATAAAACAAAAGGTATCATATCCGTTATCGTATCCGACAAAACTATAATTTAATATCCGCAACCTTTAAAAATGTCACCAGTATCAATAATATTACCGCCTTGTATCAAGTAACTACTACAGGCACAACATATTTGACATAAGGTCCATATTAAATATGCCAAATATTTAGATGGCGCTTATGTTATTATGTGTGTCAATAATATAATTATCTCTAGTAGCTAAACCCATGGATAGATTAAATATTCTGACCGGACGTTGAACAGTAATTACGCAACACTTGTTTATTATATGAACCTTTCCAAACAAAGTACATTTTACCAACTGTAGGTGCTCCTGCAATTTTTATGATATTACCGGTTTCACAAAACTTTTGGGAAGCTCTTTAAATGGCTGAAACTTTCTAGTAGTTACTGCTTATATGGATTTTTTTAGAACAAGCGAGACAGGTTTTTTATTTTACTAACTAAACGGAGGATCCTTCTTTCAAGTTAAATAGTATTGCTAAGTAAACTGCGAAGCCACGAATAATAATATCAAACTTGTCAATTTATTATACCACAGAGGCCATCTATCGTACGACAGCGAAGAAAATCATCACGGCGACATCTAACGGACACTAATACACTATGGAACTAAAGTTCTGAATCGCGCAAGCAGAGTTCGCGCAACAGATGACTAAAGTCACAGTCAAAGTCAAAATCATTTATTCATTTAGGCCACAAAGTGACGCTTATGAACGTTAAAAATTTAAGCTAATTACTAGATGATTCTACATTTACTACATTGACTATACAGTGTGTAAAAAGACCCTTAACGAAAACTGAAATCCCATATTGTACCAATAATTACGAACGCTTTTTACTTCGGCGCCATACCTAGGAAGTTACTGGTTCAAGAGATATTGAGGCTCAAAGTTAGTATGGATTTTTTCTAACTAGGTACAAAATCGATGCATTTACCCCTCCAATATGTTCTTTAGATGCCCGTTGACCCCATAGATAAGTAGGTATTTCGTGCATTGCAAGCGCGCGCTTTTGAATGCGGTTTAAAAAATGTGAAAACTTAAAAAAAAAATCGTTTCCCAGGTATTATTTTTAGTTAGTATGACTTGGCATGATGTCCACAACGAGAAGACTTCGGCTTGGTGATGGGTCTTGTGACACTCTGTATATACAACTTCGCAAAAACTTTCGTCGGACTGCAGTCAACCAGGCTCGATCACCTAGCCTGCTCACCTTATACTGCCACACTTGCATGAGTGAGAATGTGTAAGAATGACTGTGCTAGCACGTAAGGACTATGACGTAGGTATCACTTCCTTTGAACGAGGCTTATTCGAAATTTCTACTGTTTTCTTTCTCGTGATAGGTATTCGTTTTATAAATTTAACAGACGAGAAATGTATTTGTATAATTTGATTCATTGTGCATACATTTATTTTTATTTTTTCCAGTTTAATTTTGTTTTTTTGTTTTGTTTGATGCCTGTATTGGGACAAGTACTGAAACCGACAGCTTTACATGCTCTCCGAAGTACAGTAGCGCTCTGATGTATCCGCGGACATCCATCCAAGTGGCGACCTGTGCATGCGTTGCTTAACTTTGCAAACCTTTTACAAAAGACATCGAAGTCACTTTGTGAGCGCTACCATCTTTATTTGAAAACCTATAAATTTCTTCATATATTATTATCTGTCTTATTCGTGACCTCAACGACAAACGGTAGTGTGCCACTTCCACGCGATTCGGGTCACCGTTGACTTGCGGAAATTAGACACTTCGTGCACAAGATACTGTCTAAAGACCAACTTTAATTTATCTTCTTGATGTTTAACACTTTGACTATGTATATGTTTGACTATAATATATGACATGGTTATGTCTTCAAGTAAGGTGTGAATATTGACATGTTAAAATGAATTTAGAAATGACTTAGTGATTTAATGACTGCCTTGCCATTGTGTAGAGTGTTATGGGTTTGATCGCCACATGGGATAACACTTTGAGCGGTCTATTTTTTTTGTTTTGAGCCTGGGTGTTCTTTGTACATTGCCTAGGTGTTTTTCTTCTCTTTTACCAAGCACTCTATAATTATTATATTGGTATGGAAAGTCTCTGCTGTAGTTCTACGTAGCAGTGGGATTGACACATAGCTCAAAGAACCTATGGCCGTTGGGGTAGACAGGTACTAGAGTGACGGCCACGCACCGGATGACGCAGCAAACATAGGCCCCTTGCAGGTTGGACCATCCTATGAGGATTGTTTGTATGCGAGCAGCTCAAAACACATTGGGACGTTTTTCCCTGAAATTATTTTCTATGTGCATGAGTATACTATATAACTATTATTGTATTTATGTATTTGTGCTATTGTAAAAAAGAAACAGTTCTGAGCATTTATGGGTGTTTGTAACACTCTTACGCAAAAACTACTTGAAGGATATTGATGAAACTTTGCAGCAATATGACTTATACATCAAAATAGCACATGAGCTTCCTTTTGTTCCGATAGCTGACACTGACGCAGCTGAAGCCGCGGACATAAGCTAGTGAATTCGTATATTTAAATGAACTGTCCAAAATTTTTGTGCACCCTAATCCAACTACAAATTCTTAACTGGCCAGCATAAAGAACATGCAGAGAGCCTTGGCCAACAATTTCTTAAGAAAGCACTACAATACGCTGAAATTCGTCTGCATTAATTAAAACTTGTATATTTTAAGTTTCAGCCAAAGGAAACTCTACAAGTTCCTGCAAAACAATCTTCTTTTAAGTAATTTGGACGAGACCTTGAGGCTACACCATACAAAAAGAGACTCTACTCTTAAAAAATTGAGTCAGAAATTCAGTGATGGATATGTAAGATAGATATCTTAGTTTTTTGTACTATTGCAAATCTTGTAACAAGTTGGGTTCTGACCCTTTTTTATGTTGGTCTTGACAATATGTACTTTGAAAGTAGTGAGTTAGCTGTCATCTCGGGGACGGTTATTAGAAAACATAATATATGTTATGCTTCCTCGTTCGTCTATTTAGTAAAAAAAATCCTTTGTAAGTTTATTAAGGGTCGTGGCTCTCACAAATTGTTATTACATTTTCGTGGAAAACATTTTCAGCAGCAGAAAATCTGGAGTTTTTGAAGAAATTTGAAATATCTGGAATAATCAGTAAATTCTTGAGGATTCCATAAAGTTTTCTTTTTTATCAATAGTAATTATTAAGCAAGGTTTTGTGACATCTTTGTACTATCGGGTGCAAATCTCCTAAAGAAAAGAATTTTAATTTTCAAAATTTCTGATTCCAATTCATAATAGTTTTTAAGATGCAGGCTTGTTATTTACTGTGTTTAATCAATAAACCTCATCTGTAGTATTGTTTTTGTAGAAATTTGTATATATTTCGAATTGATTATTACATCTACGATACGAAATTGATAACCTGCATGTTGATTTTTAAGTATTATTTATTTTCAATTAAACAAATTGTATGGTGTAGGTAAGCTCTTCCTACACAATAAAATTTGTTCAATCTCTACTACGCAGCCATAAATTGTCCCTCTCCAAATTATACACACTTTAGTGCTACATTTTAATGAATTTCTACTTAGCATGTGTATCTTATTGCAGCATAACATTAAGTAATATACATGACATTCGTGATATCATACGTAAACACTCCTTTGTTTCCTCGTCCTAGTTTCTCAACTACAGCACTCTCGAATAACCCGTATAAATGACAATGTTAGCATAATATTTAGCTTACGCTATGCTATGGGAGAGGATATTGATATTGGTAGGTTATATAAAATATAGTACAGGTAATGGTTTATTTCCTCAGTGCACTAAGATGGTAGTAGTTGCAACTCAAACGTGCATTGCTTCATAAGTTTTAGCTCTCCCTAATTTGGAATAATTATTTAGATTTGCTGTGCATTTAGAATTAGCATCGTTTCAAAGAATTGTTTGGAAGGGGAAAATATTCAAAAAATAATTTATGGGTAACATAATGTTGTAAACTGTGATATATGGAGTGTAGCTTCTTAAATCAATAACCATCCACGCAAACAAAATTATACCAAAATGTATAACTTGTGCTCACGAAGAAATAAAAAATCTTGTATAAGTATGCTATAAACGATCAAGTACATACGTCTAAAAATATGCTACATTTAATTTTAATTCCATTTGTTAACTTAGAAATTACCAAAGCGTTAACCGCTCCTTAAAAAAATACTTACTGAAATAAACTAATTCTATATTAAACTAGCTGACCCTAAGAACTTCGTACCGCCTAACAGTCGATTCTTTAATTCATATTTTTTAATTTTTCGCTCCGTAAGAACCATCCTCGTTTTTTAAGAAATATTATAAAAAAAGAATTAACGAAATCGGTTCAGCTGCTCTCGAAATTTGCGTTTAGCAACACATTCAGCGATTCATTTTTATATTATAAGATTTACATAATTATTAACATACAAATTAAGCGAACAGAAAAATATTTTCGAAGAGTAAAAATAAACGAAGCCGAAAATAAGCCTTTAATAAAAAGGTTATATAGCAACGTAAGCTATGTCTGTTCAAATAGAAAAGTAGAATTTATGGATATAAACCATCACTGTATTGTGCAAATTCACTAAAACTAACCTCGTAGAATACTGTCTGAATTTCAAGCGAAGGTTGTTTTCGAAAATATTTTAGTGATAACTATAGAATTTGAAGTGAAATACTGCTGATCGTATTAGGAAGTTGATTAAGTATAGTCAAATAATTGAGGGATACCTAGATCAGAGATTAAATAGACTTTGCGATGTAGGTAGCGCTCATAGAGGGACTTGACTTGCCACTCATAAGAGATCGACAAAGTATAGCAGCGATGTGGAGGTCACGATTTGGATGGGTGACCGCGTGTGCGGTAATTAAATCACAATGCTACTGCGCTTCGGCGCGTATGTCATGCCGTTGATACTGGTTCTTTGCTCAGGACACGGGATTTCGTAGTCACGACCTACAGTAATGGGAGGCAGCGGCAGCGCTTTCGATGTACAACATGGTGCGTTTACTCTAACGCGACCTCTGCCTTGGCAGAGTCACGAATTGAAATCCATCGCGCACGTAGTGTGCGCGATGGATTTGAATTTGTGACTCTGATTAATGATTTTCAAAGTTAATTGCGTATATAATTGTACATTATCGCTCGCGGAAACCTGCTTGTCTCAGATTTCCCCATAATGTTCTCGAAGGACCTGCGCCGTCTATCAACTTGCACTTTGCCAGTATGCAGGACTGCGGCATTACTTTTCTCATAAAGAGAAGAGGTCTGTATGCGTAGTAAGACAGATTATAGTACAAGGCTGATAATGATGCCATAATTATGAAATTACTCCGTTATTCGCAATATTTTACAGAAAATCTCAAATAAAATCCTTGTTTGTTTTTTTACAATAGGTATTCATTTAGGTCTTGACGACATTATATTTCCATTAACGCCCGCTTGCTGTCGCTAGCTTTACCACCGTTATGTAACCACCGCACCCTTCAAGTACTTACAAGATATTACCAAAATATATACTTGACCAGAAAACTTCAATTCCAACTAATAGGAAAGGTCAGATTTCAGTGGCGTATTAGCCATGAAATCGATCTATTCGATCAGTTTCCGACGATAAAGGGAGAATTTATGGGATACTGTTGCTTTTTACTTTTAATGTATAGAAATAGGTTTTGGTTAATATTCGGACCGTCGGTAGTACTAGAACGAGAAATATAATTAAATCTGGGGCAATAGAATCTTTAAAATGTACGAGCGCTGTTCAAGGATGAAGTAAAATATTACATAGAGAAGAATATTGTTGGTTATAGTTTGTGGTTTATTTTCTTAAGCTTACGGATAATCCCGAGGTCTAGAATACAATTGATAAATAAGATAATGCGAATGTTTCTTTTAAACTGTGTGAGTTGGAATATTACATACATTAAAACGGTAATTTATCTATTCATCAGTATCATCCTAGTTATATCGGTTGCAAACAAGATTTTTGCCTTGGGCCCTGGCGTCCGCTTTCTAGTTTATCTTAATATGAGAAAATATTAGCTTTTCCATAGAATGTCCGCCCTCCGTATCTGAAGAGACATATTATTTATATTGAATATGCAAGCAAGAGAGATATGTCAGGATCGTTGCAAATGGCGTTCCGTAGTCTCTGCCTACCCCTCCGGGAAACAGGCGTGAGTCATGTATGTATGTATGTAACATTGAATATTGCAAAATTAAATATTGCTATTAATAACAAAATTGAGTCACAATAATATTCGTAATTTCAAAATAATTGAATTTGATCCATTTACACGTTTTCAAGAAATATAGTGTAGACATACAGACTGATGGACAGATAAACAATAAATCAAACATTAATATAATTTCAAAATGTTGAGCGTCTAAATACTAATAATGAAGAAATAAACCTTAAACTGAACATGTGACACAAAATATAACCTAATGTATAATTATTCAAACAACGACCTACAAAACCCGTTCATTACTACATAGAAACTTTATTAACATTACTTTAAAATGGTAATGTATACTAAAATATTATAAATATCTACTGTGAACAGGCAAAACACAATTTATCAGGCCCCCAGGGAATTTAATGGATATCCTTCCTTTGAGCTAGGTATGGGAAAACGGTGCAACTAATTTAATTTGCGGTAAAATAAAATTGACAGTTTTATAATTTAAAATCTCTGAATATTTTGTCATTAAAGTTTTTTTTAAAACTCATTTTTTTTAAATGAGTGTCTATAATTTACGTTATTTTAATTATATTAAGACTAAAAATAATCAATATTAAAAATGACGAAAATGGATTCAGTTGCCGATTCTGAACAAAGTACTTTCAGGATGTGCATTTAAACTTGTTACATGTTGTATAACCTCCTACGAGTGCAGTATGTACTAAAATCGCAGCCGGTGTGCTCGACATTTCAAATTGCATCGTGCATGGAGATAGATGAACCAAGTTTTCATATAACTCATAATTATATTCATACTGGATTCTGTTCTGTTTACTATGAGTTTGTAAGAATGGTATTACAGAAGATATGAGTACGGACGCAATTTAAGATTGGAGGCGCCATCATATTTATTAAATTTTATTATTTTCTAGACTTTCCTCACTGATTTGCAAGCTTAGGTATTGGTTGTCGCTATAAAAGGTAGCCTACGTGTTATTTTGCTGTATGAGCTGTATTACAAGAAAGTTTCATGAAAATCTATGAAGTTGTTTTTGCATAAAACACACACAAACATTCATACATCAATTATTACATCCTCACAAAGCTTCGCATTTAGATTAATAATAAAATTTTATTTCTAGTCTACCAACAGTTATTTTGATCATTATAACGCATTACTACTACTCACTTGAATTAATTACTGTTCAATTAATTATTATTAACTGTATAATTAATTGACGCTATTGGCTATTGTCCATGTCTATAGGCAAACACCAAATGCAATAAGTTTCCTTTGAGCTAGAATAAACAGAGGCCTATTAAGTACATACAATTATTGTTATAATTAGGCATTCTAGGTCATTTATTTCGAGTGTAATTTTGCCTTGATAAAGTTCTAATTTTTACGATGTTTATCGCTAAGGTCATTGAACCAAAAGGTCTATTGAACTCAGTAAAGCCGAGTAGCCTATTTAATTTTATTAATTACCTACGCGCTTATTTCTACCTCTTGGGACAGGTAGACTGGAGACTAGGGTCTGTGACTCAGTCCGACCCGTTACTTAAACTACCACGACTACATACCTATATACTCTACAATTATATACCCATTTATATTAAAACGGTGTCCATCGGTATTCGATATCTTTTAAAAACACCCAAATATGCGAAAAGGCAAATTATTGAAAACATGTGAAATTTAATTTCGTTACTATTAGAAAAGTGCCTCAATGGAGCTTTTTCTATATTGACATGACTCAACATGCCACTTATGTTTACGCCGTATATTTAGTGCAACTAAGTCTGACAGATCTTATTCGTTTCCAATTCCTTCTTATTTTATCTAGTCAATCAGGGAAGCAAAAGAATAAGTTTGGTCACGGTAATATAATCTAAAAGTATTGTAACTCAGCCGTTTTCGTCAGTTATATACCTACAGACGCGCCGTATGCGAGCTGCGGCACGATCGCGGCTGTGTGTACTTTAGGCACAGTCTAGCAGTCTAATGTGTACTTTGCTCGAGGCGCGTAGGTATAACTCGAGTTTCGTGCGTTTGTATGGAGTTACAATACTGCTAGATATTATTACCGTGGTTTGGTTTAGTCGTGCACAACTAAAAAATCAACAACCTTAAAGCTCCTACAGTTCAAAACAGCTATGCGGCAATACGCGCATGTGTGTATGACATTGCAAATAATTGCCTCTTTGTATGCGACTTTCTAAGTGACTAGATGAGACCGCGGTTACACCTGCGTTATTTTTTTCTATTTCTATGCTATTTCTTTAAAAAAGACAACTCCCGCACTAGGAAGAAATTCCTGTGTCGCGGGGGACTTTACAAACATTCAATCAACGGACACAAAGAACACCCAGACTCGTGACAACAATTTATGGATCACACAAAGTGTTGTCTCGTGTGGGAATCGAACCCACGACACGCAGCGCAGTACCAAGCGGCGAGGCGACCGCTTAAACCACTACGCCAACCGTGCAAAGCTACTGCTCTGCTCACGTGGCTCATAGCGTGATGTTACATAGTCTATAGCCTTCCTCGATAAATGGACTATCAAACACTTAAATAATTTTTCAAATCGGACCAGTAGTCCCTGAGATTAGCGCGTTCAAGCAAACAAACGAAATCTTCAGCTTATATATTAGTATTAGATTCTGAGTGTGTGCGTGTTTGTGCAAATAAATACAAAGGAAACACGAGCCCGTTCCAGTACATTACATCACCTGTTAAATCTTCAATAACTCAAGTGAGTAAAACGCCGGTTAAGCTTATATAAGGCAGTGTTTTACACCGTAGTGTATCATTTCCTAATCAGTGCATCTAATTTAAAGTATCATATTATTATGTGCTAAATACGATATTGTCAGCGTCGGGACGTGACGACCCCACCGTCCACTGGGGAAGTTACTCTGACGAGTAGATACTCTTCATAGTATCTCCCCCAGCGCAAGCAGTCAACCGAAAGATGGCGGTCAAACCATCCGAACCTGGCGGAAGTAAATCCCAAGATGCTAGATGGGCAGCAGCGTCCAGCACTAAAAACTTCCGCCACTGCGATCGCCAATACGCCTGCCAAGCGTGGCGATTATGGCAAATCCCCCCATCATGAACCACATCAACAAAAACCGGCCCCTAATCCCCTGCGGCCCCGCGAGTCCTGGTTATGGTAGCGGCCATGGTAACGGCGGGGCAAGGGGTGCGAAGAATCTCCGGAAGAGATCGGGCTACCACCACCAACGACAATTGGCCCTGGCAACACTAAACACGCGCACACTGCGGACCGACGAGAAGATCGTCAAGCTGGAAGAAGAATTGAGCAAGTTGCGATGGGATGTCATAGGCCTATCTGAAGTCCGAAGACAGGGGGAGGACTCGATAGTTCTCAATTCCGGTAACTTGCTCTTCTACCGGGAGGGCGACCAACAGTCCCAAGGTGGTGTCGGGTTCCTCGTCCGCAAATCTCTCGTGACCAACGTGGTAAATATCGGGAGTGTATCGAGCAGGGTAGCGTACCTTATACTCAGAATATCCAAGCGGTATTCACTGAAGGTCATACAGGTATACGCTCCTACCTCGACGCACCCCGATGAGGAGGTGGAGGCCATCTACGAGGACATATCTCGGGCTATACATGGCTTCAAAACCCATTACACTGTGGTCATGGGAGATTCTAACGCGAAACTGAGCAAACGCGACGGTGATGAGCTGAGAGTGGGGCAATTTGGTTATGGGCATCGGAATTCCCGGGGTCACTTGCTGGCTAGCTTTATGGAGAAGGAAGGACTCTACATGATGAATTCCTTCTTCAAGAAGCGAGAATGCCGCAAGTGGACCTGGGTAAATCTAGACGGTGCCCCCTAAAATGAGATCGACTTTATCATGTCGACGAAGAGGCAGATATTCAATGATGTCTCCGTGATCAATTCACTTAAAGTGGGGAGCGATCACCGAATAGTAAGAGGCACATTGAATATCTGTACAAGCCTCGAACGGTCAAGGTTGATAAAGTCCACGCTCCGACCGGCACCGGTTCATATCCAAAACCCCGAAAGCTATCAGCTCGAACTCAAGAACCGTTTCGAATGCCTGGGATTTGCCCAGGCATTCGAAACGGTTCTTGAGCGTCGACGTGGACGAGTACAGTAACGGGTTCGTGGATGCTGTCCATAGAACAGGGGCTAAATTTTTAAAGCCCCAGAAAAGCAAAAGAACCAGCAAGATCTCGGGTCCGACCCTCAAGCTGTTTGAGGAAAGGCGCAAGATGGTTCTGCTATCCTCCGACGACATGCCGAAATATCGGCACCTCAACAGACAGATCTCTAAGTCTCTGACTCGCGATCTCCTCCAATACAACACAAAATGTGTCCGTGAGGCGATCGAGCAGAATAAGAGATCCAAAGTGTTCCAGAGGGATCTGTCTGTTGGGCAGAGTCAGCTGACAAAGCTGAAGACGGAAGAAGGCAGAATTGTATCGTCCAAGCCTGAGCTCTTGGAGGAGATAGATAGGTTCTATAGACAGCTATACACGACAACGCAACAACCCGCAAGTACTCCAGCGTCAGACCCTAGAGCTGGATTGACCCGACACTATACCGAAGATATCCCGGACGTCAGCATCCACGAGATTAGTGTGGCTCTCAAACAGCTTGAAAACAACAAGGCGCCGGGTGATGACGGATTTACGAGCGAGCTTCTGAAGGCCGGCGGTACACCCGGTAGAGAAGCCCTTCGGAAGCTATTTAATTCCGTCATTCTCAAGGGTAAAACGCCACAGGCGTGGCACAAAGGTGTGGTGGTGCTTTTGTTTAAGAAAGGGGATAAAACCCTCTTAAAGAACTACAGACCCATCACACTTCTGAGCCACGTCTACAAGCTGTTTTTGACGGTCATCACGAATCGTCTCGAGAGCAAGCTAGACAACTTCCAGCCGCCCGAACAAGCCGGTTTCCGTAAAGGCTATAGTACCATAGACCACATACATACGCTGCGGCAGGTTATACAGAAGTCCGAGGAGTATAACCAGCCCCTATGCTTGGCGTTTGTGGACTATGAGAAAGCCTTCGATTCGATCGAAACCTGGGCGGTGCTACAGTCTCTCCAACGGTGCCGGATTGACTACCGATATATCGAAGTGCTGAAGTGTTTGTATGAGAACGCCACTATGTCAGTCCGCCTCCAGGACCAGAGTTCGAAACTTATTCAACTCCAGCGAGAGGTGAGACAGGGGGATGTCATATCCCCGAAACTGTTTACCACTGCGCTGGAGGATGTTTTCAAGCTTTTGGACTGGAATGGACTCGACATCAACATCAACGGCGAGTACATCACTCACCTTCGATTCGCAGACGATAGCGTAATCATGGCTGAGACCATGGAAGACCTAGGCACAATGTTCGATGGACTCTGTAGAGTCTCCCAACAAGTAGGTCTTAAGATGAACATGGACAAGACGAAAATCATGTCGAACGTCCATGTTGTACCTGCTCCTATTCAGGTTGGGAACTCTACGCTCGAAGTTGTCGACAAGTATATCTACCTGGGACAAGTAGTCCAATTAGGTAGGTCCAACTTCGAGAAGGAGGTCAATCGTTGAATCCAACTCGGTTGGGCAGCGTTCGGGAAGCTACGACATATCTGCTCGTCCGATATCCCGCAGTGTCTCAAGACGAAAGTCTTTGACCAGTGTGTGTTGCCAGTGATGACTTACGGATCAGAGACGTGGTCGCTCACTATGGGCCTTATCAGAAGGCTCAAGGTCACTCAAAGGGCGATGGAGAGAGCTATGCTTGGAGTTTCCCTGCGAGATCGAATCAGAAATGAGGAGATTCACAGTAGAACAAAAGTCGCCGACATAGCTCTCAGGATAGCCAAGCTGAAGTGGCAGTGGGCAGGACACAAAGCTCGAAGAACCGATGACCGTTGGGGTAGAAAGGTTCTGGAGTGGCGGCCACGTACCGGACGACGCAGCAGAGGTAGGCTTCCCGCAAGGTGGACGACGATCTCGTCAAGATCGCGGGAGGCGGTTGGATGCGGGCGGCTCAAGACCGGTCTGTGTGGAGAACCTTGGGCGAGGCCTATGTCCAGCAGCGGACGTCGTTTGGCTGATATGATGATGATGAAATACGATATTTTAGTTAAATAATTATAATAATTTGGCAATCATTTGCTTAACGGGAAAGGATAATATCATAATGAAATCTGCATATGAGAGACATTTCTCCATACTCTTGTAAATAATAAGCAGGCATCAATGACATATCAACATTTTTTGCTTATTATATTCTCAATGATCAGTGAAGAAACTGCATTTCTGAGAGTTTACGATAACATTCACGCAAGACAGCGTCAGTCTGTCAAGTTTGCAAACTCATACTTGGTTACTGTGTTGGGTTATTCTTTCGCATAATGAGAAGTGGCCAATGAACTGTAGGGGTTTTCTTTTTTGTTTTATCTTTTTTCAACAACTCCCGCACTAGGAATAAATCCTGTATCGTTGGGGATTTTACAAACATACAACCAAAGGACACAAGGAAGGGTAGTTTATATATGTAGGGCTAATAGAATTATTATTATTATAACAGCGGGCACAATGGCAAGAGTAATTAATACAGGTCCTAGGGCGGTGTTAACCATAACCCTTCAAATAATCCGGCCAAGTCAATCCAAACAATTGACCACAAACATAATCAACATCGGAAGTACTTACGGAACTACTCATCCTTAAAACGGACAAATTGTAAGCCATAATACTAAACCACTAGTACATCGCTCAACACAGGAAGCATTCTCGCAGTTTCCTTACGTAATTAAGTAATATGGCTAAGTCAATACAGACTTAAGCCACTGGAAAGTAGAAGACTAGTATGAGCCACAATGTTAGTGGAGACATTACCTGTGGTTAATAAGACTTTCTGAGTGTAGTAGTTTGGAAATCAAACCGCTGAAACGATTGTAAAAGTAATGGCGGTAATCAAGGTGGTTTGGAAAATCATCTTTGAAATGAAATTCGTAGAGATCGGTTACAAGGATGTTACACAAGTATTACATACTTAATAGTCACTAACATAATTATATCGCCTTCAGTAGGCATTCGAAATTATGATGAGTCATTTATTGACTTCAAAAATATTTATACTATACCTTGAAATTAGAATATACCATTAGAAGAATTTTTACACGTACTAGTGTATAAGGAAAACTATTTGTTTCGAAATATACTGGTTTCCCATAAAAATAATAAAGTAAATAATTGTACTCCATTTTGCGACTACCAACGCCTTAATCTGTTATAATTCGGTGTAAACGAGGACGGATTTAATCCCAGTTTTAGCGGTAACGTTAATCCGCGGTTGGTATTTCACTGCCGGCAAATTTATTATCCGGGCTAAGGATGTACGGAAATATTCAATTAGCAAAGCCACTATTAACTGCTATTATTATAGCCTAGCATATTATTGTAGCTTATTATAGCAAAAACGGAAGATGAAGAGAAAGTGGATAATACACTCGGTAACTTCCAAGTTTTTTTAAGGATTAAAGAGTCTCTTGTAGAAGGAAGAGTGGGCTTAGTAATATGGTCAACGTTTTTGCTTAAAATAAGTAAAAGAAAATACTGGAACTCTCGATTAATAGAGGTTTCCTTAATACTACGCCGACTAGGGCATGGATAGATGGTTCGACCGGCTTACCATAAATGTTTAACCCAATTAGTGCTGTACCGTGAGGGGATTAAACCCAGAAACGATTTGACCAATTAAACAATGCGTGTAGTCACTCTCCTTTTGGTGGCAGACAGGAGTCGAAAACCACTTATCTTACATACCTTTGGAATATTATAAAACTGTAAGTAAGTATAAAGTATATCCATTAATACATATTATGAAACGAATTTGCCTGCGGTTCTCTTCCATAGAGAAATGTTTAGATGTATAGTTTGCAAAATTTTGTAAGCGTGGGAAGATCCCTGTGCCCAACATTGCAGAGAAACAGAGTATAAACAAGACTTATAATGATGATGAAAATCCATGTAAAGCTGGGGCGAGTCAAAATTGTAAATATAAAAACTATATTTTCACAAAATTAATTTCAAAGCTTACCAAGAACGCGACGAAAGAGTATTTTTAGTAACAAATAATTACTAAATATTTGTTTCATATTTTTACAAAATTCAGAATAAGGCTGTTTGAAGCAATAGCCTGGCATTTGTACTGGGAGTTTAAGAAGGTATATTTCTATTTATATTTCGTTTTTAATTAAATCTCGCCAGTTTAATTTTTTGGCATACACGTGCTAGTTTCTGTGTACTTTGACTCTCAGTTTGTTTCAGATTTCCTTCTCAAAAGGTAATTTAGATAGGAAAAGCCAGATTCGTCTAGAATAGTGTCTTGACTAATATAAGTGTTGTAAACAACCAATATGCAGAAATAATTATGTCATTATATAGGCGTTGGTCTGAATAACTTAGCACTGGTGTTAACGGGTTGAACAGAGCTGAGTTTTAAAATTTATGGAATTGTGCTATATATGCCTGCTATGGATGTGTGCTAGAGATGCTTAACTTCATATATCCGTACTGTTACTTCCTTATAGCACATCTTACTTGCCTCGGTGCATAGCTTAGCATCAGTGAAAAAGGTGAAAAAGATTCATAGGTTTCTCTTCATACTAGCATACTATGGTGGAAAAGCATACTCTTGCTGAACAGATCATATAACCACAATACTTGTTATCAAAATAAGCCTGGTGCCAGAGTTTTAATCTACTTGAACGCTTAAATTAGCTAAAATGTTTTTAGACTTCCATTTCATATTTGTTAGATAAACATAGGTAAATTTTAAGAAAAGTTTGTATTCTATTTTGAAGCAATTTTATATAGAGACTAGACGCCAGCAGCTACGTCTGCACATATTTTTTTAATTTATCTGTTTTGACCGATCCCGTGGGTATTTCGGGAAATCCCTTCTTAGTGCGCCTCTACGGTCCCCAAGGAACATACATGCCAAATTTCAGCCAAATTTCAGCTTCCTGCGCCCAATAGTTTTGGCTGTAGCTTGTCTGTCAGTCAGTCAGTAACGCAAAGATTTTATATATTAAGATAAGTACTATGTTTTTATGTATGTTTACTTTAGACTAGACAGAGGCAGATTATTAATTACCCATACAATAACAAAAATAACAGCCTGGTCGTTTCAATGACTGCAAAACTGCGTCTATAAGTAGGTAATAGAACTCGGTCTACACAGTTGAAAGCATATAGGCATCGACGTCAGAATGGCATATTATATGTGAATGCTTCATATGTGTGGTGCGAAGGAACCCACAGACATTCGCACAATAGGAAGCACAATTGCTGAGGTCAATCATATTCAAATAAATGTAAATTTAAAACAACTGACCTACTGTTTTTATGGTGTTAACAGACTACGCGTGGAGATTTCGTGTTTACATTTAAATAAAAAATAGGGATATGTCAACTGTAAGCCGTCCTTGCAGCGTTATCCCAGTTGCATCACAGAGTCCGCTTACTTGTCTAACTTGTACTGTGGTTTTGACAACCCTTTATTTCCCAAATAGGCATGAAAATCATATAACCGAAATTAGCTCAAGTATGTATCAAATATTTTCCAAAAAGGAAGCCAGCTTGTTTATTTTTTGACAATCTCGTACATCATGTTTCATCTCATACTCTTTAATATAACACCAAGAATATTTCCCCTTTGTCTAAGAGAAACTCTCATTTCAAAGCCCTTGTGTTCTTTTGTATAAAAACACCAATGTACGCGTACATTCCGACAGCACCTTGTCACCTTGTCTTAAGAACTATATTCAAATAACGCAGCTCTAAGTATAAAATTTTCAAAAGCGAAAGATGAGGCGTTCTTACAATTTTTTCACTGCAGTTCAGAAATTTCTCACTTCAAACTTTGGATTAAAACTATCGTTTTTTTTGGAGTGCAATAATAACTTTGTTTCCTGTAGGTTAGTAGGAACGAGAGGTGCACTAATAACTGTATTAAGTCTTTGTGAACAGTGCCATGTTTAAATATATAGCTTTTGCACAAAATGATTGTTATGAAAGCAATTTCATAACTCGTTAGGTTACAGCAATATTTAAGTTTAAACACTATTTCCAGTGTGTCTAGTGGTAGCGATGGCCTACATTCATGTGTTTTTTTTGGGATCAATGTCATTCAAGAAGCACAGCTTAATAAGTTTGCCTAATTGAAAAAAAAAAACAGTTATTTAATCTTTACTTTGCAATAATTGAAATATTATTAGCACCTTTTTATTTTTGTTTATGATACTTACAAAATTGGTGTAATTTAGAAGTATTTTTTTTTACTTTATAAAACATACTTTTAGTAGTTATTCATTTGAGTCTTAAAATATCACAAAGCGCTTTTTATTCTCAAAGCAAGAAAAAAGGTTCTTTACTATGTCCTTATACCTTCAAAAGCGTTCACTTTACAAGTACCAAAAGCGGTGACAAAAATCCAGAACATTCCATTATACCTAAGGCTGGGAATCGTATTTGGTTTTCCCTTTGAAAAGGGGTCCGTTACTTAGAGAAATCTGCTCCATTTACGTCATCAATACGTCAACATCCATCATAAAGTGGACAAATGGGCCAAGTGTCGGTTTTCCTACGAAGAAACGAGGATAAAGTGAATAAAGTACAATTTACATGTGTCGCAATCTTGGTCAGAGGAGCTACTTTGAAGACTTAAGAACAAGCGATAGTATTAGTTCGAGATCTTATATTATCTTATAGAACTAAGTGCTGTTACAGAGTATAATCAAGCAAAATTTTGAAATGAATTACTGTTCAACTGCGGGAAACTGCACTTCAAAGTTGAAGAGTACCGCCAGTATCCGAGCATTTGTCAAACATAAAGTAAACCATTGGTTGTCAATATACATAAGATAACGACAGTTATAAAAAATCTTATCATACCCGTTACATAAATATTATTATGTGTTCAAGACGCGAATATTTAAAAAAAAATGTTTTTTTTTATGTAATAATAGGCGGCAAACGAGCAGACGGATCGCCTGATGGTAAGCTATTACCGCCGCCCATGGACACCCGCAGCAACACAGGAGTCACAAGTGCGTTGCCGCCCCTTGGGGTTGGGAAAAGGGATAGCATAAAGAGTGGGATGAGGGAGAAGGAATAAGGGATAGGGCCTCCGGCACTCTCACTCACCGAACGAAACGCAACAGTTAGGTACTGTTACTTTACGTCGATTTTCTGTGATTTAATGTTTAAGAATGGTAACTTTGTACCTTTGATGTAACTTACTTTACCGTGTGCGTACCATGGGCTTGAACTCGAGGCCTGCGTACCAGATTGTTAGTCTGCCCACATTGATTCTCTCCACTAGGTTATCGTTGCCTTAACAAATAAGTAGTGGTCCCAAATTCAGACACAGGAATGTTAGTCCTTTTAATCCTATACGGAGTCGCCTACTAAGGGATTCAAAAGAGGATAAACTTTTTCCAAGTTTAGATGACCTTTCATACCACATCCATCGCTAGTATTGTAACTCGTGGTTCTTCTGAATATTTTCTTAAATTGCCATCGGTATAAAAGACTATTGTTGAATGGTCTTTTTGTCGACACTTTATAAACCCATATTATAATGACTTAAATGTTGTATAGAATTCTAATGACCGTCAGTATTAGCGGCTTTTATAATACTCTATTTATAACTTTGTGCTTAATATGGACAATTTTATTTTAAGTTACACCGATGTATATAACAAGAGCATTTTAATAAGACTAAATTGAATATTCACTTTTCCACAGAGCGACCACCTATCTGACCTTCGGGCATTCGATGGTACCGCCTACTGTCAGCTTATTCACAGGAGGACTCCCTACAACGTCTGTCAAAGATTTTCACCACGGTCGGGACCAACGACATGCTCTTAAAAGCACGGGGCAAGCGATAATTAACAATTCAATAGTCACAAAACTCGGAAACTCGGAAAAGTCAGTGGCGCACGCTGTGGATTCGACCCAGATACCCTCTATATGGCAGTCTGTTGGTATCTCCTCTAGACTATCGCTGCCTATTGAATGGTTCAATGGCAGAAAGAGAGCAATATACTTAATTTAGTTTCACTGAGCACATATGCAGTATTATGCAGAATGAACTACATTAATTTCACATACTTCGTATACAATTTTGGATTTATAGTTAACCTAGCTTTTTTTCTGTCTGGCTCTGGCCAGTTCATTTTATTCTAGTATGTTGCGGTGGCGTTTGCAACTTAGATGCTTCTTAACAAGCCAGACCACTATGAAATTGATTATACCGTGTTGTAATTTTCGTTTTCTATTACAAAAAATGTTTTTACGACTTGAATTTGATGATATACGATTTTTAAACCATTCATGAATTTTGTTTATGAAGAAAAAATTGGCAAGATTTATAAATTATAATTGAAACGGTAATAATTTATAAATTTTTCGTACTGGATCTTTTGTGCTTGGTTTTCGTATTCATTCTTGGATGTTGGTTTCTTTTGTATCTTTTATTTTAATTATTTATGTCACATATTTCTAATACATGCATTTGACCAGTTTATTTTCTCTTAGAGAAGAATAATTAAGATATATTTTTTAGACGCTTTCTATTTTTTTTAATTTAAAACTTAAGTCGAAGTTATTTTATTTTGATATTACACAGTCTTATTATAAAAGATAGACTACACAAAGCTCGTTGTTTAACCACGGTCGTATTTCTTTAAGAGCTATTAAATATAGACTAATATTTACTTATGTAAGGCACCTGTCTTACAATTTAACTGTTCCGACTAATATTTAGCTAGAAAAAAGTTAAATTATAATAATAATGTCGAAATTCACTTTCATATTTAATTTTGGTCTATTTCTTATTATAATAAGTCTATACATGTTTACTTGAAAGATGCGAGTTAATTCTACAAATTACTTCAAATAGTCGAATATAATCTTATAATACATTTACCGTATTCCCATAATCCGTACCCATCTCATGTACAAAACGCTACAAAACGTTCGATAGTACAAGTTGGCAAGTAAGACGTGTGGAGAGGTTGTGAAATTTGACAAGAACACGGACGGAATATTAAGTGATGGACAATCTCGTTGGGTCTTCCTTGTGTGTGTTTATATAGGTTTTGTGTTATATTGTATGGTTTTTGATACACACACAAATGAAGGAATTACATACAGCGATATGTCAAACTAGAAAGTTACAATACGATTTTAACACTTTTTCTTAGGCCATAAGAATGATACAAAGGTCATAGTGTCGTGTACACATCATACAGCCGTGAGTACAAGGCAATAGAACAGTGCCCGAATAGTGGAATAGTACCGTATTACGACGACTGTCATCCCTATGGAACTAGACGAGTTGCAAAGATATCACAGCCCGCAGTCTATTTTATTTATTTATTGAAATCTTTAAATACACAGCTTAAATAGACGGACATAATGCCATGGGCATTATCTCCCAGTCCACCTTTGAGTGCCGCAGACAGAAAAGATAATGGAAAGAGCATTACGATATTTACATTATATTATTAACTCTTTTGATGGCTGACACGAGAAAATCAGATGGTGTTTTTACGTGTTAAATTCAAGTCCCTGTTTTATGACCCTCCACATGCTTTACATCTGCATTATTATAAATAGACCGAATAAAAAATAAATAATTCAAATTCAAATAATTTATTGCAGACCTAAGTGTAGGTACATGGTCGTATGCAATAATAAGTGCCTGCTTAAGACTTAGCGCCCTTTTCAAGCGTAGCAATATAAAAAACTAGGTCGGCAACCATATTAAAGATATTATTATTTTAACATTAGTTTCTTTTATTAATAAATGCAATTTTAGTTATATAATAATAATATTGACGTGATTAGGTTATAAACATTCATTTTTTTTAGGATTCTATTAAATTTAATTTCTATTTTTTCATCTTTAATTATTTGCGGTAATTTATAAAATATTTTTACGACCATGTAATAGGGGCTCTCATTGAGCATCTTTGTTTTTGAGGGAAGTAAATGTGGTCTGTCTCTATGGTGTGTGTTTAATTTGTGAATATCTTTCATCTGAATAAATGATTCTTTGTGTCTGTGAACAAATGTGCATAAGTCGAGTATGTATATGGATGGTAATGTTAAAATATTCAATTTAGCAAAATATGGCTTACAGCTTTGTGTGTTGTCTATATGCGCTAGTATCCTAACACATTTCTTTTGAATTATAAAAAGAACCTGAGAAGGCAGACATAAAAGTTACTTAAATAGATTTTCGTCAATCCATGATTCTCTCGTTGCTATAACAATAATCCTGCAAATCACAATGCTGGTGACCTTTAAGGCAATAACATTATTTAAAGTCATGCCCAGATAGAGGGCAATACGATTGAGGGCTAAATTCGCTTACATCGCATAAGTGCTCAATGCTAGCACTAACCAAAACTCTTGAGCTTAATGCTCAGAATATTTTATTCAACTGGTACAAAAATTTTTTGATGCTGTGAACATCATCGTCAATTGCAATCCACTGCTGGGCATAGGCCTGTCCCTATTTTCGTCATAATGGCGTTGTGAATTAATATATAATATAATATTCTACCACATACACACATCACATCAGTCCCAAACTAAGCAGAGCTTGTACTATGCGTACTAGATAATGGATAAACATACAAATATATGAACTTTTTTTTTGTAAATACATACATATTATACATAGAAATAAAAAAAATATTGTCAGTTAAAAGGATGAATCTCTTCGCCAAGGTACTATTTGCTTCGTGTGTTTTCCTTATTCGCCTCTTACAACCTACGGAGTGAAATAGTAATATTTAATTTATTTAAGGGAAAATTTATAATTTTCCATACCTGTTCACTCTTTCTGCTAAAGAGCACGTGAAAAGTGTCAGTCAACTCGTCGATCAGTGTTAATTCAGAAGCAAAGATGAAGGTCGATTCGTATATCAGTCAACTAATGACCTAAACCCGTATTAACTTCGAATCCAAACCATTCCCATTACGCAAACAATACAAATGTAACCAACATAAAGATAAACGAAATAACTTAATTCTAAACAGGCATACAGCTCACAGTGTGTTATTTGACCTCAGTTGCGGACATCTATTTTTTTTTATGTTTTGAAGAGATAATAGCCCAACATAATGCCGAGTAAAACTCCCACAACGTTATCTTACATAGTTTTAGAGAAAATTAAAAAAATCGAGAAATGTCCATAGAAACCATAGAAACGTTTTATCTCCATAATAAACCAATTTTTCAATTGGATGTGTTTTGATTATGATTCAGATGTATTTTAGGCACCAATTTATTATGAAAAAACAAAAAAAATCTCGTCTGTTTCCAGCGAAATAATTTTTTTTTATAATTTGGTTTTTATTTTTTTTCTAATGCATCTTGCCACGGTCGCATTTTTTTTTAATGCCACATTGTTACCTGGGCTGACTATTACTACCACAAAAAAAACTAGATGCTCCAAGTACAGGACTTCAGAGATATTCCATTTTTTAATTTTGTGTTAGGGTTGTCACTGAAGTCTATGGTTTTACTTCCGTCTTAATCATCCTATATTTTTTAATCTTTATTTGTGATAATTATTGTTGCAGAGATAATCGTTTGCTGCTATTATTATTTTTAACCGGCTTACAAAAAAGGAGGAGGTTATGTATTCGATTATATATTTTTTATGTATGTTCATCGATATCTCCTTCATTTGTGAACCGAATCGCAAAATTATTTTTTGTCCGACAGAATTGACTTACGAGGTGGTCATAAAAATTTTGGTCATAAAAATTTGATTCAGTTTGAATACATCATTTTTGAATTATGAGAATTTTTCGTGTGATTTTTGTGTATTTAGTTGTTACGTACATAAAGACACCAAAAATACTAATAACA
Source organism: Euclidia mi (assembly GCA_944739405.2). Lineage (NCBI taxonomy): Eukaryota > Metazoa > Arthropoda > Insecta > Lepidoptera > Erebidae > Euclidia > Euclidia mi. The sequence continues at coordinate 67,712,074 of OX123192.2, forward strand.
TAAGCTGGGAGTACCTCCACGTGGTGAAGGCGGGAACAGTATTTAATAATAATAATAATAATAAAGTTTATTTCAAAAGGAGATTGTAGTTTTACATTGTTATGACATAGTAATTTATACTAGTAGGTACATTATTTATATAAGTCTACTTACAATAGGTTTATGAAAAAAAAAAGACGACAATATATTAGTGACTACAATATTATTGGGTGGAGAACTGTTTTCCTAGAGAGACTACTGAGTAGTCTGTGTTTAGGAGTTACAGTGCCGATCCCCTATTGGTTAATTAATTATATATATTGCATATTCACAATAAAAATAAGATTGGATAGAACAAAGCAGTAAGGGTAACAAACGATGATAATAATTAAATTTAATAACAATGCGAGCGTGCATGCGTGTGTGTGTTTGTGTGTGTAAGTGTTTGTGTGTGTGTGTGTGTGTGTGTGTGTGTGTGTGTGTGTGTGTGTGTGTGTGTGTGTGTGTGTGAGTGTGTGTGCGTGTGTGTGTGTTTGTATGTGCCATTATCTGTTTACTAATGATTCTGTTTCATCATAGCTTAATTTTAGCAGAAATTGTGTAACAGTCTTTTTACAATGATATTGGGATTGTGAATAAATCGGTAGTACAGCATTTATCTTATTGTATAGCGATGGACCAAGGTAGAGGGCAAATTTCTTTATAAAGGCCGTACGTGCGGGTGGAATCGTACAAATCCTGTCCTTGCGACGTTTAGAAATTACTTTATATGGAGTGCGATGGTGTTGTAGGAGAATTAAGTGGAGGATATACATTTGTCTTACATTAAGAACGTTGCATGCCTTATAAAGCTCATATGTTGGAAAAATATCGGACGATATGTTGCCACTTTGAGTATGGCTCTATGAGCAATTTCTAGGGGTTTTAGGATGGTCTTTGCCGCACCTCCCTAACAAGAGATGCAGTAAATGATGATTGACTGGCATAGAGCATAATATACATTACGGATTATAACTGGGTTGGCTACTTGACGTAATGTTTTGAAAATGTAAATTAGTTTACGTACGCGATTGGTAAGAAGATTTATATGTTGCCTGAAGTTTAGGTGTCTATCTAACATTATGCCAAGGTACTTTGTCTCTCTAACTGTATTTATTGTTGGACATTGACAAGGGGTTGTGATCTGGGTAGTACAAGAGTGGGCCGTAATCGTAACGGGTGTTCTTGGTTGTGAGATCTTATTAAGAGAATAGGTTAAGAAATTTGTTTTACTTGTGTTGAGAGTCAGGGTGTTAGAAGAGAGCCACTTTAGGATTGTGTCAAAACCATTTTGCGCAGTAATTTGTAGTTCCGCCCACGATGCACCGGCAAATGTGACAGCGGTATCGTCTGCGTAAGATACGATTTTAGCGTTGGGTATTTTAAGTTCACAGAGATCGTTAATAAATACTAGAAACAAAGTGGGTCCAAGTATGCTTCCCTGTGGGACCCCGTACTGGATTGAAAGTTCATCACTACTGTGTTTATCAATTATAACTTTTTGTGAGCGATTTGTAAGGTAACTTTTAAACAAATTTAGTGCTAAGCCTCTGATTCCAATATTTTCTAGTTTTTGCAGAAGCCTTGGAATTGGCACCGTGTCAAAGGCCTTCGCTAGATCCAAGAATATTGTTAAGACCTTCTTGCTTGTGTTTAGGTTACCTACCACATGATTAAGTAATTCGTGGATCGCGTCACCGGTGGACCTATGTTTGCGGAAGCCGAATTGCTGGTTAGAAAGGATAGAGAAATGCTCTAAGTAATTTACTAGTCTTTTATTAATAAGACGTTCCAATATTTTTGAAAGGGAGGTTAAGACAGCTATAGGACGGTAATTGTTCGGTAACTTTCCGTCGCCATTCTTGAATATGGGATGCACAATAGCCTTTTTAAGAGAGACAGGGAAAGTGGCTGTTTCAAAACAGATATTAAAAATGTGGCTTAGTACAGGTGCAAGAATCGTAGCGTAACGCTTAAGAAATGTTGGAGTGATGCCATCCCAACCAGGAGCTGCATTTGTCCTCAGCGTGTTTATGACCGCACAAATTTCATTTGGATCTGTTTGCTCTAAAACAAAGGATTGAGTAGAGTTTAAAGTGTTAAGTGGAGATGTGTGATTTGATAACGGCTGATTTTTATTTATGTTGTCGGCGAGTTCCTTACCGATATTTACAAAATATTGATTCACATCATTGCAAGACTTCTCAGGTGATGAAGAATGAGAAAGTAATTGACTACAAGGATGTTTTGTTTTTGTCGTGTGCGTTATAAGTTTCACTGTGTCCCAAAGTTTTTTAGGGTTATGGCTGGCCTTTTTTATTTCGTTAGTATCATACTGTCTTTTGGCTTTTTTTAGGAGTTTGGTACAAAAGTTTCTGTAACGTTTATAAGTTAAGGTTATGATAGGGTTATCAGGGGATTGGATAACTTTTTTATGGAGAGAATCTCGATTTCGAATACAGCGCAACAGACCTAGGCTAATCCAGGGCTTGAGTATTTTTTTATTTGCAGGTACCTTTATGATTGAAGTACATTTCTCTATAGCAGCGCTTGTCACTCCTATAAAGCTATCCATTGCGATGTCTGGATTGCTCATGGAGTATAAGGGTGAGAAATCAATATTAACCATGTCACTGTCAAGAGCATCATAGTCTATCTTTTTGAGGAGTTTGGGGGGCTTTGGTTCTGATTTATTGTTACCGATAGCGAGTAATGTTGGGTTATGATCAGTTATTGTGCATTCCAGGATAAGTGCAATTGAGTTGGACTTAGTTCGTATAAATATATGATCTAAGCAGTTACTACCCCTAGTAGGCAGTGTGTGGGCCGGTAGAAGACCGTGGTAGGCGAGGGAGCTAAGATATATGTCAGCTCGTGGGTCCTCAGTCTCAGGTTTGATGTCGATGTTAATATCACCTGTGATAATGACCGACTTGTAGTTATTAAGAGAAGGTAGTAAAGAATTTAATGCATTTAGAAATGCCTGAATGTGATCAGTTGAGGGTGAGCGGTAAATACAAATAATTGCAATGTCTGAGTTTAATTTTATAATCAACCCGGAAGCTGAGCCATTAAATTCTGGCTCTTCACATATAACTGATAGTGTCGACTTCACGTAGACAACAACGCCATCACTCTGATTAATGTGCTTTGTGCTTTTATTTAGTGGCTAAAACTCCCAAAAATATGTCATAATATGACTTGTGTACTTTTGTATGCTCAAATGCCTTCGGGCTTACGCTGTTTTCGTTTTAGATTTGTGAGAATTAGTTTGGCGGCACGGTAGCCTACCCGGTAACGCGGGGGAGCAGCTGCCATCTAACAGATTGCGTATATTAACTGGAATTGTTTGTATTCATGGAGCCTGACAAGCATTACGATTAACTTCAGCAGAACCTGACCTGCTCTGATGGGGGATATCCTTCTGGACTCCGACCAGAGAATTTAATGTTGCGAGGGGGGTATGAGTATGCTAACCTTCATACAGGTCAGCGAGTGGCAGCTCGTATTGACGACCCAGACATGAATATGGACCCAATCCAACACACAAAACGAGAAATATATGATATTTTAGTTACACAGGCACGCTTACATGGACCTAAAAAGAGACCATTAGACCTTGACAGTGAAGAACGCGCAAGAATAGTTTTAGAGACGCTATTTCCACACCAAATAGCTCTTCATTTGGATTGCAAAATAAAGCTTATGTAGAGGCAGTTACAAAATTAGTAAGTGCGAAACGCTATACAAGCAGAGAAACGCAAGTTGGACCGGAAAACGACGATTACAGATCTATTTCACCGTGGACTGGAATCATCCGATCCCTATTTATTTCTTTTGTGCCACAGTAAACGTCGTAAACCGAAAAGTCCTTTGCCCGCGATAGTTCTTGCTCTCTTGGAAGTAACAATAGAGAACGTGTGTTATTACCCTTCGGAGACCAATATGGAATGCGAGGAAGTGGAGTTGACCACCAACGAAATTCTTTTAGATGACGAACCTTACGGTTACTCTGGAAATGGGAACCAAGGTTTACTAGCTGACGAAAGCCATATATTAACACATAAAAGAAAGATTTATCCAATTTAGTTCAGTCGTTTGGAAATTATGTGCGTACAAACATTTCAGTAGTTCATTTTTATTTATATACTTACCAACTTTTGCGCGCGACTTCGTTCTCATAAAAGGTAAAAAGCAAAAAATTCCCTTTTTTTGTAACATTTTTCATTCCTGCGCCGCTCCCATTTGTCTTAGCGTGAGTTTATATAGCCTGCCTCAATGAATGGGCTATCTATCACTGAAATATTTTTTCCAGCCGGACCAGTAGTTCCGGATTAGCGCGTTCAACCAAACAAATAACTTCAGCTTTATATATAAGTAATAGATAGATAGCATATTGTTATGGTAACGATTATTTTTACGATGTTTTCATTACTGCTGGATATTTCAATAACATACACAAATATAACAGACACTATAAGTCTAGTATACCATAACTATAATAAACTATAACTCAGTAAGTATGTCATCTCATGATACTTTTTTTTGACAACCCTATTTCCATAGAAATTCTAAAAAGCCTTAGAAACGTTATATCTCTGAAGTCCTGCATGATATATACAAGATTTTTTGTGACTAGGAAGTTACACGACTGGGGTGTATTATGTTGTTAAAAAAAATGTGACCGTCATATAGAACATTAGATATATATTTTTTTCTGAAATTTATAAAATATTTTTTATCTCGGCTTCTAGAGCATATAAAGGCTTGTAATTCGTAAAAATGATTATGTATATGTTCTTCAATTCATTTATAATTTTAACTTAGACAAGTGTTAGTTATTTTGTGAAATATCTGCCAAAAACATTTTGAGTAAGTTCATTAACCTTACAATAAATTCATTATAATTTCAAAACTATAAAATATATTTACGCTGGTGTTTCATATAAAGTTGTATTACAATTATATCTATCTAATTCAACAATAAAAGAAGCATGTCCGCTTTTGAAGGCATATAACACACTGTGCAGCTGAACAATTTTATCTTAATACAAGTTTTAGAGTTCACATAAGGACCCCGTTTATCTGAAGATCAGAGATTAAAACTTCGGTAAGTAATGCGAGATTGCATTTGTAGACGCTGTAAGCTGATTTAGATAATGTGGGTACATGTTTACTTTGCTAGATGGTGCTTGTTATTGGAATATATGGGAGTATGTTTGTTTATTGATGTAGAAAGTTAAGTATTTTCTTTCTTTTTAACCGACTCCAAAATAGACAGTTATTTTGTTTTCAGGGTATAAACCAGAGTACGAGATCATACTCAACCTCTTGGAGCAGACAGTGTGTATGGCTCCTCCAAATCTTTGTTTGGTGTCTGCCCACTATGACCATCACGGTGTCCGTCTAGCATACTTTGCCGCCACCAGCAGGTTTGCAGGTTGTTCAGGCATTTGCGATTTAGAATGCAATGGCGTAAAACTGCAGTATTACAACTCTTTCGAGAATGTAAGAATCGTAGTCTAGTCCACCGCTGGACATAGGCCTCCCTCAAGGCTCTCCACACAGACCGATTTTGAGCCATATCCGGATCCAAACGCTTATCGCGATTATTCGTTCATATTACTACACATTACACAACATTTCAGTAGGATTCACGCAGCCGTGATTTTTAAACTTTCCTTGGATTCAACAAGTAGGAGAATAAAGCACAGCTTCTATTAATGATGACTATAAAATAATTTATATGGCAGAACAAAGTTTGTTGGGTCAGCTAGTATTATAAGAAAACTTCCTGATGATAATGACCACAATTTAGATCACCTTTTCACAATTTTTGCACGCCATCCAAAATCGAATACACCTACAGACAAAATCACAGCAAATCCTTGTGTGTACACTTATCGATTAAAGCGTTACATTGCAGAGCGTAATCTCGAAGGGGTGTTAGCAGAATTACGTACTACATATACATATTATGTATGTAAGTAACACATTCTCCTAATGTATTTTTGCTTACGAGAGTTGGGAGGGATGCTAATATCTCTAAAGTGTTCGATTGATCAGTTTGTGAGTAGGTTGAAACATGCAGAAGAAAGTTTTGGTAATTTTTACGGTTAGAAGATGCATTGATTTGACGAATAGAAATATGAAGCAAGCGAATAGAAAATATAGCAAAATTCATTGTTATTTTCTCGTTTTTCCGTCTATATTTAACTGCGCAGTAGTATGATATGCATTCCATTAGGCTACAACTATTACTAGGCTAACTGCCTGGCCTGCACTAGGTTTAAGCTTAGAAGACATCAATGACTTATTGATGTTTTGTGTATATAAAATTCTCAATTATCGCTTCATCAACGGTAAAAAAACCTGCATGTCTGTGAGTTCTTCATAAAGATTTTAAAATACATATAAATGAATAGTTTTAGTCCACTCTTGGCCAGCGTGGAGGACCACAGCCTTACTCTTTTCATAACGAAATATACCTAAGCCTAGAAATTTGCCAGATTATAAACCAGGCTGATGATAACACACAAAAGTAAGTAAATAGGTTAGTTTACGAATAAAAATTTATTCTCAAACAGTGGCATTTAATCCTCACTCTAGTTAACAACAGCTCAAACAGTGCTAAAATATAAACCCCTACACAACCATGTACAACAAAACATTATGTTCAACTACAATCTAATTTATTGCCCGAGACCTAGTCCAATGCGTGGCTAGTATATGGTTTTGTTTAGAACACACGATTTGTACTGCAAAATGGCGATTTATCAACTCGCTGGCAATTTATTATGAGGGGTTGTTAGTTTCTTGTCAGTATTCTTCAGTATCATAAATAATAGAATATTGTTCATGGTTGTTTTTGTTTGTTGTAGTTTCTAGTGGTCTTGTTGTTCTTGTAGTGTGTGATATGTATGTACGGTCATGGTGTAGTGGGATCGATTTTTTGATTTGGTGATTATTTGAATTTTTAATTTTTTGCCACAAACATGCGCAAATTATCCTTATAATAAGTTTTACATTACAACCAATGGTGACTACCAGTTACAATTTTCTGTATTTTTTATTTTTATTTATGAACGTGCGTCAATGAGTACACTTTATTTATTCACGCATTTGGTTAAATTATACACTGCAAAGAAGTTTGAAGACATTTATTTTGTAAGAGATGTGATAATAGAGAGTCAGAATAATTATTTTAGATTTCGGAAAAATAGCGATGTAACGTAAAATGACGTTTGACTGCCTCAGTGGTCCAGTGGATGGCGTATGCGTCTGCTGATCGGGAGGTCCCGGGTTCAATTCACGGGTCAGGCAAAAGTGTTACTGAGTTTGCCGAATTCTCAGTAGCAGCTTGGAGTTACCAGGCACAATGTGCCCGGTAACGGCAATAGGCTCACCCTCAATTACGTGGGACGAATAAAATTCATGGCGAAATGTGGGTGTGTAACATTACACTTCTGCCTACCCCTTCGGGGATACAGGCATAAGCCTATAGCGACGCGACGACGTAACGACCGCATGGACCACTACTCTATAGATGCAATCCCATATCTAGCTTTTAGTTGTGAATAATTTGAATTAGTGTGTGTGTGTGTGTGTTTTAAGATCAATTTAGAAAATAGGGGTAACCAACAACCAACCATCAATGCTTAAATAATATTTCTTAGGATTTATCGTTATTTTCCAACTAAAATATATAAAATAGTTATAACTTAAATTAATTGGTACTATTTTGTAACAGTAATTTGATTAGGTATATATAAAATTCTTCTATTACAGAGTTACTGGTAGACAAAAGCTTAAACAATAAGACACATAAGACGTTTGACATGTATGTTCCATGGGGTGCACGAACAAGGGATTGCTCCAAATTCCCACGTGATCAGAGCAGAAACGGTTAAAATGAATAAAATATGATACTTATAAATCATCATCATCAACCCTTTATACTTGTCCCACTGCTGGGCACGGGCCTCTTCTCACTATGAGAAGGGGCCCACCCTTCTCATACTTATAAATAATAAAATAATATGATACTAAATATAAAACAATTTTTTTCTATAATAATTAAAGTCTTTGCGATGCTATTTACGTAAATAAATGTAAATAAAATTACAAACAAAATAGACGTAATATAAATAATCCTTACCTATCTCGTTATGATCATATTCCAGCCACAAAGCCGGGCATATTTCCCTGCCAGCCACGTTGAATAACGCTGCCATTAATATTCTTCATTCGCCCCCGCATACAAATAGTTCCGTATATTAAACAAGTCTTGAAGACCCTCAGTTGACCACGAGCGTATTTATCAGTAAAACTAAACAGACTTTTCCAACTACATATTATGAGAGCGAGGAATTAATTTATTTCTAACATGGCTCATATTATACGCAACGCAATGGACGATATTGCACATACAGACTGACCGCTGTTTCGCTATTAATGTTGATCTAAAAGCTACTCTTACTAAATAGTGCATACTAATTAAAATTTTCATTAGCATTCATTAAAACATTCCTAAGTATGTTTTTGTCCGTGTGGTGACGGATTTAGAATACGGAATATCACCACCCGATATCATCCCATGGGTGTCGTAAGAGCCGACAGAGGGAGCATATTATGCAAAGATCAGCACTGTAAGAGAAGGAAAACTTGATATAAACCCTCACCCTCACCCCAACCCGTTTGGCTAGCGTGGTATAGTAGGCCAATTCCTCCTTTCAAAGGAGAGGCCTAGTCCAGCAGTGGACTGTTAAAGGCTGATGATGATGATGAAGTATGTTTTTAACTGGCGTACTGTTGCCTCTTCTTACCCCGACAGGAAAAAGGCGTGAGTATATGTATGTATGTAGTATGTTTTTGATTTGACACGATTTTTCACCAGATAAGGTTGCATTAATTTTAAAATAGACTTCGCTCGCGGCTCCAGACGCGTACTTTACGCACCTAGGCCTTTCTTAGGTATCAATTGGTGAAACAATTTATTTCTCTTTTTAGATGTTGTGACGAGAATTGAGAACGGAATGCTGAGTTGGTTTGGACACGTGGAGCGAATGAGTGAAGACAGAATGACTCACCAAATATACACAGGCGAGCAAAAAAATCGACTCACTTCATACTTTCGCACTCAAAGTGTTCTAATTTTAAAATTAAGACCTAAATCTTAATTTAGGTCTTAAATTCTTTAAGTTCTAGATGTTAGCTTTAAAAAAAATAACAATTACTACAGTGTTAACTTTTAGGCATTGTCACAACAGTCGAGGAACAGTAACTGTAAGATTTCGTACTCGGTAACTCAGCATTGCGCGACCTTAGGGCGTACAAAAGGTGACGTAACCCTTTACCCTTATCAGTTGACCGTGAAACGTCAACAGGTACACATCTCGTCAATCTCCAAGCAAGAAAATTTCCCGGAAATGGATACAACAGCGGAAGCAGCGGCTCAAGCAGTTATCCTATTACAACAGGGCCTGAGTCAACGTCAAGCGGCTCGTATTTTGCAGATGAGCCAGTCAGCGGTATCCAGAATATACCGAAGGCACCGGGAGACTAGTGGCTTTCACCGACGAAGAGGTTCCGGTAGAAATCGGTCCACTTCGGAGGCAGACGATCGCTTTATCGTCCGTACTTCGCTGAGGAATCGTTCTCTCACTGGGGTCCAACTTCAACAGGAGCTCCGAGAAACACGTGGGGTAGCTGTAAGTTCTTGGACAGTGAGAAAAAGACACCAACCCTCACTCCAAGAAGACCAACAACAGGTCCCAAATCGACTGCAGGTCATCGAGCAGCCCGGCTACGTTTTGCAAGAGAACATGTCGATTGGACTGAGGATCAATGGCGCTCTGTTCTCTTCTCGGATGAAAGCAGAGTATACCTACATGGTAGCGACAGAAGGAGAAGGGTGTACAAAAGGCCGGGGGAGCGATACGCACAATGCTGCATAGCAGAAACTCTTGCGTATGGAGGAGGTTCCTGCATGGTGTGGGCTGGCATATCAATGGAAGCAAAAACTGAACTGGTTTTCATTGAAACTGGCCGCCATGTGGGGGGGTTGACCGCACATCGGTATATTGAAGACATTTTGGAAGACCACGTCATCCCATACGCTGGTTTTATTGGAGAAAACTTTATCCTGATGCAGGATAATGCCCGTCCACACAGCGCAAATGTCGTGCGGCAGTACCTACGAGAAGTGGGTATCGCTGTTATGGACTGGCCAGCTCGTAGTCCGGACTTGAATCCTATTGAACATTTTTGGGATGACCTAAAGAGAAGAATCCGGGCTAGATATCCTGCACCAGGTACAAGAGCTGACCTACAAGCGGCTCTGACCGAGGAATGGGAGGGTATACCACAAGACAGAGTGAAGCACCTCGTTGGGTCAATGAGGAACCGTTTAGAAGCTGTCATCAGAGAGGGAGTAACATTCGTTATTAAAGTGGTAATCATTATGTAATAAAGTTTATTTAAAATGTTATGATGTCTTTTATTTTAAATTTTTTACCCTTAATTTATCAAGTTTTAGTACTCGTAAAGTTTAAAAACATTTATTGTTCAAGAAAATGAGTACAAGTTAAGAGTATTTGTACTCATATTTAAGCCAACATCTAGAACTTAAAGAATTTAAGACCTAAGTTAAGATTTAGGTCTTAATTTTAAAACTAGAGCACTTTGAGTGCGAAAGTGAGAAGTGAGTCGATTTTTTTGCTCGCCAGTGTATAAGGCAAACGTGAATAGGCAAGCCGGTGGACCAAATTGGTGATGTTCTGAAAAACGGAAAGGTCTGAAGCACCCGGAACCGGCGAGCATGTATGAAAAAAGTTATGAATGTAGAGGAAGCGCGTGAGGTTTGAAAGGATAGAAGCAAGTGGCGTTCCGTTGTCTCTGCCTATTCCGATCGGAAAAAGACGTGAGTATATGTATGTATCTATTGGTGAAAACTGTACAAAAATCCGTAAGATAGTTCTTGAGTTTATCGCATTCATGCAGACAAACTGGCCGCGGCGGGGACTTGATAATGTGTATAGATTACTTTATTTTAATACAGCTAAAATTTAATTAGATAATACCTTTTGAGTATAGGTATTATGATTTACCAAAATGAACAGTCACAGATTCGTAAAAGCTTTAGCTATGAAAATCTGCAGTAGAAATACTGATCTTCGCCACGCGGTCTCAACGTGCCACAAACGCATAGATGCCTTGGAGGTTAGGGTCGATGCTGTGGAAAAACGGCAAACCTGTGACACCTCTCCGGATTTACGAATTAAATTCGAACAGACGGTGAGCCACCTCAAAATGGAGCTGAATGACCGTGAGCAAGAGCTACTGTCGTCTGACTTGGAAATCTCCAACCTCCCAGAGTCTAGCGGAGAAAACGTAGTGCATACCGTAGAGCTGGTGGCCAGAAAGTTGGGCGTATCCCTGGAGTCACGAGACATAATCTTTGCCAAGCGTGTGGGCTTAAAGAACAGCGCCGTGACAGCTGAGTCAAGTGGAGTGGGCACAGGAAGCGGACAGAGCGGGTCTCGAGGGCGCAGGGTCGTGGTGAGGCTGGCACGTAGGGAGCTACGTGACAAGCTGCTGCGGAGCGCGCGGGTGCGGCGCGGCGCCACGTCGGCCGACCTCGGCCTGGCCGCGCCCCCGCAGCGCTTCTATCTCAACGAGCGGCTTACTCGGACCAACAAACAGCTGCTTTACCGCGCTCGCCAGGCCGCCGAGAGGCTGGGTTGGCGTTACACCTTGACGAAGAGGGGTAAAGTCGTTACAAAACAGTCTGATGGTAAGCGTACACACTTCATCCGCTCTGAGGAGGATCTGGAACGTGTTTTTGGGAGTGAGACTGTTAAAGACAATAGTGTTTAAACATGGTCTTCAAACTGTGCACATTGTTTGTGCTTTGGCAAATGCTTATCTGAAGTGTTTTTTGGAATCTAATTATACTAGTTGTAACATCCTTCTTATTTACATTTTGTTTATCTATTTGCTATGCCATTGCAAACTTACATTCTATCATAGTTCATTATCATATGTTGTGTTGAAATTATTGAGTAAATATAATAACCTGTCTCGTCTCAAACTTAAATGGTCCAAATCCCTGCTAACTAACTTTGCTAATTTCAAATGCTTAGAGAATCACATGCTATGTGACACCAATTTTTTAGAGAGCTATATATATACAAGTAGACTACCATGTACACATATATTATACAACTTAATTTATCCTATTGACATAAAACAACATAAAACACTGTATGACATTGACATATGCAACATATTATGCACTGAGTTTATATATCTACACATATACAAATGAAAAAGGATAAGAGATTGAGTGTTGGACTCTTCAATGCTGGGTCTCTGGGGACACGCCACGATGAATTTATACTGGCTATGGGGAACGCTATGGTGGATGTCATGGCAATAAATAAAACCTGGCTGAGGGATGGAGAGGAGGCTCGAGCTCCTAGAGTCCCTTATTATCAGTTACGGCATATTCCACGCCCGCAGAGCGTACGGAGAGGAAGGGGTGGTGGTGTTGGTTTTTATATACAAAAGGGCCTACAAGTAAGCACTATGCCACACCCACCTTCACCACATGCAGAGCAAATGTGGATCAAGCTAAATGTTAACTCACAGACGGTCATAATTGGAACAGCTTACAGGCCTCCCTGGCTGGATGTTGACCTTTTCTTGGATTCTGTTAGCGATTCTCTCTCCTCATTTGCTTATGCTGACAAGATTATCCTGCTTGGTGACTGGAATATCAATCTGATGGCTGTCAATGACAGAAAAAGCAAGATTTTATGTACCTGTTTACAATGCTCTAACTTAAGAAATGTCATAACAGAACCCACACACTTTTCTGAGCATAGTGAGTCTCTCATTGACTTGGTATGTACGGATGCTTCAGTGTGTGAAACATCTGTGTTGCACATACCTGAGCTTGGGCAGCATGCTTTGGTAACAGTGAAATTAAACATCAGAGCAGACAAGTTTGTCCCTCATTGGATTACTTATAGGCCAATGAAAGACATACTTATTGATATCTTCAATGAAGCTCTCATCAAAATCAATTGGAACCATATCTTGTTATATAATGATATTGATACAATGGTAGATACATTTACATCATACATCCTAAACTTATTTAACTTACATGCCCCATATAGGAGGGTATTGATCAAAGATAGAAACTACCCATGGATTACTGACACTGTGAAGGATATGGTTAGACTGCGGGATAGGTGTCATCAGCGTTATAAGTCTACCAAGACAGAGTCTCACTATAACACCTATAAAAACCTAAAAAGCATAGTAGATGTGGCAATCAATAGTGAGAAGGTTGCTTATTTCAAACATCATATTAATAATTTGTATAAAAGAGACTCAAAAAAGCTTTGGAAGAATATTAAATTTGTCTTAAATTACAAAAATAAAAACAATGACCAGCTGCCATTTTTCTTTAACAATCCTGAAGCTATCAACAAGCACTTCTTGGAGGTACCTGGCAACGATGAGGTCTCAATTTCTGACTTAACTTATTTTGAATTTAATAGATATGGCTCAGGGTGCTTTCTACTTGAGCCTACTAATGAAGCTACAGTACTTAGGATTATAGAGGGGCTCCGCTCAAATGCATTAGGGGTTGATGGCATTTCCCTAGATATGCTGCGCATGACTCTTCCATATACACTCAGAGTAATCACTGGAATTATGAACAAGTCCCTGAGTACTTCAACATTCCCTGATTTATGGAAGACTGCAATAATTACACCTATCCCTAAAAAGTCAAATCGTAGCAGTGTTAAAGATCTGAGACCAATCAGTCTCTTGCCCTGCATATCTAAGATCCTGGAGAAAGTGGTCTGCCTTCAGCTGAGAAAATATGTCGAGGATTTTGAGGTATTACCTGAAAGGCAATCGGGCTTCCGTATGGGTCATAGTACAACCACTGCACTGATAGATGTAGTAGACAATATGTTGGAGGATAGAGACCAGGGTAGGGGTACTTTGCTTGCCTTATTAGACTGCTCGCGTGCATTCGATTCCATCAGTATTCCGCTTCTGCTTTCTAAACTAGCGTTTTATGGATTTAATCATAAAACAATATGCTGGTTTGCCAGCTACTTGAGCAACCGACGTCAATTCGTTTAGGTACCTGGTAACGATGGAGACAGGGTGGCATCTTTCATCAGTTCTGTCGATAGAGGAGTCCCTCAGGGCTCTATTCTCGGTCCACTTCTGTTTATAATATATACAGCAGACGTAACTGGATCCATAAAGAATGCCAAATTTCACCTTTACGCTGATGACATCCAGTTATACACTCCCTGTCAACCGGAGGACTGCCTGGAATCTGTAAGTAGAATTAATGAAGATTTAGACAGAGTCTCTTACTGGGCAAAGAAGAATTCTTTGGTACTTAACCCCGCTAAATCTAAATTTTGACTTATAGGTACCAGTGGTATGGTGCAGAAATTACAGGGCAGGAGACTTGATGTTAGAATCGATGGTTGCCCATTGGAACAGGTACTAGAGGCACGCAACTTGGGTGTGATTTTTGGTCAGTCTCTGCATTTTGAAACGCATGTTGCTGAGGCAGTACGGAACTGTTTTTACAGGCTGAAGCTACTGTATAGAATACGGCCATACATTAGTGAGGACATGCGTATTTTGCTCTGCGAAACACTTATTCTATCGAAGCTGAATTATGCTGATACAGTATACGTAACCTGTCTTCTAAGCAAAACTGAAAGGCTGATCCAGCGGGTGCAAAATGCATGTGCTCGGTACTGTTTTAACGTGCCACCACGCTCACACATTACACCTTTCCATAATCAAAATAAGATTTTGAGAATGGCTTCACGCAGGATACTTCACCTTGCTTCTCTTCTTTTTGGTGTGGTGTCCACCTCTACCAAAATCTTACTTGGTCTAGGGACATAAATAGACATAAAACTAGAGGTTCCACATGCCTGTTGATTATACCGAGACATCGTTCAGCTGCTTTTGGTGCAAGTTTTAAAGTAACAGCATCACGTATATGGAATATCTTGCCGCCACCGTTAAGAGCTCTGAAACCAAGTTTCAGCTTTCGTAAAAACTATAAACAATATCTGCTAAATGAACAATTACTACATAACTAAACTTACCGCGGGTATTGTGGGGCATTAGGGTGAGTTCCCTGTGATTGCTTGTCGGAAGTTGTCGGCCAGTCAGTTTTGGATTGTTTTACAACTATAACACTACTCTCCTTAGTTGTTTGTTTCTATTGCCATTCATCTTTTCCTAACTTTATCTTATACACAGTACATACACTCCATAATTACCAAAAGCATTATTTTATGATAAACACGAGTGATACGACACACAAAAACAAAGATAGTAAAGATACACAGCACAAATGAAGACTATTAACAATATTCACATGGTAATAATATATTTCACACATGTTTTCTATTTTAAATTTCCTCTGCGAAATAGTTGGCAAATGGCTTGGCGTCAATTTCGATCATTTGAGAACCCCGCGCTACCAACGTTTACGCATTAGACTACCAGACAGAACAGTGAACGCACCAATAAGGGAAGGAGGCATGGCACAGATACATCGGCAAAGCGGGATTCATGGACAAATTTTGTTGGTTTATAATGATGTCTCTAATAATTTGTTTGTTTTGTTAGTTACTATTAGTACCTTAGATTAAAGAAATGTTCTTACACATGTAAGTTAAGTCGCATAATAATAATGAATGTATAAATACTTCATCTTTGCGACACACATGATGGGGACTTTGTCCCAAGGTTAAGCAAATGTTTTGTCTTGCTTGGGACAATGTTACCTTCATGGATTATTATGTGTTGGCAGCATAGTGCGTGAGTTGTTGCGCTTGTAAGTTGTTGCCATTCTTATGTATATACTAGGTGTTACATATTAATAATGTATTAATATTTACATTGTTGTATTTGTCTATTCTTGGGACTATGTTGCCATAATAGATTGGTTTGAGATGCGATAAACATGATGGTGACATTGTCCCAGGACTAAACAAATAAATATTTGGTGTTGGAACAATGTCACCAACACTTTAAAAACATCACGGGTTATTGTTATTCTAAACAAAATGTGAAACGATCGGCCGGGGTTAGTAATATTACATACATACATACATAGACTCACGCCTGTTTCCCGGAGGGGTAGGCAGAGACTACGGAACGCCATTTGCAACGATCCTGACATACCTCACTTGCTTCACTCACTCCCATCAAGTTTCTCATGCATGCTCTTCTGTTAAGGGTACTTCTGACTTGTCCTTTTTTCAGGATGTCTCCAATCTGGTCAGAGAACGTCCGCCTAGGTCTTCCCCTTTGTCCTGTTCCATTCACACTTGCCTTATATATCTTCTTTGTCAGTCTATCGTCATCCATCCTCTCCATGTGCCCAAACCATCTTAACATGCCTTTCTCAATGCTTGTCACTACATCTTCTTTTACCCCACACCACTCTCGTATCACACAATTCTTTACTCTGTCGGTCAAAGACACACCACACATGCTTCTCAGTGCTCTCATTTCTACAGCATTTATTTTACTTTCAAATCTCTTCTGCCATACCCAACTTTCACTACTATACACAAGGGTAGGCACTAACACTGCATTAACTCTCCTTTCAATATCTTCTTCATTCTTACCATCTCTTGTAAACAACGTACCTAAGTAAACAAACTCATTCACTTGTTCCACTCGCTGTCCATCGATCAAAACATTACAAGCCGTAACGCATTCCTCCTTTTCAAAAACCATAACTTTCGTTTTACTTACATTCACTTTCATTCCTTTCCTCTCTAACGTACCATGCATGATTGCTACCATCTCCTGCAACTCCTCCGCTGAAGACGCAAGTATTACCTGATCATCAGCATAAAGGAGGCATTTGACGAGTAACCCATTCATCCTTAATCCGCAGTCACTATGTTTTAAATCTTGCAAACAACTGTCCATGAAGAGGTTAAACAGCCACGGCGACGCTACACATCCCTGTCTAACACCTTTCTCGATGGTAAACCAGTCAGTGTATGCCCCGTTTATCCTCACACAAGCTCTAGAATCCTCATAAAGGGATTTCAGAGCTCGAATGAGGCTGCTGTTCACCCCATTCATTGACAGCACCGACCACATTTCATTCCTCACCACTTTTTCGTAAGCCTTTTCCAAATCCACGAATGCGCAATAGACCTTTTGACCTTTGGCCAAAAACTTTTCGACTATGCTTCGCAAGGAAAAAACCTGATCCGTGCATCCTATACCCTTTCGGAATCCCGCTTGTACATCCCATATTTTCTTGTCGGTTACTTCCATAACTCTTTCAATAAGTACCTTTGCATACAATTTGCCAACAATGCTGAGAAGGCTAATGCCTCTATAGTTTTTGCAATCTTGTTGCGAGCCTTTTCTTTTATAAAGAGGCACAACTACAGCTGTGGCCCAGTCATTAGGTACTCGGCCGGTGGTCCAGCACAAGTTATATAACCGCTGCAACTGACCAACTATAATGCCCTGTCCAGCCTTCAGCATTTTGACTGTAATCCTATCATATCCTGCAGCTTTACCTACTTTCATACTTCCCAGTGCCTTCACGATCTCATCCACGCCAATAACGCTTTCATCATTGCTATCGTTACCATTCATTTCAGCTATCGGTGTTTCTATCACCGACCTTTCAAATAAACTTTCAAAATACTCTTTCCATCTCTTCAGCACGCAAGATTCATCATTTACTATCTTTCCATTCTCGTCTCTGATGGATGTGTGTTCTGAGGATTGAGTTCTTCCTCGAACTGCACGAACGGATTTCCAGAAAAACTTAATGTTCCTCTGGAAATCGTCAGATAATCTGCTATGAAACTCATCTTTCTTTTCCTCTTTTTTCCTTTTAACCATTTCTTTCACTATTATTTTTGACCTAACAAAGTCCTTTCTTGCTTCATCTATGTCTACACTCGTTGCTTTTCCTATTCTTTCATTTGCTCTGGCAGCCAACCAATCTGACCAAGCTTTCTTCTTCTCTGACACTGCTGATTGTACATCCTTGTCCCACCATGTATTCTTAACCTTTCGTATTTTCCTTCTCTTGATCACACCACATACTTCAGACGCTACACATACTACCTCTTCTTTAAAGGCCTGCCATAATTCTTCCATATCATTTATGCAATCGAACCTCTCAAATTTTGCTATCAATCTTCGTTTATACTCATCTTTCACATCTTTCTCTTGTAGATTTTCTACCTAAATTCTTTACAAGATCCTATTTTCATTACGCTCTCGGTGTCGCCAACCTTTAAAGAGCCCACTTATCCGGCTCAACACCAAGAAGTGGTCTGTGTGGATGCCGATCCCTCGATATGCTCTTGTATCCAACACATTATTTCTCAATCGTTCATCTACTATCACAAAATCAATCATACTTCTTCTAACATTTTTCGCCTCTCGCGTATACATATCGATACCTTTGGGTAGAAAGGTCGTATAAACCATTTTGGCCAAATTGAGTTATATATACCATTTTTCTCAGATTTTTTTTCCCAATCGATCTGTATATACGAAATGTAGAAATTCGCACAAAAATGGTTAATACGACCCCGAAATTTTTGGTCATAACCTCTTAAAAAAGGTAAATTTTCAGTGTAAAAGCCGAATGTTATTTTTTTGTAGTTTTGTTATGATGTACTAACCATAATTTTTATTAACTCAGGGCGTAAAAATAGTCGTTAATTGTAAATGGTTTATACGCCCTAATGTGTTGAATGCATTACCTAAGCCTAGTTTAAATTCGACGTCGTAAATCCTTATTGCATATCGACCTTTGGGTAGAAAGGTCGTATAAACCAAACCCCGAAAGTGTTTAAAAATGATCTATGAGAAAGATTCTTACAATTTGCTAATGAAAAAGGTTAAATCATCAAAACCTATCTATCTTCGTTAGTTTTAAAGTTAGCTTAGATTTACGTCTAAGAAAAATCAATTCTTGGTTAATACACCCCATGAAAATGTACTTTAAAAAAATGTATAGGTCGTATATCCATTTTTAATAAGCTTATGGTCACATTTACTGTCGTAAAAACCCAATTATCGATACCTTTGGATAGAAAGGTCGTATAAACCAAAACCC
The DNA here is from genome assembly GCA_944739405.2 of Euclidia mi. Classification (NCBI taxonomy): domain Eukaryota; kingdom Metazoa; phylum Arthropoda; class Insecta; order Lepidoptera; family Erebidae; genus Euclidia; species Euclidia mi. The sequence goes on from OX123192.2 coordinate 67,731,275, forward strand.
GACTTTTCAGGCGAGTAGAAAAAATAATTGTTGTTACATAAAAATCCATAACTTTTTTGGTTTTGAAGTTATAAAAAAATGATCTATGGGAAAGTTTCTTACAATTTGCGTATTATGCAAAACCTGGCGATGAAAAAGAGTGACCGTGAGTTTTATTGCCCGTTCTTTCTCATGGTTCTACGCCCTTGCTTTGCGAACGTGGCAGTAAATGTAAATGTAGAGTCTTTAAGTACCTAATTATTTTAGAAATTTATTATTTTGACGTTCATAAGCGTCACATTGTGACCCAAATGAATAAAGGATTTTGAATTTGAATTTGAATTGAAAAAGGTTGAATCATCAAAACCATTCTATCTATATATTCTTTAGTTTTAAAGTTAGCTTGGATTTACGTCTAAGAAAAATCAATTCTTGGTTAATACACGTCATGAAAATGTACTTTAAAAAAACTATATAGGTCGTATATCCATTTTTAATAAGCTTATGGTCACATTTACTGTCGTAAAAACCCATATATCGATACCTTTGGGTAGAAAGGTAGTATCAACCAAAACCCGACTTTTCAGGAGAGCAGAAAAACTATTTTTTTACATAAAAATTCATAACTTTTTTGTTTTTGAAGTTATAAAAAAATTATCTATTAGAAAGTTTCTCACAATTTGCGAATGAAAAAGGTTATATCATCAAAACCTACCTATGTTCTTTAGTTTTAAAGTTAGCTTGGATTTACGTCTAAGAAACGTCAATTCTTGGCTAATACACCCCATGAAAATGTACTTTAAAAAAACTGTATAGGTCATATATCCATTTTTGGTAAGCTTATGGTCACATTTATTGTCGTAAAAACCCATATATGTTGTTCTTTTTGAATTAAAAACCATTTATAATCATAGATCAATTGAATTCTGACTAATAATTCAGAGAACGGGTACTGAAAGACAAGTTAATCGAAATATGAACTCTTTTTTTATTGGGTTAGGATTGAAATTGCTTTTGTATCAATAAAGAGTAATGTTTTTAGTGCAAAATATTGTTCCCCTCGGACTGTACTTGGTGGATTGATGTTTTTTTTAAGCGGGTCTTTCGCTTAATACATTTATATTCGATCTATATCTTTGTTGAAACGGTTTTATTGTATTAAATAAAGTGTATCTTTTAGGTGTATAATAATATTGAGTGTAAATAAATAATAAACCGAAAACCGATACCAGAGATTCAGTGCATGATACTGAGGCTCTTGGCGGTCGAATTTTCCCAGTTTAGGGTAGATATTTATGATGTTTTTAATAGCCTACCGTCACTGATCAGTCTTATGCGACTACCATGATTAATACCTACAAATCGCAATAGCTACGTGCTACAATTTATTAAGGCTAGAACACTTGTCGCACCTACTCGCATATACTCATGCGAGTAGGTGCTGAGTTCGGTAAGTTGTAATTCAGAATGATTCTTTTTATACTCGTATATTATCCATTTATTTAAATTACAACACATTTGTTTTATCTGCTAGGGATTAAATGGGTTAAAATTAAATTTTCATGTAACTTCAAGTTGATTCTGAAATGTAATATCAAAATGTAGAAATTTTAACTTTTGTGTAGGTATCGCGAAATTTAAATTGTGCTTCGGGCTATATACCACGTACCTTCTACTCCTTCTACCTTTGTTTCGAGAAACCGATATATTTGCAATGTTGCAAGCAATAATTCATGATTCGTTTTAAAATAATTTATAATAATAATTAAAATAGTTTATAGTAAAAATTCATAAATAATTTTAAACTAGTTCTGAAAACAAATTTATATCATAAATAAGTTACGTTTAGTGCTTGATCGTTTTTTTATTTAGTTGCAATTCAATAAATTACTTAGTAAGTAAGCCTTAGTACAAAGGCTTAATTCAATAATTGATTGAATTAAGTACATTTAAATATGAACAAAAATTAAAAAAAGATATCAAACATTTTATAAATGATTAAAATGCCTGATTCAGAAGAAGTTTGAATAATTTTTGTTTTTTATGACTAAGTCGATTTTTTATTTCACATTTCTATTTAAGGTGTTTATAATATTTTTTCAATTTAAAATGTTAAACCTGTTAGGTATGTTGTACCATTATTGAAATGATAGTAAATGTTGATAAGAAGGTATTATAATACTTAATTAATGTTGACTTCGTATTTCAGGTAGTTTTATTTTATTTGAATCGACCATTATTGGTTATTAGAATAATAATGATTGAATTCCTACTAATTCTGAGAGTAACAGGATTGTTTATTAATCAGAGTTCAATTGATATATGATTATAAATGGTTTTTAATACAAAAAAACTACATGTTTGTGTTTTTACGACAGTAAATGTGACCATAAGCTTACCAAAAATGGATATACGACCTTTACAGTTTTTTTAAAGTACATTTTTATGGGGTGTATTAACCAAGAATTGATTTTTTCTTAGACGTAAATCCAAGCTAACTTTAAAACTAAAAAAGATATATAGGTTTTGATGATTTAACCTTTTTCATTCGCAAATTCTAAGAAACTTTCTCATAGATATTTTTTTTATAACTACAAAAACAAAAATGTTATGAATTTTTATGTAAAAAAAATATTGTTTTTCTGCTCTCGGCACGGGTCGGTTTACACCTTAGATCGGGGTTTTGTGTCGGGTATGCTCCCTGAAAGTTGGTTTAATTTCAGAGTTTTCCTTCTCCTAGACAGGTTGCCAACCAAGGCTAACGAGGCCCATCTCCCCAAACGTTTGGTTTAATTTCGAAGTTTTCCTTCTCCTAGACAGGTTGCCAACCAAGGCTAACGAGGCCCATCTCCCCGAACGTTTGGTTTAATTTTGGAGTTTTCCTTCTCCTAGACAGGTTGCCAACCAAGGCTAACGAGGCCCATCTCCCCGAAATAGTAATATTATTATTAATATTATTTGGTATATATTTATTTATTTTTATTTGTCAATAAATGGTACCAACAGAATATCAGCGCCACCTAGTTGAACTAGATGGCACTACGCTGAGTTGGGGGCCAATTCTGTTACCTACATATAAACCTAGTATCATCATCATCATCATCATCAGCCTTTATCAGTCCACTGCTGGACTAGGCCTCTCCTTTGAAAAGCGGAATTGGCCTACTATACCACGCTGGCCAAACGGGTTGGTATAGGGTTTGTATCAAGTTTTCCTTCTCTTACAGTGCTGTTTTCTGCATAATATGCTCCCTCTGTCGGCTCTTACGACACCCATGGGATGATATGGGGTGGTGACAATCCGTATTCTTAATCCGTCACCACACGGATAACCTAGTATGCTAAAAAAAATATTATCACTTCTTAACAGAATAAATATGTTTTCTTTCTTTAAAAAAATTGAATTTGAACTTTATTCTCATAGCTATAATTTTATATGTCCAAAACTTTATGTTATAGTGTATCATAATTATTCAGGTCACATTAATCTATGAAGTTAACATTTCAAAGTCATAGTCCATATAACTGGTAAGCTCTTAGTATTGCTTCGATAGGCTAGCTCTTCAGTTAAAATTATATCGGACTTGTACGTATTTCAAATATATTCTATGCTTATCTGACCTAAATGCGCATGATTGGAAATTAAATATTGTTCTGAAAAAGCCATATTTCAAAAGCGGCGATAGCCCAGTAGTGTACGTAACGGACTGCCGAAACGATGGTCTCGGATTGGATCCCCAGGTACCGCCTTTTTTGTTTGTTTGTTTGTTTAAAAAAGACAACTTCCGCACTAGGATTAACTCCTGTGTCGCGGGGGACTTTACAAACATACAACCAACGGACACAATGAACACCCAGATTCGAAACAACAATCTATGGATCACACAAAGTGTTGTCTCGTGTGGGGATCGAACCCACAACACTCGGTGCAGTGTCAAGCGGAGAGGCGACCGCTTAAACCACTACGCTAACCGTGCAGTCAACCCCTGTTTGTGGGATACACCTAAGATGTGTGCCCGGGGTACACAATATATCTTGCCCACACTTTACACACACCGACTGTTCACCAGTTATGTTTCGGTCCCAATGTTATTGCCATCTACCGGGTACATTATTAAGTGAGCGATAGTTTACATTTTTAATACTCACATAATTTTGAAAATTCAGAAGAGAGTCTAAACACAAAATATTACGGGAGTATCGATTCTGTCAATTTGGTTACTTAAAAACTAAGCTGGTGACCCTGGGATCTTTGACAAGGCGTTTTAATTTTACACATTAAACATTACTTCTCATACGCTAGTTATATCAAATATCTCGTGACTTCACGCAACAATGCACACAAAATACCCACAACAGTGCTTCCAACTTTACAGGATATAAAAAAGATTGAGTAATGTTTTTAAAATGGCCTCTGTTTTTATTTTCGGTCTGGTGTAGAGCCAGCATTCAAGTTAATTGTTTAGCGGTTGACAAAATCAAAATTAACTCAACTACCAACAAAATGCTAGACAGTTGCTTTGGTTTTGAGATGGGTTTTTTACACCGTTTGCATCATATAAATTCGCTTGTTTAGAGATTTATACGTAATAGCACATGATATTTTTAAAGTTATTTGCGTTACTGACTGACTGACTAACAGACAACGCATAGCCGAAATTATAGGGCGCAAGAAGCTGAAATTTGGCATGTGTGTTCCTTAGAGGCCTTACCCTTCTTATGAGAAGGGTAAGGCCTTTTGGCTAATTTGGCCGTTGGCTATGAGAAGAGGCCCGTGCCCAACAGTGGGACAGTATAAAGGGCTGATGATGAATGTTCCTTAGGGATTGATTTCCAAATATTTCCACAGGATCGACAAGAAAGGGTTAAAATGACTCTATATTATGAATTATAGGTATGGCTTTTGCTTCTATATACCTAAGTTTTGGGCTCTTGTTCTCATTATCAACGTCCTAGCATTAACCCAGTTGTATCTAAGACTTTCCGCCTTAGATACCACGCCCATTTGCTAGTCTAACTGATAGGCAACGATTTGACAGAGTATTTGCTTTTCTACAGTGTGACTGTTGTTTGACCGACGCGGCGACGCAACACAAATAGATAATAATAAACCACACAAAAAGTGACTCACCCTAACTATCAAACATCTTCATGAGAGCAAAGACCGCTTAAAGTGCTATGTAGGACTGTCGACTTAATTTGCTATAATAATAATAATATTCTACCACATTCACACAACACCATCTTGTACCAACCTAAGCAGAGCTTGTACTACAGGCACTAGATAATGGATAAACATACATACAAACATTTTTTTTGTAAATACATACATATTATACATAGAAACACCCAGACCAAGACAAACATCCATGTTCATGCACACAAATGTTTGACTTGAGGTAGAATCGAACCCGCGACCCAAAGGTCGCGGGTTCGATTCCACCTCAAGTATACATAGCCAGGCGCTTACATTCCCGCTACGCCAACCGGCCGTCTATCTGAGCCACATACGCACATAACTGTGACAAGTCAGTAGTGTGCACCTTAAATGGTGAACATTTGCCCATGTGCCAGTTTGTTAACATCTCCACCTGCCACACCCGCAGTCTACAATCAATAACATTTTTGATAACTTAATAAGTTAAAAGATGTACTCATTAACTAGGGACAAGTCTGTTAAGGCAATTCTCCAAACAATTTTCTTTTTGTTTCTAAATTTCTCCAGTATTTCTACGTTATAGTGACGTGTACTCATTATGTGATCAAACACACGACCCATTATAGCTTCCAACGGTCGTCCAACTAGGCCATATCTGCCCACTGTCCTCAGTATTACAAAATACCTATCTCCCCTTCTATTCAAAATTACTATGCAAAGGGGTTCTCCCCACTCCAACTAATAATTAAAAGGCATCACGTACATGGTGCCTGTTTATGCATAAGCAATTTGAGCGCACGGCAATGCTCCAGCCAAGTTATTAAGCGAAAAAGTGGATTTTAGTGTAAATATTTTAAAATTGTATTTTAGCACGCGTTTTTGCATAAATTAATTTTTTAGGCTCCTTTTAGATGATAGTGATCTTATAGGTAACTTTACTTAGGTATATATTTTTTAATGATATTTTTAGTGTAGTGCGCTTTTTTTGTAATTTCAGATTTTATTTAACTGGATATTTCGTTTGATGTGTAAATCTTGCAAGGTGAATAAGAAACTCTTAGTCTATTGAAAAGTAACATTTGGGGTTTCATTTATCGGGGGACGCAATTTTATTTTACAGATGTGTAGGGAGGGCTAGTGTAATGATTGATCCAAATTTGTGGGACGTAACTTTTGTCCCTCGGCCGCCATCTTGGAAAGAGTGCGGGTGCATTCTTGATTATCTGGTAAACTATTGGCCGCACTCATTGCAAATTAAATTCTCTACAACTTTAATCTTGAAACTTTTGTCGTGAAGCCAAATATTAAAAGTTATATCTTTATTTTTGTTGTATTTCGAGAAGTTTTATGTTTTCCCACTTTAACTGTGTCACCAGTCTTTGAGATGAGCCAGACTTTGGCACAAGGTCTGATTAAGACTGGCACTTAATCAGACCCTGTACAACTTTTTATTAATAAATTAGAGAGGAAAGTTGCTTTCGATAGTTCATAATTTTCCTCTATGAATTTTGATATCTCTAATAATTTCCCTGTAGGAGTCCTTAGAACATTTAGGCATAGCAGAACACATTGCAGTATCCTCTGCCTGGGCAGACTTCAGATGCCCAGCGATAGTTTGTCTTTTTTTCAACCTCAGTTTTTAAGGTCACTGTTATGAGAGAAAATTGGACTTTATGGCACTGCAGCGTCTCAAATTGGAAGACCGGGTCTTGATTGGAAGAAGAAAAGACAATTATTTATTGCTGACAAGGAAAAAATGATAACTTATTGAAAAGAAAATTTGTTGCAAATTTCATTCGATTTTCGTTTGTAACATTGTTATCTTTGATTTACGACTAATCAAAGTTGGAGAGACTTTAATTTGCAACAAAACATATTTTGATTTTTTTTGTATAGCCCACAGTTTGTCAGATAATTTAGAAAACCCTCTCTTTTCAAGATGGCGGCCATAGGAAAAGGGCTGCGACCCCACAAACTTTGATTTAACATTGTACTTACCCGTCTAGACTAAAAAGTAAAATTGCGTCCTAAAAAATTTAACATTTCAATGGACTATATACTCTCGAGCCAGGATCAAACCATCGCGTTCAGCTTGCGTCCGCGGTGGAGTGCGCGGTGGCGATCAGATGTTGTGTACGAACTTTATAGCGCGGTGTTCACATCTACGCGTCCTCGGATTACACGCGGCATCCGGTGCAGCGTCTGCACGCGGCGGTGGCGATCAGATCGCGCTTGTTGCATTAGGACGCTGCACGCAGTTATTATTTCTTGAGGAAACTGTGATTTTGTAGATTTTAAGTATGGTGGAAACGGAAGAAATTATAAATTAATTCCACAAATACCCATTGTTGTATAATACGTCTCATTCTGATAAGGCGTTATCGAATGATGGTAGGTATTTACTTCACTGGCACTGTATAATTATCATACCCACCTCAAGTTCACTTCTTGTTCCTCTTCGTCTTCAATAATAGCAGACAGAAGTAAAACTTCTTCAATTTCACTATCTTATCATTGATCGTACAAGATGGTGAAGTGGTGTGATCTTCAGAATGTGGACCTCACCTGGTCTATTGCTTGTAATGGCGGTATGGCGGTTTATTATAAATAACAATGCAATGCAATTTTTTTGATAAGCTTGACCTGATTCTATGTCCTAGATTGATAGTATTTTTTTTAGGTTTACGCGAATGTTACACATTGAAATTAAACTTATTAAAGATTTTATTGCGATGTATTGGTTTTACTGACATTATATTTAATCCGGCTAACAAAATGTCCCAATAAGCGGCAATAGGCTCGCCACCTATTACATGGGATCAAAACACTGGCGAAAAGTGGGCGTTTAATATGCCTCTGCCTACCCCTTCGGGGAAACAGGCGTGAGTCTATGTATGTATGTATATTTAATCCGAATGATCTAAAAACTACATTTTTATTACGAATCGTTTTCATTTCAATCCTATATTGATTCCAGATGAACGGAATTCTCACGGTTAACAACACAAATATTGAAAGTTTGATTTCATCATGTCAGCCTAGAGACATCCACTGCTGGACATAGGCCTCCTCCAAGGTTCTCCACACTGACCAATTTTGAGCCGGCCGCTTCCCGCGATCTTAACCAGTTTGCGGAAAGCTTGATTTGCAGAATACAAAATATTCATCAGTTTATGTCGTAACACCTACGGAGTTAGTGCTTAATCTATTAACTATCCCTTTATATCAAGTGTTCGACTGCTGATCAAGGCCCTGTTCTCACTCTGTAGTCCCTTGTTTAACTTTACTTTAGGTAGGGCACGCAGAGCAGTACCAATATATCTGATCTTATTTCTTATGGTTTCTTCTATCTTGTGTACTCTTTGTCTTGTGCCCACTAAATGGATTTTCTTTATTTCTTAGTCAATTTAGCCATTCGCCATCCCTGACTTGGCTCACCAACTAAACTGACATCACCATAGTTTAAAACTATCGAATCTCCATATTGCTTGTCAGAAACTCAAAGTTGGCTACGTGCCACTATTGTGAATAATATCCGATTAAATGCGAGGCCGACCTGCGCACTAGGAGTACCGTACAGTACAGTTCCGTACCGTGTTGTGACTAATTCTCATTGTAAATATGAGTTTCTAATAGAGAAAGGATTCAAATATTATCTTAGGGGATTCAAATATGAATGAATAAAAAAACTATAGAAATACTTAAATCTTTGATTTACGTATTTCTATAGTTGATTGAATCAGGCGGTACTTGGCGGAACTCCATTGTAACCTACTGGAAGGATAGAGGAACCAATCACGCACACTCTATGCACCGACTGTGCTTCGACACGTCATGTTTCGCCTCTGCACGAGGCATCCTCAAGACCGATGGACAACGACTGAGCGCTGTTCTACCGTGTGCATGCGTTATAAAAGGCTGATCTTACTTTCTAATTTTCTCCTTCGCTCAACTGGTGCGCGTCATTATGTCAGTATGCGAGTAAGTTCAGCAAAGGAGACCCGTTGAAATTGTTGGCTTAGTAATATATTTTGGTCTCGTTTTAATATATCTCATGGTGCCAATACGCACATTCTGAAACCTTTTTGAAAAGTGAAGCACTAAAACTCAGTATAAAATTGAGTAACTACCTTTTTCCACCAGGCTCGTAATTAGCGAAAAATATTATACCGATGAACCCTCAGTGTCCTCTGTTTTATGGTTTACCAAAAATACATAAAGATCAGATGCCCATTCGTCCAGTGGTTTCATAGATAGATCAACGCTCCTGCTTATAGTTAGCAAAATATTTAAATGGTTTGATAAAAGAGAACTTACCAAGCAAAACTTGTGAAGAGAAAAAAACTACATTTCAAATCGCTACAAAGCCGTCCGACCAGCGTGGCATAGAGGGCCAGATCCTCCTATTGACTTAAAATATTTTTGTGAGCCAATAGGAGCTGCAATCTCCCAGCACATAGACTGCGAAATGCTGTATATAGTGAAAATGTGTCTCCAGTCAACTCGCTAATATCCTAATAAAAACATTTGTAATTTTTCTGTAATAAATCGTACCCCATCGATAATAAAACAATCCTATCATCCAAACGCGTTATCGAAAATGGTACAAACATATTTACCATACAACAAACCGCACTAATCACCTAACTCATTTCTCGAAACTACTTGCGCTGAGCTTTCCACTTCGCAGCACAGCTAACATGTCCGTCCATTCATATAATGACATGCATTTCAACAGCATTCACGAAGAGAATTCAGTTTCCTATCTTGTGTTCCGAAGTACCAAGTTTATCAAGACTTGGCTAACACGCTAACCGTTTAATGCAATCCAAGTTATTCATATAATGACATGCATTTCAACAGCATTCACGAAGAGAATTCAGTTTCCTATCTTGTGTTCCGAAGTACCAAGTTTATCAAGACTTGGCTAACACGCTAACCGTTTAATGCAATCCAAGTTTATTTGGACTGTTGAGTTATTTATACGAATTATTATATTTTATATTAGTAGATAAGATTGGTTGGTTTGTTCTATAACGTAAACGGCTGGCCGCAATACGGCAAGCAGTGGGCTGGCCACATGTCAATGTTTATTGTTTGCGCCTTTATTTCCGAAGGAGTAGATAACTGACGCATCAAATTTATGAGGCTAACGTGTGTGGGCAAGTCGGAAGCGGCAGACCTCGTCGGACATTCGTCGATCAGATTGGGGACATCTTAAAAAATGGCAAGGGCCGAAGCACTCGCAACCGGCGAGCACGTATGAACAGGGTAATGAATGTAGAAGAAGTGCGTGAGGTTTGTAAGGATAGATGCAAGTGGCGTTCCGTTGTCTCTGCCTACCCCGATGGGAAAAATTCGTGAGCATATGTATGTATGTATGAGTAGACAAAGGTGTAATATTACATCCATATTTTGCTATAATAAGAATGTGTAGGTCCCACGTAAAACTTTTGCTAATTCCGCGAATTCTGAAAAAACTCAGTAACACTTTTGCCTGAGCCAGGATTCGAAACTGGGACCTCGCGATCCTGGTCAGCAGACGAATACGCTATCCACTAAAACACCGAGATACGCTTTCTTTATATAAAACCACATTATCTTACCCTACTGATTTGTAGTTCCAGTAGCAACTACTGAATATTACGGTTTACCGCATTCCACTCTCCTCAACAGTCCCGGCGTTTCGAGCCAGATGCTCTTAAATTCAAATAAAAAGTCGTGAAGAACTATAACATTTTCTTTTTTACGTATTGTCATTTCATACGATTTGCCTGCGGCATAGTATTAATGGTAATATGCTTTGTATAGTTATCAACATTTCAAAATTTCTGCATGCGCAATTTAAGTTTTTGTGACATATTATGAATGAATAAATTTCATAACTTTATTTTTGTATATACCTTATTTAAACATTGGTTGCTTACATTCAAAATAAACAATGAATGGTTTAACTGCAATGGATATTATTCGCGTATGTAAGACAGAATATATTAGTCTCCCTCTCGCCGTATGTCCAATAAAGCTAAAATGAAACTACAATTGGAAGTCTCAAGTATTTCTCGCATTGTTTTACGAATGACCTAAATACCGAGCTGTTCTATGGGCACGCTGGAATATATTGCCATTGCATTATTTTGTACAAGTATTTGGCGAAATAAGGCAAATATCTAAAAGGGTCTTATATAATTGGTTGATTTTTTTTCCGTTGGAACCCACATTTATACAAGTACACTAGCTCAATAGCAGACTTGAATAGACATTACCGTGCCTACGGCGCCCCCATCTTTTTGATAAACTTGGTTAAAAATAATGTTATATATGACGACGGGTAGGTTGATTTTTGGCCGGTATAAACGATTTACAGTTCCATGTGGGCAGAGTTGGATCTCTTCTCTTTGCAATGAATACACACTACGTACATTACATTGAGTTTATTTTAGAACACAATACAGTATATTCAAAATTATTGTCTAACATGATTACATTTTTACTTAGTCTTGTAACGGACCGAGGACAGATTCACGAGGGACTTATGACTAGACACTCCGAGGTTGAATGCTGTTCGCTCGCCAGGCAAGTTGCATCGCAGCGTGATGTGTCTTCGGTCGGCAAGTGGTAGCACTTTGAGTCGTTTAGCTACAATACTAATGACGGCATTCGACATTTATATTTTGGATGAAAGCCGTATAATATTTTTTTAAATATTTTGTCTGAAGAAAGAAGTTGCCTGAAGCGAGGCTAAAAAAATGTTTTCGTGTGAGTATCCGGATAATTCATATGAAGTGACAGTGGGCAGAGCATATAACCAGAAGGACCGATAGCCGTTGGAGCAGAAAGATTCTGGAATGGCGGTCACGCACGCAGAGGTAAGCGTCCCGCAAGGTGGACTAACGATCGTGTAGGTATTGCGGGTAGCGATTGGATACGTGTGTCTCAGGATCGGTCCATGTGGAGAGCCTTGGGGGAGGACTATATCTAGCAGTGGGCGTCTTTCCGCTAGTATGATGATTATCTGGTGTCGGAAATTTCAGACCAGCAGCGATAGCCTAGTCATGGGGTCTCATTCCTTAGAACGTTTTCCGTCATTCTTAACTCTCTCAACAGATACAACTTTACTAGTATCGATTTTATTGATGACTTTCATGCATAAGTGATAAATAAGAAAATAAAGTTCTAAAATATGATATTTATGAATTAAAAAATCCCTTTATTACGATTAAATAAAAAAATGAAACATAAAATTGAATATGAATATTTTTGAAAAATATGATGTGCACTTCGTTGCTCTGGTGGCCAAAATACGTACTAGCTTGTAGTAAAACGTTACAATGAGTTAACTTTCACTCGGCATTCATAGATGGCGCTTTTACGTATGTATATATATTTATTTTTATTTAATTTGGTATTAATCTGTAGATGGTAAAATAAATAAATATTTATTAAATAAACATCAAATATTTGAAAAAGTAAGATATATGTTAACCAATGAACGGCCATGAGCATTTATTTTAAAAAGTATATAGGTACCTAGTCGAGCGGTTGCGTTTCATGGCAATTTATTCCTTACTTCCATATATTTAAGGAACTTTGTCGCGCAAAACCTTGCAAGTTTTATATTCCCGAGTACTCAAAATACTTTCAAGTATTTTAGTGTTCCGTAAATGTATGGCTGTAAGGAATATTATTTCATAAAAGTATCTGTAGGTACTACGTTACGGTCGGGACTGTCGGGAGTCGGTAATACGCGAAACGTGTTCGCGTACGTTCAAGTAAAAAATACTTTGAAAGTGTTGCAAATATTTTAGTGTTTTGCGCGACAAAGTTCCGTAAATGTATATATATAACGGTAAGGAATAATATCCCATGAAAGTAAAAGTACTCCGTTACGATCGGGGATCGGCAAAACGCGAGACGCGATCGCGTACGTTCAATTAAAGACTGGCATCATCATTTAAAAAAAGTAAGAAATACTTTGAAAGTGTTGCAAGTATTTAAAAAAAAATTGGGCAGGTGCGAGTCGGACTCGCGCACGATGGGTTCCGTACCATCATATATAAAAGAAAATCACGTTCGTTGTATGTATATCTACTTAAATACTTTATAAGTTTACCTGTTTATTAAGATCAAGTACCAAATTGCTTAAAAATTACGTTTGTTGTATGGGCGCCCCCCTTTATTATTTACTTTTTTTAAATTTAATTATTTATTTTGAAAGGTAATATACAATTACATACCTATTCTGTGAAAATTTAAAGCGTCTACCTGTTACAGTTAGTAATTTTGAGCAAAAAATACGAAAAAAAACTCGTTTTTTGTATGGGACCCCACCTTAATATTTTCATTTTTTATTATTACTATTTGTTGTTATAGCGGCAACCGAAATACATAATTTGTGGAAATTTCAGCTTTCTAGTTATCATGGTTTATGAGATACAGCCTGGTGACAGACAGACAGACGGACAGACGGACAGACGGACAGACAGACAGACAGACAGACAGCGGAGGCTTAGTAATAGGGTTCCGTTTTTTACCTTTTAGGTACGGAACCCTAAAAAAATCGTTACAATCAGCTTCAAAATTACGAATCCTACAAAACAAATGATTTTATAATAGTTAAATTTAGTTTTTTATCTACTAATTCTATTTATCCACTTTGATGGAGGAATAAAAAACTACCTAATATAACAATTTAAAAATATTAATTTGCCAACATCTGGGTTTGAGTTAAAACTAACTTGCACGTTTGCATAACTTGCATGTAAGGCCGAATTAATAAACCAATTGTAATGACTAGCTTTTGCGCGCGACTTCGTTCCCGTGAAAGTTGAAGACATAAAAATCCAACGTTTTTGCAAGATTTTTTGTTAATTGACGAGGTATCATAGTTTCATAAATAAAAAAAATAAAATTAACTGTTGTTTCATTGCTACATTTTAATAGTTACCTATTCCCTTTTTGCAATCTCGACGTTCGCTTCGCCAGGGGTTCGCCATTTAGGTTGCATTAATTTCGCCTGAATACCAATTTAATTAAGAATATAATAATATAAATTAAGAATAACAATTTTCACGAAGCAGAACTCAAAGGAAAGCACCACGTAGTATAGTAAGTACCTATTATATTATCTGTAGCATGCACCACAGACCCTGGGACCACAGATCATCAGACCAAGGTAACCTCACAAGGTCATAGGTTTTGTCAAATATATTCAAACGAGCCCAAACACTACTAGTTTATCATGTGTAGTTTAGGAGTTCCTGTGACCACCTTCCGGTTTCATCATCCGACCAAGGCATCCTCACAAGGTCATAGGTTTTGTCAAGTCTTGTCAAACGAGCCCAAACACGACTAGTTTATCATGTGTAGTTTAGAAGTTCCTGTCACCACCTTCCCGGCTTCATCATCAGACCAAGGTACATTCACAAGGTCATTCATCACTGCAGCATTTCAATGTTACCGTAACATAGCCACCAAACTTACGTAAGTATGTCAAATATCAGCTTTATAGAACAGTGTACAAAGTGCATTCCAAATTTTGAACGGAAAGACACAGAGTCATAAAAATATCGCTAGATATTTTAACGCCGGTACATACGTAAAATAGGTACCTACTAGATCGGTAGATCGTGTTATAACCTTGAAATGAGGCACACTTTGGTGACAAGGTGAAATATTCTTAACATTTTAGACAGAATGCTTTTTTATTATAGCGCCATATCTTCTTTTTAATTTAAAATAACATTGCTTATAAAATGAGACGTAAGATGTCGCTACCATCGACTCCCAATTTTACGTCGCTAGCGCCATCTGCTGTATTATTTGCGGTATTAACAAGTACTTATAAAAATAAAGGTCTAATATTAAGGATCTAACGTGGCCAATTTTTATGGACGACTTGCGGCATCTGTACTGGTATTGTCTTATCTGTGGCCTAGTGGAGAGACCGACAGACTGCTACGCAGAGGGTCTCGGGTTCGAATCCACGGCGCACACTAATGACTTTTCGGAGATAAGTGTGTATTAAATTGTTAATTATCGCTTGCTTAGTGGCGAAGGAAAACATCGTGAGGAAACCTGCTTGTCTGAGAGTTCTCCATAATGTTCTCGAAAGACATGTGACGTCTTCCAACCCGCACTTGGCCAGCGTGATGGACTATGGCCTTACCCATCTCACAGTAAGGAGAAGCCTGTGCCCAGCAGTGGGACAGTTTATAAACGGAGCTGATGATAATGATAGGCCTCTGACATGGCCTAATGATACTGGTGCTCAAACAGGAACTGGTACCGACATTTTTACGTATCTTCTTAAGCACTGTTAGTAGCGCTCTGATGTAAATGCCACACGCGATTGCCCATCCAAGTTGTAACCTGTACAGGTGGTGCTTAATTTTGCCGACCTATTAGAACGGTAAGCCAACTCACGGTATGAGCGCTACAAGCCCAAGCATTTAAAGACTGCCGACAATAAAGACACTCTACTAAGTAATAGTCAATGTGCGTACGGGACCTTGTGTCAGTGTTATCCCATCGAAATTAAGCAGAAATGTGCCACTTTCCAACTGTAGGTTTTATAAACCAACGGACTTACTGAATGTATGGCATAGCCGTTTAAGTGAACAGCTTGCCGTTTAACATTGCTCCGAGTGTGATTTTGATTTGAGTTAATCAAAATTGTTATTGTTGTTATTTCGAGCCTCGGTGTATTTTGTGTCCTTAAATAAATCTTTGTTAATTGTCAGTCGATAAAGTAATAATTCGTAGAACGGTTATTGACTTTTAACACGTTCACTATGTATGACCCACCGATGGGTCATTTTGAATTTTTCGCCGTGCGTGGATGCCCCATCGATGTCTCATGAGTCCAATACAACTTTCATGGCTTTTAAATCTGAACACTTTTCGTTCGTTTCTCTGCTTACACGTACGACCAATAATCTAAAAAAAACGTTGACGTTAAAATCGGCTGAAATTTAAAATTGGGGTTGCCAGTATTCTACCATAAAAATTGGTCAAAATTGAGGTAAAAATAAAACAATTAACGTTAATTCAAGTATCTTTAGTTAATGACAAGTTTTATAACAGTTCAGGCAAAAAGCTTTTTTGCAACTCAGACACTGCATATCCGCTTGACCGCGCACAAGTGACTATTCTCCCTTTTTCGAAATGCCGTAGACCGCGCACAAGTGACTATTTTCCCTTTTTGGTTACAGCGCTATACTCGGTCTGAATTTACTGTTTATTTCTATTACGTAATGTTTTAAATTCTTTTTCTCTGTTCTGTTCAAATCATTGAATATTTCTTCATGCTAAAAATACGAAGCGAGTCTTAAAATCGTTAACCCGGAACGTAAAAATAATGTCAAATGCCACTCTTTGTTTCGCGCGCTCCGTGATTACGTGCTTATCGTATGCGTGTAATGAAATATTTTTATACTATGATACATGTTTTTTTTTATTTAATTCAGTGTAGATAGAATCCCTCTACAGTGAAAACTCATAAAATATGTATGTCATCGATTTACTTTTTAAAATAAACCTGTTTAAAATACACAAAGTGTTTTTTTCAACGATAGTCAATGTTCGCTGCTAAGTATAATAAATAAGAAAGTAAATATCAACAAAGAATTCATACGACTTGAAAGAGTCATTTATAAGGTTGAAGAAAAACATCACATCAACTTACTCATGTTACCGACTTATCAACTATAAATGTTTATGTTAGCGCGCCCATCTAGCGAGCGGCGGCGCTACATTTTGTTTAGAACGTGAGCGGTCGAGTGAATTCGGCGAATTGGCGCTAGCGGTCAAGCGGATTCCGTTTTTTTTGCCTTTTGAGCTGCTGACGCTACTGATAGGCCTTCTTCAACCAAAATTTTGTAGCAGCCAGTGCATCGTTTTCTGAAAACTCTTTTTGGGTCACGCCTCGGAATTTTAGTGAGGAAATGGCTGGAATTTGATATTAAACTACCAGCTGCTGGCTCAACGGAAAGGTTGCATCTTGGCATGGGCATGCAACAAAGAGCTCATACGTGTATGACCCATGGATGGGTCATTCACAAATTTTGAGTTGTTTGGGGTTTTGGGTTTTAAGGTAATAAAAAATTTTGTGTATTATATTACATTTATACCTAACGCGACAAACCTTACGGACTTAGGACCATCGCCGAACGAGTTAAGTAACACATCACGGTCGTCAAAAACCAACAAACCACCAAGTCGGCCATAGCTGTGCATTTATTGGAGTCAGGATCCAATCACTGGATTGAGCTTCATCGGCCCTAGGTTCTCTCCACAGACCGTCACTATTTTTCAAGAATAGCACGGGAAGCGGTTGAAATCAAAAAGTACGCAAACTTCAACCAGGAGGATGGTTACCGTTTATCTACAGCTTGGAATCCTGTCATCAGCAAATGTAGACACCGACGAGGTGATATTACGCGCCAGTGTGAAGATACCATTAGTGTTGTATGTCGAAGTACCGACAGTTCCGAACTTATAAATGTTAATAATTGTGAAGACCAAGTGAGGGTAGGTTCCGAAACCCGCACTTCTCGGAGGCAGCGCTGACGGACATCAGTTATCCCGTGACCACGGCTGGTGTAACCCATGCCGAAACGTCGGGGCAAATAGAAAGGTATTTCATGATTCTTTTCGTTTAGTTAACACGATTCAGACCCGTTACATAATCATTAGTATGTGTACAAAAGTAGTTATTACTTAACTTTGTCAATCTACTTCGTACTAGTAAGACGGCAAGTCAAGAGATGCTATGAGTACTACAAGTTGTATAGCACTCAACATAATATCTTTTTTTAATCGAAGACCTATGTTCATACAATTAATACGTTCGCACAAAAAGAGATGTTTTCTTAGCCTGAGAAAATCAACAAAATGTAATTCGAACTTTACAACAACTCGTTAAATACCTTTATCTTTCTAGCATCTCAAATAACCTTTACCCATTTTTAAAAGTAACGTAACATACTTAACGAAATAAAGAAAAATATTTCCACATTTTGTACAAACGTACGCAATTTTCAGCCTGCTTATCTGTCCCAAGTTTTCTACACGAGAGCACATTTAGGCAATTCCATTGCATTTAGAAAGACAAATAACAGTGAGCTAGAAATTGCAGACGTTAAAAATACTGAACTTTTAAGGTTGGTTTATATCGAAGCTGAGATGGGATGTGCTACTATTTTTTACGGTAAATAGAGACGTAATTCTTTGGTACACCAGATCTTCTCTGATCATGATTTTGGATCTCTCAAAAGGCTTTGTGGCAAGTAAAGGCAGCGATAGCCTAATGAAGATACCAACAAACAATGACCGCGCACCAATGCATTTTCGGAGTTATGTGTGTATTGAATTGTTAATAATCGCTTGTACCGGCCTGGGACCGCACGTTAAACCGACGCTCCCGGCTGTCATAAAGACCTTTCACAGTCGTTTTAGGGCGTCAGTACCTCTAAATCAACCGACACGTCTAGTCTAAACCATAGAATATCGCTATCCCTTCGGGTTGGAAATGCTAATATTCAGCCAAAGCCGGTTAGACTAGGAAGCGGAGCCCAGGCTGAAACTGGGATAACGCTAGAAGGATGAAAAGGCTAGTGACAAAGTAGTGCCGCCTAAAACTACCGATTTGCAAGGTTAAAGCTGCTTCATCGTCAGCTGAAATATGAAAGGGTTATCGGTCACAAAAAGTTGGTGAGGACTATGCAGCGATAGCCTAGTGGATCTCCACTAACTAACAGCGCATGCACCACTGACTTCGCAACTATGTGCATATTTAACCCAAACAGCAAGTAGGGCCGTCACTCCTAGACGTCTTCAAGATCTTTTTTACGCAGTCTCGAGGCCATGCTATACTACTTTTCCCTTGAATTATCGAGTTACTGTGAGAAACTTTTTTTTATTACGCAGACTCCGGGCTCCAAAGCAAAAGTCTTAGATGAAACCGGGATAACTTTAAGAGGATGATGATATTCAAGCAGACAAGACCTCATATCCAGCAGTGTGAAATTTGGAAAAAACGATGAAACAATGTTATTTTTTATTTCCACTCGTACAAATAAGGCACGAAGCACCGCTCCATTGGCGCTCAATCCTTATGTCCAGTTAAGTATAGGTATGCGCTGGTCCAATGAACGGACAACCTTTCCAAGGCCAGAGGATAATTTATGAACATGCAGCTCCAGTGCCATTTAGAGTAGTAGGTATTTATTTATAGGCATTGTTTTTGAGAACACTGTGTGATGGTATAAAGTATGGTTTGTTACGAAATTAGTATTTCAGTCTTGTATATAAAGTGTTCTATGGGTGGGCACTGGTCTGGAAGTGTTTGATTACACATGTCCACCACGCTGCCTCGCCAAAGGCGTTTCATATGAGCATTATGGAAAACTTTCAGACGTTAGTTACTGCTATACACTGAATGCTAGCAGTTGAAAGAAAACGTCACAATTCGCCACCACGATTATCTACATGGCAGAGCAATAACAGAAGATTACATTACGGAGATATGCAGCCTTGTGTACGAAGAGCCTTAAACTTATTGCAGCTTGTGGTCTTAAAAAACCGCTGTATTTATGCCGTTTGCATGTGACCTAATTTTTAGCCAACATTTTCTTTTAATAAAACCTTTTTAACGCTATGTTTTGTTGCGGGCTTTAAATAAGGAAAACAAAGAACATTTAATTTTTATATTTATAAAAGTAGCACAAAAAATCTAAAGCTGTTTGTATATTTATAAATAAAATATTTTTATGGCACACAATGTTGATATAATGGAGTTAATTCAAAATACGAAGTATAGTATTTTGTGCTACAACCACACGTTGTCAGGCAATTTATTATAACATGTGTAATGCAGTCCAGTGGATGCGTACTTCTAAAACACGATTTAGAAAATGTTGAACGTTCAATGGAAGATTTACCATAGACAAATTTAATCAGCGTGAACGATCCTAAAAACTTACGCAACAAATGGACCGGCAGATGCGATTGTTGTCGAGTTATAGAAAGAAGAGAGAAGAGCCCCTGAGCTACACCCGCAAATTTAATTATTTTATTTAACCGTTTCTTTCCGATCCCATTTTGGATAATACCTTTTTTGTGCAACCCTACGGTGCCTAGGAAACATACATGCCAAATTTGCAGCTTCTTGCGCCTCATAGCTTTGGCTTTTGCTGGTCAGTCAGACATTAACGCAAGGATTTTATATATATACAGATATCGAACGTGTGGGCGCGATAGACCGATTGTTTATAAAAGGCAAAAAGCTATATAGATCAACAATTTTTAAATTTCGCCTTAAAAGCTCTCATTTCAAACCACTCATACAAATACTAGTACTGCTGCACATACGACTCAAAACTGAAAAGTTGGGCGTTCAAACTTAAACCCTAAGTCCACAAATGCGTTCTCATCTCGACTTCTCAACTCGTTGCTCCTATATTATGCCCAATAACATTATAGGGAGTTATTCAATTTGTTCAGATGATAGTTGAAAATCAGTATTTTTAAACGACTTTAAAAAAGGTTTTCACTGCGTCGAATTTCTTTTTCTATGCATGTCCAGCGATTTATTAAAATCTTTGACAATAAAGTCACTTGAAATTTGTTTTTAGTTGTTATATTGCTTATGTTATACGTTAAAAATATCGATAGGACATCATCATCATCATCAGCCTGCGGTGGTCCACTGCTGGATATAGGCCTCTCCAATGACACACCACTGAGCCCGATTTTCGGCTTTTCGTGTCCAACCGCTGCCAGCCACTTTGCGTATATCGTCCATCCACCTAGCCGGAGGGCGTCCTACACTACGTTTGCCAAGGCGCGGTCTCCACTCTAGACAGATAGGACATAATTACATATATTCACAACTTTAGGGTAGAACATAATTATGTATAAAATGAATGTACATAAAATAAGACTTCCAACCTATAACCGAATTCTTGCAAATAAAGATTCATTGATTGATATGACCAATAAGACTACGTCAAATGCATATTTTATTACAGAACTTTCTCATGTTTCGTAAATTTTTTTGAATTTTGAATTTGTTACTTAAGAATTTGTAAATTGTGAACTAGAGGATGCTCACTGCTACGCCTAAATATTTTATTTTAATTTAACTATTTCTGTCGGATCGGGCATTGAAGTATGAATTTAGGGAAATATCTCTTCTTAGAGCACCCCTACACCTAAGACACGTGCCAAATTTCAGCTTCTTGCACCCAATAATGTTTATGGCTGTGTGTTGTCTGTCACTCAGTCAGTTACGCAGGCAATTCATATAAGCAGATTATTGCTTGACGTTCAGGGACTCTCTATGATGTTCTTATATGTGTACATCAAACAATCATGGCAAGTAGCAACATGTACACTAATATACAATAGGTACGACCACGGTTCTAGTTTGAGAATTTTCTACCTATTATTTTTATTACTATTTTCCTGTTTCGTCCTTTTTAGGCATTATTTTATACTTAGTCGGGTTATAGTTTTTCAACTTAAGTATATCTGCAACAAGAGATTTTCTGTTTATTGACACTGAGGTGACGACCGAGCGATTCTTTTGTGGCACTGTTGCCAAAGCATAATAATATTTGCGTTAAAATACAGGCAATCATTTAAATGCAGTTATCTGAATTGCAACAAAACGTTTTCCAGTAACCCTACGCAGTTGGTGAATCATTGACATTAAAAGTAACCCACAGGCTCCAACAAGAATTTGGAATTGTACTTTCAAAGATCCTTTAAAAAGAATCATTTAACTATGTTTAGTTTTAGGGGGTAAGTTTTTCCTTCATTGAAGCAAGCGCTTAAATACTATATTATTTAGGTAATTAAAAAGAAAATTCAATTAAACTTCTGACGCGACATAACCACTACCATTTCATTATTCATATTATTACACAACACACCTTACAAAATACCAAATGCATGAACAATAAATTCTAATTAAACTCAGAACGGAAAAGGAAACGCACCAGCTGCGACACCGATAATCCCGGAGAAAATTTCTAATAGATACGAACACAAACATGCAAACATCACGCACACATGCATAATTCATACGGGCATACGATAGTTACATTACGAATAAGCTAAGGCGGGCACCCTAGATGGTGCTTCTATTTAAATGCTTGGCCACACGGCTTAGCGTTCAGCTTGCAAACAAACCACGATATATTTTCTCCACATTGAAACACTAGAAGCTTAGAGCTGTTAGCGTTTCCGCATACAAATTAGGGATACATTTCCTAGCTTAAATTACATGTAGCGTTTTCAGTTTTGGTTAAACTGCCATCATAAACTAACTTTCTGTCTCTTTTATCATCATTAGTCTCGCGCTCACTCCTAAAACTCGCTCTTCACTTGCACTTCACAATAGTTCGGCAAAGTTAAGCAACGCTTGCACAGGTGGATGGGTGATCGCGTGTGGCATTTATATCAGAGCGCTACTATGCTAGCGGTCATTTAAAGCTATTAGTCTCGGTTCTTGTCTCAGGACTACAATCGTTAGACCAGGTCGAAGGCATTTGTATGGTCTGAAAACTCCAACACCAGATTTGGTCTCAAACTCACACAAGAACGAAAGGATCACCTTGCGTATAATCTGTCACACAGCTAATCAAGCCTCTTTTCTTACAAGAACTCTTAATCCTCTACTTGAGCGTCATTAGAGTACCAATGATTTTTTACATCAAAATTTACCTAGAAAGCAGCAATATTTTTTTCTTTAAACGAGTACAATAATAACATCGCGCTTCATTATTTTATGATGAACTTACTTGAAATAACGTCTGGACGGACAAAAGGGAACGTTCAAGAGTAATAAAAAAAAGTAATGACATAGTAATAAGACGTAGTAATAAGAGGTCGGAGCTCTGAATTAACGGAATACGCAAGAAATCGTTGCCTTTTTTGTTAGAAAGAAGTTATAGAGGCCCCAGTTGGTGCTTGTGTAAATTCACAAGTAGAAATAGCGTTGTCTCGAGTAGGGTAACCATGAAATTTATTTTTATACTAGTTTTGATGAGATGATGAGATCTTTTTAAGAGAAACGTTATATTATAATTGTAAAATCTTATTTCTGTAATTCTGTGTATTTTTCGATTATTCACAAATATATTACTTTTTATAGACAGCAATTTATATTACCGAAACGAAACCACCAAACTGAGCAAACATTCAAGATTTCCTCATGCCAAGTAAAAGACCCATCGTTTGCATTCTGCCCAAAATTGCTCCGCCAAAAACTATTTACCTTGCTCAAATCTAATGTCTTCTTTGCCCTCGGCATGTGCAAATGTGCCTTCGTGTATCAATCGTTATGTTACAATGATGGCCGTAAGAGCTTCTCTTTATGAAATGGAGCACAATGGGCTTACAGCATTATTAGGTGTGTCTTGATCATTCGACTTTATGGCGTACGTGAGATTGTTGAGTGCGTAGAAATGGATTCCGTGAAAGGCTTTCAACAGATGCCGATGTTGATATATACATTAATTTAAGAGTCAATGTTTAGTACTTCTGATCGAAATGATATGAAATAGTTGCTGGAAATGCTCATGATCAGGTTTTTAGAAGTTTTCATTAAAACGAGTAAGTAATAATACGGTAGGTATACGATGATAATCGTTGATCTATTTTTTGTTGTTTTAATTTGATATTAGTAGTTTAGACTACAATTTGGTAGAATGTAGTTCCTAGCTCGTCTGGGCGAAGATAGCACTAGATTTCTAGATATAAAGGAAGCAAGCCAGCTGAGACTTTTGATCGAAGTAGGCTACAGCACAATGTGGTAAGCGTTAATCTCTCGCACTGAACTATAATAAACTGAAATTGCGAAATATTGATTTTACTGATATTAAATTTAACAGACTGAGCTAGAAACTACATTATTTATTAATTAGTTGTATTGTTTTTCGATGTAGTATTTGGATTTTAATGTGTAAAAATTGCATAAACCCAAGAAAATATTACACTACTATGCTGCCTAATAAATTATTTATTTGTGTGCCATGTCAAAATGAAAACTCAAGCAGCACTTATAAAAATCACATTCCTTAGCCACAAATGCGTTCGTAATTTTCTAGCTGAGTTTGCATCCGTATTGCGCTTTTTAAAATGGCCTAGTGCATGTTCGAAGCAAAAAATATTCCGGAAGAATTTTCTACACTGGAATAATTTGTGAGCAAATGTTACTTCGCGTGTATTTTTTTCGAAATCTCCAGGCAAATTTCTAAACAAACTGAAATTGTAATAATGTTTCATTAATCACAGGATAGCAAAGCAAATTAAAATGGGATACGGGAGCAATGTTTTTTTAAATTAAACATCAAAGTGACTGAGACAAAATATTTATATGTTTTTCTTTATTAGAAATAAATTATATGATGATTTTGAAAAGTCTATAGCATCCAAGGCAGCGACAGCCCCGTGGGGATACGACAGACTGCCGTGAAAACGGTATCGGGCTCGAAACCATGGCGCGCATCACTTCAGAGTTAAGAGTAAATTGTTAATTATAGCGTGTCCCGTGCGGAGAGTACTTTAAGCAGTTAGTCTCGGTTATCATGAAGGACTTTGACGGTCGCTATGGGCGTTGGTTCCCTTGAATTTTTGCGAGTGAACCTAACGCCTACTGTCACTTTATAAATACTTTCTGTCCTAGAGTAGTTCCTTAGTTACCCAACCAGGCTTATTATGAAACTAGCAATTCGATTTTTGATACTTTATATTTCAATAATTTGTACTTAGAGCAAATTTAAGTACTTGATTCACTGAGACTTCTATTACAAATTTTACTTGTGCACATTATCGCCACTTTCACGAAAAAAATGCCGACTCCGTCACCTTCATAACTTCCTGAACTAACGTAATAACATAATACCAATATAATAAATTTTGTTTTTTGCTACAATCGATATCAAAAGTTTTTACATAATATGGAAATAGGAATATCTGTAATAGATTTGGCTTGTAGTTGTTATCCTTGGAATGAATATTGAAAGTTAGGACTGTGTTTGACTTATGAGTATCCGGTTGTTGTCTTTTGCGATCCACAGATGGTTGTTTTAGTTTCAAGCTTAATTTGCAATTCGAAAGCTATTCTATATTATTATGACTGACTTATATGACGCTTATAGCAAGTCTTGGCTTACCATTCGTAACAGGTCGGCAAAGTTCAGCAACGCTTACACAGCTCACCACTAAAATGGATGACTGCGTTTGGCATTTACATCATAGCGCTGCTGTGTTTCTTGTCCTAGGGTAAAAATCCAGGCCATGACGTAGGCTTTCTAGCGGTCAAAAAACTTCGATGACACTAGAGTTGGCCACACACTCAGACGAAAAATTCTGAATCTTAGGGCATTTCTAAAAAAAATATATAATAAAAAAGGGAATTTGTCGAGCAGTGGACGTTTTCTTGTTGAGATGGTGATACTGCACATATAACATAATCGTAGTTAAAACAATTGCCTCGCCTCCTAGAACAGCGCCGAGTGTTGTTGGTTGAATCCTCATGCGATTTTAGATGTACAGTTTGTTCGTAGTTTCACGATAGAAAACTTGTAGATGAAAAATATAAATATTACTTGTGAATTCAAAAGGAGGATTAAGCGTACTAAACCATGGTGATAAGAGCGCTTGGTATAGCATTTGATGTCGTGTATTCCATATCCCAAAAATACCATTTGGTTCATAAATTTTTCTAGGACCCCTCTTACGACACTCATGGAATAAAATGGGATAGTGACATTTTGTATTCTAAATCCTTCACCATTGGAATAAAGTCTAGTCTATAAAAGCAAATTATAAAGTGAATCTAAAAGATCCCCCAATTCTTATACCTAAATAACCTAATGAACCGCATAATAATTTTTACCAGCAAATAAAAAGATTCCCTCTACAAACTAATTAAATGTGACTCGGGACTATCATATCCGGGTTCAAGTACAGTACGATGCAGTTTCTTTAGTTTCTTTTGTACGTTTGTTTGTAAAGAAATCAGATACTAAGATACTCCAGACTTGCGATTCCTGTGTTCTTCGTTTTGTTCCTAGTTACTTACCGCGCTTCGTATCGGAATAAAGATGTTTGATAAAATAAGGCTATTCTATCTCCTGGAAAAGGACTTGTTTTAAAATGTAAAGGGAAGTTGATTCACAGTAAAATTATCATTAATCAATATCATCATCATCATCTTCAGCCCCTTACAGTCCACTGCTGGACTAGGCCTCTCCTTTGAAAGGAGGAATTGGCCTACTATACCACGCTGGCCAAACGGGTTGGTATAGGGTTTGTTTCAAGTTTTCCTTCTCTTACAGTGCTGTTCTCTGCATAGTATGGCCCCTCTGTCGGCTCTTACGACACCCACGGGATGGTATGGGGTGGTGACATTCCGTATTCTGAATCCGTCATCACACGGATAGATGACCACACATCATTTCGATGACAAGTGGGCTTCGTTTACTTTTGGGGATAAGAAAATGTTTCCCGAGGATTCTTTGTCTCCTTATTTTCAATTTGCTTATAGCCATTTTATTTTAAATAAGCTTAAGTTTGTATTCACTTATTTTGAATTAAATCGTTATTTTGTAACTGGTAATCTTAAGGTTATTGATGGTATGCCTTTAGGACAGGCTCCTGATCCCTTGTTTTCAGCTGATTCTTGTAATATTTTGTTTATGTGTCAAAGTGATCATGCTTATTTTGGTATTCCATTATTGACTGATACGTATGAATTTTGTAAGAGGAAGCGATTGCGAAGTGGAATGAGCCATGTTTGGACTTATTATCCTAGATGTAAAGAGAGAATTATTACTGCTCGTGATTTTGTGTCTGGTACTTTAGATGATCAATTGCATGCTATGAAATCACCTGATGCGACTGCTCAGCGTATATGTGTTGGGTTTGATGTACCTTTGTCATCGCTTCCTTTAAAGACCGATCAGCATCGTTATTGGCACTATGTTTTAACCTGTACTGTTCATGTTTATGCTACTTATACGTTTACTACTCGTAATATTAATGCTCATTTTAAAGAATAAATAGTTTTGTGAGTGAAATTTGTGTTTCATTCATAATCAATATATAAAGTTACAAACTAACTAACTAACAAACAACTCACAGCCTAGTCTACTAGGTGGAGGAAGCTGAAATTTGTATATTCTTAGGGGAGTTAATATACGAGTTTAATGATAAGAGAGAGTAGTGGGTCAAAATCAAAATCGTTTATTCATTTGTGCCACAATGTGACGCTTATGAACGTCAAAAATAAAAGTTAATTACTAGATGATTCTACATTTACATTTACAGCTACGTTCGCAATGCAATGGTAGAACCACGAGAAAGAATGGGCAATAAAACTCATGGCCACTCTTTTAGGTTTCAAATTGTCAACAACGGAAAACGCAGTAGGGCTAAACCCCTCGTAAGCTGGACCGATGATCTTGTTGGCAATGCTGATAACTGTTGGATAAGGATAAAGATCGGTCCGTATCGAGAATCTTGGGTCAGACCTTTGTCCAGCAGTAAACGTCTTTAAGCTTAGATGATGGGTCCAACAATATCGTTAGAAATTCTAAGGCATAGGTAGTCATACTTTTCAGTGCACTCAAATTCTATGCAAAGTACTGTACTGTATCTGTACCACATCATATAACCTATCTAGTAAACTACCACGTTTATCTTAAACATTACCAACAATTTTGGCAAACAAAACCTCAAACAGTAAACTCAAAACGTTTCATGCATTCGCGAAAACTCGGAAACATTACAAACTTTAGTCTTAAGTAGTCTAAACTAAAGACAAGAAGATGTTTCCATTATGCATAAGTTTCTTGCGTGGAAAATCTTTGTTTTTATATATCGCCACCAATAAAACATGTTTTCTCGTTCAATATTTTTTAGAGATGTTTTAGCGCTTAAGATTCGTGTGACTGTTTTCCTATTTTATAATGTAAAAACATTTTGTTGCTTACCTTATCATGAGATTTTGAAACGATGACTTCATCATCATCATCATCAGGCTGCCGTAGTCTACTTCTGGATATAGGCCTCTCCACGAAACGATGCCTTATAGAACATGATAACTAATTGCAATTAAAGTGCTCAAGTGAATTAAAAGATCAGCGAATGGATTTTTTATGTCTTTGACCAAAAATGAAATTAATGAAAGTCACTATATTAGGTCATTATTTTGTAGAAATGGTTGATCTAAAGTATTATCAATAATATTTGTACCTTTGCAAACCAAAACCTTTTCAGAGTCTTGATAAAAGTCGACTCAACTTGACATACTTGTTTGTATCTAAACGTCTCAAATATACTTTCTTCATATGTAATTTAAATGGTAGGTATTTAACTTTAATCTAATTTTGCATATTTCGTGAGAACAGCTTTTCATACTCATTTGTCAGTTTTGAATGAGTTTCCTTTTCGGTTTACCCATCTTCATAAGTATCATACTTCATAAAATATGTAAACATCATCAAAAAAAACAAATTTACCGCTTTAATTTTGCTTTAGTACCTACGTCACCAACCCCTTTCATTTTAATCAGCTTACTCTAATAAAAAAGTTGCGCCCAAAATTGCACCCATACACTTTGTATTTCTACCCTCAAATTCGCCGACGAAATTCCCTTGTTTTTCTTTTATTAGCTTTATCTATGTATATTTATAAGTGTTCCGAAATCCAGCAGTGAATGAAACGCTTCTTGCTAAACAAGCTTTCATATTATGAGGGAAGGAGTAAAAACAAAGGGGTGTATGTACAGTTAGCAGCATAATTCGAGATAATAATAAAATATATTATTATATCGAGGTAATTTTGAATGTTTTCGTTAGAAAAAGCTTTTTATTTTTAGTAGTTTCCACTTATTTTTTATTAAGTGTAGTTAAAACAGAGTTTTAATTCATAAAAGCCTCCGCAAAGATTTGAAGTGCCCTGCTACTTTTTTGCTGACCGTACATAATGATATAAAGAATGGTGGAGCATGTGTCATGGTCGGCAGATAACTTTGTATTGGCGATACGATGCGATAAACAGATGAGACTCAAGTAGAGCCGGCCTTTATGTTCGATCCTTTAAGAAAATACGACGGTTGGAAGGTGATTTTATTTTATTATGAGCTGAGAAAAAAAATTAAAAGCTTATAAAAATAATTATGTATTATTTTTTAATAGGAGGTGCAAGCAAAACCAATTTTCTGAGGGTTGAGAGAGCTCAGAGGGCAATACTCAAAGTCATGAGTCGCCCCCCCCGTGGGATCTCCACCTTGTCGTGGTGGGGGGCTCAGTAACCGTGGGTTAGAAGCCACCCACGGTGAAGCTAAGCGAGATCCCGGGTGGGGACGCTCCACGTGGGCTTGGTAGAGGCCTGCGTAGGATGCGTCCCATGGTGCGGGTGCGGGGGACAGTTCTGTCTGTCCCTCGCAGTCGGGTGCGGTCGCGGGAGGAGAGGCGTGTGGGTGTTGCGTTGCCCCGCACCCTATCTCCCGCGACCAAATGGGGGCGCACCATCGTTGCGTCGCGGTGGGGCCGCAGAGGAAGAGGAGATGCGGTGTTGCGTTGCCGTCCTCCCTATCCTCTGCGGCCGCTGGGTGTTTTGGCGGCGGAGCCCAACACCTTCATCCGCCGCCAAGGGGGTTTCGTTCGGGGCCCGCCTGACCATCTGGCGGGCCAATACCCGTCGGGGGGTAGCGAGGAATGCTTTGGTGAAACCCTACCCTCCGACACATGGGTACATGAGGAGCACGGGTTGGTTTTTAGTCAGTAAGAGTCTGACAGTCCCCTTCGTCCTTCCCCCCCGGGGCGGAGGGACTCCATGAGGATTTTCCAACCCGATACCAAAAAAAAAAAAAAAAAAAAAAAAAAAAAAAAAAAAAAAAAAAAAAATTAACAGTCCGTCAGCTTTATATGCTACAGTCTATACTTAGAAAACACTCTAGTGTTCTTCCTTCAGATCGGAACAAACGCACTATTTTCCGCCTGGGTACCCGTCATAAAACCACATTTGCTAAACACCAATATAACATCTTAAGCACATACATCTACAAAAAAATCACAGTAAACTTAACATAACTGACTTAAATAAGAATGAAATTAAATCCAAATTGACGACATGGCTACTTCATCAGGACTTTTCACAAACAGAGTCCCTTCTTATATTCATCGCATAATATATGTACAGACACACACACACAAACCCACGCTCGCACGCACACGCAAACACAGGCACGCACGCACACACACACACACCCAAACGCGCGCGCGCGCACACACGCACATGCACACACACACACACACCCACACACATACACACACACACGCACACACACGCGCGCGCACAAGCACGCACACACACAAACATGCTAGAAGGACAAAAGGACACAGTCCACTGGTTGTAAAAATCTAAACTAGTATTTAACTTCCAAGCCGACACTGTCTCTTAAGATACAGGTCATCCGGCAGGGATCTATTATATTTGAAACATTATTTTCTTGTTTTAAACTATGTAATGACACTTAAATTAGATACGATAATTCCTTCACAACGCATGTAAATGTATTGTAATCTGTAACTGGTTTTTAATAAAGTTTGTTATTTATTTATTATTTAAATATTATATAAAATCACACACACGCAGTGACCCCGCCAAGTCGAGCTAAAAAGCGGCACGGCCGTACCATCCTTTTCTCGAAGCTATTAGCTTTACTCGAACCATTCAATCACGACATAAAACAACATCAAAGACTGTTTGAAATCTACTACTAACAGGAAACACTATTCTTCTAAAGCAATGTAAGTATATTTACAAATATTAATAGAAGATCGCTCATTTGTTTGCCAAACCAAACAAGCTGTTCCGAACACGGCCATCATTGGAAAGGTAAATATCATTGTATGTGAGTTTCATGTTCAGTAGCCGTGACATGGTGGTATCGAACAGTGGCAATCCTTCTATGGATTGAGTTCCCACGGTAGGACATGTATTGTTTGTTCAACGATTTGTTTGAAGTGTTTTCTTCCTAAAACACATGACGTTCTATATAAATAAAAATAATGTGCCCGGTTGATGAAAATAGGCTCGCCCTCTATTACATTGGGACCGAAACATAACTGTCGAAGTGTGGGTGTGTACCTAATACACCTCTGCTTACCCCTTCGGGAAAAAGGCGTGAAGTTATGTTATGTTCACTATTAAATAGCGATATCTTTTATTCATGTGGGGTTTATAGACCGAAACTGAAATTCGAACTACAGTTTGTTTATGTTTTCTAACAAGAAGGCCTAAGCAAAATGACTTTCGATTAGCAAACATGCTCGTGGCATTCGCTTCCCATTTCTACTATAGCTATCGTAACGTAAGCAAAAATGTTCTCCGTTGATCACGTCGTGATATATAGAAAACCTGTACCAGTTCCATAGATTTTTGCATTCGGTGAATAGCGTTATTGCTAATCGAATTCCACTTGCCTACAGGGCCTACCTTCGAGATCTCGCCTGTTTGACGAAAAACTAATAACTTTTGTTGCTATGGCAGCTTAACGATAGCAATATTTGAAATGAGAAAATGCCACATGTCTAGGCCCTCAGGTGGTTAATTTTAACAGACAATTAATAAAATAAATATCTTTATTTTATTAATTGTCTGTTAAATATCTCTTTACTCTAACAGGATAATCTCAACGAAAAAGAACGTATTAAAAAGTTTGCAACGTAATCTTCATGTAGTCAAAATACTTATTAGAACAAGTTTTGCGTTATCTTAATATAAATAAAAGTTATTTTTAAATAAAAAAGAACCGACTTCAAAATCACTAAGGAACTAAAAAATAATTGGGTTTGGAGTAAAAATTTTTGGAGTCGGCGCCAAACCAAGTATTTCTGATCTGACTATAAAACCACTACACATTTTGATATAACTTTCGTTGTTGATAGAATATTATAGGTAGTTTGTAATTTAGTAACTTTTTGCGTAAGGGCTTGGCACCGACTCCAAAAATTTTTGCTCCAAACCCAATTATTTTTTATTTTTTAGTTCCTTAGTGATTTTGAAGTTGGTTCTTTTTTATTTAAAAATAATTTTTATTTTTTGCTTTTTAGTGGTATTTTAATAAAAACTTGTAATTGGTGGTAAGTAGGTACATAGGATAGTGTAGGTGGTACGTGATGGGGAGGCCCTCCTTACGTGCCACAATTCTGAAATGTAGACATGTACCTTTCTGGCAATTTCAAGTATTTTTTTGTTTTCAACTTACTAGCCTAAACATGTTCGTTTCAGTTCCATCATCAGATCCTGGAAACCATCTAATACCAAAGTGTTTGCCAAGACAAAACAAACGAGCCTAAACACGATGAGATTTTGTTATTGTATTACAAAGATCCCATGGCCACTTTCCTGCTCCATCATCAGAGTTTGGTAAACATTCAGCACTAAAATCCATGTAAAGACGAATCAAACGAGCCTAAACTCAATGGGATTGCGTCTTTGTATTACAAAAATCCCATGGCCATCTTCCTGCTCCATCATCAGACCCTGGAAAACATCCAGTACCAAAGTCCATGTAAAGACGAATCAAACGACCCTAAACTTGATGAGATTGGGTTATTGAATCACAAGGATCTCACGGTTACCTTCCAACTCTATCATCAGACCATGGGAATCATCCAGCATCAAAGTCTATGTAAAGACGACTCAAACGAGCCCAAACTCGACGGCATTGGGTTGTTATCGTCAAATCGCTTCAAGTGTGCTTATTAAATTTGAAGAATTCCTTAATTTTTTTCAGGATTCCATGATCAGATCCTGACCTGATGATCATAGGACCAACTAGGAGATATACTCTTTCAATCAAAACAAGAATTATCGAAATCGGTCCAGGCGTCTTAGAGAAATCGGGGAACATACATAAAAAAAAAACATTCCGACGAATTGAGAACCTCCTCCTTTTTTTGATGTCGGTTAATAATTAAATCAAGTGCAAGTCTGACTCGCCCATGAAGGGTTCCGTAGTAAAGGTATCCACTGAACATAGCCATTATCTGCATGGAACATCAAATACCACTACCACTTTTTCACCACCAATAATAGCTGTGTTTTCCATAGTGTTTGTATACATATTTTCTCCAGGTTTGTCAGTTTTGTACTTTAATAATTAGAGGAGGCGGCACACACACTTTGGAGGCGTCTATCTTTCAAACAACTGACTTTGAGAAACGATGGTTTTTAGAAACCTCTATTTCAAAGATCTATAAACACCCCGCAAGTATATGAACCATCATGTCAGCCTAGAGACGTCCAATGCTGGACACAGGCCTCCCACAAAGTTCTCCACACAGACCGATTTTGAGCCACCTGCATCCAATCGCGCACCGCGATCTTAACCAGATCGTCGGTCCACCTTGCGGGAGGCCTACCCCTGCTGCGTCGTCCTGTACGTGGTCGCCACTCTTAAACCCGCCTGCCCCAACGGCCATCGGTTCTTCGAGCTATGTGCCCTGCCCATTACCACTTCAGCCTGGCTATTCGCAGATCTATGTCGGTGACGTATAGTATATATATAACGATGAAAAATAATTGTTTCACGTTATTCCATATATGGATAGCCCCCTCTGATTTTCTACTTCTTTTTCGTTTTTGTATACAAATTGTGAAGTATACCTAAGAATTTGTAAATATGTAGTCTCAATAGTTTCGGAATAAAATGACTGAGACATATGGGTAGATAGACGGAGAGCCATGGCGAATATATAATAGGGGTCCCGTTTTTGCCATATTTGGCTACGGAACCCTATAAAAAGATTTTAGTGAAAAATTACGAAAGTTATGCGTATGATTTTTATGCCACAGAATAAAAAATAAATTATTCACAAAATAATAAATGTTTGGGTTGGACAACTCTTATGACTTAGGGGTTAGCAAAGTAACTATTTATTAATTTTCAACAAAATCGGTTCAGCCGTTTTAGCGTAAAAAGGGAACATACATACATACATAGACACTTTCGAATTTATAATATTAATATGGTAGGGACTAGCGGCCCGACCCGGCTTCGCACGGATGCAATGCTTATTAAGCATGTATTATACATATAAACTTTCCTCTTGAATCACTCTATCTATTTAAAAAAACTGCTTCAAAATCCGTTGCGTAGTTTTACAGATTTAAGCATACATAGGGACAGACAAACAGATTGTTGACTTTGTTATTTACTATGTACCTAGTGGTGTATTGATAACTATCGAGTTCGCATATTAATTAGGATCGTTAATGTCTACTAATGTTATAATATATCATATCGACAAACTTACCGATTTTACATAAATTGAACATTTTATTAAGCTCTCGTAAATTATAACTGTATTTATGAAAATTAAAGTACACGTAGGTATACAAATGGCTATCAGGTAGTGCTTTTGTAAGCTTAATATAGATTAACTCATTTTATTATACTTTAAACAAGAGCTGAAAATATATTAGGTCACTAAAATACAACATATTAAGTTATGATATAATACGACACGTGAAAAAAGTAATGTGCACAATAAACTTAGTACATAGTTAGTACGTTTGACCTAAACAACTGCCGCAATAATTCGAAATCGTAAAATGTAGGAAATTTTTTTCATTGTGTTTATTATTTCATTTGCAAAATAATCATTAGATACTAAAATTGAAAGAAAAAGATTTAACATAATTATACATTCTATTTCTTTACTATTAATACAAGCTATTATACAACAGCACAACACATTGGCTACCATCTACAGCGAAACCCGACATTCTCACAAGTAGAAACGCGGGTGAAAACTAGTGCTACCATTAACCTAACAAGAAAACATTCCACTAAAAGCCACTTGACTCGAAAACTTAACCCAAGGACAGAACACCATGTTCCTTATTAGAATGATTATTATTTACTTGTTCAACTAACGACGAAAGTAATTGTCGATCTCCGCGTTACATCTATACCTACCGTTAGTATAATGTTCTTGCCATCATAATAATATACCCCTAGTCAATGGAGGTATAACTACTACTACGCACGAACATAAGGGTAGATCGCAATCACCATTTATCTTGGAAAGTAAGTGCTTTAGCAGAACAATTACTGGGTTGATTTGAGATTCAGACATCTTGGGATTTTAACTGTTGTATCACAAGTTGTAGACCAAACTGCAGGAAGATATTAGGGTAGAGTGGTTGAATTGGAATACATAATTATGCATTAAGGCCCAGAGTTCATATAGCTAAGCGCAGCGGAGAGCACATTTTACTGTCAAAGTATTATCAACATTATTCTCATTTTCAAATACTCCAAAATCAATTATCAAACAATAGTTGTTTGTACATATTTTATGTGTACGTGCGTGTTGTAAATATGTTTTGTTATTTGATTTTGGTCATTATTGGAAACGAGAACAATGAAATTGCACTGCGATTCACTATAATATGTGCGCGGGTCGCCAACGGAGAAGTTATAAACCTTCGAGATTGAAACATAGCGCTCTGGTTAATTGTCTTTAATTTGGCAGATATATTATATGTACACGTGATGGGGGCCAGACCTTATATTCATTAGATGACGAGAATTTTCTTTCCTTATTTGGAAATACTTTTATATTACTGAATATCCAAACAATTCAGGATTAAAACTAAGCAGTTGCGTTCTTTCAGTGGGAAAAAAAGCGTTGTAAATGCTACTAGAAGATTATTGAGACTATAACCATAATTCATATTCGACATTGCATCTTCCAAATAACAAAAATAATGTCAAACATAACGTATCATCGGAAAACCAAGTGTTATCCAAGTTGTCCTGCTGTGGAACAGGCTCCCTCCTGAAGTCAGAATGGCCACCAACCGTTATGCATTTAAAACGAAAGTACGGAATCTTCTCTTCGCTAAGTTGAAGGACTCGGCTCATCACTATCATCAGCTGTAGCATAATTATCTATACATATTATAAAACAAAGTTCCTCGCCGCGGTGTCTGTCTGTCTGTTCGCTTAAAACTCGAAAAGTACTGGACAAATTTTTATACGGTTTTCAACAACATCGAGACTGATCCCTTGACGAAGGTTTTAATGTATAATAAGTTTAGGTTTTGTGCAAACTGACGATATTACAACGATAATTTTTTAAAATCAAAATGGGCATCGTCTCTAATGATTTAAGGGATGGTGAATCCAAATACAACATCTATTTCGTGATCAAGGATGGCGGATAAGAAATCAAAGATGGCGGACGGGATTTATTTTAAAAGTCGATATGGTATCGTCGCCGATATTTAAAGGGATGGGGAATCCAAATACAACATCTATTTCGTGATTCAAGATGGCGGATGGGAAATCAAAGATGGCGGATGGAAAGTTTTAAAAAATCAATATGGTTATCGTCTCCGATGTTTTAAGGGATGGCGAATCTAAATACAACATCTATTTCGTGATCAAAGATGGTGGATAGGAAATCAAAGATGGCGGACGGGATTTTTTTAAAGTCGATATGGGTATCGTCTCCGATATTTTTAAGGAATGGGGAATTCAAAAACACCATCTATTTCGTGATTCAAGATGGCGGATGGGAAATCAAAAATGGCGGATGGGAAAAATTTTAAAAATCAATATGGGTATAGTCTCTAATGATTTAAGGGATGGTGAATCCAAATACAACATCTATTTCGTGATCAAAGATGGCGGATAGGAAATCAAAGATGGCGGACAGGATTTTTTTTTAAAGTCGATATTGGTATCGTAGCCGATATTTAAAGGGATGGGGCATTCAAAATCAACATCTATTTCGTCGTTCAAGATGGTGGATGGGAAATCAAAGATGGCGGATGAGAAAGTTTTAAAAAGTCTATATGGTTATCGTCTCCGATGTTTTTAGGGATGGCGAATCTAAATACAACATCTATTTCGTGATCAAAGATGGTGGGTAGGAAATCAAAGATGGCGGACGGGATTTTTTTAAAGTCGATATAGGTATCGTCTCCGATATTTTAAGGAATGGGGAATTCAAAAACACCATCTATTTTGTGATCAAAGATGGCGGATGGGATTTTTTTTTTTAAATCAATATAGGTATCGTCTCCGATGTTTGAAGGGATGGGGGATCCAAATACAACATCTATTTCGTGATTCAAGATGGCGGATGGGAAAAATTTAAAAAATCAATATGGGTATCGTCTCTGATGATTTAAGGGATGGTGAATCCAAATACAACATCTATTTCATGATCAAAGATGGCGGATAGGAAATCAAAATTGGCGGACGGGATTTTTTTTAAGTCGATATCGTTATCGTCTCCGATATTTTAAGGAATGGGGAATTTAAAATTATTTAAAAATCTATGTCTGTTTTTGCATCATTTATAGACCCTGGAATGATAAGAGATTAAGCGCTAAGTCAATGGTAACTTTGGAAAAGGGGCTTGGAAAAAAGGGAATTAAATAAAAACTCCTAAAAAGGCGATACGGAGTTCGCTGGGTCAGCTAGTGTATTTATATATGTATATATTTATGTATTATATTTATGTGCCTATCATAGCTATGAATAATATATATATATTTATAGTATATTTATGGTTTATAATATGTATCTTAATTATTAATATGTATCTCTATCTCTTTTCACTACATGGCTAATGCACCTACCTCATCTATCTCTGCACCACCAAAAGGTTGACTGGCAGAAAATGCCACTAGGCATTAAGTCCACCTGTGTACTATTTTTGTGCATAAATAATAAATAAAATAAATAAAATAAATAAAATAAATAAGATAAATAAATAAAATAAATAAAATAAATAAAATAAATAAAATAAATAAAATAAATAAAATAAATAAGATAAATAAATAAAATAAATAAAATAAATAAAATAAATAAAATAAATAAAATAAATAAAATAAATAAAATAAATAAAATAAATAAAATAAATAAAATAAATAAAATAAATAAAATAAATAAAATAAATAAAATAAATAAAATAAATAAAATAAATAAAATAAATAAAATAAATAAAATAAATAAAATAAATAAAATAAATAAAATAAATAAAATAAATAAAATAAATAAAATAAATAAAATAAATAAAATAAATAAAATAAATAAATAAAATAAAACCAACATTACAGTCCCCCCACGTATACCCTCGTTACATTAATTTAACCTCGTAAGGCCCAAGTGAAAAAACCTATGTAACTAATTACTACCCATTGTCCTTATGTGATGACGTAATCCCCATAGCAGCTGCAGCCCAGAACAACAATTTTGTAAAAAGTGAAGATAACGTCAAAAACAACACATGGAGTATTTCTTTTCACTTAGAATAGAAGGTAAGGCATAGGTTCCTGCAAAGAAAACACACTTTTTTTTTGTTCTCATATGATCACATTGGGTCGTAGTTGCAAAATCTGTTATATTATTTTTGTGATCATATAATCACATTGGGTCTATGTTAGTGTACTACTCTGAGGAATGATTTTAAAAAAAAACATGAAATTAAATCTCAAATCAGTCTATATTACAATTGTAAACTCATCTGGTCTGTTCTGGATACTTTGCAACGATGCCAAGTCGACTGGCAATACATAGAAGTGATGAGATGTCTATATGAGGCACAGGGCAATGTGAAATCACTGAAACTGTTTACCAACGCGCTGGAGGATACGTTCAGGATGCTGGACTGGAAAGATCATGGCATCAATATAAACGGCAAACACGTCTCCCACCTACGATTGCTGATGGCAGAAACGTTGCAGGAATTACAACAAGTGCTGAACAATCTGGCTACGTCGTTTAGCGGATTAGAAAGCAGAAAAGACAAAAATTATGATTAACGAGCATGTTAAAACGGAACCAGTCGCCGAAAATGGAACCTCCATCGAGGCTTTTCCCGAAAATATTTACCTAACCATATTTACCTAACCAACACCCAATTAGGTAGAAACAACTGCGATAAGAAAGTCAAGAGGCGGATACGGCTGGGTTTTTTTGGCATTTGGAAAACTTCGTCGGGTCGGTCCTCAAAGCTTGAAGACAAAGTCTTCAAGGTTTGAGTATCGGCGACGAGT
Organism: Euclidia mi; assembly: GCA_944739405.2. Taxonomy (NCBI): domain Eukaryota; kingdom Metazoa; phylum Arthropoda; class Insecta; order Lepidoptera; family Erebidae; genus Euclidia; species Euclidia mi. The sequence goes on from OX123192.2 coordinate 67,770,516, forward strand.
CATCAGTGCTTTCTACCCGTAATGACGTACGGGGCCACTCACTGTGTACGACTTGTCCACCAATTTAAAGTTGCCCAGCGAGCTATGGAAAGAGCTATGCTCGTAGTTTCGTTTAATGATCGAATCCGGTACAAAATTATTCGACAGAGAACTGAAGTAACTGCCTTAGCGAATAAGCAAGCTGTAGTGGCAGTGGGTAGGTCATATTATTATATGCTGCAGAACAGATGGCTGCTGGAGCAAATTGCCTGGAGAAAAGGTTGTTGTGTGGCGACCGCGTCTCGGCAAGCGAAGGACGTCCTGTAGCCACGTGCGGTGAAGATATTCGGAGGGCAGTGGGCAGGGATTAAAAGCGTAAAGCTGAAGACCGAATCTGATTCAGATTCACCTGTGTGATGGCCCGATTCCAGAGTGAAAGCAAGCTCATCAAGGTCTTCAATGTATGTAATGTAATGGAATGTAGTTTTCTCAATCAGACTGCGATAAATAGTCTATGACAGCATTTCACTCGTGGGTCGCGAGCAAATATTTGCGTGGGTCCTATGTACGGCGATGCCGATTCTAATTTGGCTAAATACAACAACGTTAAGTGGTGCGCTACTTGCCACAAAAGAATCTGAGCATTATAACAAGATCCTTCTTTTTTTCTAAGACAGCTAATATGTGTGTCATAATATTGGATGTTTTGTTTGGTGGGTCGCTCATACAACTTTGGGAACCACTGTTCGATGATAATTTTCTCTTGAAGGGCTGCGAAAAGGAGAATTATGAATTATTATACACAATATAAAACAAAAATATAAGGTGAATTACGTTCCAATGTGATCAGTTGATGACAAAGAAAATTGGACTAAAAGTAGAAGTAAAACCCATTGTGATCAGATGATCACATAAAAATTTAATGAAAATTTTCTCCCTAGTAACCAGTGTTTTTAATCGAATATGATTTGTAACTTACACGACAACATCTTATTTTTTTAATAAAAGTTATAAATTAACAATCAGTAAAGAGATTCATACGATAATAAGCAATTAAACTTACCTCGATTACGTCGACCCACCATGATGATTAACTTTGAGTAAATAATTATCTGACTCATTATTGATTCACTGATTCAACCGCTAAATTTGCCACGAGCATCTCATAGCCAATGACGTGCAAGATAAACGAAGAAGCCTAACCCCGCAAATTTTGAAATATGTTCGTAAATGGAATATGTCATCGGGTGAGGTCATTGGTTGCGAATTTCAGATTGACATAAAAAGGCCTGGGTTGTAAGCACTACTTTGTTTATGTCATCACATGAGGTCAGTGGGTCTTACGAGGTTAAGTATACCATTTACCTGAAACCCTTTTCCTGATAAGTAACATCTAACTTAAACAGAACCCACGTCACAATATCTTATCCAAAGGATACATTTTCGAGAAATAGCATTAACTATCTTTAGCTACATATCAGTGTGAAATGCCACCTTAACGGGAGAACCCGCTGTCATAACTCGTACCCTCGTATTTTAAGTTCTTTGCCGACCATAACTTTTTCATTTGTTTTGTCGAGTATAAAATAGAAAATTTCTCGGGGAAACGTTAAATACAAAATATGTTTTTCTTATATGTAATTGTTGTAGGGAAACAACTTTCTCGCAACATTTTAGCTGTAAAGTGCCAGCTGCCGTTCACAAAATTGCTTCTGACAATATTTAACTACGTACTTTCATGAAGCAATTTGAGGTGTTTAAAAACAGGGTTGTCTCTCTTTAGGAACCGTGACATTTGTTTTAAGTACATAACAGATGCAAGAACCCACAAAAAACACAGTATTTTCAATATTGTAATATTTCAAATCAAGTTGTCGGAGTTGTGGTAGATAATAAGTGACAACAGCCACATAAAAAGAGGTGTGATATAACACTCACATTTTGCCATTAATTTTTAGGTCTCACGTAATAGGGGGCGAGCCTATTGCCGTACCGGGCACATTACCAGACTCCGAGCCGCTACTGAGAATTTCCTAACGGAAAAACCCAATAACACTTTGCCCGACCCGGGAATCGAACCCGAGACCTCCCAATCCCACGCGCACATTTATGCCGCGAGACCAACGAGGCAGTCTGGATTTGTTATTTTATATTTTTATTTTATTTTATAATTGATTTTCATTTGTACAAGTCCAACTTTTAATGCAAATTGACAACAAAATTCGCCGTACATTTTTGTCTACAAATTCAGAAAAAAATAATTATCTTTTCAACTTGAACAATTCCAATTTTCGCTGAAAATCTAGATTCAGAGACCACTTATCTCATCTTTATCCATCACTTATATTTTTTGCCCAGATGTTTGAATAATTAAGTCTGGATATAAATTATGATAACCAAATTATTCAGCATCAATCAATCCGAGTTACCAGCAGAGGCACGCAATTACGAGTAACATAAATTATGCTTATCTTCCATCAACTTATATGTCGTTTTAGTACACATTATAATATTAAATTAGATCGAGAACTCCGGTAACGTATTAAGAGCGAGGATGACATTTATGAATGTCATTTCGTTCAAGTTAATGTTTTTAAATTGCCAATTTCAATTAATCATGTTTCATATTTTAGTAAAATATTTAAATCAGTAAAGTTCTCTATAATCATTTCATTTACTTTTTTAAATTTATGTTAATGCACGCCGTATTTAATAATATAAGTAGTTTATATATGAGTAATTTCTTATCTTTGCTTAGCGCTTATCAATACAATAGTTTAAAAAAATATAAGGGACGTATTCTGGATCTATTAATATCAAATAGCGAGTGCGCGACTTATGCAACTTCATGTAATTTGTTACATCCCGATATAAATCATCCACCCTTTTGCGCCGATATAATATATAAAACGACGTTGCAGACAATCAATCCTGTAAAAATTGTAAAGTATAACTATTATAAAGCTAATTACGAACTCATAAATAAAGAATTGGCCGATATAGATTGGACTAATCGTATGCAGGGGTTGTCATTGGAGGATTGTCTGAACACTTTTTACGATGTTATTTTCAATGTTATAAGAACTTATACACCCTTTTCTAACTCGCGTTCATCGAAATTCCCTGTATGGTTCTCTAAATCACTGATTCGCATTTTCAAAAATAAGAACAGAGTCTGGGTGAAATGGAAAACATATAATAATGTTTTGGATTATGAACAATTTTCGCTTCTACGGCATAGATTTCAGGTCTTATGCAAGTCAAATTACTCTGACTACCTGAATTCTGTTGAGAACAATGTTCAAAAGAACGTAAAATACCTATGGAGCTATATCAATAATCATAGGGGTAATGTCGGCATTCCTTCCACTATGTTTTTTAAAAATCGGACATCCAGTGATCCGGATGAGATTTGCAATATGTTCATGGACTACTTTCAATCGGTTTATGTTCCCTCAAACCTAAATTTGAACGAATGGCTACCCCCTGAAGAGAGTAGTGATAACTGCACTCATATTACTAGCATTACGTTTAGCGAGCATCAGGTCTTGAAGTCATTACAAGCTTTAGATTCCACTAAAGTTCCTGGACCGGATCAACTACCCCCTTATTTCCTTAAAAGGACTGCTAAGAGTATATACAGACCCCTGCAAATTATATTTAATATGTTTATATCAGACGGCACCTTCCCTGAACAATTTAAAAGGGCTAATATAACTCCTGTATATAAATCAGGGTCCAAACAAGAAGTTGAAAATTATCGCCCCATATCTATTCTGTCTGCTTTGTCGAAACTTTTTGAAAAGCTCGTTTATCAGGAAATACATAAGATAATTTACAGAATTATAATAGAACAACAACATGGATTTGTTAAAAGTAAATCTACAACTACTAATCTATTATTATTTACCGACTTTCTTTCATAATATGGATCACAACAAGTACAAGTTGACGCAGTGTACACAGACTTTCAAAAAGCGTTCGACAAGGTAGACCACAATTTGCTTCTTACCTAAATTGCATTTAACGGCATACGAGGAGATTTGCTTCGCTGGTTTGCATCATATGTTAGTAATAGATCACAAAGGGTTGTTATCAAGGGATCCCACTCGACGACTACAATCGGTACATCTGGCGTACCCCAGGGCTCAATTTTAGGGCCTCTTTTATTCATTTTGTTCATAAATGATATTAAAAATTGTTTCAGACACTCAAAATTTTTGCTCTATGCTGACGATCTTAAAATCTTTAAAGCTATAAGAAAACCTACAGATTGTTTTAAGTTACAAGAAGACTTAAATCGATTCTCTGAATACTGTATTCAAAACAAATTGTACCTTAGTATTTCTAAATGTTTAATTATATCATTTACAAAGTATTAAAGCTTTTAAACACTCGCGTTGCATGTTTATAAGAATATATATTATATGCGGGAATTAACGCGAACATGCATTAAGTATTTACATACCTTATTTTGCTTGACGTTTCGTGGTCGCAAGCTGACTGGTGTTGCGATGTCACGTCTCCGAGTGCGAGGTAGAAGATTCTATTTCTACCCCCGGGTTGTTGATTTTCGAAGTACTGGCGCAAAACACACTAACCGTATCTGTATATTGAACATTCGCCGACTGCGCATTAAAGTGGGGTGTTGTTAGTCGAATCACTGTTTTAATTTATATCATTGGAAAGCTCATTTAATTACGCGTCTATTGATATGCAACATACCGCAATCGGTTAAGTTATGCGAGTTCCACAAACAGATTAGTGCGCAGCGGAAAAGCGTGGGCAAAATGACAGTTTACGCGGTCATCTGTTTTTGCAAAAAGGGAAAATAGTCACTTGTGCGCGGTCAAGCGGATAAAAATCTACTTGATAAATACAATCTGATGAGCCTGAAGTCTAGACGTTTATTTGTTATTTTTTTGAATTTTTAATTTGTTTATTTTTTTTTGTTTGTGATTTCAATTATTTTTCACAAATATTCATAATTAGTTACACGATACCAAGGAAAAAAATTTCTTTTTGTTTTCTGACTGTGTGAATTTAAGATTGCCTTGTGTAATTTCCGGAAAAAACCTGTATGAATGAGGGTTTCAGAATAATGTATGATATATTTTTAATAGTTTAAAAAATATTTGTTATAAATTAAGATATCAATTTAGGTATTTTTAATTTCTCCTTTGAGCAACAGATCCATTGAGGGCATTTACATATATACCAATAAAACTCATCTTACAACGTTACTGCTTAGATATACTTGTTTTCAACTTTGTCATATAAAAATCTAAATTAATTATGTACGTAATATAGTATAAATAAACAACTAAAATATCTGTCGAGTCTTTAAAAGATTTTGTTTATTTGTTTGACATATGGATATGAGAACATAGTTGTCTTTATAATCTAAGTAATAAGTTTGTTTGGATAACTTAGACGTATGAAGTTATGAACCTAGTTCTGATCCTTAATAACTTATGATGTAGAAATAAAATGTGACATATTTATTTTATTCTAGGTTTATGCGGATTAACGCGTATACAACTGATATAAAAAGTCAAACAAAATATCACTAAGTATGAAGGTTCGGAGAAATTGGTATTTGAGATAAAACTGCCCTTGTGCCGTACAAGGTTATTAGTTTTAAGGCCGTTTGTTTATTTACTGGTGTAGTTATTTTTAAATATATTCTATATTTGTACTATGATACTGTACATTCTCGGTTTAGCTAACGCTGCGCTCCTCGCCGAGCAAGCGTAAATGTACTTTAGAATGACACATAATTTATTTATTTCGGACAGTGCACAATACACCTCCAGCCGAGATGAAGTAGCCAAACGATTTATTGTAAACTTTACGAATAAACTAGCTTACAGTGATTTCGTTATATATTGCGATCTTTCATGTATTTGCACTCCAACTATTATCAACGTTCATTCCGTGAGGCGCGACATAGGTCGACTAAGAAAAATACGCGAAGCTAACGGTATCACGGGATTGGCAAGAGCTCACGGAATCGAGTTTTGGTTTTGGATTTGGTACTTCCTCGTTAGTTGAGTGAAATCAACAAATCTTTTGATTTAACTGTATAATAAGTAGCCTGTTTATCGGTTGTTGCGCATGTCTCTCTATTTCGTGCATTGGCTAACTAACGAAAATAGTACTAACAATAAATCAACAGCGCTTTCTTTAAGCTTGAAGCGAAACCAAAATGATAAATTGGTCGAAAATGGCTGGTGACCTCACCCGCATGAATTATACACTTAAAGCTTCCTCAGGGATCAAACTTTATATTGGTGAAACCGTAAACAATCGTTATGGTAGTTTTTAAGTGTATCGCTTTCATAGAGACAGACAGGATAAAAATGTGTCTATATTTTACAATATCGCAAGCAGCGATAGCTGAGTGGAGAGACCGACAGAGTGCTAGGTCTCGGGTTCGAATCCACGGCACGCACCTATGACTTACCGGAGTTAATTGCGTATTCAATTGTTAATTATCGCTTGCTTATCGGTGAAGGAAAACATCGTGAGGAAACCTGCATGTCTAAGAGTTCTCCATAATGTTCTCGAAAGACATGTGAAGTCTGCCATCCCGCACTTGGCCAGCGTGGTGAACTATGGCCTTACCCTTCTCACAGTGAGAAGAGTTCCGTGCCCAGCACTGGGACAATATAAAGGGCTGATGATGATGATACATATTTTAGAATATGAAAATATTTTGATTACAAAATGCTTACAATATTGCTTATAAAATAAGATTGGTCTTCTTCTTTATTTATTTTATTTTTATTTATAGGTTCACGCCTGTATCCCCGAAGGGGTAGGCAGAGGTGTAATGTTACACCCACATTTCGCCATGAATTTTTAGGTCCCACGTAATAGGAGGCGAGCCTATTGCCGTACCGGGCACATTACCAGACTCCGTGCTGCTACTGTGAATTTCCTAACGGAAAAACCCAATAACACTTTGCCCGACCCGGGAATCGAACCCGAGACCTCCCAATCTCACGCGCACATTCTTCACGCGCATGATCTTCTTCTTACATCCAAGTAATGGAATATTTTATACAGAAACCAATTTTTTCCATCTGCGTTGTATTTGCAACAAAGGTATTTCTGAACATCATCATTGACTTTTTGGTAATATAGAAAGTGGAATTTAGTAATTGATCGAAATTCAAAGTTCCAAAATCCAATTTGTAGAGTGGCATCGACCTACGTACTATTACCAAATGAAATGTTGATTGAGAAAAGCACAGATATGAGAATTATCAGATGTAACGCACGGCACAGTTGCGTGCGGCCACTAAAGCAAATACAAAATTGAAAAGCGAATACAAACTCGTCTCAGTGCGCTACGAAGCATCGTACAGTTCACGCGTCACGATCACGTCAACTTTTAAATTCTCAAAATGCCGTCTTGTGTTCTTTAAACACTGTAAAAGTTGTTCCTAAAAACAAAAACAGGAAAATGGAATATCTTTTCACAGGTAACTATTGATAATTTGACTGTTTCCTAATTTAATTTCGATAAAATTCGTATTTGTGCAAGAAATATGTAAGTGTTGCCAGTTTTTGTCGACGCCGTTCTGCCTGAATTAGGGAAAATGCACTTGTCAATTGATTATGTGATAATGATTGTCATGTTAATGAAAAATACATTACCGTATTATAAAAGTATACTGTAGATATATCTTCTTTCTCATAAATATAGTAATAGAATTTCAATTTCCATTAGTATATACCTTACATAATATTGTTTTGAGTTCGATCCCCAAACGATCCAAATATTCGTGTACACCCTGCTACTCGTCAAGCTTATAAACTTTGACCTTTGCACCGTTCTTATGGCGTAAAGAATAAGTATCAAAATCGTACAGCAAATGTTTAGCTTGACTTGGCGCCGTGTGTACATACATACTTATGGCGTAGGGAATAAGTATCAAAATCGTACAGCAACTGTTTAGCTTGACTTGGCGCCCTGTGTACATACATACTAATGGCGTAGGGAATAAGTATCAAAATCGTACAGCAACTGTTTAGCTTGACTTGGTGCCGTGTGTACATACATACTTATGGCGTAGGGAATAAGTATCAAAATCGTACAGCAACTGTTTAGGTTGACTTGGTGCCGTGTGTACATACATACTATTTATTTCTCAACTAATCGACGCCAGCGGCTTTGCACGCACATATTTTCTTATTTCTCGTTTTGCCCGATCCCGTGGGAATTTCGAGAAATCCCGTCTTGGTGCACCCCTACGGTTCCCAAGAAACATACATGCAAAATTTCAGCTTCATGCGCCGAGTAGTTTCGGCTGTAGCTTGTCTGTCAGTCAGTCAGTAACGCAAGGATTTTATATATACAGATTTACGAAGTAGTTAAAACTTAACTCGGTACCTACATTTAAGAAATGTATTTATAAAAGCATTAATTAAATCCATGGTAAATTCTTCAAAACCGCAAATGAATATAAGAATATTACTTAACTATATGCAAAATACTGGGAGATTATTCATAATCTGGCAACTTTTCACACACATAGACGCGCGTGTCCGTACAGTGCCAGTCGCCAAAGGTCACGCACACATAGCTGTCAACGTGCCACGCTTAGTTGGACGAATACGCTACATCTAATTCTTGTTAATAAATCTATGAAGAAAAGCATCAGTATTGTGGATACAAGAGATCACTCGGTTTCGCCAGATATACCAGAATATCATTTTGCGGTATAAATAAAAAGACAAGAGAGAAGTGTTGGTTTTGGTACTTCCTCGTTGGTCGAATATTTTTTTAGGAGTCCGTAGTAAATTATAAGGAACCCTTGAAGTTTTGCGATGAATCCGTTTATCCCTTCTCGTTTTATTCCGAAAATTACATGTACTAAAGAGCAAATGCAAATCTATGCTCATTTTCCTACAAAGTTAAAAAATTAAATTATGCTGCTGTTTTTATAACTATGGATAGCTTAACTACGGAAGTGTTACTCAATTTTTACAACACGAGTAGTCTGCTTCAACGCTTTTTCTATTCAACTAGTGTAATAATAAGATCGTTAATCAACCTGTCGGGCTGAGCTGTGGTGAAATCCGAAATAAGACATGTTTATTGTGGCTGTGTAATTCATAGTGGCCTGGATTTTAGTTTTAGTGTAGGTAGTAGGTTTGGTTGAAGGATTTCATTCACGCTACAGCGTATTTAACTATTTAATTACAATTAAATACGTCTTTAGCTTTGATGAGTAGATGTGCACTATAGGTTTGAACTCGTGACAAAGCATGGCACGTCCACTATGCCATCTCTGGTTTGATCAGTACCAGTCGAATTGGAACTCACACACAGAGGACATCTATGTAAAATATTACTTACACTGACGAGTTTTGCTCGATGCAAGAGTACACTCGGCCCAATATTCATAGTCTACTTTTCTGCCAGGACCTTTTTGGAAAGGGCATTTTGTTCCTCTAATAGAGAGAGATTACTCTGCCTAGGTGGCTATTTATATACATATCATCATCAGCCTTTAACAGTCCACTGCTGGACTAGGCCTCTCCTTTGAAAGGAGAAATTGGCCTACTATACCACGCTGGCCAAACGGGTTGGTATAGGGTTTGTATCAAGGTTTCCCTCTCTTACAGTGCTGTTCTCTGCATAACGCGCTCCCTCTGTCGGCTCTTACGACACCCATGGGATGATATGGGGTAGTGACAATCCGTATTTTTAATCCGTCACCACACGGACGAGATTATTTATATACGGCCGATGAATATTTTCGAGAACCTGTTAATAAGTAATCACGTGTGAAATTGGTAATAGGTCAATCAATGTCCGTTTGATGGTGATAGTGTAGATTTCATCGTTTTTGATTACTTATCATATTATAATACTAGCTGGTACCCGCGGCTTCGCACGCGGATAGTAATAATATTTTATTTTAACTTTCATACTTTGCGTGAACCCTACAACCTCCTCAATCAAGCCCTTATTCGTCCTCAATTCGTTCTTAGTGGACGCCTAAAATAAATAAATTACATCTCAGCCAAATAAAATTTTTATACCTACGCCTGGCGACTTTCGAAAGTAAATAATAACCGAAAATATACACATATAGGGATATATACTTCAAAAAGTTGATATCGTGACAACAGCGCTACCCACCGAGTCAAAGTTTAGCCTGTATGTAGTGCTATAAAGTCCTATACTTTGCAGTGAAAGTCTCATTTGAGTCAGTTCAGCCGTTCCAGAGATATACCCCGGACAAACAAAAAGAAAGACAAACGGACAGACAGGCAGACAAAAATGTTAAAAAGGGTTGTTTTGGACTTAGAATCGTGTAACGATATGCACTTGAAAAAACATAGCTATTTTGAAATCACAGACAGACACTTCAATTTTATTTATATGTATAGATGAGTAGAAAAAGTAAAGACTTGTTATCGCGACAACAGCGCCAACTACCGGGTCAAATTCTAGCCTTTATGTAGCGCTATAAAGTCCTGTACCTTGCAGTGAAAGTCTCATTTGAATCGGTTCAGCCGTTCCAGAGATTACCCCTGACAAACAGAAAAACAGACAGACAGACGGACAGACAGACAGACAAAAATGTTAAAAAGGGTTGTTTTGGACTTAGAATTGTTTAACTGACTATATGTACTTGAAAAAACATAATTATTTTGAAATCACAGACAGACACTTCAATTTTATTTATATGTATAGATGTATAGATGAGTAGAAAAAGTACGGACTCGTTATCGCGACAACAGCGCCTACTATCGGGTCAAATTGTAGCCTATATGCAGCACTATAAAGTTCTGTACACCTTGCAGTGAAAGTCTCATTTGAATCGGTTCAGCCGTTCCAGAGATTACCCCGGACAAACAGAAAGACAGATAGACTGACAGACATACAGACAGACGGACAGACAGACAGTCAGACAAAAATGTTAAAAAAAGGTTGTTTTGGACTTAGAATTGTGTAACTGACTAATTATGCACTTGAAAAAACATAATTATTTTGAAATCACAGACAGACACTTCAATTTTTTTTATATGTATAGATATATAGATGAGTAGAAAGAGTAAGAACTTGTTATGGCGACAACAGCGCCAACTACCGGGTCAAATTGTAGCCGTTATGTAGCGCTATAAAGTCCTCTACCTTGCAGTGAAAGTCTCATTTGAATCGGTTCAGCCGTTCCAGAGATTACCCCGGACAAACAGAAAGACAGACAGACAGACAAAAATGTTAAAAAGGGTTGTTTTGGACTTAGAATTGTGTAACTGACTATATGCACTTGAAAAAACATAATTATTTTGAAATCTCAGACATGCACTTCAATTTTATTTATATGTATAGATAATATCAGCCTATAGAAGTCTCCTCCTGGGCATACCCCAAGGCTCCCTTTACTTACGTTGAACTAACTTTAATCTTCTTTCTGGTTCAAGAATAATAATTCAAAGCAGACTTTATACGCGCTTCCATGAAAAATTTTTGTTACCGTTAGCCAGCTTCTGCCATAAAAGTTGGTGTTTAGAGAAAGTAAGCATAAACACTAGTACCTTATAATATTAATAATAAGTCGTTGGAATTTCAATATAGTTTCTCAGACCTGAGTGAAAACAATATTCTACACGATTTATACAGCAATCTGTATATATAAAGTTCTTGCGTTACTGACTGACTGACAGACAACGCATAGCCACACAGCCATTACTGCATGAAACAAGCTCAAAGGACCATGGGCGGAATCGTCCCCACCCATCAACAGAAACGAAATGTAGCTCAATCGACACACTTTGGCAAGATGATATTTTTTACTATGGCGTCATTGCCCAAATGCATGGGTTGTCATAGTAATTAACGTTTAAACAATTAATTCGTTTACGCATTATTGACAATTAATTGTAAAATACCTACTCATTTATCTATTATGGTACATTCTAGCACATCCACACAACACCATCTAGTCGCAAACTAAGCAGAAGCTTGTAATATATAATTTATAATAATATTTTTTTTATAATAATATTCTACCACATTCACACAACACAAACTAATCAGAAGCTTGTACTATGGGCACTAGATAATGGATAAACATACATATATACTTCTTTTTTTGTAAATACATACATATTATATATATAGAAACACCCAGACCAAGACAAACATCCATGTTCATGCACACAAATGTTTGACTTGAGTGGAAATCGAACCCGCGATCTTCGGCGTAGCAGTCGCTTACACTCCCGCGGCGCCAACCGGTCGTCAATATAGTATATAAAAATTGACCAGTAATATTAACACTCTATTACTATTGTTATTTGCCTACTATGAGCATTGCAAGAATGAATATTAGAAGACAATGACTTTAAATGATTAATAATTTTCTTTAGTCTGTACTGTCCCACTGCTGGGCAAAGGCCTCCCCCAGATCTTGCCACGCTCTCTTGTCGCCTGCAATCTCAAGCCAACTCTTGTGGTAGGCGTCTAGGTCATCTAACCACTGTTTTCGGGGCCAACTCCGGCGACGACGACCATTTTCTGGCACCCACAGTGTCAAGATTCTCGCCCAACGATCCTCATGTATACGGCTGACATGGCCCGCCCAGTTCCATTTAAGGTTAGCAGCCTTTTACGCACTTCTTCTACTTTAGTTTTTATTTTCGTATTATTCGTTCATATTCATTTAAATGTAAGTATATGATTAAAAATACATTATTTTTATTTTGTATCGGTACTAAATCATGTTTTGTGCTGTAATATAACCATAATGTTAAAATAACTTGCAAGAGTAAAATGAAAAAATAGGTTAATTAATAATAATCAATTTTTTTTTTATGGATATACCCCATGGATTTAAGTAAAAAGAAGGATTTTAATCAAATAGTGGATACTTAAGGTACACATTGGCATCAGTTCCAGGTGTGTTGGTATATGGGGACGGAGCCCATACATTTTTGCCCATAGTCCTTTGGCATTTATGACCATCTGCTTAACTGTCTGTTGCTCTCTCCACTTGGTTATCACAACTATGCACGTAAAAAAATTACTATATGTAGCGCTCATAGCAAGACTTTGCTTGCCGTCCGTAATAGTTGGCAAAAAATAAGCTATGCTTGCACAGGTCGCCATTTCGATGGGTGACCGCGTGTGGCATTTACGGGCACGTAAAGATAATTTGGGTCAGTAACTGCCTGTTCTACAAAAATCTCCAAAACATGAAAAATAATTACGCTCAATTATTTATCCCTGAACCCCTAAACATTCAATCAAATCAGACCGTCGGTCCTTTTTATTTAAAACTCAGATGACAGCTAAAATCTCGAGTTTGAAGAGTGTCTAGCAAGTTTTAATGAATTTGCTGGATGTAATAAAGGACTTTGTGAAAAAAATTATGTCAGCTTAATATAGCGTTTGTAATTTATCAGAAATTAGACGAGTATTATGAAATTAAACGTCTAGACGGTATGCGTATTGTATTATAGTGATAGAGAAATAGGATACGTCGGCAAAATGAACCTCAATTTTCAATGTAATTTAGAATTTTATTGCCTTTGCTTGAAACAAGTTTAGACTTTTTAACTATGTAGTTAAACAATAAAACTTAAAAACTTGATTAGATTAAATTTAAAAATAATCAGTCTATGTAAATCATCACCATCATCATCAGCCTGCCATAATCTATTGCTGGATACAGGCCTCTTCAATGGCACGCCACTGAAGAGGTCTGATTTCCGGCTTTTCGTTTCCAGCCGCTGCCAGCCACTATGTAATACTATTACTTAAATCTCACGACAAACTTTTATATAGACAGCAGAGGTAGGCTGACGCAGCAAAGGTAGGCCCACGCAAGGTGGACCGACGATCTCGTCAAGATCGCGGGAGGCGGTTGGATGCGGGCGGCTCAACCGGTCTGTGTGGAGAACCTTGGGGGAGGCCTTTGTCCAGCAGTGGACGTCGTTTGGCTGATATGATGATAGGTTATGCGTTGGAGTAACAACTAAAGTACATTTTGTGCCGATAAATGACATTCGACCGGGTGAATCCGCGAACAACAGCTAGCGTGTGTAAAAGCAAATATAAACGCTAAGTACTTTACAAGACTTCTGCAGTAGACCAATAAAAATATCACGGTTTGAATTCATTTATTTCTAAAGATTACAAATCACTTGTACAGAAATAAATACTTAACAATACTTAATTAGGTACATTTTTGTTGTCCAGAGTAGCAAAGACTTACAATGTTAACATTTTGATATTTAAAAGTAAGAAGGTAGTTATTAAGAGTTTGTTATTGCCTACCGCCATGCGGCGCGATGACGCGCTCGCTGTGCGGTGGCTCGGTAACTTTATTTTGAATTCTAAATCTAAGGGCACGTTTACACTAGGAGGAAATAAGTGTTATTGGTTAATTTAATTAATTATTTTATGACTTTTTAAGATGTGGCATTTTAATAATTTTTTGAATAGTGATATCGATTGTGTATTTTTTATATCTTTAGGTAGTGAGTTATAAAGTTTTGCTCCCTCAAGTATTACAGTTTTTTTTATATATACAGTACTTCTTAACTCTATCAACGGAGCCCTTCAAAACTTAATAATTGTCTAGATCATCATAAGCTACGTATGATAGCAAGATGATATTCCATTCTCCAGTCTTACCGTAGACGGATCGCATTTTCCCTAACTATTGTAACTTGAACTGTTAATTTGTAATTGTCATCGCTCTAATTTCAGTGGAGATTCGGGTGTGGCTCCAGTTATAAAGGAGAAAGTTTTGGATTTTATTTTAGTAGATATTTATACATTTCTGCAAATTGTGATGGTGGCTGAATAACGGGCATTGCATTAAAAAGAATCGGAAGTTAACTAGCAGACCTGATTGTTATTTGACATGACTATGTGTTTAAACGAATATTATCAAGGATAACAAAGAATATTATTCGGGGGTTACTCTGAGGAAATACTAATTCAGTTCTAATTCATTTACGTCACAAAGCAACACTTATGAACACCAAAGATTTTTTTACAACAAGCTTCGAAATGGCTATGAGAAAAATCTGGAACAAATTCGTGCACTCTTTCAATCACCAGTTTCTTAAATTTTGATGCTGCCAAAACTATTCTGTGAAATCTAGTTAAATCGGTAAGTGGACCACGGGCTCCAAGATGAAAAGTCGTGGATGTAACCAGAAAACACTAGAACGATGATAATGTAAATAAGTCTCTTTGTGATTGACTCACGGAAATATTTCCGGAAGCAGACTGACTGACTGACTGACAAACTACAGCCAAATCTATTAGGCACAAAAACCTGAAATGTGGCATGTATGTTCTATTGGGACCGTAGGGATGCACTCAGAAGGGATTGCCCGAAGTTCCCATGGCATCTGGAAAAACGTGCGAGCGTAGCTGTGGGCAACCTCTAGCCTGTATATAATAGTTTTACCATCAACTAGCCTATTGGCTAAACATAATTCATCATCGTCCAAGCGTTATACCCGGTGCTTCTTAAACTTTTCGCCTTGGAGCTCAGGTTCCGCTTACTAGTTTTTACCAGATTTGACAGAATATAAGCATAATTATTCTGAGGCCAATAAAAATTATACACTTATCCTGAATCCGCTGTCACTTATGCCACACCACGTCGGCGACTTTAATAGCTTTTGCGGTAACTTGTGAGTCACGCCCCATTTAAATGTGTAGATGAATAAAACCCACGTAGGTCCATTGTATGGGGGACTAGATTAATATGGCACGTGATCGCTTATTGTCACATTATTCTACAGTGTGGATACAGATTTTTATATAGTCACAAAGAAAATATATTTTTTAGGGGAAATATGTTTTCATTGGGCACTTTTTCTTCCCGCGCAATAGAAAACAGATTTTTGCTTTTTATTATTAGTC
Source organism: Euclidia mi (assembly GCA_944739405.2). NCBI lineage: Eukaryota > Metazoa > Arthropoda > Insecta > Lepidoptera > Erebidae > Euclidia > Euclidia mi. Next base: position 67,786,408 of record OX123192.2, read on the forward strand.
ACAAAGCAAAATATAATGTACTTTTTTACCGTTTTCAGTTTATACGTTTTTTGTCCTACGTAAGACAAGAAAAGTTATTGTTATTAACGTTAATAATTAAGATATTGTACTTTCGAAAGGAGACTTGGTGTCTAGAAATTACAGGCTTTGTTGCCAGCTTTGTGTTAACATCGATTCCTTTTAAGTTTAAATGACCGCCGTAGGGATAGAAAAATACATTTTTATTTAGTCCCCAAACTTAGCGACTTTAGGTCGCTAAGAAGAGATGCATACTTATGTAGTTGCTGTTGTTTTCGTCATGTGCCACATACCCATATTCTTAATGTCTACTCTCATCATCAGCCTATAACAGTCCACTGCTGGACTAGACCTCTCCTTTGAAAGGAGGAATTGGCTTACTATACCAGGCTGGCCAAACGGGTTGGTATTGGGTTTGTATCAAGTTTTTCTTCTCTTACAGTGCTGTTCTCTGCATAATATGCTCCCTCTGTCCGTCCGCTTTTACAACACCCATGGGATGATATGGGGTGGTGATATTCCGAATTCTTAATCCGTCACCACACGGTCGATGTCTACTCTCACCTGGGTGTTACATTTTTTAAAATCGATTAATGGTTTTGGGTACTTTCTGACTTCAAAATAACACAGCATTTCGCAGTCCACTGCTAGACATAAGCATCTACTAATTTGCGTCACTTTTTTCCATTTCACTGAATGAGTTGGTAATAGGGCTTTGAGTTTTCCATGTATTTCCAAGTAGCAACACTGGCAGGCCTATCGCATGGTGGACCGACAATCTGTCAGTGTTGAGATTTTTGGAGGACGCCTATATCCAGCGGTTGACGTTATTAGGCTGATATAATGACGATGTTTTTCCTAGTCACCTCTTGTGACACCCATAGAGTGAAACGGGGTAGTGGCATTTTGTATTCTTAATACGCCACATCACAAACACGACATCTTCTGAATTAAACAAATAGCATTCAAGTGCAACATCTAGTCATTCCAACTATCTATCTTTTTACAGATTAATCTCTCAGCATACTCTACAAGTCGCTAGCCGTTTTCGCCAATATTATCTAATAGATACTATCATTTAACAAGGGAGCGATAGCCTATTGAATATACCAACGGACTGCCGTGCAAAAGTTATCGGGTTTGAATCCACGGCACGCACCACTGACTTTGCCAAGTTATGTGCGCATTCAATTGTTAATTATCCGTCGCCCGGGGCCTTGGAGAGCACGTTAAACCGTCGGTCCCGGCAGTCATGAAGCTTTTTGACAATCGTTACGGGGAGTCAGTACCCTCAAATAAACTGATACTCGTCTAAACCATGGAATATCGCTATCCCTTTGGGTTGCGGAGGTCAGATGGTAGTGGCTCTATGGAAAAGTTGATATTCTGTCATATCTGGTTAGAACAGTAAGCGGACCTCACGCTCTAAGATGATCTCTATAACGGACTATCATTTAACAAGGGTTATAGATTAATTATGCTGATTGGCATTTGTGTCCCTTGAGAAGTGGGATGTTTCTTGGACTGACAGGCAAAGCACAGCTAAAACTATTGATTAATAAATCTTAAATTAATTATTATACTTAGTCCATTTTTAAACAATTGTATTAAAAGTTGAATGCATGGTTGGCGTAGTGGTTTAAGCGGCCGCCTTGCCTCTTGACTCTGCTCCTAGTATTGTGGGTTCGATTCTCACACGAGACAACATTTTGTGTGAACCATAAATTGTTGTTTCGAGTCTGGGTGTTCATTGTGTCCGTTAGTTGCATGTTTGTAAAGCCCGTCCCCCGCGACACAGGATTTAAATCTAGTGCAGGCGTTATCTTATAAAAAAAAATCAAGCAATTCAAATTCAAGAAAGAATCGTGTGGTGTCGGATTAAGATTATCATATTTCACTAACCCATTTCGTTTCATTGATACCGTACGAGGCGAATCAGGACACTAGAAGCAGCAGAAGCAGATAATACAATGTCTGAGGGATACAAAACTCGACCTCAAACAGTTTATCAAGCCGTCTGGGAAGCGGGGTATAGTAGGCCAAATCCTTTTATTCACTCACAGTGACATTCTGAACCAAATAAGGAGAGGCTTAAGTCTAGCAGTGTACAGCAGTGTGTTGAAAATTGTCCCACTGAACACAGAAGCTTTATCTTACGTTAAAAAGAGCATAACCGATGAAAATTACGAAACTTCAGACACAATTTTAAGAACTTTTATGTTTACAAGTTTTCTGACGATGTTTCACTATGCTGTTACACCAAGCGATAGTGAACACTTTAACACATAGGTACAAAACTTGAAAAACATCAAGGCTTACGCTTCTCAACTTATTTAAAGTTTTCCTACTGTCTTGCATGCATATTTTATGATGAATATACTTAAACTCAAGAGGCAAGACTGCATATAATGTACATATTAAGGCTAAGCTGCAGCCATTAAAGAAGTTTTATTATCAGATTCTATTCAACATTTGTTCCAAAAATTTTTGAGACAGGTGCTGCTCTAAATGTTCGTCTTTGTTTACGTATATGTAGTAACAATTACTTCAGAATAGATTGCCTTAATTTTACATATTATATCCACATATAGTTTTCCAATCCACTTTCACAACTTTAAGTGTTATCTCAAAGCTATATGTGAAAGCTTGTTATTAGAAACATTATTTAATTAGGTATGTTTTGATTTTTTGTATTTTGATTGCGCTGTAGGCTTTCCCAAAATAAGTAAATAAATATAAGTCAAACCCACACAGGCAAACACAATTTTGATTGAATGTAAAACGAACAAGCTTTCATTTTAAAGAAATTTATTTTTAAATATCCAACAAGGTGGCTTAATCCATATAACTAATTGTTTCATAATATATTTCGACAACAAGATAAATTTTACAGATCCATTTTTGTTAGAGTATCTAGGCATTTTTTATTTGTTTGAGAACTCGTTTAGCTTCCAGGAAATCCATCCATCCAGATTACATCTCGGAAAGCGTCACTCGAAATTACTTTTTAGATATAGTAATTGCAATTTTCATCTAAGAAAAGAAGGCTATTGTAAATAATGTTATCCAATAAATCTCTGAAAAGGACAAATTTGTGATTGGTAGGTATAGATGTTTGAGACAGACACATTGACGAAACTGGTGACAAATGAGACCCCTTGGCGCCGCTTAGGTGGAATCGGTTCATTAGACAGGGGAGGCAAGGGAATTTTGAGTAAAAAGTTCATCGACTTGAGGTAATGATTGATTTGGTATAGCTTGGTACTTCCTTGTCGAATATATTTATGTCTTTAATAAGTAAAAAGTTTTTTGATAAAATGCTGCAGCTAAGACACTTGAATTAACACTGAAACTTACGATTGAGAATTATATATTTTTCCAGGACGGAGTTTTGGATTCTGGCACAGCATTACGACAGACTCCTGAAACATTTAAGGACGAAAATTTTAATATCAAAAACATTGTACATACGTGTGAACGACAAAATATTCAGCCTTAGACACCAATAAAGAATCCTCATGAAATTGTTGAAGTACCTTCTTATTTTCCCTTATTATGGAATATTACGAAACAATGTCAAATGTCTTTATACGGAGCCAGTCCCTTGCGTCACCTGAAAGACGTTCTAGAATAATTCTTGAAAATATATTACGAGCCTCTCTTGTTTTGAATTCGGTGATAAATTGTACCAACGGAACTCAGCGACTCGACAAATACAATTTTACATGAGAACAAATTTTTTTTAGGCTCACGCCTGTTTCCGCGTAGGGGTAGGCTGAGGTGTACTCTAAGGGGTAAAAATAGTAAATTCTTACTCTAAGGGGGTAAAATAGTCCTATATGGACGGCCCCGTTGCTGAAGCCTAGTTAAACTCATAACTCTACCAAATGTAAGGCTGTGCAGAGCAATTATGCTTTCACAGGTAAATACTAACCAGATTAAGGGACAGGTACCACAGTTTCTTGATTCTAGAGGTGAAAAGAGGTGCCTCTGAAGATTATTATATAAAACCGAAGATAATTACGTGTCTTAAGTGCTGTTTACTGGTCAAAGCTAGATTAAAATTATTTTCAGAATTATTAATGCTTCTGACGTGTACTACATTAATTAATATCTGATTCATGAAGCTGACTTCTTCACATTTATAAATTATACAAAACTGGGATGCTTGTCAAGAATTTCTTTATTCCTAGAATGGGATTAGACAGCCTAAGTGTCTCACTACAATACTTTAAACAAATAGTTTCTTCACTAGCCTATAATTACCTACTTTATTAAATGGATGCAACCAAAATCACATCCATAATTTGCTTTTCGAACCCCCTTTCACGTAGCGTCGTGATATGACCACAGCCATCGAATTATCTGTCAAGCTCTCATGCAACTAAAAATGTATTGGCAAAAATGAATAAAACATTCTGTGCCCTTCCAGCATCACACTTCTAAATCTACAGGTGTCACAGACAGATGCATTGACATCAGAACGTGATAAATTGCGCCTCGGTCTGTAACAGGTGAAATGTATAACTTCAGATGAAATTCACTTTTAAATGGAAATAACTGGAAAACTTGATCTATTGCTTGAATATCGCAGTGTTAGTGAGCTTTCATTATTTTAAAGCTGCTGGGATTGTGAATTAGACTAGTTTTGGTAGATGTTAAAAATGAATAGAAAAAATAATTAACGAAAAGCTCCTATTAACGACCCCCTAAAATGTGTACTCTATTAACGATCTAATTTTTAAATCACTCATATTAGACATAATATAGGGTTCCAGAAAAGTCATACCTTAAAAACTTGTTACGTATTTTTGTTGGCCACCAAAAAGAGTAAACTTTGTGTGTTTAAATAGCCAGTGGACGAAATAATTTGAAAGTGAGTGGGACGCGCCCGAAACGGACCCACGTTTCATAGTGTCGCGTCTCCAGACACGTAAGTACACCTAAATATTACTTAAGGAAAATAACACACTAAAACTGGATTTGTCTTCTTGCTATCACATGACAACTGTAACGTATATATTCGTTTTCTAAACTAACTCTTAATATAATACTTTTTATTGGTTTTTGTGTTATAAAAGCATGTTTTAATTTAAGGCGGTAATAGAAACCAAATTTCAAAACTTGATTCTAATAACGACCCATGGCGTTGTTAAGTTTTGAGAACCTTTAGTATTTTAAAATAATATCTGTTATAAACTACCTCATATCTTGATTTTATTTTTGCTTGTTCAATTCTTAAAATTATTTTACTTCGTTAGATCTATTAACGACAAAACTATTTCTTAAAGTTTTTGGGTATAACTCGATTCAACGTAAGACAATATCCTTATTATTATAATAATATTATACTGTAAATAACCTTTATTATCTGAATTAAAGACTAACTGAAAATAAAAGAAATAATATAACAATGAGATCGAATTTAACAGCATTCCATAAAGCGGATATTTTCTCTGTTTATTTTTAACTTTATTGGTCGCTAATAGAATATTGTAACCTTCATACTTGATTCTATTACCGACTCACAGCTGTGACAAAACCAAATGTATATTTTTGAACAAATTGGCTTATTTCTTGCTTACGTGACGTTTTGAGAGATTTTGTCACAGGACATAATTATTGTTATGTAAAATAATATTTGCTATCCAGTTTCATTCATGTCTTCATGACATTGGCTATATTTCATGTTTTCAAATCAAATAAGAATGGTGGGACGGAATGCGGGCCATGTAACTTTTTAAAGCTTCTTTCGAAGAATTTAATTCTATATCTCTTTAAGGATTGTGTTCTTTTATAGAATCATGGAGCGCAAGCAGTACCTACGCACTGCTCAACTAGAAGGTGCGCTTCTAGCTATTAATGAAGGGACCAGCATATACGAGGTTTCAAAATCCTACATATGGCATACAGAGGACCACACTGCGTGACAAGAGAAATAATAAATATATATATGAACATTGTGGAAAACAAACTGTTTTAACGAATTAGGAAGAAAATCGGCTGGTATTTTCTATCTCGGAAAGTCAGATTTTATTAATTAAAATAACAAAAATAAGTGCTCTAAGCGTTGCAATAAATAATTATATGTTCATATTGTAGTAATGTTGGTTTCATAACTATTGTTATTATATAATAAATACCTAAAAACTATTTTTTATTTAATTTAATACCTAGTATAGAGGGAAACATAGGAGAACAATAACATATAGAGAACACATAGGTACAAAACTTGAAAAACATCGAGGCTTACGCTTCTCAACTTATTTAAAGTTTTCCTACTGTCTTGCATGCATATTTTATGATGAATATACTTAAACTCAAGAGGCAAGACTGCATATAATGTACATATTAAGGCTAAGCTGCAGCCATTAAAGAAGTTTTATTATCAGATTCTATTCAACATTTGTTCCAAAAATTTTTGAGACAGGTGCTGCTCTAAATGTTCGTCTTTGTTTACGTATATGTAGTAACAATTACTTCAGAATAGATTGCCTTAATTTTACATATTATATCCACATATAGTTTTCCAATCCACTTTCACAACTTTAAGTGTTATCTCAAAGCTATATGTGAAAGCTTGTTATTAGAAACATTATTTAATTAGGTATGTTTTGATTTTTTGTATTTTGATTGCGCTGTAGGCTTTCCCAAAATAAGTAAATAAATATAAGTCAAACCCACACAGGCAAACACAATTTTGATTGAATGTAAAACGAACAAGCTTTCATTTTAAAGAAGTTCATTTTTAAATATCGAACAAGGTCGCTTAATCCATATAACTAATTGTTTCATAATATATTTCGACAACAAGAAAAATTTTACAGATCCATTTTTGTTAGAGTATCTAGGCATTTTTTATTTGTTTGAGAACTCGTTTAGCTTCCAGGAAATCCATTCATCCAGATTACATCTCGGAAATTGTCACTCGAAATTACTTTTTAGATATAGTAATTGCAGTTTTCATCTAAGAAAAGAAGGCTATTGTTATCCAATAAATCTCTGAAAAGGACAAATTTGTGATTGGTAGGTATAGATGTTTGAGACAGGCACATTGACGAAACTGGTGACAAATGAGACCCCTTGGCGCCGCTTAGGTGGAATCGGTTCATTAGACAGGGGAGGCAAGGGAATTTTGAGTAAAAAGTTCATCGACTTGAGGTAATGATTGATTTGGTATAGCTTGGTACTTCCTTGTCGAATATATTTATGTCTTTAATAAGTAAAAAGTTTTTTGATAAAATGCTGCAGCTAAGTGACTTGAATTAACACTGAAACTTACGATTGAGAATTATATATTTTTCCAGGACGGAGTTTTGGATTCTGGCACAGCATTACGACAGACTCCTGAAACATTTAAGGACGAAAATTTTAATATCAAAAACATTGTACATGCGTGTGAACGACAAAATATTCAGCCTTAGACACCAATAAAGAATCCTCATGAAATTGTTGAAGTACCTTCTTATTTTCCCTTATTATGGAATATTACGAAACAATGTCAAATGTCTTTATACGGAGCCAGTCCCTTGCGTCACCTGAAAGACGTTCTAGAATAATTCTTGAAAATATATTACGAGCCTCTCTCATTTTGAATTCGGTGATAAATTGTACCAACGGGACTCAGCGACTCGACAAATACAATTTTACATGAGAACAAATTTTTTTTAGGCTCACGCCTGTTTCTGCGTAGGGGTAGGCTGAGGTGTACTCTAAGGGGTAAAGATAGTAAATTCTTACTCTAAGGGGGTAAAATGGTCCTATATGGACGGCCCCGTTGCTGAAGCCTAGTTAAACCCATAACTCTACCAAATGTAAGGCTGTGCAGAGCAATTATGCTTTCACAGGTAAATACTAACCAGATTAAGGGACAGGTACCACAGTTTCTTGATTCTAGAGGTGAAAAGAGGTGCCTCTGAAGATTATTATATAAAACCGAAGATAATTACGTGTCTTAAGTGCTGTTTACTGGTCAAAGCTAGATTAAAATTATTTTCAGAATTATTAATGCTTCTGACGTGTACTACATTAATTAATATCTGATTCATGAAGCTGACTTCTTCACATTTATAAATTATACAAAACTGGGATGCTTGTCAAGAATTTCTCTATTCCTAGAATGGGATTAGACAGCCTAAGTGTCTCACTACAATACTTTAAACAAATAGTTTCTTCACTAGCCTATAATTACCTACTTTATTAAATGGATGCAACCAAAATCACATCCATAATTTGCTTTTCGAACCCCCTTTCACGTAGCGTCGTGATATGACCACAGCCATCGAATTATCTGTCAAGCTCTCATGCAACTAAAAATGTATTGGCAAAAATGAATAAAACATTCTGTGCCCTTCCAGCATCACACTTCTAAATCTACAGGTGTCACAGACAGATGCATTGACATCAGAACGTGATAAATTGCATCTCGGTCTGTAACAGGTGAAATGTATAACTTCAGATGAAATTCACTTTTAAATGGAAATAACTGGAAAACTTGATCTATTGCTTGAATATCGCAGTGTTAGTGAGCTTTCATTATTTTAAAGCTGCTGGGATTGTGAATTAGACTAGTTTTGGTAGATGTTAAAAATGAATAGAAAAAATAATTAACTATTGTCTGGAGGAACAGAATTTGCAACCAATTCTCGTAATTCTATTGGTTCAAAATGCAGTTTTGAACTAAAATGGCGTTCTCATAAACGTATGAACTGACACTTGAGTAACATTGCGACTAGATTGTAAATTGAACAAAGTCTTAAACTATGTGTCAACCATATATATATATAGTCTAAGGTGTACACATTTAATTGTATGTGTCAAACAAGACTATAATGACATAGCGTACCAGAATACTAATTGTGAGTCAATTCAAAATCAAATCGCAGTTCGTGTCACAGTGCCGGTATCTGCTAAAATACAAGAATAGGCCTTCTGAAGGAGAAAAGTAAAAGAGATGGCGCTGCCGTCACGTAAACATTAGCTCCGTGCATAAAAATATTTAAAAATAGTATTATCGAGTATTTTTCGTTGAAAGTGGTGTTAAGGTGACAATATCGCTTGGAATTAGCCGGTCTATCGTTATCTGGACTCTAACTATAACCAGAAATGCGGAAAAGTGATCTAAAAGTGACATGTAATTGGTGTTTACAAATGAGACTTACCGGTGCAAAAAATCCAAAACAACAATACAGTTTAAATAATATAACCAATATATCATAAACGAGTAATAATAATAAAAATCTTTATTTCTTTAACCAATATGTGACTAAATCTATGGTAGCTGGAGCCTCCTTTTAAGCTTAAAGGCCTGTGTCAGGAGGATCGTAAACTTCTTAAAAATAAATTAAATATTGTGTTTCAATTTGTTTGACAGTGTGAACATTTTTGCAGCATGAGTCATTTAACGACTGTTTGATGATTTCAAAATTAATAGAAGTAAGAACAGAAACGCTATTTTATCACTCACCGTAATGTGAAGTTGTTTATATAGGAGTATAGCCGACTTGGATTACACGTTGATTGAAGCCACTTGGGTTCAAATCCACCGCCTTATACACTTTTTAACCATCATTATATTGGCAAAAATATTTTGTTTGATTTCATTAGGCGCAAGTTCGATTCTGGCATTTTCATATTGGTTTAATTTTTAATTGTTTATTTATTTGGCATCAATAATGGCCAGTGAAAGCACTAGTAATATAGCAATGAGAAAGATACGGAAATCGAACTCTCATAATAATGTGTCGATTATGAACACTTCAGACTCGACTCTTTTTGATACCACGATGCAAAATCTACCTGACCAATTTATTAAATATATTATTAAATATATTAAATATATTATTAGAAATACAAGAATTACAAGAAAAATTATTATCCGTACAAGAGGAATTACTGATTGCAAATAATGAGATAGACAATTTGAACACAGAAAATACAAAATTAAAACTGTGAATTGGAAAAGAGTTATAAAATAATAGAATTGTATAAAAAAGTTGGATATGGGGAGACCTCTTCCACCCCACTAGCGTCAATGTGGAAAAATAAAAAGAAAGACCAGAACGAGACTAACACCCCGTCTAGGCAGAAAAGGGATCAACACATTATTATCCCTGAAAAGCACATATATATGGGTCAACCGAAACAAGATAAATGTTCTGAAATTAATTTTAGAAATACCCAGGAAGTTCCTATAAAAGATATCACTACAAGTGTGAATAAGGAAAGCCAGCTTCCAGCCACCAGCTCTCCTCACAAGAATAAACTATGCATAAGCACGAATAATATGAATAAAATATTATCCATAGCGCAAAATACATTTACAAACAAATTTGACTGTTGTCACTATTTAATTCGCAACGGGAAAACTGAACACCTTAGATCGGTTTAAAAGAAAAGCTTGTGGAATTTACCATTAATGACTTTTGTGTAATTCTTTTGGGTAGTAAAGACTTCAAAAATACAAATCATTATTTTGAGATTATATTCCATACGACGCACGCCAGCAGCTACGCCTGCATTTTTTTTTAATTTACTCGTTTTGGCCGATCCCGTGGAAACTTCGGGAAATCCCTTCTTAGTGAACCCCTACGGTCCCCAAGGAACATACATGCCATTTCAGCTTCCTGCGCCCAATAGTTTCGGCTGTAGCGTGTCTGTCAGTCAGTCAGTAACGCAAGGATTTTATATATTAAGATAAGAGAAGTTGTTCAAAACATTAACCATACGAATGTTATCATGTGTTTACCGACATACAAAAGTAGATACTATTCTAATTTATTTAACAGTAGAATAGAAACGTTTAACAACCTGTTGTATCTAGATGTTTTGACATATGAACATTTATACTTATTAGATAGTAATTTAAATTTATCATTTGAATGCACAATTTATAATAAACGAACAGGCTTAGTAAATAACCATGGAATGTACATAAAATTTAAGGATATTGATAGGTTAATAATTGACATACAATGTAATAATAGTATTAGCATAGTCAAATAATCCATACAGTCGTTCGACGAACGCGTCTAGACGGGTCAATCGTGCGGGGGACAAGAGGTGAGACGCGGGAAGAGCGGTACCTACTTACGTATATCACTTTAGTTCCTAACTAGGTACATGTTTTTGGGGGCTGGCGCGTGCTTGTTTTTTGTTCGTTACTTATTTATTTGCTTATGAATATTAATTAAGATGGTACATACGACTTGTGCTGTGAGACATTGCAATTCTTCATGCTTCATTTAAAGATTTAAAAAATAAGCATTTAAAAAATCTGCGATTTCATCAATTTACTCACACAAAAATTAAAATTTCATTAATTTTAATTATTTATATTATTTTGAAACGTATGTATATACCTGTATCCACTTAAAATAATGTGCACGTACCCACTAATTTACTAACTTTTTACAATATCTCATGTCTGGCCAAATCTAATACTAATATATAAAACTGAAAAAACTGTTTGTTTGTTAGAAAGCGCTAATCTCAGTAACTACTGGTCCGATTTGAAAAATTCTTTCAGTGTTAGATAGCACATTTATCGAAGAAGGCTATAAGTTACATAACATCACGCTATGAGCGACGGGAGCGGAGCAGTAGCCTTAAATAACGCGGGTGTAACCGCGGGCATCCTCTTGTCACAGAATAAAGTAGTAATTACTGTACGTAAACAACATGGCAGACGTAAGAAAATAAGCGTTGTAAGGTAATATTGGATTCAAGCGTGATTTTAATTTCATGCAATAAGTACCGTAAACTGGGGTGATTAGCAACACCTTTATGGATTGAAGTTGTCATATTATTTTTATTTCGTTGTTTATGCTTGAACAAAAGCATTCAATACGTGAGTCATGGCTTGCTTTTTTTATTTTTGTCACGTCAGAAAGATATCAATTGCAACTCTATGTTATATTGAACAAAATATATCATGTTGCAAATTATACTTTAAACGGGGTCATTAGCAACGACATAAGGGGTGAAATACAACACATTTAGAACTTTGTTGGAGAAATAGAAGTCAAAATGTAAATAAAGCAAAAAAATAATGATTCATTGCACAGTCAACTTTATTAAATAATTAGGAACATAAAAATAACGTAATTAGACTCGTAACATATTTTGGTATCATTATTTATCATTGGCTGTGGTTATAAAACAGCAATCACAATAATCAACACTGATCACATCAGCTTCTCTTGAAATTCATCTCCATCTCAGTCAGAAGACAGACTTCCTTCATCATCATTCTCTTAGCATTATCCCAGTATTAGTCTAACCGGATTTGGCTGAATTTTAGCTTTTCCACAGAGCGACTGCTGTCTGACCTCCGCAACCCGAAGGGATAGCGATATTCCATGGTTTAGACTAGTGTCAGTTTATTTAGAAGGTACTGACGCTCTGTAACGACTGTCAAAGACCTTCATGACAACCGGGACCGAAAGTTTAACGTGGTCTCCGAGGCACGGGACAAGCGATAATTAACAATTCAATACGCACATAACTCCGAAAAGTCATTGGTGTGCGCCGTGGATTTGAACCCGATACCCTCTGCATGGCAGTCTGTTGGTGTCTCCACTCGGCTATCGCCGCCTTTTTTTGTCTAAGTACATTTTTACAAGAAGTCTTAAATCATATTGATCCATAGGGAATCCTCATTCTGCACATGTATTAATATTCTCAATTATGGTATTTTCGACTTCAGGGCTGAGAACTGTTTGGCCGCCTAGTATTTTTACATTATTCTGCGTGTTATGTCTATAGAGAACGGTATTATAAATATAATATAGAATTTATTCTATATTATATTTAGCTGCTGCAACCCTATATGACAATTTATTTACTCGTAAATCTTCCAATGCTCTCTCCAGATCTTCTTTCTTATATGATTTATGTCTTTTACCTCTGGAATCAAGCTTATACTGTCGTGGCATATTTGGAGAAGTAATAAGAATCGATCTGTAAAGATAGTTAAGGTTCAGTAAACAGAAATATAGGTATAAAATTCATCATAACAATAGTCACATTAGTCGTTGTTAATCACCCCAGTACACGTTGTTAATCGCCCCAATACGCGTTGTTTTTCACCACGTTTTGTGAGAAAATGTTCAATAATCAAATTATTATGGTATTCTTACAAAAATATGCACTGTATTACTCACTTGTTTATTTAATTCGTCGCACAAGAGACTAGATTATCACATTTAACCACACAATTGCTAGTTTTCCAAGTTTTTCTAACAGATTATCGTAAAGTTTTTTGAGCAACGAATCAAGCTCAAACTTGTATGACACCTTTAACACCCGAATACCCGCGAATTTGCACAAATGTCAAAACGAAATGCTGCCAATATTAAAATATGAAATTCGTACCAATTTTTGGAAAATACATATTTATTAAAGGGAAACGTTAAATGTTGCCATTACCATGATAAACTTTTTTCGCAAAACTGTTGTTATTCACCTCAGTAGTTGCAATACACCCCAGATTACGGTACCTAACCTAGTACCTTCGTATTAGGTAAGTGTACCTATCAAATATTAATATGTATCTTGGTAACGGCGCGTCCTAGCTAAAAAATAACCATTCCCAACCAAAATAATTACCATTAAAACTACTTAAAAACTTACATGGGTATCACGTGGAATAAAGTTGTGTAGTAAAAACAAACGGAAGCTCTTGTGACAATATAGATTAAAACCAAGTCAAACTAACAGAGATAAATTCAAAAGATATTCAAAATTACTCAAAAGAATATTTTGTAATTGTTTTGTGCTTTCTGAGTTAGGTTCATAACCTAACTCAGAAAGCACAAAACAATTACAAAATTAAAACCTCTAAAAACAGGTCTAAGATTACGTGGCAAATAATTAATAGACTACATATAATAGCCCAAAAAACTCAATTCCTTACATCGTGTCCGACGGTAAGCTCATTAAACACCCGAAGGACATTGCCAATACGTTTAATAGTTATTTTATAGATAAAGTACAACCAACAATTAACGCGGGAACAAGCCCAACATCATTAATTCTTGGCAAAACACAGTCAATATTTATGGCTCCATCTACGCCCTATGACATTCGAAATATTATTATGAAGCTTAAAAACACAAGCAGCGTTGGCTACGATGGAATTGCCATAAAAATTTTGAAAGCATTTGAGATATGTAATCATTTGAGTTTTATTACAAATCTTTGCATAAGTGCAGGCATATTTCCCGATGCATAAAAGAAGTCTATCGTGAAACCGCTATATAAAAAAGATAATCACGAATTAATGATAAATTACAGACCGATCGCGCTCATACCAGTTATATCTAAGGTTTTCGAAAAATATATATATGGCGAAATGAATACTTATTTAGAAAAAAATAATATATTAAGTGACGAACAAAAGGGATTTCGAAAAAATAATAGTATAAACTTAGCATGAATTTTTAGAAAATGTCATGACAAATGTTGATAAGAGAACGCCTGTCTGTGCGATATTTTGTGACATGACACAAGCCTTTGACTGCGTTCATTATTAGTCCCTTGCAGAGAAACTTGAAGCATATGGTATTAGAGGTAACGTTTTAGAATTACTTAAATCCTATCTTCATAACCGTAAACAAATAACAGAAATCAGTTCAATTAATAAAAAAAGTAAACGTGAAGAAACTTCAAGATCTGAAGAACGTGAAGTTCTATACGGAGTACCTCAAGGCAGTGTATTCGGGCCGCAGTTGTTTACTTTGTACATAAATGACTTGCCCAAAGTCACTGAGCAACCAATGACACTTTTCTTTTTTTTTTAAGAACATAGTCACATATGAACTTGACATTAATAAATCACTGATATCTATTAAAAATTGGTTAAATGATAATAATTGAATAATTAATGTAAAAAAGACTAACTTAATTAATTTTAGACAACGTACACAACCAATGACAATCTTAACATTCAATATAATCATATAAATATCAATAAAGTTGACACAACAAAATTTCTGGGACTAATAATAGATTATAAATTGAATTGGAAACCTAGTTCTCAACACAGATGCGCTAATTACTGCTTACTATGGATTAGCCGAATCAATTCTTAGATATGGCGTCATCTTTTGGGGGAACAGCACGGACAATGAGATAGCGTTTCGGGCACAGAAAAGATGCATCCGATCGATGTTTAGACTGCAAACGACGGATAGTTGTAAACCTTATTTTGTAGAACGCAAGATATTGACGTTGCCCTCATTATATATCCTGGAAACAGTAATGTTTATTAAATCCAACGCTCATTTATTTCCGCGTTTATCTGATGCAATCCCTAGGAATAGACGTGATAATTGCAAACTCTGTGTTCACGGCGCTAAGACAACTCTTATGCGTAAGAGCATCTTGTGCATGGCTCCAACCATTTTTAATAAATTGCCCAAGTCCTGGAAGTTACTGAATATACCTGCTCTTAAAAGACAATTGAAGAATCTACAAACTGTAAGAGCATATTATAGTATAGCAGAGTTTATGAAAGAGGACAATTTTCTTAATATTTGAGATGACGATGTTGTATAGACATAATACATTTTTTATTTTTGAGATTGTAATGTGATTATGGTATAGTGTGGACTCAATTTTAATGACAATAATACATAATACTCCCGACTAATATACAGGGTGTAAAAAGACCATTAAAGAAAACTGAAATCCCATGTTGTACCAATCACTATGAACATTTTTTACTTCGGCACCATACCTGGGAAATTACTGGTTCAGGAGATATTGAGGCTCAAAGTTAGTATGGAATTTTTCTAATTACGTACAAAATCGATGCATTTACCCCACTAATATGTTCTTTAGATGCCCTATAACCCCATGTATAAGTAGGTATTTCGAGCATTGCACGCACGCGCCTTTAATAGCGGTTTAAAAAATGTGAAAACTCCAAAAAAAATTGGTTTCCCAGGTGTTATTTTTGGGTAGTACGACTTGTCCTGATGTCCACAACGAGTAGATAAATAAATATATATTAATTATTTAAAATTATAATATTAAATAAATAAATTATAGTACTAGTTTATTATTATATTATAACCATAGATAATATAATAATAAACTAGTACTATAATTAAACATTGCTTTTAGTCGTTGTTTACAAGTGAATAAGGTGAGAATAATAATTTATGTTCAAATTTATATGAAATTTGCCCAATATTTAAGCGAACGATTAGTGTGTAGTATATTATTTACTTTTGATCTTTTGTGTTACGAAAGGAATTGAATTTATTTGACATATCCACAATGTAGGTACACAATAAATGTTACAATATTATAATTTATCACAATTTGAGCAGTTCTGACACGTACGCCAAATACTTGTGTAGCAATATAGTAGATATATTATAGTGATGCTATCAATAAGGTTTACCAATAAATTGGAAGTATTTTAAGTACAATATAGATGGACTTAAAACATGATTTGAAGAACTTTCGACGCGACTATGCTAGACAACATGCTTATGCTTCATTTGTTAACTTGTCTATGATTATTTTCACCATTTATATTATTATATTGTTTTTGCACCACGTCCCTTAATAAACGAAAGAAATAAAGAAATATTTTGGACTGTGACTGACAGATTGGTTTTGTTTTCAGGATTTAGCTTCCTTAGACAAGTTTAAGACAAATGTGTAGACAAAATGTATAGATGAAGAATGCTGCGTCGAAATAGGAAATCTGACACTGATATATGTGAGGATTTTACTTGGCAATAAATTAGAAAGAAGAAAGAAAATATGTTAATTTGTATACACGTCGCACAATAACAACATACAAAAACAAAAATAAAGAACAATAAAATTAAAATCTTACGCTAAAGAGACACGTCACACTATCACGCAATCTAAAAGACTGTGACCCAAACAAAGCAACGGGTTGACGCCGTTGACAGACAGACGTCATAAACGTCACTTCGGGTGACGTGTACTGTCATTAACCGGCGTGTAAGTAACCATGTGCTCTGCCACGTACACAATATTACAATTATTTAGTAGTGATCTGTGACTACAATATTGATAATAGTAATGCGAATTATGAGTATCTCATACATCAAAATTAAAATTGACACAAGTTACAATCTATGGGTATTGTACGGCGCGCGCTATAAATTAGGCCAACATTCAGCATACACTGCGAAGGTCGCTGTGGGTCCATCTCAGTACTGATTTTCAATGTGGTCTTCAACATGCCAAACAGTGCCAGAGCAGTACCGTATAATATACAATCGTAGTTTAAAACAAGCAAATAACATTATAGTATTATCTAAGATACAAAATCATGTTATGTGAGTAATGCTATATGTACAAGGTTCACAATACAATCCATTTAACGTAATAGAGAACTTCCTCCATTTCCAGTTACGCCCACCTGCTTCACGTTCAGAAATGGAAGCATAAGAACGATTATAAGGATGCTGCAAGCAATGCTGGCGGTTATGTTGCCTGGGTCATGCCTACTACAAAACAACCTTATAGTAATAATAGCTCCAAAAGTATGCAGACATGAACCTAAAGTTTTTGTTGAGCTAACAGATAATTCTTATATCTATATTTAAAAAAAACATTTTGTTTTTAGTTCCCTTAAGGGAGGAGGCAAATTATTCCAGACCTTCGCTGCTGCATGTTTAAAGGAACCACAAAAAGCAATCGTCCTATGCTTGGTTTGTGATAGAGGCCTGACTGAGGGTCTGGTGGAGTATGAGAAGTGGCTTTTCCTCCAGTCAAACTTATCATACAAGTAGGTGGGTCTCTTGCTAAGCATTACCCCAGAAAGCAGTTTATCTACAATTATTAAAATATCCAGATTTCTTTTTTAACTTTAGTACAGGGTTGTTGTGTATGGATAAAGATATTTCAACATAATTACGTAATCATTTTGCTATGTTACAGTAGCGGCATTGGAATACACACAATTGGCGACATCTATCAATATAAAATACAGAAATTTCACACGCAAATTAACAAAATAAGAAAATATTATTTTATAATATTAATTATTCATCCATTTATATTAAATTTTAAATACTCAGGTGTTTTAAATTAGATATGTTCAGAGATTGCCCTAGACAGACTGGGAATTGTTTCAGAGTACAGTGGAAGCTAAATTAGATACATCCAGCTGTTCAGATCAAGGCAAAGAGTCTGACCATACACTAGGCCGAGTTTCTCAGTGCCGACAATCAAATACAAAATGACAGTTACCTGGAGATCTTCACGTCCTGGTCCTGGGGCTAGCTAGATAAACACACGACTAAATTGGCCACTATAGGGAGTGTTATATCTAAGTACTTAGCTATTTATACCCCAAACGCGAAATCTTCAGGACACGCTGCACGAGGTTCGTTGACACAGGATTCACAATTTGGAGTTTTACAAATGTAAATATTCAATACAATATCACAAATTTATCAATAGCTCACTGGGCGTTGCCGAGCAAATCAAAAGCGGCAGTCTTACAAGGGGTTTACAAAATTTAGTTCGCCTAGCAATGTGCTTTCAAGAAGGCCAGTTGCAAAAGGTGTGTTCTCAATCAAGTCTTTTCCGGAAGAGGATAATTTGTCAGTTCATGATGTTACCAGAGTCCAAAAATAATTACCAGAGAAAACAAATGAAACGAACTGATATTCTCGTTTTAATCATAGAAATATTATCTATTTCAAACAAAATATTAAGCAGCACTTCTGAGTCACGAGATAATCGCAGCTGGTGTTACCAGACAAGTGATCTTATTAATTTTCTTTAATTACTGTCCCCATTTTACTCAAACGTTTTCAAAGTACAAAGGACAATGGCAGAATTTGGTCTGGGTTTGTTGTGGCGATCTTAAACTTTATATGAACAAAACAAATTGTTATTTTTTTCTACGATTTTTAATATTTTCACTTAGTCTCGTTAAAGCCGGAGTATTTTATGATGATAAAAAGCATTCCAATCGATTACGAACTAGATACGTACTTTATTATTTGATTGTTGCCATAGACAGGAATAGAACTTTCTCACAGTTAGATGTTTCAGGATAGACTTTTGACATTGATCCGTATCGATTATTAAATAAGTGATCGATACGATCGACCTTTATAGGGTTGGTTTGGTTTAAAATATAATTATTATAATGCAGTTACTTAATCTTTAATCAACATTATATGAATGAGCTAATATTTTTGAAGCAAAACAACTTTTAAATCAAATAAAAACGTCACAGCATCGTTTTAATGTTGTATCGATTTCACATAAAATCGATTTAAAATGTGCAGCTCTGCTTTTGTCTTTAGCTGTCACAGTTAGATGCTTCAGGATACTTCTGCGTTTTGATGTCAATCTGACATAATAATTATGTCATTTGATAATTCAAACGTACTCTTTCTTAACTAAAAATTAAAACACTGATATCTTTCTTTTCCAGGTTTCCCGAGTGAAAATAGAATCATTTATAGACTCTGTTTCTTACGCCGATTTTTTTTATATATTTTGTATTACTATACGTTTCAATTTAAATTCAGACATTTTGATGTATGGAGATCTGCCATTGTCCTTTACAATGTCATTTCTTTTTCGTGTGAATATGTAGTTCAACCATTGTTTTTAAACTTTCACGATTTGTATACATTATACAATATTATTTAGCGGGTCTTAGTCGCGATAATTTACTTCGTGGACCGACCGTTGCAAGCCGGTAGAAACGTAGTAGTTTTAATAATTCTTGTCCTGAGACAAGAACCGGGACCGATTTAATATCCAGTCAATTATTGCCATATCATATTCGCCAAAAAGTAAAAACCTAGAACATTTCAGACCACAAGTGTTACAAAAATAAAATATACGGCTGGTAAAATTAAAATAACTTCGTTAATATGTCGCTTCAAAATAGTAACATTATACAAATATATAGATAAAATAATAAAGTGATTAAGAAAAATTCTGACTAATATAGACTCACCAAGCATAAAAACATCCATCAGTTTTCTTAAATTTAAAGCAAAATACACAATAATATGGCCATTAAACTCCTTCCAATCCAACAATCTTGATAATACCAAAACTTTCTACACATTCTAAAGCTATAACACGTCAAGCTATGTAAATAATCTTACTTATCATTGGAGTTAATCTTTCAAACTAATTTAATGATCTCAAAGGCATATGTAACGAAAAACTTTTTAAATTACTTCGTTGAAAACTCTCATAGCGGCTAACGGCTTGGCCATGGGGACCGGCGACGCGACCTGCGACACGACCGGCGACGCGACAATTCGTGCGATGCGAAAAACATGCCACGGGCACACGCGTTCGCCGTCACAACCAGTGTAGACCAGGAGCGAGACGACATTAGCTGAGATCTTTTTATGAAATTTAGCTCGACATTGTTCGGACTTTGGTGGCAATATCACATTTGTTTCAACCCGACAATCGAACCCGAGACCTCATGATCCGCTTACACTACCGCAAGATCACAGAGGCAGACTTGATATTGTGTACCTAACCACGGTATTGAAATCTATAGGTACTGTTTTTTATCTTTATACAAACGGTCGGAATGCGATTTATACCTACGAGCGTCAGGCTCGGTAGTCGGTACCCACCTGACCTACTGCATACCAAACTCAAGGCGCTTCGGTATACATTCTGTAGGACTGAATGCGTACTAAGCCGACGCTTGTAGGTATTGTAACTCGAGTTTTGAGTTAAAATACGGAAAAGCTTATCTAGGTAAGTGTGATCTAACTAACTAGGTATATGCACTTCTAAAAACTTACTTAGGTATTTTGAAATCACAGACAGACACTTCAACTTTATTTATACTGTATACATTTATGTAGATATATCCAGGCGTTCCAAATAGCTAGCCTAACTAAAAATTCTAAAAATAATATCATGCTCGCGGAGAAATAAACTAAAAATTTTTATACTGACTCAGCTCCGGCGCTAGTCACCGCGACTTCCGCTCGACGCCGTGGCATGTGCCGTACTAATTCATACATTTGCTTTGGTCGCGCGACGTGCCGCGCGACACGCCGCTGTACCGCTCGGTGCTATTCGCCGGTCGCGTCGCCGGTCGCCGCTGCGCGTAGCATGCTTAGAACATTTCTATACATTTGATTCAGTCGCAAGTCGCGTCGCCGGTCACGTTGCGCGAATTATCGCTGGAGCGAATTGTCCGTGGCCAGGCCGTAAGAGCGATCTTGAAGTATGTGACAGGTTTTTGAAGAAGATTTCTATATTAAAATATTCTACCACATACACACATCACCATCTAGTCCCAAACTAAGCAGAGCTTGTACTATGCGTACTAGATAATGAATAAACATACATATATACTTTTTTCATTGTAAATACATACATATTATACATAGAAACACCCAGACCAATACAAACATCCATGTTCATGCACACAAATGTTTGACTTGAGCGGTAATCGAACCCGCGACCTTCGACGTAGCAGTCGCTTACACTCGCACTGCGCCAACCGGTCGTCAGTTCTGGTAGTTCTGGTAGTTTATTTTAAGCTTCATAGTAATATTTTACATTAGCATTTTACAGCCTTTCGCAGACAACTGCTAGACATAAGTCTCTTCTGACTTGCGTCATAATAGCATTGTGACTCTATAGGAGGATTTGTACTACTATACCACGCTGGTCAGAGCTACGGGTTGGTATAGAATTCTCCATCTCTTTCCAAAGATACTTCGTTCGTACTTCTAGTTTCATCTATTCTTGTTTTAATTATTTAGTAATTTCTAACGGCAACTAAGTAAAGAAATACTGTAGTGAGACTTTACATTTTTAATCCGTAATATTATATAGCCCATAGCTTTGCAAATTCGTCAGTCATATAACATGAAAACTGGTTTCCAACCATTGAAAAGTTGTAAAAGTGCTGCTGTTTCCGCTTTTTTAATCCGTACGTTTTACATCTCTTTTTTCTATCGCGTCCAAATGCTGTAGATTTGAGCCACACATGGAGTAAAAAAATGTATACTCAAACCTGTAGTTGCATCCGGGGCTGCATTTTAATAATTTATATTTCATATTCCAGTAGGCCGCTCAAAACACAAGAATAATGTAAGTATTCTAAATAATGAAAGATACAAAATACATTCAATTTCAGCAAATCTCTTTAAAGATGTCATTTTGTAACGCATTTGCATTTACATTTCCTCTTTCCATACACGTATTTGTATTATATAGTGTTACTATTATTATATTATGCTTGCAACACTAAATCATTTATTTTTGTTACATCCTTTCGCTACGGTACCTACTCTAAAAACTCGACCGTTTATCACTGCTTAGTCATTGATTTGTTCTACAACTAAGCCCAGCTGGACAATTTCTTATGTATTTTATTGTTCTTCAATGACTTTGGAAATAAAAGCCTTACTTTCATAAATAATATCAAAGTTTGTACTGATTGAAATTTTGCGTGATTTATAACATAAATTTATTTGAAGAAGTTATTAGAATGGATGGCGCGCGTGCTGCATATTGATATTAAGTGTTTTTGCAACAGTAATGTTTTTATTATTTAATATTTTTTGTATCCTAAGGAATATAAGGAAGATAGTAATATTAATTATTCGCAGCAAAACAAGGTTATTTGGGAAAGACCTTTACTTTTAAATTGTCAAGAAATGTACAAAAATGTAAATTCAATTCTACCGCAAAATTTTTTGACATGTGTAGTTTAAAAGGATTTAAGTGTGTGATAAAAAATATGATAAATATAATCCTACTTTTAACAATGGGACATGTAATGGTGACTTGCGTGCGTCTAAGTTAAACATAGACAGGTGCCAATCCAATGAAAACATTTTGCTCACATACTCAAATTCTTTTTGAAAGGTGACGTTTAAACACTTATACATTTTCTGCATTGCTGTATAAAAATACCCATCCAACTTATAGTATGCGTTGTTCTTTCAACGTCAGAGGGCCAATTCTGGTAATTATATTTGTTCAAATTCCAATATCGATCTAGTCTCGGCGTCATAAATGGTATTCTCGTAACTTAACTGACACTTGAATGAGATCGGGACTACATCGAAAGTTGAACCAAGTGTGAACTAGTGTGAACGGTATTCTGCTAATTATTAGTAGAGCAGGTAAGGTATTTCTAGTTTTTTCACAATGATACCATCGTACATAATATAACCACATGAGTAAATAAACCGAACAGAGAAACAGCTTCTTAAGAGCTTGTAAATTTGTTACCTATTTTGGTAGGGTTGTCAAAAAGTAAAATAAGTTTGGGTTGTAAAATAAGTTTAAAAAGAAATTGTGTAAGACAAATTCATGTCTACAAAACAAATGACTATAAAATGATCAACCATCGATAGGGCTTACAAAAAACAGGTGCATGCGATTTTCGACCTTATTGACAATTCATGATAAACTTCTTTTTGGTATTTTCTTGCTTTCTGACATTGATACGTTATTAAAATTATAAATTCTGAGTTACGTCAATAAGGTCGAAAATCGCATGCACCTGATTTTTGTAATCCCTATCGATGGCTGATAACTTTCTGATAGCCACTGGTTTTGTAAACGTTAATTGCTTTTATACAATTTCACAACTAATGAGTTCACGAGGATCCTCTGAGGGATCTGGCTAGGAGATCCTGGTGGACAACATGCAAACATGTTAAGTATTTCGTTGCCAGCATTGACAATATTTATTTCAAGATCGAAATATTCGCGAAACTTTTGCTCGAGAAATTCAACAAATGAGATAAAATTATCAGGAGGGAAAAACGAATTAAAAAACCCAATTATACGTTACCATCGTTAAAATCTTTATAATGTCTGAATTATTTCTATTATTGAATATTATTTTTTTTAATTATTGAATACCTATTGAAAATAATTCACACGATCCAAGGAACCAATTTATTTACTTACCGAAATTTTATTACTTAGTTGTATATTAATTTTAATTTGGCATGTAAACGTATTAGCATCCAATAACCATTCCTATTAATGTATTTTCCCATACAATGGCAAAATTCATGTTTTTGTTTTTGAGTTTTTGACATTACCTCTAAGATCAACAAGAGATTATAAATTGATTATATCGAAATTATACTATAAGGAGATTAAGTGGAGCAGAATACCAATTGTGAGTCAATTCAAAATTAAATCGCAGTTCAGTCAAAATTCAGTGTCAGTCTCTGTTAAATACGAGAATTGGCCTTCAGGAGTCTGACGGTATTATTTCTTAAGAGACGCCGAGTCGATGATTATTAAGGCTGTTAATTTGTGTCTAGGATTCCTTCGTTTACAAAAAAGACGCCACTTATTTGAATTCAAAATTGTTTGTTTAATTTTGATATCCAGTGCCATGGAGCGTAAAATGATATTTTGAAATTGTAATGGCTACCACAAGACGAATATTCGTTTCAATGTAAAAAAAAAATAACTACACTTCTCGCCTTAACACACTTTAGTCCAGTAGTGGGACAGTATAGACAGGGCTGACGGTGATGATTGTTAACTCTGGTGAAGTAATAATTAAGAAACTTGTGGAGTTTCCTTACCCCGTCTTATCTTTTTTGTTATCTTTTTTTTATAGACTCACACCTGCATCCCCGAAGGGGTAGGCAGAGGTGTAATATAACACCCACATTTCACCATGTTTTTTAGGACCCACGTAATAGGGGGCGAGCCTATTGTTGTTACCGGGCATATCACCACGGTGGCCGTGGTGATATGCGTGTTGCTACCGAAAATTCAGATAAAACTCAGTAACACTTTTTGCCCGACCCGGGAATTGAAACCGGGACCTCCAATCAGCAGTCGCATACGCTATCCACTGTACCTACTACTATATAGAGCATAAAAAAGAAAATTCTATTTGTGCGCGAGTTTTAAGGCCATACCTTTTGATCTAGGGTCTAGAAGTCCTAAGAATCATCTAAATATAAACTTGGCAGGCGTTGCGGAATATCAATATGATATTTTTAATCAAATCAGGTGGTTTGCTTGTAAATGTCATAATTAATCTGACCCAATAATTCCTCGACAAAGAAATAAATTCATGTCAACTATCCTAAATAAAATAAAATTGTAGAAAGCACTTATTATCAGACAGTTCTCTCGCCCCCCCTAATGCCAGTAATACGAGACACAGACATTATCTTCATACGACTTTAAGCTCCTAGCTTCAAACTAAGTCTGGAGCCGTGTTTAATGTAATTGAAGTATTCAAGAGAAAAAAGTAGGTACAATTGCTTTGTATACATTTAAATTCTATCTGTTTTCTACTTACCTGTGTGTTGTAGAAAACACGGGTGAATGTAATGAAGGTGAAAATTCACCTGACACTAAAAGACAAGGTCAAACTAACTCAGTTGACCTTTAACCAAGGTCACTCTAAAACTAAGAAGACTGTGCGCAAATGAATGCAAATGAATACGCGTCACATTACTATAAGGGTACTGTCTAGAATTACCGTAGCCAGGCAGGAAGGTGTATCAGAAGTGCGCAGTGGAAGGTGTAATACATCTACCTGACCACGATAGACAATATATCCAGACACAATGCACTGCGTTGCACAGTGAGTAAAGTATTGAGTAGGTACATGAAAATTTTACCTTATATCTCCTGGTGATGTTCTTGAAGTGGACCTATAGATTAACTTATAATTTTGGCCAAAATAACAAGAGAATCAAATAGATACCAGTGTACAATTCGGCGAAGTCCTTCTCCAGACCACGATGCACGTTTGCGGTTCACAAAACTTTTCACAAATGTTCAATATGTCATCAATTTACAACAAACTTTGCCGGAAGTCAAAAGCGGCAATTACGTATTTGCAAGTTAATTCAATTCGCGTTAATTCAAAGGGCGTTCAATTTATTATAATATTACACACGGAGACAGCCCAAAACCGGCATGTTAATTTTTTTTTTATTTATGGCGGCAACGGAAGTCAGTTCAGTGTGACCATTGTCAGAAATTTTCAATAGACTAAACAAAATGTTACTCAATCGATCTAATCGATTTGACTTATGATAAAAACTAATTCTATTTCAAATAGGTACCATTCAAAGATAATCGCACAAGTCCCTTAAAACACGAAAGCACGTCAAGGTAATTTCAACTGCACATAATTATGGCGAAGTGATGCCGACGAGTGGTCATTAAAAAGAAAATCGTTTAAACCAAATCCGGTGTGATCGAGACACATTCATACGCTCACTTATCGCTCATGTCATGCACGCACCTTAATTCACCAGCGTAGGCGACATTCTTATATTTACTTAACATTAGGAATTTAGATATAAAAAGAATATTATATTCTATTTGACTCTTTGCTTGACCCCGCACATTCATCCTTGACCTCCAAACGTACTGAAAACCATTTAACTTTTGACCGTTTAATTTGGTCGCGGGAGATAGGGCGCGCGGCAACGCAACACCGACACGCCTCTCCTCCCGCGACCGCACCTGACTGCGAAGGACAGACAGAACTGTCCCCCGCACCCGCACCTTGGACGCATCCTACGCAGGCGTCACTCAAGCCCACGTGGAGCGTCCCCTCCCGGGATCCCGCTTAGCTTCACCGTGGGTGTACCTCAAACCCACGGCTACTGAGCCCCCATCACCACGACAAGGTGGAGATCCCACGGGGGGATCAAGCACTTCCTGATATTGGCGTTTTTAACCAAAATGAAATCCTCAGCTTCATATTATAAGGATAAATTGATTGCTACTTAGTGCATGATAATTATATTGCTATTAAAATATTATAGAGTATTTGCTCTTATAATGTAACAGTTCTTTTCGCTAAAGACTAAAAGAAATAAAATTAAATAAGAACTATTTTCAAACTGTACTTTATCTTAAACTTTGCTGTACGTATGCTGTTGCGAACTTTTTCTGTTTGCTACCGTTTTTGTAAGCGGTTTAAAATTGCGCTTTCATTCAGAAATAAAAGGTGAAATATCTTATAACTATATTTTAAAACGATATCTGTTGTAACGCGTGTCGAAGTATCGGGGGTATTTGCAACGGGCCTTTTCTTTGAAAACAATAATGATCACAGGAACAAACAAGAATTTTCTAAGAAGGAAAACAAAAGTACGTTGTAAATATCCCAAAAGATGACCACGAAAGTTGAAATTCCTATACTTATGAAAATCATCATCATCCTCTTAGCGTTATCCCAGTTTCAATTTGGGATCCGCTTACTAGTGTTACCGGATTTGGCTGAATATTAGCTTTTCCACCGAGTGACTGCCTGTCTGACCTCCGCAACCCGAAGGAATAGCGATATTCTATGGTTTAGACTAGTGTCAGTTTATCTAGAATGTACTGACGCCCTGTAACGACTGTCAAAGTTCTTCATGACAACCGGGACCGACGGCTTAACGTGCTCTCCGAGGCACGGGACAAGCGATAATTAATAATTCAATACGCACATAACTCTGAAAACTCATTGGTGCACGCCGTGGATTCGAACCCGATACCCTCTGCATGGCAGTCTGTTGGTATCTCCACTAGGCCATCGCTGCCAACTTATACTTATGAAAATACACGCAGCAAATAGTAAAGCAAAGTATCTTGCGGAAGGGACGGAAACCTCGGCATCGAACCCATGCTAACCCGTCTGCCCAGCGTGGTATAGTAGACCAAATCCTCCTAAAGCCTCACAATGCTATTGTAACGCAAATGAGGAGAGGCTTATGTCCAGCGGTGGACACAAAAAGGCTGTACGATGATGATACTCTTTAATTAATTAAATTTGTAGGCAGATCAGGTGGCGAATTCAGTGACATTGTAATGATAAGAGTTTGTACTACGGGTTCTAGACGAATGGATAGACATATCCATTTGTCTAGAACCCGATAATTCTTATAAAACACTTAGCAATAATATATTTAAACGCCATCTAAAAAATCTTTTAATCTCGAAATGTTATTATACAGTTAATGAATTTCTAAATGATGGACATATATTGTAATTGAATAAAACTTTATGACATATATTCTAATTGAAATTCTGTGAATAATTTTATACTAAGACTTGACATTAATTAGACTGACACTACTCTTAATATTGAGATTTCTATTTTACTTATGATTTATTCTGTTAATTGACATTACTGCTTTAATGATTTGTGCAATCATACATGACATATTTTAGATTATTAAATTAATTTTACCAATGATTATATTATTGAGAGTAATCCTCATTCTAATTAATTACTTTGTGTCTTTTTTGCCACTATCGGCCGGTTTCTGAATTGAGAATTTCGCGTTGAGAACAATTTAAACACTAATTATATACCACTTAATCAATTTTCTGTTTCACAAAAAATTTTTTTGACACCTTTTGAGTATTTGTGCTTGTCAAATCTTAAATTTGACACAACATATGATCAATTCATGATCAACTCCATATCAACTCTATATTCGCGTTTCTGAAAACATTTGACATTTGTCAAACCTCACTTAGCACTGATAAATTGAGAAAAAAATAATTACACTACTTTGGTCTTTTAACCCGTGATCACGAGTAATATGACAGCCAGTATGTCAAAATGTCCACACTACCGTTGCCAAGCAGCGGCTACGTCATACTGACGTCTACACAACAAGAAGGCCGTTTAACAGAATTTATAGAAAAAAGGTTCAAAGCCTATTCAATATTTGAAACAAATAGATTACAACATTATTAGGAACAAATCGAAGGGATAGAAAATATAAATAAAAGATTTCCGTGTTAAATTAATCCAAATAATTACGCTGTGGCCTCCAAGGAGGTATAATTCTATATACCTCCATGGTGGCCACCATGGAGGTATATAGAAATATACCTCAAATATACCTGGCCACAAATATTTTGTATTAAAAATAAAACAAACTGACTTTGACATAACATACACGTTCCGTTTTCACTGAGATACCGAATTGAACAAATTCAACAAACTATTCATTAAAATAAAATAAACGTTGAAATAATTTTAAATACAACTTTATTTCGACTTTTTATTTGTTTTCGTATAAAAATAATGAACTGACAATTGTGCTTCTTTGTAAAATGTTAATTAATACGAATTTATGGTTAGTACCGGTTTTTTTACTTGCATTGGAACGTACTAGTGTTGTTTGGTTTAATTTATTCATGATTTGAAGAAAACTCAAATGAAAGTGCTTTGAAAAAATATCATTCTGACCTGTGAAACAGAAAAAACTCAAGTTGACTTCAACTAGTTCAGAAATTTTCAACTGATGTAAGCTGAAATTCTCAATTCAGAAACCGGCCGATGTCTTATTATATATTTGCATGTCATGAACACTGACAGAACATGTTGAGACCATAATTATTGTAATACTAGAAGACCTGTAATAACTTTAACTACAAATGTTGAGACAAATAAATCATCTTTATCTTTATATAATTACCTATACTTTTTCGTCACGCCTATATCCCCGAAGAGGTAAGCAGAGGCAGGAATATTACACTCACCTTTGCCTTATGAATGTTAGGTCCCACGTAATAGGAGGCGAGCCTAGAGCCATTACGGCTAATTGCCAGACTCCGTCTTGCAACAGAGAATTCGGAAAAACTCAGTAACATGTTTGCCCGACCCGGCAATCGAACCCGAGACCCCCCGATGAGCAGACGCATACGCGGCTATCCACTGGACCACGGAGGCAGCCATTATCATATTTTTTTGTAAATACATACATTATATAATAATTCTAAATTGATAGGGTAATTTTACCATGCACAAAATCCTTTGACTGTAAAAATCACTCAAGCATTTTTGTCGCAAAACGAGATAGCAATACATGTAACGAACGACATCGACAGTCATATTCTATTAGGGTTCCGTTTTTTCAATTTTAGGCGCCGACCGTACCATAAAAACTTCTATAGATAGGTGTCAGTCAAAAAGGTTGATCAGGGGTCTTTATTTGATTTTCTGATTTCGTGTTTTACATTTTTTTGTCGAAGGAATATTGCAATTTTTCGAAGCGTTATATTTTAGGGGTTCGGGATGCCAGTCAGTGATGAAAAGAATAAAAGCGTTGCTTTAAACAGTTGCGTTATGCCTAGATTAACTCTTTGGTGATGATTGATTTAAGAATGTCTGTAGTACGTTTGAATGTATTCGAATTATTGATTTCTGATTTTATTTATACTGATTTCGTTCGAATTGTCAAATCACGTTCCGTCAAGTAAATATTGTTGCGAAGCTTAAGGAAGAGCTGAAAATATTCTTGCAGTTCTTTTCATGGTTGCAGCTGTTGTGATGATCTTCATATATTGTCAGAGTCAGACCACTTAAGCCTCTCTTACAATGGGCGTCTATTCGGCGTTTAATTTGTACTACAGAGTGAACGCCGAGCGCACGTTGGGAACACGCTTGGCACCCGCTCGAGAAACGCGCAAATCCAAAATGAGGTCACACTAAATATCTTGACATTGGTTTAACTATGGCATATTAGTAATCATTTGTGTTGCGAAGATTTAAACTTTACCATACAGTGGTACAGCACCTGCTCCTGAAAGAAACATACGCGCCTTTGGTTTAAATAAAAAAGTAAGTTGGTATATTAATTTGTACATCATAACATTCATAACATATTGTGCGCCACAAAGCAAACCTAGTTTAATCTTTCACTAAAAATAAAATCGTGAAAATCAAAAAGCTAACGAAACAAATAAAGTTTCTGATTATTTTTTATATTCTTTATAATAGTTCGTTCCGTGTTGCTTAATTTTTAAAATATCAATAGGTAAATTAAAGTGTGGCAATTGAAGGTAAATAATTGTCGTAATGTAAATATTGCAGTAAGTATACAGAATTTGTTTGTGCTTTAGTTTTATAAATAGGTATTTTGAGCTTAACCTTTTTTTTTAAATTTTCTTAGCCATTTTTTATCCCTTGCAACTTTGCAAAGTTGCTGTTTATATTATAAAGAGTCTACATAACATAAATATATGACCGGATGTATAATTTTCAAAAGGAAAACGAAACCGACAGCATTTACATAATATTACAGATGCGATAGTATACATACACGGATAAACCTTTGTTGAACTTTAGCATGAAACTATCCCTTGCAACCTTTAAATAAATTAACTTATTTAGGGCATTGACATTGTCAAAGGTCATACGCTGCCCTAAACTGCGTAAATAAAACTAAAAAAGGTTAAAATATGGAGCAAAATAACTTAGATGAAAGCATTATTTTCTAGATTAAAGATACTAATGTGTTTTTATATTGAATTTTAGTCCTTTGATGTAAAACTCTCACTGGTCATCGCAAAAACTAGCAATAAATAAAATGAGCCTTCTCATAGAATTATCTTTTCGCCAAATAGCAGTGACAAAAAAGGTTTAGGTTATTTCAGCAAAACCAGAAAAAGATATCACAGCATGATTTTATTTGTCAGGAGAGTTATGGTCGCCGCATTACCAAATACGATTTAAAATTCTGCTCCAGAACTGAGTTATAAATCCTACCACCCGGTTGAAATTAGCCGTCACTGTGTGTCATATTTTGACATTAGCCCTCACAATAAAAACAAAAGTTATTTGCTTAGAACGCTAATATGTTTGGTAATATGCAAATTCGTTGCCCGTGATTAGAATAAAGTATTGTTTTTTTTTGTAGCTTTTTATTCCCTTAATATTTGCAGCGTACAAATAGGTTTCATTTGAATTTAAATAAACGCTCAGGTACTAACCCCGTTTATTTATTTTGGCAGAATAAGTTTGCACGGCTAAGATGACTGTTTTGCATAAGCTTTTCTAAATTTAAACGGTGAATGAGAATTGTCATATTTTTAAGGTAGAGTTTTATTTTATATTTAAAATGAGTGTAATTTTAGTACTTATTTAGAAAACTGGCGTAGTAATTTCATAAAGTTTACAAAATTTTCTGATTACTCACTTGTGCTATTTAAGTATTTAATTTATAAAATTGTTTATTTACTTGTTTGGGTTTGAAATAAATTATTTTCTTGAAAAAGTTCTACAAAGACAAAGACTCACACCACACATAAGAATATATGTACTTGCTGTTTGAACTTTGCATCCCACAGGCATATTGATATTGTATGGTTTAAACCAGTGTTAGTTTATTCAAAGGCACTGACTTGCTATAATGATTGCCATATATCAGCTAAAATACTTAAACCTCATCTCGTTCCTCTACCGCTAAAACGACGATTATTACCACCATAAAATTGCCGCTCATTTTGTATGTTTAGTTCAGCGCCCGTAATTAACAACAATGACCTGAACATTAAATAGCTTTAGAATTTTAACTAAAGTCAGATTATGTGGACAGCGTTTAATTAATCGTTTTAATAGGACAAAAGCGAAAGTTCAAATTATGACGAGAATTAATTAGCAACCGCTAACAGCGTTTTAATTAGAATTATGTTTAGTTTGTGTGTTCTTGTCTTTAAGAGATGAGAGCATCTTGGGGGCAGAAATCGGGTAGGTATGGCACACTTAATTTATATAGTGGAGAAAATTTTCATAAATGAGTAGGTTAACAAAAATGAACACTGAGCTTTAAGAAAATTTTAATTAAGTATATATCTTACGTGTATGATTCAGTTTTAAATAGTCAACTGCTGGACAGAAATCTGTCCTAATTAACTCACAATAATATTGTGAGTCGATAAGAGGATTTGGCTTACTATACTACGCTGGCTTGTCGTATTGGTATAGGCTTTGATGGCAAATATTCGATCTCTGCACAAATGTTTTATATGCATAATGTATTTTCTTTAGTCGCTTCTTAACTCACTCACTGACTGAAATGGGGTGGGCTGGTGACACTTTGTATTCTTTATCCGTCAGTACTCGGAGAAGTTTCGTATGCTGATTAGATATATAAAAACAAATTGGTCATATACCGTCGTCCTACTACAATCCAATTTCAAAAGCAAATTTTTTTTTTCATTTCTTGATTAAAGTTACTTCTAAACCGTAAAGCAGTGTTAGAAAGTGTAACACTTTGGCATGTGACCCAAGGCCGTGACCTTAGCCGTAAACCTGAACTTTTGAAGTTTTAATCCTAATTGGAACAAAGAGTTGTAGCCCGGGAAACTAGAGATTTATTGGTTGGTTTAAGACTTACACGGGTTAAGGATACCACGTGGAATGGTGTATTGTAAAAGTCGACCTAAATTATTATACAGACATACGCCTATTTATTTCTAAAGTTGTAAACATTATTTTTTTGCCCAGTGGATAGGGTTCCATATTCTAGGGGTAACTTAGAATGTCAAAAACTTTACAATTTAAAAACTTTATCTGAATCAATTTGAAACACAGACATTCAAGCATATTCGTGCATCCATGCTCGTGTTCATGTGTCGTTTGCGTTTGTGTACATGCGATACTAGCAATAAATTAATTTCATTTTTTTTCAATTATTGTGTTTAATTATTTTAGTTTCGAACCATGCTAGCATATGCAATGTCTAAAAAGGAAGATGCCTATACTGTATTCAGTATGAAGTCAAAATAACAGAAAGGCGGCAATGGCAATCACTGTAATTACAAACGGCTATGTTTAAGGGCCTGCAAGTCATGGCGTGCCCTGTTTTCACTCACAAAATCTCTATCGAATCTTCCTTCTTTAACAGACTGCATTAGCATTAGACCGGTACCCTGCGCTCTCTTTACCGCCTCCGGAACATTCCACCACCTGAGACAAAGACAATGCTTGTGCAGACTTTAATTTCCCCCCTCATCGACTATGGTGATGTATGCTACTTTGACCTGAATGCAGATCTCCTTGATAAACTTGACCGTCTTCTTAATAACTGCATTCGATTCATTTTCAATCTTCGCAAGTATGACCATGTCCTTATCGTTCCGAATTAAAGTGGCTTCCCATACGTCAGCGCCAAGTTTGCGTGCTCTCACTACTCGTTATACTATTCTTACTTCTTCAACTTCTCCCCGGTATTTATCTTCCTCCTTTCAATACTTATGCTCTAACCATGAATGACCTCCGTTCATCTAATAATCTTCTCCTCACTGTACCCTCTCATTACTCTAATTTTCTTCATTCATCTTTTACTGTCCAATCTATTATTCTTTGGAATGCCCTAACTCCTGAAATCAGGATGGCCAAGGCTAAGAATACTTTCAAGTTCAAGGTGAAGGGACTTCTACTCTCTGAGTCAGCGATTGTATCGTAAGTCGTTTAAATTTCATATTGGTTTTATATGTACATATGATCGTGAGAAATGGAAGTCGGAAGGGGAGGCCTTTGCCCAGCAGTGGGACACCAATTCAGGCTTGTAATAATAATAATAATAATACCTTATGTACGTATATATATTTATATATTCTTATATGTGTATGTATGTATGTAGCTTTATAATACATCTATATTATGTATGTTGATATTATATGTAACTAATGTATATATGTTTTTAATGTGAATGTATATTTAGATTTATAATAGGTACCTATTTGTGTTATTTCAAATAAATTTTCTTTATATTACACGTACTTCATTTCTCTCTGAACCACTCTAAGGTAGACTGGGAGATAATGCCCATGGCATTTAGTCCGCCTGTATACGTTGTGTATATAAAGCTATAGTAAATAAATAAATATTAGTGTCTGGTCATGCTCCTAGCGTTATTTCAGTTGCAATCCTCGTTACGCTTGCCAATCTAACCGAACTGAATAGTAGCTTGTACACAGAGCAACTAACAATCTAATAAATATCTAATCACCGTTACCCAAAAGGATAATTATCATTATGCCATGGTTAAGACTAGGTTCAGCTTATTCAAAGATATTGTCTCCAACTCCAATAAGAACTGTCTCTCTCTGTGATCTTCATGGCAGTCGGGACCGACGGTTTAACGTCGTATCCGAAGCACGAGGCAAACAATAATTAAGAATTAAACATCCACATTGCTCCAAAAAGTCAGTGGTGCACGCCATGGGTACGAACCCGATACCCTGCCTGACAATATGTTGGTATATCTCCATCTAGGCTAATAGCTACCTTTTATCTGAGTGCCGAGTGTCGCTTTTAATGACCAAATACTGTAATAATAAAGTTTCATTAGGCAGCGATAGCCTAGTGGAGATACCAATAGACTGCCATGCAGACGGTATGGGGTCCTCCTTCCTTCCTGTGACTGTCGAATGACTGTTCGAAGTTAAGTGCGTATTAAATTGTTGATTATCGCTTGTTCCGTGGCTCAGAGAGCATTTGAAATCGTCGGTCCTGGCTGTCATAAAGATCTTTGACAGTCGTTAAGTGGAGTCAGTACCCTCATACAAACTGATACTGGTCTAAACCATGGAATATCGCTATTCCTTTGGGTTGCAGAGGTCAGATGGCAGTCGCTCAGTGGAAAATCTCTGTGCTCTCTGGTTAGACCAGTAAACAGACCTTGGTCTTCAAGGCGTGCAAGTTTTGGATGCAACCGGGATAACGCTAAGGCGATGATCATGACTATAATAGTAAAGTGTGTAAAGCTCAGATGATAGATATCCGTACTCCTACACACCTATACCTGCTACAATAACTGCTGCCACCGTACACATATTTGTCACCAGGAGGCTACAAAAATTCACCCGTTCCGGGTCATAATGACCCAAGTACAAAACATTGTAATCACAACGCGTGAATCTTGTTTATCCAGGTGTTGCAGTTTCAAAAGCACTTATTCATCCTTGCCCGTATTAGCTTTACAATTCTGTTCGCGCAGTAATATTTCACGATCCTATTCATACCGATTTCCCTTTTTAAGTAAATTCAAAACAAGGCAGCGAAAGCATAGTGGAGATATTTACAGACTGCTACGCAAAGGGTCTTGAGCTCAAACACATGGCGTGCACTGCTGCGCTTTCGATGCTATGTGCCTAGGTATTTGATTGTTATATGTCGCTTGCTATATGGTGAAGGAAAACAACGTGAGGAAATCTGCATGCTTAAGTGGTCTCCATAATGCTGTCAAGAGAGACGAATACTTAAGCAAAATTCCTCAAAATTTTTACTTGATCACGATCAATTTAAAAAACAAACAGCTCAGTAACAGTATACCACAAACTGTTAATAATTATATATTTAAATTATGTCTGTGCAACTAAAAAAACGTGCTTATTATAGCCTTCGCTTTGCATTCACTAACAGCCAGTTTGTGTTGAAATATTCGAATCAAATAGAAGAGTTTTCATCTCCATTTTTCAAATAGTTACGTGATTGGGACGCGTTGTATAAATATTGGTCAGCATTTTTGCGATTTTGTGAAATGTTTTGCCACAATATTTTTTCGAAATACCGACTAAATGAGTATTTTACAATACCATCGATTTTCAAATTTCGCGATTTGTATACATCATACAATTCTATTAAAACTGGACTTACTCGCGGAAATTAAGTCCCGCCGCGACCACGGCCGTTATAGGTTTTAGGCATAAATACTGTATCACGAGGGAATCCCGACTCGAACCACCTATTTGTGGATAACGTAAGTTTACTTTATTGTCTCTTGTGGGAATCAAACCCACAACATTCAGCATAGAGATAAACAGCAAGGCGGCCGCTTGAACCACTACACAACTTTTGCAGACATTAAATACTTTTCCTATTAACCTACAGGTCGATATAGATCATTTTAACAGAAGAGACAAAAATAATGACAGTTTTTAACTGCGATGCCCATTCCCAAACGTTTTTTGCTAACATATAGAACTGGCTTTATTAGCTTAATTTTGGCAGAAAACATAGCTGAAAAATATGTTGATGTAAAAGTACATTTTGATTTAGCAGAGTAGCATTTATTTATGAACAGCGTTTTTCAGCAAAACACTAATTGACAATTATTACTTATCCCGTGCCTAAGAGAGCACGTTCAGCTGTCATTAAGATGTTTGACAGAAGTTATGAGAAGTCAGTACCTTTGAT
Source organism: Euclidia mi (assembly GCA_944739405.2). NCBI lineage: Eukaryota > Metazoa > Arthropoda > Insecta > Lepidoptera > Erebidae > Euclidia > Euclidia mi. The sequence goes on from OX123192.2 coordinate 67,823,378, forward strand.
GATATTGACTCTGGTCTATGCAATGGAATATGACTATCTCTTGGGATTGCGCAGGTCAGGTGGCAATCGCTCTGTGGAAAAGTCAACTGACGGACACATCTTTGAAAATGTAGTCAAGATCAATAGCCATATCAAACAGTTCTTTAGTACGTCTTCTAAAGTTTTGAGTAAAACCACAAACAAAGAAACCACAAAAATATTAATATTACTTTTAATTTAGTACATAAACGTAAAAATATTTAAATTGATAAGCCAACAGACACGGACAACAGCTTTTAGCTTTTCTTAAAAAGTTTATTGCCGTCTTAGCCTAAACAAAAATATACAGAAAAGAGACAGAATGAGACTTACTGTGACGAACTATCCACGTGTAAGCCTTTGAAAGTAAAAAGTATTAAATGTTATTTTCAGCAGACAATATGTATTCGCTTTTCGATTTCAATTTACAGTAACTAAAATCCTTTTCAATTTTTATTTACAAAAATAACTGATTGCAAAAAAAAGCTTATGTATGAATTCTTTTAGTCTTTGTACAATTTGAAGTTGATAACATAGAGTGAAATATTTATAGAAAATTGAAAGTGCACCTTGTTTTATTTTAAATCTTTTTGTAGCGAAATTTAAACGTCAGATATTATAAATAACTGATGGGTACGATGTTATGAAAATGCTAAAATATTTCAGAAGTCTCTTATTTTATTGTGGACTGGAGGCTGTCACGGTAAAGAAAGAAGAAGGTGGCGATAGCCCAGTGGTGTACGTAACGTACTGCAGATAAGTGTCTATTTAAAATGCTCAAATTATTGCTCGTGATAAACAATGTGCCCGAGAGATGGCAATAGGCTCGCCCCCTATTACATTGGGACCGAAACATAACTGTCGAAGTGTGGCAGTGTAATACAGCTCTGCCTACCCCTTTAGGGATAAGGTGTGTGAAGTTTTAGGATATTAGTAGCAACGCTTTTTTTATTTCAACGTTTCTGTAGTGATAGAGTAGTATTTCTAGAAATCTCTTCTTAGTCTCCTTTAGGAACATACATGCCAAATATCAGCTTCTTGCGAGTAATAGTTTTGGCTGTAGCTTGCCTGTCAGTCAGTTAGTAACGCTAGAATTTCATACATACGGATAGGTTAACGTATGACTGTGATCTCGCCTGATACACAGCAATGATACGGCTGACAATGAAGCACGATCGCCTAGAATGTACTTTCAGCCCTGAATTGAAAGCACCTAAGATTTTCTCATCAGGAAACACTAACTTAGGCAAAGGGAAAAAGGAAGAATCTAAGCGCTTCTTAGGTATTTATGGTATGTCCACCCTCTGTATATTATTATGTAAAATGCGTTGTCTGTTAGTCAGTCAGAACTCAAGGGCGTTACTGACTGACTAACAGGCAACGGACAGTCAAAACTACAGGGCGCAAGAAGCAATTTGTCAAGTTTCTTGTGTAGCGTAGGGGTGCACAATGAAGGAATTTCTCGAAATGCGTCAACCAGTTGGTAATCGCTGATAAATCTAATAATTCATCTGATTTTCCTCCGAATTAAACTCAAGCACTCATCTCCTATACTTGTGGCCTTTGCAGCAATTCTAAGAAGATATTTTTTGTAAAAAAAAATGATCACATATTTTTAATTTATAATAAAAAATACATTCATATAACATTGTTGGACCCATGTAGATAACTATGACCGAAACTACGAGTTTTAATCTCACAAATTCGTCGCTCACAGTTTAGGGTTTGACGTATGGACTAAGTTGATAGTAAAAGCGGGTATTAAGAATATTATAATAAAGTATCATCTTTCGCGAGCAAGTCCGTCAAGATTCGAGCTAGAAAAAATATGTATGAAAAATTGTTAATGATATGACAATTAATGATATGATGATAATAAAGATAAGTTTAGGATGACCTGCATGTGGTCTAGATGAAAGATTTAGATTTAAGTTATTAAATGTAGGAATTATATCATAACTATATATTATTAGAGTGAAAATTTATATTAATTGCAATGCTTTATGTGTTTTAAAATAATATTACCTTAGCTCTCGTTACGTGTTGGGTGACTGTATGTAGTGAGAGTAACTGTATTAAATAAATAAATAAATCGAAAAAATTGTTCTTTCTTCTTTGGCATTTGAGTTTTCAAACTACCTGCATGCCTCCAACATGGCCTAACGATTCTCAGCCTGAAACAAGAACCGGGACCGTCAGCTTTAAGTGAACTCCGTTACAAGGTAGCACTTTGATGTAAATTCGATGCGTGGCTAATCCAAGTACCTATATAGTTACCTGTGCAAGTGCTGTCGACTTTTACGAAAGGCAAGACAAAAAACGCTATGCTTTCAATCGATCTATTAACACCATGCACCCCACGCTTCTATTTTCCAATTTGTTTTCCTTATCCATTATACTTTATTCAAATTTTTTACCCTATTATTAATATAAATTAATTTTTTAATTTGAATTTTATAAAAGCTTTTTAGTTTTGACGTGACAACGTCTTATAAATTGGTTTGCCGGGTGACACTTCAAGAAACTGCGTTACGCTCCGCTCACGTTATGCGCTCACAATGAGAGCGAGTGAGAGGCACGCGTCCCGCCTAAGAGCGAGAGAGACAGACATAAAAAGTGAAAGGCACGCGTCTTTCATCCTTCTTCCTACTATACGAATGAATATTCACATTAAAATTATTTTACCACTCAAAGTCGTTGTCACGTAAAACTTTCGCCCGTATACCGACTTTACAGGCAACCAATTTTTTATAAGTGTGTACAAAATATTTATAAGCTTTGTTCTAGTATCTTAGACCAAACGGAGGTGGGAGGCCGGGTAGCGTTGGAACCCCACATAACAATCGTAGCTATTCGACATTAACGAGCGAACTTCTACGATTAAATGAGATTACTCCGCCAGTTAAAATGCTTACAGAAGGAGAAAGGATTTCAGAGGTCTGAAAAATGCCCTCAAATAAATGTTGCCCACCAATATTTTGTAGTTCAAGGATCATTGCGTACGATAGCTGAAGGTAGCTTGATGGTTAGTATAGGATTTTTGGACAAAAAATGGTACAATGATATCATCCTACAATGGCTAACAAATGTCAATGTGTATCAAAGAAAACTAGACTTGTTTTTGATACACATTAACATTTGTGGGTGTGTAATACACCTCTGCCTACCCCTTCGGGTATAAAAAGCGTGAAGTTATATTATTAACATTTGTTTAAACGAACTTTATAGACCGAAACTTTAAAAAAATTGGCTAAGTGCGAGTCGGACTCGCGCACGAAGGGTTCCGTACCATCATCTATAAAAGAAAATCACGTCTGTTATATGTATAGGTATTTAAATATTTTTTAAGTTACTATCTGTTTATTAAGATCGAGAAAAAAATTCTTGAAAATTATCCCCGGTTTTATATTTACTTTATTTTATAATTTATTTTGAAAGGTAATATACAACTACATATTTTGTGAATATTTTAAGCGTCTGCCTATTACCGTTAGTAATATTGAGCACAAAAATACGAAAAAAAATCACGTTATTGTGTTTTTTAATTTTTAGTATTTCTTGTTATAGCGCCATCCGGCATCCGCTCACGCTGTTGGTAACGCTAATACCAACAGCGTGACTAACCTATCTACTAAGAAACGTAAGTAGTGGTGGGAATAAATACAATCTTTCATTAAATAAGTATACTATAGCTATAGTATACTTATTTGTATACTTAAATAAAGTAAAGCATTTTTATTCCAAATTAGAGCCATTTGATCAGTTACACAGCCGATGCCACCAGTAAGAGCAACCACGAAACCGCTATAGTTTTCAAAAACCCAATTTGTTTTAGAAAACACGATTTCTTGCAAAATAAATTCGTGTAAACTCAAGGGAAATATATCAAGATTCCCTTTCGGAATAAAATATTTAAGGAAAATAATTGCCTAAGGTGTGGACAGTAAGGCTGAGAATCCTGTATCGGGTTTCCGTCCGAAGTGAAAGAAATTTCTTTATTGTATACAAAGTGTTTCGTTTGTCAATAAACGGCAATTGGTTAATTTGGCCGTTCAACCGTGTAATGGTTTCAGATGGTGTTGTAAATAATAAACTCCCGAATATGCGTGATTAAAATTTATTTACAATAGTTGTACAAGCGATATTACGTTAGAGCACATCAGAGACAAAAGGACAGTGGTGCCAATTTGACAAGTTAACAAGGATGAACTACAAAATTGTTCGTTCATAAATTATGTTTTATTTAACAACATCCTCCTTTAAAACATAATCCCATCTTCATTGAACAGTACGCCAGTTTAAAGGGTGTAGTAGGCTTGGTCAGGATGTCTGCAACCATCTCTCCAGTCTGTACATAGTGAACAACAAACTGCCCACTGCTTATCTTGTCACGAACGAAATGATGCCTTACATCAATGTGCTTTGTCCTAGATTGGTAACCATCTGTACCTGCAAGTTTAATACAGCTTTGATTATCACAATAAACCACTATACCCTGCGACTTGAGAAGTGGCCAGAGTTCTTCTTGTAGTTGTTTGAGCCACAATCCCTCTTGAATACAAGTTGACAGCGACTCTTTTCTGTGCACAAACTTTCACAACCAATCTTGCTTTGTATTTCACAATTTCACCTCTTTCTTTGGTTTTCTCTTAAAGACCAATTTACAAGTGATTGCCCGCTTATCTGGTGGTAAATGAGACATATCCCAAGTATTATTTGCTAATAGAGATTTATATTCTTCATTCATTGCTTCTTGCTATAGCTTTCTTTCTGGACAAGACATAGCTTCCTCAAGTGTTGCAGGGTCAGATAACTGCATAGCACACATTAAACCGTTACCTTCACTATCCATCATATGCTGACCTCTTTGGTGTGACCTCAGTGTAATATTTCTGTGGGGTAAATTATTCAAAATATTTTCTTCAGATGTATCCAAATGATAAGTGTCATCATTATCACACTGGCACAGCTGTCAAAAGAACAACTGCTCTGTGGTGACAAGGTTCTGTCAGTTCCTTCAGCCAAGGATGAAGAAGTAGTTTCTGAAATATTATTGTCTACATTTTCTGATTCTGAATTATTAGAAATCATCTCAACAAGACTGTGTTGTTTTGAAGAATTTTCAGTTTCTAAGATTTTATTTTCATTTTCTATAAATATGACATCTCTACTAATAGCAAATTTCTTGTGTTTTTGATCATACAATCGGTAGCCTTTAGTGTTTTCACAATATCCTAAAAGAATCATTTCACTAGATTTCTTATCCCATTTTAACCTTTTTTCCTTGGGTATGTGTACCATAAGCCTTAGTTCCAAATATTCTCAGGTGTGAAATATTAGGTTTTTTACCTGTCCACTTTTCTTCCGGCGTGATTTCTCCCAACACACGTGAAGGTGAACGATTGATTACATAAACTGCAGAGGCAACAGCTTCTGCCCAATATCCTTTTGACAGCTTTGCATCAAAAAGCATACACTTTGCCCGTTCGACAAGAGTTCTGTTCATTTGCTCGGCAACTCCGTTCTGCTGAGGCGTGTATGGTGTAGTGGTTTGATGCTTTATTTCAGAATCTGTCAAAAATTGTTTAAAAACTTTGTTAGAATACTCTGTGTCATTATCCGTTCTTAGTATTTTTATTTTGCTATTCAATTGATTTTCAATCTCATTTTTGAACTACCCAAATATCATTTTCAAATCCATCTTGTTTTTCAAAAAATATACAATCACTTTATGAGAATAATCATCTATGAGGGTCATGAAATACTTGGCTCCACCGATGGATTGGGTTTCCATTGGGCCGCACAGATCAGAATGAATAATCTTTAACAATGCTTTTGCTCTAGAATCTGAATAAGGAAATGGTTATCTAGTTTGCTTTGCTTCTGTACAGGGTAAACAGGTTTGATCCTCTCCTCCTTTTGATATAATAATACCATCAGCACAATTTTCTAACCTTTTTTTTTCTTTTTTTTTTTTCGTGTGAGTGTGTGGCCAACTCTGGTGTCGGAGTTTTCAGACCGCACGAAGGCCTCCGACATGGCCTAACGATCCTTATCCTTAGACAAGAACCGGGACCGACAGCTTTACGTGCCCTCCGAAGCACGGTAGCGCTCGGATGTAAATGCCACACGTGGTCACCCATCCAAGTGGCGACCTGAGCAAGCGTTGCTTAACTTTGCCGATCTGTTACGAATCGCAAGCCACGTCTCGCTATGAGCGCTTCTAACCTTTTAACATCAGCTTTATTCAAGTGACCCAACCTTCTATGCCATATATCTATACTAGTTTTACTTTCACTGACTGTTGTTGTATAGATACTTCCTGTGACTGTATTCAATTTGTACATATTATTGACTAATGTTACTGTGGCAACAAGTATTCCGTTGGGGTTATAAATCTCACAGCCAGTACTAGTAAAAGTAACCATGCACCCATTCTTAGTTAACTTACTAACTGAAAGTAAGTTAGTACTTAATTCTGTTATGAATAATACATCTCTTACCTGTATAAGATGCTCATCATTGCAAGTAACAGTGGTAAGGTTAACGTTACCCATTTCCTGCGCGGAGACAACATCATTATTGGCAACTGTGATTTTCTGTACCGATGATGGTCGTTTATCATACATCCAATCTGCTCTGCAAGACATGTGCATGGATGCACCTGAATCAATATACCAGTTGTTGTTACTGAAAAATAAGCTGAAAAAATAGCTAAATAATTATTTTCCTGTTTATCAGAACTTTTCTTCGTGGTGCATTGAGATTTGTAATGGCCATACTGATTGCAATTATAGCAACGGGGTCCTTTTCCTTTACTATTTATCTGCTGTTTATTGCTGAAAGTTTTATTTTTGTGCTTGGTATACAGTACAGAGGATTCAGGGACCTTCACTTCCTGTAACAACTTTGTTTTAATGAAGTCAGATGAAATGGCTATACCCGAACTTTCAATACCCATGATCATAGGCTTGTAAGTTTCTGGCAGACCTGCCAGCATAAGTGTACTGAGCCACTCGTCATCTACTTTGAACCCAATGTTCTGTAATTTATGGGCGGTTGACATGATCTTTGAGACATATTATTCAACATTGACACAATTTCCCAAAGACGTATTGATTAGGTCTCTCAATAACCCAACTTTTCTTGAAAGCCCGGAGTCCTGAAATGCTTTTTGTAGATTTAACCAAACCTCTCGTGCACTGTTGGCTTCTTCAATGTGAACGAAATTTACAGGTTCTACAAGTAAAATTATTTTTGACTGCTTTCACGTCTTTCTTCGGGTCAATTTCTTTCTCATATAACGGATCGACGCAACTCCATAAATCTTCGTGCTCCAAAAAGCTTTTTACCGCAAATCTCCACGTATTGTAGTTATCTCTGCCGGACAATTTCTCAATTTGCAGGTTATTCATTGTTCGCCGGTTTTCAACTATGCGGTACCTAAAATTGTTGCAGATTTCCAAAAATATACTTTTAATCTGATTCAGACTAGGCATACGGGACGGCCCATAACCTGTTGTAAATAATAAACTCCCGAATATGCGTGATTAAAAGTGATTTATTTACAATAGTTGTACAAACGTTATTACGTTATAGCACATCAGAGACAAAAGGACAGTGGCGCCAATTTGAAAAGTTATCAAGGATGAACTACAAAATTGTTCGTTCATAAATTATGTTTTATTAAACAACAGAAGGGAAAATGTCAATAATTGGGGTCTGTTTGATATTTTCTCTTCGATTTTTGTCGAATTTCCCTTTTTCTAGCTGAATCGAGAATAAAAATAATTTATTTTTGTTATCATCTGTCCCAAAATTATTGGGAGGTGGAATATTTTAATGTCTTTGGTATATCGTAATTGTTGTAGCGTTTCTGAAAATTTATTTTTGTGTAAAGTGATTTTTTGACGGGAAGAGGTGTGGTAGACTTTAGTACAGAAGAGCATGCATGAATAATCTGGTGGGAGTGAATGAAGCTAGAGAGATATGTCAGGATCGTTGCAAATGGCGTTCCGTAGTCTCTGCCTACCCCTCCGGGAAACAGGCGTGAGTCTATGTATGTATGTATGTATGTACCTATGTTTTGATCTAAAATAATAATTGCTTGTTAAACTGATATAGATTCGGTGATCAAACGATAGTCGTGATGGTTTCCTTTCGTTTGATAAATGTTTTTCATCAAGTAAATAAAATATAGATTTTACACGTAATAATAGAAATTTATTAGTATACTAGTCGACGCCATCGGCTTCACACGCACATATTTTCGAATTTCTGGTTTTGCCCGATCTCGTGGGAATTTCGGGAAATCCCGTCTTAGTGCACTCCTACGGTCCCCAAGGAACATACATGCTAAATTTCAGTTTCTTGCGCCGCGTAGTTTAGGCTGTAGCGTGTCTGTCAGTCAGTCAGTAACGCAAGGATTTTATATATTAAGATGAGTGTCGAGTATAATTCATTTGAATAAGTTGTCGTAAGTGCTTACATTTCAACTATAAGCCCTTATGATATGAATCAAAGATCGGCACAAACATTAGCCTGTATTTTAATCAGCAGTAGGCTCATACAGCATTTACGTTGAACTTATAAGTCATCATCACCGTCCTAACGTTATATCAGTTGCAACATGGGATCCGCTTACCAGTCCATCTTGAGTTGCCTGAATGTTCGCTTTTTCACAAAGTGACTGCCTGTCTGACCTTTGCAACCCAAAGGGGTAGTGATATTTCATGGTAAACACTAGTGCCAGATTCTTATGGGTACTGACGACCTATATAACGACTGGCTAAGATCTTCCTTGTGTCAGTTTATTCAGAGGTACGAATCATTATTGTATATCATTTATACCGTTATTTATTCATGATTCTTGCCAAACAGTCAACGGACTGCCGCTATAAGGCAACAGAAAAGTTACTTTGCCAAAAAACATAACTTTCAACCAATTTTCTATTAAAATTCCGCTTCGAGGCCACCTGTCCTTCACTTAAACTTACTAAAAGTACACCATAACTTGCCGAGTTCAAAATCATCAAGATCCTAATCAGCTGCCGTTATCGAAAGATCGAGAACTTTCTAGGCACCACGTTCAAAGGATTTTCAACTCATTTTCATGTTACTTCAAGTTTGAATAAGTTTTTTTATCGACACTAATAAAAGTTTGGACACTTCGGGGACTTTCGATTTATATGCAAATTTATTCTTTCATGCCACTTGTACATGAAGTGATAGCTATATTTAAGAGTAGGTGGATAGTTTTAATATAGGTATTTTCAAAATATTTTCCGATACCTTTGAGCTCGAAGCGATTGAAATACGAAAATACAAAAGGATCAGTTGGATAATCGATTTAAAGCTTTCCCGTTTCGGATTTTAGTAAGCAAGTAAGTTGCAAGCCGGTCGAAGAGAAAAAGAGGTATATAAACCTTAAAGCGGTTAAGACACATTAAATAAACGTGAATGAAAATGAATAATTGGATAAACTACTTCAAACTGAGCTTATTGCAACCATAAGTATTATTCTTATAACTTAATATTCTATACTTAATTTGATTAAGTTTACCTATTACCTAATTATGCAGGGAATGAGAAGGCATAAGAACACGAAGATGGTCTGCCATGCCATGGACTGAATAAATATTACCTGCTGTAGTCTAAAGTAGTTAAGTTAAGAGCCTCTATTAAACGACTGCAGCAGGCTTCAAACAGAAGGGGATGACGTGCTGTCGTGAAGCAAATTACATCTGCCCACACCAGTCCTACAATATGACGACCACGACCGTCCTGTCCGTGTGGTGACGGATTAAGAATACGGAATGTCACCACGCCATATCATCCCGTGGGTGTCGTAAGAGCCGACAGAGGGACCAAACTATGCAGAGAACAGCACTGTAAGAGAAGGAAAACTTGAAACAAACCCTATACCAACCCGTTTGGCCAGCGTGGTATAGTAGGCCAATTCCTCCTTTCAAAGGAGAGGCCTAGTCCAGCAGTGGACTGTAAGGGGCTGATGATGACCGTCCTGTCAAGAGCGCAATGGTTATCCATTGCGCTCTTGCAAGAAGATTTCAAAAAGTAATAAAGGATTTTTAGTTCACTTAATGCCGCCCGCGGCTTTTCTCTTTTAGACAGTAATACTTGTTCGTCAGAGTGCATTACTATTTTATTATTATACTTGACACTTGTGCGTAGTTCATAATATCTAAAACTTGCCGTCTACACCACAGTAAAGCAGAAAGGCAAATCTTTGTGGGATGAGGCTCAGAGGTGTGTGTGCCGCCACTTATAGTTTCTAAAGGCGATATTTACTTACAACGTTGCTAAAGTACCCGATACACGATATACCCATTGTTCCGAAACAAGTCGATATTCCAATTTCAGTGGCTATCGAATATGGCTATAACAATATTGTGGAACGTTAACCTCATCGTCTTTTGTATACCGATACTAGGCAATATATGCAGCAAGCATGGTTCGCTTTTAAAAGCCAAAATTGTGCTGCACTGCATGATTTGTGTAGTCAATGATTTATTAACGCGGTGAGTGTTGTAGGTTCGATCCCATACGAAACAGCAGTTCGTCTAATTACAATAATAAAATACTTGATTTGTCTTTTGACGCAAATACATATGTTTACAATATTTTTTAAACTGACGTCTGTATCCCCGAAGGGCTAGGCAGAGATGTAATATTACACCCTCATTTTGCCATGATATTTTAGCTCCCACGTAATAGGGGACGAGCCTATAGCCGTTACCGGGCACATCACCAGACTCCGTGCTGCTACTGAGAATTCGTAAAAACCCAGTAACACATTTGCCCGGCCCGGGAATTGAACCCGGGACCTCCGATCAACAGTCGCATACGCTATCCACTGGACCACGGAGTCAGTCTACTCATCATTTTCTAGTCAAAAAATATTTTCTGTTAGTATACCTACTCGTATATTTCATTGAACTTCTAAACGGATCGACTATTGTTGATGTCTTATTTATGTTCGTGATCGCCTGGATGGATTTGAATCACAGTTGAACCCAATAGAGTTTCTGCCATCGAGGTCAAACAAACGTTCCGGACAGGTCTCAGTCTTTCTAAGGATATGTAGCCAATGCCTAGTTCGCACGTAGCGCCTACACTAAATAGTCTAGCAACGCAAGTTTTTATTATTAGTTATTACGAGCATTATGTGCAATAGACCTTTTGAAGGCCTATTTTTACCCGACTGCGCGACGCAAAGGAGGGTGATGTGTTTATCAGTCTATTTATGTATGTATGTATGTATGTTTGTTTCTATGTGGCGTTCTAGAGACCAAATGCGTGGGCCGATTTTAATTATTCGTACGTCAATCGATTTGTCTTAACCTAGCGAGTGTCACTAAAGACATGACAGTAATCAAAATTCCCCACAGCTACAACCAGACGCCATATTGTCAAAATGAAAAAAAAAGTCGATGAACTATGTCAAGTGGGGTGTCGTTGAATAGGTATTTTAAAATCATCTTCAGGTTTCATTTATAATTTTTCATTTTAAATAATAGTTTAGGATATATAACGATTTAAAGTTGTTTAACAAAACAATAATTCTCGCTAATTTTCTTACTTATTGATTTAAGTTTTTATTTCTAGTATAAACGACATACAAACAAAAAAAACAGTGAAAAATCATGAAGAACAAATATTTTTGGTAAAAAAATAACTTTTATTAATCGCCAAGTCGCCGATTAAAAAAAAGTTTACCACGAAGCTCGATAGATGGCGTTATTGAACGTTGCATCTGAACGAAGTCAATGAATCGTAACTAAAAAATATAAAATAAAAAAAAATTAAAGAAAAACAAAAAACCCGACTGCGTAAGAAGTAATTTTAAAAAATACGTGAAAAAATTAACTTAAATAAAAACTAAAAATAAAGAAACAAGCCCAGTAGTTTAGAATTCAGTTAAGTAATACTAAATAACTACACAATTGAAATAGTTTTATAATCGATACACACTTAAAACAAATCCTAAATACTAATGCAGAACAGAACGACTCACAGTCGGGGCCCAGTCAAATTTTACCAATCAAATCATTGAGGTAAGTTGTAATTGTAAGTAATAGAGCAATGAATCAAATCTTCCTCGAGGGAAATCAGTCCAACTTTATTGGTTTCCACTTAGCTGCTTTCGACTGACGGAAATGTTTGACTGAAATTTTATTAGATTTATATTTTGTATCACTTTCGATGGGTTTAAAATTGTGTTGTGGAAGTGATTGCGAGGTTCTAAATTTATAGCTGTGAAGGTGTTTTAGTACTGGCACTGAATCTTGATATTTAATCGATTTTAAACTTTCGCGATTTGTATACATCATATTAACTTATTTAATGTATAAATACCTCGATATTTACGTAGGTATTTCAAGAGTAGAGTAGTGCTGTAAAAAGAGTGTATCGAAGTGTGTATATTGAATAGAAGCAAACATTTCGGGGATGCCACAATGGAGGCGGTAAGACCGATCTTGAGGGAGTGACTAGAGAGACGTCACGGCGTTCTCTTCGACTGACCTAGGTGTTGACTAGCATTGGTTGTTTTGGCCCCTTCATGTATTGGACTAGCTGAGAGGCGACTGCTACGATTTTGTCGAAGACACGGTGCAGCATGGCTGGGTGGGCTACAGGGGCACTGTGAATTGGTCGCAGTAGTCGATCGAACGCATTCTCGCTTCAAGCATTGGTACAAGTCATTGTTTGGTACGGGAGAGCCTGGCAAGCCAACGTCTCACTTGAAAAAAAAATAGAAGAAAAGTTCCCTGCCATACAGGCTTTTTTAATGCGAGGATTGGAATATTAATAGAAAAAAAATAAGAAAATTATCCCAAATAAGTTAAACAAGTCCAGCACAAAATAGTGGCATTGAAGAAAAAGTTTGCGTTGTTTTTCTTTCTTCTTATTTTTTTACTGACGTGCTATAGATACTACATGAATAACGCTCGGCGGCTATTGCTGACATTATACGTCACATTCTCTAAGATTGCCGGAACAGATCCAGATCATATTATACCAATGTATACCATATAATACCAATAATTATCACTACTTGAATTAGTTCAATTAGTGCGATCGGCGATCTGTTGACTCAGTAACAATCAGACTGTGTGATTGAATTACATTGATTCTGTGGCGTTGTTTTGTTGACATTAAATAGTATAAACTAAGTTTGAAACATATAGTATTGAGACACTTAGGAGAATTTTCTGCATTGATATTTAGGCTTGTAATGTCATTGCCTTACTAGCTGAGTTCGCGGTTACACCCACGTCACTTAGCGTTATTGCCTCACACTTGCACATGTAGCTTGATGTTAACATTATAGCCTTTAGCGGCCCTCAATAAATAGGCTAAACAACACAAAAAGTTTAATTCAAATCGAACCAGTAGTCTCTGAGATTAGCGACATATATAAAATAGAGGTATTCCTCATTTTTTCCCGCAGAGTAAATCTTAATTAACCGTTTCTCCCGATGCCGTGGGAATTTCGGGAAATTCCTTCTTAGTACAACCCAACAGCAACCAAGGAACAGACATGCGAAATTTCCGCTTCCTGCGCCTAATAGTAATGGCCATAGGTCATCTGCCTATCAGTAATGTATGAGTTTTATATAATTATACAGATTTAATATATACAAAGACATACATACAAAGACTATTTTATTAAAGTAACTGCCTCGTCAGGTATTCTCTTTCTTACCCCGTCTTTGACTGATGCTAAAGTCGACAATTACTGCTTAGTAATAGTATTTTTTTCTCAAGCACTTAAGGTAATAGCAGATCTTTGCCAACACTTATGCCTCTAACCATTTCTACTACAAAATACAACCTTAAAAAGTACACACTTACTTCCAAGGACATTCTGGCATTCCAAAATTCAATTTGAATTCAAGACTACCACTAAGGGTAGCTCTAGAAAATTTTCTCAAAGCCTAAATTCAAATCTTGATCACCTACTACTTTACTTACTTTGCTCAATCGAGGCACGTACCCACATACTTGTGTATAAAAAAAGCTTGACTTAACCCTTGTCTAATTTACATCTACACTTAATACCTCCGCAAGTTGTGAGATAAAGCTCGGCTAACGGCTTATATTTCGGCAATTCAGTGAATAGGGACACTTTGTTGGCACAAGCAAAATTAGAAAACCCTAAAATTTTTAAATTTCTTTGGCAATGTTACAGGTACCCCACAAAATTATTATAATTATCAGGATAAGCTTTTGGAATCAGCAGTCGGGTGTCAACAAGGTGACCCTCTTGGACCAGTCATTTTTAGTTTAGCAATACACCCCATTATTCGGCAAATAAATTCTAAATTTAATGTATGGTTTTTAGATGACGGGACTCTAAGAGGGGATCCAGATATTGTATTACAAGATTTAGCTCTTCTTAAAAATAAATTCGCATCTATTGGCTTGGAACTAAATTATAGTAAATGTGAGCTGTTTATAAATACAACAGACTCCACAAAAAGACTTTCGATACTATCTAAATTTAATAATTTGGCATCAAAATTATTGATAAGACATCTCTTCGCCTCCTAGGTTCTCCAGTATTTGAAGAATCTTTCGATTCTTTCATAAAGGAAAAGATACAAAATTTCTGTGAAGTTTCAGATCGCCTATTCAAAATTAATATTCACTCGGCCTATACTATTATTTGATATTGTCTTTTCGTCCCAAAATTCACACATGCCTTAAGATCTTCTCAACTTTGGAAAAAATATGCACTTATAGAACAAGTCGACAAAATTATCCAAAGTACTTTAAAGAGAATATTAAATGTGGACTTGGACGACCGAGCCTGGCTACAAGCGTCATTGCCTATACGTCTGGGTGGGCTCGGTGTACGCAAAATTTCTAGTGCCAGTTTACCGGCGTTTCTGTCTTCAGTTCACTTCACGGAAGAGTTAACTAGGAAAATTTTATCACCTACACTAGTTAACTCAGAAGTGCTGTGCAAAACCGAAGCTGTAAACGCCTGAAAAATAAAATGAAAATGGCTTGTCCAAGCACTGATTTGCCTACCAACCTATTCTCCCAAAGACAGTGGGACGCACCGCTTTGTGACATTGTAAGGAAAAGTCTTTTAGATACAACTTTTAATGTTGCAGAGCGTGCTCGCTTGCTGGCTGTGGGAGAATGGGAATCGGGTCTGTGGCTTCAGGCACTACCATCGTCCAACACTGGAACCATGTTGGACGATGAGACGTTCCGTATCGCCACTTGTCTTCGTTTAGGTGCTCCGTGTGTTTCTCCGCATCGATGTCATTGTGGAGAAGACGTCGATAGCCTCGGACACCATGGGCTTTCTTGCAGCAGAAGCGCTGGTAGAATTCCCCGTCACGCTCATCTGAATGACATAACTCGTCGTGCTCTTGTTGCGTCTGGCGTACTAGCTGTAATTGAACCAAATGGTTTGTTACGCGACGACGGTAAGAGACCTGATAGTATGTCATTGTTGCCTTGGAAAATGGGTAGGCCTTTGGTGTGGGACGCAACCTGCGTAGACACCCTCGCGCCATCACATGTTCCAAGCACGGGAAGCCATGTTGGCGCTGCTGCTGCAACTGCGGAAATCCTCAAACGTCGCAAATACAGTAATTTAGTGAGTAATTACGTGTTTGAGCCAGCGATAGCCTAGTGGAGATACCAACAGACTGCCATGCAGATGGTATCAGGTTCGAATCCACGGCGCGCACCAATAACTTTTCGGAGTTATGTGCGTATTGAATTATTAATTATCGCTTGTCCCGTGCCTCGGAGAGCACGTTAAGCCGTCGGTCCCGGTTGTCATGAAGATCTTTGACAGTCGTTACAGGGCGTCAGTGCCTTCTAAATAAACTGACACTAGTCTAAACCATGGAATATCGCTATCCCTTCGGGTTGCGGTGGTCAGACAGGCAGTCGCTCTGTGGAAAAGCTAATATTCAGCCAAATAGGGTTAGACTAGTAAGCGGACCCCAGATTGAAAACTGGGACAACGCTAGGAGGATGATGATACGTGTTTTAGCCGTTTGGGGTGGAAACGCTAGGCTCATGGGGTCCGAGCGCTCGTTCACTATTTCGGGAAATTTCGAAACGTTTAATCGACGTCTCACGTGACCAGAGGGCTGGTTTATTCTTTGCTCAGAGAATCAGCATTGCCATCCACCGTGGCAATGCTGCCAGCCTTCTGGGCACGTTACCCGATGACATTGATGCGGAGGCATTTTACGACGCCTAAACCTTGTAAATATTTTCAATTTTTAATTTCTTCTTCGGTTTTTTTTGTACATATACTATTTAGACATTAAGATTAGATTAAGCTACATATAGATTATAATATTATGTTTATTTAATGTATAATTATAAAGAAATTTCTTAAATAAATTCCAACACAGTCAAAAAAAAATTAAAAAAATATATATATACAGACAGATTACATCTCGGGTTTTAGTTTCGATTTCTTAAATACATACATACGTAGTCTCACGCCTATAACCCCGAAGAGGTAGGCAGAGGTGTATTTCTACACCCACTTTTTGCCAGATATACTTTAGTCCCACGTAATAAGGTGCGAGCCTATTGCCGCACCGGGCACATTTCTAGACTCCGTGCTGCTACTGAGAATTTTATGAGAGAAAAACCCAATAACACTGCCCGACTCAGGAATCGAACCCGGGACCTCCCGATCCCACGCGCACATTTATGCCGCGAGACCAACGAGGCAGTCGTATAGGGTTTGATGTCGAGTTTTCCGTCTCTACGCAAAGATGGTATTTGTATCGTGTTATCCCTTAGTCGCCTCTTACGACACCCACGGGAAGATAGGGGGTGGTGACACTTGTATTCTATGCCGTCAACCACACGAAAATGAGGTAGTCTGTATTAAAGGTTTTATATTTCTTAAATAAAAACCTTTAATACAGACTACCTCATTCATTGTGGTATTGACAATATCTGTGCAGAAACGAAAAATCATTCATGTTTGTCCCTTCATCGAAGAAATCCAAATGCTATACATTTGCTAACCTAACAGAAGATTGCAAATTAGTTATGTGGAGAAAAGTCTTAGATATAGTTAAATCTTATTTAGTAACGGTGTTTTCTGAGTGCAAGTACATATCTTACAATTCTCTTTGTCTGGTTAAGTTAGGAAATAAGGCGTCGTTATATTTTGCTTATGTTTTCTAGTAAAAAAGCTGAAAGGAGTATGGGGACGCATAAAAGTATAAATAAAATGAAAGAATAGATGGTTTCAAAGTTCCGAAAAAATTGTGTCAGTGGATCAATTAACATCCTGATTTTCGTCTATGATTTAATTAAATCTTAGTCTTTATAATAGCTAAGTAGCCGCTGATTCAATATCCGACCTATTAATGCACTTGGAGATATATTGAGACACATATTTGAGTTAAGTGCCATGTTAAATATGTCAAACATATAGGTATATTAAATCTTTTAATACATGGTTAGATCGAATATTGAAACCGGCCGTAAGTCACCAATGAAAAAAGCTTTAAGCAAGTCACCACTATTGAAAAACTGGCAAAAACTTAATAATAATAATAATAAACCAACTTTACGGCGTATCGTGACCGCATGCTGCCTCTGTTTCAGGGCTGCGAACCAGCTGTCAACGTTTCGGCACAGCGACTGTCGGATCAAGTGCGGGCTATCCAGCGCTGCCACTTGCTGGATAACGACGCACTTGAGAGGCTACGATCTGACTTACTACGTAACCCGCCTATCCCTTCTTCTACGAGTAGTGATTTACAAGTTGCAAATATTGTCAGACCGCAAAGGACTGTTGAAGAGGTGCATAGTAGGGATACACAAGTAAGTACCCAGTACATAGATGAATTAAGGAGTACTTTGGAGTGCACTATTCGGGAGTATCGTTTTGTGAATACCGCAGATAGGCCTCGCTTACCGCGTTTGCCCACACACAAGAAAAATATAGCACTGGTGTGTGCCCTGGATTCACTATTGTCCACGTACTTAGACAATAGTGAAGATCTTAGCGATACCCACTCGATTCTGTACTGTGCGGCTGTTACAGCGTGTCGAGTGGCAGGTATTAAAATACCAAATGGTAGTAATACTGCCCCTCGAACTAATGCTGTACCGGCCTGGCAGTGCAGGATTGAGCGTCGTATCGCTGAGGCCAGGGCGCTCATCGGAAAGCTAATTTGCTTCAGGTCGGGCAATACAAGACCGAGAGTGATGCGTTTTGTGACTCGGGCGTTCTTGGGTACGGGCCTTAGTCGCCAAGAATACGAATCACGAGTCACAGAACGCATCGACTACCTGAAGCAAAAAGTTTGTGCGTGGGCAAACCGTTTAAGACGGTACAAAAGGCGTGTGGACCGATACACCCAGAATAGGGCATTCCAAAAAGATGAAAGGTGGGTGTATAGAAGTTGGGAGCGGACTGATCCAAGTGTGGATGATGGGCGTCTACCGGATGCTGAGGCAACGAACGCTTTCTGGCGCAGCATTTGGTCGATGCCCATCAGCCACACTGAGGGTGATTGGTTTGGGGATGTTAAGCGAGCATGTGAGGGAATACCTCAAATGCAGAGCGTAGCCATTGAAACAACGGATATAGCTTGTGCAGTCCGTTCATTATCTAACTGGAAATCAGCGGGACCGGACGGACTGCACAACTTCTGGTTGAAATGGCTACGTAGTGCCCATGCTCGGTTGGCATCCCAATTCCAGGCATCTTTGGAATCGGGCTCGATCCCAACTTTTATGACAACTGGTATCACTCACCTGCTCTTTAAGTCAGGTTGTACCAAGGACCCCAAAAATTATAGACCGATAACGTGTCTACCGACTATGTATAAACTTCTTACATCCATTTTGAGGACGAAGATGTTATCACATATAAGAAATAATAACATTATGTCAGTGGCTCAAAATGGATGTAAGAATGGGGCCCGTGGTACAAAAGAGCTACTCCTATTTGACATGGCCATTAGCCAGCAGGTGCGTTGCAATCGAAAGGATCTGGCGACATGCTGGATAGATTACAAGAAGGCCTACGACTCCGTGCCACATACGTGGCTCTTGAGGGTGCTGGAGTTATATAAAGTCGATATAACTCTATGCACCTTCTTGAAAGCATGTATGGGGCAGTGGAGTACGGTCCTTCGCTATCCAGGGTGTCGGCAGATTCGCGATTGCGGTGCTCCTCTAAAGATCGAACGGGGTATATTCCAAGGTGACAGTATAAGTCCCTTGTGGTTTTGTCTAGCTCTGAATCCTCTCAGCACTCTGCTAGAGGGGTCTGGGCTAGGCTATTGGTTGCAGCATAGAGGTCAAGTTATATCCCACCTTTTTTATATGGATGACCTTAAACTATTTGCCCCCACCACTTTCCAATTGACAGCGTTACTAAAAGTAACTGAAACTTTTAGTAATTCTATCAAGATGGAATTTGGTGTGGATAAGTGTGCGGTCATGTATGTAAAACGAGGTGGTATTGTGGAATCTGATGGAATAGAGCTTTCAGATTCCACAAAACTTAGATCTATATCTGCAACCGAGACTTACAAGTATCTGGGTATGTCGCAGGCCTTAGGTATTGCTGAGACTGCCATGAAACAATCATTGCGGGAGCGCTTCTTTGGCCGCCTGAAGAAAATACTGAAAAGTTTTTTATCAGGCGGCAACAGGGTGCGTGCCTATAATGGTTGGGCCATGCCAGTCTTAGCGTACTCCTTCGGCATACTCAGATGGACTCAATCAGAACTGGACGCCTTGGACAGAAAAGTCCGTTGTCTATTGACTGAATATCGAATGCATCACCCGCGGTCGTCAGTAATGAGGTTGTACATCCCGCGGAAATGTGGTGGTCGTGGTTTCTTAAGTGCTAAGGACCTTCACAACCGCGAGGTGTACAACCTTAGAGAATATTTTCTCAAGACGGACACGGGTGTGCATCGTGATATTGTTGCTGTAGACAACGGACTTACCCCGTTGGGTCTGGCAAAAGAGAGCTGGCGCAAACCTGTTGTACTAAGTATTGAGGAGCGCAGGGATGTATGGAAGGGCAAGGAGTTGCATGGACGTTTTTATCGGGCCTTACATAGGCCTGATGTAGACTTCATGTCATCAGTTGCTTGGCTACGGTTCGGTGATCTATTTGCAGAGACCGAAGGTTTTGTCTGTGCAATTATGGACGAAGTTGTCATGACGAACAACTACCGTAAGTATATTCTGAAGGATGGGACTGTTGACATATGTCGGGCGTGTCACCAGCCCGGCGAATCCCTCAGACATATAGTTTCCGGTTGTTCTCGTCTTGCCAACGGCGACTATTTGCACAGACACAATCAAGTAGCCAGGATCGTCCATCAGCAGCTTGCCTTAAAATACAGCCTTGTACCCTTTGAAGTACCGTACTACAGGTATGTGCCCGATCCAGTTCTCGAAAATGGCCGTGCCACTATGTACTGGGATCGATCTATCATCACCGATAGGACTATCGTGGCTAACAAGCCAGATATCGTGGTGATAGATCAATCAGAACGCCTTGCAATGATCGTTGATGTCACTATTCCCCATGACGAGAATCTCGTGAAGGCCGAAAAAGACAAGGAAATCAAGTATTTGGACCTGGCTCACGAGATTGTCGACATGTGGGATGTGGACTCGGCGATCATTGTACCGATAGTCGTGTCAGTTAATGGTCTCATTGCCAAGAGCCTCGATCACCATCTCAAGAGGCTCTCGTTAGGCGGCTGGATCAAGTCCTCCATACAAAAGGCAGTATTGTTGGACACGACGCGCATAGTTCGGAGGTTCCTCTCTCTGGAGCCCTAACCACGGGTAGCTTGGTCCCTGTGCCCGGTACCGGTGGGTCTCCGTGGTCCTATTTTATATGGTTAAATTTTATTTGTATTTTTATAAGAGTGATTTAATTATGTAAAATAAGACGATGAGATAAAATTAGTGAATAAAGAGGAATAATAATAATAAAGTGCGAGCCTGTAACGGTTGGGTCATGCCACTCTTGATGTACTCTTTCGGCATACTCAAGTGGACTCAGACTGAACTGGATGAGATTGATAGGCGAGTCCGTTCATTGTTGACCACATATCGAATGCATCACCCATGTTCGTCTGTAATGAGGTTGTACATCCCGCGGAAGTGCGGGGGCCGAGGGTTTCTAAACGCTAAGACCCTTCACAATCGCGAGGTGTACAACCTTAGGGAATATTTTCTTAAGGGCAGTGTGGATGTGCATCGGGATGTGGTTGCAGTTGACGGTGGCCTAACCCCGCTCTCTTTGGCGAAAGAGAACTGGCGCAGGCCTGTAGCTTTAGGCGTCGACGACCGCAGGCTTGTGTGGCAGAGCAAGGAGCTGCATGGTAGATTCTCCCGGGCCCTTCACGGACCTGATGTAGATCAACTAGCTTCTGTGGCCTGGCTACGTTTTGGTAATCTCTTCGGAGAAACCAAAGGTTTTGTCTGTGCAATTGCAGATGAAGTTATCAAGACGAGAAATTACCGGAGGTATATCATGAGGGACGGCACAGTAGATATGTGTCGGGCTTGCAACCGACCTGGTGAGTCCCTCAGGCATATGGTCTCCGGTTGTTCTCGTCTTGCTAATAGCGAGTACTTGCACAGACACAACCAAGTAGCCAGGATCATACATCAGCAACTGGCTCTGCGATACGGGCTTGTAGACGTCGAGTTGCCATATTACAGGTACGGCCCTGAGCCAGTTCTCGAGAATGGTCATGCAACATTGTACTGGGATCGATCTATTGTCACAGATAGGACTGTTGTTTGCAACAGGCCTGATATTGTGATAATAGATCGATCAGAGCGCCGCGCAATGATTGTTTACATTACTATCCCACATGACGAGAATCTCGTGAAAGCAGAAAAAGACAAACAAGAGAAATATTTGGACTTGGCTCACGAGATTGTCGATATGTGGGATATAGATTCAGCAATCATTGTTCCGATAGTTGTGTCCGTTAATGGACTTATAGCCAAAACCCTCGAACGCCATCTAGAGAGGTTAAAACTAGGCAGCTGGGTCAAGAGTTTGATGCAAAAGGCAGTTCTTTTGCAAACGGCACGCATTGTGAGGAAATTTCTGGCTCTGGAGCCCTAACCACCGGTGACTTGGATCCTATTCCCGTCGTCGGTGGGAATCTATTTTTATATTTTTAAATATCATTTTTACTTTTTTTTGAGTGTTATATTTAAAAATGTAAAAGATAGGATAAATATGAAAATAAAGAGAATAATAATAATAATATGCACTCTATGCATGGGCAAACCGTATAAGGCGATACAAAAAAAGAGTGGATCGGTATTGCCTGAATCGCACATTCCAGAGAGACGAGAGGTGGGTGTACAGAAGATGGGAGATTGAGCTTGATGTTGATTGGGACTGTTGAGCGAGTATGCGAACAAATAACAACAATGGAGCCAATATCAATAACAGATGATGATATAGCCAGTGCAGTCCGTTCGTTACCAAACTGGAAATCAGCGGGACCGGACGGGCTGCACAATTTTTGGCTCAAATGGCTCCGTGGTTCGCATACTTGCTTAGCATCTCAATTCCAATTGTCGAAACATGTAGCTGATAATTCTATTTTCAATAAAGATCGAGTGTTTTAAATATAATTAGTTTTTATTATAAGTCAAATCGATTAGATCGATTGAGTAACATTTTGTTTAGTCTATTGAAAATTTCTGACAATGGTCACACTGAACTGTCACTTGCTTCTTGCCTTGAAAAATTACCACGTTGTCGTCTCGTATGCAAAATATCGCCTTTTGAATTAACGCGAATTGAATTAACTTGTATAATTGAACTAAATTGAGTAAACCGTCTTGAATGCCGCCTGATCTAGTGCTGGCAACGGTAAATTGTGATAAAAGACATTGTGAACTATTGATTGACATTTGTGAAAATTGTGAATCAGGTATCGACGTCCACGTGCCAACGTGTCTTGAAAACGTCGCGTTTGCAGCTTAATAGCTAAGTATAAGATACTTCATTAATTTATTTTGGCCAATATACTTGTATGAATGTGTCTAATTTAGCTCAAGCCTGACATCTGTAAAGATATCGGGTAAGTGAAATATAATATTGATAGTTGTAATTTGGATTTCAATTCATCACTGTGCAACACAGTACATTTGTGTCTGAGATTTGTTGTGGCTGACAAGGGCTGATGAATAGAGTCACGCTTCCACAAATCTGCTGCAATTAATCCCAGCTCCTTCTAGCCAAATTCTAGACATAATTTTTGGTAGCAGAGCGTAGTTAACTGTGCATATATTGTAAACTTGTATCTGAGCTAAGCATCTCATTTGTTAACAGTGTTGTAGTGTTCTCAGGTCAGTATTGTCTAAAATACAAAATATTTAATTGTATAAGTTGACCTAGATAATTTGAAACACATTGTCACACATAACTTCAATCAGTAATTGTTGAAATCTAGCATAAATTTGTTGCTGTTACTATAAATAAGTCAGTTTGTTTGGATACATAACAGCTGTATGTATCAATAAATTTAGTAAATTTAGTTTATAATATCATAATTATATTAAGTTTGAACCTTTGTTTGTTATAATATAAAGATAATATTGTTAGGTAACACATATTCTGTGCTTACTTACTATTGTATATCTCAAATAATACAGCCAGTCTGTCTGTTGCAAGTAATTAGTTAATTTATTTGAATATTTAACCTTAATTAACTTATTCGAAGGTTCAACTTTTGATAACTTTGACTTTGTTTTGTGTCAATATATATTGAAACTATTAATTTTGTTCCACAGTAGATACCTGTCACTTGCCTGCACTTGCAGTAAACAGGCTTATACTTTGTTGGTTTCAAAGAATTAACAAATATTAAGTTTTGATTGTTAATTTTATTTAACGCTTGTCCGGGCTCTTTTGGATTTTGATTATGTCAGCTATCAAGGACTTGCGTGCGGCTGCTGGTGCTATTGCATCAGATTTGCGCTGGTTTGCCTCGGCCAGTGCTTTAGTGAACCGGCCTGATCGCCAGCAGGCCTTACTACAAAGGTACGAGCGGATTGACGATCGCCTGGCAAGTGTGGAACAGCCATTCCGCACTTTCAGCGCTTGCTGTCTCGAAGTGTCAGTCAACGATTTCAGCGCTGACCAGCGAAATAAGGTCAGCGAAGACTATGCCCAGGTCGTAGACCTGTATGATACTGTCTCCAATACTGCGAGACAACTAGTTGCCGATAGGGAAGGGCAACCCGGCCTGAAGCAGGAGCTTCCTAGGTCAGCACCGGGGCTGGTGAGTAGGCTCCCTACTTTGGACCTCCCCCATTTTGATGGCTGCCTAGGAAGCTACCTGGGCTTCGCTAATTTGTTCGGCAGCCTGGTCAATGACAGGGCTGACCTTCGGCCAGCACAAAAATCGGCATATTTAATGTCGGTTCTGAATGGGGAGGCTAAGGGCCTCATCCAGCATCTGCCCGTGTCTGACGAGGCGTACCAGACGGCTCGGGACCTAATTAGCCGTAGGTACCATAATAAGCGTGGCCTCGCCGACACGCACATCGAGCAGATTTTGGGTTTGCCGACGCTCACCCGGGTCTCTGGGTTGCGCACCCAACTTTTGAACCCGCTTTTGGTGGCCATCAACGCACTTAAGTGCCTTGACCTGCCCGTGGACCAATGGTCCTATCTATTGGTGCACATTGTACTGAAAAAGCTGCCTGCCGACCTGAGGTCGCGTTTTGAGCAGCGCTTTGGTGGGGATAGCGCGACCCATCTGCCCCCCTTTGCTGACCTGGAGAGGTTCCTGGAGGATGAGTGCCGGGTCTTGGAAAACTCCGGTGGTGACACGCCGGCTAAGACGCAGCCGCCCAAGGTCAAGGAGCAGGCTCGCGTTCACACCCGAGCCAATGTTGACCGGCGCCCTCCTCGCTTTGCAGTCACACAGAGCCCAGTGGAGTGCTCCTACTGCAAGGTCACGGGGCACAGAACGACCAGTTGTAGGGCATTCTTGGACCTGCATGTCGCCTCTCCTAGGGGCATCGCGAATGCCCGCCGCCTTTGCTTCTCTTGTTTGGGGTCCCACTACCAGCGAGACTGCCCAAATTCTCGCCCCTGTCCTCACTGTGGAGGACAGCATTTGGACATTCTCTGCATGAATGCCAGAGAGGTAGGCCGCTTGTCCAACCAGCCGACGCCGCGCACGGGCGGGTGTTTTGAAGGTGGCAGCCGAGGCTAACCGGCACGCAGCCGAGAGTCGCCTCGCTCAATTGATCGCCACTCGCCCCACTTGGAGAACAATAGCGTGCACACGCCTCCTCTCTCTCGCGCACCTGAATGTGCTGTTCAGCGTCACCAGCACCATGACTGCTGCCCCAGGTACTCCCCTCCTTTGGCGGAGCGTCCCCGCCTTGACTCACGCCCACCTCGTTTTGGGCGGGTGCATCATTATGACCCCCCACAGATGGCGCGCGGATCAAGTCATCGCGCCTTTGAGGACTTCAAGCCGCACCCTCGCTTTGACTTGCCTGGTCCTGGCCAACGGTCGCCGCCCAGGCAACAATAGGTCATTGACCCCTGCCCTATAACTCCAACCTCCCCCATTGAGACCGTTATCCTACCAACGGTTGCTGTTAGGGTCTGGGGACCCACGGAGACCTCTGTTGTTGTCCGTGCTATATTGGACACAGGTTCACAAGGTTGCATTGTTTCCACTTATTTGGTAGGGCAGGTTAAATTAAATATGGGTTTATTTCCAAATTGTATACGGGGCATAGGTGACGTAGCCCCTAATGTTGAAGGGCAAGTTAAGGTTTTGTTTGGCCCTGTTGAATCTTCACACCCGAGGATTAAAACCTCGGCTATAGTGTTGAAGAATATTTTGGGTATGCACCCACAGAAGCAGCTACCTGCTGCTGTGGTAAATTTGACATCGGGATTGGAACTGGCAGACCCCAAATTTGACACACCGGGACAAATCGACTTGTTGATTGGCTCTGATGTCCTCGGTGGAATTTTGATTGGTGGGAAACGGGTCTTGGTGCCAAATGGTTTGACTGCCATCCCGACCATATTTGGATTTGCTTTGATGGGCCCTGCACCTAGGGACCCCCCTCCACCCGAACTTGATTATTTGTTGGCTGTAGGCTCCGCTCTCTCTGATGCGGTTCAGAGCTTTTGGGAGGTAGAGGAGCCCCCTCAAGCTGCCCGTTTGAATCCAGAACATGAAGAGTGCGAGCTGTTCTTCCAGAACAACACGGGTCGACTCCGTTCTGGTCGGATCATTACGAGGCTACCTTTTCTGTCTGTTCGGCCTCCGCTTGGTGAGTCACGACCTTTAGCCGAAAAGAGATTGTTGGCTATGGAGCGTCGCATGGGTCGTGATCCGGAGCTCAGACAGAAGTATATTGAGTTCATGAGAGAATATGAACAATTGGGACACATGTCAGTGTCAAATTTGGATTGGCGTTCGGTGGAGCATTACTTTCTCCCGCATCATGCTGTATCGAAGCCATTGACTGGCAAGCTGCGCACAGTGTTTGATGGTTCTGCGCAGACTTCAACAGGCGTATCCTTGAACCAGTGCTTGCATTCTGGTCCCAAGTTGGTCAAGGACCTTTGTGACGTCATCACCAGCTTCCGACGACATCAGGTTGTCTTTGTGGCCGACATAAAAATGATGTTCAGGTCTGCCTGAACATCATTTTTATGTCGGCTAATAGTCTGCTATTATCCACCCTGATGACCGTCGCTTCCAGCTGATCCTTTGGAGAGAGTCTCCTCGTGATCCCATGGTCGTCTACGAGCTCAATACTAATACGTACGGGTTAAGGTCAAGCCCCTACTTGGCAATACTTTCTCTTTGGGAGCTCGCAGACCGAGAAGGCTTACGTTTCCCACGAGCCTCCGCCATCTTGAAAGACGATATTTACGTCGATGACATTTGCTCGGGCGCCTCCACAGCGGACGAGGCAATCCTCCTGCGGGACGAATTGATAGGTATTTTGGCCTCCGCTGGTTATGAGTTGCGTAAATGGATTTCCAACTCACCAGCGCTTTTGGAAGGCTAGCCAGAGGATCATCAGCAAGATCCACATCTATTTGAGATTTTTGACAACCCCGCCATGATGGCTGTTCTCGGCGTTCAGTACAGACCAGTTCAAGACATCTTTACGTATAACGTAGACTTGAAACTGCCTTGTTCTTGCACTAAACGTCTCGTGTTGTCTACTGTCGCCAGAACCTTTGATCCGAACGGTTGGATTTGTCCTATCATATTTTGGGCAAAATGCTTCTTGCAGAAGCTTTGGACAGCAGGATTGACCTGGGACGAACCTCTACACGGTACTCTTGTTGAGGTATTACTTAAGGTAACCGAAACCTTTAGTAATTCTATCAGGATGGAATTTGGTGTGGATAAATGTGCGGTCATGCATGTGAAGAGAGGCAGGATTATGGAATCTGCAGGGATACAACTCTCAGATTCCATACAACTTAGATCCCTCTCCCTAACCGAGACCTACAAATACCTGGGTATGTCGCAGTCTTTGAATATTGCTGAGACTGACATGAAACAGACGTTGCAGGCTCGTTTCTTTGGCCGCCTGAGAAAAGTACTTAACAGTCTTTTATCAGGTGGCAACAAGGTGCGGGCCTGCAACGGGTGGGCCATGCCAGTCCTAATGTATTCCTTCGGCATACTCAGGTGGACCCAGACGGAACTCGATGCCCTGGATAGAAAAGTCCGTTCAATGTTGACTGCATCTCGGATGCATCATCCACGCTCGTCGGTGATGAGGTTGTACATGCCGCGGAAATGTGGGGGTCGAGGCTTTTTATGTGCAAAGACCCTCCATAACCGCGAGCTGTACAACCTCAGAGAATATTTTCTGGGAATGAACGTGGATGTGTACCGCGATGTAGTTGCCGTTGATACAGGACTTACCCCGCTCGCTCTAGCTAAAGAGAACTGGCACAAACCTGCAGTACTTAGTACTGACGACCGAAGAGAAATACGGAAGGGCAAGGAGCTGCATGGACGGTTCTATAGAGCTTTACATGACTCAGACGGCAATTTAAAAGCTTCTATAGCCTGGATACGTTTCGGTGATCTCTTCGGAGAAACCGAAGGTTTTGTCTTTGCAATTATGGACGAAGTTGTCATGACAAACAACTACCGAAAGTATATACTGAGGGATGGTACGGTTGACATATGTCGGGCGTGTCACCGGCCCGGGGAATCTCTCAGGCATATAGTATCCGGTTGTTCGAGTCTTGCCAATGGTCAGTATTTGCACAGACACAACCAAGTGGCCAGGATAATCCATCAGCAACTAGCCCTTAAATATGATCTCATTGGTTCTGAGGTACCGTACTACAGATATGTGCCCGACCCAGTTCTCGAAAATGGTCGTGCATTGTTGTACTGGGATCGGTCTATCATTACAGACAGGACTATTGTAGCCAATAAGCCTGATATTGTAGTGATAGACCGAGCAGAGCGACTCGCAATGATAATCGATATCACCATACTGCATGACGGCAATCTCGTGAAAGCAGAAAAAGAGAAAGAGATTAAATATTTGGACCTAGCTCACGAGATTGTTGACATGTGGGATGTGGATTCGGTGATCATTGTGCCGATAGTTGTGTCGGTGAATGGATTAATCGCCAAGAGGCCAACACCTGAAGAGGCTCACACTAGACAGCTGGATCAAGTCTTTGATTCAGAAGGCAGTTCTTCTCGACACGGCGCGCATTGTGAGGAAGTTCCTGTCTCTGAGGCCCTAACCACCGGTGGCTTGGTCCCTGTACCCGACACTGGTGGGTCTCCGTGGTCCCTTTTATATTTTTAAATGATTTTTTTCTAATTGTACTTTAATAATATAAAAGTGTGCCAAGTGAAGAGTAATAAATGAAGTGAATAATAATAATATATTTATTTGCAAGAAACACGGTAGGTACATAGTTGTTACATGATTTTATAAATGAGCATCGACATGTTTCGCCGGCTCAGCGGCATGCAAATTAATTCCCAAATTCAGGGTATAATATAACTTTGTGAGATGACAATTATAATAAAATTCTATTAATAACCCTACTTGCACAATACTAATTCTAACTTCTTATTATAATCAAAAAGTAATAAAAGTATTTAGAAATAATCTTATAAGGAAATAGGTACATTAACGAATTATTACACATAACCAACAATAATACATATTTATTTATGCTTGTATCTTAAAGCAAGGTCCAGAGTATAGAATCTACACGGATATTTCACGAAATACTCGTTAATGGAATAAAAACATTCCTGTGATAGCAAGATTCGTAACTCAACGCAAAATCTTTTAAAAGGTAGATGAGTTATTGACTTGGGTAAGGCATTGTATATTAAAGGCGCCATGTAAACGCAGCTCCGTCGAAAAATCTCTAACCTAGGAACCGGTATATGGTAATTTAACTGATTTATTTGCCTTCTATTTGAATTATCCTTTGGTTCAAATAGTGCAGGATGAGATCTTAGAAATTTACAAATTTCATATATATATATATGCATGGCACAGTTAAAAGTTTATGTGACTTGAAAACTGGCCTACATGAGTCAGACCATGCCATATTAAGTATAGCGCAGATGCACTTCTTTTGTTCGATAAAGACTTTTTCGATTTCCACAGAGTTACCCCATACAACTATACCGTATCGAATTACCGAGCAAATTAAAGCATGATACACCATCAAAGATGTTTGCCTAGATGTGACATCTTTAACTTTTCTTAGGGCAAATATAAATTGATTTATTTTTTTTGCAAACAATTTCTACATGGTTTTTCCAAGTGAGATGCTCATCTAGGGTAACGCCCAAAAACCGTGCACTTTGTACTTGATCTATAATAGTATTATTATATCCAACATTAAGTCGTACGGGTTTACTTTTGCTAGTTTTAAAGTGCCGAACATTAGTTTTGGAAATATTTATTTTTAGGTTATTTAAATTTAACCAATTTATGATGTCATTTAATGTTTTACTAATATCGGAGTCAAATTTTTCCCTATTTTTACAATTGATGATAATTGTGGTGTCATCAGCAAAAAGTATATTTTGATGTTTTATTACTTGAGGTAGGTCATTTACATAGAGAAGAAACAATAACGGTCCTAAGATACTACCTTGCGGTACACCACAATTATTGATTCTTGGTTCAGATTCGAATTGTGCCAACTTATTCTCTAAATAATTATATTTCGTTATCCTTGTAATTTGCTTTCGATTTTGCAAGTAGGACTGGAACCATTTTTTTGCTGGACCTCTGACACCATATTTTTCTATTTTTACTATAAGTCTCTCGTGATCCACAAGGTCAAATGCCTCACTTAAGTCCAAAAATAGCGCACAAGTAGAAATTTTGTTATTAATATTATTCAAGACTAGAGGACGCCAGCAGCTACGCCTGCAATTTTTTAAATTTACCCGTTTTGGCGGATTTCGTGGGAATTTCGGGAAATCCCTTCTTAGTGCACCCCTACGGTCCCCAAGGAACATACGTGCCAAATTTCAGCTTCCTGCGCCAATAGTTTCGGCTGTAGCGTGTCTGTCAGTCAGTCAGTAACGAAAGGATTTTAAGGTGGATACAGACTTTGCGAGGCATGCGCTACGAACGGCGCACAACGAATGCCTCTGTTTGAGCGCGTGCGTGTTGAAAAACTATACCAACATATGCTCGGGTCGAGCCATCACGTACGAAGCAAACGCCTCGTTTGTCTGTCTTCATGTTTGTTGCGAGGCATGTGCTACGCACAGACGCGCGTGCGAGCCGCGCGTATGCGCAGTGTGGCAGCCGGCTCATTGCGAGCAGTGCGTTGCGTTTGGACGGTTGTGTCCGCTCCGCTGTGATGTTCGCGCGCATTATGGACGACAAAGAAATTTTATTACAGCTTATTTCCGCATTTATAACGCAGGCGTAAGAACTTTTTAACCCACCAACGTCGACGACTACTTTCCCTCCTTTTTTTTTCAATAATTGAATTAATAATTATAAAAGCAACAGCGGATACGCGCACGCGATGCAAAGGCCATCTTGACTGCTTCTGTGTGGGTTGGATCGGCCCGAGCATGCGCTGCGCGCTGTTTGGCCCGAACAAACGCAGTTTCATTTTCGCAGTCGAGGCGTACGTGGATATTGTATGCGGTGCGCACCTCGAACGTGCATGCGCGGCTACGTCCACAACTAATGTAATGCTCGCACTGAGGCACTTTGATCTTGTAGCATCTGCCGACACTCGTTGGCTCGCCCTCGCACGTGCGTAGCACATGCCTCGCCACGAATATAAAGGTACACATCTTGCGAGGCATGCGCTGTGCGCCGTGCGCAGCGCATGCCTCGCAAAGTCTGTATACGGCTCTATATATTAAGATTGATTGCATTAGTGTATATATTGCTAAAGTAGTTGACTTATTTTTACGGAAGCCATATTGTAGATGAGCCAAAATGTCATATTTGTCAAGAAATTGAAGCACTCGTTTGTACATGACTTTCTCAAATACTTTAGAAAGCACTGGAGTCAGTGCTATTGGTCGATAATTATCAACGAGTGATTTCGAACCCTTTTTATAAAGCGGTTTTACAACAGTATATTTCAACTTCTCTGGAAAACATCCTTGCTCCAAAGATTGATTGATCACGTGCGCTAAAGGTGAGGCAATATGCAGAGCTATACTTTTAAGAAGGTTTGTTGTAATATTATCATAGCCAGCTGAGTTTGAGTTCCTTAATGACATTATGGTTAGATAAATCTCAGATGCATTTGTAGGTTCTAAAAATAAACTATTATTACGTGATTCTAAATTCTGCATGTCAACTTTGTTATTATTACAATTAGGAGAATAATTATTTTTATAAGCGATGTCAATGATATGATTATTAAATTTATTTGCTATGTCAGATCCAGAAGTTAATGTTATACTATTGTCAACTATTTTACTAATATATTCTCTACCCGACTCGTTACCTATGTTTCGTTTTACCACGTCCCAGGTGGCTTTAACTTTATTCTGTGAACTTATGATATGTCTGTGGTTGCATAATGATTGTAAGTTATTTACACATTTTCGTAACAGTTTTGAATGTTTTTTATATTGCTTTTTATTTTCACTATTTTTATTTACGTAATATTTATGCATTAACAGCCTTTTAGTATTACAGCTATTTCTAATACCTTTTGTAATCCATTTAGGTTTATTTCTATTACATTTATTTATTATTTGTATACATGGAAAACACAATTTGTACAACAAAATCAAAAGTTCATGAAAACTATCGAATGCCTCATTTGTATCCACTTTATCACAAACTTCACTGACACTTAGGTTGCTTACACTTTCTATAATTTTTTTAATATTGTCTTTATTCATATCATTGATAACCCTAAAATTATAACCAATTTTAAAATTACTTTTTTCTTCAAATGAGACTATCTGAGCTGTATTATGATCTGATAGATGGAAATTAAAAGTCTTACCTATTGCGTTGGTAACTTTTCCGATTATATTATCGATGCATTTATTAACTCTTGTCGGTTCATGTATATAATATTGCATACCATAGTTGATAATCAATTCTTTAAAGGAAGCACTATTCTTGTCAGATGTTAGTAAATCGATATCGAAGTCGCCACAAATAAGGATTTTATGTTTTTTATGTTGAAGTTTCATTAATAAGTTTGAGAAATTCTCAAAAAATATATTTATATCAGAACTAGGCGTTCTGTAAATACAAATTAAAATTAATTGAAGTTGCTTTATTTCTACACCACATACTTCAAAATGCTTTTCTATAGCTAGTTCTCTTATGTCTCCTAGTTCAAAACTAACATAACCTTTTTTTAATAGAATACATGAGCCCCCTCGACGTTTTTCATGTCGTGAATAAATTGCAGCAACGTAAAAGTTATTTAAGTTAAGGTACTTTTCCTCACATTTTTTTATAAAATGTTCACTCAGACAAACCGCTGCTGTGTTCTTTTTCAAGTCACGTAACTCTTGTAATACCACTTCTAAATCGTTTATTTTGTTTAAGACACCAGCAATGTTTTGGTGGGAAACTGTAAAAGAAGGTTTAGGCACGAAAAAACGTTTTGTTGTTCAATTCCATACTGTTACGGCTAAGTTGTAATGGTTTATTATTGGACCGAAAATATTAGGGTATTGTGCCCTTTGCTGGTTGTGTGTTACCTTTGGAGTCAACTTTGCTTTGAAGATCGTTAGTTGAATCGATTTTCTTGTGACTCAGAAAGTAGTAAGGTATCGTTCCTTTTTTCGGCTTGGCGTTGTTTGGAGACATAAAACGTCTATGGTTTTTGTCACAAAAATTTTGCTTGATTTTATCGCGATTAGCCATTTGAAATTTTCTTTCTTCTTGAGTTTTACGTGTTATAAATTTGCTATCATATTGTTTAATATTGATGTTATGAATAATATTTTGTGAAATATCCTGTATGCTGTCAGTTTCTATGAACGTACAGTTTTTATAATTTCTAGTTAGAAGCTTTAATTGATCATTAAATTTTCGTTCATTAAGTGTACGATTATAAAACACATTGACTTTAAACACATTGCAATTTTGTAAAAAATATAATGCTACAGCCATTTCAGACAAAAATTCTATTGGGTTCGAATCATTACTTCCTGTTATTATAACAATATTATCATTTTTAGTGAATGTTTTTGATATGATATTACAGTCTGATAGAACATTTTTAGTTTTAGCATCTGGCTTTATTACAGATTGCATACAATAGTCTCGCAAAATAAGTTTGTTCTTATTTTTAAGCAAATTCAGAATAACACCTGTTTCTTGATTGTCCGATAAGACGAGTATTTTGCCAGAATCTGAATTTATCACTGGTTGTTTACGTTCATTAAGTACGTATTGTGGATTCTTATGTTTGTCCTCTAAACTATAATTGGTTACATTATTAGAGTACGTACTGCTATCTTTTGGCGCTGGTAAGTAAGCTATTGGATTGATTCCGTCGTTACAAAACTCTGCTGCAGGTGATGTCTCAGTGACTTCAGGAGTGTGACATTCCAAGTCAAGATCTAATTTTCGTGCTGAAAATTTGGATTTTGTTGCCAACATTCCTTTTTTGAATCTTTTGGACCTATTAGATGATATTTCCACAACTTTTCTTGCACTGAAATTAGTACTTATGCCAGTGCATATTTGTTTGAGTCGCTCAGTCTTCAGCATTTCTTCCTCCAATTTTTGTTTCAGTGTAGAATTATCCGAAGAGAGTGTTTCAATTTCCGCGTGCGCGCTCAGTAATTGTTTTTTCAAGTTTTCGACCAAATCTTGTAGAGATAATATCTCATCACTCTTGACGTGTGTAGATAAGTCCATCATACTCTTGACGCTTAAATTCGAAGAAGATGTATTTAATGATTCTATAGATTCAATTGAATAAGATCGTTTCGCTCGAAGGTTTCTCATAGTTATATTGGTATTACATTCCATCGCTACTTATTCACGGAAAATATTCAAATAAGGTACCAATTCTCTGCTTCATGAATGTCCAGCCTTAACTATTAAAACCGAATAGTTCCGTCGTGAATGTCTTGCCTTATAGTTGAAATTTGCCGACACTAGCAAGTTGCGCTAAACATCTGATGTTCTGTATAACTGGAA
Source organism: Euclidia mi (assembly GCA_944739405.2). NCBI lineage: Eukaryota > Metazoa > Arthropoda > Insecta > Lepidoptera > Erebidae > Euclidia > Euclidia mi. The sequence goes on from OX123192.2 coordinate 67,858,109, forward strand.
CGCGATTGATGAATTCGATGATAAATGCACTTATGTTGGTAGCAATGAATGATAAAGATTTTGAAATATTTGAACTTCAAATAAAAGAAAAAAAACGGATTTCTTTACGAATGATGTTGTTGTTTAAGGATTCATTCACTGATGAGTTGATAATATTTTATATTTTTTTTTGGGCGGTAGGTGCGAAATAGTTAACACACATCATAAAATTTCTAATTTCAATTTAATTAATTTAAAGTGATATAAAGTTGTTATTATAGTTAAATTGGCTAGATTACTATCTAAACTTATGCTACTTACAAAGGTAGTACTGTTTATGTAAAAGTAAATCCAGTTTACTACACCACCTGCCAGCACTTCACACAAACTTGTATCTGGAATTGATATTCACTGGCACTTGAAGAACTTAACACAATTATGTCTCAACTTGATGATATCAGGAAGGTACAGGACAGCCTTGAGGAGTCGTTTTCCAGAAGGATGGCTGAACTGGAGGCACAGCTGCATGTTGTCGGTCCAGCAAAGGAAACGGTTGCGAAGGTTGCCGAGGAGTTTCGCACGTTTAGAGAGCTCATGTTCTGAATGTTGAGTCTCCTACGAAGGCAGATTAATGAATGTAGCCATTCCATTGACGTCATGGAGACTAGGCACAGGCGCAAGGCTCTACTATTTCTGGGTTTGGCCGAAGAAGAGAAAGAGGATTGCAGGCATTCTGTTCTTATAACAGTCAACAGTCTGGCCCTTTCTAGTGTGACTTCACAGGATCTCAGCGTGTGCCATAGAATAGGAGCTCCCAGAAAAGATCACCGGCGTCCGATCTTGGCATGGTTCAAAAACGGGGAGCCTAGATCAGCCATTTGGAATGCCAAGACCAGGCTGAAAGGAACATCTGTCGCAATAAACCTGTTCCTGACAAAGCCTCGTCAGGCGGTTTTCGCGAAGGCACGTCAACACTTCGGCATGTGGGCATGTTGGACGCAGGACGGTGTTATCGTGGCTAGAGCGTCCGACGGTAGCCGCCATAAGATGACCACCAAAGAAAAGTTGAACGCCGTAATTCTGAAGCACTCTAAGGTCGGAACCGGATCGTCATCTGCGGGCAGTAGCGGCAACGAGAGTGCTGGCACATCGAATTCAAACGGCAAAACGCGTAACTAATTCTCTGTTCACTATTTCTGTTTCTCTTGCATAATTTCTATCTAAATTTTAAATTAGTTAGGCGTCTTCTGTTGCTTGCGTAGATAAGATTTGTTTATATGCTGTATTATATATTAGTTACTTGTTAGTCGTTCATTACCCACATTGTTATTGCGATATAATTATAATGTTTTGTTTTCAAAGTACGCAGCACTGACACTACTGACAGTGATAAATCTGACATCTGTCAAAACAATATAAGCAATAAGCAATATGAAACGTCTAGAAACTTTCTTACGTTTCGTTAAAGCATAAAATTAGGTGCAGTGTAATACTTACTGCTTATTGAATTTATTTTTTACTTTTTAGTGCTATTTTCACATATTTTTCAGATTTTGGAGGCGGTTATTTTTTGTTAATTTTTTTTTATGTAGTTACGTTTATTTGAAATTGTTTGTGTGAGCTGGCGGGTGGTGCAGAGATGTATTTATTTCGCTCTTAAGTTTAGTTGTTTCTTTATATACATATTTAAATATTTATTAGCTTTATAATATATATATATATATTTATTTGTTTAATAGTATATTTTACATTTATTTTATGGTTATTTATTCTGATGACGACGCTTATTTGTCTGCCAATGATTTAGCTGTTATATCTGATAACTCTGATAACAGTAGTTTTTGTTCTCTTGAGGGCACATTGGGTGATTGCTTGCGTCAAACATTTCATGACCACCGATCACAATCATCGCTCAATGTTTGCCACTTAAATGCTCAAAGCTTACCTAGCCATCATAGCGACTTGTTGGAGGCTTTCTCAGAGGCTAACGTGCATGTCATCTTGGTTTCGGAGAGCTGGCTTAAACCCGAACTCCTTTCTACGTCGTACTCTCTTCCCGGCTTCATTCTAATTCGGAATGATCGAGTCGGCAGGAGAGGGGGGTGGTGTCGCAATATATATCTGCAGTGCCTTTCCTTACAGAATTATTTCCTCATCACCAGCATCTTCACCTGCAGAATATTTGTTCCTCGAGACTGACGTCAAAGGGGCCAAGGCCGTTGTTGGCGTCGTCTATTGCCCACCAGCTCTTGATTATTTCTCCAGTATCGAGCCGATACTGGAATCTTTAGGGTCAGAGTATGAACATCTCATTGTCATGGGCGATTTCAACACGGTTAGTGTTCTTTTCCACCAATCCAGTCGTTCCCGTAAACTCCGCGATGTCATTGAGTCAACCAGCCTCCACATTTTGCCACTGCAACCCACTCACCATAACTATGATGGAGAGGATACCTGGCTCGACTTAATCATCACGTCTTCTCCTACCCTAGCCTCCTTCCACGGTCAACATCCTGCTCCTGGGTTTTCCCGTCACGACCTTATTTTCCTTTCATACCGCCTAAAACCTTCCAAATCCCCACCTAAAGTTCTGCACAGACGTTGTTTTGGTCACATGGATTTAAACAAACTTCAGGAAGATGTGGCTGTAATCAACTGGGAACCCATGGAATCTGCGAGCAGGATTGATGATTAAGTTCTTTTTTTTAACAATGCCATCTGTGAATTGTACGACGTCCATGCACCCATAAAGAAAATTAAATAAAGGCGTACACCGGCACCCTGGATTACGAGAGGCGTGCTTATGGCGATGCGCCGTAGGGACCGGGCTTTTCGTAATTATAAAAAGGACCGCTGTGACGAAAACTGGAGTATTTTCAAGTCTGCAAGAAATCGGTGTAATCAGATGGTACGCAACGCAAAACGCCAACACATACTTCATAACATTTCATCCTCATCCCCTGCCGATACCTGGAAGTTCCTCGGAACCTTAGGCATCGGCAAACAGCGTCATGTTGACTGCCTTGGGGCGCTTAGTTTGGATGACATCAATCAACATTTCACAACTACCACGTCACTGGATCACCAAACTAAGTGCCTCACGGTGAACTACTTAGCTGGTTTAACCCAACCCGATATCGAATCCTTCCACTTTTCTCCACTTGCATCGAATGAGATCAAAAAGAAAATCCTTTCCATTAAATCCAATGCTATTGAAAGTGACAACATCAGTCGAAGAATGATCACCGCTATCCTGGATCAAGTCCTCCCAGCCATCTCTCATATAATAAATTTTTCCCTTGTTTCTGGCACTTTCCCATCCTTATGGCGTAAAGCATACGTTATTCCTTTGCCAAAAATCCAGAATCCTTCTCTCCTGTCGCATTTTCGTCCCATATCCATTCTTCCTTTCCTATCCAAAGTCCTCGAGTCCTGTGTGCAACAGCAACTGTCCAGGTTTGTTTACATCAACAACCTATTAAGTCCTTTCCAGTCTGGTTTCAGGCCTGGACATAGCACTTCTACCGCACTCCTTAAAGTGACTGGCGATATTAGGGAGGGCGTGGAAAACACCAAGGTCACAGTGTTGACTCTGGTTGATTTCTCAAATGCCTTTAATACCGTCAGTCACGACATCCTAATTTCCCTCCTCTCCCATCTTAAGGTCTCATACGATGCTCTGGATTGGTTCTCAAGTTATCTTCAGGGTCGCCAGCGGTCAGTCCGCTACGACGAGTCATCATCGAACTGGTGTGACAACAACGCTGGTGTTCCTCAAGGCGGTATTATTTCTCCTTTGTTATTTTCTATGTTTATTAATCTCCTAACACAAAATCTTCAGTGTGCCTATCATTTGTATGCCGATGACTTGCAGATTTATTCTCAGGCAACTGTTGAGGATGTTTCGGTAGCAATCCACCAGGTTAATATGGATTTACTTGCAATAAAAACTTGGTCAGACAAGTTTGGCTTGTCTGTAAACCCCAACAAATGCCAAGCCATTATTATTGGCAGCCAAAGGTCAATCACAAAATTAGATTTAACAACTCTGCCTACGCTAATGTACGATAAGACCGCTATAGATTTCTGTCCAGTGGTCAATAATCTCGGCTTAAACATGGATTGCACTTTAAGTTGGCGTAACCAAGTAACTCAAGTCAGCCAGAAAATCACCGGTACCCTACGTGCTCTAAATCGTTTAAAGAACTTCCTTCCACCCAAGACCAAGACTATGCTTGTGCAAGCTTTGGTTTTCCCGTTGATCGACTATGGTGATGTATGCTACTATGACCTGAATGCAGAACTTCTCAACAAACTGGATCGTCTTCTTAATAACTGCATTCGATTTATTTTTAATCTTCGAAAGTATGATCATGTATCTACTTATCGTTCTCAGGTGAAGTGGCTTCCTGTTCGTCAGAGACGCAGTATGCGTGCCCTCACTACTCTTTACTCTATCCTTATGTCTCCTAATTCCCCAAAATACCTTATTTCCTATTTTCAATACTTGTGTTCCAACCATGATCGAAACCTTCGTTCTTCCCATAATCTTCTCTTACTTTGTCCGTCCCATACTCCACTACAGTGTTGCGCAGTCACACGAGAGTGTTAAGTGGAAAAACCGGGAATTAAAACTTTCTTAATATCACTAAAGAGATCTAAAACTTCCTGGACCTGCTATCATAAAAACGTAAGAAAAGGTTATATTAAGTCCAAACTTCTGGGAAAGATGGGATCTTTGAACCACGGAGAATGTTTTAAGAACAGGGTTAAAAATAGACCGTAAAGTTTTTGCTAAGGGGGGATCTCCATTGCTGATCTATAAGAAGTTAATTAATACTATATTTTTATTTGGGTCAAAGGGTGCCTCAAGATCAGTCTGATTGGAAAGTTGTGGGGAAAGCTTTTGTTCTGTAATGGAACTCTCTGGCCTGAGAAGATGATATTTTTACTTTGACCTCCGTAGTCCAGTGGATAGCGTATGCAACTGCTGATCGGAGGTCCCGGGTTCGATTCCCGGGTCGGGCAAAAGTGTTACTGGGTTTTCCGAATTCTCAGTAGCAATACGGAGTCTGGTGATGTGTCCGGTAACGGCAATAGGCTCGGCCCCTATTAGGTGGGACCAAAGATGCAGGGCGAAATGTGGGTGTAACATTACACCTCTGCCTACTCCTTCAGGGAAAAAGGCGTGAGTCAATAAACAAAATAAAATTGCTAGATAGTCTAGTACAGTATTATAAGCCAGATAAATTCAACATCGTGCATCGGAGTGAATTTCGATGGAGAAATCTTACGAAAAAAGAAATTTAACGGGAACTTTTTAGGCAGTAGGCCATTAATCTCGAAAAAGAAAAGTTCAGTGATCTTTCATTACAGAAATAGAACCTAGGCTAGTCTCAACCAGTTGACCGAAATCTTATGTAACTACATTCATAACTTAAAAATAGGAAGTAATTTTACAAAGACTGATTACACACGCTTTCACGCAGTAAGCATAAAATAGCAGCCTTTTATCACAAATGAGGCTTCAAACATACTCTTAAATAAAATGAAGTACAAAAAGGCTATTAAAGATAGAACTTTATCAAATAAGATTTTAGGTTAATGAAAACTGAATAGGGTAACTCATCTTTTAACGTAGTGAAGTTCTGTCTGCGCGCTTTGTACAATATTGGCTTTGTGGTTGACTGGTTAAAGTAATTTAACACGTTTTTAAAATGGAACTAAAATGTTTCAGCATTACTGTCACAGTGTAAAAAGACAGTTCCTTTGAAACGAAACTTTGAGTGAGTACGATGAGTTTTCAAAAGTACGGTGGCTAGTGGTTAAAGAGCATTTCTAACTGGAAAAAAGAGTATTATTTACCGTCAAAGAGAAATTAGCAAGATTTTCATTTACTCTTAAAGTACCTGATCCTTTTGCGAATGAATGGAAGGATATTATAGCCAATATAGCTTAAGAGCTTTTTCCTTTTTGCTTCTGATATTATAACTGAGAGATTGCGGACAGTAGTGATGTATTAATGGAAGTATAAGGATGCTGATACACTTGAATATTCACCTGTAATGAGTATTGTTGCGAATGTTACATTATTTCTGAAAAAAAAAACAAACGAGAGTGTTTTAGCGATCATTCTATCGAACGTTCTAAGGAATGGACAGTGAATCTTCGAGCTTTTTACTGATTTGAGCGTTCGCTAGAAAGATAATGAAAATATTGTTAGCGATCTGTGGCGCAGTTCGTTGTTCAGTTTGACAAATTTTAAAACGGCGAATGCTCATGTTTGTTACAAGTCATTGATGATATCTATTGGCATAACAATTAGGTAAAAAGTATTCTCGTAAACTTCTAAATTCACTTATGATTTGAAGTGTTATTGAATCTCAAAAAAATAAAAATATGTCACGAAGTTTATGCGCTTGCATATTATCAAGTAATTTCTTTTTACAAATAGTTAGTTAAAATATAAATACCGACTTCAAATACCCCACAACGGCTGCAAAATAATGTTGACGTCTTTTCGCAAAAAAATTAACTTGTTGATTGAACAGATCGTCAGTCTGGCTACCCATCTGATACCATCCGAAAATTCATCAGTCAACCATCAGTCTATCCGTGATGAATATCATGCATTGAAGACCCTGTGGCGTAGCAGGAGTGTAAACAACTGCTACGCCAAAGATCGTGGGTTCGATTCCTACTCAAGTCAAAATGTTGTGTGCGTGAACATGGATGCCGTGATCTGTTATAACATATTAAGTAATAATTTACAAAAAAAAAGAGTTTTAATGTATTTTTATCCATTGTCTAGTTACCCATACTATGTGTGGGTATGTGGTAGAATATTATGATAATAAAGAATAAACGCAAAACTGAGCGCATTATCACTTTCTTACTAGGGATGTCCTAAGCTTCAATTCTTGAATGTAATAATTTTTTTCAGACCAACTGGGAGTGGGTTTGGGGAGCTTAATTGATCATTACACTGAGCGACCAGTACAGAACTTTTGTTCACCTGGAGCTCTGTCTTGTACCCTAGTTAATAAGATTAATAATGCTGACTTGAATGCACAAACTACTGTCATCATATTGTATGGTGACAGCTCATTAGTCTCCAAAAACAGTCTCATAGAATTAACAGACTTAATGATAGATGTTAGCACAAAAATAGGATGTAGCTTTATTATTTGTGCATTGCCTTATTCATATGCTCTCACAGATGACAAAAACAGGCAGATAGGCAAATTAAATTTATTATTGTACAATAGGACATGTCATAGTGACAGTATTTTATTTTTTGACACTAATATTTTTATTAGTAATTTCTTTTTAACAAAAGATACTATGTATCTTTCTTATGTACATAGGCGACAACTTGCTAAATTATTAGCATTTAATTTATATACTGACAGGAGTACTACTAGAGTACTTAGGAATTTGGTAGATAATAGTTATACCAATAGTAGTATTGACACATCTATTAGTTTAAACTATTAGATTAGACAACAGATAGGCATTCATGTGTTTTAAACTTAGTTCATCAAAACATACAAGGCCTCTCTGGCAAAGAATTAGAAAAAGATTTATTTTTAAATAAACATAAGATTGATATCTTATGTATTATGGAACATTGGTTGCGAGGTGACCAATTAATATTTAACAATTAACATTACTCAGTTATAAATGCATTCGTAAGAAAGAAGGCTATTCGTGGGGGCTCTCTAATATATGTATGTAATAGTTTGAAATGTAAAGAACGTAAGGATATAGCTAAACTTTCTATCGAGCTCACTGCTGAGATTTCTTGTGTTGAGCTTGAACAACATATAGTGTGTGTGTATCGACCACCACAAAGCGACTTTACTTAGTTTGAAAGCATTATAGAGGATGTCTTAAAACACATAATTTCTAGTAGGAAGTCTATAATCGTATGTGGCGATTTTAATGTCAATTTGTTGGAAAAATCACCAATTTGTACTAGGTTAGTTAGCTTATTTAGATCATTTAATTTAAATGTTTTGTTCTCTGAACCAACCAGAATAACCTCACATTCGTCTACATGCTTAGATAATGTTTTTTGCAATTGTCTTTATTTAAGTAAGGCTGTTTTAACTGACATGACATCGGATCATTGCGGGCAAAAGGTTGTAATTCCAACTAATACAACCCCTAAAGTACAAGAAATTACATGTAGGCCAATGACCTCTGCTTGCCTCAAACACTTTAGTAATGATGTTGCTGCCAAGATCGCCAGTACTGACTTAACCGTTGATGATCCTGATGAATTATATAAATGCTTATTTCAAATTGTTAATGATGAGTACAATAAAAAATTTAAACTGAAGACGTTTGCAAGGAGCATTAAAGTAAATTTTTGTGACTGGACAACAGTAGGTATATACAAAAGTAGAACTAGGTTGTATGATCTATATGGTATGAAGAAATACAATTTTAATCCTGAATTTATTCAGTATGTTAGAAATTATTCAAAGGTTTTTAAGAGGACATGTGCTTTAGCCAAATCCTTATAATTAAGCAATAAAATCAAAGAATCCAAGAACAACATTAAAACTACTTGGAGCATTATTAACAATGAGACTGGTCGAGCTAAATTGGTAGATAACAATTATGAATTAAAATTTAATGGTGAAATTATTACTAGGAAAACTGATGTTGCTCAGACATTTAACAATTTCTTCATAAACATACCAGTGAACACAACCAGCTGTCTAGATTCATGTCCAAGCAAAGCAGAAATGTTGGTTAGGGGCAATGTGAATGAGTGTGATGTGCTTTTTAATTTTAAATATATTGACACCAATGACATACTGAAGGTATTCAAGACGCTCAATAATAAAAAATCTGTTGACTTATGGGGCATTTCTGTTAAACTTGTGCGACAAATTATTTCTAGCTTAGCTCCATATTTAGCTGCAATATTCAACAGATGCGTAGAAACAGGAGTATTTCCTGATCTAATGAAACATAGTAAAGTAATACCATTATTCAAAAAGGGATCAAAGAGCGACCCTAGTAATTTTCGGCCAATTTATATCTTGCCTGCTATTAGTAAAATTTTTGAAAAGATTATTTTGCATCAACTAGAGAGCCACTTTCACACAAATAATTTATTTCACAGTGAACAGTATGGCTTTACTAAGGGTCGCTCCACCGTTGATGCCGGTGTTACTTTGTTAAAGCATATTTTTAATGCTTGGGAAAACTCGAAGGATGCCATTGGTGTTTTTTGTGACCTATCAAAGGCCTTTGACTGTGGGGAACATAATACACTTTTACTTAAATTGAAACTTTATGGTATTAGAGATCCCGCACTCAATCTTGTTGCCAGCTACCTTAGTGATAGAATTCAGTATGTAGATGTTAATGGGAGTAGGTCTCTAGGTTTGCCAGTAGGAATGGGCGTTCCACGGGGCTCTATTCTCGGTCCATTTCTTTTTTTAATATATATTAATGATTTGCCGTTCTTTGTACAAAATTTATGTGATATTGTTTTGTTTGCCGACGATACGTCACTAATTTTTAAAGTTGATCGTAATTTAAGTAACTTTGATACCGTCAATAACACTCTTGCACAAGTATTAGATTGGTTTTCGACAAATAATTTGGTACTCAACTCAAGCAAAACCAAATGTGTTAAATTCTCTTTGCCTAATGTCAAAAGTGTTCCTACTAATATAATTTTAAATAAGGAAACAATTCAACTAGTCGAATCAACCGTATTCTTAGGTGTAACTTTAGATTGTAAGCTTCAGTGGGGCGCCCAAATATCCTGTCTCCCAGTAAAACTTAGTTCTGCAGCGTTTGCAGTTAGAAAAGTTAGGGAATTCACAGATATAGATACTGCTAGACTAGTTTACTTTAGTTATTTTCACAGCGTAATGTCTTACGGAATAATGTTATGGGGTACAGCTGCTGATATACAGACTATTTTTATCATTCAAAAGAGGGCCATACGTGCAATTTATAAGTTAGGTGCTAGAGATTCTTTACGTGATAAATTTAAAGAAGTAGATATATTGACAGTTGCATCGCAATATATATATATGCTAACTTAATGTACATTAAGAAAAAATTAATTCTATACCGCAAAAATAGTGATTTGCACAAAGTGAACACAAGGAATAAGCATAAACTGGTGGGAACTAACTAACGTCTACATAAAGTTCAGAACTCATTTGCGGGGATTGGTATACGATTTTTCAACAAATTGCCTCTTGAAATAATGAATTTACCCATGCACAAATACAAACGGACAATTAGGAACTTTCTTTTACAAAAGGGTTATTACACTATTAAGGAATTTTTAAATGATAAGACTAGGTGTAGGCTTGTTTAACTTACGATTATTTTATTTACATGTTAAGTGGAGGTGCCTCGTGAACACATGATTTTTGCAGGATTTGGATATTTTTATGATTTGTTGAATTTAGTTTAACATTATTTATCCCTGATCATATCATTGTTCACTTGTCACCTTCACAAAATTATTTCTACATTTGCATTCTTTCACGCGTTCCACTAACTTATGTTAATAATAACGATCTGGAAAATGGAGGTAATTGGCGGTCATGGTCAGTATACCAATAGATTGTTTCTTACTGCTGGTTGGTATACCGTTGTCGTCATGCTCACTAAAATGTCATTTCTTGTGGTGGCGTCGGGTGTCGGGTCATCCCTGTCCCTCTAATATGGCGAGAGGGATGATGGCTGGCACATGCGTCATACTCGTGAACGGGTGCTACTTGCGATGACTGGTCGATGACGGTCTTGCGGGCTGGTATTAGATTTTAATATTTAACTGCATCATTTCCATCATGGTTCTGATCACTTTCGCGGATTGCCTGCATTATTAGGTATATACTATACCTAATGTAAGTGGATGCTCCTGTTTCACCATGTCTATTCTGAGGAGGCTAACCAAAACTATTATGCTTGAGTATTATTATGTACAGTAAATATATACAAGTGATATAGAAGGTGTAACAGTTGCAGCACCTTACAAAATGTAAATTGTGTATTATGCAAAACCTGGCGATGAAAAAGAGTGACCGTGAGTTTTATTGCCCGTTCTTTCTCATGGTTCTACCTATTGCTTTGCGAACGTGGCAGTAAATGTAGATGTAGAAGCATACAGTAATAATGTTTTAAATTTGAGTATAAGTAATTATTTTATAAATTTATTATTTTGACGTTCATAAGCGTCACATTGTGACCCAAATTAATAAATGATTTTGAATTTGAATTTGAATTCCAACGTCTATATCGAGGGTATAGTGCTCAAACCCAATAAGTACGAAATTGACACTTTTGAGATATTCAATATTTAAGTTTTAAGGACAAAAATACCTATGTTATTCAAATAATGTCGTTACACTGAGTATTTGTGGTAAAAGTGAATACGTTGAATTAGTATCAAACAGTATTTTTGAGTTTCTGAGGAAGTCCATTTTTTGTTTTTGGTGTATTAACGGCCATTTTAAACGGCCATTTTACAGACATCAATGCTGCGAAAGTTCTCGAACTTGTCATAATTAAAATATAACAAAACCTATATAACATCCATCTCGGCCAGCATTGGTTGAGTTGCAAGTGTTGCTAAGAGCTGTTTAGCAACTAGGATTTCTCTTTTTTCGATCTTTTATTTCCTAAGCCACGAGAATTCTCGACCTGGATTTCTGGAGGATCGAGTCGCTAAAGAAATTCAATTGTTTTAATAAAACTCAATGTTAGTTTAAATTTTTTGCTTTATATTTAAATTCACTCATGGATGGATATCAACTAAATCAAATCTTAATATAATTATCAATAATGATTTCAGAAATCAACGACTAATAATAAATTATACGTCCTTTGCGTATCAGTCATCAGCATCGCAAAGAAACCGGATCTCTTATAAAATCGTCATGTCTGTCTGTACTTGCCAAATGGTGAAGGAATACATCGTGAGGGAACCTGCAAGTCTAATGCCGCGTTTCCAGGCTTGCCTAGGCTCGACAAGCATCTACAAGCTCCAAGCGTCCACAAATCTCGCTTGGCATTTGGAAGTCGTTTACACGCTTGTGAATGCGTCAATGTGCTACGTACAACCAAGCAAGGCGGACACCGAATTTGTATCGGCTATTACGTATGGTTTTTTCTTATAGACTCACGCCTGTATCCCCGAAGGGGTAGGCAGAGGTGTAATACTACACCCACATTGTGCCATGAATTTCTAGGTCCCACATACCCCACATAATAGAATAGCAGTCGCATACGCTATTCACTGGACCACGGAGGCAGTCACGTTTGCTTTAACCTACGTTTATTTGAAATACAAGTAAAGTATGGCAAAAGCAAGGAACCAGCAACAAAAAATGTTCAACCAGACACTCATTTCGAGACAAACTAGACGTGCGTTCGTTGCGAGATCACAGCGGCTACTAAGCGCGTGCCAACATGTGAACGCGTTGCAAGCGCTTGCCGCAAGCGCCCTTTGATCTGTGTCCAAAAACCGACACTAGACCGGATCCTTTTCAAGCGTCCACAAGCTCACGCAAGCCAAGCCAAACGCCCTCTTTACACGCTTGTGCTTGTGGATGCTTGCCGAGGCTTGGCAAGCGTGGAAAAGCAGCATAAGAATTATTTCAAATGCCATCAAAAGATATGTCGTGTCTGCCAACCCAAACTATGGGCTAAAATTGCTAAGAGAGGGTCGTGCTCAGCAGTGGGACAGTTTATGTACACTGCTGATGAGGACTTTTTCTCAAGTTCTCAAATTTCCGTGCATTTTTCCCGTCTGGACAAAAGACAAATTTCTCGGAAATCATCGGAGAGAAACCCTATTAGCAACGCCACAATGCTAAAAGCTTTTACGTAGTTAACAAGATATTAATTTCTAATTTCATATTGTGCTGATTGGATGACTCGTAGTGTATCGTTAGTCCTAGACCTTAAGTTTCGCATATTATTTGTGAAGCATTGGATTTAGTACGTACTGTCATGTTGTCTGGGTCCGGATAAAAGTAGGCCTGACACCTATATATTTGATAGGTGTATAAGGTTGGGCGTTCGGGATGTTAATAGAAACACCTTTCTTCGTTGAGTATACATTTATTTCTGTCCAATTGAAGATGAAGGTACATTATATAAGAGCACACACATACAACATTGGTACACCTCTACACGCCCATCCAACAAAAAAAATAAAAAAAGTGTAAAACTAAATACATTTTTTTTATTACCATATTAATAGAATAAAATAATCTATATAAAAGCAAAATAAACATGGTTAGGTATATAATTGATTACATAATTCATTTTAAATTGTATAGTAAACAAAACAAAACATTTATTTATTTCTTAACTTAAACTTATTATAATGTACTGTCTGTTTTTACATAGGGTCTGGTTCGGTTTTTGTGAACTGTCATATTTTTACCTTTATAATTTATAGTTATGTTTGGTTCTGAAATATCTGTGATCTGGAATGGACCAATATACAATGGGTCAAACTTATTTGTAATTTGTTCATTTTTGAGTAAAATCAAATCACCAATTCGATATTTTATTGGATTCTTATCTCTATCATAACTTATTTTTCTAAACTCTTTACTAGTAATTAAATTCTTTCTAGCATCAGATTGCGATTTTTGTAATCGATATCTCAGTTGCTGAGGATAATCATAGTGATTATATAAAGGGTCTAAGTCACAAGTTAAATTGCTAGGCAAACGACATTGCTTCCCAAATACCAGTTCGTAAGGTGTATATTTCGTTGATGTATGCACCGTGTTATTGTAAGCAAAACACCAGTAGGGTAACCATGCGCTCCAGTTGTGCGGTTCACCATCTGTTTGTATTCGTAGGAAAGAAATTAAATTTTTATGCGTGTTTTCTAGGGAACCTATGGTCTGGTGATGATACGCTGTAGACGTTACCTGTTTGATACCTAGTGTTTGACATACTCGTTTCATAACGTCAGAAACGAATTCAGTGCCTCTGTCCGATATTATCTGAGACGGAATCCCGTACCGTAAAATAAAATTATTCACTAAACTATTCGCTACTGAAACCGTATCTTTATTCGTAAGCGGGTAAGCCTCTACAAATTTACTTAAGTCACACTGTAGTGTGAGTATATAGCTATAATTACAACTATCCTTATATAAGGGCCCTACTAAATCTAAATATAACCTATCGAATGCAGATACACCAGTATCTGTAAGAACCATTGGCTCTTTGATATATTTGTTTATATGTTTGTATCTCAAACATTTATCGCAACGATTAACATAATTAGTCACATCCCTGTATAAACCTGGCCAAAAATAAGATTTCTTAATATTATTTATCATTCTTCTAATGCCAGCGTGGCCGCTCGTTGGCAAAATATGATAATCGTTTAATATGATACGCTTAGTCTCTTCATCACTTATTTTATGGACACCCTTTAAAATAAACAATTGTGGTCCGGACCAGTTAGGTGTCTCATATATCGTACGTGTTAAATCTTCTATTATTTTAATATTTTCGTTATTCTTTATAATATAGAGACTATCTAATTTTATTTCTTTACAAAAACAATCTAACTCCCTCACAAAGGCAGCTCGTGCACTATGTGATCGGAAAGTTGGATTGACGTATAATATCGATTTAGAAGGATTATAAATAAATAGCTTAGACTTTCCTTTCGCACTGTCCTCCAACTTTCTCCAATCATGCTCATCCACAAATAATAATTCTGTGCAATCCTGTGGCTTTCTAAGAATGCCCACAACTTTTGGGTGTACAGTCCAACCGTTAGAGGCATTTTTATCGATCAAAGGATTGTGCTGATTCTCAAGCATACTTCTATCATTCATACGTTTTTTCTGAGCTCTTGTCAAAACTGAAACAATGTGTTCATTCATCTCTTTTAAGTCATTACTTGTTATCTGTATACGTGATAAGGTATCTGCAACATTGGCTTCTCCTTTTATATATCTTACTTCAAAATTATACTCTTCTAAAAGTAACCTAAATTTCATTAAACGACTTGATGGGTTGTTTAAACCAAATAAATAAATAAGTGGTTTATGGTCAGTTTCGATTATAAACTCACGCCCATATAAATAAGGTCTAAAATATTTAACGGACCATACTATTGATAAAAGCTCTTTCTCAATAGTAGGGTAATTCTTTTCGGCCTTATTTAATGAACGACTGGCGTAAGCGACAGGTAACCCATTTTGATTACATAGCATTGATCCGATTGCAAATCCGGACGCATCCGTTTTTAATATAAATTTGTGATCTCCATCAAGGTTAGGGTATTGCAAAATCGGTGGTGTAGTCAAAGCCGTTTTAAGCGTAGAAAATGAATTTGTACAGTTGTCGTCCCAGCGGAAGGGTACATTTTTGCGACAAAGATTATTTAATGGTAAAGTAATTTCAGAAAATCGCGGTATGAACTTTCTATAATAATTGGCGAACGCCACAAACCTTTTGACCTCTCCAACGTTTTGAGGAATGGGATAATTTTGTAACACGGAAATTTTCTGTGGATCTGGTTAAATACCTTCTGCTGATACGACATGACCGAGAAACAGGAGTTCCTTTTTAAGAAATTGACATTTTGCGGGACTTAATTTTAAATTAACTTTTCGTAAACGGGATAAAATATCGATTAAATTCTTATTGTGCGTGTCTAAATTTCGTCCTATACAAACTAAATCATCAGCGTATGTCAGCACTTTATCATAAGTTAAGCCGGCCATTGCTATTGTTATAGCTCGACTGAAAGAACTTGGACTTGTCTTAAGGCCCATCGGCATTCTAGTCATCTGATATTGTCCTGACGGTGTGGTAAATGCGGTATATTTTCGGCTATCAGAATTTAAAGAAAATTGGAAAAATGCCTGATTTAAATCCAAATGCGAGAAATACATTGCCCCAGACAATGAATCCAGTACATCAGTAATACTAGGTAATGGGAATTTATCGTCAACAATGCGGTCATTTAATTTCCTAAAATCGATAACTAGTCGCCAGGTTTTGTTTCCGTTGTTTTCTGACCCTTTAGGGACAAGAAAAACAGGGCTCGACCACTCGCTACAAGCGGGTTCAATAATTCCGTCATGTAATAATTTTTTCACTTGTTTTTCCATTTCACCTCTCTGAGAATACGGTAAACGGTATTGTTTGACATAAACAGGATCACTGTTAGGCTTTAACTGTATATTTTGCTCATATAACTTACTAGTCGAAAGCTTATCACCCGGTAACATAAAAACGTCCGAAAATTTTGCGCATATATTCATTATAGAAGTCTTTTCCTCTTTATTCAAATGGTTTAACTTTAGTAGAGAAAACATTTCATGAACTCGTTTCGGGGTAATTACGTCTTTTTCAAAAGAACAAATCGAATAGTTGCTTAAACAATCTGATTCGGGCCTAAAATAACTGAGATTAACTTGACTCTCCCGTGTATTTAATATTTTTATCGGTATTTTACCGTGAGAAACGGTTGCAATTGCTGCACATAAAAATACACCTTCACATAATTCTTTCGGAAAAATGACACATTCACCTTGCATTCCTGTATTTATATAAAATATTTTTTCACATCTGGGAGGTACGCTTAAATAACTATTACTGCCTAATCTGCCCATCTCTAAAGGTAAAGTAACTTGAGAATTTTCATTGTGTAAAGTAATAAAGTTTGTTTAAAAATCTATTGTGCAATTAAACATTCGTAAAAAATCTATACCTAATATCCCAGCAGTGGGCGTTGGTAACTGTTTTATAACGTGAAACTTATGTTTGAAATCCATACCATTTATAGACAAAGTTATCATAACATATCCCTCGGTTCGTAACCTGCCTCCAATACCATTTATGTAAATGCGATTCGGAGTAATGGGTATGTTTATATTTGATATGATGTCATACTGTATTGCGCTCACCGATGCCCCGGTGTCAATTAACCATCTATATTTAGTATCACCTACCGCAAGCTCGATAGAATTGCTGAATTCGCAATTAAATATACTATTCTCTACGAAAAAACTCTAACGAAGTGGCATTGGCATTTGTTTGCGAATTTGCCGAATTATGCACTAAATCATTACTCTCACCATTGTTAGTGGTGGGCGTAGAATTCAAGAGATGAATTCGGGGGCTATAACCTTGAAAATTACCACGTCGTTTATAGTTACTACCCCTAGTAAAAGTCCTAGTAAACTGTGGGTTTCCCCTCTGCGGATTAGAATTGCGCGATGTGGTAGGTACGTCATTGTTTTGTATTGGCCTATATTGTAGGGGCGGACGCCCAAAACGTCCGGCGCGATTGCCTCCTAATCTGCCACGATAATACCTGTACATACCTGTATTACTCCTGTTGCCAAAATAGGCAAATTCCTCCTTGCTCTGACGGCTGCACAACGCCTCCTCGTCCTTCGCACCTCTTATTGCATCCTTCAAAGCTGTGTAGTTACGCGCTTGCAAAATCATACTTATTCGGCGATTTCTCAAGCCACTGACAAAACTGTTGATGGCAATTTTTTCATTTAGCGGGCGTAATATTTTATACGCATTTTGATCGCCACTGGCTTGTGAAATCGTCAAATCTACAAACAACTGTTCTATTTGGCTTCTGTAATGCTCTAAAGTACTTCCATTCTGTTTTATCTGAACTAGTTCGTTATGTATCGCCGTGTCAGACTTTGTGGTCAATAAATGAACTCGCATATCGTTTAAGAGTTCCTCACATGAGTCGTATGATTTCGAAAGACGCATTTTAGCATTTTGGGTAAGTCGAGTTTTTAGCACAAATTGTATCAACATAGTCTTACCTGCGTCATCGAGAGAGCTACTATATAATTCGATGGCGTCCATCAGGTTCCTGGTAACCCGCTCGTCACCGGTCATCTCCGGGAGCATAGACACCGCTGTCTTAAAGTTGAATTTCTCCATGGTATCGTTTTTCACACCTAAATCCACCTTAGAACTCGATTGGGAGCTGTAATCCCTAGAACATATGGTTTCAATTTGCAAAAATAGACCTTTTATCAAATCACAATATGATTGTACCTCACACAATGCCTGACCTTTGAGTTTACCTAAAGTATTAGTACAAATATCATAGTCTTGTTGTAGTTTATATGTTTCACTTAATTTTTGCTGTAAAACCTCTTTTGTTCTCTTAGTATAACTTAACTTAACTACACTTTCTTTAATACGTTTAAGGCTTTCATGTATACGTTTAAGCTCATTATCCATTACAAACTATAATAAACACAAGACATGTTTTTACCAATAGGTATTCATAAGAAATAGTAAAATAGAGAATACACAAGTTAAAAAAGAATCGCAGATTATAGAACCGATTACCTCATATTGTTACCTAATATTATAATACGTAGGTTATATTTGTCCGTATTCTTCACTTCATCCTTCGCTCGCATCCAGTGACCTCTTCATTTTCTTAGCACCTCGGCCGCATCCTATTCTCTATGGTCCTCGTGGTAGTAGACTCGGGGTCGCCGAAGACCTGCATCCGATCGTCTGAAGGAGCGCCTCAAATTCTGTACCGTAGTCTCCTCTCTAATCCATGCAATATGGCACTTTTTGTAAAATTTGTACGCCACGTACAATACTCCTATGCCCAGAATTGTTACTATGATGATTAGTACAATGCTTATCGTAGACAGGTGGTACTGTAGTTGTTCTGCAGTAGCCGCGTTCGATCCCAGCGCGTTTTGGGTAATAATAACGTCCTCCTTTTCAACCGTCGACCGACACATAGTTATTTCACTGCACGAATAGTACTTTTTGAAAAACAGAGTTCATTGCGACGAAAATCTAAGAAACTAGAATTTTATAGTGTCCAATCATTATTATAATGTCCAATAACTTTTTAGTTCCATCACCGAGTGCGCGCGACACCGCACGAAAACCGAGCCGAGCCGAGCCGTATATGGCAGGGTCGCCATATAAGGTTGGGCGTTCGGGATGTTAATAGAAACACCTTTCTTCGTTGAGTATACATTTATTTCTGTCCAATTGAAGATGAAGGTACATTATATAAGAGCACACACATACAACATTGGTACACCTCTACAGGTGTATACGCTCCGGACTCTTCCTATAGTAAGGAGGTAGGCATTTTGAGAACAAATGAGAGAAGTGTGTTACTTATTGCGTAAGTGGAATGAACGTACTGTCATGCTTGGAGATGTTAATGCAAGAGTTGGAGTGAAGCATGATGGGTATGAAAATGTACTTGGGACGTTTAGAGATAAGAGTGTCAATGACAACAACGTGTATTTTTTAGATGTATGTTTGAAGATAGGTCTGTCAATTATGAATACATGGTTTTAGCATAAAATGGTACATATGTATACGTGGCAAAAGAAGGAAGGAAATGTTGTGTTCAGGGGCATGATAGACTTTGTGATAGTCGATGAAAAGAAGAGAATGAAAGTAGTGGACATCAGAGCTTATCACGGATCTGATATTGGCACGGATCTCTATTTGGTAATAAGTAGAATTGGTGGCCTACTCAAACGCTGGTGGCACAGAGATAAAGGTTCTACTACAGAGTTAGAACGTATAAAAGTGGAAAGATTGAAAGAAAAGCGTGTGATGTACAAAAAGTAATTGGGCGAACGGATGGATAAAAGCTGGAGTCTTGTAAAGAGGAAAGTGTGAGTGAGGTATGGTCGGTTTTTAAAACCAGTATTGTGAAATGTGCTGAAGATGTATGCGGTATGAGTAAAAGAAGAAGGAAGAATTGCGAGAAAGCTGACTGGTGGGATGATGAAACTAGAAGAATGGTAGATGAAAAGAAAAAAGCATGTCTGGAAATTCTAGCAATAGAAGCAACCAATACAGCGAGCGGTGGTATGAATGAAGATAATACATACATACATAGACTCACGCCTGTTTCCCCGAAGGGGTAGGCAGAGGCATATTAAACGCCCACTTTTCGCCAGTGTTTTGATCCCACGTGATAGGTGGCGAGCCTATTGCCGCTTATCGGGATATTTTGTTTGCCAGAGCCTCATCCGTTGATCGGCAGGTGCACCACTTGCAGGTGAGGTTGGCTTGGGACCCTAAGTTCTTGGTGGGAACCCTATGCACCTATGAAGATAATGACAAACAAATTAAAATGAAATATAGATGTGTGAAAGCTAAAGTTAAAGCATGTATAGAGAGAAAAAAGAATGAGAAAAAAGAGAAGTATGAGGAACGATTTGGCGCAAGTCCCCGAGATAGTTCAAATCTTTTTTGGAAACTCGTAAAAGAAGCGCGGGGTAAAAATATGAATACATGAAAGTGATTAGAAACGAAATAGGTGAAGTCGTGAATGAAGAAAGAAAGATACCAGAGTGCTGGACGAGTCTTTTTGAGAGCTTATTTGAGAAAGATGTGAGTGAAATAGAACAAGAAGAGATGACAGACATTTTTGTGAGCCCCAGTGATGACATTGGAATGGATGAAATTATAACATTTTTGAGTCTTGGTACAAAATTATTGAACACTCAATACCAATAATAAGCTTTATGTGGTTTAAGCGTGAAATAAAAATATTATGTAACAAGATAACACGCTTTATAGGGTACCAGTTTTTAAGTCTTGGCTAAACGTGGTGACTTTATTAGGTTATTACCTTAAACAAATTTATTTCTACTGCGAATTTCACTTATTGGATTAGACCACTGGAAAGAGCGTCAAAAATGCATTAAGATTTAGTAATAAAACGATTTTTTATTTTTTGACACTTATTGGGGTTGAACACTATACCCTCGATATTTTTAAGTTAGTACTAAATAAATTAAGTACCTCGATAATCCGAAGGGCTTTTATTTTTTGACACTTATTGGGTTTGAACACTATGCCCTCGATATTTTTAAGTTAGTACTAAATAAATTAAGTACCTCGATAATCCGAAGGGCTTGAATATTCTAAAACAGCTTAATATGTTTACATTATTAGTCAGACATGTGTACCCAAAACCTAGTCACTAAAATTAAGTAAAATATACTACAGTAAGATTTATTTTTAAACGAAACCATTTGAAAAAGAGGATTACTTACTTACATAAATTTATCGTTTTTCTTTTGTACTTTAGTTGGTATTGTCTGCATTTTTTCGTGGACTTCAAACGGATTAAATTCAGTGTGTCTATGGATCTACTAAAAATAAATTTATATCTTATAGATACCATTCTTTAATAAATAAGATCGAATAAGAGCTTTAGTTGAAGTAACTACTGCAATACAGACTATAAATAAATCACAAAACTTTTTTTTATTTCACTGCTTACTGTAGAAAAAAACTGAAAACGTTTGAGTTCTATTTTCCACTGAGCGGCTAGTCGCGCGTAAGTAACATTACACTATTCGTTTTCCTCCACATTACTGATATACCGTATTGAGAAACGTCTAAAACATAAATTAGAGTGCGGCCAATTGCACGCCACTAACAGCTCAGTGGAAGTTCAGATTTTGCCAATTACCCCAAAAAAAATCTCAAATAAATAAATTATTCTGGTTGTCTTTAAAACTGCACCATTTATCGCAGTAGGCTTATTTACCATCTGTCCATCCTAAGGTTACCTTTTTTTTTGTTCACTACGGTGGAAACTCTCCTTATGAGCCATCTCAACTCGCCGCCAACCCGGCCAGGGTGTGTTCGACCGGGCTTGGGACTGGCGGAGGAGGTATGTGGAGGCTCTCCCCTATAACGGGGCATACCTACTAAAACCGCCGCGGTGTCCCTACGGGTCCCATGTAGTGGTGGCTCGTTATGACTTGGGAGGCGGTGCGGACACTACGCCGCCTCCTTGCCTTTCGGCGGACAAGGAACAGCCCCAGCGCTCGCCGTCCGCAGGCAATAAAACGGCCGCAGAGGATAGGGAGGACGGCAACACCGCATCTCCTCTTCCTCTGCGGCCCCACCGCGACGCAACAAAAGGTGCGCCCCCATTTGTTCGCTGGACATAAAGCGCGCGTCAACGCAACACAGACACGCCTCTCCTCCCGCGACCACGCGCGACTGCAAGGGACAAAAAGAACTGTCCCCCGCACCCGCAACTTTGGACGCATCCTGCGCAGGCCTCCATCAAGCCCACGCGGAGCGTCCACTCCATCTCGCTTAACTTCACCCTGGGTGCCATGACCACGGGTACTGAGCCCCTCCACCTCAACAAGGTGGAGATCCCACAGGGGGGATCCTAAGGCTGCCTGTAAGAGATGGCTTTCAGCGATAAGGCCGCCATTTGTACATTCTGTTTGTGTTTTGTTTTATTTTATAACGTTATTTTTTTCTAAGGGGTACAATAAAGAGTAATCTTTATTTTTTTAGACTCATGCCTGTATCCTCGAAGCGGTAGCCAGAGGTGTAATATTACACCCACATTTCGCCATGAAGTTTTAGGTCCCACGTAATAGGGGGCGAGCCTATTGCCATTACCGGGCACATCACCAGACTCCGTGCTGCTACTGAGAATTCGGTAAAACCCAGTAACAGTTTTGCCCGACCCGGGAATCAAACCCAGGACCTCCGATCAGCAGTCACATTCGCTATCCACTAGAACACGGAGTAATCTAATCTACCGTGCCTCTGTGGGCACGTAAAGCTGTCGGTTCCATTTCTTGTCTCAGGACAAGAATTGTTAAGTCATGTTGGTGGTCTGAAAAGTCTGACACCAGAGTTGGCCACACACTCACACGAGAAAGAAGAAGACCCGATGAAAAATAACACAACCCTTAGTATACTCTGAACAGAATAAGTTGCACGTTTATATAGCGCGATAGACGTACAAATGTATGTCTATGTGCAGGGTGTTGATATGCATTTGCAAAATATTTTCAGGGGTGAATATACATACTACTAAAACTGAATACAAACTGTTTGAAATAGAATTAGTTTTTATTATAAGTCAAATCGATTATATCGATTAAGTAACATTTTGTTTAGTCTATTGAAAATTTCTGACAATGGTCACACTGAACTGTCATTCACTCTCTTTGGTTCATGGTCGTTTCCCGCGGTCGGTGAAAAAAGCTCTGGATAGATTTCGTTTTGTGAGCGTTTGATCTTGTATTTAGAACCCGTTTTGATTGCGACTTCCTTGATCAATAACTGGCCCCGGTTAATTGTGATAAAAATAGTATTTTAATGAACATTGTAAAACTTGAGTGAATCCGATGCACGTGGTTGGTGCCGGACGAATTTGCTGATTGAAAACGCTGCGTTGGAGTCTGGTAAAGTAAAGATAATTCACTTGCTAATATTGGCCAATTTAGTCTCGTGTGTGTCTAGCTTGCCTCCAAGACTCAACTCAAGAACATCACCAGGAGATATTTGGTAAGACATTTTATTAATATTAGAATTTATATTCATTCGCTGTGCTACCACAGTATATGTTGGACCTTTGCCTTGGGCTGAGACTGGATGAATTAATCGCTTCCACTGATCTCTGTAAACCTTACCCGATCTCAGCTCAAATTCTAGACACAAACATATGACAAAATTTGTTACGAAAAGCTCAAAGAAAATATTTCGTAATCATGCATTTCAAAAATGTATTGACCGCCGTTGTGGCTGAGCTGATCGTCGCGAGCTCGCATTGCAGTAACCTAACACACAAGCACACGTACATTGTACGTGTGCTTGTGTGTTAACCCAAAACCAAAAGTACCCTTACTTTTCAGGTCCAGCCGGCCTTTCATGCCGAAATCAGCAAGGATCTACTTTTTTTAACCTATACTGTCCCATTGTTGGGCAAAGGCCTCCCCTACACTTCCCCAAAGGTCCCTGTCACCAGCTGTTACTTTCAAAGTATTTGAGAAGGCAACCTCAACCACGACGTCCCTCCGGTGTCCACCACGTGGCGATATGTGCCCATTTTTTGGAATGCATTCTGCAAATATAACCTGCCCATCCCACTTTAATTTCGCAGCCTTCTTGCCAACATCACTAATGCCAGTCTTACCGCGTATGGTTGTGTTGATTGGATCTGATAACTTGATGCCCAATACGCTCCGTTCAATAGCTCGTTGGCAAACCTTGAGTTTGTACTTCTGAGAATCGGTCAGTGACCACGTCTGAGGTCCGTTAGTTAGGACGGGCAAGATACACATGGCGATGAGTCTACGTTTGAGTAAAAACGTCGCCGTCCATTATGAGTTATCAATTATTAAGGCTCATAGAAATTATAATGTTCAAGTGAAGTCACTTTTTATTTTAAGTGGCTTTTACGCGAGTGACCTTTAATAAACAAAAATATCGTAAAAGTTTGCGTACTTACGATTATTGTATAAAAAGATTTTATATTTTAAAATTACAGTGTTAAAGGGTCGTAAAATGGGTCATAAACAGCTATAACTACAAAAAAGCTTATATTCTGAAATCTCTGGTTTCAGTGGACGTTAGGTTGATAGTTATGGGTTGTATGTACGTTGTAGCAAGCTTCTGTTTCATTGGTCTACCCTAAATTTTGATTAAATAATTTTGTACAATGTGTGCTTATCAGAATGGATCCACACCACATAAAAAATCATCATAATATTCGGTAGCAAGTGAAAAAACTAAAGCTTGTATTTCTTTCTCTTTATATTTTCCAATATTCGGCAAGTCTCAAGAGTCTGGTCTTGCCTCTTGCTATTTTATGCGTCTAACTGCATCCCAAATAACAGATCAGATGCTCTTTAAAACAATTATGCAAACCTCTAAAACATCTGGCTTGCCATCCATGCTAAAATTTACATTTGCGTCAACAGGCGTTAAGGCATTCGAATTGCGGTATAATGCAAACGGCTAGTTTTATAAGGGGCTATAAAATATGTGCTATGTTTTCATATTTATGATGAGAGGAGAGTTTGGGTGAGGTCAGATGTACGTGTTTACTGTTTATGGCAGTTAGTGGTGTCTGCTTAGCTGGTTCCGCGGTTTGTGGTTATTTGTCTGATAGAGTAGGAGTGCAACAAGGCGGCATCCTAGGGCCATTCCTGTTTCTTGTTTACATAAATGATTTACCTTTTTACTCGACAAACATTTGTGACGTTGTACTGTTTGCTGACGTTACTTCTTTGATATTTAAAGTACACACTTCAAAAAAGTCTAAGCAACACATACTATTTTAAATTATAATTAAATTTAAAGTTAAACCTAAAACTAATCTAAAATTAAGAAAAAAAAATGAACAAAAGGAAAACAACGAAAACGAAAAAATATATAATAATATATATGCTATACTGCGTCCAAGAATTCTTCCGCAACGCTGTCTACTGGTAGCGTGCCCAGAAGACTGGCAGCATTGTCACGCTGGATGGCAATGCTTATTCTCTCTGCGAAAAATAGGCCAGCCTTCTGGTCATGGGAAGCATCGATCAGCCTTTTTGCTATTGCTCTGTATAGAGCACGAGCACTCGGGCCCCATGGCCCAAGCGTTTCGACCCCAAACTATTTCAAATTATTCATCAATTATGATATCATTTTTTAGCAAGTAGGTAAAATTTAAGTAAACTTTTTTGGTCTAGAGGACATACTGGCTGGTTGTAAAAAAAATTCGAGTATCATATTTGTTCTTTTTTTCACAAATTCAAAAGCGAAAGCATTTGTTTGAATTTCATAGCGTTTTCTTTGCTTATTAAAATTTAGTATTCTGTATCAATTTTATGATTTAAACAAAAATTTGAAAAAGTTTTGAACAAATTTGGATTTTGAGACATTTTTACGTCATGGAGTGACGTCATTTGAACGCAGATGAAATGCAAAGAGCTGTAGGGATGTCGCAAGCGGGAAGAAGTCAATCTCAGGTATCTCGGTATTTTGGTATCAACAGAAGCGTTATTTGCCGTCTTCATCAGCATTACACTAACACGGGCGATCCTGCTGAGCAGCACTCAGGTCGAGGTACGTGTACAACCACACAGCAAGATCGATTCATACAACTGACTGCAAGACGCCAGCCGATGTTAACCGCCCGAGAGATAGGTTTAAGGCTACAAAATTCAAGTGGTGTTGTTGTTAGCTGCCAAACTGTGCGAAATCGACTGCATGAGTATGGCCTACGAGTGCGACGGCCAATTAGGTGCCCACCGATACGTCACGGGAATCGCGCTCGTAGAAATGAATGGTGTAGGGAACACATTACATGGACCCGGGAACAATGGGATAAAATTTTATTTTGTGATGAGTCTCGATTTGGGTTCAAGCTACTAGAAGGGTTAGAGTGTACCGTCGTCCTAGAAATACTGAAAGACTGAGGAGTGTTCAGAAAGTATATCTATACAACGGCTCAACAGTTATGGTATGGGCGGGCGGGTATTATGAAGAACAGACGAACTGAGCTCGTTTTTGTAAATGGTAACATGAACGCTGTAAATTACGTTGAGGATGTCCATTCGCACAAACGCTTGGCTCCGATTTCATGTTGATGCATGACAATGCGCGTTCGCATACAGCTTTACACACACGGGAGTACTTGGCAAGGGAAAACATCATGGCCAGCCTTAGCCTGCACAATCGCCAGACCTCACCCCATCGAGCATGCATGGGACATGCTCCAGATACGTGTTTTAAAGGACTTGGATAGAGTGACAACAACCCAACAACTGATGGACTTACTAAAATTTCATTGGAAGCGATTGCCGCAGGATAACATTAACAATCTCGTCGATTCCATGAATAATCGGTGCCAGCAAGTTCTCAATAACAGAGGAGGCCATACTTTGTATTACATTATGCAATTTTTGTACAATCATTTAATTTTAGTTTAAGTTTAGTTGATTAGGCACCTTACTTTGTACTACGTACATACAGTACTTACTCGTAATTATTGTTAATTAAGATTATATAAAAAAACTAATTGTTGTTTAATATCAAAAAAACATTATTAATAATATAAATAAGAAAATACTAAGGATTTAATGCGAAAACACATTGTAAAATTGAAATTTGTATGTGTTGCTTAGACTTTTTTTGATATTGTTACGAATGGCAATAATTGAAAATAACGCCATCTATCGGTGAATGCGAGAACTAGATGAGATAAGATATATCGGTGGTTTAAAGCTGTTTCATCTATCCTCTAATAGATGGCGTTGCTGTAAATAGAACAAACTAAAATCACCGCAAGCTACCAGAGGTTTCGTGATGCGTCTTGAAAATACTAGTTATGTGTTCGGGCCGGTATAAATACCGCGCAGACGGGCGAGAAGAGATAGTTACAATTGAATATCGCAGCGATAATCATCAAGCGAAGGGAAGTAATTCGGAAGTGTTTAGTGGTGTTTCTAGTAGTGTGAAATAAGTGTGTTTTTATTGAGATAGTGTTGAGAATGAAGTGTGTAAAGTGTTTGTGTTAGTAAATAAAGTACAGTTTAGTGGCATAGTGTATATAATT
The DNA here is from genome assembly GCA_944739405.2 of Euclidia mi. Lineage (NCBI taxonomy): Eukaryota > Metazoa > Arthropoda > Insecta > Lepidoptera > Erebidae > Euclidia > Euclidia mi. Next base: position 67,885,482 of record OX123192.2, read on the forward strand.
TATCACCGAACCCCAGCTCGTAACAATATGTAGATAGAAATAAGGAACATTTTGACGAAATAAACAGTGCGCTCATTCAAGTAAATAAATGGTTTAATGTAAACAATCTAGTACTAAACGCCAAAAAAAACAAAATGTATGGTCCTTGGTCCTAGTATAGTTCTTAATGACGATGTACTCGAAACATCTGAATCTACATTATATCTAGGAATAACACTTGATTCGAAATTACAGTGGGGTGCGCAAGTTACATATCTCTCAGGGAAACTTAGCTCAGCTGCTTATGCCATTAAAAAGGTTCGTAGTTTTACTGATGTCGATACGGCTAGATTGGTTTATTTTAGCTATTTTCATAGTGTTATGTCATAAGGCAAAGTTTTTAGGGGGTAGAGCTGCTGACATCGACAATATTTTTAAATTGTGAAAACGGGCAGTTAGGGCCATTTACAAGTTAAAGACAAGAGTCTCACTCAAAGAAAATATTAAAAATATTGGTATTCTTACTGCATTATGCCAGTGTTATGCATGTACCACTAAATATAAATTCCTAAAAAATGAACAGTGACATACACAATATTAATACTAGGAACAGGCACAAATTATGTGTACCATATTTCCGTTTACAAAAAACGCATAGCTCTTTTATTGGGCTTAGCATAAGAATGTATAATAAAATACCAAGTAATATTTTAGACTTGCCGTTAAGGTCGTTTCAGACAATAGTCAAAAATATTTTTTTACTCTAGGCATATTATAGTCTAAGTGAGTATCTTGACGACAAGTACGCTTGGAAATAAATATTCTTTTATTAGGCCAATTTGTTTTGTTTATTAGGTAAATAAGCAATTTTCTAGTGTACTTAATTACCGTATTTACTTTTTATACTACATTTGCATTCTTGGTCTACTCTTTTTATAATAAATTATCGGCTTTGTGAGGTGAGCGTAACTCGTGGTCATGAGCTGCGAACTAATAGATTGTAAATTGCTGCAGGTTTATATACCGTTACTTTCCGGGTAATGCTGTTCCACCATAGCTCTGAACAGTCATGTTCGCGAGTTGCCTATATTAGAAGACGTAAGTGGATGCTCCTGTTTGATCATATTTACTTTTGGAGGCTTACCAAATTAACATAATTTATTGCTTAAGTATGATATCAATAACTATGAATTTTTGCATTAGTAGATAACTTACAATGATAAACAGTTGCAGCTCCTTACAACGATAACATGTAAAACCATTAGTCTGGCAGTGGCAAAAAGAGTACCCACGAGTTTTATTACCCGTTTTTTCTCGTGGTTCTACCTATTGCATTACGAACGTGGCAGTAAATGTAATTGTAAATGTAGAATCATCTAGTAATTAACTTTAATTTTAGACGTTCATAAGCGTCACTTTGTGGCCTAAATGAATAAATGATTTTGACTTTGACTTGACTTTGACTTTGATGTGACAGATTGTTGAAATTAGCAATGTTTCTAGCTTTGTTTTAATTTTTTTATAGACTCACGCCTGTATCCTCGACGGGGCAGGCAGAAGTGTAATATTACACTCATATTTCGCCATGAATTTTTAGGTCCCACGTAATAGGGGGCGAGCCTGCTACTGAGAATTTCCGAACGGAAAAACCCAATAACACTTTGCCCGACTAAGGAATCGAACCCGAGGCAGTGTTCATTATGTATTCGCCATTAAACGAAAAAAAATATCTGAGAAATGTTGTGACAAAATATTTTTTTATTGTAAAAACACACCGACTTATAAAGAAATAAGTAATATCATTTCAAAACCTTAATTAAACCACCAGCCTTTCGAGGTTATTATTAATTTATGTTTAAAAATACTATATACCAACAATTATTTACAGTTTTATTACCTACTTAATTTCTGTAATTACTACAACAACAAAAAATTTACGCACTTTCCGATGCACGTATGACCCCTCCGTCCAAAAGCTGAACCGTTACTGAGCTAGCTGACAAGTCTCGACAGTGCGTTTACACGATCCAGGCATCGATCCCAGTACACCTCATAGACAATGGCTCTTACGCCTACGAAACAACCATTAGATAAGACGTGACTAATAAAGTAAATCATTAATTTATTTGAATAGGAATTTTAAAAATGTGCGAAAATTCAAGACAAATATTTTTTAACAATATTATTTATTGATGTGCGAAAATATTCAAAGTGTAAATTAGTGACAAGACAATGGAATAGCATTGCCTTTAGTTTTTAATTTGTTTTTACTTGAAACTTCGCTGTCTTCGATTATAATCATATATCGACTGGCTTGTTGGTCTAGAGATAAGTGACCTTGACTGCTATTGTTTTAATAGAATTTTATTTAAAATCTACGTTACGGCATGTTTGAGCATGGTTTTCACCTTCTTAAATAGTCAAATTGAAGTGAAACTTCCCACATTTATCAAGGGCTAATGATAACACTATAACACATTTTCTACTTTTTAGTAGATACTCTTTTCAAATAAAATGTGTTTTTTCAGTTTGAATAATGTAATTTTATTTTCAGATTGTTAGTTTAATAAATCATTTTAGACTTTTCGGTGACAAGAGTAAGAATAGGCAAACGTAGAGTAAAGTTTCTCGGTAAGGTAGTACGATGTTCCAACAAAAAAGTTCTTATTTAATCATATGTTTTCGGGTCATCCGTACTGATAATCACACATTGTCCAAAATTATTCAATCGAATTTTAGGGTAGACCAACGAAACAGAAGCTTGCTACAACATACAACCCTTAACTATCAACCTAACGCCCACTGAAACCAGAGATTTCAGATAAGCTTTTTTGTAGTTATGGCTGTTTATGACCCACTTTACGACCCTTTAACACTGTCATTTGAAAATATAAAATCTTTTTATAGAATAATCGTAAGTACGTAAGCACTTACGATATTTTAGTTTTTTAAAAGTCACTCGCGTAAATAAAACACTTAAAATAAAATGTGACTTCACTTGAACATTATAATGTCTATGAGGCTTAATAATTGATAACTCATAATGAACGGCGACGTTTTTATGGGTCTCCAAGATACGGGTCTTCTTCATTTCAGCTGAACGATGCCGAGTTGGCCATACACACAAAAATGAATAAAGAACAAGTATACTACAATTTCTGTCACTATGATCGAAAAAATATTGCAATAAATGCTCCGCACCAAACAAAAAGTACCGTAACAGGACCACGCCAAAGTTTCACAATGCTCTGAACACAAAAAGTTTACTACAAAAATTTAAAAATTAAAATACATTTTGCTTAATATTTCTTTATGAACAAAACTCATTAAAATGTATCGAAACCCGTATATCATCTGATGCAAGTTGTAAAAACATTTTTAGTAATATAAAAACGAAAATTACCAGACCGTATAATCAATTTCATAGTGGCCTGGCTTGTTAAGCCAAGTAGATGCCACCGCAACTAAGTACAATAAAATGAACTGGTCAGAGCCAGACAGAAAAAGCTAGGTTGACAATAAATCTGAAATTGTATACAAAATATGTGAAAATAAGTTAGTTAATTCTACATAATGCTGCAGTTGTGCTCAGTGAAGCTAAGTTAGGTACATTGCTCTCTTATTTTACCATTGAACCATTCACTAGGCAGCGATAGTTTAGTGGACATACCAACAGACTGGAATGAAGAGGGTATCGGGTTCGAATTGACGGCGTGCATTACTGACTTTTTGGAATTATGTGCGTATTGAATTGTTAATTATCGCTTGCGCGTACCTCAGAGGGCATGTTAGGTCGATGGTCGCTGCTGTTATAAAGATCTTTGACATTCGTTATAGGGAGTCCTCCTCTGAATGAACTGACAGTAGTCTAAAACATCGAATACCCTTTTGGGTTCCGGAGGTCAGATCGACAGTCGCTCTGTTGACAAGCTAATATTCAGTCAAATCCAATTTAGGCTTATAAAACGCTTTTGCCATAATTAACTAATATAATTAACTAATTCAACTGCACGGTTGGCATAGTGGTTTAAACCGCCGCCTCAGCGCTTGACACGGCGAAGAGTGTTGTGGGTTCGATCCCCAAACGATACAACACTTTGTGTGATTCACAACTTGTTGGTTCGAGTTTGGGTGTTCATTGTGTCCGTTGCTTGTATGTTTGTAAAGTCCCCTGCGACACAGGATTTAGTCATAATGCGGTAGTTGTCTTTAAAAATAAATAAATAAGAATATATATATAAAGAATATATACCTCTGTATAACTTAAAATATAATCGTCCATATTAAGCACGAAGTTATAAAAATCGTACTTATTATAAAAACCTCTAATACTCCATGTCATTGTAATTCTATACAACATTCAATACATTATAATATGAGTATAAAGTGTCAACAAAAAGACCATTCAACAATCCCCTTTTATACCGATGGCAATTTAAGAATATATTCAGAAATACACAGGAGTAATAATGCTAGCGCGATAGATGTGGTATGAAACGTCATTAATACAAAAAACTGTCTTGGATAGTTCTAGTTCGGGTTTTAAAGAAAAAGCCCCCTTTGAATCCAAAATTAAAATCCAAACCCTGCATAAAATTATACAGACTTGCATCCGAATCTGAATTTGGGAACACTACTTCTTAGTCAAGACGGCGATACCTTAGTGGAGAGACTACGAGACTAAAAAACTGATTTGCAGGCTACGCGTTGAAGCTTACGGTGCACAACACTGACTTATCAGAGTTAAGGTAGGGTACATTACAGATTGTATATATTATTCAAGGTTGTCAAACTAAAACATTAAAGCATAATATAGGCATTTGACTGCCTCCGTGGTCCAGTGGATAGCATATGCGACTGCTGATCGGAGGTCCTGGGTTCGATTCCTGGGTCGGGCAGAAAGTGCTACCTGGTTTTTTCGGAATCTCAGTAGCAGCACGGAGTCTGGTGATGTGCCCGGTAACGGCAATAGGCTCGCCCTCTATTACGTGGGACCTTAAAATTCATGGTGAAATGTGTGAATGTGTGTGTGTGTAATACTGCACCTCTGCTTACCCCTTCGGGGATACAGGCGTGAGTCTATAAGTAAAAACAAATATAGGCATTTAAACTTTCGTGGTCATATAAACTTAGTTTTTAATTGTCTTTCGGAATAATTATACACCACGTAGGTACCTTTGTTTCGCTTCGTTTGGTATCTATTAACAACCGATTCTTTATTATATATTTTGCAAATGCTCGGATACTGCCGACTCTCTTCTTCTCTCTTCAACTCTGAAATGTGCAGTTTCCCGAAGTTGAACTGTAATTGATTTCAAAATTAAGTCCATACTAATTGCTTAACATTATTATACTCTGTCATAGCTCTTTGTTTTACAGATTAACTTAAGATGTCGAACCAATACTACTTGCTTGCTCTGAGAAGTCTTCAAAGTTGCCCCTCTGACCAACATTACGGCACACGTAAGACCATTGTAGTTTATTCACTTTATCCTCGTTTCTTCGTAAGAAAACCGACACTTGGCCCATTTGTCCACTTTATGATAGATGTTGACGTATTGATGTCGTAAATGGAGCAGATTTCTCTCAGTAACGGACCCCTTTTCAAAGGGAAAACCAAATACGATACGCAGCCTTAGGTATAATGGAATGTTCTGGATTTTTGTCAACGCTTCTGGTACTTGTAAAGTGAAAACGCTTTTGGGGGTATAAAGACACAGTAAACAACCTTTTTTCTTGCTTTGAGAATAGATAGAGCTTTGAGATATTTTAGGCTCAAATGGTATATGAATGAATAACTTCTAAAAGTGTTGCTATTGTAAACTTTAAAAAAATACCTCAAAAACTTTACTTATAATTAAGTAAATAGAATCTTAAATAAAAAAGTTGAAAATATTTTTCAAATATTTTGTAGTTAAGGTAATTATAAAATGGCAAAAAAAATAATTTATTCACATATTACTTACTTACTATTTTTTGGAGTCAGTAAACTTATAAAACTGTTCTGGTCGGTTGAAACTGACCCCAAAAATAACGAACTTAATTTTAAATAGTAAAAAATTATAAGTCATCGTCAGTCACATACATACATACATATTCTCACGCCTATATATCCGAAGAGGTAGGCAGAGGTATATTGCTACACCCACTTTTCGCCAGGTTAATTTTAGTCCCACGTAATAGGGGGCGAGCCTATTGCCGTACCGGGCACATTAGCAGACGCCGAGTTGCTACTGAGAATTTCCTAAAGGAAAACCCCAATAACACTTTACCCCACCCCGGGGATCGAACCCGAGACCTCCCAATCCCACGAGCACTATTATGCCTCGAGACCAACGAGTCATCGTCAGTCATAGTATATAAATGATTTCTTTAAACGTTTTAACTTTCTTTGCTGTTCATGCATTCATACCCAAGTTATTAGTATATAATCTATTTTTATGTCTCTATCGCTGCAAATAGGCTAACTGTAACTGTGTATAAACTAATATATTGATGTAAGCGAAAGCTAACGAGTTATGAAATTGCCTCCGTAACAATCATTTAGTGCAAAAGCTATACATTCAAACGTGGCACTGTTCACAAAGACTTAAGGCGAGGTTGCAGTACTTTTTAAGATTTTTGAACGTCTGAAAGTCACATGAACTATGATATTTTTAATGAATAAAAATTAAATTATAAAAGTTGAACATATCTTCTAGTAAATCGTAAAGATAGAAACACGATTTAGAATGATTGGCTCGATAAAAAAAAATGTCAAACATGGCACTAAATCACAATTTTAAACGTGTACTGCTTAGAGATTCCATAATGAATTTATATGAAAGTATTATCAATAGAAACAGCTCTTTATTTTAAAATAAATGGCAAAAACAGATTTTGTAATTTCGTTATCATTTTTCTTCAAGAAAAAAAAATAGTCAAAATGTTGGCATTATATCGCTCGCCGGCCGTTCATCACTATCAGTGCCTGTCTAGGCGTGATTGAGGGCGGACGTACGTCGTTGCTCCGCAAAATCCCCCTCCACCCCAGCATGTACGTTTTCGCAAAAGTACAAAGTAATTCGTATTCCAAACTCAATCGTTCAAACCATAGACATACTAGTAAGAAACCGTAGACAGGTTACTGACAAGGTAACATGACGGAGCTTACGAGTGGCACACATCGCGAAAAGCGTATACACACTAATATAAATATGTCAAAACGACACACTAAGAATTAGATAAGAAGTGTAAGTGAGATAGCACATCTAATCGCAAGCGCGAAATAGAGATAAACATATACTCTCTGGACCGACGCGCATTGTGACATCATGCTGACCGTTTCACAAACAATAATTTGACTCAGATGCGACATGATCACTTTGTCTGTCTTGAGTAAATTCAATTCGCCTCAAAGTAAATTTGATTAATTCATTTAAGGTAGGGAAATAAAAAGTCGATGTGATTTATTTATAACATTTATTAAAAAAGTACATTTTATCCTTCTCATTTCATTCAATGGAAACCTAAAACAGTACGTTAGTATAAAAACTTTGCGCTGCGGACCCACCGTAGCCCTGGCAATACCCCTGGGGATATGGTGGGTCTTTTAAAGCTTAACCGTACTCCTGGCTGAAATGCTCGTAGTGTTATACCAACGTGCTACATGGACATTAAACTGAACAGTGTTATCTCTCGTATGATAATGACTTACTACTTACGTTTTTGTATTTTTAGACAAGCGAAGACAAGCGCTAGTACGATGATATAGTGCAACAAGGAGATAAATTAGAGAATAAAACGTTTAGGTATTACTGCTAATGGTTATAATGCTTTCTATATTATAGGTATAATCTGTGGTACTGTTGAAGATCTGTCATCATCATCATCCTTGCGCTGTCGAATCATTCCCACTAGTTCTATTGAACAGTTCTATGATAGAACTAGTGATACTTTTTTTCCCACTAGTTCTATTAGCACAACTTGACGAGAAGAATAGAACTAATGGGAAACAGTTATAGGAAATTTACCACTAGTTCTATGTATGTTTTACAAGGGTAGTGTCACAACATCGCGCTCACAAATCCGAATAAATATGTATTTATAAAAATGTGTTAAACGAATGAACGTCTACAAAACAATTGAACGTCTACAAAACAAGTGAACGTCTACAAAACAAATGAACGTCTACAAAACAAATGACTACCAGAAAGTGATCAGCTATCGATAGTGATTGCAAAAAACAGGTGCATGCGATTTTCGACCTTATTGACAATTCATGACAAACTTTTTTTTTGTTTTTTCTCGCTTTCTGGCAATATAAGGGTAATAAAATTATAAATTCTGACTAATGTCAATTAGGTTGAAAATCGCATGCGCCTGTTTTCTGCAATCACTATCGATAGCTGATCACTTTCTGTAAGTCATTTGTTTTGTAGGCGTTCATTTGTTTTGTAGACGTTCATTTGTTTTACACATTAAACAAATGAACGTCTACAAAACATATTTATTCAAATATATGAGCGCGATGTCGTGACACTACGGATCATTCTCAGTAGTTCTATTGAATACCCTTGTAAAAACATACATAGAACTAGACTGGGACATTTCCTATTACTTATCCCATTAGTTCTGTTCTCCTCATCAAGTTGCGCTAATAGAATTAGGACAGTTCTATCATAGAATTGTTCAATACTACTACTATACTGGGAATGATCCCACAAAATAGTAGAACTTGAAATTAACGAACTGAAATTTATAAACTAATTACACAACAATATTATCTGGGAGTACGGTTAAGCATTGAAAGACCCACCATAACCCCAGGGGTACTGCCAAGGGTACGGTGGGTCGGCAGCGAAAACTGTGCAGTACAATCTACTTAGTTGTTTAATACTAAAAGGAGAAAAACAAGAACAAGTGTGTGGACTTTGATCATCCGTCAATGTTTGTAACTTACGTATGATTTTGTATTTCTATAATAATAATATATTGTGTTGATGCAGCCTCAAATCACTTTTATTACTTGACAAAAACACACATCAGTATTTTATTATTACGAATGTCCCATCTGGATACTTTGTTTTTTAGTCTTTGAACACGCACAATACTGCTTCTCTTTTACACTCGCTAAATGCCAATTTTTTATTCACTCTATTATTTATGATACTACACCGTTTCCACTGATGCTAAACTATGTACTGAGGCAAGTAAGATATAAAAATGAGAATGTAGCTGTAAGGTGCAGGAGTGAAGATAAGCATCTCGAGCACACATCTGTAGCACGCGTTCAGAGCACACTTCCATCAATTTAAAAACACCATACAGTGAACCCACCCAGTTTACACCAGTTAAAAGGACAAAAAAAAACCAGTGCTAAGCTATACAGACCAATGCCTACATAAAGGCATAAAGACATATTAATTTCTGCATTTTGGTTGTTTACAATACTTTTATAAGTCCAGACCCTATTCCTGACGAAACTGGCTGTTTCTATCTAAATTACCTCTTCAGAAGAAAATCCGAAACAAACTAAGAGTCATATCATTTTTTTTATCATTTCATTCTAATTTTTTTTTCGTATATATTCTTATGTCCAGACAAAATGGGTTTAGTATGCAATATAGATTGATTGATATTAATTTACAACCAGCACCGACAGTTTTACATGTCCTCCGAAGCACGATAGCGCTCTGATGTAAATGCCACATGCGGTCACCCATCCAACTTTGCAGATCTACAACTAACGGTGAGTCAAATATGTCTATGAACGCTACAAGTTTTATTTATAAGCAATAAACTACTATTAAATTACTATTAATTTAAAGTGCATTTTCTTTCAACTTAAACAACGCGTTTTGTCTACCGTTACCAAAATATACACCCACACCAATATACACATTAATTGTTTTTAGGTACATTTATTTAGACGATCTTCAAAATAAAATCAATCAGCAAAATATAACTTTCAAAACATATATTCTCTCCAATACGAGACGGATATTTAAAAATATTTTGTATTATATATAATATATTATTATAACTAAAAGTATCTTAGCTATTTTTGGCCTCAAAGTAAATTAAAACAGAATTATTTTGATTACAAGTACTGGACATTGGAAATATTCGTTCAGACTTGAGGTTGATGACTTTTTATTTTAGATTTAAAGTAACATCATTCAATAGGTGTAACAAAAAAGGACGTGATTAGAATCATAGTTCACGACTGCCAAACGAATGGCAACTGAAACATTTATGTGGTTTAAGATCCGTCGAGATTCCTCTGTATAAAATATAAAATTCTTGCTACTGACAAATTCTTGTTACTGACTGACATACAGGCAACGCACAATCGAAACTACTGGGCGGAAGAAGCTGACATATTATGGGATGCATGCTCTTTGCGGACCTTAGGGGTGCACGAAGGGATTTTCCGAATTTCCCAAGGGATTGGACAGAAACTGTTAAATTAAAAACAAGGTGCGGGCGAATATTATAAAAAACTAGGGGATACCCGCAGCTATCCTCCAGTTTATAAAATAAAACAAAATTTATCAATAGATAATAAATAACTCAATATATTACAAATGCCGCAATAAGAAGTAAGAAAATTACTTTTACGAGTACTTTATTAATAGTAATAAACCTCAAAGTTTATGCAAAAAAGTTCTAATTATTCTTAAAAATATTTTTACAGTAATATCACAGGCGTGTTATCTGTAAAAAACTGCAAAACAGCTTTTTAATTAAAAAGCTATATTTAGTTCTCATCTTACAGCTGAAATAATACTCTACAAAATATTTAGTACAGAGAACCTAACACGTGTATGCCAAAAAATAAAGCTGGCGAGATGTACTCGTAATTAAAAATGAAATATAAATAGAAATATACCTCCAAAAACCCCCAGTTCAAATGCCAGGCAATTGCCAGAGGCTTTTGTTTCAAACAGCTTTATTACGAATTTTGTAAAAATATGAAGCTAATGTTTAGTAATTATTTGTTACCAAACATACTGTTTCGTCGCGTCCTTTGTAAGCTTTGAAATTAATTTTGTGAAAACATAGTTTTTATATTTACAAGTTTGACTCGCCCCAGGTTTGTGTTGGATTTTCGTCATCATTATAAGTCTTGTTTATAATCTCTTTCTCTGTAATGTTGGGCACAGAGATCTTCCCACTCTTACAAAACTTGTGCAAACTAAACACGTAAACCTTTCTCTATGGAAGAGAACCGCAGGAAAATTCGTTTCATAATATGTAATAATGGATATGCTTTATACTTATTTATAGTTTTATAACATTTCAAAGGTAGGTAAGATAAGTGGTTTTCGACTTCTGTCTGCCACCAAAAGGAGAGTCACTACACGCATTGTTTAATCGGTCAAATCGTTTCTGGGTTTAATCCCCTCACGGTACAGCACTAATTGGGTTAAATATTTATGCTAACCCGGTTGAACCATCTATCCATGCCCTAGTCGGCGTAGTATTAAGGAAACCTCTATTAATCGAGAGTTCTAGTATTTTCTTTTACTTATTTTAAGCAAAAACGTTGACCTCATTACTAAGCCCACCCTTTCTTCTACAAGAGGCTCTGTAATCCTAAAAAAATCGGGCAAGTGCGTAAATACTTGGAAGTTGCCGAGTGTATTATCCACTTTGTCTTCATCTTTCGCTTTTGCTATCGGCTATAATAATAGCCGTTAATAGTGGCTTTGCTAATTGAATATCTCCGTACATCCTTAGCCCGGATAATAAATCTGCCGGCAGTGAAATACCAACCGCGGATTAACGTTCCCGCTAAAACTGGAATTAAATCCGTCCTCGTTTACACCGAAGTGTAACATATTAAGGCGTTGATAGTCGCAAAATGGAGTACATTTATTTACTTTATTATTTTTATGGGAAACCAGTATATTTCGAAACAAATATTTTTCATAATACACTATACGTGTGAAAAATCTTCTAATGGTATATTCTAATTGTAAGCTATAGTATAAATATTTTTTAGAGTCAATAAATGATTCATCATAATTTTTGATTGCCTACTGAATGCGATATAATTATGTTAATGACAATTAAGTATGTAATACTTGTGTAACATCCTTGTAACCGATCTCTACGAATTTCATTTCAAAGATGATTTGTCAAACCACATTGATTACCGCCATTACTGCTACAATCGTTTCAGCGGTTTGAATTCCAAACTACTACACTCAGAACGTCTTATTTCAAACCACGGGGGTAATGTCTCCACTAACATTGTGGCTCATACTAGTCCTTTACTTTCCATTGACTTAAGTCCGTAGAGACTTAGCCATATTACTCAATTACGTACGGAAACTTCGAAAATGCTTCCTGTGTTGTTCGATGTACTAGTGGTTTAGTGTTATGGCATACAATTTGTCCATTTTAAGGATGAGTAGTTCCGTAAGTAGTTCTGATGTTAATTATGTTTGTGGTCAATTGTTTGGATTGACTTGGCCGGATTATGTGAAGGATTATCGTTAACACCGCCACAAGACCCGTAACAATTACTCCTGCCATTGTGCCCGCTGCTATAATAATAGTAATTATTCTATGTACGAGGACGATACATCTCGCATTATTATAACAGAGGTATATGTAAACCACCTTATTTCTGGGCATGGGCCTCTTTTCATTATGTGGTCGATTAGGCTATAGTTCACCACGCTGGCTAAGTGCGGGTTTTGAGATTTGTGAGGAATCTCAGACAAGCCGGTTTCATCGAGATAATTTACTTCACTGTTTAGCAATCGATTCCTAACAAATTAATACGCACTTTGGTGTCATATTTCAGTACTAACCAATAAATACCTAAAACATCGTGTTTAGTTGTGTTTTATTATAGATTATTTTTATTGTTGATATTGAGGTAATTTGACTTAGAAATGTTACATAACGGTGGAATACACTGCCCTATATAAGCTTAACCGGCGTTTTACGCACTTGAGTTATTGAAGATTTAACAGGTGACGTAATGTACTGGAACGGGCTCTTGTCTCCTTTGTATTTATTTGCACAAACACGCACACACACTCACAATCATTTAGAAAGTCGCACACAAAGAGAAATCATTTGTGACGTCACACACACACATGAGTGTCTTTGCGCATAGCTGTTAATCAAGTTCCTGTTTTGAACTGTAGAAGCTTAAGGATTGTTGATGATTCAGTACTCAGTAGTTCACGACTAAGGTAAACTTAGTGTCGTGCTCTCTCGTTCATTTTGAGAAAATTAAATTACAGTTTACGGATTTTATCGCATTATATTGGTTTCACTTAGTTATTACATTTTAACCGAATGATCTAGGAACAAAATTTTTTCTTTATTACTAGCACTAGAATAACTAAGTGAAACCAATACAACGCGATAAAATCAGGAAACTGTAGTTTAATTTAAATGTGTAACATTCGCGTAAACCCAAGATGATATTAAACTAATAAGACCTGTTTAACTTAATTGCACATAAAACTGTCTTAAGTGTCGTCGGGCAGTGGCAACTAAAAAAACCCAAAATTAAGGCACATTATTAGTCGATACGAAATTTAATTTAACATCTATTCAATCTTTTGCCTTTTCGCATATTTGAGTGACTGTAAAAGATATCGCATACCGATGGACAATATAGAAAGATAAGTGGGTAGGTATATAGCGTGGTAGTTTGTGACCGGTAGGATAGAATCACACATCCTATCCTAGTCTACTTATCCCAAGAGGTAAAAATAAGCCCGAAATTAATTAAATAAAATAGGCTATTCGCCTTTACTGAGTTCAATATGCCTTCTGGTTCAATAACCTTTGCTATAAACATCGAAAACTTTCTTCAGTACCTACTTGATAAAAGCGAAATTTCACCCGACATAAATAAACGCCTCTTCTTTCTTTTGCCTGCCCTGTTCCCATATTACTTGGGGTCGGCGCAGAATGTCTTTTTCTTCCATTCTCTCCTATCAGCCGTCATCTGATCATTCACTCCCTTTTCATTCATATCGTCCTTCACACAATCCATCCATCTTTTCTTTGGTCTTCCTCTTGCCTTATATCCCTCAACTCTCATATTCATCACCTTTCTAGTCACATGCTTTTCATCCCTCCTCATCACATGTCCATACTACGATAAACGATTTCCTTTCAGCTTTTCTTGCACCGGTGCAACTTTCAAACTTCCCCTAATATACTCATTTCTAATTTTATCCATCCTTGTCACCCCACACATCCATCTCAACATCCTCATCTCTGCTACATGCAATCTTCTTTCATCCGTCTTCTTAACGGCCCAGCATTCCGATCCATACAGTGCGACAGGTCTTATAACGGATTTGTAGATTTTGCCCTTTAGTTTATGAGGCATCCGTGGGTCGCAAGTTGTTCCTGTGACCTGTCGCCATTTCATCCAACCTGAGTTGATCCGGTGCGTGACATCGCGGTCTATTTCTCCATCCCCTTGTATAAGTGACCTGAGGTACCGGAAGTCGGAGCAGACTGATATGGGCTCTCCAGCAAGGGATATAGACACAGGACCGGAGAGACCGCCGAAGTCGCAAAACATGTACTCAGTTTTGCTTTTACTGACTTTCAGGCCTACACTCTCCAGTCTTTGCCACCAAGTTGTCAGCCTGTTCTGGACCTCAAGGCCACTCTCGGCAATCAATACAATGTCGTCGGCGAATAGCATACACCAGGGAGCCTCTTCCTGTAGGTCCGCCGTAAGGGCGTCCATTATTAGCAGGAAGAGGTAAGGGCTTAGAGCCGACCCTTAGTGTAAGCCTACAGCCACATTTAAGTCGCCGGTATTGCCCACTGTGGACCGGACATGGGTTGTACATCTACTGTACATCGCACGGATCAACTGTACATACTTCCCAGGCACTCTTTTCTTCCTAAGGGCCCACCACAAAACCTCACGTGGAACTCGATCATATGCCTTTTCGAGATCCACAAAAACCATGTGCAAGTTTTTGTGTGCACTTCTGTACTTTTCGCATAGTTGGCGGATCGCGAAAATGGCGTCTGTTGTACCTCGACCAGGCATAAAACCGAATTGGTTTTGTGAAATTACACTCTCTTCTCTCAATCTTCGTTCAATCACTTTCTCCCATGCTTTCATACTATGTGAAATTAGCTTTATTCCTCTATAGTTGTTACACTCCAGCACATCCCCTTTGTTTTTGTAGATGGGCACCAGCGAACTGCTACACCATTCGTCAGGTATAGTTACCTCCATTAACAACTTATTGAAGAATAAAGCTAACCACTTCCATCCGTCTACCTGCAGTATCTTCCACACTTCAACTGGTATTCCATCCGGCCCCGCTGCCTTTCCATTCTTCATTCCATTTATTACTACTCTTACTTCATCCTCACTAATCTTTCTTATTAGCCCTTCATTCACAGGTATATGCTCAAGTACACCACTCCAGTCATTCTCTTCATTCATCAATCTCTCAAAGTAATTCCTCCATCTATCCTTGATTTTCTCGTCCGCGGAAAGCACCGTTCCAGTTTCATCTCTTACACACTTTATAAGACATACATCCCTTGCTTTCCTCGCTCTAGCTTAAGCGAGCCGGTATAAATGTATTTGGCCCGCAGGACTATCTAAGTTATTATAGAAGCCCTCCTGGGCTGCTGCTTTTGCTAATGCAACGGCTTTCTTAGCTTTCTTCTTTAACTCCACATACTCTCCCTTCTTTTCTTGTTTCAGTCTGACATTAATTTCATCCACACACTGCCATTCCTTAAATTTCATCTTCTTATTCTTCAAAACCTTTTGCACTTCTGTCGACCACCACCATGTATCCCTATCGATCGTAGCTTTTCCTTTCGATTCTCCTAAAATATTTTTCGCTGCACTCCTGATACACCCTGCCATTTCACTCCAACATTCATTCACACTTTTATATTCCATGTCGTCAATCGGTTTCATTTTATTTACAACTCGCTCTCTAAATTTGCATCCATATTCTGGCCTTTCCAACAGATGCCACTTAATTTTAGGGGGTAGTCGCTCTTTCTTTCTGTTGCAAGTTACTTCTATAGCAACTTCCATAATGAGGAGTCTGTGCTGCGATACTAGATCTTCCCCGGGTATTATTTTACAGTCTTTGACGTGTTTGAGGTTGTTGCGTCTGACGAGAAAGTAGTCGATTTGGGTCATGTGGTTGCCACTTTTATATGTGATTAGGTGGCCTGTCTTCTTCTGGAACCATGTATTGGCAACCGCCAGGTCAAAAGCAATTGCCGATTGTAGCAGGACTTCACCCTCATTATTGCGATTACCTATTCCCCATCCTCCGTGCACTCTTTCATATCAACTTTTCATTCTTCCTACGTGTCCATTAAAATCGCCACCTACATACATTTCCTCATGCACTGGAATACTCATCAAAGCAGCGTCAAAGTCCTCCCAAAACTTCTCTTTCATTCTTTCATCACATCCTGTCTGTGGGGCATATACACTTATAACATTCAGCATCACATTTTCTAACATAACTTTCACAACTATCAGTCTATCATTCACCCTATTAACTTCCATCACTCTTTCTTTTAAATTACTATCTAATACAATGCCCACACCATTTCTTTTTCCATCACTTCCGCTATAGTAAAACTTTTATCCCTCACCAATCTCCCTCGCCTTTGTACCTTTCCACTTGGTTTCCTGTAAACACGCCACATTTATCCGTCGCCTTTTAAGTACATCCGCTAATTCTCTGGCTCTTCCACTCATCGTCCCAACATTCCAACTAGCATACCTCATTTTCACTTGCCGGGTTAGCTTCTTACGTTGCACCAACCTGGTTTGGTGCAACAACCGCTCCATTATCACCGCGGCCGGGTGCTGCCTCGGCGCGTCGCCTGTGGGGTACGCCCTAGCCCCATCGCGCATCGTCATATCATTTATACTAGCCATTCTGCATAAAGGATTTGGCAAAGATTTCACGGTCGGCCGCCTGCCTGATACCAACCCTCCTTGGGAATGCAATTGTTGGTGATTTACTCGCCACCGCTCGAGAGACAAACTGTGCCGATATAATTATATGCACCTAGTCGCATGCGCCCATTAGTCGCCTCCTACGACGCCCCGGGTAAAGCAAAGGGGGTGGTGCTATTCTTTAAGTCCGGCACCACACGGAATATAAATAAACGCCTAATTATATCAATTATATCCAATATACCTCTACTGTTTATTCCAGCTCACAGGAAACTGATTGTAGGTGGTGTTTGTCTATGGACATGGACCTAGCGTTAATTAATTATACAGTTAGTTATAATTAATTGAACAGTAATTAATAATGATCAAAATAACTGTTGGTTGACCGAGATAAAATTTAATTATTTTTATAGTTGATTGAATCAGGCGTTACTTGGCGGAACTCCATTGTAACCTAATGGAAGGAAAGAGGAACCCACCACGCACCCTCGAATTGACCACCCCAACTATTGCAATAGAAAAAGGTTGACAATATCGAACTCCTCTAAAAGGATAAGGGATATAGGAATGGTATGGGTTTCAGGAAGATACCTGACTTGCAGTATCCCGCTGTATGCGCCGACTATTCTTCGACACGTGTTTCGCCTCTGCACGAGGCATCCTCAGGAACGATGGGCAACGACTGAGCGCTCTCCAACCGTGGGCATGTCTTATAAACGATTGTACTTTCTAATCCCCTCCCTCCGTTGCTCGACTGATGTGAGTCATTATGACGGTGTGCGAATATATTCAGCAATGGGGACCCGTTAAAGTTGGTTTGATCGTTCAGTAATGTATGCTTGTCCCGCTTTAAAATCTCTAATTGTTCCAATACGCACATTCTAATACCCTTTTGACAAGTGTGTATGACGTCAAATGAATGTCCGCTATTTAAGGTATGACCCGATTCAAGTAAATGTTCGGCAAAATGAGACTTTTCCGGCTGGTTGTTTCTAAACGCCGCTTAATGTTCTTTATATCTCAGCTCAAAACTTCGACCCGTCTGTCCTATGTACTTATTTTGGCATTGGTCGCATGTTAAGCAGTAAATACCGGACTTTTTGTTCTTGCATACTTTATCTTTACCATTGCAAATAAATTTTAACGTTTTGTATGGTTTATAGGCTGATCTGATACCGTTCCTCCCCAGTATACGCGCCATACGGTCAGTTATGCTTCCAAAATAGGTAAGAACAGCGGTATTATTTATAGGTTCTTTTATAGAGGGATATAAAAGTGACTTGGTCATTCTAAGTTGTTTTCCTCTAATCATCTTATCAATTAGGCGTTTACTATACCCGTTGGATTGAGCTATATGATAAATAATATTTAATTCTCTGTTATATGATTCTATATTCAGTGGTACATTTAATAATCTATGAATCATACTGTGATATGCTGCCATTTTGTGTTACGATGGATGACAGGACGATTCTGGTATTGTACTATCTGTATACGTCGGGTTACGATAAATTTCAAATGAGTGTGAGGTACCCTCCCTTTTGATAGTCAAATCTAAGAAGTTTATTGAGCTGTTTTGTTCTATCTCCAATTCGAACTTAATTTTGGGGTGTATACTATTAATTCTTGTAAGAAAACAGTGAAGCTGACGTTCTGTGCCCTTCCAAGCCAGCAAAATATCGTCCACGAATCTATAATAATATAAGATGTTCGGTTCTTTTACCAAATGCTCGTGTTCGTAGTTATTCATAAAGATATCTGCTAACAACGGACTAAGCGGTGAACCCATGGCCAAACCCTCCTTCTGTAAGTAGTACTCGTTGTTGAATTGAAAATAATTTTGTTTACTGCATAACTCGGTTAATTTCAAAATATTCTGAATCTGTTCTGGGTGTATTCTATTTCTTCCCAGCAGATTTTTAATTCTAACTAAACATTCTTTATACGGGACATTTGTAAATAAGCTTTTTACATCCAAAGACACGAGTTTTGTGTTTCTAGGTAGACAGATGTGTTTTATTTTGCTAATCAAATCATAACTATTTTTCAGGCTGTATTTTGCGGTGAATGACGTCTTCTCTTTAATCAATCCGTTTAAATATTTCGCTAATTTATAAGCTGGAGCGTTGACATATGAGACGACTGGACGGATGGGCACCTGATCTTTATGTATTTTTGGTAAACCATACAACAGCGGACACTGAGGGTTCATCGGTATAAGACTTTTTGCTAAATAGCAGTTTTGTGGAAAAAGGTAAGTACTTGACTTGATACTGAGTTTTAATTCTGCATGAAATCGTTTGGTAGGATCGTAGGGCAGACGCTGGAAATCTTCGGTGTGTATTACATCTTGTACTTTCCTATTATACTGCGATCTAGACATAATTACTACGGTGTTGAATTTATCCGCCTTATTTACCACCAAATCATTTTGTTGAATTTTATTTTGGATGGATTTATATATATTTTTATACATGTATATATATATATATATATATTTTAATTTTCTGCGAATTAACACGTAGGCTATCTTTTATAGCGACAACCAATACCTAAGCTAGCAAGTCAGTGAGCGAAGTCTAGAAAATAATAGAATTTAATAAATATGATGGCGCCTCCAATATAGAATTGCATCCGTACTCATATCTCCTGTAATACCATTCCTACAAACTCATAGTAAACAGAACGGAATCCAGTATGAATATAATTATGAGTTATATGAAAACTTGGTTCATCTATCTCCATGCACGATGCAATTTGAAATGTCGAGCACACCGCCTGCGATTTTAGTACATACTGCTCTCGTAGGAGGTTATATAAAAGGCATGTTACTTGAAGGTATACGCTGAGTATTTTTATACGACTTCTCTATTGTATGAGATTTGTGTGAGTTTGTGGCCATCTATAAAAAAAAAATCTTCAGATATCACCTAACTATTCCGAGAATGCGGATCGATGGCCTTACGTGCGTCCGAAGCAATTTTCTGATGTAAATGCCACAACAGCTGTTACCTATCCAAGAGCAACCTCTGCTAACATTGCTAAACTTTGCTGATCTATTGCGAACGGCAAAGTAAATCACGCTATGACCACTTCACCTTGCTAATGTGTGTATTTATGTGAGTTTCTTTTTCTACCATATCTTCTAAATGGTTTACTAATGTTTGCCATAATTTAAAATGCCATAATTTCATATGCCATACTGGTATTTGCCATAATTTCATTAGAAATAGCGCTTCAGTTGCCATAATCGTGAAATGACATAAAATGACTTGCACTAATTTCATTGGTCATAATCGATCAAGTGTCATAATAATTTAAATCCATAAATGTATTTGCTATAATTTTCGTTTTCAGTAATGTCATTTTAATCAACTTTCACATTCTTTACACTAGTTTAATAAACTAAGGTTGACGGAGCCTTGCTTCGCAGGGCTCCTATTTTCGGATTAAGGGTCAAAAGAGAACCTAACATAACCTATTTAGTAACTTATTACAGTCGCACCTAACCCTAGGTACTCGAAAGCAATGACGCACAAATTTGTCATAAGCTGTCAATTTCATTCATACAAGATGGCGGTTGCGTTTCGTTTCACGTTTTTCACATAAAGCCTAAATATCGTTTCTATTGATTATACTAGTTTAATAAGCTGAGGTTGACTGAGCCCTGCTTTGCAGGGCCCCTATTTTCAGGTTAAGGGTCAAAATAGAACCTAACACAACCAATTTAGTTACTTTCACATAAAACCTAAAATTACGTTCCGTTTTGCATATTTGAGTGAAGAATTTTTGGAAATTGTTTAAAAATATTTACACGTAACACCGGCAGCCAAAATTACTTTTAGGGGATTAAAACTAACTTCCTTAAGCCCCCTACACCACCAATACCCTCAAATTTGGGCGACTCGTTTCGAAACCCAACCCATTATATCGAATTTTGATTATGTCTAGAGTCGATTATGAGATGTTATACTTATGGAAACTAATTATTATGCTATATGTGTTATAGAAAGTCATCGCTGTTGAGTTGTTAAGGCAAACGTTATTAGTATAAATGATAATAGTGCAAGTAAATATTAAGATCGGGGATGATTATGGCAAACAATATTAGTGCAAATGAATTTATGGAAAACGAGAGAATACCCTTCTAAATACCTGATCATATTTGGATGTAGCAAAATAATTAAATACACACTAACTAAATTATCATCATTGTTATGGGAATACAGCGATACTTTAAATACTACTTTTAACGCGCAATAGTAATAAATTCTGTATCACAAAGGGTTTAAGAAAAATTTAATTAAGACATTCAGTAGGCTCCGAACTCCAAACAACGATTTATGAATCATCTTTGATGGTGTGATGTGAAAATCCAACTTTCAATACTCTAAACTGCACTATAGGTGTAGAAAAGAAACGTTATAACAATATTTATCCTTTCGTTCACTTTACTCACTCAAGTTTCTTGCATCTACCATCTCATGGATAAAAACGCCATACTATATCGTCCGTATCTTCTTCTTTTAAAACTAAAATAGTTAAAAATTACAAAGACCGCCACGTTAAAAGATCGGACCGGGATTTACCGGTGGAGGAGGAAAACCGTGCAAGAAATTCTCGCCACTTTTAAAATGTATTATGTAAGTATTTTGCACCTTTTACCTAAAGCATAGTGCTGTGGAACGTTGCTAGTTTACTGAGATTGGTGTCGATTGCAAAAAAATTGGTGTATAAAATAAATAGCCAGTTTTCATAAATTATAAATCGTTCAAGCGCAATTGAAATATGATGGAAGCAAAGGGACATTGAGAAACTGATAGGGATATTGTTTGTGTTTCATTGTCTGTAAATATAAAATTCTTGCGTTATTGATTGACTGACAGACAAGGTACAGCTAAGAGTATTGGGTGCAGGAAGCTGAAATTTGGCATGATTGCTCCTTAGGGAACATAGGGATGCACTGAAATGAAATGTGTTGTGCGGTGCTGAAATCGTTGACTGAAATACCAAATACTCATTTAAGTAGAAAGTAATTTTACTGGTACACTTACGAATAAGAAATTTACAAAAACATCTTGTCTTGGGTATCTAATAACAACTGAAATTCGAGTCTTAGCGTTTTTGGATTTATAGGGCAAACTCTCAGTGCGCTACGTTTCCTCGAAAGCGTCCGCAATATATGCGCTAGGTACAACTTACACATATACGCACAAAGCAGATCAAAGGAGATCCTTCAAGGAATGTTCAAACAGAATCGTAGAAATGAACGTGATTAAAATCCCGTAAAGTTTAAACCTAATACTTTTTACTCGAGCCTAGGTCCTCATAAAGCCATAAACATAAACCGCAATATTATTACAGCAAAATTTTCGTGAAAATATATTCAGAGTTTTTTAAATTATAAAACTGACAATTTTATTTTACCGCAAATTAAATTAGTTGCACCGTTTTCCCATCCCTAGCTCAAAGCACGGATATCCCTTAAATCCCCTGGGGCCTGATAAATTGTGTTTTGCCTGTTCACAGTAGATATTAATAATATGTTTATTATATCACAGTAGATATTAATAATATCTTTTTTACATTTTAAATAATGTTAATAAAGTTTCTATGTAGTAATGAACGGGTTTTGTAGGTCGTTGTGTGAATAATTATACATTAGGAGATATTTTTATTATTTTGGGTCATATATTTAGTTTTAGGTTTATTTCTTCATAATTGGGATTTGGACGCTCAAAATTTTTAAATTAGGTAAAAGTTTGATTTATTGTTTATCTGTCCATCAGTCTTTTTGTCTACACTATATTTCTTGAAAACGTGTAAATGGATCAAATTCAATTATTTTTTCAATTACCTACGTTTATTATTGAGACTCAATTTCGTTATTAATTGCAATATTCAATGTTATAATATAAAATATAAATAACATGTCTCTTCAAATACGGAGGGCAGAACTTCTATGGAAAAGCTAATATTTTCTCATATTTAGTTAAACTAGAAAGCGGACGCCCAAGGCGAAAATCTTGTTTGCAACCAAGATAACTAGGATAAAGCTGATGAATAGATAAACTACTGTTTTATTGTATGAAATATCCCAACACACACATTTTAAAAGAAACATTCGCATTATCTTATTCATCAATTGTATTCCAGACCTCGGGATTATCCGTAAGCTTAAGAAAATAAACCACAAACTACAACCAACAATATATTGTTCTCGATATATTTTACTTCATCCTTGAACAGCGCTCGTATCTTTGAGAGATTCTATTGCCCTAGATTTCATTCTATTTTCTCGTTCTAGTACTACGTCGGTCCGAATACTAAGTTACTAACCGAAACCTATTTCTAAACATTGAAAGTAAAAGGCAACAGTATCGCATAAATTCTCCCTTTATTGTCGGAAACTGATCGAATAGATCGATTTCTTGGTTTATACACCACTGAAATCCGACCTTTCCTATTAGTTGGAATTGAAGTTTTCTGGTGAAGTAAATTTGGTAATATCTTGTAGATAAGTACTTGAAAGGTGCGGTGGTTATATAACGGTGGTAAAGCTAGCGGCGGCAAGGGGGCGTTAATGGAAATATAATGTCGTCAAGACCAAAATGAATATGGTAAAAAAACAAACAAGGATTTTTATTTGAGATTTTCTATAGAATATTGCGCATAACGGAGTAATTTCATAATTATGACATCATTATCAGCCCTGTACTACAGTCTGTCTTACTACGGATACAGACCTCTTCTCTTTATGAGAAAAGTAATGCCATAGTCCTCCTTAAGTGCAAGTTGATAGATAGCGCAGGTCTTTCAAGAATATTATGGGGAAATCTGAGACAAGCAGGTTTCCTCACGATTAACAAGCGATAGTGTTAATTGTACACTATACGCAATAAACTTTGAAAATCAGTAGTGTGCGCGGTGGATTTCAATTTGTGACTCTGCCAAAGCAGAGGTCGCGTCAGAGTAAACGCACCATGTTGTACATAGAAAGCGCTGCCGCTGCCGGCCGTCGCTGTAGGTCGTGACTGGGCCGTAAGAAATCCCGTGTCCTGGGCAAATAACCAAAACAACGGCATGACATACGCTCCGAAGCGCAGTAGCATTGTGATTTAAATACCGCAGACGCGGTCACCCATCCAAATCGTGACCTCCACATCGCTGCTTTATTTTGTCGATCTCTTACGAGCGACAAGTCAAGTCCCTCTATGAGCACTGCCTACATCGCAAAGTCTATTTAATCTTTGATCTAGGTATCCCTCAATTATTTTACTATACTTAAGCAACTTCCAAATACAATCAGCAGTATTGCACTTCAAATTCTATAGTTTTCATTTAAATATTTTCGAAAACAACCTTCGCATTATAATAATTGAAATTCAAAAAGTATTCTTCGAGGTTAGTTTTAATGAATTTGCACAGTATAGTGAGGGGTTATATCCATAAATTCTACTTTTCTATTTGAACAGACTTAGCTTACGTTGCTACATAACTTCGTTTATTTTTACTAAAAGATATACAATATTTTTAAGAAAACATCTTTTGATAATTTAATTTATATGTAAATAATGATGAAAATATAGAATTAATCTATTTCAGTAAGTTTTTCAGATAGAGCGGTTACAGCCTTCATGGCTTTTAAGTTAATAAATGGAATTGAAATGAAATGAACTTTGTTTTTCAGGCGTGATAGATTGTATCTGTACCAATATTTTAAAGATGAAGAATTTGTTTGTTATCTTGGGTGAAATTTCAGAATCTACTGATTTGATTTGAATAATTATAGTTGTACTGGCTTTTTCATTAACTAGGAAGGCCAACCACGGAAATAACATACAATATATGAGACCGCGGACGTAGCTTGTAACGTATTAAAGATTTTTATTTTGATAAGAGCATGGAAAAACAATTACTTTCGCCTGGCCTATAGGATAATAGCACCAATACAAATGAATCTAAAGTGAGTAACAAGTTGACGATATTATGAATAGTCATGAGTTTCTTCTGATTCTATTTACCATCTATGTACAAATACATAGATAGTAAATAGAATCATATCATCAATATCTATGTATTTGTTGTTAACTAATTTTAAAATCGACGCTTCACGTGACCAGAAGGCTGGGCTGTATTTCGGCCAGCGTATCAGCATTGCCATCCAGCGTGGCAATGCTGCCAGCCTTCTGGGCACGTTACCAATAGACAGCGATGCGGAGGAATTCTACGACGCCTAAACCTGTCTTGTAAATATGTACTTTGTATTTTACCCTCGCCTTTTTTGTACATATTTATTTTTTATGTATGTAAATAAATTTTCCATTGTATAATAAGAAAAAAAAAAACGAAAATTGGTTTGAACGATATGTAGTCAGCAGTAATGAAATAAAGCACATCTTAAAAACCATATTTTAAAATTTATTTTAATGTTTACAAGTATTACAGTAACCAACAAACTACAACCATAGGGGTTCACCAGAGGGTGCATAGGGTTCCCACCAAGAACTTAGGGTCCCAAGCCAACCTCACCTGCTAGTGGTGCACCTGCCGATCAACGGACGAGGCTCTGGCAAACAAAATATCCCGATAAGCGGCAATAGGCCCGCCACCTATTACATGGGATCAAAACACTGGCGAAAAGTACAAGTAAACGAGACACAATAGAAGTTTTATTGTTATGACGTCTTTAAACGTCAACTGTCCTTCAAAGTGTTAATATGCCTTTGCCTACCCCTTCGTAGAAACAGGCGTGAGTCTATGTATGTACGTATGTAAGTATTACTGTAACTAAAGTGAAAGGCAAAAAATGCAAGTTTAATTTCCATAGACTACGATCGTAGTACACTCAGGAAATAAACCATCATCCTTTAGTATTTTTTATATAACCAACCAATATCAATATCCTCTCCCATAGCATAGCGTAAGCTAAATATGGTAACATTGTCATTTAAACGGGTTATTCAAGAGTGCTGTAGTTGAGAAACTAGGACGAGGAAACAAAGGAGTGTTTACGTATGATATCACGGATGTCATGTATATTACTCTGTGTTATGCTGCAAATAAGATACACATGCTAAGTAGAAATTCATTATAATGTAGCTCTAAAGTGTGTATAATTTGGAGAGGGACAATTTATGGCTGCGTAGTAGAAATTAAACAAATTTTATTGTGTAGGAAGAGCTTAAGTACCTACAACACATTATATACAATTTGTTTAATTGAAAATAAATAATACTTAAAAATCAACATGCAGGTTATCAATTTAATAGTGTAGATGTAATAATCAATTTGAAATAAATACAAATTTCTACAAAATTAATACTACAGATGAGGTTTATTGATTAAACACAGTAAATAACAAGCCTACGTCTTAAACACGAAAAATAAATTTGAAAATTTCTGATACCTGAACACTATTATATTCATAATAGTGTTCAGGTATCAGAAATTTTCAAATCCAATTTTTATTGAATTGGATTTATATGGGTGTTATATGGATTATAAAATTATTTTCTGTGATTTGCACCCGATAGTACAAGGATGTCACACATCATCACCTCAGCCTTTAATAGTCCGCTGCTGGACTAGGCCTCTCCTTTGAAAGGAGGAATTGGCCTACTATACCACGCTGGCCAAACGGGTTGGTATAGGGTTTGTATCAAGTTTTCCTTCTCTTGTAGTGTTGTTCTCTGCATAAAATGCTCCCTCTGTCGGCTCTTACGACACCCATGGGATGATACGGGGTGGTGACATTTCGTATTCTTAATCCGTCACCACACTGACAATGAGATGTCACACAACCTTACTTAATAATAAGAATTGATAAAAAAAACTTTATGAAATTCTTAAGAATTTACTGATTATTCCAGATATTTCAAATTTCTTCAGAAACTCCAGATTTTCTGCTGCTGAAAATGTTTCCCACGAAAATGCAATAACAATTTGTGAAAGTCCCTAAAGAACCTTACAAAGGAAATTTATTACTAACAGCAATAGACGAACGAGGAAGCATAACATATATTATGTTTCATAATAACCGTCCCCGAGATGACAGCAAACTCACTAATTTCAAAGTACATATTGTCAAGCCCAACATAAAAAAGGGTCAGAACCCAACTTGTTACAAGAATTGCAATGGTACAAGAAACTAAGATATCTATTTTAGATATCCATCACTGCATTTCCGACTCTATTTTTTTTAGAGTAGAGTCTCTTTTTGTATGATGTGGCCTCAAGGTCTCGTCCAAATTACTAAAAAGAAGATTGTTTTGCAGGAACTTGTAGAGTTTCCTTTGGCTAAAACTTAAAATATACAAGTTTTAATTAATGCAGACGAATTTCAGTGTATTGTAGTGCTTTCTTAAGAAATTGTTGGCCAAGGCTGTCTGCATGATTTTAAGGCTGGGCAGTTAAGAATTTGTAGTTGGCTTTGAGTGCACGGAAATTTTGGACAGTTCATTTAAATATACGAATTCACTAACTTCTGTCCGCGGCTTCGGCTGCGTCAGTGTCAGCTATGGGAACAAAAAGAAGCCATGTGCTATTTTGATGTATAAGTTATATTGCTGCAAAGTTTCATTAATATCTTTCAAGTAGTTTTTACGTAAGAGTGTTACAAACACCCATAAATGCTCAGAAGTGTTTCTTTTTATAATAGCCCAAATACATAAATACATTATTAGTTATATAGTATACTCATGCACATAGAAAATCATTTCAGGGAAAAACGTCCGAATGTGGTTTGAGCTGCTCGCATACAAACAATCCTCATAGGATGGTCCAAGCTGCAATGGGCCTATATTTGCTGCGTCATCCGGTGCGTGGCCGTCACTCTGCTACTACTGCACTAGTACCTGTCGGCCCCAACGGCCATCGGTTCTTTGAGCTATGTGTCCATGCCACTGCTACGTAGAATTACAGCGGCAGCTACTTTCCACATCAATATAATAATTATAGAGTGCTTGGAAAAAGAGAAGAAAAAAAACACCTAGACAATGTACAAAGAACACCCAGGCTCAAATAAAAAAGAAATAGATCGCTCAATGTGTTATCCCATGTGGAGATCAAACCCATAACACTCTACACAATGGCAAAGCAGTCATTAAATCACTAAGTAATTTCTAAATTAATTTTAAACATGTCAATATTCACACCTTACTTGAAGACATAACCATATCATACATTATAGTCAAACATATACATATAGGTCAAAGTGTTAAACATCAAGAAGATAAATTAAGGTTGGTCTTTAGTCAGTGTCTTGTGCACGAAGTGTCTAATTTCCGCAAGTCAACGGTGACCCGAATCGCGTGGAAGTGGCACACTACCTTTTGTCGTTGAGGTCGCGAATAAGACAGATAATAATATATGAAGAAATTTATAGGTTTTCAAATGAAGATGGTAGCGCTCACAGCGTGACTTGAATATCTTTTGTAATAGGACAGCAAAGTTAAGCAACGCTTGCATAGGTCGCCACTTGGATGAATGTCCGCGGGTACATCAGAGCGCTACCGTACTTCGGAGAGCATGTGAAGCTGTCGGTTCCAGTACTTGTCACAGGACGGGCTTCAATCAAACAAAAAAACAAATCAAACTGGAAAGAATAAAAATAAATGTATGCACAATGATAGATACAAATTATATAAATACATTTCTCGTCTATTTAATTTATAAAACGAATACCTCCTCCTTCTCATCACGAGAAAGGAAACAGGAGAAATTTCGAATAAGCCTCAAATTCAAAGCAAGTGACATGTACCTACATCATGGTCCTTATGTGCTAGCCTAGCACAGTAATTCTATTACTCAAATAATACTTATGCAAGTGTGGCAGTATAAGGTGAGCAGGCTAGGTGATCGAGCCTGGTGGACTGCAGTCCGACGAAAGTTTTTGCGAAGTTGTATAATTATATAGTCATCTCTTGCGCGAACTCTGGTTGCGCGATTCAGGACTTTAGTTTCATAGTGTCCGTTAGATGTCGCCGTGATGATTTTCTTCGCCATCGTATGATAGATGGCCTCTGTGGTATATAGCTTGACAAGTTTGATATTATTATTCGTGGCTTCGCAGTTTACTTAGCAATACTATCTAACTTGAAAGAGGGACCCTCCGTTTAGTTAGTAAAATAAAAAATCTGTCTCGCTTTTTCTAAAAAAATCCATATAAGCAGTAACTACTAGAAAGTTTCACCCATTTAAAGAGCTTCTCAAAAGTTTTGTGAAACCGGTAATATCATAAAAATTGCGGGAGCACTTACAGTTGGTAAAATGTACTCTGTTTGGAAAGGTTCATATAATAAACAAGTGATGCGTAATTACTGTTTAACGTCCGGTCAGAATATTTAATCTATCCATGGGTTTAGCTACCAGAGATAATTATTGACACACATAAAAACATAAGCCTCATATAAATATTTGGCATATTTCATATGCACCTTATGTCAAATATGTATCTGTAGTAGTCACTTGATACAAGGCGGCAATATTATTGATACCGGTGACATTTTTAATCCGGTCGCGGATATTAAATTATAGTTTTGTCGGATACGATAACGGATATGATACCTTTTGTTTTATTTCATAGTAACTCTGTTATGACGGGGTTGATGCTTGAGGACGACAGGCAAAATCCAATAACATGTTTCATTTAAATTTTCTACAGCTTTAAACTATTTAATCGGTACTTTTATGATTGGAAATCGATTACTATTTCTGGTAGATTTTATTTTGACCTGACCGCTATATTTATCCTCATACATCCAAAACTAATAAAGTCACTGTAATTTAATTTGCTTAGTGAGTTTTTTATATAACGTAGTCATCAACGAAAGAAGGCCTTTTGTATTTATTTATTATTTCATCCCATAGTGGATAAAATAGGGTAAGAAAATATTTTGTTTGAAAATTACGTGATTTTAAAGCTAGCACTAAAAACAGAGACACGGGTAACAGCTAAAATTATAAATAATTGTACTACATATATATGTTATCTATACATAAATACACATTATAAAATGAAGTCCCTTATCCTTGCTACCCGTGTATACGCAAGCGATATACTCAAGAACTACCGAACGGCTTTTTGTACAGTTTTCACCAATACAGTATAGTTAAAATGTATGTAATGTAACGTGGCCGGAGCTAAGACTAATACTAGAGTCATTAGGATTTAAAAAGAACCTTTAAAACGTAACTAATAACTAAATCTCCTGTCCCTTACTGATGGCGGGCGTGTGACATACAAAAAAACAGCATCGCTGGATGCGTATGTCAATCAAAGTTACATATAGATATGCCACTTTTTTGTACCAACAAAAATCATACGATAGACGTAAGATCTATGATAAATCGTGATTTTTTATCGTCTGTCATCCTACTCATGCTATATTTTAGACATCGTAGTGGAGATGCTGACAGACTGACGTAGAAGGTATCGGGTTACAATCCACGGCGCGACTTTTTGCAGTTAAGAACGCATTTAAATTTTAAGCCTGACTGCCGCCGTGGTCCAGATGATAGTGGCTGCGTCTGCTGATCAGGAGGTTCCGGATTAGATGCCCGGGTAGGACAAAAGTTTCTTTTTATAGACTCACGCCTGTATCCCCGAAGGGGTAGGCAGAGGTGTACCTAATATAACACCCACATTTCACCATGAATTTTTATGTCCCACGTAATAGGGGGCGAGCCTATTGCCGTTACCGGGCACATCACCAGACTCCGTGCTGCTACTGAGAATTTTATTCGGAAAAACCATGTAACACTTTTGCCCGGCCCGGAAATCGAACCCGGGACCTCCGATCAGTAGTCGCATACGCTATCCGCTGGACCACAAAGGCAGTTTTGGACCACGGAGGTAAAAGTGTTAGAGGGTTTTGCCAACTTCTTAGTAGTAGCACGGAGTCTGGCAAAGTTGCCGTTACCGGTAGTAAACTCGCTTCCTTCTACGTGGGACCTACAAATTCATAACATAGTAAAGTGTTGGCCTAATATTATACCTTTTCGTAGTCATCGTGCCTCGGAGAGCACGTCAATCATTCAGTTCTGGCTGTCATGAAAACCTTTGGCAGTCTCTATCAGAAGTCAGTATATTTGAATATACTGTCACTGCTCTGAGCCATGGAATATAAGCTCACCTACTAGTAAGCTAAGCTTACTACTTTTGATACAGCAACCTTCTTTAACACTCTGTGAGATTCCAAGCTAATTACTCCAATCCGAATATCTATTATGAAATAATGTGCTGAACAGCTGTGATAAAAAAAAGTTAAAATACTTCATTCAAATGCTCCCCACAGGCATGCTGTAATTAAAAATAAGATAAAATCACACTTATCTGATAGCAATCATTAAATCCAACCCTGTCCAATGAACTGCATAAATGTAGCACGAAATAAATAAGTTAAAAGTACTAGACATCTTCTCTAGAAATTTTCATAGCCTATTTTGATTAACAGAGACTGGACGCTGAGACCAAAAAGTCCAAAGAATGCACCTGTTATGAAATGTTTCCGTCATAACATGACTAAAAACTATTTTCAAAAATAAATAAGGAGAAGCTTCACAATCTCACCAACAAACTGCCACAAACTGGAAGTCCATTCTTTCCTTCCAGTATAAGCTAACAACCTCAAACCGTAATAAAGATGGTATCCAGAGACTGAAAGGAGAGTTTGAAAGCTAACGGAGTAAGGACCGACCGGAAGTATATGGCGCGCCGTCACATCCTGTGATTAACGACGGTAACCCAATTTCCTTTAAACTCGATAGAAAATATCTTATTATGGTGCAAGGCTGGAGAGTGAGGAGATTTTTTAAGGTTATTATTCAATTTGGTTTACTGAGGATGACTGTAATAGTTTTATGTTATGGTGCTAGAAGGTTAAACAAAGTCGTGAAAAAAATACTGGAATGGAAATCAAACTTTGATTTTTGACTACATACATACATACATACATATCGTCACGCCTTTTATCCCCGAAGGGGTAGGCAGAGGTGTATTTCTACACCCACTTTTCCCCAGATATACTTTAGTCCCACGTAATAAGGGGCGAGCCTATTGCCGTACCGGGCACATTTCGAGACTCCGTGCTGCTACTGAGAATTTCGTGACTGAAAAACCCAATAACACTGCCCGACCCAGGAATCGAACCCGGGACCTCCCGATCCCACGCGCACATTTATGCCGCGAGACCAACGAGGCAGTCGTTTAGGGTTTGATGTCGAGTTTTCCGTCTCTTCGCAAAGATGGTATTTGCATCGTGTTATCCCTTAGTCGCCTCTTACGACACCCACGGGAAGATAGGGGGTGGTGACACTTGTATTCTATGCCGTCAACCACACGGCAATTTTTGACTAATAGTCATAATATTAGTAAGATTACTAATATTATGACTATAAGCCAGTAAATACTGAACTAATTTTAGTATTCAGTTTTGGAGTGATGGTTTACCAATTTAAAATGTGAATTATTCTATAATGCTAGAAAAATATATATATTTATATTGTCAGTTTTCTTTAGTTATTCAGGAGTCTGCTCAGTTGTAGTGCAGTGTATGTTCATGTAGTGCACATATTTTCTTGTATAGATTTTTGTTATTATGAGTGACAAACATCGACATCTCCGCTTTATCAGGATAAATTACTTGTACAGATGACATCATAAAAATTTATTTATAATTTTCAATTTAGTTGAAAGATATTGTTACGGACGGGGTAACGGGATTGGAAGGAAACACCGAGTAGCACTGATGACACTTTATTCGACTTGACACACGACACGCCGTTTAATTCCAACGCAGACAGCACCAACACTAGCGTCTTTTGCACTGCACTTTTCACTGCACTTCACTGCACTTTACTGCACTATACTTTTACTTCACTTTTTTACTTCTTCTTCTTTCTTCCTTTACTTCTTCCTTTTTTTCTTCATTTTACCACTTTTCAATTTAAACTGGCGCTTAGCACGTCTACACCGCCTTATATACCCCTAAGAATTTTCTAGATCTACTAATTTCGATTGTCTTTTCGTTATTCAATTGTTTTTTCTATCTCCTGTCCCTTTTTAACCTTTCCATTCCTTCCTGAACTTTCTAGAATTTTCTAATTTTTATTCGAAATATTTAAATAATCTTTTTTTAAATATTTACCAAATATTTATAAAGAAAATTTAAATTTCATAAAAACCAAAATCCACATAACTGTTGTGACTGGGATTTGAACCCACGCCATCAGAACGTGAACGGAATGCGTTATCCGCACGGCCATCGCCTTGTTGTCAACGGATGCTTAATTTGGCGAACACTTGACAAAATGTATACGTCATCGAATTAAAAACTCATTTCCAAAGAATAAAATAGTCTTCAAACCTCTTTGCTAATTATTGTGTTTCGTGACGACGGTTTGACATGACATCGGCCGTCACACTACCCCCCTCTAAGACATGCGCGTCCCGCGCATCCTTAAACCCATAATACACCGCTCTCCTATTGACATGGACCAAATCATTAAACTGCGTAGCTATAGAAGCCAGTGATCTATGTGTAAGTTTGCTTTCTTTGAGGCACAAAACTTTCCCCATGCTACCACCTTTCATTGGAATTTCCACATCTCCACACTTAAGTATACCACCTTTAATGTCTAATCTGCACTGATGATCTCTACAGAAATCCAGCCCAACTATACAATCGTCTACGATGTCTGCAATCACCGCTCGTTGCCAGTAAAGGTTGTCACCGATTTTTATAGCCACCATCTGTTCGCCTTTAACTGGGATGTACTGACCGGTAGCCGTCGTCAGTCGAGGTGAAGTTGACGGTGTTAGAATCTTTCCATTCTTTCTTGTCAAACGAGTTCCTATAACCGTTCGTGTCGCACCGGTGTCCAGGGTCAGCGAACATATAACGCCATTGACTGCTCCATCAATAGTTAAACCATTTCCATCCGTGCGTTGTCGAATACGAACTTTCGGAGCTTTCCGTCTTCTGATCAGCGCTTGCATCGAAGTCTTGGCTGTAATTGCTTCCTGATCATCTTTCAACACTTGAACACTAGCGTCAATCTTACGCCTTTCTGCTTCATGTTTCGGACAGCTACGCCTTAAATGTCCGGGCTCTCTACAGTTATAACACTTTAGGACAAAAGATCTGCGACCAGTTCTCTCTACTTCCGCTGCAATAACCCTGTCTCGATCATTCGTAATTTCTTGTCGAAAAGCCTCCACTTCTAGAGCATGTGCTAATGCGTCTTTAACATTGTTGTGGTGTTTCAGGCGCACGGCAGCTCT
Organism: Euclidia mi; assembly: GCA_944739405.2. NCBI lineage: Eukaryota > Metazoa > Arthropoda > Insecta > Lepidoptera > Erebidae > Euclidia > Euclidia mi. Next base: position 67,919,681 of record OX123192.2, read on the forward strand.
AACTTCATCGTCATAAATTCCGTCGATGAACGCCTGGAGTCGCATGCTTTGAACTTGTTCCGCGGGTGTCGACTGATAAGCTTTTCGCACCATCTTCGTCACTTCCATCGCCCACTGCTGCAAGGATTCGTTCGGATACTGACGGCGGTTGCGTAACTTGGCTCGGAGCACATATTTTAAGTGCTCGTCTCCAAACCTGAATTCTAGAGCCTCAAACAGCTGTGCGTAAGTAGCGTCCCTTCCTACGGCCTTAAGCACCGATAATGCTTCTCCACGCGATGCCAGGATGAGTGCAAACTTGGCCTGGTCGACATCCCAACCGTTGCTAATAGAAGCGGCTTCGAACTGTATTCTGTAGGCCTCCCAGGAAGTGTTACCATCGAATAATGGTACTTTTAAATAACCACCAGAACTTGATGAGTTGATAGAGACCGAAGGGCTGTTGGACTTAATCTTCTTTAACTCCTCCTCTATCGTAGCTATACGGGTATGTATCTCTTCTGATACTGACGCCATGTGGGACTGCACCTCTTCCGATACTACTGACACCATGCGGGTCTGCATCTCTTCCTCAATAGTAGTCACGCGAGATTGCACTTCACCGATACACATCTCTATCTCGGCAATCTTACGAGCGTTCTCAGATATATAACGGCGAATCTCATCCTGGCTCTCCTTTATCTCTCTGAGTTGCTGCGAGTTTTGCTGAAGTTCGGATTTGAGCTGCTGCGAGTTTTGCTGGAGTTCGGATTTGAGCTGCTGCGAGTTTTGCTGGAGTTCGGATTTGAGCTGCTGCGAGTTTTGCTCGAGTCGAGATTGTAGCTGCTGCGAGTTTTGCTCGAGTCGAGATTCAAGTCGCTGCGAGGTTTGCTGGAATATATCCGCAAGGTCTGCGAGAGATAGCGGGTTAGCTGCGCATGCGGACGTAGATACCCCTCCTTCGGATCCGCCTCCTTGCGAAGGAGCTTCCCTGCCTACAACTTCCGGGTTAGAGTCGCCTTGTTCTTGAGCGGCAGCCCTCGCACGTGTCGTAGGCCCTTCCCTTGGCATGACTGGCATCTTTAGTCCTTCCAGTCCCACTTCTGACACCAATTGTTACGGACGGGGTAACGGGATTGGAAGGAAACACCGAGTAGCACTGGTGACACTTTATTCGACTTGACACACGACACGCCGTTTAATTCCGACGCAGACAGCACCAACACTAGCGTCTTTTGCACTGCACTTTTCACTGCACTTCACTGCACGTTACTGCACTATACTTTCACTTCACTTTTTTACTACTTCTTCTTTCTTCCTTTACTTCTTCCTTTTCTTCTTCACTTTACCACTTTTCAACTTAAACTGGCGCTTAGCACGTCTACACCGCCTTATATAACCCTAGGAATGTTCTAGATCTACTAATTTCGATTGTCTTTTCGTTATTCAATTGTTTTTTCTATCTCCTGTCCCTTTTTAACCTTTCCATTCCTTCCTGAACTTTCTAGAATTTTCTAATTTTTATTCGAAATATTTAAATAATCTGTTTTTAAATATTTGCCAAATATTTTTAAACATTTTCCAAATTTCATAAAAACCAAAACCCACATAACTGTTATGACTGGGATTTGAACCCACGCCATCAGAACGTGAACGGAATGCGTTATCCGCACGGCCATCGCCTTGTTGTCAACGGATGCTGAATTTGGCGAACACCTGACAAAATGTATACGTCATCGAATTAAAAACTCATTTCCAAATAATAAAATAGTCTTCAAACCTCTTTGCTAATTATTGTGTTTCGTGACGACGGTTTGACATGACATCGGCCGTCACAATATTGTCTACCCAGAGATTTTAAAACTAGGCATAAACAAAAAATCTCGCTGATATCCTGCAACATGGACCACTGTACCGCTGTGGTACAGCTTGTCCTTTCAATAGATTATGATTTATAACTAGCTGCCGATGATTTGCCAAAGAAATATAGCTCCTCAAAGTTGCCTTCATAAAGATTCTCTTTGTATCTGCAGTAAAATCTAGGGCATGCCGCGATAAATATAATAATGGACTTTGATTTCAGTCTAGCCTCAATATCTTCAGGCGTTTAGCATAATTTTCTCTGGTATTGTTCGAGTCCTTTATGTTAGTTTCGGTCATAAAGTCTAGTTAGACTTATTTTATTCTTTATTTACAGTCTCACGCCTGTATCCCCGAAGTGGTAGGCAGAGGTGTAAATATTACACCCTCATTTTGCTATGAATTTTTGGGTCCCACGTAATAGAGGGCGAGCCTATTGCCGTTACCGGGTAGGTACATCACCAGACTCCGGGCTGCTACTGAGTATTCGGAAAAATCTAGTAACACCTTTGCCCGACCATGGAATCGAACCCGGGACCTCCGATCAACAGTCGCATACGCTATCCACTGAACCACGGAAGCAGTCTAGTTAGACTGTTCTGTTGATTTACGACCGGTCTCAATAACCTACCAATGGTTAAAAGTTAAACCTACCAGAGTTTAACTGTAACAGTTTATCTATCTATTACTGTCGTTTCAATAACAAAATTGGCGCATCGCTATCTACAGTTAAAGGTAGATAGCTCGCTTGTCCTTAGATAACGCCTTCCTCCGAAGCGTTTTATTTTTGCATTTCAACTGAATTGTTTCTTGTTTTTTAATGTAAAACAATATTGGAAAATCCTCATGGAGTCCCTCCGCCCCGGGGGGGAAGGACGAAGGGGACTGTCAGACTCTTACTGACTAAAAACCAACCCGTGCTCCTCATGTACCCATGTGTCGGAGGGTAGGGTTTCACCAAAGCATTCCTCGCTACCCCCCGACGGGTATTGGCCCGCCAGATGGTCAGGCGGATGAAGGTGTTGGGCTCCGCCTCCAAAACACCCAGCGGCCGCAGAGGATAGGGAGGACGGCAACGCAACACCGCATCTCCTCTTCCTCTGCGGCCCCACCGCGACGCAACGATGGTGCGCCCCCATTTGGTCGCGGGAGATAGGGCGCGGGGCAACGCAACACCCACACGCCTCTCCTCCCGCGACCGCACCCGACTGCGAGGGACAGACAGAACTGTCCCCCGCACCCGCACCATGGGACGCATCCTACGCAGGCCTCTACCAAGCCCACGTGGAGCGTCCCCTCCCGGGATCCCGCTTAGCTTCACCGTGGGTGGCTTCTAACCCACGGTTACTGAGCCCCCCCACCACGACAAGGTGGAGATCCCACGGGGGGGTTGTGCTTATGCCTAATGCATAGAATTTTAGGGTGTACTCGTGTTGTGAAGCATTTTACTCACCGAGAAGTAGTAACGTATAGAGATGATAATATTTTAATAAATAATTCGTTATTACTCGTTTTATTTAATCGGAATCTGAAAGTAAATTCAGCATTCAGACTGTAAGTTCACTTTCATTTGATACGAATAGTTATAATCTCTGCGTTCTTCAGATCCTGCAATTACCGCAGAATCAAATAAACCGCCTTCAAATAGTTCATTATCTCTTTAATCACTAAATAGAACCATTATTTGTTTTAAAACTAATGTTTAATCTTTTATCTACGGTGCTTAACGCCCGATTTCGAGAGATAACAATTTTTTAACAGTTAGTAATAATAACAAACCTTAGTAAGCTGTCAATACGATATTGAAACGCTTAACTTTTTTTTCTATGGATCTAATTAACTTTGGTAAGCGTCCCGCCCTCCCAAAGATAGACCAATGGTAAAGATAGAAATTCTTATCTAAGTAAGTTTATTGAAACGCAGATACGTGCCGACTGCTACTTTTGGTAACAAATTCAACTGATAGTTAAAGGTAGTTAGGTTATTGAAACCGGCCGTTAGTGATAAGGGACTTTGACTTGTAAGTCGCAGGTTGTGAGTTTGATTTTTACTCGGGGAAATCTTTTTGTGACGAGCACTATTGTTCTTTATTCTCGGCAGCTTACTTTATCGTGATAATGTTTAAACAGCAGTAACGAGTATGTACGTTAACTAACCGTAACATACCGTAGTTATAATTCTTCATTCATATACCTACCTAGTTGTTTATGAATTAGTAAACCTATTATTATTTTCGAAATGGAAGGTATTGCAGACAAACAGTTTACCCTAGCAGTTTTACCCTGCCATACACAAAGATTGACAAACGCCAATATGCACTTAATTCATCCATATTTACTTAAGTAATCTACTCTGGACATTCGTCTACAGGTTAGATACTAGCAATATAATAATGATTAACAAACAACAAGTGAATAACAGTATTACGAAATATGTACAAACATCATCATCATCAGCCCTTTATACTGCCCCACTGCTGGGCACGGGCCTCATCCCATTATTTTTCCTCACGATGTTTTCCTTCACCGATGAGCAAGCGTCAATTACAAATTTAATACGCACATAACTCCGAAAAGTCATCGGTGCGCGCCGTGGATTCGAACCCGGACCCTCTGCGTAGCAGTGTGTCGGTCCCTCCACTAGGCTACCGCTGGTGGCATAGTTATTGAATATGGAAATGTTGAGATGAAATGAAAGGCGACACAACTTTGTGTAAAGAGGACTTCGTATTGAAAGTTTACAGGTGATAATGAAGTCATGTGATATGAATACAGAAATTAAAGACTGCTAATTTTCAAATCTATTCATATATTTCAAAATTAGATCAGTGTTCAAGTAAATTTATTTCATAGTTGATTAAATCAGGCGTTACTTGGCGGAACTCCATTGTAACCTAATGGAAGGAAAGAGGAACCCACCACGCACCCTCGGATTGACCACCCCAACTATCAGTCGTTGCCCATCGCTCCTGAGGATGCCTCGTGCAGAGGCGAAACACGTGTCGAAGAATAGTCGGCGCATACAGCGGGATACTGCAAGTCAGGTATCTTCCTGGAACCCATACCATTCCTATATCCCTTATCCTTTTAGAGGAGTTCGGTATTGTCAACCTTTTTCTATTGCAATAGTTGGGGTGGTCAATCCGAGGGTGCGTGGTGGGTTCCTCTTTCCTTCCATTAGGTTAAATTTATTTCATTTTTAAATATTTTATTTAAAGAATATTTATGAGAAAGATTTTAGCATTCTTAAAGACAACATTTCTCAAAATCATAAAATTACAACACATACATGTATAGATTGTTATTGTCGCTAAGGAAGGGGTCCTTAGCGACAATAGAGTCAACTCAGACATATTATTTGTAGGGTGAATATGACTTTGTCTTGGTCTGGGTGTTTTTATGTTTATTACGTACTTACATATGTATTTACCAAGATAAGTATATGTATATTTATCCATTGTCTATAACACATGGTACAAGCTGTTTAGTTTGGGACTAGAGGGTGATGTGTGTATCATCATCATCATTGTCTTGCCCTGATCCCTATTTATTTGGGGTCGGCGCAGTATGTCCTCCGCTTCCATACTTCTCTGTCATCCGGTCGTTTACCCCTTTCTCTTTCATATCCATCCTCACACAGTCCATCCATCTTTTCCTTGGCCGTCCTCTCCCTTTTCGTCCTTCTACATGCATATTCATACTTTTGAGGGTTCCGTGTCTCGAAATGAAAATCAGAACCCTTATAGGATCACTTTGTTGTCCGTCCGTCTGTCAAGACCCATTTTCTTAGAAACGCGTGAAGGTATCAAACTGAAATTTATATCAAATAGTCAAATCTACTGTCCCATGAAGCTGTGAACATCATATCAAACTTCTAAACCAACGCAATCAAAAGATACAGCCGTTTATGCTGCAAATTTCCGCAATTTTCGATACTTGCAAGGGAATCAAAACCTACAGGGTACTTCCCGTGAACTCAGAACCTTGAATTTTGGTACAAAGCAATGTCTTATAGCACAGATAAAGAAAAAATACGAAAACCGTACATTTTTAGTTACATCATATTATAAAAATATTTTTAGTAATTTTAAAGTTATAACCATTTACTCATGAACGCGTAGAGGTATTAAATTGAAATTCATATCAAATACTCAGGTGTATAATACCTTTATGCTGTAACGCAATCAAACTTCTATGTCAACACTTTAAAAAGAAACAGCAATTTAAGGCGCATATTTTCTGGCAACCACTCGCAAAGGAATCAAATCCTACAGGGCACTTCCCGTGAACTCAGAATCTTGAAATTTGGTACGAAGCAATGTCTTATAGCACAGATAAAGGAAAAATTGCGAAAACCGTAAATTTTTAGTTACATCATATAAAAAAATCTATCTATCTATCATCAGCCTTTAACAGTCCACTGCTGGACTAGGCCTCTCCTTTGAAAGGAGGAATTGGCCTACTATACCACGCTGGCCAAACGGGTTGGTATAGGGTTTGTATTAAGTTTTCCTTCTCTAACAGTGATATTCTCTGCATAATATGTTCCCGCTGTCGGCTCTTACGACACCCATGGGATGATATGGGGTGGTGACATTCCGTATTCTTAATCCGTCACCTTACAAAAAAATATTTGTATTAATTTTAAAGTTACTACCCCGTTCCTCATGAACGCGTAAAGCTATTAAATTCAAATTCACATCAAATACTCGGGCCTACAATACCTTTATGTAGTAACAAAATCAAAGTTCTATCTCAACGCAATCAAAAGAAACAGCAATTTTAGCATATTTTTAAACTCGCAACTACTGGCAATGGAATCAAAACCTACAAGGTACTGCCCGTAAACTCAGATTCTTGAAGTTTGGTACGAACTAACATCTTATAGCACAGATGAAAGAAAAATTACGAAAACCGCAATTTTTAGTTACATCATAATTATATTAAAAAAAAAATAATTTTAAAGTTACTAGCCCTTTCCTTATGAAAGCGTAGAGGTATTAAATTTAAATTCATATCAAATACTCAGGTCTATAACATCTTTAAGATATAACAAAATCAAACTTCTAAGCCAACGCAATCAAAAGATACAGCTGTTTATGCCGCAAATTTTCGAAACTCACAAGGAAATAAAAACTGGGTACTTCCTGTGAACTTAGAATCTTGAAATTTCGTACGAGGCAACTTCTTATGGGTATGATGTAACAAAAATTTTCATTTTTGGAAATTTTTCTTAATCCGTGGTATAATAAAAACAGTTTTAAAAATTGTAAATTCACTGACTCTTTCCTCGTGAACGCGTAGAGTTATTAAATTGAAATTCATATCAAATACTAAGGTTTATAACACCATCATCATTATCATCCTAACGCTGTCCCAGTTGCGTTCCAAACGTATGCCTTGGAGCCCGGGGTCCGCTTTCCGGCTGTATCTCCTCCATTTCGCACGGTCTTCAGCATCCCTGGTGGTTAGTCGGATATATGGTCCGTGTGGTGACGGATTAAGAATACGGAAAGTCACCACCCCTTATCCCATGGGCGTCGTAAGAGCCGACAGAGGGAGCATATTATGCAGAGACGTAACCCTGTAAGAGAAGGAAAACTTGATACAAACCCTATACCAACCCGTTTGGCCATCGTGATATAGTAGGCCAATTCCTCCTTTCAAAGGAGAGGCCTAGTCCAGCAGTGGACTGTTAAAGGCTGATGATGATGATGAGCTTATGTAAAATATTTCTCTAGTAGCGAACAAAATGTATAGATTAAATATTGGGACCAGTCGTTACTTAAGATGAAATGCAATTGAGACATAAAATATATCTTTACTTATTTTTGATACAATCAAATAGCCTACAATAGAGGCAAGGATAGCCTAGTGGAGATTCAAATAGACTTTAATAGACTGTCATATAGTGTACTGGGCTCAAACCTACAGCTCGCACCACCTATCGCTTGCCCCGTGCCTACCGCCTTGGATAGCACGTTAAGACGTCGGTCTCGGCTCTTATGAAGATCTTTGACAGTCGACAAGTAGAGCCAGTGCCTTCGAATACACTCAGTGGCCTAAACCATAGCATGTCACTTTAACTTTGGATTGCAGTAATCAGAAGGCAGTCGCTCTGAGGAAAAGCTAATATTCTGTCAAATGTGGTTAGACTAGTAAGCGGACCTTGGGCTTCAAGGCGAAACTCACAAGTCGATGGAGTGATGAAAAATTGTAATTCCAACGCTACGAGGAAGCTTTCAGCATTCATATTTACCTCCTAACTTCACTTTCGGAAGAATTTCTGCGCCGCCTGTCTAAACCACCACAAACTTCTCAACATTTCCTGTCCGATTTAGATTCAAGCAGGTCAAAACAAGCTTACAATTAACAAAATAAATTGCCATTTTACTACAGCTCCTGACATCTTCAAAGAACAAAGGAATGTATATTTTTGAATTTACTTCATCGCTTTAAATAAACCAAGCATGTTACATATATTTTGTATAGCACTCTTGAGAGTAAATTGTTTTCCGTACTCACAGTTGAGGACAAGTTTTCATTATGTGAGACAAATTTAGGAAATAGGAAAACAATGTGGTCTAGAATGGCAATAAAGTAATAAATTGAAATTTCATAAAATATCACTGTACCTACGGCTGGCGTAGTGTTGGCTAAGCGACGCTTCCCTACATGACACTACTTCGAGTGTTGTTTGTTCGATTACCACACGAGACAACAGTTTGTGTAATCCATAAATTGTTGTTTCGGGTCCGAGTGTGTTCGTTGTGTCCGTTGGTTGCGTGTTTGTAAATTCCGGCGACACCGAATTTATTCTTAGTGCGGGATTTGTCTTTTATTTTAATAATAATGTTTTTCAGTTCTTTTTCAGCATCAGCTTAGCGTTTTAGCCAAATATGGGAAAAATGGGAATGTTAATCCATCTAGTCGGATTAACATTCCCATTTGGTTGGAAAGCGGACCCCGGACTTAACACGATAGTTTAGGATGATTCGTATTTTCCAGGACAACAGATTCATTCTGAAACCAGCAATGCTTTATCCCTTACACATTCACTATATTTCTGTACTGTTGCCTCAATGCAATCTTAGCACAGCATATACCGAACGCCTACTGATCTCGTCGGCTTCATTTGTAGGTTTCATTCAAGTTGCAAATGAAGCCACATGTATAGAGTCTCAATAGTTCAGACTCTGCTCTCTCACAAGTTACATGTTAGCTTCAAACACCAAAATACACGTTATACTAGAGAGTACACAAAGAACTAATTTTGTGCGCACCGACACTGATATTCATACAACGTTCCTCAATCTCGTAATTATCTAAAAATCAAAGTGTTAGGCTTTATTTCATAAAAGTCCCTCAGTCAATCTGTCTATGTTTAAGATTTAAGGTAAGATTTTAAAGGAATTTACCAACTTCGCAGTCTAAATAAATAACAAAATTAGAAGTCTTTTATTACGAATACCAACGATTCATTTTCCACCCTTCCGGCCAGCAAGGTATAGTTGACCAATTCGTTCTGTTTACTCAGAGTGTTACTGTAAAGCAAGTAAACAGCAGTAGACTGCGAAAAGCTGTAAAAGAAACCGCGAAAATAAATCTCAAAATACCTAAACTTTTTTTATATACATACACGTCTTTATCCCTGAAGGGCAGAGACGTAAAATTACACCCACATTTCACCATATTATGTAGGTCCTACGTAATAAGGTACGAGCCAATTGCCGTTACCGGGCACTTTGCCAGACTACGTCGTGCTATTGAGAATAGGGAAAACCCTATAACACTTTTGCCTAGCCCTGAAATCGAACCCGTCTCGATCAGCAAACGCAAACGCTATAGGCATACGCATAACCTTGAAAGTTATAAAACCAACAACGTCACAGTTCATACAACACATATTCGTGTGGATACGTAAAGCGTTAACTCATTAATCTTCTTTTGTGCCAGTGATTAATACTGTTTTGTTTCTTCGACGCTGAGGTTTTAGTGGTGAAAACGGAATTCGGAAATATTTTTTGGTTACAAAGTTTTGGTTTTGTTTAAAGTTTGAAGTAAATGGGCTTTGGTTTATTTGTTTAAGTCGTAATGAATGGCTGAGGAAATTTCATACATCTGACTACTATTATGTTTGTCGAATTCCTCGCGTCACAGGATTTAGTCCTAGTGCGGGCGTTGTCTTCTAAACAAAAAAACGTGAAAGTTTGTTACTCATTAAGGCAAAAAACTGAATGACTTTTGACTAATGTTGCCAGTAATATAAAGTTAGAATAGCACTTTGATAAATGCTGACGTTTATGCTAATAACTGACCATCGCGTAGGCGAAGCTGAGATTGAACGATTGAAACGAGATGGGATTCTATTTTGAGAAATAACATAATTGAAAAAAATATAATTCAAAATACCTTATGTTCTGTGTTCCAAAGGTTTGAAGAAATAAGTATAAAACAGTAAAACCTGGTAAGATGGTTTATCCTACAAACTAACGACATTATCACGAAACAACTTTTACGTTTACCAGAATAATACGTGTATTTACTTTCCAAGTTTCCATTTTCCATCTGAGAGAAACAAAAAAATGTGTGAAACAAATCTCTTCACTTTATGGTTCTGATACATTTGAGTATTCACCAGTAATAAGCATTCTTACGAATGTTACAAAACAAAAAAACTAACGAGTGTGTTCTAGCGAGCATTCTTACGAACATTCTGGCATAGAGCATAGATATTTACATAGAGACGCATTTCTTATCGCGCGCTCTGTAGACAAACTTTCTGTGACCCACATTGCCGCTTGGTGGCGTGTCAGTCGCGCTGTGACAGCTGTCACTATGATGAGTGCAAGAGAGACGAACGTTCTTCCTGTGTATCTTAACTACGAGAACAAAAGAGACGGAGAACGACGCCAGCGCCGCCAACGGCGCAAACTACGTACTACACTGATGACAGTCGCTAACTCGCCACTTGGAATCGGCACAAGAAATCCTTAAGAAATGCGCTTCTGTGTAAATCTGTATTAATTGGTTCTGGCGAGCATTATAGCGAATCAACAGTCGTTTTTGCTGATCAGAGAGTTCAATAGAAAGATCGTCAAAATGTACGTGGCAATGTTTGGCTCTGCTCGTTGTTCAGTTCTACAAAACAAAAAAAAGGTGAATGTTCGCTGTTCTGTTACAAGTGAATGTTAAGTGTATCAGCACCATTACATAATTATACCTATGTATTTCGCTGCCAGTTGAGTTAACGAATACAAGATATGAAAAAACTAACTTACCGTGCCAAGTGGGTTCAGCCAAGACACACAAAAAAAATGTTTTCCGACTCAGCCAATTGGAAGAAATTTACATAGCCGATTTGGTAAACTAGTCCTAATTAGTATCCTACGTGAAAACGATATAACAAGTGTTAAACCATGAGTATAATTATCTTGTGTTTTCAATACACGTTTACCCCATTACCATATTCCAACCTGTTACAGCCTGGCAGCCTACAATAATATGCCTAATCTAATTACTCATGAATATCCTCGGGAACAAGGCATAAAACGTACTCACTTACAACAATCAATATAGCTATGTAGAAATAATTACGTAAATAAACAGGCACTTATTTGTCAATTCAATGTTATACAATGTTGCGTGATTGAGGACATGGTACTTATTGAGGTGATATTATTTGTATTTATATAATTACAGCAGGGTCAATCAAGTTTTATTTGTTCAAGGGTGATATCGCTCTGACTCAAGTTAAATCAGAACATAAACTGACGGACTCATAAACTGCATCAAAGTTCAGGATTACTTTGAAATGATTTTTTTTAATAAGTATGCAAACTTTTTAGATTAAATTATATAAATATGGAGAAACTGGCTCTTTATCTTAAAAAAAAGCAAAATTTAAAAATAGAACTGCAGTAAAACAAATGAATATAGCCGGAAAAATAAAATTGACTCGTAGTATCAGATTTGCGTGTTATTTAAAGCAAAGTTTTAAATTGATTCGCATTGATTTTTTATTTTTTTATCAATTGAATTATTGTTATATACCATCAGAATTGTTGGGTTAGTTTTTTAACTCATCGAGAGTTTTTGAACCATAATATGGATACTTCGTCCGAACAAGTGGCTCAAATTGTAGCACTGGTGTGGGAGGGCTTGGATCAACGAACGGTTGGTAGAAATTTAAATTTAAACCACTCTACGCTTTCTAGAATATACAGAAGGTTTGTGGAGACAGGTTCTTGCAGAAGGAGACGTGGTACAGGCAGGACTCGAGCAACCACCGGTCGTGATGACCGATTTACTGTTACAACTTCCCTGCGAAATCGTTTCCTCACGTCAGTTAACATCAAAACAGAGCTTAATGAAATGCGTGGAGTAAATGTGAGTGCACGAACAATAAGAAGAAGGTTAAAGGAAGCGGATATCACCGCTTTTAGACCAGCAAATTTGTCTGTAGCTCACAGACAAGCTCGCTTAAGATTTGCGGGTGATCACCTAAATTGGACAGAAGAGCAATGGGCCTCCGTATTGTTCACGGACGAGTGTAGGGCATGTTTATATGGTGCAGATGGTCGCAGAAGAGTCTATCGTCGACGTGGGGAGCGATATGCTCAAAGTTGCATTGAAGAGCGTGTTCCTTTTGAAGGCGGTTCATATATGGTCTGGGGTGGCATATCGATGAACGGGCGAACAGAACTTGTGTTCATAGACATGGTCCGTCAAAATGGTAATAGAGGGGGTTTGACTGCACATCGCTACATAACAAAGATCTTAGAAGATCACGTGGTGCCTTACATGGGATTCATAGGCGAAAATTTTACTTTAATGCAGGATAATGCCCGGCCGCACGCTGCTGCACAAGTTCGACAATATTGCGAAGAGGTTGGGATACGTACAATGAATTGGCCAGCACGCAGCCCGGATCTTAATCCCATTGAGCATGTTGGGACAATTTAAAAAGAGCTGTATATGCGAGAAATACTGTGCCCACGACAGTCGCAGCACTAAGAACAGCACTTTCAAAAGAATGGGTCAATATTCCGCAAGATCTCTTAACAACCCTAATAAAATCTATGCGGAACCGATTAGAATCCGTAATACGGGCACGTGGAGGTAATACACCTTATTAAAACATAAATAAACCCTTGCATAAAGTTTGTGTCTATTGTTAAAACCAATTTTTTTACTAAACAAATCTTCCTTCAATTTCAGTTTTTTCTTCAAAAAAGTCTTAGGTCCTTTCCAGTACACAAACTTAAACTTAAGGATATGACCCTACGCTGTTTTAAAGTTCACAAACCAATCTAGAGGTTTCAATTTAAATCTGTATAGAAAGTTTGCATACTTGGTTAAAATATTTATTTCAAAGTCGTCTATTACTTTGATGCAGTTTATGAGTCCGTCAGGGTATATAATAATTTAAATACAATAAAATTTTTCCTCGAAAATTAACGCCATTAAAATAATATGAGCACTCACGTCTATTAGTGCATTTCTCACAAACAGACGTAGAAAGCATTGATATTAAATTTGGTACGTTAAAAATACCTTTGGAATCATAATTTAAGTAGCTGTTTAAAAGGGTAAAACATCATTTACAAACTCATGAATTCAATCCAAAATAATTATAAATCCAAATAATTATGTACCCACTGTTATAACTGGCAAAATGTGGGTGTGTATACACCTCTGCCTACCCCTTCGGGGATAAAAGGTGTGAAGTTATGTTATGTTTATGTTAATTATGCACCTACCTAAAAGGCTGTGCCTTAATCCGCAAAATGTGAGAATATCTTTAATAACGTGCGGTTCAGAACACCTTAATTAAATTGTAATAAAGTGCGATTAAATATATAAACATACATATATTGGCTTAATATACAGTGAAACCTGGATAAGTGAGATACCTCTATTATTGAGAACTACAGTGAGGTCTCGGCACGTTTTCCCCGAATTACCTCTGGTAATGGGACTTTTCGAACCTGGTTAAATGAGATTTGATTTCTAGGATTTTTAGATGTTAACCTCTATAATTGGGACTCTGGAGCTCAATTCCCTTTATAAGTGAGACAATTTATCAGGTTGGGACAGGTTTCGACACGTTTGTGAAGGCTAACAGCTGATCCGACCTTGCCCCGTATTTTTACATGTAAAAATATAAAATAATCGAATAATTAAAGCTAATTACAAGTTAATTGCTTAATAAATGTGTTATTTGTAATAATCTATAAACGTATTAGTGTTTTCTGTGAAAATAAGGTGAGTTTATTGTGATTTTTTTTTTGACAACCAATCTACCGGCTAAATTTGCATTGTCATTTTTCAAACAGGTATAACATTGTAACTACTATTTAAAATCAACTCATACGTAAAAAATAGTGTTAATTTTTCCAAATAAAAAGTGCTATCAAGTTCCTAAATAACCACCTATAAATAGTAAAAATAAATAAACTTAACCTAAACCTTGTTAGTTGGTTACACAACTTTGGACGAGATCAGCTGTTCTTTCTTACAATAATATTTAGCTTTAAACCCTACTATTACTACTATTACAATCTTCTCCTTTACTTTTTTTGAACTACGTGTATTTCTCTCTTTTCACTATGATTATGACTCGTAAAGCTTTGGCTCGCCAGGAAGAGTCTAAACTCCAACTGGCTTTAATCGAATTAAAGACCTCTAAGGAGTTGTGTAACAAACTGATAGAGGAAAGAGAAGAAAATGAGAAAGAAATGTTGAACTTACTGGAAAAAAATAAGAGCTTAAAATGTGAAATGGCTCAGCTACATAATCAATTCTCTGATGCCATGAGTGCTCGGGATGGACTCCAGCTCATTGTGAACGGGTTTGCCGAGTGTAGTTTGCAGTATGAACAAGCCCTTGACCGTATACAGTTCTTACACAAACAGTTACACGAGGCAAACAGTAGAATAAGTCATCTAGAATTCACCCAAGATCAGATCACTACGACGGCAAATCAAAGTCTGTTCGATGAGCTGGTGGTTCATGCTCCAAGCATGATTACTGATATAAATCATTTTAAAGTATCACTTCCAAATAGTCTCTCAGTGTGCAAAGAATCAAATAATTCAATAAAATTGATTAGGGGTAGTAGGAATAGAATTAAGAAATATGTTAAAATAAACAAATTCATAAAAAAGACACAAAAATTAGTTCACAGACAAAAGTTTTTCATAAAAAATGTTAAGCTAAATAGGGAAAGATTAATTGCTCTTGAAAAATTAAAAAATTACTCACAGAAATATCACCAAAATAATTTGAAACATAAATTAGAAATAAATAATTTGCAGGTAGAATTAAATAATCTTAGTGACAAATTAGTATCAATGACAAATAAATATAAAAGCTCTGAACTACAAATGAAAGAGTACATATTGGCAATGAATGAGTTGGTGGCATTAAATAGTAACGAATGCTCAATACCATTGAACAATGACATCCCGTTCAACCTCCAACACTCGCCAGCTTGCTCATTGCCAACATGTAGCCCGGTTTTGCTAAATAGTTCTAAAAACAATACAAAATCAAATATTAAACACACTGTAAATAAATTAAAAAATAACAAACTAGACAGTAAAACTATATTACAAAATAAAAATAAAGTGATAATATTTAGTGATGAGATTGGAAAAGGTATGGGTCAGTTGTTGGCAAACACATATAGTGATGGGTTAGTGATGAACTACTGTTTGCCTGGGTTAAGTTCCATTGCTATTTTAGATAAAATTATAAACTTCAATTTTGACCAGGATACAAATTTATTGATTCTACTTGGTAAAAGAGGATCTTTAAATAAAAGACATTTATTCTAGTATTACAGTAAATTATGTGAATTAAATTTAAATCAAATTATTATGCTCACTTTACCTTTCAGTAAAGGGTTGCCACAGAAAGAAAATAACATTAGACATAGTCTTAATATAAATTTGGGTAGTTGGTCATACAATAACGATCAATTTCATGTTTTTGACTCTAAGAATTATGTTAGTAAAGCTTTACATTTGACGCAAGATACTTGTTATCTGAATTCTTATTATAAAAGACAACTAGCTGAGTCGCTAGCATTTTGTATTGACATTTCAGCCAAGAATTTGGCTAATAAACGTGTTGCCCCTATACAGCAACAAAATGACATTTATAATGATTCAGCCAATATTTTGGCTACACAGTCTGACATTTCTATTAATTTAAATTAAATAGTTCGACAATAGAGAATACCTCTTCCAATAACACTTTCATTAATAATGGGCTGCAGGCTGGTATGTACGAGTAAGCCCAATTCAACTAATAATACATTTAGAAATTCGCAAGTATTAAAACTGGTACATCAAAATATACAAGGTATGTCAAATAAAGATTTAGAAGTGGAGTTGTTCATGAACTGTGAATGCGTTGATGTTTTGTGTATAACAGAACATTGGCTTAAAGATCACCAGTTCATGTGCAATTTTAATAACCATCTAGTTGGTGGTAGTTCGTTCAGCAGACAAAATGGTAAATACAAATGGAATACATGGTGGATCGTTGATTTTAGTTAACAAGCTGCTTAAATTTAAGAATCGTAGTGACATTGTTAGTTTTTCTGTTAAACGGACAGTTGAAATAGCCTGTGTGGAGTTGGACCAACTTGTTGTGTTGAGTGTGTATAGGCCACCATCGTCCTTCTATGATAACTTTGAAAGTGTCATGGATGATGTGTTACGGAAGCTATGCCAACAAAATAAATCTATAATAGTAGGTGGCGATTTTAATATTAATTTACTCGAAGATTCCCTGAATTGCCACAAAATTAAGAATTTGTTCAAATCATATAATCTTGCATGCTTATTTTTGGAACCCACCAGGATAACTTCCACGACATCTACTTGTATAGACAATATATTTACAGATATTGTACCAGTTAGAAAGCAAATAATTAACAAATTAACATCAAATCATTGTGGACAATCTATAACATTTGCTATGCAGTCTAAAAAAGAAGGTAGAAAGGAATTGAGTGTGGTGCCAAAAATTTTGCGTCGTCTGGAGGGACTTAAGGATAAACTCACAAGTACACTACCATACTTATGCTATAATAACGATCCCAATAAGTTGTACAATTCTTTCTTTGACATGTACTGTACTATATTCAGTTCTATCTTTGTCCCTAAGAGGATCTCGGTTGCTGGTACTACATCCTTCAGTGAATGGGCAACCACTGGAATTTATAAAAGTAGAAATAAGCTTTACGAATTATATGAACAGAAAGTAATTAATAAAAATTATGAAAATTTTTGTCAATACGTAAGAAATTATTCTAAGTTATTTAAAAAGATTTGTCGTGAAGCTAAGACACTTTATTTAAAATCAAAAATCAAAAACAGTGACAATAAAATAAAAGCAACGTGGGATATTATAAACAATGAGACTGGAAGGGTCAAGATTAAAATTAACGATTACACGTTTCAAGTAAATAAAAAGATAATAAAATCAGATTTTGAGGTTGCCACAGCATTTGACAATTTCTTCACAGACGTTCCAGTCTCAACCACTAAATCCCTGAACTCATCCCCCAATGACGCCGAATCTCTATTAAAACAAAATGTCAATAGGTGTAACATTGAATTTAGATTTAGTTATGTCACTGACAAAGATATTGTAAAAACTTTTAATACCCTTAATTTGAAGAAGACTAGTGATCTTTGGGGCAATTCTGTTTTGATTACGAAATCCATAATCAACACAGTAGCACCTGAACTGGCAATGATTTTCAATAGATGCATTGACTGTAGTATGTTTCCTGATCAAATGAAAAGTAGTAAAGTAATTCCGTTATTTAAATCAGGTAGCACATCTGACCCCACAAATTATAGGCCAATATCTGTGCTACCCACGTTTAGTAAATTTTTTGAAAAATTACTCATTTTAATAACAATAAGCTGTTACATGAAAAACAATTTGGTTTTACTAGGGGTCGCTCAACTACCGATGCTGGAGTTGAGCTTTTAGATAGTATTTTTGATGCCTGGGAGGAGTCGCATGATGCTCTAGGAGTCTTTTGTGACTTATCTAAGGCTTTTGATTGCGTTTTTCATGAAACATTGATCAGGAAATTATATTACTATGGAGTTAAGAACACTGCTTTGGATCTCCTAACATCATGTTTGAGGAATAGGATACAGAGAGTTGAGGTAAATGAAAAAGTTTCTATGGATTCAGTGGTCACAATGGGAGTGCCGCAAGGTTCAATTCTTGGTCCATTCCTTTTCCTTGTATATATTAATGATTTGCCATATATCATGCAAAATAATGAAGAGATAGAGTTATTTGCTGACGATACATCACTTACCTTTAAACTTAGACGAGATCAATCAAATAATGACGATGTAAATAACGCTCTCTCTAAAGTAGTTCAATGGTTTACTGCTAACAATTTACTGTTAAATGAAAGAAAAACAAAATGTATACGATTTTCAAGACCGAATGTACAACAAGTTAAACCTAACATATGTTTGAATGGAGAAGAGTTGGATCTTATAGATAACACCGTATTCTTAGGCATAACCTTAGATTCTAGGCTACAGCGGGGCCCACATATAGGTCAGTTGTCAAATAGACTTAGCTCTGCAGCGTACGCGGTTTATAAAATTCGTCAGTTAACTGATATAGATACAGCCAGATTAGTATATTTTAGTTATTTCCACAGTATAATGTCATATGGCATTTTATTATGGGGCAACGCAGCTGACATTCTAACTGTGTTTGTACTGCAGAAGCGGGCTATTCGTGCAATCTACAGTCTTGGTTCAAGGCATTCACTGAGGGAAAAATTTAAAGAAATTAAGATAATGACTGTCGCATCTCAATACATTTTTTTCATGAGAACTTGTTATATGTCAGGAAAAATATAAATATGTTTTCTAAATTCAGCGACATTCATAAAATAAATACACGAAACAAAAACAAACTTGTTCTACCTTCAACTAGACTACTAAAAATAAGTAAGTCATACAAGTGTCAAAGCATACGTTTTTATAACAAAATTCCAGGCAATATTCAGGAACTAAGTATTAATAAATTCAAAGTATTTATTAAACAGAGCTTGTGTTCAACAGCTTATTACACAGTTAAAGATTATTTAGCAGACAAAAACGCCTGGAATTGAGTTTAAAAATTATGAATTGACATTAAATTATGAATTGACATTATGAATTTTGACATTTTGAAATTAGTGACATAATATTTTTATTTACATTTGTAGTACTTATATCTTTACATTCTGACATTTTTGATTTGACATTTGTAATTTTATTTATTTTGTTTTGACATTGTTATTTTCTTTTGACATTTAACATTACGTAAGTAATATATTATTATTTTATTTTTGAGACATTCTTAAATTGACATTCAATAATATTTTTTGACATTTAAATATATGACATTTTATTGTTTAATTTTTTATAATTTTACATATTGTTTACAACATGTACTTTACTATGTATTCGCATGTAAAGTTGTGAGTACGATGTGGGCATTATTAAACATATAAGCAAATAGTTGTGGCAACCTGTCTGATGGCTTAGGCTGACATGCTTATGCATACACCTTCTGATGGCGTGGAGGCATAGTGATACAGATCATGCTGGCTCCCTCAATCAAGGTTGAGCCGTACGATTGCTGTTGAATGCGGGCCATCAGTGGGCCGAGTCAGTCAAAAGCGTCAGATGATTTCCTGCATTGTACTTGCATACTAAACCCTTTTTTTTGTCTGGACTTTAAAAGATCAAGAAAAGACTAAAGAAATTGAAGTGACAAAAAAAGCAATGACTCTGAGTTTGTTTCGGCTTTTCTTCTCAAGAAGTCATTTAGCTAGGAAAAGCCGGCATCATCTAGAATAAGGTTTTGACATGTATAAGTGTTGGAAACAACCAAAATGCAGAAATAAATATGTCTTTATGTTTACTTAGTCATAAACTTGACTGTATAATATTGTTTTATATTATAACAAAATACATACCCACACCTAATTCATTACACCAAAAATGAGTATTTTTATAAACATTGTTATTTAATTAAATAACGGTACATTTTGACTTCTATACGCGAGGGAGCCTCTGTAAATGAGACAACTTAAGTTTAAACCTATCTAATTGGAAAACTGGATAAATGAGCTCTTTGAATGGTCCTTGGTCCTCTTTAAATTATGGTTTCGGTACCCAAAAAAGTTATTTATTTACTGTATCAGCTTTTTGCACTTTTTAAAAAGCAGTAAATATTTGACAATCAGAGTACTTCAGTTTTTAAGGTGAAATTTTAATACCTACTCGTGCAAGTGCCATAAAAACCGGATAAGTGGAAACAGCTTAATCTTCTGTTTAGCGGCTGTACAAATACGTGTACTTGCTTGCAAAATGATCATAACAGATAAGTCACTGTAATCGTCTAGCGCAAACCGCAGGAGCTACTATCTCGACAGCCCGCATACAGTTTTTTGGCGACAGAAAGACCATCTAAAGCCCCGCATATGTATGTTGCTCGGAAGCGAAATACTAAGAGCTAAAAGTTTCTATGACAAAATTATATAATGCGGGCGAATATTAGTCCACGCGGCTAAAGTCACAGGCAAAAGCTAATCTTCCATAATTTTATTTACTTCATATTTCAAGGGTCCAACGAATTTATTTCAAATGACCCATCTCATAATTTGTCTCAAAACAAGCAATAATTATAATTATTAAGTAGGTATATGAACAAAATTTACGATTACCTTCCCAATGGAGATGGGGCCCTAAATCCGTATTAAAACTTCAAATAGGCCTAATTTACCTGCGGAAGGCGGGTAACATTTTGCTCGACCGGGGCTATTTATTATAAAAAATTAGGGTTCTTGCCGAGTAATGATTTAGATATTTTGTTTCGTAATAAGTTGTAAAGAAACTTTTGAAGGTAGACTACATATTTACTGTTAATTTTGATTTTTTAATTTGGATAAGAGAGGTGTAGTATTTTTTTCTAAATAGAGGAGAAATTCTCAGACCATGCAAGATTATCGTGCCTGGTAAGCCGTCAGGTTGTAGTAGTAATGTTTAGAACTTCTAAATATGATTAGTACATGTGAAACTTTTAATGACGCGATTCAGGCTCTTTATCCAATCTTCGTAGTTCTATAGATTTCCATTAGATGACGTAAGTGTTAGTAGCACTACCGACATCATTACCATTGCGCGATTATATTGTAGCAATAGTGACAAATAAGTCTCAAGTAGCCATGGTTACAGTAATCATGAAAATGTTGCCCAAAAAAAGTTTATAAGAGGAATTCGTAAAGTAACTTAGATTACAAAAATTATGAATAAAATAAAAATTAAAACTATTAAAGTTACTTGCTGTGCCATAACAAGCTGTATTTAGGTATAATCATTCAGAAAAATCTAAATTAAAACAATATTTGCGTAGGAGATTTGGTGAGACTGGACCTGAGTAAAACATCTTATGGGTATGTCAAACAAATAACTAGCCAAACACTTCCTAACACAAACGACTAAAACCAATCAAATCTTGTATTATAGAAGCTTAATAAAGTTCTAAAAACAGCATTATACGCCGTAGTCTTCGATAAATTTAATATTAGAAAATTTCCCCTTCGGCTTGATTTCTTTAATCGGATTTGAAGAAAATTGGAACCTGTTTTATCACTCTGAGAAGAAGGGCGGATGTTGTGTTTTCTATGTTTTGTATGGATAAATGTTTTTGTGGATGTAATGGGCAAATGAAAATAGTGGAAAACTCGTATTAATTACAAGGTGAGACCGCGGTTATATCCGTTTCATTTAAAGCTACTACTCCACTCCCGTAGCTTGTAGCATGATGTTACATAGCCTATGGCCTTCTTCGATAAAGGGGCTATCCAACACAAAAACAAATCGGATCGGTACAATAGTTCCTGAGATAAGCGCGTTCAACGGAACAAATAAACAAATTTTTCAGCTTTATTATATGAAATTAGATAATCCTTACGCAATATTATATCCTTATGTAATAATCTTGCTTGACTACCCACATAGTAAAAAGTAAATCGGCAGCCCTGTGTATTAAACGCTACTACACTAGTGACATCTAACTTACACCATTGGAACTTGATGCAGAATCATGCTATTATAGTTCTCGTATGCAATCACTAAATTAAATTTACGACGATTTGTATACACTTTCCAAGTGCATTGAGCGGGACTTAATCGCAATAACTAA
This sequence comes from Euclidia mi, assembly GCA_944739405.2. Taxonomy (NCBI): domain Eukaryota; kingdom Metazoa; phylum Arthropoda; class Insecta; order Lepidoptera; family Erebidae; genus Euclidia; species Euclidia mi. Next base: position 67,941,775 of record OX123192.2, read on the forward strand.
CATATTTTATATACAAATACCTTTGTTTAGCCAACGTTTCAACCAACTTGCAACAATCGTGGTGGGACAGAGACTCGGTTACACTTCCCTTAAAAAACTTCGTATTTTTTTAGGAATCGCTCATAAAACTGGAATAAAATTAGACGTGTACTGACGACTTACCAAAACTGAAGAGCTTAAAGAGTAAATTCCGTATTGATAGTTTCCACACGAGGGAAGCCAAGAGAAACTGTTAATATCCTATACTCTGTAGAATTGTTTGACTAACAACATATATATCCGGATTCATCTCCGTCACTCGGCGCTCAATATCCTAAGTGATTACTACCTATATATTCTAGAGGATTTGACACATATATGTTGTAGCATATCTTTTCTTTCTAGACAGAATATTCATAATACGTGTACATGTTTCTATTAAGTAGTAACGAGTCGTTATTATTCGACTAGAAAAAGCAATTATTATACGTTTCATATACATTGGAATCGGACTTGATAATAGTAACTAATAAGAGTTAGTTTTCAATTCGATTAGTTAGTTTATTTTTTTTTTGCGGCGCCCAGATTTGTATCGTATTTTAAATAAAATGAAGCCTAAGTTAGCTCGCTATAGCATCAGCGATCCTTTCTGTCAAAATCAATCCAGCTGATAATGATCAAATAAGTCAGAATAAATAGATAGACAAACAGAAAAAATATTAAGCATTGTTTTTTTCCTATATATATAAGCATTTAATGAAGAGACACTAACATCCATTTTATTTATTTAGATGAATTTATCAATTTAGTGGGAACTTGGTAACATAACTTACTGTATTTGGATAACATCAATATGGGCATAAACTGATTCAGAATATGGGGAACGAATAATCAGACTATTTCAATGTACTATGTATTTTGTTCAACGTCATTTTAGCCAAAATAAATCTACTGCTGAAAATAGATTAGCCTAAGGGTCAGTACACATCTGACGGAAGATATGTCGCGTATTATCGGTCGCGTAACGCCAAAACAGACAAATATCAACCTTTCACACCTAACCGATGATGCATTAGTGCGTCGAGCGTACAGCGTCTGTTCCGTTTCCGTCAACGCATTGTCGGTCGACGTTGCGCGCGCCACGCACCACGTGTATTTTGACTGACGCGTTGGGCGTTTTAAAATTCAATATCACACAACGCAACCGCACTGTAGATGCTGAACGAAGAAACTGACTAGACGCGTAATGTTGAAGGTCTAATTTGATGGAATAGACGCGACTGATGCAGATACGCTCGACGCATTTACCATCAGATAGGTACCGACTCAATTGACGGAATAGACGCGACCGATGATACGCTCGACGCATTTTCCATCAGATATGCAGCAACCTTTAACCCTCCCGCGTTCATGCGCTCTCCTGAGTGGTGCGTTATCGCCACTCATAGAATTTACCTACATAGAATATACAACACCGACCATTAGTTCTTCAATCCAATCCAAATCCATTCATCAATGCGCTCTGTCCACTGCCACTATCTTGACTTTGTGGATATCTAGCTCACCGGAAAATCAGCGACTTAAGCTCTGCTGCAGATGCCCTCAAAGATGATTGATCATCATTTCTCTGATACGCATGTCATTATTGGAAACATAGTCAAAAACCATCGTCTTGACACACTGCCTATATTGAATGTAATAATATTACGCTGTAGCTTCCAGAAGTATTTTGTATCTTTAGCTAATTCATATTTAAAGTTATTTATTTAATTTATGTCACAGAGTTATAACCCTCATAAACGTCAAACACAATTTTATAACCAAGTCCAGATAGGTAGTGAGGTGCCAAATTGGTACACTTATCTGATTTATAACTTGTGATAATATGGCAGCTCATAGTGCCCAAATATTTCACAATTCAGTAAGTATTATAAAATAAAACTAATAAAATAATGAACAGTATTATTCAATAAACAATCTTTTACAGTCATAAGCGTCTTCTTATTTGCGTAAGAATAGCATTGGAAGTCATTAGAAGGATTTGCTCAACTATGCTTTGCTGGCCACGCGGGTTGGTCAAACTGGCCAGACAACATAACTAACGCCTTTTTCCCGTCGGGGTAGATAGAGACAACAGAACGCCACTTGCTTCAGGGAAGCGTCAGGGAAGCGTTGTGGGCCCTTTTGCATTTATATTATATATAAATGATATGCCCACTTCCATTGAGCATCCCTTAACTATGTTTGCTGATGATAGTACCATTACAATCCCATGTAGAAATGTAAATACATATGAAACGGACATAAATAATTCTCTTAACAATTTGATTAAATGGCTAGATAAAAATAATTTAAATATAAATTTAAGTAAGACTAAAATAATGCACTTTAGACAACGTATGCCTCGTGTACCTAACCTTCACATACATTACAAAAATGACGATATTGATGAAGTAACTGATACCAAATTTTTAGGATTACAAATAGACTGCAGTTTAAACTGGAAGGCACATATCGACATTTTGTGTAAAAAATTGAGTTCATCTGCATTTGCTTTACATAGATTATCCTCGATAGTAGACACGAAAACACTTCTAGCGGCTTACTACGGTATAGCTGAATCGCATTTGCGCTATGGTGTCATTTTCTGGGCGAACTCGACCGATAAAGAGATAGCATTTAAGGCTCAAAAAAGATGTCTCCGGTCAATGTTTAGGCTAAAAACCACCGACAGTTGCAAGCCATATTTCCAACAGTACAACATATTGACACTTCCCTGTATATATGTTCTTGAAGTGGCTATGTTTGTGAAGAACAATCCACATCGTTTTGAACGTATGTCCGATGTATACCCAAGAAATAGACGTGACAATTCAAAATTAATTAAGGTACCGTGTCAAACCACTATGATGCGCAAAAGTATTTATTGCATGGCCCCAGTTGTTTACAATAAATTGCCAAGTGCTTGGAAAGATTTGAAAATGGTGCAATTCAAAAGTAGACTTCGTAAATTATTAATAGATAAAGCATACTACAGTGTAAATGAGTTTTTAACGGACAAATTTTATTAAACTAGGTACCTCGAATTTTTTATTAATTTATTATTATTTATTTACTTAGGGAATATAGTGTATGACCTGGAATAGTAATTTATGATTGTTTATTTAGCTACGGACCAAGATTTTTTTTCATGTATTTAATTAACAATTTTATTTTATTTGTATGATGTATTATGTATAATTAAGTTGATATTTTAATGAAAATTTGAAATTTAATAATTTTATTTAATGAGAATGACATAATATTTTATATTGTAATAATTCAGTTGACATTTTAATGAAATTGGAAATTTAGAAATTTAATAATTTTATGTAATGAATATGTCATAATTTATTTAATATTGTAATAATTAAGTTGACATTTTAATGAAATTGGAAATCTAGAAATTTAATAATTTTATTTAATGAGAATGTCATACATAATTTATTTAATATTGTAATACTAATAATTAAGTTGACATTTTAATGAAATTTGAAATTTACATACTACTTTTATTTGTGAGAACGACATAATTTAAATTATATCAATAAGAATTTGCATGCCGAATGGTGAAATATGGCAGAACTGATGTAAACCTACTACCTTCTTATGTATTACCCATATTTGCAAATAAATGCTATTCTATTCTATTCTATTCTATTCTATTCTATTCTTCTATCCTTACAAACCTAACGCGCTTCCTCTACATTCATTATTCATTTCATACATGTTCGCCGGTTACGGGTGCTTCGGACTTTTCCTTTGTTCAAGACGTCCCCAATTTGGTCGACGAACGTCTTACGAGGTCTGCCGCAACCGGCTTGCCCACATACCTCTGCCATATATATTTGATTCGTCAATCTTTCTTCACTCATTCGCTCCAAGTGTCCAAACCATTTCAGCATTCCTTTCTCAATCCTTGGCACGACGTCTCCTTTCAGGCCAGACAAGCAGCTAGATATATTACTATAAAATGATCTCTCACTTTGAAAAGTTGGGACAAATATAAGGTATTTCACCTTTTTATCATATTTTTGATGTCGCGGCGGGAATGTAAGTGACTGCTACGCGGGTTCAATTCCCGCTCAAGTCAAATATCTGTGTGCGTGTACATGGATGTTTGTGTTGGTTTGGGTGTTTCTATGTATAATATGCATGTATTTACAAAAAAAATGTATACATGTATGCTTATCCATTATCTAGTATCCATAGTACAAGCTACTACTGCTTAGTTTGGAACTAGATAGTGTTGCGTAAGTGTGTGTGTGTGTGTCAATTACTTACTTAAACGTACCTAAAGATACTACCTCTCTAGGCAGAGAACAGAGAATAAATTTTTCTCTCTAAATTTCAAACAAACGTGATCATGACCTTTACACAAACAAAATGCAAAAAAGAATATTTCTCGCTAAGCTTGATTGGGGCGTACGCAATTAACATATTTTCGCAGTACTACGACTGCTCATAACGAATTTAAAAAAGGTTTGTAACAATTGGTGACGTCATTTCGGGTCGAGGATGTTTCAATTACTTTTGCATCGTATTCTGTGAATGTCTACTAAGCCGTTGTTGTCATATTAACAAGTATTTGTTGACATTGAGAGCAACACAATCTCGGATTGTTAATCAACTCCTTAGGCACCTCAAAATTAGTAGGGAAACTAAAAGATTACTAGCCACCCAGCTTGTGGTAAGCTGAATAAATCTCATCTTACCATGAAAACGGTTAAACCAAAGTCCACCAAGCAGGCTTGGCTGGCTGACTTCAGATGTCTTTTGAGACATAATAGGCATGAGCAGGGCATCTGTAAAACTTACATGGCACACAGCTGCTGCACCATTCTTTTATTATTTGTTAGAGCGTGGCTACCTCTTGTGTAAGAGTTTGTAGACAACCAGAAAGCCTTCGAAACGGCCAAGCGATTCTTGTCCTGAGACAGGAACTGCGATCAATGGCCTAAAATGTCATACGAAGTATGGAAATGCCACAAGCAGTCGCCTATCCAAATGGTAACCTCTGTGAAAATTGCTTGAATTTTTTTTTTTTCTATCTAGTCAGAACAGCACAAGACACGCTATGAGTTAGTTGTCATCATCAGCCCTTTATACTGTCCCACAGCTGGGCACGGGCCTCTTTGCACTGTGAGAAAGGTAAGTCCACCACGCTGGCCTAGTGCGGGTCGGCAGACTTGACATGTCTTTCGAGAACATTATGGAGAACTCTCAGACATGCAGGTTTCCTCACGATGTTTTCCTTCACCAATAATAATTTAATACGCACATAACTCCGAAAAGTCATTGGTGCGCGCCGTGGATTCGAACCCGGACCCTCTGCGTAGTAGTCTGTCAGTCCCTTCACTAGGCTATCGCTGCTTATGCGTTAGTTGCTGTTAACCAATACCGTTACTAATTTTTTCATCCCACTATAGAATCAGTCTCGCAATCACGACCATCCATCCATAATACATGACTACAAGCATCTTACAATCATTAGTCTGACAAAGGTAATTAACAGTCGTGGTTATCCTCAATTCTGTTAGCTTAAGGATAAACACTACGTATAAGTGTTCATGTCTAAATTAGTAGTCGTTAAGATACCGCGAGTTGGCTTAATACTTCTGATAGCTTTAGCTTACGTTACGTCATGGTGAGAGTTCATTAATATGTAGGTTTAATAAAGTTGATAAACAATTTAAACAAACTGTCTGTATTGTATTTTAATATATTTACAGAAAATTTTGTTTTTTGCAACATCTAAAAACATCAGTACTTACAGGAGCATTTTAGAAGTTTTATAGCGTGACCGCACTAGCGGCTGACCGTACTTAAATTTTATATGAAAACACGCAAGGTTATCGCACTGATTTACGGCGAACGCATATACTGCGGCCAGCCACTAGTGCATTCATGCTCCTTATCCGGTAGCTAGCATATTTAAATAAAATAGCTTTGTAATAATACTCAACCTACGTATACACACAATATTATATAATTATTACATTAAACTAAATGTAGAGAAATAAGAAAACTATGTATAAATGTTGAATTTAAACAAAGTTTTTGTATATGTGTTTTTTTTACTTATAAATCAAACACAGCAACTTAAAGCTTCATGTTACATTTATTTCTCACAATGTTTTTTTATTAACAGATTATCTATCACTATGTCAAAAAGAAAGAAAGATTTGTATTTGATTTGCCTAAACCAAAAATATTTACAGATCTTTTATTCTTTTATAAAGTACGATACATTATGATTGATTTTAAAGTTGTGATTTAAATGATGTTTCCATTTTTTTCATTTACATTTAACTTTATATTTTTTTAATTTATTGTATATGGTTGTAAATGGTAAAGAATAATTTTAACATACATACATACATAGACTCACGCCTGTTTCCCCAAAGGGGTAGGCAGAGGCATAATAAACGCCCACTATTCGCCAGTGTTTTGATCCCACGTAATAGGTGGCGAGCCTATTGCCGCTTATCGGGATATTTGTTTGCCAGAGCCTCGTCCGTTGATCGGCAGGTGCACCACTTGCAGGTGAGGTTGGCTTGGGACCCTAAGTTCTTGGTGGGAACCCTATGCACCCGAATAATTTTAAATTATAGTAATATTTCGATGGGACCGTGTGCAGACCTTTCTATTAGATTATTTATGTCTATTTATGTTCATCAGGTGTTGTAAATTTGGGCAATTTATAGTAAAATATACCTATAGTAGGTATACCAGTAGTTATTTGAGTCAGAAATATACAAAAAAAATACTAGCACGTTAGACTGGCGTTGATCTATTCAATACTAAGTCTGTGAAAGGCGCGGGAGGTTTCAATCTGCGAAGCTATTTGTCCCCTTCCGCACTAGCCTATCACTGCCATCTTGAAACAATAGAGCAAATAATTTAACTGAAGCCAAAAATAAACTCGAAATACAAAGAAACAAACAACTTATCTCATTATACATCTCCAAAATTAACACATCACACACAGAACACAAAACCGCCACATGCCTAATCGTGCCTAATGACCGTTATTAATGCTGTAATCGCTCGAACTAAACCCTACGTCAGTGGCGTCGTGTTACCTAAATATATTGCGAGCTTAACTCCGCCTCATTAATATACCATTTTGCAAAATCCTCCTGTAAATGTACACCTAACCTTGAGAGGGAAAGTGATATTTTGTGTACATTTCAGTGCACTTTGGGTGAGTTCTATTAGTAATTTCTGCTTAAAACTGACTTGAATTTGAGCGTGATAACCTAGTGGTGTACGTAACGGACTGCTGAGACGATGGTCTCGGGTTCGCGCGATCCCCAGTTACTCCGGGCACACACCTCTGGCTTTTCGAAGTTATGTGTGTATTAGAAATGGTAATTATCGCTCGCTTAATAATGTGCCCGGTAGATGGCAATAGACTCGCCCTCTATTACACTGGGACCGAAACATAACTGGCGAAGTGTGGGTGTGTAATACACCTCTGCCTACCCCATTGGCCTAGCTGGATACCAGATTGCTGTAATTGTAAGACGAAATTTGTGTTATTCTTCAGTTTTTTCGTCTAATTATGTTGTACTGTGCTTAATATTTTTTTAATTACTACTATTACCTATGTAATCCAAATTTGTTACGTTTGAAATTATGTAGGATCTTAAATTATTTACTTGAGTGTGATGACAACTAAATTAATTGCTTGAGTATGATGTCTATAATTATTAACTTTTACAAGTAATTTAGCAGGTATAACAGCTGCAGACCCATATAACGAAAACAGCTCCTTTCTAAAATTTTTGTTTGAAAACTAAGGAACTTTTATTCAATATTGAAATAATAATAATAAATACATTTATTTCAGGCAAACTGTCTCGTAGTGTTACAATGTACTATTGATTTATCAATACACAAATTGCATTCAGGTCTAAGCATAAAAATTGTGCAGAATACAGTCGATATAATATTATTCGAGCTGTTTATTAACCTTGTTCGAAAAGAAGCTTTTGTCCTCCTTAGAACAGCAAAGAAGTCTCCCACTCTGTGTTCAAAGATCGACGCACTACACCACCATGGTAGACTGAGAATAGCCCGAAAAGCATTATTATATTGTACACGAAGAGAGTTGTAGGCTCTCTTCCTGTACTGATACCAAAAAGATAATAGACCAAAAAGAAATAAAGTTATTATTTACAGATTATATCACGGTTTATTTTGGTTTAACTTTTTCAATATTCATTTGAACAATACGATCAAGAGTAACATTTTTCACTATTACCAGAGATTAGTTAATTTTATCGCTGCCTACAAAGTTGAATTCACTCAAGGTTTTGTAATTAAATGCAAATTTGGTAATTCATACTCTAAAGCAATATTAAACCATGGTTGAGTTTTTAATATATCAGTTATCTAAATAAATAGTAACTATATGCAGGTTCAGTCTAGTTTAAAATTTTAAGTGTAAGTTAAAGCATTTAAATATAACGGACAAGAATCAATTTAACCCGTGAGAAGGCGCGCTATGAGCATTTTGCTCACGCATAAATTCTTTGCTGTAAATTTCAACTTTAGCTATACTGTGTCACTACAAGCCTCAGAGTACCTTCTTAGAATTTCACCCCCTCTCCCTTGACGCAAATCCCGTGCTGCTCAGTGCCACCATGACTGTGTGGTGATGGGTTTGTGTTAGGTGCATCGTGAAGCGCGGCATTTTGATCATCACGCGCCCGTTGGTATAAGTATTTTTTTTAATAACAAAATTGATTTGGTTGTTTTTTCGTAGTTATTGTGCACAGTTATTGATTAACTTAGTGGATATATTATTTACATGTTTTATGTTTTATTTGTTTCTTACAGTAAACAAGGTCTACAATGGGTGATCGGCAAGCGTCTCAAAGGAGAATGGGTGGTTTTGCCCCATGTGTTGTAACACCTTGAGACCTATATCAGATTAGAGGGTGTCCGCAGCTACGCCCGCAGATTAACTGTTTCTGCAGGATCCCGTGAGAGTTTCGGGAAATCCCTTCTTCGGACACCCTTATAGTTACCAAGGAACATACATGCTAAATTTCAGCTTCTTGCTGTATGTATTTTTGGCTGTAGCTTGTCTGTCAGTCAGTCAGTAACGCAAGAATTTTATATATTCATGAAAGATTTCAATAAGAGTTTTTTTTTTGTATGGGCGTAACTCTGTAACATGTGCAGGGAAAATGATATAGTGGTCTAAAATATAAAACTTGCGCGGTCTTATCAGAGCGAACACCTAAGAAAGAGCATTAGAGAATCAAAATATGCATAGGAATATACTAGGCAAACCAATGGTTGTATCACTAGTAGGTACCTGTAGGATTAGGCATACAATGACACATTCGCAAAATGCCAGTTTCGCAAAATCCCACACTTCCTATATGCCACATTAGCATAATGCGTTCAAAAAAAGCATGTATTTTGTGCAGTATATCAGTGTGCCCTGAGCATGTTACTTTTATGTGCCATATGTATTATGAAAGACTCATAATTCAAAATATCATGTCAGATAAAATCATTCCACTTCTATTGTGATTTTGATTTTTATATATTTTTATGTAAAGTTAGCCAAATATCAAGGCCAAAGTGCAATATTTTTTAGTTTGCACATAAGATTGCCTTTTTTGTTAATATATATTAATAAAACACTTTATTTAAATAAATACAGACTTTCAATTTATTAACACATGCAAATTTGTAGCAAATTTGTAGCATGTATGTTACATGCTAAATTTCAGCTTCTTGCTGTATGTATTTTTGGCTGTAGCTTGTCTGTCAGTCAGTCAGTAACGCAAGAATTTTATATATTCATGAAAGATTTCAATAAGAGTTTTTTTTTTGTATGGGCGTAACTCTGTAACATGTGCAGGGAAAATGATATAGTGGTCTAAAATATAAAACTTGCGCGGTCTTATCAGAGCGAACACCTAAGAAAGAGCATTAGAGAATCAAAATATGCATAGGAATATACTAGGCAAACCAATGGTTGTATCACTAGTAGGTACCTGTAGGATTAGGCATACAATGACACATTCGCAAAATGCCAGTTTCGCAAAATCCCACACTTCCTATATGCCACATTAGCATAATGCGTTCAAAAAAAGCCAGTATTTTGTGCAGTATATCAGTGTGCCCTGAGCATGTTACTTTTATGTGCCATATGTATTATGAAAGACTCATAATTCAAAATATCATGTAAGATAAAATCATTCCACTTCTATTGTGATTTTGATTTTTATATATTTTTATGTAAAGTTAGCCAAATATCAAGGCCAAAGTGCAATATTTTTTAGTTTGCACATAAGACTGCCTTTTTTGTTAATATATATTAATAAAACACTTTATTTAAATAAATACAGACTTTCAATTTATTAACACATGCAAATTTATATTAAAAATATAACTGATCTCAAAGAAAACGTCATTTGAAGTAGCGTGAGAGTTTTGCTCACGCGCGCCTGCTCGTGTAACTTTTTAGGGCGCGCCTTCTCATGAGTTAAAATCACCATAAACTTGCATGAAAATGGCTATTATCCCAAACCAATAAAGAAAATCCCACTCAACAAAGTGTCAAATAACTCCACTCCTTTCCCCAATTTAAAGTTCCATAACACTATTACGCCGGTCAATATTTCAGCCCTAAAACAATAGCCTAGTTAAATTCAATTAATAAAATAATAAAGTTAAAAGAGAGTATCTAACATGCAAAACAGCGAGAATATCATTTAAAACCCAACCCTCCTAAGTTACGTTAGTGATAAGCGAAACAGTAGGCTCCAACGTATATTAAGATCAGCCAACCTAATCCTCTAACCCAACACCCAAAGAACAGTAATTTCAACGCTTTCCAGAGTAGACACCCCAAATATGCAAATAAAGCCAAAATTTCTAACCTACATATATCAAATCTTCAGGAGGGACTTTAACAAGTCCGTTGTGTATAAACAATGGTAGAGGGCCACATTCAAATGTAAATGAAGTCTACCGAAGGGTTGCTTCGACCGTCCTGCAATGCTGCTTAATTTTTACGAGGCTTACTTGCGATCAGCAAGAGAAGTGTTGTTCATAAACCCATTGGGCGTGTAATACACGAGTAATGTATTCGATTTGCTGATAAAGACAATTCAGAATAATGGCAGATCTGTTACTGCTTAATCTATAGCAATCGCAGCTCTAAACAGGTGTTGTAAAACTTCCGTAAGTATGTATAACAAGTCGTGATAGCTTTCAAAGTATATAAATTGTTTTGATAGCGGAAATTGTGGTTCACTAGCTACACAATTTATACACACATACGTAGAAAATAATATATCTTATTTCAAATATAAGTTATAATATAATTCACACCTATAATACTTAGCACTGAATTTACGTCGTTTCAATCAAGTTACTTACGTCCTTTTCTATTATTCTATCTTTCGTTGGATTTGGCTCTAGAGATGGATAATGTGACATTTTGTATGGAGCTTATGTCAGCTATCTATCTCTTTATATATTGGTAAAGGGCGTTAGAAGATACACCAGACGTGGCCACAACCACGGCTAGAATAACTTACGCCAAAACATTAGAGCAAATAAATATTGTTTGCTTTTTTTATAGACCCACGCCTGTGACTTCGAAGGGGTAATTTTACGCCCACATTTCGCCCTGTTATGAATTTTAGGTCTCACGTTATGGAGGGCGAGTCTATTGTCGTTACCGTCGTATTTATATATTGCCTGACTACTGACCGTGCTGCTACTGAGAATTCGGAAAAAACCCAGTAACACTTTTGCCCGATCCTGCAATTAAACCCGGGACCTCCTGATCAGCAGACGCTATTTACTGGACCACGGAGGCAGTCATATATTGGCTACATAAATAGATATTAGTGCTGATAATTATTAATATTACTTTATTGATTATTTTTATTTTGCTTACAGTACGGTGTAATACCGTCCCATAAAATTCCTATACAATGTAGATAAAAGGTATTGCGCTGGACAAAAGTGGCAGCCTTATTGAAGGTAACTGGAGGTAAGAGGGTTTTCTAAAGTCGGCCCAAAGAGAATGAATTGATATAATAATTATTTGGTAATGATGATTATGTTAAGTACATACCGAACTTATTACATAAGCTAGGTATTTAACAAGAAGTATTGGCCCATACGATATTAATAAAATTCATTATCCACCACCTGTACCATATTCTGTTATTGACAGTGTAGCGGTAGCTACATACAACTGAGGCCATCTAGCGAGTGACGATGAAAGTCTCATAAACAATCCGGCGACATCTATCGGACACAATGCGACGGAAAAACAAGGTGCTGAATCGCACAAGCAGAGTTCGCACGCCGAGTTGTATATATACAACATCTGAAACACGTCCGTCGGACTGACAGTCCACCAGGCACGATCACCAAGCCTGGTTAGAGGATCCTCCCTCTAGTTGGAGAAACACCACACCTTTATCCTCCATAACAGTATACCTATATTTTGTATTTTCTAGGGTTTACGTGAATGTGACACATTGAAATCAAAATACGGTGTACGGATTTTATCGCGATATATTGTTATAGACTTTGAAATAACTTTTAAATTCAAGATTTAAGACAGATTAAAGGCAAACTTCATCTCAGTCTGCCGAGACCACGGTTCCTGTTAAGAAATCAAAACGTCGTCGTAGTTTCTAGATCATTCGGTTTAAATGTAATATTTCTAAAAACAATGTATCGTGATTGAATCCGAAAACCGTAGTTTGATATCAATATGTATTGTGTGTTTTATATAAGAAACAAAGATTCAAAACAAATATTTACAAAAAGCCAGACTTCACTGCACTCAAATAATAGCTTTTTGAGCTAATAATAAAGTCTTTTATCTTGCACTATGATTTATATTTCCTGTACTTACTTTATACTTAGAAAGCTTAAATAAAAATAATGGTTTGTTTGTGTTTTATTTATACGAAAATACTTGCAAATATTTCAAAAGGTTTATAGAGATTTCGTTGGAAGGTTGGTGAAAGATGGATTATGTGTGGCTGTACCATGTTTCAATTTATATCTGTAGGCATGATTGTGTTTTATAGTATTTGAGGCGCTTGAGAATATGTTATGCTTAGAGATTGGCTTTTAGCCCCGGATTTGCGAGTGCAGTTTAGTTTTGTAATTTTTAAGATGTTTTACCGTATGGTAATTAATGTTCGTTCGTCGTAGCGCTCATAACGAGACTTGGCTTGCCGTTCGTCACAGATCGGCAAAGTTAAGTAATGTTTGCACAGGTCGCCACTTGGATGGGTGACCGTTTGTGGCATTTACATCTGAGCGCTACCGTACTTCGGAGGGCAAGTAAAGCTGTCGGTCCCGGTTCTTGTCTAAGGATAAGGATCGTTAGGCCATGTCGGAGGCCTTCAGGCGGTCTGACAACTCCGACATCAGAGTTGGCCACACACTCACACTAAAAACAAAAACAAAACAATGTTCATACAATTTTATTAAAACGGGTCTTATTTGCGATATTTAATTAATTTAACGTTTGACCTCTGTGACCCTGAACATTTGAACAGTGAGCTACTTAGGTGCAACGGATTCAACAAGAAGATACAACGTCTGAAGAGGAAGGACCGTAAACCGAAAGTAAGCAGAGTAGGGGAGACTGGGTATGGTTGTCACACTGGTTGGTTGTCACAGAGGCCATAACAGACAATATAACGGCGTGGTAGCGAGGGAGTAGCACATCCATTTGTACCTTATGTCAGCGTACTCCAACATGCTGTTTAATGGATTTATTCGACCACCCGATATTCTATTATGACCTCTGTGACAACCAACCCGTGTGACAACCATACCCGGTCTCCCATACCGGCTTACATGCCTTACATAAAGGGAGTGACGGACAAAGTTGGAACAGTACTACAGAAATACTCCATAAAGACTGTATATAGTCCGCTCTCCAAGGTAGCACACAATCTGCGCACCTCGAAGGATGTCATTCCTCTACAATCACCTGGCGTCTACAAGGTCGACTGCAGTTGTGGTAGTTCCTATATCGGACAGACCAAACGAACCATCGCTGAAAGGGTCAAGGAACATATCGCAGCTGTAAAAAACCGGCAAATTAACAAGTCTGCCATAGCTGAGCATTTGTTGGAGTCTGGACCAAACCACTGGATCGAATTACATCAACCAAAGGTCTTATCTACCAATCGTAACTATTACTCCAGGATTGTACGTGAAGCGGTTGAAATCAAAAAGCATAAAAATTTCAACCGGGAAGATGGATACAGACTGTCTACAACTTGGGATCCAGTAATCAACAAATGTAAACCCCGCCACAGTAACACAGCTCATCAGTGTGTAGACGTCATAAGTGTTGTGTGTCGACGTAGGTACCGCCGCGACAGTTCGGATAAAAATAAATAACAAGTGAGGGTAGCTGCCGAAACCCGCGCTTCACAAGGACGACGTTGAGATGACATCAGTCCTGCCGCAACCAAGGCTGTTGTAAGACGGCCGAAACGTCGGTAAAACATACCTTAAATTAATTAAATATCGCGAATAAGACCCGTTTAAATAAAATTGTAAGATGTATACAAATCGCGAAAGTTTAAAATCGTTTAAAACAATGTTCGTTTTACTGTTATTGTTATGATGTTTTGTATCATTGTGGCAGTATTGATTTAAGTTTTACTGTATTGGTTGCTTTCTCTTCAAAGTTTAGCTTACGGTAAAGTTCGGTTACATTTTGAGTTTTAATAATGTATAACTAATGCAAATCTCCATAAAAGTGGCAATTTCTTTTTCTCTCTTGGCACAGTTTATTACTAAAATAAATATTGTAGTTTAGAGGTGCGTTTAGTTGTAAATATAATAAAATTGTTCTATGATATAAATTGCAAATTTAATTGATAGGGTGACGACTAACGCCAACAAGTACGAAACTTAAACATACATACATTGAAGCCCTAAGGCTCTACGTTTCCATAGCATGCAACAACCAATAAAATACAAACACAATTGCTTATAGGGTATTATGTCTAATATCTTTCTCATGTATTTGTACTGCTTTTTTTTTCATCACTATTCGTCATCAACCAACCAAAAATGCATTTACCATCAATAAAAAAATTGTTAATGAAGCCATCTTTACAGGCTTGAAATTTCGACATCGGTCTTTAAACAATTTTCACGTGTCACCAAAGATATTTCTCCAAAGGCATTAAATTTAATTAAAAAAATACATACATACCATCTGCATTCGCTTATGAATCAAAATTGAAGACCGGTTACGATGCTGACGTGTATTTGCATACTACCCATTGTTGGCGTATTCGCTTGCGTGAAAAAACGGCCGAAATAATGGCTGGATCACCACAATAGTACCTCAGAGGAAATTTTAATAGCGGCCCAGAATGGAAGCTTTGTTTTATAGAGCTGTAGTTTTAATATTATTGTTACTCATTGGTCTTGTAGATAAAGTTTGTTTTAAATGTACCTGAAAAAATACAGCATAAATCAGTATTTGTTCAGAAAATCTCCAGAAAAATATTTGAAGCAAAATGAGACTTTTTAATACTGACCGCATTGTAAGAAAAATAACGCAAGAAGTATTGATAAACTACTTTTAACGAATTTTAACCTGTATAAATTTTGTGTAAGCGAATCTAAAATAATCATACTTATACTATTTTGAATCAATCCCATACCATATTATAATTCTGAATTGCCATCTAATTCTTAATTTGCCAAAATTTTCTCTATGGTATGAATAAATAGGTATCGCAGTCACAAATATTAATGAACACATCTGAAGCTGTTTAGTTTTCATTACCAATTACTAGCAGCGGCGACGACAAATATTCGCTAGATACTTATAGCTTAGTGTCAGCTGCATTCTGAAACTGATAACATTAAAATAGAATATTAATAATACACTCAAACTATTTTATACCAACCAACGAAATAGACGTCCAATAAAAAATTCTAACCTAATTCCTTTTAGCACGTGTAGAAAATTTACTAGAAATAAGCAGACACAGAAATAAATTGAAACCTTTTTGAAGTAAGAAAAATCAAATGAAACTGGAATAGGCTTATGAACTTAATAAAAATACTTTAGTATTAAATAAAAAAGTTGTACCAAAATTTGATTTGACCTCACTTTGAAATAACTTCAAAACACTCCTTGAAAAATTAATGAACCCAACTAGACAAGGGTCAATTATTGTACAATAAATTGCTAGAAAACAGAAACGGAATACTTCAGTGTTTCTCTTTCTTGGACCTGTAACGAGACAGGGTTTGCGGGCAATTCTTTGGATTACTAAGGATCCTCAACTCACTAAGAAAATATGTTTTGTTTCATTAAAATATTTTGTACGACAAATAATGCTAACCTACGGCGTAGCCGATGATATACAGTTACCATTGGGTGCTTGGTAGCTAAGCTGATGAAAATAGATACTATTTTTTGTTTTTATTAAGTATAAAAGGACAAGTTGATACTACCATCGTTGCTAAGGAAATAGAATTTATTTATATTCGAATATTTTTCCTTTTGTGACAATATTTTGCTAGTAACTAACTGATAAGCATTCGGTGCTTCGGATTATAATCAGTTACCGTTAATAAGTATCGAAAACGAGACGCTTTTTTTTAGACCAAATACCAAAAGATAGCCTTTTCATTTATGACGTAATGTGAAGTTACAGTACCTACCTAATATATTTTTTGACAAAATAGTTACATTTTTTTATAGGCTCACGCCGTTATCCCCGAAGGGTTAGGCAGATGTGTAATATTACACCCATTATTAATACATAAGAATCTTTAATCAGCTTATTCGTTGTGAAATTTTCTATAGACTAAAATATATTATATAGTTTCAAGTTATAATATAGATATTACAAATCTATTCGTTTGACGATGAAAATAATTATAATAGTCGCGGATAAAAATCTGCCACTATCGGAAAGTTCACCAAGCGCGCGCCGTCTTAAACTGTGAATTAAATCTTCTTGTTACTAACTGTATAGATTTCAGCATAAGTATGGCGGTGGCTACTCTCTAAGAGAACCTCCAGGTAAAGTAACAGTATCTACACGGCTGTTGCGTTTCGTTCTTTTAGTAAAAGTACCTGAGGCACCATACCTTTTTCTTTTCCCTCATTCCGCTTCTCTACCTATTCATTTTTATTTACAGGCTGGCAACGGACTTTTGACTTCTCAGCGGCTGCTTCTATCCATGTGTGGTGGTCATCGCTTACCATCAAGAGATATGTCGGCTCGCTTCCCTCTTATGCCATAAAATTTATTAGATAACTCTTGACTCATTCAAAATTATTTATGAAATAAAAATTAAATGTCAAAGTTATTTATTCAATGAAACTTCCTTCATACTTTTATTTCCACTACTGTATCTTCTATGTAGCCAGGTTAGGCAGTACTAACTATAGAATATATCATAGTTTGGCTAGAGGAACTTGTCTTGGAATCTGCTAGCAATTTTGTCAGAAATATAATTATAGGAGTGAAACAATCAGTAAAACCTAAGAACAAATTTTACATCTAGATTCTAAAAGATTATAATAGGAGTACCTTTGAGAACAATCAGGTAGAGACATAAGTCTCTACATGATTGTTCTCGTACAACGTACATACAATAACGTACATAATTGGCGATTTAAAAGATTGTCACAAGACACACAAACAAGGCAAGAACTTACTTAATTAACTTAGTAAGTAAGTTGTCTAATTAACTCCACTACATAATTTGGCGATGATATGCGTTCTCGACCACGTGTGGTAACGACTGGCACTAAGCGCGATTTCTTAAGTTTTGACATACTTTAGGCTACTGTTTACAACGCACGATCATATACTCTGGTCTAAGAATCCTTCCTCTAGTTGGAAGAACATTTATTTTCTCTAACATTTTTGAGATTTTGGATTCCTTTTTGACATAAGCTCTATACAAAATATGTCAAACATGAATCTCGAATCTCCAAATCCATGGATAGATCGAATATTGAAACCGGCCGTTAAAGATACTGACTCCCTATAACGACTGTCAAAGATCTTCATGACAACCGGAACCGAAAGCTTAACGTGCTCTCCGAGGCACGGCACAAGCGATAAATAACAATTCAATACGCATATAACTCCGAAAAGTCATTGGTGCGCGCCGTGGATTCGAACCCGATACGAGGGTATCGGGTTCGTGGTGCATGGCAGTCTGTTGGTATCTCAACTCAGCGCTGCCTCATTTTCTCTACAATAATATGACAATGAAATAAAACCGACTTTCTCCCTTGGTAGTGACCACATTGTCTGTAGAAGTATCACTAAAATCGTGCGGCTAACAATCACTTGGCTTTGTGTGAAACTCTAGTGGAACTGTTGCACTTGTCTGTTTGATTTGTTGCACCAATGTAAGCTGAGGGGATTCTTTTTGTTGTTTATTCATATGCAACTTCAAAGGGGGCATGAATTTTTTAAAGTTGACGAATGGAGAAAGAATTTTTATTATGTCACAATTATTGTATAAAGGTAATTTTCGTATAGTTTGGGTAGTGAAGAAGTCGGGCTTAATTAGGTTTCTTGTAATGTTGTTGTTATGACGACGGTTGATTTTGGTGACAAAAACTCTAATGACATTTTGTTAGTAAGTATTGCACGGTAAAACTGGTAATGTCATTTATTTGGGGTTCTCGTTGCTAATTGATCATCATCATGCCAGCTTAGATACGTCCACTGCTGGGCATAATCCTCCTCCAAGGTTCTCCACACAGACCGATTTCGAGCCACCCGCATCCAACCGTTTCCCGCGATCTTAACCAGATCGTCGGTCTATCTTGCGGGAGGCCTACCCTTGCTGCTAATTGGTACTACATAATAATTATGAGAAGTAAAGGTAAAATCTTTTATGAATTTTTATTAATTATGCTTATAATTTACTTTATCCTATTTTCAGACCGACTGCTAGCTCGCGATAGCCTAGTGGAGAGACCGACCGACTGCTACTCAGAGGGTCTCGGGTTCGAATCCACGGCGCACACCAATGACTTTTCGAAGTTAATGTGTATTAAATTGTTAATTTTGCATAATGGTGAAGGAAAACATCGTGAGGAAACCTGCATGTCTGAGAGTTCTCCATAATGTTCTCGAAAGACATGTGAAGTCTGCCAACCCGCATTTGGCCAGCGTGGTTGACGATGGCCTTACCCTTCTCATAGTGAGAAGAGGCCTGTGCTCAGCAGTAAGACAGAGCATATACAGGGCTGATGATGATGATGATGATGATCCTATTTTCATTAGTCTTTATTTTTTATTTTCAAATCAACTCATAGCACTAGTTTTACCCGGGATATTTATTATTGTTGTTGGAAAAAGAATTATAACTTACATACGCGTTCCTTTTGCTTGTCACGGCAATGGGCAAGTTTCTATCCTTGGAAGTTACCTTATCTTTAAGTCGATAAAGCTTTTATATTTACAGCTAATATTCACAGATATATACATACTTCTTAGTAGGAAGAATCAATACAAGATACTCACTCATGTATTATTGATGAAAATTGGAATAAAAATATGTATTATTGATTCCTTTAAATGTTTTGACACCCGGTTACCTGCTGATGTTGTTAGATTTCTTACTTCAATGGATCAATATTATCTGCAATTTTTATTTTATGAAGTCATCGTATAAAAAAATAAATTACAAAAACATAATATATAATAGTTATCAGCCTTGCTTGCATAATCTGTATTATAAGCCCTTTCTCTTAATGAGTATTTATCTCTTCTCATATGGCCATAGTAAGGGCCTACTGAGTTCGGATAAGGAGTTTTGACAACTCTTTCGGGTACGAGCCATATAGAACTCTCAGATATTTCGAAGTCTTCTCACGAAGTTTCCTTACCCTATTTAGCAAATGATAATTAGCCAATAATCACGCACTGAACTTCGAAAAATCAGTGGTGCGCGCCATGAGTTTGTACTTGAGACGGTCTGGGTAGCGTCTGTAAGTCTCACCACTAAACTTTCGTACTAAGCAAAAGTGCTTAATCAAAATTTAAGTACTGAAAGAAAATAGGCTCCAGCAGCAAACAACCAAACGGAAACTGACAAACATTTTCTCTTCTCATCGAGAATCGGAATCGGCAGTTCTTCTTCCCTATAAGGTAAATACGACTGAAAAATAAACATAAAACAGAGACATGATCGAATTGTTACATAAGCCGAATATTTTCGTAAATATTTCTAAGCAACTTGAATTTTATTTTAGGGTTTTCTCTACTATTATAATATAATAATATAATATAATAATGTTTATTGCTCATAAAATGTGTACATGGTTATACAGATACAGGATACACGAGTTACATTTTACATGTAGAATAATGTACAACGGTTTTGGGTGAAGTTCTGTGCTCCTATCTAGGTTATGAAATAACCTGTGTTAAGGGGCAGCAGTCCCAGACCCCAAGGTAGTGGTTGAATAAGAAAAAATAGTTATAATAACCAAAAGTAAAAACTAAAACGTTACTAATAGAGCAAGAAAAGTATACATTAAATCTAAGACTAAAGTGTTTGTATTAGAGTACTTGTGGGTATGCGTAAGTGTATTGCCGCGCGGGCATAGTGTAATGTAGTGTGTAGTAAGTGAATGCGTGTGCGAGTGTGTGAGTGTGAAGTGTGAACGAGTGAATCGTGAATGCGTATGTGTGGTGTGTGGTGCAAGTGAAGAAGTGAGAGCGAGTTTGTTAAGGTTCGTGTAAGGGTGAAGATATATTTTATTTTATTTTTCTTTCATGTAAGAAATGATTCTGACTCATCGTATGTTTGTTTTTGGAGGAACGAATAAACGATTTTTTTACAGTTGTATACCGATAACCCATATACCAAGTAGTGTTTATTAATTTTATTATATAATGAAGGGCCGGGGAAGAAAAAGAATCTTTTTGCGAAAGAAGTCCGCGCAAAAGGTAGTGTACATATTTTATCTTGTCTACGTTTGGTAATTTTCTTGTAAGGTATCAGACGGTGCTGCATTATAATGACTTGAAGTATGAACTGTTGGCGAATGCTTAAGACACTCCAGTCTCTGTATAATTCATTCGTCGGGAACATAATGGAACGGAAAGTAGCCACTTTTAACACAGCTCTGTGTGCAATTTCTAGGGGTTTTATAATTGTTTTGGCAGCACCACCCCAACATGGTATACAGTAAGAAATTACGGATTGACAAAGAGCGAAATAAACGATTCTTATGACTGTCTTATTAGTGACATAGCGTAGAGTTTTAAAGATGTAGATTAATTTACGTACTCTACCTGTAAGTACATTTATGTGTTCCTTAAAATTTAGATTTTTATCTAAAATTACACCCAGATACTTGATTTTCTCAACCGTGGTTAAACTTGGGCAACTACAGTGTGTCTTTGATGAAGTATGACATGAGTGAGCCTTTATGATTAGTGGTACTTGTGGTTGTGAGAGTGTGCTTATGGAATATGTGAGAATATTGGTTTTGGCAGTGTTGAGAGTAAGTGTGTGGGTATTAAGCCAGCTTAGCACAGAATTGAAGCCGAGTTGTGCATTCGTCTCCAATTCAGTCCAGCTGTTAGCGGTGATGGTAAGGGCAGTATCGTCTGCGAATGATATAATCTTGCCATTTGGAATGTTAAGATTACACAGTTCATTGATGAACTCAAGGAATAGCGTTGGTCCTAATATGCTTCCCTGTGGCACGCCGTAGAAAATGGGAAGCTCACTGCTGCTATGATCATCTATTTTAACAATTTGAGACCGATTTGTGAGATAGCTTCGAAAAAGTTCTAATTGCGCACCTCTGACACCCACACCTTCGAGCTTAAGTAAGAGAGTTGATACGGGAACGGTGTCAAATGCCTTAGCTAAGTCTAAAAATATTGTCAGTACCTTTTTATTCTTATTTAAGCTTTGGACGACATGGTCAGTAAGGTTATGTACTGCGTCACATGTAGACTTATTTTGTCGAAATCCAAATTGTTTTGACGAGATTAAGTTATAATGTTCTAAATAGTTAACTAACCTTTTATTGATTATCCTTTCAAATATCTTAGATAATGCACTCAGCACCGCTATAGGACGATAATTGTTAGGCGAAGACCCGTCTCCTCCCTTGAAAATCGGATGTATAATTGCCTTTTTAAAAGAAGAGGGAAACACGGACGTGTCGAAAGAAAGATTAAATATATGGCATAAGATGGGTATCAGAGTTTTGGAGTACCTTTGTACAACATAAGCTGATATGTTGTCCCAGCCAGTAGCTGCGTTAGTTCGAAGGGAACTAATGACTGTTGTTAGCTCATCGTGATCTGTGTGACTCAAGACAAAGGAAGAGGTGGCGGTATACTTAGATGATATTTGTGTATATGTTTGTTGAGTGTTGTTAGTAATATTGTCAGCAAGTTTTTTACCAATATTGACAAAGAACGAATTTACCTCATTACAAGACTGTTCTGGAAGTGGTGATAGCATTAGTAATTGTTGTGAGGGGTTTTTTGGTTTAGTGGTATTTGTCACTGATTTTATTGTGTTCCAAAGTGTTTTCGGATTATTACTCGCTTTGCTTAATGCCAGAGTATCGAATTGCCTTTTAACTTTTTTTAATAAGTTTGTACAATAGTTTCTGTATCTTTTATAGGTGATAACAAGAACTTCGTTATCTGGGTTTTTTTTTACCTTTCTGTGCAACGAGTCCCTATTTCTTATGCATCGTAATAGGCCAGCCGTTATCCAAGGCTTGATAATTTTGTTTTTCGCCGGTACTTTTTTAACTATGGTACTTGCCGTTATAACTTCCTGCAAGAGGCCTATGAGTTTATTTGTTGCTATATCAGGATTTGTTATAGAAAGTATGTGAGTAAAATCCAACTCGCTGATCGATTTGTCAAGCATCCCATAGTCAATCTTGGTGATCGCATGAGCAGCTGTTTTTATAATGTATTTAATATTTTCTATACAAATCATAGTAGGCAAGTGATCGGTGACTACAGTGTCGTAGATAATCGTATAGGAAGGGCACTTAGTTCTTAACATTAAATGGTCTAGGCAGTTATTACCCCTTGTAGGTAGTGTATGAGCGGGCAGAAGACCGTGAAATGCCAAGCAATTTAAATATTCGCTAGAACGCTTATCCTCTGTAGAGTGTTTTATGTCAAGATTAATGTCGCCAGTTAGAATTATGGTTTTAAAACTACGTAGAGATGAGAGTATATTGTTCAGTGCTAGTAAAAATGTTTGTATGTTATCTACTGACGGTGAACGATAAATGGAAACTATAGCTGTCTCGGAGTTAATTTTTATAATCAAACCAGAGGCTGACTGGAGTAAGTCTGGTTCTTCAGATGTGGCTACAATTTCTGTTTTCACATATACCACAACGCCATCGCTTTGATTCAGGTGCTTAGTGGTCTTAAATATGGTGTAGTTTTGCATGTGTGGTATATTTTGATTACTCGCGCACGGTAGCCAGCGTTCTGTTAGAACTATCAGATCACAGTCTATAGAAACGCGCTGTAGGAATGTTTGTAGGTTTAATAAATTACAACTGATCGAACGAATATTCTGTGAAAGAATTTTTAGGAATTTAGTAGGCTGTTTAATCACCATTTGCGTTTGTTCTGGCGTACATGTGTGAATTTCAGATACAGATAGCTGGTCGATGTTATCTATTAGGTAGTTAAAGTCGTTAGTCATTTTAATGTTATAAGTTGTCTAAGACGGGCAGTGTGACTTTGGAGACACAGTATACATAAAGGTTTGGGAATTAGTCGGCCTTGCTTTAGTGTCAGTAACATTGGTTGATTTTTATGTTGGTAAATGTAGTTTATTAAAAAGTACGAGTATATGAACAGTGAAATGTCACTGGTAATGACCCGGAACAAACGGCGGTATAAATAATTAAAGTGTGAGTATGTTTGATCTCTTAATGATATAGATTTTGATATGTGTAATTGAGTTTCTGTAATGTTGATGATTTTAAAGTACTTGTTATTATGTTGTTGACGTGTGTGTTGGTTGTAGGTATCGTAATGTGTGTTGTCTGTGTATACGTTTCTAATTAAATTAAATAATATTAAAATAACATAAAACATAGGTAGCTTATACGTGCGTAGTCATGCTGTATTTGAGATCTCCATTAGTTGTAGATGTTCTTCGCTTTTCACTAGAATAGCTGGGCTGGCTGAGTCCTTTTTCAGAAGAATTCGACCATTAGATGTCCAACAGTAATTATATTTTTTGTCTTTGGCATAGTTTCTGGCGAGGTAGAACAGTTTTCTTGCGTAGGGAGTTAATTGTTCGGCAATATATATTGCAGTTTCAGAGGTGGTTGATATGCCTAGGTGAGTAGAGTTTAGTTTGTTTTTGGTGTTTGATTTGTTGAACTCCTTGACTGCGGTCAGAAAATTGCTCTTGACAAGTGTATTAGAGAACTCCACTGATACAGTAGATGTTGGATTATCCTTTTTGGAGGGTTGCCTTAATATGTCGCGTATCCATGTAGTTTCCATAGCTGTATTTATATGTTTTGCCAAATTTTGGATCATGTTGTATAATGCAGGTTTATTTTCATTGGCTCTTTTCGGTACATTCCGAATCTCGATGGAGGTTTTGACAGTATTTCTCTCATATATTTCGAGCTTTTCTTCGAGTGATGACAGTTTGAGCTTGACAGAGTTCCGCTCTTTTTCTAATGTTGAGATTTTTGTTTCGAGAGTTGATAGTTGCTCAGAGACAAATGTAATAGCTTTTTCCAGTTCATTATTAGTTGATTTGATCTCGGTATAGTGATTTTTTATTTCTACGAGGTGGTCTTCTAATTTGTCAAGGCGGTTATTATGAGCAGACATCATTTCCTTCATCATTTCCTTAATCTCAGCTTTAAAGCGATCTAGTTCATCACGTGTAATTTCATTTGATACAAATTTACGTTTCATTCGCTGTGTTATATTGACTTGTTGAACTTCATCAGCATAAAGTCTTTGTATATCAGACTCAGAACGTGATGGTACATTATGAGGAGTCTTAATTTGTAGACTGTCAGGAAATTCATTAGGTGGAGTTTTGGGTGGTGTCTTGAACATTATGAAGTAAAATCAAAGTCGTTACCCACTAATCGCTCTCGCTCTTGAATTGTGGCAAGCCGCAGATATGACGTATGGCGTACACGCAGTGACGGCACGGCGCGGCGCTCTGTGTTGTAGCTTTGGAGACTGTCGACGTCTCAGTGTCGCTGTCTCGCTTCCTCCGGCACTTGACGCTTGCAGCGGTATTATGCGCGCCTAGTACTTCGCGAATTTAATATTGTTTACTAAAATATATTTATTTGCTCGTTTAATTAAAAATATATTTTACGGGTGGCACGTCTGTTTGCTTTCGCGGTCCAGGGGGAAGGGGGACTTATATAACACCAACCGAAATATCTCTCAATAAAAGTTTACTTCCACCAAAGCATTTACACTACAATTCCCAGCCGTCATAATCATACATGAAAATAAACGACCACCAACCCTAAAACCAACGAGACAGTTTAGTATGTTTGCAAGTAAAATACACGTATTTCTGAACTGAAACAGTAATTCTAGTGCCCGCTGCAAACACATTACAAAGATTCTTCAAACATACCAAAATGCTCTTAGCATTCCCAAAACGTAATCTAGGCCCATTTTATATTGGAGCCCGAAACACACGTCCAGCCCAAATTATTGTTCCAAAACTTCTTAGGGCTGGCGTACGTATAGCGAAGCGCAGTGTTTTTTTTCACAGCCAAAATATTATCGACTTTATACGAACGTTGAATAAAGTCCAAAAACAATTAACAAAACAATGGTTAAGACACGCCTACACACAAACAGCTTTTAGGTGATAATTGTTTTTGGACTATTTCTGAATGTGGACAATATCGATAAAAATAAATAAATCAAGTATTGTTATTTCAGACAATCTATCCCAAAGTGTTATAATGTTTATTTCATAAAACAATTAAATTGTAAAAGTCAACAGTTAAACATTGATGATAAACATAGAAATTATTCATTTGCCGATAATTTGTTTGAAAGTAGAAATGCTTTCCGCTGCGTTCGCTAAATGGACACAGAGCCTTAAAGCTGCGCGTCCACCGGATCGGAATCGGAGCGTACGGAGCAGAAGGATTTGTTGCTTTGTATTAATTTCTATGAAACTGCGTGCACTGGATCGGCATTTCTGCGCCTGAGACTGGTATTTGTGCTGATGACGTCATCCGCAGTGAACGCATCATACGGATTCCGAGCGTTTCAAGTTCTGACGTGTTTGCGACGTTAAACTGTAGGCAAAGATACTTATTCACGATGAACGACGATGTTTTAATTATGTTAGTGGAAAGGTATGAAGAACTTTATAATCTAAAACATGAACATTAACATAATCAACTTAGGAGAGACAATATTTGGGACGAAATTGGGCAAATAAAATCTATTTTCATCTTCTAATAAATCAGACTATAATGTATGATATTCTCCGAAAATTAATCTAATTACAACGATATCCTCGTCACTGTCCTCCTGCTTTAAAAATACCTAAATTGCCGATGCTGAATCCGAATGCAGTGGACGCACCCCATCGGCATTTTGTAAATGACGACGCTCCGTCTGCTCCGTACGCTCCGGTTCCGATCCTGTAGACGCGCAGCTTTAGCTGGCTACATCTGGATATTGGTCTATGGACTTATACCTAAGCCTTAATGATAAAACTTGACGATATAGGAACAATGTCCTTGAGTAGACCGAAACATATTTTTCTTTATACTTTGCTATACCATGGGGACGTAAGTTGTCCAGTAAACAGATAACCGGCCGGCTTCAGCCGGGCTTAGCAGAGTTTTAAGTGCCGGGGAAATTGAGAGCAGAAGTTTAAATTGATAATTTCCGTGATTTCGTCTCGCTTGAGTTTGTTAATTCTCCGATGTTTATATTGGCAAACATTTTGAGGCTCGTGGAAGAAATTTGTTTTTAATTGCGTACAGACAACCGCATGTTTTAAAAGGTGGGTAGATAGGAACGTATATTCATTATTCATGTTAGTAATTACATTTACTGTTCCATCATGGAACGGTAAACATCATAAAATTTTATTTGTACTAGAAATATCAACAGATTTTTTATGTAATAGGTGGCAGGCGAGCAGATCGTACGCCTGATGGTGAGCGATTATCACCGCCCATGGACGCAAGGAACATCACAGGAGTCACAAGTGCGTTGCTGCCTTTTGGGTTGGGAAATAGAGGAGGAGAGGGGTAAGGGAGATGGAATAGGGGGTGGGCCTCCGAGATGTTTTACATTTTGGTATCATACTGGCAATTATATCTTAAGTTTCATGATCATTATATTTAAACAAGAAACGAAAACAGACTGATATTCGTTAATTGGAAGTTAATGTTACCGTTTTTATATTTTGTAGGACCATTATAATTATATTAATGATAGAATATTCTACCACATTCACACAACACCATCTAGTCCCAAACTAAGCAGAGCTTGTACAATGGGTACTACACAAGAGATGAAAATACATATATACTATTTTTTTGTAAATACATACACACCCAGACCAAGACAAACATCCATGTTCAAGCACACAAATGTTTGACTTAAGCGGAAATCAAACCCGCGACCTTCGGCGTGGCACTCGCTTACACTCCCACTGCGCCAACCGGTCATCAAATTTCATTTATTAAACTAGAATGTTTCGTAAAATAGCGCGTGTAAAATTCACAAGAAAATAAACGTATGATCTTTGTATAGAAAATTCTTGCGTGTACTGACTGACAGACAATGCCCAACCAAAGCTATTGAGCCCAAGAAGCTGAAACGCAAGTTTGATATTCCTTTGGAACCGTTAGGGTGCACTTAGAAGGGATTTCCCGAAATTTCCACGGGACGGAGAACAGCGGTTAAATAAAAAATTAGCGAGCGTAGATGCGGGCATCCTGTAATAATTGACTAAAATGACGAGTAATTCAGACTACACTACTTTTACCATGGATCACACTTGCCATATGCGCTCTTTTAATAAGATCTTTTCAAGACTGTTTAGTAACCATTTTGAATTAGAAACGCTAAGTCACTACTCGATACAGAATTCGAGTTGTGTATTATGTAAGTAAATGTCAAAGTGTTTAAGAGAACAAAAAATATATTATAAAAATTTACGCCGCGTCCTGTCTGTGTATGAATCCGATAAACTCAAAAACATCCGAACGGTTTTCTGAGCAGTTTTCACCAATAGTTAGTGTTATTCCTGCGGAAGGTTTAAGTTATAATTAACGCGGCGAAGTTTGGTCCATTATAAATTCAAAACACATTCCCAAATTGAACTTCTCAGTTACCTGCATATTGTAACCCTATGCTAAGTACTAAGAGCTAAGTACTAGTGAACAAAGATAGCAGGTCCTGCGTACTTTGTTTGACGTTCACATTATAATATAGACCCCGTTGTTTCTTGTTTGCGAACTGGCTCTGGTATTACTGGTAGTGCAGTGCTTATGTATGGTGAACGGTTTTTAAGATTAGGTAACGTTATCTGATTGGGAAACGGTGTTTACCTGTACATATATGTAGATTGCACAATTACCACTAAGGATTTGGTATTTTTTATGAATTATTTATGTAACAAAGTAACAATAGTTTGTAGAACAAAATTAATATCAATCGAAGAAATCATAATAATTCGATTCATCTGATAAATTTGATTTTAATAATAACAGATTTTGCTGACGCGGCAAAAGTTTTGACCAATTTCTGAGTTGTGCCGTCATAGACCTTTCAAACTTTGAACACATGTAGAAAAATGCGAATCAGTTAGACCCATTCCTAAATTCTACTGTATCATATCTCAAACAAATTATTTCTGAAAATAGTTAACATTCATACTCCAAGCTAAATTAATTAGTACACCTAACAGCCTCTGCAATATTAATAATCCATTTATATCACATTGACATAGCCTCCGGTCGAAAGCGAATTTAATAATTCAAACCTGTGGACTTAGCACGGGTTTATTTGCATCACGACTCATCTCAATTTGCTGCGCGTCCGGCGTTGTGATTGGTGGATAACTTGAAGTTGTCCAATCAGAGTACTGCTAGCTGGTCACGTG
This sequence comes from Euclidia mi, assembly GCA_944739405.2. Classification (NCBI taxonomy): domain Eukaryota; kingdom Metazoa; phylum Arthropoda; class Insecta; order Lepidoptera; family Erebidae; genus Euclidia; species Euclidia mi. Next base: position 67,970,977 of record OX123192.2, read on the forward strand.
GAGTTGTATCTTGTCGTGGCGGTACTTGTACTAGGCCCTGTGTTCTATGCAACATTCTAAATGAACATTAATTGTCTATCCAATTAGTCAAAATGCTGAAAGTGAATACTATCTCGTGTAACACTAATTAGAAGGTTATAATTCATTGAATATAATTAATTTAACACGTTGAAATTAGTGTCTTTGTTCTAAATAAATAAATCCTAAATCCATTATTCCATTACTAGCGACCCGCCCCGGCTTCGTACGGGTGCATATAAACCTTCCTCTTTAATTATTCTATCTATTAAAAAAAACGCATTAAAATCCGTTGCGTAGTTTTAAGCATACATAGGGACAGACCGACAGAAGACAGACTTTATTTTATACTATGTAGTGATGACACACTATGATATATTAAAGTGACTTTGCCACTAAGGGAGTCCGAAGTCACCTCGATGGTTTTAAGTGCGCTGACTGTAAGAATGTAAATATATTGGAAGTCCTTTTCCAGTCTCTTGACTTATTTATGGATAGGGCCTCGTAAAGGCTGACTCACAAAAAATTAATTAATACAATAAATACTGTCAACCTTGTGATTTTTGTTAGTATTTAAATACTTCTGTTTTCTTGTGGTTTTAAATTACACTGTTCGTTCTTCTAGAATATGTTTTCGCGTGACCATAAACTGGGTGCCATAGTATGCATAGGAAGCATGGACGTCTTAAAGTATTTAAGGCCGCGTTAGATGACAACTATTTATATTACATGCAAATCACACCATGTTTAGGAATACACCATAATATACTTGACTGCACGGTTGGCGTAGTGGTTTAAGCAGCCACCTCGCGGCTTGTCATTGCGCCGAGAGTTGTGGGTTCGATTCCCACACGAGACAACACTTTGTGTGATCCATAAATTGTTATTTCGTGTCTGGGTCTTCATTGCGTTCGTTGGAATACTATGGCCACCATCTCTATAAATAAAATTCTTGCTGACTGACTGATAGACAAGCTTAGCCGTAACTATTGGGCGAAAGAAGCTGAAATTTGGAATATAATAATATGTTCCTTACAAATTTTCCGAATTTCAAACAGGATCAGGAAGAAATAGCAGATTAAAAGAGATGCCCGGGCGTAGCTGCGGACATTATCTAGTTGTATATATTATGTAACAAGCCAAGAGTGTAGTCAACTTTAAATTAGTCAGTCACAAACGGACTTATAGTTTCGTGAAACTGCCACGTGATCACGAGCACCAAGCACAAATCCTTGAAAATGTTGCCTGGGGTCCAATTCTCGTAATTATAGTTATTCAAAAATGAAGTTTCGTTTTATTATCAGTGTCATACTTAGGTCACAAATGATATTAACTGATATGTGAATAATAATACGACCAGATCGTTAATTTAACAAAGTATCAAACTACAATTAGGTGTCAACGTCGAACTGTATTAGAGCAAATTGGACGATAACATTAAATTAGCAGAATATCAGTTATAAGTCAATTCAAAATCGAATCTCATTTCGTTCAAAGTACAGTTTTAATGTCAGATAAAATGCGAGAATTTCATAAGTTTCTTGTAGATAAGTAGAAACAACACCTTTTGTGTTCTACTTTTAAGATATTCACCGTAACCGTCACATTTTGATGTCTTTCGGACAAGTTAACAACATTTACTTCGTACTGCCTTACTTCAAATTTTGCCGTGATTATTCTTAGCATACATAAATACACACATACTCAAACTCACACAATATACAGTGGTATCAGATACCCAACTCACGTACGCCTCCTAGAGAACACATATTGAATTTTGGTCACGTAAAGTCTTTGTATTTTCTCCTTCTGTCTCCTGTTAGGGTTCCGTACTAAGTTATCGGAGTATGAATAATAAATGTTTGTACCTGTGTTAGTTTTGGTAAAGGTCACTACAAATTATATTCTTTGCTTTTTTGAGTTAGAAGTTATGTAGAGATTTTCGTTTAAGAAAACTGAATGTTTTGGGATCACGGTTGTCGTTTAAATAAGCAATGTATATTTAGTAGGGCTTTTGATATACGCATTAAACTTCGTTAGAGCTTTGAAAAGGTGAAAACCTACCATTTATCTAGATCCAGATAAAATAAAAAGTAATAGCATTAGATACTTGTTTAGTATATTTTATTTTCAGAGAAAAACCAACGGCTGTAAAGACAACATAATTATGTACTAAATAATTACTCGTATTTTAAGATTGAACTGCATTGTAAAGTTATTAAAAGGTTTAAGAAACATATCTTGTAATGTACAGTGATTTATGCGGTCACCTCGCTTAATAGTGCGCCAAGCGGTCTCAATGCCCAGACGGAAACTGTGAGTGATGCACTATTATTTGTTATTGAGTAATTGTTGTTTGAAGTCTGGGTGTCATTTGTATCCGTGGTATAAATGCTTGTACAGTCCGTAATGTAAATTATGTATTTTACATCTCTCATGTTCGGTAAGTAGGTTCTTATTACCTCCAAATGGGGCTTGTAGGTGACTTATTAGCGCTCTAGGGTAATAATGTACCTAGAAAAGCCCTAGGGCGGTAAGTAATTTAAAAAAAACACTTCTTTCTTTCAAAAAGTTGGCGTACTTCTTACCATCATACTGGCAATAGACATCATGCATTCAGCCTAATGACCAAAGTGGTTGCTTTGCTATTCAGCCTTGTTTTCGTGTGAGTATAATAGTCATCAATTTTAAATAACGGCGAAGCTCAATTTCGTTCTTGAAAAAAAAATTAAATGTTCTTTACTTGATTCTTTTTAATGAAAAAAGGCGGGAATAAAAATCTATTACTTTAAATATTGTTTGTTTTTGGTTTTTTTTTTTATAATTATTCATTTAGTATAATATCAATTCAAGTGATGATTTGATGAAGATATAAGCTGCACTCCCGATTCAATGAAAATGGAAATAAAATGGTTTATTCTTGTAATGCCGGTTTTTTCTACTTACCTCACAATCGAGATGTAAAGCAGAATAGTTAGCTCGGGTGTAAGCACCAATTGCACCCTCGAACTATAGGCGCCCTCGCTGCGCTCGTGCGCCTAAATATCTCGGGCTGCAATTGATGCCTTACAGCCCTTGGCTACTAATCTACTATTAATATAGTAGTACAGAAAATACTTGAAGTTATTTAATAAAGGGAATATTCATAAACATCCGATTTCAACTATGTATCAGATAGCATTATACGTTATTTTTTTATGGCAAAGGAGGCATGCGATCGGAAATATCGTTTTATGGTAAACAATTACCGTCACTCATGGACACTCGCATCATCACTGAAATCACAAGTGCATTGCTGATCTGGATGGGAAAGGAGAAGGAGCGGGTTTGGAAGAAGGAAAAATTGGGCAAGTGCGAGTCGGACTCGCGCACGAAGGGTTCCGTACCATCTATACTAATATAATAAAGCGGAAGAGTTTGTTTGTTTGTTTGTTTGTTTGTTTTTTTGTTTGTTTGTTTGTTTGTTTGAACGCGCTAATCTCAGGAACTACTGGTCGGATCTGAAAAAATCTTTTTGTATACGATAGCCCAGTTATTTCGGCAGGCTATAGGCTATATAACATAACGCTTCGACCCTTTGGGGCCGGGCAAAAGGCTAAAAAGGCTAAAACATAATGTCGGCTTATCTCAGGAACTAGCAGTCGGATTTTAAAAATTGTTATTGCCTATGATAGCCAAATTATTCCGAAAGGCTATAGGCTATATAAAATTACGCCACAACTTTTAGGGGCCGGACAAAAATAATAAAATGGTCAAACGAGAAGGGGAGGGTTGGGTCAAAGGCAAAAAAAGGCTAAACGAATAGGATACAATCTATATGGGTATCGTTTTCGAGATTTTCGGGACGCTGATTAATAATATGAAATTTATTTAGTGATCCAAGATGGCGGACGGGAAATCAAAGATGGCGGATGAGAAAATTTTAAATATCGATATGGGTATCGCCTTCGATATTTTAAGGGGTGGAGAATCGAAATACAACATCTATTTCGTGATCAAAGATGGCGGATGGGCAATCAAAGATGGCGGATGGGAAAATTAAAAAAAAACAGTATTGGTATCGTCTCCGATGTTTAAAGGGATGGGAAATCCAAATACAACATCTATTTCGTGATTCAAGATGGCGGATGGGAAATCAAAAATGGCGGATGGGAAAATTTTTAAAAATCAATATGGGTGTCGTCTCTGATGATTTAAGGGATGGTGAATCCAAATACAACATCTATTTCGTGATCAAAGATGGCGGATAGGAAATCAAAGATGGAGGATGGGATTTTTTTTTAAAGTCTATATAGGTATCGTCGTCGATATTTAAAGGGATGGGGAATCCAAATCCGACATCTATTTCGTGATCAAAGATGGCGGATGGGAAAATTTAAAAAATCAGTATTGGTATCGTCTCCGATGTTTAAAGGGATGGGGAATCCAAATACAACATCTATTTCGTGATTCAAGATGGCGGATGGGAAATCAAAGATGGCGGATGGGAAAAATTTTAAAAATCAATATGGGTATCGTCTCTGATGATTTAAGGGATGGTGAATCCAAATACAACATCTATTTCGTGATCAAAGATGGCGGATAGGAAATCAAAGATGGCGGATGGGATTTTTTTTAAAGTCGATATGGGTATCGTCGCCGATATTTAAAGGGATGGTGAATCCAAATATAACATCTATTTCGTGATCAAAGATGGCGGATAGGAAATCAAAGATGGCTGATGGGATTTTTTTTTAAAGTCGATATGGGTATCGTCTCCGATGTTTTAAGGGATGGCGAATCTAAATACAACATCTATTTCGTGATCAAAGATGGCGGATATGAAATCAAAGATGGCGGACGGGATATTTTTAAAGTCGATATGGGTATCGCTTCCGATATTTTAAGGAATGGGGAATTAAAAAAAACCATCTATTTCGTGATCAAAGATGGCGGATGGGATTTTTTTTTAAAGTCGATATAGGTATCGTCGTCGATATTTAAAGGGATGGGGAATCCAAATCCGACATCTATTTCGTGATCAAAGATGGTGGATGGGAAAATTTAAAAAATCAGTATTGGTATCGTCTCCGATGTTTAAAGGGATGGGGAATCCAAATACAACATCTATTTCGTGATTCAAGATGGCGGATGGGAAATCAAAGATGGCGGATGGGAAAAATTTAAAAAATCAATATGGGTATCGTCTCTGATGATTTAAGGGATGGTGAATCCAAATACAACATCTATTTCGTGATCAAAGATGGCGGAAAGGAAATCAAAGATGGCGGATGGGATTTTTTTTTAAGTCGATATGGGTATCGTCGCCGATATTTAAAGGGATGGTGAATCCAAATACAACATCTATTTCGTGATCAAAGATTGCGGATAGGAAATCAAAGATGGCTGATGGGATTTTTTTTTAAAGTCGATATGGGTATCGTCTCCGATGTTTTAAGGGATGGCGAATCTAAATACAACATCTATTTCGTGATCAAAGATGGCGGATATGAAATCAAAGATGGCGGACGGGATATTTTTAAAGTCGATATGGGTATCGCTTCCGATATTTTAAGGAATGGGGAATTAAAAAAAACCATCTATTTCGTGATCAAAGATGGCGGATGGGATATTTTTTTAAAAATCAATATGGGTATCGTCTCCGATGTTTGAAGGGATGGGGAATCCAAATACAACATCTACTTCGTGATTCAAGATGGCGGATGGGAAATCAAAGATGGCTGATGGGAAAAATTTAAAAAATCAATATGGGTATCGTCTCTGATGATTTAAGGGATGGTGAATCCAAATACAACATCTATTTCGTGATCAAAGATGGCGGATAGGAAATCAAAGATGGTGGACGGGATTTTTTTTAAGTCGATATGGGTATCGTCTCCGATATTTTAAGGAATTGGGAATTCAATATTACATAAAAATCTATGTTTGTTTTTGCATCATTTATAGACCCTGGAATGATAAGAGATTAAGCGCTAAGTCAATGGTTACTTTGGAAAAGGGGCTTGGAAAAAAGGGAATTAAATAAAAACTCTTAAAAGGCGATACGGAGTTCGCTGGGTCAGCTAGTCATCTATAAAAAGAAAATCACGTTCATCGTATGCATACTTAAATACTTTTTAAGTTTCTACCTGTTTATTAGGATCGAGTAACAAATTGCTTAAAAATTACGTTTGTTGTATGGGAGCCCCCCTTTATTATTTACTTTTTATTTATTTAATTATTTATTTTGAAAGGTAATATACAACTACATATTCTGTGAAAATTTAAAGCGTCTACCTGTTACAGTTAGGAATTTTGACTGAAAATACAAAAAAAAAACACGTTTTTTGTATGGGACTCCCCCTTAATATTTTCATTTTTTTACTTTCAGTATTTGTTGTTATAGCGGCAACCGAAATTCATAATTTGTAAAAATTTCAGTTCTAGGTGACAGACAGACAGACAGATAGACGGACGGACAGACAGACAGCGGAGGCTTAGAAATAGGGTCCCGTTTTTTACCTTTTAGGTACGGAACCCTAAAAAGGGATGGGACCTCCGATACTTTTACTTTACGCCGACATTCTGTGAAAGGTTAGTGCTTCCCCGGTTGGGCCGGCTCACTCGTGCTCAAATCAGCAAGATTTCTCTAGTTCTATTGCTGAAAGATATTTCTTTTCCGGATAAGTTCAAAAATTTCATTTCCTTTTTGAACTAATCCGTGCGATAATATCTATACAAAAATGTTAAAAGTTTAATGCTTTAGTTTAATGTTGCAAAAAAATTGATTCTACGGAACCACTGACATTCAGCCCGGCACACGCCTGCCTCCAGTTTACTTATAGTCCGAGAAGAGCGACCTTCACCGATCTGGTTATTGGCTGAAAAGTATTTTAAATAACATTTTGCATGTCAAAATATACATCGCGAATTGGTTAGCAAAAAAAATCCGGTCCAGACTAGGAAAAGTAGAAAAAAAATGTATTTGGGTTTTCATTTAACAGTGCATATACGCGTTTAATAAATAAATTTAGTACTAACCGAATGTATGAACCCTAAAGGGTATGTTTACATAGGGTTGTCAATTTTCCCTGGCGTATTTGGTAGGGTTGCCAAGTATAAATTCTTCGACTGTTAAGTTGATACTAATTATATTTATCAATTATTTTAATAGACAATTATTATATTAAAATTACCGCTACTCCACTGCGAACACGATGATATAGGGTTGCCTACGAGAAACTTGTCAGGAAAAGCAGTTGGCATTTTTTTTTGTTGCCTGGACCGGATTTTTTTTACCAACCCAATCGCGAGATATTTTTTAACATACAAAATCTTAATATATAAAATCCTTGCGTTACTGACTGACTGACAGACAAGCTACAGCCCAAACTATTGGGCGCAGGAAGCTGAAATTTGGCATGTATGTTCCTTGGGTACCGCAGTGAAGCACTAAGAAGGGATTTACGGAAATTCCCACGGGATCGGCCAAAACGGGTAAATTAAAAAAAAATGCAGGCGTAGCTGCTGGCGTCCTCTAGTTTGATATAAAATACTTTTCATCCAATAAACAGATCGGTGAAGGTCTCTCTTCTACGGATCTTAGACTATTATCATAGTTAGCAGTTTCAAGGGTCACGATAATAGAGATCCAAATACGAATTAGACACCAAAGTCTTTTTTTGCGGCTCGAAAATTTTTATCCACTTAAGGGTTGAGAGGAGGGAAGATATTAACATTTTAACGAAATAAACAGTGCGCTCATTCAAGTAACTAAATGGTTTAATGTAAACAATCTAATACTGAACGCCAAAAAAATAAAATGTATTAAGTTTGCTCTGCCTAATGTCAGAAACCTTGGTCCTAGTATAGCTAAAGTAAACATGGAATTTGACACAGGGGCATCACTTTCTCCCATATCCCTAAAGGACTACAGAAAGCTGGGTGTCAGCAAGAAAATATTTCAAACGGACATGAAACTAAGAACATATACAGGGGAAGTCTTCAAACCCACCGGCGTTGCATACGTTAAATGCCAATACAAGAAACAGCTGTTTTATGGGAAATTGTACATAATAAATAAAGACGTTGATCCTATACTGGGTAGAAGCTGGATGAAGGATTTTAACGTTAAGCTCGCCGACATCAGAACCATACAAGCATGCAAGGAAGTACCGATACTGGACAAATTACTAGAAGAATTTTGCGAGTACTGTATTTAACGTTAAGCTCGCCGACATCAGAACCATACAAGCATGCAAGGAAGTACCGATACTGGACAAATTACTAGAAGAATTTGCGAGTACTGTATTCAGCCCAAATCTAGGCGAAATCCCGAACATTCTAGGCCACCTAACGCTCAAAGAAAATACTCAGCCAATTTTCATCAAACCAAGGCGAATTCCTTACGCACTTAGAGTTAAAGTAGACGACGAAATCGACCGGCTGGTGCATCAAGGCGTGATCACTAAAATTAACCACTCTGACTAGGGCACACCGGTTGTGCCTATTGTGAAGCCAAATGGAAGCGTAAGGCTTTGCGCAGACTACAAAGTAACCTTAAATAAAGTTATCAAAGATGAACACTATCCAATACCGATTATCGAAGACATCCTAGCCGAAATTAGTGCTGGAAAACTTTTTTGCACGTTGGACATAACGCAAGCTTATCTCAACATGGTAATGGACGAAAAAAAACCCCTGTTATAAATCTTAAGTACGCATAAAGGCTCCTACAAAGTTAATAGACTGATATTTGGAGTCAAAGTCGCGCCGAGTCTCTGGCAAAAGTATATGGATCAATTCCTACAAGGACTTGAAGGAGTAAAATGTTTCTTTGAAGACATTATTATCCAAGGATCGTCAGAAGATCAACTGCTATACAGACTGAGACAAGTTTTACAGAAGCCCAAAGAAAACAACCTTCGTGTCAACAAAGAAAAGAGTCACTTTTTTAAACGAAGTATCAATTACTTGGGACACACAATAGATAAAGATAGATTACATAAAAACCAAGAAAAAATAAAGGCTGACGCAAACCGACCAACAAATTTAAATGAACTACATTCCTGGGAATGGCCAATTATTACAACAAATTTATACCTAAGCTCTTTAAACCTGCCACTTAAGAAAGGCATGAAATTTGTGTGGTCCACCAAATGCGAAGAAAGTTTCAAACAGATTAAAAAAGAAATTCTCAGTGATAGAGTCTTCATGCATTTCGACCCAGAAAAACCGCTTATTTTGGCTACAGACGCTGCACCATCAGGGTTTGGAGCAGTCATCTCACACAAGTTACCCGATGGGACGGAATGTCCGATTGCCTTTGCATCAAGATCCTTAACTAGCAGCGAATAGAAATACAGTCAAATTGATAAAGAAGCAACAGCAATTTTCTGGGGCCTAAAGAAATTTTTCCATTTTGAAATTAAACTACAGTTTACGGATTTTATCGCGTTATATTGGTTTCACTTGTTTTTACATTTAAACCGAATGATCTAAAACTACATTTTTATTACTAGCCAACGTTTCGAATTCTTTACAGGATTCATGTTCACGGCAGACATTTTTCCATTACTGTTACGGCCGGAAATTCACCGTAATTACAGACCATAAACCACTCACTTCAATTTTCCACCCACACCAAACGCTACCCACGTTAAGCACTATGAGACTTTTTCACAACGCACATTTCCTGTCCGGCTTCGACTTTGACATTCAATATACGAGGGTCAAACTGAAAGTTCTTAGAACTGGCCACTTATAAACAATATAATAAAAAAAATATTCTAAAATTTGAAAATAGAACTCTTTTCCAATATTACTGAGTATGTATTTCATTCATTTGTCATTTGTTTTACGATTTGGCGGCAAATTGAAAATTGTCTGTGTCACGTCAACATGAATTTAACACGAGAAAATTTTCGTGCAATGATTTTTTATGACTTTCGATGTCATTTAAGTCAACAAGAAAGTTATGATAGACTACGATTGGCCTTTCACGATGAAGCCCCATCTCGTGCGACTGTTTACAACTGGTTTAATGAGTTTAAACGTGGTCGCACTAATCTCACTGATGATGTACGTGAGGGACGGCCTTCTACGGCGACGACTGAAAATAACATCTGTGTTGTGCGGCGTATGATAGAGACTGACAAAAGAGTGACCTATCAGCAGATTTGGACAAGCTTAGGCATCGGTATGAGTCAAGTGCACAAAATCCTCCACGAACATTTAGCGGTCAGGAAGCTTTGCGCCCGGTGGATACCTCATAATTTGACTAAGGCTCAAAAACTCCATCGTGTGGATTGGTGCCGTAAAATGATTGAAAGATTTAACGGAGGTGACTCAAATGCTGTGTTCGACATACTAACAGGTGACGAAAGCTGGATTTACTGTTATGATCCTGAAACCAAAAGACAATCTGCTCAGTGGGTGTTTCCTTTCGAGGAGTTGCCAACTAAAGTGAAGAGAGATCGAAGTGCGGGAAAAAAATGGTGGCCTCGTTCTATGGAAGGATAGGTCATTTCGCAACAATTGTGTTAGAGGATCAAAAAACAGTTTCTGCAGAATGGTACACTACCAATTGTTTGCCACTTGTCTTGGAAAAAGTTCGAGAGAAACGACCTCGCAGTAGGATCCTCCTTCACCACGACAACGCCTCGTCGCACACCGCCAAGCGAACGATCGACTATTTGGCGACATCAAACGTTGAATTACTGGGTCACCCGCCGTATAGCCCCGACCTCGCGCCTTGTGATTTTTATTTATTTCCAAAAATTAAAGAAAAACTTAAAGGAAAGCGGTTTATGAATGCTGAAGAAGCGGTGGCTGCGTATCGCGATGCCATTGAAGAGACCCCTAAGGACGAGTGGGCAAAGTGCTTTTCCCAGTGGTTCCATCGCATGCAGCGGTGTATTGACGTCAATGGACAATATTTTGAAAAGATATAATAAAACTAATAACTGGCTAATGTAATCAGTTTTTGATTTTCTAAGAACTTTCAGTTTGACCCTCGTAGAAGTACGTTAAATCACTCAAATGCAGATTATCTCTCTCGATTCCCAGTTGAAAAAGTTAACGAAAACACAATTGATCAACATTGCGCTTTTCAATTGAGACAAATTAACGTATTAGATGTCACTCCGGAAATAATCGCTAAAGAAACAAAAGAAGATGCTGAACTCCAAAACTTACTTCAGGCGCTTAAATCAGGCCAGCCGCTGCGAGTATCAGGATACAAAGATAATGAGTTGACGCTCCAAGATGACTGTATTCTGAAAGGCACAAGAGTAATGATTCCACAAAAATTACGTGAACGGATTTTAGAAGAACTGCACGCAGGACATAAAGGTATTCTGAAAATGAAATTACTGGCTCGCAGCTTCGTTTATTGGAAAAATGTTGATCACGACATTGAAAACAAGGTGAACTCATGTAGAGCGTGTCGGTTAGAGATGAATGAACCTGCAAAAGCCCCCATGCATCATTGGGAGGAACCTTCGGGTCCCTGGCAGAGAATCCACATCGATTTTGCAGGTCCCATGTCGGGCTATCAACTTTTGATTATAGTCGACACTTATACGAGATGGGTAGAAATCAAACCAACAAAAAACACTACAAGTTCATTCTGTATCACAAAGTTAAAGGAAACTTTCAGCACGTTCGGACTACCTTACACCCTTGTCTCTGATAACGGTAGACAATTTTCGTCTCTAGGGAATTTGAAAACTTCTTATCGAGCAAAGGTATAGTCCACAAAACAATTGCCCCGTACCACCCTGCCACTAACGGACAAGCAGAACGATTTGTTTAGACGGTCAAGCGAGCATTGCATAAATTGGAGGGGGAGACAGGCGGATTTATAGACAAAATCCTGACAGTCAAAAATATCCTTAGGTCAACCCCTGGCCCTTCCGGTGTCACCCCGTTTGTCCTCATGGTTGGAAGAGAGATTAGGACTAAATTGCACGGAATGGTCAGAAAACCCTCAAAGGAAAATGAGGGGAACGCTGACGCTGTCAGTCCCTCAGGTTTGAGGCAGTTTAGCTCTAGGGAGCCGAGTACAAGCCCGGGCCTATTCCACACCCAGAAAGAAATGGGAATTCGGCACCATTTCCCGCAAATTGGGGAATCTTCACTACGAAGTGAAGATGGACAGTGGGCTCACGTGGATTCGTCACCTTAACAAGCTACTCCCAGCTCCCTTGATTCACGGCGGAGGCGTGTGACATACTTCAGCTCTCGTCTCCTAGCAACGGTTTTTCTGTTTAACTGTCATTGAATGTAAATAAGTAAAATGCTTATGTTGTAAATATTAGTATTATTTACGATAGCATATTATTATGGGGTAGGGCTGCTGACATCGAAAATATTTTTATATTACAAAAACGAGCAGTTACCAGTTAAAGACAAGAGTCTCACTCAAAGAAAATTTAAAAAATATTGGTATTCTTACTGTAGCATCACAATAATTATATTTATGCCAGTGTTATGCATGTACGACTAACTACATATAAATTCTAACAAAATGAATAGTGACATACACAATATTTATACTAGGCACAGGCACAAATTATGTGTACCATATTTCCGTTTACACAAAACGCATAGCTTTTTTATTGGGCTTAGTATAAGAATCTATAATAAAATACCAAGTAAATTTTAGACTTGCCTTTAAGGTCGTTTCAGACAATAGTTAAAAATAGAAACTTTTAAACACTCACGTTGCATGTTTATAAAAATATATATTATACACGGGAATTAACGCGAACCGGCATTAGGTATTTACATACCTTATTTTGCTTGACGTTTCAAGACGGTTGCACGTCCCAGGGTCGCAAGCTGACTGGTGTCGCGATGTCACGTCTCCGAGTGCGAGGTAGAAGATTCTATTTCTACCCCCGGGTTGTTGATTTTCGAAGTACCGGCGCAAAACACACTAACCGTATCTGTATATTGAACATTCGCCGACTGCGCATTAAAGTGGGGTGTTGTTAGTCGAATCACCGGATTCCACGCCGATGACAATTTGAAGCCCTCGGCACGTAAAGCTGTCGGTCCAGGTTCTTGTCTCAGAATAACAATCGTTAGGCCATGTCGGAGGCCTTCGGGCGGTCTGAAAAACTCCGACATTAGAGATGGCCACACACTCAAACGAAAAACAAAAAAAAGAAGTTTTGTTTGTTATGTACAACACCAGCTAATTTTATCTTAATATATGTCTGAATATGTCACCGCTTAGCGAGCGATTATTAACTAATTTATTTCATTTCAACTATAGGTAAAACTCACTTGAAGCGTTTTATATATTTAAGCTGTTGTTATGTTTTCTACGGAACCTTCAACATCAAGTCCTAAATAAACTTATTTGATGATATTCGAATCGTGAAAAAAATACATCCTTATACCGTAGCCTTATATAATAATGATTGGCCTAATACTAACCCTTGTCAAAGCGTGAAGAGGCCTGCCTAGCCTTGGGACAGTTTAATAAACAGGTATGCTTTTATGTCGACCGGCTGGCTTAGCCAACTGCAACACCGAAGATCGCGGGTTCTATTACCACTCGAGTCAAACATTTGTGTTCGTAACCATGGATGTTTGTCTAGGTCTGGATGTTGCTATGTATAATGTGTATGTATTTACAAAAATATAATTATATAATGTAGGAATGTTTATCCGTCTTTAGTTCAAATTCTTCCTACAATACAAACTCGGCTTAGTTTGTGACTAGATGGTGTTGTGTGTATATCGTAGAATAGTATATTATTTTATTTACTCTTAGTATGCCAACAGTGTTCCCGACGTTTTGACGTAATTTTTTATGAAAGAAACTTACTTTAGTGTATGTTTTAAATATTAATTTAATAGCTCAGTGAGGATATTGAAAACTGTTTGTTTTCTGAAATAGAATATTTTTATAGGCTATTTCTTTTGTTACAAGTAGTTTAATGCTAGTTATATTTAGCAGCAGAGAGAAAAGTTAGAAAATCTCGCTTACAATAAGTACACTGACTAGTATAAATGCTTCCGTGGTCCAGTGGTTAGCGTATGCGTGTGCTGATTGGGAGGTCCCGGGTTCGATTCCTGGGTCGTGCAAAAGTGTTACTGAGTTTTTCCGAATTCTCAGTAGCAGCACGGAGTCTGGCAAATTGACCGGTAACGGCAATACGCTCGCCCCCTATTACGTGGGACCTGAAATTTAATATGGCGAATTGTGGGTGTAATATTACATACATCTCTGCCTACCTCTTCGTGGATACAGACATAGATCTTTAAAAAAAAAATGGTATAAATTGGTAAAGTAGTAGAGATACCATCAGACTACCATGTAGAAGGTATCGGGTTGAAATCCACGGCGTGCACCACAGACTTTGCGGAGTTATAGGTATGCGTATTGAATTGTTAATTTATCGCTTGCCCCGTGCCTTGCTTAGCAAATTGACCTTTTGGTTCCGGCTGTCATTAAAATCTTTGACAGTCATAATAGGGTCAGTATCTCTGAATAAACTAACACTAGTCTAGACTATGGAATATCGATATACCGCTGAGTTACAGAGGTCAGACAGACATTCGCTTTGTGTAAATGATAATATTCAGTCAAAACAGGTTGGACTAGTAAGCGAACCTCAGAATGTAACTGGGATAAAGCTAGGAGGATTATGACCAATATGACCATGTTTTTTTCCTAGTGTATATTTTTAATATTCCTATATATACATTTATAATAAATATACACAAATATATTGGAGTATGATTAATGCCTCTAGTAAATCACCATACTAACACATAATTGTACTCCTCTAACAAAATATCTATAAAATTCTCTAGACCAATTTCCTTTTTTCGGTTTTTGCTATTCTTATTATTATTGGCCCGATTCCTTTATACCCAAAACCTTAAATACTTTTACAATGTTGCACTTTCTTGCTAACTACATTTTGCTCAGTAAAACCTCGTTTCCCATTGAAGTAAAAGTGGTAGTTTATCAAAGAGAGAGTGCACATTCACTGTTAGTGAATCGAGTTTGTGTGAGAGAGCCGGAGTGTCAATTTTTCGGTCTTGATCTCGAAGCGTTGAAGCGTATGTGGAAAAGGTATGTTCTCTTTAGGGAATTCTATCAATGACGGTGGTGGCTTTAGATAAAAAGTTTAAGTTTTTTTAACGATAGTCTTTTGAGATGAAAAGGCATTGCTTTATTTATTTATTTTATTTTAATCTTTATGAACTTTAATTGACACAATCATTAAAGTAGCGCGCAAGCTCGCGTTTGTATAAATAAAATTTCTACGAGTATTTTTCCTCTTTTCATGTATTCGTTGTTGCTTTTCTGTGTGTACAATGAATCATTAATAATAAATAAAACGCGATGGCGGCATTATGTTAAAAGGATTTTCTCTCAATTAACCATAGAGTCATGCTGAGAATGTTAGGGTACATATAGTGTATGGTCGCGGCAGTAATGCTAATGTAGATCCCGTGACCCCGCCATTCAATGGGATCGGATAGACGAACACCATGGTGGTTTTAGTGGGTAGTCCCGGCGCTTCTCGTCGGGGAGTCACCACACTCTCCCTAGACTGAGCCCCTTTAGGGGCCCGGGGGCCTGGGGAGCCTGGGGGGGTCAGCCCGTAAATTGTTTGGTTTCCACAATGAGTCAAGAAAAAAAAAAAGGGTACATAATGTATAATTTTTTTTTTTGATATCTATATAGAAAGGCAACGGTTAGGTACGTTATAATCAATACTAATTATAAGTATTTTTATAAATGGAATCGTGAAGCCAAAAAATATAATTACTTATATACTGCAGCAAAATTGAGTATCTAAATATGGGACGTTTTCCTGTTACGTTTAAAAATGTTTTTTCTGATCTGTATAATTATTTAATCATGCAAAAGTACATCAAACAATATTATCTAAACAACACGACTACATTCATTTCCGTCTTAGCTTTCTTAAACCGACACAAATTCAATATTGACCAGGAAATGAAAGTTAAACATTAAACTGGTATTCTGACCAAGAATTCATTAAATTTGTTTACAAATAGGCGCTGAGCCGACGGCCCGATATTGGACTCAGTTGTGTTCGACAGTTTCTTATTAGACAAAGCACTTCAAGAGCATTTTCTTCTTTGATCAGCCTACTCTGTTGCTGGTTTAAATGAAGAGGCGATAGAAGGGTTATTTCACAATCCGGTTAGATTTGGTTACGTAATCGAGTCTATAATGAATTTATTTTGATTAATATTTATTTAATTTATCCAAATATATACAATTTATTACAAGGTCACTATCGTCTTTCCACAATAAGGTAAAGAAGTCACATATTTTAAGACAGTTAAAATATGTGACTTCGTTTAAAAGAACGGTATTGTTACTACGTCATATGTAAATAACACATGTTATGGCGCTGATACACTTGAGCATTCACCAGTAAGGAGCATTCTCGCGAATGTTACAAAACAAATGAGTGTGTTTTAGCGAGCATTCTCACGAATATTCGAGCGAGTCTTAGAATATAGATAATACATAGAATTTGCGCCACAATGGCAGTTAAACCCAATATATTTACTTCACTTTGACCTATTTTTATTTTATTTTATTTTTATGACTTTAATCTAGGGAAGAATCATCGTAGTTTGTCACTAATTTTAACTTGACTAGTGATGGGATTATTCAGAATAAATATCGATAAAATATCGATAATGTTTACAACAGATCCTTAGATTTGGTTTACTCAGAATTAATTTCAATAGAATGTTGATAAACTCTCAACACCAATAAATAAATTTGAACGTAGGAACAGTCACTTGTGTGATTTACCACTTACCTGTTCAAATTATAATCTGCATTTTATTATTTTGACACGTCATTTGTTTATGTATGTTACTCTTACTCTAGAAATAATTCATAAGTGATACTGAAGTAAATATAATTATTGGATAAAACTGATGTTGTAGTGCGAATTCTGTATATTTCTATAATCTACGGTCTATTTGAATTAAGAACGTGAAAAAGTTCGGTTCGACAAAAAATAAAACGGCTAATGCTCACTGTTCTGTTACAAGTGAATGCTCAGGTGTATCAGCGCCATAAAATAAAATGAAAAGTGTTTCTATATACATACATTCATATGCTCACGCCTTTTTCCCGTCGGGGTAGGCAGAGACAACAGATCGCCACTTGCTTCTATCCTTGCAAACCTCACGCGCTTCCTCTACATTCATTACTCTTTTCATACATGCTCGCCGGCTGCGGGTGCTTCGGATTTTTCCGTTTTTCAAGACGTCCCCAATTTGGTCGACGAACGTCTTACGAGGTCTGCTGCAACCGGCTTGCCCATACACCTGTTTCTAGTGCAGATAGTAAAAATACTTTCCTGGTGCGGTTTTGCTGTACTCTGGTATCACGACCTTGCAGTAATGGCATCTTCTATCAGTACAATAGATATGAAATATTTTATACCGCAGTCATGATATTTTGTCTTATACACAAAAACTTTGGAAGCGAAAATAATAAATCATGTCCTATTTGAATTCGTGTCGCGGCGAACAAAAGTTTTACTACCTTTCATGTGACATATTTTTTCATTCTGAACTTCTTCGACACAAGACTTATTATTGTTTAATCGTACAATCTTTCAACTTTCACCCTTTCATGCCGAACAATATCCAATGACGTTTCTACATGGATTATTTGAACTGTGACAAAAAGAAATATTACAGTGGCCTTGTCACCGGCCTGCATGACTTATCATAAATGTAGGTATTAAACACGAAAATACGGAGCCTACAATCAATCTTAGCAGCCATTTGGTGAGTAAAAACATTTTTGTAACGTACAGGGTGCGGGTGATGTGGCGATAATTTGGAAACGTTATTTTTTTAAGTTGACTGTCTATCTTTGATATTTTTTGGGCACTATGATATTTTTTTAGGAAAATTCAAGCCTATTGCTACGATAAAAGCTGGCTGATCAATATTGGGCTAAGTGAGGTGTAATCTAACCTTCTTAAGGGTTATTCTTATTTGGAGTATAAATATAATTATGTAAGTAGTTGAAGGTACAAAATTCGTTTTGTCAATAAACATTTATATATATTCGAGAGTTTTCAAAAAGATTTATAGAAGTATAAGGCTATACTGGTAGCAGCCAAAATTCAACGTGACAAATTATGTTATTCCCGAAATATAGTTTGAAACTTCAAACAAAAGGTTAGCAAAATATAAATGTAACCCTGTGATTGATATTTATAGTACGGGTACGGATAATTTAACAAAACAATTGGGCAATTTTAAAAAGATCTATTGAAATACAATAGACAATCACATTGTTATTGTTGTTAAATTAACCTATTGAAAACAACCAGCCGGCGAGGTACCTTTTTTATGTCGACCTACAAAGTTTTAGAAGCAACGATCACCTCTTAAAGCCTTTATCAATATAAAACCAATTATTTGCTCGTATGAATTATGACAGAGACATATAAAAGTTATTAACAATATGCACGGCGTTTTTTATTACCACAGCACCGTCCGCATAACCTTAAATTGACACCGACCTTGAAAGTTCAATACGTAAAAGAAAGCCAATACGGTTGTAGAGAAATAAAGGCCACTTTTTATTGGCCGCGACAAGTTTGTAAAGAAAGCAGATTATTGCGTATTGCCTTGTATTATTTTGTGATACAAGATCCTCTAAGTTTGAAGGGCTTCGGATAAATAGCTTTCGAGCTGATCGATTTATGGTTAAGAGACTTGTAGTAACAATATGTTTTTTATTTTGGCAAATAGACACACAGCTATAACCATATGGAGATACCAAAGGTCTGCCCGAGGTTGTCAGGTTCGAATCCACGGTTCGGACCATCAACTTTTCGGAGTTACGTGCGTATAAAATTATGCCTTGGATAGCACGTTAAGCCATAAAAATAAAATTGTTTTATAAAAATTGTACACTAAGTATAATGTATAAAAAAAATTGGTCAAGTGCGAGCCGGACTCGCGCACGAAGTGTTCCATACCATCATCTATAAAAAAAAATCACGTTCGTTGTATGTATACTTAAATACTTTTTAAATTTCTACCTGTTTATTAAGATCGAGTAACAAATTGCTTAAAAACTACGTTTGTTGTATGGGCGCCCCTCTTTATTATTATTATTTTTTTAATTTAATTATTTATTTTGAAATACATATTCTGTGAAATTTTAAAGCGTCTACCTGCTAGCTAGCTAGCACGGTTTATGAGATACAGCCTGGTGCCAGACAGACAGACAGACGGACAGACAGACAGCGGAGGCTTAGTAATAGAGTCCCGTTTTTTAACTTTTAGGTACGGAACCCTAAAAATTACATGATACGGATTTTTCTCTGATCCGTAGGTGAATTGAGAAAATAGACGTTTCTGTTTACCGCTGAATTTATTATTCGACGTATCCATGGATTGGAGATTTGAAATACATATTTGACATACCTAAGCTCCATACAAAATAAGTCAAACATGTATCTCAAATCGCCAATTCTATGGATGGATCGATATTGGAACCGTCCGTTAGCAAGAATGAGATCTAAAATGAAAATTTGATCACTACCGATTTTTTACCAGTGTGCTGATATTGATGCAAAATATGAACAGTAGTAAAAAACTGCAATCTTATGTCAGCGTAAATAGCGATGCATGATAGAGGTGGAGTGTAAATTGTATAATGCTTGTATTTTAGCCGAAATCTGAAATGAAGTAGCCTTACTGAGAATCCAAGACGTTAATCCAAAATGAAATTTCATGAATTTCAATATTTAAATAGTTTTCAGGTCAATCATTCGAACGGAGTCATATATCAAATAAATTTAACTTGTTATCACTAAATTGCTAAAGTTCATAGAGTTAAAATTAATTTCTCGATAAATTTCAATAGTTTCTTGGAATCGCTAAATGAATACTATATCAAGAGTGCCAATAAATCGGCAATTGCATGTCCTTGACTGAGCCAGGCAGGTTTTTTGGAATAGGAGGCAAAACAGCAGATGGATCGCCTCATGAAGCAATTATCGCCACTCATGGACACCCGCAGCATCAAAGCAGTCCAAAATCTGTTGCGAACCAGGATAGGAAAAGATAGGAGTAAAAAGTAAGAGTAGAAGCGGAAAATTGTTTGGTTGAAGGAAAAGATGGAGCCTCCGTCACTCTCACTCACTGAAAGAAACGCAGCAGTATAAATACTGTTACTTTAGACCCATATTCTGTGAAAAGGCAGTACTTTCTCGATCGCTTTCAAACCTGAACTCTTCTCCGTCATACATAACATTAATCTTGATCGCTGAATAGGATATCGCCCTCTATAATATCGCTAATTGGGATACTACTCTATTATACCTTGCAATCATCTCCGCACATAGTGAAATACCCTTGATAGGTGGCATTATCAAAGACATTTGCATGCCAGTTGCCAGTTGCATGATTCCAATTATCGAAATGCTAGTCACCACAATAGGTTGAGGTTGAAAGCACACCAGGGCAAAGTCTTGATTAAAAGTCTAATACAAACTGTGTTGAGGTCCATTTTGATTTAAATAAAGCATTTACTCTGAAGATAGATTGGTCCACCCACGATACTTATTAAATTCTGGTAAAGTGTTCTACGAACTATGCGCTTCGAATTTCGTAAACTTTGAAAACCTTTTTGTGACCAGATTGATCGTCAACAACTAGGTATTGAAAATTGTTCTAGAAAGTCAAACTATCACAATAAATATTAAACTTGAATTTCTCCTTCGTGCTTTGATGCGAAGCCGTTACCTACGTATTTCTTTATTATTTAGCAAAACAAAAGATGATGAAATAACATCCGAACTATTTGTTCAATATTATAGCTATTTATTTTAATAAAAAGTTGAAAAATATTAACCACACATTACATTTCCAAGATATTTCTTTGTAAATTTGATCAATCAGAGCAAAGCATCGATGTGATTTTTATTAAGGAGATAGTAAATGACAATCATGTCCTCTATGGTATTTTATAGCCCACTGCTGACACAAGTCATTTGCCTCCTATGATAATATAAAAGGGATATAGGCTGCTATTTATTTGGAACAGGCGAAGCTGGTCTCAACAACTAGTTCAAAATTTATGAACTTGGTCAAATCTTAATAAATCCGTATTTTATCGTCTGCTGTTGAGGTTTTGGTTCATGAAAAATTAGCGCGACATAAAAATTGGGTAATTCCCATAGTCAAACATGACCACACGACCTAAAAATAGCTCTTTCTTTTACAGCCAGCAAAATGCCAACATGAAATGTTTCAGTAAACAACAATAATTCATGAAAGTGTCTCACAATCACATAGATTAGGCCTTCCGGTCTGGTTGGTGTCTTTTACGACAAAATGTCAGGTTATTCCAATGTGTAAGCTATGCTATCACAAATTTTATCAAACACCTACGAATTAAAGTTCAGTAGTGACTGCACGGCTGGCATAGTTTTTAAGCGTCTACATCGCAGTTTAACATTTCGCCAAGTGTTGTCATTTCAATCCACGCATGAGACAACATCATAATTGTGTTCTTTGGTAGTATATTTTTAAAGTCACCCGCTACACAGGGTTTATACCTAGAGCGGGGTATGTCAATATATTTTACGATATAAAGAAAAAGAAATCTAATGATGAAAAAGCAAAACACAAACATCTTTTCATCCCACAATAGTACAAGCATTGGAATAATAATATTTTTTTATATATTTATACATCTGCCTAGTTTGTTAAGCATATCATTAGCTATGACAACAGGGTTCAACGATGCCATCCGGAATTTGCTCGTCAAACGCATTCAGCAATCTTTTCTCTATGTGCGTGCAGGCTTCGGATTAAATTACCAGTAGCGTCGCCTGATACATATGACCTGTTTCTATTCAAACACATTTTTTCATGCTAGCTAGCGGCTTTGCTGTTTTGTTAGTTTTGCAAATAGTTAACAACCAGCGGTTATCACTTTTTTGAATAGTAGTAGCACAGATTCAAATGTATACGTAGATACTTATATCTGAAGGCTCATTCTCATATTTGATAGACAAAGACCCTGTATTTTTAAAGAAATGCGATTCGAATTTGCTTTCAATTGGTATTCTGCTACACCTGATGTCATATCGTCTATTATGACTGTTATAACTTGGTTGAAATAACTCAGATTTACATAGAACCGCAGACCTAAAGGATTTCATGTGCCGATTCTTAGTGGGGTAAGCCTCCAGTTATTTGGTAGTTGGCGGCGCTGGCGTCGTTTCTCCGTTCCGTAGGAACGTAACAACGAGAGCAAGAGAGTTGCTCCGGTAGTCACGTTCCTTAAGGAAACGACTGCCACGCCGCCAAGCGGCAATTTGGGTCGCAGAAAATTTGTCTTCAGAGCGCCCATAGGAAATGGGCTTCTATGTAAATCTAAGTTCTTTGGCTTGGTGTTGACACATAGTTTAAGATTTTTTTCAATTTACGACCTAGTCACGATATCATTCAAGTTTCGAAAACGAGATCGAAAGCATGCATTTTGAACAAATATATGTATAACAAGAATTAGCTCTCAGTTGGTAGGTATATCTACTAAGTTATCGCTGCCTTTCGCTGCCTTTTTTCTCTTTACAATAAAAATACAGAAGAGTAAATCAAATAGTAGTGAATCAGTAGCAGACCGGAGGCAGACCTCAACCGATCACATGCTTGAGCGGTTCGTTATACACGGACCATGTATGTAGCGATGCGACTACAAGTGACGTCATATGTCGATAAAATACGAATGTCCATGTTTTAGGTAGAGTTGGGTGGTTATTCATATGCATACAAGAAATTGCAGTCTAAATACAAATTTTATGTGAAATAGCTAATGTTCGATCTAGTTGAAAATTTTTTTTTCACAAATGTTCGCTCATATAAAGTAATACAATAACATACATACATACATACATAGACTCACGCCTTTTTCCACGAAGGGGTTTCGCCAGTGTTTTGATCCCACGTAATAGGTGGCGAGCCTATTGCGGCTTTTCGGGATATTTTGATGGCCAGAGCCTCGTCCGTTGATCGGCAGGTGCACCACTTGCAGGTGAGGTTGGCTTGGGACCCTAAGTTCTTGGTGGGAACCATATGCACCCTTAATCATCATCATCATTATCAGCCTTTAACAGTCCACTGCTGGACTAGGCCTCTCCTTTGAAAGGAGGAATTGGCCTACTATACCACGCTGGCCAAACGGATTGGTATAGGGTTTGTATCAAGTTTTCCTTCTCTTACGGTGCTGTTCTCTGCATAATATGCTCCCTCTGTCAGCTCTTACGACACCCATGGGATGATATGGGGTGGTGACAATCCGTATTCTTAATCCGTCACCACACGGACACCACATGCACCCTTAATACAATAAATAAATTACAAGTTAGACTATGGATGTAACCGAGTTAATTAATCTCATGTAAAAATAACTCGTGATTTTATTTAAATTAAGAATGACAATGCCGTAATAACCTTTAGCTTAGATCATTTAACAGCTCAATATAATTACAAATACATTTAAGACTATAAAATCAGGTTTTGATTATCACAAAAAAGCTAGCCGCAAAGCGGACAAGCAAAACTTTCGCTTGTGTTATACGTAGATAATGATAGGAAGTATAATTAAACGGGGTTCACCAATATTTGTATGTTTTATCGATAAACAATACTAACGTGAGTACAACACTATTACCCGCTCGACACGTGCAGAACTCTTCTAGTTGCGATAAAACGCAGTGAATCGGCAAGCGATTAGGTGGCGACTCGACGTGATCGTGTCGTTCACCTCTCGCCTCGTCATCAGTGCGTCTACTATCAGTCACGTACACTTCGTATGTTACTGATATCAGAGCTGTAGCGCTAATATTATGTAGGTAGATTGTGGTGGGAAGTAGGATACCAATGTAGGAAACAGTGTTGTGTACTTTACTATATAAGTCAAATGCCCTGCGCGCTCCCTGGACACACATTAACTATTTATATTATTTATCGATAAACAATACTAATAGAAGTACAATACATGTGCAGAACTCTTCTAGTTCCGATAAAACGCAGCGAGTCGGCAAGCGATTAGGTGGCGAGTCGTGATCGTGTTGTTCACCTCTCGCTTACTGATATTGGTTATCAAAGGTATTGCAACAATTAGGTATAAGTTATCACAAAAAAGGGCGCAGCAAAGCTTTTAAGTGAAAGAGCAATAAAAATCTATCTTTACAAACTTTGGAGTGTATAAATAAATTGAAATAAAAATTGGAGTGTATATTATTAATAACAAACTTTCACTTTTGTAATTTCGCTCAGGTAGTAGTAGGATGTGGGATATGATACGTAGTATATAGTATAGTAAGTATTTGTATGTTTTATCGATAAACAATACTAACGAGAGAACAACACTAGTGCCTGCAGGTGCAGAACTCTTCTATTTGCGATAAAACGCAGCGAGTTGGCAAGCGATTAGGTTGCCACTCGTGATCGTGTTGTTCACCTCTCGCCCCATCATCAGTGCGTTTGCTATCAGTTATGTACTCGTCGTATGTTACTGATATCAGTGCTGTATCATTCATAGAGTAATAGGTTGGCGAAGTTAAGGAACTCTTGCACCAGGATGATGATAAGTCTGAAAATCGGAAACCTAAAGGCCAATTTTTGTATTTTATATGACATTGAAACTATATTTTGAACGAAATGAGATTTGACTTTGAATTGACTCAGAATCGGTATTGTGTTAATTAAATGTCATTATCGTATAATTTGACTTCCATAATTCGATGTTAACAGATTGTTCAATTTACGACCTAGTCACGATAACATTCAAATATCAGTTCATTTTGGAGAGTACCATTTGTGACATGAGTATGACACTGACATTGAATCAAAACTGCATTTTGAACAATTATAATTAGGAGAATCGGCCAAAGATGAATGTCGGTGCCTGTGATTTTTTTGTACGTACTACAAATAAAAACATTTAGGCAAATAGGGAAGAATGTATCTTGATTTGTTCATTTTTAGACATACATACATACATAGACTCACGCCTGTCTCCCCGAAGGGGTAGGTAGAGGCATATTAAACGCCCACTAATTTTTAAAAGAAAAATAAATTACAAAATGCTTGGTAGTGCCCGATAACGGCTATAGGCTAGCCCCTTATTACGTTGGACCTACAAATAACTTGGCGAAACATGGGTGAAAAAGGCGTAAGAATATAAAAAAATACAAAAATAATTTCACGAAAACTTTAAAATATTTTATCACTTACATACTCAAGGCAACAACAAAAATTTGACGTTTTTAGATCAAGAACGTACGCCTTTCTATTTTCAGGTAACACCTATTGAACATGAAGACTTCTTAAACATATTTACAAATGTTCGCTTTTTATTAAATAACTGGCTGCTTTAATATTGTGACTTGTCATGCTTTGTATTTTATTCCCAGAATGTCTAAGCTCATCTAACGATACCCAATAAATCCAAAAGAACAATGGCAGAATTTGGTCTGGGTTTGTTGTGGCGACCTTAAACTTCATATGAACAAAACAAATTGTTTTTTTTTCTACGATTTTTAATATTTTCACTTTGTCTCGTTAAAGCTGGAGTATTTTATGATGATAAAAAGCATTCCAATTGATTACGAATACTTTATTATTTGATTGTTGCCATAGACAATGGTGTGACAGGAATAGACGTGAGTGCTATATCCGTATCGATTATTAATTAAGTAATCGATACGATCGACCTTTATAGAGTTGGTTTGGTTTAAAATGCAGTTATTTAATATTTAATCAACATTATATCAATAAGCTAATATTTTTGAAGCAAAACAACGTTTAAATCAAATAAAAACGTCACAGCATCGTTTTAAAGTTATATCGATTTCACATAAAATCGATTTAAAATGTGCAGCTCTGCTTTTGTGTTTGGCTGTGACAGTTAGATGCTACAAAATACTTCCGCGTTTTGATGTCAATCTGACATAATGTCATTTGATAATTCAAACGTACCTACCTACATTATTTAACTTTCATACTATAAATTTCCTTTTACCTACATTGTTCAATCTTAACTAAAAATTCAAACACCGATATCTTCTTTTTCCACCTTTCCTGAGTGAAAATAGAATCATTTATAGACTCTGTTACTTACGCCAAATTTTTGATGTATTTTCTATTATTGTTCGCTTCAATTTAATTTCAGACATTTTGATGTATGGAGATCTGCCATTGTCCTTTATGGTGTATCGTTAGATTCCTAACATGAGTCCTAGTGATACGACCTGTTATTTATTTCTAAGAACCAGAAAGAAGGGGCCAGGCTATTCATCGCTTTATACTTTAACAAAAAACTGATTTCAAATTTTATTTCGCAGATTTCATTTTCACCGTTAAGAAGTAATGTGGCAATATTTTATTGCATTTATTAAGTACTAGACGTCGCCAGCGGCTTCGCCCGCGTCAATTATACATATAAACCTTCCTCTTGAATCATTCTATCTATTAAAAAAACCGCATTAAAATCCGTTGCGTAGTTTTTTAAGATTTAAGCATACATAGGGACGGACAGACAGAAGACAGACTTTGTTTTACACTATGTAGGTAGTGACCGTGATTTTATTTTCTTTTATAATTATACAGGTTGTAATAAGGAACAACCTACCGAAAACCGATACCAGTGATTCAGTACATCATACTGCCTCGGCGGTCGAATTTTCCGGAAAATTCATGAGTTTGCCGATTTATTTTCTCCATTTTATGTAATAACATAGTAACTCTTATTGATCCGCATTTAGTTTTTTATACATTTCTAAGAATTAAACATGTATACATTTACTCTAACGCGACAACGGCCGCGGCGGAGTAAGCACGCCATGTACATCGCTGCCGCTGCTACCAGCCACTGTAGGGCTGTAACAGCTGATAGTGCAAGTTTGCGTATTGTTATCTTTGCTGTTTTTTTTGGAAAATGTATTAATTACTTGAATTTCGTAGGCAAATTTGAATGCCAAAGGCCATTTTATGTTAATTTTATAATTAATCTATTGTTGGTTTCTAATAAAAAGACAGCTAAGCTGAATAAAATTTAAGATAATTTTTGTTGCTTTTGACACAATATAAAAGTAGAAAGTTAAGTATATGAGAAAATGTGGAAATACTAAAAAACATTATATAATAAGCATAAATAAAATATTTATTTCAACATTCACAAACACACATCTTACCAAACAAGTCCTAGAATAAATTACACAATTAAGATACAGCTTTGTCGAACAACTTCTCAAATAGGCTAAAATCGCAAAGCGACAGGCTAGAAAACGGGAAACAGCAAAGCGTTACAAATTGCAACACCAAAACATTGTTTACTTCCCATCTAGTTTGAGATCACTCCTTCAGTCCTCGTGATCAACTTTGCGCCTTTTCAGGGTCCATTAAGTTATCCTTCCCTATTTATAATGGAAACCCCTTACTCGTTATTTTGCTTGCGCAATACATGGCGGCTGTAACAGACTTATTTTTTAGGAACATGTTGGAAAATACGACTGAAATGAAAAGCATCATGTAAAAGAAATAAAAATAAAATATAAATAAAATGTTCAAATGCCTAATTTTATGGTACCTTCTGTATTTTTAACGTCTATTATCGAAGGACTGAAATTTCCTCAAAAGAGGTATTAGTGAGAATAATTATTCATGATTTTTTTTTATTCACTCTGTCTCTCTAACATTCATTGCGGAAGACAACAGTAAAAAATAACATCAGTGTCTTCTAAAATATATATAATATGCTACGTAGAAAATTCTTGGTAATTAGAAAAACAGTAAAAATTATTTCCGATTTTCTATAAAATTTTAAATATTACCTCTAAATTCTCAACTAAAAATAAACTTCGAAAAATATTTCTTAAAATCACATAAAGCTTTTTGCGTGCACGCAAAATACATTGCTGTTTTTGCAAGCGCAACGGTGCTAAATGTAAACAGCGGACGCCTTCCAATCAATCTCGGATATAAAAAGCAGAACAGAACGCCAATCAGACGAATTACTGTTCGCATTTACTTGAAATATTAAGTTATAAATATACATAATGAAGGTTCAATATACTTTGGCCTATAAAAACTGGCTTCTGTCCATCAAATTTTATTCGGGGTTTTGGAGCGAGAAATGTTTTCTTTGCATTGCATGTATATTTTAAGGAACGGGTATGTAGATTGAGGTTTCGTGTAGTTTCGTGGGTTACTGATGGTACAATGTAGATATAGCATATATTGTAACTTGTAACTAACTTGCGACTTGAAGCGAAACATATTTTTAAGACATAAAATTTGTTAAACCTGACGGGAGGTCCCAAAGAGTTTTTTTGCTTGTTAAGAAGAAATACTTACAGAAACCCGAGAAAAAATTAAGACACTCAAGATATACAGATGTATACTATCTCAGTTTCGCCAAGATCTCAGTTCTTATAAAAATATCGGCTAATACCTAATGAAAATTATACTTTTAGATTTTTCGTCTTCTAAGTCATAATTTTAAAATTTAAATTAGAGTGACGAAATCCCTTGGCTGTACGTAAGCTCAGATTTAAGCGAATTAAATTTTGATTACAAATTTGATACCTTAAGGCTACAAAAATAATGAAAATAATAAAGTCGCTATATAGTTACCAGATGTCTAAATTATTAGAAAACTTATCGCAATAATGATTATTTTGGTAATTGTGTGTGATAAGGAATTGAGTAGGTTGTTCTAATTTAGCATCTAAATTTAAATGAATAGAAACCGGCAATTCTCTTCATGCATGTTGTTTTTGCGACGTTGCTGTGTCTAAACAGTCTTACCGTCTACAGTCCACTGTTGGACTGAATCCTCTTCTTATTTGCTAAGTAATACTGAGAGTCAATATGTGGATATAGTCACTAGGCCCGCTGACCCGACGCGTTGATATAGGGTTTGATGTCTAGATTTCGGTCTATTCGTATATATACTATGTGCCTTACATATTTTCTTTAGTCACTTTTTACGATATCCACGGAATAAAATGGGGTGGTGTATTACTAACCCGTTACCATACGAACTAGCTACAGATTAAGTTATACTTCTACAGTCTTATTAATAAACTACGATTAGCGTCCGAACAACTTTACTCCAAGACTTAAGCCAAGATTAGGCAATAATGGTATTAATAAACTAGGAGTAAGGACGGAGTTAACTATTCATAATTTACTCCGGGAATAAAAGTTACTCCGCGGAGACCCATGGTTTAACGCTGGAGTAGGCAAGGAGTGAGCATCTATTTGTCACGGGGTACGGTAGACTAGTTCGAAACTTTACCTGAATACTAAAACATAAAAAATAAAGATTTCGAGTCGACAACATATATCCGCAAAATTCGGATTGTCGAGTATTATGTTAATTTCTAATGCTTCTGACAGTATTAGAAATTATAATATTAAAAAAAGACAGAAAAGTCACTGTCACCGAATAACAGTCATGTTGAGTATCTACTATGTAGTTTGTATACCATGTGTAAATACTTCTTGCAGTTAGATATATTTCTTATCGGTATAAACAGTTTGTTTAAACGACAATGATTATTAAAGTATCCGTCTATTATGAGATAATTGTGTTACTTCGAATTTACGCGAGCGAAGCCGCGGGCAAAAGCTCGTAGATTTATTTTATAAAAAATGATTTATATTTATTTATATACATAACCCAAATATATTTTCACATTTGTTTGGTGTTCGTTAGAGTACTTACTAGTATCTGATTTTGTAATTTTATTATTGTGGGTTAAAATTAATAGACATTATTTCATTGAAGATTGCCAACCAATACAAACGCTTGCCCTTGCAAAGGGTAGAAGTTTGTACGGCACAAATTTACCTCTTGGAAGTAAGAACGCATGCGCTATGATAATTGAGTGCGCTGTGCGTATATCTGTCAGTACTGACACATCATACAATATAATGTCACATTGTGCACGGTGATAACATTATTCGCATATATAAACTAATAATTATATAAGTACTACGCTTAAACGGCTGAAACAGTTTTCTCTACTAATATTATAAACGCGAAAGTGTTTATAGATATTATTTATTAGATATTATATTGGACATGTATTGGAACATGGCTTTGACATTTGACTGTATGCAAGGCGATGTTATTATGTAGATATAATACTAGGTATATATAGTGTCATGAATACCTACTGACCGAGCTACTTTGTACTTACCCAATAGTTTCTGAAGTCTTTAGAATAATACGCGCGCGAAGCCGCGGGCAAAAGCTAGTTGTCAAATAAAAGTGTTTAATAAAAAGTTTTTATTCGACCAGGTCATTTTGTTCATTCTTTTTACTTTTAATATCAGTGGGTTGCCATAACGTATACCTTAATCTCAGGGTAAGAATAGTATTGTTACTCCGAACTTACTTCGTATTTATTAATACCATTATTAACACGTAGCTATTCCATAACCAATCTAAAATTAACTACCCCCGGTGTTACTTTGGAGTAAGAGAAGAATAAGCATTTTTTATTAATAAGACCGCTATAGTTTATACTTGTACAGTTTAGGTAAAATATACAAGCATATTCTATGCAACAATATACTTCATACACAACGCCTGTGCGAGCCCCTATGAATCGGTTCATTCTACGGTCTACGCCGTAGCTATACAGCTACGGTTGTCTACCGAGCTCTACCTTCATAATAATTTGTAGGCTTATAGGTATATCTGTCAAAGGTTTCATGTAATGTAAGCATAGACATAGATTCATCGCCTAGCATTCAAACGAAACGTCTATTCATTTTGCTTACAGATATATGAAATACAAATGTTGGGTCTTATTATAAGGTTGCTCAGATCTAGAATACGATAACACAATGAAATACTTGTTGTTGGAAGACGTTTTCGAGGTGACGGTCTATAGAATATAATACAATGCGATACAAATTCGTGACACGTTAGAGTGAGAGAGGTAGACCTCTTGACATCTACCTATGTCTCTCTTTGTGTTATACTAGTCTAGCTCATGTTTTCGCTTGTCAAATTTAGCTTACTATC
Organism: Euclidia mi; assembly: GCA_944739405.2. Classification (NCBI taxonomy): domain Eukaryota; kingdom Metazoa; phylum Arthropoda; class Insecta; order Lepidoptera; family Erebidae; genus Euclidia; species Euclidia mi. The sequence continues at coordinate 68,002,085 of OX123192.2, forward strand.
TTAGGGCTACTGAAAAATAAAATTTTATTTCAAAATTACTTTTATAATGTAGTTTTCCAAGATTTTCCTCCTAAAACAATTGGTTTTGGGTTTTAGGTTTGGTTTTGGGTCATTGGGTCTTAAGCCCGGTTGAACTATCTAAGTACCGTACCTAATTAAATGAACATAAAAATTTAACTAGATTATGCTTGAGTATTAAGTAGAGTAAATATATACAAGTGACATAAAAGGTGTAACAGTTGCACCACCTTACAAAATTGTAATTGTTATGTATTATGCAAAACTTGGCGATGATAAAGAGTGACCGTGAGTTTTATTGCCCGTTCTCTCTCATGTTTCTAGGCCCTTGCTTTGCAAACGTGGTAGTAAATGTAAATGAAGAAGCTTTAAGTAATTATTTTTCAATTTGACGTTCATAAGTGACATCATATATTATTTCAATTTGATTTGTTTAAGCATGATCAAAAGAGAAATTACGGGATCTGCTTTTTTACAAATCGTTAACAAAAAGTTTACATTAATGTAAACTTTCAATCACAATCAGAAACTGCTACGACCAACAAAACCTCTGTCAATTTATTTTAATTTGCAAGTCCAAAGCGGAAACAATTCCCTTTTCCAGGTTCAAGAAACCTTTTCCAGCTCTTCCAAGAAAAAGGGTCCAAGTAAATGCTAAGAATAAAACTATTTCCACCTATCGCCATTTAATATCACCAGAAACTTAACCCATATTGACTTCAATAAAAATAAAACATAAAAATTGTGCTCGGTGTAGGAAATTTCATTTGTAAACGTTGTTGGCGATGAAAAATGCTTTGTTCCAGTCGGTGTCATTCCTTGCATGGCTATGAGGACCGTATTCATAGCTTGGATAGTGGGGTTTTATTTTATTTATTGGGTAGATGCTGCAGCGGTTTTAGGTGTCACTGCTTGTGCTAGGTAGCGCTGACTTTTAGTTAGTTCGAGCCCAAAGAGTATCGTAGATTTTATCATTTGCAATTTGTGCCTATTTATGTTTTAGACTAATTTCGTTAATGTTTGACAGAATTGCTCATGCTTGATCTAAGTAGTCCGGTAGGAGTTGTATTGAGACAGTGAACTGCTTAAAAAGGTTTATTATATAATTGATATTATTTAAATTACGATTTAGAACTAGCCGTTCGTTCGTTTTGCCTATTTTGTTAAAATGTGATTAAATTAATTGACTGTTGTGTTATCGGTGTAAAAAGTATAAATGTTGCTAAGGACTTCTACACGTGAGCAATCTAACCGTCTAACGGTTAACAAAATACAAGCGCCTGTCGGCAGCACCATAGCTAGATATGATAATAGTTTGCCCCACGTAACCAAGATAACGAAAACATCAACAACACATCATCAGCATCTACAGATCATAAACCTTGAACCACCGGCACCACAAAACGTAACACTACACACGTATAATTAAAGTGATCTAAACTAAACGTACACAATATACATTTAAATTACTCATGAGTAATAGCTGTGCAGAAGCCACCATGGCCCATTTCCTACCGTGACATCGCTACGGGATATAATAAGGATATTTAGTTATGTAAACATCCTTACTTTGTAGATGGGGACGGAGAGAAATAGAACGATGATATTTGAGCGATACTGCTGCGAAACGTTTTTGTGTGGAATAAGTGTTATCGTCGTCAGGAGATTAGCAGCGCTAGATGATAAACAGTGAAAAAGTTTAGAAACGAGATATTCAGTAAACTATCTACCAAAAAGCAGAACAAATAAATAAAGAAGACATAGTTTTTTTTCGGGTACACAAATTTTATTTATGATGGTAAGCGGTCAGTATTTTTTTTAAATGAAATAAATCATCCATATAAGGACAGTTATGCTAATAACTAGCACACTCTACCTCAAATAACTTTAAATGGTTTATAAGATCTCATGATAAAAACTATCATTTTTCCTCTTTTCAAAGAGGTCCACTTTTATGTGGTATGGCAATGATCGGAGGTACCGAACTGTTTCGTGCCTTATTGTCTAATAGAGAAGATGTTTGAAATGTTCCTACAGCTTGCGACCCTGTCATCAGGACGATGAAACTCAAGGACAAAGTTAGCAGAAGACATCAGAACACTGTGAACTCATTCTGCGTAAATAGTAACACCAATAGTTGAACAATGTTCGGATCCTTTGTGATAAAATCAGTCTTCCGTGACCAAGACTCCTGTTAAGTAATCGAAACGTATCGTAACCAAATATGTAGCTTCTAGATCACTCGGTTTAAATTTAATCTTAGTTGAAGCAATATAATATTATGGCGATAAAATCAGTAAACTGTAGTTTAATCACTATGATAATAGATAGTGTCACTATCTATTCATAGTCTGTTACTAAATTGTTTCAAATAAACTGAAAATGGTATCTTCAGTTTAGTACCATCTCATGAAATCTAGAAACAAGACTATGAATTCGTATCGAAACACAGGACCTAACGGTCGGCATCTAATAACTGTACGAAACCCTTTCTACATAAACATTGGAGACCATTTTCATAAATATATCCTTAAATTGTAATGTGCCCTTGATTTTGTTTTCAAATTATTATTGTAGAAATGTTCCGTAGGTTTATAACTGATTTCGATGAAAGTAGGAGTTCTCAAGGCGATTGCATTTTTTAAATATTTTTTGCTCTCATTCATATTCATCGAAAATGATTTATTTAATAGGAAAGCTATGCACCATTTGGTCCCATCGAGGTTGAAATAATATTTGAGGTTACTATTTTTGCGCTATGCTAGTGCCCGAATGCGTTATTTAGGAATGACTAGGCATTTATTTGATCGTAAGATCTTAACAGGCATATACGTTACAAAGAACTCTCAGGCTTGAAACAACAATGTGGGATCAGAAAAACAATGTCTCGTCAAGAATCGATTCTACAACACTCGGCGCAGTACCAAGTAGCAGGCATCCGTTTAAACCACTATGCCAACTGCCTTGTTATAACCACAATATAATTACAACACGCTTTAATTACTTTACCTTGTTAGTGTATGTGGGTCAAATCTTGCAAACTGCTTTACAAACGTGTTATCCCACAGCTCTAATTTGCATGTTGGTTCTGTTCTATAGTAAGCAGGAGTTTGATTAATCGAGAGCTCCAAAGCACCGAACTTACAGACATAACAGTGTAGACTTTAAAAGATTATTTTATTAGTGTATCTTTTATTTTCGACTGCACGGTTGACGTAGTGGTTTAAGGGGCCGCCTCGCCGCTTGACTGTAACCCGAGTGTTGTGGGATCGATTCCCACTCGAGAACATTTTGTGCGATCGATAAATTGTTGTTATTGGTTGCTACTACGTATCGGTAAAGTCTCCGCGGCACAGGATTTATTCCTAGTGCAGGAGTGGCTATATTGCGTATTTTTACGACCCTAATGTCTTAATATTTTTTTACAATTTCTGGATAGAGATAACCTACTAGTTAACTTCGTAATTATTTCAAATCAAGTCATATATTATTTCTTATTAAACAAAATCCTTCTTAGTTACAGGAGTATGCGAATATTGCCTTTGAAGTTTTTAGACAGTTTTAAATAAATGCGAGCGTAGCAACAGCCATCGATATAACCTAGTCACGGCAAAAATTAACATTTTCACATAAATTCTTTGCGCGAATCTTGAGTAATAAATCATTCTTCATAATCCCCAAGTAAACATGTCTGTTTGTCCGCATTTAGATACTTTATTCAGTTCACATGAATACTTAATTTTAGGTTATTCACGCGAATATAACTTGTCCTACATCTAGAGATGTTTTTGGAGAAGAATTCTTCGGGGCACACTTTTGAATGAAAATACGTCAGCGTTTCGACACAATATACGTCTATGCAGTGACGTAAGAAGCGTACATTTTTTTATAGTAATTGGCGGCAAATGGTCAGACGGATCGCCTGATGGTAAGCAATTACCGCCGCCCATGGACACAAGCAACACCACAGGAGTCACAAGTGCGTTGCCACCCCTTGAGGTTGGGAAAAAGGATAGGATAAGGAGTGGGATGAGTGGATAGGGCCTCCGGCACTCTCACTCACCGAACGAAACGCAACAGTTAGGTACTGTTACTTTACGTCGATTTTCTGCGAGAGGGTAGTACTTCCCCGGTCAAGCCGGCCCATTCATGCTGAAATCAGCAAAGCTCTACTACATATTATTGTGAGGTTGAACGTTTTGTTATCGATTTACAAGTTATTGCGCTACGCGACCAACGATCATCCTCCTAGCGTTATTCCAGTTGCAATTCGGGGTCCATTTACTTTTCTGACCGGATTCGACAGAAAATAAGCTTTTTACAGAGTGACTGCCTCCGCAACCCAAAGGCATAACTAGCAATATTCCATAGTTAACTGTTGTAATTTCATTCAGAAAAACTGACTTCCCACAATGTCTGTCAAAGATCTTTATGACAGTCAGGACCGACAGCTTAACGTGCCCTGAGGCACAGGGCAATAGATAATTACCAATTCAGCTACGCCACCAACTTTACCGATACGCGACGGATTTCCCGCCAGATGTAAGGCGTTCCTTTTATAATGGTTGTCATAAAAATATCATATTCTGTCGCATCCAGGTACGATGATGGCCTCAATATTTGAAGATAATAAGGCTAAGAAGAAACATCTACAGAATAAGAACAAATACCGGAATCGTTCTATGAAATGGAGAATGTCTGCCAATTAGTGTCAGGTTAATTAACTTCGATGCCAGTTATTCAGCGGGATAGTAGTTCACATTCAATAAGAAAATAAATACTCATCTATTTCTAACATTCTTCTTTTTATTTTCGTTCGACTTTATGGCCAGCTCGATATCATGATTTGAGGCCATCTGAAGGTCTCCGATATGGCCTAAAGATTGCTGTCTTGAGGTAGATATCGGCACGGCTATACGTACTCTACAAAACACGGTAGCGCTGTGATATATATGTAATAATAAGCGGTCATCCATCCGAGTAATGACCTCTAACACCGTTCCTTTACTTTGCCGATCTGTTACGAATGGAAGTCAAGTCGAAAGCGCTACATAAAAAAATGGCTATAAAATGATTAGTTCATTTATTTTAAACGCTACTCTACAATAGATTTAATTCTTTGTCGCCGACGATAGTGGAGATACCAACACACTGCCATGCAGAGGCATGGCTCTCTGTGCCTCGGAGAGCACGTGAATCCGTCGGTCCCATCTGTCATTCATGAGGATCTTTGACAGTCATTATAAGGAGTCAGTACCTAGAATAAAACTGACACTAGTCTAAAGCATGGAATATAGCCATCCCTTCGGGTTGCAGAGGTCAAACAGGCAGTCGTTCTGTGAAAAAGCTAATATTAAGCCAAATCCGAATAGACTAAAAAGCCGACCTCGGGTTCTAACTGGGTTAACGCTATGAGGATGATGATCTTTGTCGCGGAAGACTTTACGAATATTCGATTAACACAAAATATATACAGATTCTTTATAACAATATGTTGACCACACGAGACGAGACTGCCTCGTTGGTCTCGCGGCATAAATGTGCGCGTGGGAATGGGTGGTCTTGGATTCGATTCCCGTGTCGGGCAAGGTTTTATTGGGTTTTTCCGTTAGGAAATTCTCAGTAGCAGCACGGATTCTGGTTATGTGCCTGGTGCGGCAATAGGCTCGCCCCCTATTACGTGGGACTAAAATAAATCTGGCGAAAGGTAGGTGTAGCATTATACATCTGCCTACCTCTTCGGAGATATCGGCGTGAGACTATGTATTTATGTTGATCACACAAGTAGACAAGTAGAGGATGCCCACAGCTAAGCTTGCTCATTTATTTTTATTTAAGCTTGTATTATACGTACCTACTTATAAAATATAATGTGCATCGTTTCTCGTCTTAGACATAAATATTTCAAGCTCCTACGTACTCACCAAATGTGTCTAGGTATAAACAAAATTATCGCGAATGTAACTAAGATTGAAGAACACTTTATTTCATTCAGACTTAATATACAAATTCTTAGATTACATAAGATTTTGATAAGTTTCAAGATGTTTTTAGATTACACATTGCTCAGGTATATTTATTTTCTGTAGACGGCAGACAACCAAAATAGCATATTTTATAGTACAGAAATAAAAGCTTTTTATGATATGTTTTCTGCTCACCACTAAGAATATAAAGTGTAAGAATTTATTTTGAAATATATTATTAAAATGCTACAAGACCGTATTTAAACTTCTCTTTGAAATAGATACAGCCACCTTCGATTTAAAATTGAACAATCTCTTATTAGTAAAGTATAGTTACAATACGTAAACGATTTGACTACCTTTTTAAAAAAGTAAGTTACTAATGATATGAACCATTATTCCCGGCCAAGTGCATATCCAGCCACGCATAATGTAGGGTTCCATAGTTCCTTACCCAGTGACCTAAAGATAACAGGACTCAAGGACATTATTCATTAATTTATGGCTCGCAAGTATAAGTGTAAGTTAATTATCTATTACTCGATTTTTAATAGCCTATACAAGAAAGGGAAAGATTTGGGGGAGGCCTTTGCCTAGCAGTGGCACATGCTGGGCAAAGATCTCTAAATCTTTCCGCGGTTTCTTGTCGGATGCAATCTCAATTCAACTCTTGTGGTAGACATCTATTACTCGTTCATTACCCATTCTATAAAACAAACATTACTAAATTGCTAGTATCACCGTGATATTTTATTTTTATCTTTCCTTAAATCTCATAATCCCGGCCGCAGTTAATCACGCAGAGTTCAAGCGGAAGCTTAAGAGAAAAAACTTAGGAAATTTTTACGTATTAACGCTCTCCTTACTTATCCAAATGATTAATGTTCGGAAACTCCACGGGTTCGTATAGCTGAACCTAATTCACCAGTTTACATGGTCAATCAAAGTTATTAAGAACTTTCACATGAGATTTTTGTAGGTTTATTTGGCTGGATGGCGTTTCTTTTGTATGTTATGTAGGTAACTGTAAAAGAATGGATGGAAATGATAATTGTTGAGAGTTATGTCATATTTTTCAGTCTCTTTTGTTTTAATCAAGGACTAGTGGTGTTGAATTTATTATACTGCTTGTACAGACAAGATCAAAACTGTGCTTATATAGCCAATGAAATTGTAGAAACAGCAGCGATTTAGTTTTTGAGACATCGTTTTTTTAAGACATCGCCTTCAAGAGACGTTACAAATATAGATACGAAGAACACCTAAACTCGAAAAACTATACTTAATGTCAAAATCAATAAATATCGTCTCAGCATCTTTTGCATCTTTTATATTACATAAATACAGCTCCAATCTTTTGAAAATTCAGTTATACTTTGGACTCCAACGTGATAGGTACTATAATTCAAATGAATGAAAATATTCTCATTTTATAAACTAGGATTATCTTTTTTAAATAAAATTATACAATGTGACGTGTCGCTGCAATGGTGTCATTATTCGATAAACAGGTGGGTTAGTAATCAGTAAATAAAAAATGTAAAATAATATTCACGAAAACAGAAAAATACAAATAAAATAAATATTAAATAAGATGTCACGCTTCTCTTTGACAACTGGTTTTTCCTGTGAAAGGAGGTCGACGCCCATCACTTGAGTTATTTTTGCATTAGGTGATACTAATTTGTTTGTTTGATCCCTAGGTACACTACGGCTGACGAATCATGACGGGTCTGAAGCTAGCCTTTGCTAATTACCGCGCATGTATACTCGTGCACAGCCGTGTGGTTGACGGCATAGAATACAAGTGTCACCACCCCCTATCTTCCCGTGGGTGTCGTAAGAGGCGACTAAGGGATAACACGATGCAAATACCATCTTTGCGTAGAGACGGAAAACTCGACATCAAACCCTATACGACTGCCTCGTTGGTCTCGTGGCATAAATGTGCGCGTGGGATCAGGAGGTCCCGGGTTCGATTCCTGGGTCGGGCAGTGTTATTGGGTTTTTCTGTCAAGAAATTCTCAGTAGCAGCACGGAGTCTGGAAATGTGCCCGGTACGGCAATAAGCTCGCCCCTTATTACGTGGGACTAAAGTATATCTGGCGAAAAGTGGGTGTAGAAATACACCTCTGCCTACCCCTTCGGGGATAAAAGGCGTGACGATATGCATGCATGCATGCATGTATACTCGTGTAGAAAACTGTTATTGCCAGACTTTATATAATTTTTATACAAGTAGTATTTTATGATGAATGCACCTCACCTGACAATAGGTAGTGGCAGTTATTTTAACCGGAACATACACAATATTAAACTAAGGTCTACAAACAGTACTGGATACGATGGTGTATCAACTAGGATAATGAAAACCGTGTCTAATAAAATATCAAATCCAATGAGCCACATAATTTTCGGTATTATGCAGGGAGTAGTTCCCACGAAATTAAAAAGGACCATAATAAAACGGCTCTTTAAGAAACATGATAAACATAGTACGACTCGTTACAGACCTATAGCATTGATTCCAGTCATATCCAAAATATTTTAGAAGGTTATCCATAAGCCTGTTGAACAATCGGAAACAAAAGAAACTTACCTGAATGCTGCAGTTTTTTTTTGAAAATTGCTTTGACAAATATTTTGATTGATTTTTCTTTAGGTAGATGCATCTTTTAAGCTGCAATTAAGAATGCGCGCGTGTTGTATTCCAAAAATTGTTATAAGTATTTGGAACATGGCACGCATAGTATTTACCCATGTATAAGTATCCATGGGTGCATAGGACCTCTATAGATCATTATCTTAAGATATATGTTTTATATATTTGCAGAGATTTATATATTTTATCTTTATATATTTGTAGAGAAGAGAGAGAGAGATTTATAGATTTATATATTTGTAGAGAATTTAATTTACAATAAAAATCTCGTTCACATATTCTTTGTGCGGCCAATAGTTTACCAGATAATAAAATCAAACTATGTGCATCTGCACTCTTTCCAAGATGGCGGCCGAGAGACAAGAGGTACGTGCCCACAAATTTGAATCAAGCCCTGCCCACACATCGGTAAAATAAAATTGCATCGTCTGATAAATGCAACCCCAAATGTAACTTTTCAATGGACTATAAATAGTATAAATACTTTTGTCATCGTCTGTACTCAAGACAGAGATAGTAAAACTAATACTTAGGTGTGACAGAGACACATTATGTCGCACCGAAAACGTCAAAAGTAAAAAAGAGATGTCCAATGTACTTGTTTGACGATAAATTTAATCGATTTTTATTGATATCGATTAAAATTAATTAGAAAAAATATACGGGTATTCAATTACATTAAAGATTTTAAATGTGTTTCAACTCTTTTCATTTATGTCATCGTTAATAAATAACCGATGATATAAGTATATCTGGTCTTTAAACCGAGAAAATAAATGTTATTAGATTTGTTATTTTACTAAAAACAAAATCTCACTATATTGCTCGGTTTAATAAATCTATTTCATTTTATATCTTATACTTAGAACTTTTATTATTAAGTAAAACAAAAATAAATGAATTCAAAATCAATTATAAAACTAATCGATTTAAATTTTTGATTGAATAAACTATTAATTTGTATTTACATAACGTGCATCACTGGCCCAGACTATCGCCCCGCGCACCCCGCTTCTTGCCACCGCGTTGTTCCTAAAAAGGATTACTGCGCCGCCTTCTGCGCGAACTTCAGACTCGCCATCGTTAAACGGAAGTACTGTACTTAATATTATAAATTTCAAAGTGTGTATGTATGTAGGTATTTATGCATGTATGTTCCGTTTTCATGCTCTAACGGCTGAACCGATTTTGTTGAAATTTAATATAGATATATATTGGACCATGGCGACCGACATATGCTACCACTAGTGGTAAAAATTAAACTGCGAGGGATTGTAGGGAGGGTCAAAGTTTGTAGGGCACAAATCTAACTGTTGGAAGTCAGAACGCATGCGCTGTAAAATTGAGTGCTGCGCATGTGCTATCGTATATCTGTCAGTACTGTCGCGTCATAGATATTGTCATCAGCCTGGCGCAAGTTCCTAAGAAAAACCGAATGTATGAAACGTGCTATGTTTTTAATGGCTACTATTATATGTATAAAACGTGAAGATAGCATCCTTCACTATGTACCCTTGGAACAGTATTCTTTCAAAGTTAGACGGGTTATACGTACATCACCGCCTTGGCTGTCAATAGTGTCAAATGTCACAACTGTCACATTATTATTCAGATTGAAATTTGCCGCGTTTTGTAGTTTGTTTATAAAACGTAAAAAACATATTGTAAAAGTGCTTTGTGTATACCAAATAAATGTGATTTTACTCTTCTAGTGTTAGTGTTACTATATTTATTTGATTAGCATTGAAAGGAGCGCAATGAAAACAAGCAAAATAACGTGCGAAATATGGCATACAACTACATGCAGCGATGAAAAAAGGGTAGGTATTTATGGCAAAATGTCCCTAGATAAAGATCAATGAATATTAATTTATAATGTTATATAATGTGATATATTTCAATGAAACGTAAAAAATAAGGAAATATTCTAAAGTTTCATATCCTAGTACTTTGTAGGTAAACAATAGTGCTGCCTGTCAGTTATCGATAATTCGTTATTAGAAATTGGCACAAGGACTAAAAATTCTATTCTTTTTTTCTTTTTAAATGTAAAAATGGGTAGCTGTTACTGGAAACCAAGACTTGATTTATGTGTCCATTGAAAAATTACATCAGTTGAACTACATATGTGTGTGGCAATCATTTTAAGCCGAAAGACTTACAAAAAAAGGGAACTCAAGTCAGAAAAACAGCTGTGCCTTGTATCTATAGACATTTCTTTAAATCCTATTACAGAAGAAATGTTGAAAACCTTTCCATTACATGTACATACATATATCTTGTAGTCCTGCGTATTTTTCTTCGCTAATCTAGAATAGATTTATAGAATAGGCTAATTTGTTTGAATAAACACATAAATATTAAATACAGCTTTTATTTGTGTTGGAAAAGTATAATTCTAGTCGAAACATAATTATAACTATTTCTTACCGAATATTATCGATATCGATATTTCGTTAATCACTAGAGGGTACATCCCTATATTGACAAATATGACAATGCTGACAACATAAAAACGATGTCAATTAGTATCTTTATGTTGGTACGAGTTCTCCCTGCACGTTTCATACAAAGCTGAAAGTCTCGCATGATCTATGGCACATCCGCCTCTTCTTACGTAGTATTTGTATACTCTTTGATTGTCATATCAAAGTAAATATGAAAGTATTCGTACAATATAGGAGATTTGTGTAACCCTGAATATAACGCGCGCGAAGCCGCGGGCAAAAGCTAGTATTTTCATAATTATCCTCACTATCTTTAAATCTTGTACTATCACCATCATAAAGCTTAAAATTTGCTCCAAATATCTTCTTCGTTCATTGTAAGCCTATAACATAAATACGAATGCCTGTTTGCTTCTGACACTTTCTTACCTTTACTACTTTAGCGATGAACATATTCTTGCAGAAGCCTGTATGCAGACACACACTGAAAATGACACAGAAAAGAGTACAGGGTATCCATAGACACACAACCCAAAGCTGTGGACAAAATCTAACTAATCATTTTTTTTAATACAACTCCCGCACTAGGAACAAATCCTGTCTTGGGGGGACCAACGGACACAATAAAACACCCAGACTTGAAACAACAATTTATGAATCACACAAAAAGTTGTCTCGTGTAGGAATCGAACCCACAACACTCGGCGCAGTGTCCAGCGGCGAGGCGACCGCTTTAACCACTACACCAACCGTGCAGTCAATGGCATACATGTTTAAGTTCCTCATACTCCAATACTAAATCGGGCTTACAAAGGACGCAGAAAATTTAATCAACAATTTCCACCTGAGCGTTTTCCATACACAAAAACAAAGATGTTACACACGCGTTGTTTTCCTTTACGCCCATACATCTTCTGCGGAGTTCATTAATCTAATTACTATGCCCGAGGGCCTACATACATAGGTACATGTGTAAACACTTATCTTTATAAGCGAAGTATGAAGAATATTGGAGGGCAATGTGACCTTATTTTTTGGACACCCTGGTGTGATAGAATAAGTAAAAATATAGGCGATGTTATAGGTAGGTACACTAGCTTTCAACTACGTGATCTACAATAGATGCACTGGAGTTTTTTGAAACAGACTTTAAATTCTTAATAAACCTACTAGAAAATTTAAAGGTGCCTACGTTGTAGGAACCTCAATGAATAGATTATAATTTGCCATAGATTTATAAGTTTAAAGCATTCCTAAACAAATCTTGTACTTCAGAGGACTTATAATACATACAAACAACAGACTCAGAGACATTTATTCCTAGTCTGCGATACGGAATAATAATATTTGGATTTCACAAGTATTGCCTCGTCTTATCATATGGGTAACAAATCTACAATCACTGAACATGTAGGTACAACACCATTCATACAGTCTGCTGCCCTTATTGTAGATGCTGTCTTCGCAAAATAGATATTTGAGACCATCAGCAAAGCTGCGCAGAAAACCAAGTCGTATTATTACAATCAACATTTACAATTTAAACCAAAAAGTTGAAAACATCTTATCATGTTTGTAACGAATAAACTAATATCAAAAGAAATCACCAGGTTATTAAACTTTTATTTTTTGACAAATTGCTTTTGATTATTTTACGATACCGAAAGCTTTATAAGGACAAGTTTATATTATTTTAATCCAAAATAAAAGACAATAAAAGGTGATGATAATTAATGGCGGAAAATAAACATCGAATAAATAAAAAAATATCAGCAGTAGACCAGTTTAGTGTTGGTATTTTTAACGCAATTTACTTCGCATGACCACTGTTATAGAACCTCAATACAATCTGGACAGACGACTAACCAAACTCGCCATGTTTTTCTCAACGATTCAACTATCATTCATTAATACGCGCGATGTAACAAATAATGTACAGTACACCTATTTCCTAGTCAAATATATTAAGAAAATGACGTATATTTCGGCCTTTACGAGCCGCTACACACAATATAATTATATAAAATAACAAACATCCCATCTTAAAGCTCTACATTGATTAACCTCATCAATCGTTTGATCCCTCAATAATACGTTATGAGGCTCCAACCAGCCTCCATATAACTTTAAGGCCTTTAATCTAATCACCACTCACTCAATCCCAACATTATTTAAACATCAAACGTACAAATTAACGACATTAAAACGAGCCTCCAGGCTTCAATCTTGGCTGAAAATGAAAATGTCAGGCTTTTTATTTGCAATAAAGGAAATAAGGCGCTTGTTGAAAAGGAATGTCACGGATGTATTATATTTAGGATTTCCGTTTCCCGTCGCCGTCATTTTTGGATTCAAAGGTCGAACCGAGATGCTGTTTTGTTATTTTTGATTTTGTTTCTTTATTGACGGTTATTTTTATTTTTATAAAGATAATATTTATTTTGATTAAGGGCCAGAGTTGCCACCTCTAAATAAAAATTATCATTGAGATAAATTGACAAAAATAGAGCAATATTTTTATCATGTTACCTACTTACAAAGTAATTTAAACGAAGCAGCTGAAATTCTTAAAAAATAATATGAATGTTTTAATCTAAATTCTAGCGGGCAATTAGTTCGTAATCTTTTTACAATTTTATTGATAAAATAATGGGATAAGGTAATAATATAGCTCTAGGCATACAAATATACTTCATCACTTTTGTATTTCTAGATCTATTCAGGATATATTAAGGCTATTTAGCGGTATATAACTATTTATGTGCTTATATGATATATCAAAAATATAACGTTATGCCTAATAATTATCATCATCATCGGCCCTGTATATTAAATGTCGCACTGCTGGGCACGAGCCTCTTCTCACTATGAGAAGGGTAAGGCCATAGTCCACCATGCGGGCAAAGTTGGCAGACTACACATGACTTTCGAGAACATTATGGAGAACTCTCAGACATGCAGGTTTCCTCACGATGTTTTCTTTCTCCGTTTAGCAAGTGATATTTAACTATTTTTTATATTTTACCTAACATAACGATAAAAAACAGTATCTCACTTGTACCAATTGTAATAGTGTGTGCACAATTTACCTGTATTTTGTGACAATAAAATAAAACAAACTAAATTAAATTTATAACATGGTTACGTCCGTCATGTCCGTCAGATATGCCATAATAACGTGACCTCACCTTTGATATTAAACCTTCATCATGACAAGTGTTAACCTTGCTCTATTTAACTTTGTAGACAAAGATCCTGTAAACTGTACTAGAAAGCAAAACTCGTATAGATTCTATGACATGTCTTGAATGAAAAGAACTATTATAAAATGAAATTTAAGAGAAGAAACTTCAAATTTATTAGGCATATAATAATTAGGACAGAGATTTACTGGTTGTGTAACGTGTACTTAGACTATTTTGCCATAAATTATGTAAAGCAATCGTCAAAATCGCAGAACAAACTGGTTGGTTTACGACCTACTGTAAAACGTAAAGATATTCCAAATAAAGGCTGCTTAATTAAAGCACAGTAATATTTCTGTTTTTGCAGGGCATTCAGAAGTCTTAGTAATTCTACATTGTCTGCAAAAAAGTCTGCTAAAGCGATATTAGGGAAGAATGCAAACTTTTTTGGATCTAATATACGGCAACATATCCAGAAATAACCCACATGACGTCAAATCTTGAATTATTAAGCATAGCGTATAATCATTATCCTTCTAGCTAGTCCCAGTCGTAAACCTGGCTCCTCTTTCTAGTCTAACATGATTTGTCTGAATATTAGCATTTTTACAGGCGGGAAGCGGAGGTCCGGCAGGCAGTAGCAGCAGGCAGGGCCTGTCTGACCTCCGTCACCCAAAGTGGTAGCGATGTTTTATGGTTCTGTTCTATAAATAGATACAAACTAGCATCATGTTCATCACATAAAAATTTAGCTAAGCAGGCACGATCACTAACAATAGTAGCAACAAGCAAAGCAAGGCTTTTTCAATAACTATAAGGATAACGGAAAATATTACAATAGAACTTAAAGAAGTGGCAAGAAATTACTCATATACATTAAGAATTTATAATTTCAACCGACAGTCCATTAGGCCTATCCAGTCCACTCCCACATCTTTGTATAAGAATAGTTTCATCTGCATTAGTACCGGAGGCCTACACAGAGGGCCTAAGGGTTCCCTTAAATAGATTGCCGGATCTCAGTTTGTTACACAGAGGGAACCTTTTTTGAGGTACGTTTGACGTACAGCCGTGGTATGCAAGTGGGAAGACCCGAAGTCGTTGACGGAGTGACCCAATTCTAAAACGGCTGGTTACGTTTTAAAATTTAAATGTAGCTACCGCAAGACACTATATAATTATAATGTAGATTACACAATCCACGTCATATTTTTGTTATTTTGCAACACTTTCATTTCCCAAACATGACTTTTATCACATTTCATACTAAGAAAACGTTAATTCTTTACTGAAGTACTTAATATATAAGTGCAGGTCTTATAGAGATCGTATGGATGGATATAGATTTGTAAAAAGTACAGACAAATCTGCAAAATGGATTGTTTTTGAGCATTATATATGCATTTGAAATGTTCTATTGTCAGCTAAATAATAATATTAAAATCTCCTGTGACTAGCATCGAGCTTAGCTGGCAAAAACGTCGGAACAAAAAAAGGTATCCTTTATAACATTATGTATGAATTGAGCAGTTAGCCGGATAATTATGACTGCATCACTGGCAGTAAGCGATGATAAGGAAGTTGCCTTTATTTAGTGTTCTAGTCAAAATCAAAATCCCTTAACGAATATTCTACAAATCATTTTGATTTTACATTTCTACTTCTGTGGGTTTAAGTTACAATTGTATAGAAGCGTCAATATTTCCTTATAACGTCACAAATTATATTATGTTTGTGCTAAGAACCCTCTTAAGCGCCTTTCAAGCATTCATAAGATATTTCTGTGAATTTGACTCCCAGTATACAGAGTGGCCAAGTCGAAGCATTTATATTGAAGTCATGAATATTACATGGTAGTGATTGCGACAATAAATCTTCTTGTGTCATACGTAACTGAGTACAGCATCCAACGGACTACTATCCCGTGGATTCATTTCGTTACTATGACTGGCTAATACCTTTTGTATATCATTTTATGGAAATCAAGGAATGTAAACCAAATAATAATTATTAAATTTAATATCAAGCCATATCAGATTAAACTGATCCCGGTAAAACTAACAACAAATGGAACAAGGAAGTTAAAAACACGGATCCAAATACAATAAGGTAATTGAAAGACCGAGACGACAGTATTCAACACGAATAAACGGTAACGCATGATAAAGCAGAATATTTTACTTTCACGCATGACGTAAATTATATTTACCGTCAAAATAGTGAAGGCGCCACATTTGGAAGCCGTTCCCGCGTGATTCCTTAACAATAATCGGATGCAAATAAAACCTTGATATTGGCGTAACGAACGCAAATATTGTGTGTATTTCAACGTGTCTCGTACACGTTACTATTGGTAAGGGTGCGTACGGATATGTCTTAATGTTTGTACCCGATTTGTATAAGACAGAATTATTTTTTTTCAAATTTTTGGTCGATGACAATGATGAATAGTATTGCTTATTAAAAAGTATTTATTTTCTAAGACAATGTCAAGAATATGCAACTTGGCTGGAAGATGGATGGATTGATGGGAATAAGGCGATTGACAGACCAAAGTAGTTAAGCCACCATTTCAAGTATTATTAGATTTTGAGACCACAAGCTAAGAGAGAAAGTATTTGTAATAGAACGCAGATGCTAAAAGTATGAAAAAATACTTATAGATATAAACCAAAGATAAAAAAGAAAAGAGGCTACTTTTATCTATTCATCCGTTTAATTTGTTATATATTATGTATACATAAATATATCACTTAAAAGTATCCCTCAAAACGAACAAAACTTAGGCCAAATTCACGAAGATTGACCTTTTACCATGGACCACCTAGTAATGTGTGCCTTCTGTCACTAAAACGCACATTACGATACATATTGAACTGTCAACCTATTATTATCCACATACAGTACGCCCAATAAGAACAATAAAGGGAAGATTGTGATATTCCGATAGTATAGATACTATTGACAGTGGAGTCAGTGAAGCGAAAATCTTATCTTTATGTTGGCACCACTAAACCCTGTGACCCGGAATTAGACGGTCGCTCTGTGAAGGAAAATATGTCTGTACGGATTAACGCGTGTCGGTGGCAATAGGTGAGATTGAGGAAAATCTATTAATGGAAATAACAGGAATGGAAACAATGAGCAATATTTGTCGCTGACATATGGAAGAAGGAAGAGTATAAATGTAGCGTGTATTGATAAAGTTTTTCAGTGGAATATTAAACAAGCATGCATTTGCTGTAAAAACATATGTACCTACCAGATAATGAAATATAATTTTTTTGTAAAATTATTTGGTATTCTTGTCTTCTGAATAAAAAGATTATGATAGAGGGCGACGGCCGCAGTTTTGGTTGGACCAGTGTATTATTTTTGGAGATATGGTGAGAGGATCTCACGTATATCTCGTAAAATACACAAGACAAATAAGCTCATCGTGGCAGGTGGAGACTGGGCAGTGGAACCTAAGTGTGTGAAAAGGCATGCGTCGGCACGCGCGTTGGCCTAAGCAAACGGTGTTTAGAAGATAATCTCTATAATTTATGTACGACTGGCGTACATAAATTATAGTGCAGAAAAATCAGTTTTAATGTACTTTTGTTTATAATCTGAGAATGAAAGTGTAATGAAAATTAAGGAGTAACAGAGATTTCTGAAAATCTTATTAAACTGTCACTGGCCAGATTTTCGGTTGAATATGTTCTGAAGTAGAGAAAGAAAACTATTAATATCTGATTTAACATAGTAATTTCTTTCTTACTTTTTGGTTTTATGACGAGACATCACATAATCTTATAAGGTTACAGTTTTTTTATAAATCGCAAACATTCAAGAGTACAAGAAACAGTCAAACTTCTTTCGTATTCATAGTATTATTATGTTAATTTGAACATTATTAATAGGTTTACTATTACTCTTGAAGTCTAAAAACTATTTTTCGGAGGTATAATCAATTCTCGATATGACTTAAAATAACTATCAACTACCAACAGACGTATTTGCAGAACCTCACACGAGTGTATAAGGTTTGCTTCAGTCAGGAATTTATTTGTCCATGATTTATGATGTTGCCAATCCGACCTATAGCCTAGTCTATGGTTAAAGTTTTTCACGCAGGCAGTTGTGAAAATGTCTCATATATATTCGAGTAGCTTTTTTCTGTGACTTGGCTCGCATATATTGGTAAAAGTGTGAAAGAATAAAGCGTGGATACTCTTCCAACTAGACGAAGGATACTCTCAATATATATGTATATAACTACAATCAAGCTTGGTGATCATGTGTGGTGGACTGCAGCCCCAAGGAAGTAAATCTGATCTTGAATATAATAATTGCATATGAGAACTTTTTTTTGTTAGATGTCACCGGTTTTGTTTGTTTTCACCATCGTATGATCGACGACCTCAGTTTTTGCTACCGCTACAAAATTATACTAGTAAGTATTACTAGTATAATTTTGAAAACAGTTTATATACCGAAACCTTACATTAACTTCAGCCCTGTTTGTGTCTTTTTCTTTTTTCTCTACGCTGGATATGGGCCTCTTCTCGTTATCAGAATGTTTAATAGGTACTTGCCTGATTTAATACTAACTTTCATCTTCCCTATTATCTTGGGAAAAGGAATAGAGCTTATGATTAATCCTAGTTTTCTAACAAGCTCGCTATTTAATTTTGTCAAAACGGGTTAGGCGATTTATCTTTAAAAGCTTAACTGACAGACTAACAGACTTTCCTATTTTGCAATATTAGTATGGCCTTATATATATCTTTACCGGATAATTGACTCAGAAACTAGGTATTGGTTTTATTGTGGCCGTAACTTTGGACTACATGGCTCTGTTTGTCTGTCTATGAATATAAGAGAAATATGACTGTCCAATAAATTGTTTGCCTAATGTTTTACGAGACTTTGACTACCTCGTTGATTTCGTGCATACACAAATGTTACGAGACGTTTCAAATTCTTTTTAAGTAAGGAAGTAAATTGTAGACGGTTAACGTAGGACCAGGTGATGAATATTTGTACATGTTTTTAAATGTATGATTACTATACGTACATATCTAAGCATTACAAAATTAAGTCCCCGGGCGTCTTGTCTGGCTGTTTGAACGTGTTAACCTCAAAAGCACCAAACAGATTTTTGTACGGTTTTCATCAGTGGATAGGATGATTCCTAAGAAGGGTTTTGGTCTATAATTCAAGCAGGTTAAATTATCGTGAATTGACACATGGCCTGAGCTAAACATCAGTGCGGAGTCGCGGTAAAGTATGCTGTCTGCAATGCACGTTGTACGGGTTGTCGACGGAGACCGCGGTGGTTACAGTATATTAATATTCCTTGAAGCCTTGAAAGGGTCTTACACTGCCTGTCCCAAGAGGCAGGAGAAAAGCTGTAATTTGAGTCTCCACCGTAAAGAAATACAAACTTCCTTTCTAATAACGATTTAGAAAAAATCAATATCATTTTGCACGGTATCCAAATTTACTTCAAGATTAAACAAGGCTGTCCTCCACTTTCTTCATCAAATTCTCTTAGAACAAAGCCATTTTGAAAAACGTCGGATCTACCCAAATATTTAATTTACTTCGCATTTTATACTATCATTACAACTTGAATATAACTCCGTCTCTGCATAATGGTGATCATCTTATTTTATGTAAATTGGTATTAATAATTTTTTGATAATTATCAATGGCACCATTTTCTTGCGTTATGAAGACTATAAATAAAAAGTGTCGTTTCGTTTTACGGTATTTTTTATTGAAACGTAAAACGTGAGTGCGGAATTAGTGACTTTTCTTTGTCATAGCGAAGATAACGCGACGATGTTTTAAGTGAGAAAGTAAGTAGAATACTTGAACATTAATAGCTACTGGAGTTCATTGGCGATTAAGTTTTCAACAAAAAGATGGCGTTTTGGTGATTTGTGTAGGCTGTAAGTCTTACTCTATGTATCTGAATGTAAGAATTTATTGGATTTTGTGTACCTACCACGTTGGTCAAGCGGCAGTATATTACATGAATGCCGAGTTGAGTCCGGAAAGTACTGAGATGGTATTCCTTACTGATGTTTTCAATCAAGTATTTTAGAATTTGGAATTTGCTAGAATCTGTTTTTATTTTATACATATAAATAAAATGTAAAAGTCTGTCTCTGATTTTAAAATAACTATGTGTTTTCAAGTGCATATAGTTAGTTACACAATCCTAAGTCCTAAACAACCCTTTTTAACATTTTTTTGTCTGTCTGACTGATTTTCTGTTTGTCCGGGGCAATCTCTGGAATGGTTGAACTGAATCAAATGAGACTTTCTCTGGAAGGTAGAGGACTTTATACCGCTACATACAGGCTACGGTATGACCCGGTAGGTGGCGCTTTGGTCATGATATCTATCTATATATAATAATATATAAAAGCAAAGGGTCAATCATCATGAAATGTGGAAAAGCGCCGGCCGTATAGAGATTTGATTTGCCAGAGAGAATTATAAAATGTAACTTTTATCTGCGTGCAAAGCCGAGGGTATCAGCTAGTTTTTAATAATGAACTCGGACCAAAAAGTATGTTGCAGTGTTCCAAGTTTGTATGGCGCAAATAACACGAAACCGTAGCTGCGGAACTTTTATTGCAAAGTGATTGTCCGCAATATAATGATTTTTATCTGTCTTGACCCTGACTGCTAATTCGTAGGTTGTGGATTCAATTCCGACCAAGGGTTCTGTGTAATGAGCTCGTTGATTTATTCTGTGTTCGGATGTTATCATGTATAATCATTGTGTCAAACATCAAATTAATTAAAAAAAAATCCGTTTGCATAGATGTGAAGTTAAGATAATTTGCTATAGAACGTGCTCTGCCTTATTGGGAATCGGTTGACTGTGTGCAAGTCATCCTATGAAATAATTATAAAATCAACTTAATGGTGGTACTTACCGTTAGATCATCTAGTTCTTGCCATCAATAACCAACAAAAGTATTTATATTTTTCAGTATAGCATTCTCAAAAGACCAGACGAGCTTTTGCCATCTTTCTATCTTTTATGGCGTAGTAAATAGTTACAACAAACAATTTTGCCACCATCAATGTAACATCGGCCAACGTTTTTGCTGATTCAGCAAATCCCTTTTATGGCCGTTTTAAGGGACAACCATAGGATCGTTATATCAAAGAGATCATTCCACAATCTTTACACGGCGTAAATTCCTCTGAAAACGCTTCATGCGCAAACGCTTTGGTTGTTATATTTAAAACTAGATGAGCCCTCGGTTACACCCGCATTATTTTATATTATGTTACTGCTCCACTCCCATGTCTCATAGCGTGATGTTATATAATCTATAGCCTCCCTCAACTAATTGGCTTTCTAACAAGAAAATATTTTTTTAAACGGACCAGTAGTTCAAGCAAACAAGCAAACATACGAACAAACATACTCTTCAGCTTTATAGTATTAAGTATAGTTGTACCATTCCTTACAGCCTTTAAGCGTACCTCTACAGCCTTTCGTAACCCACTGTTAACTTAATTCTCTCCTAATTTCTTTCACAGGAACATTGACGCTGGCCAGACGGATGGGTATAGGGTTTGATGTCAAGTTTGATGACAGGTACTAGGACGATGACAATCATCACTGTCCTAACATCGTTATCCCGGTTGTATTCGTGACTTTTATTGACACTTTACACATACATGTACTTATATTTAATTTCGTTAAGAGCCTCATCATACTACTACATATTTACTTAGTAAGATACCTTGCTAGCATACAACTATTCTAGGTAAATAAAATATAGACGTGAATATAGAAGCTCCATCGATTTTTAAGTCACTTGAAAATAAAGTTGAGTCACTAAAAGACCCAACGAAATCAAGAGGCCGCAGTTTATTTAAACTTAAACTTGTAATATACAGAAGTGTCTTCAAAGAGTAGGGTTTCTTGAAATTGGACGAAATAGGGTCTCTGTTATAAATCATTTCAAAGGGCTGAAACGTAAGCGGTAGGCGTAGGGAAACTTTACAAACAATGTATAGTACAGAGATGTTCGTTCGTTGAATGGCGATAACAGTATTCAGTAGTAGTCCTATACAGCCTTAAGATTTCTTGTACTAGAGTCCACAGTTTTGGCAGGTCAACTGTGATGAAAAATAGCTTTTTGTTTTGTTAAATTAAGCGTCGATAGCGTAGTCGAGCAACCAAAAGACTTCTATGCAGAGGGTCTCGGGTTCAAACCAATGACTCTTTGAAATTATGTGCGTATTGTTTTTTTTTGTGACGTAGGAGACAAACAAGCAGACGGGTCGATTGATGGTAAGCGTTTACTGTCGCCTCGCCCATGGCAAACTGACCAGACATGTTGGAAGTCTGGTGTCGAGTGTCTCGTCTCCTCCGCAAGATGCTATAATAATATGCAATCTTTAATTTTTCCTTAGTCGTTTTTTTCGGTATGAAATAGGGTAATGACACTTTGTATACTTAATAATTCGTCACGACACTCTCAGAGGCTTAAAAAGTGTGCGCTATACTAAAAATAACGTTGTATAATAGAAAAGACGTATCTTATTTTCTTCGCGCCACAGAATTTCCTAAACACATTCTCAAGTGAGCACATAAAATCGCTTAGAAAGTATCAGTGCTTTCTTATAGATAGTTCGCTACGGTACCCATAAGATGTATGGTATCTGTTTGTTATCTCTCCCATATTATTTTTCAAGGGTAAAATAAGGGTCGTTTTAATGGATTCTTACGTAGGAAGAAATCTTATTTGCCACTTTATGAGCACCCATGAAAATTTTCGTAATTTTATTAATGTATCTGCTTGAAGTCTAAGATTATTTTGCTATATGTAGTTATATTTGTCTGGTCCACAAATTGTTGTTTCGAGACTGGGGGGTCCTTTGTTTCGATTGATTGAATCTTTGCAAAGGCTCTTCGTAACAAGATTTACGACCAGGGCAGGAATATTCTTTTTAAAAAGAAAATGGAATGAAATCACCTCTTTATACAAGTTTTAAGCTTAGGGAACTTAGGTCACTGAGTAACATGTCAAAATTAATTTACATAATTATATTACATATACCTATAGACTTATACAATATACATACAGGCGATATTCAAGACCTTTAAAAGTTAAAAGCAGAATTAGGCGAGGCCCTTAAAAAGTTTCAACATCGTATCCAAAGTCGTTCAACATTAAACGAGCATTTAGTAAGTAACGGTAAGAACAAATTAATACACATACACGTGTGCAATTCAGTTCGAAATAGTTGAACAGATTAGGGTGTTAACCCACGACCTTCGGGCGTATCAACCCAAACTCATTAAAGAATTGAGTTAACCGTCTAATTCAAACATATTTAGCATTAAGGTTAACGGGATTAAGGAAATTATCTGACGGTCCTTTGCTTTATAACAGTTGCGTTTACAATGTTTTATTATCACTTCTCTTGGAACAGATTTAGGATGGGAAAACAAACCTTTAGTTAATGTTTGAAATTGTATCTTTTGCTTTGATTCTCGTGAATTTCCTATTATTTAGTACAACGCTGAAGCCTGCTTGATACATTATTTGCTGTTTAAATCAATTGAAAATGTTTATAGTAGCATTGACTAGTCTGTTTGCCCAGTTAGAGAGCCTCACTACCTGAATTGTGAGCTTGATTCTCGTCAAGGACAACTTTTTGAATGATAAGTACCGTCTTTTGTTCTCTATCTCTGTGTAATTTATTAATATGCACAAGGAATACATATATAATCATGTTGGTCAGAAGAACAATTATCGTATTTTATATGACACCGAAACTATATTTTGAACGAAATGCGATTAGATCTTGAATTGACTCACAATAATTGGTATCCTGCTAACTAAGTTTAATGTCACTTTCGTCTCATTTGACAAATATAGTTCAACGATAACACTTTGTTCAATTAAAGATCTAGTCGCGATATAATTCAAGTAACGGTTCATTTAGAAGAATACCATTTATGAAATAAGTATGACACTGACATTATCATCAACATCATCATCAGGCTGCCGTAGTTCACTGCTGGATAAAGGCCTCTGCAATGGCACGCCACTGAGCCCGATTTTCGGCTCTTGCTCAGCCGCTGCTAACCACTTTGCGTATACCATTGGGATAATCGTGTTCTAGAGTGAAGACCGCATCTTGGCAAATAGAGTGTAGAAGGCCCTTTGGCTAGGTGGAGTGACTGACAATGACTATATCGAAGCTGAATTTTGAACTAATTTAATTACGACCTTACTTATACGGCCCTTACTTATCTAGTTACCATAGTTACTATTACATAGTACAAACTTTGCCTTTGCAATCAGTTAACCGACCAGTAGTCCGAGTGTCAGACCAGTAGAATTTATACGCAGATCACACAAACTATTTCGACTTAGATTCAAATCTACAACTCTACGGCTTAGTAGCGAGATGACCGCTTAAATCATTAGCTTCTCTGCAGTCAAAACTTGAATATCTCATTCAATTTTCGTCTCAATGATATATCGCAAGGCAAGTTTCGAAGCTCAATTATATAGGGCATCTATATCTCGAATGAAACTAATAGCGGCAATGTTTCAAGCTTCAGAGTTCCTGTTACGATCGTATACGGTCCTAGCATAAGTTTAAAGGCTTAAGGTTAGATTTTAGTGTGTATGTTGATAGGGAGAGCTATGGATAACGTATAATGGTGTTTTGTGACATGTTTTGTTTGGAATATCAGCTCTGAAAGCCGATCCTAGGATTTGGACAGACACCGACCCCGTATTATGAATGAAATGCGATTTGATTTTGAAATAACTCACTGAAAACTTGGCAGACGCCAAGCGCTTGACCAGCGTGATAGAGTATGCCCTCATCCCTTTCATAGTGAGAATTGGCCCGGGGCTAGCAGTGGACAGTTTATATACAGAACTGATGATTGATAATTAAATTAGCGGTTATCTTTGAAAATTTAGTGCGTTGTGCAATTTATACACATCAATAAATGTTTTTACAGGTGCTATCATTTTATTATGTAGGTATACATGATACTAATACATACTTAATAGAGTCATAATTTTTGTGAATGATTGCCTAGATAACTCCGTGGTGGTGCTGTTGAGATAAAGAGAATATTGCGAGTAAACCAGTGAGGGATGGCTAGTTGTTCAGAGTCTGGGCTTGAACTGGGTAAGGTTTGCAGAGATTAGTGGAAGCGATTAATTCATCCAGTCCTTAGCCCAGGGCAAAGGTCTGAATATATATACTGTGATTGCACAGTGATTATATTTCAACTTACCTAAGATCTTCTCTGATGATGTTCTGGAGTAGACCTATAAGATTACACTCATAATTTTGGCCAAAATGACAAGCAAATCGTTATAGCTACCAGTCCAATAGTTAGGGTTTTCTTCTAACGAAGTCCTCAGGACGCAAGCACGTGGACGGATTTGCACAACTTTACAAATGTTCAATAGTTCACAAATTTATCACAAGAAATTTATCAATCGCTCGCAACTCTGTCGGTCAACATCAATAGCGACAGTTGCAAGGTTATTAACCAATATAATTCAATTCCAAAACGCGAAAATTACAAGACACGGCGTATATATGCGCAAGACAACTTTTTCCGGACCCGACAATGAATGAAGAGTGAATGATTTGACAGTTCGTAGTGTGACCATAGTCAAAATTTACAATAGACAAAGTAACACGCTACTAAACTGATAAAATCGATTTAACTTATCATAAACAATGAATTGATTTCGAAAAATGAATTGATTTCATTCTAAATTAGTAGGTACGAGTATGTACATTAATTTAAATTACATATTCGTTTATATGATTATTTAATTTCACAATGTGTCAACTTGCCGTTCGTAATAGATTGGCGAAGTCAGGCACTGGCCATTACTTGGTTGGGTTATTGTTAAAATTAACGCCTAAAACCGCCGTACAACGCCTAGTCGGAACAAATTTCTCCGGCCGTATCTTTTCCCTTGAGACGGGTGTCAACACATCCAACCTTGAAACAAAATACGCTCAAGCCTTACTAAGCGAAATATTGTATACACATTATTATGAAGCTTAAATATTTAGATTTAGTACCGTGGTAATGAGGATATCTCGAATTTATTTATGTAAGAGTTATTATTACGTACTTGTTTCTATTCGCAGCTACGCCATGTGGTGTCAGTATCGCATCAAAACGTGAGCTCCGTTACTACAAAGTTTCATCAAAATCTGTTCAGCAATTCTAGTGTGAAAAGTACCAGACACTTGAAGTATCAATATATCCCTCCCCATATGCTTTTGCGTCTTAAATACCTCGTAGTAGGATTTTTATAACATATATTGGGCTAGCAAACTGTTTAGTGCTCGGCCACAGTGAAAGGCGGGTGCGGGTGCGGGCGCGACGCGGGAATCTCAAACATATGGAGCTCTATAGAAGTGTCCGTAGTGTGCGAGCGGGGCGGCGAGCGATGCAGCGCGGGGAGCACGCGGGCAACTCAAACCATAGAACTTTCATACAAGTGTCCGTAGTGAATGTGCGGGCGGCAAGCGGGAAACAATGCGGAGCGTGCGGATCTCAAACTTTTATGAGCAATAATATTATGAGTAATTATGAAATCAAATGCGAGTTGAACTCGGTCATCAAGGTCAACGTAGTAGAGGGATTCACTTAACATAAGCATAACGTAGCCCCCAGCCTATTATCACTATCAATTTTTGGCCAGCAAAAATAACTTTGGTTTCTGTAGTGTTTGTGTATCGATATTGTTTATTGATATTGAGCACCAATAGAATAGAATAGAATAATTATTTATTTGCTAGAAACATGGTAGATACAGATGGTACAGTTATAGTTCAGTCATTTAGTACAGCATGTTTCACCTCTCAATCGGCATGCAAAAATTACACTTAAAATTACATAATGCGAGCAGTCAAACTATTTCTGTTAAAATACACTTGTTAAAGATACCGTATTCTATGCCGTCAACCACACAGCCGTGTGGTTGGCGGCATAGAATACAAGTGTCACCACCCCCTATCTTCCCGTGGGTGTCGTAAGAGGCGACTAAGGGATAATACGATGCAAATACCATCTTTGCGTAGAGACGGAAAACTCGACATCAAACCCTATACGACTGCCTCGTTGGTCTCGCGGCATAAATGTGCGCGTGGGATCGGGAGGTCCCGGGTTCGATTCTTGGGCCGGGCAGTGTTATTAGGTTTTTCTGTCACGAAATTCTCAGTAGCAGCACGGAGTCTGGAAATGTGCCCGGTACGGCAATAGGCTCGCCCCTTATTACGTGGGACTAAAGTATATCTGGCGAAAAGTGGGTGTAGAAATACACCTCTGCCTACCCCTTCGGGGATAAAAGGCGTGACGATATGTATGTATGTATGTAAAGATACCAATTGAAATGTAAATTGCTTTGAATTAAACTTTATAATGTTAATCAATTACATAATAAATTAGAGGGTTTTGGGAAGCAAAATTTAAATTAAAAAATTTCCATAGGCACCCCGCTAGTATAGGACAGATATTTCTTTTGTATATAAATCATAAAGCGGTTCACAGAATACATCTACTTACCAATTTTGAAATTTGTAGTCTTAATAGTTTCGGCATAAAGTGGCTGTGACATGGAAACGGATACATAGACAGACATGGCGAATCCATCAGGGGTTCAGTTTTAAGCCTCCTAGCCTTTGGCTAGGGAACCCTAAAGATAGGTTACTTACATATCAGTCAATCTTCAGAAATACTCTACTAATATTGTAAATGCGAAAGTGTTTATAGTTATATATTCGGTATATATAATGGTAGATAATGTCATGGATACTCACCGAATTACTTTGTACTCTATAGAGTTTCTGAACTCTTTAGACTTATCAGGAGTCTCACACAACTTGAGACTGAAAGTAAATTAATGTTACCCCGACTTCAACGCGCGCGAAGCCGCGGGCAAAAGCTAGTATTATATAATGTTGAACTTAAAAATGCAAAGTATCTATATAAATTCTAATTTGTTTTATTTATTTACATTACCACATATCTCTTTTTAACCCTTTCAGTCGTTCCTGAAGTTACTCGATTTTTCCAATTTTTATTCAAAATATTATTTTTAATATTTGCCAAATATATTTAAAGATTTTCCAAATATCATAAAAACCAAAATTATTATAACAGTTATGAATGTGATTTGAACCCTCAGACCGTGCGGCAGTTGTATTATCCTCACGGCTACAGCCTTGTTTTCAGTTACTTGCGAATTTGGTGAACAATTGACATAGTGTTGCTATGGTGAGTGTTAACGTCATCTAACTGAAAATTCATATTAATCTAGCCGCGATCCTAAATTTGACAAACACTGTACACCGCACCCGCAGACGCGCCACTACGGACACATGAAGACGAGCGCGGCGACGCGCGCGGCCCGCGCGCGGGCTGCCCGCGCTGCTATGGCCAAGCACTAAGTATTTTAACTTTATTTTTCTAAGCTGGCCAACAAGTCATCGCTGCTTGTGTGTAACACATGCCAAACTTTTGGAGTAAAGAAAAGTCAGTGGTGCGCGTCATGAGTTTGATCCCGAGACCATCTGCTTAGCAGTTTGCTAGTCTCTCCACTAGGTGATCGCTGTCTAGTTAACTAAAAGCACGTGATAAGCCATCTTAGATATCTCAGTCAATATTACTCCACAAAACAATCTATTGGAGAGAACAAGTTTATTTTACTAGACGTACGTCATAATTACACAAGACGTTGTTTGCCTTACAACAACAAAAACTCAATACTTACGATCATTATTTTAGTTTTAGCTCAGAACACGTGATAGAGACGATAGTGCAAAGCTATAGAAAATAAGGCTGTATTAGTGTTACACGATGTTATAAAGATGGAAGTACAACGGAAAACAATATGGAACAGATCAATTGATAGCCAACAACAGACGTTGGTCGCGGCTTTTTTTGCATGTTATAGCGATAAACAATAGTACAACCGCTATAACAGCCACATAAGTGTAAATTTAAGGCGTTATTTTTCTTATCATATGAGTCTGTGGCCAACTCTGGTGTTGGAGAGTTCAGACTGCCCAAAGGCCTCCAACATGGCCCAACAATTCTTCGCCCTAGACAAGAACCAGGACTCACACTTTTACGTGCTCTCCGAGGACGGTAGCGCCCTGATGTAACTATCACTACAAATGATCACCCATCCAAGGGGTGAGATTGATTGTCCGGCACTGCAAGAGGATTACTAGAACAATAAACGTTGTATAGCGGTAAACAAACTGGTAGAGAAATCTCAGAATATCGAGATATTCTAATACATATCCAATCCTATCTGCGAAATAAATAACATTCTCAATATTACCAAATCAATGCTCTCTCGATTGCAATTCCTCGAGCTAATCTTGCGATGTACATATGCCTGCAATATCCAGCTTGCTTAAAAATCATAGCGTGCTTCGTAACCTACTAGTGAACTAAAATGTGGATAAGCTCTGAACTGCGCTAGGGGAGCGCCGAACGGACAGACATCGTATGTCTAACTGTAGAGACGGTCAGGCTCCGTTGGAATCTGACGCGGCGACGGTCCTAGTCAGATGACATACCTATTATATACTACAGTGCCGTTAGTTAGAATTTAATCTGTAACTATAAGCATCCATACTAATATTGAACATATTTTTTTTAGGACAACTCCCACGCTAGGAATAAATCCTAGGTCGCGGGGGACTTTGCAAATATACAACCAACGGACACAATGAACACCCAGACTCGAAAACAACAATTTATGGAATCACACAAATTTTGTCTCGTGTGGGAATCGAACGCCGAACACTGAGTCACACGCAGCGTCAAGCAGCGAGGCGACCGCTTAAAGTCTACGCCAAACGTGCTGTCAAAATGACATATAAATGCGACAGTTTGTCTGTTTGTCTATAATAAGGGTTAAGAAAGAAAGAGACATGAGCAGATTTTTACCACCTAAAAATATGTCACAATAACGGATACCGACGTTAGCGGAGCCGCAGACAAAGTCTAGTGTAGAATACGTACCTTTATCAGTCGAAAATTTTTCACATTATAATACTGGTATTATATTAATACCTGTGCGGATTCCGACTCTCAGCAAAGAGCAAACTCAAAACTCAAACTCAAACTCAAAATCATTTATTCATTTAGGTCACAAAGTGACGCTTATGAACGTCAAAGATTAAAGTTAATTACTAGATGATTTACATTTACTGCCACGTTCGCAATGCAATAGGTAGAACCACGAGAAAGAACGGGCAATAGAACTCGTGGCCACCCTTTTTAACTGCCAGTATAATTCTTTTACATGTTATATTTGTAAGGAGCTGCAACTGTTTCACATTGTGAGTTATCTACTTTTGCAAAAGTTAATAGTTATTGATATCATACTCAAGCAATAAATTATGTTCATTTAGTAAGCCTCCCAAAGTGAATATGGTGAAACAGGAGCATCCACTTACGTCTTTTGATGTAAGCAACTCGCGAACATGACTGTTCTGATCTATGGTGGAACAGTATGTTCCGAAAAGTAATGGTATATGAACCTGCAGCAATTTAAAATCTATTAGTTAGCAGTTCATGACCACGAGTTATCCTCACCTTACAAATCCGATAAATTATAACAAAAAGAGTAGAACAAGAATGCAAATGTAGTATAAAAGAGAATACGGTAATTAACTTCACTATAAAACTGCCTATTGACCTAATATTAAAAAGAAATTGACCTAATAAAATAATATTTATTTCTAAGCGTACTTGTCGTCAAGATACTCATTTAAACTATAATATGCCTTTAGTAAAAGATTATTTTTAACAATTATCTGAAACGACCTTAAAGGCAAGTCTAAAATATTACTTGGTATTTTATTATACATTCTTATACTAAGCCCAATAAAAGAGCTATGCGTTTTGTGTAAACGGAAATATGGTACACATAATTTGTGTCTGTTCCTAGTATTAATATTGTGTATGTCACTATTCATTTTGTAAGAATTTATATGTAGTCGTACATGCATAACACTGGCATAAATATATTGTGATGCTACAGTAAGAATACCAATATTTTTAAATTTTTCTTTAAGTGAGACACTTGTCTTTAACTGGTAAATGGCCCTAACTGCCCGTTTTTGTAATATAAAAATATTTTCGATGTCAGCGGCCCTACCCCATAATAATATGCCATATGACATAACACTATGAAAATAGCTAAAATAAACCAATCTAGCCGTATCGACATCAGTCAACCTACGAACCTTCTTAATGGCATAAGCAGCTGAGCTAAGTTTCCCTGAGAGATATGTAACGTGCGCACCCCACTGTAATTTCGAATCAAGTGTTATTCCTAGAAATAATGTAGATTCAGATGTTTCGAGAACATCGTCATTTAGAGCTATACTAAGACCAAGGTTTCTGACATTAGGCAGAGCAAACTTAATACATTTTGTTTTTTTGGCGTTCAGTACTAAATTGTTTACATTAAACCATTTAGTTACTTGAATGAGCGCACTGTTTATTTCGTTAAAATGTTCCTTATTTCTATCTACTTTGAATATCAAAGAAGTATCGTCAGCAAACAGTACAACGTCACAAATGTTTTTCAAGTAAAAAGGTAAATCGTTTATGTAAACAAGAAACAAGAAAGGCCCGAGGATGCTACCTTGCGGCACTCCTAAATCAACAGGTAAGCCACTGGATTTTGAGCCGTTTATTTTAACACATTGGATTCTGTCACTTAAGTATGACTTAATGACTTCCAATGCTTAAGTCTGTACGCCGTAATGTCTAAGTTTGCATAAGAGCGTTTCATGGCAGACACAATCGAATGCTTTCGAAAGGTCGCAAAACACACCAATAGCATTTTGGGCATCACAGATATAGATCTACATAGATAACGCAACTATCACGATTTGTATTGAAACCAAGCGTGCCGACTTTTTAATACCTACTGTGACGTTGCCTGTATCACGAAGTCGAAGCGATGCGCGACAGTATCGCTTGTGCGATATTCATCGTCTCCTAATACACAAAGACAGGTAGTATCGATATTGGCCTATAATTACTAGGATCAGTCTTACTGCCGGATTTGAAAAGAGGTATTATCCTACTGTGTTTCATAAGATCGGGAGAAACACCTGATTCAATACATTTATTAAATAAGTTGCTTAAAGAAGGAGCTACTACATCAATTATACTTTTTAAAACCTAAACAGAAATGCCCCTGAGATCACCTGTTTTCAGCCTGAGCCTCATGGAATGCACTTCTTGGAAGTTTCCTTATCGTAGTTTCTGCAAGGCTACCTATTGAATATTTTGCCACTTCTCCTTCTACCAAGTAAATAATGCATTTTTGAAGGGGCATTGGTACTGTTTGATAATCAGTAAGCATCCACTTCTATGAAAAGTTAAATTGGACTTACAACTCATTTCAACTATATAGCACACGAAAATCAAATATAAACGGCACATGCGAAAAAATCCTTACCCTTTTTCAGCTTTCAGCAATAATATGCCCCTATTCGCAGTACATTTAGGTTTTAACAAACTCGCTATTCACTTGAGTTTTCACTTCACGAGGATTGAAATATTTTTGGACATTAAAAACCGTCTGATGGGCAAAAGTTTTAATCACTGTTCATATTAATGCCCTGTGGTGGATTTTAAGAGAGGAATACGGGTGTGAATTTGTATTCAACGTTAGGTAAGCGCTAATATGCCGCCATTTTGTTTTTGTTTTATGTGTTTTATTGTTTTGTTCTGGCGATTTATTGTTTATAACTACGACGATTATTTTGAGTAATTAACACCAGTGAGAAGAGAGTAATGAAAGGCTGGTTCACAGCAGAGGGATTAATTATAAAACGAGGCTTATAATGATTTCTAGTGTTATTTGAAGGAGTTAGTCAGAAGAGAACTTATTGAATTGGTAAAATATTTATTTAGAGATATCATATCTCTAAATAAATATTTTACCAATTTAACTGGACTTATAACTCATGATATAGCCATTTCATTTAGCAAGCGAAATTAAATACCTTTATGGAGAGTTTACCACATTCTTAGGACTTATTGATAACGCGTTCAATGCCTTGACTATTATACGTTACATGTTGCCAATATTATTACACCTACATATAGATCAGCTACAGCTATAGTAATTGTGACCACGGCGTCTAGTAGTGACATCTGTGACAAAACTTCGGAGCAAATATAGGATAATTTTTGATTTTCAAATTTAATCACACGACCAGCACCCGCTATATAAATATAAGTGTACGTACCATTTTTTTAAAAGCGTCTTGTTCGCGAAATTTAATAAATTTAAGTTATCGACTATTACCGACGCTTTGCTATCAGTATCAACTTTCTCCACCGGGGACTATTTTACAACAATTTCTATAAATCTTCTTTTAGTGCTCCACTACACTCTTGAAGAAACTCACATGTCAGATTTTAGCATCTTGCTCATGTTTGACTGAACGCGGTTGTCTGTCTGTCAGTCAGTAAAGCAAGAATTCTACATATATTGATACGATCTTATTACTAAATTTATTAAAAAGTAAATTAAAATAATAACAAGAACAGAAAGAAATATAATTATTTTATTCTGCGCAATTTTTTGAATATTCAAAGTTAGGAAATAATCTATTTACTAATATGCAAATATCAAAATACCTTTTCAATATTGCTTTACTTGCGCGTAATCTGCTAAAAAAAGGAGCAAGGATTTATTTTGTACCTTTTTAACCAAGAGAGCATCCATTTCAACATCCGAAAACTCTGTATAAAAATAAAGAAATGCCAAGCTAAGGTGATTGCTACAGAGGAAGCCACAAAGCAAATGCATCTTGAAATTTCTGAAAGAAAATACATAGTAAGAATTCTGGCAACAATGTATTTTCTCACGAAAATTTTTCAAGTAGCTATCCTTTCTGGAAAATGATCTCAAATATTACACGGAGTAGAACCAATTTATTTTTTAAATGCCTTATTTCAATTTCAAATATTTTAGTCGGAAGATTATTCTTATTGCCTGCGTGGTATTTCTTTTCTGTGTTGAATGTACCTGTTTGAATTGGTAAGCTAGCCTAGCAATTGCTTAAAATAAAGTATTTTATAAATCGGAATAATTTGACACTTTTCTAAATCGTTCCAAAACAAAGCAGTAATTTTGACACTCTGAGTTGAAATTCCATCCCATTCTACTTAATTCCTAATAAATTTTAAAATATTAGTTGTTTCCGTGGAACAGTAATAAAATGGCAGATTTCAGAGATCACAAAAATCTGCAGTGTCATCTTAAATGGTTACAGATTTCAAAAGATAAAGGTATACTAAGTTCATTGAGATTAACTCAGTAACCACACTTCAGCCACCTTTCCATATTTCACCTATCTTGCATCGTGTATCTTGCTTTGTTATTCGTGCATCGCCTTTCTTTCATCACACAATTTGGCCTCAACCGAACATAACGTTAAATAAATCGCTAGAAAACTCACGTGTTACAAGCACAATCGTACCGTCAAATTATCATAGATGAGAGCATTCAAATCCACAGAACATGCGTTACATAGAAATTTGCAACGTCAACGTACCATTTAATCCTACGTATATTATCTTGGAACAGCTTCTGTACCATAGTATCCAAGTTGACATTTTATTTATGGCAATACTCGGTTAAGCCAGCTTTTTTAGATTACTGCAATAATTTTGGACGTCGGTTGACACAAGATTTATTCTGTGGTCCGCGGTTAAGGGATGTCTTGCTCAGTAATATAAAGGGCGGAGTTTAAGCGTTGGAAAGTTGTTTGTTTTATGTTTTTAGTACATGCGTTGCATTTTGCCAGTGGTTGTATAAAGCTGTAGGGTTTATGGCGTTCAAAACCATTGCAGTGACTTTCTTTTTTTATGAGAATTGGGCTATTTTCTATGTAGTAAGGTGGCAAACGAGCAGCTGGATCCCATACTAGCAATATCCAGACAGAAAAAAGATCCACTCAAAAAACAATTAGTGGATCACTTAAAGTGATAAATTCAATTTCTGATCGGCAGAGTAAAGCAACGTTGGTTAAGTTCATTACTGGTATGGGTGACCACTCGCATTTACATCAGAGTACTACCATGCTTCCAAATGGCGCGTGAACCGTTTTTACTGGTTATCGTCTTATGATGAGAATCACTAGGCCATATCGAAGGATTTCGGATGGTCTATAAACTCTCCGTCACCAGAGTTATCCTCATACTAACACAAAAAAGTAAGAAAGTAGAATCAGATTTCCTATCTAAGTTTTACCCCTAATATATTTCAAATAGAAACCCGGCAAATACGTTGCACGGTAAAATGGAATCAATTGCTGCAATAAGCTTTTAGGAGTTACAAATTCTCTCATCTGCTTAGTTACCCAGCCATTGAGATTTATAGACCTACATGCAATAGTGCAATAAATGGTTATAAATAGCCCGAGTACTGCAAAAAAAATTCCCGACTTCCTTACTGTATAAATTTAAACGAACTCCCTCATAGTTTTTAAACTTTTAACGATGTCACACTGTGCAAACAAACCAAAATTAAACGGAAAAATTAAAACAGTTAAAACTCTGCGTTGGTACAAAAAACCCAATGCTCTACTTGCAGAGTTAATTTAGGCAAAAAGTTAATAGCATAATGTCCGTTGTTTTGAATGCGCACGGATACGGGTAATGAAGTGAGCACGTGAGATGTTAAGAGTTAGTTGGATGCTTAGACGTTATTTATTCTGTTGGGTTCGGTTATGCGGACTGGAACCCGACGGAGTCGCCCATACCATAATTATGTGTACACTGTGATAGATTCTCGTGGCTGTAAGAAAATTCGAGGTACCTGAGATTATTCTTGTGCGTAGAACGAACTTCTACGGTAGTAATTACTCGATCCGATTCAAAACTCACATGTGAACGGTGACAAAAATCCCGCTACCGTGGATTTTCACCGTGACAGTAAAGCTGGCTGTTCACTAAAGCGAGGAGAAGCTTTTAAAACAAACTAATAGAATGCCATAAAAACTTGTATAAGACCCAGCTTCTATGTATCAGCTCCTGTAGACAGCCAGCCTTACAATATTCATAATGTTAGGTTCTTAAACAGACACCGCAGTAACGGCAGCTTCACCTTCAGCTGCAGCTGGGACGAGAGGAGAAGCGATGAAGCTAAAGATGACTCGTCTGAAAGAAAATCTCTGATACATGTTTACTAAGATAGACTATCAAACGTCACTACATGTTACTTAAAATTAGGAGTATAATTAAAAAGAACACGAGAAATGTGTAAACTGTGTTACTGCAAAGATTTTGCAAAGAAACATGCCCGTCATTCCCATTGGGTAATCCCCATGGGAATGACGGGCATGTTTTATTTAAAACATCTTAGGAATAAGACATAACAGTTTTCCAATTTTCATTCTGAATGTAATCAGCGATAGCGGAGTGGAGAGAGCGACAGACTGCTACGCAGAGGGTCTCGGGTTCTAAAGGTCAACGCTCATTAGAGCCACCCGGCACCCACTTCGCACGGCGTCCACGAATGGACGTCGCGCGGTCAACCAGCGGACCGCGCGCGCTCAACGAGTGAACGCCGCGCGGTCAACCAGCGGACCGCGCGCCGTCAACGAGTGAACGCCGCGCGGTCAACGAGTTGACGTCGCTTGGTCCATGAATTTTCGAATAGTCTGTTAACAATTGGTACAAGGTCTACACGTGTGTTTCGTAATGTCAAATTTTACAAACGTTGAATTGGCACTCATAGCTGTCGCGCTTGATGAGGAAGTAAATTAAAGACGCAACACAACGTCTTCGTAATTAATTTATTTCTTTTTCTAGTTTAATTTATTTCTTTTTCTAGTTTTTATATCAATTAACTTTTTCAAGTAATGCAATGACCACACACAACTAGATACTAAACTTTCGTCTATGAATACACCTACTAAACTACAAATTTTAACATAAGGTATGCTCATGGAAAACACTACCTACAATATTTTTAATTCTGCCGGATTATATTACCTGCCAAGTAATGAAATTGTTAATGATTTCCCCGACATCACCAACTGCGACAGCCAGTGTTGCCAATAAATGATTACTCGTAAGAACATAATATATTTTTTAGTAAAAATAAGAGTATCATTTACACGGTAATTAATAATTAAAAATACCTTAGAAAAGAACACGGTAGTAGCTTATTACCGTAGACCGTGTCTAGCTCAAAATTACCGTGCATCTACGGTATTTACCGTGTATCTGGTAACACTCGGACGTGAATCATTCTCGGGCAGCGCGTGGTCCGCTTCGGACCCGCGCGTTGGCGACGAGCCGTCAACGCGCGGCAAGCATGCGAGCAGCGAGTTGCCACCGAGCCGTCCACGCGCGGACGGCGGGTGGACCACCCGCCGCCCGCGCGTGGACGGCTTACGACAGAGGCGATCCGGTGACGCTACGGAGTTGATGTAGTGAGCACATACCCATACAAATCCATATAAAGAATACTAACCGCACGAGGCGAGGCGGTGCGGAGTGGGTGCCGGGTGGCTGTAATGAGCGTTGACCTTAATCCACAGCATGCACCAATGACTTTTCGAAGTTATTTATTTATTTATAGACTGACTTTTCGAATTTATGTGTGTATTAAATTGTTAATTATCGCTTGCTTATCGGTGGAGGAAAACATCGTGAGGAAACCTGCATGTCTGAGAGTTCTCCATAATGTTCTCGAAAAACATGTGAAGTCTGCCAACCCGCACTTGGCCAGCGTGGTGGACTATGGCCTTAACCCTTTCATAGTGAGAAGAGGCCCGTGCCCAGCAGTGCGACAGTATAAAGGGCTGATGATGATGTAAATGCAATAGGCAAACTTACTTATTTTTCTTTACGCTTTTTGTTTAAGAGTTCTGCAACTTCTTATATACATAACTCCCAACAGCATTTATTCAAGTACCATTAAGTAACCATGCTTTTATTTTTATTTACTTGAAATTATTTTAGCCATTGAAAATAAAACCGAATTCTTAAAATCGCTGCTTAATTTTATTACATCATACTAATTTAATAAGCGCCTTAAATAAATATACAACTGGGTTTATTTTACACTTTAAAGCATTAACATTAATTTTGTAAAAACTTTTCCACTAAAACAATTTATTCTGCAATGGCTTTATTTTCTTATTATTAACTGTTTCCGTTTAAATAATAATGTCGTTTCATAACTTAAATGAACAAATAGCTTAGTATAAGATAAGTTTTGTAATATCAATTGTAACGAAACATAAAATCTTAACGTGCTGATAGACTTAAGCGTTCATTTGAAACAGAACATCGAGCATTCAGCGTTAGTAAATTTGTCGATTTAAAAATGAACGAAGCCCAGTGGTAGCGCCATCTACCTTCCTATCTATAACGAATCGCGTCAAGATCAATCGTTCCACCTCTAGTGCGAGCGATACCATATTTCCGTCCCGCTCTATCCCACTCCCTGGAAGAGGCACTGCCTTCGCCTGATTCGTCGACGCGATCGTGGACGCGAGTGACAGTCGAGAACATTCCGCTCACTGAGAACGCCGTCTCGATACCGTACCGCGCCGCACCGTTGTATGTGATTTATTACCGCTTCCACCAAGGAAAACCCGCTCGCGAATGGTGAATTGAAGTGAAAACAAGCAGCTGCATCACGAAACCACCAGGAGACTGCCCTACGGAAACGAAGAAGGTTGTATAAGGTAGTTGCCCTCCATCCTTGAAATATCCTATACCCACTCAATCACTCCTCTTCCCTTATTCCTTTCTAGGCGACCCAGAACTCGCCCTAATACAGTCCATTTTCCTGCTCCAAGTCGCCTAGAACCCTCCGGTTTCAGTGTATCGCCGAACCATTTTTTTGATCCATACGAGTCGGATTCATTTACGTTTTATACGTTATACCGCTATACCTAGGCAGTTATAGCACCTAGCTATACTCCTAATATATTCACATAACCGTCACATGGTTATTTCCGCCCGCATCAGTAGGTAAACTTTTATGTAGCTACCTACTTATTAAATTATTATTTCTGCAACTATCATAGTTGTCTTATAAATCTCATATTTCAAGCAACTTTTAGTTCCTCAGCTCTAAAGTGTTGCCTACTTAGCCTACTTAGGTAAAATAATAGATACATTAGATATTCTTATTTTTATTTATTTATTTATTTATAATCATCACTTACAACTATTATTACAGGTAGATATCTTAACCTAATGCAATAGTGAAGGCAGAAATATACAATTTATAGTTCGTAACAAACGACATGTAAGGTTATTTTACTGCAAAGATCACGATATTGCATATCACAAGTCATCAAACTTAAAGGATCGACATAAGGCTGATTTAATTTTGTTAAAAATGGCGAAAGAGCGAGCGGTTGCTTCCGAAGCCAGTATAGCTGAAAAACTCGCGGCACGCTTAGTAAGTAAGGCTATGTCAGCAAAAATTAAAACTGGTTCTGGTTTGGACAAAAAGCCTTCTCCAAAAATTACACCTGGAAAAGGGTTAAAAAGTAAATTAAAATCTGTTATTACAAAAGCAAAAAGGCATATCAAAAAATTAAAACCTAAGAGCAAGAAAATGGCAATAGAATTAGCTATTGCCGCTACTAGAGAATTGGCTGATGATTCATCGATTAAGCTCCCTCGCGTTATTCCTATTCCAAAAACTGGGGGAGTATTACCTTTGATTCCTATTTTTGCGGGATTATCAGCTGCGGGAGCTTTAGCAGGCGGTGCAGCTGGTATTGCTAAAACCATAAATGAATTCAAAATGGCTAAAAAGCTGTATGAAGAATCGAGAAGACATAATGAAAAAATGGAAGCTCTATGTATTGGGAAAGGACTACACCTTAAACCACATAAAGGCGGCCTTGGAATTTTCGTATCAAAAGAAAAAAACTAAGATATCGACTACCCAAACGGGCCTTAACTAACTTTGACATTTTAAATTACGGGAATAGAATTCCTTATTTTAGAGGTGTCTTTATGAGAGATGAGCTCCCTAAATGTCCTTATAAAAAAGAATGTGGAGTTATTAATTTGGATAGTTCAAAAAATCCTGGTTCTCATTGGGTAGCCTATGCAAAATATAATGATTATGTTGAGTATTTTGACAGTTATGGAAATCTTAAACCTCCGAAGTAATTTATAAAATATGTAGGTTCTAACATTCAATATAATTATGAAAATATACAACGTGATCACCCCTTCAATTGTGGACATTTATGTTTAAATTTCTTAAAGATTTTTTGGTATAATCATGAAATAAAATAAAAAGGATCATCTAAAAGAGTTCAGTATGCAAGCATGTCTACTACGGTTACCATCTCTGGAAATAAATCGGAACTGATTTCGTATTTTCAACCACCTCTTCATTTATCTGATCAGTACGAGTGCGGTTTACTATACTTTTCAGTATTAAAAACAAGACCGAATGTGCCCGTTAATAACAGCAGTTTAACAGCTGTTATCAGAATTGAATGTGATCTTGTACACGGTTCATACTGCAACGGATTACCGACTTATTTTATTCATGAATTTATATCTGATACTGCTCCAAGTCACGGCTACATAGAAATACCTCAGAACGTTATTTACTTTCCAGTTAACAAAAATATAATTTCATCCATATCTGTTAGGATTGTAGATCAGTTTGGTTACCGTAATGACTTTGGTGAAGAAAATATTCAATTACGTCTTCATTTAAGAAAAGCAAAATGATAGTATATTATAAAAACCCTTCAGTGAAAATAAAACGTCCTATTCCGTCAACAACCATAAAGGTGCACAGACGTAAGAAAAACGTGAAGAAATTGACTAAATCAAATAAAGATTTTCTTAAAGCTTTAGAGTTTAAAGTATGAGTATACTACAGATTACCGGCTTACCACACTTTGATAGTTCGATCGAAAGTTATGAAATCCATTCATACAATCCCTACAATAACAGTTTTAGAGAAAACGATGAAATCAGAATCCCCATACACCAGCAAGATATATACGTGCTACCATCAGCCAGTTCCATCTACATCGAAGGTCAAGCAAAGCTGTTCGGTAAGGATGGGCATCAGATCAAAAAAGCTGTTACGTTTACTAATAACCCTGTTATGTACTTGTTCCAAGACATCAGGTACGAAATGAATGGAATTGAAATAGACCGTATAAAAAATTCTGGAATAACATCAACAATAAAGTCATACATCTCATTTAATGAAGCAGAAAGTAAAGTTTCTGCATTATGGGGTTGGAATTTAAACGGTTTCCAAAGTGATGGACATTTTAGCGTTGTGGTGCCCTTAAATAAGATTTTAGGGTTTGCAGAGGATTACAATAAAATTGTGATAAATTGTAAACACGAACTTATATTGAATAGGAGTAATTCTAACTTAAATAGTATTATTCTTACTGATGAAGTCGTTCAGCTTCAAATAGATATACAGAGAATTCAATGGAGAGTACCACATATAAAAGTTTCCGATCGAGAACGTTTAATACTTTTAAAGCCCTTAGAAAGAGATAAACCTATTCAGATGGCCTTTAGAAATTGGGATTTATATGAGTATCCTTTACTACCTAAAACCACAAAGCATTCTTGGTCAGTAAAGACTGCTTCTCAATTAGAAAAGCCTCGGTATGTCATTTTTTGCTAGCAAACTAATAGAAAAAATAATAGAACTAAAGACAGTTCGGTATTTGATCATTGTGAGGTGACAAATGTTACGCTCTTTTTAAATTCGCAATATTATCCTTATGAGCCTTTATCTTTAAAGTTTTGTGAGAACAAATATAGTATATTATATGAAATGTATGTGAAATTTCGCCAGTCGTATTACAACTCTCCGGTAGAACCGTTGCTTGATCTGCAGGATTTCAAAGAAAAGGCCCCAGTCTTCATCTTAGACTGCTCGAGGCAAAACGATAGTTTAAAAACTGGTCCAGTGGATGTAAGATTGGAATTTGAATGTTCAACACAAATACCAGATAAGACAACTGCATACTGTTTGATTATAAACGACCGACTTGTGGAATACAAACCTCTGAGCAACATCGTGCGTAGATTATCATGACTGCTATTGTAGACATCCAAGGTTTTAAAACAGAAGCAAATGAATTTATAATAAAAGAAATTGCTATATGGTGTAATCAAAGCCTGCAAGTGTTTTTAATCAAACCGCCATTTCCTTTTTACGATTTGACCAAATCGGAAAGACAACAAGTTTGCTGGATTGAGCGTAATAGAAAAATATACTGGAGCGAAGGATTTATACCTTACTCAAATTATCAATATTTAGTTTTAGATATCTTAAAAGATAAGTCTGTTTTCGTTAAAGGTCTTGAAAAAGTGTCATGGTTGAAAAATATTTTAAATAGTGTTAATGTAATTAATTTAGAAGATAAAGGTTGTCCTAATTTGTTAACCCTATATGATCGCTATAAATATGCCGGAGATTTGTACAATTGTATCTATCATGACTCAATATGTGCATTAAAAAATGTTATGTGCTTAAAAAAATGGTGCTTTGATAATAAACTTTTTTAAAAAGATACAATATGGATTGTTTCATTTTACTTAATCGTTTCCTATACTCACTAACATACCCATTTAGTTTTAATATATACTATGATTGGAATATTACATGAATTGATACACATTCATAAGTACAATAAAAAACTCAGCAAAGAGAACAGTTACATTGGTCACTAAGACAAGGAGTTAAATTCCTAACCTGAAAACCTTAGAATAGGTGTTATTATTCTAAGCTGAAAACATAATGTTAATAATCTATATCGTGAATAAAACGGATCGCAGATAACAAAAGTAGGTATTATTGGAGGCGTCTGCGTCGCGAAACGAGCGAAGCGAGTTGAGTGACGCAGAAGTCAGAACACATTTATATTAATCGATCGAACACTACACGTGCAGTCAATCTGCTTTATCTCGATACGTCCGCATCACCTGGAATCCGAGTGACCGTGGGTTCAAGTTCCATGTAGACGAAGTCAGAGGCAAAAGCTAGTTGTGGATAAAACAATTATATAATTCATAAGTACATACATTCATAGTCTTATGCCTGTAACCCTGAAGAGGTAGGCAAAGGTGTATTACTACACCCACTTTTCGCCAGATATATTTAAGTCCCACGTAATAGGGAGGCGAGCCTATTGCCGTACCGGGCACATTTCTAGACTTCATGCTGTTACTGAGAATTTCCTAACAGAAAAACCCAATAACACTTTGGCCGACCCGGGAATCGAACCCGGGAGCCACCCGATCCTACTTTCAACATTGTTAAGATTTTGCATTCATTCATTAAAATTATCAACGAGCTGTGCAAAGATAACAGTATGTACCTACCTATATATAAATTATTATGAATGCATCGCTGTGCCCGAGCCGCACTGAGCGCGTCGAACGAACTTGAGAATGTTGTTTATATTATGTCATCCCAAGTAAAAACATTGTTACTATGCTACCAGTATTACGATGCATCGATGAATGAAATAATATTATACTTCTAATGCCAACCGTCCGTATCGCAGATCATGTTAGTAGTGTGATTTTTGGGGCGCTCTGCATTGCGAACGGAGCGAAGCGAGGTGAGTGATGCAGTAAGCAAATGAATTTATACTAAAAGAAATAGCTGTATGGTGTAATAAAAACCTACAAGTGTTTTTAATCAAACCACCATTTCCTTTTTACGATTTGACTAAATCAGAAAGACGGCAGGTTTTGCTGGATTGAATGCCTGTAGTAGATGAAAATGAAATGCATAATTATTATTATTAAAAGAGTAATTAAATAATCTTATAAGAAATAAGTGATTCCTAATCTAACATTTATTGTATTTTAAAGTGCTATTTGTTTTAAGACTAAGATATATAAATCATCCATCAAGAATCCTAATTGTCTACTACTTAAATATATTATATATTAGAAGATTTTACTATCGTAATTATAAAAAATAAACGTTTGTACTGAGTTATTGATTATCTTGGATAATTCTATACACGTCATGTTAAGACAAAGTGGTCCAATATTTTATCACATCTTTGACGACACGTTTGGCGCATTGGCTAAGAGTATGACTCGCATCACAATGTAAATAGTAGGTTTAATAGACGCAGCAACTAATGCACCAACGTGTTGCGGGTTCGATTCCCGCACGGAACAAATGAGTATTGTTCCAGTTTGGATTTTGTTTTTATGTTTTTTTTACTTTATTTTTTTTTGTATTATAAGCAATTATTATGTCTCCATAATACCTACTGTTGGCTACTTACTAAGAAAGAAAGAAAGAGAAAAACTATTTATTTGTCACAGACACAGAAAAAGTATTACATATAAAAGAAAACATTGCAAGGCATAAGATTAGTCTGTGACAAATATGTGCACTTGATGTGCACACTCAGCTATATTGTTGCATTGTGGTAGTGTCCACAACTCTATTATTGAGTTATAGTTGCTAGTAAAAGCTAACCTCTCATTATACGGAAGGCCTATGCATTCATTAGTACAAGATGTGCACCAAATCGTTTCGATGCAACGATGTGCCGTGATCAAACATGATATTGTTGTTTATTGTACTTATTTAAGTGCGCGCGATAATTTTTGCTTGGCTATGTCAGT
Organism: Euclidia mi; assembly: GCA_944739405.2. NCBI lineage: Eukaryota > Metazoa > Arthropoda > Insecta > Lepidoptera > Erebidae > Euclidia > Euclidia mi. Next base: position 68,047,081 of record OX123192.2, read on the forward strand.
TCGACACCATACCAGATTATGATACACACAACAACCGATCGGACTGATCGCGTCGACTGAACACAGCAGTCTAACTTGAGAAAGTTGTTACATTAGCATCTCAAACTAGAAACGACAGTAAGTTGTCCCATTGCATTGCTACTACAATGATATGTCGGTGAATGAAATACAATATTATATCGTGAATCAGACGGATCGCAGATAACAACGGTATTATTGGGAGCGTCTGCGTCAGCTCACTTTGTTCTGAGTGATGCAGATCACATTTATATTAATCGATCTCGATTGTAAAATTGGGGCTTCTGTATCACGCAGCTCGAGCGGCGACGCGAGAGCAAGTGATGCAGAAGCCCCAATTTTACCCTACTAACGTACGAGGTTTATTTGTAACCTCTGTCGTGTATGTAGTGGTTATCGCGATGGAAAGTGGTCTATGAGGTACTCTATATAAGCCCCATTACTACAAAGTTTCATCAAATTCTGTACAGTAATTCTAGTGTGAAAGAGTATCACACATCCCATATATTAATACATCCATTCTCATACACTTTCGCGTCTTAAATATCTGGTAGTTAGATTGTTATAACATATGTTGGGCATACCAAAAGAAAAGTATTTCAACTTTATTTGCCAAAGTAATGTATTTTTAGACATAAGAACTTGTATGTAACACAGGCCGAATATTAGAACAAAGAAAAGTCAGGTGTGCGCGCAATGAGTTTGATCCCGAGACTCTCTGCATAGCAGCCTAATAGTCTGACCACTTATCTTTGTACCTATTTTTCTACAGAGCGACTACCTATCTGACCGCTGTAACCCATAGTCATATCGATATTCCATAGTTTAGACTAGAATCAGTTTACTCACCGAGACAGGGACGTCAAAATACATAAGAAAAGTTAGTGGTGTGCGCCATGGATTCGAACCCGATACCCTCTGCGTGGCAGTCTGTTGGTATCTTGACAAGGATATCGCTATAATAAGGACAAGTGTAATCCGGAAAATCTTAAAATTTACCAATAAGTAAGTCTTAAGGTTTACCAGCATGAGTTGGTAAATGTCCGAATTATTTAATAAAATCAAAACTAAACTGACGGAGCCCTGCTTGGCAGGGCTCCTATTTTTGGGTTAAGGGTCACAAGAGAACCTAATGGCGCTGATACACTTGAGCATTCACCTGTAATGAGATTCTCGCGAATGTTACAAAACAAAAGAGTATCTTTTAGCGAGCATTCGGGCGAGCATTAGAATATAGATAATACATAGAATTCGCGCTACAATGGTGGTTAATCCCAATATATTTACTTCACTTTGACTTATAATTTTAATCTAGGGAAGAATCTTCGTAGCTTGTCACTAATTTAAACTTGACTAGTGATGGATTTACTCAGAATGAATATCGATAATGTTTACATTAAATCCTTAGATTTGGTTAACTCAGAAATAGAATGATGATAAACCCTCGATATCGATAAATAAATTTAACGTAGGAACAGACTCTTGTGTGATTTATTAAACCTGGCCAAATTAAAATCTGCATTTTAACCTAATGGAAGGAAAGAGGAACCCACCACGCACCCTCGAATTGACCACCCCAACTATTGCAATAGAAAAAGGTTGACAATATCGAACTCCTCTAAAAGGATAAGGGATATAGGAATGGTATGGGTTCCAGGAAGATACCTGACTTGCAGTATCCCGCTGTATGCGCCGACTATTCTTCGACACGTGTTTCGCCTCTGCACGAGGCATCCTCAGGAACGATGGGCAACGACTGAGCGCTTTCCAACCGTGGGCATGTCTTATAAACGATTGTACTTTCTAATCCCCTCCCTCCGTTGCTCGACTGATGTGAGTCATTATGACTATTGTTGGAAAGCGCTCAGTCGTTGCCCATCGTTCCTGAGGATGCCTCGTGCAGAGGCGAAACACGTGTCGAAGAATAGTCGGCGCATACAGCGGGATACTGCAAGTCAGGTATCTTCCTGGAACCCATACCATTCCTATATCCCTTATCCTTTTAGAGGAGTTCGATATTGTCAACCTTTTTCTATTGCAATAGTTGGGGTGGTCAATTCGAGGGTGCGTGGTGGGTTCCTCTTTCCTTCCATTAGGTTACAATGGAGTTCCGCCAAGTAACGCCTGATTCAATCAACTATATAAAATCTGCATTTTATTATCAAGAAACGTCATTTGTTTATGTATCTTACTCTTACTCCAGAAATAATTCATAAGTGAAACTGAAGTAAACATATTGGGTAAAACTGCTGTTGTAGTGCGCTTTCTATATTTTTCTATATTCTACGGACTATTTGAATGTAGAATGCTTGCTAGAATGATCGTGAAAATGTTCTGTTCGACAAAACAGAAAACGGCGTATGCTCGCTGTTTTGTTACAAGTGAATACTCAGGTGTATCAGCGCCATAGCATAACCTAGCATAGCATATTTGGCTATTTGTCTTTTCTATGCACAATGTGACAAATATTAGAATTATCGTATAAATGGTACTGTTAAAGCCCGTCAGGTTAGGTGTGACTGTAACTCAAGTAATTAGGTTGAGACGGTGGGTCTCAGGTAGGATGTCGGGGTTCGATAGAAACAATGCTAGACTGAACAGGTTTTTATGACGTCTCACTACCGCTTACATACAGTATGACCGAACTAGGTAAGCACTGGCCTGAAGGCTGGAATGTAGACGCTTGCTGCTCTCCGACGCTCGCAGGGTAGCTGCACGTAGGGTCGCCGGTGAGCTGACCGAAGTGCACGCTGGGCAGGCAGCTCGGTGGTCGAGATGTAGGCTGAGCGGAGGCTCAGGCGGTGCAGCCGATGTGGGCCGAGCGGTTAGGCTCAGGCGTAAGCCGGTGCAGTCAGGCGCCAGTGGCCTGGCTGTAGGAAGCTCGCAGGCAGGAGCTGATGCATAGGCGGCGGCTGGTAGCAGCACGGCGCCAGCAGCACATAGGTCTCAGCCCGTAGGGAGAATTGTAGCCCTTAGGTAGAACGTCGAGTGTAGACCCGTAGGGAGAATGTCAGCCCGTCGGGGTAACTGGAAACAGCATAGAGAATACACAACAACCGGTCAGGAACAGGCTGTCCCTAGATCGGCTGTTATGTTTAGGAGACAGATACTACAGACAGAACATATAGTCACACAGACCACTAGAATATGTTTACCCCCAACGGGACAGTAGATAGGGAAGTAGAAGGCAGTACAAAGTAGTGTTTTGGCAGTGTGGCGTCGTCTAGGGAAAGTGACCGATTTAGATCGCGCACCCATCTTATATAGGCATAGACCAATGACTAGAACTGGCACTTTTCGGCAAGCTTTTAAAAAAGCCATTGTACACCCGATTCATAAAAGTGGTGACAGAGACTGTGTCAATAACTACCGACCAATAGCAGTATTACCTGCTCTATCAAAAATTTTTGAAAGAGTTTTTAACAATGCCTTAAAGAAATATTTAGAGACGTACAAAATTTTAGCTCCAAATCAATACGGGTTTCGCTCAGGCATGTCAACCGAACACGCGGTGATAGACCTAACCAACAAGATAGTAAAACATTTAGACAGTAAAAATAGATGTCTGTCCATATTTTTGGACCTCTCAAAAGCTTTTGATACAGTCTCTGTCCCCATTCTCCTGGCCAAAGCGAAAAAACTGGGTATTCGGGGCGTTACTTACGACTTCGTCAAGGACTTCCTAACAGGTAGGCAACAATGTGCAAAAATAGGTGACTATCTAGGCAAAGCACAATCTATTACATACGGAGTTCCCCAGAGAAGCATCCTGTCCCCTACACTTTTTCAGCTGTACATAAATGACCTCTGTAAAATGTCCCCTTCAAACACTAGCATATTTACATATGCAGACGACACCGCAATTTTAGTTTGGGGACCAAACTGGCAAGTTGTCCAGGAGAAAGCTGAAGATGCCATGGCTAAAATCATGCATTGGCTAAATTCAAACCTACTTACGCTGAATTTGTCTAAAACTGTCTACGTAACTTTTTCCATAAATAAAATAAATGACCCTCCAAGTGACTACAGTGTTAAAGTGCACACCTGTCTATCAAGGGATGACTGCAGCTGCCGGGTAAAAAACCTCCAAATATTTGGGTGTCCAAATTGACAGTGGTCTAAGATGGGACAAGCATTTTCTCATGGTGACGGCCCGGGTGAGACGTCTCATACACACCTTCAAATGTCTGAGAGAGTGCGCAGCGCCTGACAAAATCAAGCAAATATGGCTCTGTGTCAATCCATTATTCAGAACTGCAATACTATATGGGGAGGAGCATCAAAGACACATCTTTTACCTCTAGAAAGGGCACAGAGAGCTGTCTTAAAAGTGATGAGTAAAAAACCATACAGGCACCCAACTAAAAAACTATACACTGAATGCCAAGTCTTAACCTTCCGACAGCTGATTGTGCTCAAATGTATAATGAAAAAGCACCAAAATGTCTCGCCCAATCCAAAAAGCCAGTCTGCCCAAGGGTTATTTGTAGAACCTCTTTTGCCAAGAGACAATTTACCAGCATAAGCAGTAAACTATATAATAAAATAAATAAAGCTCTTAATATAGCCGAGATAAACAGCAACGACGCCAAATGGAAAGTTACCGCTTGGCTCAACCAACTAAATTACAAGCAGACTGAAGATTTACTATCATATATCACATGACACACGCACACACACACATGCACGCACGCATTCACGCACACACACACACACACACACACACACACACACGCACGCGCACACACGCACACACACACATACACACACACACACACACACACACACAAGCGCACACACACGCACACACACGCGCGCACAAAACCTTTGACATATAAACCCAATTGTAAAATTACTTCAAATCGTTTTTTTTTTCTATTTATTTATTACCAACTAATTATTATACTTCAAATCCAGTTTTTAATTTTTTTATGTAATTATTGATTATACAACATCCATTTTCTATTTTTTGTCTTTATGGTTCCTTATCTAAGACCTTTTGAATTATTTTAGAAACAATGAATATATTCTTACTAATAATCACAATCCAATTAAAATTAGAAAATACCATACAATAAGTAAAATAAAACAAGTTTGTAAAAAAATCATGTCTAGGGCTGAACACTGGCCCCCAAAATACAGGCACTCGCCTAGTTTGGGGAAACAGCGTCAGTACATTTGAGTGAAATACAACAACAATGTTCGATCTGAGATAAACTGTAATGTGTAAATTGTTTGTATTATTTGAGAAATAAAAAGATTATTATTATTATTACTCACAGCTGCCTGTGAGACGGTCCATGACTATGTAAGGTAATAATTGATAGCGAAGCGCTGCTCGGGCTAGACTGGCTTCACTCACTGCGTTAAGCGCCTGCGAGATATTATAACGCAATACGTAGTATTACGTTACTAGGTTATGTTAGGTTCTCTTGTGACCCTTAACCCAAAAATAGGAGCCCTGCGTAGCACTGCTCCGTCAACTTAGTGTGGTTTTTGTTCAAAAAGATTTACTGATAAATTTTAAGATTAACCATACTTCGGGCTTTCCAGTAACATACATACATACATACATACATATCGTCACGCCTTTTATCCCCGAAGGGGTAGGCAGAGGTGTATTTCTACACCCACCTTTCGCCAGAAATACTTAAGTCCCACGTAATAAGGGGGCGAGCTTATTGCCGTACCGGGCACAATTCCAGACTCCGTGCTGCTACCGAGAATTTCGTGACAGAAAAACCCAGTAAAACTGCCCGACCCAGGAATCGAAACCGAGACCTCCCGATCCCACGCGCACATTTATGCCGCGAGACCAACGAGGCAGTCGTATAGGGTTTGATGTCGAGTTTTCCGTCTCTACGCAAAGATGGTATTTGCATCGTGTTATCCTTTAGTCGGCTCTTACGACACCCACGGGAAGATAAGGGGTGGTGACACTTGTATTCTATGCCGTCAACCACACGGCAGTAACATATAATAAAATAATCCAGTAACATATATACTAATATTATAAATGCGACAGTGTGTTCGTTTGTTTGTCGATAATAAGGAGGTTAAAAAGTAACAACAGCTGATTTTTATTGTGATAAAAGTGATTGCGACATGTTGCAATAACGGATACTCACACAAGCGGAGCCGCAGACAAAGTCTAATGTAGAATATGTACGTTTATCAGTAGAAATTTTATCACATTACAATGCTGGTATTATAATATTACCTGTGTGAATCCCGCCTCCCAGCGAAGAGTCCCAAGGGCCTTCTTTTAAGTTCTCTTATCGTAGTTTCTGCCTTAGCCTACCTTTTGAACATCTTGCCTCTTCTCCTTCCACTAAGAAAACAATGGAATTTTTAAGGGGTGTTGGTGCTGTTTCGTAAACAGTAAACATCCACTGTTATTGTAAAGATAAATGACATACCACTTACAGCTGGTCCCTTTAAATAAACGATCTACCCATTGATTTGGAGATTAGAGATACCAAGGAGCAATTATGAGATACACATTTGACATATTTTGTATGGAGCTTATGTCAAATATTCATCATTAATCTCCATATCCACGAATAGATCGGATATTGAATTCAGCGCTTAGTGCAACTGAGTAGACAGTTTCCGAACAAAACATAAATATAAACACCACATGTGAAAAAATCTTTACCCTTTTCAGCTAATCGTTTTTATAGTTTCGCGATTTGTAAACATCATACAAAATAAATTAGCGGGTCTTAATCGCGTACAATTAACTTATTTAAGGTATAAATACCTATTTGGTTCCAACGTTTCGTTCGTGTTACATCGAGCGTGGTCGCGAAGAGCCTAATTAGAGCTCAGCGCCGTCTTGTGGAAGTGCGGGTTTCGGCATCTACCCTCACTTGTTCTTTATTTAAGTTCGCGATGTCGGTACTCCGACACACTACACTAAAGACGTCAACACACTGTTGAGATTTATCACTGCGGCGGTGTTTACATTTGCTGATGACTGGATTCCAATAGTCTATATCATTCTTCCGGTTGAAATTGTTATATTTTTTTATTTCTACCGCTTCACGTACTATCCTGGAGTAATAGTGACGATCGGTGGATAAGACTTGAGGTTGATGCAGTTCTATCCAGTGGTTTGATCCAGACTCCAACAAATGCTCAGCTATTGCCGACTTATTAATATGTCGGTTTTTTACAGCTGCGATATGTTCCTTTACTCTTTCAGCGATTGTACGCTTAGTTTGCCCGATATATGAACTACCATAGCTGCAATCGACTTTGTAGACGCCAGATGCTTGGAGAGGAATGACATCCTTTGGGGTACGCAGATTGTGTGCTATCTTAGATAGCGGACTGTATACAGTCTTGATGGAGTATTTCTTGAGTACTGTTCCAACCTTGTCCGTCACTCCCTTTAGATACGGCATATAAGCCGGCATTCTGCTTACTTCAGGTCTACGATCTTTCCTCTTCAGACGGAGTATCTTCTTCTTGTATCCGTTGCGCTTAAGTACCTCCTGAACATGTGACAGCTCACTATTTAACTGTTCAGGGTAACACAGGTCATACGCTCTGTTCACTAACGAAGACACAACGGAATCCAAATGTCGCGGATGGTGGTGCGAGTTCGCGTTGAGAAACCTGTCTGTGTGTGTCGGTTTCCTATATACAGTGTGTCCAAGGGTACCATTGTCCTGGCTCTTGCTGTCACTTAAACGTCGAGAAAGGGTAACGATCCGTCTAAATCCATTTCGTATGTGAATCGGATGTTCGGATGTATGGAGTTCAATTTGTCTGCGAATTGTTCCATGTCTTGCTGGTTCCCCTTCATGATGCAGAAGATATAGTCGAGCGAAACGTCGGAACCAAATAGGTATTTATACCTTAAATAAGTTAATTGTACGCGATTAAGACCCGCTAATTTATTTTGTATGACCTTTTTCAGCTTTCAGCAATAATATTCCCGCATTCCCATATTTTTGGACATTAAAAACCGTCCGATGGGCAAAAGTTTTAGTCACTGTTCATATTAATGCCCTGTGGTGGATATTACGAGAGGAATACGGGTGTGAATTTGTATTCAAGGTTAGGTAAGCACTAATATGCCTTCATTTTGTTTTATTATGTGTTTTGTTCTATCGATTTATTGTTTATAACTACGACGATTATTTTGAGTAATAAACACCAGTGAAAAGACAGTGATGAAAGGCTGGTTCACAGCAGAGGGATTAATTATTAAACGAGGCTAATGATGAATTCTAGTGTTATTTGAAGGGGTTAGTCAGAAGAGAACTTATGTATCATATCTCTATATAAATATTTTACCAATTTAACTAGACTTAAAACTCATGATATAGGCATTTCATTTAGCAAGCGAAATTAAATACCTTTATGTAGAGTTTACCTAATTCTTAGGACTTATTGATAACGCGTCCAATACCTTGACTATTATACGTTACATGTTGCCAGTATTATTACACCTATAGTTACATCAGTAACAGCTATAGTCATTGTGACCACGGCGTCTAGTTGTGTAATCTGTGACAAAACTTCGGAGCAAATATAGGACAATTTATATTTTTCAAATTAAATCACACGACCAGCACCCGCGACATAAACTTAACATAACTTTTTTTAAGATGCGTCTTGTTCGCGAAATTTAATAAATTTAAGCTATCAACTATTACCGACGCTTCGTTATAAGTATACTAGACTTTCTCCACCGGGGACTATTTTACAACAATTTCTATAAATCTTCTAAGTGCTCCACTACACTCTTGAAAAAACTCACATGTAAGATTTTAGGATATCGCTTATGTTCGACTGAACATTGTATGTCTGTCATTCAGTAAAGCAAGATTTCTTATTACCATAAAAATTTAATATAACTAATAAAAAGAACAGAAAGAAAATTATACTTACTCCACAATTTTTTGAATATTCAAAGTAAGGAAATAATCTATTTACTAATCATATGCAAATATGACGACCGGTTGGCGCCGCGGGAGTGTAAGCGACTGCTACGCCGAAGGTCGCGGGTTCGATTCCCGCTCAAGTCAAACATTTGTGTACATGAACATGGATGTTTGTCTTGGTCTGGGTGTTACTATGTATAATATGTATGTATTTACAAAAAAAAGTATATATAATTATAAATGTTTATCCATTGTGTATGTTTTAGCATATTATTGTATAGCTGATAAAGCTGTTTTTTATTTTTATTTTTCTACGAACTTTTATTTTCATTTTTTATTGTGTACTTGTGTCTGGTTGTGGCAGCAATAAACCATTTTTAATTTTTAATTTTTTTTCATTATCTAGTACCCATAGTACAAGCATCTGCTTAGTTTGGGACTAGATGGTGTTGTGTGAATGTGGTAGAATATTATTATTTTCTTTATTTTAACTTTTTCTCATAATGTTATTTAAAATTTCTATGTTTTTTAAGCTTAAAACAAATATAAAAATATAAAATAAAATTACGGCGCTCACCGGTATTGGGTGCAGGGACCAAGCTACCGGTGGTTAGAGCTCCAGAGAGAGGAACCTCCTAACGATACGAGCCGTGGCCAGCAATTCTGTATAGAGGACTTAATCCAGCCGTCTAAAGTGAGCCTCTTAAGGTGGTGATCGAGGCTCTTGGCAATGAGACCATTAACTGATACGACTATCGGTACAATGATCGCCGAGTCCACATCCCACATGTCGACAATCTCGTGAGCCAAATCCAAATATTTTATTTGTTTATCTTTCTCGGCTTTCACGAGATTCTCGTCATGGGGGATGGTGACATCGATGATCGTTGCAAGGTGCTTAGATCGATCTATCACTACTATGTCTGGCTTGTTAGCCACAATAGTTCTATCAGTAATGATAGATCGATCCTAATACATGGTGGCACGACCATTTTCAAGAACTGGGTCGGGCACATACCTGTAGTACGGTTTTCCAGAGTCCACAAGATTATACTTTAAGGCGAGTTGCTGATGGATGATCCTAGCTACTTGGTTGTGCGTGCCTATGCAAATACTCACCATTGGCAAGACTAGAACAACCAGATACTATATGTCTGAGAGATTCACCAGGCTGGTGACATGCCCGACATATGTCAACCGTCTCATCCCTTAGGATATACTGCCGGTAGTTATTCGTCATGACAAACTCGTCCATAATCGCAAAAACAAAACCTTCTGTTTCGGCGAAAAGATCGCCAAAACGTAGCCAGGACATAGAAGCTGGTAAGTCTACATCGGGTCCATGCAGGGCCCGATAAAGACGTCCATGCAGCTCTTTACCTTTCCATACTTCCTTGCGCTCCTCAACACCAAGTACGACAAGTTTGCGCCAGTTCTCCTTAGCCAGACCCAGCGGGGTAAGCCCATTGTCCACAGTGACTACATCACGGTGGACACCCGCGTCAGTGCTGAGAAAATATTCCCTGAGATTGCACACCTCGCGGTTATGGAGGGTCTTGTCACTTAAGAAGCCGCGACCCCCGTACTTCCGCGGGATGTACAATCTCATTACTGACGACCGCGGGTGATGCATTCGGTATGCAGTCAATAGACAGCGGACTTTTCTATCCAAGGCATCAAGTTCTGTTTGAGACCACCTAAGTATGCCGAAGGAGTACACTAAGACTGGCATGGCCCAACCGTTACAGGCCCTGTTGCCGCCTGATAAAAAACTATTTAAGATTTTTCTCAGACGGCCAAAGAAGTGCTCCTGCAACGCCTGTTTATGCCAGCCTCAGCAATACCTAGTGCCTGCGACATACCTAGATATTTGTAGTTTTTGGTTGCAGAGAGAGATCTAACTTGTATGAAATCTGAAAGTTCTATACTTTCAGATTCCACAACCCTGCCCTTCTTTACATGCAACACCGCACATTTATCTACACCGAACTCCATCTTGATAGACTTACTAAAGTTTTCAGTAACCTTTATTAACTCTGTCAACTGGAGGTCAGTGGAGGCAAATAGTTTCAAGTCATCTATGAAAAGAAGGTGAGATATTACTTGACCTCTGCTGTGCAACCGATAGCCTAGCCCTGAATTCTCGAGCAAATTGCTAAGAGGGTTCAGTGCTAGGCAAAACCACAAGGGACTCAAACTGTCACCTTGGAAGATACCTCGTTGGATCTTTATAGGATCGCATCTGAGATTCCGAAGACATCCTGGATAGCGAAGAACTGTACTCCACTGCTCCATACACGTCTTCAGGAAAGTGCATAGAGTTGGATCAACTTTGTACAACTCTAGCACTCTCAAGAGCCATGTATGTGGCACAGAGTCGTAGGCCTTCTTATAATCTATCAAGCATGTCGCTAAATCCTTTCGGCTACGGCGAACCTGTTGGCTATTGGTCATGTCTATAAGGAGTAGCTCTTTAGTACCACGCGACCCACTTTTACATCCATTTTGAGAACTGGACATGATGTTGTTAGAATAAATATGTTTGGCCAGTTTGGTTCTCAAAATGGATATAAAAAGTTTATAGACCGTCGGTAGGCAGGTTATAGGTCTTTAATTTTTTAGGTCCGTGGTACTTCCTGTTTTAAAGAGCAGGTGGGTAAAGCCAGTTGTTAAGAAAATTGGCAGCGTTCCTGATTCTAGAGATGATTGGTATTGGGACGCCAAACGAGCATGTGCACTACGCAGCCACTTCAACCAAAAGTTGTGCAATCCGTCCGGACCTGCCGCTTTCCAGTTTGGTAACGGACGGACTGCACAACTAACATCTGTAGCTGTAATAGCTACGGCATCCATATTAAGGATTGCCTTACACAATCGCTCAACATCCCTAAACCAACCACCCTCCGTGTAGCTAACGGAGGTCGACCAGATGCTACTCCAGAACGTATTTGTAGTTTCATCATCTGGTAGACCTCCATCATCCACACCTAGACCGGGACGCTCCCAATTTCTATACACCCACCTTTCATCCTTTTGGAATGTGCGATTCTGGGAATATCTGCCTATACGTTTTTTATAACGTTTGATACAATTTGCCCACGCATAAATCTTCTGCTTCAGGAAGTCGATGCGTTCTGTGACCCGCGACGCATATTCTTATTATTATTATTAAACATCCGAAAATGAGGAAGCCACAAAGCAAATGTATCTTGAAATTTTTAAAAGAAAAATACATAGTAACCAACTTTGGCAACAGTGTATTTTTACCAAACATTTTCAGGTAGCTATCCTTTTTGGAAAATTATTTTAGATATTACACGGGTAGAGCCTATTATTTTTGAAATACCTAATTTCAGTTTCCAATATTTTAGTCGGAAAATTATTTTTGTTGCCTGCTTGGTATTTCTTTTCTGTGTTGAATTTACCTGTTTGAATTGGCAACCTAGCCTAGCTATTGCTTAAAATAAAGTATTTTATAAATCGGAATAATTTGACACTTTTCTTAATTGTTCAAAAACAAAGCAGTAATTTTGACACTCTGAGTCGAAACTCCATCCCATTCTACCTAATCTTAATATATAAAATCCTTGCGTTACTGACTGACTGACAGACACGCTACAGCCGAAACTATTAGGCGGAGGAAGCTGAAATTTGGTATGTATGTTCCTTGCGGACCTTAGGGGTGCACTAAGAAGGGATTTACCGAAATTCCCACGGGATCGGCCAAAACAGGTAAATTTAAAAAATTGCAGGCGTAGCTGCTGGCGTCCTCTAGTTCCTAATAAATTTTAAAATATTAGTTGCTTCCGTCGAACAGTAATAAAATGGCAAATTTCAGAGATCACAAAAAATTCTGCAGTGCCATATTAAATGGTTACAGATTTCAAAAGAATCGCTAGCAAACTCACGTATTACGAGCATAATCAGACCGTCAAATTATCATAGATCACAGCATTCAAATCCACAGAACATGCGTTACACAGAAATTTGCACCGTCAACGTACCATTTAATCCTACGTATATTGTCGTGGAACAGCTTCTGTACCATAGTACCCAAGTTGACATTTTATTTATGGCAATACTCGGTTAAGCCAGCTTTTTTGGATTACCGCAATAATTTTGGCGCCGGTTGACACAAGATTTATTCTGTGGTCCGCGGTTAAGTGCTGGATCTCTTGCTCAGTAATATAAAGTGCGGAGTTTAAGCCTTGGAAAGTTGTTTGTTTTATGTATTAAGTACATGCGTGGCATTTCGCCAGTCGTTGTATAAAGCCGTAGGGTTTACGGCGTTCCAAACCATTCCAGTGACTTTCTTTTTTTGATGAGAATTGTGCGTATTTTCTATGTAATAAGGTGGCAAACGAGCAGCTGGATCCCATACTAGCAATATCCACACAGAAAAAAAATCCACTCAAAAAACAATCAGTAGATCACTTAAATTGATAAATTAAATTTCTGATCGGCAGAGTAAAGCAAGGTTGGTTAAGTTTAACACTGGTGGTTCGGCGTAACACCGAAACCGGTATGTTCCTAGGCGATTTGAAAAGATTATTAATATTGTGGACTGTATAGGGATAGGTTCTGATCGCCTAGGATAGGAGAGGGAGTAGAATTGGAGGTATTGTAGGAGGCAGAAGGATGAGGGCACACCTACCTTGCAAATCCGTCCTCTTCTTCTCAAATGGCAGCCTCCTGGTGTCTTCGGGAATCCTGAAGCTGCACCAAATCACTCCACCACACTCGCGCGTAGTTTAGTTCTCGTTGTATATCCCGGGAGCGGTAAAAATATGGCGGTGCGGTACATGTGTTCGTCGCGACACAGGTTATTCTAGACTGTTCTCGTCGCCGTTGAATCCTTGCGCCCAATCAGCAAGGCGTGCCTTGGGAGGGAGGGAATCAAAGGATCGCTCGTATTGGACGAGCAAGCGTGGAACGATTGATGTTGATGTAATTAATTCTCGATAGAAAGGTAGATGGCGTTACCATATCCCCCCGTCCTTAAAGGGTTGCCTTTAAAAAAAATATTGAACTTAGCTATATTGGGTGTAATACCGCATAACCCATCAAGAGGCTAAGACAGCGATATGATAATAAAATTAATCTAAATTAACTTTAGCGAAAATTACAAACGCAATAATAGCGAAAACTACAAATTAAATACTAAACTAAGAGGTAGATCCAACTTCAGGCTAGATCTCACTGAGTCGGAAGCGGACAGAGACGTACAACAGGGCGCACGTAGCTCCCCTTCGCGGTTTTCACGGTAACAACGCGGGTTGTACCGTACTTGGAAGTATGGATTTTCTCTACGATAGCTAACGGCCATGAAAGCGGCGGAGCATTATCATGTATTAGGACGACCAACGTACCCTCCTGTATAGATGATGCAGGACTATTCCACTTGGATCTAGCCTGAAGCTGGTGTAGATATTCCGCACGCCAGCGCCGCCAGAACGACTGCACGAGTTTATCCAGCAGAGTATGTCTCTGGAGCAAGCTTGAAGAGTCTGGTTAGGGAGCCGGAAAAGACGATAATGGCACTGTGTTCAGAAAATGTGCAGGGCTTAACGCGGATGTTTCTGCAGGGTCACTACTCAATGCCGTGAGTGGGTGCGAGTTGATCAGCGCTTCGACTTGTGCAAGGACAGTTAAAAGCTCTTCGTAAGAGAGGATCTGTTGACCCATAACCTTGAAGAGATGCCATTTAATTACTTTGACCATGCTTTCCATATATCCACCGAAATGTAGTGATGCTGGCGGAATAAACTTCCAGTCAATATGATTTATGGAAAGTTCTTCCTGAAGACGAGTACGATATTCTTCCCTGAGAAACTTATAGAGGTCGCGTAAATAAGAACTTGCGCCCACGAAACAAGTGCCGTTATCCGTAATCGTTTAAGGGCTGCAAGGAATCACACCATGCTTAAATCTGTCGCAACTTCAATATGCGTAGCACGCGTCGTTAAGCATGTAAAAATACATAGCCAAGCTTTTAACACCTCGACCACGCACTGGCGTATACTGCAGCAGTCCTGCGTAATCACAACCGGTATGTGTAAACGCTTTATCAACTTGATTGACGCGTTGGCTAGGAAGATCTGCCATGGGAGGGAAAGTCGGACGCGGACGAAATTTGAAACAGACGTTACATTTATGTATTCTGTGACGAATTATTCGTCGAGCGACTAAAATCCAATACTTATGCCTAAGTAAGGACATAAGCAACTCTGGACTAGCACGGCGGTGCTTATTGTGATAAAAATCAACAAGAAGGTCGACAACATGATCCTGACGCGGCAGAATGCAAGGATGTTTGTAGTTATAAGGTTCATCCGTATTCGACAGACGACCCCCAATGCGTATGACGCCGTGTTCATCGAGAAATGGCTTGAGTCTAAGGATAGCGGGAGAACAAGGTACATTGTTTTTCAAATTTTGAATGTCGTTACTAAAATGAACAGCCTGTACAGCTCGTAGTAACTTACATTCTGCGAATTTGATATCAGTACTTGATACAAAAGTCCCATTAGGTAGGTGCCTAAGAAACGTACAGACATAAACGATGGCGCGGAGTAACTAAGACCACGATGACATGCGTAGTGCGAGTGCATAGATCGGAGACTCCGCAACCTCAGCAATCACGGGATTAGAAACAGACTTCCGTTCGGGTACATCTTCGTCTTCTGCACTGTGGTCAAAGGGTTGCATGGGCCACTCTGACGGATCATGGGAAATCCAAGAAAGTCCACGATGCCACAATGGATGATGCAGAAGATTAAGTGGGGTGACACCACGAGAAAGCAATCGGCGGGGTTCTCAGTACCCGTAACGTGATTGAAACAAGTAGCGGGAACAAGTTCAATCAATTTAGGTGAGGAGATGAATATATCCAAGCGAGCACTACTTTGGAGTCAGAAAATGCGTATATTTTATTAATAGGGTAGTGGGGCAAAACTGTGTCTTGAACCTTGCGGAGCAACTGAGACAGCAGAAGGGCCGCGCACAACTCCAGCCTGACAACCGAAATGGTTTTAACAGGCAAGACCTTAGACTTGGCACAAACTAACTGCACCGAGTAGTTAGAACCAATGTGGACTTGCAGATATACGACTACGCCGTAAGCACGCTCGCTGGCGTCAGCGAAACCTATTAAGTTGATGGTACATCCATCTACCAACCCATGATGACGCGGAATACTAACTTGATTGAGCGCGGTAAGCTCAATACAAAACTGGCCCCAAGCGGCGACAATATGGTCAGGGGGTGTTTCATCCCACTCACACTTTGATAGCCAAAGCTCTTTGATCAAGAGCTTGGCGTACAAAATTGTGGGAGCCACAAACCCCATTATGTCCCATAGTCGAGCCACTGTGGACAGCATAGTGCGTTTGGTGCACTTATCATCTGGTGGTGAGACGTCAAACCGAAAACTATCGCAGGATTTGTCCCAGCGTAAACCGAGAACCTTATGCGGTACAGACTTCTCAAACTCAATGTCTGGAGAAGCCTTATGAGAATCTGGTATGCGTGCGAGAACCTCCTTAGAGTTGCTTGTCCATTTGACAAGATCAAACTGGCCTCGCTTGAAAAGCTGAATAAGCTCTTCACAAAGCGAAATTGCTAGCGGAGCGGATATGACACTACAGGCAATGTCATCCATGTACAAAGCGGAAGTGGCAACACCCGCTGCGGCGGGAAAGAAAAAAAAGAAGAAAAGCCAACTGGCGAACAACTCGTAACGCGTGATATGGGCTAGACTTGAGTCCAAAACAAACACGATTGAACTGATACACAGATAAAGGTTCTTTCTTGTCAAAACGATAAAAGATTCGTTGAAATCTACGGTAAGATTCGCGAACGCCGATATTGAGAAACATTTGGCGGCAATCAGCTGACAGAGCGATTTGGAAAAGACGAAACTTTATTATGATGTTAAATAAATCACCCTGTAGATTGGGGCCGGCATGCAAAATGTCATTAATCGACTGACCCGATGTAGTCTTACAACTAGCATCTTAAACCACACGAAGTTTAGTAGAGGTTTTATCTTTGCGAACTACGCCGTGATGCGGGATATAATATGAGGGAAGAGAGTTTCCCTCGTTGTTTACAACTACACTCAAAAAACCTTTATCTATGTAGTCACGAATGACGTCATTATAGGCGCTGCGTAACTTAAGTGATGCATCAAGTTTACGTTCTAAACAATGGAAACGTCTAAGCGCAGCAGCGTACGAGTCGCCTAACGAATAAGGGTCACCATAGAATGGCAACGCCACAACGTATCTGCCACTGTCTTCACGAACAGTGGTAGTGCGGAAATGTTCTTCACACTCGAGATCTTTACGGCTCATCGTGGGCGGTGCGGTAACCTCTTCAAGCGCCCAAAATCGCTTGAGAAGAGAATCAATATTATTTTGTTGAAGAACAGAACAACAGCAAGACGTAATATATTGAGAAGTATGTAACGTAGGTACGGTACCCATAATCACATACCCAAATACCGTCTCAATAGCGGCCGGTAAGTTATATTGCTCACTACGTGCCACTTTATTTAGTAGCAAGTGCGGGAATATTGCAGCTCCGATCAAAACATCAATGTCTGCCGGATTCGCAAACTCCGAGTCGGCCAGCGGCAATGACTCGAGGTGAGTGAGTAATGCTACGTCCACATTAGCCTTCGGCAATGCGTCCATAATACACTCCACGATAAGCGAAGAAATGTTAAAGTTAATATTTCTATCCAAACGCGAATGTATTTTAACATCTACGGAACCCTTGAAATGTTTTTCTGAACCGCCGATCCCTTTGACTACTGAGTTAGTATTTTTGAAGTTATTCCACAATCCGAGGCGTTTGAAACAATCCGAAGTTATGAAATTGCTCTGAGACGCGCTATCGAGCAGAGAACGTACCATGTGCGGCGATCCATTAATATCATAAACGATAACTTGCGCTGTCGCTTACAGAACCGTCTTGGACGCCATACACTGCGGCTTGGCCCCAGGCTGATCATTATAGATTCGCGAGGGCCGTCCGCGCGTGCGCGTCGCCCGCGCGATGGATGTCGTACACAGCGATATTTCATTCTGTGACGCGGAACGCGCAGTTATCGTGGCCTGCACTTGCGACGTAAGTGTGTCAAGGTTACCGGCTTGGCTTGACAACGGACTACCTTTATCGAAGTGCAACAATGAGTGGTGTCGCTGATTACATGAACGACATCTCGTCTTACTAGAACAATCACTCGTTTTGTGCTTTATACTTAAGCAATTAACGCATGCTTTGTTATCTTTCACGCACTTGAAACGAGCAGTCGGATTTAGACTATTAAAGGCGGGATACTTGTAGAAATGGTCGTGCACAATATTACTGCACAGACATTTCTGTGAATTATTATTATTAGATTCCGAGCATGTTACGTAAGATTGCGGATTAGGGACCGTGTTATTATTACTATTTCGCGCTTTATTCGACCTTTGTTTGCTATTGTGATCTTTGATGAACGAAATAAAACTATCTTGTGTAGGTATTTTATGATTACTTTCAGTCATTTCAAAAGCTTGAATTGTTCCAGTGTCAAACTTTTTTAAAGCGAGTTTTAAGAATTTTAAGTTTCTAAGAGAATTAACCGCGGTAACAAAGTTGTCTATAAACAGCTGGAAATTCGTGACTGACGCAGCACCGGACAGTGAGATTAAAGATGAAGATTTAAAGCTTGATCAAAGTAGGTAGACGCCAGAACACGAGTATCTTGATATCTATGAAGTAGTGACTGAAATATGACCTGATAATTCTCAGCACTGGGTGTGACACCTGCAAATACGGACTGGGCCTTCGGTGACAGTTTACCTATTAAATAGTACAACCTGTCAGCATCTGTCAGAGAACCATTATCGTGCACTGTGGACTTAAAACTTGCATAGAATAACGGCCAATTTCGTATATCTCCGTCAAACGACATAATCTCGATTGGCGGTAATCTCGGCGTGCGAGCCGCTGAAACGGGCTGTGCCGAATATTTACCCTCTAATTGTGATTGTATACGCTTAATGATACAATAAAGATCTTCGAATGAGGTGTACGCCTGATAATTCGGTTTTTCATCAGGATTAGTAGAAAGCAATCTTGCGTTATAATCGTCTAACAACTTATGAAAATCTGTTCGAATACTATCTACTGTCATACAATAACTGAGAAATGACTCCCTATCAATATCAGAAGCGGCGGCGGTTTTTGAGCGCTCATAAATGTTTTGAATACGCTCAAATAAAATATTACGTTTTGCTTCTAAGATTGTCAGCTCTCTGTCTTCCGACACGCGTGGCTTCTTTTGTTGTGCCATGCTTACGTATGTATAAGCTAATGAGACCGAATCAAAATAAGAATACCTAAAGTACCTATTATTTTACCTAAGTAGGCAACACTTTAAGGCGATGGAATTAAAAGGTGCTTGAAATATGAGATTTACAAGACAACTATGATAGTTCCAGAAATAATAATTGGGTAAGTAGGTAGCTACATAAAAGTATATTACCTACTGATGCGTGCGGAAATAACCATGTAACGGTTATGTAAATGGACTAGGAGTATAGCTAGGTGCTAGAACTGCCTAGGTATAGAGATATAAACGAGAGGTTACGTATAAAACGTAAATGAATCCGGCTCGAAGGACCAAAACATGGTTCGGCGTTACACCGAAACCGGTATGTTCCTCGGCGGTTTGGAAAAATTATTAATATTGTGGACTGTATAGGGATGGGTTCTGATCGCCTAGTATAGGAGAGGGAGTGGAATTGGAGGTATTGTAGGAGGCAGAAGGATGAGGGCACACCTACCTTGCAAATCCGTCCTCTTCTTCTCAAATGGCAGCCTCCTGGTGTCTTCGGGAATCCTGAAGCTGCACCAAATCACTCCACCACACTCGCGCGTAGTTTAGTTCTCGTTGTATATCCCGGGAGCGGTAAAAATATGGCGGTGCGGTACATGTGTTCGTCGCGACACGGATTATTCTAGACTGTTCTCGTCGTCGTTGAATCCTTGCGACCAATCAGCAAGGCGTGCCTTGGGAGGGAGGGAATCAAAGGATCGCTCGTATTGGACGAGCAAGCGTGGAACGATTGACGTTGATGTAATTAATTCTCAATAGAAAGGTAGATGGTGCTACCAACTGGTATGTGTGACCACTCGCATTTACATCAGAGTACTACCATGCTTCAAAATGGCGCGTGAACCGTTTTTCCTGGTAATCGTCTTATGATAAGAATCACTAGGCCATAGGATTTCAGATGGTCTATAAACTGTCCGTCACCAGAGTGGTCCTCATAGTAACACAAAAAAATAAGTAAGTAGAATCAGATTTCCTAACTAAGTTCTACCCCTAATATATTTCAAATAGGAACCCGGCAAATACGTTGCACGGTAAAATGGAATCAATTGCTGCAATAAGCTTTTAGGAGTTACAAACTCTCTCATCTGCTCAGTTACACAGCCATTGAGATTTGTAGCCCTACATGCAATAGTGCAATAAATGGCTATAAATTGCCCGCATCCCGCAAATAATTGCCCGACTTTTTTACTACTTAGTGGAGCTACACCAGCTAAAAAAATCATTGTATAAATTTAAACGAATCTCTTCATTGTTTTCAAACTTTTAACGATGTCACACTGTGCAAACAAACCAAAATTAAACGGAAAAATTAACACAGTTAAAACTCTGCGTTGGTACAAAAAACCTCTCTACTTGCAAAGTTAATTTAGGCAAAAAGTTAATAGCATAATGTCCGTTGTTTTGAACGCAAACGAATACGGGTAATGAAGTGAGCACGTGAGATGTTAAGGGTTAGTTGGATGCTTAGACGTTATTTATTCTGGTGGGTTCGGTTATGCGCACTGAAACCCGACGGAGTCGCCCATACCATATTATGTGTGGTAGATTCTCGTAGCTGTAAGAAAATTTGAGGTTCCTGAGATGGTTCTTGTGCGTAAAATGAACTTCTACGGTAGTACTTACTCGTTGGTCTCGCGGCATAAATGTGCGCGTGGGACTGGGAGGTCTCGGGTTCAATTGCCGGGTCGGGCAAAATGTCATTGGGTTTTCCGTTAGGAAATTTTCAGTAGCAGCACGGAGTCTGGTAATATGCCCGGTACGGCAATAGGCTCGCCCCATATTACGTGGGACCTAAAAATTCATGGCGAAATGTGGGTGTAATATACCACCTTAGCCTACCCCTTCGGGGATACAGGCGTGAGTCTCTAAATAAAAAATAAAACTTACTCGATCCGGGATTCAAACTCACATGTAAATGGTGATAAAAAAATCCCGCTACCGTGGATTTTCACCGTGACAGTAAGGCTGGCTGTCAAGGAGAAGCTTTAAAAACAAACTAATAGAATGCCTTAAAAACTTGTGTAAGACCCAGCTCTGCTTCTATGTATCAGCTTCTGTAGCCTTATAATATTCATAATGTTAGGTTCCTAAACAGACACCGCAGTAACGGCAGCTTCACCTTCAGCTGCAGCTGGGACGAGAGGAGAAACGATGAAGCTAAAGATGACTCGTCTGAAAGAAAATCTCTGATACATGTTTACTAAGATAGACTATCAAACATCACTACATGTTACTTAAAATTAGGAGTTTAATTAAAAAGAACACTGAAGAGAAATGTGTAAACTGTGTTACTGCAAAGATCTTTGGCACTGTTGCATTGTATTACCCCATGGGAATGACGGGCATGTTTTATTTAAAATATCTTAGAAATAAGACATAACAGTTTTCCAATTTTCATTCTTGACGACCGGTTGGCGCCGCGGGAGTGTATGCGACTGCTACGCCGAAGGTCGCGGGTTCGATTCCCGCTCAAGTCAAACATTTGTGTGCATGAATATGGATGTTTGTCTTGGTCTGGGTGTTTCTATGTATAATATGTATGTATTTACAAAAAAAAAGTATATATGTATGTTTATCCATTATCTAGTACCCATAGTACAAGCTTCTGCTTAGTTTGGGACTAGATGGTGTTGTGTGAATGTAGTAGAATATTATATTAATATTATATTATTCTGTATGTAATCAGCGATAGCTGAGTGGAGAGAGTGACAGACTGCTACGCAGAGGGTCTCGGGTTCTAATCCACGGCATGCACCAATGTCTTTTCGAAGTTATTTGTTTATTTATTTATAGACTAACTTTTCGAATTTATGTGCGTATTAAATTGTTAATTATCGCTTGCTTATCGGTGAAGGAAAACATCGTGAGGAAACCTGCATGTCTGAGAGTTCTCCATAATGTTCTCGAAAAACATGTGAAGCCTGCCAACCCGCACTTGGCCAGCGTGGTGGACTATGGCCTTAACCTTCTCATAGTGAGAAGAGGCCCGTGCCCAGCAGTTCGACAGTATAAAGGGCTGATGATGATGTAAATGCAATAGGCAAACATACTTATTTTCCTTTACGCGTTTTCTTTAAGAGTTCTGCAACTTCTTATGTACATAACTCCCTACAGCATTTATTCAAGTACCATTAAGTAACCATGCTTTTATTATTATTTACTTGAAATTGTTTTAACCATTGAAAAAAAAAACTGAATTCTTAAAATCGCTGCTTTATTTTATTACATCATACTAATTCAATAAGCGCCTTAAATAAATATACAACGGGTTTATTTTACACTTTAAAGCAGTAACATTAATTTTGTAAGAACTTTTCCACTAAAACAAATTATTCTGCAATGGCTTTATTATCTTATTATTAACTGTTACGGTTAAATAATAATGTCGTTTCATAACATAAATTAACAAATAGCTTAGTATAAGATAAGTTTTGTGATTTCAATTGTAACGAAACATAAAATCTTAACGCGCTGATAGACTTAAGCGTTCATTTGTAACAGAACATGGAGCATTTACCGTTAGTAAATTTGTCGATTTGAAAATGAACGAAGCCTAGCATAGAAGCAAATGTCGCTTAGAAAATGTTGATGATCTTTCTAGCGAACGCTCTGGTCAGTTAAAAGCTCGAAGCAAATTTACTGTTCTTTCGCAGAACGCTCGCTATAATGCTCTCGTGTATTTTTTTGTAATGTTACATTCGCAAGAATGTTTATTACAAGTGAATAATATTTGTAATATCTGTAATACCATGTACTAAGATATAAACGATATTCTATTTTATTCTATTCTAATGTGTAAGTTTATCAGCACCTTTAGAAGTAAGTCGATTTTTATGTAAAGAAATGGCTTCTTTACATAAAAATGATCTGTTATTTTTATTGTTATTTTAACTAAACTAGTAAATGTATTATGTCTTACAAAAGGTATTGTTTTAAAATAAAGTAAAATTTAATATACAATATAGAACGTTTTATTCTTTACCCTGGGAAGCCAAAATTTTAGATGAAATAATAATAATAATATTCTACCACATTCACACAGCGCCTTCTAGTCCCAAACTAAGCAGAACTTGTACTATGGGTACTAGATAATGGATAAACATACATATATACTTTTTTTTTGTAAATACATACATATTATACTTAGAAACACCCAGACCAAGACAAACATCCATGTTCATGCACAAAATGCTAATAACCTCTTTCGAAACCCAGCTCATTAGCTTATTGTTTTTATTATAGGTACTTTAGACGGTCAAAATACTAATAAAATCGCGTTTCAGTCCCTTTGCCACCACGCCCGTTTCAGGACAGTCGACATGTCGCAGAAAATAGTAGGTATTTATACCTAAAATAAGTCAATTTTAATAATCTCATATTATGATGTATACAAATCGCAAAAGTTTAGAATCGATTAAAAGTATATTTTATTTGATAGATAAATAATTGGCCAATACAAACTTTACCTAATAAGTCTCTCTTATATAAACATTCGATAACAATCTGAATCAAAGTATCGTTCAATTAATGGGCCTAGAAAAATTTCATCACGAAATACTAATTTATCTGTATAAATTTATGAGTGAGATAAAAAGTAAAGTAATTAGCTTTTACTGAGAATTACTGGTGAAACCGGTAAAAGCACAGAATTGCGAGTTATCTACGGGCCGCCTGATAATGTGGTAATTTATATTAATTTATGAAACGGCTCTTAAAGACCAGTATCGCGGTTGATGATTACAATTTGATATTCGGCTTCTGTATTTAATTTAGTGTGTTGTACGGTGTTTTGAAGTATTACTGAGATATAAGGGTTTATGTATAGTACCAATGTTGTGTCTGGTTGTGCAAATGATAAATAGTAGTTTCTGTAAAAACATGGGCTCCAGTAAAGTATTATAAGAACTATGATTTAATCGACATTGAACGGTAAACATTAAAAAATTACGATCTGGTTTGTTAAGTTGGTTGTTAGGTTTCTAATTTTTAATCGTGTATATGAATCTATTTTGGATCAGTTTATCTTTTGTGTGTTTGTCCTATTTTAAAATAATTATTTCCAGAAATCATTTTAAGGCGTTTCCTAATCCTTGTGGCTAATCGTAATGTAGTTGATTAAAAAAATTCACAACTATTCAAGAATTCGAAATGAAAAAAAAGCAAAAGATTCTTTGTCTTTTCAAATTCTCGGTAGATCTCTACCATCGCTAAAATCATAATTTTTTATCATTGTTTTCATGGCACTGGTTCTTTTGATTGGCCTGTTGGTCTAGTAGGTAGGACGCAGGTGGTGTGTTTGATTCCCACCCAGGGCAAACAGTTGTATGATAAGCACAATAGTTTATTCTGTTTCTGGGTGCAAATGATATATATAATTAAGTAAGTCTTTAAAAATGATATTAAACATACAAATTTTCAGTTATCTATTTGTCAGAGGATAATATTAATAGTTCTGCTATGCTAATAGAATACAGCAATGTGAAAGCATGCATGTATACACCAGAGTGACCTTGACCATCAAGTACAGTAATAAAAATGTAATGCTCTCAAGTACAGTAATAAAAAGCAATGTCACCTAAACTTAAAGGCGTGAAAATAATAGCCTTCCATGCATAAAACGAACAATACTAGTAAGTATATTTTACGATTAGTGCTAAGGTGACATTGTTTGACAAAGGGATAAAGGTATTTTCGCCAATTAATCTGAAAGTTCAAGTAGATGGTGTCAATACGGTTAACACTCTCTGGTTGAAGTGTAACATAGCATAGATCGCGTTTAAGGATCAAGGTACATCAAGTTAAGGCGAGGTTGCAGTACAGTGCGTAGCTCGACCTCACCCCCCGCAAAAACAAAAACACGGCGGTGGCGTCAGCGAGTGAGCGGGGGGAGGGGAGGGGGGGTTTCGTGTGTGCGTGTGCCACAGCGCAACGTAAAAAAACCGTAGATGAGTTATGCGAACTTCAAAAGTGGCACATTAAAAACAGGCTAAATGTCTCATTTGCCTTTAGTCGCGTACGCGCTGTGGTCGGAAGCGCTCGCTCTTTTACTCGCGTGTGTGTACGTTACATTTGAAAATGCCGTCGTGTGTCATGAGATTTTGCACAAACTATAGTAGGAAAATGACTAAAAGTTATGGAATTACTTCTAATTCATGAGTATTACAATATTACAACGTTTTATTTACAATTTATAATAAATTCAGTATCACAAATAATATAGTGAATAAAAAAATTGGCATTTAGCGAGTGTAAAAGAGAAGCAGTATTGTGCGTGTTCAAAGACTAAAAAACAAAGTATCCAGATGGGACATTCGTAATAATAAAATACTGATGTGTGTTTTTGTCAAGTAATAAAAGTGATTTGAGGTTGAATCAACACAATATATTATTATTATAGAAATACAAAATGATACGTAAGTTACAAACATTGACGGATGATCAAATTCCATTCACTTGTTCTTGTTTTTCTCCTTTTAGTATTAAACAACTAAGTAGATTGTACTGCACAGTTTTCGCTGCCGACCCACCGTACCCCTGGCAGTACCCTGGGGGTATGGTGGGTCTTTCAAAGCTTAACCGTACTCCCAGATAATATTGTTGTGTAATTAGTTTATTAATTTCAGTTCGTTAATTTCAAGTTCTACTATTTTATGGGATCATTCCCAGTATAGTAGTAGTATTGAACAATTCTATGATAGAACTGTCCTAGCACAACTTGATGAGGAGAACAGAACTAATGGGAGAAGTAATAGGAAATGTCCCAGTCTAGTTCTATGTATGTTTTTACAAGGGTATTCAATAGAACTACTGGGAATGATCCGTAGTGTCACGACATCGCGCTCATATATCCGAATGAATATGTTTTGTAGACGTTCATTTGTTTAATGTGTAAAACAAATGAACGTCTACAAAACAAATGAACGCCTACAAAACAACTGAACGTCTACAAAACAAATGACTTACAGAAAGTGATCAGATATCGATAGTGATTGCAGCAAACAGGTGCATGCGATTTTCAACCTAATTGACAACAGTCAGAATTTATAATTTTATTACCCTTATATTGCCAGAAAGCGAGAAAAACAAAAAAAAATTGTCATGAATTGTCAATAAGGTCGAAAATCGCATGGACCTGTTTTTTGCAATCACTATCGATAGCTGATCACTTTCTGGTAGTCATTTGTTTTGTAGACGTTCATTTGTTTTGTAGACGTTCATTTGTTTTGTAGACGTTCAATTGTTTTGTAGACGTTCATTCGTTTAACACATTTTTATACATACATATTTATTCGGATATGTGATCGCGATGTTGTGACCCTTGTAAAACATACATAGAACTAGTGGTAAATTGCTTATGACTATTTCCCATTAGTTCTGTCCTTCTCATCAAGTTGTGCTAATAGAACTAGTGGGAAAAAAAGTATCACTAGTTCTATCATAGAACTGTTCAATGGAACTAGTGGGAATGATCCGACAGCGCAAGGATGATGATGATGACGGGTCTTCAACAGTACCACAGATTATACCTATAATATACAAAGCATTATAACCATTAGCAGTAATACCTAAACGTTTTATTCTCTAATTTATCTCCTTGTTGCACTATATCATCGTACTAGCGCTTGTCTTCGCTTGTCTAAAAATACAAAAACGTAAGTAGTAAGTAATTATCATACGAGAGATAACACTGTTCAGTTTAATGTCCACGTAGCACGTTGGTATAACACTACGAGCATTTCAGCCAGGAGTACGGTTAAGCTTTAAAAGACCCACCATACCCCCAGGGGTATTGCCAGGGCTACGGTGGGTCCGCAGCGCAGAGTTTTTATATTAACGTACTGTTTTAGGTTTCCATTGAATGAAATGAAAAGAATAAAATGTACTTTTTTTAATAAATGTTATAAATAAATCACATCGACTTTTTATTTCCCTACCTTAAATTAATTAATCAAATTTACTTTGAGGCGAATTGAATTTACTCAAGACAGACAAAGTGATCATGTCGCATCGGAGTCAAATTATTGTTTGTGAAACGGTCAGCATGATGTCACAATGCGCGTCGGTCCAGAGAGTATATGTTTATCTCTATTTCGCGCTTGCGATTAGATGTGCTATCTCACTTACACTTCTTATCTAATTCTTAGTGTGTCGTTTTGACATATTTATATTAGTGTGCGTACGCTTTTCGCGTGCCACTCGTAAGCTCCGTCATGTTACCTTGTCAGTAACCGGTCTACGGTTTCTTACTAGTATGTCTATGGTTTGAACGATTGAGTTTGGAATACGAATTACTTTTTACTTTTGCGAAAACGTACATGCGGGGGTGGAGGGGGATTTTGCGGAGCAACGACGTACGTCCGCCCTCAATCACGCCTAGACAGGCACTGATTGATGAACGGCCGACGAGCGATATAATGCCAACATTTTGACAATTTTTTCTTGGAGAAAAATGATAACGAAATTACGAAATCTGTTTTTACCATTTATTTTAAAATAAAGAGCTGTTTCTATTGATAATACTTTTATATAAATTCATTATGGAATCTCTAAGCAGTACACGTTTAAAATTGTGATTTAGTGCCATGTTTGACTTTTTTTTTATCGAGCCAATCATTCCAAATCGTGTTTCTATCTTTACGATTTACTAGAAGATATGTTCAACTTTTATACTTTAATTTTTATTCATTAAAAATATCATAGTTCATGGGACTTTCAGACATTCAAAAATCTTAAAAAGTACTGCAACCTCGCCTTAAGGTAATCTATGAGGGCATTAGAGAAAAGCATTATATAATTTAGAATTTTATAATTAGTTTTGTTTAAATAAATCCTCATATTATGTTGGTATGGTTTTCTCCTGTGCAGATTTTTTTTAATGAGCAGTGTACTCATATTTTTCTCTTTGTACTAAAATTACAGTTTATTTTCAAAGTGTATGAATATTATAAATGAAGGTACTTATGTTAATATATACATAAAATCTGGACTATGACTTCACAAGTATTTTGAGAACATTAAAGAGAACTCTCAGACATTTCTCACAATATTTTGCTTCACTGCTTACGAAGCAATAATTAACAAATTAATATGCATATAAAGAAAGTCAACGGTACATGCAGTGGGTTAAGCCCGAGTCCGAGTAGCAACTAGGCTATCGCAGGCTCTTGAATAATACACTACAACCAAAATAGTACACAAAATATCATCACCAATATTGCCATAATATTAAAAGTGCGTACCCATAACATTGACCTCTTGAGATATTACCAACCCGTGATAAATGCGCGTCTAAATGAAAATACTTTTGTGAGATTACCGAACTTAGAGAGCCTACCCTTAACACACTTATATTTGCAAAAGTTTTCATTTTGTTGCCGACATGCGAGCTGTTATGATGGATTGTAGAGCTCATTAGTAGATCTGGTCATGACCTTCAATTAGTACGTATTTCTTACTGAAATGAGGTATTATAAATTGCAGGAATGTAGGGCATTACAGAACAAATAGAGTTTAAATTTTATCCGTTAGTTGTATGTTTTTAAAGTCCCTGCGGTACAGGATTTAATCCTAATGCGGGAGTTGTGTTTAAAAAAAGAAGAAGGCTTTCACTGAAAAATACGGAGTTTTAAAGGGCCACATATAGACTACTAGCTGTTTGCCGCAGTTTCACCCGCGTCCTGGGGGAACTACTTAGCGTACCCGGTTAATTTATAGCCTAAGCTACTCCTTGGTACATCAGCTATCCGCCAGTGAATGTCCCGTCAAAATCAGTCCAGCCGTTCCATAGATTAGCGAGAACAAACAGACAGACAGACAGACAGACAAAACTTGTAAAGAATGTCATTTCGGTATATGTACCGTGTATATAATTATATAAGCATATAATATATGTATTTAGTAAAAGTTATTTTAATATTACAAACAGACATTCCAATTTTATTTATATGTATAGATGTATAGAAGGTGTATAGATTTATAGATTATTTGACCCGGTCAGTGGCGCTGGTGACGAAATACCAAAAATAACGGTGGTGAAACTATGTATATATATTATAACAGAAATAACACAGGTAATGGAATTCCCACTACTACATTCAAATAGTAGGTTACAATACACAGCTAATACCGAATTGGGTTACAATTCACTTACCGATTCACAAGGACGCGTTTGACCACTGTCATGCATAGTGCCACGATTGCGTTACCGGAAAGTTCAGTCGCGATCGGTTCCGATGCTTTTACCGACAAACGGATCTGTCCAATGAGCTGGAAAAAGACTGCTTCCCTATTCACACGGGAAGTGTAAAGTTAAAAGTAAAGGTGCAAAATGTTCGATCTACGTCCAATGTTGTGGCGCTTTGCAATGTATTTTGATTGGGTAGCGTGGGGTTTTAAAAAGATAATTTCGTGTGAGAAAAAATGGGGCTTATTTCGTTTTTGGATTGTTTAGAACTACAGATCATTTGTAACACTACCCGTTCAATTGTTACTCTTCTACAAAAAGGTAACTGGTGGAAAGGTAGATTATAATTAAGATAGTAGCTTCTTTACTGCCGAATCTTAAAGGGCAAAATTATCATATATTAGCTGTTGCTCGCAGCTTCGCTCGTAGATATAAATTATATACATACATGTGAGAGCCCTTAATTCAGCGCTTATAAAGATTCTTGGCGGAAGCCTACTATGTATAAACTACTTCCCTGCCAAATCGTATCTTTGTACGTCCAGCGATTTTCGAGGGGTCGTGATATTATAATTACATGTATATATATTAAGACAATCAACAATGCAGTTTCAATGTCATCAAACTGTATTGTAACAAATTCACTATATTTGATCTGAATTGCAACCAATATAATCATTACCGCTGAAGCTGTTATTCTACCATATTTGGTTATACTAGTAAGTGGACTAGTAAGATTTGAAGCCCAGGGCTTCAAATCATAAATCCAACTAGGATAACGCTAGGACCAAGACGATAAATTTTACCTCATCCCATAAGCTACGGTATATTTTTAAACAATTTTCTCAACACTTCATATTCCAAACAAATTTAATCAAACCAATCCACAGCCATAATTACCACCAGTGTTATGAAACATTTTAAACCGTTCACAAAAAGGTAAAACCTTCCACTCCCTATTATCAATATCTTGAATGATTAATCCTTATTTTGTGGTTGAAACAAAGCCTTGTCATGTAAACGATACGGACGTGACAGGTAGAGGGGTGCCGCGGCGCTAGGGGTGAGAAAAGTCGGTAAAATATGTTTTGTCATAATAAAGGCTTAGAGGCGAAAATTGACTACGCTTTCACTTTTTGTCTTCGAGGGATATTGTGCTTTGTTGGTGTGCGTTTATGCTTGCTCTGGCTGTTTGTAAGGATACAATTTAGTGAAAGTATAGAAGGTGGGGATAGGTTTGTTGGTGGAAGCAATCGGAACAGTGAGTAGACGCTAATATATATTCTTATATTGTGTGAAAAATTTCTACCTCAATAAGTTAACATCATATTGCTGCTGTTTCAACAAGAGCCTACACATTTTTTCGGGAAATATCGGACATGTTAAATTCTCAACACTTCTCTTCTCTACCAACAGTCTGCCGAGCGTATCAAGGTGAAGAAATTATGCGTATTTAAACAGTTTGTAGCTTGTCTCGTACTTCGGGAAACACACTTGTGTCACGTATCTTTGTAAATTCTGACTTCAGTCTAAGATACGGAATTTTACTATCATTGGGTTGTGGAGACACAAACTGCTACATAGCCAGAAGAACTAATGGACGTTGGAGTAGAAAGAGTCTGAAGTGGCGGCCGCGCATCGGATGTCGTAACAGAGGGTGGCCTCCCGCAAGGTGCACTGGCGATCTTGTTGGAATCGCAGGCAGCGGGTGGCCCAATATCGGTCTATGTAGAGATTCGTGGTCGTATTTCAGCTGATATAATGACAGTTACTAAACTTTAATTTTCTACAGTGTAGGTACTACGTGTCTAGCTAAGTCGGCTCAACGCCTGTTTTCCTAAAACTAATTCTTCGCTGAAAAAATATTATAAGCATCCGCAAGTCATCGGTAAGACCTTATTTCAGAATTAGAAATACATGTTTTTGAATAGAAATGAACCCTTTTCTCGCATATGGCATGTGAACTTACCAAGATGACCGTGAGTTATTCTTAGAAATGCCAGTCATTTACAACATTGTGGTTTGTTGTTAGGCTGAAATTTCTTAAGCTTCCATGTGGCCAACGTTTTCTTGTTTCTAGGAAACTGAGCTAAGTGACAGATATGGGGTCCTTAACTTCAGACATTGGTCCTGTACATTCAAACAACTTCCCGCTAGACCACCATAAGTACGAGAATCGCTTAGCAAGACATCGTCGCTTCCAGTGTTACTTTACACGCACATTGACACTCGTATACAAAACCAGTTTCTAGTATGGCTCGACTCTATGAGCGAGCCAAGGGATGTTTTTTCAAACTGGTCCAGCGCCGACTTGTTTGATTGTACCTACCACAAATGACTACTGCTGTGTGTTAGGCAACTTCAACACTATCACAATTTTGTGTACATTTGTGTCAATTTATCTATGGTAACTTTTTCTCTGTCAACCCACCGGTCATATTCTATTCTAATTTAGGCTTATCCTAGTTTTATTTATGTAGTGACGGGTTAAGAATACAAAGTGCCACTACCATATTTCATTCTGCCACTGTTGTCGCAAGAGACGACTAAGAAAAATACTCGAAGGAATTAATAATATCTTTGCGAAGAGACGGAAAGTGTTATAGTAGGCCAGATCCAAATCCTCGTATTGACTGACAATATTATTGTGACTTAAATTAACTAATTCGGACCAGAAATACCGGACAAAAAAATTTGGTTGTTGTAAAAAAAAATATTTCACGTGACCTACTGTAGGTTTTACTTGTTATCAAAAATAGCCCAATATATTCAGCTCTATATGTAAAAAATATCTTTATCGACACACACCCGCCGTATACTCTACTACGCATTCTTAAGTGGAGCCATCTGTTACGTGTCAAAGAAGCGTATGTATGATAAGATTTACCGGGTTTTTAATGGTATCTTTAGGGCTTTTTATTACAAGGTGTAGGCCCTTTGCATCCTTTCGGATATTCGGAGGAGTTCCGCAGTTTTTATACTTATGTTAAATTTGCGTTCGTTACGAATGAATGACATGGGGAGGATGTTAAAAAGTAACGTTATAAATGTGAAGATATATTTTTGGTTTTTATACGTCAACGGAGACGTACATTTGTATTTTATCATCGTCCTAACGTTATCCTGGTTGTAATTAAAACGTTCGCCATAGGATCTAGTGACCGTGCAGTA
The DNA here is from genome assembly GCA_944739405.2 of Euclidia mi. NCBI lineage: Eukaryota > Metazoa > Arthropoda > Insecta > Lepidoptera > Erebidae > Euclidia > Euclidia mi. The sequence continues at coordinate 68,079,740 of OX123192.2, forward strand.
GTATGGACGAATTTGTCTGAATTATCGGATTTTCGCTGAGCTCTTAAATATTCTTATGTCCTTACATTTATGTATATTACGTGGTGTATAATCCATATACAAGTAAACTATGCGATACTGTGCAAAGCGGACTGTATTTCGCGTAAATGTGATATGGTTCGTTACAAAACTGTAAATTCCGACAAGCCTGGGCGCGCCCTTCAAAAAGTGTGTCTTGCTGTTTCTGTCAACCAACTGTCAGTGCATCCGCTTGTGCGCCCGCGCCCGTGCGGCGCGGCATCCAGAAGGCGCGGGGGGGGGGGGCTAGTGCTGTGCGCAGCGTGTCATAGACATTCTGCCGGGCCGCCAGTGAGAGGGCATATCCGGTTCTCCGGCAGACGCGTCAGACGATAGAGGCGTTAAGGGCCTTGAATTTAAAATGCCTTCAATTTGACATAAGACTGTGTACATTTCTTCATACGTGAAATGTGCCAAGCCCAAGACTCGCCTAAGGTGATGTTTTGTTGACTTCACTGTGCCTTCCCATAACCCACCAAAGTGTGGGGAGTATGGAGAAATGAAATGAAAAGTGATGCCTTGTTCTGCCACATGGTTGCTTATCAAATTGTGATTCTTCGCCAAAAACCCCGTGATAACATTTGACGCCCCTACAAAGTTAGTGCCATTGTCTGAATATATGTGAGCAGGTTTTCCTCGGCGGCTCATGAATCTATTTAGTGACGCTAAGTAAGATTCCTTTGTCAAATCGGTAACCAATTCCAGGTGTATAGCTTTAACTGCAAGGTATACGAATATGCATATGTATGACTTTATCAACTGACTACCACGCCCCTTACGATTACTAATCATGATTGGCCCGGCGTAATCTACACCGACGTTATTAAATGCGAAATCAGAGTGCATACGTGGCTCAGGTAAATTACCCATGATTGGTGTAATTGTTTTTCCTTGAAAGCGTCTACATGTGATGCATGATTGTACTGTCTTTCTGGCTAAATTGCGACAACTGATAGGCCAATATGTTTCACGTATGTGGGCGAGCAACAGCTGTGGACCAGCATGGAGAAGTTTTATATGTTGAGTGGAAAAAATGAGTTTGCAAATGTGATGATTAGCGTGTAAAAGCATTGGAAACTTTTTATCATATTGAAATCGCGAATTAGCGAGTCTGCCGCCCACGCGAATAACTGCGCCGGCCAGATCAAAAAATGGATGTAATGAAATTAATCTGTTTTTTATTGGTAATGTTTTATTTGTTGAAAGTAACTCATATTCAATAGAAAATGAATTTAACTGTGATATTTTTACTAAATTTAATTTGGCCTGATAAAGTTCTTTTGTTGTTTATGAAATAAAGGTGTTTGAAGCTGAATTACTTGTTTGTGTTTTTGTTCTACAATTATGTATAAATCGTAATATGTATGCAGTTATGCGTGTTAATTTTGTGAAGTTAGAGTAATTGTAAATGAATGAATTGTTGTCTGTCTGTGAGTAACATTGAATAGTGTTTTTGTGGCTCTGGGGTTTTGTTTCTGGAAGGTCAGAACAACTGCTGTGCCCAGGTGATGTTGGCCAGCTGCTATCATCATCCCTTAGAAAGTCTGGACCAGAGAACCACAAATCTGAATGTATGAATGAGTGTTGATGCTGTGACACCCCTAGATATGAGATCTGCGGGGTTCTGTTTTGTAGGTACATATCGCCATGTTTGTTTATGTGTTATTGTTTGTATTTCATTAATTCTGTGACTTACAAATGCATTTAGTTTGTGTGGTGGCAACTTTATCCAGGACAGCACAATCATGGAATCACTCCAAAAGAAACAGTCTGAAATTATGTGTGAATTGCGGAGAGAGTCAATGACCTTTTTGTAAAGGCGAACAGCTGTGAGGGCTGCACATAGTTCTAGTCGTGGAATTGTTAATGATTTTAGTGGTGCCACTCTGCACTTGGCTGTTAGTAGCCGTACGTACACTTCACCATCTGTGGTGTGTGTGCGCACATATACACAGGCGCCATAGGCATGCTGAGAGGCGTCACAGAAAGTGTGTAGCTGTATATGTTTGGGTGAATCATAGAAAACTCGTCTCGGTATGACTAATTGTTTTAAAGCTGATAGTGATTGTATGAACTTTTTCCATAGTATTTCTATGTCATGAGGGACACTGCTGTCCCACTTTAAGTTTTGTGACCACAACTTTTGCATTATTATTTTGGCTTCTAAGACTGAAGGACTTAAAAGGCCCAAAGGGTCAAATATTTTGCCAATGATTGACAATATTTTCCTTTTTGTAATATTGTAATCAACCGAGTCTTCTATGTCTGTTAAGTATGTTATTGTATCTTGATTTTGGTTCCAGTATATACCTAATGTTTTTGATGGGTCTTTATTACCTAAATTTGTGGTACTGTGAAGTGAATCTGATGATAGGTTTGCTTTTTGTAAAATATCAGGACTGTTGGACTGCCACTTTCTGAGATGGAATTGTGCTGATTTTAGAGCTGCATTTACTGACATTGCTATTTCTATTAACCGAGACTTCTGGTCTGAGCCCGTAATCAGGTCATCACAATAAAAATCATGTATGATGATCTCCGACACTTCCTTGTCATGTTGGCAGTCCAACCCAACCTGTCTGATACAATGTGTAGCGAGGTAGGGTGCTGAAGCTGTCCCATACGTTACTGTATTTAATGTGTAGGTTTTCAGTGGTTCTGACTCATCGAAACGAAATACAATTTGTTGTAATGATCGTTGGTTTTCTACGATGGATATTTGCCTGAACATTTTTTCAATATCAGCTGATATTATGTATTTGTGTTGTCTGAACCTAATAAGTATAGAAATCAAATCATCTTGTACTACTGGTCCTATTGTCTGTATATCATTAAGTGATATTTTGTTAGATGTGCGTGTCGATGCATCAAAAACCACCCTGAACTTTGTTGTGGTGCTGGTGTTTTGTATTATAGCATGATGTGGTATATAATATGAAGGTGTCAGAGTGTTACTGTTTGTGTTTTTAGTCATGTGACCTAGGTCAATGTATTCTTGCATAAAAGTTAGATATTGTTGTTTGTATGTAGGGTCTGATTTGAATCGTTTTTCTATGTTAAGGAAACTAATCTTTGCCTGACTATATGACTGGCCTAAGCACTCTGGCGATTGTTTGAACGGTAAAGTGACCACAAATCTACCATCAGCATTGCGAGTTGTAGTTGATGTAAATATTTTTTCACATGATAGCTGAGTAATGTGAGGTATGTCTGAAGGAGTAGATATGTTTTCTAATTCCTAAAATTTGTTTATGTTATCTGAGATCTGATTCACAAAGAATGAGTTTTGAATTTTATTTTGAATATGAGTATTTGAAATGCAGCCTGATATCAACCAGCCTAAATCTGTTTGTTGTAGAACTGGTTGCTGTTTTCCTAATTCCAATCTTCCAGTACCCATGACTTCCCAGAATATGTCTGCACCCAATAATAAATCAATAGGGGCTGGAATGTTAAAGTCAGGGTCTGCCAGTTGTATACAACTAGGTATTTGAATGGTATCTTTGTTTATGTATGTATGTGGAACTGTATTGCAAATTTGGTTAATCACAAGACAGAAAATGTCCGTCCTGTAATTTTTATTGTGTGCTGATTGAATGTGAATGTTAGTATTTTTTGTTATGTTTGTGGACTGATTATTAATACTAGTGACCATGGTGTCTATAGTTTGAATGGGTAAACCCAGTTTTGAGCACAAGTGCCTAGTTATATAGCTTGAGGTGCTGCCATTGTCTAGTAGTGCTCGTACCATATGTGGTTTTCCTTGTTTGTCATATATTTTGACTTGTGCAGTTGACAGTAATATTGTTTTGTTCTGCGTGCAACTAGTTAATGTGACAGATGGTTTTGGTGCATCTAAGTGTAAAAGAGTATTATGTTTTTTGTTGCAGTACTTACATGTCCCTCTTCTGCATAATTTGTTGTCATGACCAGGTTTTAAACAGTTGGAGCAGATTTTTAATCTCTGTACCTCCTTGATTCTTTGTTCAATGGACATCTGTCTAAACTTTTCACAAGAAAATAATAGATGATGCTGTTTACACAAAGGACATGTGGGTACTTTTTGTGTGTTCATTTTTGTAAATGACTTTGTGTTTTGTCCCACTTGAGTATCTGATTTGCTATTGTTGTTAATAATTGATTATTCTAAAACTTCTAATACATCAGTACGACCTCTTAAAAATTTATTCAGGCACTCAAGTGTGGGCATGTCTGTGAGTGTGTTTTTGTGTTCTTCCCAATATCTTAATGTGTTTGAGTCAAATTTACTTGACACTAAATATATTATTAATGTATCCCAGTATTCTGTTTTTTCACCTAATGTGGCTAATGCGCTGAGGTTTTTCTGAACTGTGTCAATTAATTGTCTCAAACACACCAAGGATTCTTTTTCAATATTATTTAAGTTGTATAATGCATGAATGTGATTTCCTATCAGCTGTCGTTTGTTATCATATCTTTCACACAACAATTTCCACGCTACCTCAAAGTTGTCACCTGTAATTTCTAGTGATTTTATAACTAATGATGCACTGCCCGATAGTGAGGAACGCAAGTAGTGAAACTTTTGAATGTTATCTAATGTTCTATGCGTAATAAGTGATTGAAATGTGTCTCTGTACTCAAGCCAATCCTGATGATCACCCGAGAAGTGTGGCAAGTCAATAGTGGGTAGTTTAATAAATGATTTGGTCCCACCTGAATGATCCTTGTCTGACTCTGGATTAGTTACCAGCTTGTCATTTAACTGAATAAGCCGGGAAGCCTGTGCCACCAACAACTGGAAATCATTTTCAAATTGTCCACTTTCTGGGTCTGGTTCATTGGTGAACTCTGAGATGTCAGCGTTCAATTCAATAAGTGTCTGAACGTCCTGGAAAGTTTTATGTATTGTTTTAAACTCCAAAAGTCTGTTTTTTAGCTCAATAACTTGGATATCTGTTAATTTATTATTGGGTAGAATGAGGTTAATATATTTTTTAAATAATGTGAGTTTCCTTTTACCATTGCCACGTTGTTTGATTTATTCTGTATCATCAGGTTTATTACCTTTAGTGGCCATTGCTGTGAATTAAGGACACACAATGTTGCAAAAGAAATAAGAAAAATATGAGCAGGAAATGTTATCACAGAATTTGTGTAGATAGTTGTGCAATACTTAAATTATAGCAGCAAGCGGCAGAAAGCAAGGCTGTGCAAAGCTTGAGTGCACAGCTAACACGTGGTGGGCGAAGCCTTAGGCCGCATGCGCGTGGGATGACCACGTGGGGGCTCCTTATTGAGGCAGGCGGCTGGCAATTTAGGCTTGGCAAGCTATCCAGATGCTGGGGAATGTTATTTTGGTTTTAGTATTATGAAAAAAGGGCTAATTTGATGAGAATGATTGACATGAGAGGTTATGAAATGCTGATATTTTCTGAATATTTTTGCTTATTTTTGATTGAAATAAATTTGTACTTAGTTTGATAATGTAATTATCATGAAAATATGAGTCTGAAAAGTCTGATTCAGTAATTGCTGTTGCAATTTGAAAAAATCAGTTGAAAAGTTAATAAAGGAAAAAATAATTGGTCTGATTATCTGTAATCCTGATGCTGTGCTGCGCTGAGACCGTCGTGGCTGTCTTCGACTGTCGTTGTCCTCGCCGTGATGATTTTTCTAGAAGTGTCCACGTTGCTTCTTGTAAAGATGGTGTTTATGGCGACGGTCTTCAATCACGAATGGATGGCTTCGAATGGGCCAATGTATAATCCATATACAAGTAAACTATGCGATACTGTGCAAAGCGGACTGTATTTCGCGTAAATGTGATATGGTTCGTTACAAAACTTTAAATTCCGACAAGCCTGGGCACGCCCTTCAAAAAGTGTGTCTTGCTGTTTCTGTCAACCAACTGTCAGTGCATCCGCTTGTGCGCCCGCGCCCGTGCGGCGCGGCGTCCAGAAGGCGCGGGGGGGGGGGGCTAGTGCTGTGCGCAGCGTGTCATAGACACGTGGGACCTAAAAAATCATGGCGAAATGTGGGTGTAATATTACACTCCTGCCTACCGCTTCGGGGATACAGGCGTGAGTCTATAAAAAAAACTAAGTATATATCTGATCGACAGGTATTGGGACGAGGGCCACCCTCCTCCACTGTATAACCTGTTTAGGAGTAGTTGCCATAGAACACACCTAGTTTCAAAACTCGTGCAGTTATATTACCTTTTAACCCACCCCAGTTATCAAGGAGAAATCTTTATGTAATTAATACCACAAGTATCTCTAAAAGGATATATTTTAAATTCTAGTTTCTGAACACGGCACTACTTGCTTGACGTTGGCTATCACGATAACCTATGAGCTTTTCTAATGTACAATCAAACAAGTCGGCGGTGGACCAGTTTGAAAAAAAATCCCTTGGCTCGGTCATAGAGTCGAGGCACACTAGAAACTGGTTTTGTATACGAGTGTCAAATTGTGTGTAAAGTAGCATTGGAAGCGACGATGTCTTGCTGAGCGATTCTCCTCCTTATGGTGGTCTCGCGGGAAGTTGTTCGACTGTATGTACAAGCAATATTACCCATTGAGAAGCATTTGTGTAAAAAGTTACAATCATACCTTCTCGCAATCTTGCGCGTTGTTAATATTAAAAGGATTATTCAGTTATTTTATTTTTCGTGTTAATATGTAGCCAACTCTTATGTCAGAGTTTATAGACCACCCGAAAGCCTCCAAATATGGCGTAAAGATTCCTGTCCTGAACGTCCGGCCAAATGGCATAAACACTAGATGATTAAAATAGAATACGATAGTCAATGTATGGGACTGATATAAGCTTACGTCGCATCCCATACATTGTTTAACGTAATCTTTTCTATTCATCTAGCGTTAATGCCATTTGGCTAGGCCCTCTGATACAAGAAGTGAGACCGACAGCTTTACATCTCCACTGAAGCACGAATATTACTCAGTTTAAATGCTTTAGTAAAAAGATCAAACAGGAAAAATCTACTGTTAACTTGAAAATTAAAACATTTTCTTATCAAATAAAACTCCTACCTTGGTAAGTTTAAACATAACAGTTTTAATATTCGGCCACGGTACCCGAAATTCCGTGCTTCGTAATTAAGCTCATCGGGCGTCGATAATAAATCTGCCACAAACCAATCGCTTCCGCGACAGTTTTCAATGATAATTGTTTGTTTTTCGTGTGAGTGTGTGGCCAACTCTGGTGTCGGAGTTTTCAGAGCACCCAAAGGCCTCCGACATGGCCCAACGACCCTTATAATGATAATAAAATTGCTAATGCTTGCATAGTATACCAGCCACTTGGATGAAATACTTGCAGCGTTTTGATGCAGTACAGGCATTAGCGTATCTATTGTTATTTTTCAGGGTGGAACACCCAGGTGGTCAACACAAATAATGTGTTCTGTGGTGGCATGCAAAGAATTTCGAGGTGATACCCAAAATGCTGGGATAGAATAGAATAGAATAGAATAGAATAGAATAGAATAGAAAGTATTTTATTACGTTAGTTAAGTAATGTTACATGTCACTTATGAAAAATAATATTTTACAGGTGCATTTGGTGTATGTTTCTTCAGCGCAGTTTGTCCGGGCAGGGATCTTTTGCAGCCTAATGCCGAATTCTTTTCACACACGGTTGTTGTATAAAGCAAGTGTGAGAAGTGTTGGATTTAGGATCCCATCAGGTCCTAGACCTGAGATTACTTAAAATCTAGGAGTGACTCTAATAGTCAAAGCCTATGCTGACGCGGGGCCAACGTTCTCTTGTGTAGCGGTTTGCCTCTCTCAAGCTTGTTTACATATTCTATTTCGCCTATTCTATTAGCGAAGAGAAAAGGGTTGAATTGACCATATTTAGTGTAGACGGGGCCGGGGTCTTCTAGGCCGCTGATCGTTAGTGCCGTGAGTTTTTCAATCATTTCGTGATGCAAGTCGTGTACTCTGATGTGCCATGGGTCCTGTCCAAGCATTTCCCAGAGTGTTTTTGTTTCAGTGCGACGTGGAAAGTCGCCAGCAGCTTTTAGTGCCATTCTGTACTGTCTCTCTAATTTGGTCAGATTGCTCTTACTGTATCTCGGTAGGAGTTGAATGACTCCATAATCAAGTAATGGCAATAGGCACGCCTGTATCACAAGTAGTTTTGTTTCGATGTTTACCTTGGATCGGTACCCTATAATTGAATTTAAAGCACCTCTTACTCGTTTCAATTTTTCTACTCTTTCTTTTGTGTGTTTGTTCATTGATAGTCTTTTGTCGAAAATGACGCCAAGGTATTTTACTTCGTTCTTATATACGATCGTTTCGTTTTTCAATTGGATGTAATTTCTATACCCACTGTTGTGATTACTTCGCCTTGGTCTTTTGTAGGAAAACATGATACACTCCGTTTTGTCTACGTTACATTGGAGCCCCCATCTCTTGTAATAGTCTATGATTTCCTCTGCTGCCCATTCTGCGCGCCTGGTGGCGTGATCAGGTTTCTCTGCTGTATTCAGAATACACAGGTCATCTGCGTATTGGGAAAGCATTAGACCTGCGATTTGTTGCTTTGGTATGTCAGCGACATAAAGATTGAAGAGTACGGGCCCAAGAATAGAACCTTGCGGAACACCGTGTGGTACCTTTTTTGCTGTTCCTATAGTTGTTCTGAATCTGCCTTGAGTGGTTCTGCTTGATAGGTAATTTTCTATTATTTTAATAATGTTGTTACGTGCTCCGGCTTCGTAGAGTTTCTTTATTAGGCCTTTATGGTTTATAGAATCAAATGCCCTGCTTAGGTCTGTTGATATCATGGCCACGCTGTGTCCCTTCTCCAATGCGTCAGTGATACATTTTCCGGTTCTCAGTATTTGTGTTGCTGTTCCTCTGTTGCGGACGAATCCATGTTGGTGTGCGGGAATAAGTTCGTGGATTTCTGTGTTTATTCTCGACAGAATAATACGTTCGGCCCACTTACCCAGTATATTAAGAAGGCTGATGGGTCTATATGACTTGAGTTGTGTGTAGTCTTTGCCGGGTTTGTGCAGAAAAATGCATGTACTCTCTTTCCATCTCTTTGGATAGTATCCCGTGTAAGTAATGTAGTCCATTATTCGCTTGAATATGGCTATCATCGTATCACCTCCTAGTTTTAGAACGTCTGCTCTAATTCCGTCAGGACCAGGCGCTTTCTGGTTTTTGAATTTTCGAAGTGCTGCTTTAAGCTCAGTGAATGATGTTGCTTCTAATGGTTGAAATGGTGTATTTTCCTCTGTATTTTCATCTTCGTGCGAGATTTCTGACGTTTGAACGATGGCCTGGTCTACTAGACAGTCTATGATCTCCAATTCGGTGTTGCAATTTTCTATGTGGGGTAGTTTTTGAGGTGGTTTCTTCATGGCTCTCTGTATATTCCACATTTTCTTTCTATCATCGTTTTTGTTTTCTAGTACTTTGTTCCAGGTTTCTTCTTTGTACTTCATAAGTTTCTGGGCCAAATATCGTTTTAATCTATTATATTCTTGTCTTAATTCGCCGTATCGGTTTGTGAATCTTGAGTGCCATGCGATGTTTTTTGCTTTGTTTCGGTATTCTATTAGCTTTTGAATGTCTTTGGGAAGATGTTCTTTGTTATTGATTGGTTTGAGAGGTGCAAATTCATCCAATGTCTGTAGTATAGCTTTTTCTAGTTTTGTGATCATGTCGTCGCAGTCTATGTCTGTTTTGATTTTTATCTCTGGGTCTATTTTTGTTGCCAGTGATTGTTCAAAATCGTCTCGTTTTTTCTTACTCGATTGAATTTCTTTTAGATTGCGGCTAAGTGGAATCTCATAGTCATTTTCCAATTTGATCGTGGTTATCCATGGCATGTGATCGGATCCTATGGTTTCTGTTTGTTTGCATGATTTTATGTCCAGATCTGAGTGGTCATATGTTGTGATAGCTATGTCTAGGATGTTGTTATTGCCTATGCTAGTGGGCCTGGATGGCTGACCAGTATGTATGATTCTACAGTCTCCGATGTTATGTAGTTCGCGTAGTAAGATTCCAAGGCCTCTGTCGTTTGTTTGTCCAAGTAATTGCATTTTTAAGTTCATATCTCCTATTATGAAGGCACTTTCTTCTGTGAGTAACTGCTCAAATTCATTTGATAGTGAATTTTGATTTGGTATTGGCACATATATACCCTTTACCGTGATGTATTCGCCGGTTGTGTGATTGGTAAAGACTCGGATGCTGCATCCTTCTATACTTCGCTCGTCATCACTGAAGGAACTGATGAGTTTGGTTTGGGCCCACCTCATGCCTTTTTTTATGTATACTATGGTACCTAGGTGATTGGCTTTCTGGTCATATATTTTGTCGTAGTTTGAGATATTTAGTTTCTTGGTTTCAAGATTGATTTTGGCTTCATTTAAGACAGCGATGTCTACATGATACTTAAGAATCAGTTGTTTTATTTCAGTGATTTTTTTCCTGATACCCTGCACGTTTATGTGTAGGATCTTAATATGTTTCTTACTGCCTTTAATTGAGTAAGACATCCCTGAGTTCTTTTATTAGTGTCATAAGCTTTTCCATAGTTTTGTCGTACATGGATAATTTTTCTTCTTTAGTTAGTGTCTGTGGCTGCGAGCTAAATTCGTTTTCGTTGTTGCTCGTCATTCTACCAGTTGTTGCCTGTGCAAACGATGTACCCTCCTGAACTCTCGATCTGCGTACTGGAGATCTCGATTTTCTACTTGTTTCTTGTTGTGATGTCATCGTTTTCGGATTGGATGGTACTTTTATATGTTCTTCTTGCTTTCGCTCAGTCTTTTTCTGTTGTCTCTCTATCGCTTTTTTGAATAGCGGACATTTTCTCTGTGTTGCAGTGTGCTGTTCTGGCTGTACATCCTTACAGTTTGAGCAGACTCTCACTGATTCATTCTGATTGTTTGTTATCAGTATTGTGGGTTCACTTTTAGGTGCATGGCAAGCACTCGTTGCGTGGTTGAATTTATAGCAGTTTTTACATTGTAACACTCTATCCGAACCCACTTTGTATTTTTCTGGTCTTATTTTATACGCGCAGTAGAAGGTTTCTGTCGCATTTTTCATTCGTTCAGCTATCTCGTTGTATGAAAAATCACCACTAAATATACATAGTTGTACATCGCTCGTTATCTTTTTCATGTTGAGAGGGCGAATCCCGATACACTTTTCCATCTCGTCTTTTTGTTCTTCAACTGGATAGTCGTGTGCCATATTTCTTATAATAACTTTGGTTGTCCTTATTTGTTCTGCTTTAGGTTTCGGCGCAATGAACACGAGGTCTGGTTTAAAACATTTGATGTCTTCGATAGCCTTTGCTCGCCCCTCTAAGTCAGTTAGAGTAATGAGAATATTTTTACTTCTCTCATTCCTTATAATACGACCGTGGTGTTTGTTCATTAGCTTAGTTAGATCCTTCACGAGCTGATCACTAAGCGTCTTTTTCATATCCTTATTGTCTCTGTATTTGTATCTCTCGTCCGTTATTAGTATGGGTGGAACGTGTGTACTTCTAATTGATTTATGTTGCTTAGTAGATACCACATTTTTAGGTGAACCGTGGAGCTTCTCTTTTTTCGCTTGAGATACGCCTTCTCCCTCGAACGGATGTGGACGTTTCTGTGACTGGCTCCGGGATCTGGGTAGATGGTCGCTTACTGGTGACGCAAAGTGCGAGCGAGATGGCACACTCTCGCTTTTGTTTTCTCGATAGGGATCACATAAATTAGTTTGAAGTGGTTCAAACCTATTTTGACTCGTAATTATGTCGGCCGCAGCCTTTGCTATTTTGGGAGCTTCAATTCGTTTTTGTGTCGAATTTTTCTTAGTTGTTAATTTAAGTTCACTAGGTTTAATTTGAACCGTATTTATTTTTAAGCAGTTACATACATATTCCTCTTGAGCTGTGAACTCTGTTTGTGGGATAGCTTTGATGGTTCTTTGTTTGTTACACTCCATACAGTAATGGAAAATGCTCCTTACTACTGTATTAGCGCACGAATATATTTTATAATGAATGTCGGGTATAAATTTGCTGTCCGTGTGACGATGATTCACAAACGTGCAAATCTTTATTACACTAGTTTTGGTACATTTTTTGCACTTAACTGATTTTATTTTAGACTGTCCATAAGTCCATTCTAAAAAATTTTTTATGTAGTTCTTGTGTTTACACTGATTGCAATTCACGGTAAAAGTTCCGTCTTCGTTTGTTGAGATTTCTTTAACCACTTCGCATGTTACTTCATGGTCTAAACAAATTATTTTCCTATCAACTAATAAGTCCGTCTCCATTGTTGAAGAGTCGCTTTCACTATCACTAATCACTTAAAGTTAACAAAAAAAGTCACATTTTGCAATGTTCGACAGTTTGTAAACAATAACACGATAATATTTTTACAATAAGGTATTCCGCTTGCCGTTAGCGGCGCGTGACCTTGACGCGACGCGGCGCAGTAACGGGGCGCTCACTACACACGTCCCAAAATGCTGGGATAGGCAATAGACTACTACACTGGGGTGGGCACGGTCGCCCCTGTTATGTGCGCCCATGAATACAGGTCATTGTATTACGTAAATATCTGAAGCTCTTTTCATTTCAGTGACTTGAGTGACTTTTATAAGCATGTGTAATAACCAATTATAACGGCAATCAGTGATTTTTATAGACAAGTCACTAATTGCCGTTATCATTTAAAATCGGATCAAAATAAACGTAAAATGTTCAAAAAGCTTTTACCTGTACTTTAAGTGAACATTTTCCTAAGTCGTATTTATGTTAGAACTTTAGGTATTGTGTCATTTAGTTCCACGTAGCGTACTTATTTCAAAGTACACAAAAATACAAGTCTCTGTCAGAACAGGAGCTAAAATTAAAGTAAAGGAACAAAAAAAAACTGCGGCAATGCTTTTCACGCCACTGTACATTCTAAAGCTCAACGTGTCCAGAAGATTGGCAGCTACGCCAATCGGGTGCAACAATTCACATCCTTTGTGCCAGAAAAATGCCGGCCACCGCAATTTAAGAGATTCAAATATCGGGGACGATTGTCTCGATTGAAGCCTCACTCATGCAGAAATATTTCTTTTTTGGGATAGCAGTACCGTTACATGTCCGTATGGAAACAGGTGCACGATCTCCTATGAGTAGGGTTACCATGATATACGTTGAACTTTAATTTGTTGATTGAAATTTGGGAACCAACTAATTACAAACAAAACATTTTTACATATAGAATTTAAGATCATTTATATTGTAGGCATTTAAATAGTCAAGTACAGCTTTTGTTTAAGGTTGAAAGTATTTGCGTTAAACGTAAATAAAATGAAATCAGATAGAAATTAAATAGTAAGCATTACACAAGATTACAAATGATCAAACAAAGCCTTTTTGAACGTGGTCATAATGCATGAAAAAAATATCTGGAAAGTCGAAAGACTTTTCCATAATTACTTTTCTTAATGACTATTTATGTAAGGGCCTTGTCAATGTTGAATTCCCTTGATTCGTCAATTATAGCGTCAAGATTAGCCTCGAAAATGTGACTTTTATTCACTTATTTAAACTTGACTGGTTGCTTAGAAAGCAGCACGCAAAAATCCTTTGAAATACAATTATCTTGGTAATTTTGACATTATTTTCAAATATACTGTATATCCACATTGACGTATAGCGTCATTGACATCTTGCGACAGCTGAAAAATAAATCAATTAGTATTGTCATTGGTTTTCTAACTATCTTATCAAGAATAAATATTTACTTAGGCAAGTATTTGTTCAAAAGAATTTTCTGATAATTAGATAAGAAAGAATTACACGCCAACAGAATTATTAGTTTATACTCAAAGTACTGCTATCACATTTTTCACTTTACGTTGCCGTTATTATCACATTTTTCCTTATTGTGATCTATCTGAGACTGACTTTGAAAAATTTTATATTATATTAGGAATACGAACTCCTGATGCCACTGTTACGGGTTCTCAGTGTATTCGGGGTTTTCGGGCGTACCCTCTATAGTGGCAGCGGAATAATTATTATATGAATTATTACGCGCTCGGTTATTAGGTTTGTGATTGTAAGCTAGGTCTGGTGCCAACGTGTCGTTACTATAATACGGTTCGTGGAATTGAGAGTTCAAACATTTCATCCGTTCGTAATTTAAACACAACGTCTGCAGTGTTGCTATACTGTCTATTGAAGATATTGACGGAGCTAGCACTAGCGAATAGCATGGACGTATGTTATGCAATGGGATGTCTAATTTTTAGCGTTCGGACAGTCGCTTTGACGGTGACAGCCTAGCGAACAGCTGATTCATTATGGGGAGATAAATAATTATAGTTTATGTTTATGAGGTATGCGTAATTATCGAAAGATAAATAGTTATTAATACCATTTATGCTACTAAAAATTGTATTCCAAAAAACATTAATATTCATTCAAAAATTAAACAGCAACGGCAGTTCTACAAATATATACAAAAAACAGATAAAAATACAAGCAACATTTTCCTTATTCTATGTCAACTATGAGGTGGCTCCATAATAACCAACAGCGAAAATGAAGCGGTCATTGTCACAATCGCCACTAAAGTGCATCCATTTTAATCCCCAATTTTCAGATTTAGAGCTGGTCACCCTAATCTGGGGTGAATTCAGGTTATCTTTTTGTCACTTAGGGGATCGAACATTTTTAAGCGTAAAGTGGAAAGAACGAATATATCTCTACGATATCTCATGTTTATTAAGCCTCACTGGGTTGAAGAAATAAGTACAGATAGAAACATTTAATTGTCTTTATAATAATAAAGAAGCTTTACCTAGGTTTGAATTTGAAGCAGCAAATTATTCATGCTAAATCAGTACATTGCGACCTTTTCCACTACGAATAGCAGACTCACGATCAAAATTTGGGCAACCACCATTTATAAGTCACCATACAATAAAATGTTTTAAAAATAATCTTCTCTTTCGACATTCATATAAACCAATCTCATATTTTAACTTTCAATAAATATAAACCACAGCATTACATTTAAATTCAAACCAAAGAATGAGCCCGATGTCTCAGAAAATAAGGATAACATTTAAGAATATTCAATCCACTCGAATTCTGAGAGCTCTACCAAATACATTTATCCATTTATACATAGAATAACGGAACAGAACCGCAATTTATGGAGTCCATGAATCTTCATAATTGATATCTGTCTATAGCATTGCAAAATTAATATTTACTTGGGTCAAACTCGATTTGCTAACTAATGGTTACATACCAAAGTGTACCATTGTTTGGAGCAAAAAAAATTCTGTGCTGATTGGATGAAGCCGTTAAAATGGCGATGAATGCTAAAAATCTGAGGATCTCCAATGTCATTATTAATATGGAAAAGGCTGTATCTTTTTTGTTTATAGTTGAATTTCATAGTAACATAGTATTCAAATATGTTGACGTAATATTCTTGTATTTATGTCTTGTATGTATGTATAAGGGGTAGTGTACTGACAGAAGTGAATGTAACTGATGGAACTTTTACATGTTTATAATTGTGTAGTAATTGCGTACGGTCCAGGTTATCCAGAAGATCTCGTCGTTATGGGATTTAGTAGGTACCCTCTATGGCTCTGACACTAGTCTAAGGCATGGTATATCGCTTTTTTGTTTGATTGCGAAGGTCAGACGTCATTCGCTGTATGGAAATAATAAAAATTCTCTTATATCCGGTGACACTACAAAGCAGATCCTGCGCTTCAAGGTGAATGTCTCGGATGCAACCGTCACAATGTTAAGACGACGATGAAGATAATGATACGTACTATTGGCGATGCTAAGATTCTGACTAGCGACTCTAGCGGCGAATAAATAAATAAATAACAATATTCTACCAAATTCACACAACACAATCTAGTCCCAAACTAAGCATAAGCTTGTACTATGGGTACTAGATAATGGATAAACATACATATATACTATTTTTTTTAATTTGGAAGCTGTCCGGGTACGACAATTTTGACAGCTCAGTGCAATTACCACTATAACCTCGAAGCAAAGTCGTATTGAAAGCGGTCAAAAGTGTCGTACCCAGACAACTTTCAAATTCGCCACTAGAGGCGCGCGGATAATCTTTGCATCGCCAATAGCGCGAGTAAAATAAAACAAATCACAACCTACACTTAGAAACTAGTACAACATTTTGACGATCTATAAACAATGTAAAACATAGGTAATACGAAATAAATATTATACGTTTCATATTTTTTAACAATTCTATTCTTACTAAAACTCTGATTCGAAATAAAGGGATGATTCATTCTTTCTTATCTGTTTCTGTGTATTCATTCTTATCTGTAATAATAGCTGTACTATTGTAATAACAGATATAGAATTCTACGTATTTCAATAATAAAAACCCGACTAGTTATTTGAATATTTGAAATGAATACAATTTTGAATAAAACCTTTGTTATTTATTCATCATATCAACCTTAATAGTCCACTGCTGGACTAGGCCTCTCCTTTGAAAGGAGGAATTGGCCTACTATACCACGCTGGCCAAACGTGTTGGTATAGGGTTTATATCAAGTTTTCCTTCTCTTGCAGTGTTGTTCTCTGCATAATATACTCCATCTGTCGGCTCTTACGACACCCATGGGACGATATGGGGTGGTGACATTTCGTATTCTTAATCCGTCACCACACGGACAATTGTTATTTATTTGTTATTTATTACAGTTGTCATTATCATCATTGAATAAATATATTATATTTCGCGTCACAGTGTTTTTCATCGAACTCCGCGAAAACAGCTTGACCGAACTTATATATTTTTTTGTGTATACGTATATTTTGTAGCTAAAAAATTGATCCGTAAAGATGTTTTTTTATTTGGGTGTCTACAGTGTCACGGGGATCAAAATGCATTGTATTGATCTCTACCGCTGACTGTAAAATTGAATGCAGAAAACGTTTGGCAACTGAAATAGATTTTAAAGCAAACAGAATTAGGACTAATCCCAACGGGCTTCAAAGAAATTTAAATCCAGCTTATGGACTATCAATATATTTAGTTAGATTTCCAACGTTGTCAAAAAGTCATAAAAAAGTGTGTCATGTAATGTTTTATTAAATCGCTCTAAGAGCTGTCTAAATTATTGCAATCTATTCTTTTAGTTACCACTATAAAATGTGGAACAAAGTCCAAATTATTACGTCCATCTTATACTTTCTAACAACTTTTTAAGACAAATTAGTAGTGCTGAAAGTAGAAGCAAAAAAAAACATTTTGCATTTGGTATTTCCTACACTTACTACAGGCACCTACCTACAGGCAAAATGGAAAACACAAGCAAGTTAGCTAAAAATATGGCTGTGTCTGTTCGAATATCATGAATTGACGAAGTCTTATAAGTGACTTGTAAATTTTGGTTTCCCAATAAAAACAAGCATAGGCGCATTATGTTCGTGACATGAAATACGGGACAAATTAACTCGGGACCAAACAAATGTCATCTCTTTTTACAAGTAACTGTGAGATTAAGATCTGGTAATTATATAATGATTCGTTTGTGAATAGACCACGACACAATTCTAAAGATCTACAAGGCACATTGCCAAAAAGTAAAAAATTTTGAGTTGCTAAATCTAACGTATGAATCCAAAAATATTTCCACACAATGTAAAAAAATTCATAAGCCCAACATCAAACAAACACTCATCTTAATTTAAACGTTAAATACTCTATAAAAAACTGATCCAGAGCTTTGAAACATAGAAGGGTCTTTTCCCAAAACTGATTAAAGTTTGAAGCAACAATATAGCGCTATTAGCTCATCCCTCTAATTTCGTGGCCCCAAAAAATTGAGGGTCAATTTAATTAAATTGTCTAAACGAGTCGTTTTCGACGGGTCCAAATAAATCATGGCAAGCTTTATCGGCGGTCCAGTTAAGGTACTATTAATGATGCCTCCTGCATGCTGGAATTTAACAGCTTTTGAACATCTTAAATATAACACCGTGAAGAGGTTAATTTTGCTTTTTATTGGAACAAAAAAAATTTTTTTTTGAAGAAACGATGCGGATCCTTTGGTATCCATTCATTTTCGGTATTTTTATTTTTTTGATGGAGTGAAGAAAGTTAATCGTTTATTTTAGGATAAATTTTTGAGGTAAGATGGAATTTATCAACTGTTTTGGTGGTTGAACAGGCAGCAATACAGTTGTTAGGGATTAAAAGCCAATTACATTGCTAAAAATAGGTATATACCTAATCATACATTAACGTTTCCGTATAAGTAGCTGGTGGTTCGCGTAGGCTTTATCTCCAGTCACTATCTCTGAACTAAATTCTTCCAAATTTAGCGCTTATAAATAAACATGACTTTATATGTATAATGTTATGGTGGTAATAAATCGATATGTTAAGCAACGGTTGCATAAGTCACCATTTGGAATAGTAAAGCCTCCTGTGTCCATGGGGCGTGCGTCCGGCATCAGTCCGACATGCACTCGGCATTTATTTTGTACTACAGAGTTTGTTGTTTATTTTTCGTGTGAGTGTGTGGCCAACTCTAGTGTCGGAATTTTCAGACCGCCCGAAGGCCTCCGACATGGCCTAACGATTCTTATCCTGAGACAAGAACCGGGACCGACAGCTTTATGTGCCCTCCCAAGCACGATAGTGCTCAGATGTAAATGCCACATGTGGTCACCCATCCAAGTGGTGACCTGTGCAAGCGTTGCTTAACTTTGCCGACCTGTTAAGAACGGCAAGCCAAGTCTTGCTATGAGCGCTACTACAGAGTAAACGCAAAGAACACGCTGGGCGCCCGCACGAGGAAGACGCACGCCCAATGTGAGGTCAGCCTAAGCGGTTGTTTGGCATTTACTTCAACGCGCTATCATGCTTCGGATGTTACATAAAGCCGTCGGTTCCGGTGCTTGTCTCAGGATAAGAAACGTTTCAACATGTTCCACTGCGAGTTTCTATAAACATAAACACCAAAGTTAGCCACATGATCATATGAAAAAGAAAGAAAGAAGACACGCCTGTATCCCCGAAGGGGTAGGCAGAGGTGTAAATATTATACCCACATTTCGCCATTAATTTTTTTAGGTCCCATGTAATAGGGGGCGAGCCTATTGCCGTTACCGGACACATCACCAGAATCCGGGGTGCTACTGATTATGCGGGATAACCCAGTAAGACTTTTGCCCGACTCGGGAATCGAACCCAGGACCTCCGATCAGCAGCCACATACGCTATCCACTGGACCACAGAGGCAGTGTATATAAAATATGAAGTAGGAAGAAGACAGCATCTAACGTCAGCGTCTATCTACTCACCAAATACCTATATTCACAAGTGCATGAGATTCATTTAAAACTCAAGGAGACGACAGATTTCCACGAAAATAATAAAACCAAATTCATATTACATTCTAGGAAGCAGACGTTGCAAATGCCAAGAAAATAAATCTTGAGGTGTTATGCCCTTGTTTCTGAGAAAAATACGAGGAAATATCACAATTAGTGGCAACCAGCTTGGAGAGCCTTCTAAGAAGCGGCGTGTTTATTGAATTGTATATTTTCGTGTAGCTGTTGCTTTCTGCTGTAGTAGAATAATATTTGTAATAATTATACCAAGAACATTGGCTTTTATTATATTATTTTAATTGTTATTTGCTTTGCTTTTTATGAGTAGCCTAAAACTATTATTTATTTATTTATAGACTCACGCCTGTATCCCCGGAGGGATAGGCAGAGGTGTAATATTACACCCACATTTCGCCATGAATTGTTAGGTCCCACGTAATAGGGGGCGAGCCTATTGCCGTTACCGGGCACATCACCAGACTCCGTACTGCTTCTGAGAATTTGGAAAAACCCAGTAACACTTTTGCCCCACTCGGGAATCGAACCCGGGAGCTCCGATCAACTATTACAAAATATAAAATATTGTTCTGTTTTTAAAATGAATGATTTTCAAGTGCCATAATGTTTTTGTTTAAAACTACGTAAGTAAGAGTTTTACTCTTTAGAACATTGTTTTTTGGTTCCCATTGTTGAAATAATTACCCTTTTCAATTCAATGGTTAGTATAGTCATGTATAGTGGTTCTAGACATTATACACACTTGTAATTCTACAAAGTCTAATTTGAGTACAGGTTATTAACAAAGAAAAATAATATTTTTCTATTGCATCTGTGTCTTATACTAAACGAATAAATTACATAATTTTCATATTTCATTCTAATATTATTTTCTGCAGAGTCGGTATCAATAGGTTAAAAAGTCGGCTGCATTGAATTATTGCCAATTCAAAATTTACCAAAGTAAAATAAAATCCTTTGGAAATGAATTTGGAAATATCATATGCTTATTTCCCTTCACTCTGATAAATATAATTTACGCGTTAGTTTACTTCGATTTCAGTGAAATCTAGATTTAAAAGAAGGTCTTTTTCAACTCATTCCAGAGTACGTTTCCTGTTAGCTTGACCATTGGTTTTGTACTGCCACTTTCTTTAACTTGTTCTATTGTTAAACTTATTTTTTAAACGGTCCTTTGCTCGACATATTCAATGCGATGCCAAATAACTGAAATATTTTAATGCCTTTGGTTCTTATCTTTGTATACAGCAAACATCAATTTCTTGAAATTGTCTCATCTCTTTTAATAAGCGTAAGACGTGTCGTCGTCATCACACATTTTAATAAAAAACACAATTTCAAATTCAAAGTGCCCTTTGGCAATCTCTTACCAACAAATAATAAATCCCGACTCAGAAATAATTCCTCTTTAATGAAATATCGAGGACTCATTACAAGGCTTCGACAATACGTCGACCGACAAAATGATGTTCTCGTCCCTTCATTCGAATGAAAAGAATTGACCCAAATTTCGATGGGCATAAATTCGCGAAATACGATTCTCGTAAAATAAACCTTCTACGTTGAAGGAAGTGATTAAACGAAAGACATAAATCAGGAGGAGTGGAGAGAGGCCTAGTTGAGCATCCACTTTCATCCGTTAGTGACGTCATTTTGTCAAGCGGAAAATTTGCTTTACAGGGACTTGTTTTGGTCATGTTTTATTGATTTTGGTAGCAAACAGTACCTTAATTTCTTAGTAATGAATGCGTACAGGCGGTGATATACTAATAGTTATAATATTGGTCTGACGAAACAGATCATGCGAAAGAAATTGGAAACTAACACATGACGAAGTTGTATGTGATACAACGTTTCTTTTTCATTATTTCTTTACTAAGACTTCCAATGGTCAGGCCAATGTTAAACACGAGACTACGAGAAATATTTGTTGATACCAAAATATTCATTCATCAAAAAAACATTTTTTATACCGTCATTACTAACCCTTTTTGCGTATTTGGTCTCCATCTAACTCAAGGTTGCTTTTGTAGACTGGTGGTGGCGCCAAGGCTGCCTGTATGTCTTTACCAGTCTTGAAGTCGCCAAAATAGCCAACATCACATAATCTTCGATTCAAACCCAAACACAAAACAAACAAACAGCAAAACACTTATTCTTCCTATCATCCCAAGTCTGCGACGAAACTCCACACAAAATGAACGAATCAAAGGTTAAAGCATCAAATTAAGCGGATGCAGTTTAAGATTGTTCAACTCTCAAGTTTGGATACAACCTAACTTCTTAAGCTGAAAGAAAAAGTAGTTTAAAATAAATATACAAACGTTCACTTTGACGCAAATACTCGTCTGCACGTATTTAAGCATTCAGCAGTTGGTGCCTGAGCTTTGTATGAATTTCAACCTGAGTTTTGTATGTGAATACCTATTAAGTTACGCGGAATAAATCTTTGGATGCTGCCAACTTGCCAACTTGTTTTACGCCTTTGAACAGTTGATCATTTCAGTTCTCTTGATACTTACGTAATGTTCTGTTCGTAGTTTTGGAACACAGATCGTCTGTGCGTTTTGGAAAAGTTTTCCAGTATTCACGATCAGACAATAGATTTTGACTGTAATATATTTATTACAGTCAAAATCTATTGCCCGATGAGTGAGTAATGAGAAAGACAGGAATCCAATGCGCACTGTTGGATTATTCATTATTACTTCTGCTATATAAACCCTCAGGTTCATATCACGACGCGCAACACTTACTTTTCGAAGCTACATAATATGTGCGTATTAAAACGTTAATTATCTACAATGATCAAACCTCGCTTCCAGCTTTCATGAAGATCTATGACAGACTACACTGGATTAACCTTGAAATATCGCTATCTTTTTGGGTTGCTAATAAAAAAGGCAAATATTTTGTCAAATATGACTAGACTTATAAGAGAATTCCGGTCTCCAAAGCGAACGGCTCGGATGCAAGTGCCATAGTGCTAAGACGATGATGATGAATATAAAAATCTGGTCAATAGTTCATCATTCGCGTCCATATTTCCCTGAAATAAACCAATGTCAACACTCTCATAAATTTAATTTAGACAATTTTTACATATTATTTTGTAATTTTAGCTATATCGAATATTAAAAACGTTAAACCTGCAAAAGGCAGAACAGTCCCAGATATGGCGATATGGGTTCTCCGTATTTCCTAAAAATATTATTAGCTAATGTAAATTTCATATGTAGACTGGGTACGGTTGAAACAATTTAGCTTTTATCGCTTATAATTTTATATTTTTTAAGCCAAGTGATGATTATGATACGCGAAATTCAAATGTGAAGTTTTAGCTTCGATATGCCGAGCTCATTATAGTTCTTGATGTACGATTTTCAGAAATACGTGAAATTAAAAAAATATATAAATTTGTTTTAACCATCCCCATGCCAGGGGCAGTTGAAACATCGATTGGGGTCCGTTGAAACACATACAAATAATACAATAAATATTAATGAATCATGTTTATTTATCACTAATACTAATTATACGAATAATTATGGCACCACACGACAATATCAGTCTCAGTCAGTAATCAGTCTTCAAGATTTTAATACTTCTAAAACCTAATGGAAGGAAAGAGGAACCCACCACGCACCCTGGGATTGACCACCCCAACTATTGCAATAGAAAAAGGTTGACAATACCGAACTGCTCTAAAAGGATAAGGGATATAGGAATGGTATGGGTTTCAGGAAGATACCTGACTTGCAGTATCCCGCTGTATGCGCCGACTATTCTTCGACACGTGTTTCAACTCTGTACGAGCCATCCTCAGGAGCGAGGGTCAGCGACTGCTCAGTCTCTCGTTACTGAACCAACTTGACGAGCACCACGTTTGGCTATAACTCTGTCAGGCTTTTGCACCGTATGCCGCCTGTCGGTTTCATCTGCGTTATTTATATCTTGGGGCTCCAATTTATAACAGTCCATCATGACAATAGAAAAATTATCATAGAAGACGTCTACGTTTGCTTTATTAACGCTCGTCGCCCTTGACAAGCTTGTGGCTTGTGCAGCACGTACAGATAGTTCAGGGTTTCTTCTCAGAAACATCCGAAACCATTCCTCACCAGCCATTCCGTTCTCTTCCCAAGTTCGAGGTCGTTGTAAATGATATTTAATGGTAAGTTCGTATCCTAATTTGTACACCTCTTTCTTAGATAGCCCGAAATATATATCAGCACATCGAATCAAATATTTTGACAATTATTTATCTTGATCTTCATTAAAAACACGATTGTGTGCTTTATACCCCATACCTTCATCATCTTTACCAGACGCATCTCGCTTTCGAATGTATCTTAACAGGGAACAATGATTTATACATGCTTATCCACTGCTTTACGTAGTAAATCTCCAGCTTTTACCTCCTCATATGCATTACTATAGCTCGACAAGTCAATTTCACCTCTAAAATTCTTCCTCACCTGAACTCTCGGCATCTACAAAAAATAAACATTAATATATTTTCTGTTTCAACCGTACCCACAAAAAATGTTTCAACCGACCCCAACCCCACTTTTGGTAAAATATACTTTATAGTTACGACAGTAATAATAACACATTAAAAATAGTCACTATCTCTTATTCTACAAGCGTCATAATAATCACAAACAAACACTCAATTTATTTACTTAAAAAGAACAGATAATATAAGCGTTAATGTCAGAGGAAAAATACTTACTTTTGGGTAATAAAATACAATACGGTATCCAGCACACAACTACAACGCGCGGGAAGCAGCGTGGCACTGAATTCGTATTTAGACCTGTCGTCTGTTTCGTTTTCCCCTTATACCCATCACTCCCCGCGTAACCGTTTACGAGATATTTGCTCTGTTTCAACCGTCCTTTGTTTCAACCGTACCCAGTCTACCCTACAGCTTATTTACCTCCGGGAAATACACAGACCCGGGAGCATTATTTATATATTTTTTTATTATTTTGAATATTCAAAGATCAGGATAATATCATATCAATGGAATACACGTATAATGAAAGCATATAATTCTGAAAGCTACATTTCCTTTTCGTAGAAATGAAAGAATCTATTCTCTGAATTAGCTATATTCGACTCGATTTTTTATTGTTCTTTTTTTTTACTTATTGTTAAAATAATAGATGAGGCATTGGCATTAATGAACTGATTTACAAAAATATTTTTTTTTATATTTATTACTTGAACCATAGATTAAATGATACTATTCTAATACAAATTTAAACAACTGAGCCTGCGATTACCCTCGGTGTATTTAGCGTTGCTGCTCCGCACTTGTGGATCATAACGTGGTGTTATATATCTTATAGCCTTCCTCGATAAATGGGCTATCCAACACAAATAAATATTATACAAATCTAACCAGTAGTTCCCGAGATAAGCGCGTCCAACCAACCAAATAAGCAAATTTCAATACCACATGACAATAAATATCACTGAATATTAGCTCTCATATAATACGCTTGCTACTGCCCGTCACTTTGCCCGGGTCAAAAGGTACTCCATAACTTATTTTTACCCGACTGCGCGACGCAAAGGAGGGTAATGTGTTTATCAGTCTATGTATGTATGTATGTATGTAGGTATGTATGTTTGTTTCTATGTGGCGTTCTAGAGACGAAATGCGTAGGCCGATTTTGATGATTCTTACGTCAATCGATTTGTCTTATTAACCTTGCGAGTGTCACTAAAGACATGACAGTAATCAAAATTCACCATAGCGACAATCAGACGCCATATTGTCAAAATGAAAAAAACAAAAGTCGATGAACTATGTCAAGTGGGGTGTCTTTGAATAGGTATTTTAAAATCATCTTTAGGTTCATTTTATCATTTTTCATTTTAAATAATAGTTTAGGATATATAAGGATTTAAAGTTGTTAAACAAAAAAAAAATCTCGCTAATTTTCTTATTTAGAGATTTAAGTTTTTATTTCAAGTATAAGGGCGGTTTCAGATTAGCGTATTTTTCTGCGCGTATACGGTCGTTTCAGCATACGCGCTTACACGCGCGCTATATTACGAGCTTCAAAAAACCGAACGGGCATATTTCGGCGTGTTCGCCCGAAACTGTAGTGACATCTTGTCAGTGTCAACATGGATTCTGACGGCTCGTGCATATACGAGCTTAGAAGCGCGTCAACGCTCGTACGAGTTGCGCGTGTGCCAAAAGGCGCGCCTGTACGCGCCTACATGCGCTTACAAAAACGAGCTTATACGCGCGTATAAAACGCTAATCTGAAACCGCTCTTAACGATATACAAACACTTGATTGCGAAATTTACCATCTTATAACGAAGTCAATGAATCGTAACTAAAAAGTATTAAATAAAAAAATAATTTAAAGAAAAACAAAAAACCCGACTGCATAAAAACTAATTTTAAAAAATACCTGGAAAACTTAACTTAAATAAAAACTAAAAAGAAAGAAACAAGCCCAGTAGTTTAGAATACTGTTAAGTAATATGCAGAACAGAACGACTCACAGTCGGGGCCCATTCAAATTTTACCAATCAAATCTTCCCAAGGGGCCCCGACTGTGAGTCGTTCTGTTCTGCATATTACTTAAGAGAATTCTAAACTACTGGGCTTGTTTCTTTCTTTTTAGTTTTTATTTAAGTTAAGTTTTCCAGGTATTTTTTAAAATTAGTTTTTTAGACGAATTATCTATATTCCTAAACTATTTTTTGTGTGAAAGAGACCACGCTGATGCACGGCTTATCGTCCACCATGGTTAAATGCGCAGATGTTTTTTGACGCGATGTTGGATACAATCGGTACACTCACAGAATATGACTTTATAATGGTTTTGGGAGATTTTAATATTAATTTGCTTGACGCCTCAGACGTAAAATGCACCATTTTGAACAATTTCTTGTCGTGTACTGGCCTTACTCAAGTGGTCAAAACGGCAACCCATTTTACAGCAAGCTCTTCTTCTTTAATAGATGTAATATGCACTAATGCTTTAACTAGACATGTCATGGTTGACTCATTAGGAGTGGCGAATGGTCATGCTTACGTCACATGTGATTTTTTATTTAAGAAACCCAAATTTCAGCCTAGAACTATTACATATAGGCCGTTAGCCGACATAGATAATGATATCTTTAGTGGGCATGCCAAGAACATTAAATGGGACAGTATTGGCCTAATGGGGGATATTGACTTTATGGTTTTCGAGTTCACACGTGCCGTAAAGTTATTGTATGACCTTCACGCGCCAATAAAACGCTGTGTCATAAAGGAACTACCTGCCCCTTGGCTCACTCCAAACGTAAAATTTATGATGCGTTTGCGGGATACGGCGTTGAACAGGCTAAGGCGCACGGGCTTGAATAGGCAATATTATAAAGATATGAAAAAACAGGTTGAAATTGCCATAAATAATGAAAAGAGGGCATATTTTGAGATTCATATAAACAACAATTTAAATAATCCTAAGGAGCTGTGGAAAAATTTAAAATCAAAAGTAATACCACAAAAATCGCGGGATCTACCTATCCATCTAAACGACCCTAATAATATGAACACTCACTTTCTAGATGTGCCGGGTAACTCAGATATAGCAATTTCCTGTCTGACATTTTATGAGTTCAATAGATTTGGCTCAGACACTTTTAGTTTGAGAACCGTCGACAGTTTTTCCATTCTCAAAATTGTCAGTGACCTTAGATCCAACGCGGCGGGCATTGACGAGATTACTTTAAATATGTTTACGAAGCTGATGCCTCATGTATTAGGAATAATGAGTACAATTGTAAATACCTCGATAATGACGTCAAAATTTCCTTCGGGTTGGAAAACGGCAGTGGTAAGGCCAATTCCTAAGAACTCCAGCGTTAGTACTATCAGGGAACTACGTCCAATCAGCATTTTGCCATGCTTTTCAAAAGTTCTAGAAAAGGTTGTGAGTTTTCAGTTAATGCAATACCTAGAGACTAACAATATCCTACCAGACCAGCAGTCAGGGTTCAGAAAAGGACGAAGTACCACAACTGCACTTCTGGATGTGGTGGACAATATTTTATCGGCTCAGGATGAAGCTAAAGGAACGCTGCTCGTTCTGTTTGATTTTTCAAGGGCTTTCGACTGCTTGAATATTCCGCTTCCCCTTTCAAAGTTGAGGTATTATGGCTTTGACAGCAATTCTATTAGTTGGTTCGACTCTTACCTCAGCGGTCGTTCGCAGCTCGTTGAGATTCGGAATGATGACGGTACTGTCCATCATTCAAGCACTGAAACTGTCAGTAGAGGTGTTCCACAAGGATCAGTAATTGGGCCTTTGCTATTTATTTTGTATAGTGCTGATATTACTCGCGTTATTAAACATTGCCAGTACCACATATACGCAGACGATATACAAATATACCTATCATTCCATCCACATAATACTCGTGAAGCAATTGACCTAATTAATGAGGACTTGGCAAGTATTAACAAATGGGCTTACGATAACTCCCTTATTCTTAATGCTAGAAAAACAAAATATTTGCTATTGGGCACGCAGAAGCTTGTAGATAAAATTGATAGTTACAATCCTACCATATGTTTGAGTGGTGAATCTGTCGAACGAGTGTACGAAGCGCGTAACCTGGGTCTGGTGATGGACTCTAATTTGCGATTTGAAAAACATGTAGTGGAAATTGCAAAAAACTGCTTTTATCGCTTGAAAATTCTGTACAACATACGCCGGCATCTCTCCATTACTCTGCGCGAGCAGTTGGTTGATTCACTTGTCCTGTCTAAGTTTAACTACTTGGATACGGTGTATGGACCCAGACTATTAGCAAAAACAGCCAATGTTGTGCAGAAAGTTCAAAATGCATGCTCCCGCTTTTGCTATGACATCCCTCCTAGAAGCCACGTAACTCCTTTTATGAACAAGCACAACATTTTAAAAATGAAATTTAGACGCCAGTTACATTTGGAAAACCTACTGTTTGGTGTGCTAAAACACAACAATCCAATATATCTCAGAAAAAAACTGGTATATATAAGCCTAAATCGCAAGTTTCCCGCACGAGGCATATGTCCACCTTTACGCATTCCACCTCATAAAACTACGGCGTTTAGAGGAAGCTTTAAATATAGTGCCTCCAAGTGCTGGAATGTCATCTCCCCCCCTCTGCGCAAGGTAGTTAGCGCAAATACATTTAAAGTAAAAGTAAAGATTTTTTTACTAGAAACCCAAAAAACCAGCACTTGATAGCTTTAGTATCTTCTTCTATTTTTATTCTACTACTTGTACTATCTTACACCCAACATGTTTTTCCGACAATTATGTATTTAAACATCGGACTGTCCTGATTAATGATTTATTATTTATTATTTTTTATATCGATTATTGATTTGACATACCTATATTGTAGTGAATTGCACATAATTTATTATTTTAATTTATTTAATTGATACTTATTTGACATTATCACTTAATTTTATTTCTATCTCTGACTCACCTAATTTTCGTATTTTATAAATATTATTATTGTACACGGACCATACAATATAGTGACATGATAATATTACTATAGCAATAATTATTTTAATTTTTCTTTGTGACATTATTTTAAAGCGATATATTTGGACATGCAATTATTATTTTCAAACACTATTATTCTCAATTAATTTATTCTAGTATAATATATTTATCTCATACTGCCTAGCCATTATGGCTATAGCTGAAAATCAACGCTACAGTTCTTAAATTGTAGCATATGTTGAGCTATAGCCTTTTAGACACAATACCGCACCGAACCTAGCGAGACGCGTGTCTATGTATACATCTGTGTTTTTTGTTGCGTGCCCGAGTAATGGACTGACACTTTTGACATGTGTCAAAAGTGTCAGTGTTGTGTGGTGGCTGTCAAGACAAAAAGTTTTTTATAAATAATTAGACACGATTATATGTGCTTAAAAGTGTATAATTGGACAACTACAGGTGATTCTTATGTCTAGAAGTGTTATTCACAAAAAATAAACTATAACAACTGAAATATTACAAACATAAATTTTGCTGATGACTTTTGTTTTTAAAAAAATAACAAACAGCTGTCACTTAAAATTTTTGTTCATGTACCTTAAACTATCTTAAATATATCCGGAATTTCTTAACACTACAAAACCATAGTGTTGCCAGTTTAGTTTCATAAATCCGGTCGAAAATTACCCAAGATGGCCAAATGTACCACATGTGGCAAGTTTGTGGCGGCAAAGGGAGGCGCCGCTACGTGCTGCAGGTGCGGAAATAAGTTCCATTTGGCATGTGCGGGAATATCTGATACCGCGAAAATCAGCAATGACTGGAGCTGTCAGGGGTGTAAAGATAGGACGGGTAAAGGCTGTATCAGACCCACTCCTATGAAGGGAGTCAGCAGTCATGGCAGCGAGGACTCCCCTACGAGTATAGACGAAGAGTATGAGTCAGCAGGAGATACCGAAAAACACGGAAGCAAGGACAGAAACAACTTGGCGAAGGAAATGAGTCTCCTCAGGGAGGATCTTCGAACTATGCGGGAGGAGCTGAAGTCTGAGCTACGAGAGATCCGGTTGGAGGTAGCTGATCTACGGCAGTCTGTTGCGTCACACAAGAAGAAGGTAGAGAACCTGGAGACTCGACTGATAAATCTGGAAGAGCAGCAGAATGCAGCTTCTCCTAACACTATGGACGACACTATGGTCCAAAAGTTAGAAGATACAGTGGAGCACCTCAAGTCCGAACTGAATGACAGAGAACAAGACCTTCTCCTCTCGGATATTGAAATCGCAAATCTCCCCGAAGATGCAGGCGAAAATGTGGTACATACTGTTGAACTTATCGCGAAAAAACTGGGGGTGGAGCTGGACTCGCGTGACATAGTTTTCGCTGAACGAGTGGGTCCAAAAGCAGTTGCGGCAGGATCGGCAGAGTTAAGGCGTACAGACTCAGCAGCAGTGGGAAGTCGCGGTCGCCACATAGTAGTGCGATTAGCGCGTCGGGCCGTGCGAGATGATTTGCTACGGGCGGCAAGGGTGAGGCGAGGCGCTACATCGGCTGATCTGGGCTTTGCGGCGCCACCTCGACGATTTTATGTCAATGAGAGGCTCACTAAAACAAATAGAATATTATTTTACCGTGCCAGGCAGGCCGCTGCTAAGCTCGAGTGGAAGTACACATGGACAAAACGAGGACGAGTTCTGGCCAGACAGGGCGATGGGAAGCCGACACACACCATTCGTACCGATCATGATCTAGAGAGGGTTTTTGGGCGAGAAGCGTTGGAGGAAAAGAAGTGTTAAGGACATTTTGCCATGCATTCTCATAGATAAGATCACTTTTCATTGCTATATCTTAGGCCGTAGTAAAGATCAAATAATAAGTTTAACAGCAACACAATTTGTACCAATTTTCAAAAACATACCTATTTGTACCAATGTGATATTTTGTAAGTATGGATATATGGCAACATCATATATGAATGTCAGTAAGTGTCACTTTCACCCGTATGTCAACAATGTCAAAATACACCTAACCTATAATTTATGTACAAGAATGACAAATCAATTTACGTTTATCACATTAATTTACAGCAAGTCACTAGTTACATATTTAAATAATTCAGTAAGAGATTTCTTGATACATACTCTATATAGGTATGGCTGCAGTGTTAAAGGGCTAGGATGTCTGCGTAAGGTATATGTATGTTTTTGCAATAGGGTCTTCACATACATGACAAAATTTTATAAATCAGTGAGTAAATACTTGCTAAATACTTTGTATTGGTGTAACTGCAAAGTTAAATGTTTAGATTATCTACGGGACACCTCCCGTGTTTCTTTTTATAATAATAATAATTTTAAATGCACAACTAAATGGACACATTCACAACTAATACATGGTACATATCTTGCTCTGTTCAAAATAGAAATATCCCATAACTATACTTTTAAATTGAATATGCAGGTTTTGGTTTTACTCATTGACAGTATATTTTTACATTACCATTATGGTTAATGGAAAACGTCTGAAGGTTGGACTATTTAACGCAGGGTCGTTAGGGACTAGGCATGACGAGTTTCTAGTGGCCATGGACACGCACTCAGTGGACATAATGGCCATAAACGAGACATGGCTGAGGGCAGGTGAGGAGGGAAAGGCTCCCATACTTCCAGGCTATAAATTGAAACATAGCCCAAGACCCAAAAATATTCGAGGCGGTAGAGGAGGTGGAGTGGGATTTTATATAAAATCAAATATTAGTTTTAAGACTCGATCCCACCCGGTACATCAAGAGGTAGAGGAATATTGGTTGTTATTAACAATCATGAATAAAAGGATCTTAGTTGGGACTGCTTATAGACCGCCTTGGTTATGCGTTGAAACATTTCTTGAAGGCTTAACTGATAGTATTTGTGCATTGGGGCCTTATGATCACATAATATTATTGGGAGATTGGAATGTGAATATGCTAAATCTAGAAAATTCTACACCAAAAAAGTACAACAGTTTCTAGATTACACAAATATGTCTCAAAAAGTCAGTACGCCCACTCATTTTGCTGGTCAAAGTAGTACCTTGATAGACTTAATATGCACGGACTTGAATTTACAGACTGTCTTGGTAGATCATGTGCCTGAACTCGGCCAACACTCATTTGTGACTTGCGAGACTCAATTTCAAAAGCAAAAACCTAAGCCAAGATGGGTTACATACAGACCTTATAAGGATATTTTACTTGATATTTTTAATTCAGACTTAGAAACTTTACCATGGAATCTTATAAGTTCACAAAGTGATGTTAACAATATGGTGGAAATGTTCACAGCTTATATAATGGCACTATTTGATATCCATGCACCCTTAAAGCAAAAGCTTTTCAAAACTAAATATACACCATGGATAACAGATAATGTAAAGTTGATCTTTAGGTTGAGAAACAAAGCTAGGACTAAATATAAAGAGAATAAATCAGAAATAAAAAAGCAATACTATCTGGAACTAAAACACCAAGCAGTTGTTGCATTACATAATGAAAAATCAGCATACTTTGCACAACATATTAACGACAATATAAATAACCCAAAAACCTTGTGGCGTAACTTAAAGAATCAAGTCCTGCCATCTCCCAAAAACACCTGCTTACCAGATTACTTTGATAACCCAGACATCATCAATAGAGATTTTTTGAAGTTGCCGGGAGGGGGCGGTGTGAGCATATCTAGTTTAACCTACTATGAATATCATAGGTATGATGATGATACAAATTTCAAGCTTCAGCCAGTCGACCAAGGTACTATTTTGAAAATCTTGAGAACCATTAGTACTAATGCACAAGGTATAGATCTAATCAACCTAGAGATGCTTAAACTTACTCTGCCTAACTCGTTAGATACTATTACAGAGATAGTTAACAAATCTATCACAACCCATACATTCCCGGAGCTGTGGAAACATGCAATTGTCAAACCCATACCCAAAACGAGCCAACCAAGTTCTACAAAAGACCTACGGCCTATTAGTTTACTGCCCTGTTTGTCAAAGGTACTGGAAAAAGTTGTTTATTTACAAGTAATAGAATATTTAGAAAAAAATAACATTTTACCAGACAAACAATCTGGGTTCAGAAAAGGACGAGGAACTGCAACTGCTTTATGTGATGTTGTGGGTAACATACTGGAAGCTAGGGATCGTGGAGAGGGCACTGCCCTCATTCTTCTAGACTATTCCAGAGCATTTGACTCTATAAATACATCTCTATTATTGGCAAAATTAGCTTACTATGGATTTTCACCTAACACCATAAAGTGGTTTAGTAGTTACCTCACAAATAGGTCCCAACATGTAGAAATGCAAAGGGAAGATGGTATGGTCATGTCTTCATCTGCTCTCACAGTGAACAGAGGCGTCCCACAAGGCTCAGTACTCTCAACACTTCTCTTCATCATATACACAGCTGACATGACCCCTTCTTTAAAAAATTGCAGTTTTCATATGTATGCAGATGACACTCAGCTTTATCTCTCTTTTAAGCCTGAGGACACCTTGTCAGCTGTTACAAAGATAAATCAGGACCTTGACAGAGTGATTGAATGGTCAAAAAAACACTCATTAATATTAAATCCACATAAATCAAAATTTATCATTCTGGGCAGTAAAATACAGGTAGAGTCTATATTGCAAGTTAACCCAGCTATCTTTTTGGGCGGTCAGAAATTAGAAGGGATAAAAGAGGCCTCTAACTTAGGTTTATTAATTGACTCTGAGGTAAGGTTTGAAGGACATGTAAATAAAATAGTAAGAAATTGTTTTTACAGGTTAAAAATTATTTACAACATTCAAAACTATCTTAGTATTAACCTTAGAAAACAGCTTGTAGACAGTCTCATTTTATCCCGTTTCA
Organism: Euclidia mi; assembly: GCA_944739405.2. Lineage (NCBI taxonomy): Eukaryota > Metazoa > Arthropoda > Insecta > Lepidoptera > Erebidae > Euclidia > Euclidia mi. The sequence goes on from OX123192.2 coordinate 68,113,639, forward strand.
ATTATTGTGATGTAGTTTATGGCCCATGTTTGCTGGCAAGAACTAAGAATTTAATACAAAGGGTGCAAAATGCATGTGCCCGATTCTGTTTCAAGATTCCAAGACGGCATCATGTCACACCATATATTAATGATAATAACATCCTTAAAATGGAATCTAGAAGAAAATTACATCTTGCCACATTACTTTTTGGGGTAGTGACTAGTAAAAAGCCTACCTACTTATATGAAAAGTTAGAGTGGAGACAAAACCACTTTTCATACTCTACCAGACCCTCAGCCAGAACTCTTTCCCAAACTAAACACCGTACAATGGCTTTCCGTGGCTCTTTTAGATACTTAGGTACGAAATGCTGGAACAATTTGCCTCCTCCGATAAGGGACCTGAAAACAAAAGCATCATTTAAAAAGAACCTCAAGAGCTATTTACTCTCTCAACAGAAATTATAGCTACAGGATACTGCTTACCTGTGAGGATATAGCCCTAGTAACATTAGTCTGGATTCCTGACAGCATATTAGTATCTCTGCTTCAAGGTCTGGTTGGGTACTTGCAGGAACTCCTGAAATATTAAACATTTTACGAAAATAATGTCATATTATCCTCTATGAGCCAATAAGTAAATTAAATTTAGAAACTTAGTTAACAGGCATACCTGCTATTTGTGTATTCCCTTGTTACTTGTAAAACATTTGTTTTGAAGGTGTAGGTACTTAAGTAATCATAAATAGTTGTACATGTTCCATATGTAATGGTACGTAGATTCTAGGAAGATGACCATCACGTTTCAGTGGCCTTTTGACATAATACGTGGCGGCACTGAAAATCAGTACTGTGATTGGAACTATGGCGTCCATCGCAGTGTTTGCTGAGTGTCAGCCCGAATTGCGGCACGCGGTGAATAGTGCTCATGCGGTTATTATTGTTTAATTATTGTATTTACAAAAGTAATCATTTTATGTTTAAATTGCTCAATCTCTGGTGTAGTAACACGTGGCGAGTCACGTGGTGACACGTATCACTTAAATGTCAGAAGTGTCAGGACATTGTCAGCTAACTCAACTCCGTTTATGACAGTTGACAAGACATGCCAAGTGTCATTATGGCAAAAAGCTGCCAATTAGCGTCTTAGTCTTTTGAGTTATAGTAGATAGTGTATATTGACTTCGCCACAATTTTCTTTTTTTGTGTGGTTTTTATTTTTGTTATTTAGAATAAGTAAAATTAAGGAGTACTGTACAGCGTGCTTGCAATAAAGATATATTTTCTTTTTTCTTTCTTTCTTTCTAGATACGATAATGTGTACACACTCACAGTTATCACCGCACGAGCCCAAGTATTATATGTATTATAATCTATTATAATCTATGCATGAGCCGCGATGCGATTTTCGGGCGCAGTGAAGTGCGAGCGCTCGTATCAATATTATCTACCTACCCACCTAAAGAAAAGGAAATATTTTTAAATTTTAATTTTTATTATGAAATATCTAAGTTGAATCATTGTATAATTTATATATTAATTATTGCTTGTTTTTAAATTAACCATTCGACCTATATTGTATTGTGATCTAATAAACCTTTTTCTATCTATCTATCTATCTATCTACCACAAACATCCATACATCCATTCTCACATCTCACATAAGCGTTAGCGTTTATGAATAGCCAAAACGTGTCCAAAAAGGCACGTTTGGCTGTGCATAGAGGGGTGTTAGTACCTACTCTTATGTATGGTAGTGATAGTTGGGTATGGCAGAAAAGTCATGAAAGTAGAATAAATGCTGTAGAAATGAGAGCAATGAGAAGTATGTGTGGTGTCTCTCTGACTGACAGAGTAAAGAATTGTGTAATAAGAGAGTGTTGTGGGGTAAAAGAAGATGTAGTGACAAGCATCGAGAAAGGTATGCTAAGATGGTTTGGGCACGTGGAGAGGATGGATGACGAAAGACTGACCAAGCAGATATATATATATATATATAATTACATTATATCTTAAGTTTCGGACAAATTTGCGAGAGTTTTTAGAAACGTCCGTTACGTCCGAAACGTTTCAAAAATCCGCTTTTAGCGGTATCCTACTATATAATATAAACTATTTTCATGTATAATTTAATCCATCCACCTATAATTTTTTATTGTATCTAGATAAGTAATGTATCAAATTGTTTTGTTGTGATTTGAATACATTTGATTTTTATTGCAACCAATTTAATCAATACCACTGAAGTTGATATTCTATCATATCTGGTTAGCCTAGTTAGCGAACTCCGGGCTCCAAATCTTAGATCCAACCGGAATAACGCTAGGAATATGACGACTAATACCTCGTTCCATACTTAGTGTAGAGACTGTAATCTAAGCGTGGAGACCTGTAATAGGGTAGTTTCCAGGGTCAAAATAATTTCATTTTATTTAGTCCGTATTTTAGATTATAAAAAATATTGGACACGTATTTTTTCTTTTTTCGATTAAATAAAAAATAACAAAGATATAGCCTATTAAAGTTACGTGTGACGTCACCTAGTGCGAAAAAATGCAGCACGGCGCACACTGGCGAAATATTGCAAAAACCTGGACGCACTACAGCTGTGTCATGGTGGATTGAACGAAGTTTATGTATAAACGCCGTATATCATATGCAAAAATCATTCAAAACAACTGACAATCAGACGACGTGATACCAAAGAAAAAGATATTCAAAAGTTGCACAAACTTTGGAATTATCCTGTTTTTGGTGTCACACTAGATACGCCAAGTAGCAGATCTCTCTCCACCATCAGCTCAAATTCATTTCACCTCAAAATAAGACATTTTGAGCAATTGTTATAATTATATGAAATCAATCAAATCTAAGAAGTAATTATAAGTTGTACTTATCAGACTATTTGCTCTGAATCCCAAGCTCGAGTTACCAAACGGTAGCTAACTTCAACACCATCACAATATTGTGTACATTTGTGGCAATGTATCGATGTCACTTTTTCTCAGACAACCAACCGATCATATCCTATTATTATTTAGGCTTATGCTAGTTTTGTCTATGTGTGGAGTGATGGGTTAAGAATACAATGTGTCACTACCACATTTAATTCTATCGCTGTTGTCGCAAGAGACGACTAAGAAAAATTCTCGAAAGAATTAATAATACCTTTGTGAAGAGACGAAAAGTGTTATAGTAGGCCAGATCCAAATGCACCTTGACTGACATTATTATTGTGACTTAAATTAACTAGTTCGGACCAGAAATAAATTTGGTTGTTGTAAAAAGATATATTTAACCTGATGATTTAGGGCCTACCTTTGCATCCTTTCGGATATTCGGAGGAGTTCCGCGGTTTTTATACTTATGTTAAATTTGCGTTCGTTACGAATGGATGACATGGGGAGGATGTTAAAAAGAAACGTTTTAAATGTTAATATATTTTTGGTTTTTATACGTCAACGGAGACGTACATTTGTATTTTATCATCGTCCTAACGTTATCCTGGTTGTAATTAAAACGTTCGCCATAGGATCTAGTGACCGCGCAGTAGTATGGACGAATTTTTCTGAATTATCGGATTTTCACTGAGCTCTTAAATATTCTTATGTCCTTACATTTATGTATATTACGTGGGACCTAAAAAATCATGGCGAAATGTGGGTGTAATATTACACTCCTGCCTACCGCTACGGGGATACAGGCGTGAGTCTATAAAAAAAAACTAACTATATATCTGATCGACAGGTATTGGGACGAGGGCCACCCTCCTCGACTGTATAACCTGCTTAGGAGTAGTTGCCATAGAACACACCTAGTTTCAAAACTCGTGCAGTTATATTACCTTTTAACCCACCCCAGTTATCAAGAAGAAATCTTTATGTAATTAACACCACAAGTATCTCTAAAAGGATATATTTTAAATTCTAGTTTCTGAACACGGCACTACTTGCTTGACGTTGGCTATCGCGATAACCTATGAGCTTTTCTAATGTACAATCAAACAAGTCGGCGGTAGACCAGTTTGAAAAAAAATCCCTTGGCTCGGTCATAGAGTCGAGGCACACTAGAAACTGGTTTTGTATACGAGTGTCAAATTGTGTATAAAGTAGCACTGGAAGCGACGATGTCTTGCTGAGCGATTCTCGCCCTTATGGTGGTCTCGCGGGAAGTTGTTCGACTGTATGTACAAGCAGTATTACCCATTGAGAAGCATTTGTGTAAAAAGTTACAATCATACCTTCTCGCAATCTTGCGCGTTGTTAATATTAATAGGATTATTCAGTTCTTTTCTTTTTCGTGTTAATATGTAGCCAACTCTTATGTCAGAGTTTATAGACCACCCGAAAGCCTCCGATATGGCGTAACGATTCCTGTCCTGAAGGTCCGGTCAAATGGCATAAACACTAGATGATTAAAATAGAATACGATAGTCAATGTATGGGACTGATATAAGCTTACGTCGCATCCCATACATTGTTTAACGTAATCTTTTCTATTCATCTAGCGTTAATGCCATTTGGCTAGGCCCTCTGATACAAGAAGTGAGACCGACAGCTTTACATCTCCACTGAAGCACGAATATTACTCAGTTTAAATGCTTTAGTAAAAAGATCAAACAGGAAAAATCTACTGTTAACTTGAAAATTAAAACATTTTCTTATCAAATAAAACTCCTACCTTGGTAAGTTTAAACATAACAGTTTTAATATTCGGCCACGGTACCCGAAATTCCGTGCTTCGTAATTAAGCTCATCGGGCGTCGATAATAAATCTGCCACAAACCAATCGCTTCCGCGACAGTTTTCAATGATAATTGTTTGTTTTTCGTGTGAGTGTGTGGCCAACTCTGGTGTCGGAGTTTTCAGAGCACCCAAAGGCCTCCGACATGGCCCAACGACCCTTATAATGATAATAAAATTGCTAATGCTTGCATAGTATACCAGCCACTTGGATGAAATACTTGCAGCGTTTTGATGCAGTACAGGCATTAGCGTATCTATTGTTATTTTTCAGGGTGGAACACCCAGGTGGTCAACACAAATAATGTGTTCTGTGGTGGCATGCAAAGAATTTCGAGGTGATACCCAAAATGCTGGGATAGGCAATAGACTACTACACTGGGGTGGGCACGGTCGCCCCTGTTATGTGCGCCCATGAATACAGGTCATTGTATTACGTAAATATCTGAAGCTCTTTTCATTTCAGTGACTTGAGTGACTTTTATAAGCATGTGTAATAACCAATTATAACGGCAATCAGTGATTTTTATAGAAAAGTCACTAATTGCCGTTATCATTTAAAATCGGATCAAAATAAACGTAAAATGTTCAAAAAGCTTTTACCTGTACTTTAAGTGAACATTTTCCTAAGTCGTATTTATGTTAGAACTTTAGGTATTGTGTCATTTAGTTCCACGTAGCGTACTTATTTCAAAGTACACAAAAATACAAGTCTCTGTCAGAACAGGAGCTAAAATTAAAGTAAAGGAACAAAAAAAAACTGCGGCAATGCTTTTCACGCCACTGTACATTCTAAAGCTCAACGTGTCCAGAAGATTGGCAGCTACGCCAATCGGGTGCAACAATTCACATCCTTTGTGCCAGAAAAATGCCGGCCACCGCAATTTAAGAGATTCAAATATCGGGGACGATTGTCTCGATTGAAGCCTCACTCATGCAGAAATATTTCTTTTTTGGGATAGCAGTACCGTTACATGTCCGTATGGAAACAGGTGCACGATCTCCTATGAGTAGGGTTACCATGATATACGTTGAACTTTAATTTGTTGATTGAAATTTGGGAACCAACTAATTACAAACAAAACATTTTTACATATAGAATTTAAGATCATTTATATTGTAGGCATTTAAATAGTCAAGTACAGCTTTTGTTTAAGGTTGAAAGTATTTGCGTTAAACGTAAATAAAATGAAATCAGATAGAAATTAAATAGTAAGCATTACACAAGATTACAAATGATCAAACAAAGCCTTTTTGAACATGGTCATAATGCATGAAAAAAATATCTGGAAAGTCGAAAGACTTTTCCATAATTACTTTTCTTAATGACTATTTATGTAAGGGCCTTGTCAATGTTGAATTCCCTTGATTCGTCAATTATAGCGTCAAGATTAGCCTCGAAAATGTGACTTTTATTCACTTATTTAAACTTGACTGGTTGCTTAGAAAGCAGCACGCAAAAATCCTTTGAAATACAATTATCTTGGTAATTTTGACATTATTTTCAAATATACTGTATATCCACATTGACGTATAGCGTCATTGACATCTTGCGACAGCTGAAAAATAAATCAATTAGTATTGTCATTGGTTTTCTAACTATCTTATCAAGAATAAATATTTACTTAGGCAAGTATCTGTTCAAAAGAATTTTCTGATAATTAGATAAGAAAGAATTACACGCCAACAGAATTATTAGTTTATACTCAAAGTACTGCTATCACATTTTTCACTTTACGTTGCCGTTATTATCACATTTTTCCTTATTGTGATCTATCTGAGACTGACTTTGAAAAATTTTATATTATATTAGGAATACGAACTCCTGATGCCACTGTTACGGGTTCTCAGTGTATTCGGGGTTTTCGGGCGTACCCTCTATAGTGGCAGCGGAATAATTATTATATGAATTATTACGCGCTCGGTTATTAGGTTTGTGATTGTAAGCTAGGTCTGGTGCCAACGTGTCGTTACTATAATACGGTTCGTGGAATTGAGAGTTCAAACATTTCATCCGTTCGTAATTTAAACACAACGTCTGCAGTGTTGCTATACTGTCTATTGAAGATATTGACGGAGCTAGCACTAGCGAATAGCATGGACGTATGTTATGCAATGGGATGTCTAATTTTTAGCGTTCGGACAGTCGCTTTGACGGTGACAGCCTAGCGAACAGCTGATTCATTATGGGGAGATAAATAATTATAGTTTATGTTTATGAGGTATGCGTAATTATCGAAAGATAAATAGTTATTAATACCATTTATGCTACTAAAAATTGTATTCCAAAAAACATTAATATTCATTCAAAAATTAAACAGCAACGGCAGTTCTACAAATATATACAAAAAACAGATAAAAATACAAGCAACATTTTCCTTATTCTATGTCAACTATGAGGTGGCTCCATAATAACCAACAGCGAAAATGAAGCGGTCATTGTCACAATCGCCACTAAAGTGCATCCATTTTAATCCCCAATTTTCAGATTTAGAGCTGGTCACCCTAATCTGGGGTGAATTCAGGTTATCTTTTTGTCACTTAGGGGATCGAACATTTTTAAGCGTAAAGTGGAAAGAACGAATATATCTCTACGATATCTCATGTTTATTAAGCCTCACTGGGTTGAAGAAATAAGTACAGATAGAAACATTTAATTGTCTTTATAATAATAAAGAAGCTTTACCTAGGTTTGAATTTGAAGCAGCAAATTATTCATGCTAAATCAGTACATTGCGACCTTTTCCACTACGAATAGCAGACTCACGATCAAAATTTGGGCAACCACCATTTATAAGTCACCATACAATAAAATGTTTTAAAAATAATCTTCTCTTTCGACATTCATATAAACCAATCTCATATTTTAACTTTCAATAAATATAAACCACAGCATTACATTTAAATTCAAACCAAAGAATGAGCCCGATGTCTCAGAAAATAAGGATAACATTTAAGAATATTCAATCCACTCGAATTCTGAGAGCTCTACCAAATACATTTATCCATTTATACATAGAATAACGGAACAGAACCGCAATTTATGGAGTCCATGAATCTTCATAATTGATATCTGTCTATAGCATTGCAAAATTAATATTTACTTGGGTCAAACTCGATTTGCTAACTAATGGTTACATACCAAAGTGTACCATTGTTTGGAGCAAAAAAAATTCTGTGCTGATTGGATGAAGCCGTTAAAATGGCGATGAATGCTAAAAATCTGAGGATCTCCAATGTCATTATTAATATGGAAAAGGCTGTATCTTTTTTGTTTATAGTTGAATTTCATAGTAACATAGTATTCAAATATGTTGACGTAATATTCTTGTATTTATGTCTTGTATGTATGTATAAGGGGTAGTGTACTGACAGAAGTGAATGTAACTGATGGAACTTTTACATGTTTATAATTGTGTAGTCATTGCGTACGGTCCAGGTTATCCAGAAGATCTCGTCGTTATGGGATTTAGTAGGTACCCTCTATGGCTCTGACACTAGTCTAAGGCATGGTATATCGCTTTTTTGTTTGATTGCGAAGGTCAGACGTCATTCGCTGTATGGAAATAATAAAAATTCTCTTATATCCGGTGACACTACAAAGCAGATCCTGCGCTTCAAGGTGAATGTCTCGGATGCAACCGTCACAATGTTAAGACGACGATGAAGATAATGATACGTACTATTGGCGATGCTAAGATTCTGACTAGCGACTCTAGCGGCGAATAAATAAATAAATAACAATATTCTACCAAATTCACACAACACAATCTAGTCCCAAACTAAGCATAAGCTTGTACTATGGGTACTAGATAATGGATAAACATACATATATACTATTTTTTTTAATTTGGAAGCTGTCCGGGTACGACAATTTTGACAGCTCAGTGCAATTACCACTATAACCTCGAAGCAAAGTCGTATTGAAAGCGGTCAAAAGTGTCGTACCCAGACAACTTTCAAATTCGCCACTAGAGGCGCGCGGATAATCTTTGCATCGCCAATAGCGCGAGTAAAATAAAACAAATCACAACCTACACTTAGAAACTAGTACAACATTTTGACGATCTATAAACAATGTAAAACATAGGTAATACGAAATAAATATTATACGTTTCATATTTTTTAACAATTCTATTCTTACTAAAACTCTGATTCGAAATAAAGGGATGATTCATTCTTTCTTATCTGTTTCTGTGTATTCATTCTTATCTGTAATAATAGCTGTACTATTGTAATAACAGATATAGAATTCTACGTATTTCAATAATACAAACCCGACTAGTTATTTGAATATTTGAAATGAATACAATTTTTAATAAAACCTTTGTTATTTATTCATCATATCAGCCTTAATAGTCCACTGCTGGACTAGGCCTCTCCTTTGAAAGGAGGAATTGGCCTACTATACCACGCTGGCCAAACGTGTTGGTATAGGGTTTATATCAAGTTTTCCTTCTCTTGCAGTGTTGTTCTCTGCATAATATACTCCATCTGTCGGCTCTTACGACACCCATGGGACGATATGGGGTGGTGACATTTCGTATTCTTAATCCGTCACCACACGGACAATTGTTATTTATTTGTTATTTATTACAGTTGTCATTATCATCATTGAATAAATATATTATATTTCGCGTCACAGTGTTTTTCATCGAACTCCGCGAAAACAGCTTGACCGAACTTATATATTTTTTTGTGTATACGTATATTTTGTAGCTAAAAAATTGATCCGTAAAGATGTTTTTTTATTTGGGTGTCTACAGTGTCACGGGGATCAAAATGCATTGTATTGATCTCTACCGCTGACTGTAAAATTGAATGCAGAAAACGTTTGGCAACTGAAATAGATTTTAAAGCAAACAGAATTAGGACTAATCCCAACGGGCTTCAAAGAAATTTAAATCCAGCTTATGGACTATCAATATATTTAGTTAGATTTCCAACGTTGTCAAAAAGTCATAAAAAAGTGTGTCATGTAATGTTTTATTAAATCGCTCTAAGAGCTGTCTAAATTATTGCAATCTATTCTTTTAGTTACCACTATAAAATGTGGAACAAAGTCCAAATTATTACGTCCATCTTATACTTTCTAACAACTTTTTAAGACAAATTAGTAGTGCTGAAAGTAGAAGCAAAAAAAACATTTTGCATTTGGTATTTCCTACACTTACTACAGGCACCTACCTACAGGCAAAATGGAAAACACAAGCAAGTTAGCTAAAAATATGGCTGTGTCTGTTCGAATATCATGAATTGACGAAGTCTTATAAGTGACTTGTAAATTTTGGTTTCCCAATAAAAACAAGCATAGGCGCATTATGTTCGTGACATGAAATACGGGACAAATTAACTCGGGACCAAACAAATGTCATCTCTTTTTACAAGTAACTGTGAGATTAAGATCTGGTAATTATATAATGATTCGTTTGTGAATAGACCACGACACAATTCTAAAGATCTACAAGGCACATTGCCAAAAAGTAAAAAATTTTGAGTTGCTAAATCTAACGTATGAATCCAAAAATATTTCCACACAATGTAAAAAAATTCATAAGCCCAACATCAAACAAACACTCATCTTAATTTAAACGTTAAATACTCTATAAAAAACTGATCCAGAGCTTTGAAACATAGAAAGGTCTTTTCCCAAAACTGATTAAAGTTTGAAGCAACAATATAGCGCTATTAGCTCATCCCTCTAATTTCGTGGCCCCAAAAAATTGAGGGTCAATTTAATTAAATTGTCTAAACGAGTCGTTTTCGACGGGTCCAAATAAATCATGGCAAGCTTTATCGGCGGTCCAGTTAAGGTACTATTAATGATGCCTCCTGCATGCTGGAATTTAACAGCTTTTGAACATCTTAAATATAACACCGTGAAGAGGTTAATTTTGCTTTTTATTGGAACAAAAAAAATTTTTTTTTGAAGAAACGATGCGGATCCTTTGGTATCCATTCATTTTCGGTATTTTTATTTTTTTGATGGAGTGAAGAAAGTTAATCGTTTATTTTAGGATAAATTTTTGAGGTAAGATGGAATTTATCAACTGTTTTGGTGGTTGAACAGGCAGCAATACAGTTGTTAGGGATTAAAAGCCAATTACATTGCTAAAAATAGGTATATACCTAATCATACATTAACGTTTCCGTATAAGTAGCTGGTGGTTCGCGTAGGCTTTATCTCCAGTCACTATCTCTGAACTAAATTCTTCCAAATGTAGCGCTTATAAATAAACATGACTTTATATGTATAATGTTATGGTGGTAATAAATCGATATGTTAAGCAACGGTTGCATAAGTCACCATTTGGAATAGTAAAGCCTCCTGTGTCCATGGGCCGTGCGTCCGGCATCAGTCCGACATGCACTCGGCATTTATTTTGTACTACAGAGTTTGTTGTTTATTTTTCGTGTGAGTGTGTGGCCAACTCTAGTGTCGGAATTTTCAGACCGCCCGAAGGCCTCCGACATGGCCTAACGATTCTTATCCTGAGACAAGAACCGGGACCGACAGCTTTATGTGCCCTCCCAAGCACGATAGTGCTCAGATGTAAATGCCACATGTGGTCACCCATCCAAGTGGTGACCTGTGCAAGCGTTGCTTAACTTTGCCGACCTGTTAAGAACGGCAAGCCAAGTCTTGCTATGAGCGCTACTACAGAGTAAAGGCAAAGAACACGCTGGGCACCCGCACGAGGAAGACGCACGCCCAATGTGAGGTCAGCCTAAGCGGTTGTTTGGCATTTACTTCAACGCGCTATCATGCTTCGGATGTTACATAAAGCCGTCGGTTCCGGTGCTTGTCTCAGGATAAGAAACGTTTCAACATGTTCCACTGCGAGTTTCTATAAACATAAACACCAAAGTTAGCCACATGATCATATGAAAAAGAAAGAAAGAAGACACGCCTGTATCCCCGAAGGGGTAGGCAGAGGTGTAAATATTATACCCACATTTCGCCATTAATTTTTTTAGGTCCCATGTAATAGGGGGCGAGCCTATTGCCGTTACCGGACACATCACCAGAATCCGGGGTGCTACTGATTATTCGGGATAACCCAGTAAGACTTTTGCCCGACTCGGGAATCGAACCCAGGACCTCCGATCAGCAGCCACATACGCTATCCACTGGACCACAGAGGCAGTGTATATAAAATATGAAGTAGGAAGAAGACAGCATCTAACGTCAGCGTCTATCTACTCACCAAATACCTATATTCACAAGTGCATGAGATTCATTTAAAACTCAAGGAGACGACAGATTTCCACGAAAATAATAAAACCAAATTCATATTACATTCTAGGAAGCAGACGTTGCAAATGCCAAGAAAATAAATCTTGAGGTGTTATGCCCTTGTTTCTGAGAAAAATACGAGGAAATATCACAATTAGTGGCAACCAGCTTGGAGAGCCTTCTAAGAAGCGGCGTGTTTATTGAATTGTATATTTTCGTGTAGCTGTTGCTTTCTGCTGTAGTAGAATAATATTTGTAATAATTATACCAAGAACATTGGCTTTTATTATATTATTTTAATTGTTATTTGCTTTGCTTTTTATGAGTAGCCTAAAACTATTATTTATTTATTTATAGACTCACGCCTGTATCCCCGGAGGGATAGGCAGAGGTGTAATATTACACCCACATTTCGCCATGAATTGTTAGGTCCCACGTAATAGGGGGCGAGCCTATTGCCGTTACCGGGCACATCACCAGACTCCGTACTGCTTCTGAGAATTTGGAAAAACCCAGTAACACTTTTGCCCCACTCGGGAATCGAACCCGGGAGCTCCGATCAACTATTACAAAATATAAAATATTGTTCTGTTTTTAAAATGAATGATTTTCAAGTGCCATAATGTTTTTGTTTAAAACTACGTAAGTAAGAGTTTTACTCTTTAGAACATTGTTTTTTGGTTCCCATTGTTGAAATAATTACCCTTTTCAATTCAATGGTTAGTATAGTCATGTATAGTGGTTCTAGACATTATACACACTTGTAATTCTACAAAGTCTAATTTGAGTACAGGTTATTAACAAAGAAAAATAATATTTTTCTATTGCATCTGTGTCTTATACTAAACGAATAAATTACATAATTTTCATATTTCATTCTAATATTATTTTCTGCAGAGTCGGTATCAATAGGTTAAAAAGTCGGCTGCATTGAATTATTGCCAATTCAAAATTTACCAAAGTAAAATAAAATCCTTTGGAAATGAATTTGGAAATATCATATGCTTATTTCCCTTCACTCTGATAAATATAATTTACGCGTTAGTTTACTTCGATTTCAGTGAAATCTAGATTTAAAAGAAGGTCTTTTTCAACTCATTCCAGAGTACGTTTCCTGTTAGCTTGACCATTGGTTTTGTACTGCCACTTTCTTTAACTTGTTCTATTGTTAACATACAACACACTCGACATATTCAATGCGATGCCAAATAACTGAAATATTTTAATGCCTTTGGTTCTTATCTTTGTATACAGCAAACATCAATTTCTTGAAATTGTCTCATCTCTTTTAATAAGCGTAAGACGTGTCGTCGTCATCACACATTTTAATAAAAAACACAATTTCAAATTCAAAGTGCCCTTTGGCAATCTCTTACCAACAAATAATAAATCCCGACTCAAAAATAATTCCTCTTTAATGAAATATCGAGGACTCATTACAAGGCTTCGACAATACGTCGACCGACAAATGATGTTCTCGTCCCTTCATTCGAATGAAAAAAATTGACCCAAATTTCGATGGGCATAAATTCGCGAAATACGATTCTCGTAAAATAAACCTTCTACGTTGAAGGAAGTGATTAAACGAAAGACATAAATCAGGAGGAGTGGAGAGAGGCCTAGTTGAGCATCCACTTTCATCCGTTAGTGACGTCATTTTGTCAAGCGGAAAATTTGCTTTACAGGGACTTGTTTTGGTCATGTTTTATTGATTTTGGTAGCAAACAGTACCTTAATTTCTTAGTAATGAATGCGTACGGGCGGTGATATACTAATAGTTATAATATTGGTCTGACGAAACAGATCATGCGAAAGAAATTGGAAACTAACACATGACGAAGTTGTATGTGATACAACGTTTCTTTTTCATTATTTCTTTACTAAGACTTCCAATGGTCAGGCCAATGTTAAACACGAGACTTCGAGAAATATTTGTTGATACCAAAATATTCATTCATCAAAAAAACATTTTTTATACCGTCATTACTAACCCTTTTTGCGTATTTGGTCTCCATCTAACTCAAGGTTGCTTTTGTAGACTGGTGGTGGCGCCAAGGCTGCCTGTATGTCTTTACCAGTCTTGAAGTCGCCAAAATAGCCAACATCACATAATCTTCGATTCAAACCCAAACACAAAACAAACAAACAGCAAAACACTTATTCTTCCTATCATCCCAAGTCTGCGACGAAACTCCACACAAAATGAACGAATCAAAGGTTAAAGCATCAAATTAAGCGGATGCAGTTTAAGATTGTTCAACTCTCAAGTTTGGATACAACCTAACTTCTTAAGCTGAAAGAAAAAGTAGTTTAAAATAAATATACAAACGTTCACTTTGACGCAAATACTCGTCTGCACGTATTTAAGCATTCAGCAGTTGGTGCCTGAGCTTTGTATGAATTTCAACCTGAGTTTTGTATGTGAATACCTATTAAGTTACGCGGAATAAATCTTTGGATGCTGCCAACTTGCCAACTTGTTTTACGCCTTTGAACAGTTGATCATTTCAGTTCTCTTGATACTTACGTAATGTTCTGTTCGTAGTTTTGGAACACAGATCGTCTGTGCGTTTTGGAAAAGTTTTACAGTATTCACGATCAGACAATAGATTTTGACTGTAATATATTTATTACAGTCAAAATCTATTGCCCGATGAGTGAGTAATGAGAAAAACAGGAATCCAATGCGCACTGTTGGATTATTCATTATTACTTCTGCTATATAAACCCTCAGGTTCATATCACGACCCGCAACACTTACTTTTCGAAGCTACATAATATGTGCGTATTAAAACGTTAATTATCTACAATGATCAAACCTCGCTTCCAGCTTTCATGAAGATCTATGACAGACTACACTGGATTAACCTTGAAATATCGCTATCTTTTTGGGTTGCTAATAAAAAAGGCAAATATTCTGTCAAATATGACTAGACTTATAAGAGAATTCCGGTCTCCAAAGCGAACGGCTCGGATGCAAGTGCCATAGTGCTAAGACGATGATGATGAATATAAAAATCTGGTCAATAGTTCATCATTCGCGTCCATATTTCCCTGAAATAAACCAATGTCAACACTCTCATAAATTTAATTTAGACAATTTTTACATATTATTTTGTAATTTTAGCTATATCGAATATTAAAAACGTTAAACCTGCAAAAGGCAGAACAGTCACAGATATGGCGATATGGGTTCTCCGTATTTCCTAAAAATATTATTAGCTAATGTAAATTTCATATGTAGACTGGGTACGGTTGAAACAATTTAGCTTTTATCGCTTATATTTTTATAATTTTTAAGCCAAGTGATGATTATGATACGCGAAATTCAAATGTGAAGTTTTAGCTTCGATATGCCGAGCTCATTATAGTTCTTGATGTACGATTTTCAGAAATACGTGAAATTAAAAAAATATATAAATTTGTTTTAACCGTCCCCATGCCAGGGGCAGTTGAAACATCGATTGGGGTCCGTTGAAACACATACAAATAATACAATAAATATTAATGAATCATGTTTATTTATCACTAATACTAATTATACGAATAATTATGGCACCACACGACAATATCAGTCTCAGTCAGTAATCAGTCTTCAAGATTTTAATACTTCTAAAACCTAATGGAAGGAAAGAGGAACCCACCACGCACCCTGGGATTGACCACCCCAACTATTGCAATAGAAAAAGGTTGACAATACCGAACTGCTCTAAAAGGATAAGGGATATAGGAATGGTATGGGTTTCAGGAAGATACCTGACTTGCAGTATCCCGCTGTATGCGCCGACTATTCTTCGACACGTGTTTCAACTCTGTACGAGCCATCCTCAGGAGCGAGGGTCAGCGACTGCTCAGTCTCTCGTTACTGAACCAACTTGACGAGCACCACGTTTGGCTATAACTCTGTCAGGCTTTTGCACCGTATGCCGCCTGTTGGTTTCATCTGCGTTATTTATATCTTGGGGCTCCAATTTATAACAGTCCATCATGACAATAGACAAATTATCATAGAAGACGTCTACGTTTGCTTTATTAACGCTCGTCGCCCTTGACAAGCTTGTGGCTTGTGCAGCACGTACAGATAGTTCAGGGTTTCTTCTCAGAAACATCCGAAACCATTCCTCACCAGCCATTCCGTTCTCTTCCCAAGTTCGAGGTCGTTGTAAATGATATTTAATGGTAAGTTCGTATCCTAATTGGTTCACCTCTTTCTTAGATAGCCCGAAATATATATCAGCACATCGAATCAAATATTTTGACAATTATTTATCTTGATCTTCATTAAAAACACGATTGTGTGCTTTATACCCCATACCTTCATCATCTTTACCAGACGCATCTCGCTTTCGAATGTATCTTAACAGGGAACAATGATTTATACATGCTTATCCACCGCTTTACGTAGCAAATCTCCAGCTTTTACCTCCTCATATGCATTACTATAGCTCGACAAGTCAATTTCACCTCTAAAATTCTTCCTCACCTGAACTCTCGGCATCTACAAAAAATAAACATTAATATATTTTCTGTTTCAACCGTACCCACAAAAAATGTTTCAACCGACCCCAACCCCACTTTTGGTAAAATATACTTTATAGTTACGACAGTAATAATAACACATTAAAAATAGTCACTATCTCTTATTCTACAAGCGTCATAATAATCACAAACAAACACTCAATTTATTTACTTAAAAAGAACAGATAATATAAGCGTTAATGTCAGAGGAAAAATACTTACTTTTGGGTAATAAAATACAATACGGTATCCAGCACACAACTACAACGCGCGGGAAGCAGCGTGGCACTGAATTCGTATTTAGACCTGTCGTCTGTTTCGTTTTCCCCTTATACCCATCACTCCCCGCGTAACCGTTTACGAGATATTTGCTCTGTTTCAACCGTCCTTTGTTTCAACCGTACCCAGTCTACCCTACAGCTTATTTACCTCCGGGAAATACACAGACCCGGGAGCATTATTTATATATTTTTTTATTATTTTGAATATTCAAAGATCAGGATAATATCATATCAATGGAATACACGTATAATGAAAGCATATAATTCTGAAAGCTACATTTCCTTTTCGTAGAAATGAAAGAATCTATTCTCTGAATTAGCTATATTCGACTCGATTTTTTATTGTTCTTTTTTTTTACTTATTGTTAAAATAATAGATGAGGCATTGGCATTAATGAACTGATTTACAAAAATATTTTTTTTTATATTTATTACTTGAACCATAGATTAAATGATACTATTCTAATACAAATTTAAACAACTGAGCCTGCGATTACCCTCAGTGTATTTAGCGTTGCTGCTCCGCACTTGTGGATCATAACGTGGTGTTATATATCTTATAGCCTTCCTCGATAAATGGGCTATCCAACACAAATAAATATTATACAAATCTAACCAGTAGTTCCCGAGATAAGCGCGTCCAACCAACCAAATAAGCAAATTTCAATACCACATGACAATAAATATCACTGAATATTAGCTCTCATATAATACGCTTGCTACTGCCCGTCACTTTGCCCGGGTCAAAAGGTACTCCATAACTTATTTTAGACGAATTATCTATATTCCTAAACTATTTTTTGTGTGAAAGAGACCACACTGATGCACGGCTTATCGTCCACCATGGTTGAATGCGCAGATGTTTTTTGACGCGATGTTGGATACAATCGGTACACTCACAGAATATGACTTTATAATGGTTTTGGGAGATTTTAATATTAATTTGCTTGACGCCTCAGACGTAAAATGCACCATTTTGAACAATTTCTTGTCGTGTACTGGCCTTACTCAAGTGGTCAAAACGGCAACCCATTTTACAGCAAGCTCTTCTTCTTTAATAGATGTAATATGCACTAATGCTTTAACTAGACATGTCATGGTTGACTCATTAGGAGTGGCGAATGGTCATGCTTACGTCACATGTGATTTTTTATTTAAGAAACCCAAATTTCAGCCTAGAACTATTACATATAGGCCGTTAGCCGACATAGATAATGATATCTTTAGTGGGCATGCCAAGAACATTAAATGGGACAGTATTGGCCTAATGGGGGATATTGACTTTATGGTTTTCGAGTTCACACGTGCCGTAAAGTTATTGTATGACCTTCACGCGCCAATAAAACGCTGTGTCATAAAGGAACTACCTGCCCCTTGGCTCACTCCAAACGTAAAATGTATGATGCGTTTGCGGGATACGGCGTTGAACAGGCTAAGGCGCACGGGCTTGAATAGGCAATATTATAAAGATATGAAAAAACAGGTTGAAATTGCCATATATAATGAAAAGAGGGCATATTTTGAGATTCATATAAACAACAATTTAAATAATCCTAAGGAGCTGTGGAAAAATTTAAAATCAAAAGTATTACCACAAAAATCGCGGGATCTACCTATCCATCTAAACGACCCTAATAATATGAACACTCACTTTCTAGATGTGCCGGGTAACTCAGATATAGCAATTTCCTGTCTGACATTTTATGAGTTCAATAGATTTGGCTCAGACACTTTTAGTTTGAGAACCGTCGACAGTTTTTCCATTCTCAAAATTGTCAGTGACCTTAGATCCAACGCGGCGGGTATTGACGAGATTACTTTAAATATGTTTACGAAGCTGATGCCTCATGTATTAGGAATAATGAGTACAATTGTAAATACCTCGATAATGACGTCAAAATTTCCTTCGGGTTGGAAAACGGCAGTGGTAAGGCCAATTCCTAAGAACTCCAGCGTTAGTACTATCAGGGAACTACGTCCAATCAGCATTTTGCCATGCTTTTCAAAAGTTCTAGAAAAGGTTGTGAGTTTTCAGTTAATGCAATACCTAGAGACTAACAATATCCTACCAGACCAGCAGTCAGGATTCAGAAAAGGACGAAGTACCACAACTGCACTTCTGGATGTGGTGGACAATATTTTATCGGCTCAGGATGAAGCTAAAGGAACGCTGCTCGTTCTGTTTGATTTTTCAAGGGCTTTCGACTGCTTGAATATTCCGCTTCCCCTTTCAAAGTTGAGGTATTATGGCTTTGACAGCAATTCTATTAGTTGGTTCGACTCTTACCTCAGCGGTCGTTCGCAGCTCGTTGAGATTCGGAATGATGACGGTACTGTCCATCATTCAAGCACTGAAACTGTCAGTAGAGGTGTTCCACAAGGATCAGTAATTGGGCCTTTGCTATTTATTTTGTTTAGTGCTGATATTACTCGCGTTATTAAACATTGCCAGTACCACATATACGCAGACGATATACAAATATACCTATCATTCCATCCACATAATACTCGTGAAGCAATTGACCTAATTAATGAGGACTTGGCAAGTATTAACAAATGGGCTTACGATAACTCCCTTATTCTTAATGCTAGAAAAACAAAATATTTGCTATTGGGCACGCAGAAGCTTGTAGATAAAATTGATAGTTACAATCCTACCATATGTTTGAGTGGTGAATCTGTCGAACGAGTGTACGAAGCGCGTAACCTGGGTCTGGTGATGGACTCTAATTTGCGATTTGAAAAACATGTAGTGGAAATTGCAAAAAACTGCTTTTATCGCTTGAAAATTCTGTACAACATACGCCGGCATCTCTCCATTACTCTGCGCGAGCAGTTGGTTGATTCACTTGTCCTGTCTAAGTTTAACTACTTGGATATGGTGTATGGACCCAGACTATTAGCAAAAACAGCCAATGTTGTGCAGAAAGTTCAAAATGCATGCGCCCGCTTTTGCTATGACATCCCTCCTAGAAGCCACGTAACTCCTTTTATGAACAAGCACAACATTTTAAAAATGAAATTTAGACGCCAGTTACATTTGGAAAACCTACTGTTTGGTGTGCTAAAACACAACAATCCAATATATCTCAGAAGTAAACTGGTATATATAAGCCTAAATCGCAAGTTTCCCGCACGAGGCATATGTCCACCTTTACGCATTCCACCTCATAAAACTACGGCGTTTAGAGGAAGCTTTAAATATAGTGCCTCCAAGTGCTGGAATGTCATCTCCCCCCCTCTGCGCAAGGTAGTTAGCGCAAATACATTTAAAGTAAAAGTAAAGATTTTTTTACTAGAATCCCAAAAAACCAGCACTTGATAGCTTTAGTATCTTCTTCTATTTTTATTCTACTACTTGTACTATCTTACACCCAACATGTTTTTTCGACAATTATGTATTTAAACATCGGACTGTCCTGATTAATGATTTATTATTTATTATTTTTTATATCGATTATTGATTTGACATACCTATATTGTAGTGAATTGCACATAATTTATTATTTTAATTTATTTAATTGATATTTATTTGACATTATCACTTAATTTTATTTCTATCTCTGACTCACCTAATTTTCGTATTTTATAAATATTATTATTGTACACGGACCATACAATATAGTGACATGATAATATTACTATAGCAATAATTATTTTAATTTTTCTTTGTGACATTATTTTAAAGCGATATATTTGGACATGCAATTATTATTTTCAAACACTATTATTCTCAATTAATTTATTCTAGTATAATATATTTATCTCATACTGCCTAGCCATTATGGCTATAGCTGAAAATCAACGCTACAGTTCTTAAATTGTAGCATATGTTGAGCTATAGCCTTTTAGACACAATACTGCACCGAACCTAGCGAGACGCGTGTCTATGTATACATCTGTGTTTTTTGTTGCGTGCCCGAGTAATGGATCGCTGTGTGCGAGATACGATAATGTGTACACACTCACAGTTATCACCGCACGAGCCCAAGTATTATATGTATTATAATCTATTATAATCTATGCATGAGCCGCGATGCGATTTTCGGGCGCAGTGAAGTGCGAGCGCTCGTATCAATATTATCTACCTACCCACCTAAAGAAAGGGAAATATTTTTAAATTTTAATTTTTATTATGAAATATCTAAGTTGAATCATTGTATAATTTATATATTAATTATTGCTTGTTTTTAAATTAACCATTCGACCTATATTGTATTGTGATCTAATAAACCTTTTTCTATCTATCTATCTATCTATCTACCACAAACATCCATACATCCATTCTCACATCTCACATAAGCGTTAGCGTTTATGAATAGCCAAAACGTGTCCAAAAAGGCACGTTTGGCTGTGCATAGAGGGGTGTTAGTACCTACTCTTATGTATGGTAGTGATAGTTGGGTATGGCAGAAAAGTCATGAAAGTAGAATAAATGCTGTAGAAATGAGAGCAATGAGAAGTATGTGTGGTGTCTCTCTGACTGACAGAGTAAAGAATTGTGTAATAAGAGAGTGTTGTGGGGTAAAAGAAGATGTAGTGACAAGCATCGAGAAAGTTATGCTAAGATGGTTTGGGCACGTGGAGAGGATGGATGACGAAAGACTGACCAAGCAGATATATAAGGCAAGTGTGGAAGGGACAGGACGAAGGGGAAGACCTAGGCGGACGTTCTCTGATCAGATTGGAGACATCCTAAAAACAGGACAGGTGAGAAGTACCCTGAACAGAAGAGCTTGCATGAGGAATCTGATGGGAGTGAATGAAGCAAGAGAGATATGTCTGGATCGTTGCAAATGGCGTTCCGTAGTCTCTGCCTACCCCTCCGGGAAACAGGCGTGAGTCTATGTATGTATGTATGTACATAAGCGTTAATCAATTTGTGACTAATTTATAAATAACTCTAGTTTAATGAATTTATGACAATACGCCTTATAAATTGACATAATTATTTCTCATTCAATCCAAATCAAAACTCACAAACTTCATTTGCAATAGTGTCAAATTCAATGAAGTTAGTCTCTTAAGATTCAGTTCTTGAATTATAGATTTGATTTCAAACTACTTAATGCCACGGTAGGTACTTAGATCTGTTGACCTGTTGAGAAATAATTGGTACCTATTCTGGTATTGAGAATTCTGAAATTGTAGCGCACATATCGTGACTTGACTTCCCGTTCGAAATAGATTGGCAAAGTTAAGCTACGTTGAACAGGTTATATTTGGATGGATTTCAGGCAGCGATAGCTTAGTCACAGACGATATACATAATACTATACGAGTAGCATAGTGTAGACAATGACAGACTGGTACGCAGAAGGTTTGGGGCTCGAATCCACGGCGCGTAGCAATGACTTGTCAAATTTAAGTGCATAATAAATGGTTAACTATAGGTTGATCAATGGTGAAGGAAAACATCTTGAGGCAACCTGCTTGTCTGTTATAAGTTCTCCATAATGTTCTCGATAGATATGAGAGGTCTGCCAGTTCGCACTTGGCCAACGAGGTGACCTTACCCTTCTCATAGTGAGAAGAGGCCTTTGCCCAGCAACAGGCTTTTTTACAAGTAAATGTATATTTTTACCCTCATTCCTATATAATTTTGAAACATGAATCTACCTATATTTTTGACTACTAATACCTCATATACGTGTTGTCTCACTCCTTGTTTTAGTTTTGATTAGTTATTCATGTCTCAATTCTCAATTTCCATCTTCTTATACAGACAACTCGTACGCGATATGATTTAACGAAGTCTCGGTCACGAAGACTGATTCATCTTTTTTTTATTTCAAGCATAATTTCGTTTTATATTGAATCTGATGCACTTATGATGAAATAATGATGAAATGATGAAACGTTACTAATGTATTAAGAACTGAAATATTATTATTATTATCTACTTATGTTTCTTTACTTGTCTTTTAAAGCCTGCCGCCGTATGGGATTTGAAGCCAATGTAATCGTAATTTTTGAAGCTAGATTTCACCCGTGGCTACACCCGTTATATTTGGGTCATCGCGACAACAGGTAACCTATGTGATATTCTGGTGTCTATACCATATTACAAAAAAGTTTCACCAAAATTTGTTTGCTAACTTTAAGGTGAAAGAAGGACAAACCAACCAATACATTTTCACATTTATAACATTTGTATTGAAATCTTAATATATAAAATCCTTGCGTTACTGACTGACTGACAGACACGCTACAGCCGAAACTATTGGGCGCAGGACGCTAAAATTTGGCATGTATTTTCCTTGGGCACCGTAGAGGTGCACTAAGAAGGGACTTCCCGAAATTCCCACGGGATCGGCCAAAACGGGTAAATTTAAAAAAATGCAGGCGTAGCTGCTGGCGTCCTCTAGTTAATGATAATTATACCTTGGACCGTTTACCCGTTTAAATTAGATTTCTCCTTTTATCTACAACTCGATAATTATGAAAACGTATCAAATTGAAATTAATTTACTTCGCGATGACAGAATTAACGCCAATTTCTGAGTGTTAATCCCATTGGTATTAGTTATTAAGTTATTTAAGATCTTCAATTAGTTTGCGGTTAAGTTGGACGTTTGAGGTTACCCAGCTGAAAATTTGTTTGGAGTGTTAAATGGGACTTTATAATTGTAATTTTACAACGGAAAGGCGAGAAAACGGGCTACTTTAATAAATTATACCTATATAGATGTTAGCCTAGAAGTTTGACTATTTCAAAGTAAGAGCCGAACCTCGTAATGTGTCACGAATAACGGTGTTTTCTAAATTCTTATAACCTTAGAGACAATGTATTCACTAGATATAGCCGATAGCCCGAGGCAGCTCAAATAAGCACGCTGTCTCAATCTGAGGTAAGCTGTGGATAACATTGAGACGGAAAGCTACAAAAGGGTATTTTAAGAAGTGTTGGGATTTAATATTTATCACTTTATACCTACATATAAACCCAGACCAAGATAAACATACAGTCTGTTCATGCACACAAATGTTTAACTTCAGCGGGAATCGAACCCGCGACCTTCGGCATAGCAGTGGATTACGCTTCTGCTACGCCACCGGGTCGCCAAAAACCAATACTAAAGCTCCTTACATAAATTTGGAGTTACACTAGACGCAGAACACGTTTTATACATTACAGTATAATTAAAACAAATAAAATACAATTTAAGATACTCAGTGCCATAGAGTACAAGGTGGGACAATATGTAAGTAAGCCTGTTTATGTATTCAGCACTACACATTTCTTCATGTATGGCCGAAGTGGAAAAAGGTGTTTCTGTCGGGCAATCCACATGTACATAGTGCGCAGGCTTGTTGCGATGATTCGCTTCATGGGCGCTAAAATATGTGTTGTTAACATGTAATAAATTGTCGTTACCGTTTATTATTAACCAACTTAAACAAAGAAGGTTCTCAAACTAAAGTAAACGGTGTCGAAAATATATACCTAATCTTTGAAGGAGCATAGTTCCCATCCAAGATTCTTAGAATATTCAAATCTTTTTGTCGGTTAAAAATATTCAAATCTTTTTGTCGGTTAAAATTATTGTTTGTAAATATTTTTGTCATTTGCTATTGTACAGCGAATAGAGTGAACGCCGGAGGCTTAGACGCGGAAATAATACCCGTAACCGGAAAAAAGGCTCTTAGTGACACAGATTAATACGGAACCATATCTTCATTTCTATTAATGTACGGGGCAAACATGAGAAGTAGCTCATATAAGTAAACGCCTTATCCTTCCGACTTACGAGAATTAATCAAAGAAAATTGCTTATTATACTTATCAGACAATATTTCAAGTCTTGGAAGGTAAAAGTTGTAGTCAACGTCACAATCAGTTATTCACTTAGCTTTCAATGGGACGCTTAATATTTCTTTGTTCCTTTTTGCGCTATCCTAATTTTAGCCTGGGTTCCGCTTACTAGTCTAACCGGATTCTATTTAACATAAGCTTATCCACGGAGCCACTACCTGTCTGTCATCTGCAGCCCAAAAGAATAGGGATATTCTATGGCTTAGATAGTACTAGACCAGTTGATTCAGAGGTACTGACTCCCTATAAAGACAAAACTGTCAAAAATCTTCGTGACAGGATGGACCACCGGATTAACGTGCTGTCCGAGGCACGAGACAAGCGATACGCAACGACTTAATGAACGTCATATTTGTCAGTTTTTACATTTATTTAAGTGCCACACGTGTTCGCAATGCAAGGGAGTAGAACCATGAGAAAGAAAGCGCAATCGTATTCATCAAAATAGTAGTAAGTATAGCGTATTATTACTTACTGCGAAAATAACGAATTCTCTGACAGTAAGAAATTCTTAAAAAAATATTCAAATATGTACTGTTGAGAAGAAATAACATATAATATTATTTCAAAAGAACATACAGTAATATGTTTCTAGAATTTCTGATTTAAATAATAATATTCTGCGAATATGTAGTTACGTCTTCTTTTCTAACGGATTCCTTAGAAATGTTTACACTTTTAATTTTATACAGCACGTTAACATGCACAACTTTTGCTCGTTCGTTGCGCAAGGTGGCTTTGAGCTTACTCCAACAATTTGCTACGAGTTTACTAAACTCTCATCTCAGAATTACCATGGTAATACGTAGTCACCCCGCCGTTTAACACTGCGCCGAGTGTCATGGGTTCGATTCCCACACAAGGTAAAATTTTGTGTGAGCTATAAATTATTGTTTCGAAATAGGGTGTTTTTTGTGTTTAGGTTAGAACCTTGAAGACAAAAAAATGGATGATACGTCTTCGAATTTTAAGGGGACTATACAGAACCCAAGACAGTACGAATCCCGACATGCTCTTAACCATTCTTACTATAATTACATATTTATAAAAAAAAATCGGGCAAGTGCGTGTCTAACCCGCGCACCGAGGGTTCCGTACGCATTTTACCTTATTTGAGGTTGGTGCTAATTACGCTAGTCCTCTAAATCTGTATGAGCGCCCATACAACTTATAGGACTATCTTAAATGGAGTCTACTATGTATGTATGGGGACACCCTTAAATTTTCCACTTTTTTATTTTTTGTATTTTTCCTTTATTTGTGCTGTAAGACCCTGCTTTTGGCCAAATTTCGTGATTCTAGTTCAATGGGAACTACCATATAGGTTTTCAAGTAAAGGAAAAATTCCGAAAATTAAAAAAAGTTGAAAATTAAGGTTAATTTTGGTACTTACAAGTTTTCGCAAAAATCTAATTTTGACGATATCTTTTTATTGGGTTGACCCAGGACCCTGATTTTCATACACCTAATAGCAACTATAGACCTCAGTATTTGGTATAAATTTCAATTTGCTAGATCCACCCGTTCCTGAGAAAATCGGTGGTGACACACGGACAGACAGACAGACAGACAGACGGACAAGAAAGTGATCGTAAAAGGGTTCCTTTTTTTACCTTGAGGTACGGAACCCTAAAAACTATGTGACGTCACTTTTTAAAGTATAATTAAGAAATCAAATTTTCATCCCAATTAGTATGAATACAGCAAGCTTTACAACCTGTCTATCACTTTGTATTATTTAAAAAGAAATACATTTTCCAAGATGGCTGATCTAATTGATGTCTTCGTTCATTACCTTTAAGGTGTGTTGGGTGCCTGTAATTTATTCCTTCGATCGATTTTGAGCGAAGTTTCGCGATGTATTATCTTTAGATTCGCTGTCTAAGCGAAACTTGAGATGGCAAGTCTTTGGTGGCAAATAAAAGCTTTATTTTAAACAAGTGATGATCGTAAGTATAGATATTTGGCTGTTAAGTAAAGGTAAATTATATTGAATTATTTTGTGCAAAAGTATAAACTTAGATAATGGTTATGATGAGGAGTAAAGTCTATGTCATAGGTTTTTTTTGTAATCACTATAGCTGATATAGATGGAGCGCAGTTTTTTTACAAGCTCTTATCTACTTACACCCGTCCCGGTATCTGTAACGCAATCTTGTAAAGTTTAGACCCACTTCTCAGTTCTCCATTGAGCTGAAATTTGACGTACTTACATGTGTATTTTGTGTGACAATGTAACTTTATGATGTCATGGAGTTGATCCGATGATATAACTGGAAGGTGGCCGAACGATGGTGGCGGTAAAACTTTTATAGTACGTGTTCGTCTTCTCTGGGTGATTTAAATTATGTGTGACCAGTAATCTGCCACAGCTATAGAGTTGTTTGTAGCCCCATACAGGTCGGCAAAGAGCAGCTGGACGAATACTTTGATCGTATATGTTTAGCGCATTTTTACTTTTATTTATTTTTTACCAATGTTTCATAATGATAGAGCACAACATTCTATAACAAAATACTCGAGGTAACTTCATAGATTGTTTCTAAAAGTTATCGAATGTTGCCGTCGTGTTTCTAAATGTTGTCCAACAAGAAGAAACATAACATTAAAAGGATTATTTTTCTCTAGACGAAAAGTAGTCTACTAAATATATTATATAGGTATATATTTTTTTTTGCTTGTGTGGGAATCGAACCTTTCACACTCCTACTACGCCACGGGGTCATCAAATGAAATTGCTTACAATTTCGGTGTACAATAAAGTTCATTGCAATCTTTATTTTAATCCTTATATCCACATTCATTATCACAAACGCAACTCCTGATGAGTCAATCGGCAGTCAATCACCTATTCGTCCGCCTAAATCCAAAATCAAGTCGTAAAATGCAGCGATTGAAAGCATGAGTAATCGAAAATAATTGAACACCGTGAATACAAACAGCACATTTTGAATTGAATGACTATCGAGATGCTCTTTGATGATATGAGATACTCAGCTTTTAAAAAGGAAATGAGCCGTATTTGTTCAAAAGTAAAAAATCATTTATTCATCTAGGCCACAGAGTGACGCTTATGAAGTTCAAAATTGAAGTGAATTACTAAGTTATTGCTGTGATAAATATGATGATCTATGGATGACTGTTTTAAATGATAATATTTATTTACAGTCCACTGCTGGACTTAATCCTTTCTTAAATTGCGTCAGTTAATAAAAGGACCCAGCCTCCTATAGGTACTATTCTGTCTAGACAGCCAGGTAAGTATAGGGCTTGGCTACCGTGTTTTCCGTATCTTCCCAAAAATAGGGACTATTGTCCTAATCTTTTTTCATAAGTCGCCTCTTATGACACCTACGGGAAATGAACTGGTGTGGGGACTTAAAATTCTTAATCCACGGAAAATAACTAACTTAGTTTAAAATTTGCTATACAGTACTTTCTTTCGATTAACATTATTTAACATAAGAACCTGCACAATTATGCCTATATACAATTTCCACAAAAGTAAAATATTTTAGCATAGCGTTTCTACTCCATACCATCTCTGTTCTTGACTGTCGTTCCAATAGTTACAGCAGCGGCTCTACGCGACATTAAGACCTAGAAACTAGACAGCGATGAGCTCAAGCTTAAATACTGAAAATTACTAGCATTATCTTTTAGCTTTTTCTACAAGGGGGTATTAAAATGAAATGGGATCATGGCTATCGTTGAATTATCCTGCCGGTGTCCGTTGATGACTCGGTTTGACGGTGTTTTATATCATAAAACAGATATTTTGAAATACAATTCAAAGATTTAAATTCAAATATTCTCTCTCTTTATCTTTTTTTTATTTGTGTGTCGTATTATGAGTGCACTGTTCATTTAGCCAAAAGCGAAAGAAACGTCAGGCCTATGGCCCGCAGTGGGACGGGACACAGGGTTTTAAATAAATTATAACAATGTTTACAGTAAGGGCAAAGACCTATCTAATATTATTGTCCAAAATCCTCACTAAATATCACAGGAATCTTGTATCGGGAAGTAAAAATACTATGTCCGCGCTTATTTTGCCAATATTGTACAAAATATGGTACTATTGCGTATATCTGCGCTTTAACCAAATTTGACAATATAGATATAGAAGGCTTCTTCATAAGATTTTCTGTGAGGACTTGCTTGCTAAATATAAATTTAAAGGTAGCTTGTTGCAATTGCGGGAAACGGTTGAATACGGCGTCTCAAGATTGATGTGTAGAGAGCCATGGGGCAGGTCTATGTCCAGCATTGGACATCTGTAGGTCCGATCATTATAATGACAATGACAATGGACCTACTATTACTTTAATTGAGTTTTTACTAAGAGAATACGGTTACTAAAAGGCAGATGTAACAAATTAGAAGCTAAATGATTTGTTTATACGTTAAGGAGAACAAAAACTATCATTGATATTATAAATGTGAAAATATTGGTCTGACTATCTGTTGCACTTTCGAAGTTTTACGGAAAACATAAATATATTATTATAGTTATTTAAAATGAAGTCCAGTCCGTAAAAGCTTTTGAATGTAGTGAGACATAATAACTTTTGTAGAAAGATGTCGAGAATAACTTTATTATCTTCTTCAAGACTCACAAAAAGATAATACAGCAGAAACTTTGCGTCCAATTCTCGTAATTACATTTTTTTCAAAACGCAGTCACGATTTAACCTAAATATACAACCGTAACCATCCAATTGATGCGATGTTGACCAAAGTTCGTTCTGATGACATGTTGATCTGACAATGACTGACAATTCATAGCAATATGCAACTGACGTTTGTTAGTTTGGACTTTGACTATTTACAATGTCCGTTTAATAGTCTGTCGAGACCGGACTAATATTTAATGTCCTATTATTAACCTAGTCGAATACCAATCTTGAGTCGATTCAAAAGCTAATCTTAAGTCGATAAAAAATAGTAGCAATAATTTAACAATACCACTGGGTACGGCCTTCTTCCTACCATAAGAAGAGTGAGACCATAGTTCACCACGATGGCTAAGTATACGCAGATTTCACATGCCTTTTAGAACATAATGAAGAACTCTCAGGTTTCTTCACGATATTTTTCTTCATGACTGAGCGAGTGATAAATAATAATCTTAATAGAGATATAATATATCTTCGCAAATTGGCTTTGAGCATGATTTCTAGCTGCTTAGAAGTCTGTTGGTCTCTTCGCTATACTATCACTGTAATCTATGAAAAATATATCATACATCTATGAGAATTTTTCTTTTGATGTCTTAAGGTCATAATAATATATGATAAAATGAAATATCTTAAAAATAAAATGCCACTAACAACT
This sequence comes from Euclidia mi, assembly GCA_944739405.2. Taxonomy (NCBI): domain Eukaryota; kingdom Metazoa; phylum Arthropoda; class Insecta; order Lepidoptera; family Erebidae; genus Euclidia; species Euclidia mi. The sequence goes on from OX123192.2 coordinate 68,143,551, forward strand.
CAACACGTTTCCTTATTCCTGTTTGCACGCTGACGAAGTTGTTAGCGCACGACGCAGTGATCATTTCGTCTCCGGCTTTTGTTCCTGTCTCTGTCCCACTTCCGTATTTGCTCTACTTTATTCGGATATCCCCATCCTTGTTACACGCTCTCTCTTTTGTACTTCCCCAAACAAAATTATAATATCGCTGCGTAAGCGAGTATAAATGAAAAATCACATTTCTGATGTATGGTAGGAAAGTGTTGATGATATTTGGAAGGCTTCTTGAATATTTTACGTGTTGTTATTTGATTATAACGGCGGGAAAAATAATTTATAGATGGTGAAAGTCGACAAAACATTTTTGTGAGTCTTATTATTTTGTCCGTGTACTTACGAATATCATTATATTTTGTTTTAAATGCCACTAGAGACTTTCATCAAAGTAATAATCTTACATTTGAATAGTGTCGATTTGCATTTATTTAATTATATGATTTTCTAAAGAAAACTTAATTAAAAGTCGTCTTCTACGACAACTAAATATTAGTGTGTTAGTGCTTTACGTCATTATCCATATTTACCTAATCACCTCAGAATTTGACACCTAAGTGTATCGTGACAAGACGTCTTGGACGATCAAGTAATCTCAAGAGCTTTGCCCCATTAGTTACAGCGTGCACTTCACTACATAGTATAAAACAAAGTCTGGCCTCTGTCTATCTGTCCCTATGTATGTTTAAATGTTAAAAACTACGCAACGGATTTTAATGCAGTTTTTTTAATAGATAGAATGATTCAAGAGGAATGTTTATATGTATAAAGGCCAAGCCGCTGTCGACGTCTACTTGAGTATAAGATGAAGTTCAATAATTATATAGTTCACTTTACTAGCAAGATCTGTATTATGAGCCGTTTTAGAAAGTGAAATAAACTACTTTTGCACCTTTATTTGCACAGCTTTTGAAACATACCTTTTTTGTTATTGATCAGACATTTCTTTCTTTATTATTCGTGTGAGCCTGAGGCCAACTCTGGTGTCGCAACTTTCAGATCGCCCAGTGTTCTATGACGTGAACCGGGACCGACGATCTCTGACCTGTGTACGTTTTGCTTGACATTGCCAATCTATTACTAACAGCGTGCCAAGACATGCTATGAATGCTATCATTTTCAAGACTTATAAGGTTTAAAACGTACTTAAAACGGTGTCTTTATGGCAGTCTTAAAAATTCGTTCCTTAATCATGTCTTGAAGAACTTGCAATTTACGCTTACCACACCATTAAAAGCTAAAGCGGGAGATCATAAGTAACTAACTTTGATAAATCTGATAGTCGCTGTAGTATGTATCTGGGTTAAGCTCTTGTAATCATAAAATATAAGGAGTATAACACAAACATTGCGAGAGTTTAATACTATAATAGCTTTTTCGAATACATATTATTATATAGTCCTTGAATTTCACCTATGCCCCTTTTTTTCATGTGAGTGTGTTGCCAACTCTGGTATAACTATATCAAATATACACCAAATATATTTTAAATCACTACTTGTCTCCTAGGATAACAATGAAAACACAATTTACATATGACGCCTTGACACCAATAATATTCCCCTTTCAGAAAATAAATTCAACAAAAGGAGGTTTTCATAGTTTAACAAAACAACATGACATTTGCAAAGTACAAACTAACAAGGGAACCTCTTCACATACCTACTTAGGAGGAGAAATACACGATATATTTTTTCCCTCACAAAATGAAATTCATCATTATTCGGGCCAGTACTGAGAAAGTGCGTGAAAAAAACGGCAACACACGTTCGCGTATTGTCAGTGTAAATCAAAATAACGAGGTACGAACAAACAAACATGTTTTAGGGTTGTTGAACACTAGTGCGGTAGTAGAATGGAAGGGTTTTATCAGGATATATATGATGAGATGTCGCCTACTTGTGCTTCACAAGTAGGCGACATCTCATATATAGTCACTGTTTATAATAATTTTATTCTTGATCTTTAGTTTCTCAAAAACACAAATGTTCATAAATTATACGACATTCAGAAACGGGGTATTAATCTAGTTAATATTTATTTTGAGGATAAATCTACTGCTTACATAGATATTGGACATTGGACCTTCACGCAGTAAAAGATTAAACTGAATTTGAAAAGTAAGAGAAAAGGCACAGTAAAGCAATAGTGATTGATTGCGCGCAGATAACTACTGACATCGGCGTATAGTAGTTCACTGGGGAGAGAAATCTCGTTCTATAAATGTAAAGTTGATGTCAATGTCGTATCCATCATAAGATATCGTAACACTGGTTATCGAAGGCAGGTAAGCAGATGTAGTAGACATACTGATTATTTGTTCACTTATATTTGGTAACACTTATGTGACAAAAAGTAATCGCAAACTATTTGACTAAAAGCCTTCATAAAAGGGAAATGCTTTGCAAGGTTGCTCAATACCTAATTTACACTCCAGCAACGTAGTTTCCATCGTACCACAAGTGAATATTTATGCCTGCCAGAACGAGTACAATAAGTTTTCCTTCCTACCGCCTCCAATATTACCGTACACTTTAGGCTCTGGACGTAAATATCAAAGCCTTAGTTTCATTGAATTCCTATCGTTACAATCGGTCCAGTGGACAAGAGGTTCAAAAAGTAAATTTTATCCGAATTTTCTTATCCTTTAAGGCAAAGGTCGTGTGTTTGTCACTACCTCAGGTTTTTGATTACTTTCAACAATGATGTCAAGTGACGTGGATGAAATATTAAGTTGGGTTTCTTTCTGTATTGACTTTGGAGGTGCGAGACTGTATTAGCGATGTTTGAACAAAGTTTTTGTGTATTTTCTATTCCAATGATCCTGAGCAGGTATCTTAAGTTCGTCGTCCAAACGGGGTGTCTTGTCAAAATTAACCTTTTCATTTACTGCGAAAAACATTTTAACTATTTAGGAACAACATTTTCAAATCCTTTTGTGTTCAATTTACAGTGTCTTGCTTAGCATCATGTCTTGGTGCCTAGGTAAGAAGGAATAGTGAATAAAGGCTCTCTGGAACTTGGAACATCAATCGTGCTTTAACTGGATTATTGGCCTTGAGCTGAGAGCTGTCGGTTCATTTTGTATGAAGAAAAAATATTAATATACCTAATAAAGAAAAATAATTTATCCACAATGCTTATGAATTTCATAATATAAGTGTGTATCAGTTAGCTGACTACCATAGCACAGGCTCTGTAGTGAATTGTCCAAGGATACTATTATAGTACAGACTTTGCCTGTTTTTCGATCATAACTAGGGTAGTTACCCTAGTTCGTAGTAGTAACTAGGGTAGAGTTCTACCCTAGTTCTGTGATCTAAAGAGGCAAAGTCGACTACGAGAACTCTCTCGTAGGACATTACTTTTGTTATTATTACATAAAAAATCCGTGAAATCAATGACTAAATACAATTGTTTCAGTTTGATTTTCCAGCAATCAGCAGTACGCAGTTTGAGCAAATTCTCGTGGCGGTCGTTTCCAATGCAAATCGTTTTATTTACTACAATAAAAGCCTATTAACTGCGCAGATGTGCAGCCACAATGGATTAAGTGGTCACCTCGCTAGCACAACGTGTTGTTAGGTGCGCGGTCACTGTATGTTTGGGTGAAATATTTCTGTGATTCACTAATTGTCGGGTTGGATGTGAACATTGTTTTGTAAAATCTTTTACAACTTCTATGAAACGATTGCTGGTACAATGAGAATGATCCTAATCAGGATCAAATGAAATGAAATGTATATTTATTAATGCGAAAACTTTTCCTTAGTAGTGCGTCTAATTTTATTTTTACATCCTATATAGATCGTTTATACTTCTAAGAATAACTGACAAGAAAATCTATAGAAAGACTTATTTGAAAGCTAAATTCAATAGAATTAGTTCCTTTCTTTTAAGAAAAGACAGCTCCTACTATAAAAATATATCATTGACTTTATAAACATTCATTCAACGAATACAAAGTATACTCGGAACAATAAATTGTGAATCATACAAAGTATTGCCTCGTGTGGAGATTGAACACATAAAGCAAAATAAATGCTGAATGGTGAGACAACCGCTACGTAATGTGTGCAGTCATTTCACATCTAGACTAGCGGCGGTAGCCCAGTGGTTTACGTAACGGACTGCCAAGACGATGGTCTCAGGTTTGATCCTCAGCTACCCCGAACACACATCTCTGACTTTTTAATAATGTGCCCGCTAGATGGTAACAGGCCATAGGGGTATTACATTGGGACCGAAACATAACTGGCGAAGTGTGGGTGTGTAAAAAATAATACACCTCTGCCTACCCCTTCCGCGATAAAGGCGGGAAGTTATGTTATGTGTCATTTCTAATCAATTTTAAAATTTAACTACTACTTTAGAAGATTATTTCGTGGTTTATTTTGGTTTCACAGCTATTCAATTTTATTTTAAATGTTCCAATATTATTTGACTGCAATTGTAAACAGCGGATATTTCAATGAGTAACAAATGCATAAACAATCAATTGAAAGTTTTATTGCTTTCCATGTGTTTTACATTTTGTTACATAAACGTGTTTGGGTGAAAAATTACTTGTATAAGCGTTGGGTTTGTCTGATACAATGGGTTTGTCTTTTGCACCAAAATAATATTTACTGTACGTTTTATAAAATAAGTCGGTAATCATATTATGCATTTGTCAAAGATACTAGTGTCATTTATTTTCAAAGATACTAATGGCATCTTGTATTTTTCTTAGTGGCCTGCTATGACAAGCATCCGCACGACTTATAATGGGGAAATGATAATGGTAATGATAGGGGAATAAATATTCATACTAATACTACACGAATCATTAATGCAAATGTGATTTTTGGCATTCTTTCATGCTAAAACTACAAAAAATTAGGTAATAAGATATACCATAGGTTGTGATATATCTTATTGTGTCTTTGACCGACAGAGTAAAGAATTGTGTGATAAGAGAGTGTTGTGGGGTAAAAGAAGATGTAGTGACAAGCATCGAGAAAGGTATGCTAAGGTGGTTTGGGCATGTGGAGAGGATGGATGACGAAAGATTGACCAAGCAGATATACAAGGCAAGTGTGAATGGGACAGGACGAAGTGGAAGACCTAGGCGGACGTTCTCTGACCAGATTGGTGACATCTTAAATACAGGACAGGTTAGAAGTACCCTGAACAGAAGAGCATGCATGAGGAATCTGATGGGAGTGAATGAAGCAAGAGAGATAATAATATGTCAGGATCGTTGCAAATGGCGTTCCGTAGTCTCGTAAGTCTATGTATGTATGTATCATAGGTACGATACATTTCGTCAAAGCATAAAAAAATTTGGTATTAACTTCGTGACTTCACTAAGCCAGACTTAATTTGTGACTTTCCAACGCTTAGAAAAAATTCTATCAATTTAAGGTAAAATTAAAGTTCATTGCGTGTCTTCAATTTTAATTATTTTAGTTGGTAACTTTAAAATTAAAACGTTTCTTGGCTACTGAGTAAAGCTAGATATTAATTTAAGTTAAGTTTGCAAAAATTGTCTATACGTGAAATGTATGTGAATCACCGTCTGGCTAGCGTAGCATAATAGATATAAATCGTTTTGACCAAGACACAAGTTTACGCGATTAAGATTCGCTTTATTATTTTATATAGCTTAATATAGTGAGCAAAAACATCATATTACTGACTCACAGTACTATTGATACGCAAATACTCGTTAGAGAGAGGCATATGACCGGCAGTGGACTCTGAAAGGCTGTATGATGAACCCACAAGCATAATTTTTTTTATTCCCACACGCCTACATCCCTGAAGGTGTAATATTACACCTACATTTCGCCTTATGAATTATTGTAGGTCCCACGTAATAGGAGGCGAGCCTATTGCTCAATCTCATTGCCAGACTCCGTGCTGCTACTGTAAATTCTGAAAAAAAAATTGTAACACTTTTGCTTAACCCGGGAATCGAACCCGGAACCTCCCGATCAGCAAACGCGTACGCTATCTATGGACCACAGAAGCAGTAAGCATAATAATATGTAAAAATATAACATTCAGAACACCTTCCGCAATAAAATCTCAGCAAACATGAAGAAAACAATCACATTAAAAGAAAATAAGGTCATGAGCACACTATTTCAGGGCCCGGTTATCCGCATTACGAGTAATATCAAATATTATTTTCCGGTAGACACATACCCGACTATTTCGGGTTAATGCCGTAACGTTTATCCGGGCATTTAGGTATTTTGAGATTTCTCTCCTTTTTTTCTTGGAAACTGATTTGTTGCTAAGGTTTGTTCAAGTAATGGTTGGATATAGCGTCGTGGAAAATAAACACTATTTGCGTTATTTAGAAGTGGACGTCGGCTAGCGGTGGAGTGACGATATACGCAAAGTAGCTGGCCGCGGGTTTACACGAAAAGCCAAAAATCGGACTCTGTGGCGTGCCATTGGAGATGCCTTTATCCAGCAGAGTACTATGACAGGCTGATTACAATGATGATGAATTGATGACGTTAGGTATATACCTAAACAGTTTGAAGCTCCCTAATAGTGATTTCCACCCACTTTAAAGCATCCATCAAATTGAAATTACACTTCGTACACTTATACCTACATACTTATCATTTTATTAACACAAGGAAATGTATGGTGAAAAAACAACTATTGCAAAAAACAAACGAAGAAAAATTACAATATAAAAAATAGTTTAAAAACCAAAATATACGCTTGAAAAATAAAAAGAACAAATATTAATTTTACAGTTTTGTTTTTATTTATTTTATTAAACAAGTGTGAATGGGAACATACCACATGTTCCCATTCACACAAAAAGCACCACACGCTTATTTACGATAATGTTATTATTACATACTAAGACTATTACTAAGCCTAAAATCTCATTACAAAATAACTCATATCCAGCAGCCGGTAATAATCTAGAAACTTCCCAACGACTTTAAATCGAAATGCACGATAATTATCAAGATGAAACACATCTTTCACCCTTTAAGCTTATAGGAGCATAAAAATATGCATGAAACTTCGTCATGATAAATTAGTCGCTTCCATCGCCGACTAAGTTAACCTTTACTTACAGCGGCGGGCGCTAGCGGCAGCGATTTCAATGTACATGCCGCGCTTTACTCCGTGAAAGAGTGACAAACATCCATTCATAGTCACAAAATTCTACCTGGCAATAACATGAAATGTATATTTTACTCAAGATCGGTACATGTGGAGGGCTTTGGGGAGCCCTATGTCCAGCAGTGGATGTCTTTCGGCTGTTATGGTGGTTACAATAGAGTCAGTTGTCAGAATATCCGCGGCGTCAATCAATGAAGTGGTATGAATAGGTACTGCTCTTGAGCACTCATCGATGACACAAGCTTGTCAACTTGAAAACACTCATGTTCAAGACATACGCATCGGTATTTGTCTTGTCTGAGGCAGACACGACATGCTGTCGTACCTAGTGCCGACAAAAGTCTTATTCATTTTATCGGTAAGCGATTTCATTTTACATGGCGCGTATACTCTGATGCGACATCGGCCTTGGCGATATAAAGCGCGGTATGTACATAGAAATTGCTGCCGCCCGCCGCCGCGTTTAGTGCCTTGGCCTATGCTAGCTAATTTAAGAAGTTTATAATCTCATGGGACCAGAAAATTAAAGTAATTTCATGACTTCTTTTTTTTCCATCCTTAGATTGCGAAGTTCAATCTTAGTTTAACTTTCATTACAGCATGTAAGCGCGATTCATTTTTATATCATTATGAGTTGCGCTATAATAATAATAATTTATTTCGTTTTTATAAAACCTATTAAGAAAGTACATCAAAATTAATTAAAAACAGGACTGTGCAACTGACTTGTGTGCTATGTGATGTTGCCAGGGAACCAAACTACGGACATGGGCCTCTTCTCACTAATTAGAAGATAAAAAAAGTTAGTAGGTAAATACCTACTAACTTTTTTTACTATTTAGATATACAAGAAGGTATATTGTAAAACTGTATGAAACTCGTGTGGGATTCCGACCGGGTTTTGACGATTTTCCATCAGTGGCGTACATAAATTCAATTCAAACGGTTGAAAAACGTCGTGTTCAATTTTAGTACCTACCACAATATAGAAAGAGCGATCGAACACATCGATAGCCTATATATGTATGCGTATTAATAAAAAGGCAGCGATAGCCTAGAGGAGATACCAACAGACTGCCGACTGCTTCGTGGAAAAGCTAATATTTAGCCAAACCCGGTTGGACTAGTAAACGGACCCCAGGTTGAAACTGGGATAATGCTAAGAGGATGATATATATATGCGTATTAAATTGTTAATTATCATTAGTTGAAAGTTGCTAAGCGTGAAAAAACATAGTGAGGAAAGCTGCATGTCGGAGAGTTCTCCGCAATATTCTCGAAAGACATGTTAAGTCTGCCAACCAGCACTGGGCCAGCGCGGTGAACTATGGACTAAAACCTCTTTCTTATAGTGAGAAGAGCTCTGTGATCAGCAGTGGGCTAGTCTATAAACCTAGCTGATAATATTAGAATTTGACTGTAGGCTTTCCAAAAACCAGTAGTCTTGTACATATTTTGTTTGTACAAACGATTTGTTCTACATAACTAAGCATACAATCTTCGACATCACGATATATTTCTTTAACCCAACTACGCTTCTAACATATATGTTCATATTTTCCAAGCGAATCACGTTTGGGTCGTCCTTTCGAGAGCGTTTAGCTAAAATGGCAGCCGAATATGAAACGGTACAGGATTTACAATGGGATATACATTTTTGTATGAGCCTATACCATATGGCGTTATTTAAGGACCAAATATTTTTCTCTTGTTGGGTTTTATCGAATTTGTTGTAAGGATAGTTTTTGTTAAGTCGGGTTGCGTATTTTATCGGTTGTAGGTTGTATTAAAGCGGTTGTACACACAGCGCCAAGTACAGTTGCAGTACGATTTTGATAATTATTACCTAAACCAGGGATCCCCAAACTATTTTAGACAAATGACCCCTTTTCCAAACTGAACTGTTACCTCAGATCCCCATGGCCAAATTACCTACTTTTAAGATCAACCCCCTTATTCATAATGGTCCGCTAACTTAAAACAGCTACTACAGTATGTTATTTTTCATTCTGACTTAGGTCAATAGAAGAAGACAGAGTGAGAATTAGCAATGCTTTAAGTTAGCAGACTATTATGAATAAGGAGGCCTATCTTCAGTTTTTTTCCTATTGATACAAAATACCTAGGTACTAAGGTACCAATTGGAAAACTTTGCACTTGGTTAAGTGAGTAAAGTTGACTTCATTTTCTCATCAAAATTTAACAAAATAAAAAAAACATACAATTCAGTAAATACCAAGTTTAATTTATAATGATTATTACAAATTAGGTACTTAAAGAATCTTAAGTAGGTAGGAAATTATATTTAAAAAAGTATTAATTCGCAAAGAGAAAATAAAATTGCCGTGTGGTTGACGGCATAGAATACAAGTGTCACCACCCTCTATCTTCCCGTGGGTGTCGTAAGAGGCGACTAAGGGATAACACGATGCAAATACCATCTTTGCGTAGAGACGGAAAACTCGACAACAAACCCTATGCGACTGCCTCGTTGGCCTCGCGGCATAAATGTGCGCGTGGGATCGGGGGGTCCCGGGTTCGATTCCTGGGTCGGGCAGTGTTATTGGGTTTTTCTGTCACGAAATTCTCAGTAGCAGCACGGAGTCTGGAAATGTGCCCGGTACGGCAATAGGCTCGCCCCTTATTACGTGGGACTAAAGTTTATCTGGCGAAAAGTGGGTGTAGAAATACACCTCTGCCTACCCCTTCGGGGATAAAAGGCGTGACGATAAGTAAGTAAGTAAGAGAAAATAAAACATTCAGTGTGATGGATGAACCTGGTGACTATCTACCAATCTAGCTACATCCGGTTCAATATTGGTGAGTTGCAGCCTTAAATTGCCACGTTCGTTGATTTTCAAACGGTTTCTTTGTTTCGTCAAAATATTTGTTACCACACTGAAGCTTTTTTCAACTAGGTATGATGATGGAAAAGCGATAAGGTATTTTTCAGCAATGTTCCCCAATGTGGGATACATTGTTACAATGTTGCGTTGCAACCAGAACTTCTGATAGCCTTGGTTGAACTTTTGCTTAAGCTCTTCGTCTGTGCTGATGGTAATCAACTCTTCTTGCATTATCACATTGGCTTCTTCTATGGCTGTATTATTGTACGGATTTATTATCTATTAAGGACATTGTTAAAAGATCCGCAAACCTCTCCGTAAAATCCTTGTGTAATGCGACCAAGTAAGTGACATATACAAAAATGTCATCATCTTTAAGCATTTCTAGTAATTTTGACAAATGCAGAAACTGCGAATATTCTTTTCTGCCTAAATTATGTTTATAAAGGATTAGTTTACCCACGAAGGCCGATATTTTGTTTTAATCAAGTTAAGATCGTCATCGCAGCTTCAAATGAACTTTGTTGAACATTCCAAAGATATCAGTCAAGTAATAAATATCTGTTTTACAATTGTTCAGATTTTCTTTCAAATTCGGATCTTTTTCTTATAAAAACTCCTACACAGATTAAAAAATGGCTGAAAATCTTTCTAAGCAAGAGCCTCTTGATAGCCAGCGAACTTCAGTGTCGTCGTCGTTTTCCTCACATAGCTGAGCAAATAACCGAGAGTTCAAAGAATTTCTTCGAATCTTGTTGATAGCATTTATTACATATTGTAAAGACTTATGCAATCTAGGACTCAGCTTTTTTGCTACTAAAAAATGCCTGTGAATCACGCAGTGAATGACCAGTACATCAGGCAGTTGTTGCTTTAAGTGAGCTATAAAACCACGATGACGACCAACCATAGACGGTACACCATCAGTCGCAACAGAAACAATGTTCTTCCATGGAATAGCTTTGTCAGGAAAAAAATGTACCATGGCCTGAAAAATCGATTCTCCTCTGGTATCAGTCTCTAAATATGTAGCAAAAAGCAGTTCTTGGCACATATTTTCATCTTTGATATATCGAACATATCCTAACAACAGAGCTTCATTGCCGGGTAATGTAGACTTGTCTAACTGGAGAGTCTCTGTTGGTCTGTAAGAACTTGCATAAAATGTTTTCCACATCGCGTCCCATCTCGTCTATGCGTCTTTGAACGGTGTTATTGCTCAAAGGTATTCTCTTTAAAATATCATGTGCGGGTTTGTGCAATACATTGTTATGGACCTCCGGAATGGCTGGTAAGATAAGCTGCTCTCCAATTGTGTGGGGTTTCCCCGACTTCGCTATTAGTAAAGATATATTATAAGACGCTCGTAAATCATCATCGTCTTTAATAAATGATGACGCAAACATCGATGTTATGGATGGCCTTTTTTCTAGTTTATCTTTAAGTGCTTGAAAAAATGACAAGGGCTTACTTTTTTTGTCAGCATGTACTCTTGATAAGTGGTCATCCATTTTTGAAGGCTTCATGGCATTATTACTGAATACTTTTTCACATATGAGACACATCGGCAAGTGGTGATTTGATGGAGATGCAATAAATCCGAACTTCAAGTAGTCCAAACTGTATTGTCTGCATTTTTTTTTCGTGTCATCATACATCATCATAAAACTCTCAGTAATCCTGAAAAAAAAATAAGAAACTACCTAAACAAAAAAACAATAATAAACTGTTAAATTTACTGGTAAATTATATCTTGCTCCTTGGTGCTACTACTTGTTAATCTGTGCACATTATATTGATTCTGTCTATCTATAACTACAATATTTTTAGCGTTCGGTGTTTTGTTTATATTTTTGTTTCAACATGTTATTTTTAGACAAAATGGTGCTTATTCAGCAAATTTCTGCCTTAATTGATTATTTGGAAAACCACCAAGACCTAGCGCTTGGCCACTGCAGCCGCACTAATGAAGGGTGAAGTTTATCCAAAAGTTATTGGATGGAAATGCATGTAAATAAAGAAAGTTTGCAGCACATGATTGTGTTCAGCCAGAGAGTATCTAGTCTAGTGCCTTGAGATTTCTGTCAAGTAAGTATCTACGCCTCCATTACGTATAATTTACCTATACTACATAATTGATATTTAAAGTACTGTACCACAGATACTGCTGAACTAATGTCAGTAAAACCCAGCTAAGAGATGGTGTTATTAATTATGCTAGACGTATAAAAATATAACTTCAATAACTGACTGAAATACGTTAATATATAACTTGATGGTTTAATATTTTATACATTTTTTGATTTATCAAACATGTAACATACATAAAATGTACAATAATTATGTACTACTCTTATTTTGGAACTAGCTTTTACCCGCGGCTCCGCCCGCGGGCATATGTTACAGTTGTTACACATATAAACCTTCCACTTGAAACACTCTATCCTTTGGTGAAAATCGCATTAAAATCCATTGCGTAGTTTTACAGATATAAGCATACATAGGGACAGACAGACGGTCAACAATTAAGAGACCAATGACAGACCATTATGACACTATTGTAATAGCAGACTTGAGGCCCTGATGCGCTATGCCGGATAAAAACTGTTTGGTACTTACCCTGTTAATTTTTCATTAACTGCAGATATTGTATGGTTACGCTATTAACTCGCGTAGGGAGCTCAGCATTTTGTAAAGTCTTTTTCAGACTCTTTACTTCACTTAATTTAGCTATGTAATAACTTTGTAATCTCTTGAAATAAATGAGTACTTATATGAGTTATTATCGTTCAAGCTCCAACGAATTTCAAAACGCAAATGAACTTTCAACCTAAATGCAAGCTCGTTAAATAGTAAAATATCAGAAAAATGTTTGGACTTGCAACTTGACCATAAATTCGTTCGTGTTAAATCGCGTAAGCGTCAAATAGAGAGCAAGTCAAAACGCGCCTGAAAGATGTACGCTCGAACTCATTATCTTGCACAAACTTGTCCACACTGACTTGCCGAGTTTTTCATCTTGTACGAACTTCAGGCTTTACATTACTAGAACAATGCTATTTCCTACAAAAATATTAATTATTCTTAGTACACGTAATACAACACACAGTACCTACCTACCTATCTTAAGAGTTTTAAATAAAAAGTTGTGTTAATTTAATGGGGGTCGATTTTTAGACCTCGTCGACCCCCAAAATCAGTTTTCGTTTATGTCGACCCCTAGGAAATCGATATTGACCCGAAGGGGTCGATATCGACCACTTTGGGAATCCCTGACCTAAACCATAAGGACGATAAAAAGGCCAAAGTTTTTGTGAATTGACGAGTAGCCAGTTTTAACTAAGCAAGAAAAGTAGACGTGTATTTAACGGCCAAGATTAAATGTGCTACAAGCTGATAGTCTGTCATATCTGGTTGGACTAGTAAGCAGACTTCGGGCTCCAAGGTCTTGGATGCAACCGGGATAGCGCTAGGAAATTGATGATGATGATAAAATGTACGACAAAAACTTTGTTGGTTCTATAATTAAGTCGTGTCTGCCTCAGACACAACAAGTGTGCGTATGTCTCAATAAAATTGTTTCAAATTGACAAGCTTGAGTCATCGATGAGTTTTCAAGTGCATAAGCACTACATCGTTTGAAGCTGAAGGTATGTTGATAGCTGAGCAAAATATACATTTTATTTTATTACCATTGTAAACGTGAAATTTTGTGAGGATGTATGCATGAATGAATGGATGTTTGTTACTCTTTCGCGCACAATTAACTGAACGTATATATTTAATCAAAATTAAAATAACAACTGGGCAAAATTGTGTCATAAAGTATCTCAATCCTCAGTTAAAGTTATTTATTTTTCAGAGCGCTGCTGTTAGGGAGTGTGTGTTTGATTTCATATAAAATGCTGCCAAGACGACTGCGTATGGCTTATCGTGTGAAAAAGACATCAGATCTCATGTTTATCTGAATCTATACATGCTAACTCTACCAACCCTAACTTCACACATCTCCGTGCTCTCAGATAAGTGGTATGTTATTTACGTTCAAAATAAAATTACTCGCCATATTTACCTTCAACAGGTCAATTATGTTTCAAAACACGCTCCGCTATTATTTACTGTCAGAAAATTATAAAGCAAAACTGTAGTCAAATATTAAGTTTATAATACCCCCAAACAATTAAAACCAAGGCTGCTTGGAATAAAATGGAGCTAATTATAACAATACAATAATGTTCTTTCGTTACCTATTGCTTCACAATTATATTACTGTATTATTTTACGTTGAGGTTCTTGTTAATTAATATCCACTGTGTGGCTTGAGCCGAGTAATACACGGAACCCCTTTCTTCCATGACACACGGGCGTAGCAAATAAGTTGTCCATCGTGTCGGGAGTAAAGATGTTGAATAAATTATGATGTCGTTTAATACGCTGCTTGTGGTGGCTGGTGGTCCATTTCGTGGGTGCCATTTAAATCGACTATGGAAAATCGTGTATTTTACTAATACATTTATAGCCCATAATATATTATTGTAGAAAAAAAAGAAAAGTCCATATCAAACCCTATGCCAGTCCGCCTGGTCAATGTGGTTTAGTGGGCCAAATTGGTCATGTCCAATTTTGTTGGTTGTAAACAAAAAATGGGTTTAAAAAGATAAATTGAAGGATATTATTTAATTTTAATTCCTTGAAAGGTCAGAATTTGTTTCAATAATCTATATAAGGAAGTATGAGCCGGTCATGTTTTCACAATGTTCTATTATTTACAAAGAGACTTGACTCTCCACATTTTGATTTCAACCGAACTCATATGCACAATTTTTTAACACACTAGGAATATATCCTGCATTGGGAATATTTATAGACATTCAAACAACAGACAGAAACACTCAGTCTCTGAATAGATATAACCTCAGAAAAATCGATCCGTCCAAAATGTTAACCAAACTAACCTACACTGAATCACACAGTAAGAATGTCTCAAGGTAAATAGAGGGTTACGCAGAATCCCTTGACAGTTTAATCCCCTTTAATATACTAAGGGTAGATACCCTTAAAATATTATGCATAGATCAGAAGACTTCTTAATAGTTTAAGTAAGACACGGTACAGTAGATGCTACGGTTTGAGATGGGGTAAATCTCTGATGAAAGGTGCTTAAAATTTATTTGACTTCACATGTGGCGTAGTGATTTAATACAAAATATTACTTTCTTATTTAATTTAGCGGATACCGGAAAGCCTCTTACAACACCGCGGAATGAATGACTCAGGCAAATGCATGAAAAAAATTGTATCTTTGTGAAGAGACGGAATACTTGACGTGCAACCCTGTACCGACGCGTGCGGCCAGCGTGGTATGGTAGGGCAAATTATCTGCCTGTCCCACAATACTAATGTGAAGTTAATTATATCTAACAGTGGACTGCAAAAAGCTGTACAGAATGGCATTGTGTGTTCAATCCCCACAACAGACAACACTTCGTGTGATCCATAAGTTGTCTTTGTAATAAAGATGTTTTTTGCAACATTAATGAGTTAATTTTATTCTTCAAATGTTCCCTTAAATGGTAGGTACATCGTAAAATACTTATATTTCATAACGTCAATATAGACGCTGCAGTTTTTAATTCTGCTTTACTACACTCTGCATTATAATTTAATTCTGGTTGTAGTCAATTACGATTTGAAATCTATAATTATTATGGCATTGTTAGCACTATTATAATTTAGTTAGCGGTAGATATTACATTGAGTATCACTTACTAGAACACATAAAAAAACCATACCACAAGCAACCTAACTTCATCCAAGCAATATCATCAGAATTTCCGAACGCAACCAATTTCTATGCTCGACACGAAAATTTAGGCCCGTATTAATAAACAAGTCTCAATAGTGATCTCAAGAGCGGTATCAGTTGATACGGTCTCAAGATGCGACCAGCATCTTAATATCGACGCTAATTAATAAACCTATATCAACACCATCTCAGACGATACCGAGCTTAAGATCACGGTCTTATGATTCGTAATTCGACACCCAATGAAATCCTGGTTTCAAGACTTGCTACGTCACAATGAAGGAACTATTTCATCTTTTGTTCGGTACGTTTAGTACTTGCTTTGCAGAAGAATAATGTTCAACTTTGTAAGTATGTGTAAAATCATTTATTTTGTAGTTTATCTATAATATAAAAATGAATCGCAAAATGGAGATTTTCGGGACGCTGATTAATAATATGAAATGTATTTAGTGATACAAGATGGCGGACGGGAAATTAAAGATGGCGGATAAGAAAATTTTTAAAATCAATATGGGTATCGCCTTCGATATTTTAAGGGGTGGGGAATCTAAACACAACATCTATTTCGTGATCAAAGATGGCGGATGGGAAATCAAAGATGGCGGATGGGAAAATTTAAAAAAATCAATATTGGTATCGTCTCTGATGATTAAAGGGATGGAGAATTTAAATACAACATCTATTTCGTGATCAACGATGGCGGATAGGAAATCAAAGATGGCGGACGGGATGTTTTTTAAATTCGATATGGGTATCGTCTCCGACATTTTAAGGCATGGGGAATTCAAAAACACCATCTATTTCGTGATCAAAGATGGCGGATGGGAAATTTAAAAAAAATCAATATGGGTATCCTCTTCGATGTTTAAAGGGATGGAGAATCCAAATACAACATCTATTTCGTGATCAAAGATGGCGGATAGGAAATCAAAGATAGCGGACGGGATTTTTTTTTAAAGTCGATATATGGGCATCGTTTCCGATATTTTAAGGAATGGGGAATTCAAAAACACCATCTATTTCGTGATGAAAGATGGCGGGTGAGAATGTTATGGATGGGGAATCCAAATACAACATCTATTTCGTGATTCAAGATGGCGGATGGGAAATCAAAGATGGCTGATGGGAAAAATTTTAAAAATCAATCGTGATGGCGATTTTCCCATCCGCCATCTTTGATTTCCCATCAGCCATCTTTGATCACGAAATAGATGTTGTGTTTAGATTCCCCACCCCTTAAAATATCGAAGGCGATACCCATATTGATTTTAAAAATTTTCTCATCCGCCATCTTTAATTTCCCGTCCGCCATCTTGTATCACTAAATACATTTCATATTATTAATCAGCGTCCCGAAAATCTCCATTTTGCGATTCATTTTTATATTATAGATAAACTACAAAATAAATGTTTTTTACACATACTTACAAAGTTGAATTAATCAGTATTAATCAGCGTCCCGAAAATCTCGAAAAAGATACCCATATAGATTGTATCCTATTCGTTTAGCCTTTTTTTGCCTTTGACCCAACCCTCCCCCTTCTCGTTTGACCATTTTATTATTTTTGTCTGGCCCCTAAAAGTTGTGGCGTAATTTTATATAGGAATAATTTGGCTATCATAGGCAATAACAACTTTTAAAATCTGACTGCTAGTTCCTGAAATTAGCCGACATTATCTTTTAGCCTTTTTAGCCTTTTGCCCGGCCCCAAAGGGTCGAAGCGTTATGTTATACCGGAATAACTGGGCTATCGTATACAAAAATAATTTTTCAGATCCGACTGGTAGTTCCTGAGATTAGCGCGTTCAAACAAACAAACAAACTCTTCCGCTTTATTATATTAGTATAGATTTGCGAACAATTTAATCAATGTGCACAATATGACATTAAGTAGGTATGACGTGACAGTACTGACAGATATGCGATATTCTTACTTCCAAGAGGTAAATTTGCGCCGTACAAACTTCTACCCTCCCTACAATCCAGTATAATTGTTACAACTTATGGTATGCCAGTTTAATTTTTACAACTTATGGTAGCCTATATCCGTCTCCGTGGTCTAATATAATGTATCTCTATACTAAAATTCAACAAAATTGGTTCAGCCGTTTTAGCGTGAAAACGGAACATACATACATACACAATTTCGAATTTATAATATTAAGTAGGGATTATCAATGGGTTTCTTCTGACATGAAGCCCGCTGGGCGGCAGCACTGAGACTTCAGGTCCGGATTCAGATCAGGCTGTTTTTAGGGTCTTTCCGGCAATTATTAGAATTTTTCTCGCCGTAAAAACCATCTTTGAACTTCAACGAACATTTAAAAAAAAGAATTGGCCAAATTGGTCCAGGCGTTGTTGAGTTATGCGCTTACCAACACATTTTGCGATTCATTTTTATATTATAGATTAATGAAGCAATATGTATATATAGCACTGATTCTTGGCTAAATCGAAATCGTTTTTAAAGTTTTGCGGAGGTAATTTGAATGGATTTGCCGCATCCGTTATATTATAAACTTTAGGTGTTGAATTTGAAAAGGCCATAGAATATCATCATAATAATCTACTTCATCGCAATAACTGATTTCGGAAATAATATTTTCGAAGTCCATAGTTACCGCCGATACAAGTTCACGATCTCAAGTCCCGGATCGACTGTACTCAACTATCCTGATCTTGAGAACCACCTTGATACCTATCTTGAAACTCGAGTACTGTTTATTAATCAAAGCGATCTCAAGTGATGACAGGCTCTTAAACCGCATCTTAAGATTTGTTTATTATTATGTCGGGATCTCAATCCAACTCTTAAGATCCTACTCTCATGCCGATATCGGTTTATTAATAGGGGCCTTAATCAAAATTCATAGGATGTTATAAATCCAACTGGATGAGGCGTCGCCATAATGAAATTTCATATACATATTATACTGGACCTTTTTGAACCTTTCAGATGTATTATATTAGAGATCAGGGGACGTCCGATCAGTCTATTAAACTGCCGAAAAGAAGGCCTCCTTAGAAAGGAGTATGGGCCATTGTAATTTAGGATGGTATGCAAAAGATTGGAAGGCAACAGCGAAATGGTATAGACTATTTTTCTAAAAAGAAATAATTTTTTTAGGGCAATTTAATTTCTACCTTCATTAAACTTGCTTTGTAAGAAGTAGGGATAGATCAAGCGTGGTCTACTACGGAATTCAATATTCGATCTATCCATTCTTTAGAGATTTAGATTTGTATTTGACATAAGCTCCATACAAAATATGTCAAACACGAATCTCAAATCTCAAAATCCATGGATGGATCGAATATTGAAACCAGCCGCTAGTAGGCCTCCTATTGACTCACAGTGCTACATTGAAGTAGATAAAGAGACGCTTAAGTCCACCAGTGGACTGCAAGGCTGTAGCTAAAGGAAGAAGGGCACAATACACAATGAACATATCAAGTAGCATTTTCATAACTGCTTACCCATCTATAAAGCAGACAGTGCTTAACCTTGGAGCTTAACCTCGCGCATCAATATTTATATACGTCTAGTCTCCGATTTGCTACGGGTCCGGGACAAACACTGATTCACTTGTAAAAAGGATTTCTAAAGAGTCAGTGTAGGTACCAAAAAATCTAACGTAACTACTGTTATAAATACGGGATACCCTTTCACTAAAATCTACTGAACGGCTTTCGATAAAACTGTGCATTATTGTAGCGTATGCATTAGAAAAGCAGACTCGGGTGAAGTTGCAGACGAAAACTAGTAATTAATAACTAGAACTTTCGCTTTTCCTTCAGAAGTTCGCTGACTTCGGCCTACATATTAAAACTTTATTCAGCTCAAAACCAAAGTCTACCAAATGAAAACTCTCGTCACCTTTGATGACTCGATAATTAATTTTAATAAGTCTTTTGCCGAGTTCAAAAGTGCTGAATCGGTTTTGACCCAATTTCTCTCAATTACTTCTTAATCTATAAATATATATGAATAGCTCTCTGCAGAGTTAAATTTGCAGCAACTACTTATGGATTTATCGACAAAAAATTTTTCATTAAAGAAGTTGGCCTACATTGCTGTAACGAGATGATTATTTAACAAGAAAATCTATACTCAACCTTTTAAAAAGCATTCTAAAGAAGATTATTTTATAATTTAACAGTTTATCCTGGATCCTGTGGTAATTTCGAAAAATCCTTGCTTAGAGCCGTACTTCCCTTACAGAAAAGGAATATTCTTGCCAAATTTCAGCTTCTTGTGCTTAATATTTTTGGGCGTGCCATGTCTTGAATTGTCTGAATTTTATATATACAGATAAAGTGGATAACAAAAATCTGCCATCAAAAGGCTAACTTTATTATATAATGATTACCACTTTAAACTAAACGGTTCCTCATTGACCCAATGAGGTGCTTCACTCTGTCTTGTGGTATACCCTCCTATTCCTCGGTCAGAGCCGCTTGCAGGTCAGCTCTTGTACCTGGTGCAGGATCTCTAGCCCGGATTCTTCTCTTTAGGTCATCCCATAAATGTTCAATAGGATTCAAGTGCGGACTACGAGCTGGCCAGTACATAACAGCGATACCCACAGCATTGTGCGTATCGCTCCCCCGGCCTTCTGTACACCCTTCTCCTTTTATCGCTACCATGTAGGCATACTCTGCTTTCATCCGAGAAGAGAACAGAGCGCCATTGATCCACTGACTTAGGTCTTAATTTTAAAATTAGAACACTTTGAGTGCGAAAGTATGAAGTGAGTCGATTTTTTGCTCACCAGTGTATTATATGCGTACTAATTGTTAATTATCGCTTGCCCGGTGCCGATTTTACACTCCACTTGCAAAATATTAATGTATGTTATAAATAGCCTTTTATTCAATTTGAGACCTATATCAATTTACTACCTAATTTTTGCGTAATATTAAGAATTAAAAGTAAACCTTATGTTAATAAAAGGGAAGAAAATTCATCAGGCAGACCATCAAAGACCATAATTGTCACATCGTTCTTCAAATGTAATACCCGCCTTATTTTGACATCTCGACTTCAAAACAGACATTGTTAAAAGCACTTCGAAGAGAAACGACCGCTCGCACAAATTCGTTAGGGCCCTTAAACATATAAGCCTCAACTCATACGTAGAGCAGCGGTTGGGAGCGTATTGCAAAAGAAAATAAAATACAATACGATTTGAAAACTTATCTTCATAGCTGAAATGCTCAATATTGTTTAAGCGAGCTCACGACGTGGTGGCATTATATGTGATTGCTTTTCCAGTCATCACGCGGTCTACTCCCAACATAATTGCCACTACTGACCATGTAGCGTGTTGTTAGATTCATGTCCATAGAATATAGATTGTTTTGACAAATCCCGGTGATATTATAGTCATACCGCAACGAAGACAATCAGAATGCAGGAATATTCAATTAAAATGGTAAATCAATAATTAATACCTTTAGTAGCAATTCGGGTGCTAAATATGAACTTTAAATGCTATTTTAAATATTTGATATTTTGACACAGCATTTGAATATCAAGTGGTTGGCAACAACTTTTCGTTTCTCGTAATCTTAATGACAGAAATACCTCAATGCACGGCAATTCATTCTACTTGGATGGTCTTATCCATTCTCAAGCATATGCACTTCTGCAATGAAAATAACGTTTCAAATTATAACTTTGACCGCTATGCTACCGGGGATATAGTTGTGAATGAACCTTTACAGTAAAAGCATAGATGGGGTGCAACAATGGTTTTAAGAACACGACCACCATTGTTCGTTTTATTGATGAATCCAGGGTTGGTTCATTGTGAACGTAGACTAATAATGAGGAGAAAATATATAAGGTATTTTATTATTTTGTGTTTAGAGGTAACATCGGTAAGTCTATAACTGTATTTATTATCATTTGCTTTGAAGAAAGCGCACGCCATTTCTTTTCTCTTTCTAATTGCCCTAATGTTTTAAAACTTGGTTATAACGAGGTAACGGGTTCAATTGCGTTATTCTTTAATACTCCGATGAAATACCTTAAAGTCTTGTTGTTTCTGCGAAGACCTTTTGACACGAGATGACATTTTAAATTTGTCAGTGATTTGCTTTTATTCATTAGACTGGTATAGATATGCATTAAGAATACAAAAGGTCACTTCTCGATTTCATTCCGTGGGCGGCGTAAGAGACAACTAAATAAATACAGGAAGGAAATAGGATCTTTTAAAATTTGACATCAATCTTAATACCAACCCTTTTGCCCACCGTGATTATATACTCAAACTCAAATATGTTTATTTCCATAAAAATGACAATTTTTTTTGGACACGTCAGAAAGTCATAGATAATATATTTTTTTTATAGACTCACGCCTATATCCCGAAGGGGTAGGCAGAGATTTAATATTACACCCTCATTTCGCCATGAAATTTTAGATCCCACGTAATAGGGGGCGAGCCTATTGCCTTACCGGGCACATTACCAGACTCCGTGCTGTTACTGAGAATTTCCTAACGGAAAAACCCAAAAACACTTTGCCCGACCCGGGAATCGAACCCGAGACCTCCCAATACCACGTGCAAATTTATGCCGTGAGACCAACGATCATCAGAATAATAATGTAGGAAAAAAAGTAAGTATAAATCATTAAATGCATATTTATATAATTTAGCATTGAAAAAAAATGCCTGTTCAGAAAGTAGTGCCTCTGAGAAGAATCAGGCTAGAAACTCAGGGCCACTCTTTCCATCGTCCAGTTCTATACAATTTTCTAAATCTTCAAATCCTCCTATTGACTCACAGTGCTACAATTACTATGAAGCAACTTAAGAAGAGTTTAAGTCCAGCGGTAACTTGTAAAAGGCTCTATAATAGACTAAATCCTTCCAAAAATAAAATTGCCAAGCTAATAAACCTAAGGCTAAGAATCCCGAACTCCGGGACGAACACGATATCTGTACAAACCCTTACGAGGGCATATAACAAGTTTATTAAACACGTTCGTGTGCCCATATTAAATCAACGCGTAACTGGAGCGCCTCTAGGGCGTAATACCACTTGCGTCATATGTGGTAACTAGTGAGGGGAAACATCGGCCTTAAAATACGGGATTTTATAGCAGATTTTTTAGGGTAAGTTAATTTATGACCTGTTTATTGGCGTTGTCGTGATGTGTCGTGTGTACAGAGTAGAATGAAATACAAATTAACTATCGTCGTAAGTAGCGGGATTCAATAATTGAAGCTAATTTTTTAAATTAGTTTTAGTATTTATTTTAAAAAAATCTATATTGTTTGCTAATTGTTGGCGTCTGAATTGAATAGGAGAGTAAATACTTTATAAGGATAACATTTCTTTGTATTATTATTTCAAAGTTTCAGTTTGAGTATTTAAGAAACGGGGTACAAATATATATTTAAAACCAAATTCTAGTTTTCTAACTTAGAAACAAAGTTGAAGCTGAACCAAATAGAGTCATTACTTTTGCGCCACCCAGTACTTACAACAATATAACAAACAATGTACACTATATTTTATTATTATAACTCTGTAGTTTTGTCAAAATAAACATTATTTTCTTTCTTCGTCTTTCTTCTTTCTTTCTTTACTTTTAAAAATTGTGTTCGGATTTATATAAAATATATAAAAACGAAAATAACGTTACACGTCAACATTTTACATTAAATATTAACATCATAAAGTATCAATATGTTCAATAAATATTGTCAAATAAAAAAATAAGTCCATACAGATTTTTTCATTGTCGAGCGTTTTCTTGTTTTTTAATTCTTTATACATTAAACTACTACCTACTCAAAAACATTTTTGGCAAAAAAAAAACGGATTCGCTTTAGCCCCGCTACTCACCAGCCAGGTCTTCAGTTCCGTGTTGGGGTGTAATAGGAGAGCTATGAGACAAGTCTTCCGCTTGCCTCAAATACCTACCAAAAATTGATGCCAGCTCTCTTACTATTTCTTTCTAAATTATAGCCATAATAAAAAAATTCTTGAAATTTAACAATTTCTCTAAAATCATAAAGCAGTATTCTGCGAATAATCAAATTTGAATCAAACAACGCTTCAGTCGATTCCTTACTTAAATAACCGCAAAGTTCCCGTAAGCCGGGATGTTCCGGGATTAAAGTTGGGCTCAGTAGTTTGAACTTTGAACGTTAGTGGTTCGACCGCTGCGTTTGACGCATAAATACGTTGGTTGTCTTATTTGTAGTATGTTTTTGTAACCTGATTAGGTAGATAGAGATAAATATATTTTACTGTACCTACCATTGATTGATTTATAATGCAAATGTGTTTAGAAAGCAGTTAAAGAAGTGGCGCCTAGACTTTTAGTTTCGAATTACGACATTACACAATTTATGGCAAGTAATGTTTATATTAGTATAATTATATTATATTTATAGTATTTAATTAATTATGATGATGTATATATTATGACGCTTTCAATACAACTTATGTTTGTTCTGAAATAAAAAAAGGCAAATGTTAGATGGTTCTTTAAACCGTTATCGGCATATTAACTAGTGGTGCAAGAATTATTGCACAAACACAGCCATGTACTTTCAATAATGAAACATTTCATACTACCTTGAATCATGAGTGAGAAGGAACATGAAGAAGACGGGGAACTTGGTTTGACTAGGCTTTCAGCTCTCTCATGTGATTTCCCGGTTGAGCTTATCTTTATACTGAAAGCAGTATAAATATAAATGATTTTAACGGTATTTATGCCTTAAATATCTAGTAATAGCGATTAAAAGTAGTTAAATTAACGTGTATTCAGTAAGTTTATGTTTCAGTTGAATATACTATATAAATACACTACATTTTACGTTCTTTATTGACGGATCTTAGGCCCGTATTAATAAACAAGTCTCAATAGTGATCTCAAGAGCGGTATCAGTTGATACGGTCTCAAGATGCGACCAGCATCTTAATGTGGACGCTAATTAATAAACCCATATCAACACCATCTCAGATGATACCGAGCTTAAGATCACGGTTTTATGATTCGTAATTCGACACCCAATCAAATCCTGATCTCAAGACTTGCTACGTTACAATGAACGAACTATTTCATCTTTTGCGACGGAAAGAAAAGTTTTTTTGAAATACTCTATTTATGCTAGCTTGATCTCCTGTTGGTATTTTAATATAGGTAGTGTTTGAAATAGAATTAGTTTTTATTATAAGTCAAATCGATTAGATCGATTGAGTAACATTTTGTTTAGTCTATTGAAAATTTCTGACAATGGTCACACTGAACTGTCAATTTTTTTTTCGTTCATTGTCGTTTCCCGCGGTCAGCGAAAAAACCTAGCTCTGGATAGATTTCGTGTTGTGAGCGTTTTGATCTTGTATTTAGAACCCGTTTGATTGCCACTTCCTTGATCAATAACTGGCACCGGTTAATTGTGATAAAAATAGTATTTTAACGAACATTGTAAAACTTGAGTGAATCCGATGCACGTGGTTGGTGCCGGAAGAATTTGCTGATTGAAGACGCTGCGTGGAGTCTGGTAAAGTAAAGATAATTCACTTGCTAATATTGGCCAATTTTAGTCTCGTGTGTGTCTAACTTGCCTCCAGGACTCCACTCAAGAACATCACCAGGAGATATTTGGTAAGTAAGTTGTTTAATTCTTAGCGCCAAGAAACTTGGCCCATGTGTTAGATCCTTTGTCTTGGGCTAAGACTGGATGAATTAATCGCTTCCACTGATCACTGTTAAAAAATACCCATTCTTAGCCCGAATTCTACACATAATTTTTGGTAGCAGAGCGTAGTTGAAATTTAGCCGCTGTTGCATTACTGAGTATAAACTCAGATTGGTATGAGCTTGTATCTTATCACCTTGTAGACAGTATTGTAGTGTTTGTCAGGTCAGTTATTGTATAAAATACACAATATTTAATTGTATAAGTTGACCTAGATAATTTGAAACACATTGTCACATAACCTCAATCAGTAATTGTTGATTTGTATTGTTGGAAAATCTAACTTAAATTTGTTGTTGCATTAATAAGTCAGTTTGTTTGGATACATAACAGCTGTATGTATCAATAAATTTAGTAAATTTAGTTTATTGCATATATTCATAAACATTGTAATAATCAAACTTGACCTTGCCACTTGGGCGGGTCACATTAATAAACTTTGTTTGTTATAATATAGATAATATTGCTAGGTAACACATATTCTGTGCTTACTTCATATTGTATATCATAAATAACACAGTTAGTCTGTCTGTTGCAAATAATTAACTAATTAAGTTGAAGTTTCAACTTTATTAATTTGTTATAAGTTATAACTTTGATAACCTTTGTGTTTGTTTCAATATACTGAAACTTTTAATTTTGTTGGGCAGTAAATACCTGTCACTTGCCTGCACTTGCAATAAACAGGCTAATACCTTGTTGGTTTCAAAGAATTAAGAAAAATTAAGTTTGATTGTTAATATTGTTTAACGCTTGTCCGGGCTCTTTTGAAATTTTGATTATGTCAGCTATCAAGGACTTGCGTGCGGCTGCTGGTGCTATTGCATCAGATTTGCGCTGGTTTGCCTCAGCCAGTGCTTTAGTGAACCGGCCTGATCGCCAGCAGGCCCTACTTCAAAGGTACGAGCGGATTGACGATCGCCTGGCAAGTGTGGAACAGCAATTCCGCACTTTCAGCACTTGCTGTCTTGAAGTGTCAATCAATGATTTCACCGCTGACCAGCGAAATAAGGTCAGCGAAGACTATGCCCAGGTCTTAGACCTGTATGATGCTGTCTCCAATACTGCGAGACAACTAGTTGCCGATAGGGAAGGGCAACCCGGCCTGAAGCAGGAGCTTCCTAGGTCAGCACCGGGGCTGGTGAGTAGGCTCCCTACTTTGGACCTCCCCCATTTTGATGGCTGCCTAGGAAGCTACCTGGGCTTCATTAACTTGTTCGACAGCCTGGTGAATGATAGGGCTGACCTTCGGCCGGCACAAAAGTTGGCCTATCTAATGTCGGTACTGGATGGGGAGGCTAAGGGCCTCATCCAGCATCTGCCCGTGTCTGACGAGGCGTACCAGACGGCTCGGGACCTAATCACCCGTAGGTACCATAACAAGCGTGGCCTCGCCGACACGCATATTGAGCAGATTTTGGGCTTGCCGACGCTCACCCGGGTCTCTGGGTTGCGCACCCAACTGTTGAACCCGCTTTTGGTGGCCATCAACGCACTTAAGTGCCTTGACCTGCCCGTGGACCAATGGTCCTATCTATTGGTGCACATTGTGCTGAAGAAGCTGCCTGCCGACCTGAGGTCGCGTTTTGAACAGCGCTTTGGTGGGGATAGCGCGACCCATCTGCCCCCCTTTGCTGACCTGGAGAAGTTCCTGGAGGATGAGTGCCGGGTCTTGGACAACTCCGGTGGTGACACGCCGGCTAAGTCGCAGCCGCCCAAGGTCAAGGAGCAGGCTCGCGTTCACACCCGAGCCAGTGTTGACCGGCGCCCTCCTCGCTTTGCAGTCACGCAGAGCCCAGTGGAGTGCTCCTACTGCAAGGTCACGGGGCACAGAACGGCCAGTTGTAGGGCATTCTTGGACCTACATGTCGCCTCTCGTAGGCGCATCGCGAATGCCCGCCGCCTTTGCTTCTCTTGTTTGGGGTCCCACTACCAGCGAGACTGCCCAAACTCTCGCCCCTGTCCTCACTGTGGAGGACAGCATTTGGACATTCTTTGTATGAATGCCAGAGAGGTTGGCCGCTTGTCCAACCAGCCGACGCCGCGCACGGGCGGGTGTTTTGAAGGTGGCAGCCGAGGCTCACCGGCGCGTAGCCGAGAGTCGCCTCGCTCAGTTGATCGCCACTCGCCCCGCTTGGAGAACCGTAGCGTGCGCACGCCTCCTCTCTCTCGCGCACCTGAATGTGCGACCGCGCAACGTCACCAGCACCATGACTGCTGCCCCAGGTATTCCCCTCCTTTGGCGGAGCGTCCCCGCCTTGACTCGCGCCCACCTCGTTTTGGGCGGGTGCGTCATTATGACCCCCCACAGATGGCGCGCGGATCGAGTCATCGCGCTTTTGAGGACTTCAAGCCGCACCCTCATTTTGACTTGCCAGGTCCTGGCCAAAGGTCGCCGCCCAGGCAACAATAGGTCATTGACCCCTGCCCTATAACGCCAACCTCCCCCATTGAGACCGTTATCCTACCAACGGTTGCTGTTAGGGTCTGGGGACCCACGGGGACCTCTGTTGTTGTCCGTGCTATATTGGACACAGGTTCACAAGGTTGCATTGTTTCCACTTATTTGGTAGGGCAGGTTAAATTAAATATGGGCTCTTTTCCGAATTGTATACGGGGCATAGGTGACGTAGCCTCTAATGTTGAAGGGCAAGTTAAAGTTTTGTTTGGCCCTGTTGAATCTTCACACCCGAGGATTAAAACCTCGGCTATTGTGTTGAAGAATATTTTGGGCATGCACCCACAGAAGCAGCTACCTGCTGCTGTGGTGAATTTGACATCGGGATTGGAACTGGCAGACCCCAAATTTGACACACCGGGACAAATCGACTTGTTGATTGGCTCTGATGTCCTCGGTGGAATTTTGATTGGTGGGAAACGGGTCTTGGTGCCAACTGGTTTGACTGCCATCCCGACCATATTTGGATTTGCTTTCATGGGACCTGTACCTAGGGACCCCCCTCCACCTGAACTTGACAATTTGTTGGCTGTAGGCTCCGCTCTCTCTGATGCGGTTCAGAGGTTTTGGGAGGTAGAGGAGCCCCCTCAAGCTGCCCGTTTGAATCCAGAACATGAGGAGTGCGAGCTGTTCTTCCAGAACAACACTGGTCGACTCCGTTCTGGTCGGATTATTACGAGGCTTCCCTTCCTGTCTGTTCGGCCTCCGCTTGGTGAGTCACGACCTTTAGCCGAAAAGAGGTTGTTGGCCATGGAGCGCCGCATGGGTCGTGATCCGGAGCTCAGACAGAAGTACATTGAGTTCATGAGGGAATATGAACAGTTGGGACACATGTCTGTGTCAAATTTGGATTGGCGTTCGGTGGAGCATTACTTTCTCCCGCATCATGCGGTATTGAAGCCATCGACTGGCAAGCTGCGCACAGTTTTTGATGGTTCTGCGCAGACTTCAACAGGCGTATCCTTGAACCAGTCCTTGCATTCTGGTCCCAAGTTGGTCAAGGACCTTTGTGACGTCATCACCAGCTTCCGACGACATCAGGTTGTCTTTGTGGCCGACATAAAAATGATGTTCAGGCAGACTATTATCCACCCTGATGACCGTCGCTTCCAGCTGATCCTTTGGAGAGAGTCTCCTCGCGATCCCATGGTCGTCTACGAGCTCAATACTAATACGTACGGGTTAAGGTCAAGCCCCTACTTGGCAATACGTTCTCTTTGGGAGCTCGCAGACCGCGAAGGCTTACGTTTCCCAAGAGCCTCCGCCATCTTGAAGGACGATATTTACGTCGATGACATTTGCTCGGGCGCCTCCACAGCGGACGAGGCGATCCTCCTGCGGGACGAATTGATAGGTATTTTGGCCTCCGCTGGTTATGAGTTGCGCAAATGGATTTCCAACTCACCAGCGCTTTTGGAAGGCTTGCCAGAGGATCATCAGCAAGATCCACATCTATTTGAGATTGTTGACAACCCCGCCATGATGGCTGTTCTCGGCGTTCAGTACAGACCAGTCCAAGACATCTTTACATATAACGTAGATTTGAAATTGCCGTGTTCTTGGACTAAACGTCTCGTATTGTCTACTGTCGCCAGAACCTTTGATCCGAATGGTTGGATCTGTCCAATTATATTTTGGGCAAAATGCTTCTTGCAGAAGCTTTGGACAGCAGGATTGACCTGGGACGAACCTCTGCACGGCACTCTTGTTGAGGAATGGACCTCTTTTGTATCCTCACTTCCTGCCGTCAACGTGATCTCCTTGCCTCGTCCCATCCTTCCTCCCGGGAAGTACAAGGCCACCCTTCACGGGTTTTGTGACGCCTCGGAACGTGGTCACGCGGCCGTCGTGTACTTGCGCACAGTCAGTGCCTCAGGTCAGGTGAGAGTTTCCCTGATCATGGCAAAGAGCAAGGTGGCACCCCTTCGGACATCTCTGACCATTCCAAAATTGGAGCTCTCGGGAGCAGCCCTTCTTGTACGCTTGTTGAACCACGTGTCCAGTACTTTGGGTAAAAGCATTTGCCTTAATGGGACCTACGCCTGGACAGACAGCCAAATTGTTCTTTGTTGGTTGAAGGCTTCTGTCCACACTTTGGAGGTATTTGTCGCTAATCGCGTTTCCCAAATCCAGAAATCCGAAGTCAAACTTCTTTGGAGACACGTGCCAGGTGAGCTCAACCCCGCTGATTGTGCCTCGCGCGGATGCTTGACGCCTAGTTTGATAGGTCATTCGCTGTGGTGGGGTCCAGAATGGTTGAGTCGACCAGAAATTGATTGGCCTCGAACGCCAGTTTTGAATACTTCTAATTTGCCGGGTCTACGAACACTCGCTCTTGAGAAGGTAGAATGCGCCTTCGACCCCGATTTTTTGTTGAATCGTTACAGCTCCCTCGACAAGTTGTTAGGTGTCACTGCTTGGATAAAGCGTTTTGTTTTTAATTTTAGGCACCCACAACAGAAACGACTGACACCGTTTCTCTCACCACAGGAACGACAGGAGTCCCTCACCTTTTGGGTTCGTTCTGTGCAATTGGCGCATTTTGAAAAGGAGATTGCTATCCTTAAATCAGGGAGATCGAAATTGTCGGGAGCTGTATCTAAATTGAACCCCTTTTTGGACGATACGGGTCTCTTGCGCGTTGGAGGGCGTCTCAAGAACGCCAACCTCCCTTACGGAGCACGTCACCCCCTGTTGTTACCTAAGGACGGTCATTTGGTACGCTTGTTGGTAACTGACCGTCACCTCAAAAATTCGCATGCTGGTTGTAATGCTTTGTTGGCCATTTTGCAACGCGAATTTTGGATTTTGTCTGCCCGAAGAATTATTCGGAGTGTAGTCTTTCGCTGCATCCCTTGCTATAAGCTCAAGGCTTCTACCATGCAGCCCTTGATGGGGGACTTACCGGCAGATCGCGTAACTGAAAGCAGGACGTTTGACGGTGTTGGCACGGACTTCGCTGGTCCTTTTTTGGTGAAAACGTCGACACTTCGAAACAGCAAGACTGTCAAGGCCTACTTGTGTGTTTTTGTTTGTCTTTCCACAAAGGCCGTACACTTAGAACTGGTCTCCTCGCTTACGACCGAGGCGTTTGTAGCCACATTTGACAGATTTGTATCCCGCAGAGGGCTGCCTTCCTTGATCCGTTCTGACTGCGGCACTAACTTCAAGGGCACCTATAATTATTTGAATGATGTTGTTAATTTCCTTGAAACCAACAAAGCTGATATAGGTGATAGGCTTGCCCGACGTGGGATAAATTGGTTGTTTTCCCCACCAAATTGTCCACATTGGGGTGGTATATTTGAAGCCGCCGTAAAATCGGCCAAAACACACTTGCGCAGGACACTCGGTGAATCTGTCCTTACATTTGAGGAACTCGCAACTGTGTTTTGTAAGATTGAGGCCGTTTTGAACTCTCGGCCATTGTGCCCGATCTCCTCAGATCCGAATGATTTGGAGGCCCTTACGCCGGGCCATTTTTTGATTGGTCGCCCACTTGTCGCCTTGCCTGAGTACCCCTATATTGATACGAGACCTGGTCGTCTCTCGCGTTTTGAATTGGTACGCCAGATTACTCAGAGCTTTTGGAAACGCTGGAATTTGGAATATTTGCACATACTCCAGCAACGCGTTAAGTGGACCGACAAGACCGATCCACCCAAGATTGGAGACCTCGTTTTGATCAAGGAGGCTAACCTTCCGCCACTCAGATGGCGCAGGGGGCGCATCCTTCATTTGGTAACTGGGGCTGATGGAGTTCCCCGATTTGCTGAGGTCTTGGTGGACGGTTCGATTCTGAGGAGAGCGGTTGCAACATTGTCACGTCTACCAACCGATTAGCGGACCGGTAGGCCGGTCCGGGGCGGGTGGATGTTTGAAATAGAATTAGTTTTTATTATAAGTCAAATCGATTAGATCGATTGAGTAACATTTTGTTTAGTCTATTGAAAATTTCTGACAATGGTCACACTGAACTGTCAATTTTTTTTTCGTTCATTGTCGTTTCCCGCGGTCAGCGAAAAAACCTAGCTCTGGATAGATTTCGTGTTGTGAGCGTTTTGATCTTGTATTTAGAACCCGTTTGATTGCCACTTCCTTGATCAATAACTGGCACCGGTTAATTGTGATAAAAATAGTATTTTAACGAACATTGTAAAACTTGAGTGAATCCGATGCACGTGGTTGGTGCCGGAAGAATTTGCTGATTGAAGACGCTGCGTGGAGTCTGGTAAAGTAAAGATAATTCACTTGCTAATATTGGCCAATTTTAGTCTCGTGTGTGTCTAACTTGCCTCCAGGACTCCACTCAAGAACATCACCAGGAGATATTTGGTAAGTAAGTTGTTTAATTCTTAGCGCCAAGAAACTTGGCCCATGTGTTAGATCCTTTGTCTTGGGCTAAGACTGGATGAATTAATCGCTTCCACTGATCACTGTTAAAAAATACCCATTCTTAGCCCGAATTCTACACAGGTAGTGTGTAGCAGTGCTAGCAGTCGCGATACTTTTGTAATTATTTTTGACACTGTAGCACATGAGTAGATAAACGGAACAGAGACACAGCTTCATACAACAGCGCGAATCGGTTGCACTACTCCGAGCACGCGGCTTATGTGTGCGTGACCACTGGCCGCTTGTCGTGTACGCGGCGAGAGTGGAAAGAACCGGTTTACGTAGGCACAGGCAGTTGACAGATTGATCTTAGGGTTATTACGACGCACGTTGTTTGTTTTGTACGTTGCAAGTTTTAATATTTTAATGTAAAAATGTGGTGTTTTATTATTAATAATGGTTGTTTATTGTACTGTGTGTATGAATAATACTAGATGAAATGATTAAATCATTATAAAGATTTTAATAATGGTAACGTACAATTGGGGTTTTTAATTAGGTATAACTCCTGATGATTTTGTCGCATTTGTTGAATTGCTCGAGCAAAAGTTTCGCGAATATTTCGATCTTGAAATAAATATTGTCAATGTTGGCAACAAAATACTTAACAACTCATTAGTTGTGAAATTGTGTAAAAGTAATTAATGTTTACAAAACCAATGACTATCAGAAAATGATCATCCATCGATAGGGATTACAAAAAACAGGTGCATGCGATTTTCTACCTTATTGACGTAACTCAGAATTTATAATTTTAATAACGTATCAATGTCAGAAAGCAAGAAAATACAAAAAAAATGTCTGTCATGAATTGTCAATAAGGTCGAAAATCGCAGGCACCTGTTTTTTGTAAGCCCTATCGATGGTTGATCATTTTATAGTCATTTGTTTGTAGACGTTCATTTGTCTTACACATTTTCTTTTTAAACTTATTTTAGATATCTATCCCCGTGGTAAAACTAGTGGCCGTAATAGCTAAAGGAGATTCCTATGTTTATTAGCAAAATATATCATATTACCAGAAAATATTCAACACTATTAGTGGTATCGTTGGGAATGTCAAATTAATCACGTCGTCACGTCGTGTCCTTGGTAACAAATGTATATTTTCATTCCGTGCTTTTAAAAGTTTCAGGTGCATGCCTTTTTTGGTTCCACTCGCTATTTTATTTACAACTGTACTTCTGCCGTATAGCGAATCCGTCGAGTCCAAGAATCTGCCCAATCCACGAATCTGTCGAGTTGGGAATCTGCCAAATCACGAATCTGTCCAATCCAGAATCTGTCGTATACCGAACAAGCGATATGTCTTAACCTATTGTGACAACCCTACCAAAATAGGTAACAAATTTACAAGCTCTTAAGAAGCTGTCTCTCTGTTCGGTTTATTTACTCATGTGACTGTAGGCTATGATAAATTAATGAGATCTCCACAGACAAGCTGAAAGGTTTTTAACATTATTAATAAATCATTTTACTAGTAGTTCACTTAATATAGTATACACAAAAAAGTCATATTTTCGTGTTTACAATTCAAGTGATAAAAATTTACCTGAAAGGATGCTGTAGCGTAATAATACCTTAAAGTTAACAATACAGGTACTCCGGCCGGCGCAACTGGCAGACGTCTGTTATCACTTTTCACGAAATTACTTCTTATTAATGATACAATATATAGCACTGATTCTTGGCTAAATCGAAATCGTTTTTTAAAGTTTTGCGGAGGCAATTTTAATGGATTTGCCGCATCCGTTATATAAAATTTAGGTAACCGAATTTGAAAAGGCCATAGAATATCATCATAATAATCTACTTCATCGTAATAACTGATTTCGGAAATAATATTTTCGAAGTCCATAGTTCCCGCCGATACAAATTCACGATCTCAAGTCCCGGATCGACTGTACTCAACTATCCTGATCTTGAGAACCAGCTTGATATCGATCTTGAAACTCGAGTACTGTTTATTAATCAATGCGATCTCAAGTGATGACAGGCTCTTAAACCGCATCTTAAGATTAGTTTATTATTATGTCGGGATCTCAAACCAGCTCTTAAGATCCTACTCTCACGCTGATATCGGTTTATTAATACGGGCCTTAGATTCGCTACTTCAGTTCAGAGACCGAAACTGATGTTAACCGGCCGCAAAAGCTTAATATCAATAATTTTAATTCAGTCCCACCCTCATTCTCGCTACTGCACCACCCGTGTGTTCAGCTGCAGCAGAAGTGACCATAGAAGGCACCATTTATACTAATTTCACTTACAGTCGAACAACTTCCCGCTAGACCACCATAAGGGTGCGAATCGCTCAGCAAGACATCATCGCTTCCAGTGTTACTTTACACAAACATGAATATACGTATACAGAACCAGTTTCTAGTGTGCCTCGACTCTATGAGCGAGGATTTTTTTTCAAACTGGTCCACCGCCTACTTGTTTGATTGTACATTTCACTTCTTGACTTATAGTGCTACTGAGAAGCAAATTCGGAGAAGCTTAAGTTCAACAGCACAACGAAAGCCGTTAAAAAAAAACTTATTTTTATTACATACTAGCTGGTACCCGCGGCTTCGCACGTGGAAAAAAGTTACGTCTTAAAAAGTTCTCTGCAAAATCTAATCTTTATACAGCCGGTGACTTTCCAGATTTCAAGATGAATGACTCTTTGCTTTTATATATAATTATACAAAAATAAGTGTCATGACAACAGCGCAACCTACCGGGTCAAATTGGAGCCTATATGTAGCGCTATAAAGTGCTCTACCTTCAAGTTAAAGTCTCATTTGAATCGGTTCAGCTATTCCGGAGATTACCTCGGACCAACAGACAGACGGACAGACAAAAATGTTAAAAAG
Source organism: Euclidia mi (assembly GCA_944739405.2). NCBI lineage: Eukaryota > Metazoa > Arthropoda > Insecta > Lepidoptera > Erebidae > Euclidia > Euclidia mi. Next base: position 68,178,828 of record OX123192.2, read on the forward strand.
GGTTGTTTTGGACTTAGAATCGTGTAACTAACTATATGCACTTGAAAATCCATAGTTATTTTGAAATCACAGACAGACACTTCAATTTTATTTATATGTATAGATGAGTTGAATAAGTAAAGACTTGTTATCGCGATAACAGCGCCAACTACCGGGTCAAATTGTAGCCTATATGTAGCGCGATAATGTCCTCTACCTGGTAGTGAAAGTCTCATTTGAATCGGTTCAGCCGTTCCAGAGATTACCCCGGACAAACAGAAAGATAGACAGACAGACAGACAGACAGACAAAAATGTTAAAAAGGGTTGTTTTGGACTTAGAATCATGTAACTAACTATATGCACTTGAAAATCCATAGTTATTTTGAAATCACAGACAGACACTTCAATTTTATTTAATATGTATAGATGAGTTGAATAAGTAAATCAATCGTCAATAATTTTAGCTCCGTAATTAAAAAAGTTTTAATATAATTTTAATTGATTATTTAACATATAAGTTAGTATATATTGATAAAATAGTGACAAGAAGTTATTGTTAAAATTGTGTTTGTAAAAGTATAATAACTACACGGCCAAAGTTCGAGCGAACAGAACGGAGACTTGGTGTCAACGGACGGATTTGAATTTACATCTGCTACGACTACGACTTAAACCCGGGGAGTATAATACTTATTCAAACTTATTCAACACTCCACAACACCGAATTACTCGGCTCACCCCCGTGTGAGCAACGTCCAACACACATCTGGCTCAGTTCTGTCTCCTTTTGCTTGACTATATGTGGAAGCAAAATCGAGGACCAAACAACAGCCCCAGACAAACACAATCTACAGATACACTTCACAATTACTACACTGTTTATTCTTGTCTGTACTTCATATATTTGTGTACTTTTCTGTATTAGCTATTATTGGTTTAAACCTGTAACTTGTATACCTACTTACATTTTATTAATAAGTTGATTAAGTTCATCAGCTGAGATATTTCAATAGAAACCTTATAAAAGTATTAGATAATTACTCTAAAGTATTCAAATTACCTAAATTGCTCTCAATTTCTTAGTTTCTACAATTAATTAACTTAATATATTTTTTATTCATATACCCCCCCCTTTTCTTTTGTAACTTTTCTTATTTATTCTGTCTATACAATAATACTCAAGCCCCAACACATCTCTTCTCTTCTTTGACTTTGCTCAGCTGTTTTCTTATTTTTTAGGTAATTTGTAATCCTTGGCAATGTCTACCCATATGATGACTCGGAAGGCAACGGCCAAGGAGGTGGAAAATAAATTAAGAATAACTCTGCTCGAGTTAAAGAAATACAAGGATGACAACAGTCAACTATTAAGGGAACGCGTTGACTGTGAAGAAGAAATTAAAATTGTAAATGACCGTATATCTGAGCTGAAGACACAACTCACGGAGCTGCATATAGAGCATATGGATGTCTTGGATCAACGGGACAGACTACGAGAAGAAGTTAGGTGTTTCAGCAGCTGCGACGAAATTTACTCCAGACAACTTAGCCGCAATACGGAGTTAGAAGCAAGTCTCAATGAGGCTTATGGCAGAATTTCAACTCTAGAAGACACAATTGCGGCCTTTAACAGTACTGCTACTCACAACTTATTCTCTGAGCTCCTGGGTGACAAAATTAATGTGCTAAAAGCTCTTAAATGTAACTGTTTCAAAAAATGCCTTAGTAAGAATAAATTTAGAAAATTGTTTAAGTTAAATAAATTAATTAAGAAACTTAGATCTGGTCCTAAGTGGTCTACCAAATTGAGTCAGTATGCACAAGATAACTGTAAATTAAATAAAGAGTGTGAGTCTCTTTTATTAAAGCTTGAGGAAACAAATGAAGAATTAGTTTCTGGTAGGTTGTTATATGAACAACACACAAGTGAGTTGCAAGCACAAATATCAAATCTACAAGCTCAACTCACTAGAACTATAATGGAACACCAGAATGAGACTCATGAATACATTTTAAAATATGAAGAAATTTCAAGAGTTGGTCGAGAAAATTTAAAACAACTTATCTCATTATCCAACTCTAATAATTACTGTTCCAGTTGTACAACTAATTGTGCGACTACACCTGCTGAATCAATAGAATTGAATGCACATGGATGTCAGTATAATACACAAAACAAACTGCATCCAGTAAAGACTGACAGTAAGAATGTAATAATTTTTTCAGACCAACTAGGAGTGGGTTTGGGGAGCTTAATTGATCATTACACTGAGCAACCAGTACAGAACTTTTGTTCACCTGGAGCTCAGTCTTGTACCCTAGTTGATAAGATTAAGAATGCCGACTTGAATGCACAAACTACTGTCATCATATTGTATGGTGACAGCTCATTAGTCTCCAAAAACAGTCTCATAGAATTAACAGACTTAATGATAGATGTTAGCACAAAAATAGGATGTAGCTTTATTATTTGTGCATTGCCTTATTCATATGCTCTCACAGATGACCAAAACAGGCAGATAGGCAAATTAAATCTATTATTGTACAATAGGACATGTCATAGTGACAGTATTTTATTTTTTGACACTAATATTTTTATTAGTAATTTCTTTTTAACAAAAGATACTATGTATCTTTCTTATGTACATAGGCGACAACTTGCTAAATTATTAGCATTTAATTTATATACTGACAGGAGTACTACTAGAGTACTTAGGAATTTGGTAGATAATAGTTATACCAATAGTAGTAATGACACATCTATTAGTTTAAACTATTAGATGAGACAACAGATAGGCATTCATGTGTTTTAAACTTAGTTCATCAAAACATACAAGGCCTATCTGGCAAAGAATTAGAAATAGATTTATTTTTAAATAAACATAAGATTGATATCTTATGTATTACAGAACATTGGTTGCGAGGTGACCAATTAATATTTAACAATCAACATTACTCAGTTATAAGTGCATTCGTAAGAAAGAAGGCTATTCGTGGTGGCTCTCTAATATATGTATGTAATAGTTTGAAATGTAAAGAACGTAAGGATATAGCTAAACTTTCTATCGAGCGCACTGCTGAGATTTCTTGTGTTGAGCTTGAACAACATATTATAGTGTGTGTGTATCGACCACCACAAAGCGACTTTACTCAGTTTGAAAGCATTATTGAGGATGTCTTAAAACACATAATTTCTAGTAGGAAGTCTATAATCGTATGCGGCGATTTTAATGTCAATTTGTTAGGAAAATCACCAATTTGTACTAGGTTAGTTAGCTTATTTAGGTCATTTAATTTAAATGTTTTGTTCTCTGAACCAACTAGAATAACCTCACATTCGTCTACATGCTTAGATAATGTTTTTTGCAATTGTCTTTATTTAAGTAAGGCTGTTTTAACTGACTTGACATCGGATCACTGCGGGCAAAAGGTTGTAATTCCAACTAATACAACCCCTAAAGTACAAGAAATTACATGTAGGCCAATGACCTCTGCTCGCCTAAAACACTTTAGTAATGATGTTGCTGCCAAGATCGCCAGTATTGACTTAACCGTTGATGATCCTGATGAATTATATAAATGCTTATTTAAAATTGTTAATGATGAGTACAATAAAATTTTTAAACTGAAGACGTTTGCAAGGAGCATTAAAGTAAATTTTTGTGATTGGGCAACAGTAGGTATATACAAAAGTAGAGCTAGGTTGTATGATCTATATGGTATGAAGAAATACAATTTTAATCCTGAATTTATTCAATATGTTAGAAATTATTCCAAGGTTTTTAAGAGGACATGTGCTTTAGCCAAATCCTTATATTTAAGCAATAAAATCAAAGAATCCAAGAACAAAATTAAAACTACTTGGAGCATTATTAACAATGAGACTGGTCGAGCTAAATTGGTAGATAACAATTATGAATTAAAATTGAATGGTGAAATTATTACTAGGAAAACTGATGTTGCTCAGACATTTAACAATTTCTTCATAAACATACCAGTGAACACAACCAGCTGTCTAGATTCATGTCCAAACAAAGCAGAAATGTTGGTTAGGGGCAATGTGAATGAGTGTGATGTGCTTTTTAATTTTAAATATATTGACACCAATGACATACTGAAGGTATTCAAGACGCTCAATAATAAAAAATCTGTTGACTTATGGGGCATTTCTGTTAAACTTGTGCGACAAATTATTTCTAGCTTAGCTCCATATTTAGCTGCAATATTCAACAGATGCGTAGATACAGGAGTATTTCCTGATCTAATGAAACACAGTAAAGTAATACCATTATTCAAAAAGGGATCAAAGAGCGACCCTAGTAATTTTCGGCCAATTTCTATCTTGCCTGCTATTAGTAAAATTTTTGAAAAGATTATTTTGCATCAACTAGAGAGCCACTTTCACGCAAATAATTTATTTCACAGTGAACAGTATGGCTTTACTAAGGGTCGCTCCACCGTTGATGCCGGTGTAACTTTGTTAAAGCATATTTTTAATGCTTGGGAAAACTCGAAGGATGCCATTGGTGTTTTTTGTGACCTATCAAAGGCCTTTGACTGTGTGGAACATAATACGCTTTTACTTAAATTGAAACTTTATGGTATTAGAGATACCGCACTCAATCTTGTTGCCAGCTACCTTAGTGATAGAATTCAGTATGTAGATGTAAATGGGAGTAGGTCTCTAGGTTTGCCAGTAGGAATGGGCGTTCCACAGGGCTCTATTCTCGGTCCATTTCTTTTTTTAATATATATTAATGATTTGCCGTTCTTTGTACAAAATTTATGTGATATTGTTTTGTTTGCCGACGATACGTCACTAATTTTTAAAGTTGATCGTAAATTAAGTAACTTTGATACCGTCAATAACACTCTTGCACAAGTATTAGATTGGTTTTCGACAAATAATTTGGTACTCAACTCAAGCAAAACCAAATGTGTTAAATTCTCTTTGCCTAATGTCAAAAGTGTTCCTACTAATATAATTTTAAATAAGGAAACAATTCAACTAGTCGAATCAACCGTATTCTTAGGTGTAACTTTAGATTGTAAGCTTCAGTGGGGCGCCCAAATATCCTGTCTCGCAGTAAAACTTAGTTCTGCAGCGTTTGCAGTTAGAAAAGTTAGGGAATTCACAGATATAGATACTGCTAGACTAGTTTACTTTAGTTATTTTCACAGCGTAATGTCTTACGGAATAATGTTATGGGGTACAGCTGCTGATATACAGACTATTTTTGTCATTCAAAAAAGGGCCATACGTGCAATTTATAAGTTAGGTGCTAGAGATTCTTTACGTAATAAATTTAAAGAAGTAGACATATTGACAGTTGCATCGCAATATATATATGCTAACTTAATGTACATTAAGAAAAACTTAATTCTATACCGCAAAAATAGTGATTTGCACAACGTGAACACAAGGAATAAGCATAAACTGGTGGGAACTAACTACCGTCTACATAAAGTTCAGAACTCATTTGCGGGGATTGGTATACGATTTTTCAACAAATTGCCTCTTGAAATAATGAATTTACCCATGCACAAATACAAACGGACAATTAGGAACTTTCTTTTACAAAGGGGTTATTACACTATTAAGGAATTTTTAAATGATAAGACACCGTGGGGATAGGCTTAGGCTTGTTTAACTCACGATTATTTTATTTACATGTTAAGTGGAGGTGCCTCGTGAACACATGATTTTTGCAGGATTTGGATATTTTTATGATTTGTTGAATGTAGTTTAACATTATTTATCTCTGATCATATCATTGTTCACTTGTCACCTTCACAAAATTCTTTCTACATTTGCATTCCTTCACGTGTTCCACTAACTCATGTTAATAATAACGATCTGGAAAATGGAGGTAATTGGCGGTCATGGTCAGTATACCAATAGATTGTTTCTTACTGCTGGTTCGTATACCGTTGTCGTCATGCTCACTAAAATGTCATTTCTTGTGGTGGCGTCGTGTGTCGGGTCATCCCTTTCCCTCTAATATGGCGAGAGGGATGATGGCTGGCACATGCGTCATACTCGTGAACGGGTGCTACTTGCGATGACTGGTCGATGACGGTCTTGCGGGCTGGTATTAGATTTTAATATTTAACTGCATCATTTCCATCATGGTTCTGATCACTTTCGCGGATTGCCTGCATTATTAGGTATATATAATGTAAGTGGATGCTCCTGTTTCACCATGTCTATTCTGAGAAGGCTAACCAAAAGTATTATGCTTGAGTATTATGATGTACAGTAAATATATAGAAGTGATATGGAAGGTGTAACAGTTGCAGCACCTTACAAAATGTAAATTGTGTATTATGCAAAACCTGGCGATGAAAAAGAGTGACCGTGAGTTTTATTGCCCGTTCTTTCTCATGGTTCTACCTATTGCTTTGCGAACGTGGCAGTAAATGTAAATGTAGAAGCATACAGTAATAATGTTTTAAATTTGAGTAAAAGTAATTATTTTATAAATTTATTATTTTGACGTTCATAAGCGTCACATTGTGACCCAAATGAATAAAGGATTTTGAATTTTGAATTTTGAATTTTTAAAGACTTGTTATCGCGATAACAGCGCCAACTACCGGGTCAAATTGTAGCCTATATGTAGCGCTATAAAGTCCTCTACCTGGTAGTGAAAGTCTCATTTGAATCGGTTCAGCCGTTCCAGAGATTACCCCGGACAAAAAAAATGACAGACAGACAGACAGACAGACAGACAAAAATGTTAAAAAGGGTTGTTTTGGACTTAGAATCATGTAACTAACTATATGCACTTGAAAATCCATAGTTATTTTGAAATCACAGACAGACACTTCAATTTTATTTATATGTATAGATACAAAAATAAGTGTCATGACAACAGCGCAACCTACCGGGTCAAATTGGAGCCTATATGTAGCGCTATAAAGTGCTCTACCTTCAAGTTAAAGTCTCATTTGAATCGGTTCAGCTATTCCAGAGATTACCTCGGACCAACAGACAGACGGACAGACAAAAATATTAAAAAGGGTTGTTTTGGACTTAGAATCGTGTAACTAACTATATGCACTTGAAAATCCATAGTTATTTTGAAATCACAGACAGACACTTCAATTTTATTTATATGTATAGATGTATAGATGAGTTGAATAAGTAAAGACTTGTTATCGCGATAACAGCGCCAACTACCGGGTAAAGTTGTAGCCTATATGTAGCGCTATAAAGTCCTCTACCTGGTAGTGAAAGTCTCATTTGAATCGGGTTAGCCGTTCCAGAGATTACCCCGGACAAAAAGAAAGACAGACAGACAGACAGACAGACAAAAATGTTAAAAAGGGTTGTTTTGGACTTAGAATCATGTAACTAACTATATGCACTTGAAAATACATAGTTATTTTGAAATCACAGACAGACACTTCAATTTTATTTATATGTATAGATGAGTTGAATAAGTAAAGACTTGTTATCGCGATAACAGCGCCAACTACCGCGTCAAATTGTAGCCTATATGTAGCGCGATAATGTCCTCTACCTGGTAGTGAAAGTCTCATTTGAATCGGTTGAGCCGTTCCAGAGATTACCCCGGACAAACAGAAAGACAGACAGACAGACAGACAGACAGACAAAAATGTTAAAAAGGGTTGTTTTGGACTTAGAATCATGTAACTAACTATATGCACTTGAAAATCCATAGTTATTTTGAAATCACAGACAGACACTTCAATTTTATTTATATGTATAGATTCTCACGCCTGTATCCCCCAAGGAGTAGGCAGAGGTGTAATATTACACACCCACATTTACGAATTACAATCATCTTCATAATGAAAAAAAAAACATCTTCATAATAAAATTAAACACTCAGCTCAGGTAAGCATGAACAAAGTCGTATATTACCTTAAAGCATACCCATTTAGCATTTATTGCACGTCTTAATTAAGCTTCAAGTACTCAACAATAGCCAAAAAGCCACAAACTGCGCGGTGTGTTACTAAAACACTCTGTAAACTAATTAATGCCTAGTAGCTTTTATGGTAGAGTAATTTGTGCTGTTTATGTATAGCATTTATCACACCGTTGCTATGTAGGTATTTGGAAGATTATACGACTAAGAAAGTTCTGAAGAACACGTTTATTGTCTAGTATTCTTACCACTGCACTGTAGCCTAAAGAAAGAAAATAGAGTGACAGAAATAAAAGTGTTGACTCTGAGTTTGTATTGGATTTTCTTCTCAAGAAATCATTTAGCTAAGGAAATCGGCATCATCTAGAATAGGGTTTTGTATAAGTGTTCTAAAGAACCAAAATGCACAAATAAATGTCTTTGTAACACGAATGTAACCGACGTAATCCCTATTATAAGTAACTCAAACTAAAATAACCTCCTCCAATTATAAGTAGCATTTCATGCATCTGGTGTGACTGGTGTGAGCTTCAATAACTCGCCCTTGAAAATTTTTATATGCGATAATTGGGTCAATTTTTCACCCTACCTGCTTGGGTAGCGGTAATAGAGCCCTAGTTACGGCGCTGCCTCCAATATACTTCATCATCATCATTAGCCCTTTATACTGTCCCACTGCTGGGCACGGGCCTCTTCTCACCATAAGAAGGATAAGGCACCACGCTGGCCAGGTTTGGCAGACTTCACATGCCTTTCGAGAACATTATGGAGAACTCTCAGACACGCAGGTTACGAAACAAAGTGCACGTTGAGATATTTTTATTCAACTTTCTGTCTCTAGAGCTGACACGCTAGACGTCTTAGTTCTAGAGACCAGTTTACCGTCCAAAATGTCTTCAGAGAAAGCCAAAACACGTAAGACAGAATATTGTATCTTAAAGAGGTTATTGCCCTGAAGCATTCATAACGCTTCTTAAGACATGTAAAACCATTATACTGGCAGTTAAAAAGAGTGGCCACGAGTTTTATTGCCCGTTCTTTCTCGTGGTTCTACCTACTGCATTGCGAACGTGGCAGTAAATGTAAATATAGAATCATCTAGTCATTAACTTAAATTTTTGACGTTCATAAGCGTCACTTTGTGGCCTAAATGAATAAATGGTTTTGACTTTGACTTGTATACTTGGGACAAAAGAACGAGAATGCATGCTCAAGACATGTAAAACACGTGTAATAAAATAAATAGGTCCTTGGAATCTATTCATAAGTCTCTTGTAAGACACTTTGCATTCAGAGCGCCAAAGTCGCAAATTAGTGTCAAATGTAGTGGCTTTTATAAATAACTAGAGAATGCCCGCGGTTACACCCGCGTTATTTAAGGCTACTGCTCCACTCCCGTCGCTCATTGCGTGATGTTATAGCCTATAGCCTTCCTCGATAAATTACCTATATAACACTGAAGGATTTTTTTAAATCGGACCAGTAGTTCCTGAGATTAGCGCGTTCAACCAAACAAACAAACAAACTCTTCAGCTTTATGTATAAGATAAGATATTAATTCAATTAGATGTTTTCGAATTAAATCAAGAGCTATTCGGTACTAATTTAAGACGAAACTTATATTATATATTAATAATTAAGCTTCCTTTACCTGACTACCTACGATATAATAATATGTAATTTAAAACCTGACATTAATATGATGTATCCCATCCTACGCAATCTTAATATCTTAATATATAAAATCCTTGCGTTACTGACTGACTGACAGACACGCTACAGCCGAAACTATTGGGCGCAGGAAGCTGAAATTTGGCATGTATGTTCCTTGGAGACCGTAGAGGTGCACTAAGAAGGGATTTCGCGGAATTCCCAAGGGATCGTCCAAAACGGCTAAATTAAAAAAAATGCAGGCGTAGCTGCTGGCGTTCTCTAGTACCTATATATCTGCCTACATTTCTTTATTAGGTACGCCACGTCTTCTTATTATGCTTACCTAAATAGTATTGGACAGGAACATATATATCTAATGGTTGGCTCACATAGCCTCTGAAACAGATCGAGTGTAAGTCACCATTGCCATGCAGGCATGGGTATTATGAGAAAGGTAAGGTCGTCCACCACGCTGCCGAAGCACAGATTACTAAATAGTTACTGCCAAAGTGCGAATTTTATTACCTCATGCACATTATATACATTTCTTTCGCGAAAACGATTTACTCACAACTAACAACCTCGCCTCTAATTGCGACGATACCGATTTGTCACCAAAGCAATATGACATGTGTGCTCCAACCTTATTCTTCCTCTTCAGTCCCTGGTGCCATTGTGGATGGGTCTACTCTCCTTTCTGCCCAATACAAAATATATTTGGTTGTATTTTTAAGCAATTGGGCTTTCTCGAGGTCTCTCTTTAACAAATACCACCACGTTAATAGTGGGCGGCCCCTATCGCGTTTGTGTTATACGTAACAAAAAAAAACGTTACGTAGGCTTAGGGAACATTAATTGTGTGATTCTGTCGGCGTCTTTTGATATGTTACAAATGGAGGAGATTTTCGGTAATTCTGTCCGTAATACGTGCAATTTGAAAACAACGTCTTAGGTTTGGTTTCGTATTTTATCAATTTTATTCACCTTACACCTGAGCATCTCCATTTCGTCGGTATGCACTGTGTGCTCCAACCATAATGCGAACGAGGCAGTAAATGTAAATGTAGAAGCATTAAGTAATTCGATTTAAAAAATTGTCGTTCATAAGCGTCACCTTGTGACCTAGATGAATAAACGATTTTGACTTTCAATTTTCAATTTCAATTTTTTCAATTTTTCAATTTCAATTTATTTATATAAGTATAAATATAGACAAAATACATAAAATACACGCAACACCAACTTTGACTTTGATAAAATTCTAATAATTTTATTTTTTTTAATTTATTAAATCATTAACAATTTTTACATTGTGTTTGATATAGCACATTAATGTTGGCAAGACATGGTATAAATTAAGATACAACAAAATAATACAATTAACAATCAATACAATAGATACTATTAAGGATCACAAATTGCATTAAGATAGTACCTAGTAATTACTCAACCTTGACAATATTATCAGTACCTAGTTGCAATTCAGTAATAGATGCAATAATTATTAATGTCACAAATTGAAATTTATAATCTCTATGTCAGTGTAAGTACAAGATAAAATTTAAAAAAATATTTAATAATAACCATATAAAACTTATATTACATCAAACAATAATTCCCCTATAGAGCTAGGAACACGAAAACTCAAACCCTAAGGTAACATTAATCTTCGGTTATGTTAAGTGGCACTTTGACACCACGCAGTGTGTTATGTAAGCCTGTTTGTAGATTAGTAAGCTATCATTATCTTAATTAAATTTTATAACTACTCTGAATTGTTTGTAATACTGTCTAGTTTGAGGGTTGTGGTACGATACCTAGGTACTTGTATATACGAGTAGGTATATTTATAGAATATGTATGTAATCTTGTGAACACGTGTTAAGTTCTCAAGGGTAAGTAGGTACTTATTTGAACCAAAATGAGTACCGTGTTTATTTTGGCTGTTATATTAATATAGCAAACTAGCTGTTAACCGCGGTTTCACCCGCGTCCTGAGAGCATTACTTTTCGTACCCGGTTAATTTATAGCTTAAATAACTCCTTGGTACATCAGCTATCCGCCAGTGAACGTCCCGTCAGTATATAAAATGTACTCTGTGCGTCCCGTTAAAATCGGTCCAGCCGTTCAAGAGATTGGCGAAAACAAACAGACTTCGAGAAAAAAAAATGTCTTTCCTGTATAGGTAGGTATGTACCGGGTATACATCCATTAAGTAAAAAGCGGTTAATTATATTCTACCTATAGGATAAGATTTATGTCGTATTTCATAGAAATGCATAGACAGATACCGGAACTTGTTGTCAATATTTGTCACCACTCAATAAAAAGTAGGCACGTGCGTAGGTCCTACTATAATATCAGAATCTAACTCCGACAGGTATTAGTTGCAATTCATATACCATCGTAAATTTTATTATATTGGGTACTATGTGTGTTCCTCTGTGGCCGGACCATATTTTAGTACTCAGATGCTATAGTTCGAAATAATATCTACCTAAAGTCTGCTTTCATCGGAATATATATATATTTTTAGTACCCCAAGAGATATCTTTTTAATTAACAATTTATGTGGTCCGGCCGCCAGGCAGTGCTCTCTGGCCGCGCCACCTCAAATTAAATAGAGTGTAATGAACTATTAATAAGTAAATCAATATCCCGAAGAAAACTACCTAAAGAGTACCTTGCATACGACAAATATGGTCCAATAAAACCTTTAGTTACGGAGTTATTGGTCGTACGGTGTGGTCCGGCTGGAAGGTATACTCTGCAGCAAGTCAATTTTGCAATATTTAATATTAACTATCCATAAATCAATTTATATAATAGTACCTTTTCTCTACTCTTCGTTGATACTTTTTTTCTCTCAAGAAACTATTCATTTTGATTAATTAATCTTTAAAGTATGTGGCGCGGCTTGGGAGGTTTACTTGCAGCAAACATAACGAAATATGCTTAATTTTTTTATGCCAACGAAAACTGCATAATAAGTACTTTATAAAAAGACCTGGCCTTCATCTATAAACTTTTATTTTTATTACCAACAATGTTTTTGAAAAAGATGCACTTTTTAGTTTTTGTTTACCTATCTACCTAAGAATAGGTAGTTAATTTGACGAAGTAAGTGAAAATGTTGGTTTAAAATAAACAATAAGTATACGAAAAACAAATATATATTTTCATAATCAAATATAAAAAATTAAAAAATGGTATCGGTAAACAAATTATCACATTGAATGATTTATTAATGTTTGAAATTGATTTAGGCGTTGATATATATGACATTCTAGCCAGACACTATGATATTACAAGGAAAATTCTTTACACTGTTGTCAGTGATTGAGTATTTACCAAATATATTACGTCGCTCACTGCAAGCGTCTGGATGATACTTGGGAATCATAATATGATGATTTAAGTACTAAAGTTACAAGGACTAAAAACCAGCAAATGAATGTTCATTGTATTTTATACGCAAAATTGTTAATTATAACTTATTTTCATCAAAATGTTGTTTATTTTTAATTTAGGCCTTGCATTTTGAAGTTGGAAAATAACTTCATAACACCTTTATTTGTAATACTGATTGACTATATTTTTAATACGCGGTTTTGGCACACTCTTTCTTTCATTGTTATTTCTTGTTTAATGGGTTCATCATCAGCCTTTAACAGTCCACTACTGGACTAGGCCTCTCCTTTGAAAGGAGGAATTGGCCTACTATACCACGCTGGCCAAACGGGTTGGTATAGGGTTTTTATCAAGTTTTCCTCCTCTTGCAGTGCTGTTCTCTGCATAATATGCTCCCTCCGTCGGCTCTTACGACACCCATGGGATGATATGGGGTGGTGATATTTCGTATTCTTAATCCGTCACCACACGGTTTAAAGGGTTAAATGCTTAAATTCAATCTACGACCAATTTGAAATTCAATATTCATCGTTGAGACAGGACAACGTCTGTCGGGTCAGCTAATTGTTTATATTTGATTATGAAAATATATTTGTTATTCGTATACATAATGTTCATTTTAAACCAAAATTTTCACTTTCATCATCATTCATCATCAGCCCTGTATATAAATTGTCCCACTGCTAGGCACGGGCCTCGTCTCACTATGAGAAGGCTGAGGCCAGACGGGTTGGCAGACTTCACATGTCTTTCGAGGACATTATGGAGAACTCTCAGACATGGAGGTTTCCTCACGATGTTTTCCCTCACCGTTTAGCAGGCGATAATTAGCAATTTAATACGCACATAACTCCGAAAAGTCATTGTTGCGTGCCGTGGATTCGAACTCTGACCCTCTGCGTTGCAGTCTGTCGGTCTCTGCACTAGTCTATTGCTGCCGTAAAATTTTCACTTACTTCGTCAAATTAACTACATATTCTTAGGTAGATAGATAAACAAAAACTAAAAAGTGCACCTTTTTCAAAATCATTGTTGGTAATAAAAATAAAAGTTTATAGATGAAGGCCAGGTCTTTTTATAAAGTACTTAGGTATTATGCAGTTTTCGTATGCTTAAAGAAATAAAGCATATTTCGATATATTTGCTGAAAGTAATCCTCCCTAGCCGCGCCACATACTTTAAACATTAATTAATTAAAATGAATAGTTTCTTGAGATAAAAAAGTATCAACGAAGAGTAGAGAAAAGGTAGATACTATTATATAAATTGATTTATGGATAGTTAATATTAAATATTGCAAAATTGACTTGCTGCAGAGTAAGTATACCTTCCAGCCGGACCCTACGACCAATAACTCCGTAACTAAATGGGTTCATTGGACCATATTTGTCGTATGCAAGGTACTCTTTAGGTAGTTTTCTTCGGGATATTGGTTTATTAATAGTTCATTACACTCTATTTAATTTGAGGTGGCGCGGCCAGGGAGTACCTACTGCCTGGCGGCCGGACCACATAAATCGTTAATTAAAAAGATATCTCTTGAGGTACTAAAAATATATTTATATTCCGATGAAAGTAGACTTTAGGTAGGTATTATTTCGAACTATAGCATCTGAGTAGTAAAATGTGGTCCGGCCACATAGGAACACACAGGTACTATGTATAGCATCGTGTCATAGGTAGGTACCTAGATGTATTGTCTCAGCCAATGTAAGATACCTATTGCCGAAGCACTTAAGCAAGACGGAGTAGTTTGAAAATAGGTCATGTCAAATAAGTAGGTAAGACGTCGAACATGCAAAGTGCATGTATTTGTTTAAAACCCTCATCGAGTACCTAGGTACAGTTAGTCAGTGTCTGAATGAAACAAAGTATTATTATTTATAGAATAAAAGTAATAATTATGTATATTTTAATATCTTTTATTCATACTTGGTGTAGTGTACTTACTTATTTATAAAATTAAAATTTAAATTAATAAATTGTTTTTAAATTGTTTTTACCTAGTAATTACTCAACCTTGACAATATTATCAGTACCTAGTTGCAATTCAGTAATAGATGCAATAATTATTAATGTCACAAATTGAAATTTATAATCTCTATGTCAGTGTAAGTACAAGATAAAATTTAAAAAAATATTTAATAATAACCATATAAAACTTATATTACATCAAACAATAATTCCCCTATAGAGCTAGGAACACGAAAACTCAAACCCTAAGGTAACATTAATCTTCGGTTACGTTAAATGGCACTTTGACACCACGCAGTGTGTTATGTAAGCCTGTTTGTAGATTAGTAAGCTATCATTATCTTAATTAAATTTTATAACTACTCTGAATTGTTTGTAATACTGTCTAGTTTGAGGGTTGTGGTACGATACCTAGGTACTTGTATATACGAGTAGGTATATTTATAGAATATGTATGTAATCTTGTGAACACGTGTTAAGTTCTCAAGGGTAAGTAGGTACTTATTTGAACCAAAATGAGTACCGTGTTTATTTTGGCTGTTATATTAATATAGCAAACTAGCTGTTAACCGCGGTTTCACCCGCGTCCTGAGAGCATTACTTTTCGTACCCGGTTAATTTATAGCTTAAATAACTCCTTGGTACATCAGCTATCCGCCAGTGAACGTCCCGTCAGTATATAAAATGTACTCTGTGCGTCCCGTTAAAATCGGTCCAGCCGTTCCAGAGATTGGCGAAAACAAACAGACTTCGAGAAAAAAAAATGTCTTTCCTGTATAGGTAGGTATGTACCGGGTATACATCCATTAAGTAAAAAGCGGTTAATTATATTCTACCTATAGGATAAGATTTATGTCGTATTTCATAAAAATGCATAGACAGATACCGGAACTTGTTGTCAATATTTGTCACCACTCAATAAAAAGTAGGCACGTGCGTAGGTCCTACTATAATATCAGAATCTAACTCCGACAGGTATTAGTTGCAATTCATATACCATCGTAAATTTTATTATATTGGGTACTATGTGTGTTCCTCTGTGGCCGGACCACATTTTAGTACTCAGATGCTATAGTTCGAAATAATATCTACCTAAAGTCTGCTTTCATCAAAGTCTGCTGTCATTTCATCGGAATATATATATATTTTTAGTACCCCAAGAGATATCTTTTTAATTAACAACATTCATACTTGGTGTAGTGTACTTACTTATTTATAAAATTAAAATTTAAATTAATAAATTGTTTTTATATATTTCATCAGTGCCTACAATATAATGAAAATATATAAAATTAAATAAACTAACTAGAGGGCATCCTCAGCTGCTACAGCCGCATATTTGTTTTTTTTTTCATTTAACCTTTACTTTTTTTTTGCGACAGCTTATTGGAGTGGAGAGACCGACAGATTGTTACGCAGAGGGTCCGGGCAGGCCCGCGTCACTGGCTCAAATTCGCGCGATAAATACCTACTACTTCGTGTACCGCTGTTGGTTATTATTAAGATTTTATAGGTGACTAAAGTCAAAATCATTTGTCAAAGTCAAAATCATTTATTCATTTAGGCCACAAAGTGACGCTGATGAAAAAAAACTAGAGGACACCAGCAGCTACGCCTGCCATATTTTTTTATTTACCCGTTTTCCCGATCCCGAGGGAATTTCGGGAAATCCCGTCTTAGTGCACCCCTACGGTCCCCAAGGAACATACATGCAAAATTTCAGTTTCTTGCGCCGAGTAGTTTCGGCTGTAGCTTGTCTGTCAGTCAGTCAGTAACGCAAAGATTTTATATATACAGATTATAGCGTGGGTATTTTCGCTTTTGTATGGGAGTGATAACTATTTAGTAATCTGTGGTCCGGGTTCAAATCCACAGCGCGTACCGATGACTTTTTTGAGTTATGTGCGTATTAAATTGTTAATTACCTAACGCTTGCTAAACGGTGAAGGAAACCATTGTGAGGAAACCTGCATGTCTGAGAGTTCTCCATAATCTTGTCGAAAGACATGTGAAGTCTGCCAACCTGCACTTGGCCAGCGTGGTGGACTATGGCCTTACCCTTCTCATAGTGAGAAGAGGCCCGTGCCCAGCAGTGGGACAGTATAAAGGGCTGATGATGATGATGATTTAACCTTTTCTGCCCGATAACTACATGCTAGATTTAAGCTTCTCTCACCCGATAGTTTTGGAAATTCTTAGGCTATTGACTGACTGACAGACAGCGCACAGCCAAAACTTTTGGCTGTGCGCTGTCTGTCAGTCAGTCAATAGCCTAAGAATTTTATTTAACCTTTCGAGCCCCGCCGCGCCGGCTCCTGGGGGAGCCACATAGAAAATACCCTCTGGGTACCGCCGACTCACTGGGTAGCAAGTATTACCACGCGCAACTCTTCCGGCTTGTTATTCGTTTATGAATATAATATTATATTATACATGGAGTCTGGTAATTCGACCAATTCATTAAAGGCAGTTATATTTGAGACCCTTTGCAACAAATTGACCCTCGTCAACTTGGGGCCAAAATTAACAGTTTCTGAGATATCGATAGTTAAAGACTTTTTTGAAAATGTTCACCTTGTCATCAAAACAATCGAAATTAAAATAGCTAGATATTGACTTTTTGGCTCTCAACTGTTACTTTTTGGAAAGCTTGTTTACTAGCCATTGATCTAAATGAAAATTCGGTCAAATTATCTCAAAATGATAAAAATAGAGAGTCCCAAGTGACGAAATTTTATATAATTGGACGACTTTCTGAAAATTAAAATGAATTTATTCAAAAAATATGTACTACACTTTTGACTGTAAAATTAAATTAAAAACATCAAGGGTTCATTACCTTTCGATAATGGTACAGTTATAGTCCACTTTTATAACAGTGAAAAAATACCTACGAGCCGAGTTCTTAACAAAAGCAGAAGAAACCCGCCGCCGGATTTTTTCTGCTTTTGATAAGAACTCGGCTGTCTAGTTTAAAAACCCACCAAAACGTTATTCAAACAAAAACAATGTTTCTTTTTAATATGTCTTCGATACTTCTTTCACTTTTCGTTGTCACATTTTAACAAAACCCACTAAAACCCTCTCAAATTAGCTGACAAAATTGATATAATAGTAATATTGTGAAAGGAAATATGGATGTATAAATATTTTGGTAATATAATATTATCTTAAACTTTAGTGTACCTAGTAAATTATTCTATTATTTTGTGCTTTCTGGTGCTTTCGCATGACACTACCTCAAAGTAAGGATACTACGGTCATAGATAAATATAATACTATACAGTACTACGGTATTAAAATTGTGAAGAAACGAAACGTACTTTTTGTTATCTGTTGCCAGCTACCTGTCACTGTCAAGTGCCAAAATCTTGTAAATAATCCGGATCTGTTTAAAAAAATTGTTTATTATTGTTTTCTAATACGAAAACAATGGATGATTACGATAATGTGTACAAAACTATATGCCGAATATGTTTATCACAAAGTAGTGCAGAGAAAATGGTGTCTTTAATTGATGATTCTAGTAATGACGGACTTAGTTGCTTTGGCAAGGCTGTCAATATTCTCACCAATGTTCTACTACAAAAAGACGATGAAATGCCTTGTGCTATGTGCCAAAAGTGTGTTGTACTATTGAAACATGCAGTTTATTTCAAACTAAAGTGTGAATCTACGAACCAGAAACTAAAACAGCTCATTAATTCCAACGACAACAAAAAAGATTCGCATCAAAACATCAAAGAAAAAGTATGTGATTATATCTTGTTTACCAAATATTTTCCTTCTGAGACCAATGTTAAAGCTTCTAATAGTGATATACAGAATAAAAAAGACAAGACGATAAATATTTTAAAGGATAAAAGTGACCTTACTGCCCAAGATGATAAGCCCGAAATATGTGACGAGAAAAGAGATGAAATCTATGACTTGCACGATATTTTTAACAATGATGACAATATAGAAAATTTCAAAGAAAAACCAGAGGAATTCTCAGACAAAATAAACGATATTTTAAACACAATTCAAGATATTATTAATGCTGAGACAAGTGGGCTTACTTTCAAAAGAAATAAAAAACAGAAGCAAAAGTATCGCGCACGAAATGAACGGAATCTAATCTGTAAGATATGCCACAAGGTTCTTGCCAACGGTTTGACTTATGACCACCACATGCAAAGGCATAGCCGTTGCCGCTACATCTGTGATCAGTGCGGAAAAGGCTTCCCAGTGCTGGGAGAAATGCATATGCATCAGATAGCAAGACATGGAATCGGACCGTACCTGCAGTGTGATCATTGTCCATACAAAGCACCTCGTAAAATAACTTTAATTGAACATTTGAGACTGCATACCGGAGAAAGACCATTTACTTGTGAGAAATGTGGCTTGACGTTTCGTAGAAGAGCTATATGGAGGAATCATTTACTTTGTCATATGGAGAAGACACATCAATGTACGTACTGCCCTAAAAAATTCTATAGACGTGGAGAGTTGCTCGCACATTGTAATAATGTGCACGAGAGAATGTATATGTATATGTGTAGTGTTTGTAGTGTGACTTATGCTAAAACTGAGACTGTGAAACGTCATATGACTGTGAAACATGGAATACCTAGGGAAAAACAAGGTAGAATAGTTAAAGTAATGATAAAGTAAATTGAGAGTATTTCTTATCTTTTTAGGATTAAATTGTTTTGCTTTTTATGTATCTTTTGGCTCAAAACTTAAATCCAGTGAAGCAAAAGTAATTTTTTAATTTTTGTAAGGTTCAGTGGTTAAACACTGCTACTTGTGAGCCAAGTAAAACTGCTCTACAAATTGTTGTACAGTTCAGGTTGTTTTATCTTATTACTGTAGGTTGTTTAAGTCTCCCATTATTAAAGTTTTAAACTTTAATTTTCTTTTGTTTTAACAAAACTTTAAGTTTGTGTCTTCTATGGCCAGATAAAAAAAATTTAGTACTTAATGCACATGAAGCTTTTAAATAATATAATTTACAATATATAATTTATACCCAATTTTTTATGTATAGAAAAAAATTGTGCACATTCTAAGAAAGATTTTTGTATGTTGTTTGTAATAAACATAAAATAAATTGATACAAATACTACAAACAACCAAATTGTAAATCACATAGTGTTGTCCTGTGTGGGTACTTAATCACATACCATACTAGGTACATTGCAGACATTTTTATGGGGAGGTAACCGCTTTAAGTCAACACTGTTCATACAATTAATAGTGATGTGACAGCTCTTCTACCAAATTGGCAAAAAGTACTCCAATTTCTGATCAAGGTGGTCAATAATATTTGTTATCTTAATGTTTGTGATTATACATTATTAATATTACTGCTGGACAATAATTTGATGACTTGAAGTTAACATTTAGTTAACTGGCAACTGTTACAGGAATATAATATGTTCTATGATCCTAACACTTTTCTTCTGGAAGTGTTGCCTTTAAAAGTAGTCATTTATTTCTTTAAGAAGTTAGTTTAATGACATTGACAATGTATGGAATAAGTACAATTTTTTATTGTATACTTGGTTGATTTCTTTTGAGAAATACACTTTTTAAACTTTAGAAAGTATTTTAATTTGCTGTAATTTTTACTTAAACAATTTTTATATATAAGTTATTTAAAGATCTTAGAAAGAAAATTGATTTTAAGAATAATGATATTGCAGCCATCAGATTGAACTCGCTCTGTAGAAAAGTAATATTCGGTTAAATCTGATTAGACTTTGCCGGGATGATAATAATATCTTACAGAAATCAAATTCTTTTTTTAATTTTACTGTTAATTAATAGGTACTATTAAATACTTATTGTTTCAGTCACAAAAGAAATAAAAAGAATTATATAATTTTCTTATTGCATAATTGAAAGTTATTGTTTACGGAGATTTAAATTGTTTTAAATTGTCTTTCAGGATATACACCACATACCCTTGGTTTTTACTAATACAAAATTTTATGAATTTGGGTTGTTACTCGTGTAAAGTTTTAACTTTTGGAACTTTTGGAACTACTAAAAACATTGAACTACTTATCCACAACAAAATAGCGATTGCACTCCCCGTAAACAACCACCTACGTCTTCACGTAATCAATTGTATCGTTTTGACGTAAAGGCGGCGTAAACAAGTGGCCCCTAGAAAGCTCTGTTCAAAGCTTCGTTCCATAATGCCTCTAGCAATGAACGTCAATCACTTTGTACTGTGCAGTTGCCACGTTATATCAAAGCTATTTGGTATTGTAAGCTTAAATGTGAGTGGACAGAAGGCGTATTAAGTACCTACAGTAGTTTGAAATCGGTAATATTTTGTTATCGTCTTTGTACACCCGCGTAACTTCACGTCTTTATCTCCGAGGGGGTAGGCAGAGGTCTATTGCACACCCACATTTCGACAGTTGTTTCGGTCCCAATATACTAGGGGGCGAGCCTATTGCTATCTACCGGGCACAGTATCAAGCCAGCGATAATTAACATTTTTAATACACATTACTTTGGAAAGAAGACCTAGGCTAGACGATCTCTGACCATATTGGAGACATCCTAAAAACAGGACAGGTTAGAAGTACCCTGAACAGAAGAGCATGCATGAGGAATCTGATGGGAGTGAAGAAGCAAGAGAGATATGTCAGGATCGTTGCAAATGGCGTTCCGTAGTCTCTGCCTACTCCTCCGGGAAACAGGCGTGAGTCTATGTAATATATGTATGTACTTTAGAAAGACAGAGGCGAGTGCCTAGGGTAAATGGGGATCGAACCCGAGACCATCGTCTCGGCAGTCCGTTACGTACACCACTAGGTTAAAGCCGGTTTTATTGTTTACGTCTTTGTATAAAATTAAATAAAGTAGAGAAATACCTTTATAGCGACGGTTGAAAGGCTAATTGGTACAAGCGACATTTTTTGCGATATTGAGTTATATACATATTCGGAATCAGCAAATTTTTCTCCGTCGTTTGAGTCAGGTTTCAATTTTTGTTGACTACTTTTATGGCGCTTAGCACCTACAGCAAAACAGGCCTCATTTCTATGCGCCTTGATCTATACGACACAAAATTAGACAAATTTAAGGACGCGATGACTTAGGTTATTTTAATTTTTCGAAGTTTTATAACGAGTGTCGATTAAGGCATTTGGCTTTTTTCGCCGTAGTTGTGGTTTTGTCGTTTGGCCTATTTTGCATTAAACCAAAACAATAAGCTGTGTCGTTTGGCCCATTTTGCATTCAACTACATTAAAATCTTATGGATGTAGTTGAATGGTGGCCTAAGCTTCCATATCTACTAATAATATAGTAAGGGGTCATATTGTTTCATCCTGCAGTCCGTCTAATGGGCATCTGCATCAAACTACTTCACTCTGGTGTAACACCATCATCTTGCTTACAATCATTGTGCTTATTCAACTGTCAGTTGACATGCCGCTTAATTCATTTTCACTCGTATTGTTTTATTCTAAGTTGATGCTTGAGCCAGTCTCAGTCAGCAATTTTTTTACGGCAGGCATTTGAACCATTTTGCTTTTCTCAAAAGAATACTTTGTTGCATTTTGGACTAACCAACATAAAATTTCCAGTAGATAGAGATAGCTTAAATAGAGATAGTTTAAAAAGAATCCTTACTTAATTAGGGATACACTGTATAAAATAAATAAAAGTCTATTAAATAGTTGTTTTTTTATTATTTTTTTCCAACAAAAGAATGTTTAATCCATTCTCCTGCAAGTTTTACTAAATGTCGCTTAGATCAATTAGCCTTTCAACCATCGATAGTTATAACTTTTTGCAGTCTAATTCTGAACTTAAGCCTCTCCTAATTTGCTTCTCAGTAGCAGTGAGTTAAGAGTAGGTTTTTTTTTCTATACCACGCTTGCCAGATGCGTTGCCACAGAGATTGATGTCGAGTTTTCGGTCTCTTCACTATGATACCATGTGCATCGTGTATTTTCTTAGTCTCCGCATACAACAAGCACGGAATGAAATGTGGTAGTAAAATTTTGAATTCTTAATCCGTCACCACACGTAAGAAGCTCACGTCCTATATTGATGTGAGAGTAAAGCCAAAAAGAATACAACAAGACAAATGCGCCCACTTATGCCTCAGATAAAGTAAAAAAGTAGATCACTCTTAAATGAAAAGTGAAGCCACTTTTTACTCACAGTAAATGTGAGTGTCTTTTGCCGCGTGCTTGACTGTGCCATGTCATGTATTTATTAGAAGTCTACCTTTTTTAATCGATCAGGATATCTCCACCACCAAATCGTGGAAACGGGACTTCTGTTGCGCCGTGTATTGTACGATGTATGCTTAATAAAAGAATAGCGAAATGATTCTGTCTTTTCTCGCAGAATTTGGTCGACAGTCGATGCACCCCTTTGCACTCAAGTCATACGCTGCGTTGCGAAACCGCATTTGTGTTGTATTTTATCCCACAGAAAATTATCCATTTTAATTTTCAATGTGCCTTTCACCCGCATCATGGCATGCGTATAGGTCATAGCGCTGTATTCTTGTAGTCTTATCCGGTAACGTTTTGCAAAAAAAACTTATAATCCTTTTCCCCAAAAATCCTTAAGCAAAATCCTTCCAAATGTAACTAATTTTAATTCGTAGAAATTCTATTAAAACTTATTTACATACAAAGCGGTTTACTGTAAACACCCACGTTTCACCTGAGGCAATCTGACCTTTGAATCCATTTGGTCCTCTCACAACAGTATAATGTAATGGACGTTATTTATCGGTCAAATATTTGTACCTTAAAAAAGATCGACTATGTTTAACGATGCAAACATGATCGCCGTTATTTTGTATGTCGGATTAAGAGATTGGGGCATTTGGAAAAAGTTGTTTAGGGCGGTTTCAAATTAGCGTATTTTTCTGCGCGTATACGGTCGGTTTAGCATACGCGCTACATTACAAGCTTCAAAAAACCGGACTGGCGTAAACGGGCATATTTCAGCGTGTTCGCTTGAAAAGGTAATATTGTGGCAGTATCAACATTGATTCTCGCCGCTCGCGCTTATACGAGCTTAGAAGCGCTCAACGCTCGTACGAGTTGCGCGTGTGCTAAAGGGCGCGCCTACATGCACCTACATAAAAACGTGCATGCTTCCAAAAAAGAACTTATACCCGCGTATAAAACGCTAGTCTGACACCGCTCTTACGGTTTTTGACGTTATTCCGAAGTTTTTGTGAGCACGAATATAAGACTTCTATTTAGTCCCAATGAGGGGATAGCAGGAAGCAATTCGCACTCAAAGTGACTTGACCGCTCATAAGAGATCGGAAAAGTCAAGCAACGTTTCCTCAGGTCTATATTTGGATTAGTGACCGTTTGTTGTGGTGTTTATATTAGAGGGCTACCATTCATTAGAGGGCATGTAAGCTTATCAATCCTGAACCTTGTGTCAGGACTGTGTTGTGCGTCTTAGGACTAGGATCGTTCTATGAACTCCAACACTAAAGTTGGCTACACACTAACAGGAAAAGAAAGACAGCAATTAAAATTACATTACTATTAGCGCATAGTATTGCGGCTTATTTTGGTTTTTAAATACAAACTTACGTTTAAAACAAACGAAAAAGAATTTCATTTTCACTATTACCCGATGTTTCGTAGCTTTTACAGTAACCAAACACATGTCTTGTGTAAGTGGGTGTGTAGTTAAAACTTTTGACGTGACAACGTCTTATAAATTGGTTTGCCGGGTGACACTTCAAGAAACTGCGTTACGCTCCGCTCACGTTATGCGCTCACAATGAGAGCGAGTGAGAGGCACGCGTCCCGCCTAAGAGCGAGAGAGACAGACATAAAAAGTGAAAGGCACGCGTCTTTCATCCTTCTTCCTACTATACGAATGAATATTCACATTAAAATTATTTTACCACTCAAAGTCGTTGTCACGTAAAACTTTCGCCCGTATACCGACTTTACAGGCAACCAATTTTTTTTTATCCACAACGCTTATCAGGAGGCCTGCATATTCTACATCCTTTTAGCATAAAATAAAAAAAAAACTCGTTGCAAAACCATCCCTGTAGATTGCCATTTTGTAATCTTCGTAGAGGTTTGGCGTAACTTAGTACCTTAATTTAATATTCAAACAGACCGACAGTAGCTGGTGAAAGTAAATATAAAATAAGTAATTTTTTGACGAGCTTAATTGTACCTAATTTTCTATATTAATTCGGCACAAACTTCTCATTTATCTTAATTAATAAGCGCCATGTTTGTTCCATAATTTTACTTACATTTTCATTTTACACAGGCTTCGTTGAAAGCTTACTGACTGTTTAGTTTTTGTTGCCAAATCTCTCGGCTCTGTCGTCCGGTAATAATTTCTGTTGCTGAGTTAAAAAAGTCAGTGGCACATTTGATTCTTTTTAACTTGGTATCCCTTTGCCTTGTGTTGACACATGCCTAGCTTTTGTCAAAAGGCGAAATTGCTAGTGGAAGGAAAATGACAAATTGTCATGTCATATCTGTGAACGATAGTTCTGTAAATTAAGCGGTAAACCGGCTGCTTTTTTTAAATAGAGAATGTCAATATTCACATATTTAAATCATAAATTAAAGAACAATGGCAGAATTTGGTCTGGTTTGTTGTGGCGACCTTAAACTTCATATGAACAAAACAAATTGTTTTTTTTTCTACGATTTTTAATATTTTCACTTTGTCTCGTTAAAGCTGGAGTATTTTATGATGATAAAAAGCATTCCAATTGATTACGAATACTCGATTGTTGCCATAGACAATGGTGTGACAGGAATAGACGTGAGTGCTATATCCGTATCGATTATTAAATAAGTAATCGATACGATCGACCTTTATAGAGTAGGTTTGGTTTAAAATGCAGTTATTTAATATTTAATCAAAATTATATCAATAAGCTAATATTTTTGAAGCAAAACAACGTTTAAATCAAATAAAAACATCACAGCATCATGTTGTATCGATATCGATCACATAAAATCGATTTAAAATGTGCAGCTCTGCTTTTGTCTTTGGCTGTGACAGTTAGATGCTACAAAATCACAGAAGAATAACTGAAGCATGGAGGGAACGATATTTTTAAGAACAAATTGAATATAGCTACACTCTGCACTCATATGATAAATTAGAGTTGCCAGAAGAAGATGGCACTATGTTTGTCAGTTAGGGCTAAAGACAATTTGAACACAAATATCGTAACTTTTTAATTTAACAGTGACTGAGCAAATCCGCTATCGATATCGAAAATAAAGTTTCAATATAGGTTCAAAATCAAACGGACTTGTAAAGTATATTATTTATATGTTATACATTTTAAATTCCGTAACTTTGTGTCCACAGCAGTCCGAACGCTAGTTGATGGACAGTCTTTTAATAATTATTACACAAACTTGCATTTTTAAACTGCACTTATATAAGTAGTGTGTACTTAATTTTCATGGTATTTTTCTTTACGCATCAACAGCCTTTTCCAGTCCACTGCTGGTCTTAAACCTTCCGTGGTGGAGGTTTGGCCTACTATTATACCACACTAGGCAGACGTATTCGTATAGTGTTTTATTTCGAGATTTCCTTCTCTTTTTATTTTATTTTCTTTATTTTTATTTCTTTATGCAAATAAGAAGAGAACATAGGCGGACTTAATGCCTTATGGCATTCTACCAGTCAACCTGGGTGGTGGAGAGATAAGTGTGGTAGGTGCATTTAACATACCTAGGATAGATTTTTTTTTCTCTTGTGTTTCTCTTAGTCGCCTCTTACGACACTCTCGGCATAAATGTTTATTTATACTTATTTATAGTTAGTTTTTCAGCTGTAATGATAGCTGTAAGTGGGATTAATAAATATTAAATAAATAAATCCATACATACATACATACATAGACTCACGCCTGTTTCCCCGAAGGGGTAGGCAGAGGCATATTATTAAACGCCCACTTTTCGCCAGTGTTTTGATCCCACGTAATAGGTGGCGAGCCTATTGCCGCTTATTGGGACATTTTGTTTGCCAGAGCCTCGTCCGTTGATCGGCAGGTGCACCACTTGCAGGTGAGGTTGGCATGGGACCCTAAGTTCCGGTTGGGTCATATTTTTATTAGAGAAAGCAAATAATTGAGAAAAAAACAAATCTCATAGCTTAAGCATTATGATAACTGAGAATGGCATATCCAAATTAATTCTTTACAAGGATAGGACATAGTCGACATGGATTTTATCAAGCAAAAATCATAAAAATTAACTTAAAATCAGACAAAACCTTGAATAGTGCCCAAAGGTTTGTTATTAACAATAATCACTTTATTGAAATTTGCTCATTACATAGTGTGTACAAATCTATGTGTAAAAAATGTATGTACGGGATCGGACACTTTTCGATCATACATGTGAAACACAGAATATTTAGAAAATGTGTAATTTGGCCAAATTACACATTTTTGCTAGAGAAAGTAAACAATTAAGGATAAGGCAAAACGCATGCTCAGGCATTATCATAACTGTAAATGTCATATATTATCCAACTCGACACATTATAAGAAAAGTCGACATGGATTATTGTATCAAAACACATAAAATTAAAGTAAAAATAAATAATTTAGTGAAAATCTTCAATAGTCCCCAAAAGTTTGTTATTAACAATAATCACTTTTTATTGACATTTTCTCATTACATAGTGTAGGTAATACAAATCCATGTGTAAAAAATATATGTGCGGGATCGGACACTTTTCGATCATACATGTGACATACAGAATATTTAGAGAGAAAAGAATTATGGCTAGACTAGCCCTTCGATTTTATCTTGGGATCGGCACATTATTAGTCCACTAGTCGAACAAGAACAACCAAGTTTTGGTCTCTGGGTAGATGACATTTAACAAAATTTCTTTCAAATGAATATTCCCTTATTTTGATGCATAACCACTCGGTAGTCGTGACTATGAAAGCAGACAGTTCTTATCAAACCTTCAAATTACTGACCTTTAAATATTACTGTCTTTGTAAAGAAAGATCAGATTTTTTCTATAGGTGCATTAATTGTTTTTGTAATATGATGGATTCTAACAAGCTTCGGAATTCACTACTGTTGCTGATAGTTTAAATATTAGCAAGTAATTATTTAAACACTCACACTGATATGTTTAGAAGGGAGGAGCCATCTGTCATTACCATAAAAACATTCCGCAGTAAGATGCTTGGAACAAATTCTATGGTGCTTTCTAGCCACCCAATTTTCTCCACGACATACTACAGCAATCCACTTATTTTATAAATCTTTATCACGTGCACATAGAATCTAAAAAATAACGAGGTAAAAATATACGGTGGATAGAGATATCGAGAAGATTTTTTACAACACTTGAAAAGTCGATATAAATATTATTTCGGCGAACCGAAACCGAATTAGTGATGGGATTTGACAATGAAAGGAGATATCGATGTTTTTTGAATGAGAAATTTGCTGAAATACCTACCTTAAAAGTAGCGTCTATAAACCTAAAGCCAAGTGTTCCAGTGTACGCGCGTGTGTGTAGGCTTACATTTTTGCATCTATAAAATAGTAGATGGATTAGGGATGTGAGTAGCATTTTTTATTATTAAGAAGGTGTTTTTATTACAGGTTGCCTATTAATGACGTCACAAGAAAACTTTGGATAAATGCCGTTGGACGGCCTAGTTTGATTTAGCAGAAGTACCACCGTATTTGTTCACGTCATTTTGAGAAAGACTGTTTTTAAAGACAGAAAGCACCTGGCGTCGTTTAAAACCGAAAGCTGTGCCTACATTACATTTATGCCCGGACATTGCACACCCGGTAGAATTATTTATCCAAAGCTAAACAAAAAGTGTGTAATTTTAGTTTGAACAATTTAATCCCTACTAATATTATAAATTCGAAAGTGTGTATGTATGTATGTATGTTCCATTTTCACGCTAAAACGGCAGAACCGATTTTGTTGAAATTTAACATAGATATATATTGGACCATGGAGACGGACATAGGCTACCATATGTTGCAAAAAATAAACTGGGAGGGATAGTAGGGAGGGTAGAAGTTTGTACGGCACAAATTTACCTCTTGGAAGGAAGGACGCATGCGCTAATAATTGAGTGCTGCGCATGCTAACACATATCTGTCAGTACTGTCACGTCATACATAATGTCATATTGTGCCCGTTGATTAAATTGTTCGCATATGTCAACTAATAATTATACAATATAATAAGCTTGAACGGCTGAAATGATTTTCCCTTCTAATATTAAAAATGCGAAAATGTTTATAGATATAATATTGAACATGTATTAGAACATGGCTTTGACAATTTGACTGTATGCAAGGTGATGTTATTCCTCTTATTTATTACCTTTCGAGTGCTTTCGGTAGATAACGCTAGATAATGACATGGATACTGACCGAGTTACTTTGTACCCTACCCTATAGTTTCTGAAGTCCTTAAAATAATCTTAAAATCATAGGCGGACATTTGTCGACCAAATTGGAGACATCCTAAGAAACGGAAACGTCCGAAATACCCGAAACCGGCGAGCATGTATGAAAAGAGTAATGAGTGTAGAGGAAGCGCGTGAGGTTTGTAAGGATAGGAGCAAGTGGCGTTCTGTTGTCTCTGCCTAACCCGACGGGAAAAAGGCGTGAGTATATGTATGTATGTTAAAATAATCAGGCGTGTCTTCACACAACTTGAGACTGAAAGTAGATTTGTGTTACCCCGAATTTAACGCGCGCGAAGCGGCGGGCAAAAGCTAGTAAAATATAATAATTACAACGATTTTAATTAATCTACCTACTTCTATATTATTTATCATATTAGTTCTATCCTGACTGATCAAAGACGTCTTGCCTTGTAGTCCGCTACATAATATTCTACCATAAAATATAATATTCTTTCACATTCACACAACATTATCTGGTCCCAAACTAAGCATATCTTGTACGGCGAGTACTAGACAATCGATAAACATGCATATATACTTTTCTGTAAATATATTACATATTATACATAGTACCATCCAGAGCAAGACAAACATCCATATTCATGCACACAAATGTTTGACTTGAGCGGGAATCAATCCCGCAAGCTTCGGCGTGGCAGTTGGATTACCTACAACTCTTAAAAATTCGAGCAGTGTCCAACGTTAGCGATAGCAAGCAACGTGATATGATGCGACGCACACATATTTGCAAAGCCTGCCGCATTAGCCAATCTGGTATAATTCGTACAATACATAATCTAAGTGACAGTTTCTTAGCATCGCATCGCAACGCATCGCTCATTAGTTTATGAATACATTTTATCAATAGATTTTATGGCTAAAACGAACAATTAAACACGTGATTTTTTAGTACTGTCTGTCTGGCAAGTCTTTGCAAAGCACTGTCCGGCGTCAACAGCAAAAACTACAATTTCAATATTTTAGTTGTTTACTTCTACGGCTTAAATATATCGACACATACTAAAGTTAGACATTTGACCAAAAATATTTATCGATAAATCATCACTGTTACGAACAACACTCGGTTTCCTAACTCTATGTTTTGTCTACTGTTTGCCTACCACGAGGCTGCTATAAGAGAGGGCTGCTAAACCTATCGACAGCTCTTTCTATCATACTGCATGTGCCATTAGAAAGAAGATATCAATCATAGCAACCGCTGTTGTTATTTAGTGTTACTTCTATACCTTAGGTTATATTTCTTTGTTATGACAAAAATTGTGAAGGATGTTGCCGCTATCATATCTGAACCATTGAGCTACATCTATAATCTATGCATAGAACACGGTATCTATCCGGATAAACTAAAAATATCGGTTATAAAACCTGTGTATAAAAAAGGTGATAAAACAAATGTGAATAATTATAGGCCAATAGCACTTATATCTGTCTTTGCGAAGATTAAAGAAGATTTAGCAAGGCGTTCGATTTTGTAGATCACTCGATACTTATTGACAAATTAGAAAAATATGGAATAAGAGGTATAGCTTCGCAATGGTTCCAATCATATTTGAGTAATAGAATGCAGTTTACAAGAGTGACAAAATTTAATAATTCTACTAATTCAATAGAAAATTACGATTCGGAACAACTTGTAAACTACTCTGGCGTCCCACAAGGAAGCATATTGGGACCTTTATTGTTCCTTGTCTATATTAACGACCTCCCACGTGCGGTATCACACAACTCTGTCTTATTTGCTGACGACACCACTGTTATAATAAAATGTAAAAATATAGATTATTATGAGTCTGAAGTAAATGAAACACTTCTACAAATTATTAAATGGCTAGATGTAAATAAATTAAGGATAAATATTAAAAAGACAAAAATTATGCACTTTAGAACCTTCAAAAGTAATCAGTTAAAATTAAATATTAAATACAACAATAATAAAATAGAACTAATAGAAAGCACAAAATTCTTGGGAATAACACTAGACGCTCATTTTACATAGAGAGGTCATGTCGATAGCATTTGCAACAATATCAATAGATTCGTCTTTGCTCTGCGTAAACTTAAAGATATAACATCAAGACGTACCTCCTTAGTGGTATATCATGCCTATGTTTGTTCGATTATACGATATGGCATAGTGGTCTGGGGTAACTCTACTGACCTTATGAGGGTCTTCATAGCGCAAAAAAAATGCATCCGTTCAATTTATGGAATAAGATGGCATGAGTCCTGTAAGCCTATATTTAAGTCGGAGAAATTACTTACTGTCCCTTGTATTTATATATATGAAGTTGCAAAATTTGTCAAAGGTCATCCGTACCTCTTCGAATGCAACAACAACAAAAGTAAGCGTAAAGTAACTCAAATTCATCTCAAAATGCCAGTACCAAAATTGGAACTTTTTAGACGCAGTTGTGCTTACATGGCACCTTTAATTTTTAACTCTTTGCCAAAACATATTGCTGATTTGCCATATGGTAAATTCTGTCGAGCTTTGTGGCATTGGCTGATAGAGGAAAGCTTTTATACTATTAAAGATTTTCTTAAAAAGAGCTCCTTTCGTTTTTTCTATTATGGAAATGCATTGTAATACACTTAATATTATCATTAAACTTAGTAAGTTATTAATTTATTTGTAACTCAATGTTTAAATTTGCACACCTTTAAAGAAGGTGAAATATATCGTGATCTTATATTGTATTTTAACATCTTATGTACCATATTTCTTGCAAATAAATAAATGAATGAATGAATGAAAAAAAAATGAATGAATGAAGAAATTTATACATCTGAACCTGGAATATCTCAATTTGGTGTCCCACAAGGGAGTATTTTGGGCCCCTTGTTCTTTCTAGTATATATAAATGACATGCCTTCAATAATAAAACATGACATCACACTATTTGCTGATGATAGCACGGTACTATTCAATAATGACAATACAATTAATTTAGAACATGACATCAATCAATCCTTATTAACAATTATAGACTGGCTTAATATGAATAATTTAATGATCAACATCGACAAAACAAAAATAATGAATTTTAAAATACGTTCAAATCGCACGCCTCCCTTAAAAATCCGATATATTGATAGTGACATAGAAGAAACTGAAGTAACAAAATTTTTAGTACATATCGATAACAAAATCAATTGGAAATCACATGTTGACTTTGTGTGTAAAAGATTAAGCCAGTTTTCGTATGCCCTAAATCGGTTAAGAAAAATATCTAATAAAGAAACACTTTTGACAGCATACCATGGCTACGTCAGTTCAACACTAAGGTTCGGTGTAATATTTTGGGGCAATAGTACAGATAAAAGCCGGGCATTTATAGCACAAAAACGCTGTATACGAGCTATGTTTAATCAGCACCAAACCGACTTGTGTGTATAGTACACATTTTAAAGAACTAAAAATATTGCCTTTGCCAAGTCTATACATCTTGGAGGTTGCTCTATTTGTAAAAAATAATTCCAAGCTATTCAACTTTCGAAAACGTGTAAGACATGAGGATAAACTATACGTAGTCGCTTCCAAGACACATTTTATGCACGAAAGTATATTCTGCACAGCTCCACGCATATTCAACAATATTCCGAAAGATATTAGAATGATAACAAACATAAATACATTTAAAAATAAACTACATGAATTGCTAATAAACAAATGTTATTATGCAGTAACAGAGTACCTATCTGACAAATCTCTACTCAGTTACTCTGTGCCTCAGTCATGATGTGTTCAGTATTATCTACTTTTACATGAATTTAATTATTAATTGTTATTACTATTGCCTGTATACAATTTTGTGAAACATTTATCCGTATTTTAAAATGCATGTACCTACGCCATTGATTGCAACCATTGTATGCCCAATGGGCGGGACATAGCTGAACTAGAATTATTGAAACTATAACATCTGTATTATGTACCAACCTATGATCCACAATAAAGATAATTATTATTATTATGTTTCTCTTTTTCACGGCTATTCTTATAACATTTGGTGTTAGAAGAATAACCGGTCCTTTGGGAGGCCTACACGGGGATATGGATCCAACGTGCAGAGGCCCGTAGAGAGTTTTAATCTAAAATAGGATGTGACACATGCCGTGGAGCTTCCACAACTGCACTACTGAGTACAGCTATGGACTAGCCGCATCACGTGTAGGGCTATTGTTTTAATTGGATCTAATGAATACGGGTTATGGGGATGAGTGTTTAGTGAACTGGTACTTAATGCTATGGATAAAAAACGGCACCTGCCAGTGATACTCCTATAGCATCCGTCCGCGTGGCAGGTGGTGACTCGCCAACTCACTAGATGGGCCCTCTCTAAACAGCCGCCCAAAGCAAACAAACTCTGCCTTAAAGGCAGCCAGAGGGCAACACCGGTGCGAGTGGCTAGGGGTGTCGAGCGGTGCGGCACCGGTTTCGCCATCGCGGGCCTCGTGACAACGGAGGCCCGGAGCGGGTTTTCCCGTAGTTACGCCCTTGAGAATGACACTTCCATCCCCGAGCTAATAGCTCTTGCGACTTCCCTCTGGCCAGCCGACCAAGGCAAGCCAGAGTTGAGAGTCCTGCGGGCACTCTTGCAAATCTACTCCGGCCAGCCAACAAAGGCAAGCCGGAGACGAGGCCCTGACCGACTCTCTGAAGCATTCGGGACCGCAGTGTCGCCACACACATTCAGCTCGCCACAAAGCTGCCCTGCGGTTGTAAGCTTTCTTTTCATCTTGTAATACATATTTGTTTATATTACACGATGAAGGTGATGTTTGAAAGCTGTTACTCTGCCCTCTGAGATTGCGTTAGTCTCATGATGAGATAACGGCTGCCCCAGAGGGGTTTTATTATTATTATGTCTCTTTTTCACGGCTATTCTTCTAACATTGTGTTAGAAGAATAACCGGTCCTTTGGGAGGCTTACACGGGGATATGGATCCATCGTGCAGAGGCCCGTAGATAACTTAAATCTATGTAAAATGGGATGGGACACATGCCGCGGAGCCTCCACAACTGCACTACTGAGTACAGCTATGGACTAGCCGCAGCACGTGTAGGACTATTGTAATGATGTGGAGCCTATAATTTAATTGGATTATGGGGATGGGTGTTGAATGGACTGAAAATAAGACTATGGATAATAAACGGCACCTGCCAGTGATACTCCTATAGCATCCGTCCGCATGGCAGGTGGTGACTCGCCAACTCACTAGATGGGCCCTCTCTAAACAGCCGCCCAAAGCAAACAAACTCTGCCATAAAGGCAGCCAGAGGGCAACACCGGTGCGAGTGGCTAGGGGTGTCGAGCGGTGCGGCACCGGTTTCGCCATCGCGGGCCTCGTGACAACGGAGGCCCGGAGCGGGTTTCCCCGTAGTTACGCCCTTGAGAATGACACTTCTACCCCCAAGCTAATAGCTCTTGCGGCTTCCCTCTGGCCGGCCGACCAAGGCAAGCCAGAGTTGAGAGTCCTGCGGGCACTCTTGGAAATCCACTCCGGCCAGCCAATAAAGGCAAGCCGGAGACGAGGCCCTGACCGACTCTCTGAAGCATTCGGGACCGCAGTGTTGCCACACACATTCAGCTCGCCACAAAGCTGCCCTGCGGTTGTAAGCTTTCTTTTCATCTTGTAATACATTTTTTGTTTATATTACACGATGATGGTGATGTTTGAAAGCTGTTACTCTGCCCTCTGAGATTGCGTTAGTCTCATGATGAGATAACGGCTGCCCCAGAGGGTTTTATTTTTATTATTATTATGTTTCTCTTCTTTACGGCTATTCTTCTAACATTTGGTGTTAGAAGAATAACCGGTCCTTTGGGAGGCTTACACGGGGATATGGATCCAACGTGCAGAGGCCCGTAGAGAGTTTTAATCTAAAATGGGATGGGACACATGACACGGAGCCTCCACAATTGCACTATTGAGTACAGCTATGGACTAGCCGCATCACGTATAGGGCTATTGTTTATAGTGGATCTAATGAATACGGGTTATGGGGATGGGTGTTTAGTACTTTATTATTATTATTATTATTAAAATAATGTTCCTAGTCGATTTGGGAAAACTATTAATATTGTGGACTGTAGGATTTTGGTTCTTATCGACTAGGAAGTGAGGAAGTGAAAAGGTGTTGTAGTTAGGAGCCTCTTACCTTGCTCGGCAGTCATTTCCCTTGCAAATGGCGGCCGCTTGGTTTTTTTTGGGAATCCTGAAGCTGCTTGAATCACTCCACTACACAAATCACTTTCACTCGCGAGCGGGTTTGTTAGGTTTTTTGTTATAAGCGGTAATAACTATATATGGCGGTGCGGATTGCGGTATATGACGGACATGAGATCGGCGCGTCTCGAATCTTCCATTCTTTCTTCGTCACCGTTGAGCAGGGCAGCCAATAGCGAGGCGTTTTGGGAGGGGATTCATGAAAAGGATCGCTCATATTGGCCGAGAAGCGACGAACCATTGACGTTGACATAATTAACTAGCAATGGAAAGGATAGATGGCGCTACCATATCCCCCCGGCCCTAAAGGGTTGCCTTTAAAAAATAAATAAAATTGAACTTAGCTATGTTGGGTGTACTACCGCATAACCCATCAATAGGCTAAGACAGCGATATGACAATAAAATTAATCTAAAGTAACTTTAGCGAAAACTACAAACGCAATAACAGCGAAAACTACAAACTAAATACTTAAACTAAGAGGTAGATCCAACTTTAGGCTAGATCTCACTGAGTTGGAAGCGGACAGAGACGTACAACAGGGCGCACGTAGCTCCCCTTCGCGGTTTTCACGGTAACAACGCGGGTTGTACCGTCCTTGGAAGTATGCAGTTTCTCTACGATGGCTAACGGCCATGAAAGCGGCGGAGCATTATCATGTATTATGACGACCAACGTACCCTCCTGTATAGGGTATGCAGGACTATTCCACTTGGATCTAGCCTGAAGCTGGTGTAGATATTCCGCACGCCAGTGCCGCCAGAACGACTGCACGAGTTTATCCAGCAGAGTATGTCTCTGGAGCAAGCTTGAAGAGTCTGCTTCAGGAGCCGGAAATGACGATAATGGCACTGTTTTCAGAAAATGTGCAGGGCTTAACGCGGATGGTTCTGCAGGGTCACTACTCAATGCCGTGAGCGGACGCGAGTTGATCAGTGCCTCAACTTGTGCAAGGACAGTTAAAAGCTCTTCGTAAGAGAGGATCCGTTGGCCTATAACTTTGAAGAGATGCGTTTTAATTACTTTGACCATGCTTTCCCAACATCCACTGAAATGTGGAGATGCTGGCGGAATAAATTTCCAGTCAATATGATTTATGGAAAGTTCCTCCTGAAGACGAGTACGAAATTCTTCCTTGAGAAACTTATAAAGGTCGCGTAAATAACAGCTTGCGCCAACGAAACAAGTGCCGTTATCCGTGTACAACCACTGTATAGGGCCGCGCCGTGAGAGAAATCGTTTAAGGGCTGCAAGGAACGACACCGTGCTTAAATCTGTCGCAACTTCAATATGCGTAGCGCGCGTCGTTAAGCATGTAAAAATACATAGCCAGGCTTTACGGCTTTTAACACCTCGACCACGCACTGGCGTATACTGCAGTGGTCCTGCGTAATCACAACCGGTGTGTGTAAACGCTTTATCAACCTGGTTGACGCGCTGGCTAGGGAGATCTGCCATAGGAGGGAAAGTCGGACGCGGACGAAATTTGAAACAGACGTTACATTTATGTCTTCTGTGACGAATTATTTGTCGAGCGGCTAAATTCCAATACTTATGCCTAAGTAAGGACATAAGCAACTCTGGACCAGCATGGAGGTGCTTCTTGTGATAAAAATCAACAAGTAGGTCGACAACATGATCATGTCGCGGCTGAATGCAAGGATGTTTGTAGTTATAAGGTTCATCCGAATTTGACAGACGACCCCCAACGCGTATGACGCCGTGTTCATCGAGAAACGGCTTAAGTCTAAGGATAGCGGGAGAACTGTAACGGTTCTCGGTACCCGCGACGTGATTGAAACAAGTAGCGGGAACAAGTTCAATCAATTTACTAACGCGGATGGCGACAAAAGTCTGCCAGCGATGAGGAGAAGAATTAATGCAAGCGAGCACTACTTTGCAGTCGGAAAATGCGTATATTTTATTAATAGGGTAGTGGGGCAAAACTGTGTCTTGAACCTTGCGGAGCAACTGAGACAACAGAAGAGCCGCGCACAACTCCAGTCTCGCAACAGAAATGGTTTTAACGGGCGAGACCTTAGACTTGGCACAAACTAACTGCACCGAGTAGTTAGAACCAATGCGGACTTGCAGATATACGACTCCGACGTAAGCACGCTCACTGGCGTCAGCGAAACCTATTAAGTTGATGGTACATCCATCTACCAACCCAAGATGACGTGGAATAGTAATTTGATTGAGCGCGGTAAGCTCAATACAAAACTGGCCCCAAGCGGCGACAATATGGTCAGGGGGTGTTTCATTCCACTCACACTTCGATAGCCAAAGCTCTTTGATCAAGAGCTTGGCGTACAAAATTGTGGGAGCCACAAAACCCATTATGTCCCATAGTCGAGCCACTGTGGACAGCATAGTACGTTTGGTGCACTTATCATCTGGTGGTGAGACGTCAAACCGAAAACTATCGCAGGATTTGTCCCAGCGTAAACCGAGAACTTTATGCGGTACAGACTTCTCAAACTCAATGTCTGGGGAAGCTTTATGAGAATCTGGTATACGTGCGAGAACCTCCTTAGAGTTGCTTGTCCATTTGACAAGATCAAACTGGCCTCGCTTGAAAAGCTGAATAAGCTCTTCACAAAGCGAAATTGCTAGCGGAGCGGATATGACACTACAGGCATTGTCATCCATATACAAAGCGGAAGTAGCAACAGCTGCTGCGGCGGGAAAGTGATCGCCTTCATCAGCGATCAACTGGCGAACAACTCGTAACGCGTGATATGGGCTAGACTTGAGTCCAAAACAAACACGATTGAACTGATACACTGATAAAGGTTCCTTATTGTTAAAACGATTAAAAATCCGTTGAAATCTACGGTCAGACTCGCAAACGCCGATATTGAGGAGCATTTGGCGGCCATCAGCTGACAGAGCGATTTGGAAAGGACGAAACTTTATTATGATGTTAAATAAATCACCCTGTAGATTAGGGCCGGCATGCAAAATGTCATTGATCGACTGACCCGAAGTAGTCTTACAACTAGCATCTAAAACCACACGAAGTTTAGTAGAGGTTTTATCTTCGTGAACTACGCCGTGATGCGGGATATAATATGAGGGAAGAGAATTGCCCTCGTCGTTTACAACTACACTCAAAAAACCTTTATCTATGTAGTCACGAATGACGTCATTATAGGCGCTGCGTAACTTAAGTGATGCATCAAGTTTACATTCCAAACAATGGAAACGTCTAAGCGCAGCAGCGTACGAGTCGCCTAACGAATAAGGGTCACCATAGAATGGCAACGCCGTCACTGTCAACTGTCGTCACGAACAGTGGTAGCGCGGAAATGTTCTTCACACTCGAGATCCTTACGGCTCATCGAGGGCGGTGCGATAATCTCTTCGAGCTCCCAAAATCGCTTGAGAAGAGAATCAATATTATTTTCTTGAAGAACAGAACAACAACAAGACGTAATATAATGAGAAGTATGTAACGTAGGTACGGTACCCATAATCACATACCCAAATACCGTCTCAATAGCGGGCGGTAAGTTATATTGCTCACTACGTACCACTTTAGTTAGTAGCAAATGCGGAAATATTGCAGCTCCGATCAAAACATCAATGTCTGCCGTATTCGCAAACTCCGAGTCTGCCAGCGGCAATGACTCGAGGTGAGTGAGTAATGCTACGTCTACATTAGCGTTCGGCAATGCGTCCGTGATACGCTCCACGATAAGCGAAAAAATATTAAAATTAATATTCCTATCAAAACGCGAATGTATTTTAACATCTACGGAACCCTTGCAATGTTTTTCTGACCCGCCGATTCCTTTGACCACTGAACTAGTATTTCTAAAGTTATTCCACAATCCGAGGCGTTTCAAACATTCCAATGTTATTAAATTGTTCTGAGACGCGCTATCAAGTAGACAACGTACCATGTGCGGCGACCCATTAACATCATAAACGATAACTTGCGCTGTCGCTAACAGTACCGTCTTAGCCGCCGTACACTGCGCGGATCATTATAGATGCGCGAGTGCCGTCCTCGCGTGCGCGTCGCCCGCGCGATGGATGTCGTACACAACGATATTTCATTCTGAATCGTGGGAGGCGCAGTTATCGTAGCCTGCACCTGCGACGTAAGTGTGTCAAGGTTAGCGGCTTGGCTTGACAACGGACTACTTTTATCAAAGTGCAACAATGAGTGGTGTCGTTGATTACATGAACGACATCTTGTCTTACTAGAACAATCATTAGTTTTATGCTTTATACTTAAGCAATTAATGCAAGCTCTGTTGTCCTTTACGCACTTGAAACGAGCATTTGAATTTAGACCATTGAAGCCGGGACACTTATAGAAATGGTCGTGCACTATATTATTGCACAGACACTTCTGTGAATTATTACTATTAGATTCCGAGCATTTTACGTAAGATTGTGGATTAGGGACCGAGTTAATACTATTTCGCGATTTATTCAACCTTTGTTTGTTGCTGTTAGTGTTAGACGGGCCAGGTGAACCAGACTGCGTATTATGAAATATTCGACACTGATCTTTGATGAACGAAATAAAACTATCTAGTGTAGAAATTTTATTATTGCGTTCCGTCATCTCGAATGCGCGAGTTATATCAGTGTCAAACTTTTTTAAAGCGAGTTGAAGCAACATAAAGTCGGAAAGATCTTCTAATTTTAAATTCCTAAGAGAATTAACCGCGGTCACGAAGTTATCAATAAACAGCTGGAAATTCGAGACAGATGCGTTGCCGGACAGTTTGAGATTTAAAGCTTGGTCAAAGTATGTAGACGCTAGGACGCGCGTGTCCTGATATCTGTCAAGTAGTGACTGAAATATGACCTGATAATTCGCAGCACTGGGTGTGACACCTGCAAATACGGACTGGGCCTTCGGTGACAGTTTACCTATTAAATAGTACAACCTGTCAGCATCTGTCAGAGAACTATTATCGTGTACTGTAGACTTAAAACTCCAATAGAATAATGGCCCGTTTCGTATAACGCCATCAAACGACCCAATCTCGATTGGCGGTAACCTCGGCGTGCGAGCCGCGGAAACGGGCTGTGCCGAATATTTACCCTCCAATTGCGATTGTATACGCTTAATAATACAATAAAGATCTTCGAATGAGGTGTACGCCTGATAATTCGGTATTTCATCAGGATTAGTAGAAAGCAATCTTGCGTTATAATCGTCTAACAACTTATGAAAATCTGTTCGAATACTATCTACTGACATACAATAGCTGAGAAATTACTTCCTATTACTATCAGAAACGGCTGCGGTCTTTGAACGCTCATAAATGTTTTGAATACTATAATAAAATATTGCGTTTTGCTTCTAAGATTGTCATCTCTTTGTCTTCCGACACGCGTGACTTCTTTTGTTGTGACATGCTTACGTAAGTATAAGCTAATGAGACCGAAACAAAATAAGAATATCTAAAGTACCTATTATTTTACCTTAGTACCTAGGCAACACTTTAAAGCGGTGGAATTAAAAGTTGCTTGAAATATGAGATTTACAAGACGACTATGATAGTTCCAGAAATAATAATTGGGTAAGTAGGTAGCTACATAAAAGTATATTACCTACTGATGCGTGCGAAAACAACCATGTGACGGTTATGTGAATGGACTAGGAGTATAGCTAGGTGCTATAACTGCCTAGGTATATAGATATAACGAGGTATTACGTATAAAACGTAAATGAATCCGGCTCGAAGGAACAAAAAAATGTTTCGGCGAACCGAAACTGAATGTTCCTAGTCGATTTGGAAAAACTATTAATATTGTGGACTGTAGGATTTTCCGTAAACTGTAGTTTAATTTCAATGTAGGATTTTGGTTCTTATCGACTAGGAAGTGAGGAAGTGAAAAGGTGTTGTAGTTAGGAGCCTCTTACCTTGCTCGGCAGTCCTTTTCCTTGCAAATGGCGGCCGCTTGGTTTCTTCGGGAATCCTGAAGCTGCTTGAATCACTCCACTACACAAATCACTTTCACTCGCGAGCGGGTTTGTTATGTTTTTTGGTATAAGCGGTAATAATTATATATGGCGGTTCGGATTGCGGTATACGACGGACATGAGATCGGCGCGTC
The DNA here is from genome assembly GCA_944739405.2 of Euclidia mi. Classification (NCBI taxonomy): domain Eukaryota; kingdom Metazoa; phylum Arthropoda; class Insecta; order Lepidoptera; family Erebidae; genus Euclidia; species Euclidia mi. The sequence continues at coordinate 68,220,549 of OX123192.2, forward strand.
TCGAATCTTCCATTCTTTCTTCGTCGCCGTTGAGCAGGGCAGCCAATAGCGAGGCGTTTTGGGAGGGGATTCATGAAAAGGATCGCTCGTATTGGCCGAGCAGCGATGAACCATTGACGTTGACATAATTAACTAGCAATGGAAAGGATAGATGGCGCTACCAAATATTATACGGCTAAATTCAAAATCATGATAGAACTGTTATAAAAGAAAAATCACTAGGGTTATATAATTTGTTGGCATAAATTGTCTAAATTGTATCTTACACGTCAGTTGACTGTGTTCAATTTGGGAGTACTAGGACTACCTCTATGTATATTATCCAATCTCTTTGTACAAAATACTTCCGCGATTTGATGTCAATCTGACATCTGTCATTTGATAATTCAAACGTATCTACCTACATTGTTTAACTTTCATACTATAACTTTCCTTTTACCTACATACATTGTTCATTCTTAACAAAAAATTCAAACACTTCTTCTTTTTCCATCTTTCCTGAGTAAATATAGAATCATTTATAGACTCTGTTACTTACGCCAAATTTTTTGATATATTTTTTATTACTGTACGCTTCAATATAATTTCAGGCATTTGGATGTATGGAGATCTGCCATTGTCCTTTGTGTTAAACTCGTATTATTTAACGAACAAAATATTCTGCCTACTGAAAAAATATTCTGACTATATGTATTGGTAATCTGAGAGCGTGATAAGCTTTTAATAATAAATAGTTATTTTATTTACTGGTAGCTGGCATCTTCCAACAAAATTGTATTAACCGTCGAACCATTTCTTGCTTGAACTGTATGCAGTCTTCACAATCCAGTAACGAGAGCCCGGATCCGAAGTCAAAAAACATTGGACTAGTCCTTTGAAAAAGCCCTAATGCTCCTACCCACCACCCCTTCCACCCCCCTTGGGTGAAAAACGTCCCAACTGTTCGAATGTCAAAGGCGATTCGGTTAACCGTATTTCACCCGGGTAAAAGAAACATGGGGTCGAAATGACCAGGGACCCAGCAGGTAAACGACACGCTCCTCGCGGGATTTAACCCGCCTCCTCATTGGTGTGTGGTCTAAGACATAAGCGGAAAATAATTTTAAAAGTTCCGTGTGGTGATGGATTTAGAATAGTGTCACTACCCCATATCATTCCGTGGGGGTCATAAGAGGCGACTGAGAAAAGTACTAAAAGCAAATAATATCTGACTGTAGAGACGGAAAACTCGATATCAACCCTATACCATCCCGTCTGGCTCGTATGGCATAGTAGGCCAAATCCTCTTATTGCCTAAAAATGTTATTGTGGTGCAAAATAGGAGAGGCTTGATTTCTATCCTGTTTTTCCAGCACGGAATGCGACTACACGAATCCATGCAAGTGGCCATTTCGCCGCTTTAATTAAGTTAGTTTAGTTCTTCAAATTAGGAGGATTGTTGCATTTTCTTTTCACTTCTGATGTTTGCGGACGACACCGTCCTTCTCTTCCACGGAAAAACTTGGGACAGTGTGTTCACGGTAGCAGAAAGTGGTCTAGCTAAAGTCACCCAATGGCTCGAAAACAACCTGTTATCCCTCAACACATCTAAAACCAAATTTATATGTTTTAGCAAGACTCACCTGACCAACCCAAAGCCTAATGTCCAGTTAAAGATACATGTGTTTCCATGCAATCGCGGCGGCTCTAATCGGAATAACTGTACTTGCTCCACGTTGGCTCGGGCGACCTCTATTAAATACCTGGGGATAATAATAGATGACAGACTCGACTGGAACTCCCACGCAGTGGCCGTGGCTGCTAGGATTAGAACAATGATTTACATATTTAAAAACCTTCGCAATGTAGCAACAAACACAGTTCTAATTCCAACCTATCGAGCATTGTGTGAGTGTCTAGTAAGATACTGCATTTGTGGATGGGGAGGCGCATGCAAATCCAACCTAATTATAATGAAAAGGGCATAACGTGCGGTATTAAAGGTCTTGCTAAAATTGCCTTATCGACACCCAACAACTGATGTCTATATAAATGCAAAAGTTCTTTCAGTAAGGAAACTTTTTATTTTGGAAATGCTTAGTAGATACCATAGGAGAAACATACTAACGCTTTTGGATATCAATAAGCGTTTAAAACGATGCCCTGTAACGCATGTTAGCACTGTTCATGCCCAACGTCACTTTGATGTTCTTGCTCCCCTTATATACAACAAATTCATGAAGTTACATAAAACTTGTAAACGCTTGACTAACTATCAATTCAAAAAGTTATTGATGGAATGGCTAAAAGAACTAACTTATGATGATGTTGCAAATATGATCATGAATAAATAGAGCTTAAAACTGCACATATAATTACACAAACACACGCGCACACACATATACACTCCACTATCATACATGCACAGACACACACGCGCGCACACTAGGCATGGGCGTTTTCGGATTTTTACGCAAAGCGATAAAAAGCCTATTTCAGATTTTGAGATCGATTTCAAAAACCGATTTTAGAAATCGTTTTCAGTAGCGGATGTTGCGTAGCGTACGACAGACGTAAAAAATCGAAATCTGCAATTCATAAAACCGCCAAAATCCAAAAACGATTCGCTCGTTGCAAAGCACAATTCGCTTCATCTCTTTCGCTCTTTCAACGGATTTAGAAAGAAAAGGAAATGAAATTCGCTCTCTCTCATTCTAACTAACTAGTCGTTTGGTAGTGTGAAAGAGAACGAATGATTATGAAAACTATCGGTAACGTAAGCTTTAGATTTACTTTGTAGTTTGGTTGCGCTTGCACCGTTTGGTTCGGATTTATGTAGTTTGCGTTATCGTGGTATAGTTTTACGTTTTCTAAAATCGTTTGTTTTCACATTGGAATATCGATACGATACGATTTCTGTCTGCAATCGGATTTCAGATTCGTTTTGATATATCGGTCTCATGCCTAGCGCACACTCTTTGTAATTATGATTTTTAGTATTAAGTAAACCCTTCTTTTTGTTCATTTTACGACATAAATAACTGTTTGTAAATGTAGCGAAGACACTTGTCCCTGAAATACAGTACTCACTAGTTTGGGGGCCAGATTATGTACATAAATTTGTGTCAATAAAGAATTTTTATTTTTTATTTTTTTATTTTCCCCTGTTATGCTACATTTTGAATGTATCACCCACGCATCGCATTTTTCTATCTGAACGTAGTTGATAGAGACGTAGAGAGTCTGTCTCTATGACGTAACAGTGTACCTAATAAACGCCGCTTGCAAAATATTTCAGACGTTTATTCCATGAAAATCGCTTCAGTGTACTTTTTACACCAAAATTTTACACACGTTAGAAATTCAGAGAAAATTATTAAGGAGTCGTACAGTTAGACAGATTTTTTTCTGACCCGTGCAATAAAATACCCCGTCTTTGGTTCGACGTAACGAGTAATGTCGTGGATATTCGTCTGGAAATCAAACCCTAACTGAGTGTTATTGGATCACAGCGTTTGTCCCTTAGAGGATGATGTTTGTACTAGATTTTTCAGAAGTTCCCCGCAATAGATATATATTATTGGAACCGCATATTTTATATTCGATACTTGCCTATGCATGCTGTATCAGGGACACGATGCTAAAAATGGATAGGTATGTTATGTCAGGACGTAATGATTTCTTTAATATTGATGTATTTAAAGAATTAGGATATGTATTGCCAAAGTAAAAATTCAGCCTAATTCGCAATTAATTAACCGTATGTGAGAAAAAGATAAAAAAAACAGTAGGTTCATTTATATTATTCAGAACCTCATCCTCAAAGCAATCACTTAATCTGCACATCATCATCATCATCGGCCTTTAACAGTCCACTGCTGGACTTGGCCTCTCCTCTGAAAAGAGGAATTGGCCTGCTATACCACGCTGGCCAAACGGGTTGGTATAGGGTTTGTTTGTACCAAGTTTTACTTCTCTTACAGTGCTGTTCTCTGCATAATATGCTCCCTCTGTCGGCTCTTACGACACCCATGGAATGATATGGAGTGGTCACATTCCGTATTCTTAATCCGTCACCACATGGAACTTGATCCGCACAAAATGCGCAAATACGATATGGTTAAAACGAACATGGATTACAGATTTGTATCAGCTACTTTATTGCCACTTTTGAGATGTATATGACAGTAGCCTGTGTATTTTAGGTTGTACAAGTGATTCAACCCTTTATGTTACTGTGCTGCTATTTTTCACATGAATTTACTGATAAAAATTTAATGAAATTTGTTACACTGTTGCCTGTCCATTTTTTTGTCCCAGCAAATTGATTGACTTGCCCGGAGTGGAAACAATTTCATGCCCCGGCATGTTAAGTGCCGAAGCTTAAATGTATGTTTTCAAGTTTGTTATTTTCGTTTGAAGTAAATTATAAATCTAGTAACCGACTCTAACGTACTGCTACTGCTATTCATTACACTTTATAATGGACATACTAGTCTAGTTATCGGGTCATTGTCTCTTTATTAACATACTTATAAATATTCCTTTATTCTCCAAAATTTCGACTGGATTATAATATTAACAACCGTCACTGCCTTTAATATCGTTTCAAGAACTTTCAAATAATTAGTTTTCCTAATATAGCAAGTTGTTAGTTGTAGTTGTTTTCAACCAATTAATCTATCAGACTCGCCCTGTAAGTAAAAATAAACTAAAATTGATATTAGAAAATGTTATTGAAGAGAAAATTAATGCTTCGCTTCATATACAAGTTTGGCTACTATGCCTAACCACCCCAACTAATCTAAATACTTGTGCTAAATTAATAAATTCTAAGTTCAAAGTCAGTCACGGCTTCTATAATTACTTTTCTATACCGATATTATTAAGCTGAACAGTTTGTTTGTACGCTTGTTTGAACGCGCTTATCTCAGGATGTACTGGTCCGATTTGAATAATTCTTTTTGTGTTGTGTAGCTCATTTATCGAAGGGAAGGCTACAGGCCTTTAACATCTCGCTATTAGCCACGGATGCAGAGCAATAGCCCTAAATACCCTACCTAGCTCAGCTAGTTTCTCTTAGGACCTCTTTGTACTACCAATCATTGACCTCAACCTGAACAGGCATATGGGAATACAAACAAATATTTGTCCCACCTAGATATTTGATCCGTTAGCTGCCTATCTGATGTCCCGAGGGCTACTCGAACAATGTATAAGCTTTTTGAGTACCCTGCTTTTTTTGGGAAAAAAGGGACGTTGTGATTCTGAATAGGTATGTATATAAATATATTGCCTGATCATTTAAAACGGTTTGCTTTTAGAAAATATATGCTGACGTAGTTCAATTAATAAATCTAAATGCCGTTTTATGATATCCCTTTAGAAAAAGCCTTATTTTCTTTATATGACAATGAATAATTAAAGTCTAAAAATAATTTTATAATGAGACTGCTGTTCCCCGCGGTTTCACCCGCATCCTGAGGGAACTACTTTGCGTACCCGGTTAATTTATCCTAAGCCTAAGTTACTCCTTGGTACATTAGCTATCCGTCAGTGAACGTCCCGTCAAAATCGGTCTAGCCGTTCCAGAGATTAGCGAGAACAAATAGACAGACAGACAGACAAAAATTGTAAAAAAATGTCATTTCGGTATATGTATCGTGTATAAAAAGCGGTTATTTTGATATTACAAACAGACACTCCAATTTTATTTATATGTATAGATGTATAGATGGGCACATATTTTTGACTAGAGCAGCATTTTACTGTACTTGGACCATATTTCTGTTCGTTATTCTAAAAAGTATAAAATTATCTTCTTTATTGAAGTTCAATAGCATAGGTACAAACCTACAGAGTAGAGAGGACTGAGTGTTATATCGAATTGTAAACATTTAAGATCGTCAAAGCATTTCCTCGTCTATTTTATCCAGTAAAGAAGAATAAGAAGGAATCTAACGTATGATCTTGAAAATGTGGCTCCTCAGGCAAAATGGACATACGCTCTAAAATAATTCAAAACAAACCCGTAAATAGACATGCCGATTGACACATGACACCACAAGAAATCTCTAGACATAACTTTACTAAACGTACAATAATTTGCACAATAGCGATTAGCATATTACAAATTAAATATTTTTTCGAAATATTGTACGAAATCTAAGTCTAACCGCCTTTGCTCAAAGAAAATCCAAACCAATTATACCTACGTACAAAGGCAGTACACGACCTATGTATAGTTCCCCTAACAACTTGGACGTAGTTCCGCAATCACAGACGTATAAGTAGACCGAAGTATAACGAAGTTTCCAACTTGCTACTTCTAGTTATCTTGGCAAACTAATTAGTTGAGTTTACTGTTGACCATTGCATCTGAAATAGGAAAAAACAGTCGTATTGTTTACGTTACGTGAACGTTTTACTTGACTGTGGCAGCTGGCCAGATTGTTTGGTTCATTGTGTCTTTATTTAAGAAATTAGGGCGGTAGACGAGCTTCGGTCCACCTCCTATTAAGAAGCTAACTATAGAAACAGTAACTGATGAAGATTAGCCTGCCTGTCACAAATACCAATAAGGAAAGTATTTATGATTTTTCTGAAATGACTTTTTATTTATTTCTTTAAATGCGACTAACAACTAGATTCGAGAATCAATTATATTATTATAGTAATACGAATCTTAGGAGCTGAATGGAAAGGAAAATAGCGCTAGAAGAACGTTATAGCACAGTAGAACAACGTAATGCGACTATTTAATTGAAGGGTTGTGGTGGATGGAACCGCGAGCTAGTAATAAGTAAAGAAGAGGAAACGGAAAAGGATGCTTATCGAACGGTAGGTACCTACTTGTATTGACTATATTACTTTTCGTCAATATTCTGCTAGTGGTAAGTACAAACGGCTGCACGTCAAGCTTTGACCTTTGTATCGTTCTTATGGTGTAGGAAATAAGTATCAAATTCGTACTGCAACTGTTAAGGATGACTTGGCACTGTGTGTGCTTACCCAGTTAATACATTACGTACATTCGTGCTAAAAATAAACAAGGTTCCACAACTCGGAAAATTATAGTTAATAAGTTTATTTTTTAAATACAACTTTTAGTCTAAAACAACAAACAACTTGGCTAATTAGAGTTTTCAAAAAGATAACCGGCACTGCGGTAAACTTTATCGTAGCACGGTAAACTTTTAACTGTTGCTCTTGGACAAAACTTTATTAGATATAAATATTTAACCCACACTTATACCTACTGAAATATCTGGAGATAACTTCAGGGGCTTAGTAATGTGGTGTAATGAGTTTATAACACCTGCAGGCAGCTGTGCTTAATTTAAGGGTCTTTTGTTCTATTATCAGAATAAGGAAAATGTAAATACGGCGACGAGTATCATATTGCAAGTGGAGCCAGTGGGAGAAAGGGAAACCGTTAATAATACGTGACAAAACACTACGGTGAGGCACACCAACTCTTCATTGCCATAATTATGTATACTATATACAAAATGACATAATATGCTATATAGATAATACAAAATGGTGCCTTTACTTTTTATTTTGAGTGAGTATATAATATATCTTCCTTGATCTGAGGTTTAAGCGTACTTATTTGGAGTCTTCTTTTAAGTTTCACTAAACTTAAATTAAGCGTTCTGAATCTACTTGTTTTGCTTTGCCTAATATGCTACAGAAATCCTAAGAAAATTAAGAAAGAGAGAATAGGCGTACAAATACTAGGATGATGTATCTCTATGGATTTGACAAGCAAATAATAATACCGTGACAGACCGAGATAATGACATACAGAAATACATAAGAGTAAAAGAGACAAAGATAGCATTTTTTGTCTTTGTCAGAGTTTTCGTTTTTTTTGTTGGTCACAACTGAATATTGTGACCAACAAACGGTTGAGCTCACGATAATTTCCGCGAAAAATTGTGTTATTATTGTTATTAATTGTGAATCCTTAGTGAAAATATCATTGGTTCAGATTTATTATGGTGATTTGTTACATTTTATGCTAGTAGGAGAGTATTGGGGGGTCTGGATTGCCATCCAGACCCTCCAATACCCTCTATTCAAAACGATGATTACATTTCAGATTATCTATTAAGAAATGATGAATGTATTCTAATTTCTTATGCTTTTCCAAGTCTATTACCTCTATTCCATTCGAGTTGACACTTAAATTCGGAATGTTTCTATTCGAATTTAAGGGGCTGGATCGCAACCCAATACTCTCTATTTAAAGTGATTAATATATTTCAGATTATCTATTAAACATGATGAATGCATGTAACTTCCTTAGTATAGATAATATCAATTTGATTATTTTCGCATGGCAATTACAAAATCTCTTCCTTTCACAGCGTTCAAATAAAAACATTGAGGAGAATGTACAGCATGCTGCATCCAAGGATCGTCATAGATCTCCCAATCTTCTATAATCCCTCCACAAGAGAAACATGCCGCCTTATCATTTATCCTGTTGCCAAAATAAAAGAATCCAGCGTCAGCCATTTGCGTCACTAATATTTTCTTTGAATTAATCGTCCCCCAGTAATAATTAAAAGACAATTCACGCATTTTATACGTGTCATACATGCCATATCGAGGTTCGTAATCATTTTGAAACATGTTTTATGCACTTCCTTCCTTCCTTGTTCTTGATGCAGACAAATATGAACGTATAATGACATTACCATTGTGTTGTCAATGTCAAAGTAGGACGTGTGTTTTTCTCTAAAATTTTAATAATTATATTTTTCTTGTAAATAGCTACTTATTAGTCAAACCTAAAACCGCAGTGGACCGCCGCGTATGAATGTTACAAAAGTGAGCAAGTTCCATCTGTTTCTATAAACCCGTAGTTGTTAAAATATTTACAGCACAAGATGGCCTCTACATTCAATGTTTGTGCTGGGTGTCGCAAAACAATAGGAAGCAAACAATATTTGCAATGCTACCTATGCCGTCAGGGGTATGATCTTCTTTGTGCTAATATTGCTAGTAACCAGTACAACAAGATGACTATGGCCCTTAAAAAAGTGTGGACGTGTATTGAATGTAAAAGTAAACAACCAAAGATGGATAACACAAACACACCGGTTCGTTCAGGAAAACATGATATTATATCCGATCAGCCAATGAAGGACATAGAGGATGATGGTGCAATGCATATCGATGTTTCGGTGGATGACTATAGAAATATAAGCCAATCCGACATGAATGTTACAGTTCGAAAACAACATCCTAGCCAAAACGAGAGCCGAAAGAAACAATCTTGCAATGAGTCTAAATCACCTGACGGTTCATTTGCAAATACTTTGCGTGCTTGTGTTCGAGAAGAGCTCGAAGCTGTTCTAAGCGAGCGCCTACCTATTTTGATTAGCAATCTCGTAGCTGAACAAGTTAGTCTCATTGTAAACAATACTATGACAAGGCTAAGTGATAGAATATTGGATCTAAAAACAAGGTTGAAAATTATAGAAACGCAGCTTTACACAGAAACTGAACATCTAGAAGTGTCCCAAACTACAACTAGTAATCCGCCTGACAACGAAAAGCAGAGGCGCCGCATAACTGACAGGAAAACACAAGAATGCGCAGACAGCAACTCACATGGTACAATTCAAAGTAGTGGACCAATTGAGATAAACAAGAAGCAGTTGAACAATCAAGGCAGCGACATTGTCACAGGAACAGCTTTACCTGGTGTCACCCAACTGGAAGCCTCGGAGCGTTGGCGGCACATACACCTGTACTACGTGAAAGTTGGCACTACTGAAGATCAAGTTAAGACACATCTTCATACAATTTGCGGTAATGCTGAGTTCACAGTAGAAAGCCTTAAGGCACGGGGAAATTATGCTTCATTTAAGTTGGGCGTACCAGCTAAACTTTTTAACAATATCATGGACCCGAAAAACTGGCCTGAAGATATATGCATTAAGCCGTGGAAACAGAGATTTCGCAACAAAATATTTCGTGAATCAAAGTTGTCACAATAATGTAACTGCGGGTACCACCGGCCAAAGGGCGACGAAATACCATGTGCTAGACCTTTACTATCAGAACGTCAGAGGGTTGCGTACTAAGATTCCAACATTTTACCAAAACATATTAACATCGACAGATAACTTATTTGCAATCACAGAAACTAGTTTAAATGAATCGATACACGACGGAGAACTGGTCCCAAATGGGTACGTCGTCCTTCGATGTGATCGTGCTGATGGCCGCAAACATGGAGGAGTAATGTTAGTATGCAGGCCTTCGCGAAGTGTTGAGGTACGCCGAATACCAATGCCTGGCGCTGTCAACCTCGATAACCATCTGTTTGAAGTAGTATGCGCAACAGTATTTCGTAATAATAACTTTTTATTTTTGTGTATTGTAGCATATATACTACTATTGAGAGTGAGTATATGTTTATGTTTCACTTACTTGAACAGCTATGTGTTGAATACGATAACGTTATATTAGTTGCAGATTTAAACTTGTATTCTGCTAACAAAGATGTGCAATGTTATTATGAATACTTTACTACTTATTGCGGGTTTCGCCAGTGTAACAATATTTATAACTGTAACAATCGCAGCCTTGATGTAGTGTTGACCACATTTCCAAGAGAGAGCGTGGAGGTAACGCAGGCGAGTCAGTGTTTAACTACCATCGATCCACAGCACCCACCACTACGTGTAGGAGTGTTGGGCGCGCGGGCGTGCACTGAGCCACTAGCGCTGGTCGGCGCGCCAGATACACCCCTGCCTCACACCCCCTCCTACCCGCGATGGAATTTTTCTAAGGCAGATTTTTACTCGTTGTATACAGCGATTACTGATGCCGATTGGAGCGCACTATACGCAGCGAACAAAGCCAGCGAAGCCTATGGTATATTTTACGACATATTTTACAAATTGTTAGATGATAGCACTCCCAAGAAAAAGCATACAACCAGCCACTCTCAGTACCAATACCCAGAGTGGTATACGGCGGAAATTATAGGCGACATAAAGCAAAAGGTTTTCTGGCACAAGTCTTATAAAATCAGTAGATCGACACAACATTACGAAAGATTTTCTTATTATCGTTCTCAAGTCAAAAGTAAGATAACTATTGCCTATAAAAATTACCAAAGTCATATTGAGACGCAATTTGCAAAGGAGCCTAGATCTTTTTGGGCTTATGTAGGGAATAAACGGTCTAAAAGAAGTAAAACACAAATAGTTAAAAATGGGGTACCTCTTTTAGAAAATATGTGTGCCCAAGAATTCGCGGATTATTTCAGCTCGGTGTATGGACAGGAGGAGCCACGGCTAGATGCGGCGGCTGCGGCGCTCGCAGCACCCGAACGTGGTGCACGCGTGCATGTTGGCCAATTGTCTCTTAAGGACGTACATACAGCCCTTGCGCGTCTTAAGCCTAAGCGATCTGTGGGTCCAGATGGGGTTCCCCCGTACATTGTAAAAGATTGTAGAACATCTCTAGCAGATCCCCTTTGCCATTTGTTCAATCTTTGCCTAACGGAACGCGTCTACCCCGATGGGTGGAAAATAATTCGAGTAACCCCGGTTCCTAAAGGAGCCGCTAGCTCGGAGGTAAGTGGATACAGACCAGTAGCAGTACTATCCACATTCGCTAAGGTTTTTGAGTCGGCCTTATCTACATGCATCACATCACAGGTAATTACACAGTTTAGTGATGCACAGCACGGGTTTCGGGCAGGTCGTAGCACAAACTCGAACCTCATGTGTTTTATGAACCAAGCTGTCTCAACACTTGATTCAGATATTGGTTCACAGCTTGATATTGCCTATTTTGACTTCAAAAAGGCTTTTGATAGCGTGAATAATGACGTACTTTTGACAAAATTAGCGATGGTGGGTTTCACTCCTGACCTGTTGTCCTTTTTTGCGAGTTACCTCAGAGATCGTAAGCAATACGTCGAATATGGTGGTTATGTCTCAAGTCCCTACCGCACTCTATCAGGTGTTAGCCAAGGGAGTAATTTAGGCCCATTAGAATTTATTCTAATGATTAATGATCTGCCGGATGTAGTGCGGCATGCGAACTGCTTACTCTTTGCGGATGACTTGAAACTTTTCCTACGTGTTGTGGACGAGAACGATTGCAAAAGGTTGCAGAGTGACATCGATGCAATATTAGAATGGAGTCGAATGAACAAGTTGTTCTTCAATGTCACAAAGTGCAACGTCATGACTTGTACACGCGCGGTTTACTCTTTACACCATGACTATGTAATGGAGGGAACGGTCATCCCTCGTGTTACATCTGTAAGAGATTTAGGAGTTTTGATAACATATAATTTAATGTTCAAGGAGCATATCGTTAACATCTGTTCAAAAGCGTATAGAAATTTAGGTTTTGTAATGAGAGAAACCAGGAACTTTAAAAACATAGCAGTGGTAAAAGTTTTGTACAATGCTTTAGTGAGGAGCCAATTAGAGACGAGTGCTATGATCTGGAACCCCCATGAGGCCAAATATTGTCTCATGGTGGAAAAACTGCAAAATAAATTTACTCGATACTTGTATCATAAGCAATATGGAGTCTACCCATTCTATCCACTTATGTATCCAACCCTATTTGTCATAGGTATGGTTGGATATTATAAGTTAGAAGTTAGACGTGACGTAGCATTGGCAAAATACGTTTATGATGTTTTCAGAGGCAAAATTAATAACCCAACAATATTGGCTGCTTTGAGGTTGGTCGTGCCAAACACTAGGTTAAGAATTAGTGCAAGACAGAGGCTATTCGAGGTCCCAACAGCTCGCACTAATTTAGCCAAATATGCGCCACTTGCCAGAGCTATAAAGCTGATTAATAAAATTAGCTGTAAAATTGATATTTTTAATTGTACACTGGCGGAATTTGTAAATGTAGCTATTAAGGTACTTACAAAATTGTATTAGACAATTTTTTATTCATTATCTTGTTGTTTAATGTTGCTTGTTGTTCTTTATATTTTATCTTGTTGTTCTAATTTTGCTTTGTACATATGCTTATAATTATGTTTGTAACAATATCAATCGCATTGGGTGAAACCTGTTATGATTGTGTTGTCTTGAATAAATAAATAAATAAATAAATAAATAAACTTATAATGATTGGAAAGGGTTATTGTATTGGGTGGGGGGATAGAAATCTCGTAAAAGATACGTTTTAAACTAATTATAGAAATTAAACAAGAATATATTTATTTAAAAATTGTATTGTCATCGCACCATTTTTTTAAACACAATACATTCTTTAAAGCACATATAGAGTCATGATAAGTACAATTATACAAATGTTCACAATATTTATATTGATCGTACAAACTTATCAAACTAGAACAACCTTTATCTTCTAAATTAAAAATATTATTATTACTATTTTGTAAAATATGCTTCAACCACAAAACCTTTTCTGAGCGTTTGACATAGACACATTTATTCCTTTAAATATCCGTAATCAAACTCTGATAACTGCAATAAGACACAAATCCTTCACGCCAATGTATCTTTCTGTTACGTTCAATCCAACTAACTTGCTTTTTTTCTGATTGCGTTAAATTGTTAAATGGAAATGGCGGTTTAATTAAAAATACTTGTAATTTTTATTGTACAATATGGCGATTTCTTTTAATATAAATTCATTTCCTTCTATTTTAAAGCCTTGAATATCTACAATAGCAATCATGTTAACCTGCGCACAATGTTGCTGAGAGGTTTGTACTCCACAAGTCGGTCGTTTATTATTAAACAATATGCAGTCGTGTTATCTGGTATTGTAGTAGAACATTCAATTTCCAATAGCACGTCCACTGGACCTGTTTTTAGACTGTCGTTTTGCCTTGAACAGTCTAATATAAAGAGGGGAGCTTTTTCCTTGAAGTTCTTTAGGTTGAGCAACGGGTCTACTGGGCAGTTGTAAAACGACTGACGAAATTTTGCATACATTCCGTATAATATACTGTATTTGTTCTCGGAAAACTTTATACCTAAAGGTTCATATGGATAATATTGCGAATTTAGAAAGAGCGTTACGTTTGTAACTTCACAATGATCAAATAGTGAACTATCTTTAGCTTTATTATTTCTTCTATTCGTTTGTAAGCAAAAAATTACATATCTGGGTTTTTCTAATTGTGAAGCAGTCTTAACTGACCAAGAATGCTTTGTAGTTTTTGGTAATAAAGGATACTCATATAAATCCCAATTTCTAAAAGCCATCTGAATAGGTTTATCTCTTTCTAGATATTTTAAAAGTGTCAGTCGCTTTCGATCTGATACTTTTACGTGTGGTACTCTCCACTGAACTCGTTGTATATCTATTTCAAAATGAGCGATATCATCTGTAAGGATAACACTGTTTAAGTTAGAATTACTTCTGGTCAATATGAGTTCATGTTTGCAATTTATAATAATTTTATTGTAATCCTCTGCAAAGCCTAATACTTTATTTAATGGTATCACAGCACTAAAATTTCCATCACTGTCAAAACCCTCTAAGTTCCAACCCCATAAGGCAGCAACTTTATTTTCCGCTTCATTTAATGAGATGTATGATTTAATTGTTGACGTTATTCCCGAATTTTTTATACGGTCTATTTCAATACCATTCATTTCGTATCTGATGTCTTGGAACATAATTATACATAACAGGGTTATTAGTGAACTTAACATTTTTCTTGATCGGGTTCCCATCTTTGCTGAAGAGCTTTGCTCGGCCTTCGACATAGACTGAACTGGCTGATGGTAGTACGTATATGTCTTGCTGATGTATGGGAATTCTGATTTCATCGTTTTGTCTAAAGCTGTTATTGTAGGGATTGTATGAATGGACTTCATAACTTTCGATCGAAGTGTCGAAATGCGGCAATTGAGTAATCTGTAGTATATTCATACTTTAAACCCTAGGGCTTTAAGAAAACCTTTATTTGCTTCAGTTAATTTCTTAACTTTTTTCTTACGTCTTTGCAACTTGGTAATCGTAGAAGAACTAAGACGATTTGTTTTCACTGGAGTATTTTTATAGTATACTATCATTGTGCTTTTTTTAAATGAAGACGTAGTTGAATATGTTCTTTTCCAAAGTTAATGCAGTGACCAAACTGATCAACGATCTTAACAGATATAGATGAAATTATGTTTTTGTTTACTGGAAAGTAAATAACGTTTTGCGGTTTTTCCAAGCACCGTTGACCTAGAGCAATATCAGATACAAATTCATGAATATAATGGGTCGGTAATCCGTTGCAGTACGAACCGTGAATTAGATCACATTCGATTCTGATTACGGACAAACTGTTGTTGATAATGGGGATATTTTGTCTTAAATTTAATACTGAGAAGTATAGCAAACCGCACTCGTATTGATCAGATAAATGTAGTGGTGGTTGAAAATATGTAACCAATTCCGACTTATTTCTAGAGATGGTAATCGTAGTAGACATGCTTGTATACTGAACGCTTTTGTAAGATTCTGTTTATTTTATTCCTGTACTATACCAAAAATTCTTCAAAAAGTTTAAACAAAGATGTCCGCAATTAAAAGGGTGATCACGCTGCATATTTTCATAATTATAGTAAACTTTGGAACCAAAGTATTTTATAAATTCTTTTGGAGGTTTTAAATTGCCATAACTGTCAAAATACTCAATATAGTCATTGTATTTTGCATAGGCTACCCAATGAGAACCAGGATTCTTAGAGCTATCTAAATTAATAACTCCACATTCTCTTTTAAATGGGTGTTTAGGGAGCTCATCTCTCATAAAGACACCTCTAAAATAGGGAATATTGTGTCCATACTTCAAAATGTCTAAATTACTCAAAGCTCGATTGGGTAGCCGATATCTTAGTTTTTTTCTTTCGATACAAAAATTCCAAGCCCATCTTTATGAGGTTTAACATGAAGTCCTTTGCCGATGCAGAGAGCCTCCATTTTTTCGTTGTGTCTCTTCGATTCAGCATACAACTTTTTTGCCATCTTAAATTCATTTATGGTTTTAGCAATACCAGCTGCACCGCCTGCTAAGGCTCCCGCTGCAGATAATCCCGCGAAAATTGGAATCAAAGGTAATACTCCACCAGATTTTGGTATAGGAATAACACGTGGAAGTTTAATAGACGAATCATTAGCTAACTCTCTGGTAGCGGCCATTGCTAATTCTATTGCCGCTTTTTTGCACTTTGGTTTTAATTTTTTTATATGTCTTTTCGTTTTATTGATGACATTACGAAACTTATTTTTTAACCCTTTTCCAGATACGGTTTTTTGCAAACACTTTCTGTTACTTTTTTTAAGACCAGAACCAGTTTTAAGTTTTGTTGACATAGCGCTGCTTACTAAACGTGCTGCCAGTTTTTCTCCCACACTTGCATTCGGAGCAACTGATCGCTTTTTTACCATATTTAACAAAACCAAATCGGCCTTATGGCGGTCCTTTAAGTTTGAAGACTTGTAATAGGCAATGTCGTGTTCTTTGCAATATTCGTCTAATTTATTAACGCCTTTATCTCCACGTGTAAGCCTTTTAACTAATTTGGTGCCAGGTCCGCAATAATTATGTCCTGGTAAATGTAATTCAAATGGTAAATTATTAAGGAGACAATTTAGAAGACTGCTCTCTCCAATACCCATCATAAGACTAATGCACCATGGGGTAAACATTTAATAAATATTCGATTTATCAATCCAACTGTTTTCAGAAGAGGGCAAACCTAACCACTTTACTAAAACTCTATTTCCTTTACTTCTGAGAACTTTCTCGACTAGATACAAATTGGGATGTTCTGTCTTTTGAAGCTCTTGAACATAAAATGCACCTAAAATTGGTTGGCCTCTGATTGAATCTTCAATTAAGTAGGTAATAGGGGTAGTATTCTGTATTTTTCTAATCTTAAATATTTCTGTCGACCAGTTAGGAGTATATCCTTTTTCAAATGTTCCTTTGTACTTACTGATACGTACATAATCACCTACTTTGAACTTGCTTTTTATACTACCGGTTTTACCATTGTGAAATATCTCTCCAATATGTGATTTTTATTAAAATTATCCACGTTTGCTGGCATTTCTTTTATCGTTCGATGATAGGTGTGATTGTATTTATAAATAACATTATCAAGAGTATTATCTATCCAGTTATAGTTACCCTTTAAACTAAATTCCTTATAAAGTTTAGATTTCAATGTTCTGATAAATCGCTCGACTATTGATGCCTTTTTTGTCGAGAAGGTTGAATAATGGTTTATAAAATAAGATTTCATAAGTTTTTGGAACTTATTATTATAAAATTCTGTGCCATTGTCTGTTTGAAGATTTCGGGGAACGCGCCCTTTATCCAACAAATTCTTGAAAGAGTTGCATACGACATCTTTGGTTTTACTTTTCAAAGGAAGGGTCCAAGCGTGTTTCGAAAATGTATCGATGAAAGCGAGAATAAATCGGTAATTCTTATATTCGTTAGAAATTGATTGCAATATCAATTAAGTCTGCCTGCCAAAGGTCGTCTATATCTTTCATAATAACATGTCTTCGTGGAAAGTTTACCCTCGCATTTTTATGAATTTCATTTACCACATCAGCTTTACTCATATTGAAAATTCTGCATTTAAACACTTGTCTTGAATCCAATGATGATACTAAATAAAAATAATGTTATAGCTACTATTTATTGTTTAATTATGTCAGCTTCTTTTAACTCTTCTATTATAGACAAAATTTCATTATCATGGTTCGTATTGCCAGCATCTCTTGAAGCAACTAATAGTTTCAGTCTCTCAACTAATTCATTGGGGTCATCCCAATATACTAGATCAGTATTGTTTTTGTATTTTTTTATCTTTGGCAAGTTTCCTCCAAGTTTAGCGAGACTTTTATCGTTTGACGTTTCGATAAACATTGGTTTGATTATTTCACGATATTTTATTCCTTTATCACCTTTTATTTGACCTTTAGGATTGAAGTATCTCTTGTGCGCATTTGTGTTATGCAACATATCCTTGTAGACAAGCTTATCTTTGCCTGATATTAATTTTAAATCAGGTTTTTTTCGAAGTAAAAGTTCTTTGAGGCCAGGAGTTAAAATGTAGGATTTATCGTCAATTTTAATAAAAATGACACTGTCGTTATCCAGACTATCAATTTTAGAAAATGACACTACGGAGTTTCCCATCAATAAAGTCTTATTTTCACTTCTTATTCCGGACGGTATATTTACTCCATCATAAATATTACACATATCATCACCATCTAATGAAATTTCTAAATCCTCTGGTAATTCTATTTCATGAGATTTTTTAACCGATTGTGCAGAATTTAGTTTTGGTTCGTAAAAGTCCTCAAACTTTGTAGATGAGCTAGTATTAATGTCTTCCAATTCAATATTCCCAGAATTAGTGAGTGTTGTATTTTCTAAATCTTTTATTTTTTTCATAGTTTTATTTGAATCAACTAGAGTTTTAAGGGGATCTGTAACAGGTTTTAGTAATTTGACGAGCGACAAGTTCATTGAATGTTCCTGGTTCTTTATTTGTTTTATTTTATTCTTTATGGAATCTACGGACTTCAATAATTCTATTTTAATATTTTTCTCCATCTTATAACAACTGTGATCAGTTAAAGATCAGATTATACTGAAATTGATTTTGGATTTTAATGACTTATATACGTATATAAAATCAATCAAATTTAAAAAAATATATCAAAGTTTTGTCGGTACCTTCCATTATTTAATGGTGATTCTTTATTAATAAGTAGAAAATTACAAGGTTTACTCCAAACAGTTTGACAAATTTTTTTGAACTCTTTCCATTGTAAATCAGAACTAACATGCTCTTCATAAACATGTTTTATATTCACATCATCTTGTTTGAATATAATAAGAAAACTAACATTGTCACGTAACAATTGCTTAGGAATTTTAGAATAGGTTTGAGATAAATAGAAACAATCGATTTGTTTATGCCTTCCCATACAAAAATAATTGCGGATATTAACTTGATTTTCACACGCAACGTCATCAAACATAAATACAGAATTTGTTAAAGCTTCATTTGGAGAAATTACATCTTTATCATCACTGAACTCATAGAAGTTAATCTGCGGCACTCTTTTTAGAACTTCTGTCAAAAACCGGTATTTCGGTTGAAAATAGGTCTTAGAGTAAAGATATAGATTTCTGAATTTGAGTCCATTTTCATGCAGCAGTAAAGTTATCATAACATTCGTTTTGCTACAATTTGAAGGACCGCATATTATACACCGAATGGTATTTGGCAATAGAACGCTATGTCTGATGCAGCCAATAGAGTCAGTTAAACTTATATTATTAACATAGAGGGATATGGGCTGCTTGATCAACTTCATCTTGCCGATTAATTAAAAAACTATTTTACATGCATATATATATATATATATATTATACAGTCTTATTTGAAGTGTATGTATTTCCATGACAACGCTAGGTTGATGTCAATTTATACAAAGGTAGGCAATAAATAAAAATACAGATTCAATACAATATAAACTTTTATTGGTAAGTAGCATAATACATTATCATAATAATATAAGCATAACTATACATTTAAAGAAATCGTAAATACCTATTTACACATTCATAATAGTATAAATACATTTTATCATTAAAACATAATTTTATAATGTCCCCAAGGTAATGTCTCTATATTATTTGCTAATATATATCTTTTATCATCATTTCTGTTCATCACTGTTTTAGTAACATGTTGTGAATATAGTTCGTGTTTGATTGATTTAATCAAATTCATTTTAAAACAACTGACCTCATTATTAAATAGTGTTTTGTTGTAGTCTGATATCTCTAATTAATTTGTGACAGATTTAGAAACACCTTTTGCTTTTTTAATTTGATTTTGTGAGGTAATTAAACAATAAAGCTTCGCTCTTAAGCCAGTAAATTCACTGATTACATCTCCACCTAGTTCATCTTTGAATAAGCCAGGTACTTTTGCATTAACTTGTGGTATTAAATAAGGGTTGTCAAAATCAAAATTACTTGTATCGAAATCATTCAAATTATTTCTTATGTCACTGTAAATGTCTTTTGTATAAATTAAATATAGTAAGCTATCAGTATCTGTGTAACAAAGCTTGATATTATGCATATATTTAGTTTTCATATTGTAATGAAAGTGATAGAGATGTGACTTAGCATATTCTAATACAGTAAAACCTATATAAATCGGTTTATCTAAAATAATTTTCTCTGGTTTTAATTGAATAGCTACAAAGTTTTCTGAAAATATAGTAACACATTTCAGATTGGGCTTGCAAATTAGTCGTTCAGCACCAAGTTGTTTTTTTGTGATATTATTCGTGTCAATCCATTTCGTGGTTAATTTAACATCAACCTGTTTACGTTTGTTTTCGATAGTTTAACCAAAAATTGAGTTATTTAATAGTTTGAAAAAGTCTTTTTCAAATGATGTGGTGGATGCTTGACGGAGACTAGTATTTAATTCAATATATTTTTTTAAATAATCTTCTTGTCTAAATGTAAGAATACGGTGTACTTTTCTTAGAATGAGTCCATGCCTCAAACATTGTTTAAAATTATTATAATGTATTATATAGTTAAACTTATCGTATAAATTTGCAATGAGTTTTGCTGTTTTCCCTCCTGGAGGGACAAATTTTTCTGGAGCAAAAGGTAAATCGCTATGAGAATCATGTAGGTGATCAGGATATTCAAGATCAACTTCTAATATAAAACCGTAATTGCTGTTCTCTGATACACTCATAACATCAAAACAATTAATTTCCTCTTGATTTAATAGTCTAAAGTCCGAAATAGGGAATTTCTTACTCATTGCGTAACCGTACAGATTATTGCAATCAAGATATATCAAATAGCTGGAAGGTTGTATATCATTGTATTGTGATAAATACATATTATTAGCTTTCGCGTGACGTAAAGAGCACTGTGCTAAACCACCACGTATACCCTTTTCCAACATTTGATATATTTCTATGTTATCAATTAAATCTAATTCAACCCGTGTATACAGTAGCATAGCATCCCAGCTCAAACTAGGTGCTGTTATATAGTATGCAGGGTCTAAATTATAATATTTTAGACTTATGTTACGAAAATTTTCAAATATATCGCATAGCAACATAATATCACATTTAAGATATAAATCAGTATACTCGCCCAAAGTACATACATTAAATGAATGCCACACAGTTTTTGCGTGTTCATATTCAGCATCAGAAATATGTTCCAGTTTCAATGTATTATAGAAATATTTTTTATGAGGAAGTTTTCTTTCTTCATACTTTTCCCAAGAGTTCATATAATCATATGGATATACCCCCTTCTTTTTTAGTATATTAATGTTTTCGTGATTAAATTCCATTGATAAGTAAACAAAATCTTTTTCTGTCAGACTTTTACTTAATGTATCTAAACTTGAACTTAGAAACTGAAACGAATTAATGAATTTCATTTGAATGGAGTGGTTACGTATCTCGCTAGAAATGTATTTGGTAATGGTTAAATACCTTTCTTTAGTCTTAGGTATGATTTTAATGTGACCTTTATACTTAACTAATTCTTCTATAAACAAATGGGAGTCATAATTCTCTCTGTACATTAAATTACAGTGAGAATGTGCAGCTCCTCTATATTTTCCAGTTACATGATCATGGTCATATACTTTGTCATCGAATAATAAGTGATCAAAAATATGACAAGTACTTGCAGAGCTATGTCTTATTTTTTCTATTCTTGTTAACGGTAACATAGGTGTTTTAAAAGATAATATTTTATCTATTTTTTTCACATCTTCCACTAGATTTTTTACAAATACTTGAACACAATCTGACCCTCTGTAGGAAACATATTTATTCTGAGTCTGATCGTGCGAGCAACAAATATAATACCCAAAGCACGAAGGTTCATGTTTTTTGAAATTGTGCGTTTTTTCCGTAATTTTTTCTGAGCAACTTAGCAAAAGACTTTCAAAATCAGCGTAAATAACATAATTTATTCTTTGTTTTCTCTCATAATTCTTAAATCAATCTTGCGACTAGTTTCAGGCAAAATAGTTAAAACTTTTGAACACACATGGGATTGATACTTGATTTCGCTTCTATAAAATTGCAAACATGATTCACAAAGAAAAAGTTTACCCTTATGATTTGTAACTTGACGCCGTACCAGTCTCAGTAGATTTTTAATCAGACAGTAATGACCTTTACCATTTTTTTCGAAATATAATAAATTCACATGATTCGTTTTTCTATTATTTGTTAAATATAAAGGACCTGTCACATTTTCACTATTTTCATCTTGGTAGCGCCATCTACCTTCCTACCTGTAACTAATCGCACCAAGATCAATCGTTCCACGTCTAGTGCGAGCGATATCATATTTCCGTCCCGATCTATCCCTCTCACTGGAAGAGGCACTGCCTTTGGCCTGATTTCGTCGCCGCGATCGTGAACGCGACAGACAGTCTCGAACATTCCGCTCGCTAAGAACGCCGTCTCGATACCGCTCCGCGCCGCACCGCTGTATCGCCGTCTCGTTCGTACCGCGCCGCTCCCGTATGTGTTTATCACCGCTTCCACCAAGGAAAACCCGCTCGCGAATGGTGAATTGAAGTGAAAACAAGCAGCTGTATCACGAAACCACCAAAGCTGTATAAGGTAAGTGCCTTCCATCCTTAAAATAGCCTATACCCACTCCATCACCTCCTCCCGTATCCATCTCCTCTTCCCTTATTCCCTCCTAGGCGGCTAAGAACCGCTATCCTCTCTATACAGTCCATTAATCCTTCCCAAGTCGCCTAGAACCTAACCGGTTTCGGCACCACGCCATACCATTTTTTTTTGATCCATACGAGTCGGATTCATTTACGTTTTATACGTTATACCGCTATACCTAGGCAGTTATAGCACCTAGCTATACTCCTAATAGATTAACATAACCGTCACATGGTTATTTCCGCCCGCATTAGTAGGTAAACTTTTATGTAGCTACCTACTTATTAAATTATTATTTCTGCAACTATCATAGTTGTCTTATAAATCTCATATTTCAATCAACTTTTATTTCCTCAGCTCTAAAGTGTTGCCTACTTAGGTAAAATAATAGATACATTAGATATTCTTATTTTGTTTCGTTCTCATTAGCTTATACTTACGTAAGCATGTCACAACAAAAGAAGTCACGCGTGTCGGAAGACAAAGAGATGACAATCTTAGAAGCGAAACGCAATATTTTATTTGAGCGCATACAAAATATATATGAATGCTCAAAAACCGCATCTTTGTCTGACAGTAATAGCGAAACATTTCTCAGTTATTGTACAACAGTAGATAGTATTCGAACAGATTTTCATAAGTTGTTAGACGATTATAACGCAAGATTACTTTCTATCAATCCTGATGAAAAACCGAACTATCAGGCGTATACCGCATTCGAAGATCTTTATTGTATTATTAAGCGTATACAATCGCAATTGGAGGGTAAATGTTCGGCAGAGCCCGTTGCCCGCAAACCGAGATTACCGCCAATCGAGATTATGTCGTTTGACGGAGATATACGAAATTGGCCGTTATTCTATGCAAGTTTTAAGTCTACAGTGCACGATAATGGTTCTCTGACAGATGCTGACAGGTTGTACTATTTAATAGGTAAACTGTCACCGAAGGCCCAGTCCGTATTTGCAGGTGTCACACCCAGTGCTGAGAATTATCAGGTCATATTTCAGTCACTACTTGACAGATATCAAGACACGCGCGTTCTAGCGTCTACGTACTTTGACCAAGCTTTAAATCTCAAACTGTCCGGTGCCGCGTCTGTCTCGAATTTCCAGCTGTTTATTGATAACTTCGTAACCGCGGTTAATTCTCTTAGGAATTTGAAATTAGAAGATCTTTCCGACTTTATGTTGCTTCAACTCGCATTAAAAAAGTTTGACACTGATACAATTCGCGCATTCGAGATGACGGAACGCAATAATAAAATACCTACACTAGATAGTTTTATTTCGTTCATCAAAGATCAGTGTCGAATATTTCATAATACGCAGTCTGGTTCACCTGGCCCGTCTAACACTAACAACAACAAACAAAGGTTGAATAAATCGCGAAATAGTAATAATAACTCAGTCCCTAATCCACAATCTTACGTAACATGTTCGGAATCTAATAGTAATAATTCACAGAAGTGTCTGTGCAGTAATATAGTGCACGACCATTACTATAAGTGTCCCACCTTTAATGATTTAAATCCAATTGCTCGTTTTAAAAGCGTAAAAGATAACAAAGCTTGCATTAATTGCTTAAGCATAAAACATAAAACGAGTAATTGTTCCAGTAGAACGAGATGTCGCACGTGTAAACAAAAACATCATACACTGTTACATTATGATAAAAATAACCGGTTGTCAAGTCAAGCCGCTAACCTTGACACACTTACGAGTACGTCGCAAGTGCAGAACACGGTAGCTGCGTCTTCCGCGTCTGAGGGCGAAGAAGTATCGTTGTGTATGACGACCATTGCGCGGGCGACGCGCACGCGAGGACGGCACTCGCGCATCTATAATGATCCGCGCAGGGCCAAAACGCAGAGTATGGCGTCTAAGACGGTACTGTTAGCGACAGCGCAAGTTATCGTATACGATGTTAATGGGTCGCCGCACATGGTACGTTGTCTGCTAGATAGCGCATCTCAGACCAATCTAATAACATCGGAATGCTTCAAACGCCTCGGATTATGGAATAACTTTAAAAATACTAACTCAACCGTCAAAGGGATAGGCGGATCAGAAAAGCATTGCAGGGGTTCCGTAGATATTAAAATACATTCGCGTTTTGATAGGAATATTAATTTTAACATTTCTTCGCTTATCGTGGAGCGTATCACGGACGCATTGCCGAACGCTAATGTAGACGTAGCATCACTCACTCATCTCGAATCATTGCCGTTAGCCGACGCGGAGTTTGCGAATCCGGCAGGCATTGATCTTTTGATCGGAGCTTCAATATTTCCGCACTTGCTACTTACTAAAGTGGTACGTAGTGAGCAAAATGATTTACCGCCCGCTATTGAGACGGTACTTGGGTATGTGATTATGGGTACCGTACCTACGTTACATACTTCTCATTGTATTACGTCTTGTTGTTGTTCTGCTCTTCAAGAGATCAAGGTGGGTGCTAAAACTGTGTGTAAGATAAAGCACTAATTAGCTATGCTATGCTATGCTGCGCCATGCTGCGCTATGCTGCGCCATGCTGCGCTATGCTGCGCCATGCTGCGCTTTGCTGCGCCATGCTGCGCTATGCTGCGCCATGCTGCGCTATGCTGCGCTATGCTGCGCCATGCTGCGCCATGCTTCGCCATGCTGCGCCATGCTGCGCTTTGCTGCGCCATGCTGCGATATGCTGCGCCATGCTGCGCTATGCTGCGCCAAGCTGCGCCATGCAGCGCTATGCTTCGCCATGCTGCGCTATGCTGCGCCATGCTGCGCTATGCTGCGCCATGCTGCGCTATGCTGCGCTATGCTACGCTATGCTATGCTAAGCTACGCTACGCTACACTATACTATACTACACATCCGCTTTGTATATAGATGACATTGCCTGTAATGTCATATCCGCTCCGCTAGCAATTTCGCTTTGTGAAGAGCTTATTCAGCTTTTCAAGCGAGGCCAGTTTGATCTTGTCAAATGGACAAGCAACTCTAAGGAGGTTCTCGCACGCATACCAGATTCTCATAAAGCTTCTCCAGACATTGAGTTTGAGAAGTCTGTACCGCATAAGGTTCTCGGTTTACGCTGGGACAAATCCTGTGATAGTTTTCGGTTTGACGTCTCACCACCAGATGACAAGTGCGCCAAGCGCACTATGCTGTCCACAGTGGCTCGACTATGGGACATAATGGGTTTGTGGCTCCCACAATTTTGTACGCCAAGCTCTTGATCAAGGAGCTTTGGCTATCAAAGTGTGAGTGGGATGAAACACCCCCTGAACATATTGTCGCCGCTTGGGGCCAGTTTTGTATTGAGCTTATCGCGCTCAATCAAGTTACTATTCCGCGTCATCTTGGGTTGGTAGATGGATGTACCGTCAACTTAATAGGTTTCGCTGACGCCAGCGAGCGTGCTTACGGCGGAGTCGTATATCTGCAAGTCCGCATTGGTTCTAACTACTCGGTGCAGTTAGTTTGTGCCAAGTCTAAGGTCTCGCCTGTTAAAACCATTTCGGTTGCGAGACTGGAGTTGTGCGCGGCCCTTCTGCTGTCTCAGTGCCCCACTACTCTATTAATAAATTATACGCATTTTCCGACTCCAAAGTAGTGCTCGCTTGGATTCGTTCTTCTCTTCACCGCTAGCAGACTTTTGTCGCCAACCGCGTTAGTAAGTTGATTGAACTTGTTCCCGCTACTTGTTTCAATCACGTCGCGGGTTATCGTACTCGTCTTCAGGAAGAACTTTCCATAGATCATATTGACTGGAAGTTTATTCCACCAGCATCACCACATTTCGGTGGATGTTGGGCAAGCATGGTCAAAGTAATTAAAACGCATCTCTTCAAAGTTATAGGTCAACAGATCCTCTCTTACGAAGAGCCTTTAACCGTCCTTGCACAAGTCGAGGCACTGATCAACTCGCGTCCGCTTCCAACTCAGTGAGATCTAGCCTGAAGTTGGACCTACCTCTTAGTTTAAGTATTTAGTTAGTAGTTTTCGCTATTATTGCGTCTGTAGTTTTCGCTAAAGTTAGTTTAGATTAATTTTATTGTCATATCGCTGTCTTAGCCTATTGATGGGTTATGCGGTAGTACACCCAACATAGCTAAGTTCAATTCTATTTTTTTTTTAAAGGCAACCCTTTAGGGCCGGGGGGATATGGTAGCGCCATCTACCTTCCTACCTGTAACTAATCGCACCAAGATCAATCGTTCCACGTCTAGTGCGAGCGATATCATATTTCCGTCCCGATCTATCCCTCTCCCTGGAAGAGGCACTGCCTTTGGCCTGATTTCGTCGCCGCGATCGTGAACGCGACAGACAGTCTCGAACATTCCGCTCGCTAAGAACGCCGTCTCGATACCGCTCCGCGCCGCACCGCTGTATCGCCGTCTCGTTCGTACCGCGCCGCTCCCGTATGTGTTTATCACCGCTTCCACCAAGGAAAACCCGCTCGCGAATGGTGAATTGAAGTGAAAACAAGCAGCTGTATCACGAAACCACCAAAGCTGTATAAGGTAAGTGCCTTCCATCCTTAAAATAGCCTATACCCACTCCATCACCTCCTCCCGTATCCATCTCCTCTTCCCTTATTCCCTCCTAGGCGGCTAAGAACCGCTATCCTCTCTATACAGTCCATTAATCCTTCCCAAGTCGCCTAGAACCTAACCGGTTTCGGCACCACGCCAAACCACATCTATTCCATAAATATTTATACTAACATCATTATTTGTTTCAAATAATTTTATGTCTTGATATGTTACTGGGAAAGACATTCCTTTAATATTGAAAATGGAACTGTAGTGCGGGTATGATGCAGTCCTACAAACATTCTGCTTAGCGGGATATAAGGCTGCTAGAATACTCCATAAAAAACAGTGATTATCATTATTTTGTACATTCACACAACCTTTTTTATTGGTAATTCTTTTTGGTAAATCTAAATAAGTGCCACCACTTAATGGACAATATTTATTGATATTAATTTCTAAATGGCTCAATGAATGATAATACCATCCAGATTCCTTGTGTTCGTATTCTGATAGCTTACATTTTAAAATTTCAATTATTTGTAAGTACCAATCATGTATATCTGTGTTCTGGTAAATAATTTTATATTTAGTATTGAATGATTTCAATTGTTGCTCATTTGTTTTTTCTAAGACAAAGTAAGCAAACAATTCGAAATTCAATTTGATACAATTATTTTTCTTTAATGACATGTCAATTAATTTTAATATATCGTTTTTATTCTTATGCAAGAAATTCTCAGGCGTGAGGGTTTTAATATCATGTGAATAATTCAAACGATATGTTACGATTCTATTTTTGAAAGCACTGGTAATTATGTAAATATTTTCAAATTGAGTTCGTAAGAGACTATTAGATTTATGGATGTTGGTTCATACATGATATTTCATTCGGTTCAGTGGTATTTGAATTTTACATTTTTCACATTCAATAAATTCAGGGTTATCATTAATATATTGCCTTCGATAAGTAGATAGGAATTGTACTGTAAAATAGAAACAAAAAATGAGCTTTAACTACATAGGATGAATATTTTATTACGTGCCATACTTATACATTAACCAATAAAATACAATGGAGAATAAAATATAATATAAAAGAACTATGATTACTTACTAATTATAAACTGAGTACTTAATTAGGTATGTAGGTATAAATGATCTTAAAGATAAAATATTTGTCAGTTAATATGAATTATAACAACTGACAAAATCTAGAGGGCAGTGCTTAAATTCTTTTCGAGTTTCGTTTATAAACTCTTTCAACCGATTCCAAGCAGGCGACTCATCATCGGTTCGATTTTTTATAGTTAGTATTGAATGTCTCCAACGGTTGATCGGAGCCACGCGTTCAACCTCTCCAACGTCATATATTTTCAGCTCTATATAATATTTTCCCTGCTTACGCTCATCACTTTGCCTGCTTATACCGTTTGCCACTCTACGGGTAAAATATGAGAAAAGAGGTGGTATTTTTTTACCCTGTGCGGTTCCAACAGATTGGTCTTCTTGTTCGTCGCTATCCGTGCCAAATAGATCATGCGAAGTGTGCTTCATACATGAGCTGATGGGTTTGATGATGGTCTTCTTCTTCTTCATCTTTTCATGAGATAATTCACCTTTCACCGGCCTCTTGGTAGCTAACGACGACGCTGGAGCGGATGACGAGGCAGACGACAACGACGACAGACGCTTGTTCTCTCTCGACTTTTTAGTGTGCAACTGCTGCTGTTGCTCAACTTCTTCGTCAGACGAGAAAAGATTGGCTGCTGTTTGCTTCGACCTGAAAAGTTACAGATAAGTACTATTAGACATAATAAAAACTAAATAGTTAATGGAAATCTGAAGTATTTGCATACCCTGTAGGAAAACAGGTGTATCTTTATGCATGTACCTATGTAAAAACTAAGTAGAGTGTAGTCAGTTCACTCATTTAATTCATTCACACATTTATGCAAGTCATTTAAACTGTGATGAATCAAGGAAATATAATATCAACAATTACAATATATGAATTTGTGAAAATGAACTTATTCAATTTAATTTATTAATATAATAGATGAATCGAATGAATTTACAAATGGGGAAGTGCGTGGAATGAGGGAATATATAAACTTGAGTTGAATTGATCGTTGAATAACATAGTTAAAAGATGAATTGAAAGAATGAACAGTACTTACATTTTCGAATAGATGATAATTTATTGAGTACACTGTGCAGTCTTGTCACTTTTTTCTGGAGTCCTGATTAATGCCAGAAACGATTTGATGGCGATGACTGTCTCACTCCTGTTTATATATGCATCGATTATTCTCGAAAGATTACCATATTTGTCAAATTCTAAACACCTGCAAAATCCATATTAGTTTATTCCTTGCGTTGCACTTTTAGGAATAAAAAGCAGACGAGCGTTGAAAACGCTGCGGTTATAATCACAGCGGTTTTTTTAAGCATTACCTTAATTGTATCTTTATTTTTAAGGCATTAAAACTTACATGTATTTTAGGTATGTACCTTATGAGTACTATTTGTAGATATTTACGTATTTTTACCTGACTGCGGAAAAAGGAGAGTTATTTGAGACGTACACATTTTGCATAGCCTGAGGCGTTTAGCCTGCTCGTGTATACTGTTGCTTTGCTTGTCTAAGCAAATTGACACGTGGAGTGTTTTTATGATTACTTTTATATAAAAGGTAACAAAAAAAATGCTTTGAATCTTGAACCTTAACGACAAAAAATCAAAATTTGTGTCAGTATATAAACCAAAACAGATTGATGTAAAATACATTAGGTACGGTGAATTCATCTGCTCTACAATGTCGGTAAGTAAATTAATTAATATATATAATATATATTTTTTAATATTTGCTATGTTAATATCTAATAGTTTCATTCATATATAATTGTTTATTACATATGTTTATTGTAAAGGTAGTAAGTTTTAAAACACGATTGACAAACAGTGTAATATATTGAAATTAAATTATACCTACTATTTTGTTTCAGGAATCCAGCGATGTTTTCATTGCTAATTCATCATACTCACCATCATCACCGATCCCCGCTGAGCAAACCCTGCGACAAAGAGTATCAAACTATTTGGAGAGAGAGCAACAATTTCAACCATTTCAGTTTGAGGAACCAGGTTCGAGCACCAGAAATAAAAGTCGAGGGTGTGACGTTATATATTCATATATAAAAAAACCAGCAAAGGGTAAGCGATGTAAAATAATACGCTTACAAATTTTTGACATCGAGGAGTTCAAAGAAAGTGCACCATGTAATTGTAAAGCTACTGTTTGTGCACAATACGTCGTTGAAAATGTATTCTGTGACGATATATACAAAAGTGCTAATGAAATTATAAGTAAGATACAAAAAAGAATGTACATAAATGTATACTAGAAAAATAGTTTTGTTTTATTTTCTACGACACTAATTACTTACCTTATAACTCATAAAAACTAGCGTCTTTTTGCTACTCTGACTAAAAGCATTATTATGTAAGATTATACAAATAGTGTTCACCTTTTTACGTACGTACATTACCCTAAGACAATAATAATAAATAAATAAATAATAGCAGCCCTGTATTAAACTGTCCCACTGCGGGGCACGGGCCTCTTCTCATTATGAGAAGGGTTAGGCCATAGTCCACCATGCTGGCCTAATGCGGGCTGGTAGTCTTTACATATCTTTGTGAACATTTTGAAGAACTCTCAGATATGCAGGTTTCCTCACGATGTTTTCCTTCGCCGTTAAAGCAAGCGATTATTAACAATTTAATACGCACATAACTTCTAAAAGTCAGTGGTGCGCGCCGAGGATTCGAATCCGAGACCATCCGCGTCACAGTCCGCCAGTCTCGCCACTCGGCTATCGCCGCTTGCTCTAAGACAATATAGGTATATAAATACTATAACAAAGCATAATAATTGTACATACTTATAACGGAGAGCTGGTATTGCCCGATTTAGACACCATCTTGTAATGTTTTACTTAACTGTACCTACCTACCTGTGTACCTACTTGTATTACAAACTGATAGGCAACAATACCTGAGTGGAGAGACCAACAGACTGCAATGCGAGGAGAGTCTCGGGTTCGAATCCCACCGCGAACTAATGACTTTAAAAATCTTGTAAAAGTCTTTTCGATGTCATGTGCGTCGTATTTAATTGCATATTATAGCTTGTCGTGTGCTTCGAGGGCATATTATGGCGTCGGCTTCAGCTGTCATGAAGATCTTTGACAGTGGTTACGCGGAGTCAGTACACTCAAATATCCCGACACTAGTCTAACCATAGAATATCGCTATCCCTTTGAGACGGGGAAGTAAGATGACAATCGCTTCGTAGCAAAGTAGATATTTAGCCGACCCTGTGTTCCTTAGCCAGTATTAAAGATACAAGCAGGAATAACGCTAGGATGATGATAATGACATTATATACAAAGTTATTGATATCTCTCCATAAAACACTAGTAAGAATCGATTGTAAATCATTCATTACAGTGATTTTTAATACGAATAAATGAGTACACGAATATGTATAATTGAGAGGCGCATTATGGGTAGCGAAAGAAAGAAAGGAATTCAATCACATGCCTTTACGGGCACAGGTGTAATAATATGTAAACAATCAAGCATCGTGTGAGGTATTTTCTGCACACATTGCAATAATATTATAGAAGTAAGTGCAACCGAGTACAAGAAATTATGGTAACTGATATTATAAATATATTTTGTTTTAATCAAAGTATTCTTCTTAATTTTATTGTACGTACTTATAAGTACATCACGTACAAAAATATGTTAAATATAATCGTGTTACTATGTTTCTTTTTTTCAAGTTATGTTGTTCTATATTTTTATAAGAAATGAGTCTGCTCAGACGGGAAGTGCTGGAATGGATAAGATGGAGATATCTCTTTATTCTGTAAATTAAATAGGTATATCATCTACAACTGAAATCAATTAAATGTAAGCATTCTGAAGTTGCGCTCGACCTATAGATATCATCGAAGTATTTTTGGTAAGCAATGTCTAAATTCTTCGGTCTACATAAATATTATAAAGAGAAAAAGTTTATAATGTACCTATTTGATAAACTCTGGAAGTAATGAATCGGTTTTACAAATTCTTTTATTATTAGAAAACTACAATAATATATCTAAAAGTAACATAGACTTTATTTCAATTTAATTTTTATACAATTTAGAAAGATGTGCAAGATTTATTTAAAATATTTTTTACCATTTCGAATAGAGAATATGAAATGTATTCATTATTTCGAATATATAATTCAATGTGAATCGAGATTATTACCTCTGCTCCAACTGTATTCAGTTCGATGAGACTAAGGAAGTAGATTACATTCATCATTTTTAATAGATAATCTGAAATGTAATCATCATTTTGAATAGAGAGTATTATATTTTAAAATTTAACAGATTGGATTTAAAATATTTTTACCATTTCGAATAGAGAATATGGAATGTATTCATTATTTCAAATATATGATTCAATGTGAATCGAGATTTCAGTTGGAAGAGACTAAGGAAGTAGAATACATTCATCATTTTAAATAGATAATCTGAAATGTAATCATCGTTTTGAATAGAGAGTATTGGGGGGTCTGGTTGGCAATCCAGACCCCCCAATACTCTCCTACTTAGGCTGTAAAGGCCATAGTAAGCGGAAATGTGAGAACATAACCATTTATTCGTAAGTACGATATTTTAGTTAAAATATCTATTTATACATGACAATATTGATAGAATGATACAAATAGCATATCATTACATAAGGAAATAATTTCTAAATTACATCAATAAACCAAAAAGTGCTATTTTATTATCACCGCGATTTTAGAATTACACAATCGAATTCAATAGGTCGTTGAATGTTGAGCTAGCCAAAAGTCATCGATACATTTAATTTTACAGCGTTAAATGTTTTTTAGGGATACCACTGAAGCGTTTGAGAAATTACCCAAATTTTGGGTAATTTGCCGTTACTTAGTTTCATATGAACCTAAGATTAATTATTTAATTAGTTTGCCGATTCTTTGTAGTAATGAAATTATTTGTTTATAAATTCCCAAAGTACTGCGCGATCCAAAAATAATTGTGGATACGTGCAACAGGAGGAGAAAACTGGGATCCGAATAAATATGCAAGAGTATGCTCTAAACACTTTGAACAAAAGTGTTTTAGGAAAACTTCCCGCAATAGGTACTTATTTGGAATCATTCTCGAATGATAAAGAAGAGAAAATAAGAAATTTGTATTCAAAATTAATTTTGTTCAAAGGACAGTAAAGTTGAGTGTAAAATAATATAATAAAAGATATATAACTCTGAGCCTTGTGTTTATTTGGCGAGTGAAGCCAGTCCCACATATTCGACACTTTTGTTATAAATAATAATATTAAGTATAAAAAATACTTATCGCACACCTTATGGATGGATTTAAACCTCCTTGTAAGGTTAGCTATATTTTTATTCTTTTATTGGGCTGTAAATTATATTATATAGATGTTTGTTACTATTCGTGGCAAAAATACCTAAACGGATATTGATGGAACTTCTCGAGTTAGCTCATAAATTCATCGAAATACCAAATAGATTAAAAATTATAGGAGAACGCGGTCTCAGATGTCTGGTAAGGTATTCAATTCCGCAACGACCGGTTGGCGTAGCGGGAGTGTAAACGACTGCTACGCCGAAGGTCGCAGGTTCCATTCCCACACAAGTCAAACATTTATGTGCATGCACATGGATGTATGTGGTCTTGGTCTGGGTGTTTCAATGTATAATATGTATGTATTTACAAAAAAAAAGTATATAAGTATGATTATCCATTATCTAGTACCCATAGTACAAGCTCTGCTTAGTTTGGGACTAGATGGTGTTGTGTGAATGTGGTAGTATTATTATTATTATTATAATTCAGGTTTGATACAATGTTACTTAAAAGTTAATATGTACTTCGTAGAATTGTAGGGTAAACATTTACAACATCTGGTAACACCAACTCAGGATGTACTCTATGTCCGTCCTTTACGGGTGTACGCAAATGTCGAGTCCATTTGATTCTTGGTCCTAGTACAAATACGAGATATAATGAGAGAGAACTTGACAGTAGGAGTACGACAAATAATAACAAAAGATGCGGATCATGAGAAAGCAACATAGAGTTTTGTTTATCGAACGATGCGTGGTGTGAATATCCTTATTTCAACCGTATCTATACATGACCATGACCTGAACAGTAGAGGGTTGTCAAAAGAACGAAAAATGTACTATCACTGCTTACATTTTAAATGGTTACACACACCGTCACCGATAAAAAGGCGGGACACGAATCTGCAAAAAACATCAGCCAGTTATTATTAAATAGACCTTAATATTTCGGTGTACTTCAAAGAGGTCATAATAACTCAGTCAAGCCGTTTTTCCTGTAACCAGGAAAGCGCCACTCGTAATTTTCTCAAATGTTTTCGTTTCGCGATCTGTTTACCTTCACCATTAAGTAGTAATTTTTTTTCCCACAGCAATATTTTTAGATAGAGAATGCCCGCAGCTACGCTCGCCCTTTTTACCCGATTTCTGTGGAAATTTTGGGCAATCCCTTCTTAGCCACCCCTACGCAATCCAAGGAACATAAATATTCCAAATTTTAGCTTCTTACGCCCAGTAGTTTTGGCTGTGCGTTTTCTGTCAGATTTTATAGACTTATACAGATGATGTACACCAGTCTGTCCGCGACCACGATCGGTGCACGACGATCAAAACGTCGGCAACAAATAGGTATTTATCCCTTAAATAACTTAATTTTACGAGATTAAGACCCGCTTAATTATTTTGTATTACACAGTGACAAGTCACACTACACAGTTGTACTGCGATTTTAATACTTACATATTTCCTACATCATAAGAACGAAAAAAAATCATGGCGAAATGTGGGTGTAATATTTACACCTCTGCCTACCCCTTCGGGGATACAGGCGTGAGACTATAAAAAATTAATAATTAATAAGAACGACACAATGGCCAAAGTTTCTATCTTGAAGTGTAGTATGTACAAGCAGCCTTATCAAAAGTATTTCGCTGGCCAATCAAATCCGCTCTATATCTTTTTAGAACATTAATTATATGAGTCAACAGCGCCCCTCTCGCTTCGTTTCCTCCCTGTTTACTTTATATCTACTTACTTGTTTCAAAGGAACCTAATTAATTTATTTTACTTTGATGGTGAGAGAGTTCTGGTGCTTTGAAAAATTTAGGTCAACTCCTGAGGCCTTTGGATACAAAACCATTTAAGTTTTTTTGTAACGTTAACGTCTGTATCCCCAAAGAGGCAGGCAAAGGTGTAATATTACACCCACATTTCACCATGCTTTGAATTTCAGGTCCCACGTAATAGGGGCGAGCCTATTGTCGTTACCGGACACATTGCCTGACTCCGTGCTGCTACTGAGAATTCGGCAAAACCCGGTATCACTTTTCTCTTGACTCGACCCGGAAATAGAAACCGGTATCTCCCGATCAGCTGACGTATACATTATCCACTCGACCATGAACGCAGTAACCATTGAAGTTGTGAGAATGTTATATAAAGGTTCTGGTTTATTTTGTCCGTGAGGATTGCTCATCTGCAAATAGTCTAGTGAATTGCTCCCACTTGTATTTCGCTGCTATCTGCCAAATCTTTTCTTAAGACTGGATGATGATGCTAGGGAGACTTCTTAAGACTGGACTTTCTTAAGACTGGACCATGAAGCACGGTGATGCTGGGGAGTAAGCGGTACATGACGTAGTAAGCGGTTAACCATCCAAATGTCGACATTGCAAATAGTACGTGGCATACGTTTTATTTTTTGGGACAAATAATTTTCAAACTTTGATATAAATGCATATCAAAGACATGTTTACAGGCGCAAATTTCATTGCAATCGATTCGTTGACGCGTTGAGTCAGTCCACGTATAAATCGTGGCTCATTAACTTCTTCATTTATGAATGTTTCATTTATTCTTCATGGATAAAAAGGCGTGTAGTTCTGTTATTTTATGACATAGCATAACTTCACGCCTTTTTATCCCAGAAGAGGTAGGCAGAGGTGTATTACACACCCACACTTCGCTAGTTATGATAGATGGCTCGCCCCCTATTACATTGGGACCGAAACATAACTTCTTCATTCATATTAATTAATAAGCTATTATTATATCAATAATTCGAAACGAGGTTTTATCCATACTTATTATAAATGCGAGAGTGTGCTCTTTGTTTGTTTGTCCTACTAGTTAGATTTTGTTTCGAGATGGTTAGGAGGCTGGAAAGTGCCACAGGTCACTTTTACCGCGAGAAGTCTATTAATACTCACCCATTACTCATTCAAATAATAATCTGCAACAACTCGATCGCACTCAGCATAATGCTGTGCACTAACACAGAGACATTAAACAGTTATCTTTTGCTGCAGTAACCATCTTCAGTATAATCCAGATGACCTACGGATAACAAGCCAGCAATACAAAGATACCTCGCTCAATATAGAACGAGACAATGTATTAACACTAGAAGTGCGGGCGTTCCAAATTTGACCCATTTTGATATTCTTTCTGCTCTAACTAATAGCTTAATGTGCGTATAATCGTAACTTTTTATGACTTTTCATGAAATATGATGATTATTATTTATGCGAGACCTCAAGCACGTAAATGCAAAAGAAATATTTTTTAATCCCAATTTTACCTCTAAGCGTGCCAATTTTGACCCAGTCATGGATATCAGAGTTTGACTTTATATATCTTCTAAGTTAATATCCGTGTGGTGACGGATTAAGAATACGGAATGTTACCACCCCATATCATCCCGTGGGTGTCGTAAGAGCCGACAGAGGAACCATGCTATGCAGAGAACAGCACTGTAAGAGAAGGAAAACTTGAAACAAACCCTATACCAATCCGTTTGGCCAGCGTGGTATAGTAGACCAATTCCTCCTTTCAAAGGAGAGGCCTAGTCCAGCAGTGGACTGTAAGGGGCTGATGATGATGAAGTTACTAAAAAAAGTCGTTGATTGGTCTGTGTAGGTACTTATGCGCTATAATATATACGCGGCGAAGCAAAGTGTGGGTGTAGGAATGGAGGGGTGCCATTGCACCCTAAAAATAATTATGCAGGGTATGGCCATTTAGATATGGCCTAAAGAAAGGAAAATATATCACTTGTAAGTATTTTTTTCACGTCTATCCTTGCTGAAAATCTAAAATAAATGGAACAAGTATTGTTGTTACAATAAATAAAGCTTGTCGGCAATACCTGCTTGCGAAAACCAAGCAAAATAAGAGTACAGTAGTTTGTATAGTAAAGTGGTACTAAAAGACAATATCACTTTGACAATATCAAGGAAAGCACAATAAAAATGTTCTCTTTAGCACTATGAATTCAAAATTCAAAATTTTTTATTCATTTGGGTCACAATGTGACGCTTATGAACGTCAAAATAATAAATTTATAAAATAATTACTTATAGACTCTACATTTACATTTACTGCCACGTTCGCAAAGCAAAAGGTAGAACCATCAGAAAGAACGGGCAATAAAACTCACGGTCACTCTTTTTTATCGCCAGGTTTTGCATAATACACAATTTACATTTTGTAAGGTGCTGCAACTGTTACACCTTCTATATCACTTGTATATATTTACAGTACATAATAATACTCAAACATAACACTTTTGGTTAGCCTCCTCATAATAGACATGGTGAAACAGGAGCATCCACTTACATTATATATACCTAAGAATGCCGGCAATCCGCGAAAGTGATCAGAACCATGATGGAAATGATGCAGTTAAATATTAAAATCTAATACCAGCCCGCAAGACCGTCAGCGACCAGTCATCGCAAGTAGCACCCGTTCACGAGTATGACGCATGTGCCAGCCATCATCCTTCTCGCCATATTAGAGGGACAGGGATGACCCGACACACGACGCCACCACAAGAAATGACATTTTAGTGAGCATGACGACAACGGTATACGAACCAGCAGTAAGAAACAATCTATTGGTATAATGACCATGACCGCCAATTACCTCCATTTTCCAGATCGTTATTATTAACATAAATTAGTGGAACGCGTGAAGGAATGCAAATGTAGAAAGAATTTTGTGAAGGTGACAAGTGAACAATGATATGATCAGGGATAAATAATGTTAAACTACATTCAACAAATCATAAAAATAATCGAAATCCTGCATAAATCATGTGTTCACGAGGCATCTCCACTTAACATGTAAATAAAATAATCGTGAGTTAAACAAGCCTAAGCCTATCCCCACGGTGTCTTATCATTTAAAAATTCCTTAATAGTGTAACAAACCCTTTGTAAAGAAAGTTCCTAATTGTCCGTTTGTATTTGTGCATGAGTAAATTCATTATTTCAAGAGGCAAGTTGAAAAATCGTATACCAATCCCCGCAAATGGGTTCTGAACTTTATGTAGACGGTAGTTAGTTCCCACCAGTTTATGCTTATTCCTTGTCAGTATTTTTGCGGTATAGAATTAAGTTTTTCTTAATGTACATTAAGTTAGCATATATATATTGCGATGCAACTGTCAATATATCTACTTCTTTAAATTTATCACGTAAAGAATCTCTAGCACCTAACTTATAAATTGCACGTATGGCCCTCTTTTGAATGACAAAAATAGTCTGTATATCAGCAGAAGTACCCCATAATATTATTCCGTAAGACATTACGCTGTGAAAATAACTAAAGTAAACTAATCTAGCAGTATCTATATCTGTGAATTCCCTAACTTTTCTAACTGCAAACGCTGCAGAACTAAGTTTTACTGCGAGACAGGATATTTGGGCGCCCCACTGAAGCTTACAATCTAAAGTTACATCTAAGAATACGGTTGATTCGACTAGTTGAATTGTTTCCTTATTTAAAATTATATTAGTAGGAACACTTTTGACATTAGGCAAAGAGAATTTAACACATTTGGTTTTGCTTGAGTTGAGTACCAAATTATTTGTCGGAAACCAATCTTATACTTGTGCAAGAGTGTTATTGACGGTATCAAAGTTACTTAAATTACGATCAACTTTAAAAGTTAGTGACGTATCGTTGGCAATTATCGGAATTTTATCTTACAGTTAGGAGAAGAACTAGCTGAGCCATATGCAAATTGCATGAAAAGGTCTAATACTCATAACAAGGGGGATGATCAATGAAAATGAAAAACCTGGACGTCAAGAGAAACATACTCGTTGGTACGTCAAGTCTCTATGTGACGGTAACAAGTCTCGTATCAAATGACAAGCTTTTAAAATAACAGTTTGCAGGAAGTGCACATTGAATGGGTGTTTCAATTGCTCATTT
Source organism: Euclidia mi (assembly GCA_944739405.2). NCBI lineage: Eukaryota > Metazoa > Arthropoda > Insecta > Lepidoptera > Erebidae > Euclidia > Euclidia mi. Next base: position 68,260,226 of record OX123192.2, read on the forward strand.
TGCGAGTTCGAACTCTAATCTCACTCATCACTCTAACTCTGATCATTTGTGATTGTGATTTCTATTTTATTTAAGTCAAAATACATCAAAACTATGTGTAATAATAAAAAAAATTAAATCATTTGTATCTTAATTAAAAGTTTTATTTGTATACATAACTGTACATTGCTGTACCGAAAACAAAATGGACAAAATTGACCCATCCGCGCTTCTAGGGGTGTCAGGATGTTCCGCGCTTCTAGTGTTAACTAATTTCACCTTCGTGAATTAATGCTTAATATAATCATGCAATTCCAAAGCTTAGGTCGTTAAAAGGTAAATGGAGCATAACATATTGCCAGAAAGCCAAAAAGGGTAACTCTGGTTGAATATGGCCATGGCATGCCAACGTTTTTCCACTTGGAGACATATTATAGAATTGTCCGTGTGGTGACGGATTAAGAATACGGATTGTCACCACCCCATATCATCCCACGGGTGACGTAAGAGCCGACAGAGGGAGCATATTATGCAGAGAACACCACTGTAAGAGAAGGAAAACTTGATACAAACCCTATACCAACCCGTTTGGCCAGCGTGGTATAGTAGGCCAATTCCTCCGTTCAAAGGAGAGGCCTAGTCCAGCAGTGGACTGTTAAAGGCTGATGATGAATGAATGAAATGTTATAGAAAAGTGGTTGCGCTTTTTATTTACTTTAAGTTATCTGCTTTATTTTACTTGATCTGATGTATGAGTGAGGGTATTTACTTGAGTTGTCTATTTTGTTTCACTTGCACTATTATAGGGGTTCTTTATTTGTTTATTCTTTAGTTGTTTTTGAGCCCGCAGTATCTCGTAGACACTAAATTCACAAAACCCAATATCCCACGTAATACTTCTATTATTAGTATTCTCAGTCATTTGCAAGTCAGACAACAAACTTGCTCACGCAGAACACTTAAAACAAACTAACAACTAAATACAGTATAGGCATTTAAACAATCGTGGTCATTAATACTAATTATAATTGCCTTTCGAGATATATAACACGTACCTACCTTTGTTTACATACATAGCCATAGTGAAAACGTTGGTAGTGGTGTTATACGCAATAAACGAATAAGAAAGCGGGAAGACTGTTTTCCTCGTTCGTTAAATTCATCCACCAGCAATTACTTCAGTACATTCGTGGACATGGCGCTTGCATCAGTGCCGAACTATCGGTTACTCCAAACAAAAGTACGTGGTATCCCGAAAGGAAATATAAATAAGAATTAAATACAGTTAAAGGTTAGTGAAAGGTAGTTGAGCCTTGATGATTGCAGCATGAATGGGCCGGCTTCATTCGGTAAATACTACCCTCTCACAGAAAACCGACGTAATGTAACAGTACCTATATCGTTGGGCTTTGTTCGGAGAGTGAGAGCACCGGAAGCCCCAAAGGGCGTGAATGCACTTGTGACTCCTCAGGTATTGCTCATGTCTATGGGCGACGGTAATTACTTACCATCAGGCGACCTATCTGCTTGTTTGCCGCTTATGACATAAAAAAAGATTTTCCTCAAAACGGAAATGAAAATGATCAGAAGTAAAAACATTTACGGACATTTCCCGCTAAATAATTGCGTCCGTTTCAAAGTCATAAGTTAAAAAAATAATGGTAGCGGGTCAGTTCAGTTCCCTTCAGGGCGGAAAGGAGAGACGAGAGTGTAAATATAAATATAATAAATATATATTATCTTGTTTCAAGTGTGGAGGAGTGACGATGGTTATTAAATAAGTAGGTATGTAATCGATTTTAAACTTTCGCGATTTGTATACATCATAGAAATTAATTTAGCGGGTCTTAATCGCGTTAACTTAACTTATTTAAGGTAGATATACCTATTTGTTACCGACGTTTCGCTCGTCTTGCACCGAGCGTGGTCGCGGAGAGACTGATGAGAGCTTAGCGACGTCTTGTGGAAGTGCGGGTTTCAGCACCTACCCTCACTTGGTCTTTATTTAAGTTCGCAATGTCGGTACTCCGACACACTACACTAATGACGTCTACACACTGTTGAGATTTATCACTGCGGCGGTGTTTACACTTGCTGATGACTGGATTAACGTCGGTAACAAATAGGTATTTATACCTTAAATAAGTTAAGTTAACGCGATTAAGACCCGCTTAATTAATTTCTATGAAGTAGGTATGTGTTAATGTTGTTCGGGAGATAAACTTACCATTTTATATATTCGAACGAAGTATCCATGCTGGAGTCGGGAGAATTAATTTTACATAAGAGTATTTATGATGATAATAATCTGTCACACTGCCGGGGACGGGCCTCTTTTCACTATGAGAAGGGTAAGGTCATTAGTACAGTACACTGGTCAAGTAACGGTTGGCAAACTTCACATGGGCTTCGAGAACTTCATGGAGAACTTTCAGACATGCAGATTTCCTCACGATGTTTTCCTTCATAGTTTTGTAAGCGATAAGCACATGATTTGGGAAAGCCATTGGTGCGAGCTGTGGATTTGAATCCTTTATCCCCTGCGTAGTACCTTATCGGTCTCCCAACTCGCCTATCGTTGCCATATAATCTTGACTACACAGCGCAAAACTAAGTGAATAGATATCAATCTGCGTACTCAGACAGTATGTAGATTGTAGATACGAGACAATGCCGTGCAATAAATCGTTTGACGATACATGTGACATGATGACACTAATTGTTGCATCAGATTACATGACATGTGGTTTACATGTGTGTATTAAGTAGATACCGTACTCACATCTAAGCCCACTATGTTTGGACTTCAAAAATATATATACGAAAAGATGAAAGAGAATGAAATGACAGGAAAAAAAGCAATGATTCTTGAGTTTGTTTCGGATTTTCTTCTCAAGAAGTCATTTAGCTAGGACGGTTTCGTTTAGAATAGGGTTTTGACTTGTATAAGTGTTTTAAACAGCTAAAATGCAGAAATAAATATATCTTAATGTATTAGTGCGGTTTCAGATTAGCGTTTTATACGCGCGTATAAGCTCGTTTTTAGAAGCGCATGTAGGCGCGTATAGGCGCGCCTTTTGGCACACGTGCAACTCGTACGAGCGTTGACGCGCTTCTAAGCTCGTATAACCACGAGCCGTCAAAATCCATGTTGACATTGACAAGACGTCACTACCGTTTCGAGCGAACACGCCCGTTTACGTGAGTCCGGTTTTTTGAAGCGCGTAATGTAGCGCGCGTGTAAGCGCGTATGCTAAAACGACCGTACACGCGCAGAAAAATACGCTAATCTGAAACCGCCCTTAACCTTTAATCAGCAAAATTTTCATTAAGAATATTATTAGGATTACACTAATGCATTCATTTTTTGGGAACAGTATGACAATATTATATTTGGTATCTATATTGGTTAAAGTTGTACTAGCATCTGCCTGTGGTTTTGCCCGCGTAAAAGGTACCTAGTTCATAAGTTATTATAATGTACCTATAAGCTAGATATATTGCTACAAAGTTTCAACGTCAAAGAGTAAAAAATATCCGTACATTTATCTCTCCCCTCAAACTTACACGCATGACAATAGAAATATTTACAGGTATTTACATACATACATACATATCGTCACGCCTTTTATCCCCGAAGGGGTAGGCAGAGGTGTATTTCTACACCCACTTTTCGCCAGATATACTTTAGTCCCACGTAATAAGGCGCGAGCCTATTGCCGTACCCGGCACATTTCCAGACTCCGTGCTGCTACTGAGAATTTCGTGACAGAAAAACCCAATAACACTGCCCGACCCAGGAATCGAACCCGGGACCTCCCGATCCCACGCGCACATTTATGCCGCGAGACCAACGAGGCAGTCGTACAGGGTTTGATGTCGAGTTTTCCGTCTCTACGCAAAGATGGTATTTGCATCGTGTTTTCCCTTAGTCGCCTCTTACGACACCCACGGGAAGATAGGGGGTGGTGACACTTGTATTCTATGCCGTCAACCACACGGCTTTACAAAGTGAACATATTACCGATAACGACATTGCCACGCCTTACGCTGTTGAGCATTGCTGAGTCTTCGGACAGTAATAGATTAGCCCTCTAGTAACGTTTGATTCAGCGCTTCGAGTTATCTCGAAATAAAATATCAGTAGCTTTTCAAACGGCTAATAAACACAGTTACTGACAAAAAATTTGCATCTGAGGTATTTGCACAATTTGAAGTTTTCTTTCCTAGCAGCAAAAGTGAATATTTTTATTTAATTGGAAACATATATTTCCTACCATCCTCATGCAAAGCCATGCCCAAAAGCTAGTCTAATTGCTGAAATACGACCGCACTAATATGTTATCTCCTCAAATCAAACGTCAGCTGCAATATCAAGTTCCTATAGAGAAACTCAATAGGCTAGTTGACAAAAAAAAAATATAAGTCCGTCCTTTAGATTATTCAAAAATAAGCGATACGTATTTTTTATTTGTAAATTAAACCAAAAATGACCAAGATATAGCTCATTAAAGTTACGTATAACGTCACGCCGTGCTGCATTTTTAGCACTAAAGGACGTCACACGTAACTTTAATGGGCTATATCTTTGTTATTTTTTATTTAACCCCCCACGTGATTACAGCACGCACGGTCGTGCTCTAATTCAAGTGGTCCCATGTGTTTACAGCACGCATGGTCGTGCTCTAAAAAAGTCGTCCTATTGGTCGCGGATTTTTTACGTTTTGTTTTTCTTAAACCAAGAAACGAAAGTAGTAACTATTAGAATAGTTCATATTCTATGCAACTAAATCGTTTTAGAAGGGTGAGGGAAACGAAACGTGCCAAAAAATATTGAAATATAATTATCTGTGTCTCAGTTGCGAAAGCGTCCGCCATTGTTGTGTTTTGTTCCGCGATCTTTATAATAAAAGTTGTCTTGTGGAAGAAACCGGTGAATATTTTATAAAGATACTTATATAGATTTACTCAGAAATAAATAAATATTAATTGTGAAGTGACATTATTCGTGACAGAGACAAGAAATACAGTGATAAAAGGCAAAAACTTTTAAGAACGGTTATTTCTACTCTTGAAACTTGCTATTTTCGTAATAGTTTTATGATAAATACTCTTTTAATAGTTATGAAAGACATAAAAGTACCCAGATTATTTTTCTGAAAAACATATTTTAGCAATTAAATACTAGTATTGTTGTACGTTTTCACTGTTATCGTGTTTCAAATGGTAAATAATTCACAGCCACAGTGTTCGCTACAGTAACATGGCGGCCCGGCACGGCGAACTTTTTGTTACCCGTTCGGATTATAATTTTTTTAGCGGCGTTAGATTCATTTGTTACAAATAAATAATGTATTGTGTGAAAACCTAAAGGTATATGTGATAATGTTTTTGTGTTTATGAACCAAACAAGTAATGAAATTCATTAATATGTGATGAAATGTTTGTGCGAACCAGTGAAAAATAACAAACTTCTAAGTTTGTAAGCTTGTTTTGCCTGAAAGGTGAGTATTTAGTAGTAATTTATGTTATTATTATCATAGCTGATTTTATAACCAACACAATGATATGCAATTTATGTGATATAATTATATTAAGGTGTCATAATTATTTTTTTTTCCGGTAACCTATGCCAATGAAAATTTGCAGCAACGTGACCCTTTGCACTTGTGGCACTTTGCCTTTAGTTTGATCGCACCTCAAGGGTTAATCGAAAAAAGAAAAAATACGTGTCCAATATTTTTTTATAATCTAAAATACGGATTAAATAAAATTTAATTATTTTGACCCTGGAAACTACCCTATTACTCTATAGTAATCAATACTGTATAACAATACGCCTATGCGTATTGTTAACTCATTACTGGGCGTCTGGAGACGTAGAATCCGTTACATAGGTATACGCATCACTGTCAGTTTACGTTAGGGCTATAGAGATGCAGTTAGTATAAGTGTCTGATTTGATGGTTTAGTTTACGACGAAGTGTCTGTGTGGTGAAGGGTTAAGGATACAAAAGTCCACTACCCAATTTTATTACAAGCGTGTCGAGGATACACGAGGAAAATAGTATCATTGCGAAGAGACGCAAAACTCGACATCAAAATCTGTACCGACACGTCTGGTCTGCGTGGTATAGTAAGACAAATGCTTCTATTGCTAATTAGAAGAGATTTAATATGATGAAAGTAAGTTTTATTCGAAATGTAGAGCGGTTAATTTTCAACAGATGTATTTTTCACTTGGTCATATGTGCTGAACAATGCTGCTAATAGAAAAAGTGCAGAAAATTTTGAATGTAAATGAAAAGCGGACTTCGTACTGCTAGGCAAAGGTGCTGGCTTCAAAACTGAAACAACGCCGGCATTATGTTAATTTATTTTAGTACAACTCAAAATTACGAAATTTTTAAGTAGAAAGAGCTTGTTTAGATATGCACATACTTCTCAATCGTGTAATTATTCGGAAAGAAAAGTGAATATTATAGTTGTAATCAATGACAAAACGCTGGAGCAAATCTATATTTGCCCTTTCGTTTTTATTTTTCATTTATTATTAAATCATTACGCAACTACGGCATATAAAATTTTAACCTGAAGAAGCAGCTTCATCGCAAAGGCATGGTATCAGCCGATCAATAAGCCGTGCATTAGATAACCATCTACTGCATTACCGTTGCGAGCCCCTCCTAATTCAATCATTTTTAGACTTAAAATCTTTTCCTTTTTTATCGGTTTAAGGCGGACTGAACTAAGATGCCTTCTAGAGATATTTTAAAGGCATATAAATCACGACGAACTGAAGTACTAATTTAAGTCGACTAACCACTGATTATAACCATCGAATATTGAATGCCACCGTACAGAGGGTTAAATTGTTAATCTTCGTCGCGAAACATACGGCAACTGGAAACTATAAGTTAGGTACTGTTAAAATATGCTTGTATTCAAACAAACAGCAAGATTTTGATACATACATACATAATTATACTCACGCTTTTTTGCCATCGGGGTAGGCAGAGACAACGGAACGCCACTTGCATCTATCCTTACAAACCTCACGCGCTTTCTCTACATTCATTACTCTCTTCATACATGCTCGCCGGTTCCGGGTGCTTCGGACCTTGCCATTTTTTAAGATGTCCCCAATCTGATCGACGAATTTCCAACGAGGTCTGCCGCGATCAACTTGCCCACACACGTTAAGCCTCATAAACTTGTTGCGTCACTCTTTCTTCACTCATTCGCTTCACGTGCCCAAACCATTTCAGCATTTCCTTATAACCTTTCTCTATTCACGACATCTTCTTTCAGGCCACATCGCTCTCGTTTTACTGCATTCGGAATTCTATCAATCAGTCTTACCCCACACATACTACGCAGTGAACGCATCAAAAACTGCGTTAATTCTGCTTTCATGCTATTTCTGCTACACCAAACACTCACTACCGTACATCAACGTAGGCGAAGCGGTGTTTGTTGTTGTGTTTTACGTTTGATTCACATAAAAATATTTGGAGACTGCGAACTTAAAATGAAATAAGTTCAAAATCATAAATAGTTATATCAACTCATATCTACTACATTATGTTATTATACGTGTAGAGACGCATGTCATCGGCTTATCAGATGCGTTAACGGCAACACATAGAGACTTCAAAGATGGTTCAATATTTAGTTGACATTACATATACAAAATAGGCATTTTACGACGCCTAAACCGTGTAAATATTTTGTATTTTGAATTTCTTTTAACGTTTTTTTTGTACATATACTACTTATACATTAAGATTAGATTAAGCTTTATGTAGATTATAAAATTATGTTTATTTAATGTATATAACTATGTACATACCTTATTAACTTATTGCATTCCAAATATAAGTAAAAATTTAAAGAAATGTTACAAAATATGCTTAGGAAATATAATCACCGCATCAACCGTCTTAAAAACAAAGTAGGAAAAAATTGTAGGAAAGTAACTCGAAAGTGATTAAGGGTGGTTGTTTAAGATTAGCGTTTTATACACGCATATAAGCTCGTTTTTGGAAGCGCATTGTAGGCGCGTATAGGCGCGCCTTTTGGCACACGCGCAACTCGTACGAGCGTTGACGCGCTTCTAAACCGTCAGAATTCAGTTGACACTGACAATATGTCACTACCGTTTCGATCGAACACGCCCAAATATGCCCGTTTACGCGAGTCTGGTATTTTGAAGCGCGTAATATAACGCGTATGCTGAAACGACCGTATACGCGCAGAAAAATACGCTAATCTAAAAACACCCTAAGACTCTGAGGCTCTGCCTTCCCAAAAATCACGCAATAATTATGAGTGAGGAATATCTTCATCGCACAACATATTATTATAATAATATACTCTGCTTTCTTCACCAAGAACAGATACCTACTACTAATATCTTATCTCGATTATTTCTTAGCACAATGTACCATTATTTATCTTCAGTCTTCAAGATATACAGGTAGGTTAGATAATTTGATTTTGCCCTGTAACCTCAAAGGAAATACAAGGCCTAACCTAATAAATCCTCAGTTGAGGCTGGCCAGTGATAAATACACACTACTGACTGATCTGTTAGTACGTTCTATATACATATCTATCTACAGACATGTATGCCTACGGTATCACTCTCAAAGGGATAGTTATGTATTACAATGTTACATTGGTTTGGCAATCATGGTCAACGTTTCAATTATGGTAGATTCGATCGCTAGCCTCTCTAAGGTGCTGTAAACTCCATTCAAGATTATCACAGTAAATGTATGAATTCGTGATCGTATTCTTTTGTTTAAAAAATGGGTGACCACTCACAAAAAGTAAAGGTACCTACTTCTGGCCTTACAGAACACATTGATCCCTTGGTCGAGGCTATTATGAAGACCTACATACATACATACATAGACTCACGCCTGTTCCCCCGAAGGGGTAGGCAGAGGCATATTAAACGCCCACTTTTCGCCAGTGTTTTGATCCCACGTAATAGGTGGCGAGCCTATTGCCGCTTATTGGGACATTTTGTTTGCCAGAGCCTCGTCCGTTGATCGGCAGGTGCACCACTTGCAGGTGAGGTTGGCTTGGGACCCTAAGTTATTGGTGGGAACCCTATGCACCTACCCCTATGAAGACCTATGAGAGTCATTTGCCTCAACACATTCTGACTCTGATATAAACCTTATAATGTAACTATCTATTTCTGTTTGGTCGTCAAGACAGCTTACTCTTTGGAAAGTTTGATACCAGGACAATTCCTAGCGCTATCCCGGTTGCATCCAATCCTTCGCCTTAGAGTCTGTCTGCTTCCGAATTTAAACAGTTTTGGCAGAGTATTTAGCTTTTCCACAGGATTTGCGATATCCCAGGGCTTAGATCAGTATCAGTCATAAGTACCGACACTCAATACACACTGTGAATGACAACTTACAAGTCCTCTCCTACACAGAGCAAACGCTGATTACTGTCTCATCTAAAAGCAAAATCCAAAGGCAATAAAAACAGAGTCTGTTATTTCACTCCTAGTATATATTACGGAGAGTTTATTCCTTTACATCTTTCCTTAGCAACGTACATCAAAGTATTGCGGGAATGGACGAAGACATAAACATAGTATATAAGAGTGAGAGGTGGATAATATAAGAAAAAAAATGTATAAAACGTTAGTACTGAGATTTCCTTTTATCCTCAGAGTGCATTGTGAAACTTCGGCATGCTTCTGTTACGGTACTTTTTGTTTGGTACGGAGCATTTATCGCTATATTTTCCCGATCGTAGTGAAATAAATTGTGGCATATTTGTTCTTTATTCATTGTGGCGCAAGTGTATGGATACTGTTGACACTAGTCAACGATTTAAAGAAGACAAACTATTTTGACATGGCCTAATGATTCTTGTCTCGGGATTGGGATTGTCTTGATTTTTGTATTTACGTGCCCGCTGGCATCCATCCAAGTGATGACTTCTGCCATCATTTCTTAACATTGCCTTTCTGTTATGAAAGACAGGTCAAACAACCTATGAGAGTTATGGTTGTTGGGTGACAAATATAGCCAGTAGCACGTAGTATTTTCGACATATCTTCACAGTATCGTAACGGATTCAGGACTGTACATTTGCAGTGCTGCTAGTTAATAGTAATATTAAGCTATCGCAGATTGACGTAGCAGCCACGCACCAGACGACACACAAGATATAGAACCCCGCAAGGTGGACCGACGATCTTACTAGGCTTGGGGGAAGCGATTAGTTGCGGACAGCGCAAGATTGGCGTGCATGGAAAACAGTGAGAGAGCCCTATGTCCAACAGTACCACAGCTGAGCAATTGGGGTGTTTTGGCTGAAATAATGAAGATTCTTGTCTTGGAGGTTGATTAAATTCGGACTATTATTCCTTATAGAATATTAAAACTCAATTTTAATACGAATTAAGCTATTAGCCATTTAGGTGACATTTTACGTAAGTTACTTATAATAAACAAAGAAAACTCTCACGATTATTGTATAAAAAGGTTTTATATTTTTAAATTACAGTGTTAAAGGGTCGTAAAGTGGGTCATAAACAGTCATAACTTCAAAAAAGCTTATCTGAAATCTCTGGTTTCGGTTGGGCGTTAGGTTGATAGTTAACATTGTACGGTGTAACAGCCTTCAATGGAACATTGACTTTTTTTTCTTTTACACTACAAACTGTACAAAGTTTGCGTCCAATTTTGGACCATATGTTATCATCCTTTTAGCGTTATCCCAGTTTCAGTCTGAGTTCTGCTTACTAGTCTAACTGGATTTGGCTGAATATTAGCTTTTCCACAGAGCGACTGCCTGTCTGACCTCCACAACCTGATGGGATAGCGATATTCCATGGGTTAGACTAGTGTCAGTTTATTTAGAAGGTACTGACGCCCTGTAACGACTGTCAAAGATCTTCATGGCAACCGGGACCGACAGTTTAACATGCTCTCCGAGGCACGTGACAAGCTATAATTAACAATTCAATACGCACATAACTCCGAAAAGTCATTGGTGCGCGCTGTGGATTCGAACCGTATCGGGTTCCTCTGCATGGCAGTGTGTTGGTTTCTCCACTAGGCTATCGCTGCCTTTTAAAAATGACCTGTAAAAAACTTGGGGACATCGCATATTAGAAAGGAAGATTCATAGACTCATTGATACATTCCAAATATATAATATCAAGTTAAAAAGCAAAAAAAAAACTTCTATCCATAGACCTGGCACATCACAAAAACAACCTCAAACCACGGAACCAGCAAAGCAGACATTACTATCTGCCATAAACAGTAAACACGTACATCTGACCTCACCCAAACTCTCCTCTCATCATAAATATGCAAACAAAGCACATATTTTATAGCCCCTTATAAAACTAGCCGTTTGCATTATACCGCAATTCGAATGCCTTAACGCCTTGTGACACAAATGTAAATTTCAGCAAGGTTGGCAAGCCAGATGTTTTAGAGGTTTGCATAATGTTTTAAGGAGCATCAGATCTGTTATTGGTATGCAGTTAGACGCACAAAATTGATGGACTAGACTCTTGAGACTTGCTGAATATTGGAAAATATAAGGGGAAAGAAATACTATGTTGCGTTTTTTACTTGATATCGAATGTGATGAAATTTATAGGTAGGAGAGCCTTGCGCGTTTCAGCAGGAATGGGCTGATTTGACCGGGGAAGTACTAGTCTCTCACAGAAAATCGACGTAAAGTAACAGTACCTATACATATTGTTGCTTTTCGATCGGTGAGTGAGAATGCCAGAGGCAGCATCACCTATTCCTTGTGCCTCATTCCCCTCCCTTCTTATTCTTTTGCCAAATCCAAAGGCCGGCAACGCACTTGTTACTCATCTGGTGTTGCTTGTGTCCATGGGCGTCGGTAATCGCTTACCATCAGGTGATCCGGGTGCTCGTATGACGCATATTACATTAAAACTTATCGGAAATCATCCTTTGAAAGTAATTTCAATTTTCAATTTTGGCTGTACAAAGATTTGAGACGGTTAAGATGAAGAGTCGAGAAAATACAATCATGATAATAGTCAAAGAACTGGTCATAATGATATGTAATAAATTGTTCAAGTTTAGAAACAGACCGACAGTACTTATATCGGCCTTGGAAGTTTAATCACATTTCTCAAGATATTATTATAGAAGTAAATAAAATACAATGACATTTTGTTACACGTGTAACGTAATCCAGCATATTTTGACCCTTCATTGTATACATTCACAGTTCTGTCGTAGATCAGCGTAAACTGGTATTAACTCCATATGGAGCGCAGTACCAAATGGATGTTTCTCGAACTAAGAACGCTTTTGGCCGACAGTTATTACATATGCCTGTCAGTTTATTACAGCGAACGACAATTAATCATGGTGGATGTCACTTCTTACTAATTTATTAATATGAGCGTGTAACGCGTTTTGTAAGTCAGACGGGGTGAGATGGGGCACACATACAGACATTCATTTGTACGTCTATCGCGCTGTATAAATATGAACTTATTCTGTTCGGAGTAAACTAAGGTTTGGTTATTTTTCATCGGGTCTTCTTCTTTCTCGTGTGAATGTGTGGCCAACTCTGGTGTCAGAGTTTTCAGACCTCCCGAAGGCCTCCGATATGGCCTAGTGACTCTGGATCTGAAACAAGAACCTGGATCGACAGCATTACATGTCTTCCGTAGCACGTTAGCAATCTAATGTAAATGCCATTCATCGAGTAATATTTATTTTATTTTTATATTTATAGTCTCACGCCTGTATCCTCGAAGGGGTAGGCATAGGTGTAAATATTACACCCACATTTCGCCATGAATTTTTAGCTCTCACGTAATAGGGGGCGAGCCTATTGCCGTTATCGGGCACATCACCAGACTCCAGGCTGCTACTGATTATTCGGAAAAACCCAGTAACACTTCTGCCCGACCCGGGAATCGAACCCGGGACCTCCGATCTGCAGTCGCATACGCTATCCACTGGACCACGGAGGCAGTCTCGGGTAAAGAGTATTTTATTGGGGTTATACGTAAAAGCTGACCTTCCACTATGTTCTTGACGTGACTCAATACTATATATTGGTATTGCGAAGAAAAACTAATAGTATACTGCGACTAGCGTCTTAGTGCAAAATAGAAACTCAAACCGTAAAACATTTCTTTACAGTGAGCAGCAAAATCACTTAAAAGTTTTTAAATTATTTGCAGTATATATTGCAGTAGCTACTACAACTAAAACTCTTATTTTCATCTTATTTTATTAAAAAAATGGTTTAAAAAAATATATTAATATAGTTAGTGGATCCATAGATTCACTGAATTTTAATCCATTCGAAGTTCACAAAAAAATGGCAATACCAACTAAAGTACAAAAGAAAACGATAAATTTATGTAATTAAGTAATCCTCTTTTTCAAATGGAGTCGTTTAAAAATAAATATTTCTGTAGTATATTCTACTTAATTTAAGTGACTAGGTTTTGGATACACATAAGCCTATGCCAGACTAATAATGTATACATATTAAGCTGTTTAAGAATATTCAAGCCCTTTGGATTATCGAGGTACTGAATTTATTTTGTACAAACTGAAAAATATAGACACTGTTATTGAACGCTGCTTTGAAACTTAAGACTTACCAAGTAAGAAAGAAGTAATACGCTTAATTCCTGAATTAAGCGTATTACTGGCCTGCACAATAATATTCTATTTTTTTTAACATAATATTCTACCACATACACAAAACATCATCTATTCTCAAACTAAGCAGAGCTTGTTCTATGGGCACTAGACAATGGATAAACATAATTTCATACACTTATACTTATTTTTTATAAATACATGCATATTATTATGCATAGAAACTACATTCATGTTTTCCGCTTTTGAGTAAATTCCGCCTTAATAGTGCTATTTTTTTATAGTAATAGGCGGCAAACAAGCAGACGGATCGCCTGATGGTAAGCAATTACCGCCGCCCATGGATACACGCAACACCACAGGAGTCACAAGATAGGTATGATGAGGAGTAGGATGAGGGAGAAGGAATAGGGCATAGGGCCTCCGGCACTCTCACTCACCGAACGAAACGCAACAGTTTAAGTACTGTTATTTTAGGTCGATTTTCTATGAGAAGGTAGTACTTCCCCGGTCATCAGCAAGGCTCTACTAACTTTTATTGAATGTTTTGTTTATTGATAAATTTGAGTATTCACTTGTAACAGAACCTCAAGCATTCACCGTTTTTAGATGTGCCGAACTAAACCGAGAATAGAGCCAAACATCGCTACGAATATTTTCATTATCTTTCTAGCGAACGTTCAAATCAGTAAAAAGATCGAAGCAAATTTACTGTCAATTCGCAGAATAAGTACCAGAAATCTGTGAAGAATGCTGGCTAGACCACTTGTTAATTTTTTTCTTTATATAACATTCGCAAGAATTTTCATTACAGGTGAATGCTCAAGTGTATCAGCACCATTAGACTTCCATTAATACGTTACAACCCTCCGCAATCTCCAGTCAGTATTAATATCAGAAGAAAAAATATGAAAGCTCTCTAAGCTATATTGGCTATAATATCCTCCCATTCATCCGCAAAAGGATCAGGTACCTACTTTAACGGTAAATGAAAATCTTGCTAATTTCTCTTTGACGGTAAATAATTCTCTTTTTTCCAGTTAGAAATGCTATATAACCACTACTCACAGTACTTTTGAAAACTCATCGCACTCACTCAAAGTTTTGTTTCAAAGGAACTGTCTCTTTACACTGTAACAGTAATGCTGAAACAGTTTGGTTCCATTTTAAAAACGTGTTAAATTACTTTAACCAGTCACCCACAAAGCCAATATTGTACAAAGCGCGCAGACAGAACTTCACTACGTTAAAAGATGAGTTACACCAACCCTATTCAGTTTTCATTAACCCAAAAGCTTATTCGACAAAGTTCTATCTTTAATAGCCTTTTTGTACTTCATTGTATTTAAGAGCATGTTTGAAGCTTCATTTGTGGTAAAAGGCGTTTATTTTATTCTTTTTTCTGCGTGACATTACTAAGTGTGTCATTTGTCTGTGGAAGGAGTCGCCATTTTAAGTTATGAATGTGGTTACATAAGATTTTGGTCAACTGATTTATTATTGTCATGACTGGCCTAGGTTCCATTTCTGTAGTGAAAGATGACTGAACGTTTCTTTTTCGAGATTAACGGCCTCCTGCATAATAGGTTCCTGTTAAATTACTTTTTAAGATTTCTACATCAAAATTCACTCCACATTTAATTGAATTTATCTGGCTTATAATACTGTACTGGACAATCTAGCATAGAAAATCTATCCAGTAGACATCAACTAGTTATGACAGTAGAATGTAGCAGTAGCGTGAACAGTAAAAAGATTTTTCACAGAATGCAATGACATTTGAAAGAGTGCCCTATGAAAAAATCTTTAGTCGCCTATTTCTACTTTATTTTATTAAATTTTGTTTGAAGTTTCATTCGAAAAACACGTTTATAGTTTTATTTTTATTGCATTTCAGTGTGACGTCATATATGTGATCTGTCTCTGTAGAAAGAGTCGTCGTTTTTAAGTTACGAGTCTTCTACAATGATGGTTATATAAGCATATAAAATGAGCAATCAGCTACATAAACTCATAGGCATTTTATGTGATTTTCGATGGTTATATCAACTCAACGAATTATTATCAATAATGTCTTGTAGGGTTTTTAGACAAAGAAAACTTACCGAAAGCATAGGTAATTGATAAATAAATATTAATAATTGAGAAGTTCTTCATAAAAATCTCAGCAAAGATTTTGAGATGTGTAGCGACTTTCGTAGTTGATTGTAACATACGTGTTACAGATCTAATATCTACACAATATATTACTAGTACCGTGTGGTTGACGGCATAGAATACAAGTGTCACCACCCCTTATCTTCCCGTGGGTGTCGTAAGAGGCGACTAAGGGATAACACGATGCAAATACCATCTTTGCGTAGAGACGGAAAACTCGACATCAAACCCTATACGACTGCCTCGTTGGTCTCGCGGCATAAATGTGCGCGTGGGATCGGGAGGTCCCGGGTTCGATTCCTGGGTCGGGCAGTGTTATTGGGTTTTTAGTTCACGAAATTCTCAGTAGCAGCACGGAGTCTGGAAATGTGCCTGGTACGGCAATAGGCTCGCCCCTTATTACGTGGGACTAAAGTATATTTGGCGAAAACTGGGTGTAAAAATACACCTCTACCTACCCCTTCGGGGATAAAAGGCGTGACGATATGTATGTATGTGTATTACTAGTACTGGCCATCTATCGTACTGGCCATCTGTCGTGCATTGTCGGTAGACATGTATTTTATTTACTATGTTTTCTTTTATGGTTCTAAATAAAACTATTCAGTCTTTGTCACTCGTCGCTGGGAATACGTTGTTGTATTTCAATACATAACCATTGTTGTCTGTAAGTTAAGAAACTACAGTCTGGTTTTTGAAAATAAAATTATAGTAGTGTAGTAGTGATAGTACATGTAGGTATGCATAGCCTTCTAATTTTCACCTTGAGCACACATAGCTAAACTGTCTCCAACAATTCTGGTGAATACAGCCCTACACTTTAACCTCTTGCTATTTGTTCTATATCACCTTAATTCTAATTAAATGAAATGAGTTTCTGAAAACTCAAGATGGCGGTTTAAGTTTAAAAACTGATTGCATTCAGCTATAAGTAGGTAAATACATTTCAGTCCCAGACAACACTTAGAATTACAGGCACCATTAATTACTTTTTGACTGACAGTTTAATCTAGATATTAATTACTTGTTGCTAAGTTTTGGAATTGTGAATGGTATTGCTTGTAGCAAAATATTATCTCATTTGAGGTGAAATTAGATTTATGTGTAACTACTTATTGATTTCTCTGGTGAGGGAGCGATTGCTTAGTATTTACAATCAGATTGCCAGGCAAGCAACGATTTTAAACTTTCGCGATTAGTATATACATTATTGTGACGTCGTCGCTGACATCGTTCGCCCACTACTCTCGGTTGGCTGCCTCGCTGCCCCCAGCGAGCTATATATTATATACCGTGGCGCGGGAGTGGTCGTCCCTCTTTACCGCCTGTGCGGCGATCCAAGCTAAGTCTTATCTGCTTCCCTGAGCGAGAACAGAAATACGTTTCTACTGGACATTACCTTCGAATTCCGCGACCCTTTCTTTTTCTATCTTGGTTTAGAGTCAAAATTGTTTAAAGTCAGTTTTCTGTTCCTTTTGCTAAAAGCTGTAAAGATTCTTTTTACAGAAATATACATACTATTATTGTTGCCGATATATGGATATTTTATTTGACTGAATAGCGTTGACCACGTACAACGTGACAGTGACGTTGGGGGTCACTTTAACGTACGCACAACGCAACATTATATAAGGTTATCATGCGGGTCTTACTCGCAATATATATATTTGCCAACATTTTGGCCGACTTGCTTCGGTCATTGTCGCGGCGGGACTACTGTCACTTGCCTTACCCAATACATATCGACGGTTGTCGCTCTGCAGGAAAAGATAATATTCTGTCAGATCTGGCCAGAATATAAAGCAAACTCTGGCCTCCAGAACGAAGGTCTTAGATGGAACCGAGATAATGCTCGGTCGATAATGATTACTGACTCTCATGTTAATCAACTGACATCATCAGCCCTTTATACTATCCCTCTGCTGGGCACGGGCCTCTTCTCACTGTGAGAAAGGTAAGGCCATAGTCCACCATGCTGGCCAAGTGCGGGTTGGCAGACTTCACATGTCTTTCGAGAACATTATGGAGAACTCTCAGACATGCAGGTTGCCTCACGATGTTTTCCTTCACCGATAAGCAAGCGATATTTAACAATTTAATACAACAAATATAGTCAACTGACATAAGGTCGCAACTATGGGAAAGTAGACAAATGTACCACTACTACTGAGTTTAACATGTTCATGTACTCAGAAGAGGAAACTACTAATAGGAAAGGTTAGTGCAAAGTTGTGACATCAAATTGCACCAGAGTTAATTCAAAATAAGGGATGTTTGACGTTCCTGGTATCTTGGACTAAAATGGTGAGTAATGAGTATTTTATGGCGGAATCACATTTTCATTTCATTCCAAACAACACTGTCTTCATCATCTATCACTTCAACCGAAAGACCTCCACTGCTAAATATATGCCTTCCCCAAGACTCTCCACACAGACCGATTTAGAGCCGCCCGCATCTACCGCTCCTCGCAATCCCACACGATTTTCGGTATCATCTTTATCACCCATTGCTACATTAATAAGCTTAGAATGTACGCTGGAATTATTCTCCTCACAGATCGTTTCGGACCAGAAATTTCATGGTATACGATATTTGCTTGTACCTGTTTTCCTGGAATTGCTTCACAAATAGTGTTTTGAACATTATCATATAATGTAAATGTCATGTTGTACAATTCATAAGAATTCTCTGCGAATGTTGCTTTCAGCGTATTTTCAAGGTGAATGAGCATTTTTTTGTAACAATTATGTTTTCATTGAAATATAAATACACTTATGCTGTTTTTATTTGCTCTTGTAATACTAATACGCTCGTTGGTATGTAAATCGGGGTGTAAACCAAGTCAAGCGTGGTGCTTCAAGTTTGCCTCGTAAAAGTATAACACTGGAGTGGCTCGTTCATCATCACTCATCATCAGCCCCTAACAGTCCACTGGCTGCTGTATTCCAGCAGGCCTCTCCTTTGAAAGGAGGAATTCGCCTACTATACCATGATGGCCAAACGGGTTGGTATAGGGTCTGTTTCAAGTTTTCCTTCTCTTACAGTGTTGTTGCCTGCATAATATGGTCCCTCTGCTGACTTTCATGGGATGATATGGGGTGGTGACATTCCTTAATATTCTTAATCCTTCGCCACGCAGACACGTTTTGTTAAAAGTTAATGTTTAAGTGTGCACTACTACTGGCCAAGTGCAGGTTGGCAGCCTTCACATAAATTTCGAGAACATTATGGAGAACTCTCAGACATGTACATTTTCTCAGGAAGTTTCCGTCACCGTTTTAGCAAGCGATAATAATTAACTATTTAATACGCACATAACTTCGAAAAGTCATTTATGAGTGCTGTGGTGTCGAACCAGAGACTCTGCCTAGCAGTCCGTCGGCCTCTCCACTAGGCTATCGCTGACTTACCATAATATTTATCAGCAATTACCAACCTTTATAAAAATTCACCAACTCGACAACCATAAAAAATCGCTGAACATATAGGCTTGGTTAAATCGACCGCAGATTTTGTGACCGCAGCAAATTTAACCTACCTGTAATTACCTACACCGCTTACTTATGGCTGATTATAAAATAAAACCAAACATTAAAATGAACAGTTATTTTTATTATACGCGGCTCAACTTAAACACTAATACATTATAATATTTACAAATATTAACAGTGATTTATGAGCTTTATATCACATATACACTAATTTTATTTACATTTTTTTATTAATATGGAATAAATTTCAACAAAATCCGTCCAAAAAATAATAACATCTTGGTTTAATAAATAACATTTCACATAAAAAGCACTATGTTATATTACATTATAAAAATTAACAGTTATCTGGTTGTTATTCAAGTACTTTTTATTCGATTGAGCTCAAATTATAATTATCACTTAGGTTTTTAGAAATATTTTAAAACTATAATAATAAGTTTAATATAGAAAACAGTATTATTGGTGACTGCGAGAGTAATCGCTCTTAAACAACAGATAAAATAACAATGATATTTATTCGTTAAAATAACGTTATAATATAGCAGTTATTTTCATATTCAATTTCCGATTCTTTGTTATTTAAATAAAATACAGCTTAAATATTAGTTTATTACAATACAATGAGTAAAAAGTTGGCTTATTTTACAAATGGATTATTACCATGATTGCCGATATTGTATATAAATGCGTGACAGAAATATTATATTTAAAATATACAGTTATGGATAGCTGCTACCAAAAATAATTTTAAGCTGAATGATTTATTAGCATAATTTATTTGTACAGATGTTACAAACAAAAACTCTGAATGTTTTGAAATGTAATGAATGCCACATTATAGTCTTGTAAAAGCCTAGCTGGTACAATGATCTAGATGTTTTCTATTTAAGTTATTTAAAAAAAATCCGGTCTATGGAAAACTATAACTTTAATTTGGCTTGTATCAGTGGATTTTAAATCCCGCTGTTCTACATATTTTGTAAAATTTGTTATTCTATTTGAATGATGTTTCTTTACAGCGTTTTTAATACCAAATCAATGTGTAACAAGTTTGTCATTTCATGTAAAGAATAACTGGCTCAATAAACCACACATGATAGTCACAAAAGACCGCTGTCAAGCTGCGGATTGCAGTTTTCATATATTTTACATTTATTTACAATTACTGCGCACAGTATTGCCTGTGGTCGATTCATGCCATTATTTGCTACTTATGCCCAGCAAAATTGCCACACAAACATGTAGGCAGCTCCTCCATCCCTCCCCTAAGTTTTTATTAATTACTAGCTGACCCCGTGGCTACAGCCGTGCTATATACAGCTTCTGCCCCGCACTCATGGCTAATAGCGTGATGTTATATAACATTTAGCCTTCATCGATAAATATGCTATCCAACACAAAAATAATTATCCAAATCGAACCAGTAGTTCCAGAGAGATAAGCGCGGTCAATTAAACAAAAAAAAATTAATGTAGATTCATATTCTTCACGTTTGCGTGCAGTGCAATTGGCGATGCAAAGATTATCCGCGCGCCTCTAGCGGCGAATTTGGAAGTTGTTCGGATACGACACTTTTGACAGCTTTCAATACAACTTTGCTTCGAGGTTATAGTGGTAATTGTATTGAGCTGTCAAAAGTGTCGTACTCGGACAACTTCCGAATTCGCCGCTGGAGTCGCTAGCTAGAATCTAGTAGTGTAAGTAGCGGCTATTGGCTATTTGTGTCGACCACGAATCACTCGTGTGTTTTGGTTACTCGTTGCTGTTTTTAGCTGCAGATTGCGGCGTTTGTGGCTATCACAATGTAGCCCGAGTGCCCAGACACAAATTTGACACTATTGTACTAAAAATGGTGTTAACAATTTTATAGTGGTAACGAATTATGAATGTAATGAAATTTGTTGAGTAGAGAAATTGTAACAAGCCTTGACGTTCAACAAAAAGCTTTTTAAAAACAATACTATAACTAGTTTTTTGCGCTATGAGCATAAATTATGTGCCAATGGGCTGACAATTTTCATTTTATTGGAGCATTTCAAACTGTTTTAATATTAATTGTATTAAATTTAAATGCAGCGACTTTCAAATTACTTCAACCATAAATACTTATTTGTATGAATCTGAAATTGAGTAGTTTTGAAGCCATTTCAACCGTGTGTGTTCTATTCAAAGAGTGTAAATCGAATGAAATAATAACACTCATGTCTATATTTGTATTATACGCAGGTAACCGAAATGTATAACACCGATACTTTAATTCTAAAGCCGGCTTCCCATGGTGTGTGGGTTAGCGGACACGCGCGTGACACCTTTGAAGTTACACCGCAAGCAAAGGTGGCGCGCGCGGTAGTCAACAAAACCACGCACAGTGGGAAGTGAGCTTTACGAAGTGGACGGGCTTACTACCTTTCCTGACTTGAATTATTGAGGCAAAGCTTGACAGGATACGAGGTTTCCTGTTACTTAAAGGACCTGATTACCCGGATTATATGATTGTGATGATGTGATGTGATTACGCGGTTGGATGCGGGCAGCTCAAGATCGGTCTGTGTGGAGAACCTTGGACCTCTCCAAGGTTCTCCACACAGTCCTAAGTCATGCAGTGGACGTCTCTAGGCTGACATGATGATGATGATGAGGTTACGCACACGAGGTCTATAAGCTGTCACTCCGCTAACTTATAACATATCATGATAGTTAATTTTCCTATAAGATGAAGATCTCTTTATGATGAATATTGTTTCATTAATTTGATTAACACAACAAAAAATAGCAGCGTTATAAAGTGCTTAATTAATACAACCGATGCTCAAAACGCTTTCTAAATACGTCTTGTTCTTTCACTGTTACTGCGCTTTGCAATTAATATGCAGTAATAAGCACTTTGTGAATTCACAGTAAGCGCTTTTTAAAAAGCTTTAACAGTTCAACATAGCAAATTATATTCTATTATATAGAACATTGTTATAAGATAATACACTTGTAAAATAAAAAGGTTGAAAATGTTTTTAACGAGATGCATTTAGTTGACATGCAGTAAATAGTCGTGTAGCCCATAATGTTCCATGTACAATACTAATTACGAACTATATGAGTGTCAGATGGCTCAGTAATCAGGTAAAGAGACTAGACATTTATTATGAAGTGAAATAGACCTGATCTTTAATGCATGTATCTCACTCACAAAATATTTGAACAAGTAATTTAGTTTCTCCAAATATATTTTTGTCGCTATAGATGGTAATTGAACCAGGGGCCAAAAATATTATGGTTTACTTTACAATCATGAATAACATGAACATGGCAAATTGCGATGATGCACTTGAGCATTTACTTGTAACAGGAAAGCGAGAATTCGCCGTTCTTTGTTTTAAGAACCGTACACCGAACAGTGCCGAACACTACGATAATTTTCACGATCTTACTAGCAAACGCTCTAATCGGCGAAAGGCTCGAATTTACTTCGAGCCTTTCGCCGATTAGAGCATTTCCTTTCGCTTTGCTCAGAGGCCCAATTCTCCTAAATAAATTCAGTTTCGATATAATTTCAGAGTCATACTTACGTCACAAAAATCATATTCTTCTAAATTATCTGATATCTGAATGAAATTGTAACGAGCTCGTAAATTGAAACTAGTGTCAAAATGTGTGTCAACGACGAACTGTTAACTTCAAGTTATACGATAATGACATCAGGTTATTAGAATACCGCTTCAGAATCAATTCAAAAATAATATAATTTCAATGTCATATAAAAACACGAGAATTGGCCTCCTGTATGCACGATAGAATGCTCGCTTAAACACTCGTTTTGTATTTCTTTAATGTAACATGCGAAAAAAATCCCATTACAAGTAATTGCGCAAGTGTATCTGAACTTTAATACTCGTATAGTGCTGGACTCAGCTTTAATGCAGTTTGTACTTTCATATCTTTGCCATGCGAATGTTGTCCATTTAAGCTGATTCCTGAAAAAAAAACAAGTCGGAAACCTTTGTAGGACTAAGTCGTTATGCTTAAGCTTTGGTACCATAGCGAAGTTCTGAATTATACAGGCATAACAGAAAAAAATATGAGCTTAATCATTTACATGTTTACATTATGAATGAGTATTAACAAAATTTTATACAAAATTTCGACCAAATACCTTCCATATTATTACAATTAAACTTAAGCCACAGTTACTAAAAAATATTCCTCTTCTGGTGACATATATTATATATTATTAAATAGCATTAAAAGTCAGTTTTTTACATAAATATTTTTGCGTGGTGTGACATTTTTTATTTAGTAACCAGTAACATGAAATTATATTATGAAGATAAATATGTTACATAATCTATTCATACGTGATACAAAATATTCGTGTAGACTTCATAAGTCATCGTAAATTTATCGTTCAGAACTGTTATACTGCGAATAGACTCATGAAGTACAGGCCTTAGTCTGCATTTTATGAAAGTAGAAATTAGTTTTACATTAAAGTTTTTAGGCGCTGGAGTGTACAATTTGAGACTTAAAAAAAAAAACTCCTGTAAAAATTTCGTCTGTTGCTCTTTTTGTCCAATACCAACAATTCCAACTTGCGAAATGACAAGAACCCACAAAACAGGATACAAGAATTTTGAATCATAGACAGATTGTGATGTAGGGACAGATTGTTAGTAACCTTATCAATATAGTCCATTTTAAATACCAGTACTGACGTCGGCGTCGATCTTAAAAATTTTATTTTCTTTTCAACATCATCGCGATAGAATTGCTTGAAGTTCTAATTATGCCACAGTGTCAGTGTTAAACGACAACTGACATATAAACTCGAAAGTGATATCCAAAGCCAACATCCAAAACAAATAATTCCATCTCCAAAGGTATCAGAATCAGAACTTTATTTGTTAAACATAGGTCATATACATAAATATACAGATAGTAGTCTTAAGGTGAACGCCGACTTGGCCGCACCGCACGCGCCGCAGTATTCGCATTCGAATTATTTATATGAAGTTCTATGCAACCTCGCACACCCACCCGCGCCGCAGTCGCCGCAGTCGCTGAAACGACCGAACTCCCCAAGCCGCAGCTGATGACGTCACCAACACCGGCCCGCACGCAGCGGACGCTGCGGCTAGCGCGGCGCGGATGACGCTGAATGAAAGAACAGTGTTGCCAACACTGATTTTCAAAAATACGTAGATCAGAGTTAAAAAGTACGTAGATCTACGTACTTTTAATAATATCCTAGATAAAGGGAGTAAAACATTGTAAAACGAGTGTTTCAAACATCGATTCGAGCCTGTAAGCAAATATTATTGACTTAAATTGATCGATATGTTGTGAGTGTGTACTTGTTAAACTAATTGGGTACGAATAAACATGCAACAAATTATTAGCTACGTCCATTATTACGTGTGGTTTGTGTTTAATAATGCTTATTTCTTAGTAAAATTCCGTTATTTTGCTAATTTGGTAATTTGCTGCAAAATACGTAGATTCTGGGCCAGAAGTACGTAGGTTCGCGAGAAGGGTCCAAAATACGTAGATCTACGTAAATAGACGTAGAGTTGGCAACGCTGTGAAAGAAATCAAGTGCGATGCGTGCGGCGACGGGAACGACTGCAGTGACTGCGGTGCGGATAGATGTGCGAGGCCATTAACAAAAAGCGATGACTGCGGGGACTGCGGCGACTGCGGTGCGGCCAAGTCTGCGTTCACCTTTAAGGTGAACGCCGACTTGGCCGCACCGCACGCGCCGCAGTATTCGCATTCGAATTATTTATATGAAGTTCTATGCAACCTCGCACACCCACCCGCGCCGCAGTCGCCGCAGTCGCTGAAACGACCGAACTCCCCAAGCCGCAGCTGATGACGTCACCAGCACCGGCCCGCACGCAGCGGACGCTGCGGCTAGCGCAGCGCGGATGACGCTGAATGAAAGAACAGTGATGCCAACACTGATTTTCAAAAATACGTAGATCAGAGTTAAAATGTACGTATATCTACGTACTTTTAATAATATCCTAGATAAAGGGAGGGAAAAAATTGTAAAACGAGTGTTTCAAACATCGATTCGAGCCTGTAAGCAAATATTATTGACTTAAATTGATCGATATGTTTTAAGTGTGTACTTGTTAAACTAATTGGGTACGAATAAACATGCAACAAAGTATTAGCTACGTCCATTATTACGTGTGGTTTGTGTTTAATAATGCTTATTTCTTAGTAAAATTCCGTTGTTTTGCTAATTTGGTAATTTGCTGCAAAATACGTAGATTCTGGGCCAGAAGTACGTAGGTTCGCGAGAAGGGTCCAAAATACGTAGATCTACATAAAAAGACGTAAAGTTGGCAATGCTGTGAAAGAAATCAAGTGCGATGCGTGCGGCGACGGGAACGACTGCAGTGACTGCGGTGCGGATAGATGTGCGAGGCCATTAACAAAAAGCGATGACTGCGGGGACTGCGGCGACTGCGGTGCGGCCAAGTCTGCGTTCACCTTTAGAATTAGAGAGCGCTATGTTTTGTCATCAGGACATAAAAATATTGGTAATGGTCAAAATTTAAATAACAAAATAGATTGCTAATGTCCACTTAAAATAGAAGTTAATAATAATTAAAAGTCAAAAAAAATAAAAAATATAATAATGGTTAAAATTTAAAAATAATATAAAAAATATGGCAATTTATACATTCAATACAATTCAAATCCAATTATAATTCCAAATATTTATTCATTCAGAAGTTATTTTAGTTCATCTTTGAGAAAATCTTCAATTGTATAATAGCACTTATCTATTAGAAGTTTATTTAACAAGCATTTAAGTTGTAATATTGGCAAATTTTTCAAAGAATCGGGTATTTTATTAAATATTCTGGCCGCCATACCAAAAAACTCTTCTGCATTAAAGCGGTTTTACACTTAATCTGGCATAATTTATTTACATATTGAGCTCGCATCGGGGCTTTTCGAACAGCAGATAACTTTGGAAAAAGATGCATATTACTTTTTACGAACAGTGCTGTTTCAAATATATATAAGGATGGTAATGTCAGTAATTTTAAGGATTTAAAATATGTTACACAACTGTCGGTTGATTTTAAACCATACATCGCCCTGATGCATCTTTTTTGCATTTTGAAGACAATTACACGATCAGTCGAGTGACCCCAGAAAATAACTCCAAATCTCAGAACTGATGCCACAAGTGCATGGTAAGCCGTCAGGAGGGTATCGTTGCCGACCTTGTGCGATAGTTGAAGGAGCGCAAAAGCAGACTTACTTAACCGTTTACACAGTTCCTGGATATGAGGTTTCCATGTAAGCTGTTCATCAATAGTTATAGCCAGAAACTTAGCCTCATTGATTTGTTCTATTACATGGTTTTTGTAAGCGATAGTAATATTGGGTATTTCACATCTTTGGTGGAATTGCATAATTTTTGTTTTGGTGTGGTTGATTTTCAAATTATTTCTATCCAGCCAATCCACTATATCCGATAAAGAATTATTTATGTCACTTTGATATTCAGCCAACTGAGAACATTCCACAATGATTGTACTATCATCCGCAAAGAGGATCATATTTTGATTTGTGCACTTAGGGAGGTCATTAATATAGATTAAGAACAGTAAAGGACCCAGGACGCTCCCTTGTGGCACACCAAATTGAATATAACGGGGACTAGATACATATTTTTTCATTAATTTACTTATTGGACAGATTCTAGATATTTTTGTTTACTGGATACGGTTACTTAAATAAGATTCTATTAGTTTCTCTGCATTTCCCCTAATACCATATCCACGTAGTTTACTGAGCAATGTTTTGTGATTTACATAATCAAATGCCTTCGTCTTATCAGCATATATAGTACAAACAGGTGTCTTTTTATCAACAGCATTCATTACACTAAAGAGAAGATCAAATAGGGCCATGTTTACAGTAGTGTTTTTACGAAACCGTTTTTGTGCTTTACAAAATAATTCATGTTTATCAAAAACACTATACATAGAGTTGCAAATAATTTTCTCAAAAATGTTGGAGAATATTGGTATTTTGGCAATGGTTCTGTAGTTTTTCGTATCTGTTTTGTCACTTTTTTTGTACAGAGGTTTAACAATTACCCTTTTTAAACTATCTGGATATATGCCATCAGTAATACTCAAGTTAATTATGTGTGCCAGTGGTGGTGCTATTATATTTTTGATGAATTTATAACTTCAGTACACACGTCATCATAACCGGTAGTATCTGTATTTTTTAGGCTATTAATTATATGTATTATATCATCATTTAAAACAGGTAAAAAGAATAGAGATTGTAGTGTCAAGTTATTAAATGTATTATATTCATTATTTAAAAGTATGTCAGATCTAATATTATTTTCAATATCATCAATAAAATAATTGTTAAATTCGTTTGCTATGTCTTTAGGGTCTGTAATAATAGAATTATTCTTTTTTATGGTCAATATTTGTTCTTGGGGTAAATTTTGCTTATACTTATTAATAATTTTCCAAGTGGCTTTTGCTTTGTTCTGAGAAGTTCTAATGAAATTGTTATTTTGTGCTTTTTGCGTTAACCTTAAGATTTTTCTATATAATTTACTGTACTTTTTAAATTCAATTTTATTTTTGGAAGATGGTTCTATTCTGTACTTCCATAATAATTGTCTTTGTTATTTACTACATAGCTTTATTCCACGGGATATCCATTTAATTCGTCTGTTAGTTTTCAGGACCAAAATTTTATAAGGAAAACATAGTTTATAGAGTAAACCAAATTCATTCATGAAATTGTTATAGGCTAAATTTGCATCTGTGGTATTGAAAACCTGATTGAACGATAAACATTGCAAATGATTTTTGAACAGTAATAAATTCTCTTTTGAAATATCTCGCTGTTTCAATTTCCAATACTTAAGACGGCAAGTTTTGTTAATAGGTACTTTAAGAAGTTGTGATGTATGGTCAGAAAGTACAGGATCTACTATTTGACCTTTTCTAACTTTAAATTATGGTTTAGGAGGAAATACTCTAGTGATAATGTAGTTCTGTTTCGTTTAAGTACATTAATATTATAGTCACCACATAACATCATTTTTTTATTCGAAGAGCGGTTGAATTTTGCTAATATCGTATCTAGTTTTTCATAAAATATGTCAAAATTGCATTTAGGGACCCTATAAATGCAGATTAGGATTATACGATGTGGTAATATTTCAATCGCACAACATTCGAAAACACCTGATACAGATTGCTTTGACACTTCTGTTAATTCGTGAAACTCTATACCGTGTCTTATAAGAATACAAGTGCCCCCTCGTTTCGTATTTCTAGAATAAATAGTGGCTAGACAGAAATTTGGTATATGCAGAAGTTCTTCATGACCTGTTTTTACGAAATGCTCAGTTACACAAACAATATCAACCCTAGTACCTTTATTTTCTAGCTCCGCCAGCTTCACAGATAACGCACCTGACTTGTTTATTAATCCTGCTCTATTTTGGTGCAAGATACTAATGTAATTACAGAAAAACTGTGAGTTTGTCTTGGTATCAGTATTGATCTGGAGTCATCCGTCCGAACGGTACCCGGATACTATGATAAAACCAAAACCCGGGTAACTATGATAAAACAGAAACTTTAAACGACAAGTCCCCAGGCGATCATAAAACGCACCGAGCTTGTTCAAAACGTAACAAACGTTAAAATAAAATACGAACCGTGATACAATCTGTTGATATAAATTTAATGTTTTCAGTTCCCGACACTGAAGAACGTACGTGTCTGTCTGATGGGGGAAAGAGATAGAAACATGATAGATAGTACTCACTGTATAGTTATCCGTGTGACGGCGGATTAAGAATACAAAGTGTCATTACCCCATTTCATTCCGTGGGTGTCGTAAGAGGCGATTAAAGAAAATAGACGGATAAAATAATATATTCGTGAAGAGACGGAAAACTCGACGTTTAACCCTATATCAACGTCTGGCCAGCTTGGTATAGTAAGCTAAATAAATTGCTTCACAATTATATTGTGATGCAAATTAGAAAAAGCCTACGCCTAGCAGTGGACTGCAAACGACTCTGACGAAAATAATCACACTTCTTTAATAACGTGAACGGATTCCTTATAACTGTATTTTCTGATAAATTACTAGGCTTCAGAAAGGTTAATTTAACCTCATTTCACTTCTAACCTAATTTGGACACTTATATAATTCAGTAATAAAGTAGTTCATTTGGAGATCTAGTTAGAACACTGAACATTAGATAGTAAGAAGATTTAACAGAGGTTATTAAAAGTGAAAAACCAATCAGCTGGAGACTTTAGTTGTACAAATGGAATTGACGGCGAGGGGCGTGGTTAGACTTAGTCAGCGAGCAATAGTACAATTGAACAGCTATGCTGTTCTTTTGAAAAATATACTTGCCCTCCTTTGGGTAAGACTTTCTCTACAGCCTTCCGCAGTCCATTGCTGAATTTAAGGCTCTCCTAATTTTCTCCACAACTAGTAGCATTGTGAATCAATACGAAGATTTGGCCTACTATACTACGCTGGCCAGACGAGTTGAGTTGAGCCGAGTTTTCCATCTTTTAACAAATATCGTATGTGTTTGGTGTATTTATCCTCTGCCGCATTTTTTCGCTAACGAAAAAAAATGGGGTACTGACAGTTTCTATTATTCATCCGTCACCACACACACTAGCTCTAATTTCACATATTTACTATTGTGGGCAACGACTATTTCGTAGACGACACAGACTTTCGCTGATCGTTGTAGGATTTGGAGCCAGCTAATCTGTGTTCCGAAGCCCATAGAAATTATCTTTCGTCGCAGCAGCAGCGAAGGAAGGTTGTTTCTTGCCAGAATAGCTTTAGAGGTTTATACAATTTTCGTATTGACACGAACTTCTGAGTATTCGTGAATTATGAATCATGAATAGTAGAAAAATCCAAACTATAGGACCTAAGAATCTGAATTTCGGCAAGTATTTTCTTTGGGGACTGTAAGAGTGAGTTAAGAACGGATTTCTCAAAATTTCTTCGGCATGGGCAGAAGCGTTTGTATTTAAATAACATGTGCGAGCGTTTAGGTGCGTGTATCCTGACGTATCTGATGTAAATGATAATTGCGTTGCAGATCCAAATCTGAAAAATCCCACATTCTACACTTGCCAAAATACAGATGATGATACTAGCTAAATAATACATTAGTTTGTATTCAGTCTGCTGAATATCGCACTAAGTTTCACTACTCGTTATTTACATCACCACAAACATCGCTGTTTTAGTTTCAAGCGATTGCAAAACGGTTCTGAGAAACTCGTGATTTTGAATTGAATTCATAAATGTTTTCGTACTTAAATGAAATACATTAAAATTCATGTCTAGCGAGACAACATTAAACATAACATTCGGTTAGTATTATTTATGATGTAGATGTATTCTTTTCATGTTTTGGATTTAAAAGTATTCACTTTGTTTTGGGTTCTAAAGTAATGGCGTATAAGTTAATACTAAACCTATTGGTAATGGATTCCATTTTTAAGTTCTTCTTCTCTTCTTTCATTTAAGAGCTAGGTAGCAATTGCCATTGGCTTCGGTTTTCTGCCTTGTTTTTGACCTCTTGATACGACCCAACTCCAACTTTTTCCTTCAGCTGTGTCATATAAGGAAGAGGACGGCCTCGATGTAACCATATGACATTTTCAAGTAAGACAAAATAATATTTTGGCAGTATAACTATAACATATAAATTTTTATGTGCGTTCATATTTAAATGAATATAGGCATAAAAACCTTTCTTGCTTATAAACATTAAACTTGTATTTGTGAGTACGTATCATCTTGAAAGTAAAATTACATCAACTTCTATTT
The DNA here is from genome assembly GCA_944739405.2 of Euclidia mi. Classification (NCBI taxonomy): domain Eukaryota; kingdom Metazoa; phylum Arthropoda; class Insecta; order Lepidoptera; family Erebidae; genus Euclidia; species Euclidia mi. Next base: position 68,291,403 of record OX123192.2, read on the forward strand.
TTCCATGTGAAAGATTCAAATCAGACAACACACCTATCCCAATATCTAAATTTAACCAGTCATACATTCAAGAAAGGCCACACTTTAATTCAAAGTAAAGAAAATGCTGCGTAATTCGTAAAGCTACATGAGCCTCTCTTTACCAAAAGTAAAATAAACGATTGCAGTTTCTGTTACATGGCCAATACAAGGGACCCTCTTTGTCAGATTTAGCAACAAACTGAAGGTATAATTTAGGTCTGAAATACTGTGTCGATTGAATGGATCGAATTTGATCGGGTTTGGAAAAAATGTTTCTACTTTTTTGGACTGGCTTCGTCGGTAAGTCAGAAACAGTTGAGTAAAGACCATGATGTTGAATAATAATAATAATAATAATAATAAATTTATTTCTCAAAAAACATAGATACAAATAATATTCTTATAATATTATATAAAACTTACGGCTAATAGTGTTCAAAGAATTGGGAAGAACACCAGACTCCTGTACTAGTTAAGAACTGTATCACAGGCAGTTGGGTCCCTCTTAACAAATTTGTTGATTTGTATTTCATCAATACAGCAATATAATTACACAATTTGGCAGTATACAATATAAACAATAAATAAAACTAAGTTACTAATTATTAGGTACCTATTCATAATCATTGATCGTATATTAGAATTAATGTATTACGTGTTGTGCAAGATAAACAAAACTGCAATTGACTTGGAAAACTGCGGGTCAGCAGAATCGCGAATAATGTCAGTGTTAGACAATTTTGCATTTATTTATATAGTTACGTGCACTTATAAACTAGATGAAACAATGTTATGTTAGTAGGTCAATATTCTAATGAGGTGTTAACTTTATAAAATAGTAGATACATGAAATATACGTATTGTCTTATTAAAATGAGTATGGTGTATACTATACTGAGAACTTAGGTATCTCCATAATCAATGGTATTGATGTACCTCTTCTCGGCCATTATTTTCGCTGGACAGTCAATGCATCCTGTAATATGTTTGCTCGGCTTTTTGTAGTGCAAGCATGTAGCACACTGTGGTTCTTCTGCCTTTTTTGTGCAATCCTTTATAGAGTGGCCTCGATCACCGCAATGTCCACAGATGTATGTAGCCTCCCGACAAGTCTTAGCGGCATGGCCATATTGCTGGCACTTAAAACATCGCGTAACCAATGTGAAGTCTTTTACAGGGCATGAAGACCAGTTAACAAATACTCTATCTTTAGTAATGAGAGCTTTCCTGATTTCTGCAGAGACCTCTATAATGTAGTTGCAGGTCTCACCTTCTTTCTTGCCCGACTTGTGGCTTAATCTTACGGAATCGAAAAACGTCTCGAGATTGCAACTCGGCAACACATCGGCTAGATTTTGATGGTACAGGCAAGTAAATACTTCCTTTTCTTGCATAGATGTGGGCACACCTATAACTACCACCCTTGGCTTCCGCTTATGAGGCTCGTCGATTTTAAGGCCTGAGTTCGTGAGCTGCACTGACTGTTTGAGCTTCTGTATATCGTCTTTAGTGTCAGTGCTGATTATAACACCGCCGTTTTTTATCTTATGTAGGCCGCGTACGTGAAGCTTCATCTGCTCAGGACTGATAATTTTTTGGACGAGAGATTTTGTGTCGTCACTTGATTTCAATTTATCTTCAGGATAAATGGCTATGGTATTCAATTTAGTCGGTTGAATATAATTGTTGGTACCTTTCTTTACCATATCAGCAAAAGACTTGGTAACGGGCAGTTTCGACGATTCTTCAACGGTCCGTTTAAGGTTCTCCAGCTGATGTGTAAGGTCAACTTTTTCTTCAAGGGATTGTATTGACGAATAAGCTTGGACTGTTCTAATTTTCAGGGACTGGTACCGTACTGCCATATGAGATTTAGCGTTGTCAACTTTACGGCATAGATAATTAATTCTCAGTTTCTGCTCCGTGTTCATCTTACCCTCAGATACAATAGAACATATCTCATTGAGGCTTTGTTCAATGATCGTCATCCAGGACTGGATTTCCGGAGTGGGCATCACATCGTGAACATCTTCACCTTGACTCGGCGCATTAGGTCTCGTTGGGGGTGCAGGTGCGGGCCCTACCGGCGATGTAGGAGGCGGGGAGCGCACGGTCTTGCTACTCCTGTTGAAGGGGCTGCTATCCATTTTGTATTTCGGTTTTCTTATTACGCGTCAGACATATTCATGTTATGTCTATGCACATTACACATGTATAACACTTAGTAGGTCACGATTCAGCAAGTTATTTGTTAATTTTAATACTTATTTTAAACACGTCTGTACTCAACGAAGGTATGAAAAATTCATATTTTAGTTATGAATGTATAACATCAGTTCAAAATGTATTTATTATACCATAAAATAAGTTTTGTGAAAATGACTTTGTTAAGGGACATGAATGAATAATACTTTGATTAGATAAATAGTGTATGTAAAGAAGTGTAAAGATCGCTAACCGTTCCAACCCAGCATTTAATTTGTCATTTATAAGACATCAAATCGTTTTACCTTTAGAACTCAATTCTTATTTCTATAATGTAAACTACCAAAAGGAGCGCAGTGTTTGAAACTTTACTGACTGGTAGACTGGGTAGTGTAGTTAGTGGATTTTAATATGATTTCGATAATTCTTATGCTGTTGCCAGTTATTTTAGCTCTTTGTTACTTTAATTTAGTTCGAATAAAGTACAAAGAATCATATATTTGCATAATTTATTCCGAGAAGAAACATTAGCATTTAGATGCAAAATATCATGCAAATTTGATTACATTTTCACCTGTGAACGTAAACAGAATCTTACAAACGATAATAACATAAACACAACTAACTTTTTAAATGCAAAATTGAGTCATTCATCATTCTCTTAGCGTTATCCCAGTTTCAATCTGGGGTCCGCTTCCTTGTCTAACCGGATTTGGCTGAATATTAGCTTTTCCACAGAGCGACTGCCTGTCTGACCTGTGCAACCCGAAGGGATAGCGATATTCCATGGTTTAGACTAGTGTCAGTTTATTTAGAAGGTACTGACGCCCTGTAACGACTGTCAAAGATCTTGATGACAACCGGGACCGACGGCTTAACGTGCTCTCCGAGGCACGGGACAAGCGATAATTAACAATTCAATACGCACATAACTCCGAAAAGTCATTGTTGCGCGCCGTGGATTCGAGCCTGATACCCTCTGCATGGCAGTCTGTTGGTATTTCTACTAGGCTATCGCTGCCTCAATGCAAAATTGAGTATGTTTAAATAATTGTATTGTTGAAATCATGATTTTGCACAGTTATGATATTAAACCTGACATAAATAAGAATCACAACAAATGGAGTAGAGAGAATTACAGAATGTTACGCAGCGGGTCTTGTACCAATGAATTTATGAAGTTAAATGCCTATTATAGCGTCTACCGGACTCCAAGGAACATCTTAGCCTTATTTCTTATTCAACCGGGATAATGCTAGAATAATGATAAAATACTCTGCTCATTATCGCACTTTTCAAATAAAATAAGCCTTCAAAACACTTAGGTCTGATAGAATGATCTCGAAGGAATCGTAAGACTCTTGTCGAGTGAAATATTTAAAGTATCATGTTTCTTTTAAACAATATTCATGTGTTAAAGTTTTATTGAGGTCTTGGGTGGAATAGTCAGATCATTAACTTGTAGATTTACATATGGTACAGCTAGATGAAGTCCTTGGTTTGTCAAATTATTCTCCCATAGCTTTTACTGATTTCGAATTTTACCGCGCACAATTTTTATACAAATATTTACACGACTTGATCGACTGGATGAGCACCAAAATCATTAAGCAAGCTTATCTTTTCATTTTGCAAAAAGAAAGCCGGACTCTAGAGGATAGATTGAAGTAATTTGTAATAGCACAAACAATGTTCTTTTATTATTTATCACCCATAACAAATTTACCAGTATCCCAAGCTGTTCAAAACGCACCCCAAATTTACTTTTTACAACGCAAAACCTTTTTGTAATAAAATTTAAAATTAAAAAACTTTACACCCAAACACTAAATCGAAAATTAAAAGCGTGAAAGATTTTAAAGTGTTAGTAGAGTGTTGCCAGATCGGAATAATTGCCGTAGTAACTGTGACAATTTCGAAGGAAATTACAGAGAGTGACTCCATTAAAATTACTGGAATATAATGGACTTGCAGTAGTTATCAACAGGATGTACTTGTAAAGCAGGGGCCTGTTAATGTATGGAGGAGATGAGCGACGATGAGTGGAGTTATAATTGTTCATGAGTTAGTACTGGATTCTTTTTTAACCCCTCGTAACGAGACTTCTCCGTGTATGTTTAATTATTACTTGTGATATAGTAAAGTATATAGATTCTAACAGTTTTAACAGATCAATATTATTATTAATATTATTTCAGCACTGCACAATCGCACTTGAAACGTGTATCGAAAACTACTTTAGACATTTTATTCGATTAAAATCATTAGACGTACGTTAAAGACCTATCAGTTAAAAAAGCACACCGATCGGTCTCGCACATAAGCATACATTTTTACACCTCCTACCAGACAGTTACAAATAAAGAAAACATGCTATTAAGGGTTGTAGATATCGAATAACATTACAGGTAACGAGATAGAAGGAAATTTGCATTTTGACATTGTATTAAAATGGAAATGTGTTCTTTTTCATTGGATAAAATAATGCAAATTATATTTTTACATATCTATTTTCAGCTTGATAATAATACATGCCACGAAACAAACATGGTTATTTTTATAATCAACTCGACAAATATAAAATATTATAAAAGTACTACAATATTAGATTTGACAGCTATTTGAACATCACACTTAGTGGCTGCTAAACCCTAAACAGGGTTTATAGGTAAGGTTTTTGCTAATCAGCCTCTCAGCAGCCGTTTAAAATGTTGACTAACGTTTATAAGTAAGAGATTTTATGTATGTAAGTAGGTCCTGCGGGAATATCAGTGTTGCAGTCTCACCTGATTCTGCAACTTATACTGACGCAGGTACCTTATTTGCGATCCAAAAACTGTTTTTCTTTTTTCCTTTTCTCACTATATTGTTACTGTTACATCGGAGTCACAAATAAAACAAATTTTCATTTCATTCATATTTGTAGTGCTTGTACACATGTCAACACACCAAGCTGGACACTTAGACCTTTGTACCGTTCTTATGGCGCAGAAAATACTGATTAAAATCGTACAGCAACTGTATAACTTTACTTGTCGCTGCGTCCATCCATCCTCCTAGCGTTATCTCAGTTATAACCCGGGATCCTCTTTCTAGTCTAACAGGGCTTGACATAATATTACCTTTTTTTGTTTGCCTTGTCGCTCTGTATACAACGGTAATTACAAATATGATGGGCCATCTCATCTCCACTCATCTTTGCAGCAATTAGACCACGCAATTACACAAACGTTGGATGTAATGGCTAATAAGCTGAGATCAGATTACTTGACGTTTTCGTACTCAATTAGAGTAGTTTGGCGAATTGCTTTTGAAATATAATTCTGTATTTGTTCGCGCAGAACAGATGTTTAATGTTCCTTTTGATTCTGAAAAAAATTGCCTTATACAAAATTAGCACATTTTCTGCGAATAGAAAAAAGTAGGCCGCTTCTTTTTCTTTATCGCTGGATAACAGTGATGTACGCAACGGACTGCCGAGACGATGGTCTCGGGTTCTATCCCCATGTACCCCAGGCACACACCTCTGACATTTCGAAATTATGTGTGCATTAAAAATTTTAATAATATGCCCGGTATATGTATGTCAATAGGCTCGCCCCTACTACATTGGGACTGAAGCATAACTGGCGAAGTGTGGGTGTGTAATACACCTCTCCCCTTCGAGAATAAAGGCGTGAAGTTATTTTATGAAATCGTTCGTTTTCGTATGAGGATTTGGTTACTCACGTTCATTCAAACAAACTGGACACGGCGAGGACTATATTTAAATATTAATTTAAGTGTCCAGGTTTCAGTTGCCTACAGTACCGTAATTAGACTTTTGAGAAATCTGATTACCACTAACTTTGGACCTTGTCCGTCAAAGGTGGATACACTGTGATGAATGAAACCTTGCCGAGTACTATCTGCATATGAAATTCACTACACACTTGCCTGAGCGCCTCGCTCGAGTTTAAACTTGCGTATTGGGCTGGGAAACTTTTGTGACATACTGTAAACATGAACAGAACTAAGCAATTGGTGTGAACAAAGTTCTTGTAGCATTTTTACTCAATGTATTAAGTAAATAATAATAATAACGTTTATTGTACAATTAAAACAAGTATCAGACAAATACAGAAATACATGGACAAATAAGTTGTACAAACAATTAATCAATACGAAATGGACAGCTGACCCCTAAACTAAGTAAAAATATACTTGTATCTTATATAGTATAGTTTATAGTAATATTTATGTTACGAGTTTATGTGTATGTATTTAGTCGCGTAATCATTTGAAAATAAAGGTTAAATACATATTATACAAGGTGTAAGGGACGGTGTACTGAAAACCGATACCAGTGATTCAGTACACGATGCTGAGGCCATTGGCGGTCAAATTTTTCGAGATTTTTTTATGAATTTTCCGATTTTTCTTTTGCATTTTTTGCAACATTATGTAATAAAATAGTAACTATAGTCGACCCGCATTAATATTGTTGTTAAATTCTAAAGATAATAAGATAATATTTACCTATAAACTTTCTTCAGAAAGGACAATAATAGGGACAATAATAATTGCAAGAAAAAAATCTTCCTCAATAGAACTGGGTCTGGAACTTGGGTCACGAAAAAATCCAAACTACTAACATTGTCCCATAACCCTGCCTTTCAAAATGATTTGCTAGAGAAACTAATTAACATAAATATAAAGAAAATCCAGTTTACCTACATTACATGCCCGATTTGTTAGAATGATTATTTACTACGGTATGGTTAGTTTTATGTACATATTGGTTAATGTTTAATTATTGCAAGTGTATCAGCAAAATTATTTATTACTTTTATTATTTTGTTTGTGTAACACAATAATATAATTTCAGGAATTTTAGGGTACATCCACAAATTTCATTGCACCAATGAAGGTTATAAAAGTCACTCCACGCAAAAATAACCGTTAGCTATTACATATAGGGTACATATTCATATGCTTAGCTAACAAAATTGTCACCGTATTAGGTTGAGGCTGATGAGAGTTGGTAATAAGAAAGTGTGAGGGCCGCTGACAAAACTCGGCGATGAAGACTGCATAGCTGCTGGGTTTTCACCTGTGGAAGAAACGATAGCATTAGAAGATACATTACAAAAATAATAAAAAAATATACATATTACAGTGACACTTGAGAGGCCTGGGAGCAGCAGACTATTGCAGGCTGATGATGATGATGATGAATATGAAAAGAGTTTACACCAGAGAGCTTTTAGGAAATATTAGACTCTCATGCTCATCAGAACTGCATATAAACTATGTCACTGCTAGACACGTCCTCTTTCGCAATGAGAAGGGTTGGCAGACTTCTCATGACTTTGGAAAAGAAATGGATAATTCTTGACTATGTTTTCAAAAAATTGGTCAGTGTAAGATACGCCCTCTGACAGACAATTTAGTTTAAGTCACATGTCTTCGACAATATTAAAAAAGTTTTTCCTTACAGCTACGATAGCGCTGTATCTATCTATCTATCAGTCTATATCTATCTCTTTTATTTGGAACATATTTTAAGTTTTGTATCATAAGGGTGCCAACCCTGACAGTAAAACGAAAACACTAACTAAGTAACACAAACAGTTCATTATCAAAGTATTTATTCAAATCGAGCCCGAACAGTAAAATCTCTAAAAATATACCAAGGCTAAAGACCTAAAGGCCATTTCTGCCAATAATTTCTAATTTTCCTTTCAAAGGCCTCCAATGTCACAGTTATTAAAAGCGAAAAATCTATTATCACTTTCAGATTTCAGGAGATTTAAGTGGATTAACGTCATAAAATTTATTCGCAGAGAAAAATATTTCGTCGCCGTATTCGAATATTTAAATAGATGTTACGCACTAGGCTGGGAAAATCTAACAGATTTGATTCGATAAGTGGAATTCATACTGCAAGAAAAAAATATTTTCGATTACATGTATGAACTGATATTTCTTTTAATTTGAGACATGGTAATCAAATAGTTATTTTTACTACAAAGTATTTAAAGCTTTGCAGTAATGTAAGCAACAATATTTTATGAAATATAATATACGAAAATACATAAATAATTAAAACACGGAAATAATCCTGTAACATAAAAAAAATAGGAAAATCTTCAACAGTTTTAAGTTGTTAAGCCGGAAGTGGTTTCCCTGGCATATATTGACACTTGTTTCAGTCAAAGAATATCACTTTCTCTTTAGGTTACGGGAGTGCAACTGCAGCCGCTCGGTGGAAATACCAATATTCTGCAAAATCTGGTTTACTAGAAAGTGAACACTGTAAACATAACTTTGATATCGCTAGTACAATGATGACGAAGAAGAGAAAATAGGGGCAAATAGTAAAGAGAAACACAGATGAAAGAGAAACCGCGTATTGATTTCCTGTCTTCATTCAATCATTTAGGTCAAAAATATACTATAAAGCCATAATAAATGAACAGACAGCAAAATAAGAAGAAACAGTAGTAAGCTCCTTTCTCTTCCAAAGCTTAAACAACTTTTCAAGGGTAACTTAATTTTCTGTCTTATTCAGAGTGATACGTTAGTCACATAACGCATTATTTTTTACTAGTTTCTCATTACTTTTAACCACCAACAGATAAAATAGATCGCATAGATTGTATGTGCAGTACAATCTGCGCGTTCTATTTTATACCTGTCGTCTATTTAAATCTATTTATTATTAAATTTTTTGCTTCGCTATCACCGCAAATTGTTTTAGATATATTGGACACAGATTTATGACTAAACTACGCCACGGCAGACCAAATTATTGAACAAATAACCCAACTCAAGAATCAGCACCTATTTTCGACGGCAGAAATATATAAACACATTTTTACTCAAAAGTCCACCTTTTGATGACGAGCCAACATTTTTTAGACCAAAATAAATGAGAAAATATCCGTAATTTTGCTACTTAACCGCCACAATTTTTCAGCTTAGTGCGTGACTTCGAGTTTGAAATATTTTCGTTTCAATGAGCACCTGATTGACTCGATTTCTTCAGGGTAGTGGATCCTCTTTTGAGACCCAGCCGTTTGCAGCCTACGGAATTGAATAGTTAGGACGTAATGTAGGTAAAAGATCTGGGTTAAGGCCGGCTACTTTTGTATATTCTCAGAAAAAGACAGAATGAATAATGGTCTCGTAGTTTTCGGGAACGAGGTTTGTTAGTTTAAGAACTTATTCGTCCTTCCGAAAGTAATAGGCTATCGAACTCTTAAATAATATGTTTAAGTGAAACAATTTTGGTGGTGGCAATCCTATTAGGAAAGGGTCATCTGTTTAGTGAACTATTTGTTTTTTTAACATTAGATGGTGCTTAATAGGTTGGTTTTAGATCAGCTAGTGAATATACCAACAGACTGCCGTGCGAGGCCGTATGAGGTTCAAACCATGCCACCCACAGCGCGCACGACTGACTTTTCAGGCTGAGGTCTTAAAGGGGGTGTCCGATCATTTGACAAAAATGAAAATAACAAATTTTCATTTGACAAAATAACATTTGACAAAATTATACTTGATAAGTTTATCATTTTAAAAACTATTGTTTAATAAACTACTCATTAGACAATATATTAACTATTTTTTGCAAAATATTTTAAGGGGTGAATATACTACTGTAACTGAAACAAATACATGAAAAAATAAGTCACTAAAAGTTAAAAAAGAAATTCGTCATCATACTCTTTAAAAATTAACTCGGTGTATTGACCGCCACCGCCGCTCATCTGATCGCCATTACAGGTGCCTCTTATTTCTACGGCAATAATTCTACTTTCATGTGTATTCTGTCAAACCCAACTTTTACTACCAAACATAAGTGTAGGTACTAACACCCCTCTATGCACAGCCAAACGTGCCTTTTTGGACACGTTTTGACAGTTCATAAAAGCCTTCAAAGCTCAATTCACCCTATTACCTGCATTAACTCTATATATTCATTCATATATTTATGCAACTAATCGAAAGCATTCGAATGACTTCCACATTCGAAAATTTTAATTATCAGCGCATAGCTAATATCCGGAATTGCGTTGCATCCAGTAAAACATTACCTTGACAGTAAGCTGAATTAAATTCATGTACGCTCAATGTAAAATAAAATTAAAATTATTTGATAAAGTTAAATTAAACCACATTTCACGATGTCAAAGTTTATAACTAAGTTATCAGCGCACCTGGACAACTCTATGGTGGCAGGTTAAGCTGAATTATCACTGGGTGCGATGGAATTCTGCTGAAATTATTGACGAACGTATGGTATCCATCCTATAGGCAGCGATAGCCGAGTGGATGTATATCCACTTGGTATCAACAGACTGCCATGCAGAGAGTATCGGGTTCGAATCCACGGCGTGCACCAATGACTTTTCGGAGTTAATTGCGTATTGAATTGTTAATTATCGCTTGTCCCGTGCCTCGGAGAGCACGTAAAGCCGTCGGTCCCGGTTGTCATGAAGATCTTTGAAAGTCGTTACAGGCCATCAGTACCTTCTAAATAAACTGACGCTAGTCTTAACCATGGAATATTGCTATGCCTTCGGGCTGCGGAGGTCAGACAGGCGACTGCCTGTCTGACCTCCGCAACCCGAAGGCTAGCTCTGTGGAAAAGCCAAATCCGGTTTGACTAGAAAGCGGACCCCAGATTGAAACTGGGATAACGCTAAGTGGATGATGATGAATATGGCATCCATTATAAAGAAAGTTGTTGTATCTAGGAGCCTGGGACTTGAGGATTAAAGTGTCAGAATTTTCGTACTAATCAGTCGACAAAACTAGAAATCAAGCCAACATCTCCAAAAAGGAAGTGGCTAATTGTAACCAGTTTCAATACCGCATTGTAATCTCTAGTGAAAAGGGAAAGCTGTCTTTGCTATATTTTTGCCATACTCTTCGTATTCTCTCTTTTTCTTCATCTTTCAAAATAAAGATAGAAAAGGAATTTTCCATGGCATACGCGATATTCTGTCTTTACGTGCCCTCCAAAATTCAAATCAAATCAATTTGTTTTTTATTTATAAGTAGCTTAAGATGTTAACAGACACTATTAATATATACAGGTAACAACATCTAGTCCCAAACTAAGCAGAGCTTGTGCTATGGATACTAGACAACGGAATGGTATACATATATAATTATTATCTTAATATATAAAATCCTTGCGTTACTGACTGACTGACAGACACGCTTCAGCAGCCGAAACTATTGGGCGCAGGAAGCTGAAATTTGGAACGTATGTTCCTTGGGGAACATAGGGGTGCACTAAGAAGGGATTTCCCGAAATTCCCACGGGATCGGCCAAAACGGGTAAATTAAAAAAAATGCAGGCGTAGCTGCTGGCGTCCTCTAGTTATGATATATACAGAGTAACCTACATACAATACATTATTACATAGTATGTAAGAAATGTAAATGCCAAACGCGGTCACCCATTAAAATGGAGAATTACATCCGTTGCTTAACTTTTAGACCTATTACGGCAAGCCTAGTCGCGCTATGAGCGCTACAAAAACTTGTGTATATCAAACAGATACCTAACTTCGGCTATCACGGCGGCAGCTCTGGTTAACTTTTGAAATCAATATTCTGCGTGACCTGCATTTCCTTGCAAGCCACTTAGGTCTCAAACTTTGAGTTTAATTAAACACCAACCATGAATATAACCTGATTGGTTTAGTCAAGCATGGATATACCTAGCCTGATTGGTTTTGTTTTAATGATACGCGCTCTTTTTATTAAACGGTTTTATTTAGCTTGACCTGTTTATTTGTTTGTTTGTTTGGGTCAAATTTAGTAATTGGAATTTTATGCTTTTCCTGAAGTCAGATTGATCTGATATTTGGTACACACTCTTAATCTTAATGACAATACAATATAATATATTTCTTATGATTGTAAATCCAAGATGGCCACCGATACAAAATGGCGGATCACATATTACTTCCCAACAAGCTCAATATGGGTATCAAATGAAAGGGCTTAATTGGTAAAATAGAGCTCACTATTAAAAATCCAAAATGGCTGCCTCCACAAAATGGTGGGTTATATTTTTTAACAAATACAGTATGGGTATCGAATGAAAGGACTTGATTGGTAGAATAGGTCTCACTGTGAACTAACTAAAAACTTGAAAATAAAATAAAACATTTTTAAGAATAAATAATTCGCTAAGTTCTAGATACCAGATCGCACCAATCTTCTCATCAATCTGGGGTATTGATCAGACAAATATAAAATCGTTGGGCGTAGCGTATCCGAGTGAACTTTTCATAGAAATTTCACGCGCCCGACGATTTTATATTTATCTGATCAATACCCCAGATTGATGAGAAGATTGGTGCGATCTGGTAGCTAGAACCTAGCGAATTATTTTATAGCTTTTAGTACATAACTTATCTGCATATTTTTGTATTGTAATAAAACCGTATAACTTAAAAATGTTTTATTTTATTTTTTTGCTATAAAGCTAATAAAGTGCGTTGTTAGAGTTGCCCGGATACCTACACTCAATACATTACATAGACTCAAGCCTGTTTCCCGGAGGGGTAGGCAGAGACTACGCAATTTGCAACGATCCTGAGATATCTTCTGTTCAGGGTACTTCTAACCTGTCCTGTTCTTAGGATGTCTCCAATCTGGACTACAATCTACACTTAATAAAACTGCAATATAGGCCTATGTATTATACCTAATTGTAACATCAGTAGAGTTGTAAATGCGTTGCCGGTCTTTTAAAAAGGAGTGCAAGCTTTTCTTGCATGTTTGAAGGTCATATTGGTCCAGCAAAATTAAATTACTGACTGACAGCCCAATTTGATATATAACTTTGTTCCCCTGGAGTGGAGCAGAGCATAAAGAGAGGATTTTTTGGAATTTCTTACCTAAGGAGATAAAAACGTCTGACGAGGGCGGAGCCGCAGGTGAAGTGTAGTGTTCTATAATAATAACTATTTCCTGCCATAATAATGGCCAAAGAAGAACCATTTAACAATAAATAAAAAGGGCTTATTATTCGAACATGGCGATTGATATGAATTAAACATAAGTGATAAAGCCGCCGATATTGATGTCACATCTGTATAATGTCGCACTCGTTTTACATATTTTATAAAAGGGTAGGAAATTCTCCTACAAAATTATAAAAAAGGTAAATTATTTTTGACTAGAGATACTAAGGGTTCAAAATATATGTTATGATGTATGTATAACCTATATAACTGCAAAGTTTCATTAAAATCTGTTCATTCGTTTTTGGCTGAAAAAGTAGTATAGTAGTATCTATCCTTTGCTATTATTGCCACAATTTTTTGCACAAGTTTAATAAATAAAGTTGTAATATTGTAAAGTTTAAGCTATATTTACTACACGAATAAATAAAATACCATTTAAAAATTTGCGTAAAAGCCAGGTAATATTATATCTTAATAGGGTATTTGACTAAAAAAATCGAATTAGTCCGTCAGTTAGATTATCAAAAAATATTGGATACGTATTTTTTGTTTTTTCAAGTCAGTAAAAAATTACGAAGATAAAACGCATCAAAGATGGAGAAACGTCTAGGAGTGGGGGCTTGTAACGTCACTTGCCAGTAAAAAGTGTACTGGCAAGTGACGTCACACGAGTTTTCAGCGAAGTTTGTAGTCTTCATTTTTTGTTTACGTGACTAAAGAAAAAATACGGATCCAATATTTTTCGATAATCTAACTGACGGACTAATTAGATTTTTTTAGTCAAATACCCTATTAAATTTATTACTTGAAGGCAAGCCTAAGAAAATTCTTGGAGTTTGAAGTAATTACTAAAGTATTTAATATAACTGGAATTAAACTAGTTTATATGAATTTATCGCCGTTAGATATTAATTTAATGTGCTTTACAACAAAAATATTTTTATTTTTTTATTTATAAACTCATGCCTGTATTCCCGAAGGGGTAGATAGAGGTGTAATATTACACCAACATTTCGCCATGATTTTTTAGGTCCCACGTAATAGGGGGTGAGCCTATTGCCGTTACCGGGCACATCACCAGACTCCGTGCTGCTACTGAGAATTCGGAAAAACCCAGTAACACTTTTGCCCGACCCGGGCATCAAACCCGGGACCTCCGACCAGCAGTCGCATACGCTATCCACTGGACCACGAAGGCAGTCAGCAAAAAAATCTATAATATTGCATCTAGCGCAACTTATCTAAATTATATTGCAATTTTGTAATAAGGAATAGATCAATTGTATTGAGGAATAATCAAGGCTAGATTGAGGCAACATCCGTAGGTAGACACAACGTAGGGATAAATTTTACTCACCATTAAATATATGGACGTATATACTAGTAGGTACCGCGTTGTTCGGTACGCAGGTATAGTTCCCCGCGTGCGATACGCTCGCGGCCGGTATCAGTAGGTCTGATAGACGCTGGTTCGGGTCCGTTGTGACGTTGATGCCACGTTCCACGTCATAGTTTATCATTCTGCTGTTGTGGTACCTGTGAAAGAAAAACTGGTTAGTAGTCTTTTTTCAAAGTGGAAAAAGCTATATCACGGACTCATTAACTATCTATTGAGACAGGTATAGAGAGTAGTGTAGAGGCTTATCTGTATTTATAAAATTCTTGCGATGCTGACTGACTCACTGACAGAAAACGCGCAACCGAAAACAACTGGGCGCAATAAGCTAAAATTTTGGCCTGTGTGTTACTTGGGGAGCGTGGGGGTGTGCACTCATCATCATCAGCTTTAAACAGTCCAGTGCTGGACTAGGCTTCTCCTTTGAATGGAGGAATTGGCCTACTATACCACGCTGGCCAAACGGGTTTGTATTAAGTCTTCCTTCTCTTACAGTGCTGTTCTCTGCATAATATGCTGCCTCTGTCGGCTCTTACGACACCCATGGTGATGATATAGGGTGATGACATTCCACATTTGGTGTACTAAGACAGGATTTTCCGAAATTCTGACGAGATCAAGAAAAAAAAAGGGCGGGCGTAGCTGCGAGCAATCCTCTTCATATTATGATATAGTTTTATCAATGTAATATAATGGACACACATTCGAAGCAGTTTTCATTGCGCTGATCTTACCAACTTTGCAAGGGAGTTTTGTAGATGTAACTTTCCTCACTGTCCTGTGATTTTACTAAAACGACCACGATGTCCATCGACTTCCTATAGCAGCCAAGCCAAGAAAATCGAGCAAGCAAGTTGGAAGCAGTGTAAAGATCTTCAAGTAACATAAACACGCTTCGACCTTGCCAGATACGTTTTTAGCCATATTCACGCAACGTGACAACGTTTAAGTACGCAGTGGTTTGTCACTGTTCTTTTGGCCTGTATCTTTGTCATACCTAAGTATAAAAAGTAGGCTGTTAACCTGTCTTTGGCAAACAGTATAGAGGAGGTGATAAAAATACGTAATAGGCAATACGGGACAACTTAAGACATGCCATAAAGCTACATTTTTTTAATTCTCGCCCTCTTGTTAAAGTGTGTTCTAAAGAAATGTGATTTATGTTTGCTTCCAGTAGGGTTCCTCATCCAAATGAGCCACTTGTACAAATCCGAGGAATAGTCGCTTAATTAGTGTGATATAAATTGTACTGTCACTTGCAAAGCCTTGACTACACGATTAGCAGACCATAGTATGAATAAATAGCTGCTAATATTGTAAGCTGCGTTTGGGTCTGCTAAATCATATTACAAACCACTTATCTATATCAAACTAAATAGAGCCTCTATTTATAGTAATTAGACCGATTCATCATGTCAGCTTATAGACGTCCACATCTGGATAGGCCTTTCCCAAGGTTTTCCTCACAGACTCATTTTGAGCCACCCACATCTCATTGCTTCCCACGATCTTAATCAGAACGTCGGCCCACAGGACAAGACTAATATTCATATAATATTAAATCAAGTTCTTTCATTTAAGAGCTAGATCTTGTCGGTAATACAACCAACAACTAATAATTTTACTGAGCACATTTCCATATATGTACTGACCGCCGGCTTAGAAATCAGAGTAATCACTAGACGAGCCCAATATGGAGTATGTTTTTGATAATAAAGCTGGGCGCATACGCTCGGTTTTCTGATTAGGTTTCCTGATCAGGAATTCAGATTCGGAAACCTGAATACTTCATTTACATACAAAATGTTAAACAAGGCGCACACGTCCTTACTATTTCCGAACGGAAAAAAACCCGTCGTTCGTTTCGGAATTAATTCCGTGCATTTAGGTCGTAAGAACGGAAAAAAACCTAAATACGTCACCCCGAACGCAGTGCTTGTCATACATTTCGTATCGTTCGCCGCACACGAACAGAAATTTCCATTCGGAAGCGCGCCAAAACCGTAGCACGGATGTACCAGTAACGACGTTTTCTCTTCTTCTTCATGTCTAGCGCCAGTAAAAGTGCAATAGCAATCAATTCATCGTCGTCGTCTATTTGTGCTTTCACAGAAGCGTCTCTATTCGAACTGACAGTATAAATTCCTAATACAAAAAACGGACATTTGCGCTAGGCACACGGAATTCCGAATCTTAATTCCTGATCAGGAAACCTAATCAGGAAAGCGAGCGTATGCGCCCAACCTAAATAGTTTCTCTGCTGAAACCATGACTATTGGAAAATGGATTGACGTCGCATTGTTTGAAATTAATAACTTTCTTTTTTCGACGTCCGAAAATAACACCCGGGCGTATTGCTAAATAAAATCGAATGTGACAACAATATAAGAGCTTATTTTATTCAATTCGATTGATGCTAAATAATCACGGAATAGAAATCGTGGAATTAAAGTGGCACGCATTCGACTTCTGACATAGGCTCCATACAAAATATGTATCTCTAGTAGCTACATCCATGGATAGATCAAAAAAGAGACTGGCCGCAAGATAGTAAGTATGTAACTTTAGCCACTAATCTGTAATATATAAAATCCTTGCGTTACTTACTGACTGACAGACACGCTACAGCCGAAACTATTGGGCGCAGGAAGCTGAAATTTGGCATGTATGTTCCTTGGTTTAAAAAAAAAATGCAGGCGTAGCTGCTGGCGTCCTCTAATATTAGTTATATTTTCTAATTATCACCTAAGGTATATAAATAGCTGATAAGTCTCTTGTGTCTATATTATTTTCATTTTTGTACTTTATAATATCTGTAAATGGACAAGACTTTAAGCCCTTCGTGGGCGTTTCAAACCAACACCATCGGAGTAAGACGTCATTAGGTATACCGGTATCTATTATTAAATCTAAATTTTCAACAAAACTGAACAGAAACTTCGCAACAATTGTGAAAACGTTACGTGTATTACTTAGACACCGCTAAAAATAAACCTAGACTTTGAACTAGCTTAGTTCATGTTTTATAAAAAAGCCTTACGTGACATAAATAAATAAAAGTACAGCCTTCAGAGCAATTAAGTCAACTCTGTCAAGCGAAAGACGACGAATATTTTCTCGTATTATCGACTAGAAGCCCAAAGAAGCTACCTCAGCAGTGACACAAGTTGAGGAGGATATAAATTGAATTTTCACCCTATTCTGATCAAACCACTGTGCAAAATCTATTCTATATAGTTCAAGGGACGTTTTTGATCACATTTACTTCAATACATACATCTATTACATCTATTTCGAAAGTAGATTGATTTATTTTCGGAACCTTTGTCAGGCATAAAGATGTATCGGCGATTTTGGGACTATTGATTTGGCATTACTTTTCGCTCAAATTGTTTCCTCAAGCGGTTGTGTATAAGAATAGTAATGTTGAATAGGTATATAAATAGAACTATAATGGTGTTCGAATGACTTCAAGCGATTCTTATTTAATTTAGGTAATAGTAATATTATGATGAAAATAGTCTGTATATGTGTATATGACTCCGTTACTGATCGACTAACTGACAGACAACGCACGGCCGAAACTTGTCATGGTCGCAGGCAGTTGAAAGGCATGTATGTACTTTAGGGAGTTTAGGGTAGCACTCGGAGGTTTATGGGAATTTCACTCCCATGGTGCAAAAAGCCACACAGGGCTAGAGCCACGGGGGATATCTTTTCTTATTTTAATTATGTAGTTTGATTGATTAGTACACACATATGGTAATACTAGCCTTTTAATAAGGACAAAAGAGGCATTTCGTAAAAGAAATGGGAATAAATGAAAAGTATAATTTGGGGAGATCATCCCATAAATATTTTTGCCACTTTGTCCCCGTCGTTAATTCATTGTGGTGTAACAAATATCTTCCTTTATTAAATTTATTGCGGTTCTAACTATCATTATCATAATTTTTTGTATTTTACACTTACTTGCACAGATTTTACTATCATTTCATATTGTAGGTTAGCTAAAATTATTAAGTAATGTCTTATCTATAATATTATTTAGCACACGGTAGGTTTAATAATAATATGTTAATAATATCGACTTACGCCTGTATCCCCGATGTAGTAGGCAGAGGTGAAATATTACGCCATGTTATAAATTTTAGGTACCACGTAATAGGTATTGCCGTTACCGGGCACGTTGCAGGATTCCGTGCCACTACTGAGAATTCTAAAAAACTCAGTAACACCTTTGCCCGATCCAGGCATCAAACACAGGACCAGAACACCCATACACTATAAAGAAGTAATATAAATAATATATATATATATAATATAAAGAAGTATATCAAAAGGCAAGTCTATTCTGAAATATGGCAACCGTAGGCTGACCATTATTGTTACAGTATACATAATATTCGAAACATTAATTTGAGTTATTGTGACAAACTTACTGCATTTTACAAACATAGTACAAATACAAAAATATTACACGGAGGTTTTGTGAAGTACCTACTGCAACGGCATAAATTAACATCTTTTGATTCCGGTGAACGGTTCTACAGCGCAAAAGATTATTATCTGTATGTATATTTTCCGTTCTTGACTTATTGACAGACAATGCACAGCCAAAACTATTTGGCGCAATAATCAGAAATTTGGCATGTTCCCCGGGGACCGTAGGGCCTCACTAAGAAGGTTTTTTTATAGTAATATCGCCTGATGGTAAGCAATTACCAATTACCGTTTATTATAATAAGATGAACATATAATAAGCAGGGATAGCCTAGTGGAGAGACCGGGAGAGTGCTACGCAGAGGGTCCGAGTTCGAATCCACGGCGCGCACCAATGACTTTTCGGATTTATGTGCGTATTAAGTTGTTAATTATCGCTTGCTAAACGGTGAAGGACAACATCGTGAGGAAACCTGCATGTCTAAGAGTTCTTCATAATGTTCTCGAAAGACATGTGAAGTCTGCCAACCTGCACTAGGCCAGCGTGGTGGACTAAGGCCTTACCCTTCTCATAGTAAGAAGAGGCCCATTCCCAGCAGTGGGACAGTTTATAGACAGGGCTGATGATGATGAACAATTGGCGTCGAGTCTATGGAGCCATGAATATTAGGCCAGAGGCGCGTACATAACGAAAGAAACTTAACCTCGCTCTTCATTTGTTCACCAGTTAAAACCCGCATTTCTAACTAATAAGGGCATTTCCTCAGGATCGGGAAGAAATAGTTAAATTATTAAAAAAATATGAGGACGTAACAGCGGGCATCCTCTAATTCTTATATCGCGATTATCAACTGAGACTATCGTCGAATTGTTGTAATAACTTTTTAAACAACTTCTTGTCTCGAAAACTTTCGTCAAGTTCATTTAAAACCTAAATGTTAAAGAAGTCTTCAAAAAGATTTTTGTGTTACTGAGTTAATTCTTTTTGAAGATGAAGTTTTTAAATTATAGTCATATCAATTTTTACTTGTATAAATCATCCTTGAAAAGAATTAAAGTTATTTATTATGAGAAGTTAAAAATGTGTGTTCATTTTTATTGTATTCTAAGCTTAAGGTCTTGATTAAAACGTTTTGCTTGGAAAAGGAAAGCTAATTATACAATGATCATAATTCTATGAAAGGACACTTACAGAACTTAATATTACATTTTGTGATTTAATTGAAGTCAAAAACGAATGGTGTAAATGAAGTGTCTACTTTTCTATCTTATACTAATATATTAAGCTGAAGAGATTGTTTGTTTGTTTGTTTGGTTGAACGCGCTAATCTCAGGAACTACCGTTCCGATTTGAAAAACTATTTCAGTGTTAGATAGGTAATTTATCGAGGAAGGCTATAAGGTATACAACATCACGGTATGAGCCACGGGAGCGGAGCAATAGCCTTAAATAACACGGGTGTTACCGCGGGCATCATCTAGTACTAATATATAAAGCTGAAGAGTTTGTTTGTTTGGTTGAACGCGCTAATCTCAGGAACTACTGGTCCGATCTGAAAATTTCTTTCAGTGTTAGATAGCCCATTTATCAAGGAAGGCTATAGGCTATATAACATCGCGCTATGAGCGACGGGAGCGGAGCAGTAGCCTTAAATAACGCGGGTGTAATCGTGGGCATCCCCTAGTGTTCTACAAAAGCGTTATGTAGTTAAAATAGTTAAATTCTTTTATACTGAAATTTGCCCCTTGCTCCATCCGTTAATTATAATAATAATAATAATCATCTTTATTGTACACCAAAATTATTTTACAAGAATAAACATGAATGAAGACATTTATAGAAACCGTACAAATGGCGGCCTTATCGCTATCTAGCAATGTCTTACAGGCAACCTTGGGATGGACAAGAAAGACATGGATCTAGAAAGAAAGATAGAAGGGTAGTTTGGTGTTATTAATGATTTAGATACAATAATAAATAAATATATAGCATTTATAAAATACAAATACATTAACACTATCATAGATAAATTATATAAATGACTATACATAAATAATTAAAAATACATAAATAAATATAAATACATAAATACTAATGATATTAATACTAATACATAAATTAGTGCCTAAATAGAAGAAGGGAATTAAATAACAAGAGTAGGTAATACTACAGTAACAAAGTTAAATTGATAGATCTTTGATTTGTCTTTGACGAGTGCATTCCACAAGCGTGCAGCTTGAACAGTGAATGAGCGATCGTAAAACCTGCTAGAATGCATTGGAATTGCTAGTCTCAAATTTACCGATGACCTCAGAGACCTAGAATGAGTGTCAGTAAGGAACTCGAAGCGTTCTTTTAGATAAAGGGGAGTAGAAGGATTGAAGAGGATGTTATAAAGTAAAGAAAGTATGTGAGTATTCCGTCAAAGGCGAATTGGGAGCCACTTGAGCATATTGCGGTAATTGGAAACGTGATCATATTTGCGCAGTCCAAATATAAATCTTATACATAAGTTCTGAAGACGCTCAAGCTTATCAAGTTGCTCCTCTGTGAGATCTAGATAGCTGACATCAGCATAGTCAAGGATAGGTAAGAGAAGAGAATTTGCAAGCGCAACCTTGGTGGCAGTAGGCAGAAAGTTCCGCAGTCTTCGCAAGGTCCCAGCCGCAGAAAATAATTTTCGACTAAACTTCCCTAATTTGAGGACACCAGGATAAAGTCTTGTCAATATTAACTCCCAAATCCTTCACGCAGTTACTAACAGGAATGGGTATGCCATTAAAGTTAATCTGTGGTAAACAAGTCAAGTCAACACGCGAAATCATTCGAGGACTTCCCACAACGATGATCTGCGTCTTTGTAGGGTTGACCTGTAGACCAAATCTGTAGCTCCATGCAGCTATTCGCTCAAGGTCTTAATTTATGATTTGAAATGCTTCAAACAACTCATGGACTGGAGCTTGGGTGTAAATTTGAAGATCATCTGCATAAAGGTGGTAGGATGACTGAAGTTGATAAGAGATAGAATTTATAAAAATTGAGAAAAGTAAGGGAGATAGAACGCCACCCTGCGGAATGCCGACTGTAGTCCTGCACCAGGAAGAGAACGAGTCTTCAATTCGTATACGTTGTCGGCGACCAAACAGGTAACTGTGAAACCAATCAATCACTGGTGGAGATATGTTAATTGAGCGTAGTATGCCAAGCAGGGTATGGAAATCAACGTTATTAAAGGCGTTACTGAAATCTAGTAAGCAAAGTGTAGTCACGTTACCATTTTCCATACCAAGCCTGATGTCATCGGTAATGTTGATCAATGCCGTAACAGTGCTGTGACCAGGACGAAAACCGGATTGGAGTGGATTTAGGAGAAGGTTCTGATTAAGGAATGTACTAAGTTGAGCATGAACGAGGCGTTCAAGCACTTTTGAGAGGAATGGTAGTACGGAGATAGGACGATACTCGGAAAAAGATGTAGGATTAGATTTTTTGGGTAAGGGAATAATTAGTGCTTCTTTCCATAAAGCAGGAAAAACGCCCCCGGCTAAGGAAAAATTTAAAATATGACATATAAGTTTAAGAGGTTTAGATGTATAAATTATACATCTAAACCTTCCTCTGATATCTCACTATTAATTAGTGAAAACCATAGAAATAATCGTTCGACACTTTTTGAGTTCATTGCGTTCATACAGACATACCGACGTAACGTGGACTTCATTTTATAATATGTTTAGATAAACCAATAGCTTGTCACTTTGTTCATTCTTTAAAATCTTTCGACGAATACGTAGACATTAAGAAGCCTTTAGATATCTTGTAGAGGCCTGAAAGTTGAATCTATAGGGATTTGAAATCGGGTTAACGAGTTCCAAATAGGCCTCGACGAAGTATTCCCTTGTCGTCTCACTTAGGTTTGAGATACATCAGAAATAAATCGCCTGTAGGTATCGTTGACTTTTATAAACACTCACTCTGTTCGCTATCTCCCTTACACAGCGAAGAGTCAGACAGACTATTAATAATAGGGTTGTTTCGAACTAGTCAAATCAAACACTTTTAATGAAATGTCAAAAACCACTTTTGCTACGGCTTTTGTATAAAATATGACATAGTGACGTCATAGTTTTTTGCTGTCAAGTAGAATACTTATTATCAAAAAATTGACGATAAAAAATGTTAAATAACGTTTTAACGTTAATTAATGAATGAAACTACTATTATTTCGACATGTTACACTAGATAAAAATACTTGTATAATATATTTTACTTGCAGGAAACTTCCCTATTAAGCGGGTCACACTTACGCCCGATTTTAATATTCGATCTATCCATGGACTAACACCCAGCGGCCGCAGAGGATAGGGAGGACGGCAACACAACAACGCATCTCCTCTTCCTCTGCGGCCCCACCGCGACGCAACAATGGTGCGCCCCCATTTGGTCGCGGGAGATAGGGCACGCGGCATCGCAACACCGACACGCCTCTCCTCCCGCGAACGCGCCCGACTGCGAAGGACAGAAGAACTGTCCCTCGCACCCGCACCATTGGACGTACCCTGCGCAGGCCTCTGTCAAGCCCACGCGGAGCGTCCACTCCTGGGATCTCGCTTAGCTTCAACGTGGGTGACCTAACCACGGTTACTGAGCCCCCCTGCCACGACAAGGTGGAGATCCCACGGGGGGGAAGGATCATGATGTTGCCAGCGTTGTCTCTCTTGCACCTTAGCCTTCCGTCTCGGAGCCCCAGGGACCATTATTTACTATCCACTAACAGATTATTAGGTTTATCATAGAGCGACTACCGTCTAGGCGTCTGACCTCTGCGATAAAAGCGTGAAGATATGTTATATTATGTAACTATTAGTAATAGCATTAAATCACAAAGCTTTAACTGAAATCATTATAACCTTTAACTGCAGGATTTGATCATTCCTAGTAAGTACAACTTAATTCCAAAACTTATTAATTTTAGACAACTGACGATGTAATGGTGATGTGATTTGATACGAGTATTAGCTGGTTAAAATGATTTATTAGCCAAATAGTATAGATATTAACATGTAAATACGATACTAAACAGGATGAACTTCGTGTTGAAACGTTGAGGACTAGACGTCTGATAATCAAAATCATATATTTTTATAATAATATCTTCTTTAAATCTGTTGGATTCCTTTTTTTCTGTATTTAAATTAACTGCCTCGTTGGTCTCGCGGCATAAATGTGCGCGTGGGATTGGGAGGTATCGGGTTCAATTCCTGGGTCAAAGTGTTATTGGGTTTTTCCGTTAGGAAGTTCTCAGTAGCAGCACGAAGTCTAGTAATGTGCCCGGTACGGCAATAGGCTCGCCCCCTATTACGTGGGACCTAAAAATTCTTGGTGAAATGTAGGTGTAATATTTCACCTCTGCGTACCCCTTCAAGGATACAGGCGTGGGACTATAAAATAAATATGGATAAATAAAAATAAATTAAAGGTGATGGCATTGACAGGATTCACCACGTTTGGATATGCTTTACCCCTTTAGTCCTCTCTTATTGAGGCACTAGATGAGCCCGCGGTTAGGGCTAGTGCTTCGCACGCGTGGCTCATAGCGTGATGTTATAAAACCATGTACCTTTCTCAATAAACGAGCTATCCAACTAAAAAAGAATAATTCAAATCGGACCAGTAGTTCCTGTGATTAGCGCGTTCAACCTAGCAACAAACTTTTCTGCTGTTTTATACTAGTACTAGAGAACGCCAGCAGATACGCCTGCATTTTTTTTTAAATTTACCCGTTTTCGCCGATCCCGTGGGAATTTCGGGAAACCCCTTCTTAGTGCATCCCTACGGTCTACAAGGAACATACATGCCAAATTTCAGCTTCCTGCGCCCAATAGTTTCGGCTGTAGCGTGTATGTCAGTCAGTAACGCAAGGATTTTATATATTAAGAAGATATATACCTAGATTACGCAGTTAGGGCCCCAGACATACATGATACTCTTAATCACCGTTCATATTTAAGAAGTCTATCTGATTGTACTTTCAGCAAAATTGCATAGGCAAAAAAGAGCGGTATTTTGTCTTTAAGAACATAGCCTCAATCTTACCTAGTAAAATAATCAACTTACCAGAATACAAAAGCTGGTGCTTCAGTAGTCTGTACGACGGAACACTGTAGACGCAACGTTGACCCTGGTTTCAGATACTTTTCCGTTGGACCAGAGATCTGCGCTCGCGCCTCTGCAAAGGAGAATCTATGTTATATTCTAGTAAAAACTATGTTCTGAGTTCATCACTTCACATTCAGGACGGGTGCATGAGACTGGAACTGCCTCGCTCGGGCTGCATCAGCCAAATATAATTCATGTCATTGTATCAGGTTTTATTTATAGGTCAAATTACTTTTATACAAACATTGCCTCTTAACGATGGCAAGAAATTTGATTTGAATTTTAAGGTAGCGACATGAAGAGAAAGACTAAACCACTGGGTCTGGTGGACAAATCACTTATCATATACTTCGCATTTGCGTTCAAACGTACAAGAGATAAAAGCTGTCCTCCTGTGTCAAACTGCATTCTGAACTCTATGTACAGAATGTAATAAATTGGTTTAATTATTGTAAAGTTTAATTCAACAACAATAGCCATCATACGACGATAATGCCCCGAAACATAAGTGCCAGAAAACCGAACACCTATAATTCTATAAAATTTACGCGGGTTAAAGGTGGAACGGTGTTCTAGTCTAGTTATTTATCAGAGAATTTTGTATTTGAATCAGCCTTTTTCAATCGAGAATGCATCATTAATTTTTACACGGTCGGCCTAGGGTAGCAAAGTGTGCATTTCTTTAATTTACTACTAGTTTTTGCCTGCATTTGTAAAAGGCTTGCTTTTAAAGCAGCGTATTTTCAAACGATCTTTCGATCTTTGCTTCCTGGGTCCAATATCAACAAATTGTTCGTTAATTGATGCACACGTAATAAAGGCAGCCTACTGCTGCACAAAATATTAAATTTTTATCTTTAGTTGTTATGGCTCTGCGATTACATGTCAGAAAAAGGAATTTTATATAATATATTATTATTATAAACTCTAAATGACTGGATAAGTTTTAAATATATGGATATCATTAGAATCTTCACAATACGCCTAAGTAACACAGGCAAATCTTTTTTAGCGAAGGGCAAATATGGTGCCTATATTTTTAACAATTTAACTCGAATTGTGCCCGGCCGATAATATTCTCTACATACATACATACACATACATACATAGCGTCACGCCTTTTATCCCCGAAGGGGTAGGCAGAGGTGTATTTCTACACCCGCTTTTCGCCAGATATACTTTAGTCCCACGTAATAAGGGGCGAGCCTATTGCCGTACCGGGCACATTTCCAGACTCCGTGCGGCTACTGAGAATTTCGTGACAGAAAAACCCAATAACACTGCCCGACCCAGGAATCGAAACCGGGACCTCCCGATCCCACGCGCACATTTATGCCGCGAGACCAACGAGGCAGTCGTATAGGGTTTGATGTCGAGCTTTCCGTCTCTACATCATATCAGCCAAACGACGTCCGCTGCTGGACATAGGCCTCTCCCAAGGTTCTCCACACATACCGGTCTTGAGCCGCCCACATCCAACCGCCTCCCGCGATCTTGACGTGATCGTCGGTCCACCTTGCGGGGGGCCTAACTCTGCTGCGTCGTCCGGTACGTGGCCGCCACTCCAGAACCTTTCTGCCCCAACGGCCATCGGTTCTTCGAGCTATGTGCCCTGCCCACTACCACTTCAGCTTGGCTATCCGGAGAGCTATGTCGGCGACTTTGGTTCTACTGCGGATCTCCTCATTTCTGATTCGATCTCGCAGGGAAACTCCAAGCATAGCTCTCTCCATCGCCCTCTGAGTGACCTTGAGCCTTCTGATAAGGCCCATAGTGAGCGACCACGTCTCTGATCCGTAAGTCATCACTGGCAACACACACTGGTCAAAGACTTTCGTCTTGAGACATTGCGGGATATCGGACGAGAAGATATGTCGTAGCTTCCCGAACGCTGCCCAACCGAGTTGGATTCGACGATTGACCTCCTTCTCGAAGTTGAACCTACCTAATTGGACTACTTGTCCCAGGTAGATATACTTGTCGACAACTTCGAGCGTAGAGTTCCCAACCTGAATAGGAGCAGGTATAACATGGACGATCGACATGATTTTCGTCTTGTCCATGTTTATCTTAAGACCTACTTGTTGGGAGACTCTACAGAGGCCATCGAGCATTGTGCCTAGGTCTTCCATGGTCTCAGCCATGACTACGATATCGTCTGCAAATCGAAGGTGAGTGATGTACTCGCCGTTGATGTTGATGCCGAGTCCATTCCAGTCCAGAAGCTTGAAAACATCCTCCAGGCCAGTGGTAAACAGTTTCGGGGATATGACATCCCCTTGTCTCACTCCTCGCTAGAGTTGAATAGGTTTCGAACTCTGGTCCTGGAGGCGGACTGACATAGTGGCGTTTTCATAGAAACACTTCAGCACTTCGATATATCGGTATTCGATCCGGCACCGTTGGAGAGACTGTAGCACCGCCCAGGTTTCGATCGAATCGAAGGCTTTCTCATAGTCCACAAACGCCAAGCATAGGGGCTGGTTATACTCCTCGGACTTCTGTATAACCTGCCGCAGCGTATGTATGTGGTCTATGGTACTATAGCCTTTACGGAAATCGGCTTGCTCGGGAGGCTGTAAGTCGTCTAGCTTGCTCTCGAGACGATTCGTGATGACCCTCAAAAACAGCTTGTAAACGTGGCTCAGAAGTGTGATGGGTCTGTAGTTCTTTAAGAGGGTTTTATCCCCTTTCTTAAAGAAAAGCACCACCACACCTTTGTGCCACGCCTGTGGCGTTTTACCCTCGAGAATGACGGAATTAAATAGCTTCCGAAGGGCTACTCTAGCGGGTACACCGCCAGCCTTCAGAAGCTCACTCGTAATTCCGTCATCACCCGGCGCCTTGTTGTTTTTGAGCTGTTTGAGAGCCACACTAATCTCGTGCATGCTGACGTCCGGGATATCTTCGGTATAGTGTCGGGTCAATCCAGCTCTAGGGTCTGACGCTGGAGTTGTTGCGTTGTCGTGTATAGCTGTCCATAGTACCTTTCGATCTCCTCCAAGAGCTCAGGCTTGGACGATACGATTCTGCCATTCTCTGTCTTCAGCTTTGTCAGCTGACTCTGCGCAACAGACAGATCCCTCTGGAACACTTTGGATCCCTTATTCTGCTCGATCGCCTCACGAACACATTTTGTGTTGTATTGGCGGAGATTGCGAGTCAGAGACTTAGAGATCTGTCTGTTGAGGTGCCGATATTTCGGCATGTCGTCGGAGGATAGCAGAACCATCTTGCGCCTTTCCTCTAACAGCTCGAGGGTCGGACCCGATATCTTGCTGGTTCGCTTGCTTTTCTGGGGCTTGAAGAATTTAGCCCCTGTTGTATGGACAGCATCCACGAACCCGTTACTGTATTCGTCCACATCTACGCATTCGCACAGGCATTCGAAACGGTTCTTAAGTTCGAGCTGAAAGCTCTCTGGGTTTTGGATATGAACCGGTGCCGGTCGGAGCGTGGACTTTATCAACCTCGACCGTTCGAGGCTTCTACAGATATTCAATGTGCCTCTTACCATTCAGTGATCGCTCCCCACTTTAAGTGAATTGATCACGGAGACATCATTGAATATCTGCCTCTTCGTCGACATGATAAAGTCGATCTCATTTTTGGTGGCACCGTCTGGACTTACCCAGGTCCACTTGCGGCATTCTCGCTGCTTGAAAAAGGAATTCATCATATAGAGGCCTTCCTTCTCCATAAAGCTAGCCAGCAAGTGACCCCGGGAATTCCGATGCCCATAACCAAATTGCCCCACTCTCAGCTCATCACCGTCACGTTTGCCCAGTTTCGCGTTAAAATCTCCCATGACCACGGTGTGATGGGTTTTGAAGCCATATATAGCCCGAGATATGTCCTCGTACATGGCTTCCACCTCCTCATCGGGGTGTGTCGAGGTCGGAGCGTATACCTGTATGACTTTCAGCGAATACCGCTTGGATATTCTGAGTATAACGTTGGTCACGAGAGATTTGTGGACGATGAACCCGACACCACCTTGGGACTGTTGGTCGCCCTCCCGGTAGAAGAGCAAGTTGCCGGAATTGAGAACTATTAAATCCTCCCCCTATCTTCGGACTTCAGATAGGCCTATGATATCCCATCGCAACTTGCTCAATTCTTCTTCCAGCTCGACAATCTTCTCGTCGGTCCGCAGTGTGCGCGTGTTCAGTGTTGCCAGGGCCAATTGTCGTTGGTGGTGGTAGCCTGATCTCTTCCAGAGATTCTTCGCACCCCTTGCCCCGCCGTTACCATGGCCGCTCCCATAACCAGGACTAGCGGGGCCGCCGGCGACTAGGGGCCGGTTTTTATTGGTGTGTTTGTTCATCTATGGGGCGATTCGCCATAATCGCCACGCTTGGCAGGGCCTCTACCGTCTCTACGCAAAGATGGTATTTGCATCGTGTTATCCCTTAGTCGCCTTTTACGACACCCACGGGAAGATAGGGAGTGGTGACAGTTGTATTCTGTGCCGTCAACCACACGGCATATTTTCTAGTCGCTATCAAATAGCATCATTATTTTCTGATCATTTTATTTAATTCACAAATTATGCTTAGTTGTGCACCTATCAAGTCTCCTCGATACAGGAATATAAAAATGCGTGCGTTGTACTTAACAAAGTAATCATAACTTTTAGTTGATGAACTGAAAAGGCTTATATTATACTTTGAGTAAAATGAAGGTTCAAATTCTATCTTATACATTGCTAGCGTTAACATTATCTCTTTCCCTGACATAATTGCTCTAAATACCTGTATAATATTCAAATCACAAATCTTCAAACAAACAATATTCAATCTTCGTGCTTTGAAAATAAGGCTTTAATTATTCGAGATTCAGTGTCTTTGGTACACAGGACCCTAAATGAAACTGTGGAAATTTGAGAAATAATGTAAAACTTTCTCATTTTACATGAACTTGTTTCCTCAAAAGGTTAAACAAAACCTTTATCGAACCTTTAGAGTTGACAGAAACGAAATTAACTTTACATGTTTATGTTTACAAGTGTCGACTTTTTCTCTTAATAAGGCTAAATTTAGAGATCTTTGGAGGTTCCACATATTCAGCAGTGGGTGTCTACTGCTAAATATGTGGAACCTCCTGGAAAACTGGGGAGCATTATGCCTAGAATAGGGTATGGTGGATTTTTAATTCCTAGCGCGGGTGTCAGTCTTGTCCAGGCCACGATAACAGTTATTTCGTTAAGTTTGGATATGTAGTGTTTTGTATTTAAAGGTTTTCTCAATAAATATAATTATATTATAAGGAGTGACAGAATGATGATGATAAAGAACACAGTTTTGTAGTTAAAATGTCAGCGATTTATTATAATATGGAACCATCATACGACCTATCTCCACTAGATAGGTCGTATGATTGTTTCATATTATAAAAAATCGCTGACATTTTAACTGCACTTTGTATTAACACATTATAATCACTTCAGGAATGTCAAGAGCAATATTGAGTAGTCAACATTATTTAGACTGCACGGTTGGCGTAGTGGTTTAAGCGGCCGCCTCGCCGCTTGACACTGCGCGCAGTGTTGTGGGTTCGATTCCCACACGAGACAACACTTTGTGTGATTCATAAATTGTTGTTTCGAGTCTGGGTGTTAATTGTGTCCATTAGTTGTATGTTTGTTAAGTCCCCCGCGACAAAGAATTTAGTCCTAGTGCGGGAGTAGTCTTTAAAAAAAAGAAAAAGTGTCAATACCATCATAACATACCTTTAAACTTAAGGCAGCGCTGATCTAATGGATATAAATTAAATTCATAGGTATCAAAGTACTAGTCAAGACGAATCAAACGGCTCCAACTAGATGGCGCGTGTGTGACTGTGAGGCTTTATTGTGGAGTGCCTATTAAGCTCTATCATCAAAACGGCTCTGTGACATCATAACATTCAATTGTGACACGATTTGCACACATACACTAAATTTTAGCTGAATAGAAAACTGGGAAGCTAGTCTAAATTAACTTGCTAGATATCATTGTAGATACCAGATCAGATTAAAGTAAATAAAACTTTGTTTAAATGCCGAATCGTTCAAATAATCTGTGACTCTAAAGCAGAGCTTTTTAAACGATTAATCCTAATTCATTAACTCATTAGGCCACCAACAAACCCCTAAACCGAACACGTATATCACATCAATAAAACATTTGAGCGTAATAAGTGAAAAAAATGTTCACGTAATTTTGATCTAAAAGAATATTTTCCACCAAAAAAGCCATTTCATCGGGGTGTGGTGAATATGCGAAGGATTTTAATTATTTTCAAAGTTATACTCTTTTGGACAGGCTATTGTGGATGAAGGCCCACATTTACATGTTAATATGTGATTAAGGGTACGAAAAATGTATCGTATATCGCTTCGGTGCGGGATTGCCCAATCAGAATGATGTCAGGTGTACTGGACAAATTGGCTATAGATGAAAGGCAGTTGACAACTAGATGTTAAGCAATTGAAGATTACTTGAAATAGCATAATTTATTAATATTTTGTATATATGTTATATTCTATATTCAACCTTGGTAGTTTAAACATAAGGCTTATATTATTCGAGATTATGTGTCTTAGGTACATATGACTTCAAATAAAACTGAGGAAAGGCAAATGTTTATATTTGGCTATCAGCCGCCCAAGATTATGCGTATGACGAAAAAATATATAGTAATTTATAATAATTCTTCATGTTATTCATTTAACGAAAGAAGATAGTAAAATCTTTTTAATAAAAAAAGTATCTTAACGGAGTTAATCGTCATGTTGTAATTCCAGTGTTGCCACGTCATAACTTCAACGGAACAATAGATTTTAAAATTAAATAAAAATATAAGAAGTGAAAAATAAATAAGAAAGTGGTGTCTTTAATGTTAATTAAGTGATAATTATAAAGAAAACGTATTTTTTTATATAGTTAAGCCAATAATAAGCAAAATAATCATAACGATTCGATAAAGGTCTATGCTTTTTTTATTTGCAACCCCATAATTGACTGTCATGAGTCATGACACAAGCCGACTACCTTACCTACCTACCTATCTTGTTTATAAACTCGGTTTGCGTGATCTTTTCTTTTGCGACTTTGCTATTTTATTTACGAACAAGCTTGATATTGATAATGGACTCCGAAGATTCTTCTAACACTTACGACCACTGCCTGAACATGGATTCCGAACCCGCTTTTCACGACAACCCCAGCGCGAACTTGGACTCGATATCTGCAGTTTCTGATGACTCCAGCATTCACTCTGGACCGAGTTCTTCTCAAGATTCATCTGCTGTCTCAAGAGGACATTTACGCTGCGTAAATTGCGGTTTAAATGTTACAAGAATTCGACGACACATTTTGGAAATTGCAGAAGTGCGACATATTGTACAACGATGGGTTCGACAACAATAAGTACCTAAATACAAGTATTTTTTATCGTAATTAATGAAATATTACGTGTAACGTAACGTGACTGTGTGTGAATAAATATATTAACAACAATCTTGTCCTCGTACCTCATACAAATAAAAAGTATTTTATATCAATTATGCCATATTTTATTTAATAACTTCCTTGATTAATTATTTACTGACATCACATACTATCATTTAAATATGGTTTTAAATATGGGCAGCTTATGGCCAAACTCACTATGGCAAGTGGGCATTTTCCTTTGAGAAATAATGTATAACTATCACATTTAACATGAACTTGTTTCCTCCAAAGGTTAAACAAAACCTTTATTTAACCTTTAGAGTTGACAGAAACGAAATTAATTTTACATGTTGTGTGTGGAAGTGTATGAATGTATTTCTTTCCATTTTGTAACAGACACAACCTTCACTAGGAATAAATAATGTGACATGAATACAAACGGACACAAAGTACACCCTAGAATTGACACAAGAATTTAAAGATCACACAAAATGTTGTCTCGTGGGAGGATCGAACCCACAACACTCGGCACAGTTCCAAATAGCGAGACGACTCCCAAACATGTAAACAAAGTAGTCCAGGTGCTGGACTATTAGTAGCTGCCCATTGCAGTGCTCATAGCAAGTTTTGGCTTGTCTTTCAAAGAGGTCGGTAACGTTAAGCAACGCTTGCACAGGTCACCACTTTAATGGGAGACCCAGTATTGCCTAGATATGAGAGCGCTCCCGTGCTCCAGAGGGCACGTAAAACTAGCCCCAGCTCTTGCCTAAGGACAAGAATCATACGACCATGTCGGAGGCCTTCGGGCGGTCTGAAAACTCCATGACCAGAGTTGCCACTCATACGTAAAATAAAGAAGAAAGACTGCTGATAATTGTTGTGCAAAATTCAGTGAAAATTATGTCGCAATTAAGAAATAAATTCAAAATACATTCATTTCTATGTCACCTGAGCAATGTCAGGTTTGCCTCAATGCGTATGTACACAGCCAACCGTTAATTAAAATCACCAAAAAGTGCCGTTATTTCGTTAGCAATGTTCACTTTGTCATTTATTTCGCGGGCTGTTGATATATTCAATCATTGCTTGTATTTTTAACGTTCCCATGCTGACAGAACAACAAAAAAAATGCTTAGGACTTGAATTTTTACGTCCCAATACCGATAAAACAGAAAACAAAAATGATGCTTAAATACAACAGTATAACTCTATCTAGAAGCAAATAACTAATCTTAATTTATTTCTAAATATTACACCCACATTTCGAGCCTATTAGCTTTACCGGGCACATCACCAGACTCTGGGCTGCTACTGAGTATTCGGAAAAACCCAGTAATATTTTTGCCCGACCCGGGTATCAAATCTGGGACCTCCGATCAGTAGTCGCATATGCTATCCACTGAACCACGGAGGCAGTAACTAATCTGTATAAATAAAAACTAAAACTGTCTGTTTGTAACCAGAGCTATGTAAGGACACTTAATGAATATAATATTAGAAGTAGAGAGGGTATTAGCACAGTCTAATAACTCATACTTTTTACTGTGGTATTAGGAAAGACTACTTTAGTTATTATATGATTAAGCTATTAAAAATTTCATTTTTCATGAATAATCGCCAAATTTTATTAGAAAATACGGGTCAATTTCTAGAAAACTACAGTGTGCATTCTGTAAATTCTAATAGATAATTACGCATATGTCGTCTAAAAGATCATCTCTGTCATGATCTTCGTCACCATTATCACAATCCACTGCTGAATATGCACCCATGCTGGAAAATGGCTTGCAATGAGATCGTCCTACGGCCCATCGTGTCCAGCCGTTACAAGCCATTTTGCATAAATCGTCATTCCATCAAATGATCCGTCTTATGATACTCATTATATACAATTCAAATATAAAAGGATGTAATAAACGACAGATGGAAGTACGAAATCAACTATTTTATTTTAGAAGATGTGGAGAAACGTGCAACCGATTGTCAAGCTTAATCAAAAAGGACCGACGAAACAAGCTTAGTTAAAAAGGACAATTAATTATTGATAGATTGTCATATTCCGCAGTCAAAATATTCTATTCACCTTAACGTTGAAAATAACACAACATTTCT
This sequence comes from Euclidia mi, assembly GCA_944739405.2. Classification (NCBI taxonomy): domain Eukaryota; kingdom Metazoa; phylum Arthropoda; class Insecta; order Lepidoptera; family Erebidae; genus Euclidia; species Euclidia mi. The sequence continues at coordinate 68,326,152 of OX123192.2, forward strand.
TATTACATAAGGTACACTCATATACCTATGACCGTATCAACTGTTGAAACATATAGACCCTCTATGGTTCAACACACGACTCCGAGCCATGGCAAAATACGCTACCCATACAACCAACTACCCAACAACGTATACCGAGAGTTATAAATACAGCAATGATATTTCACCGTCCGGAGTGATAGAGAAGCCAATATTAAGGCGTATAAACTGGAAAGTGAAGCAATTAATATGTAAATAAAAGTGTCGAGTAAAAAATTTCACGGGACCCCGGGGATATGTTTAAATTTGCGTCAGGTGCGCTTAAAGCGCTTGAAAATTATGTCACATACTTGTTTCATATTAATGAGGCAGGAGATACCTGGCTTTATGGGTATCGCTTCGCTTTTATTCTTTTTTGTGAAATTTATGTGACAAACAAGTGTGTATAACTGCATACGGTAAGTTGCCCGCAGCAGTGACACTCGCATGCTATATAAGTGGCAACTCTACTTTATGCCTTCGGGGTCTTGCACAAGGCTCGGTTTTCCCACAATTTTATCTCTTTACAGCAAGTTTACCAACTCGTAATAAAAACGTGTAAACTTGTTTACGACACGTTTTACACACATCAAATCGTACCTTTTAAGACCGACAAAGGTCTATTAACTTTAAAGCAACATAAAACGAGACTAATCTTTTGACGTTCAAGTGTTCCTTTACGACCGATATGAATAAATTACTTGAATTTCAAGACGCCATTTAGGACGAAAGCCTCACGAAAGAAAAATTGTTCTTGAATCCGCAACGACTTTAATCAGAAGTAAATTGAAGAAATCGAAAGACGGTAAATTCGCTCGAGACTTTTAGGTTAACTGAAAAAGAAATACCTAGCTAGGCTGTCGAAGTGCTAAATTCTAAAATATATTAAGAGATTTTCTTAAGGCGCTGTTATACCTCAGAAGCCGTGAAACACCTAATTTTTCGTCGCGCATCTAGCCATAACGGTACATATTACAAACTAGCAAAAATTAGAGCTTAAAGTCAAAAGTCTGAACAAAAGACTTTTGAAAGAATTTTTCATGTACGTAAAATAGAATCACGGTAAAAAAATCACAAAATCGAGGCAGAAAATAATCTTTCGTCTCACTGTTTGCAATATTTTGATCGTAAGCTGTCATATTTTTTTTGATAATATTGTAGGAAATCTAATGAACTAAAGAATTACCCTATTTATTTTCATATTATACGTGTATATTTTGTAAAATTACATAAAATCTGCCAAACGTCTATGATTTTGACGCTCGGTAGATCCCATCAATATCAAACGCTACAGCAATTTAAACCTTATTAGCATAAGCGGTGTACTGAGTGTCAGTTGCTAGTTTACGCCCCGCCCAGACCTCATCATTCGGCTATGAGCCCTGTGAGAGATAGGTCATGTCGCTTGCGTCTCCGCTGCACGAAATTTTACGTAAACCTGTTTGTTATTATAATACGACGATTTGAGTTCGTAATTTCATGTTTTATGTTATAGACTGAATACTTTGAATCAAATAGGCTTTTCATGTAACTATGGGCACATATAATTAGGACCTAAGTTTATACTCTTGTTGCGTTTAATGTGTTATTGTTTCTGTGCTTATAAATTTATATAATTAGAAGAATAAAATATGGACAATTAGAGAAATGAAGTTCTACGAAGGATTTGTACAAGAAAGCGTCGTAATAAAATAGAAATTCATCCATGGCCAAGTGATTATGAAATATGTAACATTTTTACACAAATTATTTTCATAAGAGTCTTTTATAACTAACTAGGTACTTATATATTATCGATTATGCATAATATAATTATATAAATTATTCTCACAATACATAGCTGCCACAGTTTTAAATTTTTGAAAGAGTAATAACATAAAATCGAATCATTTTATGTACCTATATTTCAAATTCATTAGCTTGACAGAGCGCCTGGAGCGCTAAGATGCTGCCACGGCGAACAATAATGATGACAGCGCTAATATGGCGCTCCGCAATCCGCATACAAGCGGTAACGAATGTTGTATTATTGTGTTTTGAACATAAACCTTTTTAAGTACATCGGGTAAAACTTTGATTATCCATAAACTATTAGGTATGTCTCAGTACATCTAATATCTTTTTAATTTCTAAAATCAATAATTTATAAGTAAGAAGGTGACTTCTCTGTTTGCTATAACACAAGATATAGTATTTTTTAATAATAAAGTACGTAACTAATTATCATTATTGTAATTACAGTGAAGTTAAAGATAACAGTTCTGCAACGTCTTACACACATTTGACTTCAGTCATTCCTAACACGATCTGTTCAAGAGCTAGCCAAGAAATGCCAAACAATTTTTTTAACAAATTTCACTCAAATTCCGTAGTGATAAGCAAAAATTACAAGAGGGATAGCAGTGGCTGGTTCAAATTGCGTAAGAATATGTTGACAGATTGAAATTTTTATATAGTGGTAAAAAGAAGAGATAATAGCAGTAAAGCCAACTTAGTAAAAATATTTTGTACAAATAAAATATTTGCAATGTAAAATCAGTTGCGCATGGAATCTAAAATGAACAACTGGCTTTGCAACAACTGGCGAAGCAAGAAAATGTAACAATCGAGCCTTGTGGATTATTCGATTATTGGTGCCACGCCAGATGGATTAATAGGTCCAAAGACGATTGTGGAAATTTAATGTTCTAAAGTTGCCTATAAGAACGGCCTAGAGAATAGTATAAGAGCAAATAAAATACAAATATGGAAACATGATAAAAAAGTGAACTGACTAGTCTAAACAAATATTGTAATTGCTATTACCAAATTCAGGGGCAACGTCACGTTACACGCAACAAAAGTGTTTATTTTCTGTGTGGAGTGGCGAAAGTATACCACTAAAAATAGAAATTATAGAAAGAGATGATATTTTCTGGGAGAAGCTTGTGGCGTTTTATATGAATTGGCAGTTGCCTGAAATTGTTGATTCTCGTCAAGCTCAAGGGATGGCATTGCGAGATCACGGAGAGGAAAATGTTTCATCAGTGCTTGAAATTTCTACAATACCAAGCCGTAAAAGGAAAGTAAATGAAACTGTGCCTCGTGAACAACAGCAAATAATAAGTCTTATCACCTCACACACTGCCTTTAACATTCGATGAGAATAAAGAAAACCTGCCGGGTTGTAGCAGACAGCTAACTTTTGATGAGCTGTAAACTCTGTATTTCGTTAATAAATTATAAATGAATATAAATAAATATCTTTTAATATTTATTTTCTTTGAAACAACACATATTTGAAGCGAAAGAAATTTTTTATATTTTTCCATACAAACATGTATGACGAGAGCTAACGAAAAAGCAGTAACTCAAATTCTAATTCTATAATTTTCTAAGTGACATAGCATATATTTTTGATGTTTCATCTATTTTGAAAAATAATAATGGGTTGGGTTTCGAAACGAGTCGCCTGAATTTGAGGGTATTGGTAGTGTAGGGGGCTTAAGGTAGTTCGTTTTAATCCCCTAAAAGTAATTTTGGCTGCCGGAGTTGCGTCTAAATATTTTTAAACAATTTCCAAAATTTCATAAATACTTCGGCAATTATGCAAAACGGAACATAGTTTTTATACTTTAGTACAGTTTTACAAATGTAATTTTTAGGTTTTAGGTGAAAAACGTGAAACGAAACGCAAAACTGCCATCTTGGAATGATCTTATTGACAGCTAATGTCAAATTTGTGCGTCATTGCTTTCGAGTGCCTTGGGTTAGGTGCGACTGTAATAAGTAAATAAATAGGTTATGTTAGGTTCTCTTTTGACCCTTAGTCCGAAAATAGGAGCCCTTCGCAGGGCTCCGACAACCTTAGTTTATTAAACTAGTGTGATGAATGTGGAAGTTGGCAGTGCCATACACACCGATGTTTGGAGATTTTTTTTTTCAGAGGAAACCAGGTATTTCCGGCAAGTGAAAATGGTGAGGGGGGTTTCAAGACCTCCCCTGCTCCCTCTCCAATCACTCACAACCCCTAAAAACGGCGACGTATTTCGAAACCTTTGCCAAAATAATTATACCTATAATAACAATAAACATCCATAAATAAATAAAAGAAATCAACTTTTACTAAACTTCAATTATCTCGTAACTCGCTTTAGTTGAGATACGGGTTTTGCGCTTAGTAGAGCAGTATTTTGTTTTTTAGGGTACCGTAGCCAAACATTGTAAAAACGGAACCCTTATAGATTCGCAATGTCTGTCTGTCTGTCCGCCCGTATGTCACAGCCAATTTATTGCAAAACAGATTTGAAAACTGGCAGGAATGGAATTAGATGTAGGTATTCTATGAACTGCTTCACTATTTTTATACAAAAACAAAACAAACATAATAATGGCCTCTCCATACATGGAACTGACTTAATTATTTTTATCATCTTACGGCACGTAGGTATTTACCTACTTTCGTCAACATTTAATACCTATAACGTCTAATGTAAACCAGTTTCGCTCATGGCTGCACTGAGAACAAAAATTGCGCTATGCCTATATATACAAACAGATTGATGTATGTAATATAAATTTTAATATCAGTATCTCAATTCAATATGCTAAAACGTTTTGCTTGCGATTTTGAAATATTGGAATACGGATGTCGCCAGAATACGGCCGCACGCGACGAGAATGAAGGGGGGCGCCACGCCAATATAAATTAGACTCACCCTAATTGACTACAAAAATAACATTTCCCTTTGTGACACACCACAAAAGTAATAATAAAATCAGGTTTTATTCCAAAAAAAGGTACTAAGCCGCAAGAGATGTCTAACTCAGGCAAATAAGGCCAGAATTCGGATTTATTCCATTTCGAAAGCCCCTGAGGGTAAGACAACGTAACGATTTATACTCCTTTGTACTTATGTGCTCCTAGTAACTTAACCACGAGTATGTGCATTTAAAGAAACGGTAATAGAAGTGGAGTTCAAGTATTGAATTTCGTAATTGGGTGTAATGGTTCAAAATTACTTAAAAACAAGTAGAGTTAAAATATTTACGAGGTTCCCTATGCGAATGCAAAGTTTATAGATGGGTGCTAAATTTTCGTTTCTTTGTGTTTTGCCAAATCCTTTGACTTCTACTTGACTGTAAATAGTTATTGGCTGTAGCCTAGGGCGACTGAGAAATGGCGAAAAATCTTTGAAATCTTGCTAGAACACAACTTCTTTGAAGCTAGGCTTTTCAATTCCGATCCGGAGGACTTATTAGGGCGTCTATAAAACTATATCAGACACTATACCACATTGGCTAGATGGGTTGGTGTAAGAATTGATGATGTATTTTGTGTAATTTCCCAGAGATACTATTGCCTTCGTGTATTTTCCTTAGGCTCTTACGACATCCACGCAATGAAACGGGGTAGGTAAATAAAAAAAGAAAAAAAAAATGTACAGAAAATTGACACATCACAATATGGTGAGAAAGAAAAAAACAAAAAATGAAATTACAATAACACTATAGATAAAAATTAATATACAAGTAGAAGTGACAATTTGAATTCTTAGTCCGTCGTCACACGAGACTTAAATAAAAATAAAGTACACTTCCCTGTGGTATCATGTATCTAGCAAGGCCAAATGGGATACGCGTTGCCGAGTACTGGGCTAAAACTGTATGAAAAGTGTTGCCATCGACACGAAAAGAAGAAGAATATAAATTAATAGTTTAAAAAACACTAGAAAAACACGCTTTTATAAATGCACGTAAAAACAAAAAAATAATTATGGATCGTTCAAGTTGCCTCTATTTCTGGGCTGAAGTGTAAACTATGTGCTTTTAATTATAATATTTGATTGTATAAGCGTGGGGCGCTGGAACAGGAAAGACATTCTTGTTTAACTTGTTCAAAAATCAAGTAAACAGATGTTACGGGAAGTAAGTTATAAAGATTGGCGCTCTAACTGGAGTTGCAGCATAAGTAGTAAGTGGCTCTACATTTATCAGTCTCTTCAAAGTACCAGTTTGTCGAACTCAGACAAAACATGCGCCATCAGCGAGGAAGACGACATTCACCGACATTTTTAACACCTCTTCTTTCAGGAAATTAAGTACATACGTTAACAGTAGCAAAATGTAGAGTTCTTATTCGTGGACGAAATATCTTAAGTTCCCTTTGGTACCCCTTTCGCGGCATAAATGCTATGCTCTTGTGAGACCTCATGCAGCTTCCGCCAGGAAGGCAGTATTAGTACTTGTTAACAATTAAGTCCTGTTCCAGCGCCCCACGCTTTTACAATCAAATATTATAATTAAAAGTTGAACGATCCATCATTTATTTTTTGTTTTACGTGCAATTATAAAAGCGTGTTTTTCTAGTGTTTTTTAAACTATTAATTTATTTTATACTTTTTGGTCTCTGATAACGAAATATTTTTAACATTTATATATTTATTATAAGTAGTCGAAAGAGCCCGCATCCTCTCCATCTCCGCCTATGCGTCTGTATTACATGGTGTTTTATCTGTCAGCTTATAACAATCTAGCTCTTCAATCAGGAGACGACAAAGTGATTTTACTCCACTTAGGGCCACATACGCCTGTCCAGCCCCAAAAGTACGAACCCTAACTACACCACTGCGTGGTCTACAGTATATAATTGGTTTTTTATAACCTTGAAACCTGATCGTGTCCAAAGTCCATTACATGACCTTTCTCACAAGTGCAAACACGATAATTATTCGATATTCCATCATGGAATGCCGGTGCCTATCTTCCAGCTTCATCATCAAACTTTGAAAGCTAATCGTGGCCAAAGTTCATTACAAGACTTTTGTAAGAAATCCAAAACAGCTATGATACGTTTTTCCATCATGAAGTTCCAGGTCAGATCTTCCGGCTCCATCATCAGATCAGTTCGACAGTACCATATAATTAAATTATCATCAGAACTACATACAGCTGCCAATTTTCATTACGCTACGACCCTTGGAAGATCGTTAAATTAGTTACCTTAGATTCCATTACATAGTTACATACACGACGACCTAACAAAAGCGTGTTAAAAAATAAATTTTATCCGTCAACTTCAGGCAGAAAACTCATAGTAAGGGTATTCTGGGTTTAACATCTTAGTATGAGCGTGACCGCAACCACTGTTATGGACCAAAACGACGTAGGCATTAATTAAAGCATTAATTTATCATGTTGAGTAGATCATACGTTAAATTAACTTGAGCATTTAATTTTAACCCATATAATTTTTGAGAGACTATTTTTTATCTGGATGGTCAAAATTGTCGTTTATATTATCATTCTTGTATAATCACATATTTGAAAAAAAAACAGGGCATGACAGGCACATGCACGGTATTTTTTTTCTTCTGCCAGTTTTGATTAAAATATTTCATAAATTCATACGACCCGTCGTGTCTGTAACGGTCATAAAGTCTCATTTAATACATTTTAATTATAAATACTGCCAACACAATGTATACTATAATATATGAGTGCTGCTTTTTAAATATGCCGAAGAGGCATTCGGTCTGTACAATCAACGGTTTTTTTAATGTTTGCACCAGGAAAATTCTCATGTCAGTGACTTTCATAATATTGGTGAGATGATAGGAGAATGTAGACAGTGAAAGAGGTGGAAGATAAATTGAGGAATATACACGCCGAATTGCAGCTGCTTGCACCCAGTAGTTCTAGCTGTTCATTATCTGTCAGACAGATTTATGGAAGTCTAACCGCTCAATCTAACTATTCAGTATAATTCAGTAAGTAACAAATTTCCATAGAACTACAACAGTATCCCATCCCACAGTTTCATCGTCACTTTAATCATTGCAATAGTCAATCCGAGAGATTGTCACAGTCTCTTTTCAAATGCTATTCTCAGCTAGACTGAATACTACGCTCTGCATAATTTAAAGATAACCGGCAACTATACTAATATTATAAGGCTGAAGAGTTTGCTTGTTTGTTTGGTTGCTTTAGAATTTGGAACTAAGCATTGAGAAAAATCTAGGAGAATAATTATGCTTCTTCTTGTATGATAAACTCTACATAGGAACTAAAGTTCCCAAGATTTTTAAGTGAAAGAATAAGGACTCAAGTTTCTTTCTTGAAATTTAATCTCGAAGAAGTTAAAAATTCTAAAGAGTTCATCTACAGCAACATAAAAGCCATCTGAATCACATTTTTAAACGAAATAATCTTTACAGGACTGGACGTTAAAAGTAAGATTCGTTCAGAAACGAGACGCCGGGATCTATGAGTGTCAAGTGTCATCACATCCCCCTACCAGAATCTTTCTGAGGCTTGACGTCGTCGGTAAGTGGACTTCAACGTTTTTGTAAGTTTTATTTTATTTAGAGTAAAAAGGTGGTGTATTTGAAGTTATTTTCAGTTTGTTGTTCCACTTACTACAATTATACTTGGATACATCTGTACTTAAGTTGTTCTTTGTATTTGTGTACAAAATATTCACATTTTTTGTAGTAGAGAAATGTACTAAATATTGGGAATTGAATTGGTGCAACTACATTTTTGTTCTTATACTATTAACATGTTTTCCTTAAAGAAAAAAAGAAGCAAATACGATGCCCGAATTTACTTTGTATTATTTACATGTACTTTACTTGAAAGAGATCCCAGTGCATTTTAACTCTGAACTAAAAACGACAAAAAGAAATATCAAATCCATTTTACATGAATTCATTTTACTTTTGAGTAAAGTGCTGTACGTGAACATAAACTTTAAATTAGTAATCGTCGAAAAAGCCAACGATCACAAAAAGTTTCTTACTCGCTTCAACCGGGAATAAATCAATTTAAAGCATGATATAGTTTGTCTGAGATTTTAAACCCGAGCTCCACATACCAAACAGGATAAGTTTGTTTTGACAAAAAAGTTACGTAGCATCGCTAAAACTTTATGAGCAAAAAAGCTTCGAGCCCAGCTAATACTGTTAGTCAACAGCTTTACGGAAGACCGACTAAATAAACCGTACTCACTTTTGTCTGTGGCTTTGTCTTCATGAAAAACATCTTCGTATATACATACATATATATATATATATATATATATATATATGTATGTATATATATATACATGTTTATATAGATGTTTTTCATGAAGACAAAGCCACAGACAAAAGTGAGTACGGTTTATTTAGTCGGTCTTCCGTAAAGCTGTTGACTAACAGTATTAGCTGGGCTCGAAGCTTTTTTGCTCATAAAGTTTTAGCGATGCTACGTAACTTTTTTGTCAAAACAAACTTATCCTGTTTGGTATGTGGAGCTCGGGTTTAAAATCTCAGACAAACTATATCATGCTTTAAATTGATTTATTCCCGGTTGAAGCGAGTAAGAAACTTTTTGTGATCGTTGGCTTTTTCGACGATTACTAATTTAAAGTTTATGTTCACGTACAGCACTTTACTCAAAAGTAAAATGAATTCATGTAAAATGGATTTGATATTTCTTTTTGTCGTTTTTAGTTCAGAGTTAAAATGCACTGGGATCTCTTTCAAGTAAAGTACATGTAAATAATACAAAGTAAATTCGGGCATCGTATTTGCTTCTTTTTTTCTTTAAGGAAAACATGTTAATAGTATAAGAACAAAAATGTAGTTGCACCAATTCAATTCCCAATATTTAGTACATTTCTCTACTACAAAAAATGTGAATATTTTGTACACAAATACAAAGAACAACTTAAGTACAGATGTATCCAAGTATAATTGTAGTAAGTGGAACAACAAACTGAAAATAACTTCAAATACACCACCTTTTTACTCTAAATAAAATAAAACTTACAAAAACGTTGAAGTCCACTTACCGACGACGTCAAGCCTCAGAAAGATTCTGGTAGGGGGATGTGATGACACTTGACACTCATAGATCCCGGCGTCTCGTTTCTGAACGAATCTTACTTTTAACGTCCAGTCCTGTAAAGATTATTTCGTTTAAAAATGTGATTCAGATGGCTTTTATGTTGCTGTAGATGAACTCTTTAGAATTTTTAACTTCTTCGAGATTAAATTTCAAGAAAGAAACTTGAGTCCTTATTCTTTCACTTAAAAATCTTGGGAACTTTAGTTCCTATGTAGAGTTTATCATACAAGAAGAAGCATAATTATTCTCCTAGATTTTTCTCAATGCTTAGTTCCAAATTCTAAAGCAACCAAACAAACAAGCAAACTCTTCAGCCTTATAATATTAGTATAGTTGCCGGTTATCTTTAAATTATGCAGAGCGTAGTATTCAGTCTAGCTGAGAATAGCATTTGAAAAGAGACTGTGACAATCTCTCGGATTGACTATTGCAATGATTAAAGTGACGATGAAACTGTGGGATGGGATACTGTTGTAGTTCTATGGAAATTTGTTACTTACTGAATTATACTGAATAGTTAGATTGAGCGGTTAGACTTCCATAAATCTGTCTGACAGATAATGAACAGCTAGAACTACTGGGTGCAAGCAGCTGCAATTCGGCGTGTATATTCCTCAATTTATCTTCCACCTCTTTCACTGTCTACATTCTCCTATCATCTCACCAATATTATGAAAGTCACTGACATGAGAATTTTCCTGGTGCAAACATTAAAAAAACCGTTGATTGTACAGACCGAATGCCTCTTCGGCATATTTAAAAAGCAGCACTCATATATTATAGTATACATTGTGTTGGCAGTATTTATAATTAAAATGTATTAAATGAGACTTTATGACCGTTACAGACACGACGGGTCGTATGAATTTATGAAATATTTTAATCAAAACTGGCAGAAGAAAAAAAATACCGTGCATGTGCCTGTCATGCCCTGTTTTTTTTTCAAATATGTGATTATACAAGAATGATAATATAAACGACAATTTTGACCATCCAGATAAAAAATAGTCTCTCAAAAATTATATGGGTTAAAATTAAATGCTCAAGTTAATTTAACGTATGATCTACTCAACATGATAAATTAATGCTTTAATTAATGCCTACGTCGTTTTGGTCCATAACAGTGGTTGCGGTCACGCTCATACTAAGATGTTAAACCCAGAATACCCTTACTATGAGTTTTCTGCCTGAAGTTGACGGATAAAATTTATTTTTTAACACGCTTTTGTTAGGTCGTCGTGTATGTAACTATGTAATGGAATCTAAGGTAACTAATTTAACGATCTTCCAAGGGTCGTAGCGTAATGAAAATTGGCAGCTGTATGTAGTTCTGATGATAATTTAATTATATGGTACTGTCGAACTGATCTGATGATGGAGCCGGAAGATCTGACCTGGAACTTCATGATGGAAAAACGTATCATAGCTGTTTTGGATTTCTTACAAAAGTCTTGTAATGAACTTTGGCCACGATTAGCTTTCAAAGTTTGATGATGAAGCTGGAAGATAGGCACCGGCATTCCATGATGGAATATCGAATAATTATCGTGTTTGCACTTGTGAGAAAGGTCATGTAATGGACTTTGGACACGATCAGGTTTCAAGGTTATAAAAAACCAATTATATACTGTAGACCACGCAGTGGTGTAGTTAGGGTTCGTACTTTTGGGGCTGGACAGGCGTATGTGGCCCTAAGTGGAGTAAAATCACTTTGTCGTCTCCTGATTGAAGAGCTAGATTGTTATAAGCTGACAGATAAAACACCATGTAATACAGACGCATAGGCGGAGATGGAGAGGATGCGGGCTCTTTCGACTACTTATAATAAATATATAAATGTTAAAAATATTTCGTTATCAGAGACCAAAAAGTATAAAATAAATTAATAGTTTAAAAAACACTAGAAAAACACGCTTTTATAATTGCACGTAAAACAAAAAATAAATGATGGATCGTTCAACTTTTAATTATAATATTTGATTGTAAAAGCGTGGGGCGCTGGAACAGGACTTAATTGTTAACAAGTACTAATACTGCCTTCCTGGCGGAAGCTGCATGAGGTCTCACAAGAGCATAGCATTTATGCCGCGAAAGGGGTACCAAAGGGAACTTAAGATATTTCGTCCACGAATAAGAACTCTACATTTTGCTACTGTTAACGTATGTACTTAATTTCCTGAAAGAAGAGGTGTTAAAAATGTCGGTGAATGTCGTCTTCCTCGCTGATGGCGCATGTTTTGTCTGAGTTCGACAAATTGGTACTTTGAAGAGACTGATAAATGTAGAGCCACTTACTACTTATGCTGCAACTCCAGTTAGAGCGCCAATCTTTATAATTTACTTCCCGTAACATCTGTTCACTTGATTTTTGAACAAGTTAAACAAGAATGTCTTTCCTGTTCCAGCGCCCCACGCTTATACAATCAAATATTATAATTAAAAGCACATAGTTTACACTTCAGCCCAGAAATAGAGGCAACTTGAACGATCCATAATTATTTTTTTGTTTTTACGTGCATTTATAAAAGCGTGTTTTTCTAGTGTTTTTTAAACTATTAATTTATATTCTTCTTCTTTTCGTGTCGATGGCAACACTTTTCATACAGTTTTAGCCCAGTACTCGGCAACGCGTATCCCATTTGGCCTTGCTAGATACATGATACCACAGGGAAGTGTACTTTATTTTTATTTAAGTCTCGTGTGACGACGGACTAAGAATTCAAATTGTCACTTCTACTTGTATATTAATTTTTATCTATAGTGTTATTGTAATTTCATTTTTTGTTTTTTTCTTTCTCACCATATTGTGATGTGTCAATTTTCTGTACATTTTTTTTTCTTTTTTTATTTACCTACCCCGTTTCATTGCGTGGATGTCGTAAGAGCCTAAGGAAAATACACGAAGGCAATAGTATCTCTGGGAAATTACACAAAATACATCATCAATTCTTACACCAACCCATCTAGCCAATGTGGTATAGTGTCTGATATAGTTTTATAGACGCCCTAATAAGTCCTCCGGATCGGAATTGAAAAGCCTAGCTTCAAAGAAGTTGTGTTCTAGCAAGATTTCAAAGATTTTTCGCCATTTCTCAGTCGCCCTAGGCTACAGCCAATAACTATTTACAGTCAAGTAGAAGTCAAAGGATTTGGCAAAACACAAAGAAACGAAAATTTAGCACCCATCTATAAACTTTGCATTAGCATAGGGAACCTCGTAAATATTTTAACTCTACTTGTTTTTAAGTAATTTTGAACCATTACACACAATTACGAAATTCAATACTTGAACTCCACTTCTATTACCGTTTCTTTAAATGCACATACTCGTGGTTAAGTTACTAGGAGCACATAAGTACAAAGGAGTATAAATCGTTACGTTGTCTTACCCTCAGGGGCTTTCGAAATGGAATAAATCCGAATTCTGGCCTTATTTGCCTGAGTTAGACATCTCTTGCGGCTTAGTACCTTTTTTTGGAATAAAACCTGATTTTATTATTACTTTTGTGGTGTGTCACAAAGGGAAATGTTATTTTTGTAGTCAATTAGGGTGAGTCTAATTTATATGTACAACAACATGTGCTTTTATGTAGCGGATATATCGCCAGAGACACATAAATTACAAAATAATTTGTTTTGTCTGGTTGAGCGTGATATCAAAAAGTACACCGGCAATTAATGTCTATGTGCTTACTAATATTTATGTCACGGCTTTGAGTTACGCATGTTAAATAAAAGTGGTATTGGTATATTTATTTTGTTTCAGCCTTGAGTATTGGGAAATATACCAACTTTACTGGCGTAAAACGTGCTCTCGGCTAAAGAAATATTGGTCTGTACATGCTGCCGGTTTATAAACTTGATTATTAGTTTTGCATAGGTTAAAACAACTGTGAGTATTTACGTAACCATAACTGGTACATGTATAATCTTTACTCTAATATATTAGCGGTCGCAATCCGTCATAATCATAAGTATACTAATAGCAAAAGTTTGAAAATATTCGACTAAAATGAACTGAGTTTTACACCAGATTTTGATCCACTTTCACTACCACAGCATAGACGCTATCGTACAGATAATTTCAGAATCAGCACTTTATATTACATAAGTATTCGAAACAGTTACGATTTATTCAATTATTTATTTATCAGAAACTTATCGAACAGTGGTAAATTATTTTTCATAGACTTTGATGAGAGTCTCCTAAAAACGTTCTATATTGAACTCAACAATTTCCCAATTTACTTTAGGGACGGATACTTTATACTTATTTAACATTACTTTTGGTTTAATAAAAGTGACACAACTAAGTCTTGCACTAAATTTCAAAGTATAATTAGGCCATGTTTGTAAATAAGGCTCTGTTTTTGGCAGTTTCTCTGCAGTCTCAAACCTTTAACTTACAATACGATAGTTTTTAGCTTAACTAATGAACAGATCGTATAACTCTCTATATCAAAACCTATCTTAGTCTGCAAAACCGCACTTGGCCAGTTTGATGGATAAATAATTATTTGCCGGGTATTAGTGCTACAAATATTCACCATTTACAAGTTGATATTATGTCTAGGGCATACGGATTGATGATATTTTCCGTCTCTTCTCCAATATACTATTTGGCTAGGTTCATGTATTTTCTGAGTCGCCTCTTATGACATCCCAGAATGAAATGGGGCTCTGACACTTTGTATTCATAATCTGTCACTCGAAAATTACCCCACTATGCCCGCAAATTTTATTTAAATTCAATTGTTTCGTGCCGATACTATCGGAATTTCGGGTGATCTATTTTTGAGCATCCCTATGATCCCCAAGGAACAAATAATCAAGTCAAATTTCAGCTTCATGCGGCTATTCTGGATGTGCCTTGTCTATCAGTCAGCAACGCAAGAATTTTATATAAACAGACGAATAATAACCCCTTCATATGTCACTGACCTTTCTACTGAATCTGTACATATCAAAACTTAGAGCAGAAATAAATTAAAGCTGCCAGCATCTAGAACTTATAAACCCGAACATGTTCACCTAACGTTTTCACTCACGCAGTTACAGTAAACAAATTGACTTTCGGCACTTCATATTGTACGAGGAATCGCAACTGCCAATCGGATGTCCTAGTTTGAGCAAGTGTTATTGGATACGTCGTGTATACATTGTACTGAGGCGTTCGTAGTGACTTGGCCTGCCGTTTTGTAATGAACGGAGTTAAGCAAAGCTTGCATAGGTCCCTAGTTAAATCGAAGACCGTCATGGGATTTACATAAGAGGGCCAATTCTCGTAATTATATTTGTTTAAAATTCAGTTTCAATCTAGTATCATTATTATGGAGTTATGATGGAGGATGCCCCTAAATTAACTGATGAACTGCTTGCTGAAAAGGTAGTACGGCCGTGCCGCTTTTTCGCTCGAATTGGCGGGGGCACTGCCGTGCGCTCAGATATTTGCGCATTTCGTTTAAAATACAGTCAGATAAAATCCGAGAATTGCCTTCACAGTGCTACCGTGCTTTGGAGGTAACGTAAAACTGTCGATCCAGGTTTTTGTCTCGGGACAAAATTTGCTATTCCATTTTGGAGAACTTTGGGCAGTCTGGAAACTCCAACAACTGTAGGTCACACACTCACACGAAAAAAATCCGTAGACAGTTTGTAAAGAGACCACATAAGCGTAAATAATGAAAGCATTTAGCTCTAGCTGTCTTGATCTCAGATGAACAATTTGGGGTGGCGTTAAGTCAAGTTTCGAGATAGCTGATTACGTCACTATAGATTAAGCATCTTACGAGGTCTAATAAGGTAGAAATTAATTATTTTTTGGCAAGAAGAGTATGTTAAGAGTATGTTCTAGATTTCGATCTTAGCTAACGGCCGGTGTCGGTTTTCCGGATAAAAAGCAGCCTATGTGTTACTCTAATGTAATACTTATCTTATAGCGCAAAAGTTTGTTTGTTAGTCCTTCTTTCACGAGGCATCGCAGCAATGTTATAGAATGATTTTGACGTGTGGAAATGATTAGGCTGACAAGTGACGAAGGCTTCTTCGATAATCGATTCACATACTGGGTGAACTGAGACTGAACTCTATATACCTATAAAACTCTTGCGTTAATGTCTTACTAACAGATAACTCACAATTAAACTACTGGGCGCAAGAAGCTGAAATTTGGCTTGTATGTTCTTTGGAGAGCGTAGTGCACGAAAAAGGATTTTATCGAAATTCACACGCAAGCAACGTCGTCGGGAAGCAATGAGTAAATTAAAAAATATATAGTTAGTATTATACTTCCTGGTTGCTACTGTACCTGTATTTTAGCAATGTGTTAAAGATTATCAATTTTTGTGAGCAAGACTATCAGACATCTATCCATCTTCAAACTTTCGCGTTTATAATAGTATTAAGATTAGTATTCTATGACGGAATATTACCGCCGAAAACTTTTATAAGTAGACGTTTACTGCGCCCAATTGTTCCCTAAGGTACGGTAAGGTTTCAAACTTGCAACATTGCTCACACGTCGAAGTTTGATGGAGGTAATTTTGGCTCACCGCTGGAATGTTTGGCCATCGGCCGTCACAGATTAATTTATTATGAGATGGGTAGCAGCGATTTGTTTGAAACTGATTTTCATGTTGTTGTCTGTGTATAAAGCGGGTAAGAAAATTATAAGAGCCTTACTTAAAGGCGGTATTTAAGACTCAAATTATGGGCCTTTCATAACGTTATTTATATTTCAGCAATCAGTGACATGCTCTTTATTCAATTGAGTTTGATTGCTATTAAAGTTTTCATTCTTTTACTATATTTTACTAAACAAGTTGTCGATCGTTTGGTTTTTGTCCTAGTGATAATTTTTCCGTTTGTTTTGTGTTTGTTAAGTCCCCATAGGATTTATTCCTAGAGCAGGCGTTGTCTTTAAAACAATATATATGTCGAAGACAGTTTTCCCCATCTAGTTGAGCTAAATAAGTCATTCGGTTCTGCCGTAGCATTGACAATATATCAGGCCAAATTTGACTCCTTTAATACATAAGCGTAAGATAATACAAATCATATTTATTGTGGCATTTACCTCTGAATGCTGTAGTAGGTGTATAGCTTGAAACCGTTGGTCTGAACTGTAAGTCGTCAGTCCAACTGTTAAGAGATGATAATCTTTTCTTCTTATCCATGATACCTGAAACAATAAAACTTGGTTTTATAAAAAAAAACGCTATAAATTAACTCAGTGGACTTGCCAACCATGTATTACTGGACTCAAAGCAAATCCACTTGTAACATTTACTTATGGATCAGAATTTGAAGCCATCGATCAGTCCCGGCTGTCATGAAGATCTTGGACACTGTCAATTGGGAGTAAGTACCTTTAAATAAACTGGCACTTGTCTCAACGATTGAGTATCAATATGTTATATTATGGATTATGGCGTTCAGACGACCACGACGTTCGCTCTGAGGAAAAACTAATATTCTGTCAAATTAAAATCCTTTTTCTGTCAAATAAGAATTAGAATTGACTGCCTCGTTGGTCTCGCGGCATAAATGTACGCGTGGGATTGGGAGGTCTCTGGTTCGATTCCCGGGTCGGGCAAAGTGTTATTGGGTTTTTCAGTTAGGAAATTCTCAGTAACAGCACGGAGTCTGGTAATGTGCCCGGTACGGCAATAGGCTCGCCCCTATTTCGTGGGACCTAAGAATTCATGGCGAAATGTGGGTGTGATATTACACCTCTGCCTACCCCTACGGGGATACAGGCGTGAGCCTATAAAAAAAATTAGGCCACTTAGCGGGCATGATACCAAGGATACAACTTAGTAAGCAATGGGATGACGATAATTTAAAAAACATGCATATAATTTATGAGTCTATGTATATATGTATGTAATTTACACCTGGTGCGCATATACAATCTTCGTCTTTGAAGTCAGGGTTTCTAACCACTAGACCAATAGATAATGTCAAGGAAAAATAATAAATGAAAAATAATTTTATACTTTTTAACTTCTTTTTATTAAAAAAAAAAGTTTGACTTATTTAATTTATTTATCACAAAGTTCCGTTACGACATGCAAATTACTGGCTGGGTACAAATTGAACACACTTTTAGCGTTTGGCTACTATCCAAGTTTTAACCTAAACCTAAAAGAAAAATCTTGTATTGCTAGAGAACATCCGGAACGAAACTGTGTGACGTCTTTGGTAAGATAAAACGTGTTAAGTAGCTAAATAATAAGATTTTGATCAAAAATAATACCAGGAAATGTGTTTCAAAATGAATTCTTTTTCAATTCATTTATTCACCGAGTAGTAACCGCTCTTGGTGCATTTAGCTCGTTGTTAACCGATTTGATAAACCTAATAAGCATACTGTTTTTTTTTGTAAAGGGCGAATGTTAAGTCTAAATAAGTGAAACCGCACTATTAATAAGAGTAATTCAATATGAATCGTGTAAACTCTCCATTTAGGTACTCCACGAAAGCAGACAAATTGGTTTCATCAGTGAGAAAGGCAGCTATAAATCTCAAGTTCAAATTTGAAGATTATACAAGAGCGAGGGTGATTTATAAATACTTTTTTATCAAAGCGAAACTAGCACAAACGAAATCAGTAAATCAGTAAAAAAATACAACGAAATCGAGAAAGACCTATTTTTTTTAATTATTTTCTTACAATACAAAACCACAGCTCATTCGCTGTATCTATACTCTATACATATAAATAAAATTAAAGTGTCTGTCTGTGATTTCAAAATAACTATGTTTTTCAAGAGCATATAGTAAGTTACACGATTCTAAGTCCAAAATAACCCTTCTTAAGATTTTTGTCTCTCTGTCTGTCTGTCTTTCCGTTTGGAACGGCTGAACCGATTCAAATGAGACTTTCACTGCACTTTATAACGCCACATATAGGCTACGATTTGACCCGGTAGGTAGCGCTGTTGTCAAGATACCGACTCTACGTGTGTAGTATTCTATATGTGTATATTTTCAGTTATTATTAACTTTTGTAAATCGCCAGGCATATAAAAATTGTATTTGGCTGAGATGTAGTTTATTTATTGTAGGCGTCCACTAAGAACGAATTTAACGAAAGGGCTTGATTGAGGAGGTTGTAGGGTTCGCGCAAAGTATCAAAGCTAAAATAAAATATTATTACTATCCGCGTGCGAAGCCGCGGGTACCAGCTAGTAGTAAAATAACTTTTGTAGCATCACGCTGATCACACAGTATACATGGGCTTCAACGCTTGAATTTATAGGACTTTGGATTTAAAATATGTATATTATTCAGATTTTCTCGCCGAATGAGATTATTATGATGCATTGTGGCTGGCTACATCTGGACAGAACGCACCGAAGATCGAACTCAGTGGAGTGCTACTGGCAAGGCCTATATCCACATACAGTTGACTATATCAGGCACATAATGATTTTATTGTATTATAGTGTAACTTTTTCTCCCTTAAATACAACACTAACTAAAACTGACGTTCTTTTTGTTTGAACGCGCATATTTAGAAAACTACTGTTCCGTATAAGATAGCTCATTTAGTGAGGAAGGCTATTATATAGGTTATATAACATCACGCTATGAGCCACGGGTGTGGAGCAGTAGCCCAAAGTAACGCCACGTTACTTAGGGCCTCATCCAGAAAAATAATGAATTTATGTGTTAGGTTTTAGTGGCAATAAAAGTATTATTTCTTTCCATTTCCCAAGAAATACACACGTACCTCAATTCCAAAATTACTCTTTAAAACAGTACCTGAATCATTAATTTTTTTTCAAAAATATTACAGTTATTAAACACAATAACGTAATACGAAAATTGTTCCATAATGCTTAATGGAACAATTTTCGTACTGCACCTGAATGGTTTAACAATAAAAACTGCAACACGGACGATAGACGTACGAAGTGCTCAAAGCCCATTCTCCTTAAAGACCCACATAATAGCATACTATAAACCAACACAAAGCTAGTCTAGCTCAACCATTTTAGTAAGTTGTAACTAGTTTCGCAGTAACTATGAAACAGGATCGTTGCGACAACGATATTGCAATTTATGTAACTATCTCATGTGGGGTATAACAACTAATAGTTTGGAAATTGAATTGATTGCGGATGAGATTTTGAAACGGATTTGTATGAATTTGTACTTTTACTATTACTTTTACTGTTATTTAAATGTGACAGTTTTGAGGATGTCTGGTTAGACGCATAAACACAATCAGGATGTATTTATTAAGAAACAAAAAATAGAATTGATAATAAATAATTTGACATTAAAAATGCTTTTCGGTTTATCTGAGCCAGCCTCAAGACATCTAAAATACCAGTAGAATAGTTCTACGCATTAATATATGATATGAATAAAATCAAATTTATTATAATTATTTTTTAAATTTTGATAGCTGAGATCAAGTTCTTCAATTTTAAATTTTGTCTCCATGAGTAATTTGGGAGATACCTAATCAAAAGCCTTACTAAAATCAATTTCAATCGAGACTTAAATATGAGAATATTATATTCAGTATACAAAATAACAAGGCCAAGCAAAATCTGGAACACAATTCAATTCGTCAGTGCATTTAATTATGAATTAGTTACGTTAACCTAAATTCTGTTCATCTAATTATGAGCATGCATGGACCAGATACATAGTTTATAATAATATAATGAGGGCTAATGTCGTTAAGTCGCCGACCCAGTAAAGATGAGCGAAGCATCTGAATGAAACAAATCGACAACCATCACAGCATATTTAATCTATATATATTAAGTTCTGTCTGACTGATAGCCAACGCACAACCAAAACTATTGGGCGCAAGATGCTAAAATTTGGCTTGGAGGTTTCTATAATCTTCTCGAGACATGGGAAATTTGCCCACCAGCACTACCGTTAGCGTGGTGCAAAACCCTTCCCTTAGTGAAAAAGGCTCATACTCAGCAGTGGGACAGTATATAAATAAGGCTGAAATTTGTATTATTTACCTTGGCCACGCTTAGCGCAAGCATTTTGCTTTGTTACGCATTTTGTGTTTTTATTACGCATCGCTCAGCTCGCACATTTAAAGTGGTTACACACCCTTAATGAGATGTAAATGAGCATATGTGTATGTCAGTCATAATATTGCTTTTTAATTAGTGGCACAGCTGATGTTTATTATATTCCAATAATCACACGAGATACTAAAATACAATTTGCAAAGAATAATTTGCATGTAAATTATTTTTGTTATATAATATTCTGATTGGAAAAGTGATATTAGATTTAAAAATTATGAAACAATTAACTTTGTAGAAGGTTAGATATTATTTAATTGTTTTATTTAGATAGATAGAAGGTCCGTGTGGTGACGGATTAAGAATACGGAATGTCACCACCCCATATCATCCTATGGGTGTCGTAAGAGCCAAACAGCACTGTAAGAGAAGGAAAACTTGATACAAACCCTATACCAACCCGTTTGGCCAGCAGGGTATAGCAGGCCAATTCCTCCTTTCAAAGGAGAGGCCTAGTCCAGCAGTGGACTGTTAAAGGCTGATGATGAGGATTTAGATAGAATATTAAAAGTAAAATAAATTGAAATTTTCATCAGTATAAAAATGTTATTAGACTCTCAGTACGCACCAATGAATTGTCGTAATTAAATTGTTAATAATCGGTGAAGGAAAACGTCGTAAGAAAATCTAGATGTGTGACATGTGAAATCTGCCAACCCAAACTTGGCCAGCGTGGTGGACTATGTCTTATGTCCCATAATGTGAAAAGGGCTATGCCCAGCAGTGGGACAGAT
Source organism: Euclidia mi (assembly GCA_944739405.2). Taxonomy (NCBI): domain Eukaryota; kingdom Metazoa; phylum Arthropoda; class Insecta; order Lepidoptera; family Erebidae; genus Euclidia; species Euclidia mi. Next base: position 68,347,843 of record OX123192.2, read on the forward strand.
TACATACAAGGCTGATTTCTCCTAAAACCTTTACATCCGCAATGCAGCCGTTCATTAATAAATATTCCACTAACTTCATTCGAAATCACTTGAAATCACAACTCCAACATCAGTCGAGAGATCAAACACTAGACTAAAATTAATTAATGCTAACATTCAGTGTTTGACTTAGGTGGACCACAATGTTCAACAGTAAGGTGTGAGAGAAAGGCTAGTATTTAATGGCGGCAAGGGCTTTGTAGCAAAGTATCGAAGGATTGGGAAACGTGGAACGATCTGAATATCTATACTGATATCATAAAGCTGAAGAGTTTTTTTTGTTTGGTTGTACGTGCTTGTCTAAGGAACGAATTATTCGATTTGAACAATTACTTTTTGGTTGGATAGCCTATTTATCGAGGAAGGCTATATGTTATTAAAATGATGTTATGGGCTACGAGTGTGCCGAGCAGTAGCCCTAAATAACGTGAGTGTAGCAGCTAATCAAATAATCTAAAGAATGTACTGTGACTGCCTCTGCGGTTCAGTGGATAGCGTATGCGACTGCTGATCGAAGGTCCCGGGTTCGATTCCCGGGACGGGCAAAAGTGTTACTGGGGTTTTCAGAATACTCAGTAGCAGCCCAGAGTCTGATGATGTGCCCGGTAACTGCAGTAGGCTTGCCCCCTATTACGTGGGACCTAAAAATTCATGGCGAAATGTGGATGTAATATTTACACCTCTGCCTATCCCTTCGAGGATACAGGCGTGAGACTATAAATAAATAAATAAAATAATAAGGTACGTTATAAATGTATTTATTTTACCGCGGGCCAAATCCCGGTAAAATCATGCAATCCAATACCTCACAAAAATTATTCAATTTACGTGATTCTGCGGCTAAGGTCAAAGAAACTGCGGTAGTTTTTAACTTATTTCGAGAGTTGTATATACTTTTTACTCCATGCTGGAACGCCTACTTTTTACGCCAGTTGGAAACTCAACTTTGGGACTCCAGAGCTGGAGACCGACCAGATAAAGCAATTTGGCGAGCTCAAAAAAGGATTTCCGCTTGCCATTTTTCATTCAATATTTTAAACATTTGTGAAATTTATTTTGTGCGCCTAGACATCCAAGGATTTTCACTTTGTAATTTTCTGGCCAATACAAGCTTTCCACCTTTTTTTTATTATGATTTATGATATTAAGTACATTAATTGTCTATGACACAATACACATTAACATAAACTATAACTATATGTTTTAAGTTTCGGCCACAGTGTAAAATGTGTAGTGTCATAAACTGTTCCTTACAATATGTCAATATGTGCAAAGCCATCCGATCCTATTATACACAACATTATATTCAAAACTGTCTACAAACACCCATGAAAACCAAAAAACTTCCACTCAGAAATTCTTGCATCAGAACTAGATCGATACTTCCCCACATCCGTTTACTGCAATCTCAATTAGCATTACGGCACTGTTTGCTCCGTACCATGGTACAGTCCTTGATGTGTACTGAGCGGTCAAAGGGTGACCGCAGAGTTGACTATCGAACGTATTCTGTGACTTACAGCTTCGGTATAAGCCACAATAGGCTATGATTCTGTTTGAGAATCTATGTGCCTTGGTACAGAACAATGAGCTTATAATTGAGGTGGACAATAATGATCCGGTAATATAATTTACATAACTTCACGCCTTTTTACCTGCCTGCCTTGCCTTGCCTGAAGAGGTAGGCAGAGGTGTGTTACGCACCCACACTTCGCCAGTCATGTTTAGGTCCCAATGTAATAGGGAGCGAGCCCATTGCCAACTACCGGGCACATAATTAAACGAGCAATAATTAACATTTTTAATGCTATGTATCTTCGAAAAGTCAGTAGTGTGTGCTTGGGGTACCTGGGGATTAAACCAGAAACTATCGTCTCGGCAGTCCGTTACATACACTACTGGGCTATCGCCGTTACTAATTATAAGGTTAATTTAAACATATAAAATTTTCCTTTTGAATAACAATGCTTTTGTGAAGCAAACAAGGTTCTCTCTGACTATGGTTAGTAGTAGACTGCGAAACACCTTATGATGAAGTAAAGATATTCTATGTAGCAAGGGAAGTATATATTTGTGTCCAATAGTTCTCAACAGAAAAATACCCTTAGAACTTTAGCAGTTAGGTTCTAGCTCGTACTATAACTGTAGCGCGGTTTTACCCGAGTGCTTATCAATTTTCGCGAGAAAATGAATTAGCTATACTATCTCAAAGTTTCATCAAAATCTGTTGAGATGCTTCAGCGTGACAGAGTAACAAATATCCATTAGCTTTCTAATTTTAACAGTAGTAAGATATTTAGCATATACTTTCTATTAATATAGATTATTTAATAGCTAAACCTAGGATCGTATGAATATTCAAGTTAAGCACTCAGTCAAATTATTTACGAACTAAAAGAAGAAAACAATAAGAATTGATAACCTAGCAATATCTCTCCATAAATTTCATATAACTTTGATATATGAATTCTCAGATAGTGTCAGACTGCAAAAAACATATAACGAAATTATTATCCCTACTTACACACCGGGAATAGCTGTATAATATACTCTTGAGTTTCATATAAATAATCCTTTTCAAGTCTATAAATGCTTGCGGCATGTCAATCTAATCCTATACGTCAATTGGCGACGATAGAGGAAACCGCATACAATCGTTTTACTAGAAGTGCAAATTGTGGTTTCTCTGTATACGTTGGTCGATATGTATCCTTTTATATCTTGTATTGTTTTCCGATATGAGGAATTTTGCACTTTATTACAGTGTTATTAGGACAAATTTGCTGCAAAGTTTGTAGCGTCGAAGTTGTTTTGTTGCAGAATATGCAAGTTGGATAATAATCTTCAGATTCTATAAAAAGGTTTTGTGACCTCTTTTGTAGTCATTTGATATTAAAATCTGTTACATCCTACAGTTTTGTGTCGTGTGTATTTGCTTATGACCATGCGAAATTGCGCTGGACATTTACTCTTTCTCCGTCTACTATTATAAGTCCTCTTTTTTTATTTCCCTCATACTAGAGACTAGATTCATCCGAATTACCAAAAATCCTCTCTTGGAGTCTTCGAACACACAATCACCCAAGAAATATCCATACCAAATTTCAGCTTCCCGTGACCAGTAGTTTTGGCTGTGCGGTGTCTGCCAGTCAGTCAGTAATGCAAGAATTTTATAAAATTAATTAATTCTTACGACTGCCCTGATCATCTTGTGATAAGTAATAGTGTCTTCGAATGAAGTACTAAGCTGATAATGGTAAATTTAATACCCACGCAAGAAAAAACGTTGTATAATTAAAATAATAATTTAATAATGCTTAGTGTATTGAATATATAAGTTTGTTTATCATTTTATCAATACTAGACCTATAAACATAGTACAGGAGATGTCTATTTTGGAACATAATGGACTTTTCTGGATTTTTCTAGGATAAAAAATATACACCAACCGAAACTAATCGATCACCTACGTGACTTAGTAGACAATTTACACCTGAAATTGTCTGCAAAACGAAGCCAGTCTTAAAAGGTAATTTTGGCTCGACCTTGTCAAGTAATCTTCACCCTATTTCTGCCATCATAACTATAGCAATATCACTTAAACTAGGAAAAATAGCTCCACAACTGTTACGTGAAGCAATTAAGATCTCATTCGATTAAGAAATAAATTTTGATAATTATGACTATCATACCAATGTATATTAGCTATTTGGCTTCATTACGAACATATTTAATATTTTTTATGATTTTGTTTGTCAGCGATGTTATTCCGTATCTGGAGGTTTTTGTGAAAAAAGAACTGTTAGTGTTTATGATTCTGATTTTTTGATAGAATGTTACGTATATGACATTAATATGCTTTATAGGGTAGTAAAAATGGTAACTATTTTGATTGTAGTTCAGGCAAGATTTAGGTTTCTACGAAGGTACATTTTATTGTTTAATTTATTGGATGATGAATTTATGAAAGTATAACTATGGTATTTGAATTATAAGTAGGTAACATGACTGATAGAAATCAGTCATGTTATCTAGTTCAGGAGCATGGCCTCCAAACTAATAAATGCAGACATCTGTCTAATTAAATGGATCTGAAATAAGCTATTCAAATAAATTGATTCAATTTGAAAATAGTTCCAAATTACATCACTGATTTTTTTTGAATGACATGTTGTAAAGATAACCTATGAGTTTTGTATAACTATTACTTACTACAAGCAAACTTTTGTGTGTAGGTACAGAAATATTCTATATTATATCAAGCGGGTCTGTGTCTAGCTAGATCATATCGATAAAATGATAGTTTCGTTTAGTAACTATTTCCTTTTATTTTTTAAACATACCTCATCCTCCTGAGGCCTGAGGGGTCATATATGCTACGTCTAAATATATAGCTCAAGGTATTTTTATTAAAAAGTAGTTATTGAAGAATGTTTTTATATTACATAGGATTAAATTGACTTGTTAAAGAAAGTGACACCATTTTGCTTATGTCTGGCACTATTAGATGGCAGTGTATCCAATATTCTTAAGTAGTGTTATTTTGTTTGATAATTTCCTGTTATTTATAACGATAATAGCAGATAAAATAGTTAAAATGAAATGTGTAATAAATGCAGACATCTGTCTAATTAAATGGATCTGAAATAAGCTATTCAACTAAATTGATTCAATTTGAAAATAGTTCCAAATTACATCACTGATTTTTTTTCGAAAACATTCTCAGTTTATTTATCCATTCTCGGTAATAATACAAATAAATTCAATAAATTAATAAAATATGAGACGGTATTTATTTTTATCTGCTTTTATTCATTGAAATTATGTATTTTTATTAAGAAGTGCCATGTGTTAAACTGTAAACCTATTTAGACCATATGATAACAATCTTAGGATTAGCTCACGGTAATGAACTATCTTATCAATTTAGTATCTCTGGTATAAACACTGTGCTAGATAAGCTATTTAGAGATATGTTTTATACAAAGATATACATGTGTACATGTACTTTGTGTATTGAACCACACAAAGTAAATGTACATGTAGGAGACCATGGCAATAATGATTAAAATGGGATTTAATCATTCTAGGTGCTTGAAGGGTTTTGTGTATTTATTTTAAACAATACTTACATGTAAGCTTACTATTTTAATACCAAACTTCTTACGAATCGTCAACTCTTAGTTATAATGAAACTGAATGAACCAGATACCTAACGTAAAATAAGTAAAAAAACCGAATTAAAAACGATGTCAGTGTTCTGATTGTGTAAATGGAATGAAAATAGCCACAATCAAATGATACAATTGATAAATTAAACTGAAATTGATGAAATTAAATAAGATATTCTGCTTAATATAATAAGTATTTGTATAAGTACATTGATGTTTTTAAGTGTTGCGACCTAAATGAATAAATCTAGGTATGTATACTTGACTTATAGATATTGAAATATTAACCGACTGGTCTGAATTTAAACTTATTTTAACTAGTGTCTGGTTTGACTTTCTACACGACTATTTATTATACCGTTTCTTACCAAGAGTACTTTTACTGGCATTGGCGTCTAGTTTAACTTTAGGCAGTTCACCGACTATTGGTAACATAAATAAGCTATTAACTAAATTGGTTCATTCTTGATTACTGGTTATTTATTTATACTTTTGTACTGTTTGTACCTGCAATACATTCAGATCAATTCAGTTTATAGCATTCCAAACTGTACATTTACGGGTGGTAGACTAACAATTAGGAAACAATTATTATGGAACACTATTAGGAGAGAGGAGCAGTTTAGTAATATACTATAATAGTCTATATAATTATTATACCTAGGTATATTAGTTAAAAGATGTATTATAGTAACATGCTTTAATAGGGTCTGCTGCATTTATTATTTTAAATTGATAACATTTTAGTGTATTATTAATATAGATATCAATTTTGATTATGATAAGTTACATTTATAGTTTTTCCTACAGTTAATTTTTGAGGAATATAATAAAGAACTTTGTACTTTTAGATAGCTACGATTTATAGACAAATAACGTTTAAGTAGATATTCTTTGATGACATAGTAGCTTTTATGCAGATATTTTTTTTTGTTTTCCTACTAAGGTATTTAAGTTAAATTTTAAAATACATATACAAAGAAAGTAAAAGGGCGGTCTTACTATAGGTTAGAGGTTCTGATAACCATACACAGCATTACTTACATATAAACTTCTTCTAAACAAGGATCGATAATGTAGGTAGCAGTGATGATATAAAGATATCTGTAAATATACATACATACATATCGTCACGCCTTTTATCCCCGAAGGGGTAGGCAGAGGTGAATTTCTACACCCACTTTTCGCCAGATATACTTTAGTCCCACGTAATAAGGGGCGAGCCTATTGCCGTACCGGGCACATTTCCAGACTCCGTGCTGCTACTGAGAATTTCGTGACAGAAAAACCCAATAACACTGCTCGGCCCAGGAATCGAACCCGGGACCTCCTGATCCCACGCGCACATTTATGCCGCGAGATCAACGAGGCAGTCGTATAGGGTTTGATGTCGAGTATTCCGTCTCTACGCAAAGATGGTATTTGCATCGTGTTATCCCTTAGTCGCCTCTTACGACACCCACGGGAAGATAGGGGGTGGTGACACTTGTATTCTATGCCGTCAACCACACGGCCAATATCTATAATAATGTGATAACCTCGATTTATTCATTGATGATTAAATAGTTGACGATGATTGAATTATTATTGATGATTAACTTACGGATGGTTAAGAAGTTGATGATAATGCTGGCAATGAAGACGATGTTGATGATAATGATTTCATAATGATTTTGATAATGATTTTGATAATGATTTTGATAATGATTTTGATAATCATTTTGATGTTGATGATATTGATAATCATTTTGATGTTGATGATATTGATAATCATTTTGATGTTGATGTTATTGATTATATTGCCTACGAATTGCTGAAGTCTTTCGCCTTGTTCTAGCCTGGACTCATGTGCAGCAGGTGTGGGGCTAGATAGTATCAAGGAGATTGACCGTTGTTACTTGTCTATTTAATGTGAAAGGAAGGGCAATGGCAATGACAGTGTATTAGAATAAAATATTGTCCTAGTATTAGGACAATATTTTATTCTAATACACTGTTTTTTTATACACTACTGTTATCATACAAGTACCTGTATACTTGTAAATCAGTGAAAACAAATTTAATTATGTAATAAAATATTAACTATGTTCAAAAATGGCTAACGATGTCACAAAATTACGTCAGATCAATATTATTCAGTGGAACGCACGGAGCTTGCGACCAAAACGAAATGAACTAGAACTTTTACTATTACAAAATAAAATACACATTGCGTTAATATCGGAAACTTGGTTGGAACCGGAATCGCACATTCATATAAATAGCTATAACATATTTAGAAAGGATAGAATAGATGGCTATGGCGGCGTAGCGATACTAATTCATAAGTCTATAAAACACAACAATGCCCTGTCAACATAAACAACTCCGGCATAGAAATTATTTCGGTTAAACTCTTTGAATGTAGCAAGATTGAGAATATAATTTTAATATATTGTCCGTCGTCAGTACCTACAACCTCGTCCGATTGGGAACAAATTTTTACATTATTTAGTAATAAATGCATTGTTGCGGGTGATCTAAATGGTCACCATTCAACTTGGTCGAGTAAGACCGATGCGAGAGGGATACAGTTATATGATGCTGCATTAGAAACAGGATTTATATCTCTTAATGACGGTAGTGCGACTAGAATAACTTGCGCTGATAACTCTGTTCAACAGACATCGCCTGACGTGACATTTGTATCTACCGACATAGTGCATTTATTAAATTGGAATGTGATAAACGAAAACTTGGGGAGTGATCACCTGTTTGTTAAAATTTCATACAAATATAATAGTGAAAATATATATTGTGAACGTAGAAAACGCAATTTTAAAATGGCTAATTGGTCTCAGTATAGTAAATGTGTAGAAAAGCACCTATTGAAACCTTTGAACATTGTCAGTGTACAATCTTTATACAATAATCTTATTGAGCAGATAAACAAGGCTACGAATGAACACATACCGCTAATAAAATACTGTAGCAAAACAAATAACAATTTTAGACCTAAACCTTATTGGAATAGTACACTTTCTCACCTAGTTGCACAGCGTAGATTGGCCTTAAAAAAATTCAGAAAAAATCCTACTCCTGATAATTTGACCATACTGGAGCGAAAGACAGATGCGGCGAGGAAGGCTATCAGGCAGGCAAAGGTAAGTCGTTGGCAAGGTTATTGTAGTAGCGTTGATGGACAAACGTCCAGTTCTGAGATGTGGAAACGGATGGGCTGGGTGAAGGGGCTTGCGTCGCCTAGACCTCACGTTTCTAATGAACAAAAGATAAATCTCCTTTGTGAACTCGCACCTGATTATATTAGCCACAGACCCCAAAGTTTTGAATCACATAATGATGTTCTGGAGAATGAATTTACGATACAGGAAATGTGTAATTGCTTAAAAAGAAAAGATACAGCACCAGGGATCGACGAAATTACATATTCACAAATTTATCATTTATCGCCTGACAGCAAAATTTATTTATTGAATTTATTTAACTATATTTATAATACGGGGGTTGTCCCTCTACAATGGCGTAATATATTGGTGACACCAATACCTAAGATTTTATCTAATAGTGGTTGCAAACTTCGCCCAATATCCTTAATGTCCTGTTTATGTAAAATATTTCACTCAATGTTGACAAAACGACTTGAGTGGTATATAGAAAACAATAAATTGCTATCACCATATACGGCTGGATTTAGACGAGGTCAATCATGTCAGGATTGTCTAGTGAAGTTAATTAGCCAAATATATATAGGTTTTTCCCATAAAATGCCCACAGTGGCTTGTTTCGTAGATGTTTCCAACGCCTATAATAATGTCTTAGTTGATGTACTGACCAAAACATTAGACGAAATTAAAGTAGGGAAAAAGTTATGTCAATAATTATGGAACTTCTTGAGCGAAAGACACCTTATGATGCAAGACGGGGTTAACAAGAACCATTATTTTATTAGACACACTGGCAGAGGTTTAGCACGAGGTGATCCAATGTCACCAATATTATTTAATATCATTACAGCTAATTGTTTTAAAGAAGTTAAAAATGTAATGCTATGTCAATACGCTGATGACTTTGTTTTCCATTATACATCCAGTAACTTACTGGAAAGTCAAATTAAGTTACAAGAAGCACCAAATACATTTTGTAATATTCTGGGTGCTATGGGCTTAGAGTTGTCAGCAAGCAAGTCTAAAATATGTGTATTTACTAGAGGATTCAGACAATTACAAATTGATTTAAAAATTTATGGCAATAGTTTGGAGTTAGTAGACAATTATAAATATTTAGGGGTGTGGCTGGATAGATCGTTACGATGGAGTAAACATATAAATATACTAGTAGAGAAAATACAAAGAAATCTGAATTTACTTAAAGTCTTGGCTGGTGCATCATGGGGTCTGCATCCCAAACATTTGAGACATATTTATATAGCCTTAATCAGGAGTCGTATAGACTACAGTAGTTATTTATATGACGCCAGTGCCAAGCGTCACTTAGATAAATTAAATAAAATACAAAACCAGGCTATGAGAATAATAGGAGGTTTCATTAAAACTACACCAATCCACGTTATGGAGAGTGAGCTTTGTGTTGTTCCACTGAATATAAGACGGAAATATTTAGCTTATAAATTTTGTCTTAAATCTATGTCTCTTGCGAATAATATCAATATTGAATTATTAGATCAACTTCATACCCTACAGTTAAATAGTTATTGGAGGAATAAAACTTTACCATTATTGGCTGTTACATACAATCAGGTGAAAAACCATAGGATAATGTCTTCCAATCCACTCTTTATGTTTACTTTAAGGACATGGGTTAGTAACATTGATGTCAATAAGATCATTGTAGTGAATTTAGAGTCAGTTAAACATGCAAAACGATTCTATGATACCAATACATTAAGATGTGACACTGTTAGAGAGCTACAGACAAAATATAATGGATGGTTTTGTATATATACTGATGGATCGAAAGCTGTAGATGGTTGCGGAGCAGCATTCTATACACCTAATAATCCTAATCATGAGAACAATTGTTTTAAATTAAGTGGAAATACAACCATTATGACATTGGAACTCTTTGCAATGTCAGAAGCATTGACGTATGTCATAAATTGTGTACAATGTGAAAACATAGTGGTTTTCACGGATAGCAAAAGTGGATTACAACATATAGCTCGATGCGCCTCTGGACACAGAGGTGTATCGCTAGCATATGATATCCTATCTAAGATAGATATATTACAGCTAAAGGGTGTTACACTGAGATTGCAATGGGTTCCATCTCATATTGGATTACGGGGTAATGAAAAGGTTGATACTCTAGCGAAGTTTGCTGCAAAAGATGGCACAGTAATCAATATTAACTTAGACTACTCTGAAATGTTACCTACCTATAAAAGAATATGCTATAATCAATGGAAAGAATATTTTGATAAGCGATCTTTAGCTAAAGGGATATGGTACAAAACACTACAGCCTCAGCCTCATTGTGTACCCTGGTTTATCAACAGTAGACTTAACAGAAAACTGATTGTTACAGCCCTTAGACTCAGATCTGGACACATTCCTTGTAACAAATTTAGCTTCATGATGAAGAAAACGAGTACCCCTAATTGTAGGGAATGTGGTGTGGTTGAGGACTTGCATCATTTGTTAATGGAATGTGTCCGCTTTGATTCCCACAGAAGTCACCTGTTTAGAGTCATGAATTTAAACAGAATCAATATAGGCTTCTTTCACGAAATTTTAACCCAGCCGAACGCAGAGATGGCAAAGCTTCTGTTTGAATTCATGGCTCAGGTATAGGTTGTTTGTTATAAATTAATATTTAATTTGATTTGATTAGTACGTATTTAGGGTATGATGGGACCGACATATACAATGTATAAAGTGTCCCTTTAAATAAAATAGATAAAAAAAAAAAATTAATTATTTACGTCAGTTGTGAATTTCAATTATTTATTTTATTTCAGTTATTTATCAGCCATAAGCAGAATTACCTTTACAATTTTTTATTTTTATTCTTAAAAACGTTACTTAAATTTTTATGGTGCTTCGAGGGGGCTCCTTTTGTACTAAATTATTTTTGTGATTTTGTGGATGGATAATGCAGCGGTGTAATATTCTAAAATTAAAGCTGTACTTCTATGTGACATGTGTATTGTGAATGTTAATGATCCCTTCATAGAATAGTAAATACAATTTGTAACAATGGTATCAAAGCAGCTGATACAGAAAACTTATTTCTAGATTCACAAAATGAAACAGTTTATTTTTGTGTAATTGTTTCGTACAAATAGATTATTGTTGTGATACTATTCTTATAATTGAACTTACTTAGATGAGGACGTAAGTAGGGAATGCAATCTCAAAAAAAGGGTTTTAGCGAGATTAATCTCGGTCGAAAAATGGGCGAGATCTCGCGAGATTTACGAGATTGCACTCGAGCATAAAAATGTCTTATTCGAAGCGCGAACTGACAGGGATGGATCGCAATCTGTCGGTATCGGCATTAATAAAAAATGAAATGAATTTATACGAGTCCGGGGGGTCAAAACGCAAAATTTTGTAGTTCGTGGATGTCTGCCTGAGCTGCGGTTTCAATTCGGGTTAAATCCGAAAGGGCCTTCTCAAATCAATCTTTCCTTTGATTGAAATATGTATATCAATATATTATATATTTTGTTAATAAGGATCTGTAATTTCTAATAGTCTGCCTTATTGGTATATTTTGTTAATTAATCTGTAATATCTAAAAAGTCTACAGAGTAGATATAGTTTTATTTACCTAATTGATCATAATACCTCAGTTTAGCAACATAGATGATACGTAATTTTTTTTTGACCTCTCGTTGTTTTATTTATTAAAAAAGAAATGTTTTATTACTAAAAGATTTTTGTTTGATATTAGAAGCGAAGACTTGTTGTTTCTTTTATTTCTTATTTGACAGATCCGTCCGTAAAAGTACAATTCCGTACTTGTACAATTTTTGAAGCATAAAAGTCTATTGAAAAGTTCGTGAAAAGTAATGTTTATCTTATAATACTTAAAATGGTTATTATTTATGTCCTAATTTATTCAAATATTGTGATTATTTACAAAAAGACATACAAAACTGTCAATCTCGCGAGATCTCGAAATTGGCGAGATCTCGCGGGATTGGCTTCATAATCTCGCGAGATCTCGCTTGAGCCCAAATCTCGCGAGATTTGCATTCCTTAGACGTAAGTCAGTATAGCCGTAGCGGACGTTACGATACTATAGCTTTTAGATGGCTTTAATCAATATGGTAAGAATTCATTGTTACATAACACAGGGCGCCCGTCGGGTGATTGTTTAGTAAAGTGTTATTTAATTTATTGTACTTCGAGGACGAAGTAATTGTCAGTCTGGCCGTGAGAGATATGTAGTAATATCTAGGCTTTGGGCTGAAATTACTGATATCCAAGTGTTTATACATAACTAGAGGACGCCAGCAGCTACGCCTGCATTTTTTTTATTTACCCGTTTTGGCTGATCCCGTGGGAATTTCGGGAAATCCCTTCTTAGTGCACCCCTACGGTCCCCAAGGAACATACATGCCAAATTTCAGCTTCCTGCGCCCAATAGTTTCGGCTGTAGCGTGTCTGTCAGTCAGTCAGTAACGCAAGGATTTTATATATTAAAATATGTAAGAGGATAGTGGTAATTAATTGACACTGACATGACGTTTGACAGTTAAACTGTCAAACGTGTAAATAAGGTGTACCTATATAAGTCGACAGGCTCGGCTAGTTCGTCCTGTTCTCCTTCGACGACTGCTCAGGTACGATATGGTTCTGACTATTTAACTGTCACTGTGTTTCAATATTGTGTTGCTTGTTCTTTTGTTTAATCATCTAGGAAATAATGTAAGATGGTGTAATCATTATCTTATTAATATTGATTGTGGGTAGTTTGATCGTTTGTGAGATACTAAAGATTGTAATATAGGGTAGAATAATATACTGTGGATCAAGTTGTATCAATGAGATTCATTATATACCTGTGGTATACATTTAGTAAATGGTATTGATGCTAAATAATGCTTATTATGTTCTGTTGTGAGACAGACCTTTCTAGTAATATAAAACTACCCACAACATTGATATTTGATATAGATTGGCTGTACTACTGTTTGTTCATTATTGAAATGAATGACCAAGAGTTTTATTGCCCGTTCTTTCTCTTGGTTCTATGTCTTTGCTTTGCGAACTGGGCTCTAAATGTAAATGTAGAATCACGACGTAATCTAAAGATATATCCTTGTGCCAAACTGAATAAATGAAAGTATGATTTGATAGTTGTCTCTTTTATTAATCGAAACTGTCTCTACACTATAGGGAGCTTTCCTGATTCTGACAAACGCATGCGCTGTAATAATTGAGTACCTACTGCGCTTATGCTATCTGTCAGTACTGTCGCATCATAATAAAGTATGAAAGTAAATATGAAAGTATCCGTACAATAAAGGAGGTTTTTGTAACCCCGAAAATAACTCGCGCGAAGCCGCGGGCAAAAGCTAGTATGATTATATTTCTTGTAATCTGTAAATCTGTTCATATAACATTTTGTTGTATCATTTTGTTTTCTCTTAGACTGTCTCTGAGACAACGCACAGCCGAAATTACTGGGCACACGAAGCTGAAATTCGCCATGTACATGTTCTCTGGGAACGTAGGAGTGCACTAAGAAGGGATTTCCTAAAATTCTACGGGATCAGGAGGAAACGGTTAACTTAAAAATAAACTTTTGGGCGTAGCTGCGAGCATCCTCTAGTCGTCTAATGCCAAACTAAGCACCGCTTCTACTATGGTAACCAGATAACTGATAAGCATACTTATGTATTTCTAAATAGGTACATATAAATTATAGCAAATTTATTTATACCTAAACACACAACAAAAAACCGTGCTCATAAAAAAAGTAATTGACTGCCTGAAAATCAAAGCCACGACCTCTAGTGTAGCAGTCAGGGCCATTAACCAGTAGACAAATGGTCAGTCGAGTAGTCATCAGCATTGTTTACAATTTGTCCCACTTGTTCTCATTTTGGGGAGAGTTAGGTCATAGTCCACTGCCCTAGCCAAGCGTGTGTTGGCAGACTGCAAATGTTTTCAACTGGTTTCTTCCAAGTTTTCTTCACCGTTTCAATTATAGTCTTTTACAGTCCTCTATCATGCAGCTTTTTACATTTCACTGCGGCACATATGTCTCTACTAATTTGCGTCACAATAACATTGTGAGTTAATAGGAGAATTTTGTCTCGCTGGCCAGTGGCCAGACGGGTCGGTATAAAGTTTGATGTCGAATTTTCCGTTTCTTCCCAAAGATACCATGTATTTGCTTCATGTATATATCATGACAGCTACGAAATGAAATGAAGTAGTGACACTCCGTATTATTAATCCCTTAAAACACGACTTTAGCAAGCAATTATTAACAATTTAAGCCACACTTAACTCCGAAAAGCCTTTACAAAATAGCAGTATGTATGTGCCTTGTAGCAGTAAAATGGTTTTTCCACTAGGCTATCACTGTCTCCTAAAGCAACCAAGCAGTATAAATATATAATGGGTGTCTTGAACGCAAGTAAAATATTCAGTCGACTAATCGGTCCTTTTACGTTAGAATTGAATTAAACGAGAGGACTGCTACATTTCCTCTAAAAGACACTTTACTTCAGCTAAAGCCGTTCATAAATAGTTAATTATCGCTTGCAAGGAAAACATCGTGATGAAACCTGCACCTTCTAGAATTCTCCGAAATATTCTCAGAAGATATTTGAAGTCTAGCAAGCCCTACGGGCCTTACTAGACTTCAAATATCTTCGATCCCAGCAGTGGGACAGTATATTAACGGTGTCAACGATTATGAGCATGAAAGTGCATACGACAGCCAGGATATTATTAATATACACTTCTAAAAACTGAATTTTTGGTTTGAAACACAACGTAGGATAAGTACAGACATACGATATTTATTTGTATAAACTTTATATACACAAAGCTTGTAAAAACGCTCTTATTGGTATTCGTGTTTTCTCCCAGTGTACATAAGAGTGGGTCAGAGATTAAAAAAGCAAAGCAAGCAAATTCTTGAATCAAGTGAAGAAGGTACGTATAATAATGTAAAAACTAATAAAATACGCAGTAAAATTATAATTATTTCAACAATAAAATTACTTTTATCTTTGCTTAAGAAAATATTCTAGCCTCTAAGATTTAATATCAAGCTTCAATAACATCTAATACAACAAGATAAACTTCAAGAACTAAAACTGGCTAGGTTTGACATTTAATTAATTTAAACACAGCTTTGAGAAGCTTATTGTAATATTTATTTTTGAAAAGTTCTATTTAAGCCCTGTATTTTAATACCCAGAACGACATTTAAAAATATTTTTGTTTTAATACGAATCCTTGTGTGCAGTTGTGCACTAGAGGAGGCCTTTTAAAATTTGTTTAATAGCACTATATATGAGATATCCATAGTAGCATACTATCAAGATGCTACTATGGATACCTCAAGTGTTGGAATATAAAAATTACTTGAAAAGGTAATTGAAAAATGAACACCTACTAAAATAAATTAAGGAATTAAAAATAATTAGAAAGAAAGAACAATCATAATTATAACATCAGTACTATTTATATACTGTCTCACTGCTGAGCAAATGTCCTAATTGCTATTTGTTTTCCACACGTATTTTGAGAACAATATGAATAACTCAGCCACGTAGTTTCACGATGTTTTCTTTCACCGTTCATGGCGTAGATTATGAAAACTTGAGACCCTCTGTGTAGCAGCCTGTTAATAGGCTCATCGTCATAATCATCCTAGCGCCGTCCCGGTTGCGATTCAAGACACACGCCTTGGTGCCCGGGGTCCGCATTCCGGCTGTACCTTCTCCACTTCGCACGGCCTTCAGCATCCCTGGTGGCTGGACTATTTGGCAGGCATATTATACCCTACGACGTCAAGCCAGAATTTATTTTATTTATTTATTAGCACAACAACATCATATATATTTATACATTTAAGGTAAACATTTACAAGGCATTGCATCTGATACATACATACATACATAGACTCACGCCTGTTTCCCGGAGGGGTAGGCAGAGACTACGGAACGCCATTTGCAACGATCCTGACATACCTCACTTGCTTCACTCACTCCCATCAAGTTTCTCATGCATGCTCTTCTGTTAAGGGTACTTCTGACTTGACTTTTTTCAGGATGTCTCCAATCTGGTCAGAGAACGTCCGCCTAGGTCTTCCCCTTTGTCCTGTTCCATTCACACTTGCCTTATATATCTTCTTTGTCAGTCTATCGTCATCCATCCTCTCCATGTGCCCAAACCATCTTAACATGCCTTTCTCAATGCTTGTCACTACATCTTCTTTTACCCCCCACCTCTCTCGTATCACACAATTCTTTACTCTGTCGGTCAAAGACACACCACACAAACTTCTCAGTGCTCTCATTTCTACAGCATTTATTTTACTTTCAAATCTCTTCTGCCATACCCAACTTTCACTACAATACATAAGGGTAGGCACTAACACGCCTCTATGTACAGCCAAACGTGCCTTTTTGGACACGTTTTGACTGTTCATAAACGCTTTCAGAGCTCCATTCGCACTATTACCTGCATTCATAAATACGACAATTACGGTATGCATAGCACTGACAATAATAATGTAGTAAAACTATTTTAAATTCATTTCGTCTTCCACTAGGCAGACGATACCTTATCTTTCAAAAGCTGTCCCGGAATCAAAATTTTCAAGTTACTTCGTAAATGATAGTCACACACAAATTGCTATATCGTTGTCGTAACAAATTAGTGCTGTTTTATAGTTTTACTCGTACCGAGAAACTAGTTACAACTTAGCAAAATAGCAGTACTAGACTAGCTTAGTGGCAATTTATGGTATGCTTTTATGGAGGTGTTAAAAAGAGAATGGGTTTCAGCACGTAGTTTGTCTGTGGCTAGTGTGTTGCAGTTTGTATAGTTAAACCTATCAGGTACTGGTTTTATGGAGCAATTTTTTAATTATGTTATGCAAGCTTCTGCTTGCATTTTGTTCACGGAGACGGGAGTAAGGCTATGTGCTATTGTAATGTTTATAATATTAGCGACCCGCCCCGGCTTTGCACGGGTGCAATGTTATGCATGTTTTATACATATAAACCTTACTCTTGAATCACTCTATCTATTAAAAAAACCGCATTGAAATCCATTGCGTAATTTTCAAGATTTAAGCAGACATAGGGAAAGACAGACAGAAGACCGACTTTGTTTTATACTATGTAGTGATTACTAGAGGATTCGCGTAATTACGCTCGCACCCATAATTTATTTTATTTAAGCTTTTTTGCCTGATCCTGTTGGAATTTCGGGAATTCCGTCTACGGATACGTGCCGAATTTTAAATTCTTGCACTAAATCGTTTGGCTGTCAGTTGTCTGTCAGTAAGTCAGTAACGAATTGTATATAAACAGATACGTCATGCACACAACACTGACTAGTACCAACCTACCCAGTACTTGTACTATGGGTACTAGACAACGGATAAACCTAATTTTTTTTGTTAATTCATAATATATATGTATAATACCCAGACTAGTACAAACATCCATGTCTGTAAACTCATTTATACACTTTATTCATATAAATTTTCATCAAATCCATTCAGTAATTAACAATTGAATGCGCACGTAACTTTGAAAAGTCAGTAGTGCGCGCTATGGGTTCGAACCCGACACCCCCTGCTTAGCAGTCTGTTGGTCTCTCCACTACGTTATAATGAAATAAGTAAATTAAATTCACTTCATTTTATGCAAACCTGAACGAATCTCATTCACCTTGTCTCAATTGTCTGGTGTCAATGTTGAAAACATTTACTTAAAATACGAAATTTAATTTTCGCTCCAGACGATACTGATGAAGAGACAATTTAAAAAAGTGTGCACTTTATCGCATGGATAAATCTTGGTAGATTTGAATTAAATGGCAAAACATTCCACAACTTCTAAACATGGAGACAAAACATATCAACATTATTCAGTCGAGCCATATTTTTCTCGTGTGGACTTCGAGCTGAGGGTGTCTTAAGAGGCGATTGAGAATTATACGAAGCAAAATATAGTCTATTTGGAAAGCAACGAAATCTCGATATTTGTTTTATAGCTCTATATTATCCCGTGCTGCCAGCGTGGTCTAGCAGGCCAAATCTGCCTATTGACTCACAGTGAGCTATTGTCACGTAAATTAGAAGATACCTGTGTGCTCGTTGTAAAGGATGGATTGAAACACGTGTTTAAGGTTCGAATGATTGAGCTATATTGTCTAAACTTACAGACTAACATTACATATATAAGGAGGTTAGGCTAGCTACACACTACACCTCTCCCCTTTATATAAAAGTAAAAAGGAATACATGAGTTTTTATTTTAAAGGATATACTCGTATAATAGTCCATCGAAATAGCACATTTTGGAAATCATATTTCATAACACTTTACGAAAAAAATGTCCAACGTATACGAAGAAATAGTCCAAAGTATAAACGTTACATTTTATACACCGTGCACCGGTAGCTCAGCACTGCCCAAGGGCAGCACTAGCAGGGTCGCCATGTAAGGGATGGATTCACACACGTCTTTAAGGTTTGAGATATAGAGCTATCTTGCCTAAACCTACAGACTAACATTACATACATATATAAGGAGGTTAGGCTAGGTACATACTACACGTAGTAGAATGTGAAAAGCTTCATGATAATATGTTGTATTTTTTTATTTGTCTTCGGGATATGTACCAGGTGTCCAGTATCCAATTTTTGCAAGCCACATTATCACCAATTTCTAAATACTATGATTTTTATTAAATGGAACTTTATTGACGTTATTATCGATATTACAGTAAAAAGAAGCTTGTGCGTTAAATTATAAATATTTTTAATACCTATCACATTCAACGTACGCAGGCTACAACGTACGAACGAATTAATTTGATAAAGTGTTGGGTACAATTCTCAAAGAGACTTTCACTGTGTTACAGAATCGATAGAAATTCACTTGATTCAGAGAATAGTAAACAACTTGAATTACTGTTAATACATATTAGCCTACACCCGACAGTTGAATTTGGGACCTGAACGTTGAGTTCAAATTGCTAGAGTCTTTAGAACTTTTTTATTTTTTATGGAAATGTCTAGTACATTTGCACCTTTCTATGATAGAGGTCTCATCTTTAGAAATAGATCCAGGTAATAATTGTAGTCATTAAGGCCTAGGCTCAATGTGCAGAATTTGAAATTCATGATATTTGTGGCACTTAAGTAATCCTATTCTACTTAACAGCTACAAAAGGCAACCTATGTATTACGACTGACAAACATCCATCCATCTATCCATAAATATACACCAACTCACCTTTCCATCTAACTGTCTATTGATACATCCATTCTCACAAATTTCAGGGTTTATAAATAGCAATAAAATTCCATCAACGAATAAAGCAAGACTTGCTCTTAGCAACGCAATGTATACACACATTTAGCATACCAAAGGTACGGCGAATCACATTATAGTCTGAATTCTGAGCTAAATTACTACAACTATCTCAAACAAAACTAAGACTGAATACTAATTTAGAATGTGGAGGTCACCCTACAGATTGTGATTTATTTTTGGGTGGACGTAATTAAAATTTTGGTTATTTATATGTGCGGGCGAGACTTTATTATGAATGTGGATAAGAATTACCACCCTGGGGCACATTAAGTTTAGTTTGTGGATGTTTGCTAGAATTAAATTGAGGTATACAATGCCTCTTCATGACTTTATATTGCGTTTCTGCTGGGTGGGTAAAAGATAACTCTCGAAGATTAGTGCATCTCAAAAATTTTGTTTAGGGCGTTATGTAGGGTAAATGGGTGACTTCCAAAAGAGCTCCTATAAGTACTAAAAGCTTTCGCAATGTTTTCAACTTCCCTTAGTAACGAGCCATGCCAATCTTCCACAATGTGCATGTGTATGTGTAGATATATATTCAACCACGCAGGGACAAGACTATATTCCTACGAGTTAAAAGTCAAAGTCAAAGAACATCATTTCAATACTAATAGTCCTATTAGGCATTACGTAATAGACCAAGCCTCATTTTGCCACGTAGCGAGTAGGTACATCTTAAATCCAAATTACAGTCAGAGATTAATCCTCAATGTAATTTGCCTAATGCAGTGGTCTGATATACATGTGACAAGGGTTTCATCAGTTTTATCTATTGCTCAAGTATGTATGTGCTTTCTGTCAACAAAATTGACGCAGAGTTTTGTTTACACGCTACTTAATTATACACGTGTAGATTTTACCGATCGTTCGCACACTAGAACTAAATAAATCTACTGCAAAATATTTACACATATCCATACAATAGACACACATTACAATAAGTCTCAAATCATTTGTTTTATTACTCAATAGTGTTGTCTTCTGTCGTTATTGACTCAAAACACGTTGCGCAGTACTAAACTGCGAGGCAGTCACTAAAACTCCAATGTTTTCCAAGAATTTAACGTGACTCTTACTCAATTACTCATAGCATATCTCTCAAAGTCAACGACTACTGAGAAATGACTTCATTACTTTAAAAGATTTTACTGTAGTGATCCTGAAATGTCCACAACCTTTGAATCAACATCCAACAGTAATCAAGGGAGAACGTCCACGAAATAATTTAGGGACATTTAAAACATCTAAAACGTCAAAACAATTCCCTAAAATAGAGATAAAACGCTTTAAATCCAGCAAAAGTTTGTTGAAAAAAAATTGTAGCCGTTTTAAAGGAATTCCTTCTGAACCCACCGATTTCATTTAGTGCCTTTTCGAGGACCAGATGGTAGGGTCATTTGGAGAAATGGATTCTAAAATGCCCGGGGCTAAGTAGTTTTGAGTTCACGTTTAAAGGAGTAGGCAGGAGTGGTTGGTTTAGAATGCAAAGAGTCTCGGCAAGGTAACGTCTTGTGATGGAATTGTTTGTTGAATTCAATATTTGATCTGAATAAATACTTTTTATTTAAATCATCAAATCAAATGTTATCATGTCGAAGAAATTATTGTTTTGCTGATATTTTAATCGTGTCAAATTAATTTTTATTTCTTCCATAAGTGATTGAAAAGAGCGGAATTACCTGTATTTTTTTTCCTAAATAGAAGCAGGAGCACTAAAAAAATTTACGGATAGGATTTTGGAATTCTTCCCCTAATGTGGTGCTGGTGTCTACATGCCTAAATTTGTCACCAAACCCACTAGACCAATTGACCGCAGATATCTAGTCACTAGACACGTACATAAACAGGCCTGACCAGTGATTCTTAGAAAAAAACAAACGTTGAATAAATT
This sequence comes from Euclidia mi, assembly GCA_944739405.2. Lineage (NCBI taxonomy): Eukaryota > Metazoa > Arthropoda > Insecta > Lepidoptera > Erebidae > Euclidia > Euclidia mi. The sequence goes on from OX123192.2 coordinate 68,369,491, forward strand.
CATGTTTCCACAAGGTAAATGTTTTCTGCAAAGTATACACTTAATTTAGGAAATGTGAAAGTTGTAATGTAAATGAAAGTTATTAAACCAGCTATAACTGATACGTTTGTAGTATGACTGTTCCCATTTGTACCGTTCGCACAACCTCAAAGGAACAGCTTATATCTGAATTGCTACTTTTAGAGTATGAGAATGCTAGAATCTAGGAATAAACTATATATTAAAAGAATTTGTGTTTTATAATACGAGTCGGCCAGCCCGTTCTACAAAACCGATTCGCATGATTTTTTTTTAAATGAAAGCTCTCGCTGCATAGATTTGTCATCAAGCATTAGAAATTACCTAACTTGCACATGCATCAAGTTATATGCAAAAACAGTTTTCTCCCATACATTTTTTACGTTTTCGTAGCCGTAGTTAATGACTTTCGGCTTCTATATATCTGGTTCTCATTAAGCTAGGCGTTTCGTTTTAGGCCTATAACACGCGCTGAAAAGAGCTCTTTCATTTTATGGTATGCTCATTTAAATTGGGTAAGTTTGAAGGAAGATAAGTGTGGACATTGAACTTATTTTTCAATATTTTCCTATAAATTTCTTAAGATTCCATTGCTTTCTCTCTACATGGACGGATCTAAATTCAAAATTATTTTTATGGCATCTAATAAGTTCCTTGCGGTAACTGCCAGGAAAAACCCTTATGTCCCCTTATGGTGACCTTTCCTTACTTTCATACGGGTGTGAGAGTGGTGGTGTGTAAAATTATACCCGATGTTGGCAAAATTATCACTATAGTGAATTATCGCTGATGGCAGGTAATATTCCCCGAATGTTACCAGTTAACCCTTAATGTTGGGTGAACTGATCTCTGATGTTGAGGAATTTTCCCCCTTTTTAGGGTTCCGTACCTCGAAAGGAAATAAACGGTACCCTTATAGGATCACTTTGTTGTCCGTCCGTCTGTCAAGACCCTTTTTCTCAAGAATGCGTGGAGGTATAAAACTGAAATTTATACGAAATACTCGATCCTACGGTTCCATAGAGCTGTAAAAAAATCAAACTTCTAATCCAACGCAATCAAAAGATACAGCCGTATATGCTGCAAATTGCAGCATATTTTCAAACTCGCATTGGAATCAAAACCTACAGGGTACTTCCCGTGAACTCAGAATCTTGAAATTTGGTACGAAGCAACGTCTTATATCACTTATAAAGGAAAAATTGCGAAAACCGTAAATTTTTAGTTACAGCATATAAAAACATATTTTAAATAAATTTAAAGTTACTACGCCTTTCTCTTGAACGCGTGGAGGTATTAAATTGAAATTCATATCAAATACTTAGGTATATAACACCGTAAGGCTGCAACAAGCTTCTATGTCAACGCAATCAAAAGAAAGAGCAATATAAGCATATTTTCAAACTCGCGCCTACTCGCAAGTGAATCAAAACCTACAGGGTACTTCCCGTGAACTCAGAATCTTAAAATTTAGTTCAAAGTATCGTCTTATATCACATATGAAGGAAAAATTGCGAAAGCCGTATTTTTTTAGTTACAGCATATAATTTTTTTTTTAATAAATTTCAACTTACTACCCCTTTTCTATTGAACACATAGAGGTATTAAATTGAAATTCATATCAAATACTCAGGTATATAACACCGTTAGGCTGCAACAAAATCAAACTTCTATGTCTACGTAATCAAAAGAAAGAGCAATATAATCATATTTTTAAACTCGTGACTACTCGCAAGGGAATCAAAACCTACAGGGTACTTCCCGTGAACTCAAAATCTTGAAATTTGGTACGAAGCAACGTCTGATAGCCCAAATATAGGATGCGGAAGGCTGAGGACCGTGTGCTGTGGTGCGTGTTGGGAGAGGCCTATGTCCAGCAGTGGACTGCGATAGGCTAATTGAGATTGAGATTTCAAATAATTACATAGTCTTCAAACCTTTTTGAATTATTGTGTACTTTATAAGTATTTTTGTAACAAATTTCTAATAGTCACTAAAAACTTTGTTAATCAATAACTTTGATAAAAATCTCACCATCATTCATCAGCAGGCTTTTGCAAGGCTGCTGCAAGCCTGGTATAGGTATTAAAGTTATTTTATAAAATAAGCGATATATGTTAATATAAAATAAAGGATGACTGATTACAAACGACAAAGACATCTTTTCTTTAATTTATGCTCCTCCAGCTTTCCATACTGTAATGTTATGGATTTCATTTGGCAATAAAAATACCATAACTATGACTGGTGAACTTTTACTTATATACCTACAGGTTTGTACGGAACCCTCGGTGCGCGAGTCCGACTCGCACTTGACCGTTTTTTTTTTGTACCGCGATGAAATCCAGTTACGGACTGTCCCTCAAAGGGACCCCTCCGCCAACTCTGTACCGAGTTTGGGCAGGTGGAAGGGGGTGTGTGGCTCGGCTCTCCCCTCTAGTTGTTCGGGGGGGGGCATACCCACTAAAACACCGCGGTGTTCCTCTATCGACCCTCATGACGGGGTCGCGGTAACGACGTCAGTATTCCCGCGACCCGAGGAATTTTCCCAAATGTAGTGAAATTTCCGCCTAATGTTGGGAAAATCAACCCTACAGACGGGTAAATTACGTTTTGTTAGGAAAATTTTTGTGTTTTTAAATTACGGACTTTCTTCGGGCATCTTAATTTTTTTTTATGTGGAACATATTCATCATCATATAATTATATTACAAGTGGTAGTTATGGTAGAAATTGTAGCTTTGGTAAAAATAGTAGTTTTGAGAGAAAAGGTACTTTTGACAGCACCGGCGGTTTTGGTAGAAATGGTTGTTCTGCAAAAATGGTAGATATGATAGTGTTAGTACGAATAGAAGCTTTGGTACAAATAGTAGTTTTGATAGGAATAGTATATTCAGTTGGAATAGTAGTTTTGGTAGAAATGGTATATTTGGCATATGTGGTAGTTTTGGTAGCAATGTTACTTACGATTGCTACCAAAACTTCCATCTCTATCAAAAGTACCATTTGTACCAAAGTTACCATTCCTACCAAAACTAAACCCACCGCATGATTCACAAAAAAAGACGTCTGAAACAACTCCACGGCAGGTACTATTCATGATACTCTTTAGACCGAAATTTCGAAATTAACATTTTCATGGTAGTCCTCCTGATTAGTTCACCATTCTCAAATAAATAAAAATTAATTACTACTTTATGATAACACGAAGCAACCTATACCAACCGGTTTGGCCAGCGTGGTATAGTTGGCCAAAACCTCCATACGGAGAGGCTTCAGACCGGCAGTGGACTGCAAAAGGCTGTTGATGTGAAGCACACGAAATGAAAAAAGGTCTAATTATTGTTCATCATCAACAGCCTTTTGCAGTCCACTGCAGGACTTAAACCTCTCCTTATAAAGATTTTGGCCTACTATACCACGCTGGCCAGACGGATTGGCATAGGGTTTTTCTTTCGAGTTTTCCCTCTCTTAATTAATTGTTAGCAGTAATTAAACTCTTGTTTCTAAACACATATAATATAAACTTTTTTGAATAATGTCGAAATATAGTTACTTTTTGTCTACTGACATAATGTATTACATACAGTATTTTACCTACCGTGTGAGAAGATAAATACTGTAATATATCCTTATTGCGCGGCAAACCATTCAGTAATGCCAAGGTGGAAATTTCTCGATACCTAAGGTGCAATGTATTAAAATATGCTGTGGAGCAGCACGGGTCCTCTAGTTGATACTAAAACGTGAAAATCTGCATCGGTCCTGCGTAGAAATATACCGTGTAAAACTAAAGCCAAACCAAAATTATGATTGACATAAGTGCGGCAGGATCATACTTGAATTTTAAGTAATAAATAAAAAATAAAAGCAACTTTTTTAGTCAAGCCAAGCCAAGCTTTCATAAGCGCGAAACATAATTAGAGGATCAAAGTATGACTGCACAGTGGGCGTAGTGGTTTAAGCGGCCGCCTCACCGCTTGACACTGCGCCGAGTGTTGTGGATTCGTCGTAAATCACACAAAGTGTTATCTCGTGTGGGAATCACACGAGAGAACACTTTATGTAATTTACAAATTTTTGTTTCGTGTCTGGGTGTTCATTGTGTCCGTTAGTTGGTTGTATGTTTGTAAAGTCCCCCGCAACACAGGACTTAGTCCTTATGTGGGAGTTGTTTTATAAAAGAAAAAGTACCTGCTCGTCAATATGTCCCTAAGGCCTTCCATCGCAATCATCAGATCAGCTCCGTGTCATCATGTCACATTGTCACGCGATATACATAATGTAAAATTATCATAATATTGCATTATCACGTCATACACACGTACATGCAAAATTGCAGCTGAATAGAAAACCGAGAAGTGGGTCAAATGTATCTTAAGATTTCAGGCGGCTGAAAGTAAAAAAAGCTTATAAAAAGAAGTGACATTTTGTTACAACGTTTACGTCTAAGGCTGAATGACAAAAAGATCCTTCTGGCATTGAAGAGTAAAATAATTATTTACCTTCAAACAGGCTTTTTGCTTTGTTATGTTATAATTATTATGTTGTTAATATTGCCAACACCAGTTGTTTCCTAAATATATTTTTCATGGAGATTAAACAATACCAACGCACTGCAATTAAGTGGATGCGTAATGAGCAAAGAAAAGCATTAAAAAAATATTTTCGTGTCCCCAATTATACGGGATTTATCTCTAGTGCAGCCAATGTCCTTTCAAAGAAGGTATCGTATTTTCGAAGCAATCATAAAAGCGAACGACTGTGGACGCTGGAGAAATTTGGCACAGACATAGAAGACGGTTGTCCAATTATACATTGCTACTTATAAATCAGATCTTAATTTTATGCGGTAGATATAAGGAACTTACATAACATAAACATACTTACCTCCTGTAAAACAACCTAAATGAAAAATTGAATTCGATATTTACCACTACATTCAATTGGATGACTGAAAATAACTTAGAAATAAACTTTAATAAAACAAGATTAATAACATTCCATCCAGATCAAAAAGCACCCCTAAATATAAACTTTAGCTTCAATAACAAAAAATTGAAATAGTTAATAACTTCACCCTAGTGGCCATAGACATAGATTCGCACATTAATTGGAAATTTCACATCAAAAAGATAAAATCTAAACTATCTAAATTCCCATAGGTACGCCCTTCGCGAAATTAAAATATCTACAGACCTTAAAACCGCAATGGCAACATACTACGCGTATGCTTACGCCTGGCTCAAGTATGGTGTCATCTTATGGGGCAATAGCACAGATGCACCTACATTGTTAACACTACAAAAAAAAACTGATAAGAATATTAGTGAACATAAGTGAAACAGACAGCTGTAAGAATGTCTAGAATGTCAAGAATTAAAAATTTTGACATTACCCTGTATTTACATCTTCGAAATATGTAAATTTGTGCGCAAATACCCAGAATCATATACAAAAAGAGCAGACATAAATACCAAAAATATACTCAGTCACAGAAACAGACTCAACCTACCAACCTCGCGGCTAAACATGCACTCAACCAGCACATATGTAATGTCAATAAAAATATTTAACAAGTTACCGGAAGCTATACGAAATGAAACTAAACACAATATATTCTTATCTAAATTAAGACTACTACTCCTAAATAAATGCTACTACAGCATATATGAATACCTAATTGACAAATCGTAAGCACAAAACGATAACTTACAAAACCTCATATTTACAGATTTATTTATTTTATTATTTATTTAATTATTATTTACTTATTTAAATAACTTACAACGCACTATTATCTAGTATTCTTCGCAATAAGTAATAAAGTAAAAATAAAAAAAATAATGGTAATAATAAAATAACCGATTCATAATAAATATACTTAATATAATTAAAAGTTACCGGTATTATAAAGTAAAAACTTAACTTATTTTTGATTATATGTAATAAAAAAATTACTTATATATAAATTTTAACGATTCATTATTGTAAAATAAGGTTAAATAACAATAATGCCACTGGCTTCCTCCTTTCTTCTTTTCTCCTTTTCTATTTTGCCGTGCCCGCCAGGGTCCATATTGTGTCTACTATATACCTATGTAACAACATGTAAAACATATGGAGAGCAATAAACCATTGAATTGAATTGAAAACGAAATCGGAAATGGGAGTTGAATTACTCTTTTGGAGTAAAATTGTGGAGATAAGATCAAATATGCTTTTTATCACATAAAACTAGAGGATGCTCGCAGCTACGCCCGCTCATTTTTTTTTAATTTTCTGTTTCTGTGTGTGGGAATTTCGGGAAATCTTTTCTTAGTGCAGTCCTTCGGTTGAAAACGAACATATCTGACAAGGAACAAACATATCAAATTTCAACTTTTTACGCCCAATAGTTTTGGCTGTGGCTTGTCTATTAGAAAGAGAAAGAAGGAAAGAAAAAACATTTATTAGACACATCAATAGAAACACAACAAAGTTTGACTGTAAAGACCAAAAGTAAATACAAAATGAAAAGATTAAACACATACAAAAAAAAAACAACAAAAAAATGTGCAGTGTGTCCAGCGTGTGCTACGGATAACCGCAGCGCTGTTTTTCAGCCGAAACCTAAGGGCTAGTCACGGACGGTTATCAGAGTAAGTAGGTACAGTAAATACTATAAAAGATAGGCTAGAGAAATATGAGATAACAGTAGTGTACTTAAAGAGATAATTATATAGCAACAGATATTATTATAGTAAATAATATAGACATAATAAGCAATGTATAGAATATATGGAATATACAAATAAGAATATAGGGAAATCACCTGTTACGTGCTGGATTTTTGTTCAGATAGGAACCATTTCATTATGTAACTTCTAAAGCTACCTACATAACCCAGTTTGCGTAGTGGAGGCGGCAAATTATTCCAGCACTTGGTAGCATTATACCGGAATCCACCTCTAAATTCAGTGGTTTTGTGCCGAGGTATATGTAATGGTTGCCCTAGTTCTCTGCTAGCGTATCTCTTATTCCAACAACATCCATCCATTCCAACTTCTCGTACAAATATTCTGGCATTTTGTCTTTGATAATCCCAAACATAAGAGTGGCCAAGTGAACACCCCTTCTCCACTTCATTTTTAATATCAGGCAGTCAGTAACGTAAGGATTTTATATATGCAGATTAATGCACTTAAGGATTTTTTTATTCTTCTCGTACGAAAGTGTGGGCTCTCAAAAACATAATCATATGTCGGCTCTGTGATAGAAAATTAAATATTATATGTTGCCTGAATTGCTCACGATTTCTAACCTATAAATTCGAGGCATTCAGAACGGACTGCATAATGTCCTATCTGAATCAGGACAGTGCTATGTCGACATACCAAAACTGCGACAGTTACTGAATTCAGATTCAGTCCGCATTAATTTAGCCAGCTAGAGGTAGTACTAGTATAGCTCTATGAGGGACAAATGCTACAAACGATTTATTTATTTCGATATTCTACGAATTCTATTTACCGATAGTCGGTGGAGAAAGCAGGTCCTTGAATTAGGACTTTGTCTTGGCAAGCGTAGTGTCTGACACCCTAAACACCTTGTCAAATGCACTGATGACAAGTTGCATTTTGTGCGCTGCACGATGAATTATGAGTGTGGACGTTGAAAGTGCAGTCTAGAGTCGTAGAGAGGCACAAAAGTACACCGTTTATCTGTAGTAATCATCGTACTATTTTGGATGAAAGAGATATCCATGTAACTCCAACAAGTTTAGATGAATGATACGATGATGAAAAGACCGAAAATTGTTGTTGAGAACTTGTATGAAGTAAATTTTTGTTCGTCCAGGATCTTCTTTCAGTTCATCGTAGTTTCACCTGTTTTCTATCTACACACGTAACGCACGATAAATCACAATAGTTACCTGTATATTCTGCTCGGCCAGAACATTGTAAACAGAGAATTTGTACTAAGTTATTTAGCGACAATTCCCTCGTTGTATAGCAATGCTTATCTTTTGTGCTAAATACGTGCCAGCCCTCTGGTCACCCGAGGCGTCGATTAGTCTCTTTGCGAGATCCCTAAAAAGGTATCTCGCACTTTGACCCCATGGCCCCATGGTTTCGACCCCAAACGGCTCAAATACATAGTCTCCTGCAAGATTTACGTATTTGCGCCGTTTGAGGGTCTCTGCTGAAGCAGCAGCAGCGCCCGCACAACCTGCTGTGCTGGAAAGATGAGATGGCCCAAGGGTGTCGATACATGTCGCGTCCCATACCAAAGGCCTACCCAACTTCCACGACAGTAAAGACATCCCGTCTCTTGTCATCGTCGCGTGCCAAACACTCAGGTTCAAGTTGGGCTGGAACGCCAGCGGTGACAAGAGCACGGCGCAGTATGTCGTTGAGGTTGGCGTGTCGTGAAATACGACCTGCGCTCCTGCTGTATGTAATACCATGGTGACCAAGGCTATCGACAGCCTCTCCGCAGTGACAGCGATGCGGAGAGACACATTACGCGCCTAAACGGAGGCAAGTAGCTAAGCGGAAGGTCGTATCGTCCAACATGGTACCTAATTGGACGATGGCAGTGCCTGAAGCCAGAGGCCCGATTCCCATTCTCCCACAGCCAGCAGACGAGCACGCTCCGCAGCGTTGGCCGATGTATTGAGGAGTTTTTCTCGTACCACGCTGCAAAGCGGCCCATCCCATTGCCTCTGGGAAAACAAGTTTCGGGGTAACTCAGTTCCTGGACAAGCCTTTCTCCAAGCGTTCATGGCATCGGCCTTACACGGCACCTCAGAATCAACCAGTGTAGGTGCTAAGATTTTCCTGGTCAATTCTGCAGTGCTGTGGTCCGATGACAAGAACGCTGGCAAGCTTACGTCAAAAATTTTGCGAACGCCGAGGCCGCCCAAGCGCACAGGTAAGGACGCCTGTTGCCACACTCGGTCGTTCAGAGCCACATTCAAAATTTTACTTAGGGTATTCTGTATAATTTTGTCAATTTGAATGAGTGGAGTCGGATTTTTCCAAAAAGGTGAAGACCGTAACGCGTGTGTAAAGGAGATGTTTCATTTTTGTATGGAACTCTGGCTACTACATGTACCATATTAAAAATCCTAGGAAATTAACCCATAAACATAATTAAACCAAAAATGTCCACTTTAAAATAGTTTTGAAGATGTAGAAAATAAAATATAAAAATATTTGACGTCTATCTCAACAATCATGGCGGAATATTGTAATAATTGCAAATGACGTTTTAAGAAAACATTGACATAAAATAATTGTCAAGTGTTAACATCAAAATGTCAAAACGAATATTTCGTTCCGAAATGCACAGGACCTGTAAGATCAGTGCAGTTTTGTAACAATTTTTTACCTTAACCCTAGAATACTAATCATCGCCTGAAAGGCCGCGTTCGGTTGATTTTTTAAGAATATTTTTAAATTACGTCTATGTATTGCGGGGTGCGTTTGCGCCAATACAGTGCACCCCGTGACGCAGTGGAGAGTGGTCACGGGTTCAGCGGGGAATATGCAGGTATTGAGTTATTGATCTCACGGTCGCCTGGGAGGCGATCATTAGTATTAAAGGTAAGTTTTTTACCAATCCCGTTTCTTAGTTTTTTGCAATTATTTATTTATTTATTTGTTTGATAAAGCTGAGAATTGGTTATTTTGTTTCATAGATGAATCTCGATGAGAACCAGATAAAAAAATATTTGAAAAACGAAGAATCGGACAGTGAAACTGAAGATTACGTTGAGGATTACGATTCAGACGACAGTGTGGCTGATCCTTCGTGCCAGCTTGAAGATGATCTTTCATATATTAATCGGAACAATCTGGATTTACCTCCTCAAACATCTCAAATACAAGCAAGCACAAGCGCGGAGTTAGAAATCGCTCTACAAACCCAATCTCGATCCAAACTGTAATTTTGATAGAAAAATATAGTCTGATTTTAATTTACTGTCAAGCCAAATATTTATAATTAAAATGGTAATTTTACTTTTATGTGATGTAACATTTTAAAAATACTTAATTAAGATACTAAATTAGAGGCTATATGTGACATTTTATTTTTTATTATTATTATTCTAAAGACTGTTCAAACAAGGGTTACGTTAGACATAAGGTTGATTTTAAGACTGAAATTATAATTTTAAAGAAAATGTGCCATTGCATTTAAAGAAACAAGGTCTTTCTTCATTATGTTGTAAAATATAAAACAATTTTTAATAAAGAAGTATTTCTAAAATCTTGTATCATACATGAAGTAGCCTCCCGAGCGATCATTAGTATTAAGTGATAAAATCAAATCGTCATAACGATTATTCTAAAGTATTTTTATTGTAGTCGCAGTATGCTGCAATTGAGGTATACATAACTATTTTATTTTACATCTTTGTGTTATTTACCTTCTGTCATTTCATCTCCTACAACTTCTGAACGCATTAGGTACCATGCTACAACCCAATTAACCGCCATTGAATATGGCAAGAACAGACCAATATTTTTATTTTCTATGATTTCAAATATGAGTAAATTCTTGAAATAATATTTTTCCCTGATTTCTGATATTTTTCCTTATTTTTTAAGGTATGGTACATTTTGTAGCAAAAAATGAAACATCTCCTTTAGGACAATATCGAATAATAATAAAAGCCGAATGTATATTAATTTTGAGTAGCCTGTCTGAAATATCATTAAAATTTTGTTTTTTTTCCTGTATAAAAGAATCAAAACCGTCTTCTAAAATTGGGGACCCCAGGAGGCGAAGAAAACTTTTTTCAACTTGGGTGATATTGGGTGCCAGATATTGGAATTTTGAAAGAATAGAGGATTAATCCAAATTGTCATTAATAAAAATTTCGCATTTGCTTGTATTCAACTCTAAGCCTATGGATAAAAATTTCGATTAAAGGAATGCCAGATCTTGATAGACAGTGTCTACGTCACCTCCCAGGGTTCCATCATCTAGGTACCAGATGTTTAATTTGGAATTTAGTTGGTTTATAACTGGATGGATGGCCAAACTAAAAATAAGTGGTCCAAGAGAGTCACCTTGTAATGTACAACCTAGTTGTCTGTAATATTATTTATTTGTAGTAGAAGTAATTCAAATACCTACTTACTAGCATAATTGAGCATTAAGAAGGAAATGCCTTTTTAAAAAGTATAAAAGTTCACTAAAGTATAAAATCTAAAATACACCTGTTTGAAACAAAGGTTGTGAATGTGTGTTTACAAAAAATCTATGTTCTGGTGACGCGGAGCTTAGATACCGCTGCACGTAAAACATGTATTAACTCTTCAGAGTTCTTGCTAAACAAATAATACTATGATGTTAAATCTTCAATAATAATTCTATCCAACAAACCACATTAAAATTAAATATATTCATCCAACTCACCAGACGCCATCTTATAATCGATTCACGGAAGCAAACTACCACAGCTATATCTGTTAAAATTGGCCGATGACCGTCTATTATTGAACTGGAACCTCTCTCTACGATACTGGACTGTTAAACTGTAGTCCAAGGGGATATTGACATAATTACTAACGTAGGCAGCGCCTGATCGATTGACTGTTGAGAGGCCTTCCCTAGAGGATTTTACAGAGGGACGGTCAATTGCGTTTAGCGTTCGCGTGTGTTAAAAGGTTCGCCTCAGTGAGAATTCGTGATGGAATTTGATTTTGCTGGAGTAAAATTGATCATATAACCTTTGTAGATACGAGTAAGTAAGATAAATCTATCAAAAATATCATATTTAGGCTTATGAAGCGTTGGATTGGAATGTCTAATCTATCAAGGCGCAGCAAAATCTAATAGTTCAGAAAGCCAGAAGAATGATTATTATAGCCAGAAGGATGATTATTATAGCCAGAAATAACGGGTAGCGGCAAAGAGAGTCTTTGTAAAGTTAAAATTTGAGGGGAAAGAAATGTTGCCCACAGAATATTCTTTCTTCTTTACGAATGCCCATTATAATTTTTTGGACAGGTAGTTGCCTGTCAGCTCTTTATGTAACATTAATAGCAACTGGTGTCATTTTTATTGAATATCTATTGCTGCGGCTTAAAATAAGTAATTTTCATTTCGTGATGGTAAATATGCTGTTTCAAAACTCAATGATAAAATCACAAAAACGAATCACATTGCATTCTGCATTTACCCACAACTTCAACCACTAAAGTACCGTCAGCAAAAAAATAACACGTGTTCGTAGTCAAAATTTAAACGCAAGCATCATTTAAGCCAACATATTCTGTGCGACGCCGACGTTAAAAACATTTAGCCAAACGAACCTCAAGCGTTATTTATTCACCAGTAATTTTTTGTTGTCTGTACACTAACAACTAACTTTTGTCAGTGGACTTTGTGTGGTCAGCTGTTATACATTTTAGTATAAAACGTGTGCTTCGTTATTACACTTTGAATTTAATGGAGTCCGCTTCAGATCCAGGATGTATTCAAGAATTTATGTTTGCGAGGCTCACAATGCTCACATTCTCGTCTGATCTGAAAATAATGTACATTTAAAAAGCGGTCAACTCGCCATTTAGTACTGCGTCGAGTTTTGTAAGTTCAATCCTCATTATGAGACAGCAATTTTACAATTTATCGTTTCACGAATATGCTTTGTGTCCTGCATCCGTGGTCCAGTGGATAGAGTATGCGCCTGCTGATCGGAGGCCCCGGGTTCGATTCCCGTATCGGGCAAAAGTGATACTGGAATCTCAGTAGCAGCACGGAGTCTGGTGATGTGCCCGGCAGCGGCAATAGGCTCGCCACCTATTACTATTACACCTCTGTAGATTTTGAGGTAAATGAATCTCTGGCTCCAAGCAAAAACCCTGGATGCAACCGAGAAATTGCTAGGACAATTATGGTGATCGTTTTTTCAGAATTGACTACTCTTCATAATACGAAAATACAATAAGTAATAAGTCAAAGTCAAGTCAAAAGTCAAAATCATTTATTCAACTAGGCCACAAAGTGACGCTTATGAACGTCAAAATTTAAGTTAATTACTCAATGATTCTGCATTTACATTTACTGCCACGTTCGCAATGCAATAGGTAGAACCACGAGAAAGTACGGGCAATAAAAGTACATATAGCCTACAGTACTACTTTATTACAATATAAAATACAGATGCTATAAAATATGAATGATGTTATAGGAATTTAAACTTTCGTGGTCATTAAAACTTATTTTAAATTGTTACCTATATCCCGAAAAACAATTTAAAAAAAAAAATGAATGATGTTAATATGAAAAGTCATCTGAATACAAAAATATACGGAATGAATATCGCATCTTTAAAATGAACACATCCTTTCAGACTTGAAAGTCTGAAACTCTAAATATTTTGTCCCTCAAAATAACGATGTTACGGTTCTAAGACCTTTTAAATATATTAAGATAGATCTGATATCTTTAGATTAACAGATTACCATCCACTATACTCTCAGATGCTACGAGAGGACAAAATAATAAATCTATCCACGACCACCAATGTAATTAAAACGAAACGTCGGCGACAAGATAGTTATTTATAACTACTTAAGTCAATTTTACTAAACTTATATGATATCCAACACAGAAACTATCATAACAATGTTATTATTGCTCTTCAAAGCACAACTATTGTACCAACAGAACTACGTTCGTTGTTACTAAGACGGCGTCCAGGATATTAACGAAATGCATTTTGGTAGATGCCAGGGACATTAGCATATTAGCCAGCTGTCGACAAGATACCGACAATTCGATAAGCCACCGATATTGCACCGATAATGGGCCGAGTATAGTCATTAATACGTAGGACCTAGCTAGCATCGAATTTGCCAGGTGTCTTAGAAGCCATTAACATGTACTTGAACTACATTTGGGCGCTTATGTGTATGAAAATGAATAGTTCAATTTATATGGACCACATTTTTCGGTAATTATTGACTTCGTGTGTGATATCATATGGCAAACACAACGTTTTGTCGACGGGAAAAATCTGTTGGTGCGCTACACAACCACTAAAGTCAACGCAAACTCGAACACATTTTAGGTCCCACCACAACGCAACCGCAAGAATTCCCAACAAAACTATCACGATCACGATCTTTACTGCATTTGGTCCCGATGATGCGGCGTAGTTGTGGACTTGTGGTAAGCGCAAATCAAGTCTTTGTTTGACTAATACTATCGTGCGGCCGATTTCGACACCAGAATTGGCCACACACTCACACGAAAAGGAAGGAAGTGGAATGCTTTCCAGTAAACTACGGCAACCTTAACAAAAGGCATCTAATATCTTTCATTTTTGTATGGTATTGATTCTTTCCCAGATTCAAAACGTTTATCTTTTGATAACTAAGAACCTTGTGTGTCACGAGTGCGTTTGCTGCTGTAAGTATTTTATGCCTTAATTTTATACACAACACTGCATGAGTTCGCGGTTACATCCGCGTTATTTATGACTACTGACCCGCATTTGTGGCTCATACCGTGATTGTTATATAACCTATAGCCATTTCACACAATTTTTTGTTGAAAAAATTATCAGTAGTTTCTGAGTTTTTTTTATGTGGCAGCAAATGAGCAGACGGATCGCCTGATGGTAAGCGATAACTACCGCCTATGGACACAAGCAACACCAGAGGAGTCACAAGATAAGTCTTACAAAATAATTTTATTTAGAGAGACTGAGTCTCTCTGCGACCACGATCGAAACGTTAGAAAAAGATAGGTATTTATACCTTAAATAAGTTAATTTTACGTGATTAAGACCTGCTAAATAATTTTGGATGATGTATGTAAATCGCGAACGTTTAAAATCGATTAGACCCCAGTGCATTGCCGCTCTTTTAAAATTAGGAAAAAGAATAGGAGGAGGAGTAGAATAAAGGAGAAAGAATTGGGGACAGGCGTTCGGCACTCTCAATCACCGCACGAAACGCACCAGTATAGATAGTGTTAGTTTACGTGGATATTCTGTGAAATGGTTATACTCATAAATTCTTACTAGTATATTTCAATAGGGATCCCTTCTTTTTGCATAATGTTCTTTGTCCTAATATACTTCGGCATAACGATTTTGGCACAATTTGTTTTGGCATAATAATACATTGGCATAATTTTTTTAGGCATACATTTTATGTTGGCATAATAATCTTAAAGACTAATTTGTTTTGTCATAAATTTGATTCGCATAACGTTAGTAGGCCTAATGACTATTAGCATAACGTTAGTAGGCCTAATGACTATTAGCATAATATTTATATATTTACCTTGTAAAAAATTTACATGCTGTGCAAGAAAAGTTAGTGACAGAACCGAATTGCTGCAAAACCAACTCCACGTAGTCTTGTTTGTCCTACCCCTATAATGCAAGCAAGCATGCAGCATGCAAGCAAGCATGCGGCATGCAGCATTCAAGCGAGGATGCAACATGCAGCAGGTAGGGCTTCTGTCACGGCTCCGGCGCTGCGGGCCTCCGGCGGCCCCACGCGTGCTAATCGTCGCAGACGGCTTTCGCTCACCACCGCAGCTTCGGCTTGCTGGCCGGCTTTAGAGTGTTATTTAAAATCGCGTAGGAGCGAAGGGGCGAGGCGGCCCGCGGGCTGAGGAGCAGGCGGCTGCGAGCGAGCGCCAGCAAGCCGAAGCTGCGGTGGTGAGCGAAAGCCGTCTGCGACGATTAGCACGCGTGGGGTCGCCGGAGGCCCGCAGCGCCGGAGCCGTGACAGAAGCCCTGCCTGCTGCATGTTGCATCCTCGCTTGAATGCTGCATGCTGCATGCTTGCTTGCATGCTTGCTTGCATGCTGTATGCTTGCTTGCTTGCTTCATGCTTCCTACAGCGAAAAATATGCTAAAGACACATTGCCAAAGTTATTATATAGAATTTGTATTGTATTGTTATTATTATGCGTAAATAAATTTATGCTTTAGGATATTATGCTTAAAAAAGTTATGCTTTAGAACTTTATGCTTAATAAATGTATGCTTTAGAATATTATGCTTAATCATTATTATGGTTAGAGAAATTATGCTTAAAAAATTATGCATAAGTTGTTATGCGTAATTATATTAAGCGAAAATATAATTATGGCAAACAAAATTATGCTAAGTTATATTAGGTCTTAAAATTTTATGCAAATGGATAGGGAACCATTTCAATACTACCCCGGTCGAGCCGGCCCATCCATGCTGAAATCAGCAAAGCTCTAATACCTCTCACAGATTACGCTTACAACCAAAAACCCATTGAGCTTTATAATAGTATTAGGATAGAAAAGTGATATTGGATTTTTCTGTTAAGAATTATTCAACAGAAGTTCAGAGTCAGGGACTTGGCGGCGTTACACCCGCGTGCCTCGTAAAGTACATTAAGCCGTTGGTCCTGGACCCAATGTGGCAAACTGTGTCGCTTGTGGTGTCCCGTCGGACTATGAGAGTGAGGAAATGTAGATTGTGTGTGCACTTTAAAATGTCCCACACAGCCGCCGTGGCCAGAATACGGTCTAGAGGACATCATTATTATCAGTTATAAAAATTAAATGTATTTTACCTTCGCCAGCGCCAGTGACGGTATGTATAAGCAGCACCACGAAGCAGAGACATCGTTGGCTCTCCACGGACATCGCAGTCGCGGTCACCGCTCCTGAAACAATACAAATTCTTGGTTACAATTGTGAAAACAAAGATACACACATACACACACACATAACACAAAAATATTTATTACTTGTAAGCCTAGCCTTGCTTCCTAGCGCGCAGCAATGCGATGCATTTTGACGAAGTGACGAAGAATAGAAAAAAATTAAAACCTTAATTTAAATTATATCGACAGGTATTATCATGTGGAAGAATTGATGTGCTCAAATTAGAGGAAGGATCTTCAGACCAGGCTAGGTGATCGTAGCTTGTAATAGTCACCAGTGCGGTCCAGCGGGAGTTGCTGAGTAATTGTGTGCAAGAACTTCAATAGCGCGTTCGGAATTTAGTTCCTTCGATGCCCGTTAGATGTCACCAGTGGTGATTGTCTTCGACATTATACGATAGATGGCCACAGTTGTTATCAAGAAGAGCCAGACAGTAATTTTGCGATGTCATGCACTAAACTGTCATAAACGACGAAGACCGAGTACTACAACACTTGGTTTTCTTCGTACATGATAGTTGCTGCTAATGTTAAAACAGCTTTATAACAAGAACAGTATTGTACAAAGTAAATTTAAATTGTTATAATTTTACCGTTGCGGAGGAATTTTTTGACGCTTCATAGTTTTATTGCCTATTTTGTTTTTCTTTAGTTTAGGAAAGTTAAGATTTTTAAGTAGTTTAATTTTTTGTAATACATGTTATAAGAATGTATATAATTACGCAGGTAGATGAGTAGTTTAATTTTTAGGTTGAGTTTCCTATTTAAAAATGTAAATAACATACCAAATAAAGATCAAAGTTATGAAAAACAAAATACAATTAAAGAAAAGCTTTATGAAATTTTACCGTTTAATTTTTATACGAGCACTTTTATACCTATTCGTATTTTTAGATACAATACAAACAAATATTTCATTAATATGACGCAGTACGAAGCAAATAATAACATTCAAAATTCGTTAGAAATCTGAATCAATCAAATCATGATAAAATGATTCCATGAAAATAGATGAAACATTGGATATATATCTGAATTTATCTAAAAAAGTCGAATGTTACGATAAAATATATTTCCAGGAAAGTTTATCAAATATTGGAGTAGATTCATATTTCAATAAATTTTTACTTAACACATTTTGAAATTTTGTACTCATATAATGACAGTTATGATGATTTATGAACTTATGATGTATGAACAGTTTGATCATCATCATCCTAGTATTTTACCGGTTGCGTCCATGATTTTCGCCTTGGAGCCCAAGGTTCACTTTTAGTTTAACAAAATTGATTGCGATATTCCACAGCTCAGACTGACGTTGGGTCAGTATAATTAAGGATACTGACTGTCAAAGATCTTCAAGGCTGCCAGGAGCGACATAGCATACTCTCCAAGGCACGAAGTAGATAATTTACAATTTAAATTACTAGAACAAACACACAATCTATTAAAGAATAAAATCTCTAGTAAGTTTTCACCCAATACTCGTTTATCGCCAGTTTCATAAAAATCCATGACCCTGAAAATCCGCACACCATTTCAAATTTCACTTTCACATACTGAAATCGAGCAAAAAATAAAGCCTTTTCAGGCAGTGAAATGAAAAGATAGCCACCCGTTTAAAAGGGAACAATCGTTTTATTAAATAATTAATCTTTTACGCCTTGCCGCTGCATTTGTACGTGTCAGACATGAAAGCGCTTTTAAAAGCATGGATTGAAAAGATAATATGTTCTTTGAAGGGGAGCTTTATTCAGAATAGGCTCGTCACGTCTTGTTTATTGGCTGCTTTGGTTGGTACTTGGCTTCTTAATAGTAAACATTCAATTTGTTTTTAGTAAGTCTTTGTCCGGAGTGTTTATGCCTTTTTTACCTATTATTTGTTTATAACTAGAGGATGCCCGCAGCTTTGTCCGCACATTGTTTATTTACCCGTTTCTACCCGATTCCGTGGAAATTTCGAGAAATCTCTTCTTAGTGCACCCCTACGGTCCCCTAGGAACATACATGCCAAATGTCAGCTAATAGTTTTGGCTGCAGCTTGTTTGTCAGTCAGTCAGTAACGCAAGAATTTTATAGTTACAGATTTAATTGATAAGAAAATATACTTGGGAGAGTAAAACTGATAAATAAATAATTTAATTTTTAAATTAGACAAAGTCCGATCAGACATCTGATCCCGAATTCAGACATTCAATGCCTGATCGGTTAAGCCTGCCTAGCTGGCTATTGCTTGTCTGCTACCTACATGAACATCCTGTCTGATACTTCATAAATCCGCTTATTTGTAAAAAAGCAACTAAATAGCTTTGTTATAAACAAGGTTATTCAGTTTTACTCATGACAGGTGTGTTATTTCATTATTTAATTATTATTGGCGTAACCTAATCTTTAAATATCGTTATGGAAATAAACATTTTTTAAATTTGAGAATGCTAAAAAATGGTGGAGACTAAAAGCTATTTTTAAAAGCGATATTAATTATAAGTAAAATAAAGTTTTTACAATGAACCAAATTACTCTAACAATGGATTCTTGACTTCGATTTAATTTACCCCGTTTAAAAATATGCAAAATAGTCCTATATTTTGATACCTCCACTAAAATTTCAACAAGAATAATTTAAGAAACAAATAAACTAATCTTAAAGATATAAAAGTGATTTCGAATAAAAAATAACTCGCATTAATTTAAATGGATATCTTTATTTGAAAAGTTTTTAATAAACATTGAAATAAAGTGTTTCACAAAATATTTTACTGTCAATTATAATTTTACATTACTTTGCTCGGCAATAAAAAGTATAACGGTATTTCATGAAATAAAGTAGCACTTTAAAATTTTGTTTTAGTTCGCCGTTTTGTTTTATTATAGCCTTTTTTTGTTTTTCATTCATCGGCCTTTTCTAGTCCACTGCTGGACATAAACGTCTCATAATTTGCGTCAAAGTACCATTGTGAGGCAAAAGAAGGATTTGGTCTACTATACGGCTGGCCTGTCGTGTTGCTGTAGATTTAAATGTCTGGTAGCGGCTAAAACCCTTGCGCTTCACAAGGACGGCGCTAAGATGATATCAGTCGCGACCACGACCGTTGTAAGATGGATTAATTTAAATTTATTTATTTATTTATTTATTATTTATTTATTTTAATTAAATTAACAAAATGACTTTCTAAACCGTTACAGTGCATACTTAAAAGATACGTAAACAATATTAATATCTTAACAAAATTTATAAACACATCTAAAACATAAACACTAACGGTAAACAATATTTATGACTAAACAGAATAATAATATCTAATACATAGGATCTAAATACTAAAAAATATTCTGGCCTTCTTCACAAATGTACTCAAATTATCAAAAAATACATCAGCGTCGTGAACTTGACTCATGAAGTCATTATATAAATTTATGGCTCTAACAGTTGGGGTACTGCTTACATAGCTGCAGCTCCATTCGGTAGGACACGAAAATAGGTGATGTCTTCGCCTTCCTACGCCACGTGTGTAATTTTGAGGAACATAGAGTTGCATGCATTCTAGCACTGCAGGATTATCTACCTTACCGCGCAATAACAGATAGTAATGTAGTATAAGCATTACCCTGCGTCTCAACAGCAGCGTGTCAAATCCCACCATTCCAGACACAAACAGGGATGGGTACATGTATGGATAATACCCAAACGTTCTTTTATAGAGGTACCGCGCACACTTCTTTTGGATTTTTTCTATCATAAGTGCATGCTTTTTATCATGTGGGTCCCATATTATAGCATTGTATTCTAGTTTGCTACGTACATAAGCGTTATATAATAAGACTATTACATTCGTACTGTGAAATTGTGACGATGTCCTAAGTATACCCTAGAGCTCTACATGCACTTTTACATGTAGTTGAAATGTGTTCACGAAAATCAAGTTCAGAGTCGAAAATCAATCCCAGGTCTCGGATGGTATTTACTCGCTCTAGTTGAGAATTTCCTAAACAGTACTGTTCTATGATAGGATTTCGAGACCTAGTGAATGATATGACCTTACACTTGTCCACATTAAGATCTAACCTATTTTCTTTACTCCAGAGATTGACTGCGTTTATGTCGCGTTGTAAGTTTTCACAGTCAGCTGCACTATTTATGGGAAGACATATCTTTAGGTCATCCGCGAACATAAGGCACTTAGCTGTATTCAGCACCTTTGGGAGGTCATTTATCATTAAAATAAATTGAGTAGGTCCTAAAGTACTGCCTTGGCTTACTCCCGATCTGGTGTAGTACTGATTTGATCGGTATCCCATAAGCTGTACATACTGTCTCCTGTCTCTTAGATAACTGGCCATGAGTTTCAGTAGTCTTGGACTAAAGCCTAAAGATGAGAACTTCGCTAATAATACGTCATTATCCACAACATCAAGTCCTTCCGATAATCTGGATAAATGGATATCTTTATTTGAAAAGTTTTTAATAAACATTGAAATAAAGTGTTTCACAAAATATTTTACTGTCAATTATAATTTTACATTACTTTGCTCGGCAATAAAAAGTATAACGGTATTTCATGAAATAAAGTAGCACTTTAAAATTTTGTTTTGGTTCGCCGTTTTGTTTTATTATAGCCTTTTTTTGTTTTTCATTCATCGGCCTTTTCTAGTCCACTGCTGGAGGTAAACGTCTCATAATTTGCGTCACAGCACCATTGTGAGGCAAAAGAAGGATTTGGTCTACTATACGGCTGGCCTGTCGTGTTGCTGTAGATTTACATGTCTGGTAGCGGCTAAAACCCTTGCGCTTCACAAGGACGGCGCTAAGATGATATCAGTCGCGACCACGACCGTTGTAAGACGGCCGAAACGTCGGTAAAAAGAGGTATTTATATTTTAAATTAACCTAATATCGCGAGTAAGGCCCTTTTCAATAAAATTGTATGATGTATACAAATCGCGAAAGTTTAAAGTCGATTCTGGCGCCGAATATCGCGATTTTATATCCTAGTCCAAGTTTCCTACTCTCCGGGTGGGAATCGAACCTACAACCTAAAGTTAAGCAGTCAGGGTCATGAACAACACTAACAAACCACTGCGAATAAAAGGTACCTACCTAATTACTGTTCATATTCTTCAACAATATCAACAATAATAATAAGCCTTTATTGCTGCAACTAAACAAAAAAATATAATTAGACTAACTTATAAACTAACACATCTGTTTTCCGGTTTAGTGATCAGCGTGTCTTGTGACACATAGGCCTCTTCCAGCTGCTTCCACTCTTTTTGTCTCTAGCTTTTCTTGACCAGGTAGCGTCTCCGACTTTCTTTATGTCATCCATCCATCTTTTTACCTGCCTGTCTCTTTTCTTTTACCATCGCGAGGTTGCCACTCCGTTATGATCTTAGTCCATTTGGTTCTGCTGTCTCTTGTCATATGTCCTGTCCATTTTCATTTCAGCTGTCTTACTTTCTTTATAATATCTTCCACATTGGTTGTGGATCTTATTTTTTCTGATCTTATGCAGTCTTTTTTCGTAACGCCTATCATGCTCCTTTCCATACCTTTCTGGCACGTTCTCAGTTTTTGGAGATGTATTTGGTTCAGTGCTCAAGTTTGGCATCCATATGTCAGGCATGGCAAGACACACGAGTTGAACACTTTTTTCTGCGCTACCATGGGAAACTGTTTGCTTTTGAAAATCTCTTTAAGTGACCAAAATCTATTCCATGCATTAGCTACTCTTCTTTCGATTTCTATTTTCGTTTGGTCTCTGAATGCAATCAGTTGACCTAGGTATGTATATGTGCTCACGTATTTAATATTTGCATCATCTAGTGTTATAGCTATTTCTTCCTTGTTCGTCATTACCTTTGTTTTAGATTTATTCATGGTCAGACCCACTATTCTGCTTGCCTCTGCCAACTGATTCAGCATATGTTGGAGCGTAGTTGCGTTGTCCGCGAATAAGACTAGGTCATCCGTAAATCTCAAGTGGTTGAGTTTTTTGCCGTCTATATTTATGCCAATTTTTTCCTACTCTAGATAGGGATCTGCAATCTTGGAAAGTATATTCAGGGGAATATATTTTTCAAGATCGCAGAGAAAAGTTTTGGGGATAGTGGGTCTCCTTAAATTGTCAGGTATAGTTATTGCAATTTTTTATATTTCATTTGTTATCTGATCTGGGTCAGGTGCTTTATCATTTTTTTTGACTCTGTATCGCTTTTTCTATTTCTGACTGTAGGATATCTGGTATATCTTCTATCTCGTTGTCTTCAGGATTTATAGTTGCCTTCTTGGTATTGGGTTCTGCTGCATAGAGTTTCTTGTAGAAATCAGTTGCTGTTTGGATTATGTTTCTTCTTTTTGTCTCTTGCTTTCCAATGTAATTTTTAATGTTTAGTATCCATTTTTTTGACTCTACTAGTTCTTTTAAGGCTTTTTTGACTCCTCCCGTCTTTGTTATATGGTTGTTGATTATATTTAATCTTCTTTTCGTTCTGTCTTTTGGTTGTTTCAACGAAGACCGAGTACAACTATTATTACAAAAAATTCAATAGAGGCAAAAGACAAGATAGGACAATAGGAAATAAACAAAATATTTGGACTATCACACAATAAATTGACGAAACCTAATATCAACAATACTCATATCCAAACTCATTCAAAGAAAACTCCGGTAATTTTACTCGAATTGAAAACCTTTCCATCGCTCCCACAAATCAATTTTTCTACCAACTTATATTGAGGACCAAAAGGTTAAAGTTTTGGTCAAATTTTTTTCCGTTCGACAACCTTAGCTGCCAATGAATTACGCGTTGATACAGAATGCAAATTAACATTTTAAAATAAAATGAAGTGCAATAAAATCAGTGGTATCGCTTTAACTTAAATGTGATATTTCCGCGAGTGAAATAATAATTATTTTTGTGAAAATATAATAAAAATAATTTATAGACTCACGCCCGTATTCCCGAAGGGGTAGGCAGATGTGTAATAGTACACCCACATTTTGCCATGATTTTTTAGGTCCCAAGTAATAGCAAGCCACCAGACTAAGTGCTGCTACTGAGAATTCGGAAGAACCCAGTAACACTTTTGCTCGACCCGGGAATCGAACCCGGGACCTCTGATCAACAGTCGCACACGCTATCCACTGGACCACGGAGGCAGTCCTGTTAATAATAATAAGTTCTGTATATAGGTAACGTATCTTGCTACTGGGCACGGGCCTCTTTTTATGGTGTGACCAGTAGCATAAAAAAATGCGCTTCTCAAAGAGCTGTCGCAAGTTGACTGCACGGTTGGCGTAGTGGTATAAGCATCCGCCTCGCCGCTTGACACTGCGCTAAGTGTTGTGGGTTCGATTCCCACATGAGAAAATACTTTTTGTTATCCATAAATTGTTGTTTCAAGTCTAGGTGTTAATTTCGTCCGTTGGTTGGATGTTTGTAAAGTCCCCCGAGACACAGGATTTATTCCTAGTGGGGGACTTGTCTTAAAAAAAGGTGAGTGCGTATCTTCCGTGATTCGGACCAAAATGTCTAATGCACCCATGGCTGCATCAGACATTTGCATTATTAGGTACTTAATGTAAGTGGATGCTTCTGTTTCACCATGTCAATTTTCAGGAGGCTAATTAAATGAACATCAAAATTTTACTACATTATGCTTGAGTATTAAGTAGAGTAAATATATACAAATGCCATAGAAGGTGTAACAGTTGCAGAACCTTACAAAATTTAAATTTTTATGTATTATGCAAAACCTGGCGATGAAAAAGAGTGACCTTGAGTTTTATTGCCCATTCTTTCTCATGGTTCTACGCCCTTGCTTTGCGAACGTGGCAGTAAATGTAAATGTAGAAGCTTTAAGTAATTATTTTTTTAAATTGACTTTCTTAAGTGTCACTTTGTGATTTAAATGAATAAAGGATTTTGACTTTGACTTTGACTTTGCCAGCATCATCATATTCCTAGCGTTATCCCAGTTTCAACCTGGGGTCCGCTTTCTAGTCTAACAGGGTTTGGCTGAATATTAGCTTTGCCACTGACCTGACGTCCGCAACCCGAAGGGATAGCGATATTCCATGGTTTAGACTGGTGTCAGTTTTATTTAGTGGTACTGATGCCCTATAACGATTGTCAAAGATCTTCATGACAACCGGGACCCCCGGCTTAACCTGCATAACTCTGAGAAGTCAGTGGTGCACGCCGTGGATTTATACCGATACCCTCTGCATGACAGTCTGTTGGTATATCCAGTAGGCTATCGCTGCCTTTGCCAGTATGCTGAAGTATTACACGGTTTAACCCTTTAAATAGTCAAGGTGTTACCAAACAGAGCGCGTGAGGCTGTCATTGAAGTCAAAGTGTTTGCATGCTACAGCCGTCAAATCAAATACTTTTTTATCCTTCAAATTACTTACCGATAACGTAAAGGTATAATCAAAGTTATCGTTATTAAAAAAACACATTATCCTTACATTTTTAAAAAGCACTTTTATCAGACTGCCAATGATAGTCTACTGCTGATTTTAGGCCTCGATTTTCGGCTCTTCTTGTCCAGCCGCTGCCAGCCACTTTGGCATCAAAACATTGTCTTGCAGTCATTTATTCCATTTTCTTCTGACGACTTTTCTATTTTACCTTCAGCCCTAAATATTCTATTACTTACACATCACCTTCGACTTCGTCTACGACTCCGTTCACGTGAATTATACACTTAAACTTTCCAGATTTTTTTAATTTTATTTAATATTCATACATAAATCTGTTCGGTAGTTTTAGTGGTTATCACATTCATACGGACAGAGCAGACGATAAATTCATTATTGATAATATGTGTAGATAAAGTTGAAATGTCTTATAATATTTGCGTCGATATTTTGGCATGAGTTGCACCAGTTCTGGTCCAACAAGATAAAACTGCGGATAAAACTTGTTGGTATTCAATTGTTAATTTTATTATCGGGAGAAAATTTCATTTCTCAGAGCTCTCACTAACGATTCGTAAGTCTGTCGTCCCGCACTTGGCCAGCGTGATGTGCTGTGGCCTAATCCTTTTCATAGTGAGAAGATGTTAAGTGTCCAGTAGTGGGACAGTTTAGTTAATAATAATATTTTTTTTTTAATAAAATAATATTCTACCACATTCATACAACACCATCTAGTCCCAAAGTAAGCATAGCTTGTACTATGGGTACGACGGATTTCGTCGATTGATACGTCGGTTAATGGATAAACATACATATAATAATACTTTCTTTTTGTAAATACATACATATTATACATAGAACACGCAGACCAAGAAAACCATCTATGTTCATGCACACAAACGTTTGACTTGAGCGGGAATCGAAACCGCGACCTTCGACGTAGCAGTCGCTGACACTCCCGGTGCGCCAACCGGCCGTTTAATTAAACTATCCCATTGCATGGCACGTGTCCTCTCCTAACAATGGCCATATAAGATGGGTAAAGCCATTATCCATAGTCCAATACATAAAGAGAGCAAAAAAACATTGCACTAACTTGTATTAAGAACTTCTTTTAATTATAATGACTTTTAATTCGAGCTACAACGATGTACTAACTAAACATGCCATTTATTTTAGTTAAATAGTACTTATGTCACGATTTTAGAAAACATTAATACAAGAAAGCTTTTACATTATTCTAGCTTTTATTAAAATTCTGCTTATAACTAAGTTTTAATAGCTATAACTACGAATCTGATTAAGGTATTAAAATATAAGTTTAAAAAAAGCAATACTAACGTCTGCGAAATTAAATTAATTACAATATTTATGTGTTATCCAATGTCATAATAATTATAAATTTTGATAATTATGTAATTTTTATTATTTGAGATTATTGAATAATGTATTGTATGATTGTTCCAATAAAAAAGTAGTTTTCTGGTTAAAAATAAATTTATCATTGTTCCAGCGCTATCCCGATTACCGCAAGCAAGTCTTTGCAGCCCAGGCAGTAGCAGCAGCAGGGTAGGCAGAGGTGTAATATTACACCCACATTTCGCAATGAATTTTTAGGTCCCACGTAATAGGGGGTGAGCCTATTGCCGTACCGGGTACATTACCAGACTGCGTGCTGCTACTGAGAATTTCCTAACGGAAAAACTCAATACACATCTTTGCCCGACCCGGGGATCGAACCCGAGACCACCCAATCCCATGCGCACATTTATGCCGCGAGACCAACGAGGCAGTCAATACAGTACAATTATTAATTAATGGTTAATGTCAAAATTATTTGTATTATGTCATAAATCAAAAATATGTATACATATAAGAATATTAATCATTAGTTGCTACATGCTACATATTAAACAAAACAATTTGCTATTTAAACATAAATAAATCATAGGAAATAGTAATTATCATTTAAATAGTCATTAATGTTATAGTAAACTTTGCCTAAAAGAAACCGTGTGAGTTTGCTTTTAAATTTGTGGATGAAATCTATTGCCAACAGGCATTTTGGCAGGTAATTATACACTCGTGGCGCCATACAGAAAACACTCCTGTCCATCAACGCACTTTTATGTTGAGGACAACGTACTTTGAGGTTGAGAAGCTTACTTTTAAAATTACTAAACATGTTTGAATTAGTTTTACGCACATAACTTCGAAAAGTCAGTGGTCCGCGCCGCGGATTTGAACCGGATATCCTCTACGTGACAGTCTGTTGGTATTCCCACTTTGGTATCTGTTATGATGTAGTATCACCTTAATATTCGCAGTCTTGAACCCATTATGACGCAATAACACATGAAACAAGGAAACTAATGGCATTACTAATTAAAGTGAACTTAATTGACAAGTGATGTCTATTATGAAGCTCGGCGGAAGCTGCCGGCTAAACGTAATGTAGAAGGATAGTGTTGTAACATTGTCGATATTATCAGTATTGATATCGATACTTATTTATATCAGTTTTTTTAAACAACATTGTAAATTCACTAAAGGGGAATTCGGCTGTTCAATGGGAGGAGGTTCTTCCCCCCAAAACTGAAAAACTGCAAAACAACCGAATTCAGAAAAATTTGGTTACTTTTTTATTTTTTATTGTACTAGTTTCATATTGTCTTTCGAGATAATATGTGCCACGGACTTTTGGTTCGAGTATAACTTCGTGAACTATCAGTGTCATGGCACTTGTAACAGTGTTGGAATATCGGATACCCGATACAAACAACCGCAACAAAATGTTAAATACCGATAATTTTGGACATCAATACCGGTATCAAAACTGTATGTTTTAAAATACCGCAATTGCATAATTAATAACCATAAAGAACACGAGATAGGCGTCAAAAATCTATTTATTCATACCAAAATTGTCATCCCGAGTGGCAAAAACCCAATAAATGAAGTACTCCTGGTATTTCAAAAGGATATCAGTATCGGTAAAAACCGATACCAGTTAATCGGATACCAATATTTATGTACCCATACTGACCATAAAATGTTTGAAGCTGAAGCTTAATATATTTGCGCTTGTAGTCTGGTTATTCTTATGTCTGTCTTCGACATGCGCATGGTATAATGGTTCGCGATAAATTATAGAAAACTTCCTCATAATTTCATAATTTTATAAGAAAGAATCATATTGCAGTAAATGCATCGCTATCACCCTTATAAAATTTATCATATAATTACTAACTCATACAGAAATCAGTCTACCATTTTACATATGACTTAAGTTGACTGATCTTTCAATCAGCCTATTGCAGTCCACTGCCAGACATAGGCCTCTTCCAACATGCGACACAATGACTAATCCTCTGCCTTCCGTATGCAGCCCTCAACTTGACTCATATAATATGAATATCGGAAACGTCTCCAGATTTTCATAAAATTTAGTATGCAAGGGGTTTCGAGTGAATGGTCATAAAAAAATTACAAAATTTCGAGATTTGGGTGGATTTTAGCAAATACATATACGGTATTATTAATTTTCTCTATATAATCAATTGTGATACATGGTACTCAAATTTTCTTGTAATAATTACAAACTGTCTTAACCCTAGATCACTAACCTTATTTTTCGAACCTTATTACTAACCTTCGTACTTTTGACTACGGTATTTAATAAAGGGGATAATGGGTTTTATTTGAATTAAACACGCATATTTTTTATTTTTATTATAAGTTTATTATATTCTTCTTATTAATTAATAAATTTACATAAACCAAAATGGCATATTTATTAAAAAATCAGCCTTACAAATGAGGTCGTAGGTTTTATGACAAATTAACAATGGTAACATTTTAAAAGATTTTTTAAAGTATAATTTTAAAGTAAATGTGAAAAATAATTTTCAAATATTAGAAATAACGAATGAAATAAAGTAATGAAACAAAAATGTTGGTAAGAATCTATCAAGTTATACATTTGTGACAAACGTCAAGTTTGTGCTCCCCGCACTACGATTTATTGCTCTGGGTGCAACTACTTTTAGTCATCCTTCGCTTTGCGGAGGGACACAAGGCTTATATTTTCCTTTTTTAGGTAGGAGGTACATCAGTCGCATTATTTTCGCAACGAAAATAAATAAACAAAACAAAAAAAAAACGCAAGAGTTCACCAACTAAATAAGACAAAATGTTACGTTAATACTAACCTTCGTCAATCTGACGACCCATGGTTGCTGGAACGGCGCTCACGGTGCCCCCCCTCTCAAAACACTACCGTCAGGCGGGGGGGGGGGGGGGGGGCAACGGGTCGACTGAGATTATCTAAAGTGTGGAAGCAGTGCGATCGCGCTCGCAAAAGTTTGCACGATTTAAACAAACCCGCGTAGTCAAATTGACGAAGGTTAGTAATCTAGGGTTAATTTGATATAATTTATTCACATTCCCTACTTGATGTATCACTGTTGACATTGTGACTATTGACATTTCATTAATTTTCGAAAAATGTAAAATTATTTAACTCTCTAACTTTATAAATTATAATTATCTCAATGCCTAGTGATCCAATGAATATCTAAGTACGACTGAGTAACTGTCATAATATTTGCGAAAGACATGTGAAGTCTGCCAATATGCACCTGGCCAGTGTGGACTATGGCCTTACCCTTCACATAGTGAGAATTATTTGCACTTGGCTAGGCGGACTATGGCCTTACCCTTCTCATAGTGAGAATAGGTCTTTGCCCAGCAGTGGGATAGAGTATCAAAATGTTTATGATGTTGTGTCCTCTTGTTTATAAAATATACAATACTATCTATTCCATCACATATACACAACACCATCTAGTCCAAACTAAGCAGAGCTAATACTATGGGCACTAGACAAATAGATGTACATACATTTGGTTTTTATTAGTACATACTTATTATACATGGAAACACCCAGACCAAGACAAACATAATGGATGTTACGCCAAAAATGTTCGACTTAAACGGGAATCGAACCCACGACATTCAGCGTGGAAGTCGTTTACACTCCCGATACGGCACCGGCCCGTCAAATGCTTAATTAAACAGGTGTGTACATACATACAAACATAGTCTCACGCCTATATCCCCAAAGAGGTAGGCAGAGGTATACACCCACTTTTCGCTAGATTTATTTTAGTCCCACGTAATAGGGGGCGAACCTATTGCCGCGCCGGGCACATACCAGACTTCGTGCTGCTACTGAGAATTTCCTAACAGAAAAAAACCAATAACACTTTGCCCGACCCGGGGATCGAACCCGAGACCTCCCAATCCCACGCGCACATTTAAGCCACGAGACCAACGAGGCAGTCTAAACGGGCATAAAGGTAAATTAATTTATTATGTAGAGGGTAGCCACGTACAACTTTCAACAAATTACGGTATAGTGACTGCTGTATGTAAAGTTTTGAATGCTTTTAGTTTCAAACTAATACGCAACAAGTTGCACAACTTATAAAAGTGTCTGATACAAAACGGTGTATAATGAAATACATGCATAGCTTCTTCTGTGTACTGAAGACTACTACAAGCTTTAGTTTTCCACCAGGAAGATAATTTTTAAATACTCATCTTAGCGTACAAGCTATATGGCGGTTTTACGATGAGGGTTTTAATGTAAATAGGTAGATAATTGACATGGCTATTTTGATTTATATTTCCATACCTCCCACGTAAGTTGTTGTCACCCACAAAAAATTGCGAAATGCAAATATTTTTATAAGTTTCGTTAAATATTTAAACTTTGCATTTTAACTGAAATCTACCCTATTGTGCATAGTTTCGTTATTTTTTTCACATTGATTGCTTTATTATGTTAAAGCTGTGGAATAGACTTTGATTAAATGTTTAGTAAGTAATGTAGCATAAACATTAAAATAACACAAAGCCCACCATTTGTAGCGATAAGTGATATTCAGCCGGGTGGAGCAGCGATCCCAACATAATATCTGGTAAAATTGTAGTTTATTATGAAATGGAGAAACATTAACCAAAGGTATATAAGACTTGATGGATATAAATACAGAATAGAAAGATATCGAAACTAGATCTGAAATATCCATCAACGTAGCGCTGTCGAGAATATCGATATAATATTAGGTATGTAATGATACGTATTGTTACGAATGGACATCACTACATGCAATTCTGTGTACGTAATGTATAAGCAATCAGGGTATTACATTGAGGTGCTTATAGGTGTAATATTAAACCGGTTTGTAACCCAATATTTGACCTTAATTAAATTGTAATATTTTGTGACAGAATATAGGGATTTCATGAGCTTTGAGCTTTTAGATTAGTTGTTGCCCGCGTTTTCAGGCAGAGTTTCTGATTTGCTCAGTAAGAGGTGATAATGTTAAAATATCTTGCCGTACTGGGTGACTGCCTCGTTGGTCTCGCGGCATAAATGTGCACGTGGGATTGGGAGGTCTCGGGTTCGATCCCCGGGTCGGGCAAAGTGTTATTGGGTTTTTCCATTAGGAAATTCTCAGTAGCAGCACGGAGTCTGCTAATGTGCCCGGTACGGCAATAGGCTCGCCCTACGTGGGACTAAAATAAATTTGGCGAAAAGTGGGTGTAGCAACATACCTCTGCCTATCTCTTGGGGGATATAGGCGTGAGACTATGTATGTATGTACTGGATGCCCACGTTGTATAAGCAATCCACTATCAAAATTTTATGTTTCGGTAGCTTCAGTAATTTAGGCTCTAATATTAGATACGCAAAGTGGCTGCCAGCGGCGGGACACAAAGAGCCGAAATTCGGGCTCAGTTGCGTGTCATTGGAGATGCCTATATCCAGCAGTGGAATATGGCAGGTTGATTATGATGAATTTACTCTTCTTACTTTGAGAAAGGTAAGGCCATTGTATACAACGCCAGCCAAGTGGGTGTTGGCGAACTATCCATATCTTTTGCGAACCTTATGAAAAACTCACAGACATGTAGGTTTTGCCAGGATGTTTTACCTTCAGCACGCGATAATTATTAATAATTTAATACGCACTTCACTTAAAGTTCGAAAATTCGTTTGTACGCGCCGTGCATTCAAAACTGAAGCTCTGCGTAGCAGTCTGTCGGTCTTTCCACCAAATTATTGCTGCCTTTTTGACATCACTGAGAAGTTTTAATGTTTATAAACACTATGTTACACAAATAAATAAACATAAAACAAAATCAGTAGTGACACGACCATTGAGTACATTTTTACGATTTACACGGGTTCATTTTAACGTCATGTTGAATTTTGTTTTGCACAGCCGAAGCCGTCAAATCGATTGTGATTTTATCGTAAAAGCGTAAAAAATGTGTCAAAAGGCTGCCTGCTGTACCTTCAAGAGAACATTAAATTAAGAGGGGAAATGTACAAATGGTTATTTGTTTTGGTCTTGTACTTTCGTTAGTGTTGTTGCTTTGGGTGTTAGGTATTTATGGTTGGTTTAATACGTTTTAATTATGTGTTATTGGTCCTAGTATAGCTCTAAATGACGATGTTCTCGAAACATCTGAATCTACATTATTTCTAGGAATAACACTTGATTCGAAATTACAGTGGGGTGCGCACGTTACATATATCTCAGGGAAACTTAGCTCAGCTGCTTATGCCATTAAGAAGGTTCGTAGGTTGACTGATGTCGATACGGCTAGATTGGTTTATTTTAGCTATTTTCATAGTGTTATGTCATATGGCATATTATTATGGGGTAGGGCCGCTGACATCGAAAATATTTTTATATTACAAAAACGGGCAGTTAGGGCCATTTACCAGTTAAAGACTGGCACTGTACGGACACGCGCGTCTATGTGTGTGAAAAGTTGCCAGATTATGAATAATCTCCCAGTATTTTGCATATAGTTATGAAATATTCTTATATTCATTTGCGGTTTTGAAGAATTTACCATGGATTTAATTAATGCTTTTATAAATACATTTCTTAAATGTAGGTACCGAGTTAAGTTTTAACTACTTCGTAAATCTGTATATATAAAATCCTTGCGTTACTGACTGACTGACAGACAAGCTACAGCCGAAACTACTCGGCGCATGAAGCTGAAATTTAGCATGTATGTTTCTTGGGAACCGTAGGGGTGCACCAAGACGGAATTTCTCGAAATTCCCACGGGATCGGGCAAAACGAGAAATAAGAAAATATGTGCGTGCGAAGCCGCTGGCGTCGATTAGTTGAGAAATAAATAGTATGTATGTACACACGGCACCAAGTCAAGCTAAACAGTTGCTGTACGATTTTGATACTTATTCCCTACGCCATAAGTATGTATGTACACACGGCACCAAGTCAAGCTAAACAGTTGCTGTACGATTTTGATACTTATTCCCTACGCCATTAGTATGTATGTACACAGGGCGCCAAGTCAAGCTAAACAGTTGCTGTACGATTTTGATACTTATTCCCTACGCCATAAGTATGTATGTACACACGGCGCCAAGTCAAGCTAAACATTTGCTTTACGATTTTGATACTTATTCTTTACGCCATAAGAACGGTGCAAAGGTCAAAGTTTATAAGCTTGACGAGTAGCAGGGTGTACAAGAATATTTGGATCGTTTGGGGATCGAAGTCAAACCAATATTATGTAAGGTATATACTAATGGAAATTGAAATTCTATTACTATATTTATAAGAAAGAAGATATATCTACAGTATACTTTTATAATACGGTAATGTATTTTTCATTAACATGACAGTCATTATCACATAATCAATTGACAAGTGCATTTTCCCTAATTCAGGCAGAACGGCGTCGACAAAAACTGGCAACACTTACATATTTCTTGCACAAATACGAATTTTATCGAAATTAAATTAGGAAACAGTCAAATTATCAATAGTTACCTGTGAAAAGATATTCCATTTTCCTGTTTTTGTTTTTAGGAACAACTTGAACACAAGACGGCATTTTGAGAATTTAAAAGTTGACGTGATCGTGACGCGTGAACTGTACGATGCTTCGTAGCGCACTGAGACGAGTTTGTATTCGCTTTTCAATTTTGTATTTGCTTTAGTGGCCGCACGCAACTGTGCCGTGCGTTACATCTGATACTTCTCATATCTGTGATTACCGTATTCTTTTTTATACTACATTTGCATTCTTGTTCTACTCTTTTTATTATAATTTATCGGATTTGTAAGGTGAGGGTAACTCGTGGTCATGAACTGCTAACTAATAGATTGTAAATTGCTGCAGGTTCATATACCATTACTTTTCGGAACATACTGTTCCACCATAAATCAGAACAGTCATGTTCGCGAGTTGCTTACATCAAAAGACGTAAGTGGATGCTCCTGTTTCACCATATTCACTTTGGGAGGCTTACTAAATGAACATAATTGATTGCTTGAGTATGATATCAACAACTATTAACTTTTGCAATAGTAGATAACTCACAATGTGAAACAGTTGCAGCTCCTTACAAATAAAACATGTAAAAGAATTATACTAGCAGTTAAAAAGAGTGGCCACGAGTTTTATTGCCCGTTCTTTCTCGTGGTTCTACCTATTGCATTGCGAACGTGGCAGTAAATGTAAATGTAGAATCATCTAGTAATTAACTTTAATCTTTGACGTTCATAAGCGTCACTTTGTGACCTAAATGAATAAATGATTTTGAGTTTGAGTTTGTTATTTTTCTCATGTGGCCTGAAAAATCTCGTGACAAGGATTAAGAAAATAATGCTGAAATGGTTTGGACACGTAGAGCTAATGAGTGAAGAAAGAATGACGAATCTTATACTAATATAGAATAAAGCTGAAGAGTTTTTTTGTTTGTTTGGTTGAACGCGCAGAACGCGTTAATCTCTGGAACTACTGGAAAGCCCATTTATCGAGAAAGGCTATAGGCTATATAGCATCATGCCATGTGCCACGGGAGCAGAAAAGTAACCTTAAATAACGCCGGTTTAACCGCGGGCTCATCCAGTCAAATGTATAAGGCAAATGTGTGCGGACCAGTCGATTAGGACGTTCGTCGACCAAATTGGAGACGTCTTGAAAAACGGAAAAGTCCGAAGCACCCGTAACCCGTGAGCAAGAATGATAGCACTGTAAGTCAATAAAAGGATTTTGGCTACTATACCAAACGGTTTAGTACAGAGTTTGTTTAAATTTTTCCATCTCTTTGTAAAAATATTATTAGCTCCGTGTAATTTCGTCACCTCTTAGGACACAAACAGAATGAAATGAGTTAGTGATATTCTATATTCTTAATCCGTATCCTTAAAATGTATGAGTATGTCTAGACAGATATTATTAACCTACGCATATGAAATAAAGAACAGATTACCTGTCTCTTTTTAAAATACAGGTGACATGTATTTTAAAAAGAGACAGGTAGTCTTTACTGTTTTTCTTATATGCGAAGAGGTGTTTAGTATTCAAGTCCGGATTATTAATCTTTGCGATGCGGTCTTGTATTAAGCGTAGTTCTCTTCTAAGGAAAGACCAAGTGGGTTGGTGTGTTGCTATATTAATATTTTTGTCACGAGTCAAATTTGCAGTTCTAAATAAGAAAATAAACAGCAAGTCGGTATATTCAAACTTGTATGCAAATTTATAGGAGCTCAGCGCACAGAGACGCAAAATGTATGAATCGACTGAGGCTTGTGTGTATTATATATATATTTTTTTATATGATAAGAGTCAAATAATCTGACGCATCGCCTGAGGGTAAGTGATAACCATAAAGTAATATATATATAGTCTAAGGCGATAACTGTCACCCAAGGACACTCAGAGCACCAAAGAAGTCAGAAGTGTGTTTGTCGGCCTGAATGGGAGAAGGAATAGTTGGAGGAGTTGGATGAGGGAGAAGAAATAAGATATGACACCGGCACTTCCACTCACGGAACGAAAAACTGGATAAATACTGTTACTTTACGTCGATTTGCTTACATTTTGACAAATCCACATCATTATCGCGATAAAATATAAATCTGGCTCGTATGAATCAAAAGTCAAAGCATCGTTCATTTTCTTAACGGTCCAGTTGCCGCAGTTTTCCATCTTGCGAAAATAACACGTCATTAAGGTGAAGATAGAATATGATTGTGTAGAGTACCGCTTGTATGAAATTTGTCACATTTTAGAAAGTAAGTCTTGCGTTGGTATTATAATTGTAGTGGCACTTTAGGAATAAACCACATGGCAAAAAAAAAAAGACCTAATGGTATATACAAGGTTACTGTACCATACGGGTGCTTACAATGTCAGTGAATAATTACTTACACATTTTAGACCCAGAGAAATAATCAAATCAAAAGTACCGACGAGCATGCATGACGAGGTTAATGAATGTTTAGGAAGCAACCAGGTATGTTTGAACTAGAGCATTCTACGTTCAAACATACCTCTCTCTCTACCTACCCCAATGGGACACAGGCGTGACGTTTAGGTAGAAAGATAGATAGAGGAATAATCAAGTCTTTTATACACGATGGCGAAAATAGAATTGCGAACTTCTTTTTGCGGAAAATATAACTTTGTTTGACGTTTCAATCGGCTAGAATCGGTCGTGATCGTGGATAGATTGATCGTTTAAAAAAGATATACTATATACGTTTATTAATTTGATTCATGAAAAATATCGACTTAAATGATCTATTCATATTCCCAAAGTCTAAAAATATCTCAGTGTGAAGCTAGAAAACATCTTAAAAACATTACTAAACTAAAGAACAGAAAAAAATACAACCTTTTATAGAAAAGCTCTAGGTAATCAAAAACGTCAATTTAAGCGTAACACTAACTTCTGCTATATTTACCTTAAACGCTTCTGCTATATTTACCTTAAACGAGCTCATTTAATAAAAACCATAAACATTTTCATCAGATTTCAAAAGGCCACGGTCGTTATAATCATCCAAAAAAATTATCTGTTCCAAACTAAAATAGAAAGTGTTTGCGTGCGAAAAACTATCTACTATCCTATATAAACGATACTCTTAAGAACCACAGATAATTCTAGAATCCATTTCTATTCGTAGCGCAACTTGGATAACAACATTAATTTAAATTCAAATGCTTTTGTCATGAACAATAGAATATAGAGTGCTTGCCGGTGACAAGCATTGTGGGTGAATCAATTTTATACAAGTAACTATTTGTCTCAGATTATTAATATTTCTACTATTGTTGGGGACTTCATACTAGATTTTACTATTAAACTATAAATTATAGATTCTATCTAATCTAATTGTACGTTTCGGCTTACCACCGGATTCATTGTCTGAACTATCTATGGATTTTGAGATCAGATATGCATATTTATATATATAAAATCCCTGTGGTACTGACTGACTGACAGACAAGTTACATCCAAAAATATTAAATGCAAGAAGCTGAAATTTGGCAGATGTGTTCCTTGGCGACCGTAGGGGAGATAAGAATGGATTGCCCGAAATTCCTACGCAATCGGGCAGAACAATTTAAATTAAAAAATGTGCGGGCTGAGGGCATTCTCTAGTTTGATATAAGCTCCATACATTATATCAAATATATATATACAGGGTGTCTCAAGACCCATCACCAAGCCAAAGTCTACTTGTTGTGGACATCATGCTAAGTCATACTACCTAACCAAAAATAATACCTGGAAAACGATTTTTTTTTAAGTTTTTACATTTTTTAAATCGCAATTATGAGCGAGCGCGTGCAATGCTCGAAATGCCTGCTTATCCATGGGCATCATTAAACCATATTATAGGCGAGGTAAATGCTGCGAGTTTGTACCTATTAGAAAAATTCTATACTAACTTTGAGCCTCAATATCTCCTGAACCAGTAATTTCCCAGGTATGGTGCCGAAGTAAAAAATGTTCATTGTGATTGGTACAACATGGGATTTCAGTTTTCGTTAAGAGTCTGTTTACAGCCTGTATAGTCTCCCAATGCAAGGATAGATCATATATTGGAAACAGCTTAGATCGAGGTCAAGGTATATCAGTGTTACACGTGCCAGCATTATATTCTTTTTTTTGAGAAACAAGAGTTATCCATCAGTCAATCCAAATTTATTTCTACTTTGCCGGGCTAAATATTTTTGAGGAATAGTCCAAGAGCACAGGGCAGGCGGACAACATTGTAGGTTTGGCGTAATGTCTGTATGTAGACCATATACAGACGTAGCTCCCAAACGAAAGTACCCACGATGAAACAGTTTTTTTTTAAATGACTTGATCGAAATTATTCTTTCCTAAAACTACAATTTATGAAGTACGGTAGGCGTCACTTAATTTTCTTAATTATAATATATATTATTCAATTTCTTTGATATCAATCGAATGGCTCCCAAAATTGCTACAGCCTCCCAAAATAGCTTACAGTCTTAGGCCTCCCTCACATTGGAATCTCGCTCGAGGAACGCAAAAACTTACACGTCACTTTTATGAACAGAGGTATAATTTT
The DNA here is from genome assembly GCA_944739405.2 of Euclidia mi. Taxonomy (NCBI): domain Eukaryota; kingdom Metazoa; phylum Arthropoda; class Insecta; order Lepidoptera; family Erebidae; genus Euclidia; species Euclidia mi. The sequence continues at coordinate 68,408,056 of OX123192.2, forward strand.
TTCCTGAAGACCAAACGCCTGAATCTAATACAATTCCATATTTAGTCAGCATTAGCACAACAATGTATGCAATCAGTACAGCTTATGAATAATTCACAAATTGTGGGCAGAATAACTAGGTGCGGCTCAAAACAATAACACCGGTGCTGTACCGCAAAATAAATATATGCAGAAGACTGGCTTGGTGCACCGTGTAAATATGCTCATTTATATGTAGGTAAAGATGTGTGCGTGCAATTTTCAAAGCATTGCATCTACAATATCTATGGATGTGTCTGTTTTTGGTGTCTAAGATGTAAAAATGCGTCGGACTCGACTATCATGGAGATATTTGACAGTCGTCATGGGAGTTAAGTGCAAGTAAAAATGTACAACAAGGAATCAACCTGGGATTTGATGAACCACAGATACTCACAAAAAACACTGCTTCCTTCCAAGGATGATCCGTGAGGCTATTGAAAAAAAATCACCTTAATTTGAATAAGGAAGATGGTTGGAATGTTCTTCCAACTTGGGACCCTGTCATCAGGCTAATGAAACTCAAGAAGAACAAAGAAACCAGAAGACATAGGGACATCGTGAGCTCACTCTGCGTAAAATAGTAACACCAAAGTTGAACAATGCTCGGGGTACCTTGACATAACTCCTACTTTCAAGATAAAATATATCACCTCAGTATCCGTGACCACGTCAAACCAATATGTCGTAATAAAATCCGTGAACTGTAGTAGTAAGTTATTCGGCCGGTTTCTGAATTGAGAATTTCAGCTTTAATCAGTTAAATATTTCTGAACTAGTTGAAGTCAACTTAAGTTTTTTCTGTTTCACACATCAGAATGGGATTTTTTTAAAGCAATTTTAACTAATAATTTCACAAACATTGGTTATATAAAACCTAAAAGTACTATTACGTTCCGATACAAGAAAAAAGACCGGTACTAACCATGAATTCATATTACTTGATATTTTACAAAGAAACACACTTGTGAGTTAATTATTTTTATACAGAAACAAAAAGAAAGTCAAAATTAAGCCGTATTTAAAATTATTTCAAACATTATTTTAACTTTTTATGAACAATTTGTTGATTTTTTTCAATGCGGTAAAGTGAAAACGGAACGTGTATAAACGTCAACGTCAGTTTATTTTGAATACAAAATATTTGCGGGAACAGCAAATTAAATATATATTTTATAATGGAAAAGGTGAAAAAGAGATCTCCCAACTACACCGAGGATGAGAAACAATCCCTTCTGGCTCTGGTTGCAAAGTAAGTGGTAACTACTATCGTATAAATAATCGCTTTTAAATTAAAAACTCGTACTTCAATTTCATTATGTTCCTATTTAATTCTTGTTGGAAATTGCAATATATATTTTACCTTATGAACCTCAAAGTTCTTACGATATCTTAGCTTAGTTAAAAATGCACTTTTTTTGTTTTAGATACAAGGATATAATAGAAAGTAAACGATCAGGATCTTATTATGTACAAAAGAAAAATGAGGCTTGGACTGCTATTACCAGAGAATATAATAGTATTTGCACAACTGGGCCTAGAGAAATGCTAATGCTTAAACAATTTTATAATAATATAAAACATCGCGCTAGAAAAATTTCGGCCACTGAAAATGTATAGAATTTATGAAGCTTTAAATAGTTTAATAAAAGTAGTTTCAATCCATGTGCTCACACTTAACAAATAAACTGTTTTCAGAAACTAAAATATATCAATAACCAACTGCCACCAACAACTATTTCTGATAACGTGGAAACAACAGATGAAGATCATGTAAGTTTTAAGTTAAAAGTTTAGTGAAAGTGAATGTTTTAAATCAATAACCTCGTAAGTAATTATTTCGTTTTAATAATATGGATATCTATCATCTTCCTCCTAGCGTTATCCCAGTCTCAACCCGGGGACTGCTTTCTAGTCTTACCAGATTTGGCGGAATAATAGCTTTTCCACGGAGCGACTGCCTGTCTGACCTCCGCAACCCGAAGGGATAGCGAAATTCCATGGTTTAAACTAGTGCCAGTTTATTTTAGAGATACTGACGCCCTATAACAACTGTCAAAGATCTTCATGACAACCGGGACCGACGGCTCTCCGAGACACGAGGCAAGCGATAATTTACAATTAAATATAATATAATAATATATAATAATAATAATACATACATACATATCGTCACGCCTTTTATCCCCGAAGGGGTAGGCAGAGGTGTATTTCTACACCCACTTTTCGCCAGATATACTTTAGTCCCACGTAATAAGGGGCGAGCCTATTGCCGTACCGGGCACATTTCCAGACTCCGTGCTGCTACTGAGAATTTCGTGACAGAAAAACCCAATAACACTGCCCGACCCAGGAATCGAACCCGGGACCTATGGGTGCTAGATAATGGATAAACATACTTATATACTTTGTTTTTTGTAAATACATACATATTATACATAGAAACACCCAGACCAAGACAAACATCCATGTTCATGCACACAAATGTTTGACTTGTGCGGGAATCGAACCCGCGACCTTCGGCTTAGCAGTCGCTTACACTCCCGCTGCGCCGGTCGTCAAATACACACTCCGAAAAGTCAGTGGTGCGCGCCGTGGATTCGTACCCGATATCCTCTGCATGGCAGTCCGTTGGTATTTCCACTAGGCTATCGCTGCCTTTTTTTATAATATGGATATTATAATGAGAAATTGAATGACAACCCCACAGTCATTGCAATGTATAAGCAAGTAGGAACTGCCTGCCTACTCCTATACATATAATATTTCCTGTTTTCAGATACAAAATTATCAAATTGAATCACCAGTATCAACTCATACATGTGACAACAAGGGTGGTAATGTAAGATTCAAATTTAGTAGCTTTGTTTACAAGATATTTAGGTTCTAGTGACCAGTTACTGTTTTCCTAACACAATTTTTATTTTTAGGCATTACTGGTAGAAGTCAAAGATTTAAAAAAGAAATGGATTGATGAAAAAGTAAGTTGACAATCTTGATGAACATTTCAATATTCAGTGATATATGTAACTTGTATTTAACATTACATCTTTCAGAAAAATATAAAAAAAACTGGTGGAGGTGTGTTTACTCCTACACTAACCGATGCTGATCACCAGGTCTTATCTCTATTAGATCAATCAATCAGACCAGATGCAAATCCTTATGATGAAGCAGCAGAATATTTTGGTAGGTATAATTGTGTTTTTATCTCATTCATATGGGTATCTTATTTTTTTATACGTATTGCAAAACTTATACAACAGCCCCCGCAGCCCAGCATTTGGAGAAATACTGTACAGGTGTGATGATATGTTATAAATATGTTACAGGTGAAACTATTATAGAAGAATTTGTGGAGGAACCCAAACCAGTAGGACCAAAAGAGGAAAAGATAAACATTAAAACAATACCTAAATTTAGAAAAAGAAACACTAGTCATAGTATACCCAAAACAGGGTACCAAAAAAAATCTGCAGAATTACTTAAAAAAATATATTTTAGGAAAAAAATTGAATTAGTTTTCTACCAGAAGAAAAATGAAGTGCAAAAATTTAGAAATGAGCAGAGGAGACATGAACTAGAACAAAAAAAAATTGAATTGGAAATTCAAATTCTAAAAAAACAGTTATAGAAGACATAAGTATACACACATAAAAATATTTAGAGATATGTTTTTTTTTGTGATTTCTTATCTAGTACTAGTGGCCCGGCCCAGTTTCGCACGGGTGGTCGTTTAGTTTTTAAATATCTATGTATCTATATAGTCATACTTAACAAATACTTACGTCATACTTTCATACTTTTAAAATACTGTAACATATTTTCTAAATGCCGATCCTACTGGTGAGGTATTAAGAATAGAAAGTGTCACCACCACCTCATTTCATTTTGTTAGCGCCTTAAAACGACGTTAGGAAAATACTCGAATCAAATTGAAACTTGGCGTAGAGAATAAAAACTCGACATTAAACTCTATACCAACTCGTCTAGTTAGGGTGGTATCGTAGTCCTATTGGCTCATAATGGTCATAATGATATTGGGATGCGAATTAGGAGAAGCCTATATCGAGCAATGGATTGCGGAAGGCCGTTATGGTGACTATTACTTATGGCGTGCTGCGTGTCGTGGGTTCTATGCTCACACGAAAGAAAACTTAGTGTGATCTACAAATTGCTGTTTTGAGCCTGGGTGTTATTTGCGTCTGATGATTATAAAGTTGCAATTGTTTGTTTGATACAGGATTTATTTTTAGTTCGGTAGTCGTCATAAAAGAAAAGGGTGTATCCCACTATTTCCATGGCAATGCAAAATGGAAAAAGTGGGACAAGCGTTTTATACAAATTATATCCCATTATTTCTATTGCGGCAAAAAACCGCTAGTACCCTCGGCCTTTATTTTTATGGCTCCGAATACATTTTCATAAAATTGTGTGATAAACTAAAATTACAAAGCTGAAGAGTTCGTTTGTTTGTTTGGTTGAACGCGCGGCTACTCTCAAGACCTCAACCTTGTAGTGGCGGTTTGAGTATACAAAGTTTCACTACCGCATTTCATTCCGTGGGTGTCTTAAGAGGTGACAAAGGAAAATACAGGAAGCATAATATTATAGTCACTTTGCAAAAGTACGGCAAACACTACATCAAACTCCATACCAACCCGTCAGGCTAGCGTGGTTATAGTAGACCAAATCTTTCTATTGACTCACTGCTTCCGTAATGCTCATATCCAGCAATGAACTGCGAAATGCTATTTGTGGATATATAGTATAGTTTTAGTTTTATGTAGGTAGGTACTTAAGTTATTAATTTCTGAGGGTATTAACTACCTTTTCATTTGATGTACGCCCCTTAACTTACTCTTACATTCATTATATCTTTTGAATGGCATGTTCAATTTAAATGATACAAAATGTATTATTATGAATTGTGTGATAAGAGAGTGTTGTAGGGTAAAAGAATATGTAGTGACAAGCATCGAGAAAGGTATGCTAAGATGGTTTGGGCACGTGGAGAGGATGGATGACGAAAGACTGACCAAGCAGATATATAAGGCAAGTGTGGAAGGGACAGGACGAAGGGGAAGACCTAGGCGGACGTTCTCTGACCAGATTGGAGATATCCTAAAAACAGGACAGGTGAGAAGTACCCTGAACAGAAGAGCATGCATGAGGAATCTGATGGGAGTGAATGAAGCAAGAGAGATATGTCAGGATCGTTGCAAATGGCGTTCCGGAGTCTCTGCCTACCCCTCCGGGAAACAGGCGTGAGTCTATGTATGTATGTATGTATGTATTATTATGGTAAAGTATAATGTATGGTAATAAAGTAGTACATTATTTTTAAGTATCATTAATAGTTTAAGCAGCGCACGCGATGAGAGACATTTTTTTATGTTTTTGTAGGGATAACTAATATTTTCTAGAAATAAGTAAAGTGGTGAAATAATTTTGAAAATAGGTAAAGGACTTTTTTGTTTATTCGTTACTAATAAAGATGCAAGATTTGTAGTTTTGTATGTTTGCATACAAAACTAAAAATCTTGCATCTTTATTATATTATATAAATAATATAATTTTAATATATTACATTATAATATTATAAACAATTGTATATTATATTATAATATTTCTTAGTTTCAAAGCTGAATGAACAATCATTTCGTACATTGAGTACAAAATTATTGTTCAATCTAAAAGGAAATAAAACAAAGTGGAGTTGCTCTGAGACCTCTCTACAAATGGTATTGTGATCTGTTTGATGTGTTTCATAAAGTTTATTACTTACTGTTAAAACTTGAGTTTATTAATACTATAAAGATTAAGATAATAAAGAGATAAAAATGAAACCAATTCGTCACAATATGTATTATTTATTATTCCTCTAATATAACTTTTCCCATCCACTAATAACTGAGGGTCTAGTACGAGTTTGCACTCGATCGTCATGGTGGACGCCTATGGATGGATAGCCTAGTCGTCGGGAACAATTTCCATACATTTTCTAAATGCGCCCCCTAGCGGACTCTATCGATCGCTACTCTCCGTTAGGGGCGCTTTTAGAAAATGTATGGAAATTGTTTCTGTCGACTAGGCTATCGTCCACCGTGATCGAGTGCAAACTCGTACTAGACCCTCAGGAGGAAATGCTTGTTAACTCGAAAAATGGAAAAACAACATTTATGATAGCATACATTTATTAAAAACTGAATTAAAAAGACAAATGTAAGTATTAAAAATAGTTTTGTACAATTGCTGCTCTAATGGCAAAATTTTGATTGCCGCTTGTTTGTGGCAATGGCTCATCGTCATTTTCTGTAAGAATGTCATGTTGCACAAATAATTGGTCACACTCAAGAGCCATGTTATGGAGCACTGCACAAGCCACAATAACTTTTAAAACTTTAGAAAGTTTTAGCTGCATGCCCAAATGAAGGCATGGAAACCTCCTCTTTAGTACTCCAAAACATCTTTCTACCGTGTTTCTTGTGCTGATGTGGGCTATATTATATGCTTCTTGTGATGGGCTGTCAGGATTAAGAAATGGTGTCAAAAGATACCTTAGACATGGATATCCACTATCTCCTAATAGTAGATAATTCCCGAATCTGCCTCTTTCAAATTCAGCTGCCAGTGGAGAATCATTCCATATCGTAGTGTCGTGCACGGATCCTGGCCAACGCGCTATGATGCTCCTTATCATCAAGTTCGCATCACACACAACTTGCACATTTATAGAAAAAAAACCTTTTCTATTCCTATAGAGTTCTGCTCTGTTTCCTCCTGGTGAATCTATTCGTATGTGCGTGCAGTCAATAGCTCCAATAATTCTTGGGAATCCAGCAATATTATAGAACCCAGCTGCGATTGATGCTCTTTCGTCTTCATCAGGCATTTTTATATAGTTTCTTCTTAGCAACGCTATAGCACTGGTTACTTTATCTGTTACCCGACACACTGTTGCTTTGCTGACATTTGCAGTGTCTCCTACAACAGCTTGGAAGCTACCGGTAGCATAATATCTTAGCGCAATCAATAATTGCAACATTGGTGAAATGCAATCTCGTCTTCGAATTCTGCAAGGTAAACGGTTTCTTATTTTGTTAAAAATAAACCTCACAGACTCCTTCGAAAAGCGAAAGCGGTCTTTAAATTGTTCTTCGCCGAGAGTTTCAAAGAAATTTGGCCGCGATCTTACAGCTCTTCGTCTGCGCGGCTGTGCTACGTGGGGCTCATCCATCGATGAAAGCGATGTATCATCACTGGACATAATTATAATGAATATTGTTACGGACGGGGTAACAAAGAATACACCGAGTAGCGTAGATGATCGATCGGTGGACTTTCCTTAATGTTCTATGCGGACTTGCCGTATATATAAAGGTACTCTGTGCTTCTTCCTTACTATGAGTGTAGTGTACATTCTGCGTGTCTACACCGTTTTTTATACCCCTAGGAAAATTCTATCGTCTTTTATTCTCTTTCTGTTCATTCCTGAATTGAATAAAATTTTCAAATCGTAGTTCCAAATATTTAATAGTCTTCGAACCTTTTTGCTATGTAAAGATTCTGTTTTACGACCTATATTAAATTGAATAGTCTTCGAACCTTTTTTCTATAAATTCTGTTTGATGACCTACTTGTTGTGTAGACGTCAGTATGACATACCCGCTCCTTGGCAACCGTAGTGTGGACAATTTGACATTTTGGCCGTCAAATTACTCGTGATCACGGGTTAAAAGGCCAACGTTGTATCATTATTTTTTTCTCAATTTATCAGTGCTAAGTAAGGTTTGACAAATGTCAAATGTTTTCAGAAACGCGAAAATGTTGTAAACACGAGTTGACATGAAGTTGATCATATGCTATGTCAAATTTGATATTTTTCAAGCACAAATACTCAAAATGTGGTCAACTTTTTTTTGTGAAACAGGAAATTGATTAAGTATGAGATAATTAGTGTTTAAATTGTTCTCAACGCGAAATTCTCAATTCAGAAACCGGCCGATTGACGTGTAAAGTAATTGTAAAATTTTGATTAACAATACTTACTGCGTAGTTTTAGGAGATATGTGCTTGTGTGAACTAAGCATTGTCAAATATTAAACACTGCATTGTCAGTAACAACTTTATTTGCCAAGCCTAATAGATTTCCTAGCCCTTTCTCACACAGTGTGTTTAAAAGAGAGCACTATCTTAGTTCATTGAATTCTTAAAGAAACTTTGGTTCACCACGACGTAAACCCTATATTTTGTATTAGCATTGCCCCTTTCAATTCTGCTCAATATACTAAAGTCTCTCTATACAAACCACTATCATAGAATGGCCAGTGTACTTGTTAGCCACTTTAATTGCATAAAAAATGCAAGGTAGCATCGAGCTAGAGTGCATTCACAACGTTTTGCGGTCGAATAAAACGTCAAGCCAATCTACTTTTAGCTGTAACAATTTTAGCTATTTACTTTATTAATTCAAGAGCATCAAACGCAGGCGTGCAGATATCGATGACATTGTACACAAAATATTTATGTTATTTTATGATTCTTTTTTTGGTTCTGGTCTCACTCATCTACATGATATTTCGTGTGGTGACGGATTAAGAATTAAAAGTGTCACTACCCTATTTCTTTCCGTTAGTATCGTAGAAGGATTAAAGAGTAAAATACACAAAGCAACTGCCTACGTGGTCCAGTGGATAGCGTATATGTTTAACAGTCCACTGCTGGACTAGGCCTTTCCTTTGAAAGGAGCAATTGACCTACTATACCACGCTGGCCAAACGGGTTGGTGTAGGGTTTGCATCAAGTTTTCCTTCTCTTGGAGTGCTGTTCTCTGCATAATATGCTTCCACTGTCGGCTCTTACGACACCCATGGGATGATATGTAGTGGTGACATTCCGTATTCTTAATTCGTCACCACACGGACGGATGTTAGTATACATGGCTACAAATCAAGCTGAACAGTTGCAGTACCATTTTGAAACTTATTTACTACGTCATAAGAACGGTACAAAGGACAACATGTCTAGCTTGATGAGAAGCTGTGTGAAGATGAAACTAATGAGATGCCATACTTTATGATAGTGATGTTCCAGATGCCAGATAATTTTTTTACTACCCGTAATTTTGGTGATAGCAGAGACTTAAGAATGGCAGGGTGTTATCATCATTTCAGCAAGTACACTTGTCACGAGTCATTTTCTTCTACTGAGAATACTGATTCAGAAAAAATAACCACCTTTTCTTGGTATTTTGGGAGAATGACACACAATTACATATTGAAATTAAACCACAGTTTACGGATTTTATCGCGATGTATTGGTTTTACTAAGATACCATTAAAACTGAATGATCTAGAATCTACAGTATCTTAATATATAAAATCCTTGCGTAACTGGCTGACTGACAGACACGCTACAGCCGAAACTATTGGGCGCAGGAAGCTGAAATTTGGCATGTATGTTCCTTGGGGACCGTAGGAGTGAACTAAGAAGGGATTTTTCGAAATTCCCACGGGATCGGCCAAAACTGGTAAATTAAAAAAAAATGCATGTGTAGCTGCTGGCGTCCTCTAGTTAATTATAAGCAGAAAGAACAATGGCAAATCACCGTACATTATCAGTGTCGCATTAAAACTTCGCGAGCATTAGTACAAATACTTTAAAAAGATAGATCTAAGGCCTATTAAGTAAAATGTAATTACAGAATATTTTTATGTTATGGAATTTTAATGAAAAACGAAGTTAGAGTTGTAAGTTACACCTCGCGCATTTAGTATGGGCAGGTCTGAAGTTAGTCACTAATATGGTACTATATTATATCATCTGTGTTTACTAATGTCACAGCTGTCACAGTGATAAGTTCACGTATGTGCAGTATAATGAATAAACGTACATTGCGCAGAACGCTAAAGACCAACGTCAGGTGACGTTTCAAGGAGCTACCTATGTAAATATCTGAGCCCTTTGCTAATACGTAGGTATCATGAGCATAACAGAACTGTGATTGGAATGTTAAATCATCTGAGAGCACCTTTTCCAACACTGACTTTTACGATTTTCTTTATAATTATATAGGTATATCACACTTCTCTGTAATTATGTTGTTCTATACTCTATCCAGCAAACTTACACTAATTATACTTTGCAAACTCTCGCGCTATTGAGCATTTAGGAGTACTTTACTGATTTGGCGTTTCATCAGCCCTATGTATGTATCATAAAATAGAAATTAAGTGGAAATAAAATATGTTTGGTAACAAAGCATTTATTTACATTTTAACCATTATATCATGCCTCTACTCAGACTTTTTCGAAAAACTGAACTGGTGACGGAATAATAGCTTGTCGACGAATATATCCCAGATATCATACAATGCACATAATGTATAATCATCAAATCCCATACTACACAAATAAAAAATCTGTTCAAAACAACAATACGTATTAGATATTTGTCTCAAACGTATGTACAGTATCACAACAAGGTAATTGTGTAACACCATAAGTAGGTATTCAACACTCAGGATGCCAAAGCTCAATTGAAAGCAGTAACAAAAGCTAAGCTAAGACAAGTTAACAAAACAATGCTAAAATGCGTATGTAAAATAAATATAAAACAGACGCATATTCATTTTAAGATCGGTGACAACTGTATCAATGACATATGACAAGAAATTCACGCGTTTCGTCGTTTTTTTGTAAGGTTTCTAACGATTTCATAAAAGAGGATTTAGTGATTCTTATAAAATCTTGTTTTTGACGTTTAGTTATTGCTATGTGCATTTAAGATGTAACAAAATATTTCTTTATAAGATATTTGCTTTATCCCATTGAATAAAAAAAATCAATAACTAATAAAATAAACTACAGCTATCAGTCTATAAAATGTATATAAATTCGTTTATGCTCGCTTTCACAAATAAGTGACACTGATATTGCCATTTTGGGTTACTTTACAGGAATCATAGTCACGGAAGACTCTTTTCTTGCCCTGAAAATTGTAAATGTTACAACATTTGATTAACAGAAAGAGACAACACTTGGTTTTTACCATGGTAAAAATGTTGCTTAACCCAAGTATTGCTCAGTATAAAGATTCAATCATGTGGTCATTAGGTTTTTTTTTTTATAGGCTCACTCCTGTATCCCCGAAGAGATAAGCAGACGTGTAATATTAGACCCACATTCCGCCATGTTATGAATTTTATGTCCCACGTAATAGGGGGCAAGCCTATTGCCGTTACGGTGGACATTACAATACTCCATGAAGCTACTGAGAATTTGGAGAAACTCAATAACAATTTTTCCCGACCCGGGAATTAAACCCAAAACCTCTCCATCGGCAGACGTATACGCTATCCACTGAACTATTGCGACAGTTACCTTCGTTCGTTACTTTTGTTAGGTCAGCTTCGTATTTTAACTCTTCATCTATAAATTATTAACTTGACCTGTCTATTAAATTGCTACAACTTTTTTGTACAAAATTTCGATGCCAAAAACGTTTGTGGAAAGTAAAATATTTACGCAATGCTCCAAAAAATTTAGCTTAAATCACAATCAGCCAAAATATCGGCAATATAAATATTTTACAGTGAACTGAATACATTGTTCTTATTTAAAATATGTAGGTATACAGTTAGTAAAGATAGCGTGACTTGACTTACTGTTCGTAATAGATAGAAAAAGTTAAGCAACGCTTGCAAAGGTCACCACTTGGATGGGTGACCGTTTGTGGCATTTACATCAGAGAGATACCGTGCTTCGGATTGCACGCAATGGAAAATAATCGTTAGGCCATGTTGGAGGTATTGGCACTGTATGAAAACTTCAACATAAGAGTTGTCCATACACTTAAACAATATATATATATATATATATATAATTTTATAAGTATATATAGGAAAGGGTATAGGTGTCCGTGTGGTGACTGATTAAGAATACGAATTGTCACCACCCCATTTCATCCCATGGGTGTCGTAAGAGCCGACAGAGGGAGTATATCATGCAGAGAACAGCATTGTAAGAGGAGGAAAACTTGATACAAACCCTATACCAACCCGCTTGGCCAGCGTGGTATAGTAGGCCAATTCCTCCTTTCAAAGGAGAGGCCTAGTCCAGCAGTGGACTATTAAAGGCTGATGATGATGATATATAGGAAAAGGTATAATATATAATATATATATAGGAAAAGGTAAAATCTTGGTACTGCATTAAAATTATAAGTTCGAAAGTAAGTGGCCTGAATAGAACCCAAGAGTTGCGTATTGTCAAAACTTTTTCTATTAAAGTATTTGGGGTTACAAAAATGGCTTGTAAGGTTGGCCGTTCACTAACAAAGTATACATAGATATATTCATCTACGATAGGTTTTATAACTATGATTGGATAGACAGATAATGGGACCGGACCGTAAAGAAATGGTATTTAAGCTTTATGTGGAGAGCCTTGGGGGACGCCTATTTGCAGTGTGCACAAGTATGTATTAAAATAGACTGAAATTATGATGATGATGAAGTCTCTTGTAATATATATATATATATATATATATATATATATTTAATAGACTCTAGCCTGTATCTCTGAAGGGTTAGGCAGAGGTGTAATATTACACCCACATTTCAGCATTAATTTTTAGGTCTCACGTAACAGGGGGTGAGCCTATGCCGTTATCAGGCTCATTAACAGACTATGTGCTGCTACTGAGAATTCAGAAAAACTCAGTTAAACTTTTGCCCGACCCGGAAATCTAATCTTGGGACCTCCGATCAGTAGATGCATCCACTATCCACTGGACCACTGTTTAAACAGACAAAGGCTCTATTTTAGGTTCTTTAGTCTCAGCCAAAAAACGAGTATTGGGAAAATGTATGGCTGCCTCTGGAAACGCCGTTAGAATAGCTCCTTCCAACAATAGATTGTTTAACAAAGAAATGCTAAGAAAAATAAATTGCAACAAAGAAGTGCTAAGGAATGACTACACGGTTGGCGTAGTGGTTTAACTCGTTGACTGCCGATGCACAGATCTGTGCGAGACATAATAGATTTTTTACTGTGTCTGGTATTGCCTCTTGACACTGCGCTGTGTGTCGTGGGTTCAATCCCCACACGAGACAATACTTTGTGGGATCCATAAATTGTTGATTCGAGTCCGGGTGTTAATGTTGGTTGTATGTTTGTAAAGTCCCCCGCGTCTTAGGATTTATTGCTAGTGCGAGTGTTGTCTTTTAAAAAAAACTAGAAATAGAAATAAATAGAAATGACTTGTACCAGAACGTACATACTATAAAAGTATATTTTGCATTTCTGAATAAACTTTGGGATAAAATCCTGTTTGAATATCGAGAGAGGCGTGCCATGCCTTGGTTAGGTGGCAAGATGCCTATTCTTTTTAGCCTTGTTAGTCAGTATATTGCTATGTCAGTCATCCAGCAAAGCATGAATAATCAACAAATTATATAAAGCAAATTGTACTAATGCAGTTCAATGGAGAAAACCTCCATAAACAGTTAGAAATAGAAAAATAACGAGGATAAATTCTTGCGAGTTGGTTGTTCAATGTGGCTTTTAAAATTATAATTGTTTAATATAGATTTTAACTCATTAGATGTATTACTTGTTTTTAACATATCTATGTTCCAATCTCCACAAAGTATTATTTTTTTATTCTTATAATATTTGTATAATACATTGAAGAGAGCTTCTAAGCTGTAAAGGATTAAGGAAGTAAAGCAAGCAACTATTAGCATTATAAAAATTTAAAACATAAACCTTACAAAACATGATACACTATCGGATAAAAGCGGGTGTTATCTTTTTAAAAAAAGAAATAATATGAATGTTTTAATCCGGTAGATTATATTCTGCTGTTTTTTCCAAGAAAGACTATTAATATTTTAACCGGTAGATTAAGTTCTGCTTCCTCTTTCAGTTACAAAAATAATACTACTTAATGAGGTAATTTCTGGCTGACTTAGTTTTGCCTCTTTTTTAGTTTAATACGGAACAATTTCTTGCTATAGTGGGCGGCAGCCCATCGCGGTTCAATATTAATATTACAAATAAAGGCTATCCGTGCGATCTTTGATATGGGTTCAAGAGAATATCTCAGAGAATTATTTAAAGAAATTGACATTCTAACTGTGCCTTTATACGTACATAAAAAGCTATTTAGATGTACGAAACTTTTGGTGGCAAAACAATCACCTTCCTACACGTACGCCTAGTCAGTGAAAGTATGAAAAAGTACTAAATTAAATTCTATTTGAAATAAAATTACACTAACAAATTAAATAAAGAAAAGAAACAAAACTTTTTATTTTTATAAAAATACATAGCTTTTATATTTCGTACAACTTTCAGTTCTCAATTTCACAGAAAATTATAGCTTCCCATAATATAAACAGCCCTGAAAAAAGACTCCTTTGTGACCGAACTTCAGTGCAATAAAAAAGAATAGCTATTATATACTGTGGCTTAATTCTCAACAACTCAATAAAAATATTACTTTTAAGTCTTTTACGGTTCTTAGTATTATTCTTTCATCAAATTCTCATTTCAGTGTCCATAAAAGGTACATTCAGAAAAAAAAAGATAAAACATCCATTGTTCTTTTAAGTCCGAATATAATGAATTTTTAGTAACAGAAATTTAAGTATGTATTTTTTTGTTAGAATTGCAGTAGTTTAGTCTGGTTTCATAGCTTTTAGTGGACTGAAATATGCGGCTATGTAAATGTGGTCTTTTCATTTGGTTTTGCATTTTGACATGCTAGGAATGACTATGCAAAGTCCGCAACATGTCTCTCTGAATGGTCACGCCGAAGTGGTAGCGGGCAAGGCACATAGTTCGAAGAATCGATGGCCGTTGTAGGAGGAAGGTTATGAAGCGGTGACCACGTATCGGACAATGCAGCAGGGGAAGGTGAGGTAGGGTGACCGACGAAGTTGGATGCGGGCGGCTCAAGATGGATACAAACACATCTTGAGCCGCCGAAGAGAGCAGGCATCTCTAGGCTGAAATGATTATTTTTTAATTAAAATATTCAATCGCTGTATGGAGCCAATTTATTTTTTATATTAGTAGGCGGCAAACGAGCAGACGGATCGCCTGATGATAAGCAATTACCGCCGCCCATGGACAAAAGCAACAACACAGGAGTGACAAGTGCGTTCCCGCCCCTTGGGGTCGGGAGAAGGGAAAGGATGAGGAGTGAGATGAGGGAGACGGCATAGGGAATAGGGCTTCCGGCACACTCACTCACCGAACGAAACGCAACAGGTAGGTAGGTAGTAGGTTGGGTACTGTTACTTTAGGACGATTTTCTGTCAGACGGTAGTACTTCCCCGGTCGAGCCGGCACGTTCATGCTGAAATCAGCAAGGCTCTACTACCGTTAGAATATTTTTTCAAATGCTTATTGTATGTTTTCACTTCGCAGTATAGTGAAATTTAATATGCAATAACTGCAATCACTGCCAAACAGTTGGACATCTTATGTCATCGGTATGCTAGCTGGCAACGTTTTTATGTTACAGTACAGTGAAACCGCTGACATATAATATGTCAAAGTGAATATGAGTTCGGGCAATCTAATATATAAAATTCTCGTGTCACAGTTTTCGTTCCCATACTCCTCCGAAACGGCTTGACCGATTTTGATGAATTTTTTTGTGCTGATCCGGTATCTATGAGAATCGGACAACATCTATTTTTCAAAAAAAAAAAAAAAAACTACGTTTGTCGGGTCAGCTGGTCAAGCATATACTCGTAACATTTAAATAGAGAATTTGACTACACGTATGGCGCAGTGATCTTGTGGTCTTGTCGCCGTTTAGAACCACGCCGAAAGTTCTGTGTTCGATCCTGATATAAGAAAGACACTAAGTTATTCTCGTCACAAGTTCATTTTATCCTGATGGTTAAAATCCTGGTTTTACTGACCATTAATTCATTATCTAATAATAGAATACATATAGATTTATTAGTTCAAACTGAGAATGACAACCACAGAGCGACTTAAGTCTGACTTCTGCAACCCAAAGATCAATATTCTATGCCTTAGACTAGTGTCATAAATTATTGTATTTCTGAGAATTTACTCCTTATAACGACTGTCAAAGATCTTCCTGTCAGCCGGGACTGTTTAACAATCCAATTCCATTTTAGTCATGATATTATCTTCTATTCATTCAAAGCTGTTACAGCATAACATTTGTACGTGTCCCTGAGGTGTCGTTAAATTGTTTGAAGAATTCCAAGACAGCGTTTTGGTTTTAATTTAAATGCCTCTCTGAGACTTCTTCGACGTAAATTTCTAAGGGAACAGGAAAAAAGGAACGGTTAAGAATATTATTTTTTTAATAAGCTGTTTCGTTCATCCCATGATTGAATACACGTTTGAGGTGAATTATTAGAATTTTATTTGATTGCCTGGACCTCAGGCGGCAATAGCCCAATGGTGTCTGTAACGGACTGCCGAGACGATGGTCTGGGGTTCGATTCCCAGTTACCCCGGGCTGACACCTCTGACTTTTCGAAGCTATGTGTGTATTAAAAATGTTAAGTTTCGCTCGCTTAATAATGTGCCCGGTAGGTGGCAATGGGCTCACTCCCTATTACATTGGGACTGAAACATAACTGGCGAAGTGTGGGAGTGTAATACTCCTCTGCCTACCCCTTCGGGGATAAAGGCGTGAAGTTATGTTATGTTATCGACCTCAAGTAAAAAAAAGTGAGATGCAGCCACTTTTGTAATCCAACCAAACAACAACTGTAAAAAGAAGCCGTTTTTAAAAGCCTTTTAACGTCTAAGTAATGACGAGATGCACTCAAAACTCCGTAACATCATATAACCGTAAAGTCAGTGTTTCCTGAAAATGCTTAACGTAAAGTTACCCAAAGTTGCAGCAATTTTAATTGCAACGAAGTTTCTGGCAACAATTTTACTTAGCTATGAAGTGCGAGTGAGGTGTTTGAAACTCTCTTTGAAATCTATAGCTCATATTTTTATTAAAGTTTACTAACAGATGACGTATTTTTGTTACTACTTTAACAAAAAAGAAACTACAAAACAGATTATATAATTATTTAAGATGGCTCCTATACAACACATGTTTTTTTTTGCCATTTTTGAAGATAATGGTGGTTTTTACATTTATATTAAAGAATATTTTCGGTAGCTGTCTGGTGAAGTATTGCTGCACAATTTCTGTTATATCATTAAATGCCACGTGAAAATGAGTGTTCTCCTTCTAATTTACACCATAATAGATTTGTTGTTCAATAAGAGGGTTTGGTCTACTATACCACGCTGGCCAGATGAGTTTGTTGTTAAGTTTTCCATCTATTCTCAAGATGTTAGATAGTATGTTTGAGAATATATCCTTTAGCCCAAATTAACACTACTGTGAACCATCTACAAAAAAAGTTACTTATTTCATTTCGATAGATGTTCCAACAAAATTTAGAAAGAGATGCCTCACAAATATGGAATTAGTCAACATAATATATCCAATTACTTCTTCACAGATAAGGCCATTACTAATCTCCAAACAACATTTAGTCCATGTTTTATAACAAGGCGGAATGTATTTGGAGAACAGCCAAAAGCCATAGAGAAGGCTTCTATCCATAGTGCGATTTAAGGAAAAAGAAAATAATCTGAGACCAAAGAGTGGAAACCAATGTTCACCATCCAAATGGTAAACAAACCTTTCTAAACGTAGTCTACCATGACCAACTTCTGTAAAGAAATCAACGTCGGCTTGTCTATACTTATAATAAAACTGTAGAGAGGTCAATTCTGTACATTGAATATATATTCAAAATTAATATTGGAGGATGAATGGTGATCGATACTGATGCCAAAAATGCAATTAGTAAATTTTTTGTCTTTCTGTCTGTCCGCCTGTCTGTCTGTCTGTCTGTATGTGCACGCATGGGTCAAAAACTACTGAAGGGATTTTAACCAAACTTAGTACGATTGTAGTCCATACTCCTAGGCAGGTTAAAGGCTATATAACATAACGCTAAGACATATAGGAGCTGAGCAGTGACGATAAATTTGAAGCAAGTCGGATGAAAATGCGCTTTCGAGCTCTTATCCTCGCATACGTTGATCATTCATCAAAAGTATATATTACAAAAATGATGGTCTTTAAAAGATCTACAAAAAAATCTATGATAGTATATATCTATCTTTTATACATTAGCCACAATAACGGGTTTAATCGTTAGGCATTTCTTCAAAGTATATTAAATACATCAATATATTGTATTTTACATAGATATATCTTTATTAAACTCCCATATTCAAAAAGTACACTTTAATATGTATTTTATATTAAAAAGAAATAGAAATCGGTTTATAAACACACAAGATATAGATGAAATAAAACTTCCAAATCTCGCGGCGCCAGTATGGGTACGGCTATACGGTTGATTTTTGTTTAACGCGCGAAACGGCCGTCTATAAATATAATAAATCTGTAAGTGATCGATGTCTGTTTTTAAGGGGTCTACATTAAAGAAGAAAAGGCAAAAATATAATTATTAAAACTTTTGTCTGTCTGTGCACGCTAATCTCAGAAACGGCTAATAGAAATGGAATGCGGTTTTCACTGATGTATTGTAGTAAGCCCCACTTAACATTTGATGTTTGTTTTATACGAATCGGTTCATATATAAAAGTTGTGTCAAAGTAAACATTACGATGCATTTGTTCGGTTAAAATTTGTTCTATAAAAGTAACTCTTTAGTTGAATTGGTTGAAACTTAATATATTATGATCAGTCAAATGTAAAATTACGAGGGTTGAAAGACTATAAATAGGATATTTTCGAACATTTCGTCTTCCAATTTAAATTTAGCTTAAATCTCTATGATTAATTATATTAAATAGGGTTCAGCTTAGGCTGGACGTATTCGCACATGTATATGTAAACAGGTTGAAGAGAGGCGAGTCATTTTATTTTACTGGATGGGGATAAACACTGGGATGGCATTGTCTGAAGCAAGTATAAGTTAAAGTCCTCATCGATGACACCATGGGTTTGAGTTGCTGCATAGTTATGGCATAATTAATATGAAGACAAATTGGCCGAGGACATTGTTAGGTTCCTACAACAATCTAATAAACCATTGCTTGACAGCAGATAAAGACAAAGACATAAAGACATATTTATTTCTGCATTTTGGTTGTTTACAACACTTATACATGTCAAAACCCTATTCTAGATGATGCCGGCTTTTCCTAGCTAAATGACTTCTTGAGAAGAAAGGCCGAAACCAACTCAGAGTCATTGTTTTTTTTTTGTCACTTCAATTTTTTTAGTCTTTTCTTCACCTTTTAAAGTCCAGACAAAAAAGGGTTTAGTATGCAAGTACAATGCAGGAAATTATCTGACGCTTTTGACTGACTCGGCCCACCTAAATAATCCTTCACTGTGTAATAAGCTTTTGAAGACAAGCTCTGTTTAATAAATACTTTGAATTTATTAATACTTAGAACACAAGCTCTGTTTAATAAATACTTTGAATTTATTAATACTTAGTTCCTGAATATTGCCTGGAATTTTGTTGTAAAAACGTATGCTTTGACACTTGTATGAGTTACTTTGTAGTCTAGTTGAAGGTAGAACAAGTTTGTTTTTATTTCGTGTATTTAATTTATGAATGTCGCTGAATTTAGAAAACATATTAATATTTTTCCTGACATATAACAAGTTCTCATAAATGTATTGAGATGCGACAGTCATTATCTTAATTTCTTTAAATTTTCCCCTCAGTGAACGCCTTGCACTAAGACTGTAGATTGCACGAATAGCCCGCTTCTGCAGTACAAACACAGTTTGAATGTCAGCTGCGTTGCCCCATAATAAAATGCCATATTACATTATGCTGTGGAAATAACTAAAAAATACTAATCTGGCCGTATCTATATCAGTTAACTGACGAATCTTGTAAACCGCGTATGCTGCAGAGCTAAGTCTATTCGACAACTGACCTATATGTGGGCCCCACTGTAGCTTAGAATCTAAGGTTATGCCTAAGAATACGGTGTTATCTATAAGATCCAACTCTTCTCTCCATTCAAACATATGTTAGGTTTAACTTGTTTTACATTCGGTCTTGAAAATTGTATACATTTTGTTTTTCTTTCATTTAACAGTAAATTGTTAGCTGTAAACCATTGAACTACTTTAGAGAGAGCGTTATTTACATCGTCATTATTTGATTGTTGTCGTCTTGGTTTAAAAATAAGTGATGTATCATCAGCAAATAACACTATTTCTTCATTATTTTGCATAATGTATGGCAAATCATTAATATATACAAGGAAAAGGAATGGACCAAAAATTGAACCCTGCAGCACTCCCATTGTGACCACTGAACCCATAGAAACTTTTCCATTTACCTCAACTCTCTGTATCCTATTACTCAAATATGATGTAAGGAGATCCAAAGCAGTGTTCTTAACTCCATAGTAATGTAATTTCCTGATCAATGTTTCATGAAACACGCAATCAAAAGCCTTAGATAAGTCACAAAAGACTCCCAGAGCATCATGCGACTCCTCCCAGGCATCAAAAATACTATCTAAAAGCTCAACTCCAGCATCGGTAGTTGAGCGACCTCTAGTAAAACCAAATTGCTTTTCATGTAACAGCTTATTGTTATTAAAATGAATTTGAAGCTGACCTAGAATTATTTTTTCAAAAATTTTACTAAACGTGGGTAGCACAGATATTGGCCTATAATTTGTGGGGTCAGATGTGCTACCTGATTTAAATAACGGAATTACTTTACTACTTTTCATTTGATCAGGAAACACACCACAGTCAATGCATCTATTGAAAATCATTGCCAGTTCAGGTGCTACTGTGTTGATTATGAATTTCGTAATCACAACAGAATTGCCCCAAAGATCACAAATCTTCTTCAAATTAAGGGTATTAAAAGTTTTTACAATATCTCTGTCAGTGACATAACTAAAACTAAATTCAATGTTACACCTATTGACATTTTGCTTCAATAGAGATTCGGCTTCATTAGGGGACGAGTTGAGGGATTTAGTGGTTGAGACTGGAATGTTTGTGAAGAAATTTTCAAATGCTGTGGCGACCTCAAAATCTGACTTTAATATCTTTTTATTTTATTGAAGAGTGTAATCATTACTTTTAATCTTGACCCTTCCAGTCTCATTGTTTATAATATCCCACGTTGCTTTTATTTTATTGTCACTGTTTTTAATTTTTGATTTTAAATAAAGTGTCTTAGCTTCACGACAAATCTTTTTAAATAACTTGGAATAATTTCTTACATACTGACAAAATTGTTCATCATTTTTATTAATTACTTTCTGTTCATATAATTCGTAAAGCTTATTTCTACTTTTATAAATTCCAGTGGTTGCCCATTCACTGAAGGATGTAGTACCAGCAACTGAGATCCTCTTAGGGACAAAGATAGAATTGAATATAATACAGTACATGTCAAAGAAAGAATTGTACAACTTATTAGGATCGTTATTATAGCATAGGTATGGTAATGTACTTATGAGTTTATCCTTAAGTCCCTCCAGACGACGCAAAGTTTTTGGCACCATACTCAATTCCTTTCTACCTACTTTTTTAGACTGCATAGCAAATGTTATAAATTGTCCTAAATGATCTGATGTTAATTTGCTAATTATTTGCTTTCTAACTGGTACAACATCTGTATATATATTGTCTATACAAGTAGATGTCGTGGAAGTTATCCTGGTGGGTTCCAAAAATAAGCATGCAAGATTATATGACTTGAACAAATTCTTAATTTTGTGGCAATTCAGGGAATCTTCTAGTAAATTAATATTAAAATCGCCACCTAATATTATAGATTTATTTTGTTGGCATAGCTTCCGTAACACATCATCCATGACACTTTCAAAGTTATCATAGCAGGATGATGGTGGCCTATACACACTCAAAACAAGAAGTTGGTCTAACTCCACACAGGCTATTTCAACGGTCCGTTCAACAGTGAAACTAACAATGTCACTACGATTCTTAAATTTAGGCAGCTTGTTAACTAAAATCAACGATCCACCATGTATTGAATTTTGTCTGCTGAACGAACTACCAACTAGATGGTTATTAAAATTGCACATGAACTGGTGATCTTTAAGCCAATGTTCTGTTATACACAAAATATCGACACATTCACCGTTCATGAACAACTCCACTTCTAAATCTTTATTTGACATACCTTGTATATTTTGATGTACCAGTTTTAATACTTGTGAATTTCTAAATGAATTATTAGTTGAATTGGGCTTATTCGTACATACCAGCCCATTATTAATGAAAATGTCATTGCAAGAGGTATTCTCTATTGTCGAATTATTTAATTTAAATTAATAGAAATGTCAGACTGTGTAGCCAAAATACTGGCTGAATCATTATAAATGTCATTTTGTTGCTGTATAGGGGCAACACGTTTATTAGCCAAATTCTTGGCTGAAATGTCAATACAAAATGCTAGCGACTCAGCTAGTTGTCTTTTATAATAAGAATTCAGATAACAAGTATCTTGCGTCAAATGTAAAGCTTTACTAACATAATTGTTAGAGTCAAAAACATGAAATTGATCGTTATTGTATGACCAACTACACAAATTTATATTAAGACTATGTCTAATATTATTTTCTTTCTGTGGCAACCCTTTACTGAAAGGTAAAGTGAGCATAATAATTTGATTTAAATTTAATTCACATAATTTACTGTAATAATAGAATAAAAGTCTTTTATTTAAAGATCCTCTTTTACCAAGTAGAATCAATAAAGTTGTATCCTGGTCAAAATTGAAGTTTATAATTTTATCTTAAATAGCAATGGAACTTAACCCAGGCAAACAGTAGTTCATCACTAACCCATCACTATATGTGTTCGCCAACAACTGACCTTTTCCAATCTCGTCACTAAATATTATCACTTTATTTTTATTTTGTAATATAGTTTTACTGTCTAGTTTGTTATTTTTTATATTTATTTAGAGTGTGTTTAATATTTGAATTTGTATTGTTTAAAGAACTATTTGGCAAAACCGGGTCACATGTTGGCAATGAGCAAGCTGGCGAGTGTTGGTGGTTGAACGGGATGTCATTGTTCAATGGTATTGAGCATTTGTTACTATTTGATGCCACCAACTCATTCATTGCCAATATGTACTCTTTCATTTGTAGTTCAGAGCTTTTATATTTATTTGTCATTGATACTAATTTGTCACTAAGATTATTTAATTCTACCTGCAAATTATTTATTTCTAATTTATGTTTCAAATTGTTTTGGTGATATTTCTGTGAGTATATTTTTAATTTTTCAAGAGCAAGTAATCTTTCCCTATTTAGTTTAACATTTTTTATGAAAAATTTTTGTCTGTGAACTAATTTTTGGGTCTTTTTTATGAATTTGTTTATTTTGACATATTTCTTAATCCTATTCCTACTACCCCTAATCAATTTTATTGAATTATTTGATTCTTTGCACACTGAGAGACTATTTGGAAATGATGCTTTAGAATGATTTATATCAGTTATCATGCTTGGAGCATGAATCACCAGCTCATCGAACAGACTTTGATTTGCCGTTGTAGTGATTTGATCTTGGGTGAATTCTAGATGAGTTATTCTACTGTTTGCCTCGTGTAACTGTTTGTCTAAGAACTGTATAAGGTTAAGTGCTTGTTCATACTGCAAGCTACACTCGGCAAATCCGTCCACAATGAGCAATTAGTAGGGTTTAAAGCTAAATATTATTGTAAGAAAGAACAGCTGATCTCTTTGAAAGTTGTGTAACCAACTAACAGGTTTAGGTTAGGTTTATGTATTTTTACTATTTATTATTTGGTTATTTAGGAACTTGATAGCACTTTTTATTTTGAAATACACTAATTAAAACAATTTTATACGTATAAGTTGATTTTAGATAGTAGTTACAATGTTATACCTGTTTGTAAAATGAGAATGCAAATTTAGCCGGTAGATTGGTTGTCAAAAAAGAAATCACAATAAACTCACCTTATTTTCACAGAAAACACTAATGCTTTTATAGATTATTACAAATAACACATTTATTAAGTAATTAACTTGTAATACATACATACATACATACATACATATCGTCACGCCTTTTATCCCCGAAGGGGTAGGCAGAGGTGTATTTCTACACCCACTTTTCGCCAGATATATTTTAGTCCCACGTAATAAGGGGCGAGCCTATTGCCGTGCCGGGCACATTTCCAGACTCCGTTCTGCTACTGAGAATTTCGTGACAGAAAAACCCAATAACACTGCCCGACCCAGGAATCGAACCCGGGACCTCCCGATCCCACGCGCACATTTATGCCGCGAGACCAACGAGGCAGTCGTATAAGGTTTGATGTCGAGTTTTCCCTCTCTACGCAAACATGGTATTTGCATCGTGTTATCCCTTAGTCGCCTCTTACGACACCCACGGGAAGATAGGGGGTGTTGACACTTGTATTCTATGCCGTCAACCACACGGCCATCAACCACACGGTTGATGGCCGTGTGGTTGATGGCCGTGTGGTTGATGGCATAGAATACTACCTGTTACGTACACTAAACTTGTAATAAGCTTTAATTATTTATTTATTTTATATTTTTATTTATAAAAAATACGGGACAAGGTCGGATCAGCTGTTAACCTCCTATAGTTATATCTATCCTATTACTCAATATGAACGACCACGACGACCGATACGAACCATCTTTTGCTGGTGTAAAAATGATCTCTCGAGACTTACTGAAGAAGAACGTTTATAATTATGATCGTGTGTGTCGTAGCGTGAATAGTGATTTGAGAAAAATACTATTTGTAGATGCTCCGGGTGGAATGGCAAGACTTTTCCTACCAAGGTGATTAGGTGATTTCATCAAAGGAACGAAGCTAAAGTAAGATTGTTCGAATGCAAAATGACGAACCCATGGGCGGTATAACAGTACTTCTTCGTAGCAATTTTCCTTAGGCTCTGTCTGTTATACCACCACACAATATGAGACAAGAGCTGATGAAATTATAGCCTGTCTAAAGAGTTTATAACTATGGGATTGTATTATCGCTATGCATTTTGACATTAAATATGCGAGCATGATTATGAGGCAACGAACATGCACAGGAATTCTCTGATCTTTTACTCGCGATTGGTAACTTCGCGGTGTGGACTTGCACGAACAAGTGAAAGTCATTTGAGCTATTTTTAGGACATCTACACTATTCAATATAGGTATTATATGCAACTTAAAACATTTTGGGTATCAATTCTGTAGCCCAATGAAAACACCAATTCCGTGCGAACGGAGTCGCGGGCACAGCTAGTTATAAATATAAATAAAATGTAAGTAGTTTCTAGATTATACAGCGATAGCCTAGTGGAGATACTAACTGACTGCCATGCAGAGGGTATCGGGTTCGAATTCACGGCGCGCACCAATGACTTTTCGGAGTTATGTGCGTATTGAATTGTTAATTATCGCTTGTCACGTGCCTCGGAGAGCACGTTGAGCCGTCGGCCCCGGTTGTCATGGAGATCTTTGGCAGTCATTACAGGGCGTCAGTACCTTCTAAATCAACTGACACTAGTCTAAACCATGGAATATCGCTATCCCTTCGGGTTGCAGAGGTCAGTCAGGCAGTCACTCTGTGGAAAAGCTAATATTCAGCCAAATCCGGTTAGACTAGGAAGCGGACCCCAGATTGAAACTGGGATAACGCTAAGAGAATGATGAAGTAGTTTATAGATTATTCGGTTTAAATGTTATATCAGTCAAAACAATATACATACATACACACATAGACTCACGCCTGTTTCCCGGAGGGGTAGGCAGAGACTACGATAATATCAAAACAATATATCGCGATATAATCCATGAACAGTATTTTAATTTCAACAACACAGATTACAACAGAACAGCATTTTTATGTCACAAATGCATAATAGTTTTTAAAAACGATATCCCAAACCGGTTCCTAGCGCAACCGAACCGCAATTAAAATCGTCTCTTTTCATTGAAAGCTATCTACAAACTCTCCGCAAGCAATTAGAACTTACAATGTCCACCTGTTACGTACACTAAACTACCGAAATATTTTCAATAGTGATGTGCTTTATTAATATCGATATTTAAATTAGTATGTGCATGTTGTGTTAGTATAGAACATAACTCAGGCCGCGGTTTCACTCTTGTAATTTTATTTTTTCAAAAGATAGCGCCAAGAATAAATACTGTGTCGCGGGGGATTTTACAAACATACAAGTTCCATAGCTTACTGCTCCATTCCTGTGGCTCATAGCGTGTTGTCATATAGCCTAAAGTCTTCCTAGTTCCTTATAAATGGGCGAACCAGTAGTTCCGGAGATTAGCGCGTTCAACCAAACAAACAAAGTCTTTAGTGAATATTATTAGTATTAATAGGTAATTATTGAGCCTAATCCAAGAAAAACCAAGCATTTTAGCAGCAATAGAAAAAAGAAGAGGCAAGATGTTTGGCCACTTTATACGACATGATGACTTTATCAAAAACATACTGGAAGGTAAAATAGAAGGAAAGAGACGAAGAGGTCAACCCAGGAGGGCATATACGGATCAAATTAAAGAAAAGGCAAAGGTCATATCGTATAAGGATCAAGTTACTGGCCGAAGATAGAAATATAATATGGCGTAAACTCCACCGACAAGAACAAAGCTCTTAAATTGAAGAGAGTGAAATAAACTGCATCGACCATCCTTTACATCGTGGGCTAAGAACATACTTTTCGATAAAACGCTGACTTAAAATACACGGTATAAAGTATATGCTCTATCTACCTTTTTGTTGATCCATAGTTTAAGCACGTTTATTTACTTAAGGTCTCCCCTTTCTTGACTTCAATCACAATAAACTTAATAGGGCGTCCTATATGTTCCTTTTTTAACAGTTTTTCAAATGTACCACTAACTTAACCTAATTAATTACATCATGGATGGACGAATATATAAAACATTGTTATTACACGTTGTTGGTGTTTTGTATAGAATGTAACATAACTTTGTTGATTAACATTTAATTTAATAGAAACATAATTAAACTCATGTGTAGAAGGGCTTTTTCCTGGAAGGGTGGTTAAAGCGCCCATGTTATAAGCTTGATGTTATAATTTGTTTCGTTTAGTATTATTTATAACATTATTAACTTACGTGGATTACTGTAGGTAAAAGTATAAAAATGGTTCTGTGAATGATTGCAAAATAATAGCTTCTTGTTTTATGCATTTCAAAGTAGATAGGCAACAAATATAGTCTAATGGATATGCAAGCTACACTTTAAGGTCTTTTTATTTATGCTTTTTCGATGTGAACATAATGATTATTATGTAGATGATGAATAGAAAAATGTAGACATTGCCATTGCCAGGTTATAGTTAACACACACTGGTTACAAAAATGAAGATAAACTTTATAGATTTAAAAATGCATTACAGAATATAACTTAAACATGATTTATATAGCAAAATAAGAAACTTAAATCTTATTATCAGTTACACCTTTCATGACTATGAGTGTTTTAAAACAGACACAGTAATTTCAAAATAACATAATATTACAAAAAATATAAATAAACATGACCGATTCTATCGATAGAATCGGTCATGTTTATATTTTTTCGATAAAACCTCGCCTCATAACTTCCAACGCAAGTGGACCTCAAACTTGCAAACAAACCCTAGAATTTGTATTTGCCGTATAATTCGATTGCTCACAGTAATTTCAACATAACATAATATTACAAAAAATATAAACATGACCGATTCTATCGATATCGACAAAACCTCGCCTCATAACTTACAACGCAATTGGAGCTTAAACTTGCAAACAAACCCTAGAATTTGTATTTGCAGTATACTTAATTCGATTGCTAACGACATTTCTATCAAATGAAATTTCCGGAAACTGTTCTCAAAGTTGAAGCTGTTGCCCCCTTTCAATTGTTGGGAAACGTCTTCAAAAGACGATCAAGTTTAATATATTTTTGTTGTTTGATACTGAAACTTCGTTTCGTGCTATTCTTAAAGTGAAAACGGGTATTAAATAGAATTAAAAGGAAGGAGTTTATTTTCAATTTCGACTTTAAGAAGATATAAACAAGAAACAGTGAACGGGCTATTCTGATTTGAACCTTTTTGTTTCAATACGGATGAGACCTATTTGGGGTTCAATCTTCATGGGTGTTGGTAAATAATTGATAGCGATACACCTATATCATATGATTTAGAGTAAAATAAAAAACCATTCACTGTGATGATTTGTTAGTCAATATAATAAGAATTTTATATATTCAGATTAATTTCATCATCATCATTTGATGATAATGAAATTAATCTCAATATATAAATTTTTTGTGTTACTTTCTTACTGACAGATAACGCACAGCCAAACCTTTTGGTTAATGAAGCTAAAATTTGGAAACATACACATGTTTCCAGGGAGTCGTAGAGGAGCACAGTAAGAAAGGATTTTCCGATATTCCCATGGAATCGGGATTAAATGGTTAAATAAAATAAATATTTATATATGTTCTATAATAAAAAATAAAAACATCATAAGCGTGTTGTGCGCTTGATTAAATAATTATTTATCTACACGCAAGAATAAGTTCCATAATAACATTAATATTGGTAAAATGGATATAAATGGGTAGAATAGTATTCTTTGTGTGATCAGAAAGAATACTATTCTACCCAATATCATGAATTTTTTCCAACATTTCCTATCAAACATCTGAAACTACTTTCACCCAGATTCTGTAAGCAATGAGGTGTAAGAGCGCTTGTTTACGCTAAGAAAAGTCAGGCCTAAGCAAGAATTCGTGTCGTGTCTACACATGATCCGTGTACACTACACCGACGCTGAAATAGAGAAATATCTTATTTTGAGTTAAACACGACGTGTGAACGTTGAAAAATGTTTGCACCTAGATATGCCGAAATAGTTTGTTTTTATAGTCTCACGCCTGTATCCCCGAAGGGGTGTTATATTACACCCACATTTAACCATGAATTTTTAGGTCCCACGTAATAGGGGGCGAGCCTATTGCCGTTACCGAGCACATCACCAGACTCCGTGCTGCTACTGAAAATTCGGAAAAACCCAGTAACACTTTTGCCCGGCCCGGGAATCGAACCCGGGACCTCCGATCAGCATACGCATCGCATACGCTATCCACTGGACCAGGAAGACAGTCGAAAGAAGAAGTATTTCGACTGCCTCCTGTCCAGTCGTCAACAATACATGATGATTCGGTCTTAACTAAAGCATACACGGTAGATTTTCTTAGCGTGTACAAGCGCCTTCATGAGTATTGATCCCGTCACATTGTCGTCACACTGACATTGGACATCACGCAAATATCGCAGTAAAACTTTAGTGTTTCTCGTTAAGCTCATATGAACATGTGTGTTTTATTATTAGAATTAATTAGTGCGTTACATTGTTATACCTACGTATTAGTGCGGAGGAGTAAAGGGTTTAAGCAGCTATTTCAAAGATGATCTGATAAAAAGTTTGAACGGAAAATTGGCATGAGAAAACTTACTTGTAAAAGTGTAGGCTTAAAATTATTGTAACGATTATGGTTGCAGACTATGAAAGTTTACATATATTTACTTTGCGGTTAGAATATACAGTTGGGCTATCAAAAATTGCTGATGAGATGACATAGTAGTTAAAGAAGCCGCCTGGCCCCCGAGTGTCCTGAGTTCGATTGGGGCAACACTTTGGCTGAATACTTGTCAAGAAATCAGGATCATTCTCGTTTATAAATCTTAGAATATGGCAGAAATACGTACACGTCAATTTTTTTTCATCAGCGCTAATATATTGTCCCACTACTGGGCACGGGCCTCTTCTCACTATAAGAAGGGTATGGACATAGTCTACCACGCTGGCCAAGTGCGGGTTGGCAGACTTCACAAGTCTTTCAAGAACATTATGGAGAACTCTCAGACATGCATATGTTTCTTCACGATGTTTTCCTTCACCGACAAGCAAGCGATAATTAACAATTTAATACGGACTTAACTTTGAAAAGTCATTGATACGTGCCGTGGATTCGAACCCTCTGCGTAGCAGTCTATCGGTCTCACCACTCGGCTATCGCTGCTCAATTAACGGACACAAATATGCACATTAATAAGTAACGGACACAAATAAACCCACGCTCAAAACTAAGAATAATTATTATTACGGTAAATATTAGATAAGTAGTAATATAATATAGTGGATATATACCATAAGTGGATGCTCCTGTTTCACCATATTCACTTTGGGAGGCTTACTAAATGAACATAATTTATTGCTTGAGTATGATATCAATAACTATTAACTTTTGCAATAGTAGATAACTCACAATGTGAAACAGTTGCAGCTCCTTACAAATATAACATGTAAAAGAATTATACTGGCAGTTAAAAAGAGTGGCCACGAGTTTTATTGCCCATTCATTCTCGTGGTTCTACCTATTGCATTGCGAACGTGGCAGTAAATGTAAATATAGAATCATCTAGTAATTAACTTTAATCTTTGACGTTCATAAGCGTCACTTTGTGACCTAAATGAATAAATGATTTTGAGTTTGAGTTTGAGAAGTTTCTTAATTTGCTCTTCATATTATAGTCATCAAATTGCGTATTAAAGCCATTTGTAATACCAAGTCCATAGAAACACCTAAAACTCGAGCCTTCAAATTCATAACTGTGAATCTCTCAAATAAAAAGTTATGACATCATAAACGCCGTCTCGAAGTACCGTGCCCTTCTGAATACGCGACGTGACAAAGGTCAGGCGGCATTAGCTCAGTGTAAATACTAATAATCTGCTGTGGAATGGGGGCGAGCAGTACTTGCGGTTGTGGAGTGATTATCGTTCGTATAAGTATGTTGATTGTAATGGTGAATGCCATTTGTTTTGAGTACGTGTTTTATATTATGAATTCTTATAAAGGAAATGTTTCAAAATTAAAATATACCTAAACAGGAACCCACAAAGTAACCCATTGTAATCGTAACTTTTTCATTACTCTATATTGTTTTTGTTGAAATTCAAAATCACTTAGCGTAGTATCGCAACCCACATCAAACAAATAAAAGTTCAGTTTTCTATGCACTTTACGTAGTGCAGGCCAAAATGTAACATCTCCTTTTATGTAAACGATTGTAAGTGGTAAAAAAATATTTTTATCAAAAAATGACAACTCATACGCTAGGAATAAATCCTGTAGCGCTTTTCGGAAAATTACATCCACTAGGCAGAGTCAAACAAGAAACGAAATCTTGTCTTATTGAAAATCGATGCCACAATACTCGACGCCGCTTTAAACGGCAAGATGGCCGCTTAAACCACTTCGGTTTTCGTACAGACGTATCCATAATTTATAAATCTGAATCTTAGCAAAACGTTAAATTAAACTACAGTTTACAGATTTTACCACGATATGTTGTTTTTACTGAGATTACACCTAAATTGAATGATCTAAATCGTCATAGGTTTTATCAGTCTAATGAAACTAAAGAAGTAGGTACTGAAGACTTCAAGACACTGATGTCATTTTGCGTAAACAGTAACACAAGTAGTTGAACAATATTTGGGTACTTTGAAATAACTTCAACATCCAAGACAAATGTCACATCAGTATTACGTGACCACGGTTCCCGTAAACTAAACGAAACAATAAGTTTCTTGATAATTCTGTTCAAATGTAATCTCAGTAAAAATACCGCGATAAAATCTGGTAACTGTAGTTTAATTTTATTTCAATGTGTATTATTCGCGTAAACCCATCGAGACGAGAGTTTTCATAAGCATAATATGATTTATTTATTGGCTCTCGCCTATATCCCCAAAGGGGTAGGCAGAAGTGTTATATTACATCCACATTTCGTCAAATTAAAATTCATTTATCAGTGTGATTTTTGGTTACACGTTACATGTGGTTTTAATACAATTGACAGCATCTCAAAAATCTACCATGATGGTGTACACTGTTTCACATTTAGTTTTATATTAATTACTAATTATAAAATTTTTTAAATAATATCAGAATAATCATAAATCCAGAAATATGAACATCAAATAATTGCAACATAACAACATAATTTGGGAAACCAACAATAAGAATTCACAATAATTAATGGGAATAATAAATAATGATAAAATAATACAAAAATATATAGAAATAAAATAAAATTATGGATTTCAATGTCAAATATTAACATCTTATCATTAAGGAATTCGTCAATGGTAAAATTAAATGTCTCTAGTTATATTAAATTATAAAAAACACATAGACAGAAATAAATAAATAGAAATGTCAACTTAAAATTTATCATTAAAGAATTCGTCAATAGGCGGGTCCACACAGACCGAGCAGCCTCGCGAGGAAAATGCTTCGCGAGGCTGCTCGGTCTGTGTGGACGTGGCTCGGTCGAGGAAAACGCATGTGCCGCCGCGGCCGAGCTTAGCGTGCGCCCGAGCTACCGAATTAGATACGTCCACACAGAGCGCGCAGCCTCGTGAGGAATTGGCGCGCGAGGCTGCGCGCTCTGTGTGGACGTGCCGCGGCCGAGGCAAGCGCGTGTGCCGCCGCGGGCGAGCGACCGAGCGGCCGAGCCATCGAGTTTGGTTTTTGGTTTTGCCGCGGTCTGTACGCTGTTTCGTGCCTCGCTCGAACATAATAATCCTTACTAATAATATAAATTCGCAAGTGTGTTTGTATGTTGGACATTTTTTTATAGACTCACGTCTGTATCCGCGTAAGGATAGGCAGAGTTATAATATTATTACATCCACATTTCACCATGAAATGTTTAGGTTCCACGTAATAGGGGACGAGCCTATTGCCGTTAACGGGCACATCAGCAGAATCCATGCTGCTTCTAGAGAATTCGGGAAAACCCAGTAACACTTTTGCCCGACCCGGGAATCGAACCCGGGACCTCCGCTCAGCAGTCGCATACCCTATCCACTGGTCACTGAATGACGGAGGATACATTCATCATAACATTCTCATCTTTGACGCTATTTATTGTACGAATAATAATCCTTCAGTCTGTGCTTCGGTTACAGTATCCTTGCCTACAGATATTCATTTCCTATAATTCATTCTATATTTTTTTCCATGCCTACCTATTCCATCCTTTAGGTATAACAATAATCGACGACCGGTTGGCAAAGCGGGAGTGTAGGCGACTACAACGCCAAAGGTCGCGGGTTCGATTCCCGCTCATGTCAAACATTTGTGTGCATGAACATGAATGTTTGTCTTGGTCTGGGTGTTTCTATGTATATATTTACAAAAAAAGTAAGTATAAGTAAATATGTATATTATGGCCCATTATTACCATTGTCTAGTACCCAAAGTAGGTACAGCAATTGGCGTCAGTCATGCAGCCGGCTAGTAAAAACACATGCCACAACCCTATTGCAGTATGACCATTTCCAAGTACTATATTTATAAACAAAATTTAAAAATAAGAGAGAGGAGAGACCAACAATCTCACATTGATACGTAGACCGATAGATGGCAAATGTACTATTTCACTCTAATTCACAAGTCGACAATTTGATACATGCGCAATACATAATAGTTTTCAACTATAGTCCGTTCACAATTATTTTACCTCTAGCTGTTAGATTGGCCAACCTGGGCGTTGTGTTGCTATATTTGGTATATAATACTCCCATTTTAAATATACATTATTGCAAAAATGTACTTATTTTTTATTGCCTAAGCGATCGTATTAAATATTTGGAAGTAATGTTTGTAACAAAACCTCTTGATATTGGCATGGCTATATGCATGTACATTTATTTTCTTACGAAATAACTAATTTCCTATGAAGATAAGTAGTTATAATAAAAATGTTGTCTATTTTTAATATATAAAGGTAAACGCATCATAATTACGCCAACTTGAGGTTCTAATTATCAAATACAAAAACTGTAAATTTAATTTTCATATTTATTTTGAATAAGAATGATGTGGGTGTCATATTACACCTCTGCCTACCCCTGCATGGAAACAGGCGTGAGTCTATAAGAATGATCCATGTGGACTGCCAATGTTATGATGATTCGTAACTGCTGTCATATTCTGTATCAGAATCAGAATTTAATTCTATTATGAACCTGTCCATTTCAGCATCCGTAGACCCATGTGTTTCACGAAGCTTGTCTTCAATGTGGCGCTCATGTTTGCATTGTTTTTGTCAGTCTTCTGCAGTGATAGATTGAAAAGCTTCTTCAGCTAAATTCACAATGTTGGTTGCCTCTTGTCCTAAATTTTTGCTTGTGACTCGCCTTTTAATGAGACTTCACATAAGTTCAATTGCGTTTAGCTTGCAGTGGTATGGCGGTAATCTAACCACTTTGCGGCCATGAGCTTCAATCATTTGAATTTTTGAAGCATTTCCACTAATATTGGGTAAAATGTTATGCACGGGTAACCCTATTTTACTTTCCTGTCATCACAGAGTACAATTCCAACATAAAGAAAATAAACACCGATATCTGTCAGAGGTAAAATAACTGTGAACGGACTATATATTTTCATGTTCTGAATTCAAACTTTATGACAACTACAATTTTGCTTTTTCCTACGGTGCCGAGGCTGCCGCGCTCTAGGCCGCGTTCACATTTGTCTGACGTAATCTGTCGTGACGTCGTCTGTCGTGTCGCGACAGACAATGTCCCGGTCTGCGACAGAGAGGGGGGAGGGGTGTGGGGACGGTACAGCGCGAATTAAGAGATTGGACTCAGATTAATTGTAAAAAACATTTTTTTAATTATAACAGTATATTTAAAATATAAAATAGTAATCGCTAATGTTAGATCTACAAAGGTATTTATAATAAATTAATGCTAAGATGACAATAGGATTATCTAGATAATTTGGTGGGGAGAGATGTGCTGACGAAGCTAACATTGTTGGGTTCCGTACAGTTAACTCGCGGGACACAACTCGTCAGACTAATGTGGACGCGCCACTGTCTGTCGTAAAGCGTCAGACGCGCGTTTGCAATTATTATTGTGCGCAATGGACGACGAACTAATTGACTTCCTTTTTATAATATTATTCGTATACAGTACCTATAGATGAGCTAATTGAATACGAAATAATATAATCCTATGTAAATAATTTATGGATATAATTGGATATCTACTTAATCTGAATCGGATAATTCATCAAAAACATTGCGAAAGTGTGAACTCCACGAGAGTTAAGACAAAACTGATTTAAAATTGTTTCAGATCGCGACAGACGGCGACAGACAAATGTAAATGGTAAGTAATTACGACAGAGACCGTCACGAGAGATCACGTCAGATAAATGTGAACGCAGCTTTATTCTATAGCCTCGCTCGTTCGGGGACTGTTTCCTCGCGCGGCAAATGCCTCGCGAGGCTGCTCGCTCTGTGTGGACCTACCTAATGGTATAATAACATTTTTCTTGTAATAGATATCGTAATTTTTTCTTAAACTGAATTAT
The DNA here is from genome assembly GCA_944739405.2 of Euclidia mi. Lineage (NCBI taxonomy): Eukaryota > Metazoa > Arthropoda > Insecta > Lepidoptera > Erebidae > Euclidia > Euclidia mi. The sequence continues at coordinate 68,443,658 of OX123192.2, forward strand.
AGATAAATCTTTTATTGCATTTGGTAATTTGTTAAATATTTTTGGGGCCATACAGAGTATATTTTTGTGCATTAAGGCGGTCTTTGAAGGACGAACACATAGCTCATGTCTGTATTATTTTCTTATCATTTTGTGTCTCTGTTCAGACGCTTTTCTAAATAAATGCATATTCTTTTTGACAAATAAAGCAGTTTCAAAAATGTATAAACAAGGTAAATTCAATATTTTTAACAATACAAAATAAGGTTTACAGCTATCAGTTACGTCTATACCGGTAATAGCCCTAATGCATCTTTTTTGTGACTTAAACACTGTTTCCTTATTGCAGGAGTTGCCCCAGAACATAACTCCGTAGCGTAATATAGAATCGACATATCCGTAATATGCAGTGACTGCCGCTGCTTGATTCACAACTTTTTTTCATTTATACAAGGCAAAAGCAAATTTACTGACCTTTGTAACCAGTGTTGTTTCCAATTAAATAGATTGTCGACTGTTAAGCCTAAAATTTAATACTTGCAAATTCTTCTATATTTTCATTCTTAAATATTATATTTAGTTTCAAATTAGCTACTCTTTGACGGAAATTCATTAGTTTTGTTGTATTTAAATTTATAATTAAGTTACTTTGTTCTAACCAGTTAACGGCTTGGTCCAATGCATTGATTATGTCAGTCTCAAAGTCTATATATAATATATATATTTACTATTAATGTCACGTTTAACAATTATAGTACTATCGTCAGCAAACAATGTCATAGGATAGGGTATATTCAGGGGAAAGTCATTTATATATATTAAAAATAATAAAGGCCCTAGCACACTGCCTTGAGGGACTCCACAAGATATTATTCGCTCACTAGATATATATTTTATAACAGTTTTATTAAATTTAGATATTCCACTTATTTCTGTACATTGTGTTCTATTTTTTAAATAAGAATTTATGAGTGCCAACACATTACCCCTTATTCCGAATGCATTTAATTTGCTCAGCAGTAAGTCATGGTTGACCAAGTCAAATGCCTTGGTCATATCCATGTATACTGCTGATATTGGGATTCTATCATTCATGTTAGCTATGATATCATTAAGGAAGTCGTATGTTGCCATATTTATCGAATGACCTTTCCTAAATCCTTTTTGTTCTTTTACAAGTATATTATGTTTGTTCAAGTATCCATCTATGGATCTATAGATCCATTTTTCGAATATCTTGGATATTATTGGGATAGAAGCTATGGGCCTGTAATTTTTAATTTCTTTTGTATCGTCTTTTTTAAATAAAGGTTTAATGATAGTAGGTTTAAGCTTATCAGGATAGGTCCCAGATTCAATACTTAAATTTATTATGTAGCTAAGAGGATCAGATATAAGTGCTGCCACCTTTGTCGAAATATCATCGTATTCTACACTATTTTTATTTTTTAAACTCTTCTATAATTCTATTTACTTCATCTGACGTGATAGGGTCTAGAAACATTGACTGTGTACAGAAATTTATTTTATTGTCAGTCAGTCGTGCAGAAGCGGATGACAGTTTTTTGCTTGGTCTATGAAGTTGTCTATGTGTATGTGTGTTGTTTGGTTATGAATTTGTAGATCCTCCGTAATTGGGTGCGAACCTATTGCCATTACTTTGCCAGACACCGAGCTGCTACTGAGAATTTGGAAAAACCCAGTAATACTTTGGCCGACCCGGGAATCGAACCCGTGACCTCCGATCAGCAGTCGAATACGCTATCCATTAGACCACGGAGGCAGTCTTAAATGTACAGATAATTTATTATATTTGTCAGTTATGCGGTTACTGTATATGTACAAGAATTATCTAGTTTTTAATTTGATGACCGTACGTGAATCATACCGGAATATTACATTACAGTCGAATAAATAACCTTTCGTATGTTAACAATATAAAAATCAATATAGAAACAGGTATACGCCAAAACAAATCTGTAAAGGTTCTCAAATAACCCGTACCTTTCTTACTAATCCTTTGTACTTCGGACGAATATCCTTCCTTTGGCAAAGATTTTCAATTTACTAAAAGACTTCGGTGTTTACCCTGTGTTGCTCGTTGGGTTTCAGGGGTGACTTAGCCCACTACGCAGGTAAGCAGACAATTTGTAATATTATGTTATGTTGTTCATGAATAGGATGCAGTCAATTGAAACGTATGTTTTCTCCTTAAAAGGGTTACTTGATATTTATTTATTTGGAAGAAATATTTCTCTATGCGGTAAAAAAATTGAAAACAGATGGTTTAGACTATACAAAGTCAGTGTTATTCAATCAGATGAATTATATTTAACTAGCCTTTGCCCGCAGTTTCAACCGCCTGGAGAATAAAGAACTCAGGCTATAACCATTAGGGTTGAGCTACACCTATCAGCACCGCATCGCACTTTCCTATGCTTCTATCCTTTTTTGTCACTTAGGACCGTCATTTACTAGAGCGAGAAAGATAGAGGGAACACGATCGCCTTTTCGATTCCGCGGCGTACTGAAGCGTTCCGTCTCTCTTTCTCGCTCTAGTAAATGACGGTCTTAAGTGACAGAAAAGGATAGAAGCATAGAAAAGTGCGATAGGGTGCTGATAGGTGTAGCTCGACCCGTAGTATACAACCGATAATAAAGATGCACTGTTTCTATCAGCATTAACACAGTTTAAACCATACAACATAGTAAGCACTTTAAGTACTTTAAAGCCTTTTAATATCAATCTAAATTGCACAAAGAGAATTTAAATCCAGTTTTAAATTCAAAGTGGATTTTGTAATTAAGTGTAGCGATTTGTTTAAAACAAGGCTTAACGTAAACCATAATACGCGTAAAGCTTGGCAAAATATTTAGAATTAATGTTGAATTTCAGTTGAAATAATATTACGAAAATCAGTGTCAGCATATAGATGACGTCAAGTTTAAAAAAGTATTATAAACGGTCCATTCAATAGGCGCTGCGAAGCACAATACAAGTTAAAAAGCTCCTAATTTGCGCCGTTAGTTAAAAATCAACATTTCCCAATAGGAACGGCCTTAAATATGACTGCGTCTTTGAGGTTGTATCATGTAATCTTGTTACCATTTACTAGAGGACCGCCCACAGCAACGCACATTTGTTTTTATTTAACCATTTCTTTTTTTTTTATAGACTCACGCCTGAATTTCCGAAGGGGTAGGCAGAGGAGTAATATTACACCCACATTTCGCCATTAATTTAAATTTTTAAGGTCCCACGTAATAGGGGGAAAGCCTATTTCCGTTACCGGGCACTTCACCAGACTTCGTACTACTTGGTACTGAGAATTTGGAAAAACCCAGTAATACTTTTGCCCGACCCGGGAATCGAACCCGGGACCTCCGATCAGCAGTCGCATACGCTATCCACTGGACTACGGAGGCAGTCAACCATTTCTTTCTGATCAGTTTTGGCCAAATCCCTTCTTAGTGAATCCCTACGGTCTCCAAGTAACATTTAAATTTCAGTTCCTTGCGCCCAGTAGTTTGGGCTGAGCATTGTCTATCAGACAGTCAGTAACGCAAGAATTTTATATATTCAGATAATAATCTGTAACCTTATTGTCCTTAAACTTAAATATATTTCATCCTCACACACGTCTAGACAGTAATTAATGCTAAGATGCTAGGATCGCATTACATTGTTTGAATAAAATATATGTATTTTCTACTAGTATCTAGCTGTGAGGTTTTGAGAAGACGACCACAACGTATTTTCGTAATATAATATTGAATTGAGTTAAATTCAAGTGATTCTTAATCAGAGTTAAATGTTAGAATATTTTTTATATTTATTTTACTTACTTTGAAATGTAAATATTACCTTACAAATTCGTTGTAGCAGATCATCTGAACCAGCTGAATACGTAACGGACTACTTAAACCGCGTGGTCATACATTCTTCATGTAACCATGTATATTACAATAAGTACCAATACTACCAATAAAAGATACGTGATACATATACCGAAGTAATATTTAAAACTTCAAACATGAGAAAGGACGCTAGACGGACGTTCTCTGACCAAATTGGAGACATCCTAAAAAAGGACAAATCAGAAGTACCCTAAACAGAAGAGCATACATTAGAAACTGAATGGGAGTAAATGAAGCAAGACAGATATGTCAGAATCGTTGCAAATTGCGTTCCGTAGATTTGCCTACCCCTCCGGGAAAGAGGCGTGAGTCTATGTATGTATGTATGTACAGTCGAACAACTTCTCGCTAGACCACCATAAGTTCGAGAATCGCTTAGCAAGACTTCATCGCTGCCGGTGCCAAACCAGTTTCTAGTGTGCTTCGACTCCATGAGCGAGCCAAGGGATTTTTTTTTCAAACTGGTCCAGCGACGATTTGTTTGATTGTACATGAGAAAGTTTTAAATCGTTTTTCGGGCCACGTTTGCTTTGTACTGAACAAACTTTATTCAACCTTAATTAATTATTTTAAATAATGTTACGATATGTACAAACAACCTATTTTTCGTCCAACACAGGAATTAATCGGCTTCATGCAGCAATACTCAAAGTATCACACACGCCTTAACGTAAATGCAGAAACAAGGTAAACTGAAAAAAGAAGCAAAAGTTTCTGATCCAAGAAAATGTAATAATCCCTTACCCCTCAAGGGAAATGAGCACAATACTTCCAATTTGGCAGCCTTTTGCCCCAACAATAACGCAAGTATTGATCACGGGTTTTGACGACCCGGTGTCGTAGCGGGAGTGTAAGCTACTGCTACGCCTATGGTCGCGGGTTCGATTCCCGCTCAAGCTCAACATTTGAGTGCGCGAACATGGATATTTATCTTGTCCGTTTCTATGTATTTATGTACTTCCATAAGTAGTACCCATAGTACAAGCTCTGCTTAGTTTGGGATTATATGGTGTTGTGTGTAAGTGGTATAATATAACTATATTACTGGTCCAAAGCTGAAGTAAAATTTTAACCAAAACCAGTCTTATTAAACTTTCAAGACACTCTTAAGGAAATGTAAACTGTCTTGCAAGAGAAGGACCATTTTATAAAACACATTATTATGAGTTCAGTTTACACCTACTTGCTGAAATTTTAATAATAGCCTGTGAATTATTAGAGCTCTCAAGACAATTGTTTGTTAGTAGTGGGTTGGTATAATTATGTTTGTATGGCCAAATTAGTATTATGTAAAAATAACTTTTATTCGGTGTATTTTAAAAGCAAACCAGAGGATGACATTGGATTTTTGACACCTCAAATTTGAATCAACCCTTAACTGGCATCAAACTAACAGTTAATTTTAGTACTGCTACATTTACTTTATTACAGACAAAGTTTATCAGCGTTCACTACAAAAGGAAGTATTTGTAAGTAGCTAGGGGTATATTTACACATATATATAATTATGTCACCGGAAAATAATAAGAACCTTTCAAGAATTTTTAGAAAGGAATACTGATGTTTAATATACGGGGTGTAAAAAGACCCTTAACGAAAAATGAAATCCCATGTTGTACCAATCACGACGAACATTTTTTACTTCGGCACTATACCTGGGAAATTACTGGTTCAGGGGATATTGGGGCTCAAAGTTAGTATGGGATTTTTCTAATTAGGTACAAAATCGATGCATTTACCCCGCCAATATGTTCTTTAGATGCTCTATTACCCCATGGATATGTAGGTATTTCGAGCATTGCACGCGCACGCTTTTAATTGCGGCTTAAAAAATGTTAAAACTTAAAAAAAAAAAGTTTCCCAGGTATTATTTTTGGTTAGTATGACTTGGCATGATGTCCACAACGAGTAGACTTCGGCTTGGTGATGGGTCTTGTGACACCCTGTATATCTGTCTATAGACTTTTAAATTCTTGGTAGAGTACGCGGTGCAGTAAGGGCTGCGTGGGATGATATTGATTAAGCTGTGCCCTAAGAGTTTTGATTTTAGATTGGTGACCATTATTTTTACTTCTTCCAAAAAAAATTTTACTTAAAGACATTCACCTCCAGACACTAGGATTATGAGTCGACATCTTTACAAACATTCGATAACAGTCACAAAATGCAATCAGTGGATCTAACAATTGCCTCTGTCGTACGCACAATACTTAGCGTAATAAATGGCGAACACTGGAAGACAATGAACACTTAGACTCAGCGCATCTTTGCGAACAGTCAACCCTAAGCCACAGTTAGACTGTGCCTAAGCGTAGTGGACACACTTACACTACGCGATTCGTGCAGTGAGTCTATGGAACTACAACCTATCGCTACAAGAAAAACCCAATAAAACGCTTTATAGTATTTTAATTCACGCATACATCAACGCAAGCATATGTTAAAACACCGACTAGGATTATCGAATATACATATTTCAATCCACACAAATCTAGAAACACTTCTACTTTGCCTTCAAACTGTTTAAATATTCAGATCAAATAAAATCCAAAGTGTCACATATTTTTTATTTCTTTTTCACTCTATCCAATGCTTTTGTATCTGTCATTTGAGACCCTAACTCGGGCCTTGTTACCACTAGGCTGAAAAAGCGCAAGTATAAATAATGTAAGGAACAAATCAATAGATTTCTCTGTTTGTAGTCGTTGAGCACCAGATTGTAGCCATTTTTCAATTTCATTTTTCACTGTGCTGTAAAAAGTCAGTAGTTCAAACTTGGCACAAGTTTTAATAAAAATTTTAACAATGAAAGGAATAGTTTAAAGTTTCTAAATGGGGTTGGACGTCACTGACAACTGTGGCTGGAGATTTTGAAATTTATGAGGTTAAACATTGTATGTTGACTATTTTTCTTAAAGAAGTCTTCATAATTGCACACGTCAAGATAACCATTTGATAAGGACGGATAGAAATGTACTATACTTCACAACGCATCTATATCCTGCCCTCCTATGTCTCATAAGGACCAAGAATAGAAGGTATCGAATTATTTAATATTTACGACGCACAGTGTCGCGAGTTTTTATCATAAATGCTTTTTTGCAACATTTTTGCAGGTGATTTGTTGGTATGGTAATATTGTCTCGAATACTTTTTTCATCAAATTTAGGTAGTTATCGTTTTCCAGGAATTATATTATAGTAACTGTGGGTTAGTAAACATTGATATTGTTGATGCATTGAAATGATTTGTGTGCGCACTAATAACTTTATTGATACAGTTACAAGTGATATTCAGATTTAATCAGTGTTATATTATTATAGTAGTCTTGAATAGTTACTTATCTGTCTATTTTGCTGTTTTAATAATTCAAGATGTGTGAAGTTGGTAAGTTCTGAGCATTTTTAAACACACTAAAAATTTTCAATATATTGATACTTTGAATCGATTTTCAAAAAAATCACATCATATCACATCTCTAATTTTTTATATATGCTAGCTCAATAAGTATACTTTACGCTAGAAAACTCTCAGACTGCTAAAACGTGCTCAAATTGAGATATTTTGTTTTAGGTTTCGACCGAATTAATACAATCTTTGCCCTTACCAAATGGCCAGCTTTCTGAAGAAGGACGACATAAAGATGCCAGAAATTTTAGAGAACACCATACACGCAAAACCTCAAGATCGGATACTAATCAAGACCTAATTACCATGCTTTTACTTACTTCCGATCCATTAATATCCACGATTAAATTGGGAAATAAACATAAAATAAATATTTAAGATACTGATTTAAGACAATTTTTGAATTTTTGGATATAGAATAAAAAAATATAAGTTAAACTTCTTTGTTTTGGTCACATTTCTATATATTTCAGGTTAAACATGTAAATTACCCAAAGTTAGATTTATGATAAAATGTTCTATGAAGTCGCGACACTGTGCGACGCTGTGATATTCTGAAACATTTATTTTAAACCCAGATATAATATGCCTAGGTAACTTCAAAAATACATACATACATACATACATAGACTCACGCCTGTTTCCCCGAAGGGGTAGGCAGAGGCATATTAAACGCCCACTTTTCGCCAGTGTTTTGATCCCACGTAATAGGTGGCGAGCCTATTGCCGCTTATCGGGATATTTTGATTGCCAGAGCCTCGTCCGTTGATCGGCAGGTGCACCACTTGCAGGTGAGGTTGGCTTGGGTCCCTAAGTTCTTGGTGGGAACCCTATGCACCCTTCAAAAATCTCATCTCACTATTTACAGAATATATGATACTCTTACTCACAAGGGCAAAATTATTGCCTTGAACCTTATTACTTTTAAAACTGGCTGTTTAGAAGACGAAAAATTTAAAAAGCAATTTAGCCACGACCCATATTCTCCAATTATTTTGATTGTCAGCGACCGTCTAAATAACAACAAGTGCACCAACACTCTCTCTAAATTTAAATACATTTTCGGTGTTAAAAGCGAGTTATTTACAGAAAAAACTGATCCCAGTAATTTCAATTAAGTGATTCATCTTGTGACATTATAAATACTCTAAAATATCCCATAAAATTCACATATTAGAACAATTTTACATATGGACAAAACCGTTAGTAAAAAACTGTGAAGTGATCAGTGATATACAACAAGTGTTGACAAGAACGCGTAAGCGCCGCGTATTACATGGCGTTTATGACCTTTTGTTCGTGACTTTTCACACTGCAGACACGGAACATTTTAAGTATAAACATTGTGTTATTATTTTGTGTTACACTAAACGTTAGTCGCTGCATACATCGCTACAGCGCTTTATTCTCACACACATAAACTTTGAATTAGTTTGTTAGCGACAACTTTGAATTAGTTTGAGTCAGCGTTAACAATGTCAACAAAAGCTTGTGCTGGGTGCATGAATGTTATCAAACGAAGAGATTGTTTACAATGCTTTATTTGCCACTCTTGGTATGATTTGCTATGCGCCAGCATTCCTGAGAAGCAGTATAAGTTAATGAATGTTGAGAGGAAAAATTGCTGGAAATGTCCTGCCTGCCGTAGTAAGGAACCAAAAAGCGACATCACTAACACACCCGTCGGCTCTTATCGGCAAAAAAGCCCTACCAACGCTACAACTGGCAATCAACGTTCGCCTTCACCCACGGCCATGAATACTATGCGTTTGCGGCCTGCACCAGGTGAGAAACCAGACCAACTTGATGACTGTACTGTACTGGAAATGACAAAAGGTGCTTTGCGGGAAATTATCAAAGAGGAAATAGAATGTGCTCTGAAAACCCACGTCACTGAACAGTTCAAACAAATTAATGACGTAATCTCTGATTTTAGAGCATCATTAGATTTTTACAACTCTCGATACGAGGACATGAAAGTCGCCCAGGAAGAAAATACCGCCAAAATACAACAGCTCGAGAAAGTCAATTGTACATTACAAAGCTCAGTCAAAGAGCTCACCCATCGAATAAATTTACTGGAACAGCACGCCCGATCTAGTAATATCGAGTTGCAATGTGTACCCGAAAATAGGTCTGAAAACCTAATGACTACTGTACTGCAGCTGAGTAAGGTAATCAAGTGTAATATCTCGGCAAATGATATAATGCACTGTACAAGAATTGCAAAGAAGGATACTCAAACCGAAAGGCCACGCTCCATCCTTGTGAAATTTATCAGACCAAGACTCCGCGACACTTTCTTAGCAGCTGCTAAAAAGTACAACAGGACTAACGCTAAGGAGAAATTGAACACAAGCCATATTGGTATTGCCACAGAAAAACCTAGGCCTATATATGTTGTGAAACATCTTTCCCCTGACAACAAGGCGCTTCATGCGGCTGCCAGAGCTCGTGGCAAGGAATTGGGTTTTAAATTTGTATGGGTCAGCAACGGAAGAATCTTTATGAAACGGAACGACTCAACTGATAGCGTCGTAATTAATAGCTTAGATGTCTTGAAGTCTCTAGTTTAACTGTATTTGCACTCTGTTTTGCTTATTATCATTGTTCTCTAAATTTTGATAGATATATTTGCAAACACCACGCATATTCAATCAATCACTTAAAATATATTACCAAAATGTAAGAGGCTTGAAAACTAAGACTGATTTGTTCTATAATAATATGTTGCTTCAAAATTATGACATAGTGGTGCTTACAGAGACTTGGCTGAATGGCGGTGTTTACGATTCCGAATTATTTGATAGTAGGTACGTAATTTATAGACGTGACAGAGAGTCAACTAAATATGGCGCACGAAAAGATGGTGGTGGTGTTTTAATCGCGGTTGCAAATCACATTAAATCTACTAGACTATCTCAGTTTGAAATCGAAGATCTTTGGATAGGCATCGATGTGAAAAGCTCAAAGCACAACATTATGAAACTTCATATTTGTGCGGTATATTTACCACCACCTTTACAGTGTGAAACGTTACACCAATACGTGACTAGTGCTCAGAAAAGCATCGACAACTGCGCAATTACATTGATCGTAGGCGATTTTAACCTCAGTAGCATTCGTTGGACACTCGAGGAAGACTCTCAGCAACTACAACCTAAATATCCTAATTCAGACGTTAATATTAGTTTCGTAGACTTCATAACTCTCAACAACCTTAATCAATTCAACTGTATTCTAAACAATAAATCAAAATCTCTTGACCTGATACTCAGTAACATAACAGTCACTGATGTCCACCGTAGTAACAGCAGTCTATCTGTAGAAGATTTGCTACATCCTCCTTTAGAATTCCGCTTACCACTCCTGACTGTCTCGAATTTAAAAACAAATTCAGTCTTAAGGTCTAATTTTTTTAGGGCAGACTATGACATGGTTTCAAAATCTCTGATGGCCATTGCATGGGAAAAAGAATTTCAAGACAGCTTTTCAGTCAACGATATGTTAAGCCTACTATATGAAAAGTTGAATAAGGCCATTATTACATTAATACCTTTAAAAAAATTAACTAACAGTAAATACCCAATTTGGTATTCTCGTGAATTAATATGCCTACTTAAACAGAAATATAAGTGTCATTTAAGGATTAAAAAATATAGAAATCCTCTGGATCTATTGGAATTCGAAAGATTGCGTACCAGGTGCAGGGAGCTTCAAACTACTTGTTATAATAAATATCTCTGTGATATTGAGGACAAAGTTGTCAAATGTCCCAAAATATTTTGGACTCACATTAAGAATAAAAAGAAAAGAAATAGTGTGTATCCCGCTACAATGCAATACAAAACTAAAACTGCATCTAATGGACAGGAAATTTGTAATCTCTTCGCTGATAATTTCTCTCAGACTTTCAACGCTCCATTTTCACCGATTCAGAACTGTTCCTTTAATGAAACTTTTGCCAATACATCTAGTCTAGGCACATTAACCTTCACTAACTCTGAAATTCAAAACGCACTCAAACATTTAAACGAAGAAAAAGGAGCAGGTATAGACGGCATTCCACCAGTTTTCATTAAGCATTGCGCAAAGGCACTAATTACACCTCTAGTCTTAATTTTTAATAGGTCACTCTCAGAAGGTGTTTTTCCGGACCTCTGGAAGGAGGCACTCGTTGTACCCATACATAAATCCGATGATAAACATCTTGTTATAAATTACCGACCAATATCTATATTGGCGACTTTCGGCAAAATATTAGAAAAACTCGTGACAGAACGCATTACGTGGCACCTTAAACAATACATTAGCAACAACCAGCATGGGTTCATAAAATCACGATCTACGGCTACCAACTTATTGTCCTACACATCAACATTATCGGAACATCTTGATAAATGTATTCCCGTAGATGCAATCTACACAGACTTCAGTAAGGCATTTGATAAGGTAGATCACAGTCTTCTTATTAATAAATTACATCAAATTGGCATACATGGCAAACTACTTGAATGGTTTCAATCCTATCTAGAAAATAGACGTGCAAGAGTTGCTATTAATGGATACCTCTCTGATGCTTACGAAGTGACCCCTGGAGTCCCACAGGGTTCCCATTTAGGGCCCATTCTCTTTAATGTGTTTATCAACGACATTAATAAATGCTTCCATTACTCGAAGTTCTATCTTTTTGCAGATGACCTTAAATTAATCATGCCAATTCGCAACCCCTCAGACTCAACCAAACTACAAGAAGATCTTGACAGACTACACGATTGGTGTCAAATAAATAATATGCACTTAAATATTAACAAATGCCATCATATCCACTTTACTCGCAAAAAAATTACAAGACTCAATGAGTATTACATTGGTGGAGTTAAGATCAGCTTCGTAGATAAAATTCGTGATTTAGGCGTTTGGATAGATACACAATTGAAATTCGACACACACATTTTAAATATTACGTCAAAGGGTTTTAGAGCATTAGGCTTTGTGTTGCGCAACACGAGAGAATTCAAAAAATCGTCAACAAAAATACTACTTTTTAATGCATTAGTACGACCAATACTAGAATATAACTCTGTTGTTTGGAACCCTTACTATGATATTTACAATAAGCGCTTGGAAAGCGTTCAAAAACGCTTTCTTTATCATATCTGCTATCGCGACCATAAAGCCAAGATACTTTCAAATTACGCGGCAAGATTAAAACATTATAATATGGTTACCTTATCGAACCGTAGAAAAATGACAGATGCTGTTTTTCTTCACAAATTATTTAACGGTCACATTGATTGCAGTGATTTATTAAGCTCTTTAGTCATTAACATCCCTACTCATGTGCCCAGAAGTAACATATATAAGTTGTTCAGTGTTCCTTACTCAAGAACAAATCTCGGGTACTACGCCGCCATGTCAAGGCTTTGTAGGCAGCACAACTTGGTCACCAAACTCTGTAATGCAGATATTAGCGATAGGATAAGTGAGTACAAAAAACATGCTATGGCTGCGCTTTTTGTTGAGGTATAGTAATGGGTGTGTTCCTTATTAACTTTAATTTTACTCAGTCTCTGTTAATATTGTTGATTTTGTTTTTTATTTATTCTAAGTAAACTTTGTATTTTTAACTTTAATTTTAAAACATGTACCTATTTTGTAAACCTTTGTAAATTGCCTGCTCTTATGTGCACTTTTTTGTTATTTCAGAATTTATAACTTATGCATGATGTGGTTTCCTGTAATTGAGAGAGTACACAGGCTATAATCCTGTATTGTAATTTTAAAAAATTGTTATTTATAAGATGTGTACAGCCTTTGTTGGAAATCCTTAATCAAAATAAATAAATAAATAAATGTCTGCACGCCTACTATTTTTTTCAAACACGAATAATCAAATCGCAATTATTCGACTGAGTGGGTCAGACCGTTGAAATGAAATTAATAAATCAACGTGCGATGATGGACAACCCTGTTTTTTTGTTATATTGGACGATGTTTTTCAGAATATGCCCGTTTGGCGTTAGGCTTCAAATAATGCCAAAAAATTGTTCTGCGTAAAATGTTTGTTATTGAGTGGTGTATTTGGCATGTGTGTTTGTTAGAAGTGTTTTGGTATTCTCGTAAATGCAAATATGAAGTAACATTTGATACGTCATGTATCTAGTATCATAGCTCTATTCTAGGTAATTTTACTGTAAGTCTAAAATATCAAAACATGTTAGTTGGCGAGTTGAAAAAAAGTTGTTCAAATTTGCATACTTTAAAAAAAAATAGCGTTACCACGCTTCTAGATTGGTAAGAGAATTAATTATGCTTAGCGGATAAATGTTATACCGATTGCAACTTGCACCAAATGCGAAATGGTAAAAGCGTCACCTTACTGATAAGTACTGAGTCGAGTTTTTTGTTTGCATTCTCGAACGGAATAACTCTATAAGTGATCAAAAGATATTATTGCCAATGTGTTGACTTGTCTTTATTACCGTTTGTAATATCCACCGCAACACTATAAACAATGTATCGCTAATGCGGCTGTTAGTTTTAAATAAAATTATACAACAAACAAACAAGATAGAATGTATCAGCAGAATCTATTATACTGCTAGTACATAGCTAGTTTTTTTATAAAACAACAATAAATTTCTTGGGTTTACGCGCATGTTACCTACATATTGAAATTAAAGTACAGTTTACGGATTTTATCGCGTTGTAAATTGAAACGTCGGCTAGTAATAAATTATAAAATGTAATAACTAAGTGAAACCAATACAGCGCGATAAAACCCGTATCATCATCATCAGCCCTTTATACAGTTCCACTGCTGGGCACGGACCTCTTCTCACTATGAGAAGGGTAAGGCCATAGTCCACCACGCTGTTGCACGCACTTTATTGACGCACCTCAAATTGTTCTGTCCAGTCTAGATAATAATCTTTTGTGTGTAATTTTATCATATAAAATATCAATGAGCACAGCCTCGGGTTCGATCTCCAGGTACCCCGGGTGTGTATTAAAAATGTTAATTATCGCCCGCTTAATATTGTGCCCAGTAGATGGCAATGGGCTCGTCCTCTATTACAATGGGACCGAAACATAACTGGTAAATGTGAGTGTGTAATGCATCTCTTCCAACCCCTTCGGGGATAAAGGCGTGAAGTAATGTCATGTTTATAAAAGATCAGGAGCTGTAGGAAATTATAAATTTAAATTAAAAATGTCACCACCATCAAACATACAATTTATTACACTACTAATAATATGTTTATGAAATTCCTGTCAAAAACTATTTATAAATATATTGAATTTTAAAGAGAAACCAATTTACATGCCTAAACATACTGTTAGGAGGCCGGGTCCGTTTGACTTTTAAAAAAAAAACTCGCAAGTAGAAAACCCAAAGTTTATTTGCACTTTACAATATCACACCGTAAAATGGAAAATTTAATGGTTCCTAAACCGTACCGTACACTGTCGCGTCTCAGATCTAACTGATTGAATAAAATTAATAATTAAAGTATATCGAATAATGCTTATTGTACAATTTACGCTAAAGGAAAATTACGACGGAATAGTAATTGCTGACTAGGCTTTATTTACATGGAATTAAGGGATATAACAGCCCCCCCCTTTAGACGAAGCATTATCTGAATTAAGATAAAGCGAAGTCAGATTTAGAAAAATAAATACATTTGGAAAACAAATTTAGAAACCATTGAATATAGTACAAAAATTATAAGATTAGATTAGAGTTAAAGTTATAAAGAAATAGTACAGAAATAGTAGTGGATAAAAAATGTAAAAGTGTTTAATCTAGAAGTACATAAAGTTCATATTAAAATAAGAACATAATAATTATAAAGAATAACTAAACGGAGTACATGACATAACAGCATCTTTAAAAGTTTTTCAAGTTTCTATTTGAATGATATTCGACTTTGTGTACAGTAGCATAAGGCTTATAATTTGTTACAGGATTTGGCAATGATTTTATAGATCTGTCATCATCAGATGTTGACATTTCAGTCATTTCAATAGAACTAGAAATTTTATAATTATTTTTAACTGATTTCTTAGTATTACATTGGTTATATATCTGGATACAAAATTGAGAGTTGTTACGGTTTCTAAAACACTTATATAATTTATAAGTTAAGTATAAAAATAAGGATACAATCAGGATGTAAGTAAATGTAGAATAGTAATGGGCATATTTAATAAAATGAGATTCGCTTTGGATTTTATTTATCTCGCTTTCCAAGTTGTTTAGCTGGTGATCTTGATATTTTAATGATTCTAAGTTTATCTTACTCAATGTGAGTGGCGTTAAATGAGGCAAAGTTTTATTAAATATGTCCTTTTTACAACAATCGTCATTTGTGATATCGAAACTTATGTCTATAGGAGATTTAATTGAAAAAGAATAAGTGTGAGTTGGTAATAGTTGAATGGTTTTCGAAAAACCTATACAATTTTCTGTTAATTTTACTATACCTGTGCCGACAATAGGATAATCACTAATATTATCATCACTTTTAATTGTTAATTTGCTCATGTTTGATTGTACAAATATCCATTTATTATTTTTCATCTTTTGCCAAATGTCAATAAGACCAAATAACAATTTAGAGTTACACTCTTTAGGTAATGTTAAAGTTACTTCGGTTAATAGTTTTGATTCACAATTTGGGTTATTTATACATGAGAATATAGAAATCAATTTACAAATAGAATAGTTGCTGCTAATAGGTTTACAATCATCAAGGTTACTTAACATAGTATAATGCATTCTATCATCAATTAAGGCTATATACGAGTTGGAAGGTTGTATCAAAGCGAAGGTCTGAATATGTGAATCTGTCTCTTCATGAGGACTCGGTAAAGGTATTATTTTATGAACAATATATTTGTCTGGCATAATCAAGGGGATTTGCAAAACAAAAACAATCTTATTATTATAATAATAACAATTAAGTTCTGATACATCAATTATTGAATGAATATTATGAATGCTCAATTCAACTGGAAAATCTAGCTTTTTATTTATATGGTTGATATTCTCAGATAAATCTTTAAAAAGGGTTGTGGGACTTATAACACTAGGATGTAAAACATTTACTTTAGAGAATAAAATTGCATTTAAGGTTGTGTCTAATAAATTAGAAATGGACAGTAAAGAACCTTCAATAATGTTAAGTAAATTATTAATTCTAGAAATATAAAAATGTAGATTGTCAGTTTTAGTAATTTGTGAAAATATTTCATTCATAGCATTTATTTGTGAATTTAATTTGATTTCATTCTGGTTCAATTTAGAAATGGTCGAGTTAAAATTATTTATGGTTGATTTAATTATGTGAATATTGTCTTTGAATAAATGAAATAATTCTTTATCGCTTTTGCGACAGGATTCAATTGCTGCGTCGTATTTACGAGCATCATCGGCGTCTAATGTATCAAAGAAGAATTTAAGGATCTCGCCACCAAATTCTAAAGATCTTTTGACCTTGGTTGTCGGTTGGTTGCTAATAATGTGAGACAAAGATTGTAATTTAACATAGTTGGTTTCTATTAAGATTTCTATTGGATTAGAAAAATCTTTACAATCAATTAAATGTTCTGACTGAATTCTAGTACAAAGATTAATAGATTTTTGTAATAAGGTTTCAATTTTATTGAGATACGGATCTAAAGTCATTATGTCGATGTGTGTCACTACTTTCCAGTAATCATTATAAAAATTTATGTTAGTTATATGTTCAAAGTATATTCCGGGACTATGAAATATAGGTATAATACTGGAATCTGCTTGGCATCCATAGCAGAGGGTTCTGAAAATAATTAAAGAATATATGTATAATGAAAGATTTAAAGTGAAAGATTATGAGAAAACAGCTGGTTTAATTTCATTGGTGTGATATTTAATATGCTTACGACCTACTTGCAATGTAACATTATGATTATTGTGTACTTTTATGATTTTATAAGGGCCTTTCCAGATTGGAGATAAGGCTTTCCTAAGTCAGTGGTGATGTCTTAAGTAGACTAAATCACCAACTTTATAAGTCACTTGGCGGGAATTTGTATCATAATATTGTTTAGATTTTTCCTTACTGTTATTAATGTTTTGGATAGCTTTTTCGCGACTAAAACGCATCCGATATTGTAAAGCGCGTATGTACTCATTATATGTAGTGTTGTTATTAGTCTCATACAAAGAAGAAGGAATAGTTGGCCATACAGTAACGCATAAGGAGTGAAATTAGTAGAAGAGTGAGGAGTAGTGTTGTAAGCTAATATTGCGGTAAATAAATAACAGTGCCAATCATTTTGGTTTTCATTTACAAAGGATTTAAGGTACTCTTTTAGAGTAGCATGAGAGCGCTCTAAAGCACCATTAGTTTGAGGATGATATGGAGTGGTGTAAAGGTTTTTAATTTTTAATATTTCCGTTAATTGTTTGAATAAGTCAGAGGTAAAACAAGTACCTAAGTCAGTTAATATAGATTTGGGAAAACCGAATAGCGACATAAAATGTACAAGGTTTCTAGCTATTTCTTCACTCGTGGAGTATATCATAGGATAGGCACTAGAAAACTTTGTGAGATCATCCTGTAGGGTTAGAATAAATTTAAACTTTTGAAAACCCGCCTCGGGTAAAGGTCCAACGATATCGAGAGCTAGTAGCTCAAATGGCCTCGTGGAGGTAGTAGTTATTTCCATGGGGGATTTGTTAGATAGTCTAAGTGGTTTGTTAACTTGACATAATTGACATTTTTTTACATATTCTACAATATCTGCACGCATACCTTTCCAGTAATAAGCGGCTTTAATTCTCTTATACATCCGGTTCGATCCGGGATGGCCCGCAATAGGGGAATCGTGATTTTCTTTTAAAATTTTTGGAACTTCGACTGGGGTAGGATAAATTAATTGATTTTTGTAAATGTATATGTTTAAATTGGTATTGTGAAATATGTAAGTGATCATATTATAAATTTTAGTATAGGCTAATTTAGAAAAGGGGTCAGAGAAGTCTGAAGTTGCTAAATCAGTGATAGTAGGGTTTTCGATAATAATTTTATCTCTAAGTTTTATAAGTAAGTTATATATATCTTTGAATTTTGTTTCTTCGTAATGATGAGTTTTAGTAAAAAGAAAGTAATATGTTTTATTTTTGTCGAGTGTCGTTTGGATAGTAAAAGGTTCGCGTTCGGTGTTAAGTAACTCATCAGGTTTCTCTAATTGTGATAAGATTTCTTCACAGTGGGGAATAGAATAATCGAAGTCGGAAACAGGACATGCAATGGTATTTAATTTTGTTAAATGTAGACCTTGAGTACATTCGTGAACAATAGTATTAGAAGTTGGGAGTTTATTAGTGAACTGAAGTTTGAAGTATTGTTCATAGGATAAATTATTTAAATTGTTAATATCTATGACATTAATTGGGCAACGAGAAAGTGCATCAGCATTAGAATTGAGACGACCTTGTTTGTAACTTATTTCATAGTCGTACTCCTCGAGTTTAAGGCGCCAGCGTATAAGTTTAATGCCTGGGTCTTTGACATTGAATAACCACACAAGGGGTCTATGATCCGTCACGATTTCAAATTTAGTGCCATATAGGTAAGGTCGAAAAGTTTTAACGGCAAACAAAATAGCTAGTAACTCCTTCTCAGTTGTAGAGTAGTTACCTTCGGCGCGATTCAGAGTACGGGAAGCGTATGCTATTGGCCTATCTTTGCCTATAGGTCCTTGAGAAAGGATTGCTCCTACAGCGTAATTACTTGCATCGGTGGTGACTATAAATGGCTGCGAGAAATCTGGGTATTGGAGAATCGGTGCGGTAATTAACATATCTTTCAGCGTATCGAAAGCGGTTTGTTGCTCAGGGGACCAGTGGAATGTGACGTCTTTCTTTAATAAAGAGGTAAGGGGTTTAGTTAATTTGGAGAAATTGTTTATGAATCGGCGATAATAGCCTATTAGGCCTAGAAATGATTTGACGTCTTTAGGATTTTTGGGCGTTGGAAACTGCGAAACGGCTTTAACTTTTTCTGGATTGGGAGAGACACCTTTATCGGTGATGATATGGCCTAGGTAAGTCACTTCGCGTCTTAGAAACTCGCACTTATCAGGTTGGAGTTTTAAATTATATTCTCTTAGTTTGTCAAATACTAGTCTTAATTTCTGTATATGGGAGTCCAAGGTCGAGCTGTACAGGATACAGTCATCCAAGTAAACATAACAATGTAGACCTTGCAGACCTGATAAGACGCTGTTCATAAGTTGTTGGAAGGTAACAGGGGCATTTTTCAACCCAAATGGCATTCTGGTGAACTCATAATGTCCAGACATGCTTGAATTCGTGCTTATGGTAAAACCCGTTTTTGGGGCGTCCTTGGGGGCCATTCGTAATTGATGAAAACCACTGGCAAGGTCAAGGGTACTTAAATATTTTGAGTGTCCTAATTGGTCGAGGATATCTGTGATAAGAGGCAGAGGATAGCTTTCAGAAACAGTGACGTCATTGAGACGGCGATAATCTATCACTATTCGCCATTTGTTCTTGCCAGAGGCGTCCATTTTTTTCGGAACTACCCATACAGGGGCACTCTAGGGTGAAACAGAGGGACGAATAATATTTTGTTCGAGCATCTTACGAATTTGGGTGTCGACTTCTTCCTTGTGACACTCGGGGAAGCGATACGATTTTACATGAATAGGAGGTGCATTGCCCGTATTTATAGAATGTTCGACGGCGTTTGTAAAAGACAGAGGCTCGCCCTCGACATGAAAAATATCTGTGTATTCTGAGCAACAACCGAGGAGAGCTTTTTTCTCCTCGTCATTAAGGTGTGAACAACGAATTAAGCTTAGAACATGATTTGCTCGATTTGACTTAGAACAAGAAATAGAATTTATGTTATGAAAAGATTAAGAGTGCTTTAATTGATTGAAAGGTGACAGTTCCACTACATAGTCCTTGACCTCTATGTCAATGTCAGTGGTATTTAAAATTGTAACGTTGACCTTTCTGTTTGGTTTGATAGAGACTATACAATTTGCAACATAAACACCATCGCGTAAAGTGTGGTCTAATACGAGAGCTTCATTGTTATGATATAGCTCGGCGGAGTAATTTGATACAGCGCACTCGATAACGGCTTCAGAACGTGCCGGGACGATAAACATAGGTTGATGAAATAGGATCGGTACCTTATGATTATTTAAAAGCATTGTATTTGAACTATAATCTATTTTAGCATTAAAATTTCGGAGGAAATCCGTACCTAAAATACCATTGTAGGTTTTTAAATTTATACTATCGCTTATGACGTAGAATGTATGCTCGTGAGGCTTTTCCGATATTAAAAATTATAAATAAATAGAGCCTAATGATTCGCTATAAGTATCGGTATCGTTTATACCTCGTATTTTTATAGTGTCAGGGAGAAGTTCGTGTTTGTTAGTTAAGCTAGATTGTTTAACGACGCTAATGCTCGCGCCGGTGTCGATAAGAAAGCTAAGACACTTATGTGATTGTTTTGTAAACAATGTTGTATATGGTAGACACACTTTACATGATAAGTTCATTTCAAAAATGGGAATTGGATCAAGTTCACGACCACAGGAATTAGAAGGTTTGCCAAATAATAACCCTTTTGATTTATTATAAGCATTATTATTAGTATAAGAATTGGTACAAGAGTTAGAATAATGTTTAGAAAGATTTGACTCAGACACTTCAGTTGAGCTCGATTTAGTAGGACTCAGTTCCTTTTTGGATAGCTGAGATGTGGAAATATTAATTGAATTAGTATGACTCAGTTCTCTTTTGGGTAGCTGAGATGTAGAGATAGTAATTGAATTAGTATGACTCAGCTCCTTTTTGGATAGCTGAGATGTAGAAATAGTAGTTGAATTAGTGTGACTCCGCTCCTTTTTGGGTAACTGAGATGTAGAGATAGTAGTTGAATTAGTGTGACTCAGCTCCTTTTTGGGTAGCTGAGATGAAGAAATAGTAGTTGAATTAGTAAAATTATCCGCATAAGATTTATTATAAGAATTAGGATACGAATTATTATAAGATTTAGGATTAGAATTGGTATAAGATTTATGATAAGAATTAGTAGGCGATTTAGTATAAGAATTAGTACATGATTTAGTAAAAGAATTAGTATTTGACTTAGGATAAGAATTAGTATAAGTATCGACATTCGATTTAGGATAAGAAATAGTATACGAATTTGTGCCGTTATGATTTATCGACTTCGGCAGGCACGTATCCGAAATCTTTGCTAGTTTAAAGGTTCATCGTGGACCACTTCGTCACCTTGTTGTAAAACATGCACAGCACTAGATGAACCGGGTTTAGGATTAGAAGAGTTAGAATTAGCATTTTGACGCTGCATGTTATACTGTCGCTTACGACATTGTTCTATACTGTGCCCTATGTTTTTACAGTAACTACAAATTTTTGGATATGAATTAGAATTATTTTTTGAGTTGGAATGAAAAGAGTTTGAATTAGGATTATAATTGGACCTGTTGTTAAAATTATTAGAATTAGAACTATAATTAGATTTGTTAAAATTATTAGAATTAAATTTTGGATTAAAATTTGATTTATTTTGAAATCTAGAGTTATTTTGTAAACCAGAATTACTTTTGAATTTTAATGAACTAAAACGAAGATTGATAAGTTTTTCCTCCTCAATAGCGTGTTGTACAGCCTCATTGAGGGTTGAGGGATTTCTACACCTTACAATAGTTGAAATAGAAGTATTTAGACCTAGTATAAAGGTGTTAAGCGCCAGATCTTCCATGGCGGCTAACCTACCGGGAAGCTCTTTGGGATCTTTAATATTATATTGAACATCAGACAAAATCCTAGTAAGGATCTGTTCTATTCGCATAGAATATTTAGTTACATCTTCGGATGGTTCTTGCTTGCAATTCTGCAAGTCGACTAAGAGATGAGTGGCATGTTTCTTTTCGCCAAACGTAGTTCGTAAAAAGGATTTTAAGTCGAGCCATTCGTCGAATGTTTTTAAACTGACTGCAACCTGAGCTTTGCCCTCCAGTTGAGATATTATAAATTTACATAAGATAGACTGCTGATCTTCGCTAGCTAATGACATGGCATTGTCACAGTTAGTGAGAAATGCCGGAAGGGACTCTTTGTCACCATTGTAAGGTTTAATAAATTTGGTTTAAAAATGTTAACGTAATTTTGTCAGACATTTCAAGTTTTTCTGTTTTAACAGACATAGAATAATTATCTAATAAAAATATAAAATAATTTAAAACTATTTACGAAAGATATTTGTACACAGTTTGACGCAAAATCACATAAAAATAGGAAAATTCACTGAAAAAAAAATCACTTATTGGCCATATTCACAAAAAACACTCACAAAATTATGCACGCGGTGAAACACGAAGCTGCTGACATTGCTAGAATCCAGTGAGCGCGTGGCGATGTAACGTGGCGCGGCTGCGCGCTGAGTGTCGGATAACTGCGCCTTCGCAGTTATTTCTCCTTCAATACTTGGAAAATACGCAAAAATGGAAAAAGAAATTTGAAAAAATGTTAGAGATGGTAGGTGAGTTAGACCTGGTCGGTTCTGGCTCGAGCTGCTGCTGAGGCTTACAGGTTACCTGACGGAGAGTACGGCGGCGGCGGTGTGCTGGAGCGGGCTCACGCTTCAGAGCGGAGGCTTATCGTCGTCCAAGAGTACACAATCTTCTGGCGCAGGCTTAGCCACGGCAAAGCCTTACTGTCGACCAGTGGCGATAACGGAAGCTCCGAAAAAAAAAACGAATGTGCCAGTACCGTATGAAGGCTATCAATCTGACACATCCCACACTTCTGACACCAATTTTGTTAGGAGGCCGGGTCCGTTTGTCTTTTTTAAAAAAAACTCGCAAGTAGAAAACCCAAAGTTTATTTGCACTTTACAATATCACACCGTAAAAATGGAAAATTTAATGGTTCCTAAACCATACCGTACACTGTCGCGTCTTAGATCTAACTGATTGAATAAAATTAATAATTAAAGTATATCGAATAATGCTTATTGTACAATTTACGCTAAAGGAAAATTACGACGGAATAGTAATTGCTGACTAGGCTTTATTTACATGGAATTAAGGGATATAACAGCCCCCCCCCCCCCTTTAGACGAAGCATTATCTGAATTAAGATAAAGCGAAGTCAGATTTAGAAAAATAAATACATTTGGAAAACAAATTTAGAAACCATTGAATATAGTACAAAAATCATAAGATTAGATTAGAGTTAAAGTTATAAAGAAATAGTACAGAAATAGTAGTGGATAAAAAATGTAAAAGTGTTTAATCTAGAAGTACATAAAGTTCATATTAAAATAAGAACATAATAATTATAAAGAATAACTAAACGGAGTTCATGACATAACAGCATCTTTAAAAGTTTTTCAAGTTTCTATTTGAATGATATTCGACTTTGTGTACAGTAGCATAAGGCTTATAATTTGCTACAGGATTTGGCAATGATTTTATAGATCTGTCATCATCAGATGTTGACATTTCAGTCATTTCAATAGAACTAGAAATTTTAGAATTATTTTTAACTGATTTCTTAGTATTACATTGGTTATATATCTGGATACAAAATTGAGAGTTGTTACGGTTTCTAAAACACTTATATAATTTATAAGTTAAGTATAAAAATAAGGATACAATCAGGATGTAAGTAAATGTAGAATAGTAATGGGCATATTTAATAAAATGAGATTCGCTTT